>OU862921.1:34827334-39627334 GCA_917880885.1 Limnephilus marmoratus
GACAATCGATTAAGTTATGTGTAATTTTAAATAACATTACCGAATCTGCTATATTTCTTCGACAAGTTAACGTTTGCATTTTGAAGAACTTTGCAGAGTCTTCATTACTAACATGAGATCGAAAAGAGCGGAAATTGAGGTACCTTAAAAATCTGTTTTGAACGCTTTCAATTCTATTTTTGTGCACTGCATAGCCTGGGTTCCATACCTGAGATGCGTATTCAAGGATACTACGAACATATGAGAAATACAGTGTTTTGAAAGTAGTAAGGTCTTTAAATTGTTTACAGGAGCGGATTATGAAACCAAGCATAGAAGATGCGTTAGTGACTATATGGTCGATATGTTTATTGAAATTCAGTTTACTATCAAGTATTACAACACTAAAAAAGAAAACATTTGCATTGTCAAAATTATATTCAGCTTATTTAAGATTTCCTGAGATTATTACGGCTGGTCGGCCTTCTTGATAAGAATAATACTGTCACTGAGTCACAGTTCTGCCTCATTAATGACGCAAAGGCGATAAAATTCTTAGAAAGTAATTGTTAGGTTTTATTCAATTTACGTTCTTATTATTTGTGCTCGCGTCGTATTACCATTATCTAAAACTCAAACCGACGGAAATATTATTATGCCGGTTCCGCACTGTACAAAAATCACAATAATTGTGGATGTTTTTTCTTCGGTTCAGAGATGATGTTATTTTGTTATGCCGGCGCACAGTGGGCTGAAAATCGCCTTTCATAGACATAGAAACTTGAATTTTTCAGGGTATATTTTTTTGCTGGAAATGGATTCTGCTGATCATTACTATGCTACAAATTTCGTATGAAGCAATTGCGTGTACAAATGAAGGAGTTATAATTTTTTTAAGAAAAATTTGTATGGCACTGACATTAAAAATGAGGATATCTCTGGAATCATAAGGTTGGCCATTCCATCCTTACACACAGATATACTACTATTTATTTGTATTTTTTTGACATACTTCGTATTGTGGCACAACGTGCGATTTATTTTTTAAAAATCTTCAAAGTTGAAAAATAAACTTTTTTATGTTGATGATTCATTTTAATGCTTAAATGCATTATTATCCTCTTATACAATATTTATCATGATTACTGATTAATAATTAATGTTGAAGCACCCATTTCCGTACATTACTTCGACCAGAACTGTTAAATATGCCAATGATGCCAATATGGCGCAGTAACTCTAGAGTAACTATCGGTTTCGGAAAGTAGGTAAGTACAAAAGTTAAAAGTAACGTACAACAAGCAGTCAAATTGTTGAAAAACGTATTTTGGTGAAATTTAACTATATTAACGGCCTTTTGTTTAACTTTTATTTTTAAAGTTAAAAACAAAAGGCCGTTACTATAGTTAAATTTTACCAAAATACGTTTTTCAATCAATTTGACTGCTTGTTGTTACTTTTAACTTTTGTACTTACTTTCCGAAACCGATAGTTACTCTAGAGTTACTGCGCCATATTGGCATCTTCGGCATATTTGACAGTTCTAGTCGAAGTAATGTACGGAAATGGGTGCTTCAACATTAATTATTAATCAGTAATCATGATAAATATTGTATAAGAGGATAATAATGCATTTAAGCATTAAAATGAATCATCAACATAAAAAAGTTTATTTTTCAACTTTGAAGATTTTTAAAAAATAAATCGCACGTTGTGCCACAATACGAAGTATGTCAAAAAATACAAATAAATAGTAGTAAATCTCTGTGCAAGGATGGAATGGCCAACCTTATGATTCCAGAGATATCCTCATTTTTAATGTCAGTGCCATACAAATTTTTCTTAAAAAAATTATAACTCCTTCATTTGTACACGCAATTGCTTCATACGAAATTTGTAGCATAGTAATGATCAGCAGAATCCATTTCCAGCAAAAAAAAATACCCTTAAAAATTCAAGCCTCTATGTCTATGAAAGGCGATTTTCAGCCCACTGTGCGGCGGCCAGACACGAGTTCAAATAAGTGATCACTTCTTTGAAGACTTTGCTCACACATTTGGTCACATATTGCTGTGTCTGCCAGATATGTGTTCAAAGATTTGATCACTCCTTTGAGCTCAAGTTTTCAAATAGACTTCACAAACATGGACGAAGATTTGGTCGACACAGTTTGTTATTTCGATTTTTATGCCCTTTACATTTCGGATCCCATATATCTGGCTCTCCTTGCGTCAACTCTATAAACTCGTAAACGTTCTCATTATTCCACTCCATCGTTAGTTCGTTTGGTTGTTTACGATACGTTAGAGTCAATTTATGAGTTTGCACTTCACATGATTTCTTGCTGAATTGAATGTATTTTTAAATAACAATTTTTTTCTCTGACCTTTTTAGTACTTTAGGTTTCAAGGATATCTTCTCTATAATTTTGACAGAAAAGAACAGTGATGAGTAAGAGGCGGCAAAGTGGTGGCTTTTACAGAGCCGAACTCTAGGGAAGACAACTTAATTTTTAAACACGCAAAAAACGCGTAGGTACCTATTATATAGTTGTTTTAAATTACTTCACAGTTTTAGCAAGTTGAGTACGTTGTCGGAAATAAAAGTTTATTGACTTATAGATACATGAAGTTTAAAGTTTTCTCGGTACGGTTTGTTTTGGAGATATACTTTAACTGCTGACCCTGTATAAAATACAAGGGCGGCCAACTGTTTAATTTGGTAGCCACCTCTGGTCTGGAGTCCCAAAATAATTTAAAAAAAAACCATTCTGACTCTGCGCAAAAACGGGCGGTCCGTTTGATAGCTTCCCCGATTACAACTGGATCGCAATCTTTAGAGCGCTGGCATCAGTTAGGAACGCTGTCCGTGTTCTACCGGTATTTCAATGGAAGGTGCTCGAAGGAACTAGCGTCTGTGATCCCTTCGGCACCGTTGCATAATTGGGGAACACACCAATCGGGCACCCAACATTTGTGCATGGTTGACTTTTATATCGCATGAGAATAGGTCATTTCTACGGCTTGTTCAAGTTCTCGAGTTCTTGAGCTCAGCTGTCGAATGATTGCTGGCTTCTGTGTTTCCTACCTAATTCAACATAGATCTCTTCAAGACCCCTTTTCTCCCTAAAAAAAACCATCCACACAACATCTCCATAGATGACATAGACTCTGAAGAAAAATTATTTTCCTCGGGGCCTTCTGTGTGGAGTGAAAGTACAACAATAAAAAATTAAAAACATTTTTTATGTGAATACCGCACCAGAATCCCAATTGCTGGGGCTGGAAGTTGGAAGAGGAAGGTTGGGAATTACATGGTCATTCAGATCAGGTCACCAAACACGGCCAAAGTCATTTCAAGCAATGCTTGAATTCTGAATGGTTGTCTCACACCAGGGTGATGCTGAGAGTCTCTTCCACTCTGAAACGCGCCGCAAATATATCATATATATTATTTAAAATAATTTTAAAATTTACTCGCCCGACATTTGTCGAGTGAGAACGAGTTATGAGAACGAGTCGAGTCACATGAGAACGGTTCGTTCCTACGACTCGTTCTTGAGTTCAACAGCTCGGCTATGGAATGATTTGCTGGCCTCTTTGTCTCCTCCCCCTTTGTTTCCATGGGTCTCTTTAAAAAAAAAAAAAACCTCCACACAGCAACCCCAAAGACTTAGTGTTGGGTAGGACACGACATCAGGATGAGTTTGTAGTTGAGGTGTTACAAAATATTTTCGCTTACGGGGGGGGGGGGGGGTGGGGGGACGTGGGGGGGGGGGGTTGGCTAGATAATTTCAGCTCTACACAGGGGGCCCTGAGGAAAATTCCCCTCAGACCCTATGTCATCAGCTGTGGACGTATAAGTCAAAAGGACTCCCTCAACCACTCTCTCCGGATCCGGCCTGGACAAACTTCACCCCATGAGCCCAGGTACCCCTGCTAAGTCACCAAACGTAGCGAACCACTTGGGGTGACCTATGGCCGATGTGTTGGTTATCTAATAATGGTTCCTGGGGCGGCGGTACCCATACCCGCCTCCCGTGTTTGTTAGTTTTGTAATACGAAAAATGGATATGATAAAAGCCTACCCTCCCACCCCCCTTCCACCTCCTCCCCCCACCACCACCACTGATCCACCCCCCCCCTGCACCCACCCTCTGATCCCCCCCCTCAGCAACCCCCTCCACCTCATCTCAACACTCCCTCAACCTCCCTCCCTTGGGAGCTGTTGGGACTCTTGTGCGGTATTCACATAATAATAATTTACAATAAAAATATATATATTTTTTTAATTTTAAAAACATTTTGGAGCAGTTGGGACGCTTGTGCGGTAATTTACAATAAATTTAAAAAATATATATTTTGGAGCAGCTGGTACTCTTGTGCGGTATTTACTTAACAATACATTATTTACAATAAAAAATATTTAGAAAAAAAAAATTTGAGCAATTGGGACTCTTGTGCGGTATTCACATAACAATAATTTACAATAAAAAATATTTTAAAAAAAAATAATTGGAGCAGTTGGTACTCTTGTGCGGTATTATTATATCACCCCAACACCACCTCCTGGTTCTTGTACAAAAATCTCATTCAAACTCCTCACGCCTCACCACCCCATGGATTTGACCCATACGATACGTGACATGACATGTAGCCCAATACACCAACCACCTCACACCGACAAACCTCATCCCATGACCCCGAGCACCTCTGCTAAGTCACCAAACGTAGCGAACCACTTGGAGTGACCTATGGCAGAGGTGTTATCCAATAAATGGTTCCCGGGGCTGCGGTACCCATACCCGCCTCCCAAATTGACTATACCTAAATAAAAACAAATCTGTTCACATCTTATTTCAAGTGGATTTCTAAAAAATACTGTCGAAATATTACAATAGTAAAATGATATTGTCAATACTGTTTCGTAATATTCAAAGTATTAAAAACATTTCACGTCCTGCTGTAGATTAGGAAAGATTGTTTTCTTAGAAAACAAGCCGATAATATATCTCTTTTCTTTTCCTTATATTTTCTATTGAAGAGAAAGAGACGAAAATAATATTATATACATATGTTTATAATATTCCAAATAAAGGTATCATATTTCATTTTGCCCGACTCGCCGCTGAGGGGAACCGCAGCTAGCAAGTCAAGTAAAGTGATTTTTATCACAAAAAGGACAAAGAGAAGTATAAGATGTAATGTTATTTTATTGAAATCAATTTATCCCTTTCCATTTGAACTCAACCTTTTGCATGTCGTAATATTTTGTCGGCTATATCACAGTAGTTCGCTCTGCACCTGCATGCTAATGCCAGCGACAAAACTGGAATATCATTATTATTAAATTTTCTATTTATTTCCTACAAACTTGGTATAATATTTCATTAAAATAACACAATTGATAACACACAACCTCCAAACTGAAAATCCAATATATTTGTATGTGCAAAAGTGTTGTTTGTACGAATTCACTGTTTGAAAATCTATTTCGTAAAAAATAATACAAAATTGAGAATTTGTTCACACCAAACCTCTCGTGGTATTCGCTAGCCACGTGCATAAGCTACACTCTGTTTAAAACAAATTTGACCGGTTAAATAACGATAATTTAATTGTTTTGCCTTTAATAATGAGCGGCTCTGGAATTTTACGTTTTGCCTCCACTATCCGCCTCATAGTGATGAGCAACCTACGGCCCGCCAGCCCGTTTCATTTGGCCCGCGAGCCTTTTCGTGCTGCCCACTCGACTATAAATAAAATAATTAGCAAGTTTTGAATCAACTGCTCTAAATAAGAAGATTTTTCCTACATATTCTTAAAAAGAAAAAAAATGTGGTTCGACCTTAACTGTAGAAAACTTTTAACATTTTCTACGCAGCGCTTTTTTGTTGAGAAATTATGTTTGATGCATTTTAAAGGTTTCCATTTTATTAATAACAAAAGTTTTCTTGACTAAATTTTGCTTAAGGCGGTACACAACCCTAATAATTTTTGTTTGCTCAAAACTCACATTTTAATCATTTACGGCGAATTATTAAGTATAATACCTTTTTTTTACTTTTATCTTTTGCGAGTTATTTATATTTTAGATTAATAAAAACTACCTTGCCATTAATATATTTTACGTACAACGATTTTAAAACTTTATAACCCGTTTTTTAAAGTTAGCGTTAAGCACTAGATTTTATTTTTCTAGAAGATGGATTATCCTAACTTCGGGAGGACAACATGGGGACACATTTTAAATATTTGTAGCACGTTCTTCAGAATTAAATAAAATGAACGCGGCGGAAAGGTCGTATTTCCAGACCTGCTAGGGTGAATTCGACGGTACGTTCGTCCAATACGCCGTGTCGCGGCGTATATTTATTTGTTCACACGCTTTCTTCACTTACGTCGTTACGTCGGCAAATTCGACAGTAGTTCTGTTCAATACACGGGTCGCGAGTCGCAATTTGTATACACGGCTTCTTTACTTACGTTGTTAAGATTCTGAATATATTTTAGGGTATATTGTCGTTTTAACTTTCCGAACGATAAAAATCAACAAATCGACACATCGGCAGTTGCTCACAATTGCAAGTATTTTCTGCACATTCTTAAAACATTCTTTAATACTTTAGAATTACCAACATCGACAGAATTTATTGTTTTATCCTTGGAGATATAAAATTTTCGCCTTTAGCACTTTCTTTCTCTTTGCGTTCTATAAAAGTTTTCTTAGAAAATTGTAGCTATAAAATATAAATAGGTTTGCGATATCACCGAATGTAAAATTAACCGTGTTAAGCTGTGTGACCCTATACCCCCAGCAGCCCTAAGAAGTCGAAAATAGATAAATGTGCCCTCCAATTTAAAAAGTTGATCATCACTGGACTAGAGCGTATTTGTGTTACTCGATTATGCAAAAGCCCCGCAGGGGGGAAAACCAAATAAATAAAGCTTTTCATAAATTTTGAAAGGGACCAACATAAGTGTTATTGACTCACAAATCTTTAGATTTATCTGAACAGCCACTTATTTCTTAAATTTAAATAATTTATGTATCAATATTTTGTTGGTGTGAAGCTAGTGTGAAGGGTCTGGTCAAAACCACTTCACTGTAGTGATCTGTAAATTAAATGTTTCAAAAAAATCCCCCTATTTCTACTTTTATTTTTGACTAAAGTGTTCCCAGGAAGAGCTTGTATCTACGTCATTATGAAGCATTCGAAAGGAACGTATGTCGCTTCTTGCTTCTTATAATATTGATGGGTGACAGTGACCATAAGAGCCCGCGCAGACAGCTAAGCGTTCGGCGTTCACTGGCGTTCACCTAGCGTTCTGCCGGTTGCGTTCTACGCGAGTTCTAACTCACACAGCACACGGTCAAATATTCTGCGTTCCATTTTCCTAAAAAGCTTGTACCTGAAACACGTATTTTGATGGTTCGTCTTCAGAAGACGAAGCATTGCTTTTGTTGACTTTGGAAGAGTGTAAAAAGAAAAGAAGTCACTGGGTGCATCCAATTAACACTGAGCGAAATGAAAAGGAGAGTTCAGTATTCTTTTTCCTGAATTACTTAAAGATGAAGAACGTTTTTTTTATTTACTTCCGAATGTCAATAAGTAGCTTTAATGAATTGCATAATTATATAAAAAAAATAATACTTAAATATAATTATAATTATAAAATAATAAATATATAGTTATTTATAGAATTATTTTCCCATTTGGTCTCTGGTAGGTCGACATGTTGTTCTTGTATTATTTTGTTTTTACAATACTTATATAATGCAATTGCATAGCGTGGATTGACTAGATGATCATTTGGGGAAGTGTGTGAAAGGGTTTAGTTTTTCCTGTGGGGAAAATTTAACCCGGACATTTAAATCTGGTGCATATAAAAAATATTTTTATAATTCTACAGTCTGTGTCACTAAGATTATATAAAAAACTGCCTTTCCCTTACTAAATCAATTAATTTTTCGGTGTCGGTCATCTTGCGAGCGAGGCGTTCCACGCGTTCTTTGTAATTCTGACAATAGAACGCAAAAACGTAAGCGTTCACACTGACCGGCGCGGTCTGACTGCTGCTGTGTCTGCGCGGCGCTATAGTGGTCAACTACTTACAAAGAACGCGGAACGCCGAACGCGGAACGCTTGCTGTCTGCGCGGGCTCTTAGCGTATGCCAATTATTTCAACTTTTGAATTCAGAAACGCCCGGGGTCTCAAAAGTTGCGTCTTGCAAAGAAAATGAGAACTGCATTTAAATTAATTTTTTTTAAAATGGTTATTAGCCCGCTAAAATGCATTGAAAATCAGAAAACAAACCTAAAACCATTTTTTTTTTTAATTTTAATAATTTTTTTTTCAGTAACCTAACCTTTTAACGTTTGTTTATTATTAAAAAAATGCGTATAACTGACAAAAATTAAAAAAAAGTTCAACTTTATGAATACAAGTAAGTCAACAAGAATTCTGATTTTATCCAGAAAAAGTGTTATTTTCCCCTTTTATTTTTTTAACCAACACATCACATATGTTTAAAAAAAAATTTTTTTGGTTCTTTGTACTGCAGTTATGTAATGAAAAATAAGTTTGGTACAAAATATAAAATATGAACCCTTTGTTTTATTTTTTCCAAATCACGAAATCTATTTTTTTTTTCGAAACTTCCGGCCATTTTAGCTGCTAATAGTGAACAATAATTTCATTTTTTTATGTTTTCAATAGCTACAGATCATACAAAACTTTTGAGACCAATGTCCTCTGCGTGCGAACTCTATCTAAATTTCTTTTAATGGACAATATACAGTGTTAATTTCAAGCGACCTCTCAGGTAAGTATGGTCCTGTTTTCATTAAATTTTAGGCAGCATCGCGTTCATTGGTCAAAATATTGTACATATATTTTCGTATCGGTGATCAATGAACCGGTGTATGCAATTTTTAGCCATAAGTTGTTTTTAATTGTTTGTCTAGCTTGTAGTTTTTTAGATTTTAGAAATGTATTATAAGTTTGTACAGCGCCCTTGAGGTGATTTTTCACAAAAACGGCGCTATATAAATTATCCAAATATTATTATTATTATTATTATTAAATATAAGGCCATTTGTTTTCTCTCTATGGAGAGCGACACACGCTAGTGTCCATTCTTCGATATTTAACAGGACCTTTAAAAAATAGAATACATTAATAAGTACCTAGGTACAAGGATTATTAAGTATTATTTTAAGTATTATGTATTATTTTATCTGTATACCTACATCTCGTACATTTAAATATGTGAAATCGAAAAAAAAAACTCTAGTAATTTATGTGCACTTTTGCTTCGTTCGGTCCAAAATGGTTATGTCTCAAGAAATAATTACGAGTACATAGAAATATAAAATTATATAAAATGAAATTTTATTACTTAGTTACATTAAATTAAAAAAAAAATAAACGAAAAACGTTACATAACTTTTTCACAAAAATAAAAGGAGATGTAAATATAATACACTTTTTAAGTGTTAAAAATTCCAATATTAAAAATTGCGTGGTCACGCCTTTCCATTTAATTTCATTAGGAGCCATTCATTTATTACGTAAGACGAATTTTGCTGGTTTTCGACCCCCTCCCCTCTGTTTAATATTTATTATTATTACGTAAGAATCTAAAGGTAAAAACGAATACACGTTTGGTTTGTTTTAATGTTTATTTTTCTAGTTTCTGAATTTAGCTAGTTTTTGTAACTGACAATACCTTAATAAACGTTCGCGGAATGTATATAGGAATACGATTGGACATTAATTACGTGAGCTGAAAGGGGGGGGGCGTTGGTTGTGTTACTTGAAAAGAATATACGAAGTGGCCCAAATTTATCTCACCAAGGGGGGGGGGGGGCAAAACTATACATCCCAAAAGTCAATTTTTATTATTAGAAATAAAGATGTATTTATAAATATAGAAAATTTAATGCAAACTTTAAAAAGTTTTAAAATTGGCAGACCTTACGTTTTTTCTAACTAAAATTACTCGTAATGTAAAGAAACACATATTTTATTAGACATGCGTTAAATAAATATATAAAATATAATAAATGTTATCATTACCTCACTTTTCGTTTCATGTAAAAATAATTTATAAAAATATCTTTTTTGAAATTGCGTTTGGAAACTTCGATTTCATAAAGGTGTACATTTTAATTCTTTTGTGGTTAATTATTATATATATTTGAACACATATTGTGGTGTTTTCCCTTTCCAATACCTTTTAGATCATATTTCTCACGGTATAAGGGAGACACGACGATTTCTATGAGACCTATACATATAGGTTGTTTCGAAAAGCGAACAAATTAGCCTGGGTTATTTGCTTTATTGGGTTAACCCTTCAACAGGGTTATTATCAAAAACTCTAACCTCAAAAGCTCCTGACCACCTTGGGGGATTCATTAATTTTAATTTCTTTTAGGGGCCATTAATTTATTTCGTAAGACGAATTTTGCTAGTTTTCGACCCCCCCCCTATTATAAGAAAAAATAAGAATAAAATAAAAGTTTGGTTTGTTTTAATGTTTATTTTACAAAGTAACAATTTTTAGAAATGTTTATTTGAACTTACAAGGGTACTAAGAATTTTAACTTTGCGCATTTTTGTGATCTTACGTAAGAACTATCGAGACTCCCTCCCACCCCCTTGTAAGAAAAAATAAGACATGATCGACTCCCCCCCCCCCTAAATTGTATTACGTAATAAATGAATGGCCCCTTACCCATATTTTAAATAATCGTTCATTATTTATCATTATTCATTACGTATTATTTTTTAATTTTTTTTTCTTCAAATGTATTTTTATATTGTACAATTTTTTTCCAAGTCTAGGATTATGGTGGTCTGGGAGACTCCAGATACTATTATCTAAAGTCTGTATGTCGGACGAATATCTACAGCTCATTATGTTGGACAAATATCTATGAACTTCAGAGTGAGGACTAATATCTACAGAGCTAAGGTCGGACGAATATCTATGACGGTCCCAGTGGTGACTAATATCTATGGAGCGTAGGTGGGACTAATATCTACATGGGCAGCTAAGCAAGAAGAGGTTGTACGGAAAACCTAACCTAACCTACGCTATATTACGTTATTCCAATATGCTATACATAATTGCAAATCCAACCTCTGCCAGTGCTATAGATATTCGTCCTCACTTTGGTTCTCATAGATATTAGTCCGATTTGTTCAGTTTTTGGAATTCCTGTAGATATTAGTAGACGCCTCCGTCTGGGATTGCACCATCTGTTTACCTGATAAGATTGATATCTAGGAACCATAATTTACCATAACGTGTACGTACCATGGTCACAATTTATCAAACAAATCACAATTAATTCACATTGGTTGGGCAGCATTTGTTTGATTTTTATACAAATCTAAAGGTTAATTCCGAGATTGATGAAATTTTTCACACATGACCTTCAAAACAAGAGGTTCATAGTTGCCAGATGCATGATTTGAACCAAATTTCATTGAAATTTATACCTCTATTATTTTTTTACCGGTCACCAAAAACAATATATTTTTTGAATGAGATACGATTTTTTGGCATCCCGAATTCGGGAATGTACCTAGTTAATAAATTTCGGTACGGGACATAGGTACGTTCACAATGTCTCTTTATCTAATTATTGTCTCTGTCAATAAATACCAAATATTTATGAATACCTCAATAAAATAAAATGAAATGATATCAAGTAACTTTAATTAGGTACCTACACTAACTATTGTAAAATGTTAAAAAATAAATTGTTGGAGTTGTGGGACAATTTCTTCTCCCTCATCTCATGGATCTGAAGAAACATTTAAAAAAAAGTTATTTTAAATAGGTATATTTAATTAAATGCAGACAATATTAGCGAAAATCTGAAAACAGAAATTCAGAAAAGGATACTTTGTGGTTTATTACTTGATTTTTATTTAAATGTGAGTAGGTACCGCACAAGAGTCTCAAATGCTTCCAAACGTCTTTAGCCGGTGCGACTATGGCATCATCAATATTCCGGGGATAATGGGATGTGGAAAAGTAAAAAAAAAAAAAACTCGTTCTTATTTTCATTTTATATTAGGTCCTTACATACGAAATTGGCGTTTTGCCGTACTGGCAACTTTGATCTCAAATATCTTCTCTTTGGTTTGGAATTCCAAATTCAAATTTATACAGTTATTTACTCATCTACCTATTTGTGTTTCTAAAATTATAATTCATTTGTTTTTTCGGAAAAAATTCGGTGTTTGGGCGAAATTCCTAAAAAATAAAACTAGTTATTTTTATACTAATTTGGGGTCGGGGAATCCGAATCTGAAAGAATTAGGCGGCGGCAAGCAATATTAACTGAATTACACGACTTTAAAAATTTTTATACACATACAGGAAAATAGCCATTTTGGAAGCATTTTGATTCCTAGAAAATCAAACTAGTTATTTTTATACTATGGGCCGGGGAATCCGAATTTGAAAGAATTAGGCGGCGGCAAGCAATATTAACTGAATTACACGACTTTAAAATTTTCTATACACACACACATGAAAATATTCATTTCGGAAGCATTTTGACACACGTAGTACGAAGATCATAGAAAAACAAGAAATGTACAAAAACATGTGCCGGCAGTGTTACCAGCTCTCAAAAATATTTATCCCTATATCATTAATTTCCGACACGATAATTCCTCACATAACACATTAACCTGATGAATTACGACTATCTCAACGGCCGTATTCTTAAACCAAAAGTATGAAAATTCGTAGTCTTAAAAATGCGTAACCTAACCTCTAACCTAACGCTAGGTTTGTGTAACATGGTTTGTGCCCCTTTATACCGCCTGCTCACGTCCCTAACCTAACCTAACCTAACGCTAGGTTTGTGTAACATGGTTTGTGCCCCTTTATACCGCCTGCTCGTGTCACGGCAAAAAAACATCCCTGTTTTCAAGTAGTTTAGCGGCTACGCTAGGTTTGTGTAACATGGTTTGTGCCCCTTTATACCGCCTGCTCGCGTCACGGCAAAAAAACATCCCTGTTTTCAAGTAGTTTAGCGGCTACGCTAGGTTTGTGTAACATGGTTTGTGCCCCTTTATACCGCCTGCTCGCGTCACGGCAAAAAAAAATCCCTGTTTTCAAGTAGTTTAGCGGCTACGCTAGGTTTGTGTAACATGGTTTGTGCCCCTTTATACCGCCTGATCGCGTCACGGCAAAAAAAAATCCCTGTTTTCAAGTAGTTTAGCAGCTACGCTGGGTTTATGTAACATGGTTTGTGATACAAAAGTGAGTAAAATTTATAAAAAATAAGTACTTAAAATATAAACATGTTATTTTACGTTATTGATATTACTGCTTAATGGCAACACTTAATTTTGTGTGGTAAAAACATCTATGTTATCTTGTTTTTCTATGATCTTCGTACTACGTGTGTCAAAATGCTTCCGAAATGAATATTTTCATGTGTGTGTGTATAGAAAATTTTAAAGTCGTGTAATTCAGTTAATATTGCTTGCCGCCGCCTAATTCTTTCAAATTCGGATTCCCCGGCCCATAGTTAGTATAAAAATAACTAGTTTGATTTTCTAGGAATCAAAATGCTTCCAAAATGGCTATTTTCCTGTATGTGTATAAAATTTTTTAAAGTCGTGTAATTCAGTTAATATTGCTTGCCGCCGCCTAATTCTTTCAGATTCGGATTCCCCGACCCCAAATTAGTATAAAAATAACTAGTTTTATTTTTTAGGAATTTCGACCAAACACCGAACTTTACCCGTTTTTTCCTTAATTGTTTTTTTTCTTTGCGTCACTTAGTTTACAAAATGGAAAACTTGAAATCTCGCGTTATTTACGAGTACGAGTTCCATCGTGGCACCAGTGCTGCAGAAACGGCTCGAAGGTTTAATGATGTGTATGGCGACGGTGCCGCAAAAGAAAACACAGTGCGTTTTTGGTTCCAACGTTTTCGGTCTGGAAATTTCGACCTGCAGAACAAGCCCCGTGGACGGCCGGAAACCAAAGTTGATAATGAAGAATTGAAGGCTATTGTGAAAGCGGATCCATCGCAAACTACGTCCGAGTTAGCTGCAGGCTGCGGTGTTAGTGATAAAACTGTTTTAACCTGTTGGGGGCCAGGCTTTTTCCAGAAAAACACGGAAATTTCACGATCTTCAATTGAATGTTTTGTGGATTAAATTTTACCTATCGTATATTTTATTGACTGAAACACATTTCTAGAACAATAAACTATTTACCAAAATAACATTACTTGCGTTATTTACGTAAATTGATAGGTTTTATGATGTTTTTCGAGGTCACGCATCGGCATAATGTGACGCGGCCGCCAAAATGACAGTTCGAGATGCCCACAGATAAAAATTATTTTAAAATATTTTGTGACTACAGAGTGAATGAAATCTTTACCAATACCATAGGGAATGTTGGCGCTAGCATTTCTGACCGTGTTCTTATACAAATTTTGTACATAGAAGGGTAAAAATCGTAGATAAAAATAATATTTTTTCGCGCATGCGCAAGACCTGCGCACATCCCGCCCGACGGAAAATATTTAATATAAATTATTCGGAGTGACCGGCTGCATTGCAGCTTTTTCTATGGTAAAGGGCGATAATAGAGCTAGCGATTCTGACCGTGTTTTTCATACACTTTCTTTATACATTAGGGTCAAAATCGCATTTCAAACGTGTTTTTTTTTTAAAATACTCGCGTGTCTACCGGGTCACAAGTGGCCTCCCAGTCCACTTGAAGCAAATTGGGAAGGTGAAAAAGCTTGAAAGGTGGGTACCTCACGAATTGATTGAAGCTAATCAACAAACGTGCATTAGAACGCTAGACCACAAACGGCTACCAAATTAGAGGAGCTTCATTTGGAATGTCTAAGACATCCACCGTACTTTCCGGACCTTGCCCCAGCAGATTACCATTTTTTTCGAAATTTGGATAACTTCTTGCAAGGGAAAAAATTCAGCTCCGATGGGGCAGTCCAAACCGCCTTCAAAGATTTTATTGATTCCCGTCCGAATAGTTTTTTTAGTAAAGGGATCGATGAACTACCTATGAGATGGCAAAAGTGCATAGATAGCAATGGTACATACTTTGATTAAATAAATATATTATATTAAAAAAAATCGACTTTATGTTCCTCCCATACAAAACACCAATTTCATATGTAAGGACCTAATATTTTTGTCCTACTGTTCAAAGAAAAAAATATAAAACAACAGTTTTTAATCATTATACATAATTTACCTAGGTACCATTGTTTTCTTATTTAAATTCTCATTGAAAAGCATCCAAAAAATTGCTTTTTACATATTTTTTTTATCCTTCAACACTTGAAATTATTCCAAATAAAATAAAATTGTAAAACATGTTTTTTTTTTGCCCCTGAAATATGTTTTTATTTTATTTTTGTGATGTGGCATCACTGTTGTGAACCAATGGTGTAGGATATATAGACAATTAAGTTATTTTGCAATGGTCATAAAAATCATCAGTTATCTTCAATGACCATAAAAAGAGTAATTGAAAGAATATTGAGGTTTTGGTTATGTTGTGGCTTGAAAAAGAGTTTCCTAATTTTTTTAATAGATGTAAGATAAGTATTGTTGTATGCATTTATTACTTAATCTTTGTGGATTACACATTTGCTCATCTTTATCACTGTTATCTCTCAGCTGTTAATTATTTCATAATACCAAAGCAAGGCTTTGAATACAATTATTATTGTGGATACATTATAACCATATCAGTCTTTCAGTTTAAATTATTGCAGTTATTACACTCAGACAGTTCCATTGTATCAAGTTGCACAATACCTCTAAATCGTCTAGCTTGACTCATGCTAATGTATATCTGCTTACAATCATTATTCCTCATAGTCATAATAAATATGCTCTGGGACAGTGGCGGCTCGAGCACAATTTCGATGGTGGGGATCGATATTTTTTATGTGAATAAATAAATATACTTACATGACAATTTACCTTAAACTCATTATAATTGAAAACATTCAAAATACCTACTCTTTTATATTCATGTACCTATACGAGTAGGTACCTTCATTTTTATGTTTTTTATTTTAATTTCTAAAGTCTAAAGTGAATAATTCATTAATTTTTTCGAAAAAATATTTATTTTTCTCAAAAAAATATTATTTAATTAGTTACGCGCCTTACCAGAAATACAAAAATTATTACATATATGAATATAAAGCTTAATAAAAAATAACAAATATAATCTAACCAACTTTGGTTTAGATCGCTTTTGAGGTTAATTTTCCACCAGAACGGTTCTATAGAAATAATCCGACCTATATTATTATTTTAATAACAAAATACGTACCACAATAATACCACTTACGCGAATCCCGGTCCGTGCATAGTTCACCTCTTTCAATTTGAACGAAAACAAACTCCAAATTGTCCACAAGGGGATCCTAGAGCTTATCCCCAAGATAACGATACTATGACTCAAATGTGCATGCGCGAATTCGCGAGATCCCTAAGAAACGTATTCAGTACGAATAAAAAATATTAATTTCAAGGAAAAAATCCCGTGATGTCCCCCAACCGCGCAGAACGGTTTGCGCAGTGCGTATGGCGCATGGCAACTGATAGTTTCGATCTCGAGCTTGCATTCTGCTGAGAAGCGATCTCGAATCTCGAATCTTGATTCGCGACACGTTAGTACGCAACAAGGAAGTGAGCGGAGCGGTCGCACGTTCGTCCGAGAAAACTTAAAAATGTTCTGAATTGAAATTATAGATTATGTTTCTGCAAATGTTAATAATTACTTTTATGTTAAGAATTCATGTTTGTGAACATAAAGCATCGAAAAAATTCTCTATAGGTTTCTGAAATATGAAGTGGGGTCTGTCCCCACCGTCCCCTTGAGAAGAACCGCCACTGCTCTGGGATACACAGACTCCTATCTTATTTTGTATGCCATCCCATTGTTGCTTCTCTGTTCCCTTCAAAATAAAACTATAACAATGAAACTATTTTCTATTTATTCTGTTGAATACAAAGTACACAACCTTGAACTTTTATTTATTTATCATTTCACCAATCTCTTACCAAGTTCCAACAAGTATAAGAAATTAAAAATATTTGAGCTCTTACAAATAATTTTTTTTTTTTAAGGAACAAGGATTTAGAAAATGAGGGGACTGATGAAATAATATTGCTTTATTAAATTACACTCTTTGCCAATTTAGCGACAGCGCGATTTAAAACTTTTTAATAATAATAAATAATAATATTTGGATGATTTATACAGCGCCGTTTTTGTGAAAAATCACCTCAAGGGCGCTGTACAAACTTATAATACATTTCTAAAATCTAAAAAACTACAAGCTAGACAAACAATTAAAAACAATTTACGGCTAAAAATTGCATACACCGGTTCTTGATCACCGATACGAAAATATATGTACAATATTTTGACCAATGAACGCGATGCTGCCTAAAATTTAATGAAAACAGGACCATACTTACCTGAGAGGTCGCTTGAAATTAACACTGTATATTGTCCATTAAAAGAAATTTACATAGAGTCCGCACGCAGAGGACATTATTGTGAACACATGTTATTTAATCCTGAAAAATATTTTAATATTAATATGTAATGTATTCTTTGACGAGTGTATTATGGAAAGTAAAAGCAACATGTAAAGGTGGGTGGTGCAGTAGTACCTATAAGGATTTTATCTTTCTAAATGTGATTCGTCAAGAGACAGATTGATGTGTAAGGAATCGAGTAATTTTAATTCAGTAAGAAAAGTGTGATTAAGACATAGCATAGACAATACAAGTATGATACTCTCAAATAGGTATATTTAAATTACGGGTATGAGAGCCCAAAAAGGAAGGTTTTTAGTTTGGACCTAAACTCTGTTGGGCTTGTTATGCATCTTAATTCCGGAGGGAGTCTATTCCAAGCCTTAGGCCCAGATACTCCGAAAGCAAGATCTCCAAACATTGTATTTGGCTTTCGTTTAGGTTCTATTAGTCTGCCTTTAGCAGATGAAGTTGCTGATCTAAGGGTTAATTGTCTCGGACCGGTATTTTCCGGGACGCATAATTCGGAGATGTTATTGATTGCTCGTGTTTTTTTTTTTTTTTTTTTTTTTTTTTTTTAAATATTTTCCGCCCATTTTAATATGGAGAAAACTGATGACAGTTCTGTATAGCTAATGAATTCACTTATCTTTTGTCACTTATCACATTCGTAGGATTTATAAAAAAAAATATTATAAAATCTTAAACTTTTTTCTTAAACAATTTTGGATCGCTGTCAATCACAGAAAAATAAAAGTGGTCCATATTTTGACCTTAGTCGCTCCAATGATTAATGACGGTAATTTGGTTAGAATGGATGATAAATACTTAACTGTAATCTGAGATGACTGTTGTAGATGCAAAATCATTTATTTTAAATACATAATTGCTAGTGAAAATATTGTAATAATTTTTCTCCATGTATACATACATCTTAGTAGGGTAAAAAGATTTTATAGTAGACTTTGTCCCTTATTTCTTCTTGTACATTCATTCTCATTAAAAAAACATGATGTCATTGGCAATAATTGCCATTTTCATTCCAGTACTATTTTACACGTACATTTAGTTACGTTTTTCATAAATATCTTTATATTATGTACATTCAGAATGTCATATATTTAAAATAGTTTTACTTTTAATTTTCCTGCGGAAAGGAATCATTTCATATTTTTGGAGTGAAATAGAATTTCACTTACATGTGCTAATTAACAGCACAACCAACCTTCAAAACTCAAAGTATTCAGTAGTCTGAAATGGATTATGGGTGTATTACCTTACTGTTGAAATGTAGTTAATTAAACTAATTGTAATTATTGTTGTTTTGCAGGCGGAAAAGAGCCCTTTGGAAGTGGTCCCACGAGAGAGCATGGATTGCCTCCCGCTGGGGCTGGTTACAAGCGCAGGTCCAGGAGCTGGAACACAAGATCCGCCAGCATGCCGAGCTGCTGCGCCAGGTGCGCGCCAACAAGGGAGGCGGCCCCCCCCACCCACCACACCCCTCACCCAGCTACCACCTCCACCACCGCTACCCCCGCGGGCTACAGCGGCCCCTTGCCCGGCTCCTGCGACCCCGGGGCGGCTAGGGTGCGTCCCCTGGTGAAGGCCACCTTCCGGAAGCGAAAGCTGCTGCAGATGCACAATCTGCACACTGCGGCAGGGAAGGCCGCCAAACCTTCTGACATCAGGTGAGATTTTATTTCTGGTCATTGCCAATAATATTGATCAAGAGATTCAAATGCTTCGTAGTTGTCAAATCATCTTAATGGTCAGTATAAAAAGAACGTTGGCTAAAGAAGGAGGTAGCGCAACACGGCATAACACCCCAAAAACAAATATCGAAGATAGTCTCTGCATAAATGTAGGTGCTATGTTAGATTAGTGTGGCGGTTCGTAGTCTCCGATTTTCACCTTCTTCATGTATCACTTTATGAATGCTTCATGACCTTTATATTATATCACATTCGTTCGATTCGTTCTTGTGTTCAACAGCTCGGCTGTGGAGTGATTTGCCAGCCTCTGTGTTTCCTCCTTCCTACAACATGGGTCTCTTCAAGACCATTCATTGTTCATTCCTTCCTCTCCTCAAAAAGACTCCACACAGCATTCCAGATGACATAGGCCCTGGGGGAAATTATTTTCCTCAGGGCCTCCTGTGTGGAGTTAATGTAAAAAAAAATATATTGATACAATGTCAGTATAAATCAAAATTTGACAGGTTTACTACTTTTCTAGATAATTTTTAAAGGTTTTATCGTATCGTGCTGAAAAAAATTAAATTGAAAACTGATATTACGAATAATGCTTGAAAAATTAGAGTGTGCAGTTCACATGCGGTAGAAGGAAAAACCTTCAGTAAACTAAAGTAGACAAGAGTGGGGAGACTACGAAGCACCACACAAAGAGGAGACGGATTAGTCTCTCAGGCTAAATCCTATAGATGTATGTGTGTTTGTCTCTCTTTAGTGTCGCTATTTTTCGTTTCATCGATTTCAATCACAAAGGTGCTAAAGATGTTTTCACTTCAAAAGTGTTATTTTTCATTTAACCCTTCGAATAATAAGAAAATAATTTTCTGTCAAATTTTGCCTGTCAAGGTTGGCGCACAAAATTCCTGGTTCTTCCCATGCATTTTAAATGTTCCTATTTATTGTTTTTTTTTAACGCTTTTGCAAAAACAAAAATTGTTCTAAAATTTAGATACAATAATCTTTCCGATGTGTTTATTAGAAATCAACATTTTTGTTTCTAAATATTAAAATTTTAATATTGGAAATGTAAATTGGCTAAAAAATGTATACCTAAGAATATTCGAATTAAAGTAATTAAAATAGAATAAACTTAAAATTTTAAATACAGATTCCTTTTCTAAGCAAAATTTGTAATAAAACTGTCACCTCACTTTTTATCACTTTCATACAATTTTATTTTAAAATTAAATGTGTGATGCGTCACAAATTGGCGCAAAATTAAACTGTCACTTTTGATCGGGTTTGTAAAATATCCGAACAACCTAGCTCATATAATACTAAGACAATGAGAAGCATTATTTCATTCCGTTTCTAACATAAAAGAAATCACAAATATTCACATGACAGGAAGATAGATATCTAACTTTTAATAATGCACTGTTGCCCTGGGACAATCTGGGTCTCCTGTTATTATAACGGCATATGATGTTTTGGGACAACTTGGGTCTCCTTTGATTAGACGGGTTAAATCATGAGATAAACAATGATGTTTGCTGTTAAGTGATATAACCCTTTGCAATCGGCAAAAAAATTCCAAATTGTAATGAATGGACCATGTTAGTAAAGCTCTTGGCTATAATTCCATAGGACTGGGTGACTTACTGGTTGAAACACGTATGTGTGAAGGTATTCTACTTACAGGAACGGACCTAAGCCTAGCGCTAGTAAAAACTTCAGAGGCACTCTTTTAGGTGTTAGATATTATCAGCACTTTGTTGACTCCTTGGCACCTTGGCCAAGTACTGAACTTATTGCTGGTTCCTTTGATATGCAAAGGAGGAAATAATCATTCACATAAACAGTATGCTTATTATTTAACCAGTTTAACGGTCACCTGTCATTTGATCTTCAAATAATTTATTTTTCTGAGTAAAGAATAACCCAAAGTCGAAATGTGTACATCATAGTTTCAACTAAGAATATTTAGCAACACGATTTCCTTATTAAAAAAATTAACATTGGTAAAACAATGGCTTATTTACAAAATGAGTATACCCTCAATGTTTTAAAAATCTACACAGACATAGCATTGTTTGTGTTATTTCTGATTGGAATCAAAAGCTTGTTTTCTATCTTCACTAGGTACACTTCATACGTTTTTTTATTTATTTATTTAATTGAATATAATAACATGTAATACAATATAAGATATGTAGATATTAGATACATTTAATATTATTACATAACACACATTAGCCTAGGTTACAATATTAATACCCAATATTAGATTTAGGATAGATAAATATGTTGTTCATTTATTAACCACTTTTTTGTCAGTTTATGGCAGGGTTCCTCATTATTTTTTAAATTAATGTTTTGATTTAACATGTTGTAAATCAAGGGTATCATATATTCGAGCGTTCTGCTACCATACTTATTTGATATTCGTGGTATTTTTAGGCCTTTGTTTTCGGTAAATCTTGTTGTGTGACTATGCACCAATAAATTTTTATACATGCTTTCTCCCGAATTATCCATAATTATAATGTACCAGAGAAGCCCTTTAATTGGAAGTAGGCCCTCAGACCCATACAGTAATTTTAAGTTGTTTCTTTGTTTGTAAATGCTAGGTTTAACAATTTTTTTAATTATAGCAGTTTGTAAATTTTGAATGTATTTAATATTCATTTTACTCGAGTGTCCCCAAGTTCGAATTCCATATCTAAGTATGGATTCGACCATAGAATGATATATAAGTTTGAGAGTGCATCGAGGCAACACAAATTTTAATTTATAAAAATTACTCGTCAAACATCGGAGCTGGTTACAAATTTTGATCACTTGTTTATCCCATTTAAAGTTATTATCTACGATTATGCCAAGGTAAGTATATTCATTTGTAAAATCAATTTTCTCCCAGTAGCAAATTTTATCAATTTTTTTATGTGTATACATTCAAAATTATGTGCAATTATTTTAGGTAAATTCCACATTTTCAAGCTCGGTGATCTTATATACATACATTTAGTTTTTTTGACATTAATAATTAGTCATACATCATGAGACCATTTGAGTAGCTCGTTAAAGTCTCTTGTAATTCTTTAATAGCTATTTCCGGGTTTTCGTTTGATACAACTAGTGCAGTATCATCTGCAAAATATGTCTATGTCTGGTAATTTTGTATTATCGTGAAAACAAGCTTATGGGTCTGAATGGTTAATTAACTACAGAGTTAACTGGTGATAATTTTTTTCTATTTTGTCGAATGTGTTGCCACTTATCGAAAATTTTGGTGTTTGACAGGTTTTGTAACACCCTTCTTGTTGTTTCACTGTTCACCAGGAGTAAATAGTTTTTCAAAAAGATGCGACTAATTAAAGTACACAGTGGTTGGTGCCTTGTAATGTTAAATCAGTTGTTCTCAACCGTGCTCCGTTATTAATTAATATAAATACAGGCTTCTCCTAGTGAGGTTTGAAAAATTGAAATGCAAACTATAATACCATGTAAAGAAACAATAAACAAAAAATTGATCGTAAGCTAAAATTTGTTAGTTGCTATTATGACATTCATTTTGTCTAAGAATGATTCTCTCGGTAATAAGCATAGATTTATTTACCAGTGTCAAAATAGAATAGTATTTGTGGGTGAGGTGGTTAGGAATCTAGGGGTCAGTGTGTCCAGGAGTGACATCTCTCCCTCTACTGTGCAAGACGATGGGTCGAAAGAAACCAGCATGATAGATCAAAGGGTTTTCCCAAACCAGCCTGCCACGCAGTTGGTGGGCAGGCGCATCTGCCGCTAAGACCTAGACACACCTTACCTGATGAACCCAGGCACCCCTGCTAAATCACCGAACCTGGTGAACCACTTGGGGTGACCTATCGCAGGGGTGTTGGTTATTCAATAAATAAAAGAAGAATCAAAAGAATCTAACGGGATGAGTGAACTAGTAATTTTGTCCTTGCTGTGTTATTCAGATAATGAATCATGAAATTTGGCCATGGTTTCAATAAAATTTCACTAGGAATCTATATTACAACTCATTTATCTTTTCACTGCAAGATGTAACCAATAGGCGATTCTGCCTATAACCCAAAGCAAGATTTTATGACCACCCCCTTTATTTCTTAGGCATGCCGATATTATTTTATTCCAAAGTGTATTATTTTATTCCAAATGAATGCATCTGCGAATTAGTAAATTAGTAATGTAATGAGATATTTGTTGTATTATTTTGCAGGTGTATTTGCCAGTGGCCGCTGTCCGGGTGTGCTGTTTGTACGGGCCGGGCCATGCCTATGCACCCTCTCCCTCCCCCGTCCACCCTCTCCAGAAAGGAGCGCATCGCCCTGGTGGACCCGGCCTTCCACGTCGTTCTATCTGATGTCAGAGGTAATTGATGCCCTACTACACCACACACACATACAGTTACAGCGGCTTACCAGGGGCGGTCCGTGGGTTTTTCGTGGCGAGCTAGAGTGCTAAGATTGAAAAATACAGCATTATTGATGTTATTGTAGCTGAGAATTTTTTTTAAAATTTGAATTTTTGTGTGAAGATTTGTATGTTGGCATGCCCCTCTTACCCAAATTAAAAGAATCTTCATACAAAAAGTTAAAATTTTAAATAAATACAATTCAGCCACCTCTGGTCTGGAGCCCCAAAATACCTAAAAACCCTCAACTCTTTGCAGAACGGGCGGTCCGTTTGATAGATTCTCCCAACTTAACAAATGGATTGCAATCTTTAGAGCACAGGCGTCAGATGGGAATGCTGTCCTTGTTCTTCCGGTATTACAATGGAAGATGCTCCGGGGAACTAGTGTCATTGATCCCCTTGGCACCAGTGCATAGTCAGGAAAATACGCCAAACCTGCGTCCAACTTATGTACACAGTTGACATTTTCCACATTTTTCGGTTCAACACCTCGGCTGTGGAATGATTTGCCGGCCTCTGTTTCCTCCCTCCTGTAACGTGAGTCTCTTCAAGACCCATGTTCACTCCTTCCTCTCCTCAAAAAGACCCTCCACACAGCATCTTCAAAGATGACAGGCCCCGAGGGAAATTATTTTCCTTAAGGCCTCTTGCGTGGAGTAAATAAAAATTACAACAAGATCAATAATGTCGTATTTTTTCAACTTAGCACTCTAGTTTACCGAAAAGTCACTGCGGCTTACCTAGTCGATCGTCCAGTTGATTAGTCAGACATCTCTGAAAAATCGAATTTTCAGTTGAGTATACATGTAAAAGTATACCCTCTATCTGGTACAATGCTTAGATTACTCATAAACACCACCAAATCAATTATTGAAAAACTTGTGGTGATATTAAACAAAAAGTTTTACAAGCGTCCTTGAGGTGAATTTTCACAAAAAAGCTCTATACAAATTATTCAATTATTATTATTTGTTAATGTTGTTTAGTGTCACTGGGTTTTTGAAAATGTCTTACTAATGTACCAGACCGTTATGCCTCCCAGTGTTATTTTATAGCGTATTTAATATGTAAAACACAGACATGTGTAAGTAATGTTTGATTTATGGATAGCATTAGAATATTGCTTTCCTCATTATCTCAAAACTTAGTATTTAGAGATGTCTGACTAGGCAACTGGACGAATGTAGTATCAAAATATTATTTTTTTTTTTTCAAAAGAAAGATTATTAGTTTATCAATAACCTGACAATTTTTTAAATTTCTCTTCCACATTGTAAGTAGAAAACGTTGCTTGTGCCATGATGGGATCTTGAGGCTGGGGGCTAGCATAGGATTAAATCCACGGGGCATGGGTATCAAACCGTGGCTTTGAACAGCTTGACCAACTACTCCACAATTAAGAGCTCTACAATTGTGGGGTAAATAGATAGGCATTCGAATACGTAATTGTGGGAAAATAATACCATTGATTGAATCAGTTTTACTAATAAACAAATTTATTTTTGGAAAATCACAATCTTTCTGGTTTATGTTAATTTTATTTGATTGATACGTATTTTCACAATTTTTTCATTTAAAATAATATAAGGGAACGTACCCATACTACGTGACCAATTTTTTGCAATTTTTAACCCCCCCTCCCGGTGACCAAAATCCTAAGCAAACTGCCACTCATTTGTACCAAGCATGACATTTTGAAGACCCCCCCCCCCCGAAAAGGTCACGTAGTATGGGTATGTTCCATAAGGTATATTTGCAGTACTCTCCAGAGTGGAAGTTACTCTCAGTATCGCCCTAGTGCAAGACCACCATTCAGAATTAAAATGTTGCTTAACCTCTTATAGGCCGGAGACGCGCGGGCGCGCGCATATTGTGCACATGCGCGAGAAAATAATTTGAAAAAAATTCAAACAAAAAATGTTTGTCTGCGATTTTGACCCTTCTATGTACAGCATTTGTATGAAGAACAGGGTCAGAATCGCTTGCGCCAACATTACCTCATAAGTCGGGTAAAAATTTCATTCACCTTGCAACCCCAGAATATTTTTAAACGATTTTATCTGTGACATAGAAATGTCATTTTTGCCGCGAATTTTAGCTGTCAAAATTGATGTGTGCTCCTCGACTAAAACATCGTAAAACCTATTAATTTACGTAATTAACGCAAGTAATGTTGTTTTGGTACATAGTTTATTGTTCTAGGGACGTGTTTCAGTCAATCAAATATACGATACCTCAAAATTAATCCACAAAACATTCAATTCAAAGTGGTGCTTTTTTAGTGAATTTTCGTGAAATCCTGGCCTCCCAGAGGTTAAAATGGCTTTAGCCATATTTGGTGATTTACTTCACCACCTTCCTCTTCCTCATCTCCTTTACTTCTCCATTTCCTTCCCCATTTCCTTCCCCTCACTTACCTTCAGTCTCACAACATACTTAAATTGGGAATGCCACAGTCTCACTGGCTCCAGGAGGTTGGAAGCATTTTAGAACTCTTGTGCGGTTTTCATATAAAAAAATCACAGCTTTTAAAAGAAAAATAAAATAAAGCAAATGTTAACAATCCAATATTGCAAATGTTGCATCTTACCTAGTTTTTTGGTTCAGCTGTCCATTTCCTCAATACAAAAATCTACAATAAAACTAAAGTAATAGGTCCTACACATGATCCGACTTGCAGAACCCATCATGTTGAACCACCAACCGAATTATTATTATTACAACAGCCCGATGAAGGGATTAATAATAATTCCGCTGTTTTGCCTACACACAATCAATCTGACTTTGCAGAAACCTGACATTGGGTTGGATAAGATACATTTGAATATGTAGAATTTTTGTTTTTTTTTTCAAGCATGTTTTTTGTGCTGTGAGTTCCAAACACCACTCGCATTCTACGGTTTGCTTCATACATTGAACATGACTCATTAACCTGAACCTGCGTGCTTTTTTGGTAATATTAATTTAACATATACAGTCAACAAATTGATTTGCATATATTGACTGCGAATAAATTTGTAGTGCAGTCGCGAATCAATTTGTTGACTGTAATCAATAATTTTAAATTATGTTTCGAGTTGACACAACTATGTGGGATTGGTAAAGAGTTGGATATTTGTAAAGGACTGACTTACCCCTAGATGATATTCTTGTTAATAAGAATCTTTCTTATTGCCTTGAGGGATCCAAGAGATTTGAAATTATCCACACTCAGAGAGTACCAGTTGGTCACTGGCCAGATTTCTTAACAGAGTTGATGTTAAATTGCACTGAGAGATCAATAAGTTGTTCATTGCACAGGTTTCATTAATAGATTAATATTAAATGTACTGAGATATCAATATGGTGATCATTGCATGGGCTACTTTAATACAATAACTCATTGTTGCAAATGTCACTCACCTAGGTATATCGGTCATACACTGTCAGATAGGGACAGGGACTTGGATTAAAGGTTGGGTGGAGGAAGGGGACATATGTTATAGGGAGATGTCTGTAGTTGTGTCAATAATATATATTTTTGATTTTAGTATGGAGGCAATCATCGTTGACTCGGTCACTGTTGTTAACTTTCTGTTGTATTTATTCCAGACGTATCATCGAGCATCCATTATTCGGCTCTGATGAAGGACCCCAACTGGCAGCAGAAGAGCTCGCGGGGCTCCGTAAAGTCCATTAAGAGCTTGTCAGCCAAGATGCCATCTTCCATCAAAGTCAACACCTCCTTGCCCAACAAGATATCACTTCATAAAAAGAGAAAATATAATAGTGAGTTTATTTAATGCGCGGACATTCATTATTGTCCTATGTTCATTTTAAATCTACATAAGTTGCGATTCAACCAAATTCACCTTTTGGGGAAAGCTAAAAAAATACTTAAAAGAATAAGGAATGCCATAAGAAAAACTTAATACATGTTAAATAGATACACGCATTCATGATAGTATAATTATTACTTATTGTTCTTGTCCAACGTTCTCAGTTGTATGATATGTATATTATCTTGAATTTCAATGTTATAGGCCGTCCAAATATGCTCAATAATACTAACAATGCTATTGAGTGTTTGCACGCTCTAATATTATTGAATTTATTTTTTTAATGTTTTGAAATTCATCAATAAAATTGTCAGTATTGTTGTTTGCAGTTGGCTTTGCATTATATTGTTTGTCGATCTGGCTTATATTTTTATATAATTATTTTCCTAATCACCAAAATTGCTTACGATAATCTAGAAAGTTTCCAGAAGATTTTGCATACATATTAATTCTGTAAAATTAGGATTGTTTTTTTTTTGTTGACCTTCTCAATTCACATTGACCGACGAGTGTCGAATGAATGTTCATGATAAACTCAAAGGTATTTGAAATGGGCTCTTGGAAGCGGATACGAGATGCCTCTATAAAGTTTGAATGGCCAGTGTGTGTGGGTGCAGTGTGTGTTGTTGGGTTAATGGTTGTGATGTAATGGTGTGTGATGTGTTGTAGGACACAAGCGGGGGCGCGGGTTGGAGCTATCGCGGGGGCGCCGCAGCTCCATGCAGGATCCCGACCGCGAGGACATGCCCAGCGGGGGCAGCAGTCCCGTTCCCGACTCTGCCGACCATCACAGGTACCGACCACCATCCGTCTCCGTACCGCCATACCTCCTGAACCTGACAGCCACAAGGGCATCACAGCCATCAATACAAGGCACTGTACACATGGCACGGAAAGAGGAGGCTTGGCAAATGGGGGTTGATAGATGATCATATTCTGATATGGTCCTGCCACTGGAGAACTCCGTTGTAAAGGATCTGTTATTTATGAAAAAGATGGAAAGGTTACAACGGAGTGGTGGTATGTCATTATATCCCAATGCCGATATAAATTGAATTAGATATTGAGAATATAGTTTTATAGATATTTCAATTCTTAACAATGCTTAGTAATAATTGCAACTGACCAGTCAGCCGTGTGTAAGCTACAAAGCTCTGTATGTCCTAAGACAGTGGTGGGCAAACTTTGTTCATGGGGGCCAGAAAGTTTTAAGAAATTTCAGAGGAGGACCAGGAGTATAGCCAAAATGCATTTTGTTTTAAAATCTATATGTTAATTATAAAACTTTACACACAAATGCTAATATAAGTTACAGATTACAATTATTTAACTTTTATTCGAAGGCCCTGCTATGGTAGGTGTGTGAGACATATGAAAATATTTTTGATTGGCCATAATGTCTTCAAATGCAGGTTTGAGCTGCACGAAATAACGCTGCTCGTCAGTTAATCGATTTCTGACTGAGTTTTTCCGCAATTTAATGGTCGAAAAAGTCTGTTCGCAGACAAACGACGACCCAAACATCGCTATTGTTTTCTGGGCGTGATCAATAATTATCTTTGGATATTCAGTTTTCGGCAGCGTTCCATAAAAATCTAATTTTTCGGAATTTAAGAACAATTGTTTTAAATGGGGGCTGCACTGCTTTTCAACAATTTCTAACTGCAATTCTGCAGGGACATTCTCTGGGTTCACATTAAACGGCATTGAAAAAACATCAAGCGATGACTGAATATTCTTAAAATCTTGAAACCTAGTTTCAAATTCTGTGTTAAGTTTCTTCAACGCCTGACTGAATTCTTTCAGTTTGTTCTCACTCACTGGTGCCATGGATTCTAAGTGCGGAAAGTGAGTTAAATCATTCTTCTCAATGCAGTTATAAAACAGAAAAAGCTGATTTTTAAATGTTTTCAGACAACCCTAAGTCTCATCTAAAAATTGGTTCCTTCCTTGGCATCTTTTATTTAATTTATTACAGTGTTCGAGCAAATCGGTAAAAAATGCAAAATCGGTATGCCAATCTTTGTGTTCCGAGATCTGGAATTCAGACCATTTCTCTGTTCTGGCTATAATAGCCTCCGATAATTATATTTTGACGCAGACGATCCTTCAAAATTAAAAGTATATAATAGGTATACTTATAATTTTGAAAGATCGTCGGCGGGCCGGATTAAATACTTTTGCGGGCCGGAGCTGGCCCGCGGGCCGTACTTTTCCCATCACTGTCCTAAGAGAACAAAATTGAAAATACATTTTTGAAACATAGTGTTATTTTATAGAACAATTCGTTTGGATAAATTAACACTTATTCATTTCAGATTTTTTTCTTCTGGCATGCACAGTTGTAGATTCTATATGAATGAACATGAACATGCCCTCGCTAGCCAGGTACCCCCATTCTTTCTCTTTTCCTTTCTCGTTCTCTACTACGTGACTGCTCTCAGTGTCTGGTTATCATTATTTCAATACCTTTGTGTCAAATTCGAAGAGAGACTCATATCAGGTATTTTTTTTAAAATATGTATGTTGAACAGTGGGCTGTTAGCCTCTGCCAAAGCAAGGGCTGTTGAAATATTCCCAAGTTATTTTATTATTCACATGCATTGTTTTATGGTTTTTGTCTCTACAGAGCTGTTAGTAATTTTGGATTGTTTTTATGGTTGTCTTGTAGCGACACATCATTATTTTTTCGTTACTGAAAGAACTCGCGAGAATTTATCCACATAGCCGGCGAGCTGCTTAGGTACTACTTACCAGAGTACATTGGCCGCCTACGGTATTGCCACTTACTGGAAAGATCCAGCGCTAGAACCCGAAGCTCACTGTATAGCGCCGAAGGTTCGTGAATCATCGAGTGGCACGTTTTGCCTACCTACCAGTGTTTTGGCTGCTACCTGAGCGGTCAACTATTTAAGCGAGAACGGGCCCGCTGTCCGGCCAGTAATTAATTGACCTGCAAACGTACATAGTATCAGTGCATCGCTGTATCGGTTTCATTCATTACGATTACGATCTATTGGACTCCCTATTGTTTACACCGCTATTGTCTGTTTAAATAAATAAACCAGTGGTAATAAATTAATTGTGTATTCATTATTGAACACGTATTAAGGTATGGTTAAACCATACCACTAAAATCTTATCAACTTCAAAACACCATTAGCATCCAATGGGTTGATACGGCATGTTGATAGAGAAACCAAAATGTTATTCTGACTTACCGGGTCTAACTAAATAAATTTTCTTCGATGTTTAGAATAGGGAGGAGCCTTAGTTACTAGATATTTTTTAAATGCCAGACAAGACTGCTAAGACCAACTGCATGAAGCCAGTGGGATTATGGCAACCCGATTGGGAAATATTGTGAGGATGACAGGAGTGGGGAGGGGAAGAGGAAGGTTAGGAAGTTGGCCTAATTAGATGAGTACTGCAATTCTTTTTCTTTCATGTAATTTTTTTTACTTATTAAATAAATATTATTGAAGCTCTATATCACAAAATTATGTTTACAATATGTTGTGACCTTGGAACAATAAAGTTCTATCTGCCATTTGTATGAAACCGAGATATTGGGATAAGAAGTTTGAATTCCCAGGTAAAAAAAATTATATATAAAATAAAAATAAAATACTAAGGATGGGTTGTTTCACAGAGTTTGAGCAATTCATCAAATTTCAAAGTTAATTTTCAATTTCTGTAAATGTTCTATTCAAGTTCTGTTATTATATCATTATTGGCCAGTTGCTTCGCATAACTAAAATGATGTCAGAAATTGATTAGAACTACCACAGAAACTTTTAAATTTTATGAATTGTTGAAATTTTATGAAACAAGCAGTGAATACTTGAACATTATGAAAAAGTAAATCTGAAGAATGTATTGTAATTAAATAATTTTTTTAGGTTAAAAACACACTATGCAAAAAAAACATATGACATTTAGCCAAGAAACTTAACAATAAAACAGATAGAAGGTCGTTGCTTTGAAAATCAGCTAAAATCGGAGCAACAGGGTTCTATTTGATTATTTTAATTAGTTTTTTTGCTAAGCCATATTCTTTGCGTATAATGTTATTAATCGTGAAGATAATTCAATTGTGTACTATACGTTTGTCATATTCACTTTTTAATAAATGTAATTTTTCATTTATTTGGAACATTTATTTTTGGAGTTGCTTAAAAACATTTTATCACTGGCAGATGACTAAGTTGCTGGGAAATTTGGCCAATGAAACACATCTCTAAAAATAAAAATAACTTTATTTTTAAAAGGAACCAAGTTGCTTTTAAATTGCAAATGGAACTTGTTGTCAACATTTTTGCATAATCTGCGAACTTACATAGAAGTTGGACATATTTTAGATAGGGTTTTAAATAGAATTTTTTTTAGGAAACTGCAAAGAAAATTTTAGCCAAAATGTCAGATAGAACCTAATCGTCCCAGGAGTATAATGTACTAACCGTGATGTTTATTGTTTCCAGATACAGAATAAGGGAAAGAGACCGCACCAGATTAAACAGCTCCTACGATATAGACAATATTGTAATCCCGCACAGCATTGCTGCCAACACCAAATTAGAAATATTACAGTACAAAGAAATATTAACACCAAAGTAAGTTTAAATTACATTTTTACATACATCCCAACATTAAATCTCTACATAATATAAATTAAAGTCCTCCGCCGCGTCTGTCTATCTGAGGGGTTTTTCATAAGGTTTTCACCGATAGATAATGTGATTCATGAGGAAGGTTTAGGTATATAAATAATTTGTCAAGGTTTTATGTAAATTGGTTGAAATATAATATAAAAGGAGAATGTCTGTATGTGTGGACGAGCGGGCTGGCAAGCGGGCGGTGTGGATTTGATTTGTATGCAAGGGAAGGTCACTGTCTACATTTGATTTCGAAAACTCTGTGTAAAACCCGGGCATCGCCGGGGACTTCAGCTTGTAATAATAATATTTGGCTGATTTATAAAGCGCTGTTTTCGTGAAAAATCACCTCAAGGGCGCCACATTTTCCTTCAAATTGCAGTTTCTTATTTAATATTGTTGTTTTTATAACAGCCCGGCTTTTACAGAGTCCTATAATTTCTATACCCGCTATATCCGATTTTCAGCTAAAATTATCTGAGTATGACATCTTGTTCACATTTTTGCGAGGAACAAGAGGAACATATAAATAGAGTTTCAAAACCGCCCTTATCATGAAAACCATGTTAAATCTGCGACTGAGAAACGAAACCCGCTATGTCATTCAAGAAGTTACTTTCAAAATCTGCTATGTCGGAATTCAACCAATTACAAGCAGTTATTTTGCCAAGATGGCAGGTTTAGAAACTCGCGTGTCGGGTCAGTTGAGTTTCAAAAGCCTCTATATCGTGTGTAAATCACGAAGTGTGTATCAAAATCCGCTATATCCATTTTATTTATTAAATTACTTAAATTATTTATTTTTATTTATTTGACATAATATCTAACATTTTTAAATACAATTCAGCAATGTCGGCCTCACTGGGTAGCTCACCTGTGCTGAGGCCTCCATTTTATAAAACAAAAATTTATACATAATACATTAAAAATAATGCTGCATAAAAAAAAGCTAAAATTAAACTAAAAGTAAAAATTTATAATTAAGGTAAAATGTATTTTTTTATGATGTGTTTATATTTATTTTTGAGTGCTACGTGTATGTGTTTTATTCTTTTTTATGCTAGACATACATAAAAATTTAATACTTTTTGAAATTATTTTACTCCATTTCATTATTCAAAAAATTGAAAAGCAATTACTTATTTATGCCAGAGATGTGACAGTTTTTGGCGGTTTCCTCCAAATCAAAGAAAGCTGATGTAGCGGATATAGAAATTAAACGACTCGCGTTATTGTATGTCAAACAAATGTATTAAAATTAAACAAACTTGTTGGAAATCAATCTCTGAGTAATTAATTTTCCTTGCAAATTTGTGATTGATAATGATTTTGTTGTTTCAGATGGAGAATGGTTGAAGAAGAACCACCACCGAACAACGGTCTGGTGAGAAAACGCTCCATTGGAATGACTGAAGAACAGGAGAGTGATGTAAGTATGACAACATACACTGTGTTGGACAAGTATGTTTCTTTGTTTTCTGCATGAATCTAATTTTTGCAGGCGATTATTGTCGCGACAGGCCCTTCAACCTGTTATTTGCCGGAGACGCGCGGATGCACGCTGAAAAATTTCGTAAAAAATTTGTTTGTCGGCGATTTTGACCCTTCTATGTACAGAATTTGAATGAAGGACAGGGTCAGAATCGCTTGCACCAACATTTACCCATAAGATAGGCTTAAAATTTCATACACCTGGCAACCCCAGAATATTTTTAAATGATTTTATCTGTGGCATCAAAATGTCAAATTTGCCGTGATTCTTTCTGTCAAAGTCGATGCCTGTTACTTGATGAAAACATCATAAAACCAATCAATTTACATAATTAACGCAAGTAATGTTGTTTTGGTATGTAGTTTATTGTTCTAGGAATGTGTTTCGGTCAATAAAATATACGATAGCTCAAAATTAATCCACAAAACATTCAATTCAAAATTCAAAGTGGTGCTTTGTTAGGAAATTTCCGTGTTTTTCCTGGTCTATAACAGGTTAAATTGAGATATGTTTCTGCATATTTGAAGTAAATTCGAAAAAGTAAGGCATTCCTGCGTAAATCGATATAGATTTACAAAATAATAATACAAATAAAGACAATGTATTAATCGTGTAAATTAACATTTTATGACGTTTTACCTCTGCTGTTGTCTGTCAGATGCAGATTTACAAAATTAAATGATTTACTTTTTGCAAAACTCAAAATTTGTCGAATTACGTGAACAAATTTAAATGTGAAATATATAATATGAATAATAAGATTACATTCTCCGATAAACAAAAAAAAATTGCAAAGAAATAAAAAAAGTGTAGTGTTTATTCTGATATTTGGAGAAGTTACCCGTATTCTTGCTTGGGGGGTATATTGATGATTTTCCTACTTCGACGTTCAAGAGAATAATAGATGAACTTGTTGAAATTTTTTTGAAGAAATCTTTATAAGTTGAATCCGGTTTGCAGTAGCAAAAGCAGTACTGTGAAACTTGGAAGACAGATAAGGCTAAAACAATCCTCACTCATCTTTATATAACCATACATAAACACTATGACAAAGATTAAAAGCTTACTCTACTCGAAATACAAAGATTTACTCCAAATTCCTGTAACTCATATACTACCTTTGGTCAACTTAAATTAGGTACTTTACAACAAGAATTTTCTACATTCTTCGACCCTTTTTACACAAAGATACTTACAAGCTAAGTGACTGCAATGCATCTACAAGTCATCTACCGATATGCTACTCTTTAATGTTGGTTTCCATTGGTTTAATGTGTGCTTTCTGAAATTGATCATTCTTACACATGCAGCCGTTTAACCTCTGGGAGGCCAGGCCATTTCACGAAAATTCACTAAAAAGCACCACTTTGAATTTAAAGTTTTGTTGATTAATTTAAAGCTATCGAATATTTTATTGACTGAAACACGTTCCTAGAACAATAAACTATGTACAAAAACAACATTACTTGCATTATTTACGTAAATTAATAGGTTTTACAATGTTTTAGTCGAGGAACACGCATTAATTTTGGCAGCTAAAATTCGCGGCAAAAATGATATTTCTATGTCAAAGATAAAATCGTTAAAAAATATTCTGGGGTTGCAAGGTAAATCAAATTTTGACGCATCCTATGGTGTAATGTTGGCGCAAGCGATTCTGACCCTGTTCTTCATACAAATTATGTACATAGAAGGGCCAAAATCGCAGACAAACATCTTTTGTTCGATATTTTTTCGAATTATTTTCTCGCGCATGCGCACAATTGGTCCCCGGCCTATTAGAGGTTAGTTGAATTTTTAATTTTGAATTTAACAGATGAAGACAATAATATTGTTCTTTTTTAGAAGCATAAAAAATTCAGGCTTCACCCATTAAAGTGAAGCTCGCCGCCCAGCAACTACATAAGAATGATGTCAAATTGACTTTTTTTTCTAACCTCAATTCTAGCCTTCTCCGCTAAATCCTTTCTTACTTATTCCGGTAAATTAGAGTTATATAAACAGGGATATTTTCCCACCTCCAGAACAAATTTAACATTCAAATCATGTTTGGACAACATTTCTGTTAAATTAGTAGTACATACGAATGCAACTCCAGATAGCTTGAAAAATGATTTTCACTAAAATCTCAAAATAATGTAAAAATTTGGATGAATGGTAGAGAAATTGCAATATTAGAATTTTTATGATAAATAAACTTTGTGTTTTACTTTCTCACACCAAACAGAAAGCAATACATTGACTTTTTCTTTTTTAGTTTTTGATGTGTGTGGGTAATGATCTTTTTGGCAAATAAGTAAATTATTGTACTAATAAGGAACACCATTATAATGCTCCACCGTGTTATCTCATTGCAGATTGAGGACATATCGGAAGCCGGGGTGGTGGAGCGCCACGACCGCTGCGAGGCCCAGGAGCGGGGCAAGTACCTGAAGAAGAGGAAGAACTCGCGCCGACAGAATTCTCGTACCACGCCCACGCAGACTCCCCCGCATACTCCCATGGTAATTAATAATACACTTCTTTTTACATTACGAATTCATAAACAAACATTTCAATTAATGTTCAATACTATTTTTTTTATTTGAAATTACTATAACTGTCCCATAAAAATGCATAACTTTTCTTATCAACTGTGCAGTTTTAATTTCATTTCAACCAATAAGGATGCTAAATTTCAGTAACTGTGTCTAATAAATCGCAACTAAGGAAGTAGTCCCTAATTTAAAAAAAAACGTTAGGAACTCCAGTGAAAAATATTATGGCTTTAAAAAAATATGTTCATACAGACCAATAAACGCTGATTTAGAATATATAAGTTTTATTACATAATATTAAACGTAGAGTTTTAAAAAATGATTAAAAAGTCCATTTTAAATTGTGTCATTAAAACACACTGTCAAGTTGGTATTATTGAATGTTTAGTGCTGACCTCACTGCTCTCCATAATTTTCCGGTCACCTGGGGATAGCACATTGAAGTTGTACTGAAATATATGACGGAAGCCATTCAACATTTCATGTTATTGGTTTATTTACATACTGTTTGTAGACATATTATAATAGTTGTTGTTTTTGTTGAAACATTGTTTAGGCCTAAATAATTCAGTATCAAAAATAGAGGTATCTCTATTAGTTTAGAGAACGTACCCATATTACGTGATCAACTTTTTGCAATTTTTAACCCCCCCCCCTGATGACCAAAAACCTAAGCCCGCCGCCGCTCATTTGTACCAAGCGTGACATTTTGAAGACCCCCCCCTAAACGTGTCACGTAGTATGGGTACGTTCCCTTAGGGGTCGTCCATTAACCTGTCAAAGGCCATAAAATTCCAGGAAAAATACGGAAATTTCCTAAAAAACCACCACTTTGAATTGAATGTTTTGTGGATTAATTTTGAGATATCGTATATTTTATTGACCGAAACACATTCCTAGAAAAATAAACTATGTACCAAATCAAAATTACTTGCGTTAATTACGTAAATTAATAGGTTTTACGATGTTTTAGTCGAGGAACACGCAGTGACTTTGACAGATAAAATTCGCAGCAAATTTGACATTTTCATACCACAGATAAAATCGTTTAAAAAATATTATGAGGTTGCAAGGTGAATGAAATTTTTACCTGTCTTATGGGGAAATGTTGGCGCAAGCGATTCTGACCTTGTCCTTCATACAAATTCTGTACATAGAAGGGTCAAAATCGCAGACAAACATAATTTATTTGAATTTTTTTCCCGCGCATGCGCCTAATACGCGAGCGTCTCCGGCCGATTACAGGTTAATTACGTGATGTTTTTTTAGCAACTTTTTTACCCCCCCCCCCCCACCCGTGGTGATATGTAGTGGGGTTTTAGACCAAACCCCCCCCCCCCCCCCCTAAAATCACATGTATTTTTTTTAGTTCAAAGTATTTTGAAATTTTCAGAATATTATCACGAAAAATAAATACATGTGATATCTCATTATACCTCCCCCCCCGAGTCTCATGCAAACTACGGCGACTTGCTGAGCTGAACGCATTACGAAGGGTTAATCATTGTACAAAGCAAGACATTGTTTTCACTAGCAACATTAATATGTATTAAAAAAATGGGGTTCAGATGTCAAAATCAAGTGCAGTTCTGCTGAGTTTTTTTTTGAGGTTAACTCAACCAACCTATGATATAAGTGCGTAACAGAAGGAGAATTTCTTCAAAATGAATGTATGTGTGTGCAGTTCTAATAGTAATATCCCTCTTCCAGGTTGTTGACGAGACATCGATGAGCAGCGAGACAGGCGTCAATCCCGCTCCCAACATCCCCCTCCCCCTCCCCAACTCCTGCAGCAACACCCCGCCCATGCCAGCCCCCCTCTCACCCCCCGCAGTCAGCGCGGGGGTGCCCTCGCCTCCCGCCGTTAGTATCACACCTGCGCCGCTCCCCACCACAGCATGCTCCGTGCTGCTGACGCATCTGGCCGAGGTCAGCAACGCCCCGCCGCCCGCTATTCCCATCACTAACAAACGTCGCATTACTGAGGACAGTGTCGAGGTGTGTTATCCTTTAATGTAGCATAATTTGACTCTTTGGATTTTGAAAGTGTCTAAGAAAAATATTGTGTTCTAACAATAATAAGTGACATTAATTGTCATCCATGGAATTTCACTGATTCCGATCCATGGAAAAAATATGGTTTAACTTTATGTGCCCCCGAGCAAAAATAACATTCAGCCAATGAATGACATATAATACAAGGCGGGTTGTTTCAAATAATTTGGACAATTTATTGAATTTCAAAGTTAATTTTCAAGTTCTACGAAAGTTCTATTCAAGTTCTGCTATTATTTCAATTTTATGAAGCAAATGGCCTATAATGATATAATAACAGAACTTGAATAGAAATTGATGTATTGTTCAAATTTTTAAACAACCCGTTCTAATTAGTTTTGAAAGATTAGTAAAAGTGGTCATCAGAGCTATTACGACTTGTTCGCATTGAACAAGTAGTAAGTCAGGTAGCGAGTATACTTGCTACTTGACTCGCCGAAAATCGTTTGCATTACTTTCAAGTAGGGTACATTAGTGCTCGCCGCCCGTTGCAAGATGAAGGGCTGCTACACAATTAAGCATATTGTAACGCTTATTTTAGAAGAGGTGGAAGAATAAATTAGTAAGATGAAAATAAATTAACTATGGACACGAAAAGAGATTAATAGCAGTATAAATAAATAATTTTAGAGTAGCGTCTTCGCTCCAATGCCACGACATTTCCGCTCGTGATATTGAGTGAATTACATATTTCATCAAAACCATATTCAGAAATCATAATATTACTATTAGCATCTCCCACAAGTACACTTCGGAGCGACCGAGTTCCGCGCCACTTCAGGCCGCCGCGCAGAAAAGTCTCGCAGTGACCTGCGCTGTAAGCCGTTACCTTACCATCGGTCTTTACTTTTTTTTGCGCGGCGGCCTGAAGTGGCGCGGGACTTGGTCACTCCGAAGTGTGCGTGTGGGAGGCGCTATTGTATGTTTTTGAGCAATCTGTCATGGCCTTTAATCAGGTGTACACCTAATTTGTAACTAGGTACCGAACATTCTCTTCTTTCATTTCTACTGTTTTTCAGTTATTATTATATGATTTGTACTATGTTATTATTGGATAATGGTCTGTGAACAAAAGTAACAAATAAATAAAATTGTACTAGCAAAATTGATTGAATCAAGAATAATAATATTGTTATGTATATTGCAGATAGTGCCACCGTATTCGCCCCGCATGTTCCCCCTCCAGGAGGACACGTACAGTAAGATGCTGAAGGCCATGCCCGACAACCATCCGCTGCTCATCACCACCTGCTCAACCCGCAGCCACACGTCCGCTCCCTCATCCTCACACCAGCGCGCCTCCGACAGCGAGGGCAGCACCGTTCTCAACAACTGCTACCCACCCCTGCTGGAACTGGGCCCGCCCTCCGAGTCTGAAGAAGAGTCAGGCTCCATCCCCGCTGAAGAAGACCCCACAGATCCCGAGTGGAACGTCACCATCAAAGCTGACAAACTGCACCACAGATAGACAAGTAGCCACCATCACCACTTGTGTATTGACTAAAAACGGTCCGTTGCAGAGATGGAGATTCTCTACCAGTCTCCAAGGGGGAGTAAAGGAATGAACGGCATTATTCTATCCATTTAGATGCTTTGTCTCTTGCATTCTTTCATTCATTTTACATTATTAGCGACAATGATGTTAGAAAAACTCAAACTGGATACCTCGTTTTGTAACCTTTTTAAAAACATATTGATATATCCAATTTTCAGTTGGGCAAATTGTAAGGTAGTGAGTGGGTCTTGTGTCCTCGGTATTGAAAGAGACGAATACTAAGTGACTGAGGTACATAATGATAAAATGAGAGAGAGAGAGAGACATAGACAGAGGGAGGAAGTGCCATTGCCGATTTATTTGTTTCAGGCCCCCGAACCATGTACATTTTAAGATTGTGATTGAAAAGGAAGAGTTGTTAATGTTTCCCCATAGATTTATTGTAATAATTATTTGGCGATTTCCAAATAGAATTTAGCATAGGATATTGATTGTAACATGCCATGGCACCGGCATCGTACTCGGGACATTGCTAAATACGCACTTGCGTAAGTGGACAATACAAGTTGGAAACCATTTGATGCTTCTCATTATTATTATGTGTTCTGTATAAAGCCAATATTTATCAGTGTCTATTCATACATTTATACGCTTCTCGCTGTACATTATTTGTGAAACACACTTTTCTCTATAATTTTATAAGCTTTTATGTCTGATGTAAGCAACAAGAAATCTCATCAAATGAGAGAAGAACTTGAGCATTTAAATAATGAGTTACCTAATATATTATTTTTGAAAAATTGTTTTATTTTAAATTTATAAATTGGCTTTTACGGTATTTATAAAAAAAAACATTACAAGCTCTGGGTTGAACGGTTCCATTGATTATGGTGACTAATTCAAATGTCAATAATAATTAATTAAAATCCAACGATTGTAACATATAAGACATTCCTTCTTTTTGAGAGTCCAAAAGGCATACATGATTCAATTTCCTTGTAAATATTTGATTCTTTTGTACAATAAAAAAATTATCCCTTGATTTGAAACAAGGGGAGTGATATCTTGATTGATTTTATTTAAGGGGGTGTAGCTGCTAAATACTTGGTTGCCAGATAACATTATAGAATTCAATAATGAAAAACTGTAAAATATAATTAATTACGTTACTTCGTGTGCGTCCCTGTGATGAATGTGCGGCAATTTTTGCGGGTGCTAAAGCAGTGAAGGAAGCTTGTAGCTGACCACAGTCTGGCCTGAGTTCTTGTAGCGCAAACCCCGAGCGACAAGACAAAACTGATTTGATTCCACCGCCAGCGAGTGTGACACAATGTGGCCACAACGAGCGGATAGAAATGTTAAAAATTACATGCTTAATCTGTCTTAGAACCATTGCTTGACGCACCCGCCACAGGCACTACACTGCGGATGCAAACGGCGATTTCACATGTTTGATATCTGGCACCTGCCAAGCCCTAGCACCAGGACGCACACTTGGATTTCAAGCTTACAAATTTAAAAAAATGATTCTGATGTCATATTTTGAAGAACACATAAAAAACACGGCTGAGGAATTTTGAAGAACCAGTAACCTAAATTATGACAATAGCTTGTTTACATAATATTATAGAATAGACAATTGTATTTTTATGTGTTTGGTAATTATAATGGGAATACATTAAAAAACATTTTTATCCTTCCCAGAGCGAAAAAAAATAATTAAATTGACAACCAATTTGCAACATAAAATGAATGATCTTCAAGCTTAAGAAGTAGCGAGGGGGAGATACATATAATTCTATGATCTATATTTTTTTTCAATAGTTTTGGCAATTTGGGAAAGCGTGGCCTTGAGAAGTTAGTACTAAGTTTTATGTTTGTAAGTCATCGAAAAGAAATGAGACATTTTTTTTTACTAGAGCGTACAATATGATGCAAATATTCAGAACAATTAAATCCCTCTTTAATTTGTAAGATTCTTTTAAAACAGCTCGTTTTTGTTGGTATATTTAGAAACAAGTCAATAACTATAATTCTTACCAGTAATTGTAACCCATAATTCTTTCACTCTTGGGACTCGTTGAAATAATTTAATTTTACATGTTATTATAATACCAATACGGGATAATAACTAATATTCTATGCAAATGTATATTTTCAAACATGTCATGATTTTAACTGACAATACGCATTCCCCAACTCATGTAGAATATTGGGCGTGCGCAATCAGTTTAACCTGTTAAAGGCCGGCAAATTCCAGGAAAAATAGGGAAATTTCGTAACAAGACACGATTTTGAATTAAATGTTTTGTGGATTAATTTTGAGCTATTGTATATTTTATTGACCGAAACACATTCCTAGAACAATAAACTATGTACCAAAACAACATTACTTGCGTTAATTACGTAAATTAATAGGTTTTACGATGTTTTAGTCGAGGAACACGCATCAAGTTTCATGGCAAATCTGACATTTTCATGCCACAGATAAAATCGTTAAAAAATATTCTGGGGTTGCAAGGTGAATGAAATTTTTACCCGTCTTATGGGGTAATGTTGGTGCAAGCGATTCTGACCTTGTCCTTCATACAAATTCTGTACATAGAAGGGTCAAAATCGCAGACAAACATAATTTATTCAAATTTTTTTTGAATTTTTTCCCCGTGCATGCACAATACGCGCGCGCCCGCGCGTCTCCGGCTGATAACAGGTTTAAGGGCATTAATTAGTAAACGAACAAAAAATTTCTTATACATGTGCACACAGCGCTAGAGGCATGGATTATTTGTGTACCAAATGCGAATACGTAACTGTGCACAAGTACAACCACCGATATCGTCTTCTCTGGTAACTTTACCAAGAACTGGTAGTGAATTAAATGTTTATTTACTTCATGACAAAGATAAGCAAATATTGCAAATGATAAATCTTATCATATACTTTACTGTGTTCTATAAAGGTTAAAAGTTACTTATATACATACATTTTGAAATTAAATGAATAATACATATATGTAATAATATAATCACATAAAATCATGATTAATCAAAGAAACATTATTGTAGTGCAGGCAAAGTGAGGGAAGTGGCGAATGGTTCTGGATATTTGTGGTATGTATGTACATATGTATTGTGAAAGTGACTAATGGTTTTATCACTGTTTTCATTGAATCTTTGTTGGGACTTGACGTTTTCATATTTCATAACCTCCGCACCCTTACTAGATCATACCTGTACATAATTTTGTTAAATATACTTTTAAGTTAATTTTATAGTTATAAGAGAATAGAAAACTGTCATTTCTTAATATGGACAAAAAAATGAAAATGGCTGGTGTAAAAAAACCAAAGGTTATTTTTATGTAAAGAGAAAATTTATCGTAAATTATTCTCAATATTTGTTGTTATCATTAGCAGTTATTGTAAAGTGGATAATTTCATATTCTTACTGATTGTACTCTATAAATCTTTTTAAACATTTTTATTTTTATTTTAAGTTTCACAATTTACTGCAGTTAAGCTGTGTCGAATTACATAACTAAAGTAAACAAATTCTTTTTGTCTGCAATTAAATGTTTTTTGTTCAGTGTTCCCCGTCTAATGGAATGTTTTTAATGTTAATCTTTTTAGTTTAAATACTTTCCACTAAACAGTATTCGTTTTAGGTTCGTGGTACATTCACTTAGTCCAAGCAAATGTTATATACTTTGAGAATATTGAATACAATAATTGTAATAATTTCACAAAATGAGATATGTTTGTTAAAAATACAAATAAAATAAATAAGATGGTTGAAACACGCTTTTTACTAATTTTTCATTTTTACAGATTTTAATGCTAACTTTTGCTTAGCCAAACCAAAATACACGGTGTCCGGAAACTCGTAGTACAAGCGGGAAACTGGTAAATCTACATCACATTTGGAGTCGATTTGTGATATAACTTTTTTGATTTGAGCTTTCGTTTTCGAGTAAATCGGGTCCGAAGTTGGAATTTTTTTTGGTTAAATTTGAAAAAATTTTTCACTAGGGGGTTGATTTCAGCTGTATAATGTCTTATAAATGCATCGAAGGGTAAACCGGGCTCAACATTTTTTTTAACACTTTGGTTGCCGAAAAAATTGAAAAATGGAAAAAAATAATATTAAAATCGAAATGCTCAGATCGAAAAAAATAAGTTTTTTGGGTTCTCTACGTGATGTAGATTCACCAGTTTCCCGCTTGTACTACGAGTTTCCGGACACATTGTATAAAAGTGTGACATATCAAATAATATTATGCACCCAACTGTGATCAACACATAGCATGATATTTACTTTTTTGGATTTTTCTTTGAACCCTGTTTTCATCAGTGTCATGAAGGCAGTGTTTTATTCAGTTTTAACAATGAAATATGTGTTTTTGTAAAAACTAGCGAAAAGTATGGCCTCCCTATTTGGGAAATGCTCCAAGGTCAGAAAAGCAATAAGGTCCTTCGCTCATGGGGTTGGCAACTCAATTCACGACGCAACTCAACTTTACGATTTCAGTAAGTGTATCAGCTTGTTTAACCCCTCCAAATTTTCGCGAATATTCGCTTAAGATGTCTTAAATGAAATGACATTTTATGAAAATTGTGTTATTACCGCTTCACAATTAAAGCCCTATAAATGAAACATTTCTGAACGTAGCCGAATAGTAAAAACTGTTTTAGAAAGGTTGCAAAATAAGCTTTCGAATTATTGTATTACAAATAAATATTAACATTTGTAAATATTAAAATTGAAATGAAAAAAAAAATTACTCGCGCGATGTTTTTATGTGAAAACGGTACTAAAATCGCAGATTATGTAAACAACAATACATATTCTATTGTATAAATGTATAATAAACACTTTTGTCACCTCACTTTTTTATCATTTGATATAAAAATATTTAATAAAAATTAACAATGTCGAGCGCAGTCGAGCCGCCCGTAGGAAATTTGGCAGGATAAATTATGTGTCAGACTGCACGAATGATAGAATATTCTTGTTATGTATTTCTATGGACAACTTGAATAGGGATGTACAGCTTGATCCACTATCGACCTTTTACTTTTTGTTTTAGGGATGTCACTAAAAGAATAACGGAGTTATAACGATATCTATGGAGACACACGCGTTGACTTATAAACATGCTTATTGTACTTGACTGCTATCGTATTTTTAATGCATATATCTGCTTACGTTGCTGACCGGTTAACAAAAATATGATTTACTAATAATTTATCAATTATCAACCTTTAACCCGTCTGCTTGTTTAGGAATAAATACATTCCAAAACATGTAATCGCGTTATACTTTCATAAGACCAAAAACGTCCCGAGCGACCTTACATTTTAAAAGCTATATATCTCTCTTCTTCTCATGCAAACGTATATTTTTTTTTCTTTTGAACAGAAAGAGAACGAAATAAAGCTTCTTATTGTCTTTGAAATGTGAAAGCCATCTTGTATAGATATTTTACAATCTCAATCCAAAGTGACGGTTTCTGATTTTTCGTGCGAATCTGAGGCTTCCAGATTGTGAGGTGCGAATATATTGAACCAAGCAGACGGGTTAATATACAGGGTGTTAAGGGACGTACTTGACTTACTTTTAACCAGTGATTCCTGACATTATTTGGAGTAAAAAATGTAAATGAAATTTTGGTCTCCGGTGACATTTTTTTTCTACAAAAACATAAAAAAATGGTAGTTGTTGAACAGTTGGAGGCGGGGTAAGGGGTTCGTCGGACACTCGGCTGAGTGACCAGTGACGACATGAGGAAGAAATTTTTTTAAGTTCGATTTTGAAGAAAAATTAAAAAAAAAAAAAAAAAAAAATCATAAAAAGTCACCGGAGACCAAAATTTCATTTTTACTCCAAATAATGTCAGGAATCACTGGTTAAAGTAAGTTAAGTACGTCCCTTAACACCCTGTATAATAATAATTTATCAACCTCCTGAACAACATCGATATTTTCCTGCTCTGACATGTAGCAAATTACTAGAAAACTTGACAGTGTCATGAGGCAATGGCAACATGACAACTGAAACGCGACTAGCACTGCGTCACCCTTGACAACTGGTCTTTAACAAGTTGCCTGTGTGCGGACCGCCAATGAAATTCGCAGGTTCCTTTCCTGTGGATAGCGATTGAGTCGCCAACTGGTTTTTTCAGTTTCTCCATGAGAGGATGGGCTAAGAGTGTGAGGGAGAGCTAATGTGGCAGTAAGGTCAGATAAGAGATTCAATATTTTTATTAAACAGTTAACAGGAACAGATACAAAACAAATTGAAAATGAGGAAAAAAAAACTACTTTTAAATTGTTAAATAAAATCAACAAGGTAGAATAAGACTACGGTGAATTGATGAGCATTTGAATGTAAGGATTGTCATTAGAAATAATGTTTTGTCTCAGCTTTTGAAGTTCGATTTCTGAGATTTTGTCCAAATTCAGTTTTTGGCAGGAGCTGATGAATTCTCTCATTAGTTTCTCGGCTTCCTCCTTCCTTTCTTTACTATTTGATATCTTCTCATCCTCCACATCGAGTCGATGGCTCTCCAGTTCAATCTGCTTCGCTTCAGCAAACTGGAATGAATTCATAAAAATAGAATATCTTCAGTTTTATTTGTAATGTTATGCAGGAAAAAACAAGCAAATGAAGGGAAATAGCGATGGAGATGCGCTTTTCTCTTATTTTGTACAATTAAAAGTTTAAAACCTTATTTGGGGTTCAAAGAAATTTAAAAAAATCTTTACGTTCACAAGATGATAGGACTCCAGATACTAATATCTACAGCCTGTATGTCGGACGAATATCTATAGCTCATATGTTGAACTAATATCTACGAACTTCAGAGTGTTAATTAATATCTACAGAGCGTAGGTTGAACTAATATCTACAGAGCGTAGGTAGGACTAATCAGCTAAATGTGTCCAATAGTCCGATATTAGGGATTTTTACATACATAATTACATAAATTAAGTTTTTTAAACTGCAGACGCAATATTACGTTATTCCAATATGCTATACATAATTGCAAATCCAACCTCTGCCAGTGCTGTAGATATTCGTCAACACTTTGGTTCTCGTAGATATTAATCAACAGTTTGAGCTGTAGATATTCGTCAACACTTTGATTCTCATAGATATTAGTTCGATTTTTTCAGTTTTTGGAATTCCTGTAGATATTAGTAGACGCCTCCGATGATAGGCAAACAAACACTGAATAGACCGGACCTGCAGCACATGGCGTGGGGGTGTTTTTGACTCTGATTTTTTCTTACTGTCAGCGCACGGTACCTGATCTTTCCCTTTTCATCTTCTCATGTCTTTTTTTTTTAAAGTGAATCCACACATGAATTCATTATGCAAAAATACACAAGATGGCACCACAGACTAGTTTTTTGACCAAAAATGGACCTGATCATTAGTTCCTGTCACCCATTAATTACTTCCTCCAGAATAATTAGGGCCTTGGCACGGGTAGAGCTATGAGTAGAGACACTGATTCATAGCTTTAATTTTTAAGAAATGTAGCATTAATTATTGAAAAAATAGCTTTTATAGCTTTAATTTTACGTTTTCATAGCTAAATAGGATAACGTCAAGGAATGGGAGTCAGCAAGAGGGGAAAAACAATTAAATTGGCAAAATCACTTGAAACATGTTTATTTTATTATTGGTTGAAACTCAACATGGCACATGTTTCCACAGTAGAGTGTGTCATGTTCGTTCTACGATCAGTCAATACAAGATTATAGCACTAAAAAATCTTTCTGCGTCAACACTATTCACAGGGGCCCACACAGTCATCATAGCTGTCTCACTGGACATTCTGACCTACAATTGCAGGATTGAACATTTTACCTGCGTGCTCAAGAAATTGATTAGTGCTGTGACGGTTCAGCATATGAGATGCCAGTTTCACAGAACTCTTCTGACAACTCTCTCTCTTATTTGAGTTTTTATTTGGGTTAAGACAACCTGGTTCTTTACCTCCTGCACAACCTTTAAGGTTTTAGCAGGGAAAACACCATCACTAAATTTTTGTAAAGAAAGGCTTAGGGACACCAAGTCCTAAGGACACCAAGATATTTTGACCCTTCTAATACATTTACCAATTTGACAAATTGGCCACACCCTTCGTCAACAAATGTCAAATGAATACATATCAAAGTTGCCTTACTACTATCTGCAAACTGCTCTAAAATGTAATCAATACTCAAGTTTTTGGGTTCATACTCCTTCATGAAATTTATGAGAGCATCCTTGTATTCAGCTAAATATTCGACTGCATGAAACCATGCGTTCCATCTAGTTATGACAGGACTTTTGTTTTGTTGTAAAAATCGTTCCTATTTCGCGTTTTAACGTTTTTATCGCTAAAAACACCATTTATCGCTTTAATTCGCGAATATATCGTTAATGCGATGAATCAGTGTCTCTAGCTATGAGGCTTGCACCAATGGTTCTAGCCTCTTCGTGAACTAGAGTGGCAAGATTGAAAAATATGACATTATTGATGTAGTTGAAAATGAATTTTTTTGTTCCTACAAAAAGTTGAAATTTGGAAAAAAAATCATTTTCAGCTAAAACATCTACAATATTGTATTTTTCAATCTTAGCACTCTAGCCCATTAAAAACTCACAGACAGCCACTGATGCCAGGTACTCGCTAGTAATCAAATAATATTTACTTCAGTATCTGAGCAGCAAAAATTACAACAAACATGGTTTAGTTAATCAATAAATATCAAAGTGTCAAAAGCAAAAATGTTAGGTCTGTTGGAGATTGTATTTTTCACTAAACAGCACTAAAAATTGTTAAAAAAAATCGATGTAGTGTATGTATAAATAAAAATAAATAAAAAAGCGAACTATGCTGCATATTCTTCAGTAAAGTTGCATGAAGGGTATATTAATAATTTTACCTTAACAACTCGGTCTGGAAAGTCTGCCATCTTGGCCACGTGAATACCAAAACTGCGATCGCACACTCCCGGCCTGAGCTGGTAGAGCAGCACCAGTTGTCCATCTCTAGTCACCGCCGCTACGTGCTGGTTAGTCACCTGCGGCAGGAGCTGTTCCAGACGTGTCACCTCGTGGAAGTGGGTGGCAAATAGGCAGAAGGCTTTACTTTCCTGAGCCAGGTATCTGCAATCATATTACATAATAAATATTAATATATGAGATCTAATTTATTTTTTTATCACAATTCCAATAAAAAGGTTTTTTTTACCAAAATATTACAGGTAATTGAGGATGAGATCTTTGTAAAGGGTGTGTCCCCGAAGGGGGCATACATTAATTACGTGAGCAGTTTTTCTTACAATCTAGACCCCCCCCCCTCCCCTTGGTGAGATAAATTTGGACCACTTCGTATATTCTTTTCAAGTAACGTGAGATTTTGTTGGACCCCCCCCCCCCCTTTTGAGCTCACGTAATTAATGTATGCCCCCAAAGACACCCAAAATCAAAACCAAATCACTGAAAAAAATGATAATTTTGTAGAAGAGCAAAGAGAAGGTTGAAATCATTATTGGTTGGAAAATGGGGTTAATTTTAACAAAGAATTTGCATTACCCGTGGACGGGTAGATTTTTTGCTATTTATAAATCTCATTTTAATTGAATATAGTGTCGCTTAAAAAATATTCAAAGACGTAGATGTAATCTAAACAGTTCAAGCTAACAAATTAAATCCAATGATCAAACATTTCATTATCTTAACAATTATAATAATATAATATGCGTCGTGTATAGATGAGGCTCGTCTTTTAGGCATGTATACATGACGCTCCTCTCAAACGGGTTAAGTAAAAGAATTTACATATTTTTTGAAGCGAATGTTTGTAAGGGAAATCTCAACACAACGTGTTTAGCAGTAACACGGTTGGTAATGTGGTAGTTATGGGTTCTCCTGCATGGGCGTTGCAGGTTCGATCCTTTACTAGTTTAGTCCTCCATCAGTGCACAAGCCACATTTTCGCTCATATTGATTGGAAGCGGATAAATTTTCTAAATTATTATTGTAACCCGGGAATGCTGTTTTTCTAAATTAAAAAAATCTCTTTTTTCTAGTTATTTTATACAATATTTTAGAGTATGTGAAAAAAAAAAAAAATTAAAATACTAATAAATTTATCAATAATACCTAATCACTAATTGAATGATTCATATATATTTTTTTTACAACAGCTCCACGCAGGAGGCCTTGAGGAAAATAACTTCACTCATGGCCTATTTCATCTTTGGGGATGCTGTGTGTAGGGTATTGTAAAGAAAAGGAAGAAGAGGATGTTCTGGGAAGGAAAAAGGTATGAGGTGTGTGTAGGAATCTGGGAATCAATGGGTTTAGGAGGGACGGATGTATGAATCCAACCCTCGCACTGCGGTGTAAGGCGATGGGTCGAGAGAATCATGCAGGAGAGGCTAAATGGTCTCCCTCAACCAGTCCCTCCCCCAGCGCCTCCCGATCTGGTCTGCCAAGCTAGATCTTCTGCCAAGATCTAGAACCTCATCCCATGAACCCCTGGCTTCCCTGCAAATTCACCAAACATAGCGAACCACTTGGGGAGACCTATGGCAGAGGTGTTGGTTATCCAATAAATGGTTCCTGGGGTGGCAGTAGGAACCCATACCCGCCTTCCAAATTGCAATATCATACGTAATATTCTTGTACATCACTTATTTTAAATTCCTGTGATTCCCATATCAGCCCTTCACCACCTCATTGGTGCCTTTAACTGCTAACCATTTACAACAGAGTCTACCACCGCCCCTCTGGATCTCATCAGATGTGTACGGCACCCATTGGTAATAACTGGTTTAGAGAGAAGGGAATTCTCATAGATTACTCACTCGGCAATGGCCCAAGCAATCCCACAGCCCTCGTAGGTTGAAGTTCCTCTGCCCAGCTCATCTATTATTACCAGGGAATTTTTTGTGGCTGTCTGAAAATAAAACAAAATTACTATTAAATCAGAATGAGGAAAGAATAGTAATGAGACATTGAATAACGCAAGGAGTGTGCATATATAGTTTGGTGGCGGTCTCTCTGCCCACACCTGTGGGAAACGACGTGATGTAAGTAAAAAAATTCCCAAAGTTTCATCAATTTATTTCAAATTGTGATTCGAAACTTTGTTTTCACAAAGGTGTACATTTTGCTTTGTTTGGTCGGTTTTTGTATTTAATATAATGTGTGGTGTTTTTTTCTTTCTAAAACTGTTTATATCATATTTCTCACTATGATAGTAAGGGAGATACAAACATTTCTATGAGACCTATATGAGTTGTTCCGAAAACTGATCAAATAGACTTTAACCCGTCTTATCATAGGAGACCCAAGTTGTCCCAAAACATCATGTATGCCATTATAATAACAGGAGACCCAGATTGTCCCAGAGGCACCATGCATTATTAACCTTTTCCCCGCGTTGAACTACTCCGTTTTTTCAATACCCATACGCGGTACATGTATATGTCATATTTCAAATACCTATCCATCCAGATTTATGTCAAATTACAGCATATTATGGCATGATTTATCATACTATATAAACAGATGAGATTATTATCCACAATTTGAAACCAAATCGTCGTCTGTAAACACTCCTAGATGTTTATAAAAAACAAAAAACGTACCCATATTATCTTAAAGACGGCGCCATTTATCCGCATGCTTGTACTCAGGACACTGCGTTGATAGACACAAGTGGTACCTCAATCACTTATTATTATTAATTTGTATAAACAAGTTCTAAAACTTCTGATGACACTAAAATTAATAAAATTTTTATGTAAATTCAAAATCACAGTTTCACAACATAAACAAACGTGTGCGAATACGCGCGATCTCGATAATAAATATTATCGACGCTTGTCCAATTTGGTCAGTCGGAATCGCATGGATGCGCGTGCGCAAACTACTAGCGCCATCTGTGGAGTAAATTGTGAACTATGCATTCAAAGGCACTAGGACACATTCACTTGATTATAGATGTTTTTTACGAAATACAATTTTACTTTCGAAATATGCCTGAAGATGTAAGCATCGTGATAGTTACATGGATATCCTAGCGAGCGGGAAAAAATACTGTGACATAGTAGCGCTGTGATATCGGCAGTCGAAGTTAGCGTAACAAGGGCTGATACGGGCGCGTGTGAGGCATGGCTTTTGCCGTATCAACTGTTGTTACGATCGCGTGGAAAAAGTTAAAAGTTAGATATCTCTTTCCTGTCATGCGAACATTTGTGATTTCTTTTATGAAATATTGGCTCTAATTGCCTTAGGAATATATGAGCTTTGTTGTTCACATATTTTACAAACCCGATCATAAGTGACGGATTTATTTTGTGCACATTTAATTATAAAAAAATTGTATGAATGTGCTAGAAAGTGAAGTGAATGTTTTATTACAAATTTTCTTGAAAAGGAATCTGTATTGAAAATTTTAAGTTTATTCCATTTTAAGTACTGTAAGTCGAATATTCGTAGGTATATGTATTTACAATTTACATTTCCAATATCAAAATTTTAATATGTAAGTAGAAACAAAAATTTTGATTTCTAATAAAAACATCGGAAAGATTATTTTATCTAGATTTTAGAACTATTTTTGTTTTTGCAAAAGGTTTAAAAAAAATAACCAATAAAAAGGAACATTTAAAATGCTTGGGAAGAACCGAGAATTTCGGCAAAAGTTATTATTTTCATATCATTCAAAGGGTTAACCTGTCAAGAGCCAGGGTTTTTTGGAAAACTTTTTGGAAATTACCTTAAGAACAAGAATGGAGGAAGCTATTCTGACTTTTTCCTTAGTACAGTTTCTTTATACAAAAAATTTAAAATCGCATCCAAATTATTTGAATCAATATTCTTTTTTGAAATTTGATCCGCCCGCATATACGCGTTCCTGGCCTGTCACAGGTTAAGGGTTAATAATAATCACCCTAAGAATGGCGGCAGATTCAATCATCTCCAGCATAAAGGTGCTCAGGCCGCGCTGCTGTGAGTCTTCGGCGCCCACGCGGGCGAGGATGGCGTCCACCAGCGGCACGGTGGCTTCCTGGCACGGTACATAGCAGCCCAGATGCGCCAGCAACACACAAACGCCCACGCTGCGGATGTACGTACTCTTGCCGCCCATGTTGGGGCCTGTGATTATGCTGAATGTGTGGCCGGCTGTAAAGATACAAATTTAAGATAATACAGGAAACATTAGAGGAGCTTAGGATTACATCATACATCCGAAAATTTATAGTTAGTTAGAATATCTGAATTAGAATGGCCGGCTGATATGGAAATCTGCCGTGAAATGTCGATTTACGCGGAAATATTGTATTTTTATGAATTTATTTCGAAAAGGTATCTAAATTTAAAAGACCGGCCATGATGGGATTCGGCTGCGAAATTTCGATTTATGCGGAAATATATCATATTTTTATGAATTTACTTTGATTATCTAAATTTGAAGAGCCAGCTGCGGCGGTAATCAGCTGCAAAAATTTGATTTACGAGGAAATTATGGAGTATTTTAATGAATTTGTTTCTAACAGGTATCTGAATTTACAAGTTGGCAACGACGGGATTAGGCTGCGAAATTTCGATTTACGCGGAAATATATAATATTTTTGTGAATTTACTGTGATTATCTAAATTTGAAGAGCCGGCTGTGGCGGTAATCAGCTGCAAAAATTTGGTTTCGCAAAATTATGCTGTATTTTTACAAATTTATTTCGAATAAGTATCTGAATTTATAGGACCGGCCGCGACGGGATTCGGCTGCGAAATTTCGATTTATGAGGAAATATATCACATTTTTACGAGTTTAAAGGATGACGAGAAGGCTGCGAAGGTAATCGGCCGTGAGAATTTGATTTATGTAGAAAATATTGTATTTTAATGAATTTTCTTCGAATATAGGGCTGCCCACTGCGGTAAAAGCCTGCGAAAATTCAATTTACACTAGTATAAGTCGTGTTATTACGAATTTACTCCGAAGAACCTACCCTAATTTGAATTTGTGGCTGAAGAACTCAGTTTTTGGCGATTTTTCACAATATTTTTTTTCATAAAATTTCAAATTATGTGGGAATTTGTTAATTTAAAATCTTATTGTCGATGTCCTGTGGATTTCGAAATAACGGGGTTCTACTGTATTAATACATTTAAAAATAATTTTATATACAAATGTATTTACATCTGTACATAAAAATGTCAAACGATATCATATTTACCTTGATCAAAGAGCACATCGTTAGGCATGTAGGATACCCCGTCCTGCAGCTCGAGGCAGGCGTGGCGCGCTCTCACCAGCCGCAGTCGCTCCCCGCCGGAGACCATGCGGGGCCGCACATAGGGCTCCGGGGCCGAGCTCGCCACCACGCTGAAGGACACCAGCACATCCAGTCGGGCCAGCTGCTCCGACAGGGTCCACAGGATGTCTGAGTAGCCCGCTGGAACAAATTCAATGTTTTAACCTTTACAATGCAGTCTATCCCATCATGCTTTTTTTAGTGAAACTTCATAGATCACATTGCGACATCCACTGTTATTTTCTTGCATTCTTTTCTGCTTACTTATATTCTCTCTCTTTTGTCTTTCCTTTGAATGCTTGGGGTGCTTCCTCAAGTGGGAGAGGGTTCGAAATTCTATGGATTCCATTAATATGCTTGGCGTAACTCTATGTGACCAGCTCAGATACGGCGGCTCCATCGAAGTCAGAGTCAAGTTAGCATCTCAGAAGCTGGGCGTATTGCACAGGGCCATCAACGGTACACGACTGGTAATCCTGTACAAACCACGAGTGTGCTCATCGGTTGAATTTGGTAGCCATCTCTGGTCTGGAGCTCCAAATACACGAATAAAATCCTTGACTCTGTGCAGAAACGGGCGGTCCGTTTGATAGATTCTCCCACCTAACAAATGGATTGTAATCTTTAGAGCATATGGGGAATGCTGTCCTTGTTGGAATGAGGAACTAGCATCAATGATTCCTTCGGAACTATAGTCAGAAAACATTCCAAACGCGCGCCCAAAATTTGTACCCAGCTGACATTTGTCACATGAAAACAAAAATTTTAACAAAACAAAAAAACAACCTCAAAAAATGCACTAAAAAGTAAAAAAATAATTTTGTATTCTTCTACAACTTCATAATAAACTTACTTTTTCTACTCATCAATATGTAGACACGATTGTTATTTTTGGAGTCGGTGTCAGTCAAGGTCAAAAAATCAATACGGAGGCTCTAAAAACACCAGAAGGCATAGAGCAGTATCTCAACGCCCTTGCAAATAGCCTACCAGGTCAGATCACTGAGCAGAACTCCCAAGAATCACTCGAAAAAGACTGGAATGATATAAAAGAAGCAATTGTAAGAGCAGTGGAATCAAGTGTCGGAAACATGCCCAGACAGCCCAGGAATCCTTGGTTTGATGAAGAGTGTGAAAGAAAGATAGTTGAAAAGAATACACTCAGAAAGAAGTACTTGGAAAGGCCAACAAGAAACAAAAGACAGGCGTACGAACAAGCGAGAAAAGAAACAAATAAGCTGATAAGGGGAAAGAAAAGAAAATTCCTGAATGATATTCTGCTGAAAATGGAACAGGACTTTGTTAATAATAATAGCAGAGAAGCATATAGGGGAGTAAACTTCTTCAAGAAGGGTTTCAAACCGAATACAACACTATGCAAAGACGTTGATGGTTCAATTATATCCGATAAGGAACGAATTAAAACCGTGTGGAAAAATTACTTCTATAAACTTCTCAACCCTAATAGCGACCTGAGAAGCCACCCTACTAACATCCCCACTGAATCAAGTAATGAAGAATCAGCGAATCCACCAACAATGCCAGAAATAAATGCTGCAATAAAGAAACTTAAAAACAACAAATCACCTGGGAAAGACAACCTGCCGGCAGAGTTGTTCAAATATGGAAATGAGCACCTGAGAAATCTGCTACATAAGTTAATAACAAAAATATGGACCTTGGAAAAAATCCCAGAGGAATGGCAAATAAGCATAATATGTCCAATTCATAAAAAAGGTGACAAGCTAAAATGCGAAAATCATAGAGGCATATCACTTCTATGCACAGCATATAAGATCTACACCATGATACTGAAACAAAGAATTGATAAGTACGCAGAAAACCTACTGGGAGAGTATCAGGCAGGCTTCCGCACCGGTAGATCCACAACAGACCAACTGTTCACCGTCAGGCAGATCTTGGCAAAGTGCTGGGAGTTTGATATAGACATACACCAACTATTCATAGATTTCAAGCAAGCATATGATAGCATAGATCGGTAGTGTCTATATGACATACTACTTCAATTCCAGATTCCACCTAAATTGGTTAGGCTCATCAAAGCCACAATGTCAGACTCAAGATGTCAGGTCAAAATAGATGGGGAACTGTCGGAAGAATTCACAGTATCGCAGGGACTAAAACAGGGGGACGGTCTGGCTCCCACTCTCTTCAACACTGTGCTCGAACATGTAATAAGAAAAACGCTAATAGACACTGGCTCCAATATTTGTTTCAAGAGCAGTCAAGTTGTCGGATATGCAGATGACATTAACATTGTCGTAAGATCAATTTCAGCCATTAAGGAGGTCTTCGATCCTTTAGAAACAGCGGCACGGGAAGTAGGACTGCAGGTTAATGTCAACAAAACGAAAATGATGATACAGAGCAGGAACCCTTCACACAGAAGAAGTAGTGCACAATTCAAAGACAACTACTTATACGAAGTGGTCGACCAATTTGCCTACCTGGGCTCCAGTCTGACAGAGAATAATGAGGATCCAGCAGAAATCAGAAGGAGAATCACAGCAGCCAACAAAACATACTTCTCTTTGCTGCCAGTGTTTAAGTCACGTAGTGTCCACAGAAAAACCAAAATACCCATATATAAGACCATTGTTAGAACTGTATTGGCATATGGATGTGAGGCGCTGACACTAACGGTAAAGATGGCTGAAATGCTGGATACTTTTGAAAGAAAAGTGCTGAGAAGAATATGTGGACCCGTGAAAGAGGGTGAACAGTGGCGCATCCGGCACAATACATAATTGTATGATATATATAAGGCACCTAGCATCTCAACACATATGAGACTCCTCAGGCTGAGATGGGCTGGGCATGTACAGAGAATGCCGGATACACGAGTCCCAAAAAGAATTTTGACTGGACACCCAGGTGGAAAGAGAAAAGTGGGAAGACCCAGATTGAGGTGGGAAGACAAAGTAAGAGGGGATGCAGCACAGCTTCTCCAGGTATCAAATTGGAAGTCAGCCGCTGAGGACAGGAGGAGTTGGAGGCGACTGTTGCAGGAGGCCAAAGGTCGATATGGGCTGTAGCGCCATCGAAGAAGGAGAAGAAGTCAGTCAAGGTAGGTTTGTAACTACATACATAGTTATAGGTGAGATGTGCTTGTGTCGCACGAGCGACTTGACGAGGCGAGAGGCGAGAGCGGGGCCGCGGCATGAGGGGAGCTGTCAAGTGAACACGCCGGGCCGGGGGTACCTTTGCTGACACCGACTCCAAAAATAACAATCGTACCTACATATTGATGAGTAGAAAAAGTAAGTTAATTATGAAGTTGTAGAAGAATACGAAATATTTTTTTTACTTTTTAGTGCATTTTATGAAGTCATTTTTTTGTTTTGTTAAAATTTTTGTTTATTTTTTGATTTTTAGTGAATCTGAAGTACACTAACTAATTTGTTTAAATATGGGTAGACCTACTAAACGTGCTGCTCATATGAGACTTGACCATAACAACGTTAGGGTCAAATTAAGAGATTCGGCCGAGTGTCGTTAATTTGCTCCTAAGAATTGAAGATTTCCGTTACTTTGTCATGGATCCCATAATCAGAACCTAACCAAACTCTCATCAAACTACCCTTGAAGTACATCCTTTCCAATAAAAAAAGAATCATCAAAATCGGTTGGTGTGATATTGAGTTATTCGTCCATTGGTCGCGCACATACTTAAGCAAATTTAAGTCTTATATGGTTTTCTCATGGATGCCATTGTCGGAAATGGACCAAATTAAAATGGGACCACACGGGAAGCACCAGCGTTCAAATAAAAAAAGAATCATTAATATCGGTTCACCCGGTCGAAAGTTCTGAGGTAACAAACATAAAAAAAAAAATACAGTCGAATTGAGAACCTCCTCCTTTTTGAAGTCATTTAAAAATGGGTCATTTCTATGACTCGATTTGCCGGCCTCTGTGTTTCCTTCTTCCTACTTATAACAGTGAAACTACTTTATAAGGCCTTCCAAGGAACCTGAAGTATTTATAGTGGTGTTGACAACAGCAAAAAAAAAAACTAATAATTTTGTAAACATTAGACCGCGCATGTTTTCAATTTTCTTTTATAATAAATCAAAGCCAAAATTTCTTCGGAAATCATAAGATTTGTATTTAAATACCTGCTTAATTGATAGTTATTTCATATTTGAAAAAAGATTCTTTACTGAACCATTAAAATGGCCACCATCTTGAACTGGAGACAAATTCAAATATGTACGTGAAATGTCGAGTTAACAGGACTTCGATACGCTCGGCCAAAAATGAAGGTTTTTTTTCACAAGAATTAGTTTGGAAATACATAATGAAAGGTAAAACTCACAAGCAATTCTCACAACTTCAGTGACAATGCTCTTCTGGTGTTCTTCATAGGACTTCTTCACCTGAGTATAGTCAGCATTGAGTGACTCCAGCTTGTCACTGACGAAGCGCACTCCCCCCTTGATGGCATCCAACACTCTGAACGCCTTGTTCTTGCGCAGGACGGGCTCTTCCTTGAGGGTTATTCTGCAAACGAATTAATGAATATAGTATGACATGTAATAATATAGCTAAAAGATAGACATCTTTATTTTCAATATTTAACCTTTTGAATCACAGGAGACCATATTTGTCCCAGCTCACATAGTTCTCATATAATTCGTTGTACCTCCCTTACGGTCGTGGTTAGAAGTATGATCCTAAACAGTGTTAGAAAGAGAAAACTCTACACTTTACATTCAAATTGTTGCAAGCCATTTTCATGTGTCAGATGCTGAACAGATCAATCAGAGCACCAACCACTCAAATACTGGTAAAAACAGACAGCAGTCCCATCAAAAATTATCCCAATTAGATGTAGATTAGATGTATTAGATGTGCTAACAAGCACAATGTTTTGAAGAAATTCAAGGGCATTTCTCAGTATTAATAAGGGGCTCCAGACAACCAGATAATATTTCATCTCATTTGGATAGGGTTCTAACCAAAGACGTTACATACTTTAGACGCGGGATAGAAATCTCAAAGTGGGAAGCCAAAAGCAAGACAATTGCACTGGTCTCGATTTCTAGTACTTTAGTACTAAAATGTCACTCGTCAAGTAAGGTCATGTCTTACCATTAGGAAAATTGCATTTATAAAGCGCCAAAATGCCATCCTGTGTGATGAGAAAATGTTTCCATTACACGGCAAACATTAGTAAAAGTGAAGAAATAACATTTAATTTATATGTACACACAAATTACTTATTATTATCGATTATTACAAGCAATACAATTAATTTTCAAGTTCCCCGTCCGAAAATTTTGTACGTCATTAGGGAAAAAACACACATTTATTGATTGTCTTATGGTACGGCCACACTGAGGCCAACTTCAAACTTTCGGACGATTGCGTAGAGGGGTAGTTCATGCGTTGGAAGTTCGAGTTAGAAGTTTGGCTTCAGTGTGGAAGTAACATAACTTTTTAACACATGAATAACTTTTGAATTAAAAAAATTACTAAAAACCGCTGAAAACAAAAGAGTGCTGCTTACTTGCTACATTATTTTGCGAGAGTGTGAGACTATGGCGAGTCTATTTATATAACGTCATTGGTTCTAACTGACATTTTTTTCAAAAATGACATTTGAATGCCAAAGCATTTCTTTTGCTCATTTCTATACCCAAAATAATTTTCAGAACCATCTGTATTGTATTTTCGTAGATATACGTACGACAAAGCTCTAACATACAGCATTTTCAATAATAATTCATTTTACTGGATTCTAACATCACTTACACTCTCTATTTTGTTTGTATCTGACAGTTGATCTTATATACGAGGCGCATTAGGGTTCGCCACTTCATTTGGATAGGGTTCTAACTACGCCTTACCATTTTCTAAGGTTTAAGTTTCCAAAGATGAATTTTCGTAATCTATTTAACAATTTTAGTTAAAGTATTTTAGTTTATCATATTTTAATGGAAAAAATTTAAATAGGACGTGGCCCTAGCTTGGAATTGCATTAGGGAAATGTAATTAGAACCTTGTGCAATGAATTATTATGCCTTAGCTGGTTGCACATGGTACATATCTCAGAACAAGGTGAAGCAAAGTTAGAACCCTATCCAAATGAAGTGACGGTTATGTATTTGTGATCTGTAATGCCCGAGCCTCACAAGGTTAGTATTTCATCCAGGACAGCATAGAAATCAAGCAAACTATCAACTCTACACCTGCTTTGTTACAACTCATCCAGTTCAACATCCCTTCCCGTAAACTCCGAAATAATGAATTGCTGTTCCTCAATCAACATTCTACTAATTATGGATATCATTCTCCTTTATCCAGAATGTCGAGACTTGTCAACGCAAATAAAAGCATTGAATTTTTTGGTCTTAGCCTAAATTTTCGGCAGTCGAAACGCAATGTGCAATTTTAAAGGCTTTTAAATCCATCTTCAAGCTACTTGTAGTTATCTTCTATATGTACTTTGGATGAATTAAAGATGTTCGTCTTGATCTCCGTTTATTTATTTGTATCAGGTTACACCGATTACCAAAGTAGAATTAACACTGAGTGCTGCTCTTTAAGGAAAGTAGAAGTCGTGTCTCGATATAACTGGCTGTCCACTGGAAGTGAAGATCTCGGTTCTTCAGTATTATTCCAGGATGAGTTCGGTGTCGTGCGGGCGGAGGCTCTGGAAGTATGCGATATCCATTGAGAAGCCGGCGACACGTGTCGCGACCCGTGGTAAGTCTAGGCCATCGTAAGGCCTGCGATTCGTATCGCGGTGAGTTCAGTACTGACTGACTGGTAGGCGCCAGGTGCATTGTTTATATAGGTGCTTGCGCTGTAGAGAATCTTCGAGACTGTTCCTGTAAAGATTCGAAGGTCAGCACTTATCGCTGAGCGTCTGGAATTTGCTTATCAGCGAAACTTGATACCATCGTAGCCTCTAGCATGTTCGTTAGTCACTGCACATTTCAGGGCTGCCACAGATTTATGAGATGGTAGCAGGACTGCCACAGTACTTTTATATTATATGTAAATAGTCAATGCTCTTCATTTATATGTACTCTTCTTTCATTGTCATCTCTTTTTTTAATTTATTTTATTGTTATATTGTTAATGGACGATTTGTTCATAAATAAACAAATTCTAGCGACATGTAAACAGAACTAGCTTTGTTTTGAACCTAGTAATGAAGCCAGTAGGTTAGCACTTCAAGCCAGGATAGTTTAATAGGATGTGGTTCTATTATTTGAACTACAACCAAAATTACTATCCTGGCTTTGTGTTTAGCTTCATATGACCAGCAAAGATAGTACATGATCGGCTAGTATACGATGATGACGCGCTGTTACTTTAGTCACCGCAATGATACTGGCTTAAAATTTCCTAGCATCGTGTAAACAACTCTAGCTCGTACCGAGCCAGTAGCGTAAGCCAGGATCCTGCAAGGTAGGACGCCGGCATAGTAACTTACTTTCCTGGGTTGAAAAGTTAGCCTCTTGTGGCTCGGACATAAGTTGTTTTACGTTAAAAGTTTGGGAAGGTTTTGGAAGGAGCCTAGGCTTTCATTTGAAAGTCCATTACGTAATCTGTGTACCTGAAGTGGTGTCCGTGGATAGAATTGTAATCCAGTTTGATGGTCTTTCCGGCATCCAAGTTCAGGTCTCTGGCCGCCTTGCTCAGCTGCCTCTTTAGGTCCACCTCTATTCCGTCCATGTTGTCTCTCATCTCCTTGAGTTGGTCATCGAACGAGGGCTTCACCAGGAATTCACCTGAAACATAGCAATGGTTATTTCAGTTATCTGTTAGTTCAATATATTTTTAACTGAATTATTAATCACCACATAAACTCGTTCTTTTGAGGAGGCATTAATATTTCAAGAACATTCAAATTTAATCTGCCGTAGGCCACTTTTTCTTATTGGAAGCGAGGTGTGCTCAACCAGGGCCGGATCTACGAAATCTGGCGCCCTGTGCAGTAGGTACCGATGGCGCCTCTCCCCCTACATTTTTATTTAGATTAAAAATTCGTTCACCCCAATTTTTTTTTCTTTTTATTTAATTATTATTTTTTTTACACTAATTTATCAAATAAAATCAAGACATATAAAGGGTGTAACTTTTCCAAGTGACCTGGCGGTAGCTCTCACACTTGTTTTTTTTTAAAGAGAGGATCGCCAGGAGCCCTATACTCTCTGAATCTATTGGGTAAACATAAATTATGGTGCTATTTTAATTATTTTAGGAAAAACTCTTTGTGCAAGTTATGCTTTAAAATAATACAACGAATTGTTTGTTTGTGCCCGTACCATGATTTAAAATATAGGTTACGAGACAATGCGGGTGGTTTCGCTGAACTAGGTCCATTAGACATTCTTGAGATTTACTGCGTTTATGTACCTATATACCCAACGCGAATATTAGTAAAAGCAAATACAAATACGTTCTCATGGCAACGTACAACACAAGAATAGCATCTATATCTTCTGACTAGCAACAGGCAGTCCCGACGAGAGACAGTGAGCAGTGATAATAAGAATATAAACTCAAATTTGTACCTTGCATTTCCCCTGTGTTGAGCGAACAAACACTAAACACTGACGTATGGTATCAACGGCTTACGAACAAAAATACCGCGCTGTGATTGGTTATTGAATTTGGATTGCACCTATTCGTCGTAAAAGACGGTAAAAGATATATGGAAAAATAGATCTTACGTTTAAACTAAATATATGGAAATTGTAAAAAAATTCTGTAACTGACTATAAATTTGTAAGCCATTGATACCAACCTGATGCGTGCGCATTCTGTTTCTTTGGAAAGTGTTGCTAGAGCGTAATAATTATTTCGTACTATGGGTAATTTTTAAACGATTCAGGGAATATTATAACTAAATTTTAATACAATATTTATTTTCTCACGGCGCCCCTTCGGAGTTGGCGCCAGGTTTTTGCACGTTTTTGAACGTATGGCAGATCCGGCGCTGTGCTCAACCAAGGCTGAATGTGTAGGTCAATTCTTCACCCAGAAATGAAAAAATATTATATACATATTTTTTACATTATGCATATTTCTTTATGCCTATGTGTGTGAGGGGTGGAGTAATGGACATATGAATCCATCCTTCCCATTGCGGTGCAAGCCGATGGGTCAAGAATCCGGCTGGAGAGGTCTAGGTTAGGACTCCCTAAAACCAGTCTCTCCCGATCCGTCCCGCCACGCAGTAGGTGGGGAAACGCATTCGCCGTCAAGACCTAAACAAATCTCACCCCACACCACCCCTGTCCACCAATGTAGAGAACCACTTGGGTTGACCTATGGCAGGGGTGTTAGTTATCCCATACCCACCTCGCAAATCGAAATAAAAGCGCAATACCAAATCCAAAAATTAAATAGAAAACCTCAGATTGTGAAAGAGAAATATATTTGTAGTTGAAAAGAATACCATAATTGAGTAGTACCTTTGTCAACAAGTTCCATGTCCATGGTGGCATCAATCATCTGCTGATACTTCTCTGTGTCCTGGAGGATGTCTGCGATGGGTTCCACAAAGGCCCCGTTGATAGACTTATTGTCACACTTCCTCAGGCAGTCTACCAGGAATGGGATCCGTTCAAGACCCTGCAATATTGACAATGGTTTGTTGGTAACCATGCTAATTAATGGATGTAAAAAATCAAATCACGAATACAGGAATCTAATTGAGCATACGATTGTAGGATTCTATAGGTCCCAAAGGTTGCGATGGGCTAGCCATGTGGAAAGAACTGCTGATGACAGGACACCAAATTTCCATGGGTTTTCCACTAAAAGTGAAAAGTGGAAGATTGAACATGCGGGAAGGCCTGTAGGTATTGGAACCTGTGGACGATATGTGGAAGAGGCTAAACCCAGCCTGGATGTAGTGCCGTGATGATGTGTAAGTTGTAATGTTGCCTGATTAAAAATATAAAATAATTTTGAAAAGTGATATAAAGTCATTAAAAGGGACAAGAAAAACTAGCCTAAAAACCTAACCTAAACTATTTTTTTTTGTCATAACTTTTCATGTCTTAATATCACTTTTCAAAAGTGTTTTGATTTGTCTCGTACAAAGTTACCTAAAAAACTAATCCTCTCAAGTTAAAACCAAAAGCCACAAAAATTAATGAAATTAAAGACCTCCATAGGCTCTTCTTAGTCATTTATGAATTGTTTTGGTGAAAGAATATCCAAAGTAACTTTTGCTCCAGATTTCAGAGCACCTGTCCACCTGTGTTTCTCAGTTTCTCAATGATCTTTGGTAAGAAGGGACTCTTTTCCGGAAAATGTAACAATCTTAGTCCTGTTTGTTCTTGCCTAGATCAAACCAAGTCCTTCTAGTTGTTACTTGGAATATCTTGCATCAATCCTTGTTTGGTTTTGAAATGATAATATGCATAGTTCCTACCGGGATGTCATTTATCCAGTACCTACCCTCCCTAACCATTTCACCTTGCTGAAGAAAGCATTTGAAAATAGAACAATGGCAAGAGTAAATTGAAGTGCTTTTGTTTCTGAAAAAAAAAAAATAGAAGAAGTTTTTTTGGGACAGTGGAAGCAACTGGAGAAGATTTTGGACTACATGGAAACAATGACGTTACATACTATATTAGACGAGGGGTAGAAATCTCAAAGTGGGAAGACAATCGCAAGACAATTGTACCGGTCTCGATATCTAGTACTTTAGTACTAAACTGCTACGCGTCGAGTAAGGTTGCGTCTTACCAGTACTTACCAGTAAGTAGATTGCATTTTAAAAAGTGTCAAAATGCCCTCCTGTGTGATGAGAAAATGTTTCAATTACACTGCAAATAATAGTAAAGGCGAAGGAATAACACTTCATTTGTAAGTACACGCAAATTACTTAATATTATCGATTATTATAAATATTACAATAAATTTTCATGTTTCCCGCTCGCGGTTTTACACGTCATTACGAGACAGAGAACGTTGCATCAAAAAGTAACGAGCATAACAAAGACAACCTGCTAACAGTAGGTCGGTTCACACAGCGTCCCGCACAAGTTTTCTTCTATTGGGAAAGATGGGGTAAAACGTACACAGGGTAAATCGTTAATTAATTTAATTATGTTTGAATTGTCATAACTCATAACGCTCGAACCGAGCTTCCTTGCTGACAATGACAAGACACTATAATTTAATATACGTAAACACGCTAGTTGTAGTTAAGCTCTATTAATAATTATAATTTACGCTGTGACTTTATAAACGTAAAATGACAATTAATTCAATATAAATTTATTATGACATATCAAATATGAATTTTAGGTTTCCCCGTGATCAACTACGACGACAGAAATGGACCACTGTTGTTCGCATTCAAAGATGCGAACATGATTGGACACCTTCGCTTTACAGCACAATATGTTCAGTTCATTTCAATAAAGACGATTTACATACCACGGTCAAAGGAAAGCGTTTTATAATGTCGTTGATGAAAATTGTAAATAGATTTGTATACTCATTTGAACCTATGACCTGTACTGTATAATAAAATATGTTTTTAACAATACTACTATAATAGTACCAATATTGTATTACTAATGATAACTCATATAATTATAATAAAAAATATTTGCCCGTGTGTCTTGTTTTACCCGCCTTTACCCTCCCCTGTGCGTAGTGTAACCGAGTGAGAGTATCTTGTTATCTCAGTCACACCCGTGATGTGAAAGCAGTATTCGGCAAAGAAATTAATACGCCGCCCGCTAATGTATCCGTGCCATTCATACATACACATTATTTGATTGTCTATCTTTATCACACAGGAATAAACTTTTGAATTGAGAAATTATTGAAAATCGCTGAAAACAAAAGAGTGTTCCTTACTTTCCACATTATATTGTGAGTATGTGAGACTATAACGAGTCTATTTATTTTATATAACGTCATTGCATGGAAAGCATTTTTTTGTTGGTTGTTCGTGTTCATATATATTCGTTTTTGAACTAAGAGAATGTGTTTTATTTATTTATTTACGCCCTTGGAGCATTTACATCAATTGTGTAACATAATAATAAAAGAAATAGAAACAATAAAATACCAATTATTATTTCTCTTCCTTTACACTAAAAGAAAGGAAGCAGAATTAAAAAGAAATAACAACAAAAACAATATTAGAAGAATAATAATAAAATTTAGATCAGAATTTTTGAAATTTCTGATATAAATTTAGGTAAGGATTAAATGAAAATATCAATGGAAACTGAATTTCTTTCCAAGCCTATGTAGTCTTTGGATTGGGGAGTTAATGAAATAGTTAGTTTTAGACGGATAAACAAAGAACAGCTCTGGAAGTCTCGTGTCACGATTTGGTACTCGGAATGTTATTAGTTTTGTTAAGTCAGGTGTGCCAAGTGATCCATTAACCAATTTGAATAAAAGAACTAAATCACTCTTGGTTCTTCTACACGATAGGTCAGTTAAATTAAGTATTTTCATTAAGTTAACATAATTAATTTGTTCAATGGGTATGGAGAGTTTGAAATTAATGAACCTTAAAAATTTATGTTGAACTTTTTCAATTTGTTTTTGATGTGCTATATAGTATGGAGACCAAATAGTGGGATTGTATTCTAAATTACTTCTTACTAAAGCAGTGAAGATAATTTTAAATGAATAAAGTGACGTAAAATCTTTAACTGTTCTTAAAATAAATCCCAAACATTTCCAAAATCGGAAACGTTTTAACCGTATCAAGATTGTTTCATAATTATTTGTGTTGTGATAATACCTCGAGATACTGCGGTGGAATTAAGTAAACCATATATGTATTTGTGTTGTTCGCCTTCGCAGAGGTAAGTGATTGGTTTCCTTCTTCCTTGTAATCCATAATTTTTCCCAACTACCATTTTCGTTTCGTTATAATATTGTCTAATTTACAGTCCATCTGAAACTGTAACTCAGAAACAGTTTTGGATGCATCAATTCTAGTCCTGGCAGTTCTCACCTGGAATATCTTGTAGCAGTCCTGCAGGCCAGCTCTCTGGCGCGATAGCTTGTTGGCCAGCAGCTGCAAGTCGGGCACCCGGCGAAGCTGCTCCTCATGCAGCTGTCTCCGCACTTCGCTGTGGTTCAGCAACGCCTCTACCACATCCAGGCGCTCCTCGATCTGGTTCAGGTCCCGCAGCGGCTGGCGGACCCATTGCGCTAGGAGTCTACAAATCAGTCAAAACATTCATTTACTCAAATAAAACAGCAGAACAACTTCAGAACCGCACACTTGTTAACACATCTTGGGCGGGAAGAGTAGTTCTACCTTTTATGCCAATTCTACTTGAATGCCTGGAAAGGTATTGCCGTCAAATATTTTTATATGAATATTGTACACCAATCTCTTTGTAAGGGTCCCAACGATACGAATATGTATAAAACATTATTCCAATTGAGTCTTTACGAAAATAGACTCAATCGGCACATGATTCAAATGCACAGCAGATGGCGCGCAAAATTGCACACCACGGAATATTTGGTCGCGGGAGTTTGGCGTTTCAAAGGTTAAGAATCCTGAATTGTGTGAATGTGGACCCATACAAGTGTCGAAAAGAACACTTCGTAAAAGAATGTCCACTCCACCAGTTTCCCTATGCCATTCTTCTTGGTGTGCCCTATCAGATCCCCCCGATGTTGGCGATCACTCTGGAATAGCTCTATGACATTGACTGAATGAATAACCTTTGCATACCATCATGATCTCCACCAACTCTCCTCCACCATACAAAGAAGTAGACATCTGTATTCTTCTTTGTTTACATTCCTACAAGAGGTTGGCACTCACCACACATTGCTTGTAAATAAAGATATGATTTTGACCTATGAAAAACTATATGGTCCAGTGAATAGTGGAAGTGAATTCATGCAAATAGATGTCTGAATTACCTGATCCTGAACAGAAATTGTACTCAGTCCCGTTAGTGTCATTTGGATTATGCATTTGTTAACTACGTTTGAACTTTATTACTTTATTGGTGAAAGCAGTCGTAACTAACATAAGAAATATAAAATCATACCTTTTTCCGTGGGAGGTTCTACACCTGTCCAGCAAACCGAAGATGCTCTGGTTCTTCATCATACCTTCCTTCTTAGGCAGAACGTGAAGCGCATTCATGGCTGCAGAATCCAAATGCACAAAGCGATTACTATCCAGCCTGGTGAACTTGAACTTCTCAAAGTTGTTCTGGTCTGAGGTCAGCTCGAGGTATTTGATGATGGCATTCAGACAAGAGCAGGCTTCTTGCAGCTTGGTTTCCTGGAGCGCTTTGGAGTCCTTGATCTGGTCTTCCTCGAACTGAAGGAGGCGGTTCAGATCTTGGTACAAACCCTCGGTGGAGAATTCTGTTTTCTTGCGCTTCGATACGGACACGTTAGATCTTTCCAGTATTGTACAGATGGTTTTACTCTGAAAATTTTGGTGATTATTATTATCAACACCACACAATTCACATTTTTCAGAGTCAGTGGAACATAGAAAAACCCAGTGTTGGGTAGTGTAGAGGTGGAGAAAAACGATAATGGGAAACAGAAGGAGGAAGGTTGGGAAGTAACAATAATAATAAATAACAATGACGATGAGATCTAAAAATGATGGCCTTGGCTACATAGTTACTAAACATTGTATACAGTACACACTTGACTATTAACAAGGCTTTGCCACCTCAGCAGATATATGCAGTAGTCGGGAGTGGAAAGCACCAAGAGCTTAAGAAATGAGAAGAGAATTAAGAACTACCAATTAATCAATGGTGCCAAGGCTCAGCCTGAATATATACCAAGTGTTGGAATCAGGAAAAATGGCCAAATATCTAATAACACCCAGGTGAATTGCATTAAAGAGACTGGGAAACTGTCAACGAATAAAGTGAAATGGGGGAGATAGCACAATGAGCCTATCGCCCGCGAGCTTACAGGAATAATGCAAATGGTCTCCCAATCAATAATAATAACAACATTACAAGCCTGTTCTACATCCATACCTCTGGACCATCGGTGGCATAGACAAGACACTCCTTGGGGCCGAGCTGCACCACTAGCGCCTCCAACTCCGTGAAGTGCTCCGAGTCTGCAAACTCCGCCACTGCAAAAGTCCTCTCGTTGCAGTCCACGCAAACTGCACCCACTATCTGAAGAGCCAAATAAAACAAACACCCATTTATTTTGCACAACTTGTTTCTAATTCATTCAGTCCTCGTCTATTTAACAATAAATGAATGTCCCCTCCGCCAGTTTCCTGGAGGCACATCTTTGTTGAACCAACTGATTCACAATACCAATAACAATACCGTAGATTAGCTGAATAACCTTAACTCAGTATTCTACCACGCCCTCCACCAACGCTCTTCCATCAAAGAAGTGGTTATCTTAGTATGCATAGGTCTTCTATTACATATTATTTTGCATGGTACCAATTTGAATAATTGTTTGAATTTTGATTCCAATCCAATATTGCAAGTTTAAAAAAAAACCATAAATTATTTAGACAGCGGGAGGTACTAATAGACTAGTTACGTAGGTACTAAATATGAAAATATTGATATTCTACCTTATTCTTGTCATCTCCTTTGTACTTGACAGCCATTATCGTGGAGTTGACTACAACATCTGCATTGGAGAAGAGGATATCTTCAAACTGGGACAGATTCCCCGGAGACCCCTTGAACTCTAAGACCCATTCTTGGGACTTGATAGTGCCGTGATTGACATAGACTTCCACACGATACAGTTTCACCTAAAAAATTAATAAATTTGATTAACTTGTAGCTACCAGCAACAGAACATCAATTCAAAATATTCGAAACATAAGAAATTAATATCTCTGGGAATAGGTCGATTGCCTCTAGCGAATTCATTCATTTTCTCGTGCCTGGATCAGTTACAGTTATGCCTCTCTCGACACAGGTATATCCTAGTGAGACAAGCATCGAAAAACCCTAATGTAAACATAATAATAATATCTTTATTTGGAAAACAAACACGTTTACAATGATACATAAAAAAAAGAGTGCTAAAATAAAACAGTAAGCCTAAAACATGTTTTCGCTGATAAAATTTTTATGTAAACAAATAAATACATACTTACATACATACTTTATATAAATAATAAAAAAAATAAAATTCCTTCTCCTCATTTGAAGTTTCGTATGCTCCAATTCAATTCTCATGGAGAAACTGAAAAAAAAAAAACAGTTGCTGATGCAATCGCAATCTGAACAAAATCGATATTTTCTTATTTGACAAATCGCAGATTACTCGAAAACTTGACAGTTTGTGAGCCCTTACCATGGCAACCTGTTAACAATGCAACTGAAACGCGACTGCCGCACAACCAGCACAACTGCCATGCCACATTGCCATGGTAGCGGCTCACGAACTGTCAAGTTTTCGAGTAATCTGCGATATGTCAGATAAGAAAAATATCGATTTTGTTCAGGAGGTTGATTGCGATTGTGTCGGCATCTGGTTTTTTTTCAGTTTCTCCATGAGCGAAGGCCCTAAGAATACAATAATTATAATCTGCGTACCTATTCATAAAGTAATATTAACACTGTGCATACTTAATAAACCACTACTGATAAATCTTCGGTGAGTTCTTTCATTTCATAATCTTTTAATCTCAATATGTAATTCACAAATATAGGAGTACATTAATCGCTCAAGATTAACTTCAAAATACCTATAAACATAAATGAACATATTCTTTTACCCAAATGAATGAGTCATATTCTGTAGTTTGGACGTGTTGAAAGAATGTCTGATAACTGAACACCAAAGAACGTCAAATGGGCGCACCGGTGGAAGAGTCTCTACGCAGGCCGAAGATGAGGTGGCTTACCACTTGGAAGAGGATTGAAGCGGGACAGGAGGCGAATGGCGAGGGACCGAAGTCAGTGGTGAACATTTATAGAGGATATCAATTTCCAGCCTGGGATGGTATTAGCTTTTGAGCAATTTACTGGATTAAGTAATTAATATTTTTAAGTGGGTGCTGTCAACTGATTTGACGTATCTATAATTATTTCCATATTTCTGTAAATATACTAAATAAGTGTTCATAATGTATTAGTTATTTCTGAGCAATACATTTATGAATTGCATAAATATTAAAAATATATACTTAAGTATTTTTTCAACGCAGCAGAAAAAAAGGTTTTTGTCGAAAAACCGGGGAAAAAATTGTTAATATACAATAATATACGTATGTATATAATAATCTTTATTCCAGGATGTGGGGAGGATAGTGCAATCCCACACGTCCCATATAGTTATACATATTTATATATTTACACAGTAAAGAAATAAGAACATAAATAGAAAAAAAAAAAAAAAAAAATTAATAATAACAAAAATAAATAATCAATTATTATGCAGGGCGTGATCTTGAGTGCGCTCGGGCCCATCGCTCACTCAGGAGTGGAGCTTGGTGCTGGAAGGCATAATAATAGTATATATAAGTCATAAATATAAACTATTAATTTATATTCAACTTAAAAATGACAAAATTCCAAATGCATTGGTTATACACTGAATACATAGGAGCGGAACTTGAAGGATTTTCTAGTACCGTAAGGGTAGAGTCAATGAGGATAGTTACCAGAAGCAAGTCCCTGATGAACATCTCCATATTCCCTTTAGACAAAACCACATAGTCCAGCCTGTTGGGCTCAGACCCCATGGACTTGATGACCGCCGAGGACTTGAAGACTTCCCGAGCTGCAAAGGCTGCATCCTCGCCGTGCACAGTATAATAGTCCACACGGTTGAACAGCCTTATGGTGGTCTTGGGTTTCTGCAATCACAACATTTAACATATTAAACCCAAGGCGTTTGAACTACTGTCACATTTTGCAAATCGACGATTAGAGCCATTTTGAAGTTTTCGACATTTGGATAGTCCTGTGAAATACATATTTTCGACCCATTTAGCTTAAACCTTTTAAACATTATGTCTTTAAAGAATTTGCGATACCCGTGGACTGGTATTTCAAATTCTCACACATATGCGTCATGTATAGATGGCGCTCGTCTTTTAGGCACGCGATCGGTTGGCATGTATACATGACGCTCGTCTAAAAAGGGTTAAGCCAATGAGCTGAATAAAATAAATTTGAACACTGAAACTGGCCGAGAATCGACCATTAACAGGGGCGTAATTTGCAATTTTTAAGTGGCAAAAGTAAAAAGAAATTCCAAAAGGCTCTAATTGTCCATTGGTAACAATGTCGAAAGTGACGAGCAAACGCCAGTAAAATTTGAAAGAAATAAATGCATAAAATTACATTTTTATCTTCAGAGCAGAAAGGAATTCCAGCCAATTTTTAATGAATATTCGCCTTCTTTATAAATGTCGTTTTCACAGTCAAATTTCAGTGTTTGAATTTTCCAAAACATGCTAAAATGGTCGAAATCTGGGGAGGAATGTATCGATTTTGTTGCTTAAGAGTAAGGCCAATTAGTAACAATCAGCCTTTGATGTACAATTCTAAATTCCTTTTTCTGTAGTTTATCATATTCTGTTCTCTAATAGAAATTGTTGTTGGATAAAGAGTCTCTCTCTATATTTTATCCACAATGATACATTTGGCTGGGTATGAATTCCGATGATTATAAAATTGTGTACTAGCAATAATAATTGCTTTATTTTTTATCTGTTCGGAGTCAGAGGTCTTGCTAATCTAGAGCATTGTCTTCGTAAATTCATATAAAAATTCATATTAACCTCATACAATAACTCCTTTCACACTTGACGCATTAAATAAATATTTTATTTTTAAATTCAACTGCTTTTACATCTAGATTGACCAGGGTACAAAAAATGTTTTGTATTCACGTTCCCTTTCTATTCTTTGTTTCATTTCCCATTTGTCCTATTTGGGTTTAGAACCTATCTTTCGATAAGGCGCCTCGAAGTGTTCTCGTTGTGGACTATTTCAGTGCCCACCGTCCATTGCGGGCCCAGTCTCTTCCCTATTATAACACACGGTCGGGTAGTAGAAAAGTGGGCAAGTAAGCAGGAAATAATAAATAATAATTTATTCCCGAATGGTTGGGCGTACAAGATGGCCGCGACAATCTCCTCCGCAAAGCGGGTGCGCGTGCGTGTGCCAAATTTAAATAAGGTTCACTAAATAACTGCTCAAAGGGAAGGTTAAAAGGGGATGCCAAAAACTCACCAAACTGCACTTCATATGGTCCGTTCAGGTTCTTATAGTCCACTTTAGGCCGCTGGTTTAGTCTAAAGTCTAAAGGGTTCACAATACACAACACGGCATTCTCCACAGCCGCGGCGAGATAACTTAAATTAATGTGGCGGGCGGTTTCACGCAAATACATATGGCTTAACAATACACAATATCAGCGGGCAAAACAAATCAGAATTCACACGAGGTGCCGGCAAACCATACACACTTCGTGAGGCGAGGAAAAAACAATCATACACTTCGTGAGGCGGGAACAACAATTACTTCGTAAGGCGGGAACGACAATGAACTTCCGCGCAGTTACAGGCGGTTCACAGTTTTTGTGTGTGACAATAATTTAGGTACAAGTAAAGCGAACAAAGCTGTTTGTCACTGCACCTTGTTTTTGGCATTTTATAGGTAATGGAAATAAGGGAAAGGAAAGGGAACAAAGCAGTTATTCAGCTTCTTATCATAGATAAATGATTTTAATTGAAACTGGCGCCACCATCCCCCCCGCCTTGAAAGGGTCCCTTTCTAAACCGCACTGTGATAGCACTATCGCAAATAAACAAATATAACCAAATACTTAACCTAAATTTCCTAAGCTATGTTTAACTAAATCTAACAAATAATAACTCATTATTGAGTCGGCAAAGGGTAAAGCCTCACGACAGGCCGAATATATGTTCCCGACGCTGTTTTAACGCGAGCAACACGAATTACTTCATCCTTTGCGGGGAAAACTTCGACAATTACCCCTAGCGGCCAATGCAATGGAGGAGCGTTTTCGGTCCCCACAATTACTACTAAACCGACCTTGACAGGGTTAGCGGGAGTATTCCATTTGGGACGTACTTGCAAGGTATGCAAATAATCCAACCTCCAACGTTTCCAGAACGATTGAATCAATTTATCGAGCAAGTCATGACGCGATAGAAGGTTCAAATTATCCTCCTCGATGGTCATGGCTGGCAGGTGTTTCAGCGGGGTAGTCGTTAAGAAATGAGCGGGGGTTAACGCGAGAATTTCAGATGGGTCTGAAGAGAGCGTCCTACATAATGGCCTTGTATTTAGAATGTTTTCTACCTGCGCGAGCACTGTAGTTGTCTCCTCGAAAGACAGAATCTGATCTCCTATTACGCGAAAAAGATGAGTCTTCATACTTTTGATATTTGCCTCCCAATTTCCACCAAAATGTGGCGCGATTGGCGCGTTTAGATGCCAATTTATTCTATTATTGGCCAAAACACTTGCGAATTCTTCACCAAAATGTGAAGATGTGGAAAATGCGTGCAATTCATTTAACTTTCGTTTAGCTCCTACAAAGTTAGTTCCGTTGTCTGAATATAAATTTGACACGGGACCACGGCGGGAAAGAAAGCGTTTAAATGCATTCAGGAAACATTCGGTACTTAAACTTGACGCTAATTCAAGGTGTATCGCTCTCGTTGTTAAACACACAAATAAGCAAATATATGCCTTTTGAGAACGAATTCCACGTCCACGTGACATGGTTACCTTTAAAGGCCCGGCAAAGTCTATGCCGACGTGCGTAAATGGCTTTACAGATGGAGTGACACGACAATCCTTATGGTCGGCCATTAAAGGTGCGATTGTTTTAGGGTGTAGCCGAAAACATGAATTGCACTTATGTACGCGATTTCTAATTAAACTACGGGCCGATAGAATCCAATATTTCTGCCTCAAAATGGACATTAATAATGCGGGACCCGAGTGGCAATGAATTTGATGATAATGATCAACCAATAAATTCAAAATGTGATCTTTTCGTGGAAGGACTATGGGGTGTTTTTGATCATAATCTAAATCCGAATTAACTAATCGACCCCCTAACCTTATAAGTCCGTCTTGCAAAAACGGCCTCAAACGTTGAAATACGGGTTTACACGTTTTTCCTTGTTGAAGATTTATGTACTCACGGGGGAAATAAGCCAATTGTGTTTCACGAAATACTCTGAGTTCTGCAAACTCTAAGTCCGATCCACTTATGTGTCTTCGATACGGCAACACCTTAAGAAATCTAAATACATAAACCAAACAACGTAATAATTTATTCCACGAAGAAAAGCGTTTGGACAAGGTGAGTATTTCATACTCCTCTAAACTAGAAGTCACTACTAACGACGTAGTCTTTAGTTCGGGCGGTTGCGTCACCATGGTGACGTCATAAGCGGTAATGGGCCACTGCTCTGGCCTTAATTTCAGCCATGGTGGACCATGAAACCATAGCGGGTGATCCAAAATCTGATTGGGAGTAAGCCCACGCGACAGACAATCAGCGGGATTGTCTGTACCTGAAATATGATAGAAACAGTTAGCCGATAATTCAGCTTGAATTTCAGTGACTCTATTGGCCACAAATGTTCCCCATCTATGAGGAGACGAATGAATCCAACAGAGTGCAACAGTGGAATCAGTAAATGCGATAACCTTATCAATTTTCACGCGTTTTTCTAACGTTTCTATTACCTTATGCATTAACCTTGCCAATATTAGTGCAGCGCAGAGTTCTAATCGTGCAAGAGAAACGATTTTCATCGGAGACACCTTTGATTTTGCACAAGCAACATGTACTGAATTGGCATCTTCATTTTGTATATGAAAATTTATTATGGAATGTACTACGTTGCAGGGACATTACAACGAACTACATTCCATAATTTTAATATATAAAAATTAATGTTTTATTGTTTGTCCCTTAAGCATTCCTAAACCATATTATATAACCAGAGGATATTCTGGGAAGAAAAAAGGTATGAGGGTGGGTAGGAATCTGGAGGTCAGTGTCTCCAGGAGTGACGGATGAATGATTTCATCCCACCCACTGTGGTGCAAGGTGTTATTTCGAGAGAGCCCTGTTGGAGAGGTCTACCTCAACCAGCCTCTCCTAATCTGGCCTGCCACGCAGTTAATATACCCGCCGCCAAGACCCGGACAAACCTCACCCCATGAACCAAGGGCACCCCTGCTAAGTCACCAAATGTAGCGAACCACTTGGAATGACCTATGGCAGAGGTGTTGATTATCCAATAAATAGTTCTCGGGGTGGCGGTACCCTTACCGTCTCCCAAATTGATTGTGAGAAACCTTGGTGAGTTGTTGTGCGCACACCTAGTTTAGTGGCAGGGCAGTAAAGAGGGAAGGAAATCCGAGAGGGGCAGAGGGGAACCAAGGAGGGGGGGTTCGAGAGATGGAGGAAGGTGGAGGGGAATGTAGGATTGGAAGGGGACATGAGAGGGGAAGGGGAGGTAGAAGGAGAATGGGGACAAATGGGAAAGGACACGCAGGGAGAAAAAATGCCTTTATTTAAGTGGTATTGCAACGCACGCCGGGAACTCGCTAGTTGATAATAAAAAATAAATAAAAAACACTGAATAAATTAATGATGAAAGAAGTGTAAGGAGAATATGTATGAAGTAATGGCACGATAAAGTGAATCAAATACTTGAGTGGGATCATGTCAAGAGTCGGAATAACAGAAGAGTATGTATGAATGTGAATGAAGCAAGAAGTGTGAGCCAAGACAGAGTTGTGTGGCGGTCTATCTTCTCTACTTACCCCACCCCTGACATCTTGTTATATCCATACTTATTTTAGAATGCAGAATATTTTTGTGATAACTAAAACCAATTTCTTATTAGCAGAACTAGGTCTGTAATGATGGGTGAAATCTGAGAAAATGAGTTGTTTTTGAAAAAATATATAGCAGAAATGGTTGTAATTGGTAAACAATAACGCTGTCTGATTCTAAGAAGTAAGATTGGAGACGCAAAAGAACATTATGAAATACATTTAATTACTAATTTATAGAATTGTGGGAATAGTACTTGTTTATTAGATAGATTAATAATTCCTGATGACGCTATTATTAATAAATTACAGTGACCACACTGTTTTAACTCAAACGGATACCATCCTCTATTGATGGATTATTATAATTACTAGTAGTTCTGTTAACAGTAGACCTCCCATAATGTTGATTATTATTATTACTAGTAGTTCTGTGAATAGTAAGACTCCCAAAAAGGTTGGTTATTATTATTACTAGTAGTTCTGCGAACAGCAGACCTCCCATAATGTTGATTATTATCATTACTAGTAGTTCTGTGAACAGTAAGACCTACCAAAAAGGTTTATTATTATTGTGAAAAAAAGGTTGATTATTATCATTACTAGTAGTTCTGTGAACAGTAGACCTCCCATAAAGTGGATTATTATCATTACTAGTAGTTCTGTGAACAGTAGACCTCCCATAATGTTGATTATTCTGATTTGACAGCTCGTAACGTGGAACACACAAACAAATTTACAAACAGACAAAATGAAAAGCGCTCAAGTTAAAACAAGACTTCGTAACTTTCAGTGAATTAAGTAAGTATATATATTTTTTTTTAATTTTTAAAGAATGACAAACATTCAAATTTGAAAAAAATCCTACTACCATCATTATAAGCAGAAATGAGCAATGATGGAGGGCTCAGATAACATAAGAATTGGATCCACGATGCCTGGTACAAATATTTGCTTTTATGAAATTAATACGAAAAAAACTAATCTGAATTTATTAAGATTTCATATGGTTGGGTAAATTTGTTGTTTGTTTCGATTTTTGTACATAAAATCATGTACAAAGAGGCACTTGGTTGAGATCAGATATGAATTTTTAATAAAAAGTTTGAAAAATTCTTTAATTTGATAAGAATTTAGGATTTGTTTCAAATGGTACAAATGTGTGGAGTCTGTATTTGAAAGGCTTAGGTCAACATAACAAAGAGTAAATGAGAAATTTCTAAGAATACTTTTTCATCAAAATACACCCGTCTCTCCCGCAATAGCATTGACACAGTATTCACTGATAAACATTAATTTATTATGATTTAAATGGGTATCGTACATGCTACGGAGAAAACTTTGATAACACGTCTGGAATTTCCTACGCAAAAAAAAATTTGAAATAAACATAAAATCAGTGTTTACTAAAATGTTATTATTTCCTCTCTTTTCTAACCTAACCACTTGAGGAAGAGATTAAAAATGCTTATATTAAAAAGGGTATATTATTAAGGGGAACGTATGCGCGGCCCATTTCTGCCCGTTTCATACAAATCTTAGATTTAGATTTGAGATCAAAATACCCAACCAAACTGAAAAATTATATTTGTAATCAAAAGGTATATCAAATATCTAGTTAGGATGTGAGCTACTTTATTTATTTTTGCTTTAAATTATAAGATAAATGCCTTTAAAGATTTTAGTGTTTCATGATTTTGGAGGCAAATTAGGCAATTATTTGTGAGTAAAAGAAAAACATAAAAAAAATAATTTTACTATATTTATTTTAAAAATACAATGAAAAATTAATTAAAAATTAAAAAATTCTTAAAAATGCATTTTTTGGGTAGTAATTTTAATATATAAACGACTATTTTTTATTGTGCTGTAAATAGGTAATTTGTATTGTATTGTTGCGCTACCTCCTTCTTTAGCCAACGTTTCAGGTAATTTTTTTTATAAATTTAAATTTTATATTTAATTTATAGTAATGTAATTTTTTTATTGTTTTTCGTTTACTCTCAAATAATTGCCCAAATCGCTTCTAAAATCCAGAAACATTAAAATCTTTAATGGCCTATATCTTATAATTTAAAGCAAAAATAAATAAAGCAGCTCACATCCTAACTAGATATTTGATAAACCTTTTGATTTCAAAAATAATTTTTCAGTTTGGTTGGGTATTTTGATCTCAAATCCAAATCTAAGATTTGTATGACACGGGCAGAAATGGGCCGCGCATACGTTCACTTTAAATGTTTGGAAAAAAATTAGGATAATGAAGGCATTTTTATATTGATGAATAAATTTTTTATAATGATTTCAAATGTGCCATTTTTGATTTTCCGCCAAAATGTTCTTTTTTGTTGGAGAATATGGCCTCGTTTGACATCACATCGGCTAACGTCAGTGACAGCCTTCTTACCACCCAGCAACATTTTTTTCAACAGAAGAGTACGTGGAAGATACTCTCAGTATCGCCTAGGTGAAAGACCACCATTCGGAATCAAAATGTTACATGAAATGACCGTGACATGAGATATGACCGGTCAGTGGTTGAGTGGGCATTGTGTTTGGGTCTCACCCAGGTGTTCCATGTTCGATTCCTCGGCTGGCTAAGTCCTCCATCACGACCCAAGCAACATTTTCGGCTTACTGTGGCAGTAGTAGGAGATTTTCAAATATTGTTGGCTTATTCGTAATCCGGGAATGTTCGTCTTTCTTTAAAAAAAAATAAAAATCCAATAATGGCTTTGGCCTCGTTTGGTGACCAGATATGAATAGCTAGATACTTCCCAACTTTCCTCTTCCCCCATTTTCTTCACTTCCCCACTCCCTTCAGGCTCACAACGCAACCCAATTGTGGATTAAATAGTTCCACTGTCCCTGAACAGTTGGGACAAATGCGCAGTATTCATATTAAAAAAAAAAGACAATGTGTTAGGAATTATCCCCACCTTTTCTGCTCCTACCCATTTGGGATAAAACTATAAAGTCAGTGCAAGAAGAGACTCCAAACAATGAAACAAAGAATATTCAAACTTCAACCATGTCGGATAATTTTTCTTATTTGAATAGCTTCAGTTTGATTTAGTGTTGTGATATTATCTCTAACACAATGCATGAATGTAAATGAAGCAAGGAGCTTGCGCAGACAGTTGTGTCGCGGTTCATCCTCTATGATGGTAAGTCAGTTCATTAATTTTATTATACAGTATTCTACTGGTATTTCAGTATCAAAGAAGGGTTAAGGTCAAAAAATATAGGGCAAGTAAAATAAAGCGAAAAAACATGTTGGAAGCAAAGTTGGATACTGACTGGTATTTGCTGATAAAAGCGGGGTTATCAAAGATCACCCATATTTACATTTATAATAAAGACATATTTCAAGGAGCTATCAAGCATTGCTTTAAAATTCAGCCAGTAGCGCGTACGTGCAAATTCTGACGAGATATTGTGAATTGCTTGTGTTTTATGGTCAAAAAATGTGAGTATTATTACATTATTTTGTAAAATGTTCATGATATTTTATTAGCGTAAAGAATACAACATATTATATTATTTTATTTGGGAAACTTACAGTTTTACGCACAATAATATAGTTTATTTTAACACAAAGTGTTGCATCAACCGGTGTGGTTAAAGATTATTTATACACCATCTGGGATTTGCCACGTTCAGACATTTCAGTTTTAGTTGATCAACTCTCTACTCGAAAGCACTTTTTTTATACTGTTAGTGTGAACCCTCTTCCAACAAAGTTGTTCAAGTTTTTCCAAACAATTTTTGTCTTTCAATAAAGGTTGATCAACTAAACTGAAACATCAGAATGCGGCGATGAAAGACCAACAAAAATCTCTTGTTGTAATATTTGTGGAATTTTTATTAATACAGTCAAGCTCTCTTAAGCCGTTTTCCAAGGGAACAGAAACTTCTTAAGCAGGAAAACCTTAAACGTGGGATAAATTGGGCCAATTTTGGACTGAGGGACCGAAAAAAACAAATTTCTTAAGAGGGTTTCACTGTAAAGGATGAATGGAATAGCTAGAAATTATGACAATTTTTTTTATTTTTTCTTCAGTATGGTAATAAACAAATGTAAGCAAAATTACAAAATCACTTAACAATAAAATAGTTTTTCAAATGAGAGAAATCAACGAAGAATAATAATATTACTAGGTTTTGCCCGTTGCAGAAGCAACTAATGGGTTAAAACACTATGCGATTTGACGTGTGAACGTGGATGAAGCGAGGAGGAGTGTGTGTTAAATTAAATATATGAAGAAACCTGAGGTTACAGTGACCTTGCAACGCATGCCGGGTACCCGTTGTATATAATGTTATAATATAGTGCAGGCATTTGCAAGGCGCTTGCATAATAATGTAGTTTCCAGGAACTTGGAATGGAACCATTACAATTAAGTTGACCCCGAGGTTACAGTGATCTTGCAACGCATGCCGGGTACCCTTTGTATATAATGTTATAATATAAAGCAGGCGTTTGCAAGGCGCTTGTATTATAATGTAGTTTCCAGGAACTTGGAATGGAACCATTACAATTAAGTTGACCCCGAGGTTACAGTGATCTTGCAACGCATGCCGGGTACCCGTTGTATATAATGTTATAATATATTGCAGGCGTTTGCAAGGCGCTTGCATTATAATGTAGTTTCCCGGAACTTGGAATGGAACCATTACAGTTAAGTTGACCCTGAGATTACAGTGATGTTGCAACGCATGCCGGGTACCCGTTGTATATAATGTTATAATACAGTGCATGCGTTTGCAAGGCGCTTGAATTATAATGCAGTTTCCCGGAACTTGGAATGGAACCATTACAGTTAAGTTGACCCCGAGGTTACAGTGATGTTGCAACGCATGCCGGGTACCCGTTGTATATAATGTTATGTAGAAATACAAATCCCCAAAGTTGACCTTTATTGGTTAACCAACACCTCTGCCATAGGTCACCCCAAGTGGTTCGCTACGTTTGGTGATTTAGTAGGGGTGCCCGGGTTCATGGGGTGAGGTCTGTCTAGGTCTTGGAGGCGGATGCCCAGGACACAATGAACCCCAGATTCTTACCCACCCCTTAAACCCTTTTCCTTCCCAGAACTCTCATCTCCTTCCTTTCCTAAAAAAAATCCTCCACACAGCATCCCCAAAGATGACATAGGACCCGAGGGAAATTATTTTCCCCACGGCCTCCTGTGTGGAGCTCATGTAAAAAAAATAATTAAATGCATATAAATTCATCTTTCCCAAAAAGCCAGAAATAATTGAAAAAAAAATGTTCTTAATATATTTTCCCTTGCTTAGTTCTGCACTCCTGGTATTTATCCTTTTAAAATTTTGTTTTATTCGAGTAAAAAAAAAGAACAGAAAAAATATTCTTTCATAGCGTACTCTACTCCCCCCCCCCCCCCTTCCTCTATCCCGCAAAACCCCCTCCCGGGTTCCCCTCCCCCTTCCCAGGTTACCCTCCCCCCTCCCTGGTTTTCCTCCCCCCTCTTTTTTAACCAACACCTCTGCCATAGGTCACCCTAGGTGATTCGCTACGCTTAGTGATTTAGCAGGGGTGCCGGGTTCATGGGATGAGGTGTGTCTAGGTCTGATGATCAGGACACACTGAACCCCAGATTCCTACCCACCCCTTAAACCCTTTTCCTTCCCAGAACTCTTCTCTCCTTCGTTTCCCTAAAAGACGAAGCGAGCAGGAGTGTGTGTTAAATTAAATATATGAAGAAAAAACGATGTCTGAATGCGGATGAAGTGAGGAATGAGCGCCTACAAAGGGAACAGGTAGTCGACCGCTCCTCCAAAGTTTCATCGCAATCGGATGAACGGTTTAGCAATGCATAATTTCATGATACCAGAGCTCACTATTTGTAGTTGTATTGTAAGTACTAAGTAGGTACTTGAAATATTTCACCAAAACGACGCCATTATGTTGTTGAGCATAAAATAATTTTATAAAAACTTATTTTCATCACAAATAATTTTATTCGATATCATGTTTTATTTTTAAAGTATCTACCTAGAACAGCGTTATATATATTTTTTTGTTATTTCACAATATCCAAACAGAACCACGCTTTATTCATAAATAATCTACACATTTAAAAATAAATAACATAAAAATAATAAGGCTGGGTTGTTTAAAAAAAAGAATTGACAATTTTACAAATTTTTCTTGTCAATTTTCAGTTCTAGAAAGTTCTGTAATTATTTCAGTTGTGTGATGCGACTGGCCTATAATGATACAAAATAGAACTTGAATAGAACCAACACCGAACGTGAAAATTAACTTTAAAAAAAATTGAATTATTTAGTATCATCGAAACAACCTTACCTTACTTAGTATTGCATTAAAACCTAATCAATTGTGTATCTACGCATTCGGGTAGGTACCTGCGGGTTTCCTTAAATTCCGGCAATCTTTGCTTTTTTCATCATATTTGCAATACTACCGAAATAAGTAGGTACCTACCCGGAATAAATAACGTGTTAATTTGAACTGGCCAGGAATATTTAAACTTCCGATGGAATCTGTGAGCGCGTGTTTTGATGATTTTTTTTCGGAAAATTTCGAGTTTTGTCAGCATCTCCTGACATATTTTATATGAGAATCATATGTTATATTGTTATTAAAAGTTGCGGAATTCTCTACTGTATTAGATTTTTGAAAAACATCCAAGCCGGAATCGGTTTTGGGGTCGCAATGCCGCGTACCGTAAAACCACTACCGAAAACTGTGAAAAGTCTGTTTTGTTAGGCTAAAAATTTGACGTCTAAGATCCCTGACCTGACTCAATATTCATAGCATTTTCATTTGCATTGAAACTGATGGCCAAAATGACATCTTTTTTTTGGAAACGCGAACCTGTCGGCGGGAAATGTAACCTGGCCGAATTGAGTATAATTTTACTATTGGTTCTAGTTTTCGCCGTTGATTCGCGTCAGTTTTTCTGTGAATAAAGCGCTAATTTTGTCGAAAAAAATTGACCTCGCAAAATCAAAGTACTGAGGGTGAAACTGATGGCCAAAATGACATCTTTTTTTTTGGAAACGCGAACCTGTCGGCGGGAAATGTAACCTGGCCGAATTGAGTATAATTTTACTATTGGTTCTAGTTTTCGCCGTTGATTCGCGTCAGTTTTTCTGTGAATAAAGCGCTAATTTTGTCGAAAAAAATTGACCTCACAAAATCAAAGTACTGAGGGTGGCTGAATGTGACTTTAAGCGAAAGTGAATCTTAAGGTGGGTGAAACGCAAGGGGCAGAGTGGTCGGTTTTCGCGTAAAGTCGAAGAGTGAGCGGTCGATAAACTGTGTATTAATATATAAGATTGCGCAATGATTTGACCATTACCTAAATAAGAATATTATTACTGGGAAACTTATACAGTTAATGAACATTATTTTATCAGTGCACTTGGTTCAAAAGCCAACATTGATTAAAAAGAGAAAGTATAAAATACCCATTAAAGTATTGCACGGTGAAAGAAAAATAACAAGAATAACAAGTTGTAGATAAAGAAAATATATGAAAAGATCTTTTTATTCTTTGTTCATTGTTTAATCAAGAAATGAATTTTTGTAATGGCCGAACATAGTCTTCTTCAATAGTGACGTTGATAACCTTGTCAAAATATAAAACACTAGAGCGATGAAATCACAACCAAAACTGGCAGATAATACATTTTTGTCAGAATAAAATCCTTTTGCTAAAAAAAGTGACATGATGTGTTTATTTGATCTGCTTTTTCATGATTTATAAGATTTTTTCAGATATCTCGAGTAACTTATCATTAATTTGTGCAGTTTTTAGAAAATGTCCTAAATTTTCATAATAATTTCAGAAACATCATGAAGGTTCTACTTCTTTTGCTGTTACCATTGGTGGCAGCTGATAGCTTCAAGGAGACACAGAACTTCCAGTATTCCAGGACGGGGGATGGGGAAGAAGAAAAAAAAGGGTTTTACGGATCTCAGAGTGGCAACATGGGAGGCAACTTCGAGGTGTCTCACAACATGGACACGTTGGCACAGCGGCAGATGAAGGGACTCGCTATGACTGTCAGCAGCCAACTGGGACGTGATCCTCACGCTATTGGAACCGGGGCAGTCTTGGACGAATTGGGCAAGTCAGGCTCTGTTTACGGATCAGCTTCTGCCAGAGGCTCCGCTTTTGGAGCCCATGGAGCCGAGGTAGCGGGAATCGGAGCCGGGGGAGCAGCGTCCCGCCTGTACGGAGCCGAGGCTCGCCGCGCTGGCCAGACATACGGTTCCAGTTCTAACTACGGCAGCAGGACTTCTGGACAGACAGTTGTCGGAAGAAATTACGAGGAAGAAGCCAGACACGGTTCCGTGGAATCAAGCGCCGCTTCACAGTCTGGCTACAGGCAAACAGCCGGCAGACAAGGCTCTACTGGCGCAGTGGGTGCCGCTGGATCCGCCGGAGGTCGCTACAGCTCAGGTTCGAGGTACAACACTAATGCTAATGATTATGAAGCCCACCATGGGGAAACGGGAGCCCTCTCCGGGAGTGATTATCAAGGAAGTACCAGGTACTACGTACCAGTAACTGGAGTGAGACAGGTCGGACTAGATTCTGTGGCGGAGGGATCTCAATATTCCGAAACTGGTTCCAGATATCAGTCAGGATCTACGTCTACAGCCTACGAACAATCCCACGCATTCGCCGAAGCGGAAAGACAGAGAGCAGCTGGAGGAAATGTAGTTCGCCCAATTGTAGTCCGACCAGGTAGCGCTATTAGATTGGCGGTCAGACCTGGTCCGGTGGTCCCACTAACGATACCTATCTCAGTCACCCCGGGAGCTAAACCCGTGTATGTTCGACAGAATGTGGGTTATGGCAGAAATGTTGCACATGCTGAAAGTTTAGACTCAGCATCCCAGGTGCATGAAGAAGATGATGGCCAAAGGAGAGATTATGGATCAGATACCTATGCTCAAACGAATGGTTGGGGCGAAACTACCAATACAGACTACAGACACTCTTCCAACTCCCGTCAAGAAAAGTTGGGTTCGGGGAGCTCGGGAGTTCGTTACACTCCCGGATTGACCGTGGGCACGGTTACAGACGTGGGAGCGATTGCACGGAATAGAGACAAATTGGTGGTAGGCGGTTTAGAGTTAGGGTCTGAAGGTCAGGGATCTACTGTGTATAACAGCGGCAGCAGGGTGGCTTCCACCGGGCACAACTACGGAGCCTCGCAAACATATGGAGAATCCCAACAGAGGCGATACAAGACAGACGCAAACAGACAGGTTACTGGAGAAACATACGATGCTGGTACAAATGTACATGGAACGGGAGATTCAGAAGCACTGGGAAGTCAAGTGTATCAGGTACAAACAAAGCCCAAAAGTTATCAATCTTCGTACTCCTACGAAAAATCATGGGAAAAACAGGGAACACCCTATACTATCTACCCCGCAGGTCACTCGGCACTGGACTCAGGATCCTTGACAAGTCAAGATTCGTACGGACAGAACAGTGAAGTCCAAAATCAAGATTTATCACAGAGGGAAGAGTACGGTTCAAGATACGGAGGGAGTAGTCAAAGAGCAACTTCATCCAGCCACAATGCAGGAAGTCAATATGGAAGTTCTTACGATAGTAGTCGCGCCTCATCAGGGTCAGCTTCCAGGGCTTCATCAGGGACTATCTCAGGGGCTAGTTTAGGGGCTACTTCCGGGGCTTCTCTAGGAGCATCATCCCATACAGATTTGGCCACTATGCAACAGCAATTGCGTGATCGAATGGCAGCTGGAATGGGAAAGTTGGGCGCCGAACTAGGAACTGGTAATACTAAGGGCTACAGCGCACACTATTCCTACAGTGCCCAGAGAAGTTACGGGGGAGCTGACGATGTTCACGGCCAGGCACCCGACGGAGCTCACTCCTCAGACCAACGCAGGTACCGGAGGGGGGCTTACGATGGCAGATATGCTTCCACTGGCTTTTATGATAAATATTACAAACCAGAGGTGGAGTATGTGGAGCAGCCAGAAGACTTAGGTCAACAGACAGAGGGTTTTCATGGTGATTCAATTGAGCAGGAAGAAATTGTTGGAAAGGCAATCTTGGAACTAACCCAAAAATTAAAGGATATGATGGAACGTATTGACAAAAAACAACATGACGATTTGGGACAGCAGACCCAAGGATTTTCAGAAATCTATCACGACTCTCCTAAAGTTGAAGTGGAAAGCATGATGTATCAGAATAAACATTTAGGACAAGAAGATGCGGGTCAAGAAAACGAGAATTCGGGTAATTTTTATAATCCTGATAAAAGGGAATCTAAGCTTCAAGTGGGAAATATGGGGTTTCATGATGTATATCTGAGCGAACCTGAATATTTAGGTCAGCAAACCCAAGACTATACACTGAGTGCTATTTATATCCCTCAAAATACAAGGCTTCAAGTGGGAAGTTTGTCGAATTACGGTGAACACTTGGGTCAGGAAACAGAAGATTTGGGACAGCAACCACAAGGCTTTTCACAGAACAGTTATATCTTCAGGCCAAGCACTTCTAACCTTCAGTTGGGAAGTGGTAGCCAAATTTATAGTCAAAATGATAGAAATTCTAAACCTCAACCAGGTCCAAGTCGGATGCACTCCAATGAAGATTTGGGGCAGGAAGATTTCGGACAGCAAACTCAAGCATTCTCAGAAAGTCAAAACTTTTACAGTCCAAGTAGTCGAAACCCAAAACTGCAAGTCGGAAGCACAGTTCTCGATGATGAACATTTAGGACAGGAAACGGAAGATTTGGGACAGCAAACACAAGGATTTTCAGAAAGTCAAAACTTTTACAGCCCAAGTAGCCGAAATCCAAAACTTCAAGTCGGAAGCACAGTTCTCGATGATGAACATTTAGGACAGGAAACGGAAGATTTGGGACAGCAAACACAAGGATTTTCAGAAAGTCAAAACTTTTACAGCCCAAGTAGCCGAAATCCAAAACTTCAAGTCGGAAGCACAGTTCTCGATGATGAACATTTAGGACAGGAAACGGAAGATTTGGGACAGCAAACACAAGGATTTTCAGAAAGTCAAAACTTTTACAGCCCAAGTAGCCGAAACCCAAAACTTCAAGTTGGAAGTACAGTTCTCGATGATAAACATTTAGGACAGGAAACCGAAGATTTGGGACAGCAAACACAAGGATTTTCAGAAAGTCAAAACTTTTACAGCTCAAGTAGCCGAAACCCAAAACTTCAAGTTGGAAGCACAGTTCACCATGATGAACATTTAGATCAGGAAACGGAAGATTTGGGACAGCAGACACAAGGATTTTCAGAAAGTCAAAATTTTTACAGTCCAAGCAGCCGAAACCCAAAACTTCAAATTGGAAGCATGGTTCATCATAAACATTTAGGACAGGAAACGGAAGATTTGGGTCAGGAAACAGAAGATTTGTTACCAAAAACAGAAAAACGAGACAAAACAGAACGTAATATTGAATATGATGATGATAAATATGTTGAATTACAAATTGGAAGCATTTTACAGCAAAATGAGTATTTTGGACGACAACCAGGTTATTTGCAGCAAAAAGAGATAAATAAGCCCAGCGATATTGACATAAGTCAAACATCAGGAAATAATGATTCACCTATTGAGCCAGATACGGAAGATTTAGAAAACCTGAAGGATGAACTTTCTTCACAGAATCCTAGAAGAGGAGATTCCGTCAATACAGAATATAAGTCTGATGAAAAAAGACGCTCACAAAATACATTTGGCGAGACAAATAAACTACAGGACAAAGTTCCCGGAAAACTTAATGTCTATAAGGAGCATCAAAAAGACCAAACGGATGAGGCAATTGAAAGTCATTTAGCTGAAATAATGGCGGCTTTGAGTAACCCCAGTGCCAGCAGTGGTTACCATACTGAATCTAAAATGGATGACATTCAGGCCAAGTACACTGAAGTTCAAGGAAACTATATCAACCAGCATGAACTGCAGCCAGTCCATAAAGAGAAACCTTCTGTCGATATTGGTTTCGACGGCTTATCAGAGTCTTCTCTCGGCCAAGAACAACAACAGTACTCAGGATGGGATCAGCAGATACAAGTGGGAAAAGAAACAGAAACAGAAAAAGAGGTTTACCAAGGGCATGTTAAACCCAAACCTCTTACAAGTCATTCCTTTCTCACCAGCACCCAAGAAGTGCAAGAAAAGCCGAAAGAGCAGGAAGAAAAAAGCTTTTTGGATGCATTCCCTGACTACCTCAACAAAGATAGCGAAAAAGAAGAGCCCAGAAGTTTTGGAACAGCTGTAGAAAAAGACATAAATAACCACCAAGTTGTTTCCAACGTTACATCAGAGAAATCTCCAGAAACAGATGATTTAGATCAAGAATTTGATGAGGGTGGACAGCAAACTTTGGAGACACAATGGACTCCAGAACAACTGCCACAAGCTACTGTTGAAGATAAAGAAAACCAGCAACAGCCTCAAAAACCAGTTTACAACAGTCAAAATACACATAATCTCCTTACACTATCAGTCAATAGGGACAGAGAAGACATCGAGGATTTACACCAAGCACATGAAGAACCTAATTTTCAAGTAAATGAGAAAGTTGACTCTCTAAAAGAGAAAAGTAATGATCCGGATAAAACGGTGGAGGAAATACCGACAACTACAGAAAAACTCAGTATTTGGAATAAAATGGGAAAAGCTAAAGACAAAGTGAAGTCATGGTTTGGTTAAATATATAAAGAATAATGTCATAATTTTTAGTATTTAATACAATCGAAAAATATTGTCTTAATTTTTAAGTATACTTTATTATGGAATCCAATACTGTATATTTGATAAGCATAGTAAGAATTATGATTGGCAAAATATAGTTATATTTTATTTATGACAACTAGATTACTATGTCGTATGAAGTATGTTTGCTCTCAAAATCAAGATGGCTGTTTGCTTTGAACTGTCGGTAATGAATAAAAAACAATATTTGATAAAAAACTGTTTTTCATTTTATTTCAGCTATTATAAAACAATTTATGTAATTTTTTAAGATGTGGAAAAGCTGGGATCAGAAACACAACAAAGTTAGCATATCTACAGCTGGAAAACTTCTCAATTTTAGGCCCCATATATTGGTTGACCTGGTCCCTACAGCTGCAAGTATAGTGAAACTAATACAAATTATATTTTTGATTACACAGAAGGTTGTCCATTTTCATTTTGCAAACATGGGAGCACCCTTGGCCTCGTCAAACCTCATCACGTCGTGTACTTTCTATTTGAACGGCTTCGGCGTTAGGCAGAGCATTCGGCGTCAGTCCGTCTTCGTCCAGCGGCTCAGATGAAGATGAGTTGTTACTGCTGTGCATGATAGTACTGGGTGCATGATATTAATAAGAGGAAAGAATTTGAAGAATATCATCATTTATGCCGAAAGCGTTCATCATACAAAGATCGCTTCTTTCAATACTTTGTGTTTACAAGTGTGCTTCGAAGAATTGCATTCCCTTCTGCAAAACCAAATGCACCACAAACTGGAGGGAGCCTATTTCGACAAGAGTTTTCTTCTACTTACCAGATTCATTTATTTCGATTCCTATGTTCTCCCATAATCTTGCCTTCATAGAAACATTTTTGTATGCACTTTTCCTCATTTCATACAAACGAGGATGTTTTCCGACACATTCAATTAACTTTTCAATAACCATTTTTACCACAGTCATGCAAGAACGCCCGGCGTTAAATAAATTTTTAGTGTCCAACCGAAACAGGATTTTCTACCGAAACCGAATCTTCGGTAGCTGTCTCAGTTTCGGCAAACTTTTTTAGACATGTTAAAAATCTATTGTTTACAAAAATTTGGCTTATTTTTCACACTCATACAAACAGTTAACATGTGTTATATGAAATAAAAAAACAATAATTGAAGTATGTAAAAAAAAATAATATTTTTTTTACATTACTAAAAATTAACAAACATGTTAACCACTTCTTTGACCAAAAATTTGTCAATAATCAACAATTAAGCCCGCCTTCCACTGCGAGCGGAAAAGAGTCGAGCTGAGCGGGGTTAGAGATGAGTGAAATAGCTTTGACCTTCCACCAAAAAAGAGTCGCTAAGAAGATAGGTGTTTGCCTTCCACTGCCCATGCGAGAAATGAGCGAGGCGAGCAGAGCGATGGCAACGAAAAATGAGTAATGGTTTTGCCCTTCCATTGAAATCTAGTCAGTCTCGAAGTGATTTCTGTGATTTGAAGTGCTGATTCTAGTTAAAATGCAATGAAATTAAAAAAAATAAATTTTTAAACTTTCTTATTTCTGGCAATTTTATCTCAAAGATGGTTCTCCAAGCAGCATCCTTTTTGACGACATTCTTTGCTAGTCGTATCCTATAAACACTAAAATTGACAAACGGCTTCAATAAACACCTCTATATCGACAAAAACGCAGCGAGGCAACTGAATTGGCTACGGTTCTTGAGCGGAGTCCGCTAGAAACTAGTCGGCGATGGTGTGTGCGAGCGGTCTCTTTTGGACCTATTTTAACAAGTTCGGTCCGCTCCGCTCACCTCATTTTTGATGGAAGGACTTGTATGCAGTTAATGTGTGCGAGTTGAGCGGAGATAGTACAGAGTCCGCTCTGCTCGCATTAGCGGAGCGGACTGGTTCGAACCTATTTAAATCGTTTAGTCCGCTTCGCTCGCCTCGTTCTTGATGGAAGAACTTGTATGCAGTAAACGTTTGCTAGTCGAGCGGATTCCATACTGAGTCCGCTCCGCTCGCAGTGGAAGGCGGGCTTTATGTACATTATAAAGGAAGGACCTCATTAATTGAGTATTTTAATTAAAATTGCGTTCACAATCACAACATTCTTAAGACTAAATTTACCAATTATTGAGATCTTTTGTAGAGTTTCGGTGCGGCCGAAGGTTCGGCAGAAAATCTGCCGAAACCGAAACTAGATTTTTCTGCCGAAGCTTGCCGAAACCGAACCTTCGGTCGGTCACTAAAATTTTTGTAAAAAAATACAACGCGACATTCTAACGCCGCGGTAGAGTATCGCGTAACGCTAACGCGCTCGCTCTGTTTGACTGGTTTAGACATGTTCAGTACAACACAATGCAGCATTATTAACGCCTTACCGTGCGTTAATAATGCCTTCTGTTTGACGAGGCCTTTAGTACGCCTCCTACGTCATACGTAGTAAATTACAATGAATTATCTTGAAAACAAGCTTACGGGTCCGAGTGGTTAACTTTTTACCCGCGTTGATCTACTCCGTTTTTTCAATACCCATACGCGGTATGTATATGTCATATTTCAAGTACCACGAGGCACGAGGACACATTCACTTGATTATAGATGTTTTTTACGAAAAAAAATTTTACTTTCAAAATAGGCCTGAATATGTCAGCATCGTGATAGTTACACGAATATTCTAGCGAGCGGGAAAAAATACTGTGACATAGTAGCGCTGTTATATCGTCAGTAGAAGTTAGCGTAACAAGGGCTGATACGGGCGCGTGTGAGGCATGGCTTTTGCCGTATCAACTGTTGTTACGATCGCGTGGAAAAGGTTAAGATGTGATTATTTATGTCTTACTCTGCTTCTCGGTTAATACGGAATATTTCTTATAAAAAGTTAGATTTAGCTTTATTATCAAGAAAAGTGAGTATTTATGTCGGGGGAGACGAAAAAATATGCAAAGCATATGTATTTTACATTTTAATTTTTTTAAATTAATTCACTTACGCGTTATACGAACTTCGCTATGCCATTTTTATGCACATCATATTTATATTACATTTAATAGACAATCAATGCTGCCAATCATAGAAAAATTATTATTGCCATATAAAACAATAATTTATTCATGTTATGAAGTGAATGCATTATTTACAAGTTTGAACATGTGTTTATAACAGAAGAAAATGGTAAGAAAGAATTAGAATAATTAATAACACATACCCGTTAGATAAACCGTGCTGACCGTACAAATCATTCAAAACCTGGGATGTATATCTGATTGATGGATGATACGCAGCTGAATTTAATGTTTCAAAGACCCAATCATGTCTGATTACGTTTAAAATGGATCGAAATGAAAATCTAGTCTCCTTCAACGGAAGCAATCTTCCGAACAGGCCCTCCATTGATATGCTTGGTATAACTCTAAGTGACCAGTTCAGATATGGGGGCTCCATCGAAGCCAGAGCTAAGTTAGCCTCTCAAAAACTGGGTGTACTGTACAGGGCCCACAGATACTTAAATAGTTCACAACTGCCAACCCTGTACAAATCACAAGTGTGCCCAGGGCCGTATTTACACTTTTCATTGGTATAGGCCACTTCATTTGCGCCGCCTCTTCCTCCGTCTTAGAAGTTGCCACCTATCCGCACTCACCTGTAGGCTTTTATTAGGTGACGCACAATTATTTTTAAAATAAATATTCAAGCATAGGTTAAGTAGATATTCAAAAATGAAATAAAAAATTAATTATTCGTAAAATAAAAGTGTAACATGAAACAAGAATTAGAATTGGAATAGACCTTGGTATTTTTTCATTCGCTTTAAACAGGAAAAACTCCAGAACAATTTGTGGCCGGAGTGCAAAGTGCAATGCGGAAGGCTATATCCAAGTTTGGGTAAACGTTGCACAGAGATGGTTTCCTCAAAAACTTTCCTTAAAAAGATTTAGTTATGATGTAGATTCAGGTCTCTGCCGTCTTATTAGAGGAAATGTGACCTTGAAAGTGTTCCCATTCCTGAACTAAATCGTCTTCTAAATCATTGCACAAGAGACTGAGCTTTTTCTCAGACTCTTTGTGTTGAAGTTCACCCATTTTTTTTAAATTATTTTTTTCTTTAAAGTATTATGCCTTCATACTATGCCTTATGCCTTCGCATATGTCTTACCTCTAATTCAGATCTCAGTCAGGAAGTTGTTTCAATATCTTCATTCGATGTTTCGTCTATAAATTTTTTTCTTATAGGGTCATCTTACTCTGAATGTCACCCTGATATTGCTAAAGTGTGCTCATTTCAATTGAACTTTCTTCGAAATAATCAAAGTTTTCTTACTCTTTTTACTACTTTTTTCGAATTTGTGTAAACTCTGGCTCCTACAGCTTTTGATTAATCGTTATCAAACTAAGGACTTAGTTTCTTTATATAAATGCGCTCTATTTGAACCTTAATCCTAAACAATATTCTTATTTTAATTATTTTTTTGGGGCAAAAAAACGCTTAAAAGAATGGTAAAAAAATCGTAAACACAAAATTTTCACATTTATCGAAAAAATATTGATTTTCGATTTTTTTGAAAGAAGTGAGGTTCAAATAAAAGAAACACTAATAAAAAACAATTTTTTTTTTGAAAAATTGATTTCGGATGAAAATTGTGACCTCCAGGAGTTACACAAATTGTCCAGCCGGATGGCGACTTATAATGCGCGGCAGTTGACATCTCCGTTATTTTATTAGGAAAATATTTGAAAAATTTAAAATATACTCTTGAATATGTATGTGTTAAATGACCGTAAGTTATAAATAAAATATGATTATATTCCTTATGTGTTAAAAAAATTCATGAAAATCACTAAAAATACGAAGTCCTACACCTATTTCTAATAAAGGTAGCCCACTGCCAAAGCATTTTTTGTGAAATATTCGCACCACAATCACAGGTCCCGTATTGGACCATTGGGCATTGAACGACACAAATCGACACAAAGAACGGACTTCTAAAGGTTAATAGATAGAGAACTCTATCTATCCACAGTAACTTTTTTGTAGTTGTTTAGGTATAATCGTACACAAAATTAATGGCGTACCAAAGCGAGCGAGCGCCGCCCCCTGAACCCTGCCGCCCCTAGACCGCGGCCTATAAGGCCTATTGACAAATCCAGGACTGAGAGTGCCCCACGGTTGAATTTGGCAGTCACCTCTGGTCCGTAGCCCCAAAATACCTGAAAAAATCCTCGACTCTGTGCAGAAACGGGGGGTTCGTCTGATGGATTCTCCTAATTTAACAGACGGATTGCAATCTTTAGAGCACGGACATCGGGTGGGAATACTATCCTTGTTCTACCTGTATTTCAATGGAAGATGCTCTGAGGAACTAGCGTCATTGAACCCTTCGGCACCGGTGCAGTCGGGAAACATGCCAAACGCTTGCCCAACGTATGTACACGGTTGACATTGGTCACATGAGAATGGGTCGCTTCTTCAACTCGTTCTTGTATTCAACAGCTCGGCTGTGGAACGATTTGCCGGCCTTTGTGTTTCCTCTTTCATACAACATGGGTTTCTTCAAGACCAATGTTCATTACTTCCTCTCCTCAAAAAAACCCTCCACACAGCACCTAAGATGACACAGGCCCTGAGGGAAATTATTTTCCTCAGGGCCTACTGTGTGGAGTTAATGTAAAAAAAAGTTTTCGCAGTTTGAACCTCAACCCAGTAGTACAGGGAATATTAATTCGAAATGGGTACTTTTTTGTTTTTATTTTGACAAGAATTTATTTTATAAGGTTGGTACTTCTGACAAATTTAATGTCATATTTGATTGTTTAATTAAAAAAGGAATATTCCGTATTATCCGTCTATCGAACTTCGACAATGAGCATTCCGTATTATCCATGAGGCGGGCTTATACATTTTTACCAGGTGTGTAATTGCTGCAAGGATTAGTGCCATACTTAGTATCAAATTAAATATACAACCGGGAATAAATGCATGTCCAACCTTTATACACAGCTGACATAAGAAAGGTTAAATAAATCACACAGCCTGTGAAATTACATAAATGAGTGGACAATATTGTGATGCCATCGATTACCTCTTAAGTGGTTTAATGAGGTGAGGATTGTCTACGTCTTGGCGGCCAATGCATTTGAGAGATTGGTTGAGGGTGACCTAACCTAAACCTCTCCAGCCGGTCTGTCTTGCAGATCATTGGGAGGGATGGATTCATACATCAGTCACTTTTTGACACATTGACCCCAAGATCCCTTCCCACCCCTTATACCCTTTTCCTTTCCAGAACTTCCTCTCCTTCCTTTCCCCAAAAAGACCCTCTCATAGCATTCCCAAATATGACACAGGCCCTGAGGGATTTTTTCCTCAGGACCACCTCTCTCCTGTGTGGAGCCAACGTAAAAAAAAAAAAGAAAAAGATCCTGGGCGGTTCTTACGCTATTGCAATTGTGGTTTTGTGTGTTTCACCATCCTACATAAATATCACAATTAATAAGAATAAATTATTTCAAATACACTTTGTATCAACAACTATTTCAGTATTAATTGCCTCGATGCACTCTCAAACTTATATACCATTCTATGGTCGAATCCATACTTAGATATGGAATTCGAACTTGGGGACACTCGAGTAAAATTAATATTAAATACATTCAAAATTTACAAACTGCTATAATTAAAAAAATTGTTAAACCTAGCATTTACAAACAAAGAAACAACTTAAAATTACTGTATGGGTCTGAGGGCCTACTTCCAATTAAAGGGCTTCTCTGGTACATTATAATTATGGATAATTCGGGAGAAAGCAGGTATAAAAATTTATTGGTGCACAGTCACACAACAAGATTTACTGAAAACAAAGGCCTAAAAATACCACGAATATCAAATAAGTATGGTAGCAGAACGCTCGAATATATGATACCCTTGATTTACAATATATTACATCAAAACATTAATTTTAAAAATAATGAGGAACCCTGCCATAAACTGACAAAAAAGTGGTTAATAAATGAACAACATATTTATCTATAGTAAATGTTATATTAGGTATTAATATTGTAACCTAGACTAATGTATGTTATGTAATAATATTTAATGGTAGAACCTACAGACAAGCTGATCTGTCACAGCTTTGTGGGACTACCCATATCTTATATTGTATCATATGTTATCATTAGACATCGGATTATATGCACAAAGTGCCAAAATATGCATGCAAATATGCACTAAAAAAGGCCGAAATATGCACTAAAAACTCTTGATTTGCCCAAAATATGCACAATGCAAAATCAAAAAACCATTTATATTTTTATATATTTTAATTAAAGACCGTACAAAAACAGCGAAATATTCTTAAAATTATGCGTAGTTTTTGTGACAATATAAAACTAAGTATTTTTCCAAATTTTCGAGCTCAAATTTGTGACGTTTGTCACCCAGTATTAATTTGTACGCCGAAAACGACCTCTCTACGTCATCTGACGTCATTGGACAAAAATTAAAATTTGGCGCCATTTCTGGAGATACCTGTTTAGGCAGGGTATGACCTGTGCCGTTGATGTAGGCATTAATGTTCTTCATGTCTTAAAGACTCGGGTTTTTAAGCAAATTAGAGTCTAACTTTTTACGAATATTTTTTGATATTGAATTAGGAAGGGCGTTGGCGAGTTCGATCATTGTTTCCAGTATTTCTATTGCTTTAAATAGAGGAAGGTTTTTTGTTTCCAATTTTTTATGGCATCTGGTGACTTGTGAAAATGTGTTGAGATGAGGGCGATATTCTGTTTAATGGATGCGTCTTCAAATGCTAGCTTGCTTGAATGAATTGCAATGGCCTCAGAACTGTCAAATTGCCCAACTACTTGTTTTACGGCCTCAAAATTTTCAGCATAGAATAATACTGCCTTTAGCCAAGTACCCCATCGAGTAATTATGGGGGAGGAATGCAGATCCGGGCACAGTTTGGAAATTTAATAAAAAGGCACTTTCTAGATGAGAAAAGTGTGGAAAAGCTGAATAAAACAAAAATTAAGGCGCGCTCGGCAAAATTGAGGGAGATACAACCGTACAAAGTATTTAAAATTTCACTTTACAAACTGATATTGACAGTTCGCTCGCGTCCGCCCGCCATTTTTTTTATAACCTAATATGCTAAACATGGTTTGTGATACAAAAAAAGTGCCCCTTTATAGCGCCTGCTCACGTCAAGGCAAGAAAAACATCCCAGTTTTCAAGTGGTTTAGCGGCTACGCTAGGTTTGTGTAACATGGTTTGTGATTCTGGCGTACTATCAATTCTGTATTAGGTCTGGGATCCAACATACCTAAGCGGTGAAAACATGGCGAACGAACAACGAACTGTCAATATCAGTTCGCCAAGTGATTTTTTAAATACTTTGAACGGTTGTATCTCCCTCAGTTTTGCCGAGCGCGCCTTAATTTATTTTTTATTCATCATCTCCATACTTTTCTCATCTAGAAAGTGCCTTTTTATTAAATTTCCAAACTGTGCCCGGATCTGCATTTCACCCAATTATGGGTTCTGGCGGCAATGCTAGATTTGGAAATTGCTCTTTATAAGACTGCACACGCGACGGTGCTTTTAGAAACACTTTTTTTGTAGAGGAAATCAATTTATTAACATTCCCATACTCTTGCCGTATCTCTTCTGCAAGGCGATGAAACCCGTGAGCTAAGCAGGTAATGTGTAGTAAATTTGGATAAAAAGTTTGCAAGGCTTGGCCAGCTTTCACCATGTATGGCGCAGCATCAGAAACACACATGCAGATTTTTTCATCCACAGAAGAATCGGGAAACAAAGATCTTATAGAATCATTTATGAAACGAGCAACAGTTGAATGATTTGCTTTTCTAGAATTTTACAGGCAACCAAGTGGGGAATAGAGGGCTCCTTTGTTACTTTTACAACTATCAAATTCGCTATATATCGTCCATATGAATCCGTAGTTTCGTCAGCTGATATCCGCGTTTAAGTCGCTGCGCTAGCCCGACTGAATCGCGGTAGGGATTGGAAATACGCGACCCGAGCCGCGTCCGTCGCTCGCTCGGGTCAATCAGTTCTCAGTTGCTCAGTTCAGTCAGCTACCGCGCTCGTACCCTACGTGTCATCGTCACCTAGCTCCCTATACGTAGATGATACCTCCCGCTATTAAACGAAATATGCAAGATTTGGGAAAAAAGGCTGAAATATGCATTACGTCGTAATTAGAGAGTTATATGCATTTGCATATGCAAATATGCAAATGCATATAATCCGATGTCTAGTTATCATAATAAAAAAAAAAAAAATAAAATAAAATAAAAAAAAATTGTTTTTGTGTTTAATTCCATTCTAATTTTTAGAAATTTAATTAAAATTAAATTTGATAATGTTATTATCGAGTTCTGCAAATCTTTTAGAATGTAGTATATTTTTAGTTACAGCTGTTTCGACGTGTAAGATAATTTTCAAACTGTGGTGAAGCCACTCACGGACGACTTATTTATTATGTTTTAAATGTCAATTTTTGAAGGTGTCTAAATTGATTTATTACCGGTTAATCCAATTTGCAGAGACACCAATTGAGAGAGTGATTTTGTGGGATGCAGAATCTTTCCCTTTGGTTTCTCTTTGCACTAAATGTAAGGGTTTTCTTAATTGATTTAGAATGACGTTATTGCGATGACTCATTTAAGTGCATTATATTGTTTAGGTTTGGTAAACATACTAAATAGTGGGGAATAAATAATTTTCCTTACTTTTTTTTTTATATATGGATAATTGTATGCAAGAATTGAAAGATATGGGATTGGGCGCGAAATTGAGTAATCTGGAAGTATGTTGCCTGTTGTATGCTGATGATGCGGTGCTGATATCTAACAGTATGGAAGATCTACAGTCTCTCGTGTCAAGGATGAATGAAGTATGTATGAAGAATGAGTTAATGATGAATGTAAGTAAGTCTAAAGTCATGGTGTTTGAAAGAGAGATTACGAAAACAGTTTGCAATATATGTTTACGAGAGATGGGAAGCAAGGGCGGCTGGTTGAACAGTGTGTTTGTGTGCAGCACTGGTAAATTATATTGTCTAAATTACTTTATAATATCTTACCGAAAAATATAAAATCTATGAATTTCATTAAAAATATCACCTACCAAAATAATGCATAATATAATATGAATCAGGGAGAGCAAATTCTCAAAGTTCCGCGCGAATTCACCCTGTCCGGTGTGCAGGCCGTTTGCAAGCGGAACGAATTATGTTTTTGTATCGAATATCCCAAACATCGCCATCGCGCAACGCCGGCCATATGTATGAAAAATTAAGTTATATCGGCGTGCCACCCAGCGGCCTTTATCATACAAACTTAAATTTGGATTTAAGGCCAAAATACTTAACCAAACTGAATAATTATTTTTTAATCAAAAGGAAAAGCAAATACCTAAATTTTACACATATTTGCTTTTTTATTGATTGATGTTTTAAATTATAAAACGCAGATCATTAAGGAATACAATTTTTTCATAGGTAACTTTGACAATTTTGCCCTCGTGCTATTTATACATTGTTAATAAATACTGTTTGTATCCTGTTTAAAATTAAATATAAAACTAACTAACCAACCATCACGACGTTTCCCCACAGGGGTAGGCAGAGAGGACGGACCGCCAAATAACTCAGTCTTGGCACACACTCGTTGCCTCACTCACATTCATACATCGTCTCATACATTCTCTTCTATTATTCCGACTTTCGACATGGCCCGACTCAAGTATCTTATTTACTTGCTCGTGCCATGTCTTCCTCGGGCGTCCCTGACTTCTTCTACCATTCACATTTGCGTCGTATACTCTTCTTACACTACTTTCAAATTTATATTATTTTATGAAACATAAAATAAAATAAATTAAACATTGTAAAACAAAAGAGTTTTTTGGGTTGAAATTTAAGATTTATTTAGGAAAAAATAGTATTGTGTTTTTATTTTCTTAGTACTGAAAAATAAAATTTTTAATAAAAGGCGATATGCAGAAGTTTTTGCACTTCGAAAACAGCTTAAAATAGATCTTCTCTCCAAATAAGATTAGTGGAATCATTTTTACCTAATGTTGCTTAGTAATCGTTATCTCATAGTTACGGATTATCAGTGAACCACCACGTTTTCAGGGCAGCGGCCGCCACTGACGGGAAGGCTGATAGGGATATTGAAAGAAGGGTGAATGCAGGTAACTCTATTAATGGAGGACTGAACGCCGTTGGCACCAACAAAAAACTGTCCAAAGACGCGAAACTAGCCGTCCATAATGGAGTACTGGTACCTACCCTGATGTATGGCAGTGAGTCATGGAACTGGCAGAGGAAGGATAAAAGTAGACTGAACGCTGTATAAATGAGATCCCTGAGGCGTATGTGTGGTAAAACCATGTATGATCGTGTGAGAAATGTGGAAATACGCAAATAATGCAAGGCTGATGTAAGCGTAATGAGTAAGATCAAGAAAGGAATGCTCCGATGGTTTGGGCATGTAGAGCGAATGAACGATGAAAGGAGTGTAAGGAGAATATATGACGCAAATGTGAAGGGTAGAAGAAGTCGAGGACGCCCAAGAAAGACATGGCACGACCAAGTGAATCAGATACTTGATTCGGGCCATGTCAAGAGTCAGAATAATTTAATAGTTAACGAGGCAAGTAATGTGTGCCAAGACCGGGATGTTTGGCGGTCTGTGCTCTCTGCCTACCTCTGCGGCATGATGGTTAGTTAGTTTTTTCCTTACTTTATTAATTAGGGAACGTACCCATACTACGTGACCAACTTTTTGCAATTTTTAACCCCCCCTCCCCCCCCGGTGACCAAAATCCTAAGATCCTAAGCAACCCGCCGCTCATTTGTATGGAGCGTGACATTTTGAAGCCCCCCCCCCCCCCCCCCCCCCTAAACGTGTCACGTAGTTTGGGTACGTTCCCTTAGCGTTATGTTGGGGTCATTCGTTCGTTTATTGATTTCTAATTGTTCAAGCAAATTTAATCGGTAAATATCGGTTCGGATTGGCCACGCTTATTACGAATATTTTTTAGAAAAAAACTTTAGATTCGCCTTAATTACTATAAAACGAAACTTTTTGGCTTTGGGGCGGCGGAAAATAACGCATTTTAATTTTCAATTGCATAAAACCAAAATTCACTTCGCGAAACGACACAGCGAAAATCCGCGGCCATATCTGTCACTGTGTGTTGTGTTGGATTGGTATCCCTGATACAAACTAGAGCTAGATCTATACGAATGTAGCTGACTTCGTGAATACATGAAAAGGCGCGTAATTATGAAAAACAGAATTAATAATAATATAATGTAAACTAACCTCTAATCAGAATCACTTCACTGCAACGCTGTCCGAAACGTTGGCTAAAGGAGGTAGGTGGCGCAACACGGCATAACACCTCAAAAACAAAAATATTCTGAAACCAATTGTGTTTTATGTACAATAGATTTTCAGACAAGTTTTTTTAACTTTAAAAACTTTTTTTTACTTCGAAAATTTTTTTTTACATTGAAAAAATTTTTTCAATGTAAAAAAACTTGCCTAAAGGCCTTTATTCATTTAATATTCTAAATTTCGTAATAACAAATATATAAACGAATAGAGGTTTGTTAACATAATAATTCTGCTGCGTTTTCATAATTTGGCGGTACTTCATGTAGGTATCCCACGAAGTCAGCTGCAGTCTGAGTCGTATTAGCTCTTGTTCATTTATCAAGGATACCAATATAACACAACGCAACAGTCACAACAGTGACAGAGATGGCCGCGGATTTTCGCTGTGTCGTTTCGCGAAGTGAATTTTGGTTTTATGCAATTGAAAATTAAAATGCGTTATTTTCCGCCGCCCCAAAGCCAAAAAGTTTCCTTTTATAGTAATTAAGGCGAATCTAAAGTTTTTTTCTAAAAAATATTCGTAATAAGCGTGGCCAATCCGAACCGATAATTACCATTTAATCTAATACCCTGAATACAGATAATTTGACTTCTTTTATTCATGCCATCTTTTGACATTATAAAAAAAGGTTTAGGCGTTAAAGTACAAAAAAAGTTTATGCGTTTCCTATATATGAGGCAATATACATACTACCCATTCCTGTATTACTCGAGACAATTCTGGGAAAGAACTGAGTTCACATAAATGCATAAAGTCAAACGTCAGTTAACATGCTACTACTGACTACCTGGTAAACTGTGTACATCATTATCATGCACGCATGTTGGTTAAAAGAAATTAATTACCTCAGAGAGTGTCTTGAAGAATCTGACAAAACTCAGCTGCTGGGATGAGTCTGTAAAAGGCATGTACACACATGAATAGTAGAAAGCTGAACAGATCTTTTATTCACATTAATTAATCGTATCAGTAGATATTAAATAAAAAAAAACTAAATTCTAAAGTAAATTTAGTGATACGGCTCTAATAATGTACCAAATAATAAAAATAAAAATGTTTAACTCATTAATTTTTGAAGTATTTATTCATAGCCGGTAAGAGATTGATCGTGTTTACAAAATATTAATGAAAAAGCAAGCTATTATAAAGGTTCTTGTAGATTAAAATATATATATACAGACATACCTAAATTTAAAGCTTGAAGGGGTTGCAGGTTAGCCATTTTAATAAGATTAGACAAAAAACAAGATTTATTAGGACAAAGCAAATGTCAAAATTGTAGCGCCAAAATGATAATAATATTGACACATGCTTCAAGGGTGTTGCCAGACCCATTCGCATTTTGTTGTCGAAGTTCTTACGTACAAATTTAATCAAAATAATAATCAATAGGTTTAGCTACCGATAAAAAATAATTTAACAATCTAAAGAAAGTTAATTTTGATAAATTTATTTGCAATAAAATAAATTTTCGTTTCGAATGTCATTGTCAATATGCAGGTATTTAGAAAAAAATTTGCAGTTTTAAAGTAGCTCGTCTAATACACAGGTACTATGCCAATAATACTATTTTATTAGCGTGTTATCTTACTTGCATAAACTTACTGCCATTTCAAAATTTTATTTTACCCAAGACTGCTAAATACCTTCGGTTGATTGCTAAAGTGATATTATGTGTTTTTGTAGTTATCCTTCGCCAGTCCAAGATGTTCTCCCACGAACTTTATCATTAAAATTATTATCCATTCAATAATAAAATTAATTGCAAATTATTCTTATGGCTTACATATTTAAAGTGTTTTCGTCAAATAATCAATATAAAATAGATTTCATAAAAATATCTTTTCAATCGTCAAGAAACGTGGCCTCGGATCAACGATCCTGACTTGTCCAATGGGTGCTTTTATAATTCCCACGGTTATGGGCATATTATACGTTTCAATTCTGCCTCGCAATTAGGTTGAAGATACCAAATTGCACCGTGTCAACAAGACATTGAATGTTTCGATGTCATTGCGCGTCATCATTCAACCGTATGGAAAATATTCAACTTGTTTAATATTTTCAATGCGATTGGTTCTGTTGTCCATTATCCATTCGTGCGCATGCGCGAATGCGGCGCATGCGCACCCAGCACTGTGCGCGCGTATGGAAGTGTCATAGTGTCATGTTTATTTTGTAGTGAGTTGTCAACATAGAAAATGGTTTTTAAATGGAGGGAAGAGCAGCGCCGGATCTGCCATACGTTCAAAAACGTGCAAAAACCTAGCGCCAACTCCGAAGGGGCGCCGTGAGAAAATAAATATTGTATTAAAATTTAATTATAATATTCCCTGAATCGTTTAAAAATTACCCACAGTACGAAATAATTATTACGCTCTAGCAACACTTTCCAAAGAAACAGAATGCGCACGCATTAGGTTGGTATCAACGGTTTACGAATTTATAGTCAGTTACAGAATTTTTTTACAAATTCCTTATATTTAGTTAAAACGTAAGATCTTTTTTTCCATATATCTTTTACCGTCTTTTACGACGAATGGGTGCGATCCAAATTCAATAACCAATCACAGCGCGGTATTTTTGTTCCAGTGAATCAAACAAACCGACTTGCGCCTTTCAAAATGCTGACAATTTTAGTTAGTGTATCGTCCGTACGCTTGCTATTGCTTTATTTTGTACGATTTAAGTCTCTAGGAGAAGGTAGTTAAAGACCATTTTCTTATGAAATCTTCAGTAAATTCCATTAACAAAAGCATCGCACGGTTTGCAGGATTTGCAGGTTGCAACGTGTTGACAGTTTCATCATTAATTTGACATATTATTTGAAGTTCGTTAAATGTATAATTAATATCTATTAGATTTGTTGGATTTGTTATTTTACGGTGTCAGTGTAAGCGTCTTTCGTAAGCCATATACCATACGTCAGTGTTTTGTTTTTGTATGGTGTTTGTTCGCTCAATTTGGTGTTTGTTCGCTCAACACAGGAGAAATGCAAGGTACAAATTTGAGGTTATATTCTTATTAGATTTTTAAATTTATAACTAAATTTCTATTGGTTGTTAGAGGTTATAAAAGTACTGTGGATTACAATGAATAGAATAATAATTAAAAAAAAAAACTCTTCTAATGGACCTAGTTCAGCGAAACCACCCGCATTGTCTCGTAACCTATATTTTAAATCATGGTACGGGCACAAACAAACAATTCGTTGCATTATTTTAAAGCATAACTTGCAAAAAGAGTTTTTCCTAAAATAATTGAAATAGCACCATAATTTTATGTTTACCCAATAGATTCAGAGAGTATAGGCCTCCTGGCGATTCACTCTTTAAAAAAAAACGAGTGTGAGAGCTACCGCCAGGTCACTTGGAAAAGTTACACCCTTTATATGTCTTGATTTTATTTAATAAATTAGTGTAAAAAAAATTAAATAAAAAAATTAGGGTGAACGAATTTTTAATCAAAATAAAAATGTAGGGGGGGGGGGGGCGCCATCGGTATCTACTGCACAGGGCGCCAGATTTCGTAGATCCGGCCCTGGGGAAGAGCATAAGCGGGTGAAATGCAGATCCCGCCAAATGTTGAGGATTTTAATAAAAATGCACTTTCTAGATGGGAAAAGTGTGGAAAAGTTGAATAAAAAAGAAATTAAGGCGCGCTCGGCAAAATTGAGGGAGATACAGCCGTTTTAAGAATGAATAAATTGACACTTCGTGAACTTATACTACGCCATTTTGTTACTATTATATTGTTGGTATCTCAGACTTGCTATTAAAAATATTCCAGTGTGCCAAGTCGAGTGAAACTTTCAACACCACCTAGAGTAATGATGGCGCAAGCGATTTTGACACTGTTCTTCATACAAATTCGTACATATAAGGGTCAAAATCGCAAACCAAAAGTTTTTCATTTCAAATATTTGAATTATTTTCTTGCGCCTGCACACGCGCGCCGGCGCGTCTCCGGCAAATAACCGGTTTACGAAGGTTGATACGATTGTAGCCAACTTCGTTGTGATATATAATAAGGTGCGTACTTATGAAAAACAGAATTAATAATGATCACCATATGGTCACAAACCATGTTACACAAACCTGGCGTAGCCGCTAAATTACTTGAAAACTGGGATGTTTTTCTTGCGTTGACGCGAGTAGGCGTTATAAAGGGGCACAAACCATGTTTCATTAACCATGTTACACAAACCTAGCGTAGCCGCTAAACTATTTGAAAACTGGGATGTTTTTCTTGCGTTGACGCGAGTAGGCGTTATAAAGGGGCACAAACCATGTTACACAAACCTAGCGTAGCCGCTAAACTATTTGAAAACTGGGATGTTTTTCTTGCGTTGACGCGAGTAGGCGTTATAAAGGGGCACAAATTATGTTACACAAACCTAGCGTAGCCGCTAAACTATTTGAAAACTGGGATTTTTTTCTTGCGTTGACGCGAGAAGGCGTTATAAAGGGGCACAAACCATGTTACACAAACCTAGCGTAGCCGCTAAACTATTTGAAAACTGGGATGTTTTTCTTGCGTTGACGCGAGTAGGCGTTATAAAGGGGCACAAACCATCTTACACAAACCTAGCGTAGCCGTTAAACTATTTAAAAACTGGGATGTTTTTCTTGCGTTGACGCGAGTAGGCGTTATAAAGGGGCACAAACCATGTTACACAAACCTAGCGTAGCCGCTAAACTATTTGAAAACTGGGATGTTTTTCTTGCGTTGACGCGAGTAGGCGTTATAAAGGGGCACAAACCATGTTACACAAACCATGTTTAGCGTAGTCTTAGGTTAGTTTACTTTAATTTGGAAGGTGAAAGACAGTTTAAAAAATCGTTGAAAAAAAGCCCGCTAGACAAATTTCATAATTACGCGCCTCATGTATCTCACGAAGTCGGTTACAGTCTAGCTGTTGTTTGCATCAGGTCAGGGATACCAACATTATAGTCACAATTGAAAAAATGGCGGGTGGCAGCGGGTGGGCTGTCAATAGTGTTGATTGGCGAAGTGAAACTTTACAATTGCAAATTAATTACTTATTCAATTATTTTTTCTATTGCTTTCCGCGCTTTCTTTCACCTTCCAGATTAAAGTTCTCCACTTAAAACGCGGTAAAAACATCGTTTTCGGCATAAACAAACCAAACATTGGCAATGGCGTAGTATCGGTTCAGGAAGTGACATTTTATTGATACTTTAAACGGCTGTATCTCCCTCAATTTTGCCGAGCGCGCCTTAATTTCTTTTTTATTCCACTTTTCCACACTTTTCCCATCTAGAAAGTGCATTTTTATTAAAATCTTCAACATTTGGCGGGATCTGCATTCCTCCCGCATAAGCTCCTGTTCTTAGAGCACTTTAAGAACTATCCAAGCCTGTGGAACATTAAATCAGAGGGATATAATTCCCGCGCGCACGACCTGTTTCGAAGACATTCTAAACTCTATTGCTCTATGACAGCAATGTGATTCAATGGTCCACTTTTGTCAAGTACGTGTAAACAGCACACCCTTTCAATTATACACCGTTCAACCAAATCGCATCAATGTGGTTGAAGTGTGTAATATCGCCATTACGGCACAGCGATGGTGCAAAAAAGACAATAAATGTACTTTCCTTACGTATGTAATGTATGCTGAATCATTTTCTAGCATCTCCCTCACTCGTATTAAAGAAATGAGATGCCGCAAGCCGTTGCGTTAAGTCACCGTGCCGTTGCCGTGAAAATATTAAAATAATTGCCCATGCCTCGTGTGACGGGATTAGGGTTACCAGGGCTTGAATTCGAAAAGCCGGTTGCAAGCAGTAAAAAATCCTGATTTCTGTAAAAAAGTCCGGTCTTTGGCTGAAAATAAAATTCAGTAGATTGTAATTAGGTTTTATTAACTTGAATTATATTTTTTGCACATTATATTTTTATCCACTAGCAATAGCTTTCAAAAAGTTTGTTTTTGTAGAAATTTCACTGTGAAATTCGGCACATGTCATATGTTTGAAGTTGTGTTGTGTGAGTAATATTTCTCTTATTGTCTCAACTGACAACCTGTTGAACCTGAAAAGATTCATTCCACATATGCGTTGTGTGGCGTAATCCAAAAAAAATACTGACAAATCTTCAGTAATTGGGTAAAACGAGTGCTGTCATTGCACGCATTTAAGAAAATTACCCATTGGTTTTCAGCTAGCTCGTCATAAAAATCGCTTTGTGTTAAGAAAATTTTTAGTAGGCAAAATTGTTCAAATAGTTTAACATCGTCAAGGATGATTCCTTCATTTCTCAAAAATACGAATACAAATAATACAAATAAATAAAATACAAATACAAAAACATAAAACTCGCGATACATGCGTATATTGTTCATCTTATTTATTAAAATTTTAATTAAAAAAAAATTGGAAATTATTATAATTTTTATCGGCCTTGTATTCCTTCCGGTTTTCCACAATTTAACACTGACCTATTATATACCTACATGGTTTTACAACACGCACTTTTTTTACATTAGCTGCACTGAGGAGGCCCTAAGAAAGTAATTTTCCTATTAGTTTTAAGATTTTCACGGCCAAAAGCATTTTCGTTATTTGTTTTTGGGGTGTTATGCCGTGTTGCGCTACCTCCTTCTTTAGCTACTGCAACGATGTCCGAAACGTTGGCTAAAGAAGGAGGTAGCGCAACACGGCATAACACCCCAAAAACAAATAACGAAAAAAAATAATTTTCCTATTATATCCCGGTGGAGCAACACTTTACTCCACTATGATTCACAAGCTGACTCATAGTGGAATAAAACCTTTTTCATGTTCCGAATGCAGTTATACAATTTCTCAAAGGGGAAGATTTAAAAATCCGCAGTATGATTCACAGAAGTGAAAAAACTTTTTCATGTCCTGACTGCAACTATAAGTGTTCTGAAAAGGGATATTTAAGAAGTCACTTGCTGACTCAACTCATAGTAGAGAAAAACCTTTTTCATGTTCCGACTGCAACTATTCAAGTACTACGAAGAGAAATCTAAAAATCACATGTTTACCCACAGTGGAGAAAAACCCATTTCATGTCCTGACTGCAACTATTCTTCTTCTCGAAAAAAAAAACTTAAACGACACATGCTATCTCAAACTGATGAAAAACCTTTTTCATGTCCCGACTGCAATTATTTATGTTGTACAAATGAACTTCTTAGAAATCATTTGCTGACTTACAATGATATAAAACCTCTTACATGTTCCTACTGCGACTATTCCATGTTCTAAAAAGAAACACCAAAAAATCACATGTTTACCTACATACAGCAGACTAAACTATCTTCTTGTCCCGTATACAGTTATTCAAGTTCTCGAAAAGAGATTTAAAAATGCACAGCGCGCTTCACAGTGGAGAAAAACCCTTTTCATGTTCTGAGTGTGACTAGGCATGTACTACGAAAACTATCTATATGTAATATTATTATATTTAAGCAGTAAACTAACCTGTGTGTAATAACTAAAAAGCATTGTTCTAACTAAAAACTCTCGCATTACATCATTCATATGTTATGTTCCATATATGTTTTCAGGACATTATAGTACCTTCAAACTCATTTTAACAACACTTACTACAGAAATTTGTGTTTATGTGTATTTCGTGTTTAAAACACTAACGACTACTGACAACGAAAATAAAATAAAAAAATGACGCACAATACAGTCGAGGGATTAATTCCCCGTACAACATAAACGAAAAGGGTTGCCAACTTGGAAGATTTTAATTCCCTAGTTTATTTAAATAAAGAAAACATGTTACGTAATGCGTTGTTCGAACCCCCCCCCCCTCCAGTAACGCACCGTAACGTTTCACAAGACCCCCCCCTCCCCCTCAAGTGCGTTACGTAATACTTGAACGGTCCCTTATGAAGAATTTGAGCTGGACAACCAGCACCCACAATTTATTCATCCAAGTTTTGATTCAGATGCTCCCGCATGCACGCAGCACGCATCATCGCTTGTATTTGTGTATGCTCTTTCGTTTTATTTATTTGATTGAGCGCGACACGGCGCACGGGTCGCTCAGGCTCAGCGACTGTGATTTTTGCGTGGCATGACAAAAAATCCGGTCTTGAACGAAATCCGGGCGGAGTCCGGTCTAAACCCTTAAAATCCGGTCTCGACCGGATTTATCCGGTCAGATGGTAACCCTAGTTAACCACCCTAAACGACCCCCACCTACAAGAAGACATCGCAGTACGCCCATTGCAACCGGCACTTCATCTTGCCTAAAAATAAACTAATAAACCCTACATGTTTATTGATAACAGCTGCATCCAGCCGAGGACCATTACCGGGATGATATACTCTAATCACTATCCCTTAATCGACATACCAACTCGAAGAAAACCATTAATAGACAAACCAACGAAACATTTGGATGTACTTAACGCAGCCCTCACGCCGAACAGTCCCAAAATAAAAGACTGGATTACGAAACCCCACGTATCCACGTGCATCGGGACAACAACCCCATTATCAGGATAACATATTGACCCCTTGACATGCAGCACCGAAAATAGGAAGACGACGCCCCCCCACCACGCCAGCAGGGCCTATATAAACCCCGACTCTTACTTCCACTAGTTAATCTATTTTGTGCATTGAATCCAAGCACTTGCTTGTTGTATTGCTCACATAATAGTTCCCTTTGAAATTGTACTTATTTTAAGTTGTATTGTGTAATTAAACAATAAAGGATAATTTATCCACAAGTATATTTTTTTAACACTACACGACATCAAAAGTTAACTGGCGCCCAGCACGTGGGTCAATTCGAGGAAGTCTGAAAATTGGCCAAAACTAGGACTCCCTAGATATTTTAATATCTCAACGCGAAAGGACCACACACCAAAAAATTTGTTAACTTGGCAATGAAGATCGTCGCATCAATACTTCTGTGAGTACATTTTTCAATTGATCGTCTATCCCATACGTACGATAGATCCCTTCCCTACCTTATCCAAAAGGTTAGAGAGAAAACTATTTTTTTTTTAAAGTCATTTCGTATATTTCTATTTTTTTTTTACCTTTTTGAAAAATGGCACAGCCAAATGAGAGACCCGCTCCCCAATACGCAGAATCGATATTGGAGTACAGTGGCTCTCCCCAAGACATCAACTTATTCATAAAATCAGCCAGGGGGTTCATTACTAGAAACGGCAATACACCTAGTAATGTTGAGAAAATAATCTCAAGATTACGTGGCAAAGCACTTCACGTAATTCTCATGTGTGATCATGATAATAACATTGAAACTATATTAGAGACGCTAAAAAATGAATGTGGGGACAATAAGTCTGTTACGTTATTACAGACGGAGTTAATCAACTTCAACCGCGGTCAAAGGGATTTCTCCTCAACGATTCATGAAATCAATCAGATTCTATTTTCAATTAAAATCAAAATTTCTGATCAATATGGAGGACCTAGTGCCCACATATTGATGGAACCATACAAAGATACAGCAAGAAATACATTGTTGAATCTAATGCCAACGCACATTAAATGCGCAAACTTAACCAAAAATTATGATGCCCTGTGCACGGAAATAAGAATGCTGGAGGCTCATGGCGAGCTCCATCAACGGTCTAAACAAAATCTTGTGTTTCCACAAGCAGGACCATCTAATTTCATGCGGCCAGGACAAAGCCAATCAAATAAACCTTTTACTCGCCCTAACTTTTTTCCACCGCAAACGCAAAATTCGTTCAAACCTCATGATAACTTTAATCATAATAATCATAATCACCTTAACAATTATAATAATAAACCGTGGCATAATAATAACCAAACGCATAAGTACGTACAAAACCGCCCGTGGCAAGGAAATAATAATAATAATTTTAATACGCATCATGCGCGTTCTGGTGATGTCAGTATGAAAACGGCCCCAATGCCTCGACCTCCTAAAGGCCCGGTCATCGACCTCGGCAATGGACGTACGGCACAAGAGCTATTTTATACAGACGGGAATGATCAGGAACGGCCGGATTTGTGGGAAGACCAAGAATCTCCCCGAGAAACCTAGTCCACCTGAATCATATTAACAATGGCCTACCATATGTAGTAGCGCCATTAAATATAAAAATTCTGATTGATACGGGAAGCTCCAAATCATTCATGAATAAAAATGTGTATAATAGATTATTTCGTGACTGTAGATATGTAAACGAAGAGTTTACTGTACAAACAGCACACTCTACGACCACCCATAGAGGTGCCGTCGTGACTCCATTTTGGAAAAGAGTATTCGGCAATAATAATGCTGAAATGCGTTTTTATATTTTTGACTTTTCCCACAAATACGATGTGTTAATGGGGATAGATATGTTGAAATTAATGAATGCAACATTAATTTTAAACAACTGTAATAATATTTTAAAAACTCCAACCAGACAAGTTCAGTTGTTCCATGTAATGGATATAAATAGACTTGATGAGTTATTGGAGAAAAATAGGGACTTGTTTTCTGAGGAACTGGTAGCTAATTGCTCACCTCATGTAAAACATGAAATAAAATTAATTAAAGAAGAACCTGTGTATCAACGCGCTTATCGGTTACCGTATGAGCAGAGGCTTGAAGTTGAAAGGCAAGTCGCCCAACTTCTAAAGGATGGAATCATCCGACCAAGCGATTCGCCTTGGGCAAGCCCTGTCCATATAGTCGAGAAAAAACTCAACCTATTGCCTATATTTCTAGGACACTGTCAAAAACGGAAACTAAATACAATACAACGGAAAAGGAATTGCTTGGTATACTATGGTCCCTCCAGCAATTCCGTCCGTATATTTATGGTAAACATTTTATCATAGAAACGGATCACCAACCGTTAGTATGGTTAACCAAGTTAAAAGAACCAAACGCCAAACTTACTAGGTGGAGACTCAAACTCCAGGAATATGATTATACGATTAGACATAAGCGAGGTTGTAATAACCATGTAGCTGACGCACTTTCAAGAGTCGAAATTCATTATAGTGAGGACGGTGAGGAGCATGATTCATTACGAGTAGAAGCCACCTCGGGCGCCCAGAGTGTCACTGACACCGTGCATAGCAATGTGGATGACCATGAGGGTGGAATCCCAATTCGTAACGAACACCCACCCCCGCGTATGAATAGGATTTTTATTGAACTAAGCGATATTGAGAAGCATAGTTTGAGAGCTAAGGAAAAAGGTACGGACCTTGTATGGTGTATCCCTTTAGAAAATGCAGAAGCAATATTTTTAAAATTGATTAAAACATGTTTGGATAAAGATAAATATGCAGTAATTATAAATAATGATAGATTATATGAGTGTTTAAGCGAATGTTATAGAAAAAATATTGATAAGAACTCATTAAAATTAATACGTTTTACAAATGTTAAGATTGAACCCATAAAATTAGAAGAACAAAAGGAGATAATTCGTTCGACGCATGTCGAGAACCAGCGTCACATGGGTCTAGATGCCCTACTCAGTAAAATAAAACGGACGCACTATTTTAATAATATGCGGACAAAAATAACAGATTTTTTAAAAACGTGTATAATATGTCAAAATTCTAAATACGAAAGGCACCCCACGTCAGCCCCATTAGAGGCTACTGTTACTCCTAATTGTCCGATGGAGATATGGCAGATCGACACTTATCATTTCGGACGTCAAAAATTCTTAACCATTGTGGATAGATTCTCTAAATGGGCATCTTGCACTTTAATCACTGTTGACAACAATGTCGCAATATGCGAAATACTAGTAAAAATATTTTCATTAATCGGCATACCGAAAGAAATACATTTAGATCGTGAAACTACGTTTACGTCCACTACGACACGAGAATTATTAGAAACGTACAATATTAAAACACATGTGACTACTACTGGTCATTCACAGTCAAAAGCTGATATAGAACGCTTTCACTCCACTCTAACAGAAATACTGAGATTAATACGCACGGCAATACCGAACGTCACATCGGAAACTCAAATTAATTTAGCCTTAAATGCTTATAATAATAATATACATGGTGTAACTAAGCATACACCAAATGAAATACACTTTTGCCATGGGAACCGAACACCACAATCTAATGGTGTGATAACCCAAAATTACGTAGCCGATCATGCAAATCAATGTAAAGAACTAAACAAAATAATACATGATTTACAACATAAAACAAAAAATAAAACACGCGAACGAGTAAACAAAACACGTACGCCCCAAGAGATGTCCGTAGGACAACAAATACTTATAAAAGTTACCGCACGGGGTAAACATAAAAATAAATTCAAAGGACCGTTCACTATTACTAAAATATTACCACATAATGTACTCGAATATAAAAGTCTGAGAGGCCTAACAACAATTCACAAAGACAGTGTTAAATTGTTTCAGGCTGACGGCCATGACGCAAGCGCTACGGATCCGTCAATTAGCGGACAATGAGCACTTCATCGTCGCACCTCTGGGAAATGCACGAGCCGTCGAAGGACAGTGGCACGTCATTCATACCCTAGATTTAACTGAACTTATTGAACAATCGCAACAACTAGGAATTAATTATGAGAAATTTATAAAAAGTAACAATGTAACTTTACCACATGTAGGATTAGAACGTTTGAAATATTTAATAGATCATAATAATCAGATAATTGACAATTTAGTTGTAAATAGATATAAAAGAGGCCTAATAAACGGACTCGGTACAATAATTAAAGGGATTACGGGAAACTTAGATGATAATGATTTAGATAAATTAGTGCAACGAATTGAAACTAACCAAAATATTAATGAAAAGAGAATCTCGTTGAGTTCAAGATCATTAGAGGATTATTACGGTAAACTAAAAAATATTTCACATAACCAAATGGTACTCTGGTCACAAATGAGCCATGATCATTATGAAGATAAGACAGACTTGTTGATTACACATTTAATTTATCAGACGGAAACTATCACCGAATTAATTACTAGAATTACAGAAGCTATCACGTTTGCCTCTCATGGAATGTACCACCCTAGCATTATAAAACCAAAGGTATTTATGGAATCTATTTCACATGTAAATCCTGAACAGCTACCTTCTAAAGATTTTGATATTATTCAACGCTTTTTGCAAGTTAAATTCATTAAAGTTAAACAAACTTTGCACTTTATTCTCTCTCTAACTTTAGTAGAACGCACCGTCTATATGTATAACGAAATAATTCCCATCATCTCCAAAACTAACAATAAATGTTTCCAACCCCACCTCCTACCGAGACGATTATTGAGAGATGGAAAGCAGATGTATAACGCACACAAGTGCCAAGTTATTACAGACAGCCTCAGCATATGCAACAAAGAACTCAACTCCATCGATGACTGCACAACTACCGTACTAGAAAACCACAGCGAACAGAACTGCAGTCTACGCCAGATTATTTGCCCAGAAGAATATACACACGTCATCGGAGATAACATGATGTATCTATTTCGCAACGAACCAACAGCATTAAAAGCACAATGCCCTCAACATCAACAGAATATAGTAATTTCCAAATCTGTACTTGTAACAAACGACGAGTGCAGTATACAAGGAAGGACTTTCACTATGGGAAGAATCGTTAACCAAGAAACATTACTCATTACATATTCGAAGGAAGAATTACATGTACTAAAACTACCCATCCTACATGTTGACGAAATACAAGAACCACGCAGAGAACTCGATATCCCTACCACTACGACGGGATTTGAAGGAACTATACACCTAACACTTACCAGCTGCCTGATAATTACGGCCATCGGATATATCCTTTGGAGAAGATATAAACTCTTCACAGTGCGAAGGAGTTTCAATTTTAGGGGGGGAGAGTTAACCACCCTAAACGACCCCCACCTACAAGAAGACATCGCAGTACGCCCATTGCAACCGGCACTTCATCTTGCCTAAAAATAAACTAATAAACCCTACATGTTTATTGATAACAGCTGCATCCAGCCGAGGACCATTACCGGGATGATATACTCTAATCACTATCCCTTAATCGACATACCAACTCGAAGAAAACCATTAATAGACAAACCAACGAAACATTTGGATGTACTTAACGCAGCCCTCACGCCGAACAGTCCCAAAATAAAAGACTGGATTACGAAACCCCACGTATCCACGTGCATCGGGACAACAACCCCATTATCAGGATAACATATTGACCCCTTGACATGCAGCACCGAAAATAGGAAGACGACGCCCCCCCACCACGCCAGCAGGGCCTATATAAACCCCGACTCTTACTTCCACTAGTTAATCTATTTTGTGCATTGAATCCAAGCACTTGCTTGTTGTATTGCTCACATAATAGTTCCCTTTGAAATTGTACTTATTTTAAGTTGTATTGTGTAATTAAACAATAAAGGATAATTTATCCACAAGTATATTTTTTTAACACTACACGACATCAAAAGTTAACTCCCTAGACGGGATGGACGACGGGCGACTTACCTCCTTTCGCAGCTTTGGTAATAGCGTGAGCGGAAAGATGGCACGCATTGTCCACGAATAGGGGCGGAAACACCTGTGGAAAACTAGTCCCAGCGAGAGGTCGTATGTGAGTCATCATTCTAGTATCTTCTGTCTTTTTCGACTTCATCTTAGGTGTGTCAGAAGGAAGAGGATCAAGGAGTTCTATGACATGTGTACGAGCTCTCGCTGGGACTAGTGTACGGTTCCAGCGATCAAGAATCATTATTTGTGGCAAGAAATGATACCAGTACAAAAAATCAGTTGATAGAACTTTAAGTAAAGGTTTTGTAGGACTGCAAAAAATACCAAAACTATAAGGTCTCTATTTAAAATTATGCAAGAAGGAACTATCCTTCGACTATGTTTTGGAGATTTTTCTTACCCCTGTTGGCAACGAAAAGGTTAAAGTGCATTTTACCTTTCCACTATAAGCTTTCCAATATAAATAATATTTCAATTTGGGAGGCGGATATGGGTACCGCCGCCCGGGAACCATTTATTGGATAACCAACACCTCTGCCATAGGTCACCCCAAGTGGTTCGCTACGTTTGGTGACTTAGCAGAGGTGCTCGGGTTCATGGGGTGAGGTTTGTCCAGATCTTGACGGCGGATGCATCTGCCCACAAACTGAATGGCAGACCAGATCGGGAGAGACTGGTTGATGACTTTTGACATCTCAGGATGGATTCATACGTCGGTCACTCTTGGACACACTGACCCCCAGATTCCTACCCACCCCTAATACCTTTTCTTTCCCAGAACTTCCTATCCTTCCCTTCCTTAAAAAGACCCTCCACACAGCATCCCCTAAGACGACATAGGCCCTGAGGGAAATTATTTTCCTCAGCGCCTCGTGTGTGGAGCTAATGTAAAAAAAGCAATATTTTGTAGGAATAGTGGTTGAAAAAAGAACAATGAAAAAAAATAACAACACTTTAAATGTTATGGAATGATATTATTTAATACTGTTGTAGTAATCTTCATGATGTACTGGGGGTGGAAACAAATGGCTTAGGGAGAACACCCTCTTCCGACCAACGTTGATTTACGGACAAATCGATTAAATTGTTTCCCAAGAAGAAGTCTGTCGCAATTATATTGGTTTCCTCCATCCATTCGTCTCGGACCCACCGTGTGAGGTTTCTATTGACGGAGTCCGCCATTTTCATGAGATCATTCTTGGGGTTGAATATGATATCGATTGCTCTCGGAGTCATCTGTCCCATGATTGCCCACAAGGGATTTCCTTGAGCTGGTGGATCTGACTCTAAGACGGTTTCTATATATTGTTTTAGAGAAGAAGCAGTCTGTCGGTTTCCCCATTTTTGGGAAAGTGGAGGCCAAAGCCATGACCCTGGAACAAAATAATAAAAATACGCCATTAACTTTTGTACATTTATAAAGCCTTAGATAAAAGGAAAAATGTTTAAGTATATTCCAAAGACTAAATATTCACAGAACTATGCAAGGCTTTTGAGAGCGTTTCGCATTTAAATTTCACAAATAAATAAAAATAAATTAATAATGAATTAAATTATTTAAATTAAACAGCACAGGAATAAATGCAGGGCTAAGTTATGGATAAGAAGCCATTTAAACCAAAGAACACAGCAAGTAAATTTAAAAAAAAAAAAATTAAAATAGAATCAATACATTTCGGAATACCGCAGGGTACGATATTAGATCCCTTACTATTTATTTTATATTTCGTAAATTATTTTATACTTCCACAACAAACGATATATTCAAATTATTTCCAATCCCACCTCCATCCAAAATGTACAACAACATTGCATTACTCCAGATACATCTGAGTAACAATATAGGCCGTGGTACGACTTGAACATTGAACAACCTTACCCTAAATATTACATTCAGTTACAAATACTAGTGTTAGAATTATTGTGTGAATGTTGTTGATTCTGAATTGTGTGAATGTGGATATATTCAAACAGAACATCACGAAGTAGAATGTCCCCTTCCACTGACCTGACCTCTGACTTCCACCAACTATCCCCTACCTAACGAAGAAGAAGTTCTGTTTCCATACCTCTAGTAAATGATGCCTCTGGGTAGCAGATAATTATTCGCTTTCCCGTCTCCCAAATATCTTCCATCCTCGGTCCGTAGACTGAATAAACATTTTTAAGGATACTTTGTTTGATTATTTGCGAGTAATCCACGGCAAGGTCTCCCAATTCTTTGAAAAGAAAATTAATCAGTTGCTGGTGCCTTTTGTACCTCACTGACCCATTGATTAGGTAAAATCCCACAGGAAGGCGATGAATATCCACTATTATTATCTGAAAATAAAATAATAATAAGTTTTAAGTCTGTAAAATGTATGCCCACAACCCGCCGCAAATAATTCTTGTATGCAAGAAAAAAAAACATTATAAAAAAACGGGTTTAACCCACAATTTTGAAAGTATTTCTTGTTCCACACATTCATGTTAATGTTAATGATGCTCGACAAGAATTTTAATTAAAAATCATTTAAAAAAATCATTTTAATGTTCGTCGAATTCCATAAATTAAATGTAAATAAATTATGAAAGAGTGCACATACTACTATTTTAGAAAATTAAATTAGAAAATCATGACAACGTTGAATAATATTACACTCATGCATATTAAATGCAGGAAGGTACCAATACATTAGGGGCGTTGCTGGCTTTTTTAAGGAGGTTAGAGGGAAGAAAAGTAGCAAAATAAACAAGAAATATTTACAGCGACGCCCATTAATTAGATCTAGATATATTAAGAACTACGTTAAGAACTTTATAACTTTATTATCTGCGTTAGGAACTTCAAAACGTTGTAAATTTATTTTATTATGGAATTCACAATAACATGCAGGAATATCAAATGAATTTAAATACCTCATTTCTTGCTTTTTCTGCAAATCTTTTGATATCCCGCAGTATTGGAAGAAGGGGTCTTATTTTAACCAGATCGTGATTGAGCCAAAAACTGAAACAAAATACACAAAATAATAATTTTACAAACCCATGTCTAATCTAATAAATATGAAGTTTAAAAATGTTCTGAAAATCGTTCGTGTGGGAAGAAATTTGTAAAATTACTCTCTAATATTTTTTTCTTTGTTATTTATTATTCTTTATATTTTAAATAAATTGGAAAGCATTTTTTAAATGAGTAAAGTAAGAAGGAAGGTACCCACTTATTTTCATAAAAGTTGTCCATTTCCTTTCGTTCTTCGCTGGATTGGCTAGAATCATTGTCCTTTTTCGTGTAGATGGGTATATCTTCCTGGTCTTCTTCTTCAAAATATCCAACTCTGATATCTAAATATCTGATTCCAAACACAAGTTGATTCCAAATGTCCTCTTTCTGTGTGAAGATAAACTTTTTCAAAGCCTCGCCTTTAACGAGGGACTCTCCATAGAAAGAACCAGTGTCGTGAGTTCCTGGTAGTAGCATTTTGGAGATCGGAATTTTTGCGAATTTTGCCCTGTAAAATATCTAAAATTTCAATATTGTTTGAGTTCAATTTCGAGTAAGAGTAAGAAAAAGCTTCTAAAAAGTTTGAAATTATAATTCAAATAACATTATTAAGTATTTTGAATGATGATTATTGGATTTGAGTAAAATTATACTTCTCATTTCACCTTTTATCGGCCAGCCATGTGGGCTGAATTTTAAGGCAGTTCGACGCAATCAAAGCCCCATTTACAAAACTTCCGATCCAATAGTCCAAGCAATGGGGCCCGGATACTGCAGGTAAATTTGAATCTGCCTGCTGGAAATATTAAAAGAAGGCACACAAATCAAAATTAATGAAAATGTAGCGCTTACGATTTTGTTCCCCTGTCTAGTATACATAAATGAGAATGTCCAGTTTATACGCAAATTTATCACGAAAGGACAAATATAAAATGCAATTTGAAACGAAACTAGATTTAAAAATGGAGAATAAGATCACGTTCGTTAACTGTAAGATCAATTAGCAATTTTTTTCTAGACTAATCACAGTTATCGGTTAAAAAGCGTTTATGGAAACCCTTTATTCAAAATGACAAAGTTCCCAAAACCAATGTGTTTTCTTAGATGTAGTAGGTACCTTGTATATTTTGCACTTTTCTTATAACCTACCGTTTTATTCCAACCCCCGGGAAGTAATGACCAATTCATGGTGGTGTTTGTAATGAAGAAACCATCTTTGACCTCCTTAGGCACAACTTTTTGTAAAGGTGTCACGTCCCCTGCGACACTGGGATCTTTATCGAATAGTCCTATCTGAAAAATACAATATTCACACAGATCGAGTTCATAAATGATTATTGACTGTTTTCAAAATAGCTATTTTAGATATTTTTCTGCGTTTTTTTTTACATTTTCCCCACACAGGAGGCACCGAGGAAAACAATTTCCCTAGGCACCTATGTCATCTTTGAGGATGCCGTGTGGAGGGTCTTTTAAGGGAAAGGAAGGAGAAGATATGGGAAGGAAAAAGGTATGAGGGGTGGGTAGGAATATGGGGGTCAGTGTGGCCAGGAGTGACGGACGTATGAAGCCATTCCTCACACTGTGGTGCAAGGCGAAGGGTCGGGAGAATCTGGCTGGAGAGGTCAAAAGGCGTCCCTCAATCAGTCTCCTCCGATCCAGCCCGCCACGCAGTGGTTGGGAAAACATGTCCGCCACCAAGACCTAGACAAACCTCATCCCATAAACCCGGGCACCCCTGCTAAGTCACCAAACGTAGCGAACCACTTGGGGTGACCTATGGCAGGGGTGTTGGTTGTCCAATAAACGGTTCCCGGGGCGGCGGTACCCATACCCGCCTCCCAAATTGAGTAAAACAAATGAGGGGATTCTAAATTAGCTCTTACTAAATGAATCCTCTCAACCCGTTGGCCTTTCCATGCTTTTCTTATATTTGATCAAATGTAATTTGTTTCAATGATACCCATAGTTTGTCACCTAATTTTATATTCATAATAAATTTGTAAACATAGGCATGCGTAGGCACTTTTAGGTAAAAGCTTATTTTTAGACGTATCCTATTCCTTTTTCTCATAGATTTAGTTGTTGTTGAATAATAACAGAAAACTCAACAATTTTGGATAAAAATTATTTTAAACAAGGCATCGTGTAATGTCTTCTTAATTTTCTTCAAGACCTACCCAGTCCGGTATTTGTTCGCAGGGAGTTTTCCAGTTAAGTTCCAAATTTCCAGAATATCCTTCAAACGTCGAAACTGTGAGGTGTAAGTCACATGGTAATGCTCCTGAAATAAAAGATAATTGTATTAGTGAAAATCCGCGAAAAAAGTTTGTAACTGTTTTAAATTAATTTCTCATTAATTAAGAAAAAAATGTTAAAAATTTTAAGCAATGGTTAAAACATAATGTCTAAACACTAGCTTTTTAATTTTTACATTAATTAGGTGGAAATATTTATTCAGATGTAAGCAATTTAACACTAAGACCATATTTTCTAGAAGTATTGCTAATGTAATTTAAGGAACAATTTATTAAAAGAAGCACAGTTTTCCATATAGATATCTCGGCAAGGTTACGTGATTTCTTAACATTCCAGAAAGGAAGACTGATTGACCATGGATGGTAACCAAAGTCTCTAAAATATAGGTACGTGTTTTAGAAACTATTTTCGTACATTCCTCTTTTTGAGCAGTATTGTTATATCCATATGTTATATTGCAGTTCTTTAATTAAATGGCAAAAAGTGAATATTATTTAATGATAATGGGGAAACGAACATCATTTCATGAATTCCCGAATTTTTAGAAACCACATTAAAAGTAAGATAGATCATTATATTATTTGTAGAGGACCATATTCTGGGGAATTTTAAACATTAAACTCTTATGTAATAATAATAATTCAACTCCATTCCAAAAAACAAATCCATAGATTCATATCTCACGGAATTATTAGGTAGCAAGCTAATCCGAACATAACAGAAATTTGATACAATTATGATAACTATTGTTACCGAATTGGAGGAAAGGGAAAGGGCCGAGGTTAGGCCCTTGAGGAACGCCGGAGTTTGTGGCAGAGTGTAATCTAACGTGTAAAAGCTTTCGAGAAGTCGTGTTTCATTTGGTCGTCTTTATCAAAATCATTATTTTCTCAATAGAAACAAATCTTAAAAGAACTTTAGATTTGACACCATAAATTTGCTAGATCTAAAGCATGATGTTGATCAATTAAAAAGTGTATGTTTCCCAGAGTGGAGGTATTTAAGGGACTGAAAGGTAAAATATTGTTGTGCTTTGCCTTTTACCAACTTCCTGGTATTCAATACCTTGACTACTAATAATACTTCTTCAAAATTTAATAATTAAAAACATGCCAAATACTAACCAGGCAGCTTTTCAAACGAACGACAATTTAAAAAATATATATATTGAGTAACACGGTCAAGAACGATTTTTTGAACAGACGTGGGGAAAAATCTAGAAATACTTCTAGAAATTTTAACACTAAAGTTAAGGAGCACCCGAGGTGTTTGAAATTATATAATTATTTTGAATTTGCCAAACCCATTTTGGAAACAAACCATTCCATTGATTTATAATTAAAGGGTTATAACTTTTACATACAAAACGCACTGTGTTTAAAATGAGATAATAGCCAATTAAATATTATTAATAGCATATTTTTATTAAATAGACGTATCTTAAATTTAAAAAAAAAATAAATAGTAAAAGTAAAAAAAAATATTTTGGTTATTTAGACTTCTTGGTTACCCTGCGATTATTTCGTGTTAACATAATACCTTTAACTAATTAATCACCACTCTTGGTAATGTTTTTGTACGTAGGTTCTTATTTGTCTATTGTTATTTTTGTTAATTTCATTATATCCTGACGAAGAAATCTAGGTTTCGAAACATGTTGATGATTTTAATTATATAAGTGATGTACAAAGTAATTTGTTTTCGTTTATTAATAATATAGTTTATTCCAATACTCACGGCCAATAAATAGCATTTAGTCCAAATATGTTCATCACCATCTGCCAAGATGATGGATATTGCAAAGCAGACCAAAAGTCGACTCAAGAAAGAAGGAGGAGGAAGCCCAACATTATATTTTTATGATTAGCTGCAGAACGTTGTATTTATGCGAAACAATGCTGACTGTGATTTGATTACGTGCAAAAACACAGATCAGTCACGCTTGACGGCAATCCGTCACAATAAAGAGTCGACATGAATAAATCACCTGACTGGTTATAAAATTAGTTTTTTAATCTACGCTCTAGGGCAAGTAGGTTTAACCATCTATACACCGTAATTATCATCGACCAATTAAACCCAATGATCTACTCCCTGGTGCACTAAGCAATAAGCACCGAGCGTGATCTATTTAACATCGTGACATGCTTATCTCTGCAAATTTTATTATTATTTCTTATGAAAATGTATGTAAACATTAGGTAGGAAACTTTACTTTTATTTAATGACCTGATAAATATGCACATAAAAATTAAAACGTTGGCCTTCCGGTATCTGAAGTCATGACGTTCAGTGAAAAAAAAACATGATGTCGAATTGGTACGTGATATATCGTGTGTGTGTCGAATAACTAATTCATATTTAAAAGTAAAAGAGGTCATAAGTAATATAAGTATAAACTTGCAGTTACTGGTAGGTTGCTAGATGCATTATGTATCTACCTTATATGAATAATTATTTAAGCGCACAAGTAAAGGCAGCAAAAATACATTAAAAATAATATTTTTCAACAACTAGTTGGTACCCGGCATGCGTTGCTATGCCATTTTAATAAAAAAATGTTTCTTCCTGCGTGTCCTTTCCCATTCGTCCCGTTCCCCTTCCTCACCCGTCTCCTCTCCCCTATCGCGTTCCCACTCCGCCTCCTCCACCTTCCCTCTCCTCATTCCACTCCCCCCTTCACCCGTCACGCGAACCCCCATCCCGAGTTCCTTTCTCCCCTCCCCCTCCCTGGTTCCCCTCCCCCACTCTAGCGAACCCCCTACCCGAGTTTCCCTCTCCCTCCCCCCTCCCCCTCCACCCTCCCCCATCTACCCCCCCGCAATCCATATATTCAGTCCTGGTACATTCAGTTTTCAAATAGCTCGCGTGCCACCTAATGCAATTTTCTTATAAAAATTTCGTAATGGAAGAGCTCACTAGTAGTTTTATATAAACCTTGTCCTGACAATAACGAACACAAAAAAAAAAGAATTATCGAAATTGGTGCAGTCGTTCGGAAGTTATGCGCGTACATACATTTCGGCGATTCAGAAGATGCTAATAGCCCATTCACATGATTCATTTATCGTTCATTTCGTGATTTCATTCCGCCTCTTTCCCTCGAAATGAACCGTGTGAACACAAAAGTGAATAGAGACAAACGAAGGAAGCATTCCAACAATGTTGGAATGCTTCCTTCGGCACTGTTCACTCGCAACCGGAATTTAACACCACGTGACGCGAATGATATGTGTGAACACTCAAGTGAACAGTCTTTCACTCGCAAATCAGTCGGTCGAAATGTTCTGGCGTGAGGACGAGTAGCCGGAGCGGCTTAAACGTCAAAATGCTCCGTTTAGTTCGCTATTCGAAATAACTCCTACACGTCTCATAGAAATCGTTGTTTCTCCCTTACTATCACAGTGAAAAATATGATTTAAACGGTATTGGAAAGAGAAAATAATGCTCTATATATTCAATATAACAATTAAACACAAAATAATACGAATGTACACTTCTATGGAACCAAAGTTTCTGATCGAATTTGAAAAAAAAATTATGAAACATTGTGAATTTTTTTATGAATTATTTTTATATGAAACGACAAAAAAAAGAGGTGACAGAAACGTTTATAATTTATTTGTCTAACAAAATAAGTGCGTGTTTTTATATATTTTTTTTGTTACCAGTATTTTTAGTTAGAATAAAAGCAAGTAGAGCCATTTTTTAAACTTTTAAAAGTTTACATTAAAAATTATTCTAATTAAAAAATTACGTGGTTATTTCTAATAATAAATTTTGAAAGCATATTTCATCACCTTTCCAAAACAGTTTTTAGTTTTTGGATACGTTAATAAATATTCCATTTATATGGATTTTATTGCAAGCCGAGGCCTATTTTGGAATAAAAATATTTTCATGGTGCAAAAATACTGGTAGATATCAGTTTTCAGGTTATTATTTAACCATATGTTCATTTTATGTTGCTGAAATTTATTTACTGTTTACAAGAATCGCCAATTTCTCGTAATTTAGTTCGACGTTATCGGAAATGTCAATTGAAATCGTAAATATTACCGAACTTGGCCGTCAGCGCCGGACGAATTCCAATGCGGCCGCGACTACGCTCGACGACTTCGTAGCGAGAATGTCGAGTGAACTCTTTCTTCGAAGGAACCGTCTGAACACTCTGTGAAACGAGAATGGAACATTTCATCGAGTAAACCTTCATCCGAGTGAACCTTGTGACTTCAGCTTAAGGCCATGTCCACAATGAATGCGAGGTGACTTGCGCGGGTGCTTGCGCGATGGCGGGAGCTTGTCAAACGCCGAATGACAAGACCAAATTGGATTGATTTCTTCGCTAGTAGCCTGTTGTGTGGCATGCAACGAGAGGATAGAATCGATGGAAAACGCCAATCTCGCCTTGACCCATCGCTTGACGCGCCCGCCAGTCAACAAACTGCGGCCGCAAACGGCGTTTTCATCAAGGGCGGATTCAGGAGGGGGGGGGGGGGGTCATGGGGATCATGATCTCCCCCTGGGCTGGGTCCAGGACCTAGGTGGATCACTAATTAAAATTGTTAAACACAATGTTTTTATATATTTTTTGTAACTATTATCATCAAAATTACCTAGCTACTTTTTACTTGTATCTATTATTATCAAAATTAAATTATAACTTCTTGTGACATGACCACGACTATGTGACCCCCCCTGGCGCTATGTGACCCTCCCCTGGCGCCAAAGCTGGATCCGCCCTTGGTTTTCGTATGTTTGTTATTTCGCTCCCGATGTCGCTACCGCGCAAGCACCTCACTGGACGCACTTGGGGAATCTATCGAGTTTGGTCTTGTCGTTCGGCGTTTGCACGCGTACGCGACTCACTGTGGACAGCTACAAGCTCCCGCGACCTCGTAAGTAACCGCACATTTACTGTGGACATGGCATTAGAATTGAAAAAATGTTGTTAGCCAATATAATTGGCTATACCTATACATATTTAAACAATGGTTGTTTCATTACACATAATGACTTAATAACTGTGTAAATCTTTGTGATCAAGAATGATCTTCTCCCTTATGTGTACTTGCCTATATATTGAATTAGATCATTTTAAGATAATGTCAGATACAAAAGGTGACGTACATATCAATAAAAAATCGGCCTCTGTGTTTCCTCCTTCCTACAACATGGGACTCTTCAAGACCAATGTTAATTCCTTCCTCTCCTCAAAAAGACCCTCCACACAGCATCCCAGATGACATAGGCCCTGAGGGAAATTATTTTCCTCAGGGCCTCCTTTGTGGAGTAATGTAAAAAAAAAAAAAATATCCGCCCCCACTTAGAATACCGCACACTAATTTGGGCACCGTTCTACCAATGCCATATTGACAAAATCGAAAGTGTGCAAAACAAATTTTTTAAACACATAAATTATAAATTCAAATTACTCTTTGCAAATAACACCGAATCCTTAAAATTTCACAACTTTACTCCACTTCAAACACGAAGATTAATATCTGATCAAATATTTTTATACAAAATTCTGAATAACGGCCTGGAATCTCCTGAACTCGTAAATTATTTAAGAATGCACATACCTACAAGGTCAACCAGACTAAACCATTTTTTTTATTTGCCCGCGTGCAGAACCAACCTTAGAAAAAATTCTTCAATCCCCCGTATATGCGCGCAATATAACACGCAATTTAACAATATCGATATTCTTAATAATACTCTTGTGAAATACCGAAACGAAGTCAAGCGTACGACCACAAATGTTAATTAAATTAATGCACAACTATAGAAAATGTACAGCATGAGCATCTCCTGTCCCCATCCCATCTTCCTCTGCCTCTTGCCCTTTCCCATTCCTTCTTCCTTCTAATATACTTATATATGTATTTTTGTTTTTTTTTTTGTTATTTTCATTTTCATTTAATGGTTATTACCAATTACAATTTTATATTATATCATAATAACCAACGTTAGCATAAGAAACTGTTTTGGCTTACCTCATGTTTAACCTCTTGTATAACTCATCCTGTATAAAAATTGCTGTTTGTTTCTTACAATAAATAAATAACTAAATTTCAGAGTTAAAGGAGTTCCTTAAGATGACAATATAACCTAAAATATATTCAGAATCTTAACGACGACGTAAGTAAAGAAGCCGTGTATACAAATTGCGACTCGCGACCAGTGTATTGGCCGGACCTACCGTCGAATTTGCTGTATCAAAGAAAAGAAAAAAAGAAAAATAATGTGGGAATCTTAGCGACGTAAGTGAAGAAAGCGTGTAAACAAATATACACCGCGACATGGCGTATTGTACGATCGTACGGTCGAATTCACCCTAGCAGGCCTGGAGATTCGACTTTTATGCCGCGTTCATTTTAATTAATTCTGAAGAACGTGCTACAAATATTTAAAATGTGTCTCCATGTTGTCCTCCCGAAGTTATTAATTCATCGTCTAGAAAAATAAAATCTGGTGCTTACCGCTAACTTTATAGTTGAAAAACGGGTTATAAAGTTTTAAAAGCGTTGTACGTAAAATATATTAATGGTAAGGTACTGTTTTTATTAATCTAAAATATAAATAACTCGCATTCCTTGTGCGGCGTGGAAATAAAAAAGTTATTATAGTTACGAATTCACCGGAAATGATTAAAATGTGACTTTTGAGCAAACAAAAATCTATTCGTATTTCAAAAGAAATTAAATCTTCGCTAGAAGCGCATCGTATCAACGTCACTTCAAATTTGCTAACAAAGAAAAAGGTAGAGGCACAAAACTGCATTTGCTTAAAAATAAAATGTTAATCTAGTTGTATTTTCGGAACTAGTAAGTCATACCAATTAACATCTAACAAAATTGTAAGTCATACCGATTACCATTAAAATTTAATTGCTTCAAAATTATATTTGTTTTGTCTCTCATGCTTGAATTGTATAATTTAAAAAAATACTGATTTTATTTTTAACTCTCATTTTCATAATATTATGTAAATAAAACCTAGCTAAAAATCACCCTGTAAATTGCCACCTCAACACAGGCGTTTCACACATAGTGAGCTGGGCAATATGTCTTTACTGTAATCAAATGTAATATTAAAATAATGAAATAAATAAATAAAAACAGGTAAATTAACCCTTCATTCGCTTGCAATGTTTCAGCTGTCACAAATGTGCGTACACATATTTATTGGCGCGTGCGTTATGTTAGACACACTGTTATGCGAATTATAAAACAATTAAAATAAATAAATCAACTGACTTTTATTGTTCGATCCTCCGGTAAGAACAATGGCTGTAAGTACAAAAACAAGCACAGATCTGAACATTCTTCAAAAAACAGACTTTTTGACACTCTTGAGTCACGGTGTCCGTTTGGCGTTCTGTTGTATCTCGGTACGTTCTGAGTTAACGAGATAAAGTAGCAATCTCCGCTCACTGTGCGCTCTGAGCGGTCACTGATCGCTCCCGCAATGTTCACCATCGAATCTGAATATTAATCATGCATCAGCAGGGGCGGATTAAGAATGGACCTCTAGAAATATTATGTAGCGCCCTTGGTATTATCTAAAGAAAATACTACAGGATCTTGGAGGAAATTATTTCTCCAAGGTTTGGGATAGTTAAGAATGAACATAGATAATAGAAACAAAGAGAGATTTGACATGAAGATGTGCCAACTGTCGCCTAGCTATGACCAAACCGCAGAGACTATCAAAGTGGGACGGAGCCAACAAAAGTTATACGTTTGGTGTTTAAACAATTGAATGTTTTTTGTGCAGTGAAAAAGATTAGAAAGATCAGAAAAAATGACAAAAGAGTTTGACGTATTTAAATCAAGATGACCCGAGCCAGAAATTTATGGAATGGCATAAATTGCATATTATCATAGCGTTAAACATTAAAGACGATGCACTGCGCCATGTTGCAAATCACTTGTTTTTGATGACATGATGGGGTCATAATTAATAATATAATTAATAATATAATTCACCTATTTGGTCCCCTTTCTATAAAGTACACTCTAACAAAATAGAACGAGTTCAACACAAATTTCTTAGGTACTAAAATTTCAAACTCAAAATTCCAATAGAAAACATTAATTATTTAAGTTTAATGAATCGACTAAATTTAATTACGCTGTCTGACAGAAGAATCATTTCAGACCTAATTTTATTGTACAGAATTATGAACAACCTAATTGACAGCCCTGCCATCGTTTCTACTATTATACTTCTTGTACCGACAAGGAATACTAGACAAAATATAACATTCTTTTGCAACACATACACAACTAACTATCAATCACACTCACTTACCAATAGGATGCATTATTTAGGCAACAAGTTTGGTGGTATTGTAGATGTATTTGCTGATTCCCTTTACATTCTAAAATGCAATTTAAACCAACACTTTGTTGAATCCTACAAATTATTGTAACATGGGTATAATATATTTAACGATTTGATTTGTTATTGTAATGTTTATATTATATTTTGTTCTATGTTATTGTTAAATATTACATTGTTTAAAATATTTCACGGGTTTCCACTAGATTATACAAGTGGTTTTTTTTTTCTTTAAAAACTACTTGTATATTCTTAAAAGTTTTTTCACTTTTATAACTTTTGGTATAAAATCTATGTAGGTATGTGTAATCCTAGATATCTTAAATATTATTTTCTAATCTATGTAAAAGCCCCTACGGGCGTATAACAACAATAAATAAATAAATAAATAAATTAGGGTTCAGTAGAAAGCAGATAACTTACATAGTTAAATAGTTGAGTTTTTTTGTCCTTGTCGTCATCCTACATAAGGAGTGCACGATTTCGACCGATTTTACACGCCGCAGTGAATCGACTTTAGGGAACATTCCCGTACTACGTGACCCGTACAGGGGGGGGGGGGGGATCTTCAAAATACCACGCTTGGTCACAATGAGGGGCGGGGGGCTTAGGTTTTTATCACGTAGTCAATCTAGAAATCTAAATTTGACAAAGTTTTATCTTGATAATATTTAACCACTTGTAATTATAGGTATGCAAGCAGTCTTGCCATCACGCAGCAAGCGCCGTATTAATAAAGACAAATATAAGCCAAATAATTTTTTTAAACTTTTTGTTAGCAAGAAATGATTCAAAACCATTATTTATGAATTCCTACGTGAAAACTGTAGGGGGAGGGGGGGTCTTGGGAAGTACTACACGTGGTCACCGAGGGGGGAGGGGGGGTTAAAAATTGCAAAAAGTGGGTCACGTAGTATGGGTACGTTCCCTTACGTAAATTGGTGAAATAATAATTATAAATAGTTGCTTTATTATTATCTGTCCTTTTTCGTGACAAGTTGAGAATATTGAAATCCTCACTATAATCTCCCGTGCTAAAGATATCAATACCAATACGTACCTGTCAGATTCTAAATCACATTTACATGTCGAATGAAAACACTAGTCAAAATGACCTATTCTGATTAAACCAAAATTTATTTGGATGCTGCGATATTTATGACCTTTCGAAAAGTCATGGACCTGCCTTTGATTTTTTTCTTGTATGGAGAACTGTCACCGTAGATAAGCATCACTCACATTCAAACCACGTTCGTTCAACGAAGAGTTAAACCGAGACCAAGGATCAACTAGTACATAAACTATAGGTATGACCAAGGGTTATGGATAACTAGTCGTTAACCCAACGTGGCTGAAAGGAAACGCGAAATTGGCGGGAAGTGAGAACGAATTATGACCATACCGGTGATTTTGTTAATGTTGTGACGTATGCAATGTTGACAGCTTTATTAACAGCACGGATATAACGAATTCATGCTTATAACGACGATTTAATTGTATGATGTCTCCGCTTAAAATTATTTAACTTCGCTGAATGCAAAAGTTAGCAATACATTCTTATTAAAAGCAAGTAAAATGGGTAAATGATTTAATAGAGTACCTACCTATCTACGTTTATACTTGTAAATTTTACTCACGATACGTCACCAAGTTTTTTGCAACGATTTACGTTACTACCTATAATAAAAATAAAAACATTTATTCATCGATAGATTTATAAAATTTTAATCATTTTGTTTAGTTATTATTGATTCTATATACATTCAGGATTTGTCCCAGAATGCAGCTGGTTTTCAGCAGTGCCTCTAATAATAATTATATATATAAAGTATAATTAAATCACATCTCTAATTTAAAAACGTAATATAATAAAAAATAATAATAATAATTCACGCAAATCATAATTCAAATTAAAGCAAATAATAAAATATTAAAGTTCAAAATAAATAACCTAATCAAAATTAAAAAAAAAAAAATCGAAAGCAGTTTACAAGCGGTAGAAGCAAAACTTTTCAAAACAATCTCAACCAATACTTGAAAAGTGAGGTCATAATCAAAGCGGCCAATGAGCGCCGTTGATGCGTCGCAGGTGCAGTAATCGTCATTTCCGTTTCATCCGAAATCCAATTCACAGCGGGGCTATAGAAGTTTCGCTTAAAAAAAAGTAGATATTCCTTTAAATGTAAACTGCGGTCGACTGTGCACTACTGTGCAGTCAGCAACCGATCGTCGCAGAGCTTCTTGAAGTACTGCAACGATGTGGATATTCGTGTGATAGAGGTTTCTATACAAGAAAGAAAAAAGTTATATGATGAAGAGTAAGGAAAGTTCGTATTCAATGTACGTAACAGTTGTTTGCTTATGGTAGTCCCAGAGAGATCGTACGTACGTCTACGACGAAAAATCTCCCTTCTCCCACGCATGGAATGAAAACGAAAAAAACTGAAGATGCTAGATGACATCTCTCTGGAACTGCTACAGCAACGCAAAAACACTGCAACGAACGCAAATGTTTTCTGTCATGTTAAAGTTTTCAAGACAAACACTGGAAAATTTGTTTGAAGTCGATGCCTGTAAATTTATTGGAGACGTCCGATTTCTAGTCGGTAGATACGCTTCTAAGAATAGCTTCATTGAAGACGTCCGATTTCTAATCGGTAGGTACTCACCCATTTCTAATAATATCTTCATTGGAGACGTCCGACTTCTAATCGGTAGGTACTCACCCATTTCTAATAATATCTTCATTGGAGACGTCCGACTTCTAATCGGTAGGTACTCACCTATTTCTAATAATATCTTCATTGGAGACGTCCGACTTCTAATCGGTAGGTACTACCTATTTCTAATAATATCTTCATTAGAGACGTCTGCCTTCCATTCGGCAGGTACTCACCTATTTCTAATATAATATCTTCATTGGAGACGTCTGACTTCTATTCGGTAGGTACCCACCCATTTCTAACAATATCTTCTCTGGAGACGTCCGATTTGCAGTCGATAGGTACTTACCATAGACATATGAATATATATAGACCTGGAATCACAGTCATCTTCCCCCTCTTCGTACCGCCATAGTTGATTTTTCCCCTCATCTGTATGTTCTCGTCTATTAAATTTGGATGTCTATGGTACTTACCCTTTTCTAATAATATCTTCGGTTTTCAAATAAAATTTAATAATAACTTATAAATTAATTCTAGAAATTGTATATTTTTTTCAACAGTTTGAGGTCACTTGCGATAACCGTAGTTTGACAGAACGAGAAAAATGTAAACATTCAAGTTCGTCTTGATAATATTCATCAATATTCCAATGTCGACTCAATTAAAACCACAATAATTACAATAATTTTTTTTTTTGCTGAATCATAGTTTGACTATTGTAAATACAAATATGTAATAAATAATCTTTATTATGTGTAAAATGAATGTTTATTGTCCCGTATGCGTTCCTATACCATTCGACCAATTGTATTGAAGCTTTGGTGATTTGTAATGCGCACGCCCGCGAAGGTTTCTATGTATAATGAGCTTTGGCGTTTGGCAACAACGTTTTGGACAGCCTTGAAATGTCAAAATTATTAACAAGACAGATTTGTAGCGAATAGAAATATGTAACTTTTTATAATCGTCGCTCAAAGGAATAGGAAACCTATAATAAAATAATGCGGGTGCCCTACCCCTCGACCAGCAATCCGGAAGTCACGGGTTAATTTTTTTATTTATTTGATTTTGTTTATGTGAATACCGCACAAGAGTCCCAACTGCTCCCGTCTGGAGCCAGTGAGACTACCGTATCCCCAACTGGGGTTTGTTTCGTGGCCAAAGATAGTGACGAGGAGAAGGAGATGGGGAAGAGGAAGGTGGGGAAGTATCTTGCTATTCAGATCTGGTCACCAAACACGGCTAAAGCCATTTCAAGCAACGTTTCAATTCTGAATGGTGTTCTTACACCAGGGCGATACTGAGAGTATCTTCCACTGTGGAACGTGCCGCAAATATACTATATATTATTTTAAATTAATCAAATAAATTTTATTTGCGCACGCTGGGATCCGATCCCGCGGCCTTCGGATTGCGAGTCAAGAGCCTTACCCCTCCACCACGGAGGCCGTCAATTGATTAATTTGTTCATAACTTATTCATTTAAAATAATAATTTCACAACTTATTCATCTATCTTATTTACTTTATAATTATTTTAAAAAAATACTACATGATATGTATGGTTATTTATGTTGTGAGAGTGGTTTTGTGTTTTGTAAAATGACTGGCGAAGGACCTTGAATTTTGTGTTACTAATCACCGCTTGAAATAGTAAAATTAAATGTCGCATAGAAGCAGTGGCGTAGCTAGCATGGGTGGCACCCGGGGCGGAAAACGCGGTGTCACCCCCCCCCCCCCATTAATTTTTTTTTTGAAAAATTCAAAACACAAATTTTGACTTCCTAAAATATAAAAAAACATTTCTAGCTAGTCAAATATGTAAAAAAAATTGTTATCCTCAAAATAAAACACTTTTAAAAACACTAACAGAATAACAGCTTTTTCAAAAATCGATAGGTGTACAATGTACGAAAGAAATGAGAATGACACAGGGGAAAAGCGAGGAATATTTCACGGGAATCCCCAATAAATCAATAGTAAGAGCTAGGAACGAAAATAAAATAACAGAATTTTTGGGGAATGCTGACCGACCGAGCCATATAGCTACAAATAACAGAGTTCCGTGTGGAGTCTTCAATTCTAATATGCTGCAAAAATCTGAAGAAAATCATTTGCTGTCATGAAAACATAATAACCAATACTTAGGTTAAAACCAGTTTTGTGTTCAGAGTGTAACGATAAAATTTCAATCGTGAAATAGTAAAGGGGGCGTTCAAGTATAACGTAACGCAATTTTTGAAAATTTTTGACCCTCTCTCCCCCCATGCAACGCGCCGTAACATTTTTTTGCACCTCCCTCCCCCTAAACGTTACGTAACACCCAAGTGACTATTTTTACCTGAAAGCCTCAATTAAATTGCGCAAAGTACTGGAAAGTCGCTTAAATACCTTTTCTTGTTTTAATCGCGTTTGCGGTAAAAATATAACAAGAGATTTCAAACTCGCAATAGGTCCATGCGTATATTGTTTATTTTATTGTTTTAAATTGTAATTCATAAACAAATTGGGAAAATATTATTATTTTTAATTTTTATTTTAACTTTATGAGTAAAACCTCAAATTGTAATATTTAATTAAACGAAGACAATATAAGCGAAAGTCAGTCGAAAATCTGAGAACAGAAAAATCAGAAAAAGATATTGACACCGCTGGGACATGAACCCAGCAAGAGGTCCTGGGTTCATGTCCCAGCGGTGTCAATATCTTTTTCTGATTTTTCTGTTCTCAGATTTTCGACTGACTTTCGCTTATATTGTCTTCGTTTAATTAAATATTATTATTTTTATCGGCCTTTCATTCCTTCCGGATCTCCACAATTTAATACTGTCTTACCTTTAATACACCTACATGGTTTTACAACACATATTTCGTTTTACATTAGCTACACTGAGGAGGCCCTGAAGAAAGCAATTTTACAAAGGTTTCGCTATGGAGCAACACTTTACTCCACTATGATTCATAAGCTTACTCAGAGTGGAGTTAAACCTTTTTCATGATCAGAATGCAGTTATAAAAGTCCTCAAAACGAAGATTTAAAAGTCCACAGTATGATTCACAGAAGAGAAAAACCTTTTTCATGTCCTGATTGTAACTATTCGTGTTCCCAAAAGGGATACGTAAGAAGTCAGTTGCTGACTCAGTGCGGAGAAAAACCTTTTTCATGTTCCAACTGCAACAATTCATTCACCTAACCTAACCTAACTCACAGTGATGAAAAACCTTTTTCTTGTACCGACTGTAACTATACATGCGCTACAAAACGGTATCTAAAAATTCACATGCTTACCCATACTGGACAAAAACCTTTTTCATGTCCCGACTGCAGTAATACAAGTTTTCAAAGGAAAGATTTAAATATCCGCAGTACGTTTCACAGAAGAGAAAAACCTTTTTCATGTCCTGATTGTAACTATTCTTGTTCTCAAAAGGGATACATATGAAGTCAGCTGCTGACTCAGTGTGGAGAAAAACCTTTTTCATGTATCAACTGTAACTATTCATGTACTATGAAGAGAAATCTAAAAATCACACGTTTACCGACAGTGGAAAAAACCTATTTCATGTTCTGACTGCAACTATTCTTATTGTGGAAAAAAATAACTAAAATGGCACTTGCTAACTCACAGTGATGAAAAACCTTTTTCTTGTCCCGACTGTAACTATTCTTGCGCTACAAAACGGTATCTAAAAATTAACATGCTTACCCATACTGGATAAAAACCTTTTTCATGTCCCGACTGCAGTAATACAAGTGTTCAAAGGGAAGATTTAGAAACCTGCAGTACGATTCACTGAAGAGAAAACCTTTTTCATGTCCTGATTGTAACTATTCGTGTTCTCAAAAGGGATACATAAGAAGTCAGTTGCTGACTCAGTGCGGAGAAAAACCTTTTTCATTTTTTAACTGCAACTATTCATGTACTATGAAGAGAAATCTAAAAATCACAGGTTTACCGACAGTTGAAAAAAAACCTATTTCATGTTCTGACTGCAATTATTCTTATTGTCGAAAAAAATAACTAAAATGGCACTTGCTAGCTCACAGTGATGAAAAACCTTTTTCTTGTGCCAACTGTAACTATTCATGCGCTACAAAACGGTAACCAAAAATTCACACCTCAGGTAGGTGTGCTTGTTTTTCAAACTGGTCTTTCAGCACTATTAAACACGCTAACACAATAATAACTTCTTCACTAATTCACATCAGTCCATAGATAACAATTCATTTCACGTGTCTACGTTAATCACAATATACGAATGAAATTAGAATGACACAAGGAATATTTCAGGGAAATCCCCGACTCAGCTAGGAACAAAAAAAAAACATTTTTCGGGAATCCCCAACCAACCGAGCCATAGAGCAAAATAACAGTCAGTGTTAACGTGTAAAATATTTTTAACGGCTATTTTGCACTTTCGTAAGTTTTTTCTCCACGTTCGAGTGTCACCCCCTCCTCGGGTGGCACCCGGGGCGGTCCGCCCCCCCCCCGCCCCCCCCCTTGCCCCCCCCTCGCTACGCTACTGCATAGAAGGAATGACTCACCGGAAAAAGGATACGGATCTTGTATGCTAGTAATGCTGCATTCGCTTCCATCCAAGAGGCACGATCACAATAGGCGTGAATGTTCGTTATTTTTATAGTGCACGGAGCAGTTATTTTCGCGGCGGGAGTTATATTGCAGACTTTCGTGAGCAGAGCACAGTGATGGCTATATGCAGCGGGAGTTTATTGCAGACTTTTGTGAGCAGAGCACAGTGATGGCTATATGCAGCGGGAGTTTATTGCAGACTGGATAAGGTTGGCGGGTATGCGAGTGGGGAAAAGGTAGGACAAAAGGACTTGCAACAATAATTAATACCAAGTCCAAGCAGTGATAGTATGTATGCGTGCTGTGTAGGTATGTGTATGTGTAGGTATTAGTATGTGCGTAACCATGATATATGTTAAGTCGAATTCATATTAATTTCTTATAATCAAATTATACCTAATATGTAAATGAAATCCTTTGCACAGGAGATCCCAGTGAGGATATCATTATATCTACTTGTTATTAAGAAATGAAGACAATAAATCATTATTATTATTGTTATACAGGGTGTACCAAAATAAAGTTTATATTTAGTGGATCTACTTTTTAAAAAGTAAGGGTTCTATCGAAAAAATGTTTGTTAAATACTAAAATACACTATTTGTGAATTTATTTCCTAAAAATAATATCGTCCAAATGTAAACGCTCGCGTTCGCGGCATTAGTTTAATCGAAGAGTAAAATTTCTCATGACGGCTCGGCAGGTAGGCTTCGTGATGGCTGCAATTTCGTGACGGATATTTTCTTTTAATTGCAACAGGGAAGTCGGATTTTTGGCGTACACCTTAGATTTCAAATAACCCCACAGGAAAAAGTCCATAGGGGTTAAGTCAGGACCACGAGGAGGCCAATTTATGTCACCTCTCCTGGAGATAAATTTGCCAGGGAAAATTTCATGAACTCATGGTACAGACGTATTGGACGTATGTAATGTTGCTCCGTCTTGCTGGAACCATGTTTTTTGGTTATAGCTAGTAAGTTTGTAGGGGTGCAGCATTAGGTATTTGTACAAAATGCAGTGTAACGATGATCTATGCACATTTAAAGCACTTGCGCGCTTCCGAATCGAAAAGTTTGAGTCGCCACGAAAAGACTGATACACACTCTCTACGTTTTCTATGGTTCTCGATGACCTTGGTCGCCCGGATTTTGGTTTTGCCAGCGTTGTACCGATCTCTCCAAACTTTTTGACCCATTTTCGAATGTGAGGAATGCTTGACGCATCATTGAACTGACGAAAACCTCAAATATTGCAGAATATTCTACGCGCTACAGTCGGCGAATCACCATTTTTGTAAAACTCACGCACGCGGCCGCCCCCGAGAAATGCTTCATACTTCATAGCTACTAAATTCCCAAGAGCCAGGCTACTGATTGACATATCCCCTCCGCCCCGCCCCCCGGAAAAGTTGCGTTCACACAGAAAGCAAAACAAGTATAAACTTTCTTTTGGGACATCCTGTATATTATTATTATCTAAAACTTTTATTTGTGTTTTTCCATTTGTCCGAATGCTATTAATTTTTTTTTATAAATTCTGTCTAAAAACATATCTATTTAATCGTCGCCTCGGTTAGTAGTGCTAACCCACTTATCCCACTGACCTAAATCTATCAACCGTATTACAAACAGATAGAATATTATTTGAACACGGTACCGTAAGCTGGGTCCACACATGTTCTTTTGTCCGTTCCGTTCCTCCGTTCCGTATCAGCGTCGCGATCAAGAACGCTAGTTTGGACGCCCATTCGGAACGGTACGGTGTTACGGCGCGGCGGGACGATACGGGTAGAGGTACGCCCCGATCCATCGGGAGTCGGTTTATTCGGCCCGTTCAAAGGCGATACGATACGGGTATGCGCCAGTCTGGACGCGATCGCGGCATGCGCAGGTCGTTCTCTCTGGAATGTAATGAATGAATGAATGCCGATGATCGCAGCGACGTTACGGAGGTACGGGCTATTTTTACTTGCGCCCAGAGTTTTTGATACGGAACGGAGGTACGGAACGGAGGAACGGAACGGACAAAAGAACATGTGTGGACCCAGCTTTACACACTGCACAATGCACACGGTATGGCGTGATATGGTAACCGGAATATTTCAACTGAGACTCGTTACCTCTCAGTAATTACGTTTTTTGCATGAACTACCTAAAGAATTAAACAAATGTTAGGCTGTTGATTTTGACGCGATAAAAATGCTACCTGCTTGCTGCTTTACCAACCTACTTATAAATTAGCATTGTGCGTATATGTATTATAACACGAAATTATTACACTTTCTAATTACAATTGTGTGGTTGGTTAGTAGGCACATAACTTTACATTATTACATATTATAAATTGAAGTCCTCCGCCGCGTCTGTCTGTCTGTTCGCGATAAACTCAAAAACTACGAACAGATTTTTATGCGGTTTTCACCAATAGATAGAGTGATTCATGTGGAAGGTTTAAGTATATAATTTGTCAAGGTTTTGTGTAAATTGAGTTGAAATGTAATATATAAAGGAGAATTTATGTATGTGGTGGACGAGCGGGCTGGCAAGCGGGCAGTGTGGATTTGATTTGTATGTAAATTAACAGAAGGCGGTGTGAGTTAATTTATCACTTGGTTATAAAGTTTGGGTAACCATCCAGTAGATGGCGCTGTGTTTCGTTAGCCACAGTTTGTACTAAAACACTTTTTGAAGTGAAATTTTTTTTAGCACCGTTGTGATTTGAAACTCGATGAAACGGAAACGAGAGACACTAAAAGAGTCAAACACATTACTCGGTGCCAATATAATATCATAAATCCACGGCCCCACGCAAGTCTCTTTTGGTGTAGTGCTATAAAGCGCCTGACGAATCTCAGCGGCCAGACATTTAGCGGAACAACGATCAAATCCCATGAAATCCAAAAAAAAAATTGTAAAATAAATATTCAATCTTCAAACCATTCCAAAACGAACAGGTAAAATAAAACATAAAACGCAGTGACATCTAGCGGTGCGAAGAAGAAAACACAAATACTAAAAAGATGACTAAATGTATAGGAAAAGTAATTCGAGTGCGGTGCTTCGTAGCCTATCGGTCTCCTCTTTGTGCGGTGCTTCGTAGCCTACCCACTCTTGTCTATTTTAGTTTTCTGAAGGTTTTGCTTCTACCGCGTGTGAATTGCACACTGATATATTTTTAATTTTTCAAACGTACGTAATATTATGTAACTGCGTGTGTAGAATTTTTTTTTACATAAATCGTATTTGCGGATTAATGTTGTTCGTTCAAACCGAACGCCTTGCTGTAGGCAATTTAACTAACAGCAAATTTTTTTCAAGCATAATATGATGACAATTTTATTGACGGAATTATGAGTGTTTTATGAAAGTTAGTTGAAGCAACATCTTAAGGCGAAGGACTAAAAAGTAATCCACTTTGTGTTTTTGGTGAATAGGTAATTTAGATGTTTTAAATAAACACTCCGGGTAGTACCTAAATTCTGCCTATAATTTTTTTTTAAATCTCCTACTTACGAACGCCTTTACGGTTATAGTGTTATTGTATAATGTGGCTAGTTAAGTTCTTTGGAAAATGATGGAAAAAAATTTATAAGAAAAACTCTCTTTTTATAACTTTTGAAGGTTATTCCCATCAATGTAATATATCATTGAAGAAGGAGATAATAATAATAATCTAAACGAAAATATGAAAGAGATCAAGACACATAAAAACGGAAAAAGATAATGGTCGCAACTGGGACTCAAACCTAGAACGTCTCGTCTATCCGGGACGTGCGTTTACCAATTCCATTTATGGGAATAACCTTCAAAAGTTATAAAAAGAGGGTTTTTCTTATAAAAATTAAATATTATTATAAAAATTAATTGTAGGAGAATTATTTCTGATCAATTGTTATTGTATAGAATCCTAAATAATACGATATCTTCCCCGTATCTTTTACAAAAAATAGATATTAGAGTTCCTGGTCGCAATGGCAGAAACGTATCCCTTTTTTAATATAACTTTTATAACTTTCAATATAACTTTCAACAAATTCAAAGCAACACTATTAGATAAATGTAATGCATCACAACACACCACTTAACATCCATATTTATATATATTTATTGTATTATTTATCAGATTTCTTTTCCTAATTTGCAATATATTTACATATTCCCTAATTACATACATATCATCCTTATACTCCTATAAGATCATAAGTTTACCCTTTATTGTGTTTTTCTATATTCTTATCATGCATATTTAAGTATTTAGCTTCTCGTAACTATTTTTTTTTCGTTTTTCTTTATGTTTTTCTTGTCTAAACTAAAAAAAAAAAAAAATTATCAGCAAAACATGTTTTTAGGCTTACTGTTTTATTTTAGCACCTTTTTTTATGTATCTTTGTAAAGCTGTTTGTTTTCCAAATAAAAATATTATTATTATTATTATTATTAAAAAGTCAATAGTTCCATATAAAAAAATCGAATATATTTATCCATGACGCTATCCAGTTACAAACCAATTCTTAGAATGATTGTTTCCAATAAAAAGGGTAGTTGCCTATGATATAGAAAATAAATCAGTTGAAGATAATATTGTTAATTCAAAAATTTGAAATATGAGATTGGCTATTATGACGGTTCAACAGTAGGGCGCAATGGCGGAATTGGTAAACGCACGTCCCGGATAGACGAGAGGCTCTGGGTTCGAGTCCCAGTTGCGACCATTATCTTTTTCTGTTTTTCTGTGTCTTGTTCTCTTTTATATTTTCGTTTAGATTATTATTATTATCTCATTCTTCAATGATATATTACATTGATGGGAATAACCTCAATAACAATGCCGCCTCATGGAGCCTCATGAATGAGTTTTTCTTTTGACCTGTTTAATTTATCTTTGTCTTACTAACCTATTTTTTTTGCATTTTGTTTTTTCCTGTTAAGCACTTGCATACTGCTTACTAACAACGTATGCAAGGACACTGGAGATCTAGATTCATTCAAAATAAATAAATGTAGCTTCGTTTTAAAAAAAATAGAATCTTGTGAAAGCCTTGAAGGGGTAACCATCTGTTACTTATACCAGGGCGGGTAAGAGGTGGATAACCTCCACTGTCTTGTTCTCTTTCATATTTTCGTTTAGATTATTATTATTATCTTCTTCTTCAATCATTTAAATATTTACCTGAATTTCGAAAATAAAATAAAATACACTTTTTTGCGATGTTTTTTTCTTGCATCAAAACAGACGGCTGGTGTTAAACGGGAATATAAACCTTATCGCCACCTACATAAGGAGTTTAATTACCAAGGTGTGCAGTTGGGCAGCAATGCCGGCATGTAAAAAAATAAGAGGTTGTTAAATCACATATTTTATCGTTAATTTATTAAACTTAATACTTCTTAATACTACAATGGCTAATTATAAATAACATAATTAAGTACAATCGTTTCAATTAAACGTCATTCGCAAAGAAAAACTTCCCTACAGCAGACTTCATCAATCTCCCCTTAAAGCTATTAAGGTGGACCATAACCTCCACCAAGTTATTTCCCATGTAAAAGTCACTAGATACAATATTAGCTTTGTTCCACCACTCATATTGCAACCAAGAGGTTAGGTTTCTGTTAATGGCGTCAGCGTTTTTCCTCAGGCTACCCTCGGTGTTGAGAATGACGTCCAGGGTGCTGGGGGTGGTTTGCGCCATGGCTGACCAGAGTGGTGTGGATCCCGGCTGTGTGGGTCTGTATGGGTTCGCCATGACGGAGTCCAGATAGTCTTTCAGCATGTAAGCGTCGTTGGTGTTGCCCCACATATGCCTGACGTTGGGCCAGAGCCATCTGTTTTCTGAAAAGAAAATGAAAATATTGATTAATTTGTGTTCACCACCACTTGATTTCATAATTTTAAAGTTCTCACGATCACGATTATTTTTAAATATAATTCAATTCATTTTATTATTTTAAAAACATTAATAATTGTTAATTTTAGTGCATTTTAAAATTTATTTATTTGGGGAGGAGAATTTCATACAAATAAACAGTGGATATCAACTATTCTAGATGCTAAATACGTCTATATACGAATTGATTCTGTTCAACAGCAAGTTGCTCTCCCCACCGGCATGGCCAATTATTTGCATGTTAGTCCTGCAGGCTGCGAGATAGAACAAATGTTGTCGATGTCGGAGATGATAATCGGAAATGTAGAAATGATTTTTTTTTTACACGAATACCGCCCAACTGCTCCCGTCTGGAGCCAGTGGGACTGTGGCTTCCCCAATTGGGGTATGTTGTGAGGCTGAAGGTAGTGGAGAGGGGAAGGAGATAAGGAAGAGGAAGGAGATAGGGAAGAGGAAGGTGAGGAAGTACCTGACTGTTCAGATCTGATCACCAAACACGGCTAAAGTCATTTCAAGCAACGTTTCAATTCTGAATGGTGGTCTTACACCAGGGCGATACTGAGAGTATCTTCCACTCTAAATATGCTCTGTTATTATATTAGAAAAAGATCTTACGACTAATGACACTGCTGTCAGGGTATCCGATGATCAGTCTCCTCCCTGTCTTCAAAATATCTCCGACGGTGGGTCCGACGATAGCCTTAGACTTCAGCATAACCTCCTCAAAACTGAGGATGTGGTCTGCGAACTCTTGCTTCAGCACATCAAGGAGGATGTGGTGCCTCCACAGGAGGATTTCATCGGACTGGTAGAAACCAACCGGGAGCTGGTGCACGTCCAGGATTACAATCTAGAAAAAGGGGGGCAAGGTTTAAATGCAATCAATTCTCTACTACCTTCCCGTTATATCGTGTTTTTATGTCAGGTTTTAGATCATGCATACAACAAACTGTCACTATAGACAACAGTAGTAATTAACATGTGTTCCTTCAACCAAGACGCCACCGAATGTCGAATGAGAAAAGATCAAATGGAATATTGAAGACCTTGTTAAATAGAACTTGTTATTATTTGTGCATTGCTAATGCAAATAGTACATATTGTTCTGCTTTTCTTATTTTATTTATTTATGTCTAATATCGCATGTCGGTTTTCGTTTTTACCACCTTCTTTTCCGGAGCCAAGGAAAACGAAAAAGAGTCGATTTTAAACGCCGAAACCACATCAATTTAACTAATATGTTTGTGTTACGTTAATTTGTGCCATGCCAAACTTCAACGCTAAATCTCCATGAACCCCTTTGGTGTATAATTTCCTTTTGGCTCTAATCCCAATTTCCCGGATTTAGTGGGACTATGACATTCTCAAATGGGGATGTGTTGAGGTAGAAGGAAATGGTATAGTGAATTGCAATCTCCACGAAAATATGGAGGACAGTGATGAAGACGTAAATTTTGTCGGTTAAAGGTGAAAGCAATAAGCATATCGCCGACTAATATCACTCGAAATTAATGATCCAGTTTTGTTGCAGACTTTTAGATTGTTTGTTCGGACACATTTAAAACATATCAATCGCGGATTGCAACAAAATGCGCCGCAGGTAAACATTTTCTAAATTTAAGATCAACTCACAAAATGCTGTCGTTAGTATCATCTTGAAATATATAAAAAAATGAGAACTGACGGTCCCTCCACTCCGAGAATCGCTGGCACTGGGGCACTATTTTTGTTGAATGCATTGAATGAAAGAGCATTTAATATTCATTTTAACTGCTTTACCCAAAGAAGTACTATCTGGCTTGCATTTGAATTATTTAACTTTGTAACAAATGTTCAAATGACTTGATCTTTTCCTTGAAATGTTTTATTTAAAATGGATAGTTGTGTCTACTGTGAAGGGTAAATTTTGCAACCATGCTGAATTAGCAAACAAACTGGTGTCTTAATCTTTGGTTATTAATTTATTAACAACCGACACATTTCTACTCGGTAAAGTCAAAATTGAGCCGTCGTGCGTCGCGTCGTTGATTTAAGCCAAGGGGTTTTATAAAATTGTTTTTTTTTTTATAATTGTCAAACACATTCTCAATGTTTATTACCTTCATACTTAAAACTTCTTGATGTATAATGATTATAATCTTTTTTACATTGGTCGGTAAATCTCGGAAAAGCCCTATGTAACGTGGCAATGATTGCTGAGATTTTGATGTCTTTCAGGAAAGTTTATTTTATTTTTCCTTAATGTGTATCATTTTGGAATCCAGTCAATCCTCGTAGATGGGGCCCTCTAAAAAAAGACATTTTATTTATCATCAATTTGGCACCTATTCTTTCCAAGTCCTTTATCTTCAATTTCTATCATTTTAGCACCTATTTCCAAGTCCTGTCTTCAATTTATACCTTTTTGGCACCTATTCTTTCCAAGTTCTGTGTCTTCAATTTGTACCATTTTGGCACCTATTCTTTCCAAGTCCTGTGTCTTCAATTTCTGTAATTTTAGCACCTATTCTTTCCAAGTCCTGTCTTCAATTTGTACCTTTTTGGCATCTATTCTTTCCTAGTCCTGTATCTTCAATTTCTATCATTTTAGCACCTATTCTTTCAAAGTCCCGTGTCTTCAATTTGTACCATTTGGCACCTATTCTTTCCAAGTCCTGTACCTTCAATTTCTATCATTTTAGCACCTATTCTTTCCAAGTCCTATGTCTTCAATTTTGGCACCTATTCTTTCCAAGTTCTGTATCTTCAATAATCAATTTGCACCATTTTGGCAAACCGCCGGGCCTCCCTCCGAAGAAGGGGTTCTAGGATTGAAATGTTTTTAAAAAAAGATCCCTGACTGAGGGCTCCACCCGTTCCAACAGACGTTGGGGCCCTAGGACCGGGCCTTGCGGGCCTTTACGGAGGTTCGACCCTGATTATTATACTGAAATACCGGCCACAAGAGCAACATGCTATCGCTTCTACATAAATATAACAATAACTTCACCACAATCTACACATCTGCCCTGGTAATGGTCACTGTAACGCTGTCCGAAATGTTGACTAAAGAAGAAGAATATGACATAACACCTCAAAAATAATTCACGATAATATGTTTGTGATTAACCAAAAATAGTTGTTCGTCGAGTAACATAATTACCTCATCAGTTGTGGAATCCAAAAATCGTCTAATATCTTTGAAGAGAGGCAGCAGTGGAGTAACCTTGATCATGTTGTGATTCAGCCATAATCTGAAACAGGACACAAAACTTATTATTTACACCGATTAAGTGGGACCCGTGACCCATGGGGTGAACCTAAGGCGAAAAATCTGCTAAATCATTAATCACGCAAATATTTTGTACCGAGTAGGCTGAATCATAAATCATAACAGACGTCACTGAAAACATGTAGTTGCATAAAAACAAAGTATAGTAAATATAATTTTAAAATAAATTCCTTACTAAACCATCAATAGTCTCTGTAGGCCGAGAGGATAGATCACCACACAACTCTGTCTCGGCACATACTCCTTGCTTCACTCGAATTCATTTATTCTTTTGTTATTCTAATCTTGACATGACCAAATGCCTATTTGATTCACCTGATCGTATTGTGGTGTATTTTAAGTTTTTTAAATTTATTTTCGTACTTGGTTTTTACTTACCTTTTTTTTTTACGCACCAAATTTTCCTCACAGGAACAGGAAAACTAAACCCTTTCACACACTTCCCAAATGATCATCTAGTCAATCCACGCTATACAATTGCACAATATAAGTATTATAAATACAAAACAATACAAGAACAACATGTCAACCTACCAGAGACCAAACGGGAAAATAATTCACCGACTCCAGATATTTTCATATCAGGAGGTTCAGCTCTGTGGAATTCCTAATTGAACCTATAAATACTACTGATCCCTCAATATAAATATTTAAAAAATCTTTTGTAATCCTACATGTGTTTAAAATGACTGATTTTTGCATTTTTATATGTAAATTCTTTGACAAATCTAATATGCCTAAATTTTGAATGAGAGACCTAGGTATAATGGCAGTAGCCGAAATAACAAATGGTAATATTTTTATAGTCTGAGAATGCCAAATTCTTTTAATCTCATTTCCTAAATCTGTATATTTTCTTATTTTTTCAGAAACAGTTTTTTGAAACTGTTTCTGAAAAAGAGGAAGAAGATTTTTATATTTTTCTGGAAGCTAACGTGACCCTAGGCGGTTAATATTATTATTATTGGATGATTTTTACAGCGCCATTTTTGTGAGAAATTCACCTCGAGGGCGCTTTATAATTACACATTAGGGAACATACCCATACTACGTGACCCACTTTTGCATTTTTTAACCCCCTCTCCCCCCTCGGTGACCACATGTAGTATATTCCAAGACCCCCCCCTCTCCCCCTACAGTTTCACGTAGTAATTCATAAACATGGTTTTGAATCATTTCTTGCTAAAAAAAAGTTAAAAAATATTTTTTGGCTTATATTTTATATTTAGACAAGGAATCCTTTCGACATTTTGTTATGTGAATATCTTATAATTCACGTTGAAACGGCAATTATTACGTGCAAAATGGCGTAAGGAGCCATATGATGTGGCTAGCTGAGAGGGAAGAAGACGGGATGAATACAACTGCGTACTTTTCTATTAATAGAGCGCCAAATCCTGTTCAAGACAGAATATGTCCACAGTTGAATTCACTACGCCTTCTTCCTAGAACGACGGAGAGCATTTAATTCTTCCCAGGGAGCGTGGGCACTATGACAATCACTTCTTTACTCATCATTAGGAACTACAGTGTATCGATATGAAATAACAAAGAGATTTGAATCAATATTTTCTATATTTACAATATCGAACATTTAAAACAATACGGTATTATAAACCAATTTTACAAGGGAAAAAATACACTACTGAAAACTCACCCCTGTATTGCGACCATGACCTTGAAAACTAGCTAATTCGGATTAAGTGCCTGCGGGCAGGCATGATGCACGTAGTGGAGCTTGGTGCTTCGTCCAGCATCCAAGAGGTGGTCCTGATGTGATCCTGCTGAGGTCGCGATGCCAAACCCCCCTGGGAGCATCAGGACGATGAGAAATGATCCGGTGTATTGCGCCAGCCTGGCCAGCAGTATGATGCCCGTCCTACGAGGCCATCAAGCCCAAATAGATGGATGCCTACGGGATTTGTTGACAGACGGAGTCGGCGACGAATCCGGGGTTGCGGTGAACCGGAACGGTCTGTTCTGCGTATCAAAATCAAGTACGCGGGTTTTTATATGAACGCCTCAGTAGGCGGCGGATGTTAAAGTTAAAACTCCGAACACTAATTAAATAAACTTCGCCGTGGCTTGCGAGGTGTAGCGGGAGTCCATGTTCGCCAATTGCACTTTCCCAGTCGCCAGATCAGCTAGATAAACGGCATTACTTATTCTCGTCGCACGAGGCGCCGACGGCCATTGATGAACCGAAAACTTCGTTAATTCCGGGCCGAACAATTCGGATCTTTAGGTTAATCCCGTTATTTACACATAAGGTACGGATCTCTTTGCAACGCGGAGTCGTATTGTTCCGGTATATTTTACATTATAAAACTTAAATCGCTAGGTGACTGTGCCCGAGAAAAACACGGCGTCCTCCCGTGTTCTCTCTCGTCCAGAGTGCCGTTTTAAAAACAAAACCCGTTTCCGCTCAGTCTGCCAACCTGCCGAGTATCTCGAATAAACTATTACCATCCTTCAAATAAAGGTACCTGCCTATCCGAGTAATAAATTAAAGTAATTTATATGTAATGATGCATCCACATCATAACATTACCCCCCTCGCCACAAAAATGTTCGCCCACGAACATAACAACTAATAAGGTTCCTACCCCTAATCTAAAAAAAAGGTCGGTCACAGGGCCTAAAAAAAATTATTCAAACATATTCTAGCAATCATTAGTAGACAGCAGTAAAAAAAAAAAAAAAATGATTAGTAGATCAAACATAGATTAAATAGTAATAGCGAATGGGTGTGCCGCAACTCCGATCGCACTCCATCATGCGTAAGGCGCGATGGACGGGCTTGCGATGCAACCATTCTTATTTAAACATAGCTTACAACTAAAAGAACTTAAAACTAAAAGAACTTAATATTAAGAACATGGTGAACTAATGTTCCGTGAACGGGGTCCGTAAACACCCACAGCATTGAAGATACTGGGTGAAGAACGGCTGACTTATGTCTTGGACTACCGTTAACGTTACATATACCGCATAATCATCATTAATTATGTAAGTTTAAACACTAATCAGTGGACAACACATCCTTAACTTATCTATACCTTTGTGTGTCCAGCACAAAAATTATATACAACCATATGCATTAATGCATCACTGACCCATAATAGGGTTTTAGAAAGCCATTTAGGCAACACTTTAGGGTGCAAGCAACCCTCACTTCACTGAATTTACGTCCCTTTTAGGAAAAATAAAATTGTTCACTACGAAGAGTTTCCTATTCTACCTAAATCGGTCGTACGGGTGAGTGTATGAAGTAAAGTAGCATCATAGGTACTAAAACTAATCAATAAATTTAACAAAATAATATGTATATTACTAAACTATTCTCTTTGTATATTCGCAAGCATATAAGTGGTTACTACGTGTTGAACTTACAATATTTCTCAAAATTTATTTATATTTGAAAACAGTCATGTTTCATATTGAAAGAGATAAACAAAAGGAAAACAATGCTCAAAACACATAGAGGTGTAGGACTGGCATCCCTGTGTGTTTCGAGACAAAACTTAATAATAAATACAAAATTTAATAACCATGAACGCAGTTCAATGGGATGTACCCTGAACACAATTGGAAGTGGGCATGTGTTCCAATTGTATTCGAGGTTAACAAACGTAATATAAAACAAATTATGTCATTCATCCTGTTTGCTTGCTCGTGCTCAGTCCAAAAAAAAAAAAAAAAATGTTACTAAATTAATTTCGAATAAATAACAATAAATAATTACGCCTAACGAAAGTAAGAACTTATAAAACAACTCGAGTTAATCTTACTAGAGTGGATTTTGATTGCAATGAATCATAAATACTACATGAGTTAGCATAAACGCACCCCCTCCAAAAACATGAACGAACAAAAAGAAATATTCCTGTGACAGGACTTTGACTGTCAGAATGTCGGGTCGTTTCAACTCGGTTGATCAGGCCGGGTTAAAACTCCCAAGCATTAAATATTAACTAGTAAATAAGATAATTTGCAGTATTCGGTAGGGATGGCCAGACCCTCCGAAGTATTGCCACAATAAGACTATACTGGTATATTATTTGATTTTACTATATCCTTCACATGAAAATCACCCGCAACTTTTCCGTTTAAGTCTGCAAGCGTATAGATTAGATTGGATTTTTTCTTTACTACCACATTCTGAACAAACCGAGGTGCCAATTTCTGTGCGAAATAATTCAATGCGTTAGATTGTGCAAAATTTCTCCGCCACACCACATCACCAACCTGATAGGTGATGTGTTTTCTGCGCAGGTTGTAATGGTCAGCTCCTTTTTGATAAGCTTTAAGAAGAGCATTCGAGACTTGCTCGTAAATCGAAGACAACTCTTCTAGTTTCTGTGCATAAGCTTTAGGTTGAGCACCCACTTGCGAATTGGATTCCTCATCCGCTATTGGATTACGGTGCAGATCACCGTCCAGTATCTGCTCCCGACCGTGCATCAGGAAATAAGGTGTATAACCTGTAGCGCAGTTTACCGTGTTATTCATAGCCGATTGAACTTGCGGAAGAAATTTGGACCAATTTCGGTGGTCTGATTCAACAAGGATCGATAACGCCGTACCCAAGGTTTGATTATAACGTTCGACTACATTGTTTTGAGGCGTATAAGACGAATTGTAAAATGGTGGTGGTATGTTATAACTACTAAGTAAGTCCTTAAATTCTTTCGAAACAAATTGACGACCATTATCACAGACGATAGTTCGTGGTACGCCGTGAACAAGAAAGATGTTTTCTTCTAAGATTTTAATTATGCTTCTCGCGGTGCCATTGCGCAGCGGAAATAGCCATGTAAATTTAGAAAAAACGTCTACACATGATAAGATTACGGTAAAACCTGAGTAACTCCTAGGTAAAGGACCTACTAAATCTATCGACAACATTTGCAAGGGTCGTGTGACCTTTTTTGGGTTTGAAGAGATGCCGTTAGGTGGGGCTGTACTTATTTTGTGGGCCTTGCAGACTGTACAACGATTAACAAATTGCTTAACATCCTTATACATATTAGGCCAATAGTAACGCAATTGCACCTTTTTATAGGTTTTGAATACCCCAGGATGACAAGCTCGCGAAGACTCGTGTAAATTTGAAAGAATTGCCTGTCTACCTTCCTGCGGAACTACCCTCTTCCAGGCAGTATCCTCGCACAGAGCTAGACTAGTCTTTGTGTGTCGGAACAATTCATTATTACGCATTTGAAAGTTCTGGAAACGTTGTGGAAAATCTTGGCATCCTTTCCAGGCTTTCAAATACCACGTATCCTTTGTATGTTCAGTGTCCACACCTGATAATACGGCAAGGTCCATTCGTGATAGCACGTCTGGAACAACATGTTGTGTCCCTTTGCGATGGACAACGTCAAAAGAAAATTGCGAAAGGCGAGAGCTCCACCGTGCAAGACGGCCACTAGGGTTGGACAAGGACCCCAGCCATTTCAAGCTTGAGTGGTCAGTAACTACTGAAAAATGAGCTCCTTCTATATACGGTCTAAAGTGAGTCACCGAGTCTAGCACAGCTAAGAGTTCCCGTTCAGTGATGCCATAATTTCTTTCATGAACGTTTAAGCAACGTGAGTAATAAGCGATGGGATGCTCTTGCCCGTCTACGTCTTGGATCAAAACTCCTCCAATCCCTGCGGAGCTCGCGTCGCAATGGATAGAGAAAGGCCTGGTGAAATCCGGGCAGCATAAAACTGGAGCCGTAGTCAACGCGCGTTTTAAATCTTTAAAAGCAGTTTCAGCTTCCTGAGACCACTTGAAATTGCTAATTCCATTTTTAGAACCTGTGAGTTTAGTAAGAGGGGCAGCTATTCCCGAAAATCCTTTAATGAACCTTCTAAAGTAACCGCACAAACCAATGAATGCCCGGATTTGTTTTGCATTTTTTGGGACTGGGAAATTTTTGATGCTTTCTATTTTTATTGGATCCGTACGGAGACCCTGCGAATCTACTAAATACCCTAAATATTTAAGTTCTGATTTGCAAAACTCGGATTTTTTTAAGTTTATGGTAAGACCTGCGTCTCGCAAACGTTCGTATACACGGTTTAATAGATTAAGATGTGACTCCAAATCTTCTGATATTAAGATCAAATCATCCAGATAGCAAAAAGCATTATCGTCGAATTCCGGACCAAAAAGAACATCTGCCAGTCTTTGCAACTCACTAGGGGCGTTTTTCAGTCCGAAAGGCATACGGGTGAACTCAAACAAACCCCGTCCAGGGACGACGAAAGCTGTTTTCTCACAAGAGTCCTTGTCTAAGGCAATTTGCCAAAAAGCCTTTGAAAGGTCTATAGAAGAGACGTACCTAGCTCCACCTAGCTTGTCTAGAATCCGCGATATATATGGCAAAGGGTACGCGTCGCGAATCGTGACATTATTGATTTTGCGAGAGTCTAAGCAAAAACGACCGGTACCGTCTTTTTTTGTAACGATTAATACTGGACTCGACCATGGAGAACGTGAGGGACGTATTACTCCTAATTTTAGCATTTCATCCACTTCTAATTCTAATTGTTTTTGTCTTGCTGGAGACAAAGGATAATACCTTTGTTTGATCGGAGGCCCTGTTGTATTAATCTTGTGTTTGACTAAATGCGTCAGGCCTAAGCCACGCTTCTCGAAAGAAATCGATTCAAATTTTTTAATAATAGCAGAGAGTGCCTGATTCTCTGAGGGACTTAAGGAAGAGGCTGGCTGAATTGCCCGCAACCCATTAATTTTGTTTTCCGAAGTAGGACCAATAGCTTTTGAAAACAGCTCCGGTGCGATATGGAACTGCTTCCAAAAGTCTATACCTAGGATAAACGATGGTGACAATGTCGGGATGACGTAGAAAAGTATTGTATGGGTAATTGATTTGTACGTCACCGGCAACGACATTGTACCCAGGACTGGCTGATTCGCACCGTCCGCTGTTGATACACTAAAATTAACCTTAACTAATTCTATACCTAACTTAATAAAAATCTTATAACTATCACCTCCCAAACACGATAATGAGGCGCCACTGTCCAACAGTGCGCTGTAAAAATTGTTAAATATATATACATTTGCATAAGGACGACCATCGTTTTCAATCTCCATCCCCTGTGGCAGTGGGCCCACTGTTCCAGGTGATGGGACTGAGAGAAACTGATGGACTAGTCGGAGCCAACTCTTCCATTCCCGATTCCTCTGCGCATAGGATGGGACGTGGTAAGAGAGACTCCGCCCTAGTTTTCCGACTTGTTATTATTAATTCTTCCTTTAACCGCTCCCACTTTTGGATTATTTCCCGCTGCGGCTTTTCTTTTACAGTCCGCTACAACATGTCCCGGTTTCTTACAATAAAGACAAAATTGATTCCTAACAATGGTTCTAGAAGTTCCTTCGGTATTTAGACTATTTCCATTGAAAGAAGACGGAGGTTTGTTATTGTTGTAACCCGCATTGGTGTTACTGTAGTTACGCCCAGCATGACTATAACTATTGCCATTAGAAGATTGTTTATAATTATTATAAGAAAACCCTGTACGTTTATAAGTACCGGTATTATTGTTTGACAAAGTTTTATTGGTAGGCCCAAATCTCTCTTCTTTATTAGTAGTATAGTTATTGCTTTTTTCAAATTTGTTTGAAAAAGAAGAAGAAGAAGTAGCAAATTCCTCCGGTGGTGTCGCATAAGACTCTAAGTTTCCTGCGTAAGTTGTTAACTGTTCGAATGTAAAAATATCTCTAGAAACTAATAAGTTAGTGTACATTGGAAGCAAAGCCTTTTTGGCAAGCCGCAAAAGTTCCTGCTCAGGAAGTTTAGCTTCTAGCATGTTATTTAGAGATTTCATTCTAAGTGAAAACTCAAGGACTGACATACCTTTTGGTTGCGTCATGTTGAAAAGTTTTACTTTTAAGTCCGTTTGTAGGTCATTTGCCTCAAATTGATTGATCAAAAGTTTAGACAGCTCGTCCCATTTCAAGTCCGGATGATATATTGACCTGAACCAAAGTAATGCTAGTCCATCTAACAGATCAGGAAAAACGCGAACTAAATTATCCTGACTAAAATTTTTCGTCCTACATTTTTCTTCAATCAACAAGAGAAATTCTCTTATGCTCGATTTTCCGTCAAATTTTATCTTCCAATTTTCCACATTGATGGTGGGTGATTCTCTATAAATAATTTTTGTGTGTTTAATTATTGTAGGGTTGTCAACGGTCTGGTTCTCAGAATCCGAATCTGAAGAATCCATATCTGTTTCTGATATTGTTGGCATCTTAAGTGCCTTATTAAATGCACGCGCCTGCGAGCGCAACGCGTGAGAGGTGGGTGCCGGTTCAAGAGAACGACTTGATAATTCTTTTATGAGATCCTCTTTAGAGGCGTTGTTGATGTTTGGGATAGGAGTTGACATTGTTAAAACAATTGGATAAAATAATAAAATAATGAAAAGTTGTTGTTAATGTTAATAATTATTGTTGATGTTATTTTTGTTGACGTATAATATAGATTGTTGATGATAAGTAGAACAAACCAAAAAAAGAAAAAATTTTAAATAATGAAAGAATGGAAAAAAAAAAAAAAAAAATTTTTTTTTTTTTTTTAGCAACCCTGTATTTTGTGGCAACCTTGACATCCAAAGTAATTCTGGCGTAGGTATTTTACTGAATTTACCACCGAAATTCCAAGCATAATTTCAAAAAAGAATAATCCAAAAAAAAATATTTTTTCAATAAAAGAAAAATATTCCAACAATTTAGTTAAATATGTCAAACTATTCCACCACTCTCAATAATCGATGTATTATTGTTTGAATTTGAATGTTGTTGATTAATTATGACCATCCTTTATGTATGATGATGTTTTAAGGAATAAATTATAAATTTAATCTCATTAAATAACAATCCCTTCATTATACTACACTTGTTAAATAATTAATAATTCTAACTAATTCACTTAAATTCATAACAAGAATTCTAGTTTGATGTAAACCCATCTGTCACTATTGACATTCGCTTGTCTGAAATAAACAGCAATTGACACTTACGATGTTTACCTTTTAAATTGCCTCTATTTTGAAGCATAGACAATAACTATTTTTTTTTTTTAAATAAATATATGTAATTTTCTTTTATCATAGAAGAAATATTGTCTATGGTGATACCCGACGCTTCTATGAAAATAATATTTCAAATATTGAGGTTAAGTTGACGTATTGACATTTAAAACATAACCTGTATTACATGTCTACTGAGCACGAGAAACACCAAAATACATGACATAATTATACGTAAATTGCAACACTCCGTATTGCAAAGGACATTGTTGTATTTGAATTATAACGAGACACCATTGCACCATTAAATTAATGAATATTATTATGAAATTACAGTATCATACTGTTTTAAATCTCTGTGATAAAATAGCAAGTTGTAAAACGAGATTTTAGTTGATCGATTTGATGAATATAATTGTGAGTAAAGAATGTGTCTTTATACGAGCAACCCACGTTAAAGGCGTCAAATGTTATGTGAATATCTTATAATTCACGTTGAAACGGCAATTATTACGTGCAAAATGGCGTAAGGAGCCATATGATGTGGCTAGCTGAGAGGGAAGAAGACGGGATGAATACAACTGCGTACTTTTCTATTAATAGAGCGCCAAATCCTGTTCAAGACAGAATATGTCCACAGTTGAATTCACTACGCCTTCTTCCTAGAACGACGGAGAGCATTTAATTCTTCCCAGGGAGCGTGGGCACTATGACAATCACTTCTTTACTCATCATTAGGAACTACAGTGTATCGATATGAAATAACAAAGAGATTTGAATCAATATTTTCTATATTTACAATATCGAACATTTAAAACAATACGGTATTATAAACCAATTTTACAAGGGAAAAAATACACTACTGAAAACTCACCCCTGTATTGCGACCATGACCTTGAAAACTAGCTAATTCGGATTAAGTGCCTGCGGGCAGGCATGATGCACGTAGTGGAGCTTGGTGCTTCGTCCAGCATCCAAGAGGTGGTCCTGATGTGATCCTGCTGAGGTCGCGATGCCAAACCCCCCTGGGAGCATCAGGACGATGAGAAATGATCCGGTGTATTGCGCCAGCCTGGCCAGCAGTATGATGCCCGTCCTACGAGGCCATCAAGCCCAAATAGATGGATGCCTACGGGATTTGTTGACAGACGGAGTCGGCGACGAATCCGGGGTTGCGGTGAACCGGAACGGTCTGTTCTGCGTATCAAAATCAAGTACGCGGGTTTTTATATGAACGCCTCAGTAGGCGGCGGATGTTAAAGTTAAAACTCCGAACACTAATTAAATAAACTTCGCCGTGGCTTGCGAGGTGTAGCGGGAGTCCATGTTCGCCAATTGCACTTTCCCAGTCGCCAGATCAGCTAGATAAACGGCATTACTTATTCTCGTCGCACGAGGCGCCGACGGCCATTGATGAACCGAAAACTTCGTTAATTCCGGGCCGAACAATTCGGATCTTTAGGTTAATCCCGTTATTTACACATAAGGTACGGATCTCTTTGCAACGCGGAGTCGTATTGTTCCGGTATATTTTACATTATAAAACTTAAATCGCTAGGTGACTGTGCCCGAGAAAAACACGGCGTCCTCCCGTGTTCTCTCTCGTCCAGAGTGCCGTTTTAAAAACAAAACCCGTTTCCGCTCAGTCTGCCAACCTGCCGAGTATCTCGAATAAACTATTACCATCCTTCAAATAAAGGTACCTGCCTATCCGAGTAATAAATTAAAGTAATTTATATGTAATGATGCATCCACATCATAACAATTTAACAAACGCATTGTACAGCCGATCGTACGACGACATTATTGTACTTGCACAAACTCTCGGCGACTTGCTTGACAACTACACTTCTGACTGCACTACAAACTATTAGTTTTCAAACAGCCGACGTCTCGGCATATGTACGTCAGTGTTGCCACCTGCGAGTTTAAAAAGCGCCTAATACTGCGCGCCATATTTGAATGTAGCTCGAAAGAACGCGAGATTTCTAGATTGACTACGTGATAAAAACCTAAGCCGCCCCCCCCATTGTGACCAAGCGTGGTATTTTGAAGATCCCCCTCTCCCCCTGAACGGGTCACATAGTATGGGTACGTTCCCTTACTTGTGTCTTATCTTTGAATAGTACTGTATTCTAAAAGTATATAATTTTTTTTAATTGCATGTAAAAATAATGGAAGAAATAAAGAATTAAAAAAACTATGCATAATTATACGAAAATAAATTTTCAACATCAGAGAGCAGAACAAGCTTGTTGGAAATGAACAAAAGTCGATGTATTTGTCTGCCAGTCCAACTAGAGGTGGGTAAGTTCTGCATTTTTCCGGAAGCCTCCGAGACTTGCTTCCTTTTAAAAGTACACGAGTTCTAGGAGCAGGTCCCGGGTCCGAGTTCTTAGGTGCGGACTGGGCACTGGGTATTGTTGCGGCGCACCGAAACAGGACGCACGGGTTCAAAGAACTCGGAACCAGGACCTACTCGTAGAACCCACACGAGAACTCAGAACCCCGGAGTCGGACAAGACCCGTACGAGCACAAGGACCCGTCACACGTGCAATGTAGGTACATTCAATGTATCTACATTGCACGGTCTTTTATTGAGAATTTAAATAAGTAAAATTAATAAGCTGTAATGCTTTACTATAAACTATTATTTTATAATGCACGTCACCCGTTGATTAACGATACCAGATAAGACGCTCTAATTAAAAACTACACCGTGTCTAGCCGAAGCGGTCACGCACGTGTGTGTCGATCAACGAACAGCGATCGAATGAACGCCCAGCTCCCAGCTCGTGACTCAAGGGGAAGTGTCATAGTTGGCCGGCCGCGGGTAGCGGGGAGTGTCGGGAACTCACCGAGACCCGCGACTCATGAGTGGAATGATGAGTGACGCCGGACGGTGGGGATCGCGGAGCAAGCCGGCAAGTCAGGAATGTTTCGTAGTTCGCGCGAGTCCGGGAGTGGGCGGAATGAATGGATTGTGTCGCGATTCACGTAGCTTGGAACAAGGCGCTTGGGTTTAAAGGAACCCGGGACTTGTATTCGAGTGCGGTTTTCGCGCTTCGGCGTTGAGTTGCTTGGACCGCCGGATTACCGCCGGATTTATTTGGATGCGGAGAGTACTGGGACTGGGCCGGGTTCTCTGGGAGTAGTCGATTTGAAAAAGGAGTGGGAGTAGGAACCGCTTCCCGCAAAGGAGCGGATCACATGAGCCCATTCCAGCTGAACTGACACATCGCTAAGTCCAACGTCTGTTGCGTCTTCCAACTGGGTTATAGATCAACACAATAACTTGTACAGCAATTTTAACGCATAGTCGGCTTTAACCATTGGAGCGATTATGGTCGAAAAATGGAGCACTTTTATTTTTCTGCGATTGATAACAATAGTAATAATAATAATGGGATAATTTGTAGAGCGCCGTTTTTATGAAAAATCGTAAAAATTGTAATTATTTAAAACATTTCCATGGCCAGCCATTTATTTTAAAACGAAACTATTGAAATGCTTTATCTATTATGACCATAGATGTCGCAAATCCGAACTTCGTAAAAAAAAAATTTCCGCCGAATTTTTGATTAGCTGTTTACGATTAAAATTAAGTCCTTTTTATATCAAGCATACCACAGATAACACCAGATATGCACCTTTCATTATCAAGTATACCACAGATAATATACAGAAATCTAAAATATTCTATGTTGACTCGAATAAGTACCCCTTACGGCAGTTTCAAACTAAAAAACTCGCAGGATTCGCGCGGTTATAAACTTAACGGTTTTTTAATATTTTTTTTATAAATCCTACAAATATGAGATAAACGGAAAATACAGGTTAAATCATTGGCTATACAGCACTATAATAAGTTTTTATGTCTCCATGTTAAAATTCGAAGGTACGATTTTTTTAATGTTGGCGAAAAATTTAAAATTCTTTCTTCTGGAAAATCTCGAGCAATCGAAGCAAATTTATTTATTTCGCGTGATCGCACCAGCGGTTTTAATGAAGTTAATTAATTTATTTATTAATAAATTATCATAAAAACTTTAATATCATACCCTCCACCCTCGTCTAGAAAAAGCGTACTCACTGGGGGATGGCCGTCATTCAGAAATATAAAATAATATAACAGTTTGAAACGACCTAATTATAACATCTACTAAATCTAATAAGGTTTTTCCTTAGTTTTGTCCTATCACGTCACCATTCATTTCAAAATGCTTCGCCAACATCATAAATGGCTAACTGATATCCACCCTCTAAAGAATAGGTAATATAATATTTTTACGTGTCTGATCCATCACCCTTTGGCAGAAAAATACTCTGAAGAGTGTCGTAATAAGCAATCCTAAAGTCCATGTATCTGATTCCCGACACCAGCTGGGTCCAGAGATCCCTATCCTGGCATAAGACGTATCGCTGGAAGACGTTCCTCAATCCGCTGGATCCATAGGCATAGGCTCCTGCGTTGTGGGTTCCAGGGATCAGAAGTCTGGATAGCGGGATGTCAGCGATATTGGACCTGAAATTAAGATGTCACGATTATTAGGCAAGTCCGGCAAAATCACAAAAAACGATATTTATTATAATTCTTGCAGCAGAAGGTCGATGTGCGTCATCATGTAAGAATTTGTTGAAAAACGAATAAATATTGCACATGTGAGGAGAAAGGATGGGCTTCTGTGGAATCAGGTATAGCCTAGTCAGGTCTTCTGGGGTGTGCTTGATTTACAGGGAGACCGACTGAGGCATATAAAACAACCCATTATGGACAAGAGAAGATGGAAGAAAAAAGGAAAGATACAAGATAGGTAAAAAAATAAATAAAACCTAAAACGAGACACATTCAACCATTAGCATTGGCTGGATAAGAGACGAAAAATGATGCATGTGTGTACTAGTATGTAAGTACCTAATTAGTTAATATTTGGAGCTATTTACCTGATATCGGACATCCATGTCGGGTGATATTTCAAGCAATTGGTACTGAGCAGCTTTTCGTCTCTATAACTGGCAATCCAGAATGGATGGCATTGGGGTCCAGAAGTTACCAGTTTCGCTTTGTTCTTCTGTCTTATCTGGAACATTGGGTTGAACGATTATTACTGTTTAAAATATATCTAAGTATTAGGTGATGACAGTGAGGTGTTTTTTGGAGAAGAATTAGGTAGGTGCTGGTTTTATTTTGCTGCAGACTCGTAAGTAAAAAAACTAAAGATGTAGATTAATGGGGATGCCTTCAGGCAGAAAAAGAAGTATAACTGTTTTTGATGATGGTGACTTTAATACTGTTAATACTATATATGAGTAAACAAATACAAACAGATTACAATTTAGAATAAACTAAAGCCAATCTAAAAAGATACAAATTTGGAAAGAATTTTGATACAGCTGAATTTAAGTTAGACAAAAAGCACAATGTTAGTAATGCAGACAACACCGTAAAATTACCTTTCTTGTCCATTCTGCTGGAAGATCCAGAGGTCCCAGGGAGATTTGAGTAACGTGATAGTTCCATGGGCGATCTGCTACGTTGACCGTTTCCAAAGGCTGGGCTTTGGCTGTCTCTGGATTGACATTGAACAATGCGACCTGAAAACATAATTACATACCATTAAGTTATTTGCTATCCTAGTATCTATATATCCCTTTCTCATTTTGAAATCAACACAAAGTTGAATATCAGATCTTTGATAACCATTTTTGACACAAATTAAATAATAACAAACAGACATAATTTAATTTTAATGCTGTAAATAATAAGACTATGTCGCAGACTTCTTTTGATGATCATTGGTCACCAATCCTTTACGATAAATAATTGTTTTCAAGTGTGTGTTTTTTGATAGGCAAGTGAGATAATCATTGTTTGCAAATAAACCACTCCAATAAACAAACATCGTTAATCTATTTTATATCCTCACACGATGAAACAGATTAAATGACAACATTGTTTGAACTATTTAATTACTACGTCTATTGTGAAAATTCTTTAATCCCAAGTTTGTGACCGCAAGGAGTTACAAAGAATTATTGACAAAGGTAAATATTACTGATTGTGTGATTTCACGACTACGTCTGACTCCAGATACTAATATCTACAGCCTGTACATTTGACGAATATCTACAGCTCATATGTTGAACTAATATCTACGAACTTCAGAGTGTTGACTAATATCTACAGAGCGTAGGTTGAACTAATATCTACAGAGCGTAGGTTGGACTAATCAGCTAAATGTGTCCAATAGTCCGATATTAGGGATTTTTACATACATACTTACATAAATTAAGTTTTTTAAACTGCATACGCAATATTACCTTATTCCAATATGCTTTACATAATTGCAAATCCAACCTCTGACAGTACTGTAGATATTCGTCAACACTTTGGTTCTCATAGATATTAATCAACAGTTTGAGCTGTAGATATTCGTCAACACTTTGATTCCCATAGATATTAGTTCGATTTTTTCAGTTTTTGGAATTCCTGTAGATATTAGTAGACGCCTCCCTACGTCTTACCATTTTCTTCTTCCATACGAGGAAATATACATTAGTCAAAAATGTGAAGCCTAGACAAAAATGGCTTTTTCTTTTTTATCTAAGGGGGAAAGCAAAGTAGCATCGAAATAATAATCTGAAATTGACAGTCCAGAACTGAAGTGACACGATTAGCTTTTTGTGGCCGTGAAATCTCAATCTATTAATTGTCGTCCCCTCACGTAGAGACATATATTAAAAAAAAGTAGTTGAAACTTTACAAACCAAATGCAGGCATCATCAGAGGTGGCTCTAAGGATTCAGAAATGGAAAAACATTACTTGACTAATTTTTATTTGGATTTATTATTAATATTATTGTTTACTTATAATTTTGGGGGGTTGCTTAAACATTGACCTTAATATAATCAACGCCAGCTCTCAACACAGGATTTCCCAGCGAGACACACACTGAATATCATCAAAGTAATACATACTGCCTAATGTATTCAGAAAAGAGATGAACATTTAAAAAAAAATATAACAAAAATGACAGCTTACTTTATTAGGAATTTCAGATTCGGCAACACCAGCGCACTGCGAGAGGTCCCAGTTCAGTTCCAATTTATCGTCTACATATGGATCCTTTACCCATTTGCTAGTCACCATGGAAGATACTGTCAGATAGACGAAGCCACATTCTGAGGGAGAATTGCCTGGAAAAGAGTAATAATTGATGAAATATTGTTGAATATTTACTCAATAATAATGGACTTTTATAGAAGCGGTCAACGCACTTAGAAGGCCCTCTTCAAATTGATACTGCGCGTTTTCATTCGCGACAAAATATCCCCGACAAAATATCCTACGGACAAAACATCCTCCAACAAAATATCTACTAAAACTTAACCTAACCTAACAAAAAAATGGGACAAAAATAGATGACCGGCCAACTCAGAATGAAACCTACTCAGAACCACCTCCAGAAAGGTCATTAAGAGTGGTGATAAAAAAATTGGTTAAATAGGTTATATATTTAAGGCGACAATATACCCTAAAATATATTCAGAATCTTAACGACATAAGTAAAGAAGCCGTGTACACAAATTGCAACTCGCGACCCGTGCACTGGACGGAACTACTGTCGAATTTGCCGTATCAAAGAAAAGAAGAAGAAGATAAATAATGTGGGAATCTTAACGACGTAAGTAAAGAAAGCGTGTAAACAAATATACGCCCAGGCACGGCGTATTGTACGAACGTACGGTCGAATTCACCCTAGCAGGCCTGGAGATTCGACCTTTCTGTCGTGTTCATTTTAATTAATTCTGAAGAACGTGCTACAAATATTTAAAATGTGTCTCCATGTTGTCCTCCAGAAATTATTAATTCATCGTCTAGAAAAATAAAATCTGGTGCTCACCGCTAACTTTATTGTTGAAAAACGGGTTATATAGTTTTGAAATCGTTGTACGTAAAATATATTAATGGTAAGGTACTGTTTTTAAATAAAAAAGTTATTATAGTTACGGATTCGCCGGAAACGATTAAAATGTGAGTTTTGAGCAAACAAAAATTATTAGGATTATGTACCGCCTTAATGACCTTTCTGAGGTTGTTCTAAATTGGTTTCATTCTAAGTTGGCATGGAACCCAAAAATAATACAGACGTAAATTATAATTACGACCATAAATTGTTGTTCAAAATAGTAAAATGGGACAAAAATTATTCAGCTATAATTTATTGTCCTTAAAGGATGCCCGTATTATGTTTGTCTACTGTACTTTGTTTTACAGAAGAAGGAACTAGCTAACTAATCATCACACCCTTTCTCCGCAGGGGTAGGAAGAGAGGGCGGACCGTCAAACAAGTCGGGTTTCGCAAACACTCCTTACCTCATTCACATTCATATATCGTCTCATATGTACTATTCCGTTATTTTGACTCTTGACGTAGCCCGACTCAAGTATCTGATTCACATGCCATATCTTCCTTGGGCGCCCCCGACTTCTTCTACCATTCAGATTTGCGTCATATATCCTCCTAGGCTAGGGCAATAACATTATATACAAAGGTAATGCAACATCGAAAATGAAGAAAATTAGTGCAGTTTATTTTTACCTTCACATTTGCGTCATATATTCTCCTTAAAGCTAATTCACACGGTTCATTTATCTTTCATTTCGTGATTTCATTCCGCCTCTTTCCCTCGAAAATGAACCGTGTGAACACGAAAGTGAAGAGAGACAGTGCCGAATGAAGCATTCCAACAATGTTGGAATGCTTCCTTCGGCACTGTTCACTCGCAACCTGAATTTAACATCACGTGACGCGAATGATGTGTGTGAACACTCAGTGAACATTCTTTCACTCGCGAATTAGTCGGCCGAGAATGTTCTGGCGTGAGGACGAGTAGCCGGATCGGCTTAGACGTCAAAATGCTCCGTTTAGTTTGCTTTTCGAAATAACTAGTACACGTCTCATAGAAATCGTTGTTTCTCCATTACTATCATAGTGAAAAATATGATCTAAACGGTATTAGAAAGAAAAATAATGTTTTATATATTCAATATACCAATTAACCACAAAATAATACGAATGTACACTTTTATGGAACCAAAGTCTATGATCGAATTTGAAAAAAAATTGATGAAACATTGTGAATTTTTTATGAATTATTTTTATATGAAAGGACAAAAAATTGAGGTGACAGAAACATTTATAATTTATTTGTCTAACAAAATAAGTGTGTGTGTGTGTTTTTTTTTGTTACCAGTTATTTTAGTTAGAATAAACGCAAGGGGAGCCATTTTTAAAAATTTTAAAAGTTTACATTACAAATTATTCTATTTAAAAAATTACGTGGTTATTTCTAATAATAAATTTTGCAAGTACATTTCATCACCTTTCTAAAACAGTTTTTAGTTTTTGGATACGTTAATAAGTATTCCATTTATATGGATTTTATTGCAAGCCGAGGCTTATTTTGGATAAAAAATATTTCAAGGTGCAAAAATACTAGATATCAGTTTTCAGGTTATTATTTAACCATATGTTCATTTTATGGTGGTGCTGATATTTATTTACTGTTTTCAAGAATTGCCAATTTCTCGTAATTTAGTTCGACGTTATTGGAAATGTCAATTGAAATCGTAAATATTCCCGAACTTAGCCGTCAGCGCCGGACGAATTTTGACGCGAATGATGTGTGTGAACAGTCATTTCATTCGCGAATCAGTCGGCCGAGAATTTTCTAGTGGACTCGACGACTTCCAAACGAATGCCAATGCGCGCCGCGACTACGCTCGACGACTTTGTAGCGAGAATGTCGAGTGAATTCTTCTTTCGAAGGAACCATCTGAACATGCGGTGAAACGAGAATGGAACATTTCATCGAGTAAACCTTCATCCGAGTGAACCGTGTGACTTCAGCCTTACATTCCTTTATTGGTTCATTCGTTCTACATGCAGAAAACATCTGGGCATCCCTTTCTTAATCTTACTCGCGCTTACTTGCGCTTACTTGCGCTTATATCAGTCTTGCATTCTTCACGGATCCAGTGGCGGATACAGAAAAAACTCAAGGGGGGCGCTAAAGATATAAGAAAACTAAAAAGTAGACAACGGGGAGAATACGACAAACCGCACAAAGAGGAGACCGACTATATGATTTTGGCAGCCACCTCTGGTCTGGAGCTCCAAAATACCTAAAAAATACCCACGACTCTGTGCAGAAACGAGCGGTCCGCTTAATAGATTCTCCCATCTTAAAAGACGGATTGCAATCTTCAGAACACAGGCGTCCGGTGGGAATGCTATCCTTGTTCTACCGGTATTACAATGGCAGATGCTCCGAGGAACTAGCGTCATTGATCCCTTCGGCACCGGTGCATAATCGGGAAACACGCCAAGCGCGTGCCCAACATTTGTACACGGTTGACATTTGTCACATGAGAACGGGTCGTTTCTTCGACTCGTTCTTGTGTTCAACAGCTCGGCTGTAGAATGATTTTCCGGCCTCTGTGTTTCCTCCTTCCTACAACATGGATCTCTTCAAGACCAATGTTCATTCCTTCCTCTCCTCAAAAAGACTCTCCACACAGCATCCCAGATGAAATTATTTTCCTCAGGGCCTCCTGTGTGGAGTAAATGTAAAAAAAAATACTAACTCATTCTCTCGCAGGCTAAAACATACAGATGGATGTGTTTATTAAATCACAACGGTGCTAAAGAAGTTTCCACTTCAATAAATAAATAAAAGATTGACGGACCGCACATTTAAAACTTGTCTGGCCACAGGGAGCAGTAGGGCTGCATTACACGACCAAGGGAATCAAATACTTGGATCGGGCCGTGTTAAGGGTACCTTTACATGAGACGACGTATGAATGTGAATGAAGCAAAAGTTTCAATTTAGGAGGCGAGTGTGGGTACCGCCGCCACGGGAATTATTTATTGGATTAACAACACCTCTGCTATAAGTCATCCCAAGTGGATCGCTAAGTTTGGTGACTTAGCAGGGATGCCTGAGTTCGTGGGATGTGAGTAGCAGCGGAAGCATTTGCCCACGTACTGCGTGGCGAGCTGGAAAGGACTGGTTGAGGGAGACCATTTAACCTCTCCAGCAGGAATCCCTCGACCCATTTCCTCGCATCGCAGTGGGAGGGAAAGTTTCATCCGTCCATCTCTCCTGGACACACTAACCCAGAGAGTCCTAACCACCTATCATACCTTTTTCCTTCCACTATTAATATCCTTTCTCTAAAATGACCCTTCACATAGCATTTCCAAAGACATTTTTTTTAATAATAAAATAATAATAGGTATATTTTGTAATAGTTACCCAAAAATGACAGTGGATAAGTTTATGTATTCGAGAAGTATATTTACGAGAGATGGGGAGTCTGATAGAGATATTGAAAGAAGGGTAAATGCAGGTAACTCCGCATTTATGGAGGACTGAACGCCGTTGGCGCTAACAAAAAACTGTCGAAAGAAGCGAAGCTAGTAGTCCACAATGGAGTGCTTTTTTTTACATTAACTCCACACAGGAGGCCCTGATGCTGTGTGGAGGGTCTTTTTGAGGAGAGGAAGGAATGAACATTGGTCTTGAAGAGACCCATGTTGTAGGAAGGCGGAAACACAGAGGCCGGCAAATCATTCCACAGCCGAGTAACTAAAGTCGAAAAACGACCCGTTCTCATGTGACAAATGTCAACCGTGTACAAATGTTGAGCACGACTACGAACCGGGGTACCAACCCTGATGTATGGCAGTGAAGCATGAAACTGGCAGAGGAAGGACGAAAGCCATGTATGATAGTGTTAGAAAAATATGAAAATAATGCAAGGCTGATATAAGCGTACTAAGTAAGATTAAGAAAGGGACGTTTAGGTGGTTTAGACATGTAGAGCGAATGATTGAAGAAAGATTTTCTTGTATTTAGGGTGGCCAAGGGGGGGACGCGCGCCCCCTGCGCCCCCCCCCCCCCCCTGTATCCGCCACTGCACGGATCTCCACATTTATCACACGATTATACCTACATAGTTTTACCACACATACGCCTATCATTTCTACAGCATTCAGTTAGAAGAAAATATAATTTAAATTAAATTAAAATAAATATCTTTGTTTACACCACTATTAAATCGAAATATTGTCTTGTCTCAAAACCAATGGTTTCTTCATCAGGATAAACATACTCGCATAATGAAAATATAAGAACATACAAGCAATTATATTATCAAAGGACAAATAAGTATCTATAGACAAAAACATTACAATGAGTGGTGATTAATTAATTATTATATATCACAAAACAAATATAATTATTATATAATAGGTTCAAAAGTTCCAATAAGATCAAAAGTTTCAATAGAATCAACGTTCTAATAGGATCACAAGTTCCAATAGAATCAAAGGTTTTAAAAGGGTCAAAAGTTCCAGTTCAGTATATCTACATCAGAAAATTAGTAATTTATATTTTAAAAATGAAAACCGTAATATGTAGGTACGTATGAAATTTGTATTCAGGTCGGACGAAGTTCTGTCTTTCATGTATTTTTTTCTTTCTTTAAGGCGCTAATAAATAAGAGCAACGGAGAAATTTAGGAATTATTTTTACATAAAATGACAGGCGTCCATCTTCCTTTATCGGTTGACAAATTTCGCGTACAAATATTTATAAATGTACGTGTTCTGTACGGCTATCCAATAAATATCAATGTTTTCATACTTACATCTAAATTACGTGGAATTTATAAGTACGTCTTACATAATTAATACATTTACTTGAGAAGATCACCATACTAGGCAGCTGCCTGTTTCATGGTGACCAACGGATGATAGTTATTTTGAAATGAAGTCTAGTATGTGTAAACATATTTAAGTAAGATTATAAAAAAATTATAAAATTGGTAGAAATGTTTCCAATAACTCATAAATTGCCAAAGTTATCTCGAAAATAAACACAAATAAATAAGGTAGCTGTTATAAATGTACATTAATACACACACATACATACACATACTTACATGAACATGCATTTATGCATACCCTCACATACATGTATATTCATCTTCTTCCTTGCGCTGTCCCAACTCATTGCCTAGGTAGGCTGTTGGGGTCGGCTCTTCTCGTTCTCAGGTTGTAATATCTTCTGTTCTGGGTATCGCCTTCATCCAGGCCGTTTCTCTGAAGAATTTTGGAACATTGAGTCATCCAGGAGTTCTTTGGTCTTCCTCTGGATGACTGTCGATGAAGCTCCATACTCCTGCCGACCATCTAAGCATTCGCATTTCTGCTGTTTCAAGTTGCCTAGTGTAGGAGTTATGTATAGTCCAGCATTCGGAGCCATACATTATTGCGGGTCTCACAACAGTGCGGGTCTCACAACAGTGCGGGTCTGGTATATCTTTCCTTTCAGTTTTATAGTCATTTTGGAGTCACACAATATTCCTGTTACGGATCTAAATTTAATCCATCCCACACCTATTCTATGGATGACATCCGCTGCACATCCTCCGTCTCTGTGGATTAGTGAGCCCAGATACTTAAATGAATCACAGCTGGCTAATGTTACTCCATCCAGTTGCATCGAAGGAGTTACAGCATTTGTGTCTTCAAATGGTAAATACAAATATTCAGTCTTTTTCCTGCTAATTTTTAGGCCATTATCCTCCAGAATCTTTCTCCACCTTTCCAGGCTATTCTGTAAGTCACAATGATTATCTGCTATCAGTACTACATCATCTGCAAAAAGCATAGTCTTCTTGACTTGTTAGATGATTCATGACCATTATGAATAGCAGTAGGCTGAGGACAGATCCTTGGTGTACCCCCACTTTAAATTGAAATTTTGGTGATGTCCCTGATGTGCATCTTACTTGAGTTTCAACGTTTGTATACATATCTTGTATGGAGAGCACATATCCTTCTGGTACATTGTGGGCTCTCAATGCCGCCCATATCAGGCTTCGGGGAACCCTGTCAAATGTATATTCATATATGGTCGGTGGTTGAGTGGGCATAGCGCTTGGGTCTCACCCGAGCGTCGCGTGTTCGATTCCTCGGCTGGCTAAGTCCTCCATCACAACACAAGCAACATTTTCGGCTTTCTGTGATGGTAGTAGGAGATTTTCAAACATTGTTGGGTTATTCGTAACCCGGGAATGTTTGTCTTTCTTTAAAAAAAAAAAATATATATATATACATATACATACATATATACACTTACATACATACACACGTACATGTACACACACATACACACATATATATACACCTATACCTATACAACGTGTCCGGAAACTCGTAGTACAAGCGGGAAACTGGTGAATCTACATCACGTAGAGAACCCAAAAAACTTATTTTTTTCGATCTGAGCATTTCGATTTTAATATTATTTTTTTTCTATTTTTCCATTTTTTCGGCAGCTAAAGGGTTAAAAAAAATTTTGAGCCCGGTTTACCCTTCGTTGCATTTTATAAGACATTACACAGCTGAAATTAACCCCCTAGTGAAATTTTTTTTCAAATTTAACCTAAAAAATTCCAACTTCGGACCCGATTTACTCGAAAACGAAAGCTCAAATCAAAAAAAGTTAAACTACAAAATTGACTCCAAATGTGATGTGGATTCTCCAGTTTCCCGCTTGTACTACGAGTTTCCGGACACCTTGTATATATACACCCTCTGGAGACGGGAGACGATGAAATACCCTCCGTAAACGGCTATTTACATTCATTTTAGTGTTTACATACATAATTTTTTTTTTCTCAGTTTAATTTTTCATGCTTATTCGTTTATTTAATTTAATTTATGTGTTGTTATTTACTTTTTACCATAACTTATTATTTATCTTTTTTTGTTATTTTACATTATGGAATGTATTGCATTGCACTTCCCCTGCATACATTCTGGAATAAACTTATATTATTATTATTATTATACACATACATATATATCTACACATCCATATACACGTAAACATCCATATATATCTTCTTCCTCACACATGTAAACAATATATTTAGGTAAACAGAATAAAAAACCTTAACTCTGCCAAATAATATCAGTTATCTTCTATTATGTTCATATAACCAACCAAGCTGTGAGTATAGAATGATTAGGATTTTTTAATATTCGATTTAATATATATTTTTTACATAAATTTTAGCTTTACTAAGCACCCTTGGTGTGGTGTTTAGAAAAAAAAAGTATTTTTATAAACATGAAAACAGTACAATACGTGATTTATTCTGGAAAACGGAGAATTCTTTGAACGCTAATAAGATTAGCAGAATATTTAACACCAATATCTTAAAACTTTCACGTCTTTAGAGTCCTTTTACCTCAAAACACACTAATGCAACTGGAATTGAAGCTTTTTCTAAAATAATCACAACTTCTCCGTGTGTTTGCTCCCGCTTTTAACCAAACAAAGAGCTGTTTATTTATCATTCTGCGGTGGCAACCGAGTAAAGCCTCGTTAACTTTTAACGCCAACAATGTGCCCAGAATTGGAGAGAACCTACTTAACACTTGCAAGTTGGTTAATCATTCGGAGATGTTGAATTGATTCACAATTACCCTATTATAATCATTGATTCCATGACAACTGAGAATCAAGGGCGGCTGGTTGCACAGTGTGTTCGTGTGCAGCACTGGTAAATTATATCGTCTAATATTAACGCTTTATAATAACTTACCGAAAAATATAAAATCTATGAATCTCATTAAAAATATCACCTACCAATATAATGCCTAATATAATATGAATCAGGGAGAGCAAATTCTCAAAGTTCCGCGCGAAGTTACCCTGTCCCGGTGTGCAGGCCGATTGCAAGCGGAACGAATTATGTTTTTGTATCGAATATCCCAAACATCGCCAGCGCGCAACGCCGGCCACATGTATGAAAAATTAAGCTATATTGGTGTGCCACCCGGCGGCCTTTATCATACAAACATAAATTTGGATTTAAGGTAAAAATACTTAACCAAACTGAAAAATTCTTTTTTTTAATCAAAAGGTACAGCAAATACCCATATTTTACATGTATTTACTTTTTTATTGATTGGTGTTTTAAATTATAAAACGCAGATCATTAAGGAATTCAATTTTTTTATAGGTAACTTTGACAATTTTGCCCTCGTGCTGTTTATACATTGTTTATAAATACTGTTTGTATCCTGTTTATCATGAAATATAAAACTAACTAACCAACCATCACACCGTTTCCCCGCAGGGGTAGGCAGAGAGGACAGACCGCCAAATAACTCGGTCTTGGCACATACTCTTTGCCTCACTCACATTCATACATCGTCTCATACATTCTTTTCTATTATTCCGACTTTCGACATGGCCTGACTCAAGTATCTGATTCACTTGCTCGTGCCATGTCTTCCTCGGGCGTCCCCGGCTTCTTCTACCATTCACATTTGCCTCGTATATTCTTCTTACACTACTTTCAAATTTATTTTATTTTATGAAATATGAAATATAAAATAAAATAAATTAAACATTGTAAAAAAAGAGTTTTTTGGGTTGAAATTTAAGATTTATTTACGAAAAAATTGTATTGTGTTTTTATTTTCTTAGTACAGAAAAAAGATCTGTTCAAAAAATTAAAATTTTAATTAAAAAGCGATAATGTAGAAGTTTTCGCACCTTGAAAACAGCTTAAAATAGACCTTGGGGCCTAGTCACTAACTTTTATGTTTCATAAACAGTCAGTTAGCGAAACTAGGTAGTTCTCTCCAAATAAGATTAGTGGAATCATTTTTACCTAATGTTGCTTAGTAATCGTTATCTCATAGTTACGGATTATCAGTGAACCACCACGTTTTCAGGGCAGCGGCCGACACAGCTTAAAATCAAGTAATTTCAACCCCCATTTGAAAAGTCATTAAAAGTTATGAAAAAGAAAAAAAAAACAACTGGGCGATTCCACATTGGGCATTTAAATTAAATTATTCTTGGAAGAGCTACATTTTAACATGTTCACTTTGTATTCGTTTGTAAGAATTTTTTTGAAATATTTAAACAGTTAGGAGGGAGGTTCAAAGTGCTATCGCGGGTGGAACAAATTTGGACATATCTTTCCAGATCGTAAGACAAAAACACAAATGTCTGTTAATTGTGAAATATTTATTATGTTATGCCTTTATATTTTGTTAGGCGTTAAACTAATCAACCACAAATTTAAAAAAATAAACAATATGGGAAAAAAAAAAAAGAATTATTCGCTTTTGAAGCAATTACGGGTGCAACATCAAATTATCGCGGGAGCAACCCGTCTAATTTAAGTGGATGTAAACATCAATAAAAACTTTAAGAGGAACGAAATAAAAGATCAAACAATGTTTTTGACTAATCAGTACACTTCTTTGTCACTTATGTTAATTATTTCTTTTCGAAAACGTCAATATTCGCCGAAAATTCCATGAACAAATTATTTCCATCAGTCTTTTTCTCTGGCATTTCCAACTTCGAAAAAGTCTTCAAAATGCACGTCTGCTACATCATTTACGATTTTCATTATTATTTAATTAATATTAATATCTTGTGGTATATTAATGAAATAATTAATATAATTAAGATATTGTAACCTAATTGTAACCAGGGTTGCCAGGTTTTTTCCAAATATATACCAAACAGTGAGCAAAAAAAAAAATTCGAGGTGAATTTTCCTACATTTCGGTGGTACCTTGGCAAATCAAAACCCACGTCGCGGGTAAGTACTAAGTACGTAGTCACCTGATGTGTAACACTAATCCGCGAAATGGCTCGAAAACAGTGAGCGTGTGCACGAAGCGGCAACATCGCACAAACTAAGTAGGGATGCTACGCAACATCGATTGCCGATTGCATCAAATTTGACATTTAAATCGTTTATTAGGGAGAAAAATTAATCAGAAATAAATACCGAACCGCCCATACTTCGGTATTTTTGTCATACCGAACACCGAACACGGTGCTAAAATACCGAACGGTTCGGTAGAATACCGAATACCCGGCAACCCTGATTGTAACCGATTTAACAAAATTTTTATTATGTCACTTTTAATGACTTTTTTTTTAAAGTTAGCTTCATTAGCTCCTTTTGGAGGTATTGAAGTTGCATGATTTTGAATTGTCCGGTCACCATAATTATTGATGTTACCTCCACGGAGTTAAAAAAAAACGTAAGTGACCGAAGTTTTTTGTTTTTGTTTTGAAAGGATAATTTTTCTGTTCAGTACCTACGATGAACGGAAGTTCAGAGCGCCACTGCCTGTACAGTGAAAAGACAAGGGGAACTATATATGTGGCAATCGGTTAAGGTGCGTTGCGAGACGGGAAAAACTGTGAAAATGTTTAATAAAACACGACTCGTTTAAAATAGAGCAAGAATCTCGTTATCATTTGACATATCATTTGACTGTACATTTGTTTTTTAACGTTCCGGTTCAAGTTTGTTGTACTACCTGTTTATCTCGCCAGAGTTCTTCTGATCGCGGTACGTGGTATATTATTAAGCTGTCAAATCGGAATAATCAATATAATAGTTCATAATTAACAATGTAGGTATTTTAGTAGGTACCTATCTACTTACAAATCTTATGATTTCAGAGGAAATTTTGGTTTTGTTTATTAAATAAGAAAAAAAGAGAAACATACTTTTTTGAAGGCGAGGTCACAGAATTACTAGTTTCTGAAATCCAATAAGGAACTCCACTGAAAAATATTATGGCTTTAAAAAAATATGTTCATATATATCAATAAAAGCTGATTCTGAACATATAAGTTTTATTTAATAATATTAAACGCAGAGTTTTTAAAAACATATTAAAAAGTCCATTTTTAATCGGGTCGTAGAAAAACACCGTCAAGTTGGCATTATTTAAATGTTTAGTGGTGACGTCACTGTTACTCTTGTCGTGACGTCACCGTAAAGTCATCGTATGTGAAATGTATGGGAATGTAGGTATGACACAAGCCATCGTATTAATTTATTCATTTATTTACATACTGTTTATAGAGATTTAGTTGTTGTGTTTATTGAAATAATATTTAGGCCTAAATAATGTTTCAAAAATAAAGGTATCTCTTATTAGTTTATCTCTATTATTGAAAATATTCAAAAACTACTGCACAAAAAAAAATAGTAATGCTACTTCTAGGGAGAATACTGCGAACAACGAAATTCAAAATGGCGGCAGTTGATCAGCTGATTGCCCGATCCTATAGTAACTTTCCAGGAGTGATGACGTCACACGATTCACCATACGTACGGTGGTTTTCGGGGATCTTGAAAAATTAAAACTTTGACAATTATTTTAACTATTAAAACTAACTCTGAAAAAAATGCAGTTATTTAAGTTAGAAGGTCATTATTCATTTAAAAAATTGGACTGGAGTTCTCTATTCTGATTCGATTTGTGCGGCACGTGGTCGCTGTGCCACTGGGTTTCATACAAAGATATTGTTTTATTACATATCGTAAAAAACCGTTACTAAACACACCTTGATACCTAGTCTGGCTACATGGAAAATGTTTGCATAAGAGCATCCAGTCCCATTTCGTTACTTTTATAAATGGCCTTGACTGAAGTACACGTCTTGCATAGTATGAGGTAAGATTGTGGTTCATACATTGTGTCTAACATAATTTAGGTAAAGGCACACACTTCAAATCTTATTTCTTCATCGTGTCAACGGTCGTATGATTGCGATCGTGTTGAAATGTCACAAATGAAACAAAATTATAATCCTAAATTCATCTACGTGCATTCGATATCAAATAATATGATTTTATCGTACTGCAACTGCAACCGTTCGGGAAAATAAAACTGTCATTAAATCGAATAAAAACTCACGTTTTTACAAATGACCTCATTTTATACCTTTATGTAGGTCACTGTACAATTTTGTCGAGGCTTTCGACCAACAAATTTGGATTGTTTGAGAGGAATCCAGCGACTAAAATATTTTACATTTATACATAACTAGCTGGCTCCCGGCGTGCGTTGCAATGCCATATTCAAAGAAATAAATTGTTTCTCACTGCTTGTCCTTTCCCGTGCGTCCCCGTTCCCCTTCCCCTTCCACCTCCCCCGCCTACCCTCACCCTCCCTATTGCGTTCCATATAATCAGTCCCAGTACACTCAGTTTTCAAACAGCTCGCGTGCCACCTATTACAAATTTTTTATTAAAAATTTTATTTTCCATAATATATTAAAAATATTCATTTTTTTATATTACAAAAACAATCAATCAAATTAAACGTAGGTACCTATTTAAAAATATCTGTAATTTTAAAATCCGTAGACAATTCTTTTGTTACAAAAAAAAACAGCTGCCTGCTAAATTCACATTCATCAAACGTGCGAAGTAAATAGTCGTTAACTTTTCTGAAATTATCTAATTTTCTTAATTTTTATTTCCGTAAGAACCTTCTACAATGTATTAGAAAACTTAAAAAAAATATGAATGAAATAGGTAAGTCGTTCTGAAGTTATGACGTGACCAAGGGAAACAGGGATTCATTTTTATATATATATTGATGTTACATATTAAGTACATTTAAACATAATGTTACATATTACATTATTATGTATTAGTTTCGCTATCGTGCCATTTTGAGCGTTGCATCGATCAATTAAGTAAATTAAGATTGTTGATAATCTTGTAGGGATTAAAATGTGATCAATTCAGATTTGGTATTCAGGTGTATCAAGGCCAGATAGAAGGTAGATAATAATGGATTATACCTACAATATTTAGCTTCATTTGTAAACAACTCGAAAGTGTATTTTTTTTATTGAATCTGTTTTAGGGATAATTTTTTATTGTGCAATAATATTCATAATTTTGTAAAATTCGAAATAAATCCTAAAATTATTCGAGATTCCCTGTCGGTCTCTTTCAGCAATCTTTTTATATAAAAATATAAATGTTTATTTGTTTACCACGTTTTTTTAATGTGAATACCGCACAACTTCTCCCGTCTGGGTCTGGAGCCAGTGAGACTATGGCACCCCCAAATTGCAGTGTGTTGTGAGGCTGAAGGTAGTGGGAAGGGGAGGAGATGGGAAGAGAAAGGTGGGGAAGTACCTGGATATTAAGATCTGGTCACCAAACAAGGCTTAAGCCGTTTCAAGCAACGTTTCAATTCTGAATGATGGCCTTACACGGGGCGATAGACTATATATTATTTTTAATTAATTATTATTTGTGAAATAACATAAATTAATCAAATAAAATTTATTTGCGGATGCCCGGATTTTTGTGCGCACGCCCGCGAAGATTTCTATATACAACGCCGAGCTCTGGGGTTATGAAATTTGTACGCAAAATTTTACAATAGGTGGCGTACGAGTTGTTTGAAAAAATGTGTGTATTTCGTATAGTTTAGCGGCAGGCAGGGAAGGCGGCAGGGAGTGGGGACGAGGGAGGAGGAGGGGAAGCGGGAGGGGAACGGGGGCTGGAACAAGGACGTATGGGAAAGGACATGCGGAGAACGGGTGACGGGGGGTGGGGGATGAGAGAAGTAGAGGGAGGATTGCAAAGGAGACATAGTAGTGGTAGGGAATGTAGGGGGTAAGTTTGGAAACTCCATGCTTCTCACACGGACGGCTGTACGTAGCCTGATCATGCATCGGAAAACCTTCTGATTTATTCGGGTACGCACCAGAAGAAAAACAAAAAAAAATATTGTGTATCCAAAAGCTGAAGTGCTTTTGGATAAACAATATTACAGATAAAAACACGAACTCTTTTTTTCATCGAGTGGTATTGCAACACATGCCCGGGTACTCGCTTGTTATTTATAAAAATAAAATGTATCGCGCTCTAATGTGTATGTAACGAGGAAATTCCTCCTTGTGGTAATATTTTTTGAATTGTTTTATTTCATAATATGGAAAAACTTTCTTGTGACAATTTTGATCCAAAATTTATTTTAGGAAAACATTTTCCAATGCTGGCCTGAACTTAACAAATTAATACTATTTAAGCTTACGATTTTGCATAATTCGATAAGGTTGTTAGGCGAGAATGTAATTGAAACATTTTCAAAATAGATTATAGGATCCACAAAAATTAGCAATATTAAATTTAATAACTAATGCCTACAATACACGACATCTTTTTCAGCCTGATTCCTATTAGAGATCAAAGTCAACATTTTACGCTTTACTCGATCGCTATTTTCATCTCCATTTTCAAACCTACGATTTCAATTGTCATCACTGCAAACAACACATGAACCACGCAGTTTGCTGTGATGCCAACTGAAATCGTAGATAGGAAAATAGAGATGAAAATAGCGATCGCGTAAAGCGAAAAAAGACTTTGGTTTCTAATCGGAATAGGGCTAAAAAAAGGTGTCGTGTATTGTCGGCATGACTAACTCGCAGGACCGCCAAACAACTTGATCTTGGCTCACACTTCTCGCCTCATTCACAGTCATACATCGCCCCATACACACTATTTTATTATTCTGACTCTTGACGTAGTCCAACTATGTATCTGAATCACTTGATCGTGCCATATCTTCCACGGGCGTCACCGACTTGTTCTATCATTTACATTTGCGTCATAATACTTATGTAAGTTATTATTTGTACACTAACTGATTGTTGGAAATTAGAACCTACTAGCTAATAGTTCGCGGCAACATTTTCTACTTTCGCTGAATCAATGGAAACATCGATTGGCTATCAAAGGACGATGAACAAGACAGCATTTTAGATTTACGTATATGGTTTTTTAATATTTATTTTTATATATGTTTTTAAAAATATTTTTTTATAATTTTTTTAGAAAAGATTTGTCCTTACTGGGATACCTTGTTGTACGTGGTTACACGTTTAAATTATAAGAAAGTACCTACCTATGTGAAAATATTATGAGAGGAAAAATATAAAGCAATTTCTAGAAGAAATTCAAGCTTTCATTTTGTAGGTTGCAAAATTGTATCTATATTCTTTCTTCCCGTGTGCATAATCCATATCTAAAGGCTCTGCAACCGGGCCCGAAAAGAAGAAGATGGAGAGATACGAAATTACGAATGGTAGAGGAGAGCGCTAACATTTACAGCGACAAAATCGATGCGAAAATTGCGAAAATGTTTAATAAAACACGACTCGTTTCAAATAGAGCAAAAATCTCGCGGGAATTATCTTAAACAGCATTTAAAGAAACACTGTGAATTTTTTCATACATATAACTTGTAAAATAACTGAAAGAAACGTGTTAATAATAATTTTTGGAGCATACTTTGCGATTTTTTTCTATCGAGGGAATTTTACAAAATTTGCGTTTCGGCGCGGGCAAAGTCTGGATATTATCTTCAAGAATAACATATATTCTTTTAAGAGCTTTAAAACTTACCGTGTTTAAGGGAAATGTGTAATAAATCGGTACAAATCCGCGGAGAGAGATAGCATCATTGGGCTCACAGTACATGAGCTACCCTACGGGTCTTTTATTGATTGAATAAAGACCAAATATTCAAGAGCTGGAGTTATTATTGAAGAGTTACTCCAGCCACACTTCCCTTGGAATCTGGTATTACCACGCCGGATTGCTCTGTCAGGAGAGCGGAAGTTGAGATCCTGAACAGGCCCTTAATGCTTCTTTTGAAGTCGGTTATTTTTTTAATGGTTTTTATTACAAGAAGGAGGATATTAAATAATTTTATAAAGAAATATGCAATATTGTCCAAAAGTCGTTCTAATTGTAAGGTTGGTGGAATGTAAGTCGTAATGAGGATCTTGTGAATCGGCCCGATTTGTCTGTGTAAAGTTATCTTGGTTTTTGGATGTGTAAATTAGAACATCTTGTGTATACCTAGATATAATTGTTTCAGAAAATATTAAATTCGGGGCTTTAAAAACATAGTCTGTAGCAAAGGCGGATCCAGGATTTGTTTCTGGGGGGGGGGGGGGGCACAAGGGGCGGACTGCAAAAAAATCAACAATTTAGGATTTTTTTTCTGGGGGGGGGGGGGGGGGGGGGGCACAAGGGGCGGACGGTTACAAGTTCAAGTATATAGAAGATTTATGAAAGTGTCAAAACAATAGAAAAATTAAATGTTTAATAAAGACAGTTTCTGCTTCTAAGTATGTACTGTGATGAAATCTCCACAGTACACAAAAATACCGTGCCCCCGTGCCCCCCCCCCCCCTAAATCCGCCTATGGTCTGTAGTAGTTCTGATGGGGACTCTAATATATATATAGTATAATTTTAATTTTATCAAGATCCTCAAAGTGAACCAATAATTTTTTTTATTCAATATATTATATAATAAAGATACGCTTTTAACATAATAAATAATAATAAACAAATTATAGTATGGAAATAATCTATCTATCTATCTATCTTCTTCTTCTATATAAATAAAAATGAATCGCCTAAAAATGTATGTACGCGCATAACTTCCGAACGACTGCACCAAATTGGATAATTCTTTTTTTTGTGTGTTCGTTATTGTCAGGACAAGGTTTGTATAAAACTACTGGTGAGCTCTGGCATTATGAAATTTGTATAAAAAAAATTGCTCTAGGTGGCATGCGAGCTGTTTGAAAACTGAATGTACCGGGACTGAATGTATGAAATGTGGGAGGTGGGTGGGGGGAGGGGGGTTCGCGGGACGGGGGAAGGGGAGAGTGGAGTGGGGAGAGGAAAGGTGGAGGAGTTGTTGGAGTGTGAACGCAAAAGGGGAAGGGGACGCGGGAGAAGGGGAGTAGTAAAGGGAACGGGAACGGGACGAATGGGAAAGGACACGCAGTGAGAAACAATTATGGCATAGCAACGCATGCCGGGAACCAGCTAGTAATTAAATATTCACGGCAATTTCACAATCGACCGACTGGTAGAATCACGAACTACGGTTGCCCGAACTGTGAAATTTCTTTGTATTCATTGATAATAATTACATGTATAATTAGACTTCGCAAGTTTTGCGCTACTGAGAATGGTAAGTATTTTACGAGTTATGTAAGCACTGTAATTTTTTTAGTCTTAGATAATATAATACATAATTATTCAAGATGCGTAGGTAGGCAGTGACCTAACTTCCAAATCTTTTACGATATTGAAACAATATTATTTATTTGTTATTCTAAACGTAGGACGAACAATAGAAAACTTTGACAATTACATTTGTAATAAGCTATTATATTATGATCCTAATAAATAAAACAAATAATATATGTAGGTACATAGTTGTATATACGTACGTGGTAAACGTGGTTTTCGGCGTTTAGTTTTGGTGTAACCGTCAAGTTCCGGAAACCAATAAGGGGGCATACATTAATTACGTGAGCTCAAAAGGGGGAAGGGGGTCCAGCTAAATCTCACGTTACTTGAAAAGAATATATGAAGTGGGCCAAATTTATCTCACCAAGGGGGGGGGGGATGTGGATTGGAAGACAAACTGCTCACGTAATTAATATATGCCCCCTAACTACTTAGTTTTGCCCCGTCGTCAATTATTTTTTTTGTGGATTTCAATTGCCTCTGTCATTGGATGTGCACGGTGCGTTATGGGTCTTCCTAGTATTTCAGGAACAAGTGTCGGAAAATTAAAATTATAACTTGACCGGTCAGTGGTTGAGTGGGCATAGCGCTTGGGTCCCACCTGGGCGTCGCGTGTTCGTTTCCTCGGCTGGCTAAGTCCTCCATCATAACACAAGCAACATTTTCGGCTTTCTGTGGTGGTAGTAGGAGATTTTAAAACATTGTTGGGTTATTCGTAACCCGAGAATGTTTGTGTTTCTTTAAAAAAAACTAAACAAGGAGGAAGCGCTACTCGGCATAATAACCCAAAAATTAATCACGATAATTATTATGTGATGAGCCTGAGCCCCCTTGAGCCTGCCCAGGCCGCCTGGTCAGTTTTTTTTTTTTTGTTTACAGTGAATACCACACAAGAATCTCAACTGCTCCCGTCTGGAGCCAGTGGGACTATGGCATCCCCAATTGGGGTATGTTGTGAGGCTGAAGGTAGTGGGGAGGGGAAGGAGGTGGGGAAGAGGAAGGTTGGGAAGTACCTGGCTATTCAGATCTGGTCAACAAACACGGCTAAAGCCATTTTCAAGCAACGTTTCAATTCTGAATGGTGGTCTTACACCAGGGCGATACTGATAGTATCTTCCACTCTGGAACTTGCCGCAAATATACTATATATTATTTTAAATGAATTAATTGTGAAATAACACAAATTAATCAAATAAAATTTATTTGCGCATGCCGGGTTCGAACCCGCGACCTCCGGATTGTGAGTCAAGAGTCTTACCCACTGGACTACGGAGGTTGTCAAACGCCACTGTGCACATAATTCAGTATGAAAAACATAAGTTTATATTTCATACGAAGTCATTATATCAAGTAGGTGCCTTTTAGTAGAATCAAGAACCGGAAGAACTCGCAAGTAGAACAGTGTCTTACTTGAACAATTTTTACTTCCCGTTTCCCTATTATTTCTTTGACGCGCCTACTAGAGATAGATGGAGAGGTTTGCTAAATTACATCCTAATCGAACCATTCTTGGTTTCCTAGGTATTTAACCACTGGTTAATAATAAACACATTTCTGCTGGTATTGAATAGCACTGTGTTCACTTTTTATTTATGATTGCGGCAACACTACACCAGTGGAAATAAATCCGTGTAACCATAAAATAATAATAACTAGGTTCGTAGTAGCTACCCTACCCACTATTTTAATTCAGATGTCCATGTGTCTGTGTGTGAACTCAATGGACAACACACACATACACATTTAAATTAAAAAAATCAGAGTGTGCAATTCACGCAGACAAGAGTGGGGAGACCATGAAGCACTTTTTAGCAATGTGAAGGAATGATTTTTCATATTTTTGTCTTCGATTTCCAGTGCACCTTTTCCTATACATTTGGTCATCTTATTAATATTTGTGTTTTATTCTTCCTAGTCGCTAGATGTCGCTTTCTTTTGTGTTTTCTTTGCCTGTTCATTTTGGAGTGGTTTGAAGATTTTTATTTTACAAAAATAAAAATATTTTTTTTTTGGATTTCGTAGGATTCGACCCTTGGTTCGCTGAATGTCTCTAGCCGCTAAGGTTCGTCAGGCGCTTCATATCATTAGATCATAGGAAGCTTGCGTGGGACCGTGGATTTATCGTATTATGTTGGAAATAAATAAACATTATATTGCTATTCTTGCTAGCTAAATCCCGTAGATTTTTTTGTATATCTCTTTTAGTGTCGCTCGCTTACGTTTCATCGAGTTTCAAATCACAACGGTGCTAGAGAAGTTTTCACTTCAAAAAAGTGCCTTACACGTAGAACCGAAATATGTCGAACAGAAGAAAGTTACATCAAATACGAGTTATATCGTATACAATTTGGTGAATTCGAAGATTCCTGCCTATCTGTTTGACAGACTGCAGTGGATACTGCAGTGGTCCCATGTCTCTTATGCACACAGTGCACGCCAAAGAGACTATTTACTGGTTCTCCCGAGACATAAAACTGCTGGATTTGAGGTTAGTTTCAGCGATTCATCATCAAAACTTTGGAATGGAATACCACTGCCTATTCCAGTGATGGGCAAAGTACGGCCCGCGGGCCACCTCCGGCCCGCAAAAGTATTTAATCCGGCCCGCCGACGATCTTTCAAAATTATAAGTATACCTATTATACACTATAAATTTAGGACTCCAGATACTAATATCTACAGCCTGTATGTCTGACGAATATCTACAGCTCATATGTTGAACTAATATCTACGAACTTCAGAGTGTTGATTAATATCTACAGAGCGTAGGTTGAACTAATATCTACAGAGCGTAGGTTGGACTAATCAGCTAAATGTGTCTAATAGTCCGATATTACGATTTTTTACATACACACTTACATAAATTAAGTTTTTTAAACTGCATACGCAATATTACATTATTCCAATATGCTACACATAATTGCAAATCCAACCTCTGCCAGTGCTGTAGATATTCGTCAACACTTTGATTCTCATAGATATTAGTCAACAGTTTGTGCTGTAGATATTCGTCAACACTTTGGTTTTCATAGATATTAGTTCGATTTTTTCAGTTTTTGGAATTCCTGTAGATATTAGTAGACGCCTCCTAAATTTAGAAGGATCGTCTGCGTCAAAATATAATAATCGCCAGCTGTATAAAGTAAATTATTTGGATTTGAAAAAGAAGCCATTTCTAGACTAGCCACGTAGTTCATGTGTTGCGTTGCAATGCGAATTTGAAACTAGGTTTCAAGATTTTAAGAATATTCAGTCATCGCTTGATGTTTTTTCAATGCCGAAGAATGTCCCTGCAGAATTGCAGTTAGAAATTGTTGAAATGCAGTGCAGCTCCCATTTAAAACCATTGTTCTTATTCCGAAAAATTAGATTTTTGTAGAAAACTGCCGAAAACTGAATATCTAAAGATCACGCCAAGAAAATAATAGCAATGTTTGAGTCGTCGCGCGTCATATGTCGGCGAACAGACGTTTTCGACCATGAAATTGCGAAAAACCTCCGTCAGAAATCGGTTAATTGATGAGCACCTTTTCTCGCTGCTAAAGGCATTTGCAATTTGCATTTGAAGACATTATGGCCAATCAAAAACAATTTCATATGTCTTACACACCAACCATAACAGGGCCATAAAATAAAAGTTAAATAATTGTAATCTGTAACTTATATTAGCGTTTGTGTGTAAAGTTTTATAATTAAAATATAGATTTTAAAACAAAATGCATTTTGGCTATACTCCTGGCCCTCCTCTGAAATTTTTTTAAACTTTCTGGCCCGCCATGAAGAGAGTTTGCCCACCACTGGCCTATTCGAATATCGGCATCATCTCAGTGCTTCAAGAAGCTCTGCGGCGAGTGGTTGCTGACTGCACATTCAACCGCACAACATCTTAATTGATAGAATTTACAATTAAAGAAATACCTACTTGTGTTTCTGATTTAATTATTTATTTTGAATTTTAATATTTTTTGCTTTATTTGAATTTTGATTTAAATGATTTAATTATAATTTAATTTTAATTAGATAGGTATTATAAATATCTCATATTATGTGTATTATATTAGAGGCACTTGAAGATTTAAAAAAAATGTGGAATCAGTCATAAATTATAAACCACACAAAATTTATGTGATGTAGATTTTATAACGGAACTCTCCGTGTTAGGACTCTACCGATTCCTGTAACCCTTTTTAGTTGAGTTTTTTTTTTAAATTTTCGAAATAAAACAATTTCTTAAATACAACACTTTCATAAAATCATTTCTTAAATATAAAGAAAAAAAAATATGTTCCAGGGAACAAATTTTTAATTTTCGGTGTGAAATTTTTCTACAACGATTTAAAAAAAAATGTCTTTTATTTTTTTTTACATGAGCTCCACACAGGAGGCCCTGAGGAAAATAATTTCCCTCAGGGCCTATGTCATCTTTGAGAGTGTTGTGTGGAGGGTTTTTTTAAGGAAAGGAAGGAGAGGAGAGTTCTGGGAAGGAAAAGGATTTAAGGGGTGGGTAGGAATCTGGGGTTCAGTATGTCCTGGTCATTCGCTTCCAAGACCTAGACAAACCTCACCCCATGAACCCGGGCACCCCTGCTAAATCACCAAACATAGCGAACCACTTGGGGTGACCTATGGCCGAGGTGTTGGTTATCCAATAAAGGTTCCCGGGACGGCGGTACCCATTCCCGCCTCCCAAATTGAAATGTCCCAAGTCTAAATGGATACCATTAACATTACAAGTTAGAAACTCTATTCCTTTATTAAAATCAAAAGTTTGGTTTGCCTCTAATACCAAAGTGATTAGCAAACTTAGAGAAAACACATAGTTAAGTTATTTATTAAGTTGTAAATTCTTTTCACCACTTACCTCAAGCTTAAACCACTCTCCCTAGTTTGGATACTCCTTCGCTAAGCTTCAGGCACGAAACATATATAAAACATACAACCTATTTAATTTACCGATACTGTTTAAACAATCCTAATATAATATTCAGAAATCCACCGTAAAATTTTTTGAACAATGATTATAAATAAAATCATTGTAGAAAACTTTTACACACAATTTTTTGTATTTCTTGGGCACTGACTATGTAACAATTTCTAGACATTTTTGTTTTGAAAAGTTTTATTTTTCGATGTACATTTATTACTTTAATTTTAAATTTTTTGCGACCGGTTTCGACACGTCCGTATCATTAACGAGCAAACTTAAAACTTTAAGTTTAAAGTTTAAACAAAAATTTTACACACAAAATTTACATTTTAGTCCCTAGAACAGTGGTTCTTAACCTTGGTTCGATTGAACCCCAGGGGTTCGGTGAGTCAGTCTTGCGGGTTCGGCGAGGTCAAGACACACCCCCGATTCATATGATTCGGTTCGATTTCCAATTACGAAGGGTTCGGTGAATGCGCGTATGAAATTGGTGGGGTTCAGTACCTCCAACCAGGTTAAGAACCACTGCCCTAGAACATGTTTTTTTTCCTTTAGCACCATCAGTTCTGATGTGCAAAAAGTGGTGTAAAAAATAGTGTGTTAATGTGTCATAATTTAATTAAAAAAATAGTGAAATTTAGTGAAAAAGCGAAAGGTATGATTTCTAATGCCCTTTCAGATAAGTAGTCTTTCAAAATTGTCGTTATTGCCATTGTCAAAACGTTTTGAAGAGCGATTGGCAAAAAAATCGACAGAGTAGGCTTTTTAAAATATCGTTTTGATGAATTGGGATGTATTAAGATTGTTAAAACAGTACCGGTAAATGAAATGGGTCGTGTGTTTTATAAATAAATATGTTTCGCGCTTGGAATTTACGCGAAGTAGTACTCAAACAAGGGTGAGTAGTGTAACCTTGAGATAGGTTGTTAAAAGAATTTATAACTTAAAAACTTACCTTACTTGTTTTCTTTGAAAAACTGCTCCAACATTAATTGCAAGAAAAATAACAATAATAATAACAAAGTAACTTCACACACCAACACTTGACAAGAAACAGAAAATTACACCAAAGTTCAGGAAAAAGTTACGAAATCAAATTGACTTTACAGGTTTGTTAGACTTTTATACATTTCATATCATGAAACGTATACATTTAATTTATAAACAAAGATACCTTTTTTTAAATAATACATGCCACGGTGTCCTGAAAATCGTAATACACTTGACGGAGAACTGGTCAATCAACATTAGAATGTACTTAGTTTCAACCAACTTTTATTGTTCAAATATGTATATATTTTAAGTCATATATTTATACAGTACAAAAAGAGTAACATAGGAGAAGAAAGAATAGAGCAAAATAAGGTTTCTAAACAATAAAATTTCCAATTCCATAAAAAAGAACACACCAAAAACTAAAAAATTACACATTATACAAAATGAAATATCGAGAATCTATAAATTAAGTTGTAAAGATTGGGGATTTTATTTTATATAGATTTTATCAAGCAACTTTGAAATCAGGATAAAGGAGCGTATGAGGTGTTTAAGCGAAGATTGCAATTCACTTATTGGAGACAAACCATACAATGATTTTAATAATGGAATAGTGTTTCTAAAAATTCGTTTAAATATTATAAATAATAACATCTTTTTAATTGACCTGTTATTAATTTGTTCCTTTTGGAAATTACGCCCTACTACCCCATTACAAGTAAGCCCTGAAGAAGTAAGCATTGCTCACGAAACATGTTGGTTTTGTAAACTGAAAAATAGTATTTTATAAAATAACTTTGCAACGTTTGAAGAAAAAATCTACATTACATTTGGATTAGTTTTGTAGCATAACTTTTTGATTTGACCTTTTTTTTCCCGTAAATAAAATCGATAGGGGGAATGGCGCCAGCCTATATATCGGAACTATGTGTCCGACAAAACTTAAGCGATAGGCAGCTACTCTAAGGTCAGCAGATCGAGATGTTACTAATCGTTTAATCGAACTTTCTAGGTCAAATCGAGCCGTCTACTATGATCGATCTTTTCGTGTAACTGGCCCGCTCATTTGGAATAAACTTCCCTCTGCTCTTACTAATATACAGAACTTGGCTGAATTCAAAAGAGCTTTAAAAACAAACTTATTTAAAAAATCATACCTTTCATGAATTTTAACTCCTTTTCAATCTACTATAATAAGCCATGTTCCTCAAGTTTCTGGTAATTGTTTGGTTTCGTTTACCTCCTTACTATAGTTTTATGTGCACTCTGAATTTGTATTATTTCTAAACGTAAACTGTCTCCTATTCTATATTATAATTTAGTTTTAATGATTCTTGTTAAATGGTACCGTTATGGTTTATCATTATATATTGTCCTGTGCTAAATCAGCACTCACAATTGTTGTTAATGTTCTATAGGAATTGCTTTGTATATACTGTATGTTATATGTTTCACATTATTTATCATTTTTGTAAGGAACACTACAGGATTAATTTTAAGTTTATTATAATTAAGCGCACTTGAAGTGAAATATCACAAAAATGCGCCGTATAAATACTACGTTATTATTTTTATTATAGTTAATTTTAGTTATTAAATGTCTTTTAAAATGCGTAGAAGCATCAATTTATTTGCCCCTTACCCCAGCCACAGCGCCAATTTTTTTTACTCCTTAGTTTGCAGAAACAAATGGAACAAGTAAAAAAAGAAAAATATGAAATGCTCAAATCGAACAAAATTTATTCATATGATGTAGATTTAAGAGTTTTCCGGTTTTACTTCGAGTTTCCTATCACAGGGGTAATGTAGAGATTTGGTGAAATACCATATTATAAAAAAAACCACAACCTAAGAAAATATTAAAAATAAGTTAGTAAACCTACAGACAACCTTAAAATTAGAATCCATAATACTAGTTGCAATCAAGAAATGTGCTTCATGTGTAACGAACTCACTAATGTCGAAAATATAAAATATTTAGGAGTATCAATAGATATAAATCTTAATTGGAAATCACATATTAATCAAATCACTTCTAAATTAAGATATCTGACCTACATATTTTATAGACTTAAGGAAGTACTAAACATTGAAAAATTGAAAATGATCTACTTTTCCCTGGTGCAATCATCAATCACTTATGGCATTATAGGATGGGGTGGTGCACTTGATACATTTATTAAGCCTCTACAAATAATTCAAAAACACATAATTAAAGTCATATATAACAAACCTAAAACATTCTCGACCAACTTATTATACAAAGAAACTAAAATATTTAATATACGTAAATTATTTATATTACAAACTTTGAAATATGTATTCAAAAACAAAAATAATTTCGAAATAAATGAAAACAGAATGAGCAAAAGAATAAATAATATATTTTACACCCCACAAACCAATACTAAATTATTGCAGATACATAGCAGTTTCATTGGTCCTCGTTCATTTAACCTTCTACCACTACAAACTCAAATGATAAATAAAATGAGAAAATATGTAAAAGAGGTAAAATTATGGTTGAATAATGTAGATATTGAAACGCTTTTTCTATAAATTTATCCATCCTACTACATCTCACTTTCTATAATTTTCTAAACTGTAGTACAATATGTTTTCTGTTTATTTTTTTATAATAACTAAAAAAAAAAAAAAAAATCAAAAATCATTTTTTTCCATATTTTTATTTTATTTTTATAATGGCTGAAAAAATCCTTTTTCACTTCTTCTACCTATGTAATACTAACTTTATATTTTATATGTTTTTTAAGTTTATTTTATACTTTGGGTACTTTGAAATATAATTTTGTTTTAATATTACCCACACTCAGGCAGTGCCTTAGTGGGTTTTCATTTCTTGTTAATACTATTTGATATTATATATTATGTTATTATATGTATACTATTTGTTATTATACATTATATGTACAAAGAAATGAGAATAAATAAAGTTAAAAAAAAAAAAAAAAAAAAAAAAAAAAAAAATTATATAAATAATCATTGTTAGGGATTATTTTTGATGGTTGTATTAACCTTAACATTATGGCTTATGCACTATGTTAAGATTGCCATCGGTTGAGAAAGAGTTATGAACGCACTTATTTCTAAAATACAAAAAAAATGGAAGAACTCAAATAAATGGGCCAACTCACTGTATTTCGTCTTAGAATCACATAGTTCAATCACAAAGAGCAACAAACTGAGGCACAGAATTCTGTTCATCTTCACTGTTCACCACTGGTCGGTTTCACGCTTCACTGACGATCACTTTCTGAGGCTCTAAGTCGACTTCAACTTCAACACTGCTTCCCCGACGCTCGAGCTTAGAGCTTATAGCCTGAACCTCGAAGGACTGTTCGTGAGATAAGGCACTCTTACACTGGCACTGATCACCCGCTGACTGCAAGAGGACCCGGATTACTGTGTCGGTATGACCGATTACCACCTCACTGATTACGATTACCACTTCGCCGATTACTGCCGAGCCAAAACAGCGCGGTGTGATTGACTTCTTTCGGTCAAGGTAGACCACTTTCAACTGAAGGTTAGAGGCTCGTCGTTGCACACTTCAACAAGAGTTCCGCATTATTTGCTTTTTGTAAATAATTGGGAAATTGTTTACGAGTGAGTAAACAAAAAACGCACAAAAATCTGAAAATGTTGGTTTCAAAGTTAGGAAGATGTTTTAATGATTGCACAGTCGTTCAGAGAAGACCAGCTAGTTAAGTTTCAAGTCGAGGTCGTTTTGTTCGGATTCCGTAATATTTAAGAAATGATTTTAGTTAATAACCTAAAGTCAATAACCTTAATTTATCAACGCATTTATCGAAACCCTGAAAATGTATCAAGTAGAAAAAATCTTGAATAGAATGCTCATCTTTCTTCAGAATGAATTTTAAAATTAAATTTGTACAAATTTTCTGGGAGCAGAAGCAGATATGTTTTTCGAATTCAATTTTTCGAAATCAATTGTTCGAAATCAATTGTTCGAATTTCAGCTTTTCGAAAGACTGATTTTTCGAAAGGCTAATTTTTCAAACAGCAATTGGCCGAAAGACATATTTTTCGAATTTGTTAAACAACTTTTAAAGTATATATTTCACTTGCTTATGACTAAAGAGATACTGTTAGGTTAGGTTAGGTTAGATTAGGTTAGGTTAGTTGATATTGTCCATCCTGTAAGAAAATAACTCTGTACGTACTGCGTACATACTTATATCAATTCGAAAAACTAGTGTTTCGGTCAATTGATGTTCGAAAAATATGTTTTCGAAAAATTGGAGTTCGAAAAATTGCATTTCGATCAAATTATAATTAGTTTTCAAGTTCTTTTCCATATGAGAAAATTAAAAATCCGTAGGTACATTACGGTATGTACGATAAGAAATTAATCCGACAAGAAAGCGTTATACGAAACCGCGCAGAAAAAATGTAAAATAATAAAGGTAAACGAAATTGTGTTAAGACATCGAAAGGTGCCCTGTAATACGAGTACTTATGACCTACATTTATTATATAATAAACAGGCTTCAGATTCCTGCTCTACTTTATGTACTTTCTCTGCGCCTTTATCATACGAGTTCACCATTACTTTTCTGTCAACGCCGCGCAAGGATATCAAGTAGAGATTTACATTTCTGCCAAGGTGAAACCACTTTCAGCTGAACTATTGCATAAACTTTATAAGAGAGAATTGCTTGGTAATTTATGAAGGCTCCATGCCTCAATTACAAATTGTATTACATGCATTACAGGACGAAATGGTTTAATGTTCTACTACGAGTTTCATTTTATCTAGGTATGTTCGGTTTTCCATGATGACAAGAAAGTGAATTTTCGTATGACGTGATCTGAAATAAATTTGTAGCTGTTTCGTAATACAACATTAGAATAATTTAAATGTACATAACGATTTGCATAATGCTACGTTTGTAACCATGCCATTTACTAACAAAATAAAACGGCCAAAGGAAAAAAAAATCGCATATTTCCCAAATCATCGAGTGGGAATCGGATGTTGGAATAATAAAAATATGTTATAATTCTTGCATCATTACGCAGAATATGGATCTTAGAGTAATGAAAAAATAGCATATTTCCACGTCGTTAAGCGGGATTCGAATGTTGGAATAATGAAAATTTCCATATTTACCACATCATTTTGCGGGATTCGAATGTGGAAATAGTGAAAATTTGCCTATTTACCACATCATTTTGTGGGATTCGAATGTTGGATTAATGATAATTTGCATATTTACCACATCATTTTGAGGGATTCGAATGTTGGATTAATGAAAATTTGCATATTTACAACATCATTTTGCTGGATTCGAATGTTGGAATAATAAAAATTTGCATTTTTTCGATTCGAATGTTGGAATAATGAAAAATCACTTATTACCATTTTGCGGGATTCGAATGTCGGAGTAATGAAAAATCACTTATTACCAGTATCGTTAAGCGGGATTCCGATTTTCGATAATTAATATAATAAGATTTCAATTTGAGAGGCGGGAATGGGTACCGCAGCCCCGGGAACCTTTATTGGATAACCAACATCTCTGCCACAGGTCACCCCAAGTGGTTCGCTACGTTTGGTGATTTAGCAGTGGTGCCCGGGTTCACGGGGTGAGGTTTGTCTAGGTCATGGAGGCGGATGACCAGGACACACTGAACCCCAGATTCCTACCCACCCCTTGAACCCCTTTCCTTCCCAGAACTCTCCTCTCCTTCTTCTCCTTAAAAAACTCTCCACACAGCATCCCTAAAGATGACATAGGCCCTGAGGGAAATTATTTTCCTCAGGGCCTCCTGTGTGGAGCTCATGTAAGAAAAATAAATAAATAAGAAATGACAAACAAATTAGTAATTTAATATTATTCAAATACCCAAACCTAAATTTTCAGATCGAATATAATGGTAATCATTTTTTTTAACAGAAAATTATTTTACTTATCATCATCAAAATTGGAATTGATGAATCAAGAATTTAGACTATCCAGTTCTTATTCTGGTCTGAACTGTATTGAGTACATCTGTATTGATTGCTTTTAATGGCGTTAAATTAACAAGAAATTATTTAATCAGGAAGTAAAATGTACCATCAATACTAGAAATGATTCAGCATTCTAAGTTTTTTAATCAGTTACTTATCTACATACTTTGCGTTAAGATGACTAGAGCAACATTATTTTTATTATGAAATTAAGAAAATGAACACTCTATTTGCAAACCAGTGTTTTTTAATTGGTAAAACCGTATAGGATTAAGTTCAGTCATCTCTTTTGAGTAGGTCAACGTTATTTCTGCAACAACCCAGCGTATGTTTTACTGCAATTATTACTTCATGTACCTGTATGTATTTTGTTCCCATTATTGTAAATGATTTTCTGGGAACTAAGTTCTGACATGCAAAAAAAGGCTGTGCGTTGTGTAATGTCCCATGTTTGTTCAATTCGCAAATAGATAAGTCTGTGCAATAACCGAAAGGTGTAGGTCTATGCGCGGAAATGAATAATCTGAAAGTGTGTTGCCTTTTGTTCGCGAATTATATGTGAATATTACTAACACAATAAAAGATTTGAAGGATTTCATGTCTAGGATGATTTAGGTAGGTACCCACATGTAGAATGTTTTTATAGTAAATTCGATAAGTCCAAAGTTATGGTTTTTAAAAGAAAGGATTTAAAAAAACCCGAGTGATGTAGGCGTCAGGCTAATTTGTTTGGTTTTCGGATAGAAATCGTATCTGCGTTAGGAAGAAAAAACAACACGCTTTTTATATTCAAATCTAAAAGTTAACCGCAAAATAATTAATATGTACACCTTCAAAAACCAAAATTTTCGTCGGTAATTTGAAAAACAAAAGAAACTTCGGGATTTTTTTATGAATTATTTTTACATGAAACCACAAAAAAGGAAGCTGGCGATAACGTTTTAAATACATTTGCCTAATAAAATATGTGTGTTTATTTTTTTTGTCAATAATTTTAAGTAAGAAAAAACGTAAGGTAAATCATTTTAATCCAAGTCGTCCAAAATAGAGCCCTGCGAAATATTTCCAGTTTACCTTGGGACACACATGTCAAAGACATCTACAGAAACACCCAAATACTTCCTTTTAATACCATTCCCACTTTTGAAATAACGAAAACTATATTACAAGTAATTCAACACTCGGCACATTCCAACACTACACTCTATTACAATTGCGACGTACACCAACACGACACAAGAAATCACAACAAACTTCATATACCAAAAATCAAATCAACAAAATATGGACTAAGATCCCTAGAATACATAGCTCACACAAAATATAATCAACTACCCAACGAGATCAAATGTGCAAGTCAATGTAAAAAGACCCAAACTAACATGCTCAAACTTCATCTTATTAATGACTTTCTGAAATAATAATGTTGTGTATGTCCCCATCATATGTCCATTTAATACATACAGCTATATGTTTCATGTAATGCGTATCATTCCCGCAATGAGTTTATGAACTCCTGGGAGTACAATGCTTTATATAATATACCATATTCTGTATTGTATACTTTTGATAAATAAAAAAAAAAATAAAAAAATTTTCAAACTTTTTATGTGTTCATTCAAAAATTTTATATTTAAAAATTATATGTTTATTTCTAATTATAAACTTTGAAAGCGTATTTAATCACCTTTCAAAACAGTTTTTAGTTTTCGGATGCACTCAGAAATATTCCTTTTATTTCAAAGTGGAAATATTTTGACTTTCCAACAAAATAGGCCCGAAGCCTGAAGGTTAAGAGTAAACCCTTAGTGGAAGTGACAAATTTGTTATCTTTGATAATTTGACTGACAGGGTCATTGAAATAAGGGCGAAAGCAGAAACTCAATATATTATGATTTTTACCTGAAGTTTATGATGTTAAAATTTAGCACATTTTACGTAGTGAGCTCACACAGGTTTTATACTGATATGAAAGTAAATCAATTAACAGTTATGAATCGATCACATTCTCGAATAAAAAAAATGAGGGTCGCACATTTATAGCATGAACCTATTCTCGTCCTCAACAAACTGAATAGAATACGTGAAAGATTACAGTAAATTATTAAGAGCGGTGTCAAAGCAATTTTCCAATTTAACACAGGTTATGTAAAAATTTTCGCGTGGTTCGAAATTTTAGCGCGTTTTCTTATGATTTAACTTGTGGCGGGAAACGCTACCGCCCGCTAATGACTTCGCGGACCGAATGGCTCTCAAGGTAGACCGAGTGTCCGATGACCACCGACCAGCTGATGCAGACTGACCCAGCGAGCTGCAAGCAACCTGCAATCCACAGTGCAATGTTCAATCCACACCACCAGGAGTTCTGCTAGAGACCAGTAGATTACAGGTGAAAAGGAAAAAATTTGCAATCAGTTTTTTTGTGCAACATTGTCATTAGTATTACCAAATGAATCGAATACGTCAAATGTTCCCAGCTAACATATTCTAATATGGATCAGTAGTTGATCACAATTTTTTAAATTTATACAGACGACGGTAAATAAAATATCTTTGTTGTCCAATTAAACCCGGGAAAAACCTTATTGAATCTAGGCCACAATTGTATAAAGTGCGTGTCGTGACTGAACGTTTTTTTAATTGTAAATTTGTTTTTTTAAACAAAATTGTTTTGTGCTAAAAATGATGCTGATAAAAACAAAATTATGGGATTTTGAAATCTCGACCTTATTCAAGTAGAGGAAGAAAGCCATAATCCTGGGCTCAGGGAAGTACGATGTAGAGATGTGGTGTTGGAACAGTTGACACAAACAGCGCACTATTCCAGAGGTTTCCGTATCCAAAACAGGCTGTCAAGCAGTCAACCGTAGAGCACCCTGAACACTTGAGCAGGAGAAACTTGGTAAAGTAAGAGAAGCAGAGATAGATATATAGCTGATGCCCTGCACTGATCCAAATTTACAATAGTCCGGATCACTATTCTGCTCCCCGTGCCACGCACGACGCGTTGTGATGAGTGGAACGACCGTGGTTCATGCAGGGTATTTGATCGGTCACGATCTTCAGCAAGAATATCTTACACTTTTCGGGTTTTTAGGCATTAAAGGGTACCCTTTACATTATGCATTTCTTCTCTCTGTAAATTGTGCGTTCCGGTTTCGTTTTAAGATGGTGGCCGTTTTAACGGTTCAGTTTAAATTATTAAAAAAAATTGAAATCGTCCTGTTTATTTGTAGTTTCTTTTACGCATTTTTTTTTCAATATTAATGGAACCTATCTGCCCGGAGAAAGTTTGAAAAAAGAATTTTTGAGGGAAGGGGTCGTCCATTAATCACGTGATGTTTTTTGGTGAGGTTTTAGACTAACCCCCCCCCCCCCCCCTCCCCCAAATCATGTTTTTTTTTAGTACAAATTATTTTGAAATTTTCAGAATATTATCACGAAAAATAAATACACGAGATATCTCATTATACCCCCCCCCCCCCCCTTGGTGATATTTCGTGGTTTTTTCCGAAGCCCCCTCCCCTCCTTTCGAGCCTCACGTGATTAATGGACGACCCCTTAAATGACGTTTCTTTGGACAAATTGGATAATTCCTCATTTGAAGTAAAGAAAATTATTTATTTATAAAATAGGTACATGTTACATAATTAAGACATTAACGAGTAAGTACATAGAGACGATACATTAAATCGCCATACTAGGCGGCTGTCTGCTTCATGGTGACCAATGGAGTATAGTTACTTTGTATGAAATCTAGTGTAAACATATGGATTTAGAATATAATGATGCTGAAAATTGGAAAAATTATAACAAAAAGTTGAAAATAGAAAGGAGAAAAAAAAGTGCGTTAGGATTAGATTATAAAAATGTACATGACATTTTTTTTCTTTTTTTATATGTTGTTACATAAAATATGTGGTTATAATAAATATATAAATTAGTTACCTACGTATAGGTACCTTATTAGAAATCTTAATCTTATGATGTTCGAAGAAATCTTGGTATTGATTTAATGAACGAGATAAAATTAGAAACACACTTTTTTGGACTCGAACTTGTTCACAGAACTAATAGTTAAGTCTGGTCTTCCAATATATACAAATTGATTTGTGATTGTCCACATCTCTGGATCCTAGATCCCTAATCCACTCTCTAAGCCTCTTAGGACAATATGTGTGTATTTAGTTGGCCATCAGTAGATGTGTGATTGCGTGGTATATCCTGTGTTCCATGTCTCTTTAGAATAATCTGCAATGTTGTCTTGCCGTGTTGGGTCCATCTTACTGCAAATAACCACGGAACCGGTGCTCGGTGGGAGCTGAACCATATTGACTAACCGGCCGTGAGTATTACAGTGCGGAGAAAAGACACTAAGTCAACATTCTGCTATTTTGACTTATTGATGAGTTTATTTTAATCAGGGGATACCGAAATCAATTCACAAGAATACAGTTACAATATTTACAAATATATTTTTGATTTTTATATTTATTTTTGAAGTGAAAACTTTTAAGCACTGTTGTGATTTGAAACTCGATGAAACGGCAACGAGCGACACTAAAATAGACAAACCACAGGCACACAGTTCCAACATATTACGATAAATCCACAGTCCCACGCTAGCCTCCTTTAGCCTAGTGGTATAAAGCGCCTGAAGAAACTTAACCGTTCAATGGATCAACGATTGAATCCTACAAAATCAAAAAAAAAGTAAAATAAATACATATATCTAATCTTCAAACCACTTCAAAATGAGCAGGCAAAGAAAACGACATCTAGCGACTATAGAATAGCACAAATACTAATAAGATCACCAAATGTATAGGAAAAGGTCCACTTGAATTCGATGACAAAAATATGGAAATAATCCTTTACAATGATTAAAAAGTGCTTCGTAGCATCCCCACTCTTGTCTACTTTAGTTTTCTGAAGGTGTCACTTCTAACGCGTGTGAATTGCACACTCTGATTTTTGAATTGCACAAACTGTCTTATTTATTTTATAAAAATGATTATATGTTACGTGGTCACATGAACCAGCGAAGTTGATATTATATACAGAAAAACATAGATGATTAAAGAAAACTTAAAGTGGAGTAGGTAGAAAAAAATATTTTTTTATAGAAAAAAGGAATAAAAAACAAAGATATAGGAGTATATGTACAGGAGTGATTAAACTACGTGTGAAATTAAACTACGTTCCTATACGAAAATAATATATTTTAATATCATAGGATAATGTATAAAAATAAATATAATTAAAAAAGGAAAAAAAAACATAACGAGAATGAGAAAATTTTACACAGCAGGGGTAGAAGGTTCGTAAATAACAATTTGTTTTAATTTTTTTCTAACGTACATTTAATGAATGGAGAATATCATCGTCTGAAAAGATAATATTGTATTTTGTGCACGTCCTTCCGAGAAATAAGTATTGTTTTGAGTATAGGATGTTGGTTAAGCAATAAGTAAGAATAAGGAAGATTCATTTTACAGAATTTGAACAATTCATCAAATTTAAAAGTTCACATTCAAGTTCTATAAAAGTTTCATCACTATTCAAGTTCTGTGAAACAACTAGCCCATAATGAAATAATAACAGAAATTTAACAGAACTTTCACAAAACTTGAATACTAACTTTGAAATTTGATGAATTGCTAAAGTTCCGTGAAATAACTGCCTTTAATTTCTATTCGCAGAATACTGATGCAGTATTATGCCCATAGATAAGAACCAATTTCTGTCAGCGGAATAGCAAAATAGTTGTATACCATTTTTATTTTCCCCCTAACGAGTGATCAATCTTAAAATCTATAAAAAAAATAAAAAAATAATCTCAAAGGCTGTATTTTGACTCGATGCCTTTTCGCAGTACACCGAAGGTAATATTATGCCGCCATCAACTTAGTACCTACTGTTGGTGGAAAACGTTATGTCAGAGAATGTTGTATAATAATAATAACAACATTAACAACAAACGCCTCATACGGCACGCATTTCACATTAGCAATGCATACATTTACATGACTTACTTATTTTCTGGAGCACTTTCCGTAACAATTATTATAGCAATAATTAAGTCAACCGACCGTATCTAGATCACATCACGCCCGGTTTATCTCCACACGTTTGTCATTGTCTCTTGTTACATAATAAAAGAAAATAATATCATCATTGAGAACGATTATTATTCTGATTGAAAATACTTTTACAATATGCACTCAGCATATTTTGCAAAATAAGGTACTAATAATTTAGTGTGTAGCGGTGGTGTTTAAATAAAACCCACAATTACTTAATGGCTAATTGTTTAGCTTTTATTTGGAGTACGTACAAACAATTTGCAAGTATGACACATTTCAATAACAGTAAAATAGTACAAAACTATAACAGTAGCTTTATGGGTACCTAACCCAAAGGAAAATAATTATTCCCACAACCAGTCGTTAAAATTTTTAATCAAAAAGGTTTACGAGTATTTTTCTCTCTGGGTTAGCTGACGTATTTTAGACCTGCCAGAATTTTTTCCTGAAGCTGCGCGGATAGACTCGGAAGGCAATTTCACTTTCTCGAGACCTGACCTTATATCGGTCAGGCCATTTGTAAGCCTGAGCGGCGCGGCGTGGTGCAATTCTAACCAATAGCATTCGTCCGTAACTAGTAAGGGACAAAGCGATGCGAGAAAGAGAAGGTATTCGAGATGAATACTTATCAATGAATATACGCACGAAATAATAATATTTGCTACAAGTGTGATTTAAAAAAAAAGCATATTATTTAGAATACATACATAAAACAGATCTCAACTCAAGGAGAAAACAATTCTCGTGTTTGAGTTTGGGAGTAGTGCCATTATTATATTAGTAGTTATGATACAGAATTTCTTTTCTAGCCAGAAATGTTCATCGTCTTTTGCAGAGTACATTCAAATCAGAAGCTTGCCGTAATAAAGTAGTATTTCTTATTAACACTTATTAACACTTAAAAACAACAATGAACCCCCAAACGGCCGAACTGTGAGAGCGATGTAGCGCCAAATCATCAGAATTCGCCTCTGCGACGCGACATGAGGCTTTTTGGATTTTCCAAACTGCTATGGGCCGCTTGCATTCATTTTTAATTCACTTAGAAAATACAAACGCAAACGGAACAATAAAAAAATACGCATCAATACTAGCTTGATTAAAAAGTCTTAGAACCGGCCGCCGTGTGACGCTGTCAGTCACCCGATTGATTTTTTTTTCTTAGGTTACCATATCTCTCATCACACTTCCCTCCAAATTTCAGCATCATATCTTAAAGTTTGTAAAAGAGACGCTGTTCCACTACCTTTGTGCGTGTTTTCGATTTTTTATAAGTCTGAAAATGGCTTCAATTTTGAATACATCGTCGCACAATGTTTTTGACCAAAAATAACACGAATGCTATCCAGCAGCCTTTACTTTGGATTCGCCTAATTTGGCTCCCTGAAACTTTTTCTTGTTGAACCGACTTAAAAAACCGTTTCGCACCCGTAAACAGCACCCAAGAGAACGTCATAAAAAATCGGAAACGGCTCTGATGGACATACTGAAAATTGAGTACCAGCGGTATTTCAAGGGTTAGATCAAGCGCTGGCGTAAGTGAGTTGCAGTTGATAGGGAGTACTTTGAAGGGAACCATATCGATTTTGATTAATAAACTTGTATTTTCGATTTTATGAAGAAAGTCCTAAAACTTTTTGGTCAAGGTGTAATGTAATTGAGTTATGCTAGATCTTTTACATTGTTTTTCATTACGTAATGATCGACGTCCGGTTAAAAAGATAGGTAGCAACTTATATATCTGAGTGTTACTGGAAAAAGCAAAACGAATATAAAGAGAAATGATCGCTTCACGACATATTTTTGGGGGACCTTGGTGACCCCCCTTCGACCACACATCCTTTTTACTATCAGGTAAAAAAATGCACATAAATGTTTCGTGAAAAAAAAAACATGAAAATTTAAAAAACAAAATAAGATTACTTATAAGAAAATTTTCATTCTACATTCAATGTTTAAAATCACCTCAAGCGCTCTGTGATTCGTTATGTTATTCTACCGTTATTTTAACGAATTTTGCACTAATCTTAAAACGATAATTGACGATTCGTGTCTTCTAAAAAAGTTAAAAAAAATAACACTAAATGCCTTGAAAATCCTTTCTGAACCAACCAAAAATATTTAAAAAAAATGCAAAAGGCCGATTGCTTGTTATCTATTTCGGTAGCCTCGGTCTTGCAGAATATTGCATACGTAGGTTGGCCATGGGACCATTTACTAAAAACCACTATTTTATCTTTTTTACCCAATAAATCATGGTGAGTATTTTAATTCGAATAGGTGGGTTTCAACTTGTTATCTTGGATACATTTCAGCGTGTTTAGTAATTATGTATAGGGGCTTGATTAATTTCGTCAAGGCAAACGCTTGCCGAAATTTACGCACTTTGAATATAAAGACATCAAAAACAATTTTATGTCGGTATGAAGTACATGTATGATAATAATCTGTTTTATTTTAGCAACATCCTAGCAGTTGTCAAGTCAACATCTGAATTTTAAAATTATTTATAGCATTTTGCAGATTATGGGTCAGAGAATCAGAGTAAATGAGGCAAGAGGACGAGCAGTTTGTTATCTAATATGTACTGTCCCATATGCTTGTGGAAATGATCTTGCGAAAAAAATTAAAGCAAACGATATAAATCTTTCATGTTGAAAAAAGTAATGCTAATTTGACGCACAATGACAGTGCTTTGGATTCAACCGGAGTAAACCGGAACATTGTTACTGAAGGGGAATTAATTAAACTTGTTTTTTTTTAAATTTATTTTTAACTTAATGGATAAACCCTCGAATTGTAATATTTAATTAATTAAGAAAAAAATTGCGAAACTCAAACAAAAAAATGAAACAGAAAAATCAGAAAAATATCTGGGACTAGGTCACATCTGGGACTCAAGCCCAGGAGTAGGTACTGTCTTCATTTTAAATATTACAATTTGAGATTTTACTCAATAATTTAAAAATAAATATTCATCCCAGACTTGCAGAAAAGTCAATACATGACGCATATTAAATAAAAAATTGGTGAATTTATTCAAGACACTATCTTGATAGCATTTAGTTCTGGTTGAATCTTGCAATCTTACATAAAGACAGCAGCCAATAAAAATATCCGTTAAGAAAATGTTAGTATGTAGAGTGTTGGTAGTTCTTAGCAGGGGTGCCCGGGTTCATGGGGTGAGGTTTGTCTAGGTCTTGGAGGCGGATGACCAAGACACACTGAACCCCAGATTCCTACCCACCCCTTAAACCCTTTTCCTTCCCAGAACTCTCCTCTCCTTCCTTTCCTTAAAAAAACCCTCCACACAGCATCCCCAAAAATGACATAGGCCCTGAGGGAAATTGTTTTCCTCAGGGCCTCCTGTGTGGATCTCACGTAAAAAAAAAAAAGTCGAAGAATGATTCAATTTAATATGACCGAATCGGATAGGGACACATAAGCTCAGCTGGTAGAGCACTGACCCGGCAAGTCAAAGGTCCTGGGTTCGAGTCCTAGATGTGAACGTATCTTTTTCTAATTTTTCTGTTTCCAGATTTTCGATTGGGTTTCGCTTATATTGTCTTCATTTAATTAAATATTACAATTTGAGGTTTTAGTCATAAAGTAAAAAAAAAAAATTATGAATTAATTTCTATTAATTAGTTAAATTAATTTTTAATAATTTCTGGTTAATTTAATTTCTTTCGTAAAGTCTCCGTTATCTCCCCCCCGTTCCTTCTCGCACCACATCTTGACCAGTAATTTAGAAACCGTGATTGGGTTATCATTGCTCACGAAACACGTCGGTTGTATCTAAACAATGAAAATGGTTAAAACTAAGTGATTTGTATTAAATATCTCTCATGACTTTAATAAATGATTTCATAATATATGCATAATCCGATAATATATCGAACTAATTTGATAATATATCTAAGACTCAAAATGAAGACAGAAAAATCACGTCATTTTCTGTGTCCTTCAAAAATCCCAACACAACTCAGGTCCCCGAGATTGGGAAATGATGTGGGACGAAAATAATTGTCAAGATTTGAGGGAAATTAGCACAGAGGAAAGTTGGGATGACTTGTACATATTCTTAGATCTGGTCACTAAACAAAGCATCCATTTTCAAGAACGTTGAACTGGTATATATGGTAAAAGTTTTAATCCGACCATTGCTAACGTGAATGTAAATAAACTCAATGATTCATTATAATATCCTGGTTTGCGCAATGCATAACACAGCATCAGTAGGTACATTACTTGGTCGAAGATAACAGCTGTTGCGTGCTGTTATTAAACGTTTCCGTGATTTCCTTACTAGGTGAATAGGTGAGTTATCCAACGGCCACCACTTTAGATATAAACACACATAATTACGTTTAGAAAAGTTATTAACTTTATGAAAAATAAACTGCAAAACTTCTAAAGCCACAAGACTATATACATGGTGCCCGGGGGTAAAGTGCATTAACTTCGGGAGGTGATTCTACATAATGGTAGGAGTAAAAACGATTAACAACTTTTTCCGAAATTCCAACATTTTTTTTCCCATACAAAAAGACGTACCTACTAAAAATCCTTAGTGTGAGGTACGATCTTACTTGCTGAGCGCCCGCCGAGCGTTGTGACTAGGGATTGCAATCCCGCAAAGCGGGATCCCGCAATCCCGCGGGATCCCGCAGATTTTATTAATCCCGCAATCCCGCACCTTCAAAGCGCGGATCCGCGGATCCCGCAAGTTAAAAATTTGGCGCTAAAACTTTCGCGTAAATCGAGAGTAGCACGAGCGCAATGTTACCGTTTAGCACAAGATAGCCTAGAGTATATCCTGACGGTGCAGCCTACTAGCGTAGAAGCCGAGAGAGCGTTTTCAGCAGCAGGTTATATTTGCAGTTCGCTCAGAAGCAGGCTCGGAGATGACACAATTAATGCCATTTGCTTTTTAAGGGCGTATTTTCAAAACTTATCACAATAGGTTAATATTTTTTAGAAAAATGAAATAATTTAACTTTGTATAAACCACTTATTTGATGCGCAAATTCAAATTCGGTCGAATTTGCGCATCAAATAAGTGGTTTATACAAAGTTAAATTATTTCATTTTTCTATAATGGATAACCACAAAGTAATAGCTACATTCAAAAATATAATATTTTTTATTATTTTATTTTTATTCTTGAACACACACTTTACAGTTTTGTGAACACCTCAGGTGTTCCCATGTGTGGGAATAAATGTTATTCTGTCGACATAAGTAGAACCACCGTATCCTCCTTGATATTGTCAAGAAGGGCACTGTGGATCAACGGTCAACCCATGGCGGCAGTATCCAATACAATAGCACTACTTACATTAAATATATTGAAAATTTACAAACTGCCATAATTAAAAAAATTGTCACAACAAATATTTACAAACAGAGACATAACTTAAAATTACTGTATGGCTCAGAGAGCCTACTTACAATAAAAGGTCTTCACTGGTTCACTACTATTATGGACAATATGGGGGAAAGCCCTTACAAACACCTACTTGTACACAAACATACCACAAGATTCAGAGAAGGAAAGGGCCTAAAAACTCCTCGAATATTAAATAAATATGGAAGCCGTACTCTTGAATATATAATACCAGTGATTTTCAATAAAATTAATAAAAACATAAAATTTGAAAAAAATGAGAGACTATGTCCTAAAATGATAAAACTATGGTTAATGAACGAAAACTCCATGTATCTTTGAATATCTTAATATAGCTGCCTACATATCTTGTTATTAGGCAGGTATATTGAAATATCTTATATATTTATAGCTGTAAGTTAAACTATCAAATATTACTATGTGATCTATTCCAATGTTTCCTTAAAAATATAAATGTATTTACAAATATTTTCTTAGATATTATATTAAGAATGTTTAAATTGTTAGAACCTGCAGACAAGCTGCCATATGACAGCTTTGTGGGTCTACTCAAATTTTTGTACAAAATGTATTCTGAAATTTAATAAATAAAAAAAAAAAAAAAAAAAAAAAAAAAAAAAAAAAAAAAAAAAAAAAAAAAAATAAATTAAAGATTAGTTGCAGTTAGGATCTATATATACAGCTGTTCATAGTATGTAGATTATGTTTAAGATAAATAATAGTTTTGATAAATAGGTAGGTATATTTTTCTACGGACCACACGCCACTTTTAAGAATAATATTGTGGTATTATTTTTTGTCTCAAAACAATGTTTTGTTATTTTTTTTTAATGTTTGTGTTTGGTTATGTGTTATAATGTTTTGAGTAAATTGAATACCTTGTTGTTTGATCCAGTCTTTGATGTATTTTTTGTGAATGTCTTTGTAGTTAGTAGTTGCTTCAGTGTGGTGGGCATGTAGTTATATAGTTTGGTTGCGTAGTTCTTAAAGTTTCTTTGCCCGTATGAGGTATGAGTTATCGGTATGTTTAATGTTTTTTGTGTGGAGGCCCTGGTTTTACTTAAATTGAGGTTGCATTTGAAATGTGAAGTTTATGTTGGAAAAAGATAGTAGTACAGATTATAGTAATAATAGTAGCATCTAAGAGAAAGTTGTGATTTGATTATTAGTCATTATATGAATAAGACTGAATTAAAAATATAAAACTGTTAGGAGTAAGTGTAAAATTAAACAAAACTATTAAATTATGCCAATTATTTAAAGATGAATCTAAGAAAACAGATAACTAATTACTTAGACAATAGAAAACTTAATTAATACAAAAGAATTAATTTCTGGTGCTTAATGTAAGAAATGTTAAATAAAAGTTGATTTTTACCCAAAAATCTATAGTTTCAATTTTACCTTATAACTTATAAAATCTGTAGTTTCAATTTGATTTTAAAACTTATAACATTATTTCAAAGATGCGGGATCCCGCGGGATCCGCGCGGGATTGAGCAATCCCGCATATCAATCCCGCGGGATTGAATAAGCTGCGGGATTGCAATCCCTAGTTGTGACTGGCCCGTATCGTAACAGCGGAAAATAATAAAGCTGGCGGCACACGCTGGTCTATTTTTATCTTTTTACCACAAAACTACCCCTAAAAGTTGGAATTTCGAAAAAAGTTATTTATCTTTTTTACTTATAATATCATGTAGAATCACCTCCCGAAGTTAATGCACTTTACCCCCGGACACCCTGTATAAGTAGGTAATACGTACTTTTAATATAGAGCGCTTTTATTTTATTACTAGTCGGTTCCCGGCATGCGTTGCAATGCAATATTCAAAGAAATGAATTGATTCTTCCTGCATATCCTTTTCCATGCGTCCCCGTTCACTTCCACTTTCCCCGTCTTCCCCCTCCCTCGTCTCCGCGAACCCCATCTTCCCCCTGCCTTTCCTCCCTGCCGTTAAAATATATGAAATACACACATTTTCATTAATACAGCCTATGTTACTCGCTGATAATGAAGCTTTCTATTGGTGAAATAATTTTAAAATCGGTTTAGTGGTTTAGGCGTGAAAGCGTAACAAACAAACACACGCACTTTCGCATTTATATGGGTTACCGTGACGATCCACGATTACGGTACCGTGACAGGAAAAAAAAATGCGTTGTTTATCCTAATAATGTTGCAGCTTTTTCTTACACATTAAATTATGGTGCGACAAAATATGAAACACATAATATACGTGTGTCTGTTTCGTCAAAAGTACTACTTTTATCGAAACAGATACGGCTCAGCTACGGCGACGGGAATCGCGTTCCATTTTCTTTACATGTGTGAGAGAGATGTATGATAATGATTGTGTTTCCTTTGGGGGGAAGGGGAGGGTGCAAACATACGTTCACCGTTTGTCTCATTTTCGACTCTTATAACTGCAGCATTATATGTTAAAGAACAAAAGCAAAATCATAAGCTTATTGACGTTTGATGTTTTTGAATTTTTGGAATTCACATACATTCAATTCATGTACTCGTAACTATATTCCTCTTTCAAAAATATCGTAAAAGCTAGTAGTATTATAAGGGTGTACGGAGACGTCACGGTGCGGTGTGCGAGAGATGCATTTTCTACAAAGGGTTTCGGAAATTATTGAATTGAATATCGTATAAGAAACATATTGGTTATGTGACGAATTTGCACAGGCGTGAATTTAAAGTGTCAATAGTAAACTGCCAGAATTACACACAGATGAAATTACACGTAGAAAGAATTACACCAACTAAAATTACACACGCAAAAGTAAGTAAAAGTAAAGTAAGGATGGGGGGGGGGGGGGGGGGGGAGCTTTGCCGCCCCGGGCCTCTGACGGGCTTAGTCCGCCACTGATTCAGTAGCTGTGCGTAAAAACGTTAGTCGTAGCATTTCGTAAACACACCTCGCTGGGAGGACCTGTGCTGAGATATTCGCATGTTTACGATTAAGTGCTATTCTCTCGACATAAGTAAAAACACGGTATCTTCCTTTGATTTTGTCAAGAAGGGCGCACCATAGGCGACCCATGGCGTCGGTATCGTATGCATAAATTTTAGATTAATAGCAGTTAAAATTAGATAAATAATTATCTTGAAAAGCAGGTCGGTATATTGTTCTATGGACCACACGCCACTGGGATAAGTAATTTTGTGGTAATATTTTCTGTCCGGATATAAAGTTTAGTTTTTAATACTTATTACTTTTTAATTGTGAACTAAACTAAATGGGTTGTTTTAATGCAATCACTGAAAAGCCACCCTTATTCAAATAATACGCATGCCATTGCCTAACTTCGTACATCAAGCGTACATTTAATATGTACGTACACAGCTACGTATAACTTATCCGTAGAATTAACGCTTCAATACATATCTGCTACAGATATCTATAATTAAAAGAAGAAGATTGATATGTAGAAATCAAATCAAAACATAAATAGAGCATGATAAGAACTAAGAACATAATTCCTAATTAATTAATTATTTCATGTTAATCAATTATTTATGTAGCAAAATCATTGTTCTTTTTAACGCCTTTTCAATCAAAATCACAATCTTAATCACTTGACACTGGCTAGAATACTTCTTTGGGGGTGAAACGCAATTAAAACATTGATTTAAAAACATTTTCTACGAACCTTGTTTTTCCCCAAAACTGCTTTACATTTAAAATATGAACTATCCACAACATACTTTTTTTGGTTTTTTAACTTATCTTATTGAAAGATAGATATCTTATTGCTCTACACACTCCATATATTTTTTATTAAAGAAATGTATCTTTACAAAATATATTTATATGTTGTAAAGATAGCAGAATAATATAAGTTGTATCAGCCAGAATAGTATAATTGATAACAGAATAATATAAGTTGTATCAGCCAAAATAGTATAATTGATAACAGAATAATATAAGTTGTATCAGCCAGAATAGTATAATTGATAACAGAATAATATAAGTTGTATCAACCAGAATAGAATGATTGATAACAGAATAATAATTAATGAATAAATCAATAAATATTTCATCTTCCTAATTTTTGATCTATAATTTTTAATAGATATGCTCCCATAAAAAGCTACGCCTGTGCACGGAGAAGATATTATTTATATAGTTATTAAGATTTTTATTACTTTTTTTTAAATATGTGGTTTTAATTTCTGATATAAGTTTTATTTTTTTATTTTTCTGTTGTTATTATTAGGCATAAATTTTTTTTATGTTAAAGTTTTTAGCATATTATATTCAATGTGTTTTGAAATCTTAGAAGCTGTTTTTAAGTGTTTTCATATTTTCTGGCAATTTATTTGTCAGGGTCAAAGTTTTTTTAACATATTAGAATCAGTAAAATGTATTTTTGCCTGAGATTTGATGTTTTCTGAATGGTGTAATTAAAATACATTTATAATGCACAACGTTATGATATAATAGTTTTTTTTTTTTTTTTTGGTTTTAGGCAATTCACCCTGAAAAGAGTGCTTTGTGCCGGTAATAGTTAAAGTGGATAAAAAAATTCGGTTAATCTATTAGTAAAATAATAAACCAAATTAAATATTGGACTCATTTAGATGACTAAAACAAATTAAATATTGAATTCATTCAGGTTAATAAACTTACATAAAGCTGTATGAACACGAGAATTGTTAAGAGATAAAAGGTATGAAATGTTAAGGGGGGACTGGTGTGTGATTTTAATAAGCAGGCGGTATATGTTCTTGAAAGATGAATGGTTTTTACAGTTAAAGAAAACGTGGTCGAGGGTTTCCTCTTCCACACCGCACTGGCAGACCGGATCATCTAAAACTCTAATTCTAGACAAGTGAGATGAAATTGAACAGTGACCAATTCTCATTCTCGAAATACATGAAATAAATCGTTTTGAAAGTTTTTTACCGTGAAACCATGGCTTAGCAGGGATATGGTTTTGAATTCCAGCATAGAAAGATCCAGTTCTTATTTTGGAGACTGCCCAATTTTCTTCCCAGGCACGAGTCATGTTGGATTTAAGAATCTGGAAGACATCGGAGATAGGAATTCTAAAATTTAGTGGGATAGTTCCGGAATCTGAACCAGATTTGGCGAGAAAATCGGCCATCTCATTACCCTCGATACCCAAATGGGCAGGGACCCAGGCCAATATCGTCTCAAACCCAGATTCACTTAGAGAATTGAGAAGATTTTTTATTTTACATATAATATTGTCTTCCGGATAACATAGAATATTTGACCTAATTTTATTTAGAGCACTTAGCGAATCAGTACATAGTAAGGCTCGATGAATGTTGAGAACCTGGATTTGATTTAGCGCTTGTTCAATTGCAAAGCATTCAGCTGTAAATATGGAAGCTTCTTTCGGTAATTTATAAGAGAGATTGATATTGAATTCTGGACTATATATCGATGCTCCACATCTTTTATTTTCAAATTTGGAACCATCAGTGTAAAGGATGGAAAATCCAGGGAATTTTGAAGCCACAATGCTTTTAAAACAATCATCCACATTTTGAAATTTATTTGGGGAAGAAAAAATATTCTTGTGAAAGACTGATGTTATTGTGTTGGGCATAAAAGTGATTGCCTTAAATGGAATATTGTATATAGGGAGATTGGGAACTTCTTGAAGATATTGGAGGGAAGATGATAGAGAATTATATAGTTGAAAACTTTTAATTAGGAGAGGAAAACATTGTTTTTCTCTCAATCTTTTGTTAGAATTCAAATTAACACTTAACCGATTAATACTTTGTTTAATAGGATGATGTGATAAAGATAAAGCCTTGAAAATATATTTATTGGCAAGGAATTGCCTTCTGAAATATAATGGAGGCTCCCCACATTCCACCTGAAGCGCATTAATTGGAGAAGACTTCATAGCTCCAATAATCATTCTGAGGGCTTTTGATTGGATTCTTTCCATTTTCTTATCTAAATATTTAGGGAGTGGGTCAAAAAGGAATGAGCCATAATCCAAGTGGCTCCGAACTAGGGAATTATACATTAATTTAAGTGTGGTAGGATGAGATCCCCACCATACTCTGGAAACTGCTCGCATCATATTAAGTCCCTTTTCACACTTTGTAGAAATTATCTGAATGTGTGGAAGCCAGGAAAGTTTATGGTTCAAAAGAAGACCAAGGAATTTGATTTGAGTAGCGGTTTGTAGAGGCACATTATCAAAAGAGATTGAGAAGTGGGGAATTTTTCTTTTGCGCGTGAAAGTCACGACCCTTGTTTTAGATGCCGCCAGATTCATCCCATTTATTAACAACCAGCTTTTAATATATTGTAAAGCCAAATTCATTTCCTTAGCTGCAAGAATAATATTTTTATGTAACAAATATATAAGGATATCATCCGCAAAGTAAAGTCGCTTGATAGAAAAAGGAATTACTGAGTCTAGGTCGCTTATATAAATATTAAACAACAGAGGACTAATAACAGAACCCTGGGGCAAACCTCTCCATAGTTTGCGCCTTAAGCATTTAGAGGAAGACTCAATAATAATGGACCTATCTGAGAGCAAATTAATAATAAATTGGACCAATTTCGGGGGGATTTGTTTTTTAATTAGCTTTTCTTTCAAAACATCCAGTAAAACATCATCGTAAGCTGATGAAAGGTCAAGGAAGGTGGCCAATGTATAAGAATTTAGGGATTGAGAAACTCGGATATCAGTTGTGAACAAACTTAAATTATCCATTGTAGATTTCTTTTTCCGAAAACCATACTGATTTGGTGAGATAATATCTTGACTTTCAACAAACCATTCTAATCTGTTTTTCATCAAACGCTCCGCTACTTTCATCAAACATGATGAAAGAGCAATAGGCCTATAAGACGAAATTTCAGATGGATCTTTTCCAGGTTTTAAAATGGGAATGATTTTTTGAGTTTTCCAATCATCCGGAATTAGTCCTGTTTCAAACATATTATTAATAAGAGATAAGAAATATTCAACCGCCATAAAATGATTTAATGAAACTATTAAATATTCCATCGGGACCCGGAGCAGAGTCAGAAAGGGATCTTATAACTCGTTTCATCTCATCAATGGAGAAAGGAGCATCTAGCCAGTTAGAATGAGATGGATATGGTTTAATAGAAGGCATTTCTTCACATCCGGCCACCGATGGGGGGGCTATTTTATCCGCAAATCCTATAAGAATTTCTTCTGATATATGTTTGATTCTCGGCGGAGAATACGATGATCCGAATTTTTTTAAGCTAGACCAAACTGAAGACTGGGGAGTTTCCGGAGACAGATTCTCACAGAACTTCCGCCATCCAGCGCGTTTTTTATTTTTCAAAATTCGTTTGGTTTCTGCCTGGGCTTTTTTAACTGATAAAAAATTTTCTAGTGACATGCACTTACGAAAAGAGGAAATTGCTTTTTTACGAGAGTTGTCGGAGCGAGTGCATTCCTCGTCCCACCACGGAGTAGAGTGTTTTATTTTAATGTTCGCATTGTGTTTCGGGATGGATTTTTCTGTTGCATTTATAACCATAGAGGGAAACGTCTCGCATTGCATTCTGATGTCTCCCGGGGACGATTTTGTTAAATTAATAAGGTTATCTAGTTCAGAAGAGAAAGTGCTCCAATTCGCATCTTTTATTCTAAATTTGAGATTATTTTTAACTGGGGGGGGGACAAGTGTTAGATTGATGGTGGAATCGGATTATAATTGGGAAATGATCACTAGAGAGGGGATCGTTTAGGATGTCCCAAGAGCATTTAGATGCTAACGAATACGAACAAAGCGATAAATCAACAGCACTTTTCCGTTGATGAGGGGGGGTGAATCTGGTTGGAGATCCGTCATTTAAAAAACATAGGTTATGGGTATCAATAAAATTTAAAAGATTGCGGCCAGAACGATTTGTTATTTTGCTACCCCAAGAAGGGGAATGTGCATTAAAATCTCCAAGGATCATATAAGGGGAACAAATCTGGGTTAAGATTGGTGCCCATTCATTTTCAATAAAAGTTGTAGAGGGAGGAATATATATTGATAAAATTGTGATATCAGATAAGACAGCTGCTGTTATCTGGATATCGTCGGAGGGAGTATGAATATTTATTTGTTTAAACGGGATAGAATTATGTATTATCAGAGCCGAGCCGCCTTTACCATCCGGTCTGTCGTGTCTGAGACAGTAATAACCTGGAATTCTTAAGTGAAAGGAGGGTTTTAACCACGTTTCAGAAATGGCGGCTACTGAAACGTCGTGTTCGTCGAGTAATTGAATTAGGTCAGATTTGTTAGCGAAGAGGCTTCTACTGTTCCACTGAAGGATTTTGTTCAGTTTCGAAGTCATTGGGGAGGCAAGATAATAAAGATTTTATGTAATCGGCAGCGTTGGACGGTACAGTATTGTTGTTTGTAAGGATTGAAATTAAAAGGGTAATTAAAGTTTGTATAAAAGAATTATTATTCATTATTTCGGGGAGAGCAGGAGGGGAAGTATTACCATTAATGGCACACCCATTGGGCGACTGGGATTTGGCATTCCCATTCGGGCTGGCCAAAATATTATTCAATTGTTTTTTATCAAGGTAAGGAGTATATTTTGGGTTGGGTTTGACTGGCTTGAGAATGGTTTTTCTGTGAGAAGATGATGATGAATTTAAAAAGGTGGTTGTTTGGAAAGGAGCTGAGGACGATGTCATCTCTGCGAATGATTTTTTCGCAGGAGAGAATAACTTTGAGGCCTGGAAGTACGAAATGTTGTCGGTAGCCATTTTATGTTTTATGTTCTTCTGTCTTGATAATTCCGGACAGGCTAGACTGACCGCGGTTACCCGAACAGTTAATGCAAATGGGATCATTGGAAGATTTCGGACATTGATCAAATGGGTGACCTTCTCCGCAAAAGTAACAACGTGGAGGGGAGCGGCATACTGGTTTTGAATGTCCAAACCGGCAGCAATTGAAGCATTGAATAGTTGGGAATTTATAAACATCGACGGGAAGCGAGGTATAATAAATAAAGACACGAGACGGTAGGGATTGCCCTTCAAATGTAATAACGATAGATTGAGAAGGTTTCCAGATCGTGTTTCCATCAGAAGAATCCTTGTAGTTCAGTCGACGTACTTTTAATACTTTCGGGGTTCCGTGGGAATTATTCAAAGCATCAACAATTTCAGCCTCTGGGATCTCCGCGGGAATTCCTCGCACAAGACCCATTCTCGTTAGGTTAAATGTCGGGATGAACGATTTATATTTATGGGTTGAGAGTGAGTCAATTTTTTTTACAAATCCATTTGCGGAAGCGGCAGTATTAAACTCGATAGATAATTTATATCGCCCTTCCGGTTTAATTGAACCGTTAACAATACCAAGGTTATTATTTTTTGAGTCAAATATAAATTTTCCAAAATCTAAAGGATGAATAAGTTTTCCTTGTTCAGTTCTCTGAACCATAACGATAAAAGGACCGGAAGCGGAAGCAGGATAAAGTAAGTCAGTATTTTTTGTATTATCGCTAGTTAAAGTACTTGTCTGGGTCTTACTATTGGTGTTAAGGTCGTTAGATGTCGAGGTTTGTTGAATCGGCGGTATAGATTTAACTTTCGATGGAATGTGAAGACTATGCGATGGTCGCCGTTTACGAGATGGGAGCGTAATAGAAACCTGGCTAGTATTAGAATCCGAATCAGAAAAATCTAATATCGACCCTGGGTCGGGAGGCCTATCTTCGTCTTCCTCCATAATATAAAAAAAAAACTTAACTTTTAAAAATTAAACTGAAAAAATAATACGCAGTCTATTTCATTGATTGTACAAACAAAAACGGATTAGCCGTAAGTAGGAAAGTAAACAAATAGGTATACGATAAACACAATTAAATGAAATGTAACAATAATATCTTATCTGAGATGTAGTAGTAGAGGTATGAGGTGTAGTAGAGGTGTAGTCAAAATAACATCTTTGAAACACAATCAGGTAGAAATGCTTAGAAATTTTTTCCATAGGAAAGCTAATAGCTCAGAAATGCACAAAATAATTTGCAAGGCAGATAGAAATATTACACCTTTAAATTTATATGACGAGAATGCCAACATTCTTATAAATACTAACCAGGAATTATTAGATTCCTGGTCAAATAAAATTATTCACGCAAAACACTTCAATTATCTCAACCAAACGTATGTTGACAAACTTTCGTCAAACAAATGGTTGAGTATTGGAGAGTTGAGCGCAGAAATAGAAGGATTTATGCTTGCAATTCAAGATAGAGTCATTAATACTAAAAATTATAGAAAGCATATAATCAAAGATATAAATCAAATTGATGATTTATGTAGAAAATGTTTGGCTTTTCCCGAAACTATAGAACATATTATATCGGGATGTTCTATATTAGCGCCTTCCGAGTATACATTTAGGCACAATCAGGTTTTAAAAATAATTCACCAAAGTTTGGTAATTAAACATAACTTGATTGATTGCCGTAATGTAGTACCTTATTATGAATATGAACCAAATTCATTTATAGAAAATGAATTTTATAAAATATATTATGATAAAACTATACTAACAGACAGAACAATTAGTCATAATAGACCTGATATAGTTTTACATGACAAAATTAAAAAAATAACTTATATCATTGATGTAGCTATTCCAAATTCCTGTAATATTCAAAAAACTGTTTCTGAAAAAATTAGAAAATACACAGATTTAGGAAATGAGATTAAAAGAATTTGGCATTCTCGGACTATAAAAATATTACCATTTGTTATTTCGGCCACTGGCATAATACCTAGGAATCTGATTCAAAATTTAAGCATATTAGATTTGTCAAAGAATTTGTATATAAAAATGCAAAAAGCAGTAATTTTAAATACATGTAGGATTACAAAAGATTTTTTAAATATTTATATTGAGGGATCAGTAGGATTTATAGGTTCAATTAGAAATGCCACAGAGCCGAACCCTCTGATATGAAAATATCTGGAGTCGGTGAATTATATTCCCATTTGGTCTCTAGTAGGTTGACATGTTGTTCTTGTATTGTTTTGTATTTATAATACTTATATAGTGCAATTGCATAACGTGGATTCACTAGATGATCATTTGGGGAAGTGTATGAAAGGGTTTAGTTTTTCCTTCTTTTTTTTTTTTTTTTTTTTTTTTTTTTTTTTTTTTTTTTTTTTTTTTTTTTTTTTTGGGGACTCGAATCGGACTCCCGATATAATAGTTGTTGACTTTACATTTTAAAGGCCGGTATACCAGTTACTCTTTATGTACGCTATGGAATATATTATATTCCATTGAAGCCAGAGTAAAGCTAGCCTCTCAAAAACTGGGTGTACTGTACAGGGCCCGCAGATACTTTAATAGTACACAACTGCTAACCTTGTACAAATCACAAGTACGCCCCACGGTTGAATTTGGCAGCCATCTCTGGTCTGGAGCTCCAAAATACCTGAAAAGTACCCTCGACTCTGTGCAGAAACGGGCGGTCCGTTTGATAGATTCTCCCATCTTAACAGACGGATTGCAATCTTTAGAGCACAGGCGTCGGGTGGGAATGCTATCCTTGTTCTACCGGTATTACAATGGAAGATGCTCCGAGGGACTAGCATCATTGATCCCTTCGGCACCGGTGCATAGTCGGGAAACACGCCAAACGCGTGCCCAACATTTGTACACGGTTGACATTTGTCACATGAGAACGGGTCGTTTCTTCGACTCGTTCTTGTGTTCAACAGCTCGGCTGTGGAATGATTTGCCGGCCTCTGTGTTTCCTCCTTCCTACAACATGGGTCTCTTCAAGACCAATGTTCATTCCTTCCTCTCCTCAAAAAGACCCTCCACACAGCATCCCAGATGACATAGGCCCTGAGGGAAATTATTTTCCTCAGGGCCTCCTGTGTGGAGTTAATGTAAAAAATAAAAAAAAAAAATATTCATTATGTTGCTTCTAATTCTATTCTAGAAACCCTGACAATATAAGACGAGTGATACCATGACTAAAATTGTAGACGTCTTGGCCTAAGTATCAGGAGGTATTAATAATTAGATATCAATAAAACGTAGTTTATGACAACATTAAAAAGTACGAAAGTACTTATTTAAAAAAACATATTATATATAAATTTGCGAACTGAGACGAATGGAATGAAGCCACCGCCACAGTTCGTGGAATACCTACCTGTTTATACGCAGCATAACGCCTTGTTTATAAATGATAATTTATTTTCCAAACTTTGTCTTGTCCTTCAGCTTCACATTAATTACTAAATGGGGATTTAATAATTCTACTGGCTCCAGCTCAAACAGTTGAAACTCTTTTGCATTGTTACTTATAAAAGGTTGAAATCAAAATCTTACTTGTGAAGTATTATAAATATTTTATTAAGTACAACCATTGACAGTCAGTCAATCTCATTTTAAATACCTATTCAAACACATCACTAATAATTTTGATTAAATAATCATGAAGCATCGTGGCACTAAATCACTAACATTTCTACTTAATTAAATAACAAAATAATACTTCCTACCACTAAAGTATTTTTTTTGTTTAAATATCGGAATTTAAAAAAAATAATTAAAAATCAATTACCGAAGGGAAATGCATAAAATTTTGATAACCAAATTTTGATCGAGAAAAAAGCTAAAAAGTTGGTTATGAAACAATTTTTGTAATAAATATTTCTAACAATCCAGAAAAATTGAAAAATTGTGTTTTTTTTTTCAAAAATTATTGTTGATTTCCAAAGAGCTGTAAACCAAATCGGGAATAAAATAAGATGTATTTAAAAAATATTATTTTGTTAAATGTTCAGGTACTCAAGTATTGTCTTTCAATTAATACAAATAATATATGAACACATTTTTTAATTATAGAAATCAATCACGAAAATATAAACCTAATCGTTTTAACCGTTAAGAAAATTCCTGAAAATGTTTTCGAAAAATGTTACCAAATAACAATAAATTCAAGAATACAAGAGTTTTTCAAAAAATATAATGTTAGAATTTAGGTGTAAAAATTATTTAAATTTAAATTTTTTTGTAACGGCTAAACATATATAATTTTAACTAAGGATTTTATTTACAATCATTTTTAATTAGCATCTTATTGGCATTTTTCGATTTATGTCAAGAGCGAATACTCGTTTTTAGCGAAAACATAAATGAAAATAGTTTCAAATAAAACTTTACCATATGTTTTTTGTACTCAATTTTTTATATTAGTTTCATAATGGAAGAAATATAAGTCAACGTTATTAATGCCAATAATATTTTTAACTCGTTAGTCCTATCCACACACCTCCCTCCTAGTGTCCGAGGCATTTCGCAATCAACAAATAAAAAAGGGGCAATCGAAATTAATCAATTGTGACCGTAATAATATTTCGGGTCTTTGCATAAATGTTCAAATATTGTTTGATACTTGCTCGCACTTGTCTAGAACGTCGCAAGCCTCTCGGAGTCATTAATACATATATTGATATCATCTAAAAATGTAACAAAATACAATATCCGTTAGATTTAATAAACTTACATATATTTTCTAAAACTACTTATTTTTAAACATAGGATGAGGTAGTTTGATTTGTCTTTCACTTATAACTTAATATTTCAATAAATATATACTGCAATCGAATAGGGTTTTGGTTTACATGAACCTTATAATGTTATTAACATTATTGTCTAAAAACAAATAGAATAAATACTAGGTAAACTAAATAATAATTAAATAATGAAAAATGTAACACTATTACTAAATAAATTATTCACTGGTTCATATTTTAAACATACTCGTAGCAGTAGATTTTATTAAAACTTCGTGATACATCATTTACACGCGTTGTTTATAACAAATTTCGATTTTGTATTTCTTGGGCATTACAAATTTTTTTACGAATCTCTTTTTACAAATGGTTTTTTACGATGGTTTTAACGATTTTTTTAAAGACGTACTATTGTTAATTTAAATAATTCGCTACTCTTTTCGATACGTCCGTGTCATTAACTAGTGCTAAGTAACAATTTAAGGCGCCGCATCCGCGCGCAAAAAGAAGAAGATGGAGAGATATGTAATTACGAATGTTAGAGGAGCGCGCTAATATGTAAAGCGATAAAATTGATTGATTACATATTAGATCGAAAATTGCGAAAATGTTTAATAAAACACGACTCCTTTAAAATAGAGAAAATCTCGTGGAACATATCCTAAGTATCATTTAAAGAAACATTGTGATTTTTTTCAAACTATAACTTGTAAAATACCTGAAACAAACGTGTTTATAATAATTTTCGGAGCATACTTTGCGATTTTATTCTATCAAGGAAATTTTATATAATTTGCATTTCGGCGTGGAACGCGTCTAGATATTATCTTCTTAAATAACATATATTTTTTAAGAGCATAACTTCAAATTTTTGAGGGAGATATGTAAGAAATCGTTAGAAATTCTGGTAGCGGCGCCTTAATGTACACTGTATTATAAAACTCTTCACCAAATGTGTATATTTGTTCCTACGAGGTACAAGAAACCAACGAGTTGGTTTAAAGAGACTTACTGCGACTTAAAAATATTTGCATAAATCTTCGTTAATTTTACAAAAAGTTTTAAAAATATAATCTCATTGAATCGCTTTGGACAGTACTCTATCAATATATAAACCGTATTGAACTAAAATGAAGTGCTTCAATATACGTAATAATTCGACTAGTTACTCTAAGCAAAATAATACAAGATAATACAGCAAACTTTGTTCAAGGATCTGTACATAATAATTATTGGCGTTCCTGGTATAAAATTCTAGAATTTGTGCGAAAAAATATGTTTTATTTGTATTAAAATATAATATTATTTCAATTGTATTTTTGTATCTTCACGGGTTCTTCTTAGGTTATGTTAAAGCTGGTTTCATTAAAATACAAAATACTAAAAATTATTAATATTCATCACCTTACATGCTAATAAATTCACAGATAAAATAAATTACAGGAAATCCTTAATTTAAACAATTACTTTGATTATTACAAGGGTGTTTTAAACAATATACCGAAAGAATAATGAAGGTATGCAAATCATGTAACTTATAGAAAACGTTTAAGCTTCCATAATACACCGTACATTGTTTTAAAATAGCGTGGGCATTTTATTATATTTTTTACAACAGATAAATGTAACAAACCCTGAAGAATGTCAACCTTATCCAGTAAACAAATTCACCGGTGCAATTATTAACAATTTTATAGATTTTTCGATCTTCAGAAATATAAGTTGATATTAATCAACTTGGCTAAAATGGCAAAGTAACTTCATTTCGATTGGATATTCCGTATTTTTGTTAACCAATTTGACACGTGCTAAATTCTACTTCTTTGATTGTCCTGCTCGAAATGATTTCCACAAATTCTAAAGCTTAATTGATCTGTTGAGTCAGCAAATCCAGTAACTCCGTGTGCTCCATATTGTTCAAGGTGTGAAGGTCAACTCCCAGAGCTTGGGCAACGCTGTCCATACGAAGTCCAAAGCTCTTCAACATGTCGATGAAGTTAACTTCTTCTCCTGTGTAGGGATCCAGGAGTCGAGGACAGGAATGACTACATTGGGGCCAACTGCAACGCTCTATGTGACGATGTTCACAGCTTCCAGAGTTCCTAGAATAAAAATACATTAAAACAATTACGAAAAGTCACGAATTTATGACAGTATGAGTAGCACATCAGAATCTCGATGGGTTTAAAAGCAAGAGATTGGAATTAATTAGAAGATTCGTAATAAAAAACAACACATCTTTGAAACTGTACAAAATCACTGTATTATCTTATCGAAATGCATCACTATGTCAAGGGATTAACACTATAAAAAATTATGGATGATGATCCATTTGCATTAATTTCATTATTGATTCGGTTTTTTATGACGTGGGCTGATTATATCTTTAAATCATTGTTTATATTTATATCGAGACGACGCTAGAAGGAAACCAAAACATGTTATTCAAACTTTATGGGCCAGTAAAAATATTTTCGCTTCCATCAAAACAAGAGATAAGCGTAGTGTTGAAATTTGTCAAATATTATTCTTACTTTAATAAAGACCTCTGTGGTCTGAGTTGCCGCTCCAATTGAGGAGACATATCACCTTCCATTTTATGAAACGAAGCGTGACTTCTGTCCAATTTAGCTGATGTTCCATTGGAATGTGCTTGGTTTCTAAAACGCTTCCCTCCTGATATATTTCTGTTCTTGTTGTGTCGCCTCTCATTTCTGAAAGGATCACACTTGGGCTTTCTATTATTTGGGTATAATCTTTGGTTATGACTTCTCGAACAGTTGGGTAAATTGGCAATGTTGAGGTTTCCACGATTGGTGCCTTTTAAGTTTTTGGGTCTGTTGTTGCTTCTGCCATTGTTGCTTAGATTATTATTTCTTCTTCTGTTTTGGATTCGGTTACGTTTTTCTTTTATTCGTTGATTGTTGTTGGAATGAGGTCTGTTATTGGTTTGAGGCCTGTTATTGATTTGCTGTTTCTTAACTTCATATGGCAGGAGTCTAGAAGCACCTTCTGTAAGAAAAAAAAGATATTAGCCCATGTACAAAAAATTCCAGCTGTAATATTAAATGATAGTACATTATAGAAAATATTTTTGAACTTACCATTTCCACTATGCCGCCTTCTATTACCATCAGTGTTGGTTCTTTCATGGAGATTTTTCTTCCTTTTGCGTCTTCTATTGTGTGTCCTTTCTCCCTGTCTTTCAACGTCTTTCTTTTCACCTCCTTCGCCGTTTATACCAGACCTCACCAGTTTTCTGGCTGGTCTCATGGTATGATTCCTGAAACAAGAAAAGATTTTTAGGAACTTTTGCTATCATATCCTTTTTATTTATAGGGTCAGTTTATCTTATATGAATTGCGCTTACATATAATAATAATATAAATTAAGTTTGACAATTACCTGGATGGTTTCTTCATCGTGGATAGTTCCCAACAGCGTAGTGCTCTCGCGACAGAGACATCGTCAATTTTGACTTGAAGCCAGTCTTTTTTTGTCAGAACGGAGTGTGATACGCAAGATGGAGCAAATACAGCAGATACATTGGCAAATGATGCTCTCAAGGCTCGCCCCATACTGTGAATATAATCCCACTGCTGGGGAGTTACAGGAGCACCCACATTGTCAGCTGTCATTTGGGCTTCGTCGAATAGCCATTGGAATACGAAGAGAGGAGCTGCAAAAATAGATACTCGTTAATACTTGTGGTAAACATAATCCCATCATCCCACGAGACTTAATGCAAATTATGCCAATGTGAAGGTATTTTTTGCTGGGATATGAAATAGAATTTGATAAGTACCTCTTATTGTAGGATACAATCTGTATCCAAAATAACATCTCCATGGTTCTTGAGGATAAATATCCACACATCTCTTGGGCAACGATCCCTGCCATAGTGCATAGCCCTTCTTGATGGCATCCACTGCTGGTAGTGTGGTAGGACTGAAAAAGTAAAACATTCTGTTAAGAAGATGAAAATGACTCTGGAGGCAGTCGTTTAATATATCACACGAAGACCACATTACAACGAGAATCCTTTGGAGTAAAATCATTATAACATTTAAAGAGTTTCCAACAAATACCTGTAAGGAGTCCTATCCAAGAACCATCCAGAGTCTGATATGCCTCTCACAGCCACCTTTTTGAGTCCGAGCTCTTCCCGCAGCAGTCTCTGAACGGGGTCGAGGTTCAGCATAACTCCTGTACCACCAGCACTGCTCCCGGCAAGAATTAACCATGAAGAGTTTTGGACACCGAGGGGGACCAAATCACGAATTACCTGGCATAAAAATAAATATGTTTAGTTTTGCATAGTAATGGTGTCTATTACTTTACAGTAGTAATCTACAAAGATAAGAAGAAATAACCTTAAAATAACAAGTCTTTACTTTTTTTTACTTTCACTTACGTCTATAATTGTTTCTTTACTCCTTTTTTACTTGTGTCTTTACTTTCTTTTTTAAAACTTATTTCTTTATACCTACGTATCTTAAAATATTTATTTAAAAAAATATTATTCGAAGCAGCAGATTCGTGGGATATTTGAGGAAACATGCGGTCTAAAATCAAAATGGATTTTTCCTGCAGATTATTAGTTGACAGGGTATTGGTTAAACAGTTTTTTTCCAGGAAACATCCTTTGAACATGTAGTTAAGTACATCCCGTACATTGAGAACAAAAGTTTGTTTTCCATTATGTTGCAGTAGAAACATATTGTAGCTCGAGACACATTTGGGCAACTCGCATTCGGCAACTTCCTCTAACGTCTAGCTATTCAATATATTCGTAGATTCTGTCTTAGCTGGTCCCATACAGCGAGAAGACTACGATAGCATCTGAATTAAATGGTGATGAGCCAATTACACCCCTAATAGCACGGCCATTAAGGCTTTCATTGCTGCTTATGGCGCCCCGGGCGATGGTTATTTCAGCGAGTATGGGGGATCAACGCGAAAAGAAAGACGCAATGCAATAATTGAAGAAAATCTATTGAAAAGGAGTTTTCTATTTGTTTCCGTGAACTTTTATGATACTAGAATGCTGAACAGTGCACCTGCACAGGTCATCGCATTGTTTCCTAGTTTTCTTTTGTCGACAAGATTGTAAAGCGTAAATAAAACTTTATTGGTACACATAAGAAGAGAGATCTACAAATCTTAGAGTAGATTCGTGTAAGTTTTAATTTTATATTTCCTAGCATCATTGGTAACAAATAGAAAAATAAAGGAAAAAAAATAGGCTTACTAGTAGTTCTAACGTGAATAAAAGGGTTCCCGACTAATTTTTACCCCCATTTTGACAAACTAAGTGAAAATAATCATTTATTTTTCAAACTTTACAAAAACACTTTGTGGCGTCATTATTGATTTAATGAAAACAAATAACTTTGTAAACACCACTATATAATTAATATTATCATCATGCTTTGAAAACTACGTTTTCTTCGCCAGGATATGATTAATATTAATATATTGGTGTTTACAAAGTTATTTGTTTTCATAAAAAAAAGAAAATGATAATGTCTTCTTTTGAATAGTACATTTTTTAAAGAGGTTTAAGACTTACACTATTTTGGTAGAAAACACTCACTTTGTGGTTTGACATATTTAATGAAGAAAACAATTAATTTGTTTATAACCACGATTTATTTATTTAATTTTTTTTGATGATGCTTGTGTTAGGCAAAACTGGTCTGTACAAAAGATTAAATAAAAGAATCGTGGTTATAAACAAAGTAATTATTTTATTTCATTCCGTGTAATATTTTTTAGGAATGGATGCATACGATTAGGAGTACACTGCACAATGGTTCGAATGGAGGAACTTACCTGATTGACGATCAGTTTCCCCATGAAATGGAAGGAATCCCTGGCGGAGTTAGATGACGCCGTCCCAGACCAGGAGTCGCTGCTGCAGTAAGGTATGGTGACGTGATTCGCCTCGTGCCAGTAGGGGTTCTCCGTGGGGTTGGCGGATAGAATGCCATTCACTGCAGAAATTAAATAATAATTGAGTTTGAAAAATATTTAAATGCAAGGGTTTTAATCTGTTTAATATGTAGGACGGTCCCTAAAATATCCCTCAAAATAAGGTTATAAATTGTTTTAAAAAGCGTTCATGGCCTTTACCAAAGAACCTTTCAATAAGCCTACTAGTACCTACTATAAAGTAGAAAACTTTCAGAAGTAGTTGCAAAATATATCTCAAACGGAGTTCGCGACGTTTACACTTTTTTTCGTTGTAATTTAATCATGAGTTCTAAAGTTTAGAAACAATAAATTCATTGTAGAAATAATAACTTTTTCTATAACGGCCAGAGGACAACCAGCAGAGGATTATGCTCTTAAATTACACGATTGTCAAGGAAAAAACTTAACCCAATCATGCCACTGCCCCACCATATCACATTCTGAAAACATAAAATATCTCGGCATTGAAATCGATGAAAATCTTCTATGGGACTCCCACATAAATAGCATCACAAGAAACTTACAAAGCTCATGTACTACTTTAGAAACATACGCAATATACTTAATAAAAATGATCTATATAAAGTCTACTATGCTCTTTGCCAATCACGCATAGAATATGGGATTATAGGATGGGGAACTACCACAAACATTCACATCAAGCAGCTAGCTAAAACGCAAAAGGCAATAATAAAAATAATCCTAAAAGTACCCATAAAAACTCCATCAAAAGAAATTTTTAAAAACTTTAATGTGTTCAGCATTATTAAATTATACTCCAAAAATGCACTACTCAAATTTAAAGAAAAATGTGAATACCTTGCTGACCAACACACCTACACTACAAGGTCAAAATCCTCAAAAGTACTGAACATCCCTCAATTAAATACATCTTTTGGCCAGAAAAACCATAATTTCCATGCTACAAAATTACATAATGCCCTTTCAATTGAAATTAAGAACACCATGGAGATGCAAATGTTTAAAAAAGTCATCAAATTATGGTTAAGTAAACAGGAAGATGAGGAAATCATTAAAATTATGAAGCAACCTGCAGACAACAAACATAAATATTTTATTTTATTTATTGTTATTTTGTGAAAATCAAGAAACTAGAAGATGAGGAAATAAAAATCAACACCCATTCAGCAACATACAGTCCGCCTCGGAACAGGAATACCTAGTGAGGAGGACTGTAAACAAACCACTTTACTTTGTATTTTTACTAATTTTGTAATTTTACTTTATCTTATATTGTCATTAAAATAAAATAAAAAAATAAAAAAAAATTGTCAAGATTGTCAATTCGTGAAATATTAATATGATTAATAGTGAAATATTTTACAATAGATAAGATAATGATAATATAGATAGATTTTTTAATCAGAAAAAGATTTCGAAATGTTAAATGTTGGCAAAGCCGGATAGGAAAACAAGTCAAGCCATTAAATAAAAAAAATACTAAATTTTAAACATCAAACCAATTATTACCTACCAAATTATTCACATACTAAAATTTAAAATGAATTGAACAGTATACATATAATGTATGTAGCACATAGGACAAAGGGTATAGCTTAAAGGTATATCTAATTTTTCGCTGTTAACAGAAGAAAAAAATAAACACCCTTGATTTTAATTATAATGTTATTTCTGAAAAGCACACGTACCATCTCTGGACTCGGGCCAGTGGGAGCTGGTCATGAGATGGCGCAGCCTCAGCCATCGGGACCTGCAGGAGGCGCGGTCATGGCAGTACCACCCCCCCTCCAGGAACACCACCCACACGGAACTGCCTGTTGTGGACCTCCTCAGGTAGAATCTAAGGCAGAAGATGGATTCCATTAAGTACCTACGTTTATTACCGGAGATACTAATGCTAATATTTTACAACGCAACGGTCCAAGGCGGGTGCCTTGGGGAACACACACGATAAGGTTCATTGTTTTATTTTTATTTCTTATTTACTTGGTGTTATTGTTGACATTTCAATTTTAACCTCACTAGGACAAGCCTTTGTTGAGGTTAATAATTTTATAACATAATAAAAATAACACAAAATAAAATATTCAGCGAACTACATTGTTACCTTAATGTTTCTTACAAATAATGGGTACCTACTAAACTGAAGCAAACTAGTTCTACATACATTTTATTGGAGTGAACATATGTGTAGGTGGGCATGTGTCGATATTTGATTTTACATAATAATTCTTTTTTTTTAATTCAAAACGGAAAAACATGAAAAAATATGAAATTATACAATATATTTATTATACTATTAATTTAGAAAGGAAACATATGAAAAAAAATGTTGGCAATCCTCGACTAAAATAAATAATTTAACAAGCTTTTTAAAAGTACGTAATGAATTAGATGACTGAGGGGGTATTTCACCATCCTCCTCACAGATTATCCATACGAGAACGTACATTTTATAAAAAATGGCTACATTTAGGATAAGTTAGCCGAGTTTTTTTTACCTGTTGCTAGTATTTATTTGTTTGTTTATTAATCTTCGTTATCGTATAGATAAGCTATCAGGAAGATGGTGAAATACCCCCTTAATATGTTCTAGAAGGTTATTAAATATAAGTAGAAGTCGCAATTGTCTTAGTACATTATATAAAAAATAGGTACGCATTCAATCGTAGGACGTTATCATTACGGTAACATTCGTCTGTACCGTCTGTACGGTTGAAATTTAAGAATCTTTATACTTGAAGTTTCTTAAAAAGCTACTTCTGTAATTCGGTTTCGAATTCAAGAATTCGTTAAAGGATGGCGCCACTTACGTTAGCGATTGGAGGACGGGTCCTGGCAGGTATAAGGGGGCATACATTAATTACGTGAGCAGTTATTCATCCAATCTCGACCCCTCCCCTCCTTGGTGAGATAAATTTGGGCCATTTCATATATTCTTTTCAAGTAACGTGAGATTTGCTGGACCCCCCTCCCCCCTTTTACGCTCACGTAATTAAGGTATGCCCCCTAAGTAGATACTACGGATTTGTAAATTTGAGTATCTTTCCGGATATGAAAGATTGACGGTAATACTTAGAGTTGTGAATAAGAGTATCACGCTGCTATGTATAACATTTGAAGTCATTGCCTGTCGCGGTTACTTTGTCCCGGTAACTAGCTGTCACTGGATCACAGTAGTTCTGAGGAACCGGCTACGTTTGGAACCAGTTACTATCGAATTTATAAAATAGTCACCAAAAATAGCCCGCAGCGGGTTTTTAACTGCTGGTTTTATTTATTGTTATAATATTTTTTTTATTATATCCCTCTTGGGTGATCTCTTCCACCTTTCTTACCGTGAATGATTACAAGGGCGGATCCAGGATTATTTTCTGGGGGGGGGGGGGGGGGGGGCACAAGGGGCGGACGGGCAAAAAATCAACAATTACTGTTAGGATTTTTTTCTGGGGGGGGGGGGGGGGGCACAAGGGGCGGACGGGCAAAAAAATCAACAATTACTGTAAGGTTTTTTTTTCTGGAGGGGGGGGGGGGGGGGCACAAGGGGCGGACGGGCAAAAAAATCAAAAATTACTGTTGAAGTATCATATCAAGGTTTATGAAAGTGTCAAAACAATCGAAAAATTAAATATTTAAAAAAGACAGTTTTAGCTTCAAAGTATGTACTGTGATGGAATCTCCACAGTCCACAAAAATACCGTCTGGGGGGGCACGTGTTCCCCCCCTAAATCCGCCCATGAATGATTAGAGTACTTTCAAAATCCCAGTCGCAAATCCTTCACCGATTTTCAAATAAGCATTTATATTGAAGAAAATTTTCAGTTAGGTACATTTATATACCCATGCGAATATATTCTACTTCGGGAATAGAAATCTAGACTCTAGACCACCAGCTATCGCGGCATTTTGTTAAAAATAGGTAGATAGTCAATTATTAGTTACAAACCGAGTACTTATGTAGGTAATAATTCAGTTAGAAACCGTTTTCTCAAGCATAATAAATAATAATATTCTCTGCCGTAAAAGGGAAACAATCAAATACTGCGTATTGTATTTGTTCCACTAAAAGTCGTGTAGATTTGAGTATTTTTTGGTATTTAAAAAAAATATATATGCACATATATATAAACATTATTTCACCATACGTATATATTAAATAAATAAACGAATAAATACTCGCGATATGAGAACTCAGCTAACTTTTCAGTATTCAATAACACAATTCATGGTATAATCTAGTTCTATTAATAATAATACTCGTAGTACCGAAAAGTATCTAAACTCAGACTTCGTAAATCGTTAATCGAAAATATACGTTGTCGGATTAGTTACGTTATGTTATAAAGATTTTTTTTTTTTGACATGAGCTCCACACGGGAGGCCCAGAGGAAAATAATTTCCCTCAGGGCCTACGTCATCTTTGGGGATGCTGTGTGGAGGTTTTTTTTTAAGAAAAGGAAGGAGAGGAGAGTTCTGGGAAGAAAAAGGGTTTAAGGGGTGGGTAGGAATATGGGGTTCAGTGTGTTTAGGTCATCCGCCTCCAAGACCTAGACAAACCTCACCCCATGGACCCGGACACCCCTGCTAAATCACCAAACGTAGCGAACCACTTGGGGTGACCTGTGGCAGAGGTGTTGGTTATCCAATAAAGGTTCCCGGGGCGGCGGTACCCATTCCCGCCTCCCAAATTGATGATGGTAAAATAATAATTATTTGAAAACCAATGAACTTTTTTGAAAATAATTCCACGATCTTTGAAAAATGCAATTAGTTTTGTACGATGTTTTTCCACAAAAATAAATCATTAAAATATGTTATTTTTAGTTTGAAAGAAATTATTTATTGTTAATTATTAGAAAAAATAACATCATTATATTATTATCATCATAATAATAAAATAATATCATTTTGATATTTTCCTCACAGGTCTTATAGCGACACCTATTAAGAATTTAATGAAAGTGCAAAGTATTTTAGTTTGTTGGCTAAACCACAGATGACAATGCTCTCACAAACAGTGTTTCGTTTTGATGATATTCCGTTGGCGTCCGGCTAAATTAGTGTTTAAATTTAAAAAACGTGAAATAATTAGTTTATAATTAGTTGCATAAAAACTTTTGGCTTCCGTTTACGTTTAATTTTCATGGGAAATGTCGTCAGAGCACGTTAGAGAATTCTATAAAATATTAAACGTTGAAATTAAAAAAAATTCTAAGGTAAAAATGGGTACCTCTCATCGTTACAATTCGATACCAAATCCACATTCTAAAAGAAAAGTGGGTTAATAAAAGCTTTAGATTTTATTATTACATCTCACGCTTTAAGCTTACAAAGGCTTTCACGGCTGCGACGGGATAATTCAAAAGCGAATGGTGCAAGTGCACAGCGCAGCCTGCTTTGGAAGATGAAATCCCTGGCATCCTTCCGGTATTGTTTTCTTTGTTCCGTACTACCTTCAGCAGAACCTACTTCGTGCTTCCCATTCCCGCCTGGGGGCACTAGAAAATCCAGGAAAATTCTCATCTAAATGAAACTCTCACAAAACAACAAGTGGTTTCCCATAGGGATGATACCAGGTAGAATCACCGAAGAACAGTGAAACATGAAGCATTAGCTACTGAATAAAGTTTAATTGAGATCACTAAGAGTTCTGGTGGTTTTAAAGTTTATAAAGTGGGTGGTATCGGAATCATAAAATGGCTTTTGCAACAGTTATCTTATATCAATAACTGCACTAGAATGAAAGAATATCGGACACTGATACTTTGATGCTATACACAACAGGAACATGTATTGATTTTAATGCGTGTGGCGATAATACTTAGGTATATCGGCGCTGAAGTATGCGGAATTCTATTATATTACTAGCTGAACGCGGCATGTGTTGCAACGCCACTTAAATAAAGATATTGTTTCTCCCTGCGTGTCCTTTCCAATTCGTCCACGTTCCCCTTCCGCCTCCTCTTTCCTCCTCGCGTTCTCCCCATACCTTCCTCCCGTTTCCCCCTGCCCTTTTCCGCTTCCACCCGTCCCGCGAACTCCCCCGCTCTCTACTTTTCCCGCCTTTCCCCCTCCCCTCCTTATGGAAACTGCCCCCCTCCATTCCCCTCCGCCCCTCCCGTCTACCCTCTCTGTCGCTAAAATACATTAAATACGCTCATTTTTCAAACGACTCGCGCGCCACTTATTGCAAAATTTTTATACAAATTCCATAACGACAGAGCTCACCAGTGTATATAAAAACACTCTTCTGCTAAATTGCAATGTTTTGTAAAAATTGTGAGTCAATCCATCGATTACTTTCCGAAATTTGCAAACTTAAACATAAGGAACCTAATTTTTTACTGGATAGGGACACACTAATCACCTAGCGGTATGAAATATACTTTACGACCTATTCTCATACCTACCAAATATACATTAAAAAATTCTTAAAAATCGGTCGAGCCCTTTCAGAAGAGTGCGACCACAAACACCGTGAGATTTTTATATATGAGCTATCTTTTTGTAAAGTTTCATTAAAATCCATTCAATAGTTTTTGCGTGAAAGAGTAACAAACACACATACTTCCAATCAAACTTTCGCGTTTATAATATTAGTACGATTATATTTTTCCTTTGGAGGGGTGCAGACATACGTTCACCGTTTGTCCCATTTTCGACTGTTGACATTTAGTGTGTAAGAAAGAGGGGAAGCATTATATCTTTAAGAACAAAACAATCAGCGCATTGACATTTGAGGTTTTTGAATTTTCGGAATTCACTCACTATTCAATATTATATTCATCACAATATTGCTGCAGCTCTTTCAAAATATTGGAATTCGTTCCATACAAAATGTAAGAGGAAAAGAATTTTCTTCATAATTATTTTTTTCGTGAACTTTTCCGATATTTTAATAGATATTCTGCTATTCGGGGTGGAGGCAAATCCAAAAAATCGGTCCAGTTATAATTGGTGTAACTAGCCCGACTGCGTTTTGTATATTAAGATACGTAAAGCCACTTTTTTCATCTGTTGAGGGTTGAAATTCATAAATATGCTTGAGTTTCTCAATAGATAAATATTTTTGTCACGTCAGCGCTTAAAATTGAACATTCTACCAACCGGAAAGCTTACTTATCGCTAACAGCTCTGTGACAATAACTACTTGGGTGACTGAAGTCACGAAGTGATGCTGTGTGGCACGAGGATTTCATGAACTGGAGCTACGTTCCGGTTGAATCCGAGCTCTGAGTTATCCCAAAGTTCGCAAGTCTGTATCTACTTCCCACTGTGTTTCTGTTATGTATTTTGTTATGTTAAGGTGGCACCGCTAAGTTACAAGGCTGTACTTTGGTTTCCGGTTTCATGAATTCCTTTCAGGAGCGCGTCGGTAATGGAGGAATTATAAAGCCTCCAATCTGTAAAATCCCTGCAGGACACCCAGAACTTCTGCAACAAAGTTTTAAACTTGAAAGGGGAACTGCCCAGCGGAACTTGAGTTGTTTGAATGTTGTCATTTGAAATTCAATGCTCAAACAATAATGGACAAGTTTGGTTGTGAAATATTGTAGAACGTTGGCAAGCGAAAGTTCGGTACTTGAGTAATATAACAACAAAGTCTTATTCCCAAAGAAGTACACGTTTTATGGAAATAACACAATTGTACTGAATCATAAAAGGAATATTTTCAGGGAGCGATTATAGTACAATTCAAAATTTTTTGTTTAAGTTTGGCGAACAGAAAAATGTTGAAATTTTTATACAAAAACTGAACAATTTTTACTCTTTACTTACTAAGGTAACTTTACAAGTAAAGAGATATCATAACTTAAATTTTCTAGTCTCCTTCAACGGAAGCAAACTTCCGAACAGGCCCTCCATTGATATGCTTGGTGTAACCCTAAGTGACCAGCTCAGATATGTGGTCTCCATCGAAGTCAGAGTAAAGTTAGCCTCTTAAAAACTGGGCGTACTGTAGAGGGCCCGCAGATACTTTATTAGTACACAACTGTACAAATCACAAGTGCGCCCCATGATTGAATTTGGCAGCCACCTCTGGTTTGGAGTCCTGATAAAATACCTGAAAAAACCCTCGACTCTGTGCAGAAACGGGCGGTCCGTCTGACAGATTCTCCCATTGATCCCTTCGGCACCGGTGCATAGTCGGGAAACCCGCCAAACGCGTGCCCAACATATGTGCACGGTTGACAATGGTCACATGAAAACGGGTTGCTTCTTCGACTCGTTCTTGTGTTCAACAGCTCGGCTGTGGAATGATATGCCGGCCTTTGTGTTTCCTCCTTCCTACAACATGGGTCTCTTCAAGACCAATGTTCATTCCTTCCTCTCCTCAAAAAGACCATCCACACAGCATCTCAGATGACATAGGCTCTGAGGGAAATTATTTTCCTCAAGGCCTCCTGTGTGGAGTTAATGTAAAAAAAAATAATAAAAACAAAAAAAATCTTTTTAGATTTTCGACAGGTCGCACCTTAGGGGTCTTACTATACGTGTTTTAAATTTACGCAACAGATGAACAACCAATTACCCTTGTTTATCAGAAGATGTATAAAATTTAAAACACGTTTATTAGTAAGGGATAAGTGTTTCTCCATAACATAAACTTCGGCGATAAAATATATTATCTTATGGAAATGGGCATGTACTTTCGCAAAAGTGGTTATGAAATCTTTATAAATACCAATTTAACCTTTGTTGTTTACATAACGTAAATTTCGGATTTCACATCACTTAAAAAGGCTTCCTAAGCACGAAACCGTTAAAAATGCTGTAAATATAAAACCCTAGAATACATTTTCCCATTGTTACATGATAATACGTAATAAATTTTGTTAGTGCCGTCGAAAGGCGAAAAAAATACCGCGGGTAAAAGAAAACATTACAAGTCGAACATAATAAACCAGGATATAGTTACAACACGACAAAAGGCACGAAAATTACGTTTCACCTTCACCCTATACGGAGATTATTATGATTTTGGTTTCTTGACAAAAGTGAAGGAAAAAATACACCTAATCTAATCTAACCTAACATAATCTGTTCTGTTTTGTTACTGTTCTGTTTTATCATATCACTCATGATTTTAGTTTCGCATATTTCCTATAAGAATTCAGACAAGCGATAACGGGACGAATAAATTTTAAACTTTCAACAGTATTGTCTGAGTCGTTTGTTCCGTTCTAAAGGAGCCAATATCTACATCTTGTAGTTTTCTAGGCTTCTGGTGGATGGTAGTTGGTATCTAGTTGTTGCCAGGGGCGCGCGATGCAAATTGCCACCCATAAAATAAATAGTATGAAGGTACGCTACTTGCGCTGTCTTTAATTTGGTTTTGCATAAAAGGACCATTTAAATGAATTACTAAAATAAGATTTAGACTATTTTTGTTAATTCACTGAGCGCAGCGATGTCCTGATTTCAGTCGACCGTTTTGCATTTCGTATTTCTGTAATTTTGTTTGTATGTTCCGTTTCAAGATGGGGGCTCTTTTATTTTATTTATTATTTTTTTTTTAAGTATGTTTATTCAGTTTTTTAATTTTACAATATTTATCTTTAAAATCTTACAAAACTGATCAATCAGTTTGATTGTAAGAAATCTCTCATTTTTCGTATTTAATTAATACTATTATACTTTTATGTTTTACATTGTAATAACTGTGTAAAATCTAAAATACTAATTATTATAAACTACTAATTATTATAATGTTTACGAATACAGTGTGTGATAGTAATTTCCAAGCATTTGATCAATATTCGATCTGGGTATTTGTATACAATATTATTTGCTTTCATGTTCTACGGAGACAGAATGATTTAACTTTTTTTTTGATATTTGAATAAGATGTCTCATTTTTAATATTTTCAGGTAATGCGTTAAATATTTTCGGAATTCTATGCCTCTTTGTTCTATCACCGTATACATTTTGAGATTTATTAATAATAAACATTTGTGCTTCTCTATGCCTAGTAGGGTAGTTGTGGTTTACAGGTTTTTTGAATTCTGTATTCCAGAATTCATCTAGCGTTAATTGATAATCTACCTTAATGTGTATAGAGAGGACATTACACAAGGAGAAATTTTTTTTATAATCGCCTTCACATAATTGAACTTTTTTTTGCCTGATATCAATTTTAGGAAACGGATTTGTAATTGGATATGATTTTAGGTTTTCACGGCCAAAAATTTTATGGTTATTTCCTTTTGGGGTATTATGCCGTGTTGCGCTACCTCCTCCTTTAGCCAACGTTTCGGACAGCGTTACAGTGTCCATCATCAGGGCAGATGATCACACATCTGCCCTGATGATGGACACTGTAACGCTGTCCGAAACGTTGGCTAAAGGAGGAGGTAGCGCAACACGGCATAATACCCCAAAAGGAAATAACCATAGGATTTGTAATTGTTCTATTTTATTTAAGTACGTTTTGTACGTTAATCCGTAACTATTTATTCCGTATCCTATAATTGATTCTGCTAATGCGTTGTATATTCCGTATAATATATTTTTATCAACAAAATTTTTTAGGTGGTAAAATTTCCCTAATATGGATCTTAATCTATTACATACATTTCAATATGATTTGACCAGTTAAAATTGACATCTATTGTAAGACCAAGGTATGTATATTGGTACACTTTTTCTATATTTGGGCAATTACACTGTTGGGATTGGTTTTTTGTGTGTAAACAATCATATGAATGACTTTTTATATGCAATTCCTTATCCTGACAATTTGTATATGGTGAGTGAATAAGCATATATTTGTTTTTTTTGCGTTTATAATAATGCCATGATGATTGATGAAGATTATTTTTTCAAATGTGAAATCGTCGTATTTATTTAATGTTTCTTGTTCAATTTTTCATTTTTCAATGCAGACTAGATGAAACATGGCATTTTACATCACAGCAACAATGTCACCAAATTTACTTACGGCAGTTGGCATTTGCCGTTGGTAATTTGAATTGTTACGTGATGGATAAATCTTAAACTTTAACATTTTAACACTTCGAGGAACTGAAATTAGACCATAACTTTCGGCAAAACTCTTTAAAACATTTATATTTTTAAATATGACGCATCCGAACGGTGTGGCAACTATTTACTAAACCCTAATGAATAAGTATTTATTAGTTATTTAAGTACCTATTCACAAATCTTATTATTTCAGAGGAATTTATGGTGGGTACTGATTTATTATATAAGAGAAAATTAGGTACTTTTTTGATCGAGATGTCTACTCCTGTACGCGAAACTAATAGTTAACGTTTGTTAAGATGAAGCCATGCGAAATAATGCAAAATCATACAAAATCATGTGTTTTTGTTTTGAAAATTTGATCGCTTAGAAGTATTATAGATGCTTCAATTAAATACTGCAAGTAGAACACATCGCCTTGGAAAATTTCGATAATTTTTTTTTATAACACTTTTTATAATCCTAGAAAAAATAAAGTATTAGGTCAATAAAAAAACACTTTCAAGTGCAAATTCTCCTACTAACAAACCCCTTGTCGGATATGGTTGTATTGTATAATGTGAAAAATTTGGTTTTTTTTTTTAATAATAATTGCAAAACAAATTAAATTTATGCCTGAATATCACAAAATAAAATAAAATATGAATTTTCGCATTGTTACTTTTGACGTCAATCAAGACGGCCGGCCTCGACGAATTAGGATTTTTAAAGTGAACCTTAAGCGTGCGACGTAAGAATTATGCACTAGTCACACCCATTTTTTATCAGTTCCGCCCCATCTGTGGTGGGGAATTGACGTCCCTATACTCTGCGTCGCTTGGTTTCGTGCAATCAATTTTAAATTTCCTTGTTATTACAATAAACAAAGCTTAAGAAAGGAGTTAATGTTTTTATAGGCCTTTTATGAAATCAACCTGTAAAAAACAACTCTCAAATACCCTTTCCAAAAGCTTTTTCTCAAGTCTTGTCAAATATTTTTAAACCCCTCCCGAAAAGAAGCTTGGATTCCGATTTCGATTTTTTCCTGAACTATTGGATCATCTAAAGACAGTTCGGCCGCCCGTGTGCCTAAATTACACATATGAATGCTGCACCCCTGGTGGTGGAAGGTTCCTGTGAAGATTTACACCCCACAGAGACTAGACTAGGGTTGTGATAGTGGGTTGGTCTTGTATTAGGGATGCGCCACGTGACCCACATTCAGGAGCGGTGGCAGACGCGATGCATGGGAAACTACAATTTATTGTAGGAAAATACGTAAAGTACCAATCTATTGCGATTGTTTTTAGTTTTGTTTTTGATCGTGAGGACATTGCTTTACCCATGGGAGGGCCTTCCTTGATATGTAGGCAAGCTTTTGTTAAGGGAACGGGGACGTATTTGGGAGACGTATTAGTCCGAAACGTGTTTTTGAATGACAATATTAGATAGGTAATAGATATTTCTTAATTTTGAATGTGAGGATTAAAACCGATTAAACTGACGGTTTTTTTAAAAATAATTATTACACATTTTTATATGAAGGCTAAGCAAAGATTTTGAAGATTGTTCCCACCAGTAAAACACAACAGAAAACTGTCAATTGTAGAAATAGTTTATTGGAACAATTTAGATGAAAAATCCAAGCTTTTCTATTTTCAGGTGTCGCTGTTAATTTAGACTAACTAACCATCACGCCGTTTTTCCGCAGGGGTAGGCAGAGAGGACGGACCGCCAAACAACTCGGTCTTGGCACACACTCATTGTCTCGTTTACATTCATACGTCGTCTCATTCTATTATTCCGACTCTTGACATGGCCCGACTCAAGTATCTGATTCACTTGTTCGTGCCAAGTCTTTGACTTCTTCTACCATTCACATTTGCGTCGTGTTTTCTCCTTATACTCCTTTCCTCGTTCATTCGCTCTACATGCCCAAACCATCGGAGCTTCCTTTCTTAATCTTACTCATTACGCTTACTTCAGCCCTGCATTATTTGCGGATCTCCAAGTTTCTCACACGATTGTACATGGTTTTACCACACACTCGCCACAGGGATCTCATTTCTACAGCATTCAGTCTACTTTAATCCCTCCTCTGCCAGTTCCATGCCTCAATGCCATACATTTTTTTTTGTTTTACATTAACTCCACACAGGAGGCCCTGAGGAAAATTACTTCCCTCAGGGCCTATGTCATCTTTGAAGATGCGGTGTGGAGGGTCTTTTTGAGGAAAGGAAGGAGTGAACACGGGTCTTGAAGAGACCCATGTTGTAGGAGAGAGGAAACACAGAGGCCGGCAAATCGTTCCATAGCCGAGCCGTTGAACTCAAGAACGAGTCATACAAACAACTCGTTCTCATGTGACAAATGTCAACCGTGTACAAATGTTGGGCGCGTGTTTGGCGTGTTTCCCGACTATGCACCGGTGCCGAGGGGATCGATGACGCTAGTTCCTTGGAGCATCTTCCATTGTAATACCGGTAGAACAAGGACAGCATTCCCACCTGACGCCTGTGCTCTAAAGATTGCAGTCCGTCGGTTAAGATGGGAGAATCTATCAAACGGACTGCCCGTTTCTGCAGAGAGTCAAGGGTTTTTTTAGGTATTTTGGAACTCCAGATCAGAGGTGGCTGCCAAATTCAACTGTGGGGCGCACTTGCGATTTGTACAGGATTTATACATTAGGGTAGGTACCAGTACTCCATTATGGATGGATAGCTTCTATTATTTGATTGATTTGATTATGTGTGACTGGACAACTCAGAATGAAATCAACTCAGAACCTCCCCTGAAAGTCATTAAGAGTGATTAAAAATATATATATAAAAAAATAGTTAAATAGGTTACGTTAGGTTAGGGTTATGGGCTATTTATTTTAAAAATATTTTTCTCATATCTTTTAATGACTTTTCAAAGAGGTGTTGAGTTGACTTGATTCTGAGTTAGCATGGAACCGTTTTAAGATAAATGTGTTATTAAAAAAATGTATTGATAATACACAATTGATAAAAATTCTCTTAATTACACATGGAAAAGCAAAAATATTTGTATAATATACACCAAAGCCCGATCGAATATCACCAGCTACCTGACTATGCAAATTTTCTGTTTACATTGATTGACACAGCTGTTAAAGTTCGTCAACGAATCGACAATTTTTAACAAAGCTCATCTCATGCGAAATAAAAGCTCGCGAGTGAACAACAGAGACACGCCGTAAAAGCTCTCAACAATAGCGATAGGCTGCGAGCTTTAACACAAAGCTACTACCTCCATAAAGCTCCCTGAGAGAGCTAAGAGTCTTCCAGGGGACTTATATTATATTCAAAGGCCTCTGGAGCAAGCTGGTGCTGAAACAACAACCGACTTATAAAAGGGAAGAGATACTGGTTTTGTTTAAGTGCTATTTTTATGTAGGTTTGCCTGGTAGATCGAAGATTTATTTAAAAAAATTAACATTTTGGTTTTAAGGATACAAAATAACTGAAAAGGCTTTTTATAGTTGCTTCGATAATAATAATCAAAAATTTAAAAAATATTTTACTATTGTGCATTCTTTCCGAATCTTTACATTTTTAACACGGTCAGAGGCAAAAATTTTTATCGTACAAACACTGTAAGGCGTAAGCATTATGGATAAGATTAAGAAAGGATGATTTGGAAATGTAGAGCGAATGAACGTAGAAATGCGAATATTAAACATCACCGAAAGAACTGACATTTACTTATTTTGACAGTTGTTAGTTTACATTTTGTTTCCTATTCCAACAGTAAATTTAAGGTAATCTAAATCATAGTAGTTGTATGTTTTGTTTACACCAAAGTTGGTTTCTACTGTAAAATTGTTTTGAACCTTTTTTAATGTGGTAAATAAATAAATACATGACACGAATGTAAACGTCATAAGAAGTCGGCGACGCCCGAGGAAGTCATGGCACGATCGAGTGAATCAAATACTTAAATCGGGCTATGCCAAGAGTCAGAATAACTGGAGAGTAGATAGGTATGTGTGAATGTTTGAGACTATGCTTGAAAGTGAAAGAAACAAGGAGTGTATGCAAAGACCGAGTTATTTGGCGATCCTTCCTCTCTGCCTAACCCTGCAATGAAACGGCGCGATGGTTCATAAGTTGAATAATAATTTCTTCGTCAACAATTGCAAATTCACTTTGTGGCGTCATTTGAATTAAATGAAAACAAATCACCTTGTACACCTAATCAGAATCATCAACATTATCATCATCATCATCATTACATAGTATAAAATGAAGTCGCTCAAAATGTATGTGCGCGTTAATCTTTTAAACTACGCAACGGATTTTCATACGGTTTTCACGAATAGATAGAGTGATTGAAGAGGAATGTTTATATGTATAATACACGAAAATTATATTAGAGAAAAGCCGAGAAATTCAAAGAAAACATATTTTGTGCGATTTAATACGGCTGGCGGGCCGTACTATAGTCACTTTTGAAATTCGTTCTACGGAAGAAATTGGAAAATAGATGTCCTAGAGTAAGTAGGTATTTGATTTTCCCTTTTCAAATATCCAGTGCTGCATTGCAAGCATTGTATAATTAGTGGCGAGTTAATTAGTTTATATGTATAATACATTTTTTTTTTTTTTACAGTGAATAACCGCACAAGAATCTCAACTGCTCCCGTCTGGAGCCAGTGAGACTATGGCATCCCCAATTGGGGTATGTTGTGAGGCTGAAGGTAGTGGGGAGGGGAAGGAGGTGGGGAAGAGGAAGGTTGGGAAGTACCTGGCTATTCAGATCTAGTCACCAAACACGGCTAAAGCCATTTTCAAGCAACGTTTCAATTCTGAATGGTGGTCTTACACCAGGGCGATACTGATAGTATCTTCCACTCTGAAACATGCCGCAAATATACTATATATTATTTTAAATGAATTAATTGTGAAATAACACAAATTAATCAAATAAAATTTATTTGCGCATGCCGGGTTTGAACCCGCGACCTCCGGACTGTGAGTCAAGAGGCTTACCCACTGGACTACGGAGGTCGTCAAATAGTAATACATGCTTATTATAGTAGGGAAAAGCCGATAAATTCAAATATTCAATTCAGGCAGCGGGCAGCGGGCGGCTGGCAAGCGGGTGGTGTGGATTTTATAAAGATTGGGTAATGGCGTTGTGTTTCGTTAGCCACAGCAAGGTGTGGCCGGGTCTGCTAGTAATATATAAAATAAAGTCGGGTTGCACAGTTTATAACTCGAGAATGGCTCGACCGATTTTTATGGTCTTTGATTTGTTGGATTTGTCTGCGCCCCGAGTAGCAGAAGAGCTATTAAAACATCGGAAAAATTTATGAAAAAAAATTGATAAAAAAATTCTTTTTCCCAACATTTTGTATGGAACGAATTCTCATATTTTGACACAGCTGGAGGAATATCACTGCAGAATAATATTGAGTACTTAGTCAGTGAATTCCAAAAATTCAAAAACGTCAAATGTCAATACGCTGATTGTTTTACTCTTGTTCTTAAACATATAATGCAGCCCCTCTTTCTTACACACTAAATGTCAATAGTCGAAAATGGGACAAATGGTGAAAGTATTTCTGCACCCCTCCAAAGGAAAAATACAATAATTATAATTAATCTCCCTCACATTTATAAAGAAAATGAAACGCAATTCCCGTAAGTGGAAAATAATAAAATCCAAAAAATTGAAAATCCGTACACGACGCCATCTCTGATACTGGCAAAAACAAAACACGGACAGTTGCGCATCGATAATTGCTTCATTGTGTAATTTTTAACTTAATAAAAAAACTGAATTCAATTCAGCTAATAAGTTAACACAACAGTTATTATTGATTCTGAGGCGGTACTAAGTTCTCGGGTCAGCTAGTTGTTATATTTTATCATATCGAAGAAGCCATTGGTTTCGAAACATGTAGATCATTTTGATTAAATAAGTGATGTATATAAAGTGATTTGTTTTCATTTAAATAATAATTATTTATTACTTGTTCATTAGATACCGCCTTCACCTTATAGTAGTAGAAGTGGTGAATTTCTAACTAATGACCCAAATTTTGCGGGAGCAAATCCAGTGAAAGCACAATTTGAATAACTAATTACTCCAAATGCGCGTATAAAGCCTCACGACTCTTATCTTAAGAAACACTCGAACATAGTTAAGAAACAATTAGATTATATTCCACACAATTAATACCTTAGGCTGTGGAAGAACACCACAGGATTTGACAAACAAATTAAATTCATATGTCGAAAAGTGTGCGAAAATTTCATTTAATAATTGAGCCCCTGCCGGAAAAATGTTGTATCCAACAATATTCTTGTTCCGAGAAAAACTGAAAAAACGAAACCAGTTTTGTTATGTAACATTTAATATTTAAAATATTAGAGTTTAAATGAAAAGTCGTGAAGAAAGGCAATTAAATTGGAGTTAATTAATATATTTTTTTAAAACTCTATGAGTAAAACCTCAAATTCAAATATTTTATAAAAAATAATTAAAATTAAATTTAATAATGTTATTATTAAGTTCTGGAAGTATTTTAGTATGCACTTTTGTTACAGCTGCTTCGATTTATAAGACCATTTTCAAACAGTCTGAAAACAGTCGGAAAACAGTTTGAAAATGGTCTTGTAAACCGAAACAGCTGTAACAAAAATACATACTAAAATTCTTCCAGAACTTGATAATAACATTATTAAATTTAAAAAAAAAAAGAAAAACAGAAAAAGATATTGGCACCACCGGGACTCGAACCCAGGACCTTCCGCTTTCCGGGCCACTGCGCAGTGGCCGAGAGAATAGATGGGAAAACGCATTTTCCACCAAGATCTAGACAACCTCACTCCATGAACCTGGACTCCATGAAACCGGTTATCCCATAAATCATTCCAGGGGCGGCGGTACCCATACCCGCCTCCCAAATTGAAACTGCACGCCGAGTATGTTGAATTTATGCCGCCGTTAAAATAGTTGGTGGTGTATGGTGAACAAAGGTACCTTCCAAGTAGTTGTTTAGGGTTCGATTCGTGGCCGTGGTATTTTGCGTTTAAATGAAAAGATTCAATGTTTTTAGATTTAATTTTTGTGTTTAATTTCAGCTTGACAAATCTTAAATTTCCCGTGATTTTTCTCCGGTCTGCGCTAGTTTTACATTTTATAATAACAAAGATGACATAGGCCCTGAGGGAAATTATTTTCCTAAGGCTTTCCTGTGTGGAGCTGATGTAAAAAAATCGTACGCGAAAAACCTACGTCGCGTCGTTCTGACGACATTTTTTTAAATGCATAAAAGCTTTTCTTTTAGGCATCATTAAGAAATAAAATATTTAAATACGGAATTTTTACAAGATTTTAATGGCTGCCTTCTCTTGTATTATTCCTGGACAGAAATTATGGTTATTCAGTTGAACACAAGGCACGTTTCCAAACAGATATTAGATATGGCACGAAAACAAACATTGTCAAGTTGACCAGCATTTAATAGGTAGCAATTTTCAAATTCGATTACAGAACAGTCTATGATTAGATCTACGCATTTAAATAACATATTGGATAGATGCATTATATTTTAGTTCTAATGATTCTTGTTTAATGATATCGTTATTGTTTATCACTGTCCTGTGCCAAAACAGCACTGTACACTTGTCATTGCTTTATTATATATTGTATATTCTTTGTTTCACATTATTTAAACAAATTTTGTTTTAATGATTATATTGATAATTCATTTAATGATTCATTTAATGACTATATTTTAGTTTTAGATCCGTAAGGAACGCTATAGGATTACTTTAAAGTTATCATCATTAAGCGCACTTGAAGTGAAATAACACAAAACTGCGCTATGTAAATATTGCGTTTTTTTTATACGCCCCAGATTTAAATGTCCGGGTTAGATTTTCCCCATAGGAAAAACTAAACCCTTTCACACACTTCCCAAATGATCATCTAGTATCTAGTCAATCCACGCTATGCAATTGCACTATATAAGTATTATAAATACAAAACAATACAATAACAACATGTCAACCTACCAGAGACCAAATGGGAAAAAATTCACCGACTCCAGATATTTTCATATCAGAGGGTTCGGCTCTGTGGAACTCCTAATTGAATCTATAAATCCTACTGATCCCTCAATATAAATATTTAAAAATATTTAATAAATATTTAAACAATCTTCAAAAATGACTGATTTTTGCATTTTTATACGTAAATTCTTTGACAAATCTAATAAGCCTAAATTTTGAATGAGAGAGCTAGGTATAATGCCAGTAGCCGAAATAACAAATGGTAATATTTTTATAGTCTGAGAATGCCAAATTCTTTTAATCTCATTTCCTAAATCTGTGTATTTTCTTATTTTTTCAGAAACAGTTTTTTGAATATTACAGGAATTTGGAATAGCTACATCAATGATATAAGTTATTTTTTTTAAATTTTGTCATGTAAAACTATATCAGGTCTATTATGACTCATTGTTCTGTCTGTTAGTATAGTTTATTAGTTTTTATAACTATTATTATTAAAGAGATCTTGTTTCACAGAATTTTATCAGTTCATCAAAATTTCAAAGTCATTATTCAAGTTCCATGCAAGTCCCATTCAAGTTCGGTTATTAATGAAATAATATAACTTGAATAGAAAATTCACAGAAATTGAATTTTAACTGCGAAAAGAATTGTTCAAATTTTGTGAAATAAACTTTAAGTTATTGGCGATTTTATAAAATTACTATCGCAGACCGTAAAAAATACGGCGTCTGAATTCTTGACAAATCAGTGCCAAATTTGAAAATGACACCCAACTTCAAAGCAAATTTTAGATCATTGTACCAGAGTTACGCAGGAAACAAGCACACCCGAAATTAGTATTTTCTATACATTAAAATGAAAATGAAAATACGTAAAAATAATTGGTAAACAATGATACGATGTTCACTTCCTTCATTGACTATATTTATTGGCGAGGGTACGGATGGTGCGAGAATGGGTAACGCCGCCCGGGAACCATTTATTGGATCATCCCACCCTTGCCCATAAGTTAACCCAAGTGGTTCGCTACGTTTGATGACTTAGGAGCCCGGGTTCATGAGGTGAGGTTTGTCTATGTCTTGGAGGCACACGCGTTTGCCCACCTACTGCCTGGCGGGCCAGTTCGGGAGAGACTGGGTGATGGAGATATTTTACCTCTCCAGTCGTATTCTCTCGACCCATCGTCTTTCTACCGCAATCCCAGGAGGGATGGACTTATGGTCACATTGACCCCCAGATTTCGACCCTCCCTCATACTTTTTCCTACCTAGAACTTCCTCTTATTCCCTTTCCTAAAAAGACCCTCAACGCCGCATTCCCAAAGATGACATAGACCACGAGGGAAATTGCTTTCCTCTGGGCCTCCTGTGTGGAGCTAATGTACAAAAAAAGGTGACAAAAACATTAGAGCCAATTTTGAAGAGCAATGAGCTCGGCGTTTTTATGAGAAATTCCTTCGACATTAGGAGAGAGGACTAAATAGTATGCTATGGAACCCATTAAAAAATTATATAATAAACTTTAAATATTGTGTGAAGGTCTGTAAACGTAGACTAAAATTATTGGCGTGCCTCCTTCTTCTGATTCTGTAGGTACAATACGATCGTTTTCCAAAAGATTTTTAACAAGGTTCAAAGAAACTTCTAAAATAACCACAATCCCAGTTCAAATCAAATATATTTAGCATTAGTAGTAATCGGGCAAATAATTAAACAGGCGCTGAATTAACTTTTCTCTCTCACGTGAAGACGTATCAAGAACTGAAAAGAACCGTATTATTAGATTTAAGTTGGTTTCAAAGAGAAACGTGAAATATTTAATATTTACACTTGGCTTATAATCTTCTACGTTAAGTAGATGAGTGAATAAAACGAGAAACGAAATTATACTCGAACACGTACATATTTAATACTGTTGTAATATTAACTTTTATTTTTATCTTTTGGATAGACATCCTAAGAAAATTCAAGAATCGTGGAGTATTACACAAAACGAACAAGAAAATGATTACCATTTCAACAAACTCTCAAAGCTTTCAAGTTAACATCACATTTTGGTTTGGCATACTTATTTATTCTTCTATTATTACGCCTTTGAATGAAATACATTCTTACGTAAAATTATTCACATTATGTGTGATTTCTACGCTCTCGATGACGTCTAATATTATCTGAAAAATGTTTGTATGGAAATTGCAATTTTATCACAAAAAATAAATACATACCCGGCTTGAGATCCATCATTGCAAACTATTGTCCGATTGCTAAGAAACACTCTTTTAAGAGATCTTGAATCATCGTTTTTCTCAATTTCTCCTGACGACACTTTTTGAATTGAATTCGAGTCAACACTGACAACAGTAGATGATGGAATCATATCATCTGATCCTCTCTCGTTCCCTGATGACGCAGCATCTCTTTCCGTGGAATCGTCAGTACTCGTCTCATTACTCTGCGTGCCATTACTCGAAATGTCATTTTGTCTTTTGGACAATTCACTTTCCACTAACCCAAAAACTTCTTGTCTTTCATTCAAACTACTTGCGTCTAGAGTCAAAGCATCTTGTCTAATATTAGATTCACTTTGTCTTCTGTAAATAACGTTTTGTCTTTCTGAAAGACCACTGTTTAATGCACTTTGAAGTTCACTATCTTCGTCCCAATTTTCATTTCTTTCTCTTCCCCCTGAGTCTATTGATGATGGCGGAATGAATGTTGTTTCTACATCGTAATTGTTTCCTAAATTTGATAGTGGAATCGTATTTGATTCTGATGAATATGATGACGTTTTAGATGATGATGAAGATGGTAATCTTTGGTTGTCTGAGGTGTCTGGCATTTGCAAATGCTTTGCCGTTGTACTGCATAATAGGAACCACAGGAAGTACATCTGAAAATAAGAAAACAAACAAAATTACAACAAATCGAATCAAAGTACACACGGCGTGTTAGATTAGTTGAAACAGCAATTCTCAAACAAAAATAAAATAAAGTTTCAAAGTAGGAAGAATAAGAGATGATAACTATTTATTCGACGGAGCAGCTATTACAAAACGATTAATAGATTCGTAGAAATTCGTTAAGGAAATACAGTTTACAAAGGAATGTGATGTTGTTCTGTGATCACTCAAGCTGATCACTACCTTGTTATTAAATGTAATTATTTTCAAACCACGATAGTAAATCTAAGAGTTATACAGTGTAGTTTTTTATACTTACAAATGACATATACTCAAGTTGTACAGGGACGCAGTGAACTAAAGGAAAGTTTGACATTAGATTTCACATTAAAATAAAAATAAAGAACCTTGCAGTAAATAGTATGTACATTCAATTTAGTTTTTAAAAATAATATTCTGTAGTGTTGAGTGTACTTATAGATGAACACATTCAATTCACACCGGGTAGGAATTAAAAATACATATGGTTAAATTGGTTGGGAATATTTTTGTTCGGTTAGTGCCTACCTGCTTGACTATTGTTGATCGGCTTTAGAATGTGGGTTTATTCACGGATGTATGATTGAATGAAATAAACGTAGATTTCACGGTTATTCAATAAAAACACCGCAGATGGGAGCCTGAATTCATTCGTTCCTTTTTATTGTCAGTATCCCCACGTGGTCACCGAGCTGCGAGCTGCACACTGCTAGTTGCCTAGTTCGCTTTTAAGTGTGTATTATAGCTACAACGCATCAACTACAGGGCTATTACGATCATATTTGCCGTTTTCAACAAATAACATGTAACAAATTGGAAACAAATTGACCCACTTTAATTTTGCTAAAACAAGCCAAAAGACATGTTCATCTAAAAATCTAAGTTAACTTTTGACGATGTTTTCAAAAGTTTTACATCGATAGCACACCTACATCGATAAAGGTTTTATGATTCTCGAGCATTACTGCAGATTGCTAATAATCAAACAACAGTTCACGTAGACTTGCAGACTCCAGATACTAATATCTTCAGCCTGTATGTCGGACGAATATCTACAGCTCATATGTTGAACTAATATCTACGAACTTCAGAGTGTTGACTAATATCTACAGAGCTAAGGTCGGATGAATAGCTATGACGGTCCCAGTGTTGACTAATATCTACAGAGCGTAGGTTGAACTAATATCTACAAAGCGTAGGTTGGACTAATCAGCTAAATGTGTCCAATAGTCCGATATTAGGGATTTTTACATACATTCTTACATAAATGAATTTTTTTAAACTGCATACGCAATATTAAGTTATTCCAATATGCTATACATAATTGCAAATCCAACCTCTGCCAGTGCTGTAGATATTCGTCAACACTTTTTGTCTCATAGATAGTCAGCAGTTTGAGCTGTAGATATTCGTCAACACTTTGGTTCTCATAGATATTAGTTCTATTTTTTTAGTTTTTGGAATTCCTGTAGATATTAGTAGACGCCTCCGACTTGCATACTAAATTTAGTTAGGTCCATTGGATACATCACACGGAATTTATTTGTATCAGTAGTGTGTTGGTTTCCTTTTCGTAACCTGGAAAGGTTCATATGACACAGTTTTGTAATGAATAAAGAATGCTCCATCTCCACAAACATTTGGCTGCCGAAAGATTTTTCAGGAATTTGTTTCATTGATGATTAATAACGATCCCACAATGGAGACCAAACAATTTAAACCTATTAAAAAGTGCACTAAAAAGTTATTTATGAAATTTTATAAATGCACGCGACTATAATGGAGTCTTCTATAAAGTCGTGTAAACCACCACACCTTATTTGTAAATAACTTATTGTAAATGAGCTAACCAGCTTGTGCAAGTCTTCTTCCCTAGCATGTTCTTTTATATGAAATGTATAGCTAGGTGCTGTGATTTTCGATCAAATTCAATGAACCCTACTTTTGTAATATCATTTTTAATATGAATATCGTACAAAATATCCACTGCCAGATGGCATTGGGATTAAAGCACCTCCAATTTATTCAGGAATATTGAGAGGCGTATCAAAATGGATAAAGTAAAAAATAATGAATATGAAAATTGAAACGTACTCGGATTTTCATTCGATTTTCCTAAAATAGCTACATCCATAGATTTGTGCATTGTGCGGCAGATGGAAATACACAAATCGGTAGGTGAACATGTTTAGTGTTCACATAAGTTCGTTTATCTTAGAAAATGACTAATTAACTACTTTAAAGGTCTTTTACTCGTTGTTTAACAGCAGTTACCAGTTGTTGTTTTCGTTCCACCAAGTTTCGAGTTTGTGATTTGTGATATAATTTAAAATTTGGGCACCAGTGCAAGAATAATATGACACGGTGGAATTTAGGTGCCAGTTATGCAAATTAGGTTTTCTGAAGAGTTTTAAGTTAGGCTTTGAATTCTGGCGAGATCCAGTGGTATTGGATCTCCAACCACTACTTCGAAACTAATTAATTGAAACGTTCGAATTACTTCGAATAACGAAGTTAAAAATGTTTAACTCGGAAAAATTGGTTTGTAACGCTTTAAAAATTCTAAAATTCTTTGGAATGTTGTGACTTACGGTCGTTATTGCCAACTCTTCGATCGATCAATCTGAGTCTCCGATCAGCTAAAGTGCTTTGTTCAGTAACGCTCGATTCGCCTGTTGGTCGAAGAGTTGCGTTGGGAAGTGCTTGTTTGTGCATTTAAGGCGATCCAATAGTTCAGGAAAAAATCGAAATCGGAATTCACGCCCTTTATAGGAGGAGTTTAAAAATACTTGAGAAAAAGCTTTTGGAAAGGTTGGAAAAGGTATTTGAGTTTTTTTTTAACAGGTTGATTTCGTAAAGGCCTGTAAAAAATATTAATTCCTTTTTTACGCATTGTTTATTGTAAGAAAACGGAAATTTAAAATTAATTTCACGAAACTAAGCGACGCGGAGTAACGCATGCATCTCTCGCTCCGGCCGGGGCGTGACTGATCGAAATGGGTTGTGCCCAGTGCATGGTTCTTGTGCCCATGCCAAAAGGCTCACTTCAAGAATCCAAATTCGTAGAGTGCGGGCCGTATTGATTGATGTCAAAAATAACAACGAGAAAATGCATATTTTATTTTATTTTGTGAAGTTCGAGCGTAAATATAATTTTTTTTGCGATTATTATAAAAGAAACAAAATTTGCCACATTATACAATAAAACCAAATCCGAAAAGGGGTTTATAAATAGGAGACTTTGGACTTGAAAGTGTTTTTTATAGACCTTATACTTTATTTTTTTTATAGGCTTATTAAGACTTATAAAAAAAATGATCGATGTTTTTAAGGGCCAAGGTGTGTTCTACACGCAGTATTTAATTGAAGCATCTATAATACTTCTAAGCCATCAAATTTTCAAAACAAAAACATATGATTTTGTTTGATTTTGCATTATTTAGTATGGCTTCATCTTAAGAGCGATGAGCCATGTTTCAGTGATTCTGGTTCTCCCACGGACATATGAATATATCTGGACCTGCCCTAAGTGATAAAAACGTATTATTTCCCCCTTGCCATGGAACCGGCTGGAGCTCCTCCTTGGCGCCAGTTCGCCCCATGTGGAGGGGATAGAGAATCGCTTGAATCTAAAATGTGTGACGTCATCATTCTTGCCGTGAGCAGCGCGAAGCTAACATCTATACATTTAACGAAAAAATAACACGCCAAAACAGTAGCTTGTGCTATACAACATACCTACATATCAATGTGCACATAGCGAATGTGGGCGGTTCCTTAGTGTGCTCGTCGCTGGTTACAGGGGTAAGTAAATTATGAAACATTTGTAAAAGTGTCTTAACTAAACACGGCAACAAAATATTGCTATGTGAAAACGAGCGAATCTTTTTGGGGTGTACATTTGGCCTACGCAAATATTTTATTATCGTGGCAAGCAATTCGCGCTCCCATGTAAAAAGGTCTATTCATTCAAAGCAGATTTTGGTTTTAAGAACTAAATGGTGATATTATAATGCGAGATGCTTATATACTATCAGATTAATTTTTCAACCAATGACAGTCATCTTCCCCTCTTCGTACCGCCATAGTTGATTTTTCCCCTCACCTGTTATTTCTGGTCTATTGAATTTGGATGTCTATGTTCATAACACATTTAGCCAACAAGTGGAGATAAAATTTGGTGGTGTTTGAGAATAACCAAATTCTCGTAACAGTATTTTGATCATTTTTTGGTACTGATAAACATCATTATCAAATGATGATATTATATGTGAACAATCATAAATCATAACGGTTAGTTTGGTCTTAACATACTTAACGTTTTTTATTAATCGGTTTTCGCATTGATCAGGTTATTTCCAAAGTCACAGAATTTATTCACTTTCAGCCATCGATATATTATTAGATTGTATAATAATTACACAACCTTGTGATTATTACATAAATATAGTGTAATATATTTGAGTGTGCCCCTGTAGTAGTAGTCGTAGTATAGTTCTGTCGGTGGTTGGTAGCTTACACCATTTAGAGGAGGTTAGACAGAAGTGATTTGGAAAAAAGGCCCGTGGCGGCGAGGTGGCTTTGTCGGCCGACTTTGATCTCCGGTGATCTGTAGTAATAATTATTATTATTACGTTATTCAAGAGCGTTTGATCTCGCCGCCTGCCGCTTCCCCTTGTCCTTCTCTTCTCCTCGTAGGCAGCAGGCAGCAAGCAGCGGGCACGCTCGTACCTCATACCTCGTTCTCGGTCTCGTTCCTCCTACACTATACTCAACTCTAGCTAGTCTCCGCTTTGCTACCAACACTTTCCGCACTGCTCTGTTCTCTCTCTCGGGAGTAGTTCCGCAGTGATATTATTACGTCTGGGGAAATTTCCTTTGGGGAAAATACTTATCTAGGAATTTTTTTCCATTTACAAGCGTCTGTATAGTCGGTCAAGATACCAAAATAAATCACAAAAAAGATTTTCTGAAATTAAATAAAACGAATAAGTAACTGCACTGATCACAAAGACTATACCGACTACCGGAATAAATCAGAAGCATTAAGAGCGTTCAACCAGCCAGCGGACGAAAATCCACATTTCGTCGAAAGTTGTTCTTACGATCATGCAGTGCGGTTACAATGAGAAAGATTAATTATTCTCCGTACCAGCTATTTTAAATTATAACTCAATATCGAATTTATTTTAATCCAAATTAGCTTTAATTTATACCTTCATCCAAAAATGCTGAAAGGCGTGATGATAAAACTATTAAAATAATGTACTTTTTGTAATTATTTTTTGATTAAAAATATTTATCTTTTTTCAATAATGTCTAAATTTAATAAGAATGTTAAAAAAATCTGAAATATATTAGTTTGTAAGTGCGCAAATAAATACACAAATGGACCAATTTTCGTCAAGAAACACATGTACGTACATATTTTTTAATGATTTTATTGAAACTAAAATTAAAATTCTAAAACATGCGTTTGCTAGATAATGTATTGATTTATTTTACTGGAAGATTATATTATTTGAAATGAGTGTGGTATAATACAAAATCTTTTTTGAAAATTTAACAAATCTGCCAATGACCTATGGAACAACCTTATTATACTAAAAATTAAAATTTTTGCTCAATATTTATTACATGCGAATGCTAGATAAAAGAACAATCTTTCGAAATCCATTTATAATTTTTGTGGAAAAGAGTCAATATGTCTAAAATCTGATTTACAAATGACATATTTCTGGTTTTCTCTGGTAATGCCCTCTTAATGACAAAAACCAAAAATTGCCCTTTGTTAAAGTTTTAAAGACATTCTTAAGAAAAAAACTACTGGCGCCTAAATAAATCTTACAAATATCCTTTATTTTCCATAATTTCTTAGATATATCACATACACTAAATACAAATGTCCCTTTATTACTACATTAAATTTATTGTATTTCTTTATTATTTTTCATCATATCAACACGTACTTACAGCACGCATATATACATATACAATTAATTATTTAAGTACTAACTAATAACTGCATTTATGCACACTCATCTTCCATACAAAAGCAAATGCTTAATAATAATAATAATAATACTTGGATGATTTATACATCGCCGTTTTTTGTGAAAAATCACCTCAAGGGCGCTGTACAAACTTATAATACATTTCTAAAATCTAAAATAAACTACAAGCTAGACAAACAATTAAAAACAACTTAGGGCTAAAAATTGCATACACCGGTTCATTGATCACAGATACGAAAATATATGTACAAAATTTTGACCAATGAACGCGATGCTGCCTAAAAATTAATGAAAACAGGACCATACTTACCTGGGAGGTCGCTTGAAATTAACACTGTATATTGTCCATTAAAAGAAATTTAGATAGAGTTCGCACGCAGAGGACATTATTTTTTCAATATACCTTCAGGAATCCCGCAATGATCATATCTCGGACCTCTCTTGTTTATTTTATATATCAATGATATGAGTGAATGCTTTAAAAATTCCAAATTCCAAATTTTTGCTGATGACACTAAAATTTACAAAAAAATCACTAATATTAATGACAGCCTAGAATTGCAAGATGATATTAATAGGCTTGGAATATATTGTGCGAACAACCAACTGTTCCTTAACCTAGAAAAATGTAACATAATATCATTCACCAAAAGCATAAATCCCCTAATATTTCCGTACAAAATCAATGACGTAGAGATAAAAAGATGTTGTGAAGTGAAGGACTTAGGAATAATTATGAACTCCGGAATGTCTTTCCGAACATATATAAATTCCATCTGTGACCGGGCATACAAACTTCTAGGATTCATCATAAGAGTGACCAAACCATTCAGGTCACCACACGTAATCAAAATACTGTATGTCTCTTTTGTTCGCTCAATATTAGATTTCGGATCAGTCATATGGAATCCCCAATACAAAGTTAATATTGAAAGGTTAGAAAGAATTCAAAAAGAGATACTGAAACACCTAGACTTTAAATCCTTTCGAACATCAGAAAGCCTAAAAGACTCATTAACATTCCATAATTTATCAACCTTAGAAGATAGAAGAAATATATCAGACCAGAAATTTCTATTCAAAATTATTAACAACGTTGTTGACAACTACTATCTTCTGGAACACATTAATTTCCACTGTCCAATAAAAAACACAAGGTCAAACCAACTATTCCACATCCCACACTCAAAAACAAATTACACACAACATTCATTTCTCCGAAGGACGTGCACAAAATACAATGATATCTTCTACGACGCTGATATTTTCCATTTGTCCTCAGGCCAATTTATTAAATTCATAATAGAAAAAAAAAAACAAATTGTTAATTATGAACTCTCCACCCCTGCTGCATGTTTTCCTTCTTTTTATAATAATAATAATAATATTTGGATGATTTACATATCCCACATGCTTTAATTTGTGTATTTTTTTTTCATTTCTGTTGTACATTTTTTTTTTTTTTATTTTTTATTTGTTTATCTTAGAATTGCTACATATTATAATTTTACTGGTCTTCCATTAAAAGCCTTAGCTTGTGGATGGAAGAAGAGTTGACATTTCATATATTATGTACAAATACAGTCACGTGTACAGTTAATACAATGCAGTTAATACAGTTAATATATTTCATATAAGTACAATCACTATTTACTAAAGTCATGTATTTCAATATATATATATATATATATATATATATATATATATATATATATATATATATATGTAGATGCAGTTAATACAGACACATGGCAATCAGACCCGTTAACTAAAATATGCAAACATATAATATGTATTCAGTAAGAAGAAAAACAAGTATGATTTTTAGTGTGACATTCTCTAAAATACTTTTTGATGGAGTTCAACAATTGAACTTTGTTCCTAATGCTTCTGATTTCTATTGGTAGATAGAATAAATATATAAAATATACATATGTATATTTTTTATTTTTTTCTACCACTTTATGTTTTCTTTGATGTTTTAATCTATGTTTATAAATATATATTATAAATTTTAGCGGAAACTTCGCTGGTTAATGCAACCATGTAATATGTTACTCTATTATGAAAATATGTACAACTGTTTGTTTCCTTAATAAACTAAAATAAAAAATAAAATAAATTGTGAACACATGTTATTTAATCCTGAAAAATATTTTAATATTAATATGTAATATATTCTTTGATGAGTGTATTTTGGAAATGGAATGGCTTGTAATGGAAGAGTAAGTAAAAAAAAATTTAAGATTTAGAATATAAATTATAAAAATATTGTTAAAAATAAAAGCTATAAAAATATAATATTTTTGCTCTAGGGGAATATATTATGACACAAATGTGAATGTTAGAAGAAGTCGGGGACGCCATGGGAAGACGTGGTTTAGTGTGATCAAGTGAATCAAGTACTTGAATCGGGCCATTTCAAGAGTTAGAATAATAGAACAGTATTTATGAGACGGTGTATAAATGTAAAAAAGGCAAGGATTGTGTGACAAGACCGAGTTGCTTAGTCCATCTTGTCCTCTCTGCCTACCCCTGCGGAGAAATGTCGTGGTGGTTATTTTATTTATTTTTTACAGAGGCTCCACACAGGCCCTGAGGTAAATAATTTCCCTCTGGGCCTATGTCATTTTAGGGAATGCTGTGTGGAGTGATTTTTAAAGAAAGAAAGAAGAGGAAGTTCTGCAAAGGCAATAGTTATGAGGAGTGGGTAGAATTTTGGGGGTTAGTGTGTTCAGGAGTGACGTACGCATGAATATATCCCTCAACCACGGTGCAAGGCAATGGGTGAGTCCCAGTTGCAACCGTTAGCTTTTTATTTTTCTGTGTCTTGTCCTTTTTCATATTTTGTTTACATTTGTTAGTATAATTTTCATCTTCAATGACATTATTTTATTTATTGAACAATTTACATTCATGTTTTCATAAAAGAAATCTTATTTCGCTCCGTGGAAATTTGTTCAAACCAATCTAAATTCGCAGGGGAGCAGCTTTATATTGCGTTTTTCCGCATAGTGGAAATGTTTTTTAAATAAAAATAAATACGAATTGGTTTCAAGTAGGGAAAGGACGGGATATAATAAGGAAATGAACTGAGGGGGGCGGAATCGGAGCACAAAGATATTAGGAACAGAAATACCAGTAGAGAGCATTGCTCTGTGACCAAAAGTAGGCTATATTCAGTTGTTGGGCGATTTTTTAAAATATGATTGAAGAAGAAGATAACACTAAAAATCTAAACGAAAATATGAAAAGGAACAAGACACAGAAAAATAGAAAAAGATATTGTCGCATCTGGGACTCGAATCCAGAACCTCTCGTCTAACCGGGACGTGCGCTTTTACCAATTCAGCCATTGTCACCTTCTAAGAAACGGTCATGATTTTCAATCTCATATTTTAAAATTTTAGAAATAACAATATTATTTTCGACTAATTTTTCCATTTTTCTGTCTATTTCATATTTTCGTTTTGATAATTAGTTTTTTATTATCTTTTTCTTCAATGATATATTAAATTGATAGGAATAACCTTCAAAAGTTGTTATTATGAAAACTTGAATTTTTAAAAGTTGGTCAGAATATCCCATTCAAAGAAACGGAGTTAGCGGTCTACAATGAAGTGCTGATACCTCCCTGATGTATGGCAGTGAATCGTGGAACTGGCAGAGAAAGGATGAAAGTAGACTAAATGCTGTAGAAATGAGATCCCTGAGGCGTATGTGTGGTAAACCATGTATGATATGTCTGAGAAATGTAGAAATCCGAAAAGAATGCAAGGAATGATCGATGAAAGGATGAAAGTAGACTGAATGCTGTAGAAATGAGGTCCCTGAGGCGTATGTGTGGTAAACAATGTAGGATATGTCTGAGAAATGTAGAAATCCGAAAAGAATGCAGGGAATGAACGATGTATGAATGTGAATAAGGCAAAGAGTGTACGCCAACAGAGAGTTCTTTGGCTATTAACGAATTCCAAAGTTGCCTCCAAAATAAAGCAAAACTGAATTCTTTAACCTGGATATCATTATTTAAAAAAAAATGAATTAAGTAGCACATACCTTTTTAGATTTTCATGGCCAAAAGTATTTTCGTTATTTGTTTTTGGGGTGTTATGCCGTGTTGCGATACCTCATTCTTTAGCCAACGTTTCGGACAGCGTTGCAGTGTTCATCCTCAGGGCAGATCCGGTAGTAGAAACGTCCGAAACGTTCGGCTAAAGAAGGAGGTAGCGCAACACGGCATAACACCCCAAAAACAAATAACTTAAATAAGTAACACATATTTGTACAAGATATTTAGTATAACTTTTAATTTACAAAAAAAATATTCAGTTTTGTTGGATATTTTGGACAAAATCTAAAATGCAATTTTTGTTGAAAAAAACCGCGCAACCGTTCTTCTTAACCGACGATATTTTTTATTTTGCATAATATAACAAAACACGTACGTTATTGAAATAAACAAGTTTCTTTGAATATGATTTGATGTTTTTTTTGGGTATAGTGAACAAAATTTAAAAAAATTGCATCTTTCTATATGACTTCATAGAAGGCCGGTGTAATCGGAGACGTGATCAATATTCGGAAGGCCAAAAATATTTGGAATTCAAATATATTTTAAATCACAAAAATTCAAATAAGTAGGTATTCTGATTGCTCTAGTTTGCTTATAAGGTCATTGTTTGCGTCCAAATAAGTCGAGTAGATTGCATTTAATAATGTGATCGCGAAGTGCGCATCATTCAGACTAAATCTAAAGTGCTTTTCATCCTTTCTCAGATTCCGTATGAGATCAATCTGGATTGGAAAACCAATTTACTTGCGGCCGGCGCAAGGCGCAAGGGGCGCCGTATAGAGATTTGGGAATTTATTTTGGTGGTCGGAATTCCTTTTAGTGGGGGATATAAATTCGATTTTCAAAACTCAAATGTCACACAAGTGAGATGGAAGATGTCCAGACCGCAAAATTTTCAAAATGGGGGGCGCGTTCAATATTTTTATTATAATTGTACGTGCGCATTACAGCGATATTACGTTAATAAATCTATTTAGTTATTAAATAACGCTTCCTTGTAAATGGAAAAGCACAGTACTTGTCAAGATTAAACCTAAGAAATATAAACAAAAGAATTACACATTTAAAAAGAGGAATCAAATTAACTTTCTATTTGGGTAGGTACTTATCGCTTGTCTGAAATCTTCAAACGTCATGTCAGTTCCAATATTGAAAATTACGATTAAAACAATTTTCTGTTAAAACACAATATTAAGTACTTTATAACTTTTAAGTACTCTATAACTTGTCTAAATTCTTGACTACGTCAGTTTCAATTTTGTAAACAGCATTTAATTTCAAAACAAATCTGAACTCATCGAACCAGATTTCATCGAACAATCACTTGCAGACCCACCCACAACCAGGGTTGCTAGGTCTTTTTCAAATAAATACCGAACAGCGAGCAAAAAAAATTAGAGGTGAAATTCTAAGGAAATTTCACCTCGAATCACATTTACGCAAGTACAAGTAAAACCTGATGTGTAACACTAATCCTCGAAATGGCTCGACAACAGTGAGCGCGTGCACGAAGCGGCAACATCGCACACACTAAGTAAGGATGTTACGCGACATCGATTGCCGATTGCGTCAAATCTGACAGTTGAATCGTTTATTAGAGAAAAAAATTGTTCAGAAAAAAATACCGAACGGTTCGGTGGAATACCGAACACCTGGTAACCCTGCCCACAACCGAAATAGGTACCTATGTTTAATAAGTTAGCGATAGTCACTAAGTAATAAGTATGTGCAACTCTCCTTCACAAAACTTTTAAAATTTTCTTAGGGGACATACTGCATTCATTACGGGCGCAATGCATTAATTATGTGAGCATTTTTTTTCAATTGAGACTCCTTCCCCCCCTTGGTGAGATTATGGGAGATTTGGTGGGACCGCCCTTCCCCTCACGTGAGAGGACCACACCCCCACAGTTGTTAAAGGACATTTTCTAAATGAACGTTTTTCATAACAGCCATTACATTTTTTAAGCGGGCAAAATGGGACAATTAAAAAAAAATGAAACAATGTAATATATTTTTTTAATATCTCTATAATAATATATACTAGCAGTTAAAAACCCGCTCCGCAGGTTTTGGCTACTAGGCCCTGCGGGCGGCTTTTGGTTCGTCTTCACCCGGTTTGAATGTAGGTAACCATTTTATAAATCCGATAAGAACTGGTTCCAAAAATAGCCAGTTCATCGAATCCACTGTGATCCCGTGACAGCTAGTCCCCGAGTTAAAGCGACCGTGACAGGAAATGACGCCATACGTAATCTCTCCATATCCGGAAAGATACTTTTTTATTTATTTATACTGGTTTTTATAGATTGGTCTCACACACGTGAGAACAACCCGGTTATAAAAACTCAGTTAATTATACAAATAAGACAAATAGGTAAAAATTTATATGAAATCTATAAATCTTAAATTATATTATATTATTAAAAAATAATATACCTAATATAATTTAAAATTTATAAAATATATTATTAAAAAATAATATAATATAATTTAAGATTTATAGATTTCATATAAACTTTTACTATAAATCCGTATTACTTATACCTAGAGAAGAAACGTCCACATGCGAGCTGCTGACGGAAGTGGCGACATCTTGTGTCGAATTCTTGAATTCGAAACCGAATTGTAACAGTAGCTTTGTGTTTAATTCTACGTAGTAAATAACGTAAATTTTTTGATTGTGCAATAAATCATTAAATTAGTGCTTATCGATTTGTAGAAGCTTTGTGCAAATTCAATACGCCATCAACAATTTTATAAGGTCTTTAATTACACCGAATTTCTGCCATTGAAGAATTAGTTAGATTTATTGCAAATTTAGTTTACGAAAAGATTGCACTTTTATTTTTATCGCCTCTCTCATGCTACCATCCCAAAATCAACTAACGAAATGATTATTGATTTTATCACGATGTTCAATGTTCATATTTTCGTGTCCTGACAGTCGTCGATTTTTAGCACGATTGTTTTTTTTGCAGAATTTTTTTTTTTTATCTAGTTATAATTCCTGAGAATGATTCAAAATAAAATAAACTCTAACATATCAAGCTTGTAAGGTTAACTTGTATTAAATGCTTTATGGTTTTCCCTCCTAAACCTGAAAAGTTTGACAAACCCTGGCCGCTCTCTGAGAAAAATACGTCTCGATGGATGTGCCCTTCCGTATTGCATCAATCAGGTGACCAATCAAGCGACCAAGGCCAGCGAAGCTCAACATTTAGCACGCGGATCAAAAATTGCAATTACATTTTAGTAAGATAATGAGAAAAAATGGAAATCGATTCGGGGCTGCGGAATTATTTTCGATTTAAAAAAAGTATTTTTAACAGACACGTAAAAATAAATAAGGGTGCATTTAATGTTAAAATTTTGTGCTCCTCACGAGTGCCGCGAGCTTGAAATGTTTTTTGTTATTTACAACACACATACTATAATCCTTATTTCTCCGAAACAAAGTGCTTTTGGATTTCCTTTGGATAAATAATAAAATGCATAATTCAGCCAAACCAGAAAATGTTCCAACAATTTGTTTCGAAACTTGTAGATAATTTTAAATTTGTAAGTGGTGTTTTGCAAAGTGATTGTAGTCATTTAATTAATAAAAAGAAAAAAAATATTCAAAATTCAAAAAACTGGGCACATCTTATATAAAAAAATGAATCACTGAGTGTGTTGCTAAGCGCAAATCTCGAGAGCAGCTGAACCGATTTCACTTATTCTTTTTTTAGAATATTCCTTGAAGTACGAGGATGGTTCTTACGGAGAGAAAAATTAAGAAAATTGCGCAGAAAATTGGATAATTTCAGAAAACCTAACGACGATCGCACGTTTGACAGTTCGCGTGTTTGAGAATGACACTGTTAAATCAGGATTCTATTTTTGAAGATCTTTAAGGGAACGTACCCATACTACGTGACACTTTTAGGGGGGGGGGGGGATCTTCAAAAGGTCACGCTCCATACAAATGAGCGGCGGGTTCCTTAGGATTTTGGTCACCGGGGGGGGGGGGGGTTAAAAATTGCAAAAAGTTGGTCACGTAGTTTGGGTACGTTCCCTAAGTTGATAAATTTATTTAAAGTAGGTACTCCCCTAATAGTTTGAATCGAATCAAGAATTTTAGATATTTTAAATAGGTACCTATGTTAGGTATCAAATTTAATATACATGAAAAATGGAAATTTGAATAAAAATTGTAAAAGGTGGCACGCGGGCTGTTTGAAAACTGAATGTACTGGGATTGAATATATGGAAAGCGGGAGAGATGGGGGGGGGGTAGGGGGGAGGGAGGGCGGCGAGAGGGGGGGGGAGGGAGGGCGGTGAGAGGAGGGGGGGGAGGTGGAGGAGGCGAAGTGGGAACCCCCTTTACACCATGCGAGCGAAGCCGCGGGAAAAAGCTATTAGAAATAAAAACACATTTTTAAAACTTTAGTAATCCTGTAACAATCTCATAAGTCTTAACTTTTGGGTCGAACTCTAACAAAAGGACACATGTCGAAAATGACCGCTTTTTGTTCAACATGTTGAAAAATTAAAAAAGCTCTACTATAACACGGGCATGTGCCTAGTGTGATGGTCAAAAAACTATCCATTTACTGTAATGTATAAACTTTACTGAATAAAGAACATTAAATAAAAAAAAAAAATTGTGCTGTGATTAAATAGCCAACATTTTAAAACCGTTTTTTTAAGAAAGCTTTTAAGAGAAAAATATTATATCAGTGGGACATTGAGTTGTGTCCGTTATGAAACTCCTGGAAGGCTTCGCAATGCCAGCTGAGAGCTGGGAGCGGGCATCACTCAGGTCACAGTTTCTACTGCCATGTCTAAGTCCCATCGATTTGTTTTGCCAGATTTTCGCCATTTCTTATCCCTTTGGAACAGCTCTTTCGCAAACTGACTGGAAGGAATGTAATCCTCTAAAAGCCAACGGTTAACTGTTTTAAATTTTGAATAAATTAGGGTTACAGATTTTTACTTAAATTTAGAAGGCTCTTTGGCATTTACGTTCTATTTTCGATGAAAAATAAATTTGAATTTTCGTTTGGTTTGTGAGATTTCATGTAAGAAATTTTGTTTTACGGTAGTAGGTAGCCTAATAAATAAGTTGGAGATACGAAGAAAAACGTTAAATTCTCGAGTACTTTGGTGATAATACATATTCTAAGTTTGTACTTTTGCGTGCGTAAGACGGGGAAATCTTTTTATCTGTAACTAGCTGGTCCCGGCATGCATTTGTAGGTAGCCTAATAAATAAGTTGGAGATACGAAGAAAAACGTTAAATTCTCGAGTACTTTGGTGATAATACATATTCTAAGTTTGTACTTTTGCGTGCGTAAGACGGGGAAATCTTTTTTATCTGTAACTAGCTGGTCCTGGCATGCTATGCCATTTAATAAAGAAATTGTTTCTCCCTGAGTGTCCTTTCCCATTCGTCCCGTTCCCCTTCCGCCTCCCCTCTTCTCCTGCGTCCTCTTCCCCTCTCGCGTTCCCACTCCGTCACCTCCCCCTCCCCTATTCCCCTCCCCTATCTCTCCCTCCCTCCCGCTTTCCACAGCAATAGCCGCTTCCTCGCGTGCCACCAATAGCAATTTTTTATACAAATTTCATAATGCCAGAGCTAACCGAAAGTTTTATAAAAACCTTGTCCTGACAATAACGAACACACAAAAAAAGAATTATCCAGTTTGGTGCAGTCGTTCGAAAGTTATGCGCTTAGCAACACATTCAGCCATTCATTTTTATATATAAGAAGATTTGATTGATTGAGGATAGTAAATTATTTTTTGCGAAAATTTTGCGAAAATTTTAGCGAAAATTAATTTCGCAAAACGAAATGTACGATTTTCACCAAATTTTTATTAGTTTCTAGATTTTCACCAAAACTTTTATTTTATTAGTTAATTCAAGTCTTTGTTTTTGATTTTTGAATAGTTTTTTTTTTTCTAAATTTAGTTATAACTAATTCAAATACCAACTTTAAAAATGTTACAATGATTTTGCATAAAAACTATGGTCTCATTTTTAAGGCTGTTGATTAATATATTTGTTTTTCTAAATATGAGAAATAATACAAATAAACACTGTTTATTAATAATAAAAAAGAAATATGTGCATACGTATTTTGTTTTAATAAAACCCTTAAACCCCCTTTATTTAGTACCGTAGTCGAAACGACGAAGGTTTGTGATAAGCGTCGAAAAATAAGGTAGAAATATACTTATAACCATGCTGACCGGTAAAAATAATTAATACTAAAAAACAACCATGTAACTAAATGTAGTTAATTTTGAAGTATACGATTTAACCGGGAAAACGAGGGCGTAATCGGTTACAAAAGCTAGTATGTAGATGAAAACTGCTTTTACAGCATTCCTTCGATTCATCTACCAATATTCCTTTTACAGGCTATTTATCAATATGATCAAGTGATTTTTAAGTATTTTAATTACCGTCTCTGATAAGCTTAATGAGTGTGTATGCTACATGGTTAGTGGTTCCAGTTAGTATAATGGCCACATATTTCAGAGTTGATTGCAAGTTTGTAGACATAATAAAATTGATTATTCTACTTCATGTTTATTCATCAGTTGATTAGTGCGTAAGATTTAAAGGATTAATTATTTATAACGATAACTACAGGGTTAAAGTAAACAACTTCACTTCATAATCAAGTGGATTTCACAATCTTCTATAGGATGTTTTCAATGATATTTCCATACATGTAGCATGATAATTTTTTCTTTAAGGCCCGGTAGTATCCGCTCAAAAAAAGAACCAACTAACTAACTAACCATGACGCCATTTTCCCGCAGGGGTAGGCAGAGAGGACGGACCGCCAAACAACTCGATCTTGGCACACACTCCTTGCCTCGTTCACATTCATACATCGCCTCATACATACTCTTTTATTATTCTGGCTTTTGACGTGGCCCGACTCAAGTATCTGATTCACTTGATCATGCTATGTCTTCCTCGGGCGTCCCCGACTTCTTTTTCCATTCATGTTTGCGTCATATATTCTTCTCACACTTTTTTCTTCTTTCTTTCGCTCTACATGCCCAAACCATCTGAGGGTCCCTTTCTTAATCTTACTCATTATGCTTACATCAGCCTTACATTCTTTGCGGATATCCACATTTCTCACACGATCATACATGGTTTTACCACACATTCGCCTCAGGGATCTCATTTCAACAGCATTCAGTTTACTTTCATCCTACCTCTGCCAATTCCATGCCTCACTGCCATACAACAGGGTAGATCATACCGTCAAAAAAAGAAGGAGAAATATGTAAATATGAATGTTAGAGGGAGCGCGCTAATATTAAAAACGATACTATTTAAGCGAAAATTGTGAAAATGTTTAATAATGTAGGACTACTTTAAAATAGAGCAAAAATCTCGTGGGGAATGTCTAAAATTGCATAATAAAGAAATACTGTGAATTTTTTCATGTATAACTTGTAAAATAACTGAAAAAAACGTGTTTATAATAATTTTCGGAGCATACTTTTCAGTTTTTTTCTGTCGAGGGAGTTTCATTTAATTACGTTTATATACAATTATCTAATAATTTATTATTAAAGCATTTTAAGGAAAATATGTAATAAATCGGTAGAAATGCGGGAAGCCGGGCCTTAAGCCCCCGCATTCCGAATTTCTACCGTTTTATAACATATTTCTCTTAAACACTTAAAAGTTAAAAAAAAAATAGTTTTGAAGATAATATTTATATATTTTTAGAGCCGAAGGGGTAATTATATGAAATTCCCTCGATAGAAAAAAATCGCACCTAAAATGATTAAAAATACATTTTGTTCTGTTATTTATCATGTTATGGGTTTGAAAAAAATCAGTCTATCTTTAAATACAACATGAGCATTTGTCGAGAGATTTTTGCTCGTTTTTTAATGTGTCGTGTTTTATTAAACATTCACAATTTTCGCTTAATTATTAAAGTTTTTAATATTAGCGCGCTCCCTCTAACATTCGTATGTATCTACATATCTTCAACTCTTCTTCTTTTTGGACGATTACTGGGTCGAGTCAAAATAAAAATACAAATATCCGTAATAAATTTAACAATCATATTTTATTGGTTCATCGAATTAAATTAATTTTTTCCTCTTTTTGATTTGACCTATTCTTAGAATGAAACAAATGTCAGTTTGTTGACAGATAATTTTCGTTTTTCACGAATCAAATCACACTCACCTATTTTCAGTGGAAGATATCATTATTCTCGGAAGCAATTGGAAAAATTCGCACCATCGAAGTTATTAGATTGTCACCGTAGTCGAGTTTTCTCAGAAATATTTTGTATCCTCACTAGTCATATCTATTTTAGTAAAAAATTATTGAATAAGAAAATAAAAGAATATTTTTCTTTTCTTATATTTTGACGTACCTGCCTAAATTCAAAGGAAATAAAATCAAATATAAAAAAAGATTTGTCGTAATTGGTAACATGCAAGGTAACAATTACCAAGAAACCTTTTTATAAATTTCCCACATTTTCTTGTAGAATTTCATCGTCCGCGTTAATAAGCGCTTGGGTCCTAACCAGTCGTCGCGTGTTCGGTTCCTCGGCTGGCTAAGTCCCTCATCGCGACATAAGCAATACTATGGCGGAAGTAGGAGACTATTGATTACCACACGAAACGCGTGGACGAACATCGAACTTTGCTGCAATTTTGCGGTTAATTTTCTTACGGGAAGTTCACACGATTTGCTTGTTCTATCGCTTGGCTACCTGGCGGAGGACATCAAAGGTATCCGGACCATTTGATGGATAAGTAGTGTCCAGTGTTTTATACGACAATGCTTTAATTGAACCAACAAAGACGTGCCTGTGGTCATTTTCCATACCACTGAACCACGTTGGATTTACGTTCACAAATTACAATACCAGATTCAGCCGGCTACCGTATTATTTTTGGTCAACAAATCTCGTTGAAACCTTTGCGGTCAAATTTTTGACTGAGTAATCATTTTGACTGTTTCTCTGAATTTTTTTAAAGAATAATATCAAAAGTGAACTCACTTAGATGATATTGGTTTTCACAGAAGACATAATATAATTTGCCTTTAAATTCTTACGGAATGTAGAAACCTATAAACAGTTCATTAAACCCACAGACATATAAAATAAATAAATTTGTATAAATGAGGAACTTTTGTTAAAGTTCGAGTTTTTTTTTTACAAATTTTACACACCGCTTTTTATTAAAAGCACGTTTACTTAGTAGTACAAAAAAAAAATTATGTTATATTTTATTTATGCTTTAAAAAGGAATCTAGCAAATGAAATTATTCTGAAAAGTGTCGCCAATGGTTTAATTCCGCTGTCATTAGTTAGAAAATGCTTATTAATAGACTACGTAAGATTGCATTACTTATTGATAGACTTTGTAAGATTGCATAAATAAGCCATGTAAGATTGCATTACTAATTAAGAGACTATGAGATTGCATTACTTGTTAATAGACTATGTAAGATTGCATTACTTATTAATAGACCAAATAAGATTGTATTACTAATTAAAAGACTACGTAAGATTGCATTATTTCTTAATAGACTATGTAAGATTGCATTACTTAGTAATAGACTATCCAAGATTGATTTTTAGAAATTTAATTAAAATTAAATTTGATAATGAGTTTGAAAATGACCTTACAAGTCGAAACAGCTGTAACTAAAACACTAACCAAAAAACTTGCAGAACTCGATAATAACATTATCAAATTTAATTTTAATTAAATTTCTAAAAATTAAAATGGAGTTCTACGAATTAAACACAAAAACAATTAATATCCAAGATTGTATTACTTATTAATAGACTATGTAAGATTGCATTACTTATTAATAGACTATGTAAGATTGCATTACTTACTAATAGACGATGTAATATTTAATTAATAGACAATGTAAGATTGTATTACTTATTAATAGACTATGCAAGATTGCATTACTTAGTAATAGACTATCCAAGATTGTATAACTTATTAATAGACTATGTAAGATTGCATTACTTATTAATAGACTATGTAAGATTGCATTACTTATTAATAGACCATGTAATATTTAATTAATAGACAATGTTAGATTGCATTACTGGTTAATAGACTCTGTAAGATTGCATTACTTATTAACACACCATGTAAGATTGCATTACTTATTAATAGACTATGTAAGATTGCATTACTTATTAATAGACTATATTAGATTGTATTACTTATAAATAGACTTGTAAGATTGCATTACTTATTAACACACCATGTAAGATTGCATTACTAATTTGTAAGATTGCATTACTTATTAAGAATTTAACTATGTAAGAATGAAACTGAAACGAAGGGTGTGTGTTTGGTGGCCAAACCGTGTTATTTGGCGGTCCATCCTCTCGTATACCCCTGCGTGGGAACAGCGTGATGGTTTATTAGTTAGTTAATTAACTAATAGAAATCTTTACAGGAAATAGCTGAAATGGATTTTATTCAGTTGTAAAAATCAGTATTAAGGTTATTGACTGTAATTTACGCCGTAATTAATAGCTGTTGTTTCTTCCTTAGAAGATATAAGAAACCTTCATAAAGCAACATGGTTAAATAGCACGTAAAATTAATATTAAAGGCATAAAACAGAACTCTGTTTAAAAAAAGGTAATCGAAAAATTGCATAAAATGTAAGGGAATTTTTTGCACAAGTCTGTTAACATAATACAGAGGGATGGAAAACTTGATGAGGAAACATGTGTTTACGTAATCGAAATACAGAAATAAACACTAAGAAAGCCCTACATAGTAAATTATAAAAAATAACATGATGTCCACTTTCAGATGAGATTTGTCGTTCTTCAGGGTTCTATCAAATATAAAAATATAATCTTTGAAATTCAGTTTCAAGTAAAACGGCGGCATCTTTTGACGGTGTGGCTCATGTAACTCGGTGACCAGAAAAACTGCGCTGTGGTGAGGGAGTAATAATTCCATACGTGGAGTCAATAAGATTTTATTATGTCGTGGTTTAAAATGATCAATTTCACGGTTGATAAAGATTCATCCTGTCCTCGGGCTAGGTAGGACCAAAAAGGAAATAAGAGTCCTGGGTAAAGTATTCCACCTTACTTAAAATCGTGGTGTGAATATTACGCGGCGCGTAAGGTCGCAATAGTGAAATACTTGACTTATTGTTTGGCGTACTTACAAAACCTGGCTTAAGGTCGGCTAACGCTGAACCGATGCGTGATAATCTGGTAAGTAAGACGTTAACCACTTTACACTTAAGTGTAAAATAGCTCCACCGGTATTACAACGGAATATGCTCCGAGGAACTAGCGTCATTGATCCCCTCGGCACCGGTGTATGGAAACACGCCAAACGCGCACCCAACATAATATGTACACGGTTGCCATTTGTCTCATGAGAAGGGGTCGTTTCTGCGACTCTTTCATCAGTTCAAAAGCTCGGTTGTGGAACGATTTAACTCCTATAATATGGGTCTTTAGAAGACCTTCCTTCCTCTTCACAAAAACACCGCGGCGTCCCCAAATAGGATACGGGCCCTAAAGGAAATTATTTTCCTCGGGGTCTCTTGTGTGGAGATAATGTGGGAGGAGGGTATAGGTACTGCCGCCCCGGGAACCAACTATTAGACAACCAACACCCCTGCCAGAGGTCACCCCAAGTGGTTCGCTACGTTTGGTGACTTAGCAGGGGTGCCCGGGTTCATGGGATGAGGTTTGTCTAGGTCTTGGTGGCGGATACGTTTGCCCAACCACTGCGTGGCGGGCTGGATCGGAGGAGACTGATTGAGGGAGGCCTTTTGACCTCTCCAGCCGGATTCTCCCGACCCTTCGCCTTGCACCGCAGTGTGAGGAATAGATTCATACGTCCGTCAGTCCTGGCCAGACTGACCCCCAGATTCGTACCCACCCCTCATACCTTTTTCCTTCCCATATCTTCTTCTCCCCTCCACACAGCATCCTCAAAGATGACATAGGCCCCTAGGGAAATTGTTTTCCTCGGCGCCTCCTGTGTGGAGCTAATGTAAAAAAAAATATGTAAAAAATATTAACCTTGGCATATTCCAACATTCCCTGTCAAATAAAATAATTAAATTAAAAATTACGAACACGCGAATAAATTTATCTCACTTGGATTTAGTTTTGGATTTTAGCACTAGGTAGGGTAAGATGTATATACGTATAGTATATATACATATGTTACATCAGTAAGAAATTTTGGTCAACTACAAAAGAAAAAAATAATAAATTATTAGGTATCAGTAATTTCCTATGCAGTCTGTACCCCGCAAGGAGCGAATCTTGATTTGTTTGCGAAAAAATGTGCTACCGTGTTTGGGTCCGTCGTAATGTGTTATTGGCTTTTATTTTGCACCTGTTCCGAGGCGAGGCCCTATTGGTAAAATCCCCGCACTCCCGTCTTATTTAAGATGCTGACAGCGAAATGGACCGATTTCTTCCGGTGGCTCCATTGTATAATTTATTATTTTCATATAACTACGAAAAAAAAAAATTACTCAAAAAAAAATTCATCCATATATTTTGGTGGATTCCAACCCCACCCCCTACTCTAAATAGACAACAAGTCATCTTGGTGTTATCCCTTGCAAGCAAAATAAAGAGCACGTTTGAAAAGGTTCGACCTATTTATGTTTTGTGTGTATTTGCTTGCTACGTTTGATTAGGCTTATTTATAAGGTGCACCAAGGCTGTTAAGATTTGAGTATTTGTGTAAGCTAGGTCGCTACACTTTCCATTCGGAGTGCATCACTACGCGAGGTAATTACGGTTCTAAACAAGACCGTAGGAAATCCATTTGCTAATTTTTTCTTGTAGTTGGTAGGTACTTATGCATAAGATTTAAGAAAGCCTATTGTGCAGATTTTTAAAGTATTCGGTTTCGTGGATATTGTAAATATTGTAGAATGCACATTACCAGTTTAATTTTACAGCAAAATTTCATCAAAAACTGTGGATTTTATACATATCAAATCCACGCCGCCCGCCCGCTAGCCCAACACAAATACAGATTCTGTTTTATATATTAGAAAATGAAAAACTTATTAAAAAGTTATATTGCCTGAGTAAAGGTAATCTTAAAGTGCTGTGAGGACTATATTATCAGAAATTTTATTTTTAGTTTTTTCATAGACGCAATTGGTTTTTAGGCACCCATACATGGAGAATTTTTTTTTACATGAACTCCACACAGGACGCCCTGAGGAAAATAATTTCCCTAAGGGCCTATGTCATCTTTGGGGATTCTGTGTGGAGGGTTTTTTTAAGGAAATGAAGGAGAGGAGAGTTCTGGGAAGGAAAAGGGGTGGGTAAGAATCTGGGGTTCAGGGAGTCCTGGTCATCCACCTCCAAACCTCATCCCATGAACCCGGGCACCCCTGCTAAATCACCAAACATAGCGAACCACTTGGGGTGACCTATGGCAGAGGTGTTGGTTATCCAATAAAGGTTCCCGGGCGGCGGTACCAATTCCCGCCTCCCAAATTAATTGGTTATTAAAATGTTCAAATAATGTTTTTAACGTCAAGTTAAACCATGCGTAGAGCATCGGTAAAACCATTCGACCATTCGACGGCTGGCGTAGTGCAGCGGTAAGGCGCGCTTGATTCGCATTCCGAAGGTCGCGGGATCGAATCCCGGCGTGGCAAATAAATTTAATTTGATTGATTTGTGTATTTCACAATTTATTCATTTAAAATAATATATAGTATATTTGCGGCACGTTCCAGAGTGGAAGATACTCTCAGTATCGCCCTGGTGTACGCCGTATCGCCGTACCATGCAGAATCGAAACTTTGGTTGAAACGGCTTCTGCCGTGTTTGGTGACCAGATCTGAATAGCCTGGTACTTCCCTACCTTCCTCTTCCCTATTTCCTCCCCCTCCCCACTGCCTTCAGCCTCACAACATACCCCAATTGGGATGCCATAGTCCCACTGGCTCCAGACGGGGGCAGTTGGGACTCTTGTGCGGCATTCATGTAAAAAAAATGCGTTTAATGCAGCTTGTACCTACCTAAAGATTTTTAAATACACGATTTATTTTAATTAAACTCAATTATAATCATACCCACAAATAATTAAACTCAATTATAATCATACCCACAAATAATTAAACTCAATTATAATCATACCCACAAATAAAAAAGTGCTGGTATATACTTTTTTATGTGAGTTACAATTGCTCCCAATCGTCTGGAGTCAGTGAGACTACGGCATTCACAATCGGGGTATTTTGTGAGGTTTGACATAGAGAGAGAGGGAGGGAGAAGGGAAGAGCGCCCGGCTATTCAGATCTGGTCAGCAAACATGGCTAAAGTAAATTTCAAGCAACGTATCGATTCTGAATGGTGGTCTTTCACAAGGGCGATAATGAGGGTATATACCACTCTGGAATATGCCGCAAATATAACATATATTATTTTAACCCGTTTAATCACAGGAGACCATATTTGTCCCAACGCACATAAGTCTAATATAAAACGCTGTAACTCCCTTACTATCATAGTTAGAAATATGTTCTAATCGGTGTTAGAAAGGAAAAATACCACGCTTTATATTCCAATCTAAAAAATAGCTACCAAAATAGTAAAATGTACACTTTTATATACAAAGTTTTGAATCGTAAATTGAAAAAAAAATTGAAATTTCGGGAATTTTTTATAAATTATTTTTACATAGAGCGACAAAAAAGTGAGGTTACAATATGTGTTTGTTATACATTTGTCTAATAAAATATGTACCTATGTTTTTTTATTATTATTATTATTATAATAATAATAATAAATATATTTGGACAACTTATATAGCGCTGTTTTTGCGAAAAATCGCCTCAAGAGCGCTGTACAAATTAGCATGGATTTTACTTTAGAATTTACTTAACCATGTAGGAGGCTAGATAACTATCTGTAACTTTAGTTAGAAAAAACGTAAGGTGAGCCATTTTAAAAACTTTTTTATGTTCGCATGCAAAATTTTTATGTAAAAAAAATGTTTATTTCGGATTCCATAATTTGAAAGCATATTTCATCACCTTTCTAAAACAGTTTTTGAATGTGCTCAGAAGTATTCCAAATATTTGAATTTTATTGTAAAGCGAAAATATTTTGACCATCTGAAAAAAATGCCAAATTTTTGAAGGGTTAAACGAAAAAATTGTAAAAGTGCGCGCCGGGATTTGAAACCGCGACCATCGAATTTGTAGTCACGGATCGTAACCATTTAACTATCAGGGAGACCGTAATATTATGCAATTTTTTGCAATTCAATACACAATATTCATTTATTATATTTGTAGTTTTAGGCCGCAATGGATTGTCTTGGTTTCCTAGAATTAACTGCAACTTACCACGGCTACCACGTGTGATCTAATTTGTCAACAAAAATACCAACATGGTTAATACAAATATTTTTTATATGATCCAATAAAATGGAGATGCAGACTTCCAATTCCCCGCTCAACACTCAGTTATTACTTCCACGGAGCGGTCTCCTTTTGAACATGCCGCCGGCTTTCATCTCGCCGACATCAAAAATCTTAACCGCACCCCCCTGCCCCTCACCGCCCCCTTGCCCTTCTCTCCGCCCCCCGCTCTCCCTGCGATCTGATCTCCTCTTCTCCGGGCCAATCAGGGCTGAGAGAAATACAGATGTCAAGGAAACCAAGATGGTAATTACTAATTAGTGAAATAGTAAATACTCTAACAACTGAGAACAGGGATGATTTTAGATTTCACGGTATTAGTGTTAATTTTTGGGTCGTTATGCCGTGATACTCTTCAGCCTTCTTTAGCTAAGTAACTATCTTACTAACTAACCACCATGCCGTTTCTCCGCAGGGGTAGGTAGAGAGGTCGGACCGCCAAACAACTCGGTCTTGGCACACACTCCTTGCCTCGTTCACATTCATATATCGTCTCATACATGCTCTTCTATTATTCTGTTTCTTGACATGGCCCGACTCAAGTATCTGATTCACTTGGTCGTGTCATGTCTTTCTCGGGCGCCCACGACTTCTTCTACCATTCACATTTGCGTCATATATTTTCCTTTCCTCGTTCATTCGCTCTACATGCCCAAACCATCGGAGCGTTCCTTTCTTGATCTTACTCATTACGCTTACATCAGCCTTGCATTCTTTGCGGATCTCCACATATCTCACATGATCATACATGGTTCTTTAGCTAACGTTTCGAATAGCGTTACAGTGTCCATGATAACAATTGGATAATTTGTAGAACGCAGTTTTTGTGAAGTAGGTTTATGTATGTAGGTGTGATACCGTGTTGCAATGTTAATCTTTTGCCTGTGGTTTTCTGGGTTTAATTTTGGCGTAGTCATTTAATACCGGATATCGAGAACCATTAATTTAAGCCCTGGCTTAAACAACACGTACTTCACCACGATCTATTTGTTCAATATCTATGGATATTGAAATGTAGCATTCGCGTTCGCCTCCGGTTTTAAAGTATTATTATTATTTTTTTGTGTGTTTATGTCTCCTGACTATTGCGCACTGCATTGGAAACTGTTAAAAAATTAAGTTTTACATACCCGTGATAAATTTCAAACTCTCATTTCACATGGTAGCAATTAATTTAGTACACCAGTTGCCGTCAGTCAACGGCACAAAATAAAGCAAAAGTGCTCAGGGCGAAATAGGTTTAAGAAGAACGGTTGTACGGCCTTTTTCACACAAATCTTAAAACCTCGCAATCTGATTTTTTTTACCGATATATAACATAATTCCCATAAAAACTTGAGTTTTTAAGTTCTTCAAAAAATATTTGTTGTTTTTGAAGATAATATCTGTTCACTTGTCGAGTCGAAACCGTAATTACCCTAATTATATAAAATTCTCTCGGTAGAAAAAAATCGCAAAGTACGCTCCGAAAATAATTAAAAGCACATTTTGTTCTGTTATTTAACATAGACATAAACCAAGAGATTTTTGTCTATCAATTATTTCACGATTTTCGCTTAATTTCGACCTCCGTAGTCCAGTGGCTAAGACTCTTGACTCACATTCCGGAGGTCGCGGGTTCGAACCCGGCTTGCGCAAATAAATTTTATTTGATTAATTTGTGTTATTTCACAATTAATTCATTTAAAATAATATATAGTATATTTGCGGCATGTTCCAGAGTGGAAGATACTATTAGTATCGCCCTGGTGTAAGACCACCATTCAGAATTGAAACGTTGCTTGAAAATGTCTTTAGCCTTGTTTAGTGACCAGATCTGAATAGCCAGGTACTTCCCAACCTTCCTCTTCCCCACCTCCTTCCCCTCCCCACTACCTTCAGCCTCACAACATACCCCAATTGGGGATGCCATAGTCTCACTGGCTCCAGACGGGAGCAGTTGAGATTCTTGTGCGGTATTCACTGTAAAAAAAAAAAAACGTTTTTTTAACATCAGCGCGCTCCCTCTAACATTAATATTTACCCTATCTCTCTTTCAAACTATCTTCTGCTTTTTTTTAATGCTTACTGCCAGGCTTACTAATTTGGATTAGAGGCCAAAATAACCAAACAAACTGATTTTTTAAAAATCATATTATTTATTCATGTTTATTTATTTATTTATTACACACCATAATGGACTTTCACGTTCTATACATCAAGCATCTAATAACAACTAAATTAATTACAGCTCATAGAAATATTTTTCTCTATAGGTCCTTATTTTCTAAACTTTTTTGTCTATTCCTATAATTGTTAATTTCATTATACGTTCATCCTGACGAAAAAACCGTTGGTTTTAAAACAGGTCGATTATTTTGATTAAATGGTTGTGTATTTTGTTTTTAAAATTATTTATTTTCATTAAAGTTACCTTTTTTATTACGTATCCATAAAGTTACTTTTTTATTAATACCTACTGTTGAAATTTTATTGTAATATATTTTTTTTATTAGTTTTGAAGGTTGTTCCCATCAATGTAATATATTGTTGAAGAAGAAGATAGTACTAATAAATCGAAACGAGACATGAAACAGAACAATTTTTACAGAGTAGCACTATTTGCTAACGAATTTTGGTGGTTTTTTAAACCATTTTTTTTTAATACTTATTTTTCTTTCTTTGGCACCCCTGACAACCCCCTCCTTCTTTCGCGGTGTAAATCGGTACACAGTGGCGCAAGTAACCGGTTATCCATTCCTTTTTGTATTGGTTGTTATAATTCGTTGGTCCTATACACGCCACCCGAGTTTATTACCAAACACCTGGCACCGCGCAATATACCTCCATTCAAAACCACTGGAACCAAACTATTTCAGATCTGATTGTTTGTTCCTTTTTGCGCGGTGGTTGGATTTTAATTGTTCGGTCGGGACAGGTGATCATGATCCGTAATTTGTGAAGGCTCGGCACACTAATGGTAAAGTATGGATGTAAACAATGGGAATTTAAGGGCTCAGAGTGGAAAGGGCGAGGTATTTAGTGTTAGAATTTGGGGGAAGCCGAGATTGCGCACACTGATATAATACTTTATGCCTAGAGTAAAGAATGTGTTGGAAATACGTTTAGTACGAGAATAATGTTAGTGAAATATTTACGTTTTAATCTAAAACAACGTAACATGCTTTAATTTCTTATAATTTTGTTTTTGCCTATCTAGCGATGTTGTAAATTTTTGAACATGGTGTAAAACAATAGTAGGTATTACAATGGAAGATGCTCCGAGGAATTAGCGTCATTGATCCCTTCGTCACCGGTGCATAGTCGGGAAACACGCCAAACGCGTGCCCAATATTTGTACACGGTTGACATTTGTCACGTGAGAACAGGTCGCTTCTTCGACTCGTTCTTGTATTCAACAGCTCGGCTGTGGAATGATTTGCCGGCCTCTGTGTTTCCTCCTTCCTACAACATGGGTCTCTTCGAGATCAATATTAATTCTTTCCTCTCATTAGAAAGACCCTCCACACAGCATCCCAGACATAGGCCCCGAGGGAAATTATTTTCCTCAAGGCCTCCTGTGTGGAGTTAATGCAAAAAAAACTGACAAGTACAACATCAACTATCCTTATCCGGAGGCGTCTACTAATATCTACAGGAATTCCAAAAACCGAAAAAATCGAACTAATATCTAAGAGAACCAAAGTGTTGACGAATATTTACAGCTCAAACTGTTGACTAATATCTATGAGAACCAAAGTGTTGACGAATATCTACAGCTCAAACTGCTGACTAATATCTATGAGAACCAAAGTGTTGACGAATATATACAGCACTGGCAGATGTTGGATTTGTAATTATATATAGCATATTGGAATAACGTAATATCGCGTAAGTAGTTTAAAAAACTTAATTTATGTAAGCATGTATGTAAAAATCCCTAATATCGGACTATTGGACACATTTAGCTGATTAGTCCAACCCACGCTCTGTAGATATAAGTTCAACCTACGCTCTGTAGATATTAGTCAACACTGGGACCGTCATAGATATTCGTCTGACCTTAGCTCTGTAGATATTAGTCAACACTCTGAAGTTCGTAGATATTAGTTCAACATATGAGCTGTAGATATTCGTCCGACATACAGGCTGTAGATATTAGTATCTGGAGCCTCCTTATCCTCGATCGATCCTTATGTCGGATCAAGTCAAGAGTTAGAATGACAGAAGATAATAATAATAATAAAAACGTTTATTCATCAATAGATTTTTTACAGTATTATACATTTTGTTATTTTTCCATTGAGTCTATTGATGAAAAGGTCACTGCTCAGCTACAACTCAGGATTTCTCCTGGAATGCAGCTGGTTTTCAGCAGTGCCAAGAGAAAATTTATTTATTTATTTATTTATTGTTGTTATACGCCCGTGGGGGCTTTTACATAGATAAGAAAATAATATTTAAGATATCTAGGATAACACATACATAGAATTTATACCAAAAGTTATAAAAGTGAAAAAACTTTTAAGAATATACAAGTAGTTTTTAAAGAAAAAAAACCACTTGTATAATCTTGTGAAAACCCGTGAAATATTTTAAACAATGTAATATTTAACAATAACATAGAACAAAATATAATATAAACATTACAATAACAAATCAAATCGTTAAATATATTATACCCATGTTACAATAATTTGTAGGATTCAACAAAGTGTTGGTTTAAATTGCATTTTAGAATGTAAAGGGAATCAGCAAATACATCTACAATACCACCAAACTTGTTGCCTAAATAATGCATCCTATTGGTAAGTGAGTGTGATTGATAGTTAGTTGTGTATGTGTTGCAAAAGAATGTTATATTTTGTCTAGTATTCCTTGTCGGTACAAGAAGTTTAATAGTAGAAACGATGGCAGGGCTGTCAATTAGGTGTTCATAATTGACAGTAAAATAATTCATTAAATAATAATTAAAATAATTCATTAAAATAATTCAATAAATAATTCATTCACATTCATACATAAAATATATGAATGTGAATGAAGCAAGGTGAGAATGTGTGTGCCGAGACAGAGATGTGTAGTGGTGTGTGTAGAAAAATGTCTATCGAAGTCAGAAATTGGAAAATCACTAACCATCTAAATAAATTAGTGTGGAGTGAGTGTGTCTAATGAATTTCGTGCTTGCTTCACTAGGAGAACATGTGCCGCAGTGTTTGTGTGTGCTGGAACGATGTGCGTGTAATATTTTTGATTATTATCGAAACTCTGTTTTATTGTTAAAAAATATGATAACTGTAAATAACGTCACTTAAGAGGGCATTACCAGAGAAAGCCGGAAATACGTCATTTTCAAAAAAGTTTTAAAAATTATAAATGGATTTCGAAAGATTGTTCTTTTATCTAGCATAGTTATGTAATAAATTTTTAGAATTTTTTTTAATTTTTAGTATAATAAGGTTATTCCATAGGTCGTTGGCAGATTTGTTAAATTTTCAAAAAAAATTTTGTATTATACCACACCCATTTCAAATAATGTAATCATGCAGTAAAATAAATCAATACATTATCTAGCAAAGCTATGTATTAGAATTTTAATTTTAGTTTCAACAAAATCATTAAAAAATATGTACGTACATGTGTTTCTTGACGAAAATTGGTCCATTTGTGTATTTATTTGCGCACTTACAAACTAATATATTTCAGATTTTTTTAACATTCTTATTAAATTAAGACATTATTGAAAAATGATAAATACTTATAATCAAAAAATAACTACAAAAAGTACACTATTTTAATAGTTTTATCATCACGCCTTTCAGCATTTTTGGATGAAGGTATAAATTAAAGCTAATTTGGATTGAAATAAATTCGATATTGAGTTATAATTTTAAAAAGCTGGTACGGAGAATAATCCATGTTTCTCATTGTAACCGCCCTGCACGATCGGAAGAACAACTTTCGACGAAATGTGGATTTTCGTCCCCTGGCTGGTTAAACGCTCTTAAAATTTAAATAGTTATCTACACACTAACCTCTCGGACTCATAAGCTTGTTTTCACGATAATATAACATTAATATGACGTATGATGCATATCTGACATATTAAAGACATTCTTAGTAAAAACTTAGTGGATAGTTAATAAAAACAATATTGTTTTTGTAATATAATTTATCCGGCATTTTCACGCATTAATTTGGTTCCTTAGAACAGGCAATCTGCTTAGCTAGAAACCAATATCGCCCTGGCCCCCAGCACGGTCCATCGATGAGGATTGACAGGATAACTTGCCGTAACTTCTCATCATTCCCTAGCATGACTGCAGATCGCCAACGAATAATAACAGTTCACAATGACGAAGTGTTCTTAAGGCTGTGCAACCGGGCCCGAAAAGAAGAAGATGGAGAGAAACGAAATTACGAATGTTAAAGGAGAGCGCTAACATTTACAGCGACAAGATCGATGCGAAAATTGCGAAAATGTTTAATAAAACACGACTCGTTTAAAATAAAGCAAATATCTCGCGGGAATTATCTTAAATAGTATTTAAAAAAACACTGAATTTTTTCATACATGTAACTTGTAAAATAACCTAAACAAACGTGTTTATAATAATTTTTGGAGCATACTTTGCGATTTTTTCTATTGAGGGAATTTTATATAATTTGCGTTTCGGCGCGGGCAAAGTCTAGATATTATCTTCAAGAATAACAAATATTTGTTTAAAGCTTTAAAACTTATCGTGTTTAACGGAAATATGTAATAAATCGGTAGAAATCAGGGTTTCGGGCCCTTAAATAACGTCACTTAAAGTTTAAATAGTTACCCATTAAACACTCGGACCCATAAGCTTGTTTTATCGATAATATAACTTTACTAGACATATGTATATTTGACTTATTAAAAACATTCTTAGTAAAAACTTAGTGGATAGATAATAAAAACAATATTTTTTTGCGATATAATTCATCTGGCATTTTCACGAGCATTAATTTGGTTCCTTAGAACAGGCAATCTGTCTAGCTAGAAACTAGTATCGCCCGGATCCCCAGCACGGTCCATCGATGAGGATTGACAGGATAACTACAGGAAACTTCTCATCGTTCCCTAGCATGACTGCAGATCGCCAACGAATAATAACAACAGTTCACAATGACGAAGTGTTCTTAATATACTCGTATTCGATGTCAACTGATGTTTGTACGATAGCGACCTGGGAACTATGAGAAGTTATCGAAAGTTATCCAATCAATCCTTATCGATCGACCGTGCTAGGGGGCCTGACAAGACATAATAACACTTGAACATATTTCATTAAAATAAAATTAAACGCCTTATGCACGATATTGAAAAACTGTTTCTTTAGTTTGAAAAATTAGAAGGTGACACTTAAAATCTACTGTTTCACAAATGGCGATAGTTTAATTATTTTATTTATTTATGTATATATTTACACAACACATGTCATTGACATACTTATAAATGGTACAACAACATGAAGAATAACAGTATGAATGTAATAAGTAGTGAATAAAAGCTATAATGTATAAAAGTAAAATATATAGTATTAAAGTACAAACTATAAATTATTAGGTAAAAGTAAAAATTTAAAGAGAGAAATAATTTTAGTTAAAAACATATTTCTCGTTAATATTATGCTACCCGAATTTCTTCCGATTTCTCACAAATCTCCCTTAAACGCGTTAAGTTTTAAAGCTCTTAAAAATTATATGTTATTTTTTAAGATAATATCTAGACATTCCCCGCGCCGAAACGCAAATTATATAAAATTACCTCGATAGAAAAAAATCGCAAAGTATGCTCCAAAAATTATTATGAACATGTTTGTTTCAGTTATTTTGCAAGTTATATGTATGAAAAAATTCACAGTGTTTCTTTAAATGCTGTTTAAGATAATGCCCGCGAGATTTTTGCTCTATTTTAAACGAGTCGTGTTTTATTAAACATTTTCGTAATTTTCGCATCGATTTTGTCGCAGTAAATGTAAGCGCTCTCCTCTAACATTCGTAATTTCGTATCTCTCCATCTTCTTCTTTTCGAGCCCGGTTGCAGAGCCTTAACCAAACAATTCTTACATTCATGTCAGTCCCAAAATGGAAAAATATATAAAGTATTAAACAGCGGGGAAAAAAAGACAAAAACTACACGGGCTTGTAATAACAACTGTTGAGAGCTCCCTTGACATTTCAAAATGTACAGTTACATTAAAAACAGCCTACATTTGTGAAAAGAACTCAAATTTCTTTCACGCCATCTCGTTTACATTACTCTTACATTTGTCACGAGAATTTTACGCAAATTATACAAAATTCCACTCCCCATCATTAAAATTTCTTTGAGCTTTTTTTGTTAGATAAAACGTTAATTTAAAAGCAATTATAATTGAACACAATTAGTTTCCTCACATTAATTAAGTCGACAAAAGAAATCACTAACTGAATTTAGTCCCCAATGTATAAATCGTCGGAATCAAAGAAATGGAGAAAAGACGCCATTCGGGCTCTTTTTATAATTAATAACATTTCGATTTACATATTTCCACCGAAGACGGAAAAATTCATTAGCCATTTTATAATGACTCATTGGAAAATAAATGTCTTTAGATTTAGTAACGGTGACTGTTTACAAGATTAAAGTAATCGACGATTTTCTTTTACGTACCGATTCAATGATATTATTATTCAATTTACAAATATACACAAGTTCTGATGAGTAATTAATTACGATTACGCGTGATAGCTCGCCTTCTAAAGGCGTTATATCACTGTAATCTAGGATCTATTTAAATTTATAAGATTTAAAAAAAATGTGTAATAATAATATTATTATTATAGATTCAATTAGGAATTCCACAGAGCCGAACCCTCTGATATGAAAATATCTGGAGTCAGAATTATTTTCCCATTTGGTCTCTGGCAGGTTGACAAGTTGTTCTTGTATTGTTTTGTATTTATAATACTGATATAGTGCAATTGCATAGCGTTGATTGATTAGATGATCATTTGGGGAAGTGTGTGAAAGGGTTTAGTTTTTCCTGTGGGGAAAATTTAACCCGGACTTTTAAATCTGGTATATAAAAGTGGGGTACTACAAATACTTGAAAACCAAATAATAACAATAAATATTTATTTATTAATAGTTATCAATTTTTTTTCCAATTGATAACAAATATTAGAAAAAAATCCCCAATTTCTCGTATATGTGCACAATGTAATACAAAATTTCACAGCATTGACATTTTTGGTAATAACTTAAAGAAAAATCGATATGAAGTAACACGTACGGTCGATTTATTAACATGAGAGTATGGAAAGTATCGGGAGCATCTCCCATCCTTTTCCTATATTCCTCTTCCTCTCCCATTTCTATAACCCATAATTAATTATAAAATAAGTATTAAAACTTCATTTCCAATGTACTTTAGCATAAGAAACTTCTGTGGCTTGACTTCAGCTCTCTTGCTCTCTATTATCACTGTATATTATGTAAAAGCTGTTTGTTTCTTACAAATAAATTACCATAATAAGTAATGGAAGTGGTATTTCGTTTCTTAGTCACTTAATACGATATCTGCGTTGTCAGGCTTAACTACACAGGCGCTAAGAGGAAGTCACAAGCTAAACATGTATGTCATCTTAGGGTACTGCGCGTTTTTATCCCGCGACAAAATATCGACTCAAACCAAACCTAACCTAACCTTACAGGATATCTGTATTATTTTTGTACCATTTTACTATTTTTGAATAATAATATATTTTCTTTATAGGATGTTTAATAATATTACAATTTTGTTGTTAATTTTTGGTTCCCTGAAATAACTAAGTGGGCACACATTATGTGGGCTAAAACCCATGCATGGACTCGCTTTGCTACATCTCTACTTCATAATTTTCTATTGTAACCACCAAATAAAAATTATTCGGGATTAAATAATAATGAGATTCGTTTAAAATCTCTTACATATTAAAATAACCGATGCCCTTTACCTTGACCCCATCTCAAACCTCTCTCCAACCCAACTATGTGTTTTCTGTCCTAAAATTCCTAAAAACCATTTGTCAAAAGAACTCTAACTAAAACTTTTGTAAATTAATTTGAAATACTTTTTTGGGAAACTTTTTAACCTTAATCTACCCCTTTCTAACCCCAGTAGATTCGAATCACACAAACTGGAAACTGGAAGCTGTTATTGCCGTAGATAATGTCATTTCTCTGCCGGGTAGACTCACCAGTGCTTACTCAAACATCGTCTCAGTGTATGTACTCCTGTTTACTGTTCATATGATTCGAATCAAGTATTTGTTCCACTTATTCCCGCCATTCTTCCTAGGGTATCCCAGATTTCTTCCTGACAGCTCTACTCCTTTATTTATTTACAATATAATAGTGAGAACAACAGCAATGTACTCGTACGTAGGTACCAATTGTCGTTAAAACAAGGCGCTTTATGCAACTTTATGCAACAATAATAAATAATTATTATATTCGAATACATTTCGGGGGCAGTAAAAAATTATAAGTGGTTCGATGAGTTCGCGAGATGGTTGCGCGCGCAGTGATGCCGCCAACGCGTCTGATTGGTTGGATGAAATGCGAAGAAAAAATGGCGGCGCGCACGCGACCGAAAAGCGCGGGCTGTCATTCTTTGGGCAGAATTCCGGAGAATTCCTGCCGAGGCTCAATGGCAGCCGGCCGCGAGAATGCGTTGAGCCTCCAACTCGAAACTCGTAACTCACAATAACGCGCAATTAAATAATTAACACACCAAAATGACAAAATAGCAACAAGATCGTTAGTTTTGGCAAAAAGTGGAGAGGGGCTTTTCAGAAGTTGAGTGCATATTTCCAAAGTGTGTCCAAAATGAGGACAAGTCCTCTTTTCCACGTAAAATGTACCCTTTTTCCCTTTTAGAGACAGTCTTCATTTGCTGTCCATTTTAAAATAGGACAGAATACTGCCAATGAAAAAACTGTCGTTTTTTATTTAGCATAATATATTATTTTCGTGAAGGACTATTTTCTTAATTTTTCGAAGAAAACTTCTTCTGACAGGTTTTCACTTTGTGATGGCATTATTTATTTTATTATTTATTTGAAGAAACAAACAGCTTTTACATAATATACAGTGATAAATATGCAAGCATAAATATACCAAACCACACATTATGCAAGTGAACTGAGGTCAAGCGACTGAAGTTTCTTATGCTAAAGTACATCGGAAATGAAGTTTTAATATCTTAAAATTATTTTTGGGTTATAGGAAGGGGAGAGGAAGAGGAATATAGGAAAAGGATATGAGATGCTCCCGATACATTCCGTAATATAATATACTAACCTTACCTAACCCATCCTATCCTAACCTAACCTAGCCTAGTCTTTCCTCGACCCAGTGCAGCTCGTGAGCAATATAACTTCTGGGTAAGCTAGAGTGCAAATATTAAAAAAAAAAACGGCGCAATTGATGCTGACATTATTTTTTTTTGTACCTATGAAGATTTTCAGGAAATCAGTGTAGCGCATTGTCAAACTGTAATTTACTGAAAATCTTCATAGAAAAACGAATTAAAAAAAATCTTTCTTTCAACAGCAAAAATGTCGAATTTTTCAAAAGCACTCTGTCGCACTCAAAAGTCAGGAGTTGCCTGAATGGATTTAACTGAACCTAACCCGTTAATAACGGCAAATAATTTTCCCTGCGATGAAATTTCCGTCGAGAATATACAGATATTGTGGTCGGTGAACATTCCCCGAGGTGAAAGTTCCGCGGTGAATTTTCCGCGGTTAATTTTCCGAAGTGAATTGAGGGCGGCGAATATTCCTGATCCCGACAGAGAGGATGGAACGCCTCAAACCTTTCACAATGTACTCCCTCCTTTCTCTTCTATTTTTTCTGATTCTTTAATCATCATTATCACCATCATTATTGGCTCTACAACCCCTGGTGGGTCTTGGCCTCCTCAAGAGTCTTCCTCCACTCATCTCGGTTTTGTGCCAGCTCTCTCCAGTTTAGAAGCTCCAAGATGGATATGTCTTTGAGGACGTTGTCGCTCCATCTTAGTCTTGGTCTTCCCAGGCTCCTTCGCCCTATTGGTCTTGAGTCTGATTCTTTAATACAAGTCCTCAAATTCACTCCTCTCTTCGTTCATTCTGCATAAATTATCTAAAAACATCTAATTGCCTGTTTCTTAGCGTTTCACTAAATTACGCATCAGAATTTCAATACTTATAATAATACTTAATACTTAGGAATCAAATTCAAAAGGACCAAATTCGCGATAAATTCACACATAGTTTTTTCACACATCGGACACCATCTATCTGCATTTATAACTAACTAATTAACCATCACGCCGTTTTAAAATGTATAATTTAAATATCGACCACTACTCCTTAGAAGTAAGGACCCACCGAAAATCGTTAAAATCGCCTGGTTTGCATCAATGTACGTTCAGTATACAAACTAGACAATGCAATTTTCAAAGTAAGTAAAGCATACCCACCGACATGGAATATTTTCTTTCAATACAATTGGTAAAAAAAATCCATCCAGTTTTAGAGAATATACACGGGGAACACAAAACCTCGTTTTTGACGAATTTTTTAGCCATTATCAGCCTGAGGTCATTGATATAATTTTGTCCCTTTCGCCCAATATTCAGGGGATAACAGCGACAGTACCTGCAAAGTTTGGTAAAATACTCATTATCAAAATTTCTTAACCAGTTATCTTATGTCTTAAAAACAAATTGTTTGATTTTGGTATCCGGCATAAATCTCATATTTTTTAAAATTCCCTCGTCATAAAATACCTTAGTTTAGGGCCGGAGAGTAGGTTAAAAGTATTTAGACACGTGGAAGAGATTTCAAAGAAATAAATCGTCACATTTGACCAATCCCTCCATTACTTTTACTTAGTACCCACTTACGGGGGATTACTCATAATCGGGGTCGACCTTCAAAGTATAATCTATGTCTCGTTAAGACTCGGATTATCGGGCGTTATTCCATTCTAATTACGATCGTGCTGTGGGCTTTTAAAATATTCTTGAATACAATGTATTATTGACCAGCTGGTTCCCGGCACGCGTTGCAATGTCATATTCAAATAAATAAATTGTTTCTCCCTGCAAATCCTTTCCCGTGCGTCCCCCTTCCCCTACCACCTTCCCCGCCTACCCTCTCCCCACTCCCGCTCCCCAATCCCGCCAACCCTCCTCCCGCGTTCCATATATTGAGTCCCAGTACATTCAGTTTCACTATTATTACAACTTTTTAATTAAAATTTTCATTTTTCGTACACTACAAATAATTCATGTTTTTATATTATTAGAACAATCAATCAAATCTGGTACCTAACAAAGGTACCTATTTAATATATTTATAATTTAAAAAATCCATTGACAAAGCTTTTGTTAAAAAAAAACATCTGCCTCGTAAATAAAATAAAATAGTCGGTAAATTTTCTGAAATTATCCGATTTTCTTAATTTTTCTTTCCATAAGAACCTTCTACTAAGTATTATAAAACTTTAAAAAATATATAATTGAAAAAGGTAAAGTCGTTCTGAAGTTAAGACGTGACCAAGGGAAACGGGTTCATTTTTACATATATAAATTTGTAAGGTTGGGTTGTGTCTCAGAAATTCATATTATGTAACATTTTTAACAAATGACCGTTAACGCCTTATTTTTTTTGGACAGTTGAAAGGTTCATGTTAAGATGAAGCCATAGTAAATAATACAAAATCATAGAAAATCATATGTTTTTGTTTTGAAAATTTGATGGCTTAGAAGTAATGTAGATGCTCCAATTAAATACTGCGTGTAGAACATACCTTGGCCCTTAAACATATCGGTCATTTTTTTTATAAGTCTTTTAATAAGCCTATAAAAAATAAAATATAAGGTCTAAAAAACACACTTTCAAGTCCAAACTCTCCTATTTATAAACCCCTTTTCGGTTATGGTTTTATTGTATAATGTGGCAAATTCAGTTTATTTTATAATGATCGCAAAAAAAGTTGATATTTACACCCAATCTTCCCAAAATAAAATAAAATGTGCATTTTCGCGTTGTTATTTTACAATACGGCCGCTAGTCGACGAATTCGGTTTTTCAAAGTGAACTCTATGGCGTCACCGAAGGGCGAAGAACTACTGTCCACGCCACAGTCCGCACAGTCGCCAAACCTCAGTCACGCCCCGAACTGAGCGGGAGATGGACGCGTTACTCCGCGTCGCTTGATTTCGTGAAATCAATTTTAAATTTCCGTTTTATTACAATAGACAATGCGTAAACAGGAATTAATATTTTTTACAGGCCTTTACGAAATCAACCTGTAAAACAAAACTCTCAAATACCTTTTCCAACCTTTCCAAAAGCTTTTTCTCAAGTATTTTTAAACTCCTCCCATAAAGGGCGTGAATTCCGATTTCGATTTTTTCCTGAATTAGTGGATCGCCTTAAATGTCGATTACAAATCTGCTTCAGCTTTTGAAGAAATTGTGATTAGCAGAAGAGGACAACTGTCATATTGTTAAGTTTGTGAGCTTATTAAAATTTGAAGGAAAGCTGAAACAGACATAGAATCGGACCTTTCAATTGTCAGAAAAAAATAAAATAGCGCTGAATGGCCATTTGAGAACAGTGTTACATTTTTTTTATAGAAAGAATTACTTCAGGACTTGATTCATCTATGGGAATGCTTTGTGGACGGTCTTTTTAGGGAAAGGAAGGAGAGCAGGTTCTGGGAAACAAAAAGGTATGAGAGGTGGGTAGGATTCTGGGGATCAATGTGTGACATATGAATCCATCCTCCCCACCGAGGAGCAAGACGATGGGTCGAAAGATTTCGTCTGGAGAGGTCAAAAGGTCTTCCTCAACCAATCTCTTTCTATCCGGCCCGCCATGCGGTAAGTGGGCAAACGCATCCGCTGTCAATATCTAGATAAACCTTACCCCATGAACCCGGGCACCCGTACTAAGTTTCCAAACCTAGCGAACCACTTGGGGTGATCTACGACGGGGTTGTGGGTTATCTAACAAATGATTCCCGGGGCGGCGGTTTAGCATATTACTAAGGGGAGAATACATAGAGATTAATGTACAGATAATATAAACCAATAATTTACAGATTTCTCAATTACACTTGACGGCTGGCTAGTAGTCTAGCGGTAAGGCTTTTGACTCGCAATCTGAAGGTCGCAGGATCGAATCCCGGCGTGGGCAAATACATTTTATTTGATTAATTTATGTTGTTTCACAATTAATTAATAAAAAATAATGTATAGTATATTTGCGGCATATATAGTATACTCTCAGTATCGCCCTGGTATAAGACCACCATTCAGAATTGAAATGTAGCTGGAAATGGCTTTAGCTGTTTTTGGTGACCAGATCTGAATAGCCAGGTACTTCCCCACCTCCTTCCCCTCCCCACTACCTTCAGCCTCACAACATACCCCAATTGGGGATGCCATTGTCTCACTGGCTCCAGATGGGAGCAGCTGATACTCTTGTGAGGTATTCATTTAAAAAAAACACGTGCCCGAAGCCTTCGGGAGTATGACATTTCAAATTAGGGTATGCTGTGAGAGTGAAGGGAATGGGAAGGGAAAGAGGAAGAACCTAGGAATTCCGATTCGGTCACCAAACCCAGCTAAAGCCGTTTAACGCAATGTTTAGATTCTGAAAGGTATACAGAATAAAGGATTACCACGAGGGAAGCTGAAGCAAATATTACAACAAGTGTTTACATTAATATTTTTTTAACATACTTAGGTGTATTAATTTTCTGTGAAATAGCATACACAAATCAAATCAAATCAATTACAGGTAAAATTGGATACAAATTTAAAAAAAACAACATAGTTGCGGTAATCGTCAAAAGTTGGTCAGTAGCCTCAATTCCCGCTCATGATACAACAAAGGTGATTTATTTTTACTGCCAGTAATAAAGTTAAGTAACCACTTTAATTAGGCACGTTGATTCAAGCCTAGCGTTACAGGCAAAACCCTAAACTGGTCGAAAATAAAACTAACTGTTGGACTTGTTTTACAGGCTAACTTATTAGGGGGACATATTTTTGATTAAGTAGCTAAAATGACGGGAATTTATATGACCGCTACTTAAATTAAATTTATAATTTAAAAATATGGTCTTATGGTCTTAAATTTATTCTTAAAAATGGCGTATTTAGGTTTGGTTATCTTTTGGGATGCTGTGTGGAGAATCTTTTTAAGGAAAGAAAGAGAGGACGGCCAGCTTGGTTGAGGGGTAAGGCTCTTGACTCGCAATCCGAAGGTCGCGGAATCAAATCTCGGCGTGGGCAAATATATTTTATGTGATAAATTTGTGTTATTTCACAATTAATTCTAAATTAAAAATAATATTGTATGTAGTATATTTGCGGCACGTTCCAGAGTGGAAGATACTCTCAGTATCGGCCTGGTGTAAGACCACCATTCAGTAGCTTGAAATGGCTTTAGCCGTGTTGGTGACCTGATCAGAATTGCCAGGTACTTCCCTACCATCCTCTTCCCCATCTTCTTCCCCTCTCCACTACCCTCAACATCACAAAATATCCCTGTTCGGGCAAATCTATACCTACACACCCATGTATTCCTCCCGTCTTACCTACCTATCCTGATATATCCATCTTGCTATTGTCACCGGTTCAAGATTAATTCCTAACCGCGAAATCAGTGCAATTCGACACCGCGCGGTACTGACGGCCAAGTACTTTGGTCTCGTCGCTTTATAGTCGAAACCCAGATCCGCGCAAGATACGTGCTTTCAACCGTGGAGTTTTCTTGAGTGCATGAGTGTGGGACCCCGGGACGTCACCAGCAAGGTAGGGTCATCTTGTTTTCGGTGGACATCCCATTTTTTCCCCTTCATCCCTTTCATTCCAACAGTGGTAGGTAGAGATTCCGAACTCCGCGGAAGAAAAGATACAGCTTCCAGAAGCTATCGAAACAATCCCAATTGAGGATGCCATAGTCTCAGTGGCTCCAGGCGGGAGCAGCTGGGACTCCTGTGAGGTATTCACATAAAAAAGAAAGTCCTGGAAAGTATAAATGCATGCGACGTGAGAATGGATCTGGAGGTCGGTTTGTCCGGAGTTTGTCAGGAGTGGCGGACGTATGAATCCATCTCTCCCGCTGCGGTGCAAGGCATTGGGTTGAAAGAGTCCGGCTCGAGAGGTCAAAATATCTCCTGCAATCAGCCTATCCAGATCCGGACCACCAAGCAAATGATGGGCAGGCGCAACCGCCACCAATATCTAGACAAACCTCATTTCAGAACTCGGGCACCCCAGATAAGTTACCAAACATATAGATCCACTTGGGGTGACCTAAGGCAGAGGTATGAGTCATACAGTAAATGGTTCCCGGGGCGGCAGTATCACTGTCACACTCGCCTCTAAAATTTCATTGTTTTCACAACAAACCACCAGTAGATCGGTTCAAAATTTGAAAATGTCATACACATACGCACACCAAATATATATTGTGCAAGCGAGTTCCCGGCATGCGTTGCAATGCCACTAAAAAAGAAATTGTTTCTCTCTGCCTGTATTTTCCCATTCGTTCCTCTTCCGCCTCCACTTCCCTTCCCATGACCTCTCCCCCTCACGCGTTCCCCCTCCACATTACCTCACCGTTTAATATATTCAGTCCCGGTATATTCAGATTTTCAAACAGCTCGTGTGCCGCCTATTGCAATTCATTTTTGTACATTATAAGAACAACAAATCAAATTTGGTACCTAACATAGGTACCTATTTAAAATAAATATAATTTTTGATTAGATTCAAAGTAATCGATTTTGGCTAGTACCTAATTCATTCATTTAACAATCGATGGTTTGCAAAATTTTATTCTCAAATTGCGACGTTTTTGACAGTTTCGTAAGAGTTTTTGTAATGGTTAAAAAAACTTTTCAGTTGTATTGTCATATAGCCGTAATAATCCAGAAACCTTCGCGAGGATGGAAAGAAGGTATCTTAAAAGTTTCAAACATTTTTGTTTTGAAAAGTTTTAATTTTCGATGTACATTCGTTACTTAATTTTAATTTTTTTGCGACCGGTTTCGACACGTCCGTATCATTAACGAGCAAACTTAAAACTAACTTAAAAATTCTATACAAGTACACAATTAATTAGGCGGGGGTAGTGGGAGGGGGGAATTTGGTGGAGGGGGAGGACGGTGGGAGGAGTCAAAATTACATGGAAACATCGTAAGCAGAGGTGATTTACATGGTGCTATTATTTTATTAACTAAATTAATTTTAGATTTAATTTTTTTGTTAATTTCTAAAGTTTCTAACGCGCACAAATTAAAATATGAATTTAAATTGCAATGTTTAAACTTAGTTTTTTCTTTTTTGAAGCTACGACCTGTCTCTATGAGATGGTTAGCAAACTCTGAGTAGTTATTATTTCGTAAACAAAGTTCATGTTCCCTAATTCTGGTTTTAAAATTTCTAGTAGTCATTCCTACATATTGCGCGTCACAATCGTTGCATTCTAAAGTGTATATCCCGTTTTTTTTCAAATTTATTAGAAATATCCTTGTTATTAATCAATTTTTTTATTTTAGAATTAGTATAGAAAGCTGGAGAAATATGATCTGGTAATATGCGGGATATTTTTAAGGATAAATCGCCTGTATAAAGAAGTTTTTTATATATTAAGTTGTTACTAGGTTTGTTGTTACTATTACCACTATAAATATATTTTTTTGTTAAAAATTTTGTTTGCTTTTTATTAACTAGGCGGTTAATTATTTCAGGTTTATATCCGTTGTTCACGGCTATCTGTTTTATAATGTTAATTTCATTATTATAATTATCATTGTTTAAAGGGACATTAATAGCACGATGTATCATCGAGTTGAAGGAGGCGAGTTTATGTGTAAAGAGTGAAGGGAAGTAGACGGTATAACACAATCAGTGTGTGTAGCTTTTCTATATATATTAAATACACACTTATTATTATCTAAATTGATATTTAAGTCTAAAAAGTTTAAATTGTTGTCATCATTGTTGACATCATTTAAATTGTTACATCATTTAAATTGTTGTCATCATTATGTTCCAGTGTAAATTTTATATTTTGGTGAAGGTTATTAATAAACGTGAGAAAATTATCTAATTGTCTGTTACTACCCGACCAAATTACAAACACGTCATCAACATACCTATACCCGCGGCGGTACCCATACCCGCCTCCCAAAATGTTGCGTAGTTTAAAAGATCTAAGCGTACAGACAGCGGGAGCGACTTTGATTTTCTACTATGTAAAGATATAATAGGTAGGTACTTGAATGGCCAAAAGCTCTAACAATATTTCTGATCCACAATATTGACGCGAATAGTGTATGAAAGCTCGCGAGGTCATAATACAAACTTCATCGCCCCCGCGTCTCTTATCGTTTTTACAATTTTCACTTCCACCGTAAATAGATGCCTTTGTGCAAACTTTGGAACTTGGGACCCCCATTGATGATTTTTGGCTGGATAAAAAGTTATTAGGCACGCCGAACTAAATTTATTACCAAAGTTTCCAGGGAAAGCATTTTTGTTTTCAGCAGATTTTTAATGTTTTGTAATAATCTTTGATCTCTCATAACAGGGAAGTAATCTTTCTAAAAGTTTCAGGAATGTATTATATGGAGTTTGTGTAGTTTTCCCGAAAAAATAACTGGGCAAACTAGTGCATACGTCGCTAACTGTTTTAGAATACTTTCCACGAGAATTGCCTTCGATAATATATACAAAGTGAAGTCCTTTTCGGTAAGGTGTGGGTTTAACCTACAAAATATCACAAAATGCACAGACAGCCAAAATTTAAAATATATTTAACACAATTAAATAAATATAATATAAATACGTATATTTTTCATTCTTTTCAATTACTTTCCACAGTATTCTTAAGTACGAGGCAGTAGTCCGGAATCCACACTATATTATCTCTTTCACTACATCTCTACATATTATAAATTAAAGTCTGTCTGTTCGCGATAAACTCGAAACTACTGAACGGATTTTCATGCGGTTTTCACCAATAGATAGAGTGTTTCGTGAGGAAGGTTTAGGTATGTAATTTGTCAAAGATTTGAGTAAATTGGTTGAAACATCACGATAATTGTTAGAAGTGTCGGAAAAAATCAAGCCGCCTGGTAGCTTTCATCGAAAACGCTGCCTAATCGATTTGGGATATAACAAAACAATGCATGGCGGGATATTCCTCTTTTATAGATCTACAAAAAAGTCCGCGAAGGCATATATCTATCTTTTACGGATAGCTTACTATACCCATTCTATCTTCTAAAAAAATGGTCACGTACATTGCGGTAATTGAAAAGTTATTTAGACGGATGCAGTATTAATCCTTATTAATTTAAATACGTTAGTTACCTCAAGCATTTATTGCACATTATTATAATTTTTCACAACATCTCTACGCATTATAAATAAAAGTCCTCCGCGGCATCTGTCTGTCTCTTCGCGATAAACTCAAAGACGGCGGTGGTTATAAAGGTTGGATAACCATCCAGTAGATGACGTTGTGTTTTATTAGCCACAGCAACGCGTGGCCGGGTCAGCTAGTTAATAATATTTTTTGGCTGATTCATATGTGCCGTTTTGGAGAAAAACTGTTTGGTTTTAATAATACGCTTAGTTCCTCCTGGGATGTCATTTATCCACTTCCTTCGTCTCCCTAAGCACGACCGTGATGGAAAAGTTCGAGTATTTGAAATTTGGAACAATGGCAAGAAAAATTGTGAGTGCATTTGTTTTGAAAACAGAAGAAGATTTGGAATTTCCTTGGAATCAAGTTGTTGATGTTTTTCGTGTACAAAATCTCGTTTTTAAGTAAAAAGAAGTAATTTGACCCTATCGTAAGAACATAATATCGCTTTGTTGTGGCGATGATTATACAGGGTGTTTAGGGACGCACTTGACTTACTTTAACCAGTGATTCCTGACGTTATTTGGAGTAAAAAATGTAAATGAAATTTTGGTGACTTTTTTTGACGACTTTTTTTTTTTCAAAATTTTTTTCTTCAAAATCAAACAAAAAAAAAATTCTTCCGCATGTCGTCACTGGTCACTCAGCCGGGTGTCCGACGAACCCCTTACCCCGCCTCGAACTGCTCAACAACTACCATTTTTTTATGATTTTATAGAAAAAAAAAAAAAACGTCAAAAATGTCACCGGAGACCAAAATATCATTTACATTTTTTTCTCCAAATAATGTCAGGAATCACTGGTTAAAGTAAGTCAAGTACGTCCCTTAATACCCTGTATACCTCGAGGTATAGCGGTGGAACCATATTGTGATTTCGTCGTGTGCTCCTTTGACTTTGAAGAGATACGGTGGTAAGTTGGTAAGTGAACGGTAATTGTAATTAGTGATTCCATGACACTTGATTGTGATTCCATGGCGTTGGTTACCGGGCATATTTGTATACAATGTGCAGTCGGTTTAAGAAAAATAGGGTATGCCTACTTATTATGCCTACACAAAATATAATTAAATGTCCCCAAAGGGGTGTGCACAGAGGATAGGATATGAATAGGGTATGCCTACTTACACAAAATATAATTAAATGTCCCCAAAGGGGTGTGCACAGAGGATATACCGCCAATATAACTACATGTCTATAAATACCGTATAATACCAGCGTATAAGTACCAAAAATCAGCACAACTAAATAAATTAGTTTAATATCCATATCAACTTTTTGATGTCGATGTAAGGTTCAAAAATGGTAAATAATAGACAAAAATTATAATTAAATTAATTTATATATTAATATTAGCGCGTATTTCATAACCTTTCAAAAACCGTTTTTAGTTTTTGGATACTTTCAGAAATATTCAATTAATTGAATTTATTGCAAAGCAGAAATATTTTGACCGTTCACAAAATATGACTGAGGTCTGAGGGATTGACGCTTTTTTGAATGTCCATACTCTGCCTCTACATGTCTAAATTAAGCTTCCCTTTCCTAATCTTGTACATTCCGATTACACCGACCTTGCAATATTTACGAATCTTTTCATTCGTACCAAGCTCAATGCCAACATCTTAGGGGACTTCGCTGTCCTTTTTTGACAAAATTAATTAGTAAATAACATTATTTTAAACTTAAAGCCTTAAAGAATTTTATAGGTTAAAGATCATTAGTTGTCTCTAGTACAAATTGCCTTCCGTGTAAAATTACTGTGCTTTGAAACAACAAATCTAAAGTCATTAGAACTGCTTGCTTTTACAACACACAATACACAGTGCAGCATTATATAGCAGTTGATAGCTAGTAACAACACTATTATGGCCAAACAAACGAATCGTAAAGCCCCTCAATACTATATACTTCGATTTGAAAACACTCGCGGTGGAAGCGGCGCGAGATGAAAGGATCGGTTTCCTTTGAAGAATCCAGTAGGTGGTTACGAAGTGGTCAGAGTAATTAAATAACCCCGCGTTACATGCAAGCAGTAAGCAGTAAGCAGTAAGCTCTGTAAGCACTAACGCCACCAGATAACAACAGTTTACGCCGCAGATAGCAAATAGATTCAGTCCCTATACAACCAACTTATCTGGAGCAGATTAAAAGAACTGCAGAGTTCAGGGGTGAATTGGTACAGATCTTCTTCTCATGGAAGATAATTCTTCTTCTTCTTGTTGGCTATCATGTTTACTGTGGCCCGGAACAGCTCTGCAGTAGACTGGCCAAACCACTGTCTCAGATTTTTCGGCCATGATGTTCTCTTTCTTCCAGGGCTCCGGCAATCTGTCCCTGCATTACGAGATGCAAGATCTCATACTTCCCTAGATGTCTCATCACACGTCTTAGAGATAATGAAGTTTACAGAATTTTATTGTTTTAATAATTTCTTTTTCTTTATTCATCTGAACCATAATATGTACTTCCTTACAGTCGAAGATAATATGAAGAATGCAATCAAGATTCTAGATGTTGAGAATACTAAAAAATCAATTCACTTAAAATCAGAAGGCAATCCATTGACCGTAATTGTTTACGTAAAATAATTCACTGTCATCTTGATAGCACACTACGTCTTAGCAATATTGAAATAATTATCCCCCATTTCCTATTGTTTAAGATGCAATAATATCATGTGTCAACCGAATACTATATTAGTCCTATATTAGTCCTCCAACTCAAATGCGTCGACTATATTATATAATAAGATAGAGTTTGCTGATGTAATTTTCGTTAACTATTTATGCAGATTCAGAAATGTACATTTCTGAATAGATACCTACTACATTGCTCAAAAATATGTAGCAATAATTGTTGAGCTAATTGCATTATTTTTCACTTATGTCTCTCTTTGTGTCTCTTTGTATATCATTTGTCATTTGAGTGAGTTTTTTCAAAATTATGTAAATTTGTGCGGATACTATGAATGCATTCTTTGACTGAGTGTTTTTAAGGATTTTTGTAATTTTATGCAACCATTTGAATAGTAAATGAGGTTTAATATCTGGATTTTCTCACGTAAGTAAAGAATGTACATAAAAATTACAATCTTCAGCCCCCTATGTTGTGGAATTTATCGTAATGGGTTGAACGTGGTACCAACAGTGACAAATTGTGGGAATAATAAAAAATTATGTAACTTATATCTGAGAAATCCGCAGGAACCCAGGTTTGTAGCTATTAACTTGGCCAGTAATCGCTACCACTGGCAGTAACCCCCTTCATTTGAAAATGATCAATTTCATAGTGTAGATATTAAGCTAGGTAATAAAATTTTGGAAAGGGGGCTAGAGCAAGAGTCAATTTGAGATTACACAGACAAACTAAAGTTAGAAGTTATGAAGTTTTTTTACACACTTATATACACATACGAGTATCTACATGTTGATAGGTGCTGCAGCTGAAGAAACTAAAATGGTGATTTTAGTTAAATTCTTTACTAGTCCGGCACTGAGAGCTAAGAAACCAAGTGGGGTTTTGAGGCAAAACATTGTTAAAAGATTAATTTAAATTTAAATCAAACGAGTTCATTTCAGGTGCAAGCAGTGGCTTATCTAGGGGGGGGGGGGGACTACCCGCCCCGGGTGCCACCCATTGGTACCCACACATGAAAACGTTCTGTTATTACTCCCCGTGGAGTGCCCCAATTTTGTGTCGGACAGTCTTTATAGATAATGGCGAAAATAACCTTTTTTTATGGAGAAATTTTTATCCCCGAACTCTCTAGAACCCCCCCCCCCCCGAGATGGACAAATTTTTGACTAGAGAGTAATGTTTTTATTTTTTATGAAGTCGAAATTTGCGTTTTCAATTTAATGAGTGGGGAGGGGGGGGGGGGGGGGGGGGAGAGTGACAGCACGACTCAGGGGGGTTACATCTGCCCCGGGTGTCACCCATGCTAGCTACGCCACTGGGTGCAATCAAACTTGCATCACCTTCTAATTGTCATTAAAATACGCCAACTAAAAATGCCGCATCATAAATAAAAGGATGTTTTGACTACGGTCTGTGCTGTGGGAACATAAGAAATCTAATAATTATTATTATTATCACATCATCAAAAATACTATTACGGTTGTCTGTGCGTGAAATGTAAGTCCTGCGGGAAATCAGGTACAATGAACTCAAATTTTATTTAAATTTTAATGTGATTTTCAAAACTGGAATCTATCGTGTGAATATTTCAGACTAGCGATAAATGAGAAGGGGTACCTACACCTACCTACTACGTACTTACGTAAAATGAAATATTTTAACAAAAAAAGAAGTTGGTGTTTCCGAAATTGGATCTGAAAATTCAAACTACCCCGTGTATTTTTTCACTGGTATGCATTAGTAGTAGATAACATTAATGCTAATTTATTATTTAAGTAAATATTTATCCAAGTAATGATGTTATTGCACAAAACAGTATTTCAACGCGCGGATAAGCTTCAAGATTAAATAATATTTATTAATATATGTTCATAATAACAGAATTTCGGGTGCACGCTTTCATATGTAGACTCTGCACAGTATTTGTTTAATCAGCGGGGGTTATACAGTTTAATTGAATGGAAACAAAGATTAGAGCGAGAAATAGAGGCTTCTAATAATACGCAAAATTATGTTAATTATCGTATATAGATGTCTGTATGTCCAACGGTTCCATACCAACTCAGCAAGAAACCAACTCAGAAACTTCTCAGAAAGGTCATTAAAAGCAATGAAAAAATAACTAGTAACCCTATTTAACCAATTTTTTAATATTTTTTTATCATCACTCTTAATGACCTTTCTGAGGTGCTTCTGAGTCTGAGTTGGTTTCATTCTGAGTTGGCCGGTCACCATGTCCAACAAAGAATAGTCTACGTGTTCAAAAGAGAATCCATAGATTTTTTTTTCGATCTGAGCCTTTAAAAAATATTATCCATTATTTTCGGCAATCAAAGGTTTAAAAAAACGTTTGGAGACGGTACTAAGTTTAAACGCATTTTAAAAGAACAGCTGACATTAAACCCCTAGTTATTAGTCTTTGTACCACCCGTTTAAGAGTAAAAAATTTTATATGTACTTCCCATCGTGAATCAGGATCTTTTAAATTTAATTTACCATAGCATTTTGTATCACGTGTCTTATGTAAATACGAGTATTTATATCGCTTTATAGTTATTTAAAGTATAAACATATCTATGAACGTACCCATTCAAATCTATTTTATATCTTTATAACTATGAATTTCTCGCTTCCTAGAGCCTTTCAGAGCTTCCAGCCAGTGTTATTCAGGATTGAATGGATTCTGTCTTTGGTCCTGTCCTCGGAGCCTGTTTATTACCACGCGTCAGTTAAACCCGGAAGAAACAATATTCCGTCTGATTAGGAGCCTAATCTAAACACTCTCACGACTTGTGACTCACCTGGCAATGAGGTTCAACTCCCATCGGTATCTGTATAGTGTGTTCAGTGAATACTGTACACCGTGGGTACCCAAACGGCGGACCGCGAGAGGTTTCAAATTCGATCACTACATATGATGTTTAGGTTTTATCGACAGAAAAAAAACAGTTCTGATAAAGTAGCTACAAAATATGTTTTTATTCTTTACACTGTGGGTGGGTGACTGAATAACTCAACAAAGCGTCGCTTTATCACTCCGTTGAAAAGTCTTTATAAGTGATGAAAAACAAACCAGTTAATTACGTTTTAAGACTTTCACCGCCAACCGTATTTTCGTTATTTGTTTTTGGGGTGTTATGCCGTGTTGCGCTACCTTCTTTTTAGCTAAAGAAAAAAAAACAGTTTAAGATGAAGCCATACTAAATATGCAAAATCATTCAAAATCATATGTTTTTGTTTTGAAAATTTGATCGCTTAGAAGCATTATAGATGCTTCAATTAAATACTGCGTGTAGAATAGGGCCCTAAAACGTGAGTCATTTTTTTATAAGTCTTTTTATAAGCCTAGAAAAAAATAAAGTGTTAGATCTATAAAAAAATCTCTTTCAAGTGCAAACTCTCCTACCTATAAACCCCTTTTTGGATATGGTTTTATCGTTTAATGTGGAAAATTCAGTTTCTTTTATAATAATTGCAAACAATTGGTATTTACTCCCGAACTTCAGGATATAAAATAAAATATGCATTTTCTCGTTGTTATTTTTGACACATCAATAAGGCCCGCACTCTATGAATTTGGATTCTTAAAGTGACTCTTATGCCATGGGCACAAAAACCATGCACTTGGCACACCCATTTCTAATCAGTTCCCCCCCATCAGTCATCCCCAGCCGGAGCGGGGAACAGACGTGTGGTTCCGCGTCTTTACAAAATCAACCTGTAAAAAAATCTCAAATACGTTTTCCAACCTTTCTAAAAGCTTTTTCAAAAGTATTTTTAAACTCCTCCCATAAAGGGGTGTGAATTCCGATTTCGATTTTTACCTGGACTATTGGATCGCCTTACATAGGTTACGTTGGGTTAATTTATGGGCGTGGAGCGTGGAGTACAACAAGGCTGTATCCTGTCGCCACTATTGTTTAATCTCTATTCCAACGATGTCTTTAAAAGAGCCCCTAAGTAATACTGAGAAGGGTCTGAAGATCAACGGAGTTGTCATTAATAACGGGCCTAACAATCAACGTCAATAAAACTAAATGGATGACATTTGGACGACTAGATCACTCTGAATCAGTTATACAGTTAAATGATTGCAATGTCGAAAATGTGGAAAGATTTAGATACCTCGGCAGTATTCTCACGGAGACTCTTGACCCAGATGTAGAGGTTAGATGCAGAATTGAAGCAGCAAGAACTGCTTTCATTAAAATGAAATCCCTCTTCTGCAATGACAATATCAGTTTAAAACTAAGGCAGAGAATGCTAAAATGTTATTATGTGTGGTCGGTCTTGCTCTTTGGATGTGAAACATGGACCTTGAAAGTAAATACCATGAAGAGGTTAGAGGCTTTTGAAATGTGGCTTCACCAGAGAATGCTCAAGGTCCCATGGACCGACACGATCACCAACACAGAAATTCTCAGACGGGCTAGAGCAGATAGAGAACTGCTTACATTAATAAAAATTAGGAAAATTTCATATCTGGGTCATATACTTCAAGGGGAGAAGCATCACTTGCTCCATTTAATATTGAAAGGCAAGATAGAGGGTCGCCGAGGGTCTGGTAGGAGACAAATGTCTTGGCTGCGTAACATACGAGAGTGGACCGGAATTAGAAGTGTGGAGGGCATTACAGGCAGCGCAAGACAGAGAGACATTCTCAAGTGTGATCGCCAACGTCGGGGGGACCTGATACGGCATACAAAGAAGAAGAAGTTTATGGGCTTTGTTTTTCATCACTTTTAATGACTTAAACAAATGTACCCTGAAAATTAAAAGTCTTCAAAACAAAATGACTTTAAAGAGGTGATGAAATGCCAATTTGATGAGTCGTTGTGGAACCCTGTGGGCGTAATCCACACATTAAAATATCGACGATATGCAAGATATGTTGGTTTTCAAAATAAAATTGTATATTTTTTTATCGTTGTTTAATTATCGCGTATCATTCCGAATTGGATTCTCATCGACTTGTTTGAAAATTAAAAAAAAAGTTCTATAAAAAAAAACAAAAAAAAAAACAAATTTAAACCATCTAGTCATTTTGCGCCACCTTGTAGTAGTACCTATGTTCTATTCAGCTTTGATGTTTCCCGAACTCGATGAAATAAATTAAACTGAAAGTAATGTTAATAACATTATTGGATAGGCACGCTCCGAAATGAAAGAAAAGAAAAAAAACAACATTCTTTATACTGTATGTGATTTCTTTGCGTTGTGGGTTATAAATTGGTTTGTTTTCAAATCTATTTTTAATTAGACGGGTATTTTAATCCGCATCTTGAGGAATTCCACAGTTTTTTTTCGTGTTATAAAAAATGGCATTAAAAGATGGATGGTTAAAGTGGGGAATTGTTAGATATTAAAGAATTATTGCTTTTAGTTATTTACAAATCTTACTTTTAAAATATATTTTTTTTAATGAAGAAGAAGATAATAATAATTATCTAAATGAAAATATGAAAGAGAACAAGACAAAAAGAAAAAGATAATGGTCGCAACTTCGACTCGAACCCAGAACCTCTCGTCTATCCGGGACGTGCGTTAACTAATTCTGCCATAGCGCCCTACTTTCAAACCGTCATAATAGCCAATCTCATATTTAGAATTAACAATATTATCTCTTTTCCATATCATAGGCAACTACCTTTTTATTGGAAACAATCATTCTAAGAAACAATCATTCAGGCCCCGCAACCGCGCACAAAAAGAAGAAGATGGAGAGACATGAAATTACGAATGTTAGAGGAGAGCGCTATTATTTAAAGTGATAAAATCGATGCGAAAATTGTGAAAATGTTTAATAAAACACGACTCCTTTAAAATAGAGCAAAAATCTCGCGAGGGTTGTCTTAAACAGCATTTATTGAAACAATGTGAATTTTTCATACACATAACTTGTAAAATAACTAAACAAACTTGATTATAATAATTTTTGGAGCATACTTTGCGATCTTTTTCTATCGATGGAATTTTATGTAATTTGCGTTTCGGCGCGACGAATGTCTAGATATTATCTTAAAAAATAACATATTTTTTTAAGAGCTTAAAAAATTCAAATGTTTAAGGGAGGTTTGTAAGAAATCGGTAGAAATTCGGGTACGGCGTCTTCAGTTGCGACCATTATCTTTTTCTGTTTTTCAGTGTATTGTTCTCTTTCATATTTTCGTTTAGATTATTATTATTATCTTCTTCTTCAATCATATATTAGATTGATGGGAATAACCTTCAAAAGTTATAAAAAGAGAGTTTTTGTTATAAAAATTAAATATATTTTTTTAGTCTATTATTTTTTTTGCATTAACTCGACACAGGAGGCTCTGACGAAAATAATTTCATCTTAGGGGATTCTGTGTGAAGGGTTTTTTTAAGGAAAGGACGAAAGGGAAGTTCTGGGAAGGAAATATTTATGAGGGGTGGTTAGGAATCTGGGAGTCAGTGAGTCCAGGAGTGACGGATGTATGAATCCATCAATTCAACTGCGGTGCAAGGCGATGGGTCGAGAAATTCGGGCTGTAGAGGTAAATAGACCTTCTCAATTAGACTCTCTCGATCTGGCCCGCCACGCAGCAGGTGGACAGAGACATCGACCGCTAAGACCTTGACAAACCTCACTCCATGAACCCGGGCACCCTTGCTAAGTCACCAAAAGTAGCGAACCATTCGGGGAGACCTTCGACAGAGGTGTTGGTCATCCCGAAGTAGTTCCCGGGGCGGCGGTACCCATTCCTACCTCCCAATTGTAAAATTGCTCACTAAATTAGCAGGGGTAGGCAGAGCGGTTGAACCAGGCTTCGTTCATATTTATACATCGTCTCATACATACTCATCTGTAATTCTGACTCTTGACATGGCCCAACTCAAGTATTTGATTCACTTGATAGTGCAAGGTCAATTTAAACATAAATAATAATATAAGGTATATTTGCGGCACGTTCCAGAGTGGGAGACTCGTACTATCGGTATCGCTCTGGTGTGAGACCACAATTCAGAATTGAAAAGTTGCTTGAAATGACTTCTGCCATGTTTGGTGACTAGTTCTGAATAGTACTTCCCCACCTTCCTCTTCCCATTTCCTTCCCTTCCCCACTTACCTTTAGCTTCACAACATACCCCAATTGGAGATGACGGAGTCACTCCTAGCTCCAGACGGTAGCAACTAAGACCTTCTTCGGGCATCTTCTTACAATTTTCGTATCATTGGTTGTTTAAAATATTTGTTGAAAATGTAAATAAGACTTATTTTTGAATTGGAGAGGCAGAACAAAAAAGTGTGCTAGTGAGTTAGCGGTGGGATTTGAACCTGGTTCACCCAAATGCTAGTTGAGCCATGCTATCGACTACGTCCATTCTCACTTATATGGCGTTTATACGTAAAAGTGTACCCTCTATCGGACCTGTATTATTTATCTTTTTTGTGAATGACATTTGTAATATTTTTAAAGACGTCAACGTACTTATGTTCGCAAATGATTTGAAACTTTTTAAAGCAATTCGAAGCCTGAATGACTGTCATATTCTCTCAGCAAACTTGTCAAAATTAGTTGAGTGGTGTAGCGATAACAAGCTGTACCTTAATGTCAGGCCCGGACTGGGACCATTTGGGGCCCTCCGCTAAAACCTGTAAAGGGGCCCCCCTAACGTGGGGTGGGGTGGGGGGGGGGGGACTTCAGAAAACGGGGGGTCCGGGGGCCTCCCCGGGATAATTTTTAGAAATTAGGTGCTTGAAAACAATGAAAACGCGTTTCTACGCTATATTGGCACCTATAAGGAAGAAATTCAGATAGGTTTTTATACCAATATTATGATTTTCGACTTTTGTTGACTTTATTATTTATTGAAATAAGAAATTCACAGTATTTTTAGGATACCACAACACTACTACACATGCTGTAGAACTGCCAATAATTGTAACGGAGTTCAAAATAAAGGGCAGGATTTTATTCACACCAAAGCATTAATGAATTATGTCAAAATTATCTGTGTCGTAACAATAATGACAAACGGATTTTAGGGATTAGAAAATAATACTAACATTTAAAAAATATCCTGTGTGTTTAACAGTTTACAATGTTGTATACTAGAATAGAAGGGGCTTAACTTAACTGAAATGATTCGACATTTTGCTTCCCCAGCCCTAAAGTAACAGTTTCTTTGTAAGCAACTCACTTGTTAAAGCTACTTCATCTATTATTTTATTTTTGTCCAAATTATAAAATAAATCCCTGTCAACATTAATAAAAACACTGGAAATCTGTTTGTTTCTTTTTCTTATTTTCCTCTCTTTTTTGAAAACCACTCTTGTAAGTTCTCTTCATTGTTTTTGTTCCGTTCGTAATATTAATTAATCAAATAATGTAACACAACTCAACTCTAAACAAAAAATTTAATTTCACAATTTAACTAAAAAAAAACTGCGCTGTAAATTTAGCAAACCGCATCGCATAAAATCGACTTGTAGTGGCTTAAAAACAATAGTGTGGGGTGGATGTTATTATAAATGTAGGAAAGGGGGGAGGGGAAGGACGATATGCGCTTGTAGACTGGGAGGCGAGATAGGTTAACCCTACGTCATCGAGTACACGGATGAAACTACTTTGTAGTGATAATGGACATTTAGAAAACCTTAAAAAAGCTGGTCTGCCGGTGCGCCTCTTGGCAGGAGCCGCGCAGTCATGGAAATAGTCTGCGATTTTTTTCGAATAAATTACGTCATCGAGTACACGAACGGGAATGGTCTCATATGATAAAGGTCGATTAGAAAATGAGAAAAAAGCAGGTCTGCCAACCGGCAGCCTGGCACGTTCGCAGGCAGCCGGCGTCAAAGTGGGGTAAAAAATAGTAAATTTTACATCATCGAGTACACGAATGAAACCAACGAATAACTATAGTCCAGATCATTCCATTTAAGAATTTCTTGGTCTGCCGACCAGCAGCCTGGCAGCTTTTTGTGTACGATGTTTTAACGTTTTTTTTTCTTAATTTTTCTTTTGTACCCATCCGTCAGGCGAGCCTTTCAACGCCAAACCACTTACGAAACTTGCCGCGGTGCCCCTCACCGAGGTGCACCTCACCGCTGTCGCGTGTTAATATTTGTGTACAAATTTATAATAATAATAGTCCTTTTAAGATCGCCTAATAGTCTATAGTAGTTTGAAGTTCGAACAACCAACCCATCGTCGCCGTAAGAGCTGCGTTCGTCCGAAAAACGACGGAAGTTTCCGAACCCCGTCCGTTTCATATCGGTTTCGCTTGCCCTGCTGCATCGATTACATCGAATGCAAGATCGAAACTAACAAAAACCTGTAGTCTAGAGCATCCCATTTATGACTTTTTTGGCCTGCCGACCAGCAGCCTGGCAGTTTTTTGTGTACGATCTTTTAAATTAATTTTTTTTTTTTTAATTTGAAAATGATATTTTTAATATCTTTATTATTATTTTTATTTCAATATGATTTTAAAAACTTAGAATGCCAGATTTTAAATAAAATAAGTTGTAATGATAAAAAAATAAATTTTGAGTGTTCCGATTGTACCCATCGGACGGGAGAGCGACTAAAATCGCTGACTATTTCCATGACTGCGCGGCTCCTGCCAAGAGCCGCACCGGCAGACCAGCTTTTTAAAGATATTCTAAATGTCCATTATCACTACAAAGTAGTTTCATCCGTGTACTCGATGACATAGGGTTTACCTATCTCGCCTCCCAGTCTATTGCGCGGCCCTACTGAGTGATCAGCTGATCTGATAGGACATCGCGGTGCAGTTGTCGGTCAGTGATGTTATGTGTAGGGAAATTTCCCTAGGTCTAGGGGAGAAAAATATTTTTTAGGGAAAAGGGAAATCAGGACAAAATCTAAGGAAATTTCGAACTCTGGCAATTTTTTTATTACATATGACAATATTGCTGGTATTATTTATATATATACTTATACAGGGTGTCCGGGGGTAAAGTGCATTAACTTCGGGAGGTAATTCTACATGATATTGTAAGTAAAAAAGATGTATAACTTTTTTCGAAATTCCAACTTTTAGGGGTAGTTTTGTGGTAAAAACGTAAAATTTGACCGGCGTGCGCGGCCAGCTTTATTATTTTCCACTGTTACGATACGGGCCAGTCACCACCATTTATTGTTGCCACGATCGCGCCCGGCAAGCTCCCGGCAAGTAAGATCATACCTCACACTAAGGATTTTTAGTAGGTAGATCTTTTTGTATGGGAAAAAAAGTTGGAATTTCGAAAAAAGTTATTAATCTTTTTTACTCCTACCATCATGTAGAATCACCTCCCGAAGTTAATGCACTTTACCCCCGGACACCCTGTATATATTTTTTGGAATTCCCATGAATCTTAATTAGTGTACATGTACTTACATGCAATGTTATTTTTAACACTGACAACTCAAAATGATATTATGTATCTAAAAAGATAAATGGGACCTCTGAAAAAAAAAATTTATGTTTTAAGTTCCGTTTTATCGGTGATTGCGGTTGATTTTTATTGTGCAAAGTGTGTTTTTTTATTTGGAATTAAGTTTCTAATTCAGTGGTGAGTGTATTCGTACTTTTAAATTATTATTTCACATAGCAAAAAGTGTTTTATTTGGAAAAGCACAGTATTATAAGTACATTTGCTAAATTCCGATATCTTTTCAATTAATTAACATATAACAGGATTAGTGTTACACAATCTGGTGGCTAAGGTAATTGCGTAAATGTGAAATTCTAGGGAAATTTCACCTCGAAATCTAAGGAAATTATTTTTTTGGGCAGAACATCCCTGTTGTCGGTATTAAGTTCATTTATGAGTTGTCTGCTGGACAGTGGACACACGACACACGTCACCGCGCAGACGATGCGGATGATAGTGGATCGTATAAAGCTTTCGTATACACGGCGAGATATAAACAGTTGTTGGACATGTTCTACTTTTTGAAAATGTAATTTTTTTAAGAAAATGTAAGCAAACATTACCAAGAATACAAAATAACTACTAAAACAAAAACTTTTTTTGAACGTTTTGTGGGGCCCCTTCGGGGCCCCCTCGCGCCGGGGGCCCTCCGCGATCGCGGACCTGCGGACCTGGCCAGTCCTGGCCTGCTTAATGTTAATAAATGCATAACTATGAGATTTTTTAAAATAAAAAATCTATTTTTTTTCAATTACACAATCAATAACTTCATTCTCGAATCTGTTTATGAAATTAATGACTTAGGTGTTAATTTCGACACCAAACTTAGCTTCATACCACACATTGAAAATATCTCAAAGAAGGGTTTATAAATATTAGGTTTTGTACTAAGAGTGGCTAAAGATTTTTAAGACGTTAAAACATTAAAACTTCTGTACACATCACTAGTAAGGAGTCAGGTTGAATATAACTCAACTGTGTGGTCTCCTCACTATGACGTGCATTCAACAATAGAAAGAGTACAAAAAAAAATCCTAAGCTTTTTAAATTATAAACTAAAAATACCAAAAGAACAATTAAACTACACTTATCTACTGCAATTATCTAATTTATTAAATTTGAGTGATAGAAGAACAGTTTCCGATCTAGTATTTTTATTTAAAATCTTGCATAATCCAATTGACAGCCCTGAATTCTTGGCGCTCATAAATTTTAATGTGCCAGCCAGAAACACAAGGTCAGTACTGCCGTTTTATTGTGGCAATACTACGACTAGGTCACAATTCAATATACCACTATACAGAATCCAAAACTTGGGTAATATGTATTCGCACATAGATATATGGAATATGTCACTGATACTCTATAAACATGAAATAATAAAATCATTTATCCATAATTTAAATGCTCACTAAGGATTTTTTTGTAAATTTACTACATCGACTTTAATATACCTTTTTTGTTTTTATCTAAAATATTAAAATTTAAATTGAATAGTTCTGAACTCCTGCAACTTACGAACCTACATTTACACATAGCGGTTTCACGCTATGAGAAACCAATAAATACTTTTTTTTTTATTCATGATTATTGATGTAAATTTGTAAACACAGCTGATCATCGTACTTTAAAAATTTTGTTCCTTATATATTTATATCATGCATGTATTTTTTTCCGCAACTTTATTGTTTTTATTTCTCACTGTACTTTTAAATTTTTGTTGCTTTTATTTTTATTTCATGTTTGTATTTTTGTTTTCTATCGTAACTTTTATTTATATTATATTTTTCTTTCTCATGTTAAAATTGTACTGTCTTTATATATTCAAGTAAAAGCCCTCTGGGCGTAAATTAAATAAATAAATAAATACTCAGATTACTCAGAAACACCACCAAATCAATTGCATTTAAACAAAATTTAGATGTTGTCTTCGTCATTATTCGGATATTTCAAGTTGTCTTATAATGTACCGGACTGATATACCTTCCGGTGTTATCTTATGTCATATTTAATATTAGGTCGTTACATATGAAATTGTCGTTTTGCCGTACTGGCAACTTTGATCTCAAATATCTTCTCTTTGGTTAGAAATTCCAAATTCAAATTTATACAGCTATTTACTCATGTATTTATGTTTCGAAAATTATAATTCATTTGTATTTCCTTAATAGTTTTTTTTCTTTGCGTCACTTAGTTTACAAAATGGAAAACTTGAAATGTCGCGTTATTTACGAGTACGAGTTCCACCGTGGTACCAGTGCTACAGAAACGGCTCGAAGGATTAATGATGTGTAAGGCGACGGTGCCGCAAAAGAAAACACAGTGCGTTTTTGGTTCCAATGTTTTCGTTCTGGAAATTTCGACCTGCAGAACAAGCCCCGTGGACGGCCGGAGACCAAAGTTGATAATGAAGAATTGAAGGCTATTGTGGAAGTGGATCCATCGCAAACCACGTCCGAGTTAGATGCAGGCTGCGGTGTTAGTGATAAAACTGTTTTAATTTTGAAGCATATTGGGAAGGTGAAGAAGCTTGAAAAGTGGGCACCTCACGAATTGAGTGAAGCAAATCAACAAACGCGCGTTAGAACGCTAGACCACACACTGCACATCAGACGGCTACCAAATTAGAGGAGCTTCAATTGGAATGTCTAAGACACCCACCGTACTCTCCGGACCTTGCTCCAACAGATTACCATTAATTTCGAAATTTGGATAACTTCTTGCAAGGGAAAAAATTCAACTCCTATGGGACAGTCCAAACCGCCTTCAAAGATTTTATTGATTCCCGTCCGAATGGTTTTTTTAGTAAAGGGTTCGATGAACTACCTATGAAATGGCAAATGTGTATAGATAGCAATGGTACATACTTTGATTAAATAAATATATTATGTTCCTCCCATACAAAACGCCAATTTCATATGTAAGGACCTAATATGTAAAAATGGACACGTATATATAACATTTCATTTAAGGTGAGCATTCAAATATTTCTGTACTCATTTTTTATTTTTTTTTTTTATTTTTTTTTTTATTTCATATATTTTTTATTAGTAACAGATATTTGGTTTTTTTTTGGCTACCACACTAGGCTAAGCCCGTGTTGTGGTAGTCGTACATTTAATATTTTAACATTTCAAAAAATATTAAGAAATACTTAAAACTAAAGAGAAAAAAAAAGATCATATTTTAAAGAAAAGTAAAAATGAAAATTCAAATTCAAATTTTGAAATACAAAAATTAATAATAAAAATTAAATGTTAAGAACTCAAGTGTTCTGTATAAATTAAAACATATAATTATATAAATCAAAATTAAAAACATATATAAATTTAGTGAAAAACTAAGAGAAAAAAATAACAACATTTTAAAGTAAAATAGAAATACAAATGGAAATTAAAATTTTGAAATGCAAAAATTAATAATTAAAATGTAGTGTTAGAACTCATGAATTCTTTAAAGTGCGTTCGTCCCCTTTCAAAAATCCAATGTTGTACACGTGTTATAAAAAGAGAATTAGAATTACTTGACTTTATGTCAGTACTCAGAGCATTATATATTTTAGGAGCGATGAACCAGAATTGTCGTTGAGCGAATGAGGTGTTAGTTTTTGGGACCACGCAACCCAGGTTTGATGAAAAGCGGGTGTGTGCTTGATGTTGTGGAGCAATTAGTAGATTATTTTTTCGTATATAACAAATGCTTGTTTTAGTAAATAGCTGTCGAATATCTAAGACCCTGATTTTTGCAAAGAGTTCATTTGACGGATGGGTAGGTTGACATTTAAATATAATTCTCAGAATTAGTTTTTGAACTAAAATAATTGGTCTAATAATGGATTCAGCACAACCACCCCATCCCACTATACCGTATATTGCTATGGATTGGAAAAGGGCAAAGTATACGCTTCTTAGAGTCTGTAAATCTAAGATAGACCTAAGGGAGTAGAATATATGGCAGAGTTATGTTAGTTAGTTAGGCATTATCTCTAAACTTAGTATTTGGAGATGTCTGACTAATCAACTCGATGATTGACGAACATATTATTAAGCATGTAAATGTATATTCTTTATGAGATGCGTAGGATTACACAAGCCTCCCCACATTCTGGAATAAATAAATTGTTCTTATTATTATATAAGGCACTTCAAAGCGATTTTATTTGGTTTATTACAATTACTTTTATCGTTAGAACGGTTTTGCGAGTGTCGTGTTAATAATCAATAATGTGAGAACAACTTCCTACTTAAGTGACCGAAGATACAGAAATCTTCCGATTACAGAAAGGCTTACTCATTTTGAAGTATTGCTAATCTAACCCTGTACTTTATAGCATTCAGTCATAACGAGTCTTTCCCCATAAGATGTAGAAGAAAACAATTTAATTAATCAGTTTAAAAATCTACAGATTTATAAAACTAGCAACACTCCATAAAACATCGAGGTGTTTCGAATATCTCCAGCGCATTAAGTCTTTAAAAAATGCCTATACTGCAAATTCCGATCAGAACACATCATCACTTTTTGTACTCATTAGAGATCGAACTGATGACCCCGTGATCGGAATTCACCTGAACGGTACCACCGGCATTCGAACAACTCCACGGTGAAATAATCCATATTACGTAGATATAATAATGTTATATAGAACATATTTCAGGGTGGAACCGCAAAACTCCAGAAAATTCACGATAATCTAAGTATTTATTTTTTATATTAAGGCCCAAATAAAAAGAAATTGTGACTTATTTTCGATAAATTAAGTTTTTGTATCACCGATCCTTCATAGTAAACATTAGACCGTTTAATACAAACCGACACTGGCTCGATAAGTGCGAAATCTGTTTGACCGATTGTTTCTTAACCACTTTTTGACTACACCACACTTAGCGAAGAGCTGACCCAATCCCAAGAAACCCATATTTTGCCCAAATGGCTCAGAAACTTTTAAGCTCATTTATTCAGTAGGCCACAGCAGTCATCAAAATCATCCGATAATGTAATAATACTGGTATGGGTACCGCCGCCCCGGCAACCATTTATTGGATGACATGACCTGTGACAGGTCACCCCAAATGGTTCGCTACGGTTGGTGATTATTGTGCCCGGGTTTATGGGATGAGGTTGGTCTAGGTCTTCGTGGCGAATGCGGGATCTGGAGAGACGGACAATCGTATCTTTGGTCATAAAGCATTGTACGCCACCGATGAGTGGATACTTTCGTCAGCTTACAAACAAAATACTCCTTGTATAATTATCATATATTTTTTTTGGAATAACTTAATAAGTATAACCTCAAATTGTAACATTTTTTAATAATTAAAGACAATATTAGCGAATCTCAATAAGAAAATCGAATCTTGAAAACCTGAAACATAAAAATCAGAAAAAAAGATTCGGTCGTACCTCGGAATTGAACCCAGGATCTCAGCATTCAAAGCGTAGGATCTCTGCCTTAAATACCCGACAAGGCTAAAATCCTGGGTTCAATTCTTAGAAGAATTTCATGAGTCGTTAATATTGTCTTCACTGATTAAGTATTATTGATCCTATGTATTTGAAAAATGCAATCAGATTTTTTTCTAGAACATCGTGAATAATCATTTTGTGAAGATTCGCGGTACCACCCTGACACATGTTGATATGATATATATAGCTATTATAAGTAGCGAAGATTTATTGCCCCGGCCTTGAAGGTGTTATGACTCGACTCGAGCTAATTGCCCACCGTTATACGGTGTCATTTGCATCAGCGGAGAAATTGGTTTAACTTCCACGGCGCCCGAGTCGGCAAACTTCAAAGGGTAACACATTTAATACCGAGTAAACAAATTATGTAGTGTAATATGATTTTATAAAATAATTCGTAAATTTGTCCAACATATATTAAATTTTTAGCATTTTTTGTTTTGCATGGCTCGTTAAAGTGCTGCAGTTTTTGACACAGCACCAAAAACAATCAATGTGTAGTATTACGTATTCTTCTTGGATTCGTGATTTTTACAATAATATTTAATTAGTTCATTGGTAACGTCTTATGTTCATATTTGTTTTCGATCTAGTATTTTTATTTAAAATCTTGCATAATAAAATTAACAGCCCTGAAGTCTTGGCGCTCATAAATTTTAATGTGCCAGCCAGAAACACAAGGTCATTACTACCGTTTTATTGTGGCAATACTACGACTACGTCCCTTTTCAATATACCACTACACAGAATTCAAAACTTAGGCAATATGTTTTCGCACATAGATGTATGCAATGTGTCGCTGATAAAATATAATTATGAAATAATAAATCATTTATCCTCTTTAAGATAAACCATATTTCCATGAATACATGGAAATATGGATAAACAAATGTATTTTTTCATTGTTACAATATTGTAATATTTAAATATCGTAACATTTATTTTCGTTTTGTTATCTGAATATCTACATATGTCTTTCTCAACTATTTCTTTTTGTTTTACAAACTCACTAGAGCTGTATTTTTCACGTTGTTGCTATACACTATGTTATATTATGTAAAAGCCGAAAGGCCTTAATATTATAGATAAAAATATTTTAATGTTTCAATAGTTGACTATTAAAGACAAAATACATGTTCTAACAGACTTTATTACCAAGTAAAAAAACATGATTACCTTCGATATTGATATAGTAGGTATCTAGTCAATACCGTCTTCATTCCACAAGGGGGTTTGCATTTTTTTTTATTAAAATATTTAAATTGTTCATTGGCTTTTTGACTAAAATCATTCCTCAATTTTTTAATTCATGTACGGATGATCTGCAAATAGGTTTATTTAATTTAAGAAAACTGATAACCTTGCCTCGTAGCTATGGATGACTTCTTTTTTTGTTTGAATTAAATTAAGACAGCATTATATCTTCATTTTCTTAACTCATATTTTTATTGACTGCTATCTTTATGCTATAAATCTTGCATATCGCAAGAGTCCAAGGTTTGGCCGTATATTTTTCCGATTTTTCTGTTTTCAGATTTTAAGTTGAGTTTCGCTAATATTGTCTTTTTAAATTAAAATATTACAATTTGAGGTTTAATCATAAATTAAAAAAGAAAAAAAATAAAGCTTGTTTATTATAATTTTTGTAATAAAAGAGTTGCGCATTATAAATAATTCTAAACACAAAAAATAAAAATTCGAGATTTTACCTCATCTTTAAACACAAAAAATAGGTGCCTACATCAATCTGGGAACCATTTATTGGATAACTAGTACCTCGGACATAGGTCAACCCGAATGGTTCGCTACGTATGGTGACTTAGCAGGGGTGCCCTGGGGTAATGTTTGTCCGGGGCTTGCGGCGAATGATCTACCCATCTGCTACGTGGCTGGCCGGATCGAGAGAGACTTTTGGCGGAGGAGGCCTTTGACCTCTCTGACAGGTATTTCTCGACATTGCCTTGCACCGCAGTTGGAGGAATGGATTCATACGTCCGTCACTCTTGGACACACTGACCCCTAGATTTTTACCCACCCCTCATACTATTTTCCTTCCCTGAATTTCCTCTCCTTTCCTTTCCTTAAAAAAAATTTAACACAGCGTCCCCTTAAATGAGATAAGACGGAAATTTTTTTCCTCAGGGCCTCTTAGAAAAATCACATCAATGCAATAGATACACAAAATTCTTGGAAATACAAAAATGAGATAAATTCTCTTACAAGTTCTGTACGAATTTCTATGTCAAATAAAATTGAATTTCGATGAAAGGTACAAGGCAGAAGGGTCTTTTTGAGGAGAGGAAAGAATAAACATTGGTATTGAAGAGACCCATGTTGTAGGAAGGAGGAAACACAGAGACCGGCAAATCATTCCATAGCCGAGCTGTTGAACACAAGAACGAGTCGAAGAAGCGACCTGTCCTCATGTTTTATTTTTATTTTATTTTATTTTATTTGTGTACAAAAAATTTACAACATTACAGATAATTAATATAATTAATTGTAAAAGTACCATTTTCACAGTGAGTATGTAGCGCCAAAAACCGTACAAACTCATTGAATCTTTTGAAGAATATGTCGAAATTTTTATCTAATATATTTAAATAGCGTATCGCTCTTCCCACGGGCGAATTCGGGTACAGATTTGTACGACTCGATCGGCAATATAATATGTTATGGCGACGTGCCCGAGAGTGAGACTCTGGTACTAATAAATTTATTTGTGCCAGAATCTCACCGTTAGAGACGAGGCCATTGATTAACTGAAAGAAATATTTTAGCAACGCAAAACACCTACGAGTTTCTAGAGAATGGTAGTTAGTCATACCTAGAATAAATCTCGATGGAAACAAATATGGATAAGTTCCATAGAGGCGTAAAAATAAAAAACGTAGGAATTTTTTATGAACACTTTCAATGTTCAAAATATAGGATGCTTCAAATGGGGCCCAGATAATAGAGTTGTAAAGTAGCCTAATTGTTAGTGGGTTTTGAAATGAGCATGAATTGCGAATGACAAAGCCCAGCAGTTTATATGCTCTGTTGCATAAGTCATTTGTGTGCTGGTGGAATGTCATTTTGCTGTCAAAAGTAACCCCTAGATCTTTTATTTGTCTAAAGCAATGAAAAATGTTACCGTTAATTGAATATTCAGATATGATCGTCTGTTTTGCCCTTGTGAAAGAGACTACATTGCATTTAGGTGCACTGAAGCTTAGACAGTTAATTTTTGCCCAGTTTGCGACAGAGTTCAGATCGATTTGTTGGAGGACACAGTCAGCGAGATTTTTTATTATGCGGTAGAGTTTTAGGTCATCAGCAAACAATAAATAAGAGGAATGAGTGACGATTGAGCCAATATCGTTGATGAACAACAAAAATAATAGCGGTCCAAGAATTGATCCTTGCGGCACTCCAGAAAAAACCAGGAATTCGGCAGAACGAGAACCCTTATAAAAAACGTATTGTTTGCGATTATTGAAGTATGAAGCAAAAAAATGTCAACCGTGTACAAATGTTGGTCACGCGTTTGGCGTGTTTCCCGACTATGCACCGGTGCCGAAGGGATTGATGACGCTAATTCCTCGGAGCATCTTCCATTGTAATACCGGTAGAACAAGGATAGCATTCCCACCCGACGCCTGTGCTCTAAGGATTGCAATCCGTCTGTTAAGATGGGAGACTCTATCAAACGGACCGCCCGTTTCTGCACAGAATGGAGGGTATTTTTCAGGTATTTTGGAGCTCCAGACCAGAGGTGGCTGCTAAATTCAACCGTGGGGCGTACTTGTGAATTGTACGGGGTTAGCAGTTGTGCACTATTAAAGTATCTGCGGGCCCTGTACAGTACGCCCAGTTTTTGAAGGGTTAACTTTACTCTGGCTTCGATGGAGCCCCCATACCTGAGCTGGTTACTTAGGGTTACACCAAGCATATCAATGGAGGGTCTGTTCGGAAGATTGCTTCTGATACATAAATTGATATATAAATTTATTCGCGCACCAATGGTTGGCCACCGCGTGTACCGTGTAGCGAGTAGTGAGTAGTGAGTAGAGTGGTGTGTGTAGCCGCGGCAGGTGGCAGGTGGCAGGCTGTGGGCTGGGGGCGCGCAGGGCCCGGGCGGCGCGCTTTGATCCCGCGCGGGTCACGTGAGCGGCGTGCTGCGCAACCGGCACCGCGCACCGACATCCCGCAGCGGACAGTGTTCGCAGCATCTCGAACAGGGGTCACGCAACATTGGTGAGCGAGTCGAGTCAATTAATTATTTTTAAATTTTAATGGGGAAAATTAGTGTTAATAATATTGAATAATAAAATATCCGAACTTGAGCGATTGTTAATAACTTCTTTTCATGATCGGGTGAACCTTTTATATTGTAAACACTTTTGAATCCTGAGTCGTTTTTATTTACAATAAACTTTTATGACAATATTTGATCAACACTTTATAAAAAAACTTTAGCTATGGCCCGGTCCCCACTTAATATCTAAAGAACTTTCCACTAGGGCTTGGTTAATGCGAGAGAGAGTGTTTTAAGGGAATCCAATAAAAACATGGAAATTATCTTCCAAAGAAACAACAACACAAGTTGTCGGTAAGCAGGGTCGGTACTTTGGAGACCTCTAACGGCAGCGCTGAATATTAAGATGCCAATAGGTTATTAAAATCAATGAAATAAATCAATTAACTACAGTGGCCATACTATAGATGTCTCTAATAGTATTTCCAATTTTTAACAGCGATTACTGCAATTATTTTAAGTTAGTAGGACAAGGGCATCACCAAATTGAAATAGATATGTTGTGAGGTCGGAGGAAGTTGAGAGAGGAAGACGATGTTAAAGACATAGGCTAAGGAGTCCGTAATCTAATACAAAAAAATATATAAAAATAGATAAAAGTGGTCTTAAACAAATTTATGTGTTTTTTTATTGTAAATTATGGCGAGCCACAAAGTTAGTGCTTTTTACAAATATGCAAAAAATACATGTCTCAAGATAAGATGAAATATCAATCTATTTATAAAAAAACAAGTGTGTCTGTAGTGGGCGAAATTTTTACACGAATCCACAGTTTATTTCTTAGATTGATGAAATTTTGCACATTTGACCTTCAAAATAAGAAGGTCACCGTCTATCTGAGATTTCGAAAAACTATTCCCATTCCCTTTCCCCTTCCTTTAAAGCTGAATTTTGATACATATTGATGAAAGTTTTGCACACTTGACGTTGAGATGTTGCGTTACGAATTTTTAGTAATAATAATTTTTAAAAATAAGAGGACAATTAATGCCTACATCTGAATTCAAAAAACCGTGCGTAGAGCCCGGGGGGCAACGCCGGGAACTTAAGCTAGTAAAAGAAAAATCGTATAATCAATGCGAATAAAATCAGTATCTGAGTCAAATGGTTCGTTGGTACTATTGGAATAGTTAGAGAGTACCTTCTGACACTTATAAGGTCTTCTTGGTAAGGTACCCATATTTAAGTGTACCTATATATTTTATTACTTATGGGGAACAAAGAATGTTGTCTCCAGTTCCAAACTTCAGTATTCCCAATACAGGATCATAGTACTGAAGTAGATCAATCATCATTATAGGTAAATCATTATTATAGGTCAATTGCTATTACAGGTGATATACGTTCGCAGATAGACCAAGGTCAATATAATATAGTTCACTTTCATAGGTCAACCACTATTTAAGATAGATCAAATACCAATACAGGTCAATAAACATGAAAATGGTATTGACTTGATTATATTAAGTACAAGTTTAATTTAAAATTAATATTTCAAAACGTAGAAATCAAATAACTGGAACACGTTATACCAGATTGTCAGTACCGGATTATCCCTAAGGCAGAGTAGGCAATTGCCTAGGGGCCCCGGATCGGCTAGGGGCCCCGCGTCCCGGGAAAAAATAAACTTGTATCAATTAGTGAGCAACGAAGTTTCGGAAAAAGTCAGCTTTCAAGATGTTTTTTTTTTATTAGGAACATTTACTTATTAATAACATTAGGTACACGCATTAAAGAAAACAACAAATTATAATAATTAGGTTATAACCCAATAAATAACTAATGTTCACATCATGGACAAATAATAAATAAAAAGTCTCAAATTAAAACAAATATGTAAACATATTTAGTTGTATTTTACTTTTCTTTCCGTCTATTTGTTGCCACATTACTTAGTATCTGAAGTGATTGAAGGTGCCGTGTGTGGTTTATATTGGCATTTTCTTCATTTTATTTCTAATTATACATACATATGTTTAAAATATAAATGTTGTACAAGCTTTAGTATGCACCACCTATCTGCTTGGGAAAATAAAAGTGAGTGAGAACGCTGTACCTTCGTTAGTTTTGCAGCCCCTTCAACCCCCCCCCCCCCCCGTTAGTCCGCCATTGGTAAAGGGGCCCCGAGACGTGCATTGCCTAGGGGCCCCGACATGGTTAATCCGGCCCTGCAGATTGTAGAATCCTGGAGCCTTGCAACTAAAACCATTTTTCCTTCTTTATAATAGATATAGATATTAATTAAGCTGTACATTGTACAAATAATGTCATCATTAAAAAATCTTACTTTTAAATCATAAATTAGAGCAGTTGGTTTACTAGCCAACTTAAATTGTTGATAAAGTACCTACATATATATTTACAATATTTTCACAGGCTACTAAAAAACTCTCAACGTTTTAATTCCTGTTAAACATTTTTATTCAAATGATTCACAATGTGTTACAAATGAGATTTTTAAAATACATCTTAGAGTTATAAGGACACGCTTTAGGAACATTTCTCAACTCTTCCCTCTGATCAGACAATATGATATGATAGTTACTTGAAGAAGGTGTCTTTTATCCTTATGAATTGTAACAAAGGAATATACCAACACAATAAAAATTATGCAGTTCACACACAGTAGAAGTGATTTCAATCTCAACCAACAGGAGCCTTGAAAAGTGAGCTCATAATCCAAGCGGCCAATGCGATAAGGTTTCATTTTCTCGCGAGCTAATTTCTATAGATGTATGTGTTTGTCTCTTTTTAGTGTCGTTTCCGTTTCATCGAGTTTCAAATCAAAACAGTGCTAAAGAAGTTTCACTTCAAAAATACGTCTGGCTTAGATTATTTTGCCTTTTCGTAAAATACACCCAGGTTGCTTTGAAGCTTGTTTCGTTTTGCCAGGGTGGCGGTTGTCTTTTTTTACAAATCAATACTGCAAAAATTCCATAATGTATTTTCACAAAAGGAATAACATAAACCTAATAAAGTACGTTTTAATCTAATTGAATGGAAGAAAAAATGCAATATGTTGAGTTCTTCACTGTACAGTAGAGCTGGGTTACATATAATTACATGTAACTTATATTATGCTCATATTACACCAAGTTAACAATTTAGAGTAGAGTGACAACTTACTTGATATTTGACTTTATAATAGCGAGTCTTTGTTGTTCCATAACTGTAGGGAAGATACTAAGACTATGTACATTCAAGATCAGTGGACTTTAAAGATGGGAGAAATTCAACCCATAGAAATGCAGTAAAACTAACCTTTTTGAAAGACAAACAAAATAATATGTCAGCGGAGGTAAGTACATTAATAGGTTCTTATGGAAACCACATTTATGTAAGGAATGATGATGTACATTTGCACATTTTTGTTAAATGCAATAATAATAATATTATTAGTTCGGAGTCATTTCGTAATCCTGCCCCAACTTCCTGAAAGCTCCGGAGCTTTTTGTTTCTTTTCGCGCCCTTTGATCATGCCGGTCTGCGTATCCACACTATATCACTTTTACCGCTTTAGATCTATACCCAACATCAACAAAATCTAGTTCAGCAGACCAATAAGTAGAAAAATACAAATGAAATTATTAAGACAGATCAGAATGTAGGTATGTTACAACGCCTCGGTGCTTTTGACTCTAAAGTCAATTTTGATTGAATGGAGTGGGAAAGTTTCCAGGTAGATTCCTAAGAGTAGTGGCATGAAGCGGAGTAAAGATTGTTTACAACTTGTTGATTGTAAGAAATGCACGCGATTGAAGTATTTTGCAGTAAAATTCTGAGAGAGAATCATCTCGGTTATTTAATAAATTTATTGAGAGGGCTCGATAGGGAAAAAAATAAAGCTTTTAATTTCTTCTTCAAATTTTTCAAATTCACTTTGTGGCACCATTTTATTAATGAAATAATTAAAAACACTTTGTTTTTACCACGATAATCTTTATTTAAAAGTCAACATGTTTCAAGAACGATGTTCTCTTCATCAGGACATTTGATGTACTAAAACTAATTGATCGATTGATAGAAAGACAGGCATAGGTAGAAATGGAAGTAGTGGGGGAGAAGAGAGGTGGAAAGTGGGGGGGGGGGGGGTGCTTAGAAGATCAACAAGATTTTAATTGTTTTTAAATCAAACGTGTTTCGATTATAATTAAAGAAATTAACACGCATAAAATTTCACCATAGGGGTCGGCAGAGAGGATGAAAAACCACACATTTCTGTTTTACCATACACTTATGCTTCAGTCTATTCATAGATCGTGTCGTACCTACATAATATTCTGTTATTCGGGCTCAATTATTCGATACACTTGATTCTGTCATGTTTTTCTGGGACGTTCTAGACCTCTCCTTCCGCCCACGCCCTTCACATATTCTCCGGACACTCAATTTTCCACCAATGCTCTCTTCATGTCAAAACCACAATTCCGTGTTTATATTATGTTAAGAGGTTGGATTAGTAAAAATCCATAACAAAACTTAAAAAAAATGGAAAATGACTGAAAAGGAAGGCAATTCTTTTTTTTGAAACACGTCTTTCAGATATGCACTTTGAAAAATTAATTCATAATTAGTTATCATATTGAAAATTAATTTAAATATTACTATATATTAAATTGTACAATAATAATTGATTGTTACTTGGTGCCACCTGAGAATTAAATATGTCGTTAGTATGATGGCGCCAAGGAACTTTAAATAATTCATTGATTATATATTATATCCGATTGAATTGTAATTTTATGTGAGCGGGGCTTTAAATGTTATTTATAGTAATACTTAATTCAAGTATGTGGGTGCCTACCTACTATAAGATAGTCATTTGCATAAATTACTTACGCACTGAAATATATTTTCTCCAGAAAATATGTAAATAGATATTTGTTGAAAACAAGTGTTAAAAAAAACATTAAAAATGTCACCAGAGATCCGAATTTCACAAATATTTTTTACTCCAAATAATGTGAGGAATCACTGGTAAGTACCTTAAAATCCGGTACATCTTTTCAATACAGAATTAAACTTTTAAACCGTTTTCAAAGATTGTAGATGTTTATTTAGTAAGTTCCTAACCAAGAGAGCTTTTCTCAGCTGGTTGCTAAATTCAGACTTTATTTAGACTTATGCTTGAATGTAAGTTATTATTTACGTTTATTAACATCTTTGATGGAAATTTACTAGCAAATGATTTTTTGTTCAAAAGAAGGAAGATTTAATCTGAAAAGAGATAATCTGAGTGTCATTATCTTAATTACTGTACAGTTTGAATTATTGTAAACGGAAGAGGCGCCTTGTGTTATTTACAAAAAAAACCCTCGAAGTTTTTAAACAAATGCTAACAGAATGTCACAAAGAATAACAGAATTTGGATTTTTTCAGTATCAAATGATTTTATACATTTGCCCAACTCATTTTTCTGCTGATTTTCAACAAATTTTTTCGATCTATTTTCCCAAAAGAAATTTTTCTGATTTTTTGGGATCAAAAATTATCCATCCTGAAAAATTTCCAAACTTCACACAGCAAAATCCAAAAGATAAATCTTTTCAAATACATCTCCGAGATATTTCAGGAAGATTTTTTCACGAAAATAAAAATTTCAAAACTCCTAGTAGTATCAAAAGGATTAGCCTTTAAAAAAAATTTCGTCCAATTTTCGGATTTTCCAAACACCAATTTTATCAGATAAGTAAAAAATTTCTGAATAAAAAAATTTCCAACTTGAAAATTTTCCAAACTTTGAAGTAACAAAATCAAAAAGTTAAACGTCTAACTAAACATCGAAAAATTATAAATCAATTGTCCCATTTGCCATGTGGTGGGGGCCTCGACCTCCATCAACAAAACTAGATGATTTATTTTCCTTCTATTTCAAGAGGAATTTCTTGTCCTCTATTTTCAATGAATGTCTTTATGAATTATCATCATATTGCAGACAAAGCTCAATAATTGATTCCTTGAGTCAAACATAGAATTTTAGTACATTTAGGTAGTTTTTGCTAACTTTAGTAGATTATACCATTAATTTACGATCGTGTTTTGGCAAGCGCAAAGCTTAACATTTCACAAACGGGGCGCTACATAAATATTATTAACTAGCTGGTACCCGGCATGCGTTGCTATTCCATTTAATAAAGAAATTGTTTTTCCCTGGGTGTCCTTTCCCATCCGTCCCGTTACCCTCACCCCATTCCTCTCCCACGTCTTCTTCCCCTCTCGTGTTTTCACTCCGCCTCCTCCATCTTCCCTCTCCCCACTCCACACCCCCCCTTCCCCCGTCCCGCAAACCCCACTCCCGAGTTCCCTTCCCTCCTCCCAGGTTCCCCCCCCTTCCTTGTCTCTCCTCCCCCCTCACCATTGTTTCATAAATTAATTCCCGGTATATTTATTTTTCAAACAGCTCGCGTACCACCTATTTCAATTTTTTTATACAATTTTCATAATGTCAGAACTCACCAGTAGTCTTATACAAACCTTGTCCTGACAATAACGAACACAACAAAAAAAGAATTATTCTATTTGGTGCAGTTGTTCGGAAGTTATGCGCGTACATACATTTCGGCGATTCATTTTTATTTATATAGATAGATAGATAGATATAGATAGATAGATAGATTTTACTCAAAAAAATTAATTAATCTATGAATCAAGACTTAATGAAAATCACTTAGCTACTTAATTTTTAAATTGCCCCTTAGAACGTGAAAATAATACCTATAACTTTTCAGTAACATGGAAGAAATGTTAGAACTGACGAGAAATTGCATTCTTAAATCGGTAAAATGTAATTATCTACTTAACAAGTAAATAATTACATCTCTAATTTAATATTATTACACGCAGATAACTTTATTAAAACGAACATAATTACACAATGTGTGTATTCAGATATTTGACAAATGTTACTTCAATGAGTGGATATTCAAATGAACCATTATTTAGCAAATTTCGGTCTTTTTGATATGTAAATCGTGATTTGTTTACGCTCCGTATCAATGATAATTCAATAATGCTAATACGAATGGATTTTCTTTTATTTGGTTACGCATTTCATAAATGCTAATCAGTGACATAGCAAAATAATATATAATAACAATATATTTTTTTAAAAGTTTTTTGTCCAATTTGTTATTTTTAATAAAAGGTTATTTTCACTGTTAGTTTTTATTCTCGAAAAATTTCTGTGATGAATGAATTTTTTATTTTATTTTCATCTTGAAAATAAATATTATTTTATTAAAAATTTATTTTATTTTTTCATGTTGAATAAATTTTCTATAGCGATAAAATGTACAATTTTCGATTTTCCGCCAAAACGAGATGCTCATTTTTTTCGTAAATTCGGCGGCGTTGACGTCACGCCGGACAACTTTGGTGACGGCCGTCTTGCAAACCAGTGGCGGTTTCTACGTCATAATGACGTTGTAGGCAATTGGAACCGTTTCGGAATGTGTGGTTTTCAAATAAATTAAGGAAAATACTAAAATTACATATTGTTAGTACAATCCTCAGAATCATATTTTTAACGGTATTCAAGGTTTATGAAAATATCCTATTCATTGATTGCGTTAAAGAACGTAAATAATATCTGAAATGTGTAAATTTTTATAGCGCCGTTTTGTAAAAAAAACTAAACATCTTAAGGTCGCTTTACAACAAATTATACTTAGGTTCTATACCCGTATACAAACAATTAAAACGCAAAGCAAACGTAATTGCATTCACCAAAATTCTTAAAATATGTTTGAAAAATAAAGAAAAGAGCATAATTTTTTAGGCTACATTAAACCCGAAATGCTAAATTGATTAAGTACAAGTTAAAATTAAACTTATTATAATTAAATAATTTGTGCACAAATAATGGTAGACATAAATGAGAGTTAAAAAACTTACGTTTAGTAATCTAACAGAATCCTTGCACGAAACTGAACTTAACTTTAATCTTTCACTAAACATTTTAATCACTTATAAAAACTTAATCATTTTTTTTATAAATACAACACTAAAAATAATGCAAAAAAACTTTCGCATTATTTAAGACACTTCTTCGTAAAAACAGTTCGAAAAGACGGGTTCAAAAACCGCGCGAAATTTTCCCGCCCACATTGAGTTCGAATTCTTATTTTGAAATTGGAAAATAATATTGACATTCGAATTCGTAGATCGATCGCGATGTTTGAAATTGAAGCAGAGATCGTCGTGGCCGTGTTCCCATTGAAGCATGTCGTACAAGACTAAATGGTTATGGTCTTATGGTTGATAGTAAAGCAAGAAGGTGGAAGGAGCCGCAGACGGTGAACCTTTTCAAATAATAATAACCTCTTTTGTTGCTCTGCCGACGGGGAGGTAAGGCTATACGGTTCTTAAATCGGCCGGTAGATGGTGTTCGAACGAACATGAAAAACTTACTCTGAACAATTATAAAATAATAATAAAATTTAAATGATTTGTGTAGCGCCGTTTATGTGAAAAATCACTCAACTGTACAAATTTATGCACCTTTATTTTTGTTTCCAATTGCTGTACCTAAACTTATTTTCTACTACAGATACTCTATTATCTCTACATATTATAAATTAAAGTCCCCCGCGTCGTCTGTCTGCCTGTTCGCGATAAACTCGAAAACTACTGAACGGATTTTCATGCGGTTTTCAACAATACATAGAGCGTTTCTTGAGGAAGGTTTAGGTTTGTAATTTGTCAAAGATTTGTGTAAATTGGTTGAAACATAACGATAATTGTTAGAAGTGTCGGAAAAAGTCAAGCCACCTGGTAGCTTTCATCGAAAACGCTGCCTAATCCTTTTGGGATATTACAAAACAATGCATGGTGGGATATTACTCTTTTATAGATCTACAAAAAACTCCGTGAAGGCATATATCTATCTTTTACGGACAGCTTACTATACCCATTTTCTTAAAAAATGGTCACGTACATTGCGGTAATTGACAAATTATTAAGACGGGTACATTATTAATCATTATTAACTTAAATACGTTAGTTACCCCAAGCATTTCATGCACATTATTATAATCTTTCACACCATCTCTACGTATTATAAATAAAAGTCATCCGCGGCATGTGTCTGTCTCTTCGCGATAAACTCAAAGACGGCGGTGGTTATAAAGGTTGGATAACCATCCGGTAGATGACCTTGTGTTTTATTAACCACAGCAACGCGTGGCCGGGTCAGCTAGTAACAATTTATGACTAACAGATATAATCAACAACTTGTTCATAGAACACTAACGCAAAACAGTATTATGCAAGTACTGAACATTTGAGTTAATGAACGTGATGTCGGGTTATCTTTTTTTACATTAGTTCCACATAGGAGGCCCTGAGAAAAAAAAATCCCTCAGGGCATATTATGTAATCTTTGGGGATGCTGTATGGAGGGTCTTTTTAGGGAAAAGAAGGAGTGGAAGTTCTGGGAAGGAAAAAGTTATGAGAGGTGGGTAGGAATCTGGGGCCATGGTGTCCAGGTGCCGGACGTATGAATCCATCCCTCTCTCTGCGTTGCAAGGTGTTGGGATGAGAGAATCCGGCTGAAGAGATCTAGGTTATATTCCAACCAGTCTTTCCCGATCCGGCCCACCACGCAGCAGGTGAGTACACGCATCTGCCGCCAAGACCTAGAAAAGCTCACCTCATGAACCTGGGCAGCCTGCTAAGTCTCCAAACGTTAAAATGTATGTATTATTTTATTATTATGCAGAGATAGATGATATACAGGACCATACTTACCTGTCAGGTTAATACTATTTATTCCAGTGGTCTGTGTGTATATCAGAGATACTTAAGAGGGCATTACCAGAGAAAACCAGAAATATGTCATTTTCAAATCAGATTTTAGACGTATTGACTCTTTTCCACAAAAAAATATAAATGGATTTCGAAAGATTGTTCTTTTATCTAGCATTCGCATTTAATAAATTTTGAGAAAATGGAGTCCTGGTACCTACCCTGATGTATGGCAGTGAGGCATGGAACTGGCAGAGGAAGGATGAAAGTAAGCTGAATGCTGTTGAAATGAGATCCCTGAGACGTATGTGTGGTAAAACAATGTATGATCGTGTGAGAAATGTGGATATCCGCAAAGAATGTAAGGCTGATGTAAGCATAATGAGTAAGATTAAGAAAGGGACCCTCAGATGGTTTGGGCATGTAAAGCGAATGAACGAAGAAAGTAGTGTAAGAAGAATATACGACGCGAATGTGAATGGTAGAAGAAGTCGGGGACGCCGGAGGAAGACGTGGCACGATCAAGTGAATCAAATACTTGAGTCGGGCCGTGTCAAAAGTCAGAACAATAGAAGAGAATGTATGAGACGATGTATGAATGTGAGTGAGGCAAAGAGTGTGTGCCAAGACCGAGTTGTTTGGCGGTCCGTCCTCTCTGCCTACCCCTGCGGTTAAACGGCGTGATGGTTAGTTAGTTAGTTAGAGCAAATTTTTTAATTTTTAGTATAATAAGGTTATTCCATAGGTCGTTGGCAGATTTGTTAAATTTTCAAAAAAGATTTTGTATTATACCACACCCATTTCAAATAATATAATCATGCAGTAAAATAAATCAATACATTATCTAGCAAATGCATGTTTTAGAATTTTAATTTTAGTTTCAATAAAATCATTAAAAAATATGTACGTACATGTGTTTCTTAACGAAAATTGGTCCATTTGTGTATTTATTTGCGCACTTACAAACTAGTATATTTCAGATTTTTTTAACATTCTTATTAAATTTACACATTGAAAAATGATAAATACTTATAATCAAAAAATAATTACCAAAAGTACATTATTTTAATAGTTTTATCATCACGCCTTTCAGCATTTTTGGATGAAGGTACAAATTAAAGCTAATTTGGATTGAAATAAATTCGATATTGAGTTATAATTTTAAAAAGCTGGCACGGAGAATAATTAATCTTTCTCATTGTAACCGCCCTGCATGATCGTAAAAACAACTTTCGACGAAATGTGGATTTTCGTCCACTGGCTGGTTAAACGCTCTTAATATTTTAGTGTTTTCTACTGAGCTATTTTTACTAAGCTAACTACGTTGATGTTTGTATAGTTTTGATTCTGCTATAAGGTCTAATGCCTAAACGCTGTAATGTCTTGCACAACCAAAAACGCTGTAATGTCTTGCACAACTAAAAACGCTGTAATTAGAAATATGCATGTTATTGTTTAGCTACTATCAAGGGCGAATATAATGTGGGGGGGGACTAGGGGGGTTCAAAACTCCTCAATCAGCCTCAGCATTTGGTTAGAAAAAAATACCATAGTACCTGTGTACGTGTATTACCATTCCTGGAAAATGCAATAATATTACATGAATCTATCTCTTTTAGAAAATTGATTAAATCTGGGATCCAGTGAAAATGGTACACATTGAGGATACACAAATTCCTCTCTACTGACTCGGAAAATAATATATCAGATTTTTCTTAGGGTCCCAATGTCGGAGGGGGGTCGGGCGCCAAAATGATACATATTGAGGATACAGGGCTAGTATTTCATTTTATCAATTAATTTTGTTCATTTTTATGTAAGCGGAGTTTGTTGCTCATGCATCGATAGGGGTCTTAGGTAGCAGACAATTGTACTCAGGAAGTCCGCGTGAGAATCCGACGGATTCGTACATTCCGTTACTAGCCGATTAGCTGATAAATTTTATGGATTTAAACAAAAGATTTCCATTTAAGAAATTTAGGTACTGAAGGATTTTGGTCAAAATATTGTAGGGGTACTGACTTTCCGAAAAATAAAAAATCGTAGGCAATTATAGATTTGCCCTCTGACTTAGAAAATTCGTTGCGTGGAGAGCTGCGGAAACCGACGCGATGCGCGACGTACCGGACTCATACTATGTAAGTTTTCCAATTTGGGATTCCATGGGAAAAATTTCTTTGCGGGATTTTTAACTAATTTCAAGAAAATTCGTTGCGTGGAGAGCTGCGGAAACCGACGCGATGCGCGACGTATCGGACTCATACTATGTAAGTTTTCCAATTAGGGATTCCGTGGGAAAAATTTCTTTGTGGGATTTTTAACTAATTTTCCAATCCCTTCCCTCCCGTCACTTATGTGGTACCATATTACCACAGGCTGTGAGATTATTGAAGAATTTGGTCTGATGTGCAGTATTCGCAATCTTTAGTATATTTTAATATCTGTGTAGGTAATTAGGTACACGAAAAATCCCCATATCTTTTTCTTCATCTTCCTTCTCCTTCTCCTCCAGGGGTGAACCTTCCTCAAGTGAGTGCCATAGCTATGCACTTGGGTAAATCGTAGCATTCAATAAAAAGTCTAATTTTCTGTACACTTCTAGGGGATATTAATAATTTCATTACTTTTACAAGACTTTGCTGAAAAAAAAACATTATTGATGAAGAAGATAACAAAAATAATCTAAACGAAAATATGAAAGAGAATAAGACACAGAAAAACAGAAAAAAGACAGTGGTCGCAACTGGGACACGAACCCAGACCTCTCGTCTAACGGGGACGTGCGCGTTAACCAATTTCGCTATTGCCACCTTCTGTCAAACCGTCATGATTGTCAATCTCATATTTCAAATTTTAGAATTAACAATATTATCTTCAACTAATTATTTTTCCATATTATGGGCAACTACCCTTTTTATTGGAAACAATAATTCTAAGAATTGGTCTGTATCCTGGATAGCGTCTCGGATAAATGTATCCGAATTTATTCATATGGAACTATTGACTTTATATAAAAGTCTGAATGAATAAAAAAACATTAGTCAATTATTTTACCACAACCTGATTACTCACATAGGAATATACTTATGTTTAAAATGTTCCATCAAAAAACGAAGGGGTTTTTTCAATTTCATATGAAAATAGAAAAAAAAATGGTGTAAAAAGTTGGGCTAAAAACTACGTTTTCAGAAACACTGTCATCGATATTTAGTCAACTAACTCATTGTTATTGTTACCACGAAACCTTTGTTGGTGAAATAGCAGCCCAAAAAGCTGGACGCATTCCTGCAAGCCTATTGCTTTCAATCGTATGCCCGATTTGTATTCAGCGAATTGGTTGAACATTGTTTGATTAACATCGGTCGCTTGGTTTTTGCTTCAAATGCTGTGTATACAAGCCGCCGAAGTCACTCATTTTCTGTGCGATTTCCATATGGACTCTTTGGAACACAAAGGTTCTAAGTCCACTAATGTGCAAAAATGATCCTTTTGATGGAGATAGGTGATTTTTCCTCCGAAGGTTCTTTCTACAAGACACGCTTATCACAAGTCCGTATTTCAATAAAAATTCTGATACCCAAAGAAAACAATACCACTTCGTTCACACCCGCTATGGCTGCTAAAACTTCAAATTCATCTCCAGTGACTTAGCACCTTTGTGTTCCAAACAAACTTAGGGTCGAAACAACATTATTATTTCATTTTATTAAATACACAAATAACTTTATCATTGAAGAAGAAGATAAAACTAATAATCTGAACGAAAATATGAAAGAGAACAAGACACGGACAAATAAAACGATAACAGTCGCAACTGGGACTCGAACGCAGAACCTCTCGTCTTACCGGAAAGAACTCCGTATCCAATCAGGCCACTGCCATCTCTTAATAAAACCGTCATTTTTGTCAATCTCAGAATTTAACAATATTATCTTAAACTTTGCAACTACCTTTTTTATTGGAAACAACGTTCGAAGAACTGGTTTATAAGCTAGATAGTGTCTCGGATAAAATATATCCGATTTTATTTATATGGAATACCTATTGACCTTTCTGTAAAAGTCTAAATGAATATTCAATTTTCATAAGAACAACTCACTTTTTATCACTTTTGAATTATATTCCCATCATTATAATAAATCATTGAAGAAGAAGGTAACACTAAACGGAAGTAAGAAAGAGAACAAAACACAGAAAAATAAATAGATAACGGTTGCACCTGTGACTCGAACCCAGAACCTCTTGTCTTGCCGGGAGGAACGCCTTGTCTTTAACATCTTTAATACGTACGATATGGAAAAAAATAGACGAGGATAATAATGTTAATTCTGAAATTTAAAATATAGCATTGACAAATACGACGGTTTAATGAGAGGGGGCAGTGCCTAATTAAGCTGTAAGACAAGAGGTTCTGGGTTCGAATCCCAGCTGCGACCGTTATCTTTTTATTTTTCTGTGTCTTGTTCTCTTTCATATTTTCATTTAGATTATTTATGTTATCTTCGTCTTCAATGGTTGATGGGAATAACCAAGGAATAACCTTCAGAAGGGATAAAAAGAGAATTGTTCTAATAACAAAACAAATAACTTTGTTTACATCACTTGTGTTTTTCACAAAGATATTTGTCTTTCTAATAAAATAAAAGTGCCATCACAAAATGATAACCGGGTAGAGAATTTTTATTAGATATTTTACCAGAATTTTAATTTAATTTAATAATAAAATATTTTATTTCCTATTGATGTTTTCCTTAGGGTAGGGCGCAGCTTTTCTCCCTCTATGAACCGCACGCCACTGCTTGCAAAAGAAAATATAATGGGAATGGTTTTCCAAATATGAAAATATTTTGGTTTTTTAACATACAACCTTTTGTATATTGTGGAAATTTCTGAAGGATCCAGTGCCGCGCCCTTGGAGCAGAAACACACATTATTTTGAGATTACGCGGATCAGTCAAAGGCCCCTTTGTCTTTTTATCAGCACTCGTAATCGTAATTATAACAGGGTAGCCACAAATTATCGGAGCTAGTAGTTTGAAAAAAATTACTCTGTATCAACGATATTTTATAATCATCAAATTTTCGGTAAAAATAATGTTGATATCTACGATTCTTTTTGGGACAGCGTTTTCGTAAACTGTTAACTTTTTGTAACAATCATTGATAATCAGTGATTGTAGCCATGGTACGACCGAAGATTGGAGCTGAACGTTGATTTTATTTTATTTTTAATGTGAATACCGCACAAGAGTCCCAACTGCTCCTAACAGGTTACAGGTGGAGCAAGTTAAACTATGATATAGGGCAGGGGTCACCAAATGGCGGACCGCGGTCCGGATCCGGACCGCCGACCTATTTTTTGCGGACCTCGTGTTAACAATTCAAAATATTTTACACATGTAAATTGAGTACCTACGTAATCTGATAATTTTTCCCGCGCTTTGTCTTTGCTGCCATTAATTCGCCAACGTATGGGCGCGCACGGAGCGCAAGATACAAGACGTTCTTTAAGGATCTTAAATCGGAAATTAAAAATTGAGAATGTCGTCGACATCCTAAGTAACGTTTACTCTGTGCATCCTGGAGATGAATGGAGCAATGAAGCTGCAAATATTTTCGGGAGTACCTAATAAAGCTGCTCTCCAGATGAAAATGATAGATTTCCAAGAAAATGAAGTTTAAAACACCAAAAACAGGAAGTTTCTTGTCAAGAGTTTTGGATTAAAAAAATTTGTGCTGATAAACCAAGGATTAAAAAAAATTGCCTTGAAACTTCTCACTTTGTTTGGGAGCAGATTTACCGATGAACATCTCCAAGATTTAATGACAATAGCCTGCACAAACTTTAGTCCAAACTTCGGACGGATAATCCAAGGCAAAAAATGACATTTTTTTCATCAATATTGTAAAAAAACCATTGGTACATCTTTTTATTCCTGACATTTGTTTATTATTTAATAAAATAATGTTCCGGAACCCATTCGTTTTATTCGTTCATTGATATTGTGTCTACACAGTTTTTAAATAGTACAGTTTATTATTATAATTGTTGAGCCAGGGGGGCGGGTTAGGCTTTTTTTCTTCCGGACCGCGACGGTCATGTTATTTTAAAAAACGGACCCGTAATGAAAGTAATTGGTGACCCCTGATATAGGGTATGTTGGGAAGGTGATGGTGAGTTGGGAGGGGAATAAAATGGGGAGGAAGGTGGGGAAGTCCCTGGTTATTCAGATCTGGTCTCAAACACAGCTTAAGCCATTTTCCGCGACGTTTCAATTTCGAATTGTGGTTTTACACCAGGGTGAAACTGGGAGTATCTTCCACTCTGGAACGTGCGGCCAATATACTATATTTTATTTTTAAACTAGCAGACCCGGCCACACGTTGCTGTGGCTAACGAAACACAATGCCATTACCCAATCTTTATGAAATCCACATCACCCGCTTGCCAGCTGCCCGCTGCCCGCTGCCTGAATTGAATATTTGAATTTATCGGCTTTTCTCTACTATAATAAGCATGTATTATACATATAAACTAATTAACTCGCCACTAATTATACAATGCTTGCAATGCAACACTGGATATTTGAAAAGGGAAAATCAAATACGTACTTACTCTAGGACATCTATTTTCCAATTTCTTCCGTAGAACGAATTTCAAAAGTGACTATAGTACGGCCCGCCAGCCGTTTTAAATCGCACAAAAATATGTTTTCTTTGAATTTCTCGGCTTTTCTCTAATATAATTTACATGTATTATATATTAAACATTCCTCTTCAATCACTCTATCTATTGGTGAAAACCGTATGAAAATCCGTTGCGTAGTTTAAAAGATTAACGCGCACATATATTTTGAGCGACTTCATTTTATACTATGTAATGATGGAAAAAAATGTAAAATAACACAAATGAATGAAATGAAATTTTTCTTTGGATTTGAATCCGTGACCTTCGGATCGCTAGTTGAGATGTCAAGAACATTACCCTTATCGAGTTTAGAGCATGTATGAGACGATGTATGAATGTGAACGAGGCAAGGAGTGTGTGCCAAGATCGAGTTGTTTGGCGGTCCGTCCTCTCTGCCTACCCCTGCGGGGAAACGGCGTGATGGTTAGTTAGTTAGAGTTTGTAACCGTACAAAACTATTTATTCATACTCATGTTGCTTATGTACGGGCGCCAAGAAGTAATTCGTCTTAATGTTTAAAGCACTACTCGCAAAACGTGTTTTATCTTACAATAATAAATTAGCGCCATGTAGAATAGATTTTGAATTCTTTCAAGTTTTTTTTTAAAACAAGGGAATCTACGAAAAGTGATTCGTTTCATACAAGCCGGACGCTAATAAGACACTTTTGATTTCCCAAATAATGACGTCATGGCGACATTACCAGATAGACAGGATAATAAATGCATGCTTAATTGGGGTGATTAGTGCACGCATTTACTCATACCAGAGGCCTAAAGTCGGATAATGTGTTTTGAAATTATCATTTGCATTTATTCGCTCGTTGCAGCTAGACGTTTAAAATTGTGCACTTCGTTTGAAAAGTGTTTTTTTCGGTTGAGTAAAATGGAGGCTACTTTGGAAGGTATGTTTTAAAGTTTTTTTTAATACTTTAGTGTAAATAATTTTAGTTGTTTTTTAAATAATAAAAAAGTTTTGTGTTTCTTTTGGCCAAAAAAATGTTAAATTTCTACCTTCACGAAGAGTTTATCTCAGAGAGTATATCAAAATCGCAAAAAAAAAATTCTTTTTTTTTAAATAGTGCAACTAATATTCTATTCATATCAGTTTCGATATTAACCCACACCAATCCACATTATTTTATTCATTTTACAGGAACCACATACGAGATCTCCAGGCTGGAATTGTTCGTGACATGGAAGAGTTTGCCGAAGAAAAAAAAGGCTTGAGGGAATGTTTAACAAAATTTTAAGCACATTGAACTTGATAAGCTCAGTGCAAGTGGTGAAAAAAAGTTAAAAAACCAAATAAGGCTTATATCTTTGAAAATTAGCCTTAATTTGAGCGTAATTTTAGCAATTTATTACACTCAAAATACACTTTTTTTTACTTTTTACATATAATTGTTTTATTATAAACCTCAAATACTCTATTAACACATTATTTAAAATTATTAAAAAATAAATAAAAAAAAACATTTAAAAAAAATAAATTATTTTTAACACTAATTTTCATAAAATTAGTGTTGACTACACCTCAATAGAGGGTTAAAAATAATTAAATTATGTGTAAGAGTTTTTAGCGTCTAGCATGTATGAAACGAATAACTGTGCGCCGGTACAGGATGTTTTATTTTCAAGTATTTTTAGACTCCAGAGACCAGAGGTGACTGCCATTTTCGCATGGAATTATAAGCTTATTTAGTGAGCGCTGGGGGATGAGCGGGTTGAAATCAAACCTCAAATAAAAAACGTATTTGGTATCCCTGATTTGTTGTGTTCGAGATTACGCGTAGATGCTGAGATTGTTTGTTTGTTTGCTCCGCTTATCCCGGCGGAGATTGTACAAACCGTACAATCGATCCTGGTCCTTAAGAGGCCGCTATCTCGGGCCCCATCGCGGGAATGGGCCGAATGAGCGGGGGCCAATAAACATTATTTTTGAAGTTGGCGGCTTTCGGCGCGCCGCCTTTTGCTTGCCCCCGCGCTGCGAGAGCTTATCACGAGACGGTCTCCGATAGCGCGGCTGTTAGAACTACTTTGATGCGTGTTTACGCTCGAGCTTTCATTTTAATCACAAAGAGCAGGAACGAAGAAAAACTTGAATTAAATTTTGAAGTGAAAACTTCTTTAGCACCGTTGTGATTTGAAACTTGATGAAACGGAAACGAGCGACACTAAAAAGAGACAAACACGTAAATCTATAGGATTTGGCCTGCGAGAGAATCAGATAGCAATAAACTGTTTATTTATTTCACGGGTGCGAACGAAGAAAAACTTAAATTCATTTTTGAAGTGAAAACTTCTTTAGCACCATTGTGATTTGAAACTCGATGAAACGGAAACAATCGACATTAAAAAGAGACAAACTCGTAAATCTATAGGATTTAGCCTGCGAGAGAATGAGATAGCAATAAAATTTTTATTTATTTCACTCGGTTCCAATATAAAACGATAAAATCAAGGGACTATTAGGGACTAATCGGTGTCCTATTTGAGTAACGCTTTGTAGAATAAAATATAAAATTTTTAAACTTCGTATCAATATTATAATAAATTAAGCCTATAATTATCCTACTCATGATATTCTGCTTTGTCTCATCCTCTCGAAGTTTAGTTTTCTGAAGGTTTCACTTCTACCGCGTGTGAACTGCACACTCTGATTTTTTAAAGTGAAACTTCTTTAGCACCGTTGTGATTTTAAACTCGATGAAACGAAAAAGCGACTCTAAAAAGAGACAAACACATACCTATAGGATTTAGCTCGCGAGAGAATGAGATAGAAAAATCGGTCTCCTCTTTGTGCGGTGGTTCGTAACCGCCCCAATCTTGACTACTTTAGTTTTATTAAGGTTTCACTTCTACCGCGTATGAATTGCACACTCTGATTTTTTATTTTATTTGGCAACTTGGTTTACTTTTTTAAATTGGAAACTTGTAAACACATTTATTTTTAATTTTTTAATTTTTTTTTATTTTTTATTTTTTTTTATTTAGAAGAAAAGTAAATGTTTACAACAATAGTACAATAATTACATTTTGTTACACTATAAGGTTTTATTGTTACCCAATTAGTAGAGAAATATTCTCGGGTCTAATTGGGGAGCTAGTCTAAGTACTTATATTTAGAACTTTACAAAAATGAAAATAAAATACTGTATGATATTACAAAAATTTTAAAATTAGAAAAATACATATAATTATTGAAATAGAATATCAACAAAATATTGGCAACAGATTATATCTGAAAGTCATCGATACCAATAAGATAATCTCTTGCTTATCTGTAAAAATACAATGCGAGTTTTTTTTTAATTTATGATAGTTTTTCTCACTTTTTATTGCATTGGGTAATTCGTTATATAGCTTTGGGCCTAAATATTCATAATGGTGTTGTGCAGCTGTCGTGTTGCATACATCCACATGCTTTATTAGAAGAAATAAAACAAGAAACTAAAACTATTGAATGAATGAACCTATGTAAAACCAAAAAATACAATTTTGTAGCGCGCCGTTTTTACGCTTGCCACTACACCATCTCTTTCCCCCGTACAGCGCCATCCTGCTCACCCACCCCTAAGCAAACCAGGATGCGCCGACGCCTTCTGCGCATCTCCCACCCTCGAGCCGCTACATAAACCACACCCCGCAACAAGGAATGGGCTATATAACAGGCTGCGCGCCCTAAATCAGTCAGTTCGTCTGCAGCTCGCTCTTGGCTAGTACGCTCTCTTAGTTGCGCTTCGTCCTCTGGCACGACCCTCTAAGGAGTATTCTACTACCATAAGTAAAGCACCAACCAGACCCCCGACTGCTGCCTTAGTTGCGCTTCGTCCTATGGTACGACCCTCTAAGCAGAACCACAGTCAGTTTTGTTGTTCCCAAAGCCTAACGGCAAGGTTCCCTCCGATCCCTTGCTCAGTTAATTAGTGAATTGATACATTGTGACTATTTTTACCATATTATGTGATCTGTGAACTTACTTACTTTAAATAAATAACCTTTTACCAACAATTGTGTTATAAAACTGGCGCCCAACTTAGTGGCCAGACACATAAAGTGAAAATTAAAATCAGTGCATCTACAAAATTTCGTCGCTACCACGTCGAAGTCCTCGTTTCACAATGCAGGCCAAGGAAAGTGCTGGCATCTGCTTCACGCAGGAGCAGTTCGCGGAACTCATGAACTCCATGAAGCGGATGCAGTCGGAACCAACACGTACGGGTACATTCACCACCTGTACGGCACGCTTCGATGGTACCAGAGACAGGAGTGCGGTCGAGAGTTTTATTGCCGCCGCATCCATCTTCAAGTGCGCCGAGAACATCGAAGACGCAAGCGCTCTGGAAGGATTACCACTGCTGCTTACGAAAGACGCCGCCGCTTGGTGGCTCGGCATAAAAGGAGAAGTACGAGACTGGGAGAGCGCAACGACCCTCCTCAGGCATGCTTTCGCCCCTAAGAAGCCAGCGTACAAAGTGTACACAGAGATATTTTTATGCAAGCAAGACGCATTAACGTCAACCGATGTGTTCATTGCTAAGCAGCGGATGTTACTCGCGGAGCTACCACCGCCCAGCCATCCAGAGAAGGTCCAGATAGACCTAATATTCGGACAACTGAATATCCGGATACGAGACAGAGTGCCGCGCGAAGCGATCAATACCTTCGCCGAACTACTACAAAAAGCCCGTGCAGCGGAAGAAAGCCTGTACGAGAGCACGAAGACCGTCCCACTACGCGCGATGGAAAACCGAACAGACGGCCGCCTACGCTGCACTAACTGCCGCAGATTTGGGCACCGTTCCGAGGAGTGCCGTTCCCGCTACGATACAGGAGCGCACGTAAAGTACACTCCTCCAGTCAAGAAGCTGGAGACACCCAGTGATGCGAAGTTCGCATGCTACGGTTGCGGTAAACCAGGCGTGGTAAGAAGCAAGTGCCCGCAATGCAGCCAAGGGAGAATAGACACCCCTCACCCACGAGCCGATTTTTGCTCGATACATGAAATAGGCCTTCCCCGAGCGAGACCTATACTACACATCGGGATGGGAAACTTCCTGGGCACTGCTCACGTAGACACCGGAGCAAAATTGAGCGTAGCATCAGCTGAGCTACACCGGCGGCTAATCGCTCAAAATTTCAAAACCCAGCGAACCATCATGGACATCGTATTGGCAGATGGTGTCCCTAAACGTCAGGAGGTCGAGACAATAGCCGCCACCTTGACACTAAGAGGCCGACAGATACCCACCAGCTTCATCGTGCTCCCAGGAGGACACGAGAATCGAACACTCCTAGGCGTCGATTTTATCGAAGACGCGGGGATCGATATAAACATTCCCCAGAGCGCATGGGCATTCACGGACAGCCCCGAAGTACGGTATATGCTGCATATGGAAAATGACGCCATACCACCAAACCGAGGTATTCGACAACGTCAAAAGAAGTGAGAGCACACAAACTCCCTAAGGTTTGCCTACCCGCCCCACCAGTACAGGACAATGAATGCGAGATCTACGTGCCGCCGTTCATGAGTCCTCTCCCACAGACACCGCCTAAGGTTCGTCTGCCCGCCCCACCAGCACAGGACAATGAATGTGAGATCTACGTGCCACCGTTCATGAGCCCTCTCTCACAGACACCGCCTCGCACTAACATTTGGGCTAAGATGATAGCCCTGAATGAGCTGTTTCCCGAGGACGCGATGGAGGAAGACGCCCTAAGGGAGGTAATGATACGCTCCTATCGGCTCTTCGATGACTCCCCAAGAAAATCCAGAAATGAAGTGGAGCTCTGTGCCTTGGACGCCGAAATACTAAGCCTCCGACCAGATGAAGCCACCCACCTTATACCTACCCAGAGGGACCAGCTGGACCGCCTGCTGTGCGACAACGCCGCTGTCTTTTCGGCCACCCTGTCATCTACGACAAAAATTGAGCACCAAATCGAGACCGGACAACACCCGCCGATTTCAGTAGCCCCTTACAGGCTCTCGCCAGCCCGCCAAGCAGAACTCCGCGCCGAGATTAACAGTATGTTAACCCAAGGGATTATAGAAGAAGCAGATTCACCGTGGGCCGCACCTGTGGTTATGGTGCCCAAAAAAGACGGAAACAAGCGCATCTGCATTGATTTTCGCCTTCTCAATGCGATAACAGTACCAGACGTGTACCCCCTGCCCAGAATGGATGACCTGCTACACTCGGCAAAGCAGTCAAACTTTATGTCTACAGTAGACCTACGATCTGGCTACTGGCAGATCAAGATACTGGAGAAAGACCGTGACAAGACGGCCTTTATAACCCCATTCGGACTCTACCGCTTCTTGAAGATGCCATTTGGACTTTGCAATGCGCCCGGGATGTTCCAGCGCATGATTGACTGACTTAAGATCGAGCTAGATGAAGTCAATATCCTAGCATACCTGGACGATATAATCATACTTTCGCCCACCTTCGATAAACACCTCGCCGATCTACAACAGGTGTTCACCAAACTACGAGAATTTAATCTCACTGCAAATCGAGTTAAATGCCACTTCTGCTGTCCAAGCATAAAATATCTAGGACACGTAATAACCCCCGGAGGAATCAGCACCAATCCGGAGAAGATAGAGGCGATCTCTAAAATGAAGGAGCCAACAAAACAGCTACAGACATTTCTTCAGACATGCTCCTGGTATAGGCGATTTGTACCCGAGTTCGCCAAAAACCGCCAAGCCACTCAGCGACTTGATAAAGAAAGACGCCACCTGGGAATGGAAATCCCCACAGCAGAATGCTTTCGACACCCTGAAAGCACTACTCACAAGCGCCCCCATACTACGACAAGCCGATGGAAGCAAGGAATTCATCATAAAGTCGGACGCAAGCAGCTACGCAATAGGAGCAGTTTTGGTCCAGGGGGAGGGACTAGAAGAACATCCGGTAGAATACGCGAGCCGCCTGCTACTACCAGCAGAGAGGAACTATTTTACCACAGAACGAGAAGCCCTAGCAGTCGTATGGGCAGTTGCAAAGTTCCGAGGATACATTGAAGGAACAGCAATCACCGTGGTTACCGACCACCAAGCGTTGAAGTGGCTAATGACGTTAAAGTCTCCCACAGGTCGCCTTGCAAGATGGGCCCTGCAGCTTCAACCCTACAACCTGAAAATCCAATACACACCTGGACGCTCAAACCTGATGGCGGACACACTATCACGACCACCATTACTTGAAGACCCACCCTCTATTTGCGCACTATGCACGATAACCCTCGACGTTCCAGTACGCAACGCGGCTGACATCCGCAGAGAACAATTGAAAGACACTGCATTGAAGAAAATTATCGAGTATTTTGAAGCCAACAATCCAAACGAAGACCTTAGTTACTGGACAACTAAGGGCTACCTGATGCAAAACGGTGTATTGTACCGATATGCACCCGATATCGAAGAAGAGGACGCTCAACTAGTCGTCCCCGAGCATGAGCAACACCAAATACTCATGGCCTATTACGATGCCCCTACCGCTGGGCATTACGGAGTAGAACGCACGATTCGACGAATTGACAGACGATACTTTTGGAAGAATATGCGGACCTACATACAGAAATACGTCAAGAACTGTCTGGAGTGCCAGAGATACAAGCCATCAAACCTAAAACCCGCCGGCCTCCTACAGACTTCAGTAATGAACCAGAGGTTTGAAACAGTAGCCTTCGACCTCTTCGGACCACTCCTAACTTCCGAGGATGGGAAGAATTGGATCTTCATCATCAAAGACGTGGCCACACGCTGGATAGAACTATTTCCCCTCAAAGACGCGACTGCCGAGACCTGCGCCCGCGTCCTGATTGATGAAGTATGCCTACGCTACGGGACCCCACGCCGACTGATAAGCGACAACGGTACCCAGTTCGTGAGTGCCGTGATGCAGCAGATGACTTACTGCCTGGACATCAAGCACACCTTCACACCAGCCTACCACCCAGAGACCAATCCTGTCGAGAGGAAAAATCGAGACCTCAAACCCCAACTAGCCATACTGGTTGGCACAGAACACCGAAAATGGGCCGAAAGCCTTCCATCAATACGCTTCGCCATGAATACCGCGTTCTGTCAGAGCACCGGATACTCCGCTGCCTATCTCACATTTGGACGTGAGCTAAGGTCAGCCGATGACGTCGGAAGAGACTTGAGAAGCATTATCTTATCGGAAAACTTCATCCCCGAGATAACGCCGCATCTGCTACAACTAGCCGATACCCTACGTCTTGTCAGGACCCACAATGATGAGAAACAAGACAAACAAAAGAATTACGTGGACAACAAGAGGCGAGAAGACCCCCATTACCAGCCCGGATATCACGTCTTTGTCCACTCCCACGCTCTTAGCAAAGCCGCAAGAGGCTTCAGCGCAAAATAAGGACCACGACGCGATGGCCCCTACCTGATCCTGAAGCAACATGGACCAACGAGCTACGAGATAGCTTCAATGGAAGCACCAGATGTCTCGCTAGGCACCTACCACACCTCAGCACTGACTCCATACCACGGGCACTTGACACCGCTGCCCGCTCCGGTTATTCCTCTACGCAAACGAGGTCGACCAAAGAAGAATAAGTAGCCGCCACGCTACTACAGACCTGGATCTTCGACGGGACGTTCCTCGATCCAGAGGGGGAGGATGTAGCGCGCCGTTTTTACGCTTGCCACTACACCATCTCTTTCCCCCGTACAGCGCCATCCTGCTCACCCACCCCTAAGCAAACCAGGATGCGCCGACGCCTTCTGCGCATCTCCCACCCTCGAGCCGCTACATAAACCACACCCCGCAACAAGGAATGGGCTATATAACAGGCTGCGCGCCCTAAATCAGTCAGTTCGTCTGCAGCTCGCTCTTGGCTAGTACGCTCTCTTAGTTGCGCTTCGTCCTCTGGCACGACCCTCTAAGGAGTATTCTACTACCATAAGTAAAGCACCAACCAGACCCCCGACTGCTGCCTTAGTTGCGCTTCGTCCTATGGTACGACCCTCTAAGCAGAACCACAGTCAGTTTTGTTGTTCCCAAAGCCTAACGGCAAGGTTCCCTCCGATCCCTTGCTCAGTTAATTAGTGAATTGATACATTGTGACTATTTTTACCATATTATGTGATCTGTGAACTTACTTACTTTAAATAAATAACCTTTTACCAACAATTGTGTTATAATTTTTATACACACATTCGGCACTTTTAGCAATTCTTCTTCAGAGATATATTTTTTATTGGATTTGTGGACCAGAAGAACAAAAGCATTTAAAGATTTTTGAAGTGAAACTTTCTTAGCCCCGCTAGAGTAATTTGAAATTCGGATGAAACAGAAAATACGCACTACGGCACCTGCGAAGCATCAAACTACGCTTAAAGCTTCTATTAGACGATAGGTCTGCGGTCATTGGTCGCTTTGTTTTTTTACGGGTCGTCGGAATATGATGCGTCAATTCGCGCTACGCCGAGCGCGTCCCATAGCGCAGCGGTATAGTGCATCGCAAATAACAACGGCTAGAGAAATTCAGCGGACGGAGGTTCGAATCCTACGAAATCCAAAAAAAAAACATTTTGAAATGAAACTATCTTAGCCCCGTTGAAACGGAAATGACGCCTACAGCACCTGCGAAGCATTATACTCCTAACAAGGCTCCTATTGGTTGAGATATAAAATGGAAACGACGCGAGGTCTGCGCTCATTAGCCTGCTCGCTGCGCTTTGATTATGACCTCACTTTTCAAGGCTCCTTGGTTCTTCAGTTTGAGATTGTTTTGGTAAAGTTTCGCTTCTACCTCATGTTAACTGCACTCGATTTTTTTTTTCATTTTCTCCACGTAAATAAATTCCCTCAGGGCGTACGACATATTTGAGGATAGGAAGGAGAGGAAGTTCTAGGAAGGAAAGGAATATGAGGGTTAGGTAGGAATCTGGGCGTCAGTGTGTTCAGGAATGACGAACGCACGAATCCATCCCTTCCACTGCGGTGTAAGGCTTATAGGTCAAGAGAGTCCAGTCCTCAACCAGTCTCTCACGATCCGGCACACCACATCACAAAAGCATCCGCCGCCAAGAACACAAACCTCACCCCATAATCCCGAGTTCTCCTGCTAAGACACAAGACACCAAACGTAGTGAATCACTTGGGGAGACCTGTGGCAGGGGTGTTGGTTATCCAATAAATTGTTCCCAAAGACGTTGAGAAATAATACAGGTATTTTAAGGTTTTCTATAGGTCTGGAAAATTTTCAAAAAAAATTATAATGGTGTCTGGAAAATAGTGGTACAAGCGGGAAACATATCTACATCACACAAAGAACCCAAATTTAAAAAAAATTAATATTCAATAAATGAAGGACAAACATTCCCGGGTTAACATCGACCAAGTATAGCAAGTACTTGGTCGAAGCGGGTTAAGAATAATCAGACATTTGAAAATCTCATAATACCACCACACAAAGTGGAAAATGTTGCTTGTGTAGTGATGGAGGACTTAGCCAGCCGAGGAATTCGACACGCGAATTTATTAGCTATGTGTATATCTACCCGTCATGTAACATAATATTCTACTTCGTCATCAAACTACCAAGCATACTTTTGATTCATGCTGTACTGTTCTCACACTCAAACAAGCAGGTAGGTGGTACTAGGTACCTAATTTAATTATTGCCTAAGACTTGTGTGACTCCAGTGCGGCGGTTGATTCAGGCATTCAAGCCTTGTTTAGAATTCCTGAAATCCTGTTAGGGGCAATACCCGAAACGCCGCGCGTAGAATGTAAGAGGGTTTAACAAAGTGGGTGCCCGCTGTTGGTTTACGACCGCTGCACAGTGTGACAAAATTGTAAGGATCAAGTTAATACAAAAAGGACTTCACACTCCTGTCAAGGAAGCCTTGTCAAGAGATTAAAGCCAGATGTTGTCAAGTTAACATAATTTAACAATAGTAATTTCAAATGTGATGCACGTAACATTTTAAAATACACGATTATTTTTTTATTATTTTGCAGCCATCCATATAATCGTTATCGGCGCAGTGATCAGAATAGTTGCCTTCGAAACACATGATCGAAGTTTGATTCTTAGCCGTAAAATTGTTTATTTATTTATTATTTAAATACATACATATTTTTTAATTTTTGAAAACGCATTTTTTTTGAATTTTGTATTTAATTTTAATATTTTCATAAATGTTCTGTGGTGTAATAAATTTATAAGAAATATAAGGATGATATTTTGAACAAATCGCGGTCTATTAATAATTAATTTGTAACGATTGTAACTTTTCAAGTGAAAACTTCTTTAGCAACGTTGTGATTTGGAACTCGATGAAACGAAAAAGTGACACTAAAAAGAGACAAACACATGCATGTATAGTATTTAGCCTGTGAGAGAATGAACCGTTTTCTTCTTTGTGCGGTGCTTCGTAGCCTTCCTACGTGTATTTAAAATGAATGATTTTTGCATTTTTATATACAAATTCTTTAACAAATCTAATAAGCCTAAATTTTGAATGAGAGAGCTAGGTATAATGCCAGTAGCCGAAATAACAAATGGTAATATTTTTATATTCCGAGAATGTCAAATTCTTTTAATCTCATTTTCTAAATCTGTATATTTTCTTATTTTTTCAGAAACAGATGTTTGAATATTACAGGAATTTGGAATAGCGACATCAATGATATAAGTTTTTTATTTTTTTATTTTGTCATAAAACTATATCGAGTTTCTTATAACTAATTTTTCCGTTGTTAGTATAATTATGTCATAACACATTTTCGTATTCATAATATTTCGTTCGTATTCATAATATACCTAGTACTATATTACAGCGGTCAATCAAGTTATGTTTAATTACCAAACTTTGGTGAATTATTTTTAAAACCTTATTGTGCCTAAATGTATACTCGGACGGCGCTAATACAGAACATCCCGATATAATATGTTCTATAGTTTCCAGTAAATATATAGTTTGTGTCTTTGATTATATGCTTCCTTTTATTTTTAATATTAATGACTGTCTTGAATGGGAAGCATAAATCCTTCTATTTCTGCGCTCAACTCTATAATTTCAACTCAATACTCAACCATAATAAATAAATAAAATAAATAAATAAACCATTTGTTTGATGAAAGTTAGTCAATATACGTTTGGTTGAGATAATTGAATATTTGACCAGGAACCTATTAATTCCTGGTTGGTATTTATAAGAATGTTGGCATCCTCGTTGTATACATTTAAAGATGTAATGTTTCTATGTGATTTCTAAGCTATTAGCTTTCCCATGGAAAAAAATTATTAGCATTTATAAAAAAATTATATATGTACATATATAATTTTCATTTTATTATTATTTAGACATCTTGTTTGCTCCTTGATTTCGTTGTGCCAATTTATAATTTATAAAAGTACATAAGCACCTACGTTTTATTAAGTTCATAAAATTATTTTGTTCGTAAAACTGACTATATGTAAGAATATTCAGTATACTTTGCAACTTGACAGTTGAGAAACCGTTTGCTTTGAAAAATGTTAATATTTTTTATTAAGTAGTGGCATAAACAAAGATCGTTATTTTCATTCAATATAATGTGCTTGTCGCTACAGTTAACGGTTGAGAACCCCTGTTTTGTTAAGGCACACTGATTTGTCGGTTTGTGTGATGTGTTAGAATGGGCACTTGGGTTGACAATGCCATTCTTCTCCCGCCAATCCACAAGCCAATGGTTTCCAATCATAAAGTTTGACATTCAGTTTTGAGGCACTTTGAAAAAAAATTATAAAAAGGTTTAAAAAATGATTATGCATACGAATTTTTACAGGGACACGAACACAATATTAAACTGAAAAAAGACTTTGTAAAATCGGCAAAAATTACATTAATAAAATTGCTAGATCTGCAAATTTACATTTAAACTCATAAGTAAAATTAATATATATTGTTTTTTCAAATATCACGGGATAGTCTGTATCCTTGAATTGGCACTTCCAATTTTGAAAATGAAAACAATGTTTTTTTTTAAATATTATGTTAAAGCTTGATATTTTATCACTTATCTGAATTCTTGACACAATTAGTAATGACATTTTAATTCATTCTAATTTAATTCAACAACGCCATTTCATCGAATAAGTGTGGGTTGTTTCAAAGAATTTGATCAACTCATCAAATTTCGAAATTAATTTTTAAGCTCTGTATTAGTTTTATTTAAGTTCTGTCGTTATATAATTATATGCCAGCTGCTTTACAAAACAGAAATAATAACAGAACTTTCAAAAAATTTACCTCGAAATTTGATGGATTGTTTAAATTGTTTGAAACAACCCGTCCTAAGATAGACGGATTGACCCACAAAAAAATTAGATTTTTTGGTTTTTGAAGTTTTAAATTTTCATGGCTGAACAATCTTTCAGTATCGCTTTGGTGAGAGGCCACCATTTAAAATCGAAATTTTGCTTGAAATGTGTTAAACTTTATCTATCTAGTAACAAGATTTGAATAAAAATAGCCATCCTCCATCTTATTTCTCCATTCCTTCGCAATTCATTTCGAATCACATTGATTGTTCCTCTGATCAATATCAATAAGACTATCAGGCGGTATTTACAAAATAAAGTGTTATCTTGTCGTTTACTTTAATAAATTTATATGTAAGAATACTTAAAACAACTTTTTAAGAATCTATATTATTTAATGAAATAATTTGATTGGTTTTTAATTAATTTGATTATTAAAAATATTTAAATTTCTATTGAAATTTTTCCGAATCTATATATCTATCTATCTTCTATATAAATAAAAATGAATCGCCGAAATGTATGTAAGCGCATAACTTCCGAACGAATGCACCAAATTGGATAATTCTTTTTTTTTGTGTGTTCGTTATTGTCAGGACAAGGTTTGTATAAAACAACTGGTGAGTTCTGGCATTATGAAATTTGTATAAAAAAATAGCAGCCGGTGGCACGCGAGCTGTTTGAAAAATTAATGTACCGGGACTGAATGTATGGAATGCGGGAAGGGGGAGGGTGGAGGCTAACTCGGGTAGGAGGTTCGCAGGAGGGGGAGGGGAAATGAACCAAGGAGGGGAACCTGGGTGGGGGGGAGGGGAAATCATGAGGGGGGTTCGAGGGACGGGGCAAGGTGGGGAGTAGAGAGGGAAGAAGGAAGGTGGAGGAGGCGGAGTGGGAACGCGATAGGGGAAGGGTACGAGGGAGAGAAAGGGGACGAATGGGAAAGGACACGCAGGGAGAAACAATTTCTTAATAAATGGCATAGCATGTCGGGTACCAGCTAGTTTCTAATATTTCTAAAAGATCTAAGTGAAAACCACTAACGTTAGTTTGTAAAATTTTAAAACCAGTAATTATATCAAATGAATGGTTGAATTCAATTAGATGGTTAGCAAATTCCGAATAATTATTGCTATTTAGACATCTCGAAGGTTCCTTATGCCTCGTTTCAAAATTTCTGCAAGTTTTACCTATGTAAAAATGGTTGCAATCATTATAATTCATTTGGTAAACTCCGGATTTTTTAATTTTTTTAATTATTTCATTAATAAAATGGTGCCACAAAGTGAATTTGCAAAATTTGAAGTCTATATTAGGAAACGTACCCATACTACGTGACACGTTTAGGGGGGGGGGGTCTTCAAAATGTCACGCACCATACAAATGAGCGGCGGGTTGCTTAGGATTTTGGTCACCGGGGGAGGGGGGGGGGGGTTAAAAATTGCAAAAAGTTGGTCACGTAGTATGGGTACGTTCCCTAATACTTGTATGGCGTCCCTGCAGCAACTCTAAAACGGTTCTAAATTGATTATTAAAAACAGCAAACAACTTATTGTTATAATGAAACTTTATAGTGGAATAACTCTTGTGACAAAATACACATTTTCAGTAACGTTCCCAGTTTGCCATATGAAACTACATTTCGAAATCACTGCCACACCAATAATGGTTTGAATTCTATGCTTAGGGTGTCATAAAATAATAAAACGATTATTTCCCGAATAGACTCTTAGTGTGTGGTCATTCATAGGTCCCTAAGTTCCTGGTACAATACCTTTGTGTCCATTCTCTGTCCCATTTACCGAAAATTCCATAACACTTGACAAGGGTGAGTTTGTAATTATGCCCGTAATTGATTTCTGGTTAAGAATTACAATGAATAAGTATGGTGAGTCAGAAATGAAGGGTTTTTTTTTTAATTTCTGTAAGTCGGTTCACCCCTCGGAACCCTTGCGCTAAATAAATAAGACGGCAAACTCTGATTGATTTAGCAAAGTTTCAAACCTTTCAGCGTAAGGAGCTTTTGAAGTAGGTACTGTTATTGGCTTTGAATTTTGCTAATAATTATTAGAGTGTTGTTAAATGCGTAGTTGAGGAATCACAATAGCTTCGTCCAGACACTCCACACAACCGTTCCCAACCAGCAAGTATGTTATTATATACTTGAACAACGATGGGATGGACCGAATTCATTATTATTGTCATATTTAATTTCACATGCTTTATTTTGCAATTTTTAATTCTTTTATTTATTTGCTAGCGGGGACGGCACATTTGAGACAATTTCACACGCTTTGTTTTGCAATTTTTAATGCTTAATTATTTCTTTGCTAGTTGGGAACGTTGGGAACGGCTCACGTGCGTTGTGTGAAACTACTAAGATGAAGCCATAGTAAATAATGCAAAATCACACAAAATCATATGTTTTTGTTTTGAAAATTTGATCTCTTAGAAGTATTATAGAAGCTTCTTTTAAATACTGCGTGTAGAAGTTCTTGTAGAACATACCTTGGCCCTTAAACATATCGGTCAGTTTTTAATGCCGTAATAAGTCTTTTAATGAGCCTATAAAAAAATAAAATATAAAGTCCGTAAAAAACACTTTTAAGTCCAAACTCTCCTATTTATAAATCCCTTTTCGGATATGGTTTTATTGTTTAATGTAGCAAATTCAGTTTCTTTTATAATAATCGCAAAAAAAAAATATTTTTACGCCCGAAGTTCACAAAATAAAATAAAATATGTATTTTTGCGTTGTTATTTTACAATACAACCGGCAGTAGACGAATTTGGATTTTCAAAGTGAACTCTACGCCGTCCACCGAAGGCCTACATAACTAGTCACGCCCGTTTTTTTATCAGTTCGCCCCCGAACGGAGCGGGAAACGGACGCTAGGCTCCACGTCGCGTTGTTCCGTGAAATCAATTTTAAAATTCTGTTTTACTACAATAAACAATGCGTAAAAAATGAGTTTATGTTTTTTACTGGCCTTTAGGAAATCAACCTGTAAAAAAAATTCTCAAAGACCCTTTTCAACCTTTCCAAAAGCTTTTTCTCAAGTATTTTTAAACTCCTCCCATAAAAGGGCGTGAATTTCGATTTCGATTTTTTCCGGGACTATTGGATCGCCTTAACCAGAAACTATTGGCCCCTGTACACCAGTCTGATCGGGTGTCAACAATTTCGTAAGTTTATAAATTAGGTTAGATGAGATATGATTCTAGATTTTCACGCAAAAAGTATTTTTGTTATTTATTTCTTTGGTGTTATGCCGTGTTGTGCTACCTCCTCCTTTAGTCGACGTTTCGGACAGCGTTACAGTGTCCATCATCAGGTCAGATGTGTACAACACGGATATATGATCAGGGCAGATGTGCACAACACGGCATAACACCGCAAAAATAAACAACAAAAATAGGTTAGCTGAGGTTAAGAATATTACCTTTAAACATTGTGTAAATATTTGTACCTAATATTGTAAACAATTATGCATGTTTAAATCCCAATATCGTTCGAGAGTGTTGTAAGTATAAACCCAGTAATATATTTAAGGTAAAATTCTATTCGTCATTTGATTTTACTTTGGAAGAAGATTAAATTAAAAAAAAAATTCCTTAAAAAAACCCTCCACACAGCATCCCCAAAGATGACATAGGCCATGAGGGAAATTGTTTTCCTCAGGGCCTCCTGTGTGGAGCTCACGTAAAAAAAAAATGCACGAAGTCCAATAAAACTGCCATGCGTTTGCATTAATTTGATATTGGGTTGGGGGTGTAAATTACGTTATTCGTTCTTTTGCTAATGTTGTTTTCATTTTTTTCAAAATTATTTTTGTTTTAAAATAGATAATCATAGTTTGCAGTATTAATAACTTACAGATATTGAACTAACTAACCATCACGCCGTTTCCCGCAGGGGTAGGCAAAGAGGACCGACCGCCAAACATCCCGGTCTTGGCACACATTCCTTGCCCCGTTTACATTCATACAACGTCTCATACATTCTCTTCTATTATTCTGACTCTTGACATGGCCCGACTCAAGTATCTGATTCACTTGGTCGTGCCATGTCTTTCTTGGGCGTCCTCGACTTTATGTGCTTTTGAGTTATTTCCAAAGATATTGGAATATAAGTAGATGTGCTATCTGCTGTTTTTACTATGTGGGTCTGCGCTTCCGGGTGTCGCCGATATTGTTTACCAATTAACAAATAAACTAAAAGAACAAATAATTAACGAATAAACCAAACGAACGTTAAACTAAATGAACGAATTCTTTCCTTATTCAAAATATATTGTTAACCAATATTAATGCACATTTTCAAAAAATCAACGAAATGAACAAATTCTTTTTGTATGAAAACTACGCTAATTAGCGCGTAGTCCGGAGACAGTTGCGCGGACACCATAGCATATCTCTTCTGTATTTGAATATCTTTGGTTATTTCTAAAACTAGCACCGTCCCATCTTATAATGCCATAAGTGATTGGAATTAAAATTGCAATTTTGCAGCCATGAAAATATCCAGCCCAACATAGATAGGGCAGCAGAAGAAGACGATTATATCAATAATATGAATTAGAGGCAAAATATAATATGAAAATGCTTGTCAAATCGTTTGGATGATAAATATGAACCAAAACTTTATCCCTTATTCACGCAGAACCGCTTATCCAATAACATTTATGTCAGATAGCCACAGGCCTGTTTCCTACCATAGTGGAAAAACATGCCGTAAAAATTTTGTCATAGTCTTTTTTTAGAGAAGTATTGTAGATTTTAGCAGATTTTTCAATAGTGAACAGCTGCTAATACTACCTAAACCTTTACAAATCTCAAGTATTGAATTTGGACGAATTTGTCCAAAAATTGGATTTTGGGCGCCACCTCTGGGCTGAAGCCCCAGGTGGAGCCCCAAAAATTACCCGGGTTACGAATAACCTGACAATATTTGAAAATCTCCGAAAACCACCACAGTAAGCGGAAAATTTTGTTTGTGGAAAAAAAACTATTTTTAAGCGTTTGTAATGGTCATTTTATGAACATTCTCCAGCCCTGAAGAGTCCTAAATTCTCCAGTTTTTCAAAATAAATATATTAACTCTACTTCTGCCACTAATCTTTTCATAAATGTAATACTAATAGTGATGGGGGTAGTAAATGTAAAATCGTGCAATGTCCAGTGTTTTAAATATAAGGTCCTCCGCGTGCAAAGCCGTATCTTCTCCAAACATAAACTTTCTAATTAAAGTGTGTTTATCAGAAGTGATCTGCCAGGTAAGTATGTTTCTGTAACTATTTTTTGTAAATAGTAAAATTAGGTAGAATCTAAGAATTCTTAATAAATTGTACATCGCTCTTGAGGTGACTTTTCACAAAAACGGAGCTCTACAAATTATCAAATTATTATTATTATTATTTTTATGTGTCGTGATGGAGGATTTGAATTAACAATGCCTGGGACCCAGACGTGATACCAACTCAGCCATTGACCGGTCAAGTCATACAATTGCATTTTTTTTTTAAAATTAGCTCTTACACAGGAGGCCCCGATGAAAATAATTCCTCTTAAGGCCTATATCATATTTGGGAATGCTGTGGGGAGAAGGAAAGTAAGGAAGAAGTGCAAGGCGATGTTCTGAGAGAGTACGGCTAGATAAGTCAAAGGGACTCCCTCAACCATTCTCTACCGATCCGGCCTGCCATGCAGCTGGTGGGCAGAAGCATCCGCTGCCAAGACGCGGACAACCATGAACCACTCACTCCATGAACCCGGGCACCCCTGTTAAGTCAGCAAATGTAGCGAACCACTTGGGGTGACCTATGGCAGAGGTGTTGGTTATCCAATAAATGGTTCCCGGGGTGTCAGTCTCTATACCCGCCTCCCAAACTGTCAAACTCCCAAAAATCAATATTTTTTGCCATCTAACATTTTGCCCACCACAAAACAGCCAGTCGCGTGCAACAGGTTAACATACAATAAAAAACCTTCCCAAATAGTCGGTTCTAACGAGATTTTAAAGATTGTGAATGCACCCAAATCCGAAACCGTCGGTGCATAATGGCGGGCCCATTTGCACGGTAGCCAGTGACTAATACGCATTAATTTATTGCGCGCATCGGCCCACCTGCTCGACCAAACGCCGACAAAGGAGGTACGGGGAACAAAAAGAGAGACGGGAGCCGCTGGGAGCTTAACCGTCGGAGCGCGGCTGACTAAACGAGATTAACTCCAGTGATTAGAAATTAAAACCACTTTCTTAATAATGTTTTAAAGTTATGTTTCTAGGGAAAAAATATCTTTTCGTTCAATTTAACAGTGAGATTAGCTTTAAAAATTGATAGAAATTTTTAAAGTTTTGTTTATTCACATCACAAGAAGGACGAAATAGAAGAATTTGGGAGGCGGGTATGGGTACCGCTGCCCCGGGAACCATTTATTGGATAACCAACGCCTCTGCCACAGGTCACCCCATGTGGTTCGCTACGTTTGGTGACTAAGTGGTCTTGGCGGCCATTGCGCTTGTCCACCGGCTGTATGGCAGCGATCGGGAGCGAATGGTTGAGGGATTGCCTTTGACTTCTCCAGTCGTATTCTCTCGGTACATCGCCTTGCACCGCAGTGGGAGGGACGGATTCGTACATCCGTCACTCCTGGATAAACTGACCCCCAGATTCCTACCCACACCTAATACCCTTTCCTTCCCAGAATTTCACTTCTTCCTTTCCTGAAAAGACCCTCCACACAGCATCCCCAAAGATGACATAAGTCCTGATGAAAATAATTCCCCACACTGCCTCCCGTGTGGAGCTAAAAATATTAAATTATTAATTTAAATAAAATAATAAAAAAACGCTCTGCGGCCATAGAGATATCAATGTATGCGGCGAATGGTTGGTAACTGCACAGTCAACCGCACAATATCTTAATTGATATAATTTACAATTAAAGGAATACCTACTTGCGTTTTTGTTTTTTATTTGATTTATAGCACCAGATTTAAATGTCTGGGTTAAATTTTCCCCACAGGAAAAACTAAACTCTTTCACACACTTTCTCAAATGATCATCTAGTCAATCCACGCTATGCAATTACACTATATAAGTATAATAAATACAAAACAATACAAGAACAACATGTCAACCTACCAGAAACCAAATATAATAATTCACCGACTCCAGACATTTTCATGTCAGAGGGTTCGGCTCTGTGGAACTCCTAATTGGACCTATTAATCCTACTGATCCCTCAATATAAATATTTAAATAATCTTTTGTAATCCTACATGTATTTAAAATGACTGATTTTTGCATTTTTGCATATAAATTCTTTGACAAATCTAATATGCCTAAATTTTGAATGAAAGAGCTAGGTACAATGCAAGTAGCCGAAATAACAAATGGTCATATTTTTATAGTCTGAGAATGCCAAATTATTTTAATCTCATTTCCTAAATCTGTATATTTTCTTATTTTTTCAGAAACAGAATTTTGAATATTACAGGAATTTGGAACAGTTACATCAATGATATAAGTTATTTTTTTTAAATTTGTCAGGTAAAACTATATCAGGTCTATTATGACTAATTGTTCTGTCTGTTAGTATGGTTTTATCATCATATATTTAAAAAAAATCATTTTCTAAAAATGAATTTGGTTCATATTCATAATATGGTAAATTTGAATTTTATACTAAGATTAATTACTTTAATTTGTTTAGATGGATATTATTTAATTGTTTTTTTTTAAATTTTATTACTTATATTATATTGCGTATATTAAATTAGAGATTGGATTTAAATGCAGTATTTTTTATGTAATTTCATTTAATTGGATTTTAATTTTATTATTTACATATTTTGTGTACTATATTAGATGCACTGCTAAAAACCACTTACATTCACGTTTTCTCAATATAATCAATGATATATAAACAAAATGTGTAAAATTGTAAAAATCTATTAATGAATAAATGTTTTTATTATTATTATTGATACTATGTAGAAGTAGAGTAACAACTACACAAAATATGAAAACGAGGATGTGGGAAGAGGAAAGCTGAAAAGTACCAATTAATATCTAATCACTAAACATAGCTATAATCAAGTTGTTACGATATACGAAACGCCTCCTCTCAAATTGGAGCGCACGCCACTGTACAGACAAACAGTTTCGCTCCCTCGCCGCAAGTGCGCCGCGCGCTGACGGCGGCGGAACGCCAGCCTCGGTCGGCCGACTAGCGAGCCCGCCATTCTTCCGAGCCCGCTCTGGGCGCACGTGTATCGTGAACCACGCCGCACTGTTCTGGAACATTCCACAACGCCACTATGGCGGTTGTTATTTTGTCTAGTGACTGGCGGGAATGCCAAGAACGGCTAAATTCCCCTCCACATAACCGAATCTCCAAGAGACCAGCCTACTGCTGTGAGTACCATGAGCTATTTAACCCCTCTTTATTGCGCGTGTTCCTTGTAAATGCAACGCGAAGATAAATGACCGCCCCCAGAGAGATTTTAGGGCCAAATTCACCCGATTTAGATAGAGTTACTGTTGCTACCCTGTACTACTCTGCTTGCATTATTGTATCATTGTGTTTACGAAAGAATTCTATCCAATACAACTGTTATTTACCGTAGCCACTTGTTTCACTGTCTCCCCCAGCCCGTAGGATTTGAGCTTATTTCAGGGATGCCACACAAACGCCTCAGAGATCCTACCACCCTGATGATAGTCTCCTCCGCTATGCTGACCATTCTGAGCTAGTCTGTCGGCAGAAGGTAGGCACCTCAGGTAGGTGTACTTAGCAAAGTAAAGCGACGACTATTTGATTCTTCTACTCTGGATCGAGACAGAAATTTATATTAGCACTAACCTAATAAATTTATAATTATTTCGACTAACTTTTAGTGAAGATTCCTCAACAGGAAACGAATCCGTGACCCTTGAGCGTTTAGCAAAGGATTGGGTCTGATTTTATAATGTCTGTGAATATTTTGAATGATTGTCCTTCTGAAAGCAATAATTATTCCGTACACCTGTATACAGGGTTCCAGTGATTCTTGAAGTAAAAGTAATTATTTGGAGTAAAAACGTTTTATAAAATTTTGGTCTCTTTTTTTTTCTTCAAATTCAAACAAAAAAAAATGTCGTCACTGGTCACTCAGCCGAGTGCCCGACCAAACCCTTACCCCATCCCCAAATATTCAACACCTATTTTTTTATGTTTTTGAAGAAAAAAAAATCAAAAATGTCAGCGGAGACCAAATTTTCATTTATGTTTTTAACTCCAAATAACGTCAATAAATTTAATAAATCAAACGTCACGTACTTCGAGGGGAGAAGTATCACTTGCTCCAATTGGTATTGACAGGCAAGATAGAGGGTCGCCGAGGGCCTGGAAGGAGACAAATGTTTTGGCTGCGAAATGTACGAGAGTGGACCGGCATTAGAAGTGTGGAGGAGCTATTCCGGTCAGCGCAAGACAGAGAGACATTTTCCAGAGTGATCGCCAACGTCCGGGGGACCTGATAGGGCACACCAAGGGAAGAAGAAATAACGTCAGGAATCACATAATAATACGTCCCTTAATACCCACACCCGCCTCCCAAATTATTTTTGCATCAATTTTTATTTTTGCCACAATTTTAACTACATTTCGACCATCATAACACGGGCATAAGCATAGCATGGTGGCCGAAAAATCCACAAATGATATGACCATTCAAAGCAATGAATAAAGAAAAAAAAAAAAAAAAAAGTTTAATTACATTTAAATATGAAAACAATTTATTATATTGTTGTGCATTATTTGTTGGTACCTACCATCCTGTACAGCAAAGCAACGCTACAAAAGCATTTTATGCATCCGTACGCATTTTGGCAAACTTAAAACAAGTATTTTTTTATGAACTTATAAACTTAGTGTCTATTAAGAGGGTATAAACCAGAGAAAACCAGAAATATGTCATTTTTAAATCAGATTTTAGACTTATTGACTCATTTCCACAAAAATTATAAACTGATTTCGAAAGATTTTTCTTTTATCTAGGAAACGAATGTTTTAAATTTTGAGAAAAAATGCTTATTTTTAGTATAATAAGATTATACCATAGGTCGTTGTCAGATTTGTTAAATTTTCAAAAAAGATTTTGTATTATACAACATCCATTTCGAATCATATAATCATACAGTAAAATAAATCAATACATTATCTGGGAAACGCATGTTTCAGAATTTTAATTTTAGTTTAAATAAAATCATTAAAAAATATATATGTACTTGTGTTTCTTGACGAAAATAGGTCCGTTTGTGTATTTATTTGCGCACTTACAAACCAATAGATTTCAGATTTTTTTTCATTCTTATTTAAGTTAGACATTATTGAAACATGATAAATACTTATGATTAAAAAATAATTACAAAAGAACATAATTTTAATAGTTTTATCATCACGCCTTTCAGCATTTTTGGATGTAGGTATAAATTAAAGCAAATTTGTAATGAAATAAAATCGATATTGAGTTATAATTTTTAAAAGCTGGTAATAATTAATCTTTCTCATTGGAACCGCCTTGTACGATCGTGAAAACAACTTTTGACGAAATGTGGATTTTCGGCCGCTGGCTGGTTAAACGCTCTTAAGGGTTTTAGCACAAAAACTAAGTTAATTAATTAGGGTTAAATTAACAAAACAGATACAAGCGTAACAACATCCAACATGCTGTAGGTATTTTAGACATCAGATCGGCCCTTGTAATCGATTCCAATCGAAGCTTAACTGCAACAGCCTGAAGCCCAAGGTCTGTCCATAAAGTAGAGCGAAATGAGGCGAGGCAGAGCAGATGGTCCATTAGTCCAACCAAACCACATCAGCGTCATTACTTAGCTTACTCGTACGAACAACTGAACAGAGCGGAGTGTTAAGATAATCGAATAATCGAGTGTAAAATGGGGCCTCGTACGGGTTAAGGTGATACTTAAAAGAATTTGTAACCTACTCTTTCATAGATGGTGCGAATTTAGCTATTTTAGGGAAAAACCACTGGTAGAGGATATCCAATAAACGGATCCCGGGGCGGCGCGGCGGTAACCGTACCCATCTCCCAAATTCCAAGCCCCAACTTTCAAATTTTTGAGGTTAGTAATAACAAATAATATTGTGAAACACGTGTTGTCCATCTAGTGATAACTATATGAAATAATCATTTGGTTTGACTTTTTGACAGATGTTATGAAGAGAACCCCGTACATTTTATGCTGTCTGTAGGTATAATGGTAATGGTGCTGATTTTAACAAAATCAAATTTTATTTGATTTTTATTATTATTATAATTTACAAGTACAAGTAGGTATATTACATTGGATTTAGTAATATAGGGTGTCCGAGGGTAAAGTGTATTAACCTCGGGAGGTGATTCTACATGATAGTACAAGTAAAAAAGATAAGTAAAATTTTCCAAATTTCAACTTTAGGGGTAGTTTTGAGGTAAAAAGATAAAATTAGTCCGGCGTGTGCGGCCAGATTTATTATTTTCCGCTGTTTCCGCTCTTAGCAATTAAGATCGTACTTCACACTAAGGATTTTTAGTAGGTACGTCTTTTTGTATGGGAAAAAAAATATTGGAATTTCAAAAAAAGTTGTTAACCTTTTTTACTTCTATCGTCATGTAGAATCACCTCCAGAAGTTATTGCACTTTACCCCCGGACACCCGTATAGTTCTTTCATTTGAACGTGCGTATTCCCTGAAATATTGCCATCTTTTGAGGGTAGTTTCAAATCCGCAAGTTTGTAACCGCCCCCAAATGGGGATGCTTTTTAATGCAGTCTCTTTGTCGTGATTTTAGTTCTCCTTTTAAAGTGATTGCTTAAAAGAACTTATCACTCAAAAACAAATAACACACAACATTCATTTCTCCGAAGGACGCGCACAAAATACAATGATATCTTTTACGACGCTGATATTTTCCATTTGTCCTCAGGCCAATTTATTAAATTCATAATAGAAAAAATCAAAACAAATTGTTAATTATGAACTCTCCACCCCTGCTGCATGTTTTCCTTCTTCTTATAATAATAATAATATTTGGATGATTTACATATCCCACATGCTTTAATTTGTGTATTTTTTTTTCATTTCTGTTGTACATATATATATTTTTTCTTTTTTTCTACCACTTTATGTTTTCTTTTATGTTTTAATCTATGTTTATATATATTATAAATTTTAGCGGAAACTTCGCTGGTTAATGCAACCATGTAATATGTTACTCTATTATGAAAATATGTATAACTGTTTGTTTCCTTAATAAACTAAAATAAAATAAAAATAAAAAAGAATTCATAATCTACTCTTTAATAGATGGCGCGAGTTTAGTTTTTATAGATGCCGTGGGTCTATTTATGGACAAAACTATTTATTCATGTTCATATCGCCTTTATAAGAGCGCAAACAATTAATTCATCTTAACATTTTAAATTATATCTTGTAAAAAACTTATTTTCCTAAAATAATTAAATTCGCGCCATCTGTGAATAAGTAGATACTGAATACTTTTAAGTAATCACCAAGGTTAAACGTATCGTACGTTATAATATACGCCTTCACAGATGGCGCCAATTAAATTATTTTTGGTTTTTAATACTTTTTGCATGCAATGCTTTAAATTATTAAGGTGAATTAATTGTTTGCGCCCGTACATATTTAATATGAATATGAATAAATAGTTTTGTCCATAAACGAACCCAAATATTTCAAGAAAGGCTGAAAAATACAATATTTGATTGAGTCACCGATACAAAATTGAATTTGTCAGCCTTTCTTAAAATATTTGGGTTTGGTTTATAGAGAAAAACAAACCTTAATATTTTAAAGCACAACGTGCAAAAAGTACAAAAAAACCAAAATAATTTAATTGGCGCCATCTGTGAAGGCGTATATTATAACGTACGTTACGTTTAACCTTGGTGATTACTTAAAAGTATTCAGTTAATTCATAGATGGCGCGAATTTAATTATTTTAGGAAAAAAGATTTTTACAAGATATAATTTAAAATGTTAAGATGAATTAAGTGTTTGCGCCCTTATAAGGGCGATATAAATATGGATAAATAGTTTTGTCCATAAATAGACCCACGCCATCTATGAAATCTATGAACACTAAACTCGCGCTATCTATGAAAGAGTAGGTTATGAAATCACTTTAAAAGGAGAACAAAAATCACGACAAAAAGAGTGCTTTAAAAAGCTTCCCCATTTGGTGAGGGTAACAAATTTTCGAATTTGAAACTATCCTCAAAAGGTGGAAATATTTTAGGAATACATGTTCAAGTGAAAGAACTACGTATTTCATATTACCACGAGATGGGTATCACATGGTTTACAATATTATTTTGTATGGGTTCCACCGCCCCGAGAATCGTTTATTGCATACTTATGCCCTGCCATGGTCATTCCAAGTGGTTCGCCACGTATGGTGAGTTAGCATATTGCCCGAGGTCACGAGGGTAAGGTTTGGTTAGGTCTTGGCGGCGGATGTGTTTGCTCGCCTGCTGCATGGCGGGCCGAATCAGGAGAGACTGGTTGAGGTAGTCCTTTTGACCTCTCCAGCTGGAATTTTGCGATCAATCATCTTGCATCGAAGTGGGAGGAATGGATTCATAGTTATGGACATACTGACTTCCAGATTCCTACCCACCCCTCATACCTTTTTTCCTTCCCAGAACTTCCTCTCTTTCCTTCCCCTAAAAATACCCTCCACATAGCATCCCCAAAGATGACGCGAATTGAATTGCAACAGAAGGAAATTGTTGTCCTCGGAGCCTCCTAATTGGAACTAATTAAAGATCGCATTTTTTTAAACTTTATTACACATTTAGAATACATGTCACAAAAATAATTTGGTTTTTATGTCGGTCATAATACTAACATCGTACTAGGTGAGCTGCGAGAGCTCATAGGTCAGACGGATAGCTAATAAATTCGCTTGTTTTCATCAGTTTTGCTAAGGTTACATGTAAAATAGAGCAGTGGTAAAAGAGAATAAAAATATCCTGATCTAAATTTCTACTATATTTTATCAAGGAATCGTTAACATCATGATATTTTACATTTCTTTAGAGCTCAATTTTTGATATTCAATGCTCAATCAATTTTACACTCTTCAAGTAACAAAGTTTTGGTAATTTCCAGTTTTACCTGTTCGCCCTTTGATGGGCAAATATGAAATGAAATAGTGAAAATAAAGCCTTTGAATTTTTTTAACAGCTTAATTATTGCTAATTTACGAAGCTAAAACCCGATAAAAGCTTTCTTAGAACAAAAAAACGCACTATTAATGAAGAAGCGAGGCTAGCAGGCCGCGATGGAGAGCCGATACCAACCCTGATGTACTGCAGTGAGGCAGAGGAATTGAAAATGGAAGTAGAATAAATGCTGTTTAAATGATAGATCACTCTGAATCAGTGACACAGTTGAATGATTGCAATGTCGAAAAGGTGGAAAGATTTAGATACCTCGACAGTATTCTCACGGAGACTCTTGACCTAGATGTAGAGGTTAGGTGCAAAATTGAAGCAGTAAGAACTGCGTTCATTAAAATGAAACCCCTCTTCTGCAATGACAATATCAGTTTAAAACTAAGGCAGAGAATGCTAAAATGTTATGTGTGGTCGGTCTTGCTGTATGGATGTGAAACATGGACCTTGAAAGTAAATACAATGAACAGTTTAGAGGCTTTTAAAATGTGGCTTCACCGGAGAATGCTCAAGGACTGACGTGATCACCAACAAAGAAATTCTCAGGCGGGCTAGATCAGATAGAGAACTGCTTACGTTAATAACAATCAGGAAAATTTCATCTCTGGGTCATATACTTCGAGGGGAGAAGTATCACTTGCTCCATTTAACATTGAAAGGCAAGATAGAGGATCGCCGAAGGCCTGATAGGAGTCTTGAGTCAAATGTCTTGGCTTATACGAGATATACGAGAGTGGACCGACATTAGAAGTGTGGAGGAGCTATCCGGGCAGCGCAAGACAGAGAGACATTTTCAAGAGTGATCGCCAACGTCGCGTCGGGGGGACCTGATAAGGCACACAAAGAAGAAGAAGAAATGAGAGCCCTGAAGAGTATGCATTGTAAAACTGTGGTGAATAAAGCGAGGTGAACAAGATAGAGAAACGGCAGTTAGATGGTTTAGTCATGTGGAGCGGATGAACGAAGAAATAAGAGGAAGTGATTAATAAAAATGTCAGGGATGGCCAAAGAATACATGGCACGACGAAGTGAATCAAATACTTGAACCGGGTCAAGAAGAACAGAGAAGTACCTATGAGACGACGCATGGATACGAAGGAAGCAAGGAGTGTGTGTCGAGACCGAGAGTTGTGTATCGGTATATCCTCTGCCTATCCCCTGGAGAAACGGCGTTATTGTTAATTAACATCATGAACCTAGAGGCCGTGGACTGAGCTATTTGAGAACAAAATGAAGTTGTGATTTGATGGAGAAGATGTACGAAAAATGCCTTTTTCAACTTATCATGATATTTCCCATTCATTGTTTCATGAAATACCAATTTTTTTTTTTTAAATTATTTTTTTTACATGAGCTCCACACAAAAGGCCCTGAGGAAAACAATTTCCCTGAGGGCCTATGTCATCTTTGAGGATGCTGTGTGTAGGGTTTTCTTTAAGGAAAAGAAGGAAAGGAGAGTTCTGGTAACAAAAAGGTTTAAGGGGTGGGTAGGAATCTGGGGTTCAGTGTCCAAGTCCTAGACAAACCTCATCCCATATACCCGGGCTCCCGTGCTAAATCATCAAACGTAGCGAGCCACTTGGGGTGACCTATGGCAGAGGTGTTGGATATCCAATAAATCATAAACCAGCATGTAGGTACATTAACAACGTAAAAACTAAATTTAGATAGTTCATTTATACCACTTTGCAGAAAAATCATTTCAAAAGTCTGCAATACAAGATCACCCTGGATTGAACTTCAATGTGATTCATACAAAATCGCACTAATGCTTTATCCAGGGATTTTTAGTTTCATGAAAAACAATAAATTTATTTCTAACAAGCTCTCATAACAACTGCTGCTCTATTTGTCAAATTGCTTTGGTAATAATAACCAATAACATAATAAGGGTGGATAAATTCACAAAATAACGTAATAAATCATATAAAAGATATTTGGAGTAAGTAATAGAAATAAAGTACATAAATCTAAATTTAGACTTTCTGGACACAAAGCTACGCCTTGTTTCAATTCGACTGACACTTTTATATTATCCCAACAGACTTCTAACACACCCCCGTCCCTGTCCGGTGGCCGCCGCCGTCCCAGTGTCCGGCACTACACGCATCTCAATTGTGGGTAATTTATGGTTTTCTTCTTAGAAAGACGTAGCTTTTGAAACGTCCGAGTCTACCTGGTGGGTGTTATACTGCGATACACATTATTTATTCTAGGAAACGATTTGAGCGGTGCCTATTTTTTATTTTGGAAAAATCTTGAAACTTTTTGTAAACAAATCGATTTTTATTGGTAGTCAGCACACAAAGGATCTATTAGGGAGACTATCACACCAAAGAACAAAGAACCCTTAGCAGGTCTATTCCGATGGTGGGACAGGAATGGCTTAGTGCTTGCTAATATAATTATTAGGCCATAGGTATATCGTTGAGGGTTAATTTCCTTTAATTTAGAGAAGTTCTGGCCATAGAATTTTTTTACAACCGTTTACTAAAATTTTCCACAGCATATATCAATGCCATCAAGGGCGTAGCTAGGATTTTGTTAAGGGGGGGGCAGGTGTAGACAAACCAAGAATATATCGAAGGTAAATGCTGCAACAAAATAATACCTACGGGGGGGAGGGGGTGTAGGGGGGTGGCTTGAGAATTTCAGAAATAGGCTATTTTCGTCTACAAAAAGATCACCAGGCACAAAATTCTCCCCGATTCGGGACATTCCACGGGAAACCATAGAGATACGAAAATATAATATAATTCAATAGTTTTGTGACAATATCCTTAGTAGTGTCGCCTCCCCGTCAGGTGGCACCTCGGGCGGTCTGCCCCCCCTCCCTCTATGTCTACGTTGATTCGATGATCATTTATAACAGAAATTATACCTTTAATTTCACTCATACATGCGTACATATTGATAGTTTCCGATTGTGAAGCATTGGCCATAGGCCATAGGTTCCAATGTGCCTGAGTACTTGGCTATCAGTTGAACACATATAATGAAGACTGATTTAATAACAGCGCAATGTAACTGATAGGCACGTTTTCTTGATGCTTCATTGATCATGATCAACTAAAAAGGTAACAATAAAAATTAAATTGTTTCTCACAAATAATAGGCTACCGACGTAAACTTTACGGTTTGTGAGCATTCCTGCACCTTCTAGGGGGGGGGCAGCTGCCCCCCCCTGCCCGTACCTCGCTACGCCCTTGAATGCCATAACCGGAAAGAGGAACCGGATTAGGAGATTTTGAACTGAGTTTTTACAGGCCTGATACTTTTTTATGGGCTTCTAAAAACGGATTAGACATTTTATTTGTTATATAAAAAAATATTAGTAAAATATTATATTAAAGGTCGTTTTTGGTCATGTATCTTATCAGAAAAGAGGAACTATTGTGCCTGATAAGGGAGCCACGATTCTTACTTAGGTTGTCAGTTATAATATGTTTTATAAAATACTAGCAGACCCGGCGACACGTTGCTGTGGCTAACGAAACCTTTATAACCAACGCCATCTGTTAAATCAAATCCACACCACGCTGCCCGCCGCTCGCTGCCCGCTGCCCTCTGCCGCTTGGCCAGGTATATTATGTATTTCTACCAATTTACACATCTCTCTATCTCACAGATCTCGGATGTCTCATCACATGTCCAAGATATTGAAGTTTTCGGATTTTCAAGGTTTTAATAACTTCCTTTTCTTTATTCATCCATCTTCATTCGTAATCCTGTCCATCCAGCTTATTTTAAGTATTCTTCTGTAGGTCCACATCTCCAATGCCTCAAGTCACCTAATTAGTTCTTCAATAAGCGTCCATGCTTCCATTCTATAAAATAATACCGATAACACGTAGCATCTGTCCATTCGTAATCCAAGGTTAAGATTATGACTGCAGAACATTTTTTTCATGCGGATAAAGGTTGCACGAGCTTGCTCAATGCGGCATTTGATTTCAACCGAAGGATGCTATCTATCATTTACATTGCAGACCAAGTATGCAATACTCCGTACCTTCTCTAGTTTTGTTCCAGCAATATAAAGATTTTCATTAAATGCGTTATTTTGGCTTATGAGTATGTATTTTGTTTTATTTATATTCAGTTCTAGCTCAAAATTCTCACAAGTCTTCACTACTTGATTCAGCAGAAGTTGTAGATCCTCAATATTACTTATTACAAGTACCGTACCGTTGTTCAGAATCTTTACATTTATAACAAGTCCTTGAGTAGCTTCTTGCAGAGCTTCATTGAATAATTCTTCTAAATATAAGTTGAACAGTAGAGGTGAAAGAATGCAACCCCGTCGCACGCCTCTCTTTTCCACTTCGTCTGTTCGTCGAACACGTGACACCCGGTTGGAATCCAAACGCAATGCCAACTCAGCCAATGACCGGTCGGTCCATAATAATAATGATGCTGATATTTGGTTGGTGATTTTTATAGCATCATTTTTGTGAAGTCTCTCTGAAAGGATGCCATTTCTCCGCAGGGGTACGCACAAATGATAGCCCGCCACATATATTGGCAGACAAACCTTTCTTCATTCACATTCATACACCGTCTCTATCGTAAAAAGGAGTTTGTAAACCGATAAACAACTTAAACTGGAAGAGCGATGTAACAAAACCAATAATGAAGTTTTAACATTCAAATGAAGGAGGGGGGGGGGGATCTAGAAGTAGGTACCATTCTCCCCCCTCTTGTATACATCTTTGAGCAAAACTATTGAACTCAAAAAAACAAATGAACTCAGGCGTAGCAATTAGATGTGAACTTTACATTAATATTATACAGGCAATTATAATTACGTTCGCTTACCTAGTTTTAAACTAATAATACCTACAAATTTATCATGAGAACTTTATAAGTTGAGCAGTTTGGCACCCCGAGTTTGTACCCCTTGGAGCCCAGAGTTAAATAAGAGCTTCAAAGGGGCCGACAAAGGGCCCGCCAGCCAGTCTTAACACCTTCACGCCCGAGGCAAACGTTTACAAATGGAGTTTTTTTAATCGCTGACGGTTTTATTTTATTACGTAATACGAATTTAGGTAGGATTCACTGATTTTATTATTATTCTTATAGGCTTTTTACTAATGAAAACAAATCGAGTATTCTTACCTCATACTGAAGTTATTTCAGTACCTACCCAAGAGTTGTAGCAAAAAGGTAGTAACAACTGCTTAAGGCTGTAGTGGAAGAATACGTGAGATGGATCTCTTAATCATTATGTTCATGTTGTAACGACTGATGATTTTAAATGTATTTCACGTAAGACGATATTTTACTCTCTTCAAAAGATTCTATACTTTTTAATGCACTCTCTTGGTCGTGCTGCGACCTTAATAGAATTCATAATATGTGCCTCCATAGATGGCGATAGTTTAATTATTTTAGGAAAAATCACTTTTTGTATGTTACGCTTTAAAATATTAAGATGAATTAAATTATATATTTTTGAATGTAGCTATCACTTTGTGGTTATCCATTATAGAAAAATGAAACAATACAACTTTGAATAAACCACTTATATAATGCGTAAATCCGACCTGTTTCGGAACAAACGTTCCTTCTTATATTAATATATAAACTCAAATGCAATGATTGTCCCTCATTTTATATTGGAAAAACAACTCGTAATTTTGAAATCAGAATCAAAGAACATTTAAGGTGTCTTAATAATAATAATTTTTCTGAGTTCGCTAACCATATCATTGAAAATAACCATAGTTTTGAAAAAAAAATACAGGGATAAATATTCTTCATATTAATCATAAAGGAAAACGTTTGGATAACTTAGAAGCCTTGGAAATTAAATAATCCCTAAAAACTAATGAATCTATTAGCAACAAACAAAAAATATTGTCTTATAGCCCAATCATGGATTTGTTCCCCTACCCACCCACTCTATATTAATACCTACCCACCCAATCTACATCAACAACTAGCAACGGTTCCACCCCTACCACAATAAAACATTGTCCGAAACTGTCAAATTAGTATAACCTTTCCCTGAAGAAGGAACGTTTGTTCCGAAACCGGTCGGATTTACGCATTATATAAGTGGTTTATACAAAGTTGTATTGTTTCATTTTTCTATGAATTAAATTGCTTAATCATACGCAATATAAATTTCTATAAATAGTTTTGTCCATAACCACTGGAGCTACAGCGCAATTTATAACTTTTTTCTCCGGTTGCTCGAGAATTTTTGGTGTTTTTTTTTCCGCCCAAATAAAAAAATCATATCTCCGAATTTTAATATGGAGACATAAAAACTGATTATAGTTCTAAATAGCCAATGAATCGCCTATCTTTTTTCGATTATCACATATTTGTAGGATTTATAAAAAAACATTATAAAATCGTAAACTTTTAAATACTTAATCGCTGACAAATAAGGAAAAATTTGCCAAAATTGGCAGCAAAGCAGTCCGAGGTATATTAAATAGTGCCATATTGTGGCATAAAGCGCTCCAGTGGATAAATAAACTCAAATCTTTCAACAAAGATATACAAATACAATATTGGATTGAATCACCGATACTGTATTTGTAAGCCTTTCTTGAAAGATTTGTGGTTTTTCATTATTATTTTTAACTTAAAATTGTAATATTTAATTAAATGAAGATAATATTAGCGAAACTCAAACAAAAATCTGAAAACACAAAAATCAGAAAAAAATACGGTCACATGAAAAAAATAGTTTATTTTTAATTTAACGTTATGTGTAAAATCTTAAATTATAATATTTAATTAAATGAAGGCAATATTAGCGAAACTTTAAATTATTTAATTAAATGAAGACAGAAAGATCAGACAAAGACATTGGCTCCACTGGGACTGAGAGCCCTTTGCTTACATGGCAAGTTCTCTACTGACTGAACTACGGAACCTATATCCAATTCGGTCACTTTTAACTGTATCATACTTCGACTAAGAACTACCAATATTATCAACATTTTACAATATTCTTCTTCTTCTTGTGCCTTGTCCGTTCAACGGACGTTGGCTATCATGTTGGCTATGCGGACTTTGTTTACTGCGGCCCGGAACAGCTCCACGGTAGACTGGCCAAACCACTGTCTCAGGTTTTTCAGCCATGAGGTTCTCCTTCTTCCAGGGCCCCGTCTTCCGGCAATCTTTCCCTGCATTATGAGATGCAAGATCTCATACTTCTCTGGATGTCTTATCACGTGTCCAAGATATTGAAGTTTTTGGATTTTTATGGTTTTAATTACTTCCTTTTCTTTATTCATCTGAACAATATCATCTTCATTTGTGACCCTGTCCATCCAGCTTATTTTAAGTATTCTTCTATAGATCCACATCTCGAATACCTCAAATAAAATAATATTGAAAACACGTAGCATCTGACCATTCGCATTCGTAATCCAAGGTTGAGATCATGACTGCAGAACATTATTAAATATTAGCGAAACTCAATCGAAAATCGATATTGGCTCCACTGGGATTGGAAGAGCACTTGCCATGTAAGCAAAGGGTCCTGAGTCCCAGTGGAGCCAATATCTTTTTCTGATTTTTCTGTCTCCAGATTTTCCATTGAGTTTCGCTAATATTGTCTTCATTAAAAAAAATGGTTAAAAATTTTTCTAAGACACTATGCTACGTAGGCATTTAGTTTGGGTTTGAATCTTGCAATCGTTCATAAAGACAGCAGACAATAAAAATATGCCTTAAGAAAGTTGGTAGTTCTTAGTCAAAGTACGATACAGGAATCGGATGGGAACACAAGCTCAATTGATAGAGTTACGCCCCGGCAACGCGAAGGTCCTGGTTTGAATCCCAAGGTAACCTTATTTTTCAGATTTTTCTGATTTTAGATTTTCGATTGTCTTTATTTAATTAAAGATTTGAGTTTGTTTACGGACCAAACTATTTATTACATATGTATGTGTGTAATTAATTCGTCTAAATAATTTAAATCATAATTTCCTGAAAAGTGATTTATCCTAAAATAATTGATTTATCAGCTTCTCTGAAAGAGCAGATTATAAATTTTAAAATTGACTATTTGTCTTGCTTATGGGATAAGTAATTCCAACTAGCGTTATAAAAGCGGAAGTGTGTTCGTTTGTCATTCTTTCACGACGCAACAGAGCGACCGATCGATGTAATATTTTGCATTGGGATAATTAAAGAACTGAAAATTGACTACCCGGAAAAATATCTCATTTCCGAGGGAAAATTTTTGGTATAGTAATTTCTCACTAATACCATAAGAGTGAAACTGCGGGTAAAATAAAGTAAGTCTTAACAATATGTGTGCTGTAGACCAGCTGAGAGAGGGTTCTTTGAACCTAGACATGGAAGGTGCTATTCTGCCCAAGTTATCCTTCACACACCCATCAAGCTATATTATATAATTTTATCGAAGGCAACAGCGATGAAATAAAATATTGTATTTTTTTTCTTCATAACTCCGGCAGGAAGCCCTGAAGGAAATAAATTCCCTCAGGGCCTACATCATATAGGGGGTGCTGTCTCATGCGTGGAGAGTATTTTTGAGGAGAGGAAGGAGTGAACGTGAGTTGTAAAGAGAACCATGTTGTAGGAAGGAGGAAACACAGTGGTTGGAAAATTGTTCTATAGCCGAGCTGTTGAACCCAAGGACAAGTCGTAGAAACGACCCATTCTCATGTAACAATTGTCAACCATATTCAAAAGTTGGGCTTGCGTTTGGCGTGTTTCCATGGATCATTGACGCTAGTTCCTCGGAGAATTTTCCATTGAAGTACCGGTAGAACAAGGACAGCGTTCCCACCTGACATGACTTCTGTACCAACTCTAAAGATCGTAATCCGTTTGCTAAGATGAGGGAAAATATCCAACGGACTCGGACAGCCCGTTTCCGCAATGAGTCAATGGGTTTTTTCAAATTCATTGGGACTCAAAACCAGAAGTAGCTGTCAAATTCAGCAGTGGGACGCACTTGCTATTTGTACGGTATCAGCGGTTTATTCGTTTTAAATTTTTTTAATAGTTTTTCACTACATAACAAGGATAAGTTGATTGGCTATGCCCAATGACCAACTAAATCAATGGCTAGGTTATTTTATTGCATATAAACTGTGACGTGAGATGATCGAATATGCTATTTATTGGTATTTATTGCACTTGCATACTGCTTACTAACAACGTATGCAAGGACACTGGAAGTCTAGATTAGTTTTAAATTTTTTTAATAGTTTTTCACTACATAACAAGGATAAGTTGATTGGCTATGCCCAATGACCAACTAAATCAATGGCTAGGTTATTTTATTGCATATAAACTGTGACGTGAGATGATCGAATATGCTGTTTATTGGTATTTATTGCACTTGCATACTGCTTACTAACAACGTTTGCAAGGACACTGGAAGTCTAGATTCGTTCAAAATTAAATGAAGATTCGTTCATTCAAAAAAATTAGAGTCCTTGCGAGAGCCTTGAAGGAGTAACCATATGTTACTTATACCAGGGCGGGTGAGTGGTGGTTAACCTCCAATGGTCTTTATTAACTTTAAAAAATATTCAAAATTTCTTTGGTTCTTCTGATTAACAATAATACTTCGTTTTTGATGACATTTTTTCTCTGAAAGTGAGATCATTTTTCATAGATTTGGTCTTATTTATTCACTTATTTTTTCCGCATACCTACTGTCGTCATCGCTTAATATTGGTACCTACTAATTTACACTTGTTGATGAGTTCCGTTTTGAAGGACATTTTATCAAGAAAACAGTTTTTTCACTTGACATACGAACTCAGTTTCTCTGCAAATTAATATTTTATTCAGTTAATTTAACAAAATTCTAAATTATCTTTTTACTTGAATGTTTACGTAAGCGCACGTCTACCAACATCTCCACGATTGCTCGGGACATTTGAAACTAGACTATAATGGAGAATTTCGTATCAAAGCTTAAAATCAAAAGAATATATTTATGAAATAAAAAAAAGCTTTCTTCGCTCTGTAAAAATGTTCGCATTGAAGAGATTTCAAAGCCTAAACAAGCAAGAGGCTGCGTATAGAAAGCATTGTTAAATTGAGTCCGTTAGATGCGAAACCCCAAGGGTACAATTTAATTCGGAAACGAAAAACGTTAATCATGCAATAAATTTAGTCTTAAGTAGTTGAAAAACGCATTGTAACTAACAAAATAAGAGTTATGTAATGTCAAAAACATAATTTGAAAGTCTACTTGGTAGTGGATAGGAGCTTTTCCCATAAGTATACGAAATTTCAGTGTTTTATAATTTAAATTTTAAGAAGTAGCAAAGGAAGATGCGTTCAACACCAAACCACGCCTAATAATCAAATAACGTATTTTTTCAACTCAAATGACTATATTTAATCATATTTAATAAGAATACACATATATTGTGCTACTAAATATTGTCAAAACATCTCAAGCCGCCGCTACCCGAATTTCTACCGATTTCTTACTTATATCCCTTAAACAGTTTTTAAGCTCTTAAAAATTTAAATGTTATTTTTGAAGATAATATCTAGATGTGTTCCACGCCGAAATGCAAATTATATGAAATTGCCTCGATAGAAAAAAACGCAAAGCATGCTCCTAAAATTATTATAAACACGTTCATTTCACTTATTTTAGAAGTTATACGTATGAAAAAAAATACAGTGTTTCTTTAAATGCTATTTTAGATGTTCTTCACGAGATTTTTGATCCATTTTAAACGAGTCGTGTTTTATTAAGCATTCTAACAATTTTCCTTCAATGTCATCGTTTTAAAAGTTAGCGAGCCTTCTCCAATATTCGTAATTACGAGTACATTTCTCTTCTTCTTTTAGAACGTAGATATGGCGCCTTAAAGAGTATTGCTATCAACACCGTTAAATTCCACAACAAACGGCGAACACGTCCGATACACCCGTTTATGGTTGATGTTGGTTTCATGAGAACAGGTCGATCCTTGGACTCGTTTTTGTGTAAGTCGGATTACATATAGAATGAGCTGCTAGTACTGTCTTTCCATATATTTATAATCCGGCTTTTCCAAGACCCACGGCGATAAATCCCTCCCCACTGCCCCTTACTTAACCCGCCTCATAATGTTGCCCAATCGGGTGGCGATATAGTTCCCCTGTCTTTGCACTGTGCAGATAGGGACGCGCTTGTGAGGTTAAAAAAATAATTTTAAAAAAATTCCTTCTCACTCGCACGAATGTCTAACATTGCTGTTTCCCGTCTCACCTTTTAAAATCTAAATCCCTGTACCACACCTACCCATTGTGATTTTAAGGTGATTTGACGGCCGGCGGGTCTAGCGGTAAGGCTCTTGACTCGCAATCCGAAATTCGCGGGAGTGAATCCCGGCTAGGGCAAATAAATTTTATCTGTTTAATTTGTGTTACTTCACAATTAAAGCATTTAAAATAATATATAGTTTATTTGCGGCACATTCCAGAGCGGAAGATACTCTCAGTATCGCCCTGATGTAGGATCACCATTCAGAATTGAAATTTTACTTGAAATGGCTTTAGCCGTGTTTGGTGACTGATCTGAATAGCCAGCATTTCCCCACCTTCCTCTAACCGCCTTCCGCTTCCCACCTTCCTCTTCACTATCTCCTTCCCTTCCTCACTACCTTCAGCCTCACAAAATACTCCAATTGGGGATGCCATAGTCTCACTGGCTCCAGACGGGAGCAGCTGGGACTCTTGTGAGGTATTCACATAAAAAAAGGTGAGAAGTTTGGATGACATGTTATTTTTTGTTGTGAAAACAAATCGTGTCATATTTTCAATCGAGCTGTGTTTAAAATTACCCTTCTCATTTCACAATGCAAGTCTGTCTTTTCAGTTATTAAGGCAGTTTTAAAACTGCTCGCTTCAATTAGAATCTTACATGAAACACGTGTACACTTGGATTATCCAAATCAATCTATTCACGGGGGCATTTGTCTTGTTGATGCTTTGACGAGATGCCGCCCTTTTTGTCCCAGGCGGCAGAAAGGCCTTTTGAAAACCTAATTTACATTCAGGATTACCGCGAAATAACGAGCCGCCCGATTTTTATCGGAGGCACATTATAATTGAAGCAGCTCTAATAAAGATGGCGATCTGTGGCAATTTTTTCATGGTCTTTGTGCTTTTGTGATTTTAATTTACTTCCGTGCGATTAAAAATAAGAATATTCTTTCCGTCGTGTACAAGTATTTCGTGATTATATTATATTTGGAGGGTGTATTCGAAGCGTGGAGTTTTGAAAACAAGCGGCTGTGCTTTGTGGATATGCGCATGGATTTTAGGGCGTCGGTAAACTTCTCAATAATTTAACGGTTTTTAATAAGCGAGCGACGTCGACGTAATATTTAATCTCGATTTAAAAAAAAATCTTATTCGATTTTTTTCTGTAGAACCTAATGCGCACCGGGTTTGGGAGTTTTAATAGTAATATAAGTGATTTTTAAATTTGTTGTAGGCTTAAAAATAAAATATCATTTTTCGTTTCCAAAATTACATTAATTAATTACAATTAATTACACTGGTAATTCAGAATAAGTTACATATATAAAATATTACGAGTTTATTAAATTAAAGAACACCCATTCATTTTGCCTTTTTTTCTGTGAATAATTTAAAAAAAATCTTAATGAACATAAAACAAGTTCTATTATTTTTAGTTTTAATTCTTTTTCTACGGAGCACCTTTCATCGAAATATTGGTAGAACAATCAAAGAAAAACACGATAAAATTAATTTTCGTTAAATATAACCTACCACTATTAAATGGAACTTATGTGACTAATGTTGCATTTCGCGCGAGTAATTTTAAATAATTCATTACTAGCTTTTGCCCTCGGCTTCGCACGCGCCACTCGCCCCCCCCCCCCTTCCCCACCTCAACCCACCTCTCGCATTCAACACATTCATTCCCCGTACATTCAGTTTTCAAACTGCTCGCGTGCCACCTATTACTTATTTTTTATGCCAATTTAATAATGCCAGAGCTCAACCGTAGTTTTATACAAAATAACGAACAAACAAAAATTCAAATTGGTGCAGTCGTTCGGAAGTCGTACATTTCGGCGATTCATTTTCAGAGATTGGTGGTAACTACGACGCCAACGAAGCACTCTTTTTAGGGTGAATAGCATAATAAAAAAAACGTCGTTCCCAAGGCAACAATTTGTTTGCTTTTCTTCTGACGTTTGCAATAACTCGATTTTGTTAGGGACAGAAAACGTATGATAAATAATTTCATAACGCCAGAGCTTAACATTATACACAGCCTATGTTACTCGCAAGTGATGTAGCTTTCTATAAGTGAAAGAATTTTTAAAGTTCATTTAGTAGTTCTTGCGTGAAAGAGTAACAAACATACATCCATGCAAACTTTCGCCTTTATAATATTATTAATTAATTAATAATGAATTAATAATTACTTACTTAATTAATTAATAGGATTAGAAAACACGTGTACGATCTATTCACGGAGGGTATTTGTCTCGTAGGTACTCATTAATTAAATATTTATTTATACCTAGTAAATTTTTTTTGTAATTTTAGCATTAAAATCAAATTTTAAGAATAACGGAACTAAAAATATGTGCTTGTGTATTTAATTTAATTAAAATTTTAGCATTTTTATTAACTTATTTAAAATAAGTTTTTTATTTGTACCTACTTATTGCTATAAATATGTAGCTTAGTATATAAAAAACGCAAATATATTAAAACACGTCGAGCGATCGTGATATCTGTGCGCTCGGTTCGGAAATTTCGGGCCACATAAAAAAAATTATACTTACCTCCAAATTTTTCAATATGTGGACATATAAACTGATTAATGTGCTTTACAATCAACAAACTTACCCATATTTTACAGTTTATGTCACATTTTTAGGATTTATTAAAATATGGCGAATTCTATGTATAATTATAATTAAATATACATTGAATATTTTTTATTTATGTACGTTTTTTACACCCTACTTGAAAATAATCAGTAATAACAGATATGTACTGGAAAACTCGATTTTTAGTCGTTATCAGCTGTTCGAAAGTTTGGTGTGAAAAATCTATATAAATAAACATCTCGTGTCACGGTGTTTGTGGTCGCACTCCTCCGAAACGGCTAGACCGATTTTCATGAAATTTTTTATGTGTATTTGGTAGGTATGAGAAATGGTCGTAAAGTATATTTCATACCGCTAAGTGATTAGGGTGTCCTTATCCAGAAAAAAAATCATTTTTTTTGACAATTTTTATTTTATTTTTATTTGGCATCAAAAAATACATATATTCCCTAATTTTCACCCTCCTCCCACCACCCTCCCATTTTCTAATCGCGACTCTCCTATTTTCTAATCGCAATTTCAGCATTTTTTTATGAACAAATTTAACCGTCGCGTCGTTCGTATTTCAAACAGAACGAAATTATTTATGTTGTTGGATGACAGATAGCGCTACGTAAAATTGAATGCAAGAAATTACGGTTTTTAATATGCGTACCACAAAGTATTGCTATTACATTAGAAATATACGTTGACCGTTGACTGTCTACAATCACCAGTAAGAATAATCTCGATTATTGCTTCATTTAGTTCAAATTGTCGTTTCACACAGACAGCCATAACTGAAATATTACAATGTAATAAAACTCATTGCGCCGAGATTTCACACTTCGTTTAGAAAAAAATACACTTTTTTTAAATTATTTATGAGTTTAAAACACGTCAAATACTCGTAGATAGAAAATTCAATTTCGAATAAGCTGATATGTGAATACATGGAGCTGAGGATGTAATAAAAATCGAACAAATCAAACACATACGTCAGTTTAATAAACCGAGTTCGAAACAAACATTTCTTAACCTGAAAATATATTCTGTTCAATTTTAGACGATTATAGCATTGCTGTCGTAAGTCGGTATAAGACACTCATTGACAAAGTGAAAGTATTATTATACACCTAGATTCAAACTCAGACTGCAGAACGCGGGAAGAAAATAATTTGTAAAAAAAAATTAAAATGTTTCACGAAAGGTAAGTAAATTTGGCATATTATGACAACTAATCGCTCAAGAAGTTTTGCAAAATGCCAAAATATGCCAAAATTCCCTCGAGTTGATCACACGAGTTAACTTTTGATGTCGTGTAGTGTTAAAAAAATAAACTTGTGGATAAATTATCCTTTATTGTTTAATTACACAATACAACTTAAAATAAGTACAATTTCAAAGGGAACTATTATGTGAGCAATACGACAAGCAAGTGCTTGGATTCACTGCACAAAAATAGATTAACTAATAGAAGTAAGAGTCGGGGTTTATATAGTCCCTGCTGGCGTGGTGGGGGGGCGTCGTCTTCCTATTTTCGGTGCTGCATGCCAAGGGGTCAATATGTCATCCTGATAATGGGGTTGTTGTCCCGATGCTCGTGGATACGTGGGGTTTCGTAATCCAGTCTTTTATTTTGGGACTGTTCGGCGTGAGGGCTGCGTTAAGTACATCCAAATGTTTCGTTGGTTTGTCTATTAATGGTTTTCTTCGAGTTGGTATGTCGATTAAGGGATAGTGATTAGAGTATATCATCCCGGTAATGGTCCTCGGCTGGATGCAGCTGTTATCAATAAACATGTAGGGTTTATTAGTTTATTTTTAGGCAAGATGAAGTGCCGGTTGCAATGGGCGTACTGCGATGTCTTCTTGTAGGTGGGGGTCGTTTAGGGTGGTTAACTCTCCCCCCCTAAAATTGAAACTCCTTCGCACTGTGAAGAGTTTATATCTTCTCCAAAGGATATATCCGATGGCCGTAATTATCAGGCAGCTGGTAAGTGTTATGTGTATAGTTCCTTCAAATCCCGTCGTAGTGGTAGGGATATCGAGTTCTCTGCGTGGTTCTTGTATTTCGTCAACATGTAGGATGGGTAGTTTTAGTACATGTAATTCTTCCTTCGAATATGTAATGAGTAATGTTTCTTGGTTAACGATTCTTCCCATAGTGAAAGTCCTTCCTTGTATACTGCACTCGTCGTTTGTTACAAGTACAGATTTGGAAATTACTATATTCTGTTGATGTTGAGGGCATTGTGCTTTTAATGCTGTTGGTTCGTTGCGAAATAGATACATCATGTTATCTCCGATGACGTGTGTATATTCTTCTGGGCAAATAATCTGGCGTAGACTGCAGTTCTGTTCGCTGTGGTTTTCTAGTACGGTAGTTGTGCAGTCATCGATGGAGTTGAGTTCTTTGTTGCATATGCTGAGGCTGTCTGTAATAACTTGGCACTTGTGTGCGTTATACATCTGCTTTCCATCTCTCAATAATCGTCTCGGTAGGAGGTGGGGTTGGAAACATTTATTGTTAGTTTTGGAGATGATGGGAATTATTTCGTTATACATATAGACGGTGCGTTCTACTAAAGTTAGAGAGAGAATAAAGTGCAAAGTTTGTTTAACTTTAATGAATTTAACTTGCAAAAAGCGTTGAATAATATCAAAATCTTTAGAAGGTAGCTGTTCAGGATTTACATGTGAAATAGATTCCATAAATACCTTTGGTTTTATAATGCTAGGGTGGTACATTCCATGAGAGGCAAACGTGATAGCTTCTGTAATTCTAGTAATTAATTCGGTGATAGTTTCCGTCTGATAAATTAAATGTGTAATCAACAAGTCTGTCTTATCTTCATAATGATCATGGCTCATTTGTGACCAGAGTACCATTTGGTTATGTGAAATATTTTTTAGTTTACCGTAATAATCCTCTAATGATCTTGAACTCAACGAGATTCTCTTTTCATTAATATTTTGGTTAGTTTCAATTCGTTGCACTAATTTATCTAAATCATTATCATCTAAGTTTCCCGTAATCCCTTTAATTATTGTACCGAGTCCGTTTATTAGGCCTCTTTTATATCTATTTACAACTAAATTGTCAATTATCTGATTATTATGATCTATTAAATATTTCAAACGTTCTAATCCTACATGTGGTAAAGTTACATTGTTACTTTTTATAAATTTCTCATAATTAATTCCTAGTTGTTGCGATTGTTCAATAAGTTCAGTTAAATCTAGGGTATGAATGACGTGCCACTGTCCTTCGACGGCTCGTGCATTTCCCAGAGGTGCGACGATGAAGTGCTCATTGTCCGCTAATTGACGGATCCGTAGCGCTTGCGTCATGGCCGTCAGCCTGAAACAATTTAACACTGTCTTTGTGAATTGTTGTTAGGCCTCTCAGACTTTTATATTCGAGTACATTATGTGGTAATATTTTAGTAATAGTGAACGGTCCTTTGAATTTATTTTTATGTTTACCCCGTGCGGTAACTTTTATAAGTATTTGTTGTCCTACGGACATCTCTTGGGGCGTACGTGTTTTGTTTACTCGTTCGCGTGTTTTATTTTTTGTTTTATGTTGTAAATCATGTATTATTTTGTTTAGTTCTTTACATTGATTTGCATGATCGGCTACGTAATTTTGGGTTATCACACCATTAGATTGTGGTGTTCGGTTCCCATGGCAAAAGTGTATTTCATTTGGTGTATGCTTAGTTACACCATGTATATTATTATTATAAGCATTTAAGGCTAAATTAATTTGAGTTTCCGATGTGACGTTCGGTATTGCCGTGCGTATTAATCTCAGTATTTCTGTTAGAGTGGAGTGAAAGCGTTCTATATCAGCTTTTGACTGTGAATGACCAGTAGTAGTCACATGTGTTTTAATATTGTACGTTTCTAATAATTCTCGTGTCGTAGTGGACGTAAACGTAGTTTCACGATCTAAATGTATTTCTTTCGGTATGCCGATTAATGAAAATATTTTTACTAGTATTTCGCATATTGCGACATTGTTGTCAACAGTGATTAAAGTGCAAGATGCCCATTTAGAGAATCTATCCACAATGGTTAAGAATTTTTGACGTCCGAAATGATAAGTGTCGATCTGCCATATCTCCATCGGACAATTAGGAGTAACAGTAGCCTCTAATGGGGCTGACGTGGGGTGCCTTTCGTATTTAGAATTTTGACATATTATACACGTTTTTAAAAAATCTTTTATTTTTGTCCGCATATTATTAAAATAGTGCGTCCGTTTTATTTTACTGAGTAGGGCATCTAGACCCATGTGACGCTGGTTCTCGACATGCGTCGAACGAATTATCTCCTTTTGTTCTTCTAATTTTATGGGTTCAATCTTAACATTTGTAAAACGTATTAATTTTAATGAGTTCTTATCAATATTTTTTCTATAACATTCGCTTAAACACTCATATAATCTATCGTTATTTATAATTACTGCATATTTATCTTTATCCAAACATGTTTTAATCAATTTTAAAAATATTGCTTCTGCATTTTCTAAAGGGATACACCATACAAGGTCCGTGCCTTTTTCCTTAGCTCTCAAACTATGCTTCTCAATATCGCTTAGTTCAATAAAAATCCTATTCATACGCGGGGGTGGGTGTTCGTTACGAATTGGGATTCCACCCTCATGGTCATCCACATTGCTATGCACGGTGTCAGTGACACTCTGGGCGCCCGAGGTGGCTTCTACTCGTAATGAATCATGCTCCTCACCGTCCTCACTATAATGAATTTCGACTCTTGAAAGTGCGTCAGCTACATGGTTATTACAACCTCGCTTATGTCTAATCGTATAATCATATTCCTGGAGTTTGAGTCTCCACCTAGTAAGTTTGGCGTTTGGTTCTTTTAACTTGGTTAACCATACTAACGGTTGGTGATCCGTTTCTATGATAAAATGTTTACCATAAATATACGGACGGAATTGCTGGAGGGACCATAGTATACCAAGCAATTCCTTTTCCGTCGTATTGTATTTAGTTTCCGTTTTTGACAGTGTCCTAGAAATATAGGCAATAGGTTGAGTTTTTTTTCTCGACTATATGGACAGGGCTTGCCCAAGGCGAATCGCTTGGTCGGATGATTCCATCCTTTAGAAGTTGGGCGACTTGCCTTTCAACTTCAAGCCTCTGCTCATACGGTAACCGATAAGCGCGTTGATACACAGGTTCTTCTTTAATTAATTTTATTTCATGTTTTACATGAGGTGAGCAATTAGCTACCAGTTCCTCAGAAAACAAATCTCTATTTTTCTCCAATAACTCATCAAGTCTATTTATATCCATTACATGGAACAACTGAACTTGTCTGGTTGGAGTTTTTTAAAATATTATTACAGTTGTTTAAAATTAATGTTGCATTCATTAATTTCAACATATCTATCCCCATTAAAACATCGTATTTGTGGGAAAAGTCAAAAATATAAAAACGCATTTCAGCATTATTATTGCCGAATACTCTTTTCCAAAATGGAGTCACGACGACACCTCTATGGGTGGTCGTAGAGTGTGCTGTTTGTACAGTGAACTCTTCATTTATATATCTACAGTCACGAAACAATTTATTATACACATTTTTATTCATGAATGATTTGGAGCTTCCCGTATCAATCAGAATTTTTATATTTAATGGCGCTACTACATATGGTAGGCCATTGTTAATATGATTCAGGTGGACTAGGTTTCTCGGGGAGATTCTTGGTCTTCCCACAAATCCGGCCGTTCCTGATCATTCCCGTCTGTATAAAATAGCTCTTGTGCCGTACGTCCATTGCCGAGGTCGATGACCGGGCCTTTAGGAGGTCGAGGCATTGGGGCCGTTCTCATACTGACATCACCGGAACGCGCATGATGCGTATTAAAATTATTATTATTATTTCCTTGCCACGGGCGGTTTTGTACGTACTTATGCGTTTGGTTATTATTATGCCACGGTTTATTATTATAATTGTTAAGATGATTATGATTATTATGATTAAAGTTATTATGAGGTTTGAACGAATTTTGCGTTTGCGGTGGAAAAAAGTTAGGGCGAGTAAAAGGTTTATTTGATTGGCTTTGTCCTGGCCGCATGAAATTAGATGGTCCTGCTTGTGGAAACACAAGATTTTGTTTAGACCGTTGATGGAGCTCGCCATGAGCCTCCAGCATTCTTATTTCCGTGCACAGGGCATCATAATTTTTGGTTAAGTTTGCGCATTTAATGTGCGTTGGCATTAGATTCAACAATGTATTTCTTGCTGTATCTTTGTATGGTTCCATCAATATGTGGGCACTAGGTCCTCCATATTGATCAGAAATTTTTATTTTAATTGAAAAAAGAATTTGATTGATTTCGTGGATCGTTGAGGAGAAATCCTTTTGACCGCGGTTGAAGTTGATTAGTTCGGTTTGCAATAATGTAACAGACTTATTGTCCCCACATTCGTTTTTTAGCGTTTCTAATATGGTTTCAATATTGTTATCATGATCGCACATGAGAATTACGTGAAGTGCTTTGCCACGTAATCTTGAGATTATTTTCTCAACATTACTAGGTGTATTGCCGTTTCTAGTAATGAACCCCCTGGCTGATTTTATGAATAAGTTGATGTCTTGGGGAGAGCCACTATACTCCAATATCGACTCTGCGTATTGGGGAGCGGGTCTCTCATTTGGCTGTGCCATTTTTCAAAAAAGTAAAAAAAATAGAAATATACAAAGTGACTTTAAAAAATTTAGTTTTCTCTCTAACCTTTTGGATAAGGTAGGGAAGGGATCTATCGTACGTATGGGATAGACGATCAATTGAAAATGTACTCACAGAAGTATTGATGCGACGATCTTCATTGCCAAGTTAACAAATTTTTTTTTTTTGGTGTGTGGTCCTTTCGCGTTGAGATATTAAAATATCTAGGGAGTCCTAGTTTTGGCCAATTTTCAGACTTCCTCGAATTGACCCACGTGCTGGGCGCCAGTTAACTTTTGATGTCGTGTAGTGTTAAAAAAATAAACTTGTGGATAAATTATCCTTTATTGTTTAATTACACAATACAACTTAAAATAAGTACAATTTCAAAGGGAACTATTATGTGAGCAATACGACAAGCAAGTGCTTGGATTCACTGCACAAAAATAGATTAACTAATAGAAGTAAGAGTCGGGGTTTATATAGTCCCTGCTGGCGTGGTGGGGGGGCGTCGTCTTCCTATTTTCGGTGCTGCATGCCAAGGGGTCAATATGTCATCCTGATAATGGGGTTGTTGTCCCGATGCTCGTGGATACGTGGGGTTTCGTAATCCAGTCTTTTATTTTGGGACTGTTCGGCGTGAGGGCTGCGTTAAGTACATCCAAATGTTTCGTTGGTTTGTCTATTAATGGTTTTCTTCGAGTTGGTATGTCGATTAAGGGATAGTGATTAGAGTATATCATCCCGGTAATGGTCCTCGGCTGGATGCAGCTGTTATCAATAAACATGTAGGGTTTATTAGTTTATTTTTAGGCAAGATGAAGTGCCGGTTGCAATGGGCGTACTGCGATGTCTTCTTGTAGGTGGGGGTCGTTTAGGGTGGTTAACTCACGCGAGCCGAATTTGCGAGCTGAACCACAAATTATGGAAAAAGGAACAAAGCAACAGTCAAGGGCGCGAAACGTCGCATGCGGTGTCTTCGATCCTTTTCCATAATTCGTGGCTCGACTTGCGCTTATGTTCGCAATACGCTGCATTAAATATTGCAGAAACTATAATTAACTTCATTTTCCAGTCATGATTGCACGATACGCGACGACGAAGAACAAATCGATGATCGAAATCTTTCGATTTATATTTTTCTTAACGTTCTTAGACTTTCTCGGAAATCCAATCAATTTTCCATAACGATGCCAAGTTGCAAAGAAAACAAATAAACATATCGGATTTTCTGCAACACCAGCTCCTTTATTTCGCTGCATGGAACTAGGGGAACGTACCCATACTACGTGACCAACTTTTTGCAATTTTTAACCCCCCCCGGTGACCAAAATCCTAAGTGTCACGTAGTATGGGTACGTTCCCTAGGAAGTAGGAGGCAGGAAGAGGAAGGAGGAAGTAAGAAGAAGGATGCAGGAACCCCCAGACATTGTTCTCAGGCAATACTAAACTTTTGTAATCAGATTCAGAATTGAACGAATCGGCGTCGATAACGCGATGAATGAAAATGTTCTTGATTGGTAAAAAACAAAAAAAAGATACGACGTCTTTCGAGAGACGAAGGTATATTTTAACCTTCTTTTGAAGTCTCAATATCTCTCTCATATCTACCTTTTTTTATAGTGTCTCAGCTGCTCCCGTCCGGAGCTAGTGAGACTATGGCATCCCCAATTAGGGTATGTTGTGAGGCTGAAGGTAGTGGGGAGGGGAAGGAAATAGGGAAGAGGAAGGTGGGGAAGTACCTGGCTATTCAGATCTGGTCACCAAACACGGCTAATGCCATTTCAAGTAAAGTTTCTATTCTTAATGGTGGTCTTACACCAGGGCGATACTGAGAGTATCCTTCACTCTGGAACGTGCCGCAAATATACTATTTATTTATTTATCTATAAAAGGTATGTTTACATAACATTATTCGATGCCTGTCTCACTAGGGAATACCTGTGTTGAGACAGGCGTAGAGGTACATAAATGAGTATCATACATAAGAATATTTAATTACAACATGAGAATATTTAAGGTAAGATACATACTGATTTATTATTTTTACTATATATTATTTTAAATGAATAAATTGTGAAATGACACAAATTAATCAAATAAAATTTATTTGCCACGCCGGGATTCGATCCCGCGACCTTCGGATTGCTAGTCAAGAGCCTTACCGCTGGACTACACCGGCCGTCAAATCTTAGCCGACCTAATCTTTTTGAAGTAAAACTTCTTTACGCACGCTTGACTTGGGGAGTAAGCTGGCGAATGCGTGACGAGAGCGTCACGAAAAGTGGCGAATGGTTGAGAGGGAAATATAAGTTAGTGAAGATAGAAAGAGAGAGTTACGTTTGGTATATTACTGTAGGGGCAAGAGAGAGAGGTGCGAGCACAAATTTTCTTTCTCTCTTTCTCTAATAGCCAGTTACGTTTCGTGTATCTAAGACACAGTGCAGGCCTATTGTCTGTACATATAGATGGAGCTAGAGAAGTTATACGTCAATCGGGTGGTCTAAAGCACACTCGTTTTTTTTTCAAAATACCTCATAAGAGGCTCCCGTCAGTGGCAGTGAAAATACGGCATTCCCAATTGGGGTATGCTGTGAAGCTGAAGGTAGTAGAGAGGGGACGGTGATGGGAGGGAAGGAGGGTATGGTGGGGAAGTACCTGGCTATACAGATCTAGTCACCAAACTTGTGGTCTTAAACCAGGGCGATACTTTTTATTACGTGAATACCGCACAATAGTCTCCCATCTAGAGACAGTGAGACCATGGCATCCCCAATTGGGGTAGGTTGTGGGGCTGAACCGACTATTTACTTCTAGTCACCAAACACGACAAAAGTTGTGTAAATTTATGGTCTTACACCAAGGCGGTACTGAATGTATCTTCCACTCTGGAACCTACCGCAAATTTATCTTATAGGTATTCGTATTAAATTAATCTAATAAAATTTACTTGCGCACAGCGGGTTTGAATCCGCGACATCCGGATCGCTAGTCAAGAGTCTTGCCCCTCGACCACGGAAGCCAAGAGGTCAATACTGAGGGTACTTCTGCTCTGGAACCTGCTGCAAATATACTATACATTATTTTTAATTAATTAATCAAATAAACTTTACTTGCGCACCCCGGGATTTGAATCGCGGGATGCTCATCGAGAGCCTCACCCCTCGACCACGGATGTCTTAAATCTTATCAGAAATTAAAAACGCATTACGTGTCAATGAATATAAACTCTTGATAATAATTATTACATGTCACATTAGTACCAACGAATTTTTCAAATTTAAATGGGCTAGAATAGTTACGCCTCACTCTATGATTCGATTTCCGTCTTCCCAGTTTCAAAGTTCGTAGAACATGTAGTATTTATGGTTTGCCAAATAAGAGTAGAAAACATAGGAGGGCGCCACTGTTGTTCAAATGGCAATCTTAAAAATATAATTATGGTGGTAATCTAAAGCTGTGTAACCTACATTTTTATTAAAAATTATAAAGGCATGAATGTGAAAGAAACATTTTTTCATTCCACTGATGTGTCATCTTTGAGGATGCTGTGTGGAGGGATTTTTTTAAGAATATGAGGTTGTGAACATGTTATAGGAGGGACAAAAACCAAAATCTTTCCACATCCAAACTAACACTACATTTTAATTATTAATTTTTGCATTTCAAAATTTTAATTTCCATTTGTATTTCTATTTTACTTTAAAATGTTGTTATTTTTTTCTCTTAGTTTTTCACTAAATTTATATATGTTTTTAATTTTGATTTATATAATTATATGTTTTAATTTATACAGAACACTTGAGTTCTTAACATTTAATTTTTATTATTAATTTTTGTATTTCAAAATTTGAATTTGAATTTTCATTTTTACTTTTCTTTAAAATATGGTCTTTTTTTTCTCTTTAGTTTTAAGTATTTCTTAATATTTTTTGAAATGTTAAAATATTAAATGTACGACTACCACAACACGGGCTTAGCCTAGTGTGGTAGCCAAAAAAAACCCAAATATCTGTTACTAATAAAAAATATATGAAATAAAAAAAAAAAAAAAAAAAAAAAAAAAAAAACTGTTGAACTCAAGAACGAGTCATAGAAACCACCTGTTTTCATGAGATAAATAACGTCAACCAAGTATAAATGTTGGGCGCGCTTTTGACATGTTTCCCTACTAAAGATAAATGACACTACTTCGTTGGAGCATCTTCCATTGAAATTCTGGTAGAACAAGAACAGCCCTCCCACCTGACGTTCGTGCTCTAAATAAATCAAATCAAGCAATCCGCTTGTTAAGACAGAATCCATCAAATGGACCGCGGGTTTCTGCACCTAGTCAATGGTTTTTTTTCTAGCCGTCTTCTTCTTTTTTTTGAACACTTACTACGGAGCCTTAACATCCCGTATGTGAAAGCTCTGATCTTAATCTTAAACTAACCCTAAACTAACTGTACGGTTGTAATCCACTGTATTCAGCAATAACCGATGTCTAATTATGTGAAATCGAATTATGATAATAATAATAATAATAATAATAATGATTTATTGTCTTCATTTCTTAGTAACAGTAGAGATAATGATATCCTCACTGGGATCTCCCGTGCTGAGGATTTCATTTACATATTATAATTTAATTATGACTCGAATAATGAATTTATCAATACATACCACTCGAAACATACCAGCAGGTAGATACTGTAGGTTGGTAGTGTTGGTACAACACAGAATAACGAGTTAAGTTAAAAAATTCACGTCGAATTTCATCGACGAGTTATTTATTATTTAAAAGCCTGGGATTTTCAGCAAACTTCGGCCAAAAATTGTGAAAAAAAAATTCACGGCAGATATAACTTATTAGCTTACTTTCCGTAAAAATTCTTCAAATTCTTGGTAGAAGGCTTTTGATAAAATTGAATACTTTATTAGTTGCATGATATCGTTCGGTGAAGAGCTTACCCATTTTTAAAAGTTACACGAAATTAGGCAGGAAAAAAATTGCAAATTAAAAATGAGCTAACGTAAGAAAATTCTACACGGAACTTAGGGAAATGAATAAAGTTTCAAGTGAAAATTTTTTTTGCTTATTGTATATGAAACGCATAGTGAAATTGTAGGAAAACATTCGAAATTTTCTTATCTTCAAACTGCATCTAATTACAAACAATTTGGTTTATATTTCATAGGATTTAGTTTGTGGATTTTTGTCATTGGAAACTGTTGTGGAGGGTAATTCTTCATACTCCAAAATACTTAAGGCGTGCTCAAAAAGATGAAGATGGAGAGATATGTTATTACGAATGTTAGAAGAACGCGCTAATATTTAAAGCGATTAACCCGTCTGCTTGTTTAGGAATGAATACATCCCAAAACACGTAATTGCGTTATACTTTCATAAGACCAAAAACGTCCCGAGCGACCTTACATTTTAAAAGCTATATATCTCTCTTCCTATCATGCAAATATATATATATTTTGTTCTTTTAACCAGAAACAAAACAAAATAGTGCTTCTTATTGTCTTAGATATATGAAAGCTATCTCGCAAAGATAATTTACAATCTCGATCCAAAGTTACGGTTTCAGAATTTTTTCGCGAAACTGAGACTTCCGAATTGTGAGGTGCGAATATATTGAACCAAGCAGACGGGTTAAATCGATGCTAAAATTGTGAAAATGTTTAATAAAACACGACTCGTTTAAAACAGAGCAAAAATATCGTGGAAGGCGTCTTAAGTATCATTTAAAGAAACATGGTGAATTTTTTCACAACTATGACTTGAATAATAACTGAAACCAACGTGTTTATAATAATTTTCGGAGCATACTTCGCGATTTTTTTCTATAGAGGAAATGTCATATAATTTGCGCTTCAGCGTGGAACGCTTCTGGATTTTATCTTAAAAAATAACATATATTTTTTAAAGAGCTTAAACACTTCAAATGTTTAAGGGAGATATGTAAGAAATCGGTAAAAATCGGGTAGCGGCGGCTTAAGTACTTGTGGAGGTGTTCTCAATAAATAAACATTCACGATAAAAACAATTCGGTTTATTTGAGATTATGTATTTACAATAATCAGGGTGCAAGTCAGCCGACCTAAGCGCACGAAAGGTAAATGCATAAATATACCAAACCACCCACGGTAAATGTGATCTGGTCGCTCCCTGGAGCGAGCCTGTCTGGCCGGTGCTGGCGACACAGGCGCCCCCATCGGCCTAGCGGAGAAAAACTTCCCTGCTGGAGGGAGGCGTCTACTAATATCTACAGGAATTGCAAAAACTGAAAAAATCGAACTAATATCTATGAGAAGGAAAGTGTTGACGAATATCTACAGCTCAAACTGTTGACAAATATCTATGAGAACCAAAGTGTTGACGAATATCTACAGCACTGGCAGAGGTTGGATTTGCAATTATGTATAGCATATTGGAATAGCGTAATATTGCGTATGCAGTTTAAAAAACTGAATTTATGTAAGTATGTATGTAAAAATCCCTAATATCGGACTATTGGACACATTTAGCTGATTAATCCAACCTACGCTCTGTAGATATTAGTTCAACCTACGCTCTGTAGATATTAGTCAACACTCTGAAGTTCGTAGATATTAGTTCAACATATGAGCTGTAGATATTCGTCCGACATACAGGCTGTGGATATTAGTATCTGGAGTCTGCTGGAGTAGCTTGAAGGCTTTTTCAATACATTACAGAAACCTTACATGTTTTTCTAACTACGCTTATAGAATTTACAACTAAATAGTTTGCAGTAGTTAGTTAACTATTATCTCGACCACCATAACACGGGTATGAGCCTAGCATGGAGGTCGAAAAATCCACAAATGATGTAACCATTCAAAGCTTTAAAAATGTATATTTATTGTGAATACCGCTCACGAGCCCCAAGCTTCCAGAGCCAATGGGACTATAGCATCACCAATGGCCATGCTGAAGGGAGTGGGAAAGGGAAGAGATGGGTAAGATCAGTGGCGTAGCGTAGGTTTCGGCCGCCCGGGGCGGAGGAAAATTTTGCCGCCCCCCCCCACAACTTCTACAGGTACTTCTTCTGCAGATTTTCAAGCGCTGACCGGGGGTGTGGGGTTTCTATTTTTTTATGCCGATTTTTATAATTCCATGTGCCGAGTACTCTTTCAATAAAATCATGCTTATAAATTCTACTACAAATTTATATATAACTGCTTTCAAAAATTGAGAGTGGTTTGCCTGTAATAGAAATTGCATCTGCATCGGAATTTGCATCACGCATACATAAGGAATGCAACTCAAATGCAAAGCTTCACTAGGTATACGATGTATCGTTATTGTTATGTTGATAACACAAAACTGGTTTAAATTAAACCAAATATGCGGTGTATCAAAACTACCCTTAGAACAAAAAGATGGTTTTTCTTTGATTCTAGCGGCACTTACATTCTGAACACCAAGCTGGTTTTCATTAAATCTGTATGCAGTGAATTGAAACTACACTCAGAACATGAAAAGGGTTTTTCTTTGATTCTGCCAGCACTTACATTGAGAACACGAAACTGGTTTAATTAAATCTGTATGTAGTGAATCAAAACTACACTTAGAACATCGGGGCGTAGGAAAATTTCGCCGCCCACTTATTTGGGTACTTCAAGCGGCGGGAGTTGGGGGGCGGGGTTGTATTTGGAAATCCCATTTTTGTATTATGACCTAATTATATACGAGCCGGTTTTTTAAAAAATCACATTCGACGACTATTCTTTCAACGAAAATCATGTTTATGAATTCTACTCCAAAGTTGATGTATTGATACTACGTTAGAGTCCCCAAATAATAGTTACACACGCAACAAACAATTTTTCAGAATTTTACAGCATTATGTAACTCAAATGTAAAACTTCACTCGATGCACGATGAATCTGCAACTCGTTATTTAATTTATCGTTGTATTCTGAACACAAAACCAGTGTGAATGCGGTGAATTGAATCTACACTCAGAACATGAAAATGGTTTTACTTTGATTCTGGCATTAAATAAATAGTCTGCAAATAGAATTTTATAACTGCCCATCGAATAACAAAATGCTTTCCTTCGAAACGTGTCAGCAGATGAATCCAACTGGAATTTTACATTCTGTACTGGTTTAAATAAAATCTGTACCTGGCGAATTTAAACTACACTCAGAACACGAAAATGGTTTTACTTTGATTCTTGCAGCACATACATAGTCTGCAAATAGAATATTATAACCGATCTACAAATAAGAGGATGTTTCCCTTTGAAATGTGTCAACATACAGATGAATCCACAACTGGAAATTTACGTTCTCAACACAAAATGGGTTTGAATTAAGTCTATAGGCGGCGAATTAAAACTACACTCAGAATATGATAATGGTTTTTCTCTGATTCTTGCAGCAGGTACAGGATACATAGTCTGCAACTAGAATTTTATAACTGAACTTCGAATAAGATAATATTTTCCTTTGAATCGTGTCAGTAGATGAATCCTTAAATGGAATTTTACATTCTGAAAACTGGTTTAACCCTTCGAATTATAAGAAAAAATATCTATAAACTTTTGCCTGTTAATGTTTGCGCACAAAATTTCCGGTTCTTCCCATGCATTTTAAATCTTTCTTTTTATTGTTTTTTTATCCTTTTGCAAAAAACAAAATTGTTCTTAAATCTTGATATAGTAATTTTTCCTGGTGTGCTTATTAAAACATTATTGTTTCTAAATATTAAAATTTTGAAATTGAAAATGTGGATTGGCTCAAAAATACACGCCTGCGAAAATTCGAATTAAAGTACCTAATAGAATAAATTTTAAATTTTAAATACAGATTCCTTTTTCAAAAAAATGTAATAAAACTGTATCTTAACTATTTATCGCAATCACAAATTTATTTTAATTAAATGTGTGGGACATAATTTCCCAATTTTATTTTAAAATTAAATGTGTGGGACAATTTGTGTCTCCTGTGATTAGACGGGTTAAATTAAATCTATATTTGACGAATTAAAACTACACTCAGAATATGAAAATGGTCTATCTTTGATATTGGCAGCACATTACATAGTCTGCAACTAGAATTTTATAACTGCACTTCGAATAAAATAATGGTCTCTTTCGAAATGTATCAGCAGATGAATACACAAATGAACTGAATTCGTTAATACATTCTGAACACAATTCTGGTTTTAATTGTGAAAATTTGCCGCCCCCCTTAAAAGTGCCGCCCGGGGCGGGCCGCCCCCCCCGCCCCCCCCACGCTACGCCACTGGTAAGATGTAAGATGAAGGTTGGGAAGTACCTTCAGATTTAGTTATCGAATACGACAAAAGCAATTTTAAGCAAAGTTTTCACCAAAGCGATAGTATCTACCTCCCTGGAACATACTGAAAATATGTCCACTATAATGAAATATTAATTATTGTTAGGGAAAATCGATGTTATTCTGAGAATTGTTATTTAAGAAACAAAATCATAAAAATTGAAAACACATGCAACACATTATATAAATTGTTTTTAATAATAATAATAACAAAAGAAACACACTAGATCGCCAAGATTCTAAAAAGTATTTCTTCCCTTATCTGTGTAAATACTTCGTAAATATTCCGTAGCGCCGCTTATTTTATTATTTCTTGCCTTTCCCGAGGAAAGATTTCTTTTTAAAGCCTAAGCCGTCTCCCAGGGGTTAAATGATATCTCTTTCATTATTTATGATATTATAAGAAATACCTTTTTATAAAAAAAGAACAAAGGTGCCTATGTAAATTAATCGATATTGCTATGACCAATACCTTGGGTTCCATCGATAGATAAACGTTTTTCTTGCATTCAAATCAAGATAACACTACCGACAGTGTAAATGTATGTACGAGTCTGATGAAGGTGTAAGTGCTTTGTAATACGGGTGTGAATTTAAAAATAAATTAAAGATTTTCATGTTACGGGTTGGGTTTCTAAATAAAAAGATAGGTACAAGGGGAAGTAGGCTTCGTAGAAGTTTTTAAGTAATTTTTTTACCTACAAAGAAAGTTTTTCCACTAAAAGTTACCTATACTCATACATCTAGAAACCATTCAAAATAATTAAACATATCCTTCTTGTACCGCCCCGGGAACCTTATTGATAATAATCAACAACAAGGAATATTAATTACATAACCAACAACCCTGCCTTAGATCACCACCAGTTGGTTCACTAGGTTTGGTGACTTAGCAGGGGTGCCCGGGTTCATCGTTCAGGTTTGTTTACGTCTTGGCGGTGAATGCGTTTACCCACTGCGTGTTGACGGAGACCTAACCTAGACCTCTCCAGCCGGACTCGCTCGCGTTACATCGCAGTAGGAGCAGGGCTGGGTAAAATACATACATTGCTGTAATTAAAATACAAATTACAAAATACTTAAATTTAAAATACGAGATACAAAATACTTTCAAGTCGTGTATTTGAAATACAAAATACAGTATTTTAACCACTTTTTTTCTTTCAAATACAAAATACAAATTACAAAATACAAAATACATTTGGTTTTGGTAGAACCTTTGGTTGCGATAAAATGTCGTAAGTGCCCTTATCTAAGGGTGCGTTTCCATAGAAGCAATGTTGACCAGAGTGAAACAGAGATGTGCAAAAATTAACCAATCATATTGCTCAAAAGACACATCTCACCCCCGCTCCACTTGTAAAGTTTTGTGGTAAAGGACCCAGGTGTTGGATATAATATTATTATTATAATAACATGACATTTGTAGAGCGCAGTTTTGTGTTATTTCTAGTGACCGACCAAAAGTTCGGTTTCGGCAAGGTTCGGTAAAAAAATCTAGTTTTGGCATCAGTTTCGGTTTCGGCAGAAAATCTGCCGAACCTTCGACCGCACCGAAACTCTGCATCGTGAATTATCGCGTGTCGTTTGCCTGACTTCGGGTGAGTTCGTGACTCGTGTGTCATCCACCATCATCAACGGCGCGGCGTGCTTGTATTGTGAGTTTATGTGATCACATAATTCAATTATTTTTATTTATTTCAAATTTTTATTTTTATTTATAAAAAATTAAAATCTAGTCTCCTTCAACGGAAGCAATCTTCCGAACAGTCCCTCCTTTGATGTGCTTGGTGTAACTCTAAGTAACCAGCTCAAGTTGGGAGCTCTATCGAAACCAGAGTTTTAGACTCTCAGAAACTGGGCGTACTGTACAGGGCCCGCAGATACTTTAATAGTACACAACTGCTAACGCTGTACAAATCGCAAGTGCGCCCCACTGTTGAATTTGGCAGCCACCTCTGGTCTGGAGTCCCAAAATACCTTAAAAAACCCTCGACTCTGTGCAGAAACCGGTGGTCCAATTGATAGATTCTTCTGACACAAACGGATTGCGATCTTTAGAGCATAGGCGTCAGGTGGGAATGCTGTCCTTGTTCTACCGGTATTACAATGGAAGATACTCTGAGGGACTAGCGCCATTGATCCCCTCGGCACCGGTGCATAGTCGGGAAACACGCCAAACATGCGCCCAACATATGTACACGGTTGACATTAGTCACATGAGAACGAGTCGTTTCTATGACTCGTTCTTGAGTTCGACAGCTCGGCTGTGGGACGTTTTGCCAACCTCTATGTTTCCTCCCTCCTACAACATGTGTCTCTTCAAGACCCTTCACTCCTTCCTCTCCCCAAAAAGACATACAGCATCTTCAAAGATGACATACGCCCTGAGAGAAATTATTTTCCTCAAGGCCTCTCATGTGGAGTGAATGTAAAAAAAAATGTTGTGATTGTAAAAGCAATTAAAATTAAAATGCTCAATTTATGAGGTCCTTCCTTTATAATGAGTATAAATCTAAAAAATAAGCCGAACTTCAGTAAACAATAGATTTTTAACATGTCTAAAAAAGTTTCGGTTTCGGTTTCGGCCGAAAATGAGACAGATACCGAAGATTCAGTTTCGGTTTCGGTAGAAAATCCTGTTTCGGTCGGACACTAGTTATTTCACTTCAAGTTCTACTGTAATTAACTTAAAAATAATCTAGTATTCAGTCAAATTATTCCTATAGTGCTTGATCTAATACTATGACACAAAAATGTACAATACAAATCAATGACAAGCATAATTTAATATGATACAAATATGATAAGAAATGTATAATAACAGTGCTATTATAGCAGGACGTGTTGCCCACTCTAAATATTAACATACATAATATATTGCTCTGGATTCTATCGTTTTTAGTCTACGTATTATCTATGTCAGTTTTTTTTTCATTATCAATTATCATTATTAAGATCACTAAATGTATTTGAAAATGTATTTTGAAGCCATAAGTATTTGAAATACAAATTACAAAATACCTCAGCATCAGGTAATTGAAATACCAATTACAAAATACATTTTTAGGAAGTAATTGAAATACAAATACAAAATACGTATTTGTATTTCAAATACGTATTTCAATTACAAGTAATTCAAATACTGCCCAGCCCTGAGTAGGAGGGATGGGTTCGTCACTCCTGGACACATTGACCCCCAGATTTCTACCCACTCCTCAAACCTTTTTTCCCAGAACCCTCCTTGTTTTAAACCGTAATTAAAGTGTGGTGATATGATTCTATCGTATATTATCTGACACGTTTCTTTATTTACTTCGTTTCTGATTCTGCCAAGAAATGATATATTTTTATTTTTCTAGTCAGCATTTTTTGAAAAGTTCCCTCTTTGAACACATAATAACACCTAGATATTTAATATCTTCCACTTTTTAAAGATTTTTTTAATAATGTAAATCTTTAAATTTATGTATTTTGCCTTAATAAAATTTGGTTATAATTTATTCAGTTTGAGCCATTTTTTATTTATTTATTTATTTATTTCTACGCCATAAAATGGCTATTACAATCCGGTGATACATGATACATGATAAACAGTGGTACACAGGAGGGTAATTACAATGATAATAATGTACATTAGACAAAATACATATGCGTGATAACAACTAGTATTTAGTTATAGGATACAAATATGTTTTACAAAAAAAAAAAAAGAACATGAGCTCGTACAAAATACACATTTTTTTGCAGAGTAAAAATAAGTAAATAAAGGTGAATTCTTAGAAAAATTCTCAACATCAAGAATAAAATACCCAATTTACTTTTAATTGTACATATTGTTGGATTCTAGGAATTTGCTAAAATGGAGTAACTTAGTAATGATTAATGATATTATTGTTACCTTCAGTTGAAATAACTGCAGTTTGAAATGACTACAGGTACTGCTAATTAGTTCTGCTTTTCAGGGCTGTCAGTAAGGCTACGAACGCACAGGCAGGTGGCTAGCTTAGCACCTAGAGCCTAGTGGCAAAAAACCAACACGTTGGTTTACCTGGATACACGCTAAGCGGCTATCCATCGGCTATCTACTACTTATCTAGGCTCTAGGCGCTAAGCTAGCCACCTGCCTGTGCGTTCGTATCCTTAGAGAATCAATAATAAATCTTTGGTTCGAAAATAATAATTTAGAAAAAAAATTATACATTTATTAGCTATCACTTAACTAGTCTGTCTGATAGTTAACATAAATGAAGTAAGTAGTTTGGAATCTATATTATAGTATGATATAGACGCCGTGCAGACGAACACCATTATACGTAACATTAATTATTCTGATTGAGGTATGATATTATAGCCTTCTTATAACTATATTCGGTGCAGTTGAACACATCTACTACTTCTGAGAAAGCATTGTCAACTGCATGCAATCTAGGTATAAGCGAGTATCTAAATGACTCAGTCCTGATATTTTTGTTGTAATTAAAAAGAATTTTGGATCGAGTAGTTCTAGTGGGTATGTGGAGGGTAATTAGGTTTAATAAGTCAGGACTGTCTATAATACCATTAACAATTTAAAAAATAAACGTCAAGTCGGAAATAAGTCTTCTATCTGAAAGTTTGAGTAAGTTTAATTCTTTCATCAAGTGATTGTAATTTATTGATTCTATTGGTAGACCAAGTTTATAGTTAATAAATCTTAAGAATTTATGCTGAATTTTTTCAATGGAATTGGAGTGGATTTTGAAGTGAGGGGACCAAATAGAAGAATTATATTCGACTTGACTTCGAACTAGAGAGGAATATAGAATTTTTAATGTTGAAATATTTTGAAAGTCTCTGCCATTTCGAAGAATGAAACCTAGCATTTTTAATCCTTTATTGGTTACTGTAGTTATATGTGGAAGAAGTTAAATTTGGAATAAAAAATAATGCCAAGATCATTAATCTCACTGACAGAGGTGAGGGAAACATTTTGACACAATGTCCAATTCATTATTAATATTTTTGATTGCCATCTTCTGAAATTCAAATCAGTGCATCGTTTGCAAATACATAGTATTATTACGCAATGTTTTAGTATTTTAGAATACTATTTTTTTTTTTTTTTATCATTAACTCCACACAGGAGGCCCTGAGGAAAATAATTTCCCTCAGGGCCTATGTCATCTGGGATGCTGTGTGGAGTAAAAAGTATATTTACGTAGAGTAAAAGAATATCGGATCCAATACGGATCATTGCGGTACACTCAGCGTATTTTCAAATGGATTTGATACTTTCTTACTTATCATTGTTGTTTGTTGTCGGTTGCTTAAATAATTATTAAACTCTTCTATTCCTTTCCTTTTATTTCATATTTCTTTGATATTTTAATAATTTTTCTTTTGTCTCTTATTTCAAAAGCGCCATTTATAAAAAAAATTAAAACCAAGCCTTTTTGTAAGTCTGGAAAAAAATAAAAAATCAGGCCTATGAAAATATTTTCAGTTGCAAAATCTCGTAGGTACTAATGAAACCATTTTCAGATTATTTTTTTTTTATATAATGTGGCAAATTTGGTTCTTTAGAAATTAATCGAAATACATTTTAATATTTGTGCCCGAGTTTCACAAAACATGAAATTTCGCGCTGTCTTTTTCGGTATGAATCCAAATTTGCGGCGTTCAAAGAATTTGACCACATGTACATTTTGTATTATTTACCGCCCCGCCACGGTGGGATATAGACGTCCTTAAACTCCACGTCGCTTCGTTGCGACAATGGATTTTAAATTTCCTTTTTATTATAATAAACAATGCGTAAAAAAGGAATTAATGTTTTTTTCAGGTCTTTACGAAATCAACCTGTAATACACAACTTTTAAATACCTCCTACAACCTTTAAAAAAAGTATTTTTAAATCCCACCTAAAAATAGGGAGGGATTCCGATTTCGATTTTTTCAAGGACCAGTGGATCACCTGTTTTGCATGAATTGTTGTTCCCTAAACCAGATTGTTCGTCTCAACGGATGCTATTATTTTCAAAGTATCCTGCAAGATGAGATTTAATTATGTTTTCTACCACTTGCTCTCATTTTGGTAACAAGTTCGCAGGTCAAAAGTCTTCACATTTTTTGTATTCAAATCGAAATTTGTAATATTTATAAGTATTTAATTTGATTGACTTTAAATATAAATTTAAAAAAGTTATTTGGGGTCACTCTTTTTCTTTTTACTCAATATTCGGTTTCGTCGCAGTTATTTTTTCTTGGAATCATGAGCCACTCAGCTTTTCCATGTTTCCGAGAGAAGAAGTTAATGAATTATTTCACATTTTCCTTAAATACTTTATGTTTTAAAGTTTTAAAGTTCTAAAATTTTTTATGTTATTTTTTAAGATAATATCAATGCATTCCTCATGCCGAAACGGAAATAAAAATAAATAAATCCCTCGATAGAAAAAATCCCAAAACATGCTCCGAAAATTATTATAAACACGTTTTTTCAGTTATTTTACAAGTTATTAAAATTAACGATGTTTCTATAAATGCTATTTTAGACAATCCCCACGAGATTTTTGCTCTATTTTAAACGAATCGTGTTTTATTAAATATTTTCACAATTTTTTTATTATCGTTTTTAATGTTAGCGCGCCCCCTCTAACATTCGTGTTTACATATCTCTCCATTTTCTTCTTTTTAAGCGGGTACACCGGGACTTAAAACCAAAGCTTCATAATTAACTGTAAGGTTACATCTGAAAAACAAGGCACTTAAAGTGAAACACATTATGAGTCCAGAAGTCTAGAGGGCTCTAGTGACCTGACTTCTCGCGCACATCCGGCACTATATTTAATCATCGTTACTGTGTAACAACCTTACCAGGCCGAGGCTTCCCGCCACACCCCGATACTATAAATATTTAATACGTCCCTTTGTGGTCCGGGGAATGAAACAAAGCCTTTGACCCACGCATCCGGTGGATCACAAGAGAACATTCGTTAGTCGGTAGCAACTGGCTGGTTAGGTTTGGAATTACTTCTACAGCTATACTGCTCTGGATACTGTATTGCCCGTGGCTCGTGGAATGTGGACACAGAGAGAACGTCCTAGTACTAAGTGAACAGCATATTGATATTTGAAGTACGACGAATTCTCTTCAAAACAATACTTTTAAACTATTTAATCAACATTATAAATGGAGTGATGGTAATTTTCAAACATTTTTTTCTACTTAAATAAGTTTAAACAAATTTCTTTTACGTTATTAATTAAGAAGGAATAAAAAGAAAAAGCGGAAATATGTCATTTTTAAAACAAATTTTAGACTTATTGACTCTTTTCCACAAAAAATTATAAATTGATTTCGAAAGACTGTTCTTTTATCTAGTAAAACTGTGTTTAAAATTTTGGGAAAATAGGTTTATTTTTAGTACAATAAGGTTGTTGGTCGTTGGCAGATTTGCTGATTTTTAAATGAAATTTTGTATTATTATACAACACACAATTCAAATCACATAATCCCGCAGTAAAATAAATCAATAAATTATCTGAGAAAGTTATATTTCAGAATTTTAATTTAATTTAAAAAAAATCATTTAAAAAATGATCCGCATACGTGCTTTGTGATGAAAATACTTCAGTTTGTCTATTTATTTACGGTCTTACAAACTAATATATTTAATTGAAATTAATAGATTACTTCGTTTTTACCACTTTTATTGTTTATAAAACCGACATGTTTCGTCAGCAAAGCTGACTTCTTCAGGGTTTTGACAGAACGTCTGTCGTTCTGTCAAAACCCTGAAGAAGTCAGCTTTGCTGACGAAACATGTCGGTTTTATAAACAATAAAAGTGGTAAAAACGAAGTAATCTATTAATTTCAATCATAATGGTGCCACAAAATAAGTTTGCTGTGTTAGAGATATAAGATTTTCTTACATTCGTATTTTGCTCAGACATTATTGAAAAATTATAAATACTTTTGATCAAAAAATAATTACAAAAAGTACACAATTTTAATGGTTTTATCATCACGCTTTTCGGCATTTTTGAATGTAGGTATAAATTAAAGCAAATTTTGAATGAAATAAAATCGAAATTGAGTTATTATTTAAAAAGGCTGGTACGCATAATAATTAAACTTTATCATTGGAACCGCCCAGTACGATCGTATGAATATCTTTCGACGAAATATGAATTCTCGGCCGCTGGCTGGTTAATGGCCCTTAAGCTTTAAGTTTCAAAGTGAATAAATTATTCAAACAATATTAATCAGATCTTGATTGGTTTAGGGGTGATATGCCGTGCTCTGCATCCTCCTTTATCCAATATTTCAAGAAGTATTATTATAAATAAGTAATATTCAATACGGCGTAAAACCCCAAAAATAGATCACGATAATATTAAAAAAATTCAGTCCCAGTCCCAAACTCAACCTAATCATTTTTTTAATGTAATTTTTATTTTATTTACATAATATTATTATCCATGAATTTTAATAGCAGGTATATTTGAGTAAAATAATTAAGGCGATCCACTAGTTCACTACTGTGCCGTGGACAGTAGTTCTTCGGTGGACGCCATAGGGGTCACTTTGAATAACCGAATTCGTCGACTAGCGGCCGTATTGTAAAATATCAACGCGAAAATGCATATTTTATTTTGTTTTGGGAAGATTGGGTGTAAATATCAACTTTTTTTGCGATTATTATAAAATAAACTGAATTTGCCACGTTACACAATAAAACCATATCCGAAAAGGGATTTATAAATAGGAGAGTTTGGACTTGAAAGTGTGTTTTTTAGACCTTATATTTTATTTTTTTATAAGCTTATTAAAAAAGTTATTAAAAAAATGACCGATATTTTTAAGGGCCAAGGTATGTTCTACACGCAGTATTTAATTGAAGCATCTACAATACTTCTAAGCGATCAAATTTTCAAAACAAAAACATATGATTTTGCGTTATTTACTGTGACTTCATCTTAAGAATTTATTTTCAATTGTTATTTACATTCATAAAGTATTATAGGAAGAAAAAATTGGTAGTTTTTAATCGGTCTTCCAAGATTTTATGATATTATAAATAGATGAAATTGTGAGCTTATTTGTTAAAAGTCTACCCTTGCGATCAAACTTCAAACTCAAGGTTATCTAAGAGGATAAAACCCATATTTATCAGTACCTATTTTAATAAATTCGTTTTCAGGTACATTTCTTTTACTATTATCGTGTTATTTTGTCGAAATCCCCTAAAGTCGGAATCATTTTTTTAGGTCGTTATGAGCCGATAAAGAGAGGGTCAAATCTTATTTTAGGTCAAAATAAATTTATTATATTTATTTAAATGTCAAAGCAAATTTTAAAAGTAATTTTAGAATGGGATAATTTATGGGATATTTATTATGATTTACCGGTTGGCAAAATTTTGCTACATACTTTAAGAAAAAAAAAAACGGTTTTGAATAAGTGAATAATATTTTTAAGATTTTCACGGCCAAAAGCATTTTCGTTATTTGTACACGTCTACCGGATCTGCCGGATCTTCCCTGATGATGGACACTGCAACGATGTCCGAAACGTTGGCTAAAGAAGGAGGTAGCGCAACACGGCATAATACCCCAAAAACAAATAACGAAAAAGTGAATAATAAATAATAATACTTGTACAAAAATCGATTCTTTTTTTCGGAATGCGTTTCTTCGGGCGGAGTATTTCACATTTAACTAACTAACTAACCATCACGCCATTTCCCCGCAGGGGTAGGTAGAGAGGACGGACCGTCAAACAACTCGGTCTTGGCATACACTCTTTGCCTCACTCACATTCATACATCGTCTCATACATACTCTTCTATTATTCTGACATTCTGACTCTTGACATAGCCCGACTCAAGTATCTGATTCACTTGATCGTGCCATGTCTTCCTCAGGCGTCCCCGACTCTTCTACCATTCATATTTGCCTCATGTATTCTTCACACTACTTTCTTCGTTCATTCGCTCTACATGCCCAAATCATATAAGGGTCCTTTCTTAATCTTACTCATTACGCTTACATCAGCCTTGCATTCTTCTCGGATTTCCACATTTCTCACAAGATCATACGTGGTTTTACCACACACAAGCCTCAGGGTTTTCATTTCAACAGCATTCAGCTGCTTTCATCCTTCCTCCGCCAGTTCCATGCCTCACTGCCACACAACAGGATAGGTACCAGCACTCCATTGTGGACTGCTAGTTTCGCTTCTTTTGACAGTTTTTTTATTAGCGCCAACGGCATTCAGTCATCGATTAATGGTAATTTGTTCAAATTCCGTAAAACAAACAACCCATCCTTAAGAGGGTATTACCAGAGAAAACCAGAAATATCTCATTTTTAAATCAGATTTTAGACGTATTGACTCTCTTCCACAATAAATTATAAATGGATTTCGAAAGATTGTTCTTTTATTTCGCATTCGCATGTTTTAAATTTTGAGAAAAATGTATATTTTTAGTATAATAAAGTTATACCATAGGTCGTTTGCAGATTTGTTAAATTTTCAAAAAAGATTTTTATTATACCACACTCATTTCAAATCATATAATCATGCAGTAAAATAAATCAATACATTATCTAGGTATCGCATGTTTTGAAATTTTAATTTTAGTTTAAATAAAACCATTAAAAAATATATGCGCACATGTGTTTCTTGACGAAAATTGGTCCGTTTGTGTATTTATTTGCGCACTTACAAACTAATATATTTCAGATTTTTTTTAACATTCTCATTTAACTTAGACATTATTGAAAAATGATAAATACTTATAATCTAAAAATAATTACAAAAAGTACATTATTTTAATAGTTTTATCATCACGCCTCTCAGCATTTTTGGATGTAGGTATAAATTAAAGCAAATTTGGAATGAAACAAAATCGATATTGACTTATAATTTTAAAAAGCTGGTACGGAGAATAACTAATCTTTCTCATTGTAACCGCCCTGTACGATCGTAAGGACAACTTTCGACGAAATGCGGATTTTCGGCCGCTAGCGGTTAAACGTTCTTAAGTTTGAACAGACAAGACATTCTGTTGTTAATTTTTTTAATTGGCATGTTTGGTTTTGAAACACCCACCCAGTCCTGCTTTTAAAAAAATATCACCAACCAGGTTCCTTTTCACACAGAATTGTTACTCGAAATACTACGGTTCTCCGCTCTCGCTGCTTATTTGCTTTAAACAATTTATTTAAACTGGCAAAGTATATATTCTGCTCTTCTAATTTCTAATATAATATTATAAGAGTAAAGAAAATCTGAAGAAAAAGATAAAAGGGAATAAAAAGGAACAATCGACATAAATTACATATATTACGAAGAATTCAAAAGAAATTGGTTAATTATGCAAGACGAATAAAGAAAATACTGAAGATCTATCACGCAGTGTTTGCATTTCCATTAAATTAGTTACCTACTCATAAAGGAAAAAAAAAACACTATGTCGGAGAGACCATCCATCATCATATCACACCGCATCAATCATTCTATTATCTAGTCATAATACTTTACTATTTTCATAGGTAGGTAGGCATCATTCATCTCTTTCATTAAATTAAATTTTATATAATTTTTTTATAACCTTAAAAGAGAGCCCCTGTCCCGACAGTGTAAAGGCAGGGGAACTATATCGCCACCCGGTTGAGCAGCATTACGAGGTAGGTTAAAGTTGGGGCTGAAGGAAAGGATTTAATATTAACGCGGGTCTTGAAGAGAACTGGATTACAAGAAGGAGAAAAATACCCGTAGGTTCATCGTAAGAAATACAAAAGAATTCACAAATACTAATTATCAAACAACTATCTTTGCATATGTACGAAGCCATCTAGAGTTTGCGTCAACTGTATGGTCTACATTTAATGCAGTAGGTACATGTAAACAAAATTGAATCGATTCAGAAAAAAATCATAAAATGCCTTTCTTACAAATTGCACAATCGATTTAATAATTATCTTGATGCATTGAGTATACGCAGACAATTCTCTGATGCAATGTTGCCATATAAAATCGTAAATAACATAACTGCCAGTCCTGAATTTTGAACAGAATAGATTTCAAAGTACCTACACGGCACACACGTTCGTGCAATATTTTTTAAAGATAAACACTGTAAAACAAATTCAAACCAAAATGCTTGCCTTATAAGACGGTGTTCAACATATAATAACATTTTCTCTGATATTTCGTCACAATTGAAGACATCTATCTTCAATTGTGACGAAAGTAAATATGAAAATTCTATTAAAAGTGTATTAAAATGTATTAACTGAGTACAAAACTGCATAAATGAACTAACTAACTAACCATCACGCCGTTTCCCCGCAGGGGTAGGCAGAGAGGACGGACCGCCAAACATCCCGGTCTTGGCACACATTCCTTGCCTCGTTTACATTCATACAACGTCTCATACATTCTCTTCTATTATTCTGACTCTTAACATAGCCCGACTCAAGTATCTGATTCACTTATATTATGTAATGCTATATATTATGTATTACCTACCTCCTGTTATATTTAATATCTTTTAATGTAATATCTTTTAGTTGTTGTAAGATTTCAGTTTGAGTTAATTATTAATTTCTAGATACACAATGTAGTATAATGAGGAATCTATAATTGGTTTCTCAGTAAGGTAAATTAAACGTGTATAAATTAATCAAATTATAAACTGTTGATTTCCCTAAAATAAATAAATAAATATTATTAAGACCGGTCAGTGGGTCCTATTAAGGCATAATGTGTTCAATTCCTCCTTTGGAAGCCAGATTTACTACGGCTTCCATGGAGCTCCGATATTTGAGCTGGTCTTACATACTTACATACCATGCATTTCAATGGAGTCTTTTTTGGGGAGGGTGCTCCATAACCATAACTTATTTTCTCCGCAATGTTAGGCAGATTAAGTAAAACGTCATATGACTCTATCCTTTCCCACATTTACCTGTATTCGTTCATATTCTTCTCTTCAATCACACTCGTCCACTATTGTGACTGACTTCCACTATTTTTTTTAATTATTAATTTTTTTTTTTTTTTAATTTTTTAAAATTTTTAATTTTTTTTTACATTAGCTCCACATAGGAGGCACCGAGGAAAACAATTTTCCCAGGGGCCTGTGTCATCTTTGAGGATGCTGTGTGGAGGGTTTTTTAAGGGAAAGGAAGGAGAAGAAGATATGGGAAGGAAAAAGGTATGAGGGGTGGGTAGGAATCTGGGGGTCAGTGTGGCCAGGAGTGACGGACGTATGAAATCTATTCCTCACACTGCGGTGCAAGGCAAAGGGTTGGGAGAATCCGGCTGGAGAGGTCAAAAGGCCTCCTTCAATCAGTCTCCTCCGATCCAGCCCGCCACGCAGTGGTTGGGCAAGTAGCGAACCACTTGGGGTGACTTGTGGCAGGGGTGTTGGTTGTCCAACAATTGGTTCCTGGGGCGGCAGTACCCATACCCGCCTCCCAGATTGTACATAATTAGTGGAATTTTTCGACAACCATGCTACGCACATGCACGTGTTATGGTGGTCGATACCGGGACAACTCGAACATTTTCTTCCGACTGCTTCTAAATGGGACTGTAATATATTCGCTTGACTCTTTTATCTTCTTTCAACTAATTAAATGTCCGAACCTTTAAAAATATTGCTTACACATTACGCTTACACCAGCTAAGTATTATTTCCTAATCTCCCTTTTGCTACTTCAGTTATAAGTGCACTTATCCTAACCACATATTTTCTCATGGTCTTATTTTTCCAGCGACCAGTTTACAATTTGGTGCATTCTTCGCCGATTCCATTAATTATAAAATGCTTCGGGTCCGTTTAGGACAGTTAACACACTTCCCTTGAACACTTAAAATTTTTAATCTTAAAAAAAATACATGTTATTTTTTAAGACAATTATGTGAATTCCCTCGATAGAAAAAAATGACAAATCTGGATCTATTATTTAACATGCTATAGATTGGTATGAAGAAATTCAAAATGTTTCTTTAAATAGTCTAGAAAGATTTTTGCTTTATTAAATTCTAGCTGGTCCCCGGCAAGCGTTGCAATTCCACATTCAAATTAATATTCTCCCTGAATCACCTTTCCCGTGCGTCGCCGTTCCCCTCCCACGTCCCCTTTCTAGCTAACTTTATAAATTATATAGCCTATGTCACCCGGGGATAGTGTAGCTTACCAACAGTGAAAGAATTTTTCAAATCGGTTCAGTAGTTTCGGAGTCTATTCAACGCAAACAAACAATCAAATCTTTCCTCTTTATTATAGCGTAATAGACATTCGCATTCATTTAGCGTGCTCCCTTTAAGATTGGTATTTACAAATTTGCCTTTTAAACCACCTTTTTCTTTTTTTTAAACGCTTACTAAGGAGCCTTAATGGCTTCATAAAGATGGAAAAATCGCTTGTTTATCCGTTAAATCCGTTTATCTGTTTAAACCGTTAAAAAAACTGCACGTTTTTTTTTTTTTTTTTACATAACTCCACACAGGAGGCCCTGAGGAAAATAATTTCCCTCAGGGCCTATGTCATCTGGGATGCTGTGTGGAGGGTCTTTTTGAGGAGAGGAAGGAATGAACATTGGTCTTGAAGAGACCCATGTTGTAGGAAGGAGGAAACACAGAGGCCGGCAAATCATTCCACAGCCGAGCTGTTGAACACAAGAACGAGTCGAAGAAACGACCCGTTCTCATGTGACAAATGTCAACCGTGTACAAATGTTGGGCACGCGTTTGGCGTGTTTCCCGACTATGCACCGGTGCCGAAGGGATCAATGATGCTAGTTCCTCGGAGCATCTTCCATTGTAATACCGGTAGAACAAGGATAGCATTCCCACCCGACGCCTGTGCTCTAAAGATTGCAATCCGTCTGTTAAGATGGGAGAATCTATCAAACGGACCGCCCGTTTCTGCACAGAGTCGAGGGTATTTTTCAGGTATTTTGTAGCTCCAGACCAGAGATGGCTGCCAAATTCAACCGTGGGGCGTACTTGTGATTTGTACAAGGTTAGCATTTGTTTACTATTAAATTATCTGCGGGCCCTGTACAGTACGCCCAGTTTTAGGGAGGCTAGCTTTACTCTGGCTTCAATGGAGCCCCCATACCCATTATCGAATGTTTCAAAAAAAAAAAACAGAAATCGAAATATGGCAACAAACATAGGCAGCAAACAAATACGAAATATGGCAGCAAACATAGTTACAAAAATATTATCGTTTTTATTAACAACTAGAAATCGAAGGCCTTTTAGGAATTTCCACAAACTATCCTTGTTCTGCCGGTATTACAATGGAAGATGCTCCGAGGAACTAGCATCATTGATCCCTTCGGCACTGGTGCATAGTCAGGAAACACGCCAAACGCGTGCCCAACATTTGTTCACGGTTGACATTTGTCACATGAGAACTAGTCGTTTCTTCGACTCGTTCTTGTGTTCAACAGCTCGGCTGTGGAATGATTTGCCGGCCTCTGTGTTTCCTCCTTCCTACAACGTGGGTCTCTTCAAGACCAATGTTCATTCCTTCCTCTCCTCAAAAAGACCCTCCACACAGCATCCCAGATGACATAGGCCCTGAGGGAAATTATTTTCCTCAGGGCCTCCTTTTTCTTTTTTTTAAACGCTTACTAAGGAGCCTTAATGGCTTCATAAAGATGGAAAAATCGCTTGTTTATCCGTTAAATCCGTTTATCTGTTTAAACCGTTAAAAAAACTGCACGTTTTTTTTTTTTTTTTTTACATTAACTCCACACAGGAGGCCCTGAGGAAAATAATTTCCCTCAGGGCCTATGTCATCTGGGATGCTGTGTGGAGGGTCTTTTTGAGGAGAGGAAGGAATGAACATTGGTCTTGAAGAGACCCATGTTGTAGGAAGGAGGAAACACAGAGGCCGGCAAATCATTCCACAGCCGAGCTGTTGAACACAAGAACGAGTCGAAGAAACGACCCGTTCTCATGTGACAAATGTCAACCGTGTACAAATGTTGGGCACGCGTTTGGCGTGTTTCCCGACAATGCACCGGTGCCGAAGGGATCAATGATGCTAGTTCCTCGGAGCATCTTCCATTGTAATACCGGTAGAACAAGGATAGCATTCCCACCCGACGCCTGTGCTCTAAAGATTGCAATCCGTCTGTTAAGATGGGAGAATCTATCAAACGGACCGCCCGTGTCTGCACAGAGTCGAGGGTATTTTTCAGGTATTTTGGAGCTCCAGACCAGAGATGGCTGCCAAATTCAACCGTGGGGCGTACTTGTGATTTGTACAAGGTTAGCAGTTGTGTACTATTAAAGTATCTGCGGGCCCTGTACAGTACGCCCAGTTTTTGGGAGGCTAGCTTTACTCTGGCTTCAATGGAGCCCCCATACCCATTATCGAATGTTTCAAAAAAAAAAAAACAGAAATCGAAATATGGCAACAAACATAGGCAGCAAACAAATACGAAATATGGCAGCAAACATAGTAACAAAAATATTATCGTTTTTATTAACAACGAGAAATCGAAGGCCTTTTAGGAATTTCCACAAAAGCAAAAAATGGTATTGAGTATTGACGGTAATGTTGGTATATTAGCAATAATTACTAATTATTCCTCTACGAGTATTCGAAGAATGGGATTTGATTTTAAATGATGAAATTCCAAATTCGAGGATTTTATAAATCGGATTTACGGAAAATTATTGGCAGTATTTCCAAGGGCAAAAATAGCCCTCCGACAGAAAGGTTGTGTAGGTCGAAGGTTAAATCCCTGAACTGGAAAATGTTTATGCTATGAAAATTACCTTTTATACTTCGGATCTATACCCTATATATATTGGATATTCAAATCTATCCAACCTTCTGAAACGTATTATTTTATACTTTAAGCGATGGATGAAAAATCCAAAACAAAGCAAAATCAGATAGATATTTGTGAATTATTAAGTTGTGCGTAAATAATATAACATTTTGACCGAAGAGTTAAGGCCCTGTAGTAAGCGCTCAAACAGAAGAAGAAGGGGAGATATTATGTAAAAACGAATGTTAAAAGGAGCGCCCTAATATTAAAAACGATAATATTTAAGCGGAAATTGTGAAAATGTTTAATAAAACACGACTCGTTTAAAATAGAACAAAAATCTCCCGTGAAATGTCTTAAATGGCATTTATGAATTTTTTCATGTATATAACTTGTAAAATAACAGAAAAAAGTGTTTTTTTAATAATTTTTGAAGCACACGCGTTTAAAATAATTTTTGGTGTTTACTTTGCGATTTTTTTTAATCGTGAGAATTTCAAATAATTGCCATTTAGACGTGGAAAACGTATAGGTATTATCTTAAAAAATAACATTTATTTTATATTTTTAAACATAATTTATAAAAAAATTACGTCTTATAAAATAACAAATATTTAATATTTTTTAAGAAACTTAAAAACTCTTCAGAGAAATGTTATTAAACTATTGAAATTCTGAATGCAGCGGCTTAAGAGACAACCTTGGCATTTTCTTGTGAGTTAATTATAATAGAGTGAAATTCACATTTTTTGTTATTCTGAAGCTTATTGTAATTCATTTGGTAGTACTTGCAAGGACATGAAAGCTTGCAGATAGTAAAACCTATTGATATAAATGGGGTTACATTTTACCATCGTCATTTAAAGCACCGGATACCCGACAGATAAAACGGAAATAATGGTGTCGTAGGTAAAAAGAGAAAGAAAGAAACAAGTGCATGAACCAAACGATCACTTTTTACTACCGTTGAACCGCAGTGACTCGGTGTTTTACACGAGGATTATTTTAAGTATGAATCTAATGTGAGATAAATTGATATACTTGCATCATTTTCTTTTAAATTTAGGAATTACAATTCAAACCTTTGATTGAGTCTGGAATATCTATTTTCCTATTTCAATGAGTAGTATTGAAGAAATAAAATGGCCTCGAATAATGTATTTTTGATTTCATTTAAATTTAACTATTTGATCATAGTTAGTTAACCTCATAGACATCCAAATGGATAGACCAGAAGATACAGGTGAGGGGTAAAACCAAACTATGGGGGGGCGAAGAGGGGAAGAAGACTGTGATTAGTTGAAAAATCAATCTGACAGTATATAGGCATCTCGCATTATAATATCACCATTTAGTTCTTAAAACCAAAATCTGCTTTGAATGAATAGACCTTTTTACATGGGAGCGCGAATTGCTTGCCACGATAATAAAATATTTGCGTAGGCCAAATGTACACCCCAAAAAGATTCGCCCATTTTCACATAGCAATATTTTGTTGCCGTGTTTAGTTAAGACACTTTTACAAATGTTTCATAATTTACTTACCCCTGTAACCAGCGACGAGCACACTAAGGAACCGCCCACATTCGCTATGTGCACATTGATATGTAGGTATGTTGTATAGCACAAGCTACTGTTTTGGCGTGTTATTTTTTCGTTAAATGTATAGATGTTAGCTTCGCGCTGCTCACGGCAAGAATGATGACGTCACACATTTTAGATTCAAGCGATTCTCTATCCCCTCCACATGGGGCGAACTGGCGCCAAGGAGGAGCTCCAGCCGGTGCCATGTGGAGGGGAAATAATACGTTTTTATCACTTAGGGCAGGTCCAGATATATTCATATGTCCGTGGTTAACCTACTAAATCGAAGCCATCAATTCAACATCAATTTAACTGGGCGTACTGTACAGGGCCCGCAGATACTTCAATAGTACACAACTGCTAACCTTTTACAAATCACAAGTACGCCCCACGGTTGAATATGGCAGCCATCTCTGGTCTGGAGCTCCAAAATACTTGAAAAGTACCCTCGACTGTGCAGAAACGGGCGGTCCGTTTGATAGATTCTCCCATCTTTTCAATTTGGGAGGCGGGAATGGGTGCCGCCGCCCCGGGAACCTTTATTGGATAACCAACACCTCTGCCATAGGTCACCCCAAGTGGTTCGCTACGTTTGGTGATTTAGCAGGGGTGCCCGGGTTCATAGGGTGAGGTTTGTTTAGGTCTTGGAGGCAGATGACCAAGACACACTGAACCCCAGATTCCTACCCACCCCTTAAACCCTTTTGCTTCCCAGAACTCTCCTCTCCTTCCTTTCCTTAAAAAAACCCTCCACACAGCATCCCCAAAGATGACATAGGCCCTGAGGGATATTATTTTCCTCAGGGCCTCCTGTGTGGAGCTCATGTAAAAAAAAAAAGACGGATTGCAATCTTTAGAGCACAGGCGTCGGGTGGGAATGCTATCCTTGTTCTACCGGTATTACAATGGAAGATGCTCCGAGGAACTAGCATCATTGATGCCCAACATTTGTTCACGGTTGACATTTGTCACATGAGAACTAGTCGTTTCTTCGACTCGTTCTTGTGTTCAACAGCTCGGCTGTGGAATGATTTGCCGGCCTCTGTGTTTCCTCCTTCCTACAACGTGGGTCTCTTCAAGACCAATGTTCATTCCTTCCTCTCCTCAAAAAGACCCTCCACACAGCATCCCAGATGACATAGGCCCTGAGGGAAATTATTTTCCTCAGGGCCTCCTGTGTGGAGTTAATGTAAAAAAAAAAAAAACAGATGTTTAAAACTGATTCCATGATTGTTGATTGATGCCCCGAGAGTTAACAAAAGTATTAAACACATTTTTATTTGAGAGCATCAAAAATAAACCTACTTATCTATAATACTGTCTGTACTAGCTTATAAGTACAAAAAATGGATACGTAAATAAATTCGTTTGATATCCTTACATATATCAATATATACCAACTTATTAAAAGGCAGTTATTTTTGAAGTCGATTTTAGGTTTGAAACTGTCGAGGGGTTTCGTTTTAAAAAATCGGATCTGAGGCCGTTATTCCCAATCCGAAATTTTGGCTCAATACTCCTCAAATGGACAAATACGCTCTTCCCAACGCAACTCTTCAACAGGCGAATCGAGCGCTAATAAACAAAATACTAACGTACCCATACTACGTGACCAACTTTTTGCAATTTTTAACCCCCCCCGGTGACCAAAAACCTAAGGAGACCGCCGCTCATTTGTACCAAGCGTGGTATTTTGAAGACCCCCCCCCCCCCCCGAACAGGTCACGTAGTATGAGTACGTTCCCTTAGCTGATCACAGACTCAGATTGGTCGATCGAAAAGCTGGGAACAACGGCCGTAAGTATTTTCATTGGAATGTTTCATAAACTGCCTCAGATAATATAATTTTCAGACCACTATCGAAGCAATGAAATACAAATGTATTCCACCTTCGGAATATTAATAAGTAAATTAATAGATTCACAATAAGCCTGTTAAGTAGGTACACATTTAACACCTTCAAACTATTCTGATTAGGTATTGTTCATAGCTTTGGCTTTGAACGTGTTTAATTTAGTGACACCTATAACACATAACGAGCAACTCCGTGCAAAGTGTAAAGTTTATTAACTTTGTCCAAGTTCGTATATTATTAGAATATTACTGTACTTACAACTTACAACTTTCAGCGATTTATTGTTCTGACAAGACGTATTGATGAATATTTAAGTTCAAGAAGATACCATGTGGAAGATATTGAAGAAGATTGTTGGCATTTGTTCGTATGCTCGGTCGTTTGTCGGAAAGTATGAAGTTCTGACAAACTTGCCAGTTCATATTTTCGCCGAGTAATGCGGAGCTTCGAGAAGTTATACAAAGGTGGCGGTGGTGGCGTGATTTAGGGAGAATTTGCTTAGTTCCGCGAAACAAAGTTTGGTGGAAAAATATTTTGTTATCGAATGGATTGAATATATCTTATTTGTACCAAATACCAGTGTATATTATTTTGAGATATAAAATGGAGATGGAAACGCCACACCTGGATTTTGTGATATAACTTGGATCCTGGAGTAGATGAATTAATGTGCAAATAGATATTTATTGCCTCCTCGGAGCGATTTTTAAGAAAGACACATCATAAACATCTACATATTTTTATTGTCATTATTTAAATATTATCTCGTATTTACGGCACAAAGATAAAAATATTAAAATAAATATTTTACCCCTAAACACCAAAAAATTTATTATTTTCTCAATCTATTGTTTCTTGTAATATCCTTTGACTGATTTTAGTATTCCCGCGGAAACGGCACGGTGACGGGATTGCCTCGCGACATTTCAACTATTTAATACGAGTGAGGGAGAGGAAACAAAAGCAATCATTTTCTTGCCTCTCCCTCACTTGTATTAAAGAAATGAGAAGCCGCGAGCCATTACCGTCGCCGTGCTATTTCCGCGAGAATTATAAAACCCGCCATATTACGTGTAAATTCGGTGGAACAAATCTACGGATTTAAATAATAGTTCGATCGGTTGATAGGATAGTTTCTCGTTTTACCATTTGCATTTGCAACAAAGATTTTTTTGTTTTTTTTTTTTTAAATCAACTCCACAAAGGACACCCTGCAGACAAGACTTTAGGCGTAGGTAGGAAGCTGAGGGTCAGTGTGCCCGGGAGTAACCGACGCCGACGTGTGAATTCATCCCTCCCATCACGGTGCAAGGCGATGGGTAGGGAGAGTCCGGCTGGAGAGGTCAAAAGGTCCACCTCTACCGACTTCTTCCCATCCGTCCTTCAGGCAGTTGCTGGGAAGACGCATCCGCCGCCAAGACCTGAACAAACCTCACCCCACCAACTCGTCAAGTTTATGGGGTGAGGTTTGTTCAGGTCAAGTCACCTAACGTAGTTAACCACTGCTAAGTCATCCAATGCAGTTGGGCTTGGACAGCTCTTATGACTTAGGCGTTGATTATACAATTTATGGTTTCAGGGGCGCGGCCGGACCCATATCCGCTTTACAAATTGTCTGACAGGCTACGCGTAGGTATACAGGTACTGTAGGTACAAATAATTTATTTCGGTTTGTCAGTCATCACTTTAGTCAGTTTCACTTTAAAAACGGAACACAATAATAAACTGAGGAAATTCACTAAGAAAGTACCTAACCACTCCAATTCATTACATTTTAAATCTACAACATCGCCAATAAAATATTTGTAAGGTAATATGTGGATATCCATCTTCCCCATCAATCTCTTTATCCCCTATCCTGACGCTCCGTCCTGTCTTTTATCTCACTGGATTTTATAATACTCGTAATAGTAAATATTAAGCTAGTGTAATCCGTAAACCTAAATAAGTGCATTTTAATAACTGCATTTTTTCAATAATATTTCATTACTCGGTCCATGGGATTTACCTAGTTTTTTTTTTACAATATTTTACAATTTATTATGTGTAAACTTTTTTTTTGTGTTATTTTTCATGACTTATACTGACCGCACGGGCAGTAATCATAACAATAGGTGTTTATAAATGTAAATAAGTATGTTAGTCGTAAATAATTTTAAGACAGTTGCAAGTCATAATATGAATAGAGCAGTAACAATACTGCTATATTCGTTTAATGACTTCCTATTATGGCAGTAACCATTACAATATGTGGTTATAAATGTAAATAAGTAAGTTAGTCGTAAATAACTAATTGTAAGACTGTTGCAAATCGTGACACGTTTAGAGCAGTAACAATACTGCTCTGTTCGTATTATGACTTCTAAGTGCGAACTTGGTTATAAAAATAGGTATAGTTCTAAGCCACTAGCGATATAAGTCTTAGTTGTAAGTCATTAGTTATCAATCTTAGTTGTAAGCCACTAGTAGTATATAGGTATAGATTAACAGCCTTACTAAAAAAAAACCACAGCACGCCTGATTACCCGCGTTGCTGCAGCAACATGAATAAAACAAAAATACACTAGATAACATTACTAATTAGGTTTTTTCTTAAAATGTATTTTATAAGTTTGGCAACAATGTAATTTTTCATACTGTACAAATTTAATTGTTTGTTTTCCTACAGAACCGCTAGATGGCAGCGCCTTCGCATTCGTCATTCGCGTTAAAACCGCCAAAAAAAACTCACTTCGCGGGTGTGTGTGAAATATTACACAAATATGATCGTAATATCTATTAATATGACTAATTCACTATTACATTCGCATAATTGATATATTTACCGTGTTTTTGTGGTTTTTAATAAGTTTTAGTCAAGTTATAATAACCATAATCATACTTTGAAAATTGAAACGTCAATAAGTATTTTATTTAAATCATGAAAATTCAAATTTACATCTAAAGTATTTTATTTTATGTGAATTCCATAAAAGTGGTGTTTTTTTAAATATTAATATCTAATACATGTGTACCTAAACGTATCAATGAAATTAACGTTTTAAAGTTGCAAGAAATCTGTTATAAAAATCGGTATTATTTTTTTAGGTTAGTTTTTTGGCAATAAAAAAACTTTGAAATTTTTTATTATTTTTTTATTGTATGCACGAGGAAAAAGTGAGGTGGCAGTTTCGTTCCAAATTCATTATATAAAAGGTCAGTATTTTTTTAATTTTGTTTTTTTATAAATTTCTGTACACTTTCATCAAATATGTTTTGGTAAAAAAAAAAATCCATTTTTTTTCGCGTTTAAATCTTAATATATGGCAGTTTTTAAAAACTAAAGTGTATTTCAATTACACAAATCTAAAAGGTAATTTTATCTAGTTTTCATAAATGGTATTTGTTTTTACGACACCTTCAAAAATAAGAAATATATAGAGCATTCAAAATACTTTGCAAAAATTTCTAATTTCGTTCAAAGATCATTGATAAAACAGAGATAAACTACCCCCTCAGGCCGTGTAAACAATGTGTATTTTTTTTCATGAACAATTTTTTAATTAGTAATGTTTTCACATCCACGGCCGTTTGTCAATTGAATAAAATTTTCACTGGGTTTATTAGTATGTATAAATGAATGTTTAAAGCGCCCTTGAGATGATTTTCTCACGAAAATGGCGCTATAGAAGTCATCCAATTATTATTATAAGTATCTATTTATTATACAGTCGTGAAAAAACTACAGTGGTAGAGAAATCTGGTTGGAATTTTGTATGATTAACGTGTAATGTATTTCCTTTATTTTTAAAAACGTGTTGGGAAATTTTGACTTATTTATTGTGAACAGCATAATTTTAAGTTCAAATATTTATTAAGCGCTTAGCGTTTTGAGTCGGGTGGCTGGGTCTCGGTGGGTTACTCCTGATCAGTTAGCGACGTTAAGCCGGGTATTACTACTATTTGGCATCCTCCTGATACGGCGGCTAACTATGATAAATGCTCTGGTCCTTAGGCAAAAGAAGGACTCGCTACAAGAAACCATCGAGAGATCTTAAATCCAGCAAATCCACAAGAAATGGGATTTATTGCAGCTCGCTCAGAGAATCGCCACCCCGATGCTGGATGACCTACATAGTTAAGTTTTTACGGGAAACTAAAAGGGTGATATTATTTGTAGAAAACATTATAATCACTTTGTAGTACCTATTTAAAAGGAAATATTTTTCCAAAGCTTTCCAGAATTTATTTCTTCACCACATCTAGAGATTTTTTAACATTGTGAACTTTGCAGTACAAACTGAGACAAACTCATAAAATTCTTTCTATCTCATTTTGTGTTATGTTGAGATAGGAATACGATTTAAGCAATATAGACGGAGGCAACATCACGATTTGTTATTATTTTTAATTGATAAACTAATGTTTAAGTCAAGATTTTTATGCATAGCACAAAGGGTAACAATTATTATAAGCAATAATTATTAGCCTAAAACACTCATCTACATCGAAAAAATCTCCCAAGAAAAGATACTTGCCACCGACGGGACTCGAACCCGCGTCTCTCTGATTTCCCGTCAAATGCTCTGTTCACCGAGCTACGTCGGCTCATCTCCTGCCCGCCAAATAATTCAATATACGCTAGTTTTTCATTCAACGATCACTGCTTTTTACATTTTTCGTCCTGCAAACAACTTTATTTTACATGAGAAAGGCATTTAAGTGCTAAATCTCCCACTAGGTGGTGTCGAGACAAATTATGTCTACATTTTTTTGGTGAAATACTTTAACTCGTCTTATTATTCATTATTATTTTTAATTGATAAACTAATCTTTGAGACAAGATTTTTATGCAATTATCAGCCTGAAACACTCATCTACATTGAAAAAAGCTCCCAAGAAAAGATACTGGTTGTTTGCAGGTGAAAAAATGTAATAAGCAGTAATTGTTGAATGAAATACTAGTATATATTGAATTATTTGGCGGGTAGGAGATAAGCCGACGTAGCTCAGTTGTAATGGTCCGCCACCCTTGGCTTTTGACACCAATTGTGATGAACCCTACCTAGCTGATTTACTTTTCTAAGCTTCTACCTCGTAGTTTAAATCTCGTAGCTCCTGTCTCGTAGCCACGCTCATAATTCTACCCTTATGTCCTACTGATCACACCACTAGGTATGATGGCCTGACTCAACCCTCCTTTCGGTTTATTTCTACCTCAGGCTCGTGATTTCTAAACCCCTATACCTTATAATCTAGCTAAACCTACCCTATCTTCTTAAATCCCTGCGATTTTCTCACAGTAATCAAGATTTAAGATTTTAGTTCACATTATTTCTATAATCTGCGTTGTGTATTTTTTGTTTTAGATTTTACATCTGTTTGCATACTTAATATGCACACATATGTAGAGAAGATAATGTATTACGTGTGGTAACCCATAGATTCTTTTAGAGAAAGGGTGAGAATCTTCCGATTTATTAATTATTATTATTTGAGTATCTTTTACCGAGTTTGATAAACTAACCCCGCCTTAACTTTGTGTCTATTTGATTTCTGTAGGAACTTAGTGTGTTTATTTAATTCTTCCTATCACCGCGGATACATCGATAACATACAACAACAGTTAATAAATTTAACATTTCAAGAAAGCAAACCTTACCTTACCGGGGATCGTACTCGAGGGTCCAGTTTTCTCAATTGGAGTTCTTGTCTGCAGCTTCCCCTAACATAATGTGTTTGTAGTCATAGTTAGTGTTATTGGTTAGTATTCGCAAAATTGTTGAAAGAGCAGGAATGGATGGATATGGGGAGGGGGATAATATGTTTGCTGAAAAGTCGGCTCCTCCGCTAACCAAGTGAAAACCGATGAACAACAATTACAAACCCGGATTCTCCCAGTACGTTTGCTAGGCTTATCCTTAGATCCGAGTTTTACTCTCTTCGACGAGCGTCTCATGCTATGAAAGGGGCCCTTCACGCCAGCAGGGAGAATACCAAGTCTTCATGCCGTTTTTCTGTCTTACTCCGACTTCCGACTCCTCCGGATTGAATTTAACTCTACTGAGTCTAGAAAGGGTATTTCATGTCTTCCCTTATCATGTCTCTATCCGTTAAATGTGGCGTAAGCTTGTGACGGGCAGATCCTTCCTCCCACGTGACCGACCCAGCGTTACACTCCACCTCTGACTAGCTGACATAAAACTCACCTCGTGAACCTTATGTTTGCTTTCAGGTTTGACAAGAACTTCCGGTATGCGAATAACCTGTAGCTTTAATGCCGCGTCTGCGTATTGTCCGCACACGTCCTTCCTCTTCCCCGTATGCCTCACCTCGACAATACCGCCACAAGATCAAAGCTCTCTCCGTTCGGGAAAGGTTGACACTTACATTTCCGGATGGCTCATAAACACATACCGTAGCCTTGAAACTTACGTTCGAGAAAAGTTAGGATTCAGGACTGTATGAGTATTTGAACACCAGTGTTTTTTAAATGAGGTCACTAGCTCCTCGTGTATTAGGTTTTAGGATTATGGGTATTTATGGGTTCTTGGATACCTACTTGCTATAAGAAAGATTTAAAACGAGATAAGTCAAGTTGTCATTGAAGTAATGACCTCCTGAATAATTGTGATGAGCTCTCTTTGAGTTTGAAGCTAGTCGCAGTACTTTACTTTGCGAAATTTTGCGCGCGGAATCAATGCTACCTATTGGCGATCGCTCTAGTATAATCAGTTGTTTAGAATTGATTGAATTTAACGTCGATTTTACCTTCACATATTGGGCGAAGTTTCCGTCGTAAGCTATGATTGATAAACCTGCCCCTTGACATTTGTGCTTTTGTTTTGTTTACTCGTTGATGGAATTTAGGTGACCGTGTCATTGAACTCTAATCGAAATTTTAGATACACAATCGAAGGTCATATAATATACCCTAATCTCGTCGGTGAAAGGATTCGGTAGGTATTAGCTATACCTATCAATTTGCTATTTCTATTGATTTTTGCGTTACGTATTTCATTTCTCATGGTTATTTTAATTTATGTGTTGTCGTTAATTATTTTCCCTCGTCTTATTATTATTATTATTTGTAATTTTAAAATATGGAACGTATTGTATCGCACTTTCCCTGCATATATTCTGGGATAAATTATTATTTTTATTATTATTATACCCTAAGTTGTTTGAGAGGCATATTTCTATTCACATCGTGTAATAAATACCTAATTACATTGAGCCAATAAATGATTACCTCCAATGAACGATATTAAATAGGTACGTCATTTGTTATGGTTTAATTGTTTACACTTCACATAGTTGACCTTCGGTATACTGACCTACTTTGGAGATTGTTTATTTCTACGGTCATTGTCCTTTTGAAGCACAATTCATCGTTTAACTAATTCTTTTCTATTTATTTGACCTAGTTTTGCCCGAACATTAATCATTTAAGTAGGTACTTTGCTAACCTAAGAGCTACCTGGGTGACCTAGTTTCAACTAAGGTATTCCTTGCTTGACTTGTTTTTGAGAAATATAGGTATTTCGGTTACGAGTCAAACTGATATCGTATGACGCCTATTCTTATACGCGCTTAAATATACAATAGACCTACCTAACTAAAACAAGTACTTGTATGACCTGATTTATAAGTAGGTATTTGTTTGTTTGACCTAATTTTGAGACGCTTGTATACCCCCGCACACGAAATATAGAATAAAGAGCTTCCACGATAGTCACTTATTACGTTCTACGCGCCTCGATTCGTTTCATATGAGTTATAATAAATTAGCGCATTCACCTAACTGAAGTAAATACCTACATATGTATCCTAACTCTAAAGCAGGTATTTCCTGTTTGACCCACTTTCGAGCAAGTGAAAATTGTTATTAGTGTGTTAGTGACAAACTTCAAAGGTCCGATTGATTTATTGGTGATGCACGCTCGTCCCTCTCTTCTTTGTCTCTGAAAATAATTAATAATTGGTTTTATCTTACCGCCCTCGATCGATTACAATTTTTCCCAGTCGGAACCTTCATAACTTCGACATTGTGATCGAGGTTTTCCCTTTTTTTCGTTTCCTAGCTAATGGACTCCTATCGGCCCCTTTTGAGAAAAGACTCTGATGATGAAAAAAACTCTTCAAATATCTGTCCATTTAAAATTCACTTCGGCATTTCGCTTAGTTCCTCAACCTCGTATTAATTACTGTTTTATTTCATTCGCCTTCGAGAGGTGATTCATCAAATAACAAATCAGATGCTTAATTTTATTGTCCGGAATTAGGTAAATTTTTATTTATTCACAATATTTTAATATCACTTTAGAATCAATAACCGTAGATACGCACGTTTTCCAAGTGTACGAATTATTATCACCACTGTTTATTACAATTTCGTTATTCAATTCACAAAGGATTTTTAACCGCTTTATTATTGAACCACTGTAGTTTAAACGTGACTCGAACAATTCGTTATTGTTATTTATTTTACATATGTCATGTTATTTAAAGTAAGGTTAAAGTTTTAATTATTATATCACCCATAGTTAATTTTAAAATCGCGTGTTATATTTTCCTTTATCCGGTAATTTGATTTATTTTAAGACACTGGATTTTTGTTAAATGTTATAAAACCACTAAATATAAGTTGTAAGAAAGAACCCCGAATGTCATTCAACTCTTATTTACTGACTTTAAACACTTTCATTATAAAACACCCGAACTTTCACGAAGTATTATTTAGGCACTTTTCCGGACTCTCCGTTGATCGTCTTTGAAATTTTTATTCCTCAATTTTAAAGGGAAAATAAAACACTGAATTTACTATTTTTTTGCAAACACTTGTAGACATTTTTCAACTCTACTAGAAGCACTAGTTTACTAGTCTTCTTCGCGCACCTTTACATTTTTCTTGATCGCGCACTTCCCGTTATTTCATCCGAACTCTCCCTCAATCTCCCAACGAATCCCCTTCTTTATCAAACCATGGTCTTTTAAAAGCTTTTTAGAGCTCTCCTTTCATAGAAAAATCACCCCTGATCGCCCAGACTTTCATAGGAAAAGGACCAAATTCGGTTCCTCCGTATATGACCTTTTGTCAAATCTCTGTTAATCTTCTATCTCATGTCTTAGAACCAAATTAGTTTAGTGTCTCTCTCTCGTAAAAAATCACATAAATTTTCTCATTGACAGGTATTTATTTTAAAAATTTCATGTACTTGCTCGTAATTCATTTTTTAATGCCTACCCCATAAAAGTAATGTTTTTATTTTAGAGTAAATATTCGTATTTAACTTGTATAATTTTGTTTAGGTCGTTTCGTGTTAATGATACCCTTAATTGCTTGAAATCATGTTCTATAATTTTATTTGGATAAAGTCATATCAACAAAGTGATAGCCAACCTTTTTTCTCTAGTCAAACGGTTAGCGATTCCTTCGACGGTTCTCACGCATTTCCCAGTGTCAGGCTACGTTAAGCATCTTTTCCTGTGATTTGATTTAATTGTAGAGTGACCAAAATGTACCGTGGCCTTTGATATGCAATATTTTCAATATCCTGTTTATCGTGAATAGTGTTGTCAGATCAGAGTAATCCTTATATCGGTACCTATTAAAGTCAATTTAAGTAGTTCCAATCAGTTTTCTTTTGAGATATTTGGCTCTAATAACTTCGTTTCACCATTCCATTTCCATATCAATAGATTTTCCCACTTTTTCAGGTTATTATATTCAGTTTGTGAAAATTTTCGAGATTCTACCCGTTTTTTGTGATCATTCCAGATCGGTTTTAATTAAATCGACCCCTGGGACCATTCATGTTACGTTTTCCGTGCCCTTATTGATGATTTTTCATTTACTTATTTTCAACATTTCCGCCTAAGATTTTCTTGTTTCCATTTGAAACGTTAGGTGCCCAAAACCTGCAGTTCTCGATCGCGCCTTAAATAAACACGACCCGGGTCAATAATCCTTCAACTCTTTGTCTTTAGTTCTGTTTACTATTCCGTTCGTTGAACTTTCGTTCCTGTGGGAAAGAATTCAAGGCCGCTCAATCTGATCAAAGCCCACTAAAACGATACACGCCTATAATTTCTCTGATTGGTTCAAATTATTTTTAATCGCCTTATCTACTCCCTCATTGGCAGAATCCAAACTTCCTTTGTCCTCGAGATAGCTATAAAATGGGGGTTCCCTCGCTCCAGTCTCTATGCAGATTTCTGTATAGTTCCCAACTGCTCGGACAGATGTCGCCGAATGTACCATTTTCTCTACATAATATTTAGAGGAAAAAATTTTTTTCTTGTAGGCTTCTCGTAGGTTGAAGGTTGGCATTCATCACAGCCCCCCTATAGTTATAATTCCAGCGGTAAACACGCCTCCTAGTGTTAGTTGATGGAATTAGAACTAAACATAGATCTAATTTTGTGCAATCTTCCTTAAATCTTCCCTTTTTGTTCTTTTCTTCAAACTTGTTGCGCGCCCCTGCCTTTCACTATTTTATATCGTAGAATCTTGTTCGGTTTTCCTCTGTGCTGAAACCATTTTTCAATGTACTCTTGTCTACTCAATGACCTATTTAAGTCGGCTAACTTACGTCAGTTGCTGTACCTACTCTTTGTCCTACCCCCCTAAGATTCTTACTTCCACAAACTCCCCCCTAAGACTCTACTTCCGTAACCTCCCCTAAGTTTTCCTTTCCGTAACCTCCCCCCCCTAAGATTTTACTTCACCGATCTCATTTAATTTTTTCCAATGAATTGAGGTATTTATAAGCTCACGGGCCGCTTATTAGGAATTGAATCACCTTCAATCATCGTTATTATAATTCAGGGAGTCATTATTTATACAATATTTCCCTAAACAATCTGCAACATAGCTATGTGCAATAATTTTTAATGCAACCCGGCTTTGTTTGTTTATTTATTTATTTGCACGTATATACAAATGTATAATGTACCTAAACCCCGTTTTAAACAAGTTACCCCCTCCTAAATTCGGATGCGTTTTAAACCGCTCCACTTATTGGCTCTATATTGCAAATCGGAAATAATCCGGTTACCCGAGAAATATGCCAACCCCCGGTAAGTCTAAATTTTTAATTTATTCAGCCGGCATCCATGTAATGATGTATCTCCAATCCATCCCTGTTACACGTTTGAACGCAACGATTTGAAAATCTCACTTTATTTATGTGTAAATATTTTATTTTATTTTTATTCGTCCTTTGCTTTGTATGTTATGTTGATTCTATTTATTTTTATGTCACCATGTTGAAGATGTATTTATTTATAAAATCCTTCAACTCGAAGGAAATAATAATACCCTCGACCACTATTAACATAAACAACGTTATTTGATTAACTATCGTAAGTATCTCTTCTTTCACAGTAACATCTCGAGTTGTTCAATAACAAAGATTTCGGTCACAAAACCTTGTCACAACCGTACGTGTTTGTGACCATATCACCACTTCCTCGCGACAGTGTTTATTCAATTGTTTGTTTACATAACCGCGTTTTATTATTAGTGTTATTTGACTGATTTGAATTCGAGTGTTTTAGTCCGTCGGAGGTATGCAATGTTGTTTATATAACAGCTTTTTTGTTTATCAATACGCACCACCCTTCTAAATCTGGGTCAACATTCCTGGGTGTTATGAGATTTATGATTTTTATCTGGTATAAGGCACGTTTTTCACTTTTTGTTTTAAAATATTTGGTTTTTGAGTTATTATTTTTTTTTTTTCCGACTGTTTTATTTAATGGTACGTTTTTTTTTTTTTTTTCCACTTGTTTCACGTTTAATGAAGATGATTTAATGGCACGTTTTTCACTTTTCGTTTAAATTATTTTTTTGATTTATTGTTATATTTCTACTGTATAATTTAATGATGCGATTTTTTTTTCCACTTGTTTTATGTAATCTGAAGTTGTTTTAATGGCACGTTTTTCACTTTTCGTTTAAAATATTCACTTTTTTTTCCAATTAATTATAATTTCATTTATTTGTTCATTTTATTTTATTTTTATAATATCTCAGAATTCTCTCAACTTGTAACCTTTACTCTCCTGGTCCGCGGCAACAGTTGTAATGGTCCGCCACCCTTGGCTTTTGACACCAATTGTGATGAACCCTACCTAGCTGATTTACTTTTCTAAGCTTCTACCTCGTAGTTTAAATCTCGTAGCTCCTGTCTCGTAGCCACGCTCATAATTCTACCCTTATGTCCTACTGATCACACCACTAGGTATGATGGCCTGACTCAACCCTCCTTTCGGTTTATTTCTCAGGCTCGTGATTTCTAAACCCCTATACCTTATAATCTAGCTAAACCTACCCTATCTTCTTAAATCCCTGCGATTTTCTCACAGTAATCAAGATTTAAGATTTTAGTTCACATTATTTCTATAATCTGCGTTGTGTATTTTTTGTTTTAGATTTTACATCTGTTTGCATACTTAATATGCACACATATGTAGAGAAGATAATGTATTACGTGTGGTAACCCATAGATTCTTTTAGAGAAAGGGTGAGAATCTTCCGATTTATTAATTATTATTATTTGAGTATCTTTTACCGAGTTTGATAAACTAACCCCGCCTTAACTTTGTGTCTATTTGATTTCTGTAGGAACTTAGTGTGTTTATTTAATTCTTCCTATCACCGCGGATACATCGATAACATACAACAACAGTTAATAAATTTAACATTTCAAGAAAGCAAACCTTACCTTACCGGGGATCGTACTCGAGGGTCCAGTTTTCTCAATTGGAGTTCTTGTCTGCAGCTTCCCCTAACATAATGTGTTTGTAGTCATAGTTAGTGTTATTGGTTAGTATTCGCAAAATTGTTGAAAGAGCAGGAATGGATGGATATGGGGAGGGGGATAATATGTTTGCTGAAAAGTCGGCTCCTCCGCTAACCAAGTGAAAACCGATGAACAACAATTACAAACCCGGATTCTCCCAGTACGTTTGCTAGGCTTATCCTTAGATCCGAGTTTTACTCTCTTCGACGAGCGTCTCATGCTATGAAAGGGGCCCTTCACGCCAGCAGGGAGAATACCAAGTCTTCATGCCGTTTTTCTGTCTTACTCCGACTTCCGACTCCTCCGGATTGAATTTAACTCTACTGAGTCTAGAAGGGGTATTTCATGTCTTCCCTTATCATGTCTCTATCCGTTAAATGTGGCGTAAGCTTGTGACGGGCAGATCCTTCCTCCCACGTGACCGACCCAGCGTTACACTCCACCTCTGACTAGCTGACATAAAACTCACCTCGTGAACCTTATGTTTGCTTTCAGGTTTGACAAGAACTTCCGGTATGCGAATAACCTGTAGCTTTAATGCCGCGTCTGCGTATTGTCCGCACACGTCCTTCCTCTTCCCCGTATGCCTCACCTCGACAATACCGCCACAAGATCAAAGCTCTCTCCGTTCGGGAAAGGTTGACACTTACATTTCCGGATGGCTCATAAACACATACCGTAGCCTTGAAACTTACGTTCGAGAAAAGTTAGGATTCAGGACTGTATGAGTATTTGAACACCAGTGTTTTTTAAATGAGGTCACTAGCTCCTCGTGTATTAGGTTTTAGGATTATGGGTATTTATGGGTTCTTGGATACCTACTTGCTATAAGAAAGATTTAAAACGAGATAAGTCAAGTTGTCATTGAAGTAATGACCTCCTGAATAATTGTGATGAGCTCTCTTTGAGTTTGAAGCTAGTCGCAGTACTTTACTTTGCGAAATTTTGCGCGCGGAATCAATGCTACCTATTGGCGATCGCTCTAGTATAATCAGTTGTTTAGAATTGATTGAATTTAACGTCGATTTTACCTTCACATATTGGGCGAAGTTTCCGTCGTAAGCTATGATTGATAAACCTGCCCCTTGACATTTGTGCTTTTGTTTTGTTTACTCGTTGATGGAATTTAGGTGACCGTGTCATTGAACTCTAATCGAAATTTTAGATACACAATCGAAGGTCATATAATATACCCTAATCTCGTCGGTGAAAGGATTCGGTAGGTATTAGCTATACCTATCAATTTGCTATTTCTATTGATTTTTGCGTTACGTATTTCATTTCTCATGGTTATTTTAATTTATGTGTTGTCGTTAATTATTTTCCCTCGTCTTATTATTATTATTATTTGTAATTTTAAAATATGGAACGTATTGTATCGCACTTTCCCTGCATATATTCTGGGATAAATTATTATTTTTATTATTATTATACCCTAAGTTGTTTGAGAGGCATATTTCTATTCACATCGTGTAATAAATACCTAATTACATTGAGCCAATAAATGATTACCTCCAATGAACGATATTAAATAGGTACGTCATTTGTTATGGTTTAATTGTTTACACTTCACATAGTTGACCTTCGGTATACTGACCTACTTTGGAGATTGTTTATTTCTACGGTCATTGTCCTTTTGAAGCACAATTCATCGTTTAACTAATTCTTTTCTATTTATTTGACCTAGTTTTGCCCGAACATTAATCATTTAAGTAGGTACTTTGCTAACCTAAGAGCTACCTGGGTGACCTAGTTTCAACTAAGGTATTCCTTGCTTGACTTGTTTTTGAGAAATATAGGTATTTCGGTTACGAGTCAAACTGATATCGTATGACGCCTATTCTTATACGCGCTTAAATATACAATAGACCTACCTAACTAAAACAAGTACTTGTATGACCTGATTTATAAGTAGGTATTTGTTTGTTTGACCTAATTTTGAGACGCTTGTATACCCCCGCACACGAAATATAGAATAAAGAGCTTCCACGATAGTCACTTATTACGTTCTACGCGCCTCGATTCGTTTCATATGAGTTATAATAAATTAGCGCATTCACCTAACTGAAGTAAATACCTACATATGTATCCTAACTCTAAAGCAGGTATTTCCTGTTTGACCCACTTTCGAGCAAGTGAAAATTGTTATTAGTGTGTTAGTGACAAACTTCAAAGGTCCGATTGATTTATTGGTGATGCACGCTCGTCCCTCTCTTCTTTGTCTCTGAAAATAATTAATAATTGGTTTTATCTTACCGCCCTCGATCGATTACAATTTTTCCCAGTCGGAACCTTCATAACTTCGACATTGTGATCGAGGTTTTCCCTTTTTTTCGTTTCCTAGCTAATGGACTCCTATCGGCCCCTTTTGAGAAAAGACTCTGATGATGAAAAAAACTCTTCAAATATCTGTCCATTTAAAATTCACTTCGGCATTTCGCTTAGTTCCTCAACCTCGTATTAATTACTGTTTTATTTCATTCGCCTTCGAGAGGTGATTCATCAAATAACAAATCAGATGCTTAATTTTATTGTCCGGAATTAGGTAAATTTTTATTTATTCACAATATTTTAATATCACTTTAGAATCAATAACCGTAGATACGCACGTTTTCCAAGTGTACGAATTATTATCACCACTGTTTATTACAATTTCGTTATTCAATTCACAAAGGATTTTTAACCGCTTTATTATTGAACCACTGTAGTTTAAACGTGACTCGAACAATTCGTTATTGTTATTTATTTTACATATGTCATGTTATTTAAAGTAAGGTTAAAGTTTTAATTATTATATCACCCATAGTTAATTTTAAAATCGCGTGTTATATTTTCCTTTATCCGGTAATTTGATTTATTTTAAGACACTGGATTTTTGTTAAATGTTATAAAACCACTAAATATAAGTTGTAAGAAAGAACCCCGAATGTCATTCAACTCTTATTTACTGACTTTAAACACTTTCATTATAAAACACCCGAACTTTCACGAAGTATTATTTAGGCACTTTTCCGGACTCTCCGTTGATCGTCTTTGAAATTTTTATTCCTCAATTTTAAAGGGAAAATAAAACACTGAATTTACTATTTTTTGCAAACACTTGTAGACATTTTTCAACTCTACTAGAAGCACTAGTTTACTAGTCTTCTTCGCGCACCTTTACATTTTTCTTGATCGCGCACTTCCCGTTATTTCATCCGAACTCTCCCTCAATCTCCCAACGAATCCCCTTCTTTATCAAACCATGGTCTTTTAAAAGCTTTTTAGAGCTCTCCTTTCATAGAAAAATCACCCCTGATCGCCCAGACTTTCATAGGAAAAGGACCAAATTCGGTTCCTCCGTATATGACCTTTTGTCAAATCTCTGTTAATCTTCTATCTCATGTCTTAGAACCAAATTAGTTTAGTGTCTCTCTCTCGTAAAAAATCACATAAATTTTCTCATTGACAGGTATTTATTTTAAAAATTTCATGTACTTGCTCGTAATTCATTTTTTAATGCCTACCCCATAAAAGTAATGTTTTTATTTTAGAGTAAATATTCGTATTTAACTTGTATAATTTTGTTTAGGTCGTTTCGTGTTAATGATACCCTTAATTGCTTGAAATCATGTTCTATAATTTTATTTGGATAAAGTCATATCAACAAAGTGATAGCCAACCTTTTTTCTCTAGTCAAACGGTTAGCGATTCCTTCGACGGTTCTCACGCATTTCCCAGTGTCAGGCTACGTTAAGCATCTTTTCCTGTGATTTGATTTAATTGTAGAGTGACCAAAATGTACCGTGGCCTTTGATATGCAATATTTTCAATATCCTGTTTATCGTGAATAGTGTTGTCAGATCAGAGTAATCCTTATATCGGTACCTATTAAAGTCAATTTAAGTAGTTCCAATCAGTTTTCTTTTGAGATATTTGGCTCTAATAACTTCGTTTCACCATTCCATTTCCATATCAATAGATTTTCCCACTTTTTCAGGTTATTATATTCAGTTTGTGAAAATTTTCGAGATTCTACCCGTTTTTTGTGATCATTCCAGATCGGTTTTAATTAAATCGACCCCTGGGACCATTCATGTTACGTTTTCCGTGCCCTTATTGATGATTTTTCATTTACTTATTTTCAACATTTCCGCCTAAGATTTTCTTGTTTCCATTTGAAACGTTAGGTGCCCAAAACCTGCAGTTCTCGATCGCGCCTTAAATAAACACGACCCGGGTCAATAATCCTTCAACTCTTTGTCTTTAGTTCTGTTTACTATTCCGTTCGTTGAACTTTCGTTCCTGTGGGAAAGAATTCAAGGCCGCTCAATCTGATCAAAGCCCACTAAAACGATACACGCCTATAATTTCTCTGATTGGTTCAAATTATTTTTAATCGCCTTATCTACTCCCTCATTGGCAGAATCCAAACTTCCTTTGTCCTCGAGATAGCTATAAAATGGGGGTTCCCTCGCTCCAGTCTCTATGCAGATTTCTGTATAGTTCCCAACTGCTCGGACAGATGTCGCCGAATGTACCATTTTCTCTACATAATATTTAGAGGAAAAATTTTTTTTCTTGTAGGCTTCTCGTAGGTTGAAGGTTGGCATTCATCACACAGTGGACAGAGCAGTTGACCGGAAATCAGAAGGACGCGGGTTCGAGTCCCCGTCGGCGGCATGTATCTTTTCTTAGGAGATTTTTTCGTTGTAGATGAGTGTTTCAGGCTAATAATTATTACTTGTAATAATTTTCACGGTTTGTATTTGCGTGTTAAAGACTGTAATATATTATTCCAAAACGTCACTGACTGTAAAATTTTACATGTTTGCGAAAGATTTGTCAAAGTATGAGTTAAAAAAATTATAAAACACAAATAAAAATTAGATCGCAATAACCTTTGTAGTTCGTTTCATTAAATATGTTTTTAGTGGATCTTCCATAGTTTGTAAAAAAATACAATGATCGACAAAATAATAATATATTTTTTGAGAATTTGTGAAATCAGAATTTTTATATTTTTAATTGCAGAAGTCCGTTTAAAATCCGACAGATTATTTCATCTGCTTAAAAAAACAGTATGCACTTCATTGTAATATTCATTCAAAAGCAGCGAATCTACTTGAAAATAATGTCATTCACGAATATTCCTAAATAAATCCAAAATCTCGAAATACCCGTGGGGTTAAGAAAATTCTTTTCGAAATAAAAAATAAATTTTATATACTTATTTCTTTTCAGAAAAGTGAATTATCGCACAGTATTTATTTTTTTTGCTATTAGTAAGGAATAATGGGTAATGTAAATGATTTATACCTATATTACAGTGTTTAATGAACACTTCAGTAATAATAATAACGTAATATTTGTATAGCGCAGTATTATGTTATTTCACTTCAAGTGCCTTAACTGTAATAAACTTTTAAATAATCCTACATATAGTATGCCTTACTAGTCCTTACAGTAACTCACTAGTAGAACTATCGGAATTTATCCACGTGATTCGGTTAGTAACCGAGTTGGCAAATGCACCAAGTGGACAAATGCTGCGAGGTTAACAGTCTGCTAGCTAAGCATTTATTCATTGCACAAGCTATATCATCGCCTTATAATGATGATCGTGGGAGTTAAAAAATATATTGTCTGGTTATTCGTAGTCAGGGAATGTTTGTTTTTCTTTTAAACACATTAAAACAAAGAATTTAAAAGATACTCCGTGATTTGTAAGTCATTTTACGCACCAGATTTAAATGTCCGGTTTAAATTTTCCCCACAGGAAAAACTAAACCCTTTCACACACTTCCCCAAATGATCATCTAGTCAATCCACGCTATATAAATGCACTAAATAAGTATTATAAATACAAAACAATACAAGAACAACATTTCAACCTACCAGAGATTATATGGGAAAATAATTCACCGACCCCAGATATTTTCATGTCAGATGGTTCGGCTCTGTGGAATTCCTAATTTGACCTATAAATCCTACTGATCCCTTGATATAAATATTTAAAAAATCTTTTGAAATCCTTCATGTATTTAAAATGACTGATTTAAAAAAATCTTTTGTAATCCTACATGTATTTGAAATGACTAATTTTTTAGCTTTGTTGCCTCAATATGTTCTATAATTACCTGAAGCTGATTTTTCGACGTTAGTCCATTTTTACATGGTTGTAAAATTTGTAAAATAACTATTTCGTTAAAATTAAAATTTCAGGTGGATTACCACCATAAAATATTATCATTATATTAATAATGATAATGTTTTATTGTTACTGTTTCACAAGCTATTATTAGGTTCTTATTATGAATAGTTAATAATTGTTGATTTAAAATGATAACTTATTGGTCTCTGACCAGTACAGTTCATAAAATTAAAATTTATTTTCATTTTATCAATGGAAACCAATTTCCACGTGTATTTCCAATAACAGAACTAACAGCAACAAGTCCCAACAACGCTTTTAATCTCCTCACGTTTTAAAGCATGTTCTTTTTATGAAAATACGGCTATTTCATATCGAAGGCATAGAATTAAAGTGTGGTAACTAAAAAATGTCAATTGTAGGGAAAACACAAAAAAAAACAATTTTCACAAATGAATGAAGATACTTGAAAAAATAAAATAAAAGCATTAAGTTTAAGCATAATAAAGTTTTATTCTTAGTTAATTATTTTATTATGAAAGTATACTAGTTTTTTAAAAATTGAAGATTCTTTTCTACAATAGAAAAATTTAAAAAAATATGGCAACGATTCAACATTTTGACATTAAACTAAAACCTGTCAAGTTTTCGAGTAATTTGCGATGTGTCAGAGTTTAAATATTTTGAAATAAATACCATTCGACACGTTGGAGAATCGCAATATAAGCGAAATTCAATCGATAATCTGGAAACAGAAAAAATCAGAAATATATTGACACCTCTGGGACTCGAACCCAGGACCCATACCCAGGTGTCAATATCTTTTCTGTTTCCAAATTTTCGATTGAGTTTCGCTTATATTATCTTCATATTAAATACTACAATTTGTGGTTTTACTCGTAAAGTTAAAAAAAAATCAACTATATTATTTTTTTATTTTTTTTTTATTTGATTCACCTGATTTATACATGTGTGTTACATATTTGACTAATGTGGGCCTCACTGGGTGTTTTACCCGTGCTGAGGACCTAGAACCGTAGAACTACCACATTTTGACACTAAACCAAATATGATTTTTTTAACTCTACAGTGATATTAATTCTTTTGTACATTTTTGTAATTACCACACTTTTACTCTAAACCATCAATATTGAATGTACGCTAAAAACGTGTGAAAGGGATTAATGTTTACCAGAATAATAATACAACATTTTTTCGATTACATTTTCACTGTTTTCATAAATGTAATCTGAAATAAATTTTTCATTATAAATTCCAAACGAATTGGTGGAAAATAAATCACGTTATTTTCATTCTCTGAATAGGTAGGTACTATTTCCTGAGCCGTATATTTTTATCATAAGTAAATTTGGATTTCTCAGAGCATTTGTCACCGAATACTCTCAAGTTTTTCAATATGTTTCCTTGAAAGATTTACTCATTTACGTACCTGAAATTTGTAAAACGCCCAAATGAAAAATGTACTTTTTGAAAACATATTTTTTATTAAGTTTGATAGATAGTAGCAGTTAATCATGCATAACTAGAAAATTGGAATTTATCGCTTAGTTTTTTCGCAGAAATTCACATTTGACAAAGTCATCAAATGGCTATTCAGTTCCATTTTGTTTTTTTAACAGTTGAAAGGTTTCCGTTAAATGCCGATTCTTAGTGCGTTCCAGCTTTTGAACAAAAATTGTGATCCAGAAGAGGACAACTATCATGTTGTTAAGATTGTAAGCTCATTAAAGTTTGATAGAAACCTAAAACGCACATAGAATCGGTGTTTAACGAGGACCTTTCAAATGTGAAAAAATTGGCGCCGAATGGCCATTTGATGACAATGTTACATTACATTTGAAATTCTGCGAAACAAATGGATCTAAAAATATAAGGTCTTAAAAAAATCAGTCGTCTCTCAAAGAAGAAAAAATGTTGTTTTTTTTTATTATGAACTAGCGAGTTCTCGGCGTGCGTTGCTATGCCACGTAATAAAGAAATTGTTTCTCCCTGCGTGTCCTTTCCCATTCGTCCCATTCCCTTTATTCCTCCCATTCCTCTCCCGCGTCCGCTTCCCCTCACGCGTTCCAATTTTTTTCTCTCTATCTCCGCCTTCCCTCTCCCCAATCCCCTCTCCCGTTTCCCGTCTCACGAACCCCCTCCAGAGTTCTCCTCCCCCCTCCTGAATTCCATACATTCAGTCCCGGTACATTCAGTTTTCAAACACTTCGCGTGCCACTTATTGTAATTTTTTTATACAAATTTCACCAGTAGAAACCATCGCGGGCATGCGCACACCAAATCCTTAAAGTTTCATCGCAATCGGATGAATGGTTAGCAACATGGCAAATAGCAACGCATAATTTCATGATGCCAGAACTCACTATTACATATATGAACCTTCGCGGGCATGCGCACATCAAATCCCCAAAGATTCAAGGCAATCGGATGAATGGTTTGGCAATGTATAGACATCCCATATACATACTCGTATAAATACATGCATATTTAATTTGTCTTTGTATGTTCTTTCATAAACTATTTTTAAATGATTTTTTATAAACTGTCCAGAACCAGTGAGATTATGGCATCCTCAAATGGGGTATTTTATGCTAAGATGGGGAAGGAAAGGAGATGGAAAGAGGTGGGCTTAATAAAGGTATCAGGTTCTTCAGATCTGTTCACAAAACACCACAAAAAACCATTTGAAGGAACGTTTAGATTCTGAACGATGGTTTTTCAGCATGGCGTTACCGTAAGTATCTTCAACTTTTTATAACTTTTATAAGGAATAACCTAAAAAATCTGGAAAAATTGACAAAATTTATGTACGAGTAGATATAGATAGGTACCACCATCAAACATTTTGAAAAACAATTACTTAAACATGGAATTACTTATTCAAGGAATTCTATTGATTTTAAAAACTAAAAATGTTTTCTTTTCCAATAAGTGATTTAAGATGATAAGAAGATGAACTCTGTTCCTTGTTCCATAATTAAAATTGAAATAGACGCTCATAGAGAAGGAATTCTTGTGAATGATTGTTGTGATAAGAAACACGTGCTACAGAGCGAACTCAAGGTTTAATTGCTAACATTTTCTGATTTTTGAAGTGAACACTTCTTTAGCACCGTTGTGATTTGAAACTGGATGTAACGAAAAATAAAGACACTAAAAAGAGACAAACACAAATATCTATAGGATTTAGTCTGCGAGAGAAAGAGATTGTATAATCGGTCTCATCTTTAAGCGGTGCTTCGTAGCCCTTCGGCATCCTCTTTGTGCGGTGCTTCGTAACCTCCCCTTTCATGTCTACCATAGTTTTCTGAAGGTTTCACTTCTACCGCGCGTGAACTGATTTTTTTGTGTTTGCGCTTAAAATGGCAGATACTCTCATTATAGCCCTGGTGAAATACCAAAAATTCAGAATCGAAACTTTTCTTCCAATGCGTATAGCCGTGAGCCAAGTCTGAATAGCTAAGTACTTCTTACTTACATCTTCCTCTCCCCCATTTCCTTACCTATACTCCACGTTCAGACTCACAAAACATCCCAATTATTGGGGTTGTCATAGTCCCACTGGCTTAAGGTCATTGGAGGACCCACCACTTAACCGCCCTGGTATAGGTAACAGATGGTTATCCCTTCAAGGCTCTTGCAATGACTTTTGGTAAAAACGACTCTAAATTTGATAACGAAACTAGACCTCTAATGTCCCTTCATACGTTGTTAGACAGCAGTATGCAAGTGCTACTATGTACAATTGATAGCATTTAAGGATAGTACATATAATGAAAATCTTACCTTGACCTCTTTTAGGTGATGGAAATAATGAAGAAAAACAAAAGTAGGCAGTTTGCCTACTCTGACAAATTTATGTACACATAAACACTAAGCATGAATTGAGTATAAAGATAGTATCAGAAGTAGTGGGTATCCAGAGATGGAGGTGGAGCGACGCGGAGGGACTAAATTGTGCTGTGTGGTATTTACATAAAAAAAACCCACAACAGGTACACAACTCTACTAATAAAATAGCAGATCTATGGAGTAAAATATGCTGCCGGTTTTAATTTTTTTTATTTAAGTAGCGAGTTAGCTTCAATAATACCGATATATTTTTTGATTCCCTCCCTCTATTTAAGAAAAACATTTTTAGCACACTGAATTCGCACACATAATACACACATCCACACACATCCACACACCCTCACGCGCACCCTCACACATACAAACACTCTCACACACCCCTCTCCTTCAATAATTTATTAATTTAATTTAGGTATAATGTATTATTTATCTCACAAAAACATAAGTATATAACAGAGACATGTCATTGGTACCAATTATTGTATTAATTCTATAACTTTGTAACTATTTCCCATTATGTAATAATGTACTGTTTGTTTCTGCAAAATAAAAATAAAATAAAATAAAAATAATAATATTCCGAGAAATCGTTGAACATGTAAAAATATTTTGTAGAATAAAAGAGATTTAGCATAATGCAGTCCAATCCATAATTTATTGGGCTGGACAAATGGAAAATGTTTTTAAGTTATGTAATCGTTTCATGTTGGAATCACGGTACAATTATTCCACTTCCCTTGAGATTTTCGAATAAAGTCTTTTTAAATAACGTTTTTGAAGTAAAACTTCTTTACGCACGCTTGACATGGGGGGTAAGCTGGTCAATGCGTGACGAAAAAGGATATACCTATATATTTTATGCGAACGGTAATCGATGCGAACCGTGATCGATTGCTAGACGGGTCGGGCCTTTACGCACGCTTGTTATTCGTGTTATTGTTATATTGTTAACGAACTGTTTGTCCGTAAATAAATAAATAAATTATATACAGCGGGTACCCGGCATGCGTTGCAAGGCCACTGTAACCTCGGGGTCAACTAAACCGTAATGGTTCCATCCCAAGTCCCGGGAAACTACATTATAATGCAAGCGCCTGCGCTATGTAACATTATAAACAGCGGGTACCCGGCATGGGTTGCAAAGCCACTGTAACCTCGCGGTCGACTAAACTGTTATGGTTCCATCCCAATTCCCGGGAAACTACATTACAATGCAAGCACCTGCACTATATAACATTATATACAGCGTGTACCCAGCCTGCGTTGCAAGGCCACTTAAACCTCGGGGTCAACAAACTGTAATGGTTCTATCCCAAGTCCCGGGAAACTACATTATAATGCAAGTGCCTGGATTATGTAACATTATGTACACCGGGTACCCGGCATAAGTTAGTGAAGTTTTACTTCAGTCGTGTGGTTTAAACCACATTCGTTTTTTATTTATTAAATAATAATATTCAACGACCGCGTATAATCACAGTTATTTTACTATTTATATTGGGTTTTTACAGATGTTCTCATTTACTTCGACCCAGTTAATACAGAAATAGGTATAAACAGTTTTAAAAATCAATGATATATAATCTAATTTTCATTGATAGTGGTCGAGGTGTAATTCTCTCGAATAGCATATGCAAGTTTTTTTAAAGTTATTGTTTTATTTCATTAATATGTCAAACCACAAAGCGACCGCTTTCCATTAAAATTAAAAAAATGAAAAATTTGAATCAAGTATCGCCAAAAAAGCAAATATCTCTAACCAATATTCTCCCCTCATACACTTCTCACATTCTCTATACAATTTTCCTAATTTAATTACGACGTAAAATATTTAAAACTTAATTAGAATTTCTTCAAATTTTGCAAATTTACTTTGTGGCACCATTTTATTAATGAAATAATTAAAAACACTTTATTTTTACCAAGATAATCTTTATTTAAAAAATAAACATGTTTCGAGAACGATGTTCTCTTCATCAGGACATTATATGTACTATTATCGTGGTAAAAACAAAGTGTTTTTAATTATTTCATTAATCAGAATTGTTTAAGCGTATCAAGCATACTATGTATAATTCCAATGTGTGAACCACAGCGGGTGAAATAATACTAAAAAATGCATCAAATGCAATTTTTTTATATGAAATAAATAATAACATTAAACAACTTTTATTTCGCCAATTTTATTGAAAAATGACGGTGTTCAAAAAGGAAATCCATGAATCTGCGTTTCAATCGGGGGATATTTTTGGCACCTGCTTCCAAAATCTATGCGAAAATATTATCACACGGAAGTTTATTGAAATAGTAGCACGTGGCAGTCGCCAGATTACACGTGACACGTCACTCTTACACGGGGGGATTGTAAAGGGGACTCACAGGGTTGCCCAAACCAACCTAATCTCTTTTCCACCCTTATTCAACGCATGTCTGGCCATTGATATCTTCGCAACAATATATTCTTATATATAAAAATGAATCGTGGAATGTGTTGCTAAGCGCAAATCCCGAGAGCAGCTGAACCGATTTCGCTAATTCTTATTTTAGAATATTCCTTGAAGTACAAGGATGGTTCTTACAGAGAGAAAAATTAAGAAAATTGCGCAGAAAATTGGATAATTTCAGAAAACCTAACGACTATCGCACGTTTGACAGTTCGCGTGTTTGAGAATGACATTTTGAAAAACAATGATTGTTAAATCGGGATTCTATTTTTGAAAATCTTTAAGTTGATAAATTTATTTAAAGTAGGTACTCCCCTGATAGTTTGAATCGAATCAAGAATTTTCGATATTTTAAATAGGTACCTATGTTAGGTACCAAATTGAATGTAAATGAAAAATGGAAATTTAAATGAAAATTGTAAAAGGTGACACGCGGGCTCTTTAAAAACTGAATGTACTGGGATTGAATATATGGAAAGCGGAAGGGAGGGAGAGATGGGGGAGGGGGACGGGGGGGAGGGAATAGAAGGGGGAGGGGGAGGAGGGAGGGTGGAGGGGGGGAGTCGTGAATGGGGAGGGGGGAGGGAGGGCGGTGACAGGGGTTTTTTTTTTTTTTTTTTTGAGCTCCACATAGGAGGCCCTGAGGTAAATAATTTCCCTCAGGGCCTATATCATCTTTGGGGATGCTGTGTAGAGGGTTTTTTAAGGAAAGGAAGGAGAGGAGAGTTCTGGGAAGGAAAAGGTTTGAGGGGTGGGTAGGAATCTAGGATTCTGGGCGTCCTCGTCATCCGCCTCCAAGACCTAGACAAACCTCACCCCATGAACCCGGACACCCCTGCTAAATCCTCAAACGTAGCGAACTATTTGGGGTGACCTATGGCAGAGGTGTTGGTTATCCAATAATGGTTCCCGCCTCCCAAATTGAAAATCTTGTATGAAACAATGAATTCTTCGCTGAAGTCGAGATGTTGCAGATTTGATTCCTGCTCACCGAGAAATTAATGTTGACGAAGAAAGTTTAAGATACGAGTTTTATGAATGAATATTATGGTCGCTGGCCTTGCGAGCAGGCCCTCAAGCAGTCGCACACCGTGGTTAGGTTGGGCCTCAGCACTGGTAGCTCACCCAGTGAGGCCCAAACTAACCAATAATGTTTAAAAAAATTTCAGGTTTACCTGTCAATAGAAAAAAGTTTCAGTGTTGACCTATTAAGGGGGAAAGACCTATTAAAAATCGGCTTTAGTCGTATTGGTGGCCAGATCTGAATAGCCAAACCTTCCCAAATTCTCCATTTCCCTTCTACAATCTATTTACCATACCCTTCAGCCTCTGGATAATCGGGTAAAAAAAATTCCGATACTCGATGTAGTATAACGAAACAACGATACAAAAATGTAGTTTGTACAGAGACAGCTTGTCAATAGTAGCGGCCCGTCAGCAACACACCGCACAGAGGAGCCTGTTTTAACTAAGCTCGTTTAAAACCGAACCTGCCAAAATTCAACTCGGAAACATTTTTTAGACACTAACACTGCAGTCTATTGAATTTCTTCTTCAGTAAGTTATTGCAAATTCACTTTGGGGCATCATTTTAAATTAAATGAAAATAATAAACTTTGTCATTGAAGAAGAAGATACTACTAAGGCCGGTTACAGTGCTCGACCGACGGTCGGTGCGTACGGTCGGTCCTGACGATACGCATGCGTACGGTCGGTCCTGACGATCGCATACCACCGACCGACCGTCGGTGCGTACCGTCAGTTCACGATTGACCAACAAGCTGACCGTACGTCGTACGCGAAATTAATTAATTAATAGCTGCTTATTATCTTCGTAGACGTATTAGGAACAGAAGACGTAGATATCACGTACACCCGATCGTCGCCCAGAGAGCATTTCTAGCTCGTCAGTCGACCGACGGTCTGCATGCGCACGCGCTCGACCGACGATTCTCGTACGTACTGCGTAGCGATATACGCATCCGTACGGTCGGTCCTGCACTGAACGATTTAGGAATTTTCATACAAATGACAAGCGCGACCGACGTACGCACCGACCGTCGGTCGAGCACTGTAACCGGCCTAATAAATCTGAAGGAAAATATGAAACAGAACAAGACACAGAAAAATAAAAAGGTGACGGTCGCAACTGGGACTCGAACCCAGAATCTCTCCTGAAAAGTGGCTTAACCAAGTCGGCCACTGTGACCTCTTATTCTTACGTATTTTTTGTCAACCTCATATTTCGAATTCAGAATTGAAAATATCTGTTATTTTCGACAATTTTTTTCCCATATTTTTGACAGCTACCTTTTTAAATGATAACAAATTTTCCAAGAACTGGTTTTTAACTCGTATATTGTTTCAAATTGAATAATATTGTTTAAACCAGTGTGTAACCAGTGGAGCGACGACGCAAAATAAATAAATTGACCTCGATTGCTCGAGATTTCCCAGAAGATCATTTTTAAATTTTTCGCCAACATTAAAAAAATCATACCTTACCTATTCGAATTTTAACATGAAGACATAAAAACTTATTATAGTGCTATATTGCCAATAAATTAACCTGTATTTTACCGTTTATTTCATATTTGTATTTGCGTTATTTACTTTGAAACTGCCGTGAGGGGTACTTATTCGAGTACTTATTAACATAGAAAATTTTCGATTTTTGGTAGTATGTGGTATACTTGATAGTGAAAGGTGCATATCTATGGAAAAAATGAAAATGAAAATGAAAAAAAGGACAAAATTTAACCGTAAACAGCTGATCAAAAATTCGTCGGGAAAAAATATTTTGAAAATTTATTTTTAACATCGTTCTAAAATAGTCTACGATGTTCGGATTTACGATTTTTCTATAAATTAAACAACATAATTAAGAAAGCGTCGGTTTTGAAATATGCTGATAATTTTAAAAATAGTTTATTATTTTAAATTAAAATACAAAATTTGTTTAATAATAACAACCTTCTTTTTTTAAACGACTTCGAAAAGGAGGAGGTTCTCAATTCGACTGTATTTTTTTAAATTTTTTTTATGTTTGTTACCTCAGAACTTCCGACTGGGTGAACCGATTTTGATGATTCTTTTTTTATTTGAAAGCTGGTGCTTCCCATGTGGTCCCATTTTAATTTGGTTTAGTTCTAACAATGGCATCTGTGAGAAAAACATATAAGTCTTAAATTTGCATAAAGTATTTGCGCGACAAATGGACGAATAACTCAATATCACGCCAACCGATTTCAATGATTCTTTTTTTATTGGAAAGGATGTACTTCAAGGATAAATTGATGAGAGTTTGGTTAGGTTCTGATTATCGGATCCATGACAAAGTAACGGAACTCTTCAATTCTTAGGAGCAAATTAACGAAACTCGGCCGAATCTCTTAATTTGACCCTAATGTCGTTATGGTCAAATTATGTCTGTCTCATATGAGCAGCACGTTTAGTAGATCTACCCATATTCAGACAAATTAGTGTACTTCGGATTCACTAAAAATCAAAAAATAAACAAAAATTTTAACAAAACAAAAAAACGACTTCAAAAAAATGCACTAAAAAGTAAAAAAATAATTTCGTATTCTTCTACAACTTTATAATCAACTTACCTTTTCTACTCATCAATATGTAGGTACGATTATTATTTTTGGAGTCGGTGTCAACCAAGGTACCCGCGGCCCGACGTGTTCACTCGACAGTTCCTCTCCCGCCGACACCGACTCCAAAAATAACAAACGTACGTACATAATGATGAGTAGAAAAGGTAAGTTGATTATAAAGTTGTAGAAGAATACGAACTTATTTTTTTTACTTTTTAGTGCATTTTTTGAAGTCGTTTTTTTGTTTTGTTAAAATTTTTGTTTATTAAGTCGTCAATTCCCGTAAATTCGAATCAACAACCCTCACCTACAAACAAACCCAATCCCCTTATCTCAACAACATACGATTGCAAGTCAATTCGCGTAATCCACGAGCGTTGGAACAAAGATTCACCCATTATTTGTGCAGTGTACCCATGTCCCCAAATTTATCAATTTTATCCATGGATCTACTTAATTGACTCTGATATTAAACTATTACTACTGATCGTGGGCTAAACATCTGCAGCAATAGTAGTAGCATTTATGAATATTGATCCAACTACAAATGCTGGAATAAAATTGGGGAAAGAGATACCCTTTGACTTGATATTGATGCCAGATAAAAAATGGTGACATAGTAGGAAAACTGTGTTAAAAATTTGATCGACAACCTTGCCACAGAAAATACATTATAATGTTGAACAAGCCCTTATTGATTTTGTAAATAAGTTTCATCTTCGATCTTGAACAAATTTCAAATTGTCGTGATATTTTCGTATTTTCCACACTCGTATCAAGTTTAATTTCCCACTCTGGAACTTCTAACATTATGTCGATTTGTTGAGAACCTATAGTAATTGTTGTTATTAATATTCTTTCGATAATTTCTAAAGGCAAAAGAGAAATTTTGAATGCACCACCCCAGCCAACAATTCCATATTGTAATACTGATTGAATCAGGGAAAAATAAATGGTTCTTAATAGTCAAAAATTTTATATGTTTCGTATTCTAATAAAAATGTATATTAATTTTCTTAACCTTTCTACTGTTGTATTGATTTGTAATTTCCACTTTATGTTACTATCTATAATTACACGGAGGTATTTTACATCAGTTTTAACAGTGGGTACAGAGCAGTCAGGTTTATATAGATAAGAATTTGAATTGCAATTATATATGTGTATAAATATGTTTAGATTCTCAGGGGTAGCATTTTATTCAGACTGAATGCTATTACAAAGGTTTTATTTGTATTGAGAGACAGTAAATTTTGATCAAACCATTTTTTTATTAAATTTATACCTAATTCAGCCGTTTTCTAGTTTAATTCCGGTTTAATCCCTCAGTTAAAATCGCTGTGTCGTCAGCGATTGATATTAGTTTCTGACTTTATGGTGAGTTTAAAAATATAATTCACATAAATGATAACAAGAATTGGTCCTAGCTTGACAAATTGCCCTCTATGAAATAGGTAATTTTTGATCCGCGTTAAGGCATTATTGGTGATAAGATATATCTCTGAGGAGTACGTAATATTTATAGCAACACCACGTATGACCGAACTACAAATGTGGATATCCCGAAATAAGAGCACAATGAATAAGATTAAGACAGGGATGCTTTGGCACGTAGAGCGGATGAACGAAGAGAGGTATATATGGAGAATTATCATTTTCAGCGAAAGGGATGCACGAGGGAGACGATCAGATATTTAAATAATCGTATCATATGAAGAGTCAGAATAACAGAAGAGCATATTTAGAATGTGAACGAAGCAGAGAGTGTAAGCAAACACAGAGTTGTGTGGTGGTCCAAACTTTCTGCCCACCCATGCGAAATAACGAGACGATGGTATGTTTTGGATGTACAAAAAAGTAGTGTTGAAAGCTACTGGAGAGTGCTTCTCAGCAAACCAACATCTACTGGACAATCAACTCCAAATAATAGTACGTACTTCAAAACTACGAAACCATCGACAATGCTTTTCTTAGACGTTGCAGCTTTGAACAAATGACTTCACAACACTGGGGGTTCAGTCCATAATTGGTTCTCAGGTTGACATTCCCTGAAGCTCAGTTTACAGGAAACTTGAGGTGGGATCGTCGCAACTGGGAGTTAACTTTCTTCAATACCGGGTATCGGGGTTTCGAAGGACTGGCTCCATAATTCCATTTATGTTACCATTAAAATTTATTATAGGAACTAAATTTAAAAAATCTATCAAAATCACCAAAGTGCATTGTGATATTCAATGAGGAACTCAAGTCCATTTAAAATATATACATATAATACACATATATCAATAATGACCTCGTTACTTAAATACCAGTAAAGTTATTAATTGTTTTTGTGTTTAATTCGTAGAACTCCATTTTAATTTTTAGAAATTTAATTAAAATTAAATTCGATAATGTTATTATCGAGTTCTGCAAGTTTTTTGGTTAGTGTTTTAGTTACAGCTGTTTCGACTTGTAAGGTCATTTTCAAACTGTGGTGAAGCCACGTACGGACGACTTATTTATAAGATTTTAAATGTCAATTTTTAAAGGTGTCTAAGTTGATTTATTACCGGTTAAACCAATTTGTAGAGACACTAATTGAGAGAGTGCTAATGTGGGATTCGGAGTATTTCCCTTTGGTTTGCCTTGCACTAAGTGTTAGGGTTTTCTTAATTGAATTAGAATGACGTTATTGCTATGACTCATTTAAGTGCATTATATTTCTTAGGTTTGGTAAACATACTAAGTAGTGGGGAATAAATAATTTTCCTTACTTTATTAATTAGCGTTATGTTGGGGTCATTCGTTCGTTTATTGATTTCTAATTGTTCAAGCAAATTTAATCTAAGACCCTTTCGTTCAATATGTAATGGTTTTGGCTGGTTATTTTTAAGTGGAACGTGATTATTCACTAAGAGATGTTCGGCGAATTTTGAAGAGGTGTTTTTATTTTTATAACAATTTATATGTTCTTTGAATCTAGTTGAGAATGCCCTACCTGTTTGTCCGATGTACGTAGCGTTACAGTCGGCGTGGTCACATTTTAATTCATATATGCCACCGTTATTGAGTTTAGGACAATAAAATTATCGAATTTAATTTTAATTAAATTTCTAAAAACCAGTAAAGTTCATAATTTTAATGACTATAATAATTTTTAAAGTTTTAATTTTTCATTGCTCGCCAAAAAGCACCAAATCTATGGTGACGTGTTATGTGTGACGACATCCGTGTATTAAAATGAATACTTCTTTAGCACCGCTGTGATTTGAAACTCGATAAAACGAAAAATAGCGATACTAAAAAGAGACAAACGCATGCATTTGTAACATTTAGCCTGCGAGAGAATGAGATAGTAAAATCGGTCTCCTCTTTGTGCGGTGCTTCGTTGCCTCCCCACTCTTGTCTACTCTTTTTTATGAAGGTATTGATTGTTTTGGTTCTGGATTGCTCTGTTTTTTTCTTAGTTAAACACTGACAGCCTTATTAAAAAACCCAGTGAAAATTTTATTCACCTGATAAACGGTCGCGGATTTGAAAACATAACTAATTAAAAAATTCTTCATTGAAAGATATGTACATTACTTACACAGCCTGAGAGGGAAGTTTATCTCATGTGTACGACTATTTTTTTAAAGATCTCTGAAAGAATTTTGGAATTTTTCCAACGTATTATAAATGTCTTGAATATTTCTTATTTTTGAAGATGTCGTAAACAAAACATTTTAGAAACTACATAAAATTGCCTTTTTGATTTTTGTATCTAAAATATACGATCATGTTTGAAAATTGCAGTATTTTAAGCTTCAACATGAAAAAAGTTGAAAAAAACAGCTAACTGTAAACATATTCTATCAAAATGTCAAAAAATTTCGGAAAAATCAAAATTAAAAGAACACAGTCCTTTTCTATAATGAATTTGAAAGAAAACTGCCACTTCACTTTTTTATCGTTGTAACAATTAAAAATTATAAAAAATTGTAACAATTCTTACAAGAGAGCTACCGAAAAAAATTGACATTTTGAATTCGTTTTTGAACAATGTAAACGTCTTTAAACCTTCAGAAAAACAAAGTAGACAAGAGTAGGGAGGCTACAAAGCCACCCAGAAAGAGGAGATCGATTATTCTATCTCATTCTCTAGCAGGCTTAATCCTACAGATGTATGTGTTTGTCTCTTTTTAGTGTCGCTTTTTCGTTTCATCGAGTTTCAAATCACAACGGTGCTAAAGAAGTTTTCACTTCAAAAATAATTTTTAATTTTGTTTTGTATTTTGATTTCAAATCCAAAATTAAAATTTGTATGAAACGAGCCAAAACGGGCCGCGCAAAAAGTTCCTCGTAAACTTTCTTTACTAGGGTTAATTTGCTATCAAATTCTACGTCTGCACGGCACATCATATTTTAGGTCTTACCACATTACCAGCTCATAAAGCACAGAAGTCCTGGGAATATAAAATAGTAATAACTAGACAACCCCCTCCCAGTTCGTCTAGTGCTCCTTGGGTTCCCTCCCCACACTTGACAATTCATGCAGAAATTTCCTGGTTTGATATTAAACCGAGTTTAAGCTCTGCCGGTGACAGTAATTATAACCAAAACTTTAAAGCTACGCTGTGGAGTAGCAATCAAATTTAATTGCATCGGGGGTGCATTAAAACTGCTGTATACAATAATTACAGCTCTGGGAATGCCCAAAGGAACTCGATTAGGACCACTGTAATATTATTTGAAATTTAGGTTTGAAAAATTTACGATTTTTAAAGCATAATAATAATTAAGCTAATCAAAGGTTTTTAATATAGTGTTGCTTAAATGTAATATCGTACAAGAGTATCCCATCTGTCTTAAATCAGTTGGACTATGGCATCACCAATTTTATGTAGTGAGGTTAGATGAAGTAAAGACAATAAAATAAGGCGATGAAGGTTGTAAAGCGCCAGGCTTTTCAGATCCGGTTACTGAATGCTTTTTAAAAATATATTAGTGAATAGGTACTGCACAACATCCCGAAGCCAGTGAACTATGGCATTCCCAATTGGTGTAAGTTTTGAGGCGGAAAGGAATTGGGAAGGAATGGAAAATTGTAGGTTGTAAAGTATGGTTAATATTCGAAAATCTGGTGGTATCTCCAGGGTGAAAATGAGAGCATCTTCCGCAATCAATTTAATTGTATCACCACTAGGCCCAATAAAATAAAATAAAACGATATAAAGGATGATAGCTTCACTTCACCGGGATATAATTAAAAAATATATATTTTTCATGATAATTATATTATGGACCATTCGGACACATCTTATTTTCGATTCTGTTCTGAAGATTCTTAAATCTTCTTCGTTAAATTATTATCTTTTTCGTTTAATTAACAAACTGAAATCCTGAGCTTCGTTCTGTAAGATCTGTAGTTTTACTTTCCGATAAAAAATATTACAACTTTTATGTATCACGGACATTTTAAAATTTTATTTTACTAAACCGTATTGAAATTTTATTTTACTTTACCTTATTTCAGATATTTCATCAGTTCACTCATTTGCAGTATGTTTAACGCATACAGACGGTATTCCGACCTTTATAAATTCCATATCAAAGATGTGATTATTTTTAATTTGAACATTCATTTTTGCATTTTAAATGCAAAGAAAAGCAAAGCTAAAGCTTTATAAAGCGACGTGATGTTATAATTTTTGTACATTTTAAAAGGATACAATTAAAACTTTTAATGTTATTCCGGTGTCTAGACAATTTGTAGGCACTGCAAAAAATTCCTCGCCAATTTAAGGCTCACGGGAATTTTATTTTTCAATTTAACATAATTACACTCCCTTTTTACGTTTCGGGAAACAAAATACCACCAATTAATTCTAAAAGTGAGTTAAAAGCCTCTTGACATTTATTTTTGAGATAAAACAAATACTTTCTGTAATTTAATTTAGATTAAAAAAAAACTTATTTTTTTACAGTAAAATTTTTCGATAGCTCCATCATGGAATGATTTGTCGGCTTTTATTGTTCACTCCACCTAAAATATTTCAAGACCTTGGATCAATCTTTTTATCTCCTTAATAAGACATTCCTAAAAAAGGCATAAGTCCGAGTTTGGACTGAGGGCATGCTTTATGTAAAAAAATTATTACCATTTAAACGTACTCAAAAAATGTGTAAATAATACGTCGAACAGTCATGAATGCATTATTGAAAATATTATTTGAAATATCTTTATGGCTTTTAAACTCTCAAATGATGAATTGTCAATTTAATACTTTCAATTTAATAAGCTTTCCATTCTGGGTTTGGTAAAAAGCTCTCATACTGCTATTGAACATCGACGAGGTGCGTCAGTACGTTAATTTACGTTATCATCCTATTATTGATTTCCAAAATGCTATTATCACCATTGTTAAATCTGAAATTTTTATCCCTTTATGGTGCAAGGCTTTTATGATCCATGTCATGTGACATAATATGTAACGAGTAAGGAACCATTTTACGTCTGTTATAGCCACAGTAAGAACAATGCAGATTGCAGGAAGCAACCATAGAATAGAGGTGGCAAACCTGACAATAATTTATTTTCTTTATTACATATCTTTTACACACGCCACATTTAGTCACGCAAATTTAATAGACCCTTTTCACTTAATTCCACAATGAAAAATTCTATCCGATTGATAATTGTGAATTCAATCATTTGATTGAGGTTTGATTAAGTTTAACGTATATTTGACGTTATAAATCCACACTGTTTGATACACAGAATAAAGAAGAGCTGAATAAATGCATTGTAGGCGTTTTTTGTGATCTAGAAGTCTGGCCAATCGAAGCTTTAATCTCGAGTACAAAAGGGCGTTTTATCATTATTATGAAATTCAAATGAGATGGCGATATACGATGTCAGACAAGTATGAAAGAAGCAGAGCTTAGTGGGCTAGAACCAAAAGGTATTAAGTCAGTGGTCAATTGGTTTCATTCCAAATCTATATTGAAGGTATTTGTAGTATGTTTTACCTAATTTGTCCGTTAACTTTTTTATTTTCTGTGTCTTATGTTCCACAATGGAGTGCTGGTAGCTACCCTGATGCATGGCAGTGAGGCATGGAACTGGCAGAGGAAGGATGAAAGTAGAAATGAGATCCCTGCGTAGTAAAACCATGTATGATCGTGTGAGAAACGTGGATATCCGCAAAGAATGCAAGGCTTGGTGTAAGCGTAATGAGTATGATTAAGAAAGGGACGCTCAGACGGTTTGGGCATGTAGAGCGATTGAACGAGGAATGGAGTGGAATTTGACGGAAATGTGAATGGCAGAAGAAGTCGGGGATGCCCGAGGGAGACATGGCACGACCAGGTGAATGAGATAGTTGAGTCGTCATGTCAAGAGTCAGAATAATAGTAATGTATGAGACGAATTATGAATGTTAACGTTGTGCAAAAAAGGCAAGGAGTGTGTGCCAAAACGAGTTGTTTGCGAACCGTCCTCTCTGCCTAAGTGCCTACCCCTGTGATGGTTAGTCAGTGTCTTCTGTTTCATTTACATTTGTTTCATTTAGATATGTTTCATTTAGATTTGTTTCATTTAGATTTGTAAGTATATTTCCTTCTTCAATGATGACTATTAAAAACATTAAACTAAATCCAAGTATTTTCAGTTCTTGAAACCGCTAATCGCAATCCCTCCACTCCTTGCCGAGTTTTGTCGCATGTCGGCTTGTGTATATTTGCGGAGAAGTGCGGAAAGTTTGTTTGTGCGGTCACCGACAGTGTTGGGAGTCTTGCGGGAAGTGACAAATATTGGGGTTTCCTGAAATAGCCGACTAAAAAGAGGCGGTTTTAGGAATAAACATTTAGAATTTTTGAAGTGAAAAATTTCTTTAGCACCGTTGTGATTTGAAACTCGATTAAACGTAAAAGCGACACTAAAAATAGACAAGCACGTACCTACATCTATAGGAATTAGCCTGAGAGAGAAAGAGATAGAATAATTCTTTTCTCCTTTTCTTTCTTCTTCTCCTTTTCTTTCTTTTTTTCTATAACACATGTGTAGGACTATAATATGCAATGCATACAGAAGTTACCTAAATGTTTTAACCCTCTTAATTTCTCTTAGTTACCTATATGTACCTATTTACCTTTTCTTTTTTAAATTTAGATTATTTTAATAACTATGCTAAACAAATAACAGTTACTAGGTTTTAAACTTTTTTATTTTATTTTATATTCTTTCTGTTCTTTTTATTTCCTCTTTTTATTTCATCAATTTTCTTTCTTTTTTGTACAAATCATGTTCCATTTGTTCATACCCATAATAATTTGACTGTCCTAAAACGGGAATACTCCTAGTTGGGCAGTCAAAAAATTAATGAATTATTTATATACATTTATAATCTTGTACTAAATAAACAAACAAATAAATTAAAAAAAAAAAAAAAATTGGTCTCCTCTTCGTGCGGTGCTTCGTAGCCTCCCCACTCTTGTCTACTTTAGTTTTCTGAAGGTTTCATTCTATCGCGTGTGAACTACACACTTCTATTTTTTATTGAAAGTTTTGATACATGTGCATTGTGCATATATGCACATTTGGCTACATATGAACAGATAAATAAAAAAAATACAGTGTATCTTGTTGCAAAAAATTACACAAAGTCAAGCCTGTGCGCGAATATTACGACCTCTAATGCTACTTCTATAAAGCTATAAATTATCAAATCTTTAAATGACAGCCCTGAATTATTGAAACTAATTTTCATTTATGTAACTGTCTGCCAAACTGTAAACAAAGATACTTTTAAATGTAACAATAAGCTCAATACTAACTACGCAATTTATTCACAAATTACTAGAAATCATCGCCTTGCGAATAAAAATTGCGAACTTATATTTGGTGTTAACAATTTTGCAAGTTTCAAAAGGCAACTAACTTCGATTTTATCTACTGATTATGAACTTTATTATTTTTCTTCTTTTAATTAAATATTCTCTTTTAATATTCGAATACATCACATCTCATTTTTGTTTTGTTTTGTTGGTTGTAACTCACATAAATAATTGCATCTATATACCAACATTCTTGCTTTTATACATTATACCTGTATAGCGCCGCATGGGAGGAATGCAGATCCTGCCAAATTTTTTTTTTTGCCAAAAACCATGTTTTCACCGCGTTTTAAGATGGAAACTTTAATATAGAAGGTGAAAAAAAGTGCAGAAAGCAATAGAAATATTTTTTGAATAATTTTAATTTTCAATTGCGTTAAATAAAATTTCGCTTCGCGAACCGATACTATGACAGCCCGGCGGCCATTTAGTCACAGTTATGTTGGTATCCCTGATACAAAGAAGAGCTAGATACGATTGTAGCCGACTTCGTGGGATACATGATGAGGCGCGTAATTATGAAAGACAGAATTATAATGTTAACAAACCTCTAATCGTATATATTTAGAATGGTTTGTTTGGCAAAGCACGGTTTGTATAGCGGGCTTGTGTATATTATCTTTGCTTTAAAAAACAGCCTATGTTTTTAAATGGTTTGTCTGGAAAAGCAGGGTTTGTCTAGCGGGCTTGTGTATGTTATCTTAACTTTAAAAAACAGCCTACGTTTTTGAATGGTTTGTCTGGCAAAGCAGGGTTTGTCTAGCGGGATTGTGTATGTTATATTTACTTTAAAAAACATCCCAGGTTTTGAATGGTTTGTTTGGCAAAGCAGGGTTTGTATCTACCTCTTGTTTGTATCAGGGATATCAACAAAACAGTGACGCAATGGCCGCCGGGCTGTCATAGTTACATTTTCTCAATACTTTGAACGGCTGTATCTCCCTCAATTTTTCCGAGCGCGCCTTAATTTTTTTTATTCAGCTTCTCCACACTTTTCTCATCTAGAAAGTGTCTTGCTATTAAACTTCCAGATTTTGGCAGGATCTGCATTTCACCCCACCGTTTTTGTGAAAAATCACCTCAAGGACGATGCAAAAACTTATAATATATTTCTACAATCTTACTTCTAACCACAAACTAGACGAACCATTGTAACAACTTATGGCTAAAAATTGCATCCACTGGTTCATCGATCACCGATTCGAAACTATATTATATACAATGATTTGACCAATGAACGCTATGCTGCATAAAACTATACAGGCAAAAAATGTACAGAACCATACTTACCTCGGAGGTCACTTGAGATGAATTGTTTTTTTAATTTATTTATAGTAATAACTCAAAGAGTCTCAGCTGCTCCCGTCTGGAGCCAGTGAGACTATGGCATCCCCAATTGGGGTATGTTGTAAGGCTGAAGGTAGTGCGGAGGGGGAGGAGATGGGGAAGAGGAAGGGGGGGAAGTAGGTACCTAGTATTCAGATCTGGTCACCAAACACGGCTAACGCCATTTCAAGCAACGTTTCAATTCTAAATGTTGGTCTTACACCAGGGTGATACTGAGAGTACCTATCTTCCACTCTGGAACGTTTATTAATGTAATCTATTCTTTGTTTTATGTCAAGTCTTATTATCTAAATTGAATTAGTTTATTTTTGGTATTATTTAGCATATTATACTTAAATACTCTAATTTAGTGTAACATTTTTAAGTAAATGCTCATTAAGGTGTAAATAAATAATAAATAATTTCTTTTATTTAAATTAATAAATTACTTTGTTTTTACCACTTTTATTGTTTACAAAACCAACATGTTTCGTGAGCAATGCTCACTTCTTCAAGAAGAAAAAGTGAGCATTGCTCACGAAACATGTTGGTTTTGTAAACAATAAAAGTGGTAAAAATGAAGTAATTTATTAATTTAAATCAAAATGGTGCCACAAAATAAGTTTGCTGTGTTAGAAGAAATAATTTCTTCTTCAAACTTTGCAAATATACATTGTGGCGTCATTATTGATATATTGAAAACAAATAAATTAGTATGCACCACTATATTATTAACAATATCGACATGTTTTAGCAATGTTTTCTTCATCGGGATAAGTTGTTTATGGTTCCATGACAGTTCATCCTGCGATAATTCATCCGGCGACAGTTCATCCTGCGACAGTTCATCCGGCCGACAGTTCATCCTGCCGACAGTTCATCCTGCCGACAGTTCATCCCGCCGACAATTCATCCTGACAATTCAACCTAACCTAACCTAACGTATAAGTATAACCTATAAGTATAAGTATGTCGTATTTTGTTATTCACGCATGCTTCTTCGGAGAGTCGAAATTATTGTTAGTAAAAATATTTTTACAGCGGATTTCCACTCAAGATGCCTTCAGATATAAGTATATCGATTTTGGTTGTACGGCCGTATATCCTCTTTGCATACTTACTTAATAAAAATCTTCTAAATGATCAGGCAGGATGAATTGTCGCCGGATGAATTGTCGGCGGGATGAACTGTCGCCGGTTGAATTGTCGCAGGACGAATTGTCGGGTCACCGTTGTTTATATATGAAGAAAACATTGTTTTTGAAACATGTCGATATTGTTAATATTATATTGGTGTAAACTAAGTTATTTGTTTTCATTATATTAAAAAATAATTAAATAAATTTCTACAAAAACGTTTACACTTATTTAGTAGGTATTTAGTTATAAGGCGATGCAAATCCAGTATTTACAGATCAGATTAATTTTTACATGAAGTGTCGTGCTGCCTTGTTTTACCTTAAATGATTGCTTTGCTCTCTAATTGCAATAAAAGTTAGACGGTAACTTTCCATAGTTCAAGCAAACTCTCCAAACTTACTAATAGGTCGGATGCTTTCAGCAATGCTCCGGAGGATGCTGTGGACTTCGTCTACTTACGGTTATCTCAATTCTAATATGTGGAATGTGAAACTACCACTTAGGTTTTTCCTGAAAAATTTCAATTTTTTATTTAAATGACATGGAAACAACATGAGTAGGGTTTTAATGGAATCGAATTTATTTTATGGAATTAATGAAACCATGAAATATTAGTTGGATTATTCAAGAACAGTCCAATACATCTATTTATTGAAAGCGAGAACTTCTTCCTTTCGGAATGCCCCATTAAATAGAGCAATTCAATTGCTTAACGATTCTGCATTGAGCATTGACATCTTCAATGTTACCTTTAGTTCAGTAACTATCTTTTGACATATGTCTCAACATAGTGAAACTGCCCCCTTGGCCTTTTTTTCTCTTATATTTTGTAATCTTCTCCGTAATAATTTGATCTATAACTGTTTTATGGAGAATCTGAAAAAATAAATAAATAACAAAATTAAAAAGGTCCTTCACAATACGGGTAAATTTTTATTGTAGATAGATATATTTTATGATATTATATACATTTTTAACTTAAAATATGTTATGCATACTTTACTCATGCCTACCTTCACGTATTTACCGTGTACCTCACCTTCATCTAAAGTCACTAAAATTTATTTTTAATTAAATAGAATAAGTATTAAGTACTTGTGTATATTACTCAGTTTATTTCTTCCAATATTACATTACTTAAAAAGGATTTCATTTTGCTTTGTTATTTACACATTTTTTTTACTACTATCGTTTGCTGTTTTACACGCTCTTGCTCTTTATTACGTAATTTCTCTTGCTGTATGTTATGTTATGTAAAAACCGAAAGGCGTTAATGTCACAAATAAATCAAACACATTAAACTATTTCGTATTATTAAATCATGTAGAGATAAATTTTCATAATTCGTTTATGGAGAAGATATTGTAAGTAGCTTCACAAATTTGTCAATTTGACTGGCCTAAAACAGGATCCATTCCTAGTTGGCTAGTCAAAGTTTCCACATATGTTTCATTGTATAATTTTATGCGAAATAAATATTTATGCACCAGATTTAAATGTCCGGGTTAAATTTTCCCCAAAAAAAAAAAAAAAAGGAAAAAAAGAAGGAAAAACTAAACCCTTTCACACACTTCCCCAAATGATCATCTAGTCAACCCACGCTATGCAATTGCACTATATAAGTATTATAAATACAAGAACAACATGTCAACCTACTAGAGACCAAATGGGAATATAATTCACCGACTCCAGATATTTTCATATCAGAGGGTTCGGCTCTGTGGCATTTCTAATTGAACCTATAAATCCTACCGATCCCTCAATATAAATATTTAAAAAATCCTTTGTAATCCTACATGTATTTAAAATGACTGATTTTTGCATTTTTATATACAAATTCTTTGACAAATCTAATATGCTTAAATTTTGAATCAGATTCCTAGGTATTATGCCAGTGGCCGAAATAATAAATGGCAATATTTTTATAGTCCGAGAATGCCAAATTCTTTTAATCTCATTTCCTAAATCTGTGTATTTTCTTATTTTTTCAGAAATAGTTTTTTGAATATTACAGGAATTTGGAATAGCTACATCAATGATATAAGTTATTTTTTTAATTTTGTCATGTAAAACTATATCAGGTCTATTATGACTAATTGTTCTGTCTGTTAGTATAGTTTTATCATAATATATTTTATAAAATTCATTTTCTAAAAATGAATTTGGTTCATATTCATAATATGGTACTATATTACGGCAGTCAATCAAGTTATGTTTAATTACCAAACTTTGGTGAATTATTTTTAAAACCTGATTGTGCCTAAATGTATACTCGGAAGGCGCTAATATAGAACATCCCGATATAATATGTTCTATAGTTTCGGGAAAAGCCAAACATTTTCTACATAAATCATCAATTTGATTTATATCTTTGATTATATGCTTTCTATAATTTTTAGTATTAATGACTCTATCTTGAATGGCAAGCATAAATCCTTCTATTTCTGCGCTCAACTCTCCAATACTCAACCATTTGTTTGACGAAAGTTTGTCAACATACGTTTGGTTGAGATAATTGAAGTGTTTTGCGTGAATAATTTTATTTGACCAGGAATCTAATAATTCCTGGTTAGTATTTATAAGAATGTTGGCATTCTCGTCATATAAATTTAAAGGTGTAATATTTCTATCTGCCTTGCAAATTATTTTGTGCATTTCTGAGCAATTAGCTTTTCTATGGAAAAAATTTCTAAGCATTTCTACCTGATTGTGTTTCAAAGATGTTATTTTGACTACACCTCTACCTCCTAAATTTCTAGGTAAATTAATTCGTTCTATAGCTGAATTTGGATGATGGCAATTAAATTTTGTTAACGTAGTTCTAATCAATCGTTCTAAACTATCTAAATCTGTATTGGACCATTTAATTATGCCAAATGAGTACGTTAGTAGAGGTATTGCCCAAGTATTTATTGCTTTTACTAAATTTTTAGCAGATAGATTGCATTTTAAAATTTTTCTGATCCTAGTTTGAAATTTAATCCTAATATCATTTTTAATACTGGTGTGATCTAATCTATTCGATTGCGGGTATCCTAAATATTTATAAACCTCATCCCCTTTCATACTTTGAATTTTGAAATTTCTAAATATACCCTCGTCTCCATCTACAATTTTGCCTTTCTCTATATGGATAGTTTTACATTTATCTAAACCAAAAGTCATTTTAATATCATCTGAAAAAATTTTAACTACCTTAATCATTTTCTCTAAATTTGATTCAGAATTTGAAAATAATTTTATATCATCCATATATAATATATGTGAAACTATACTACTCTCTCTTGTATTACCCTTAATTTTTATTCCAAACTTGCTTTTAATTAACATTTTAGAAAGGGGATTCAATGCTAAGCAAAACCAAAGAGGGCTCAATGAGTCTCCTTGAAAAATACCTCTTTTTATTGAAATGCCCGGTACTACTATTTTCTTACCTTTTAAATTAACTAGTAAATCTGTATTCCAAAAGGACATAATATTTTTCAAAAAGCTAATTATAATTGGGTTAACTTTATATATTTTTAATATTTTGATTAGCCACGAGTGCGGGACACTATCAAAAGCTTTTTGATAATCTATATAACAAGTATGTAAATTACGCTTTTGATTTTGAATTTGTTTTAAAATTACAGAATCAATAACTAACTGTTCTTTACATCCCATATGTTTTCTGCGACAACCTTTTTGTTGTTCAGATAAAATATTTTTTTCATCCAAATGAGTATATATTAAATCTGTCAAGCAAGAGGTTAAAATTTTGTATATTGTCGGTAGACATGTAATGGGTCTATATTGAGAGGGATTATTAATATGTTCGCTTTTAGGCAACATATAAGTAATGCCCTTAGTTAGAAAATTAGGAAAATTTTGAGGTTCTCTGACAAGTTTTGAAAGATTTTTTGCAAAAAGAGGATTGTTAGCATTGCCACTACTTGCGGCCATTTGCTAAACCCTACACCTGTAAAGGACACGCAATACACGGCCGACGACTAGCTCAGAGTCGGCGCAAGCAAGGTTCCTCCTAAAAACAGGGCGAGTGCCTGTGGTTCGCTTAGCAATTCCTCCTCCGCCTCCTTTCCTCACAATCCCCGGGTCTCCTTCCTCAATCAGAACACAGTTTTAGCACTTAAAGGGTTTATTCGTAAAAACAGAACAGGGTGGTACACGAAACACATGGTTAACTACACTGCTAGCCTAACGAGAATTTTCTCCTCTCTCTCTACACGTTTAGTGAAGTTAGAATTAGTTCATAGCACACGGTGTGGGAGGTGAGTAGATTAGTACTCACATAACGGGAGATGCGGAGTCAGCCGTCTGGCTAGGTACTGGGCACAAAGCACAATTCAAATAATACATCGTGAAGTTAGTTCACGGAGAGCGACTAGCGCGAATCACGGGGAACACAGTTGTTCTGCCGAAGGCCGGCGAAGGAATGGAAGCGGGGAGCCGCTCGGCGCTTGGCTACCGGCGCCGCGCGGTGTGGGGAGAGGGGGGCGGAGGGCCTGTGCAAGGGGTCAATTCGCTATTAGCTCGCACGGGAAACAATTCCGTAACGTAACACTTCCCCCCTCGCCGCAAAAAAGGCGACGTGGTAATGGAGCAGTAGGGCTAAGAAATCCTCTTACCCTTCTAGCACTTGTGCCAAAAAAAAAACATCCAAGAGAAAGGGGAGAGAGAGAGAGAGAGAAAAAGAAAAAGTTGCTAGCTACAAAATAGTAGAAACAAAAACAAAAGAGAAAAAAAACATGGTGAACAAAGAATTATACATGAATGTACATGAAAGAGCAGTGGCATACATAAATATAAACAAGGACCTGCTGGAGAAAGGTACAAGGGTTATGCAGTGATAGAAAAAAAATGACTCTAAATTGTATCATTGGTCTGTGAGCTAAGTTTGCGTAGGATGTTTGGGGTGTTTGAACGTTGCACTGAAGTTATAAGGTTACTTTGTCACAGTAACCTGGCCCGTTTGAGATTACACTCAAGGAACACTAGGGCCTTAAAGAAAACACGAAGAAGAGAACGCAGGATGAGGCTTCTTGGTGGTGGAGAGGGTTCTACCTGTCACAGAGGTTAAAAAGGTAGCTGCTTCCGGATCCTGTGGGTGGGCCAGTATGTCATCATTGAGGTACTGGAGAGTGGAATTGTAATTGGTGGTTGGTCCTTTATAGAGGAGGTGGTTTGTGTGCATGACAGCCGTTGTTGTGATGGTGGTTGGTACACTGGTTAGTATACAGTGGGATTTTTGTGTGAACAATCGTTGGTATTGTTATTTGCGCAAAGGCACAGGAGCATTGGCATGATGGCAACAGAGCATTTGCAAGGTGCAGCTGGAACATTTGCAAGATGCAGCAGGAACATTTGTACAATGGCAACAGGAACATTTGCGAGATGCCGCAGGAACATTTGCACGATGGCAACCGGAACATTTGTACAATGGCAACAGGAACATTTGCGAGATGCCGCAGGAACATTTGCACGATGGCAACCGGAACATTTGTACAATGGCAACAGGAACATGAACCAACCTAGAGCTGACGTTCTCGGGTTTGTTTGAGTGATGGTTGGGTGATGATACAATTCGCAACTACACGCACGACTCACACTAGGTTATGTTAGGTGTGGTCGGGTGCTTTTGGTACGCAGGGTTTGAAGGCATGGGACCTTCGTGACGGTAGTGAAGGCAGCATGAAGAGAGGCGCAGGTGTAGATGGGGTGAAGAGCTGCTGGTCTTCTTATTAATCCGGCGAAAAAATTATTATTAGAACAAAATTCTTGAAGTTTACCTGCCTGGTAGACCAATGATGCAAAGGTTTGGAGAGAAACAAGGTGTGCATATTGAGAAAGATTGGATTAGTTTGACGTGTAGAGAGAGAGAGAGACGGAGAGAGAGTTAACTAAGTGTAACTACAGACTTATACATATTACAAAGGTACGTATTCAAGGAAGGTTCTGTTTAACCCATTTAGCTTTTTTTTTTAAAACTAAATACATTTCCAAGAACACGTTGGTAAGGGTTTGTACGTATGACAAAATGCCACGTTCGAAAGAAGTTGGTCTTCCATGACCTATGCTCACGTCTATACGGTAGCATTTTTTCTACTTTCGAAGAACAAAAACATTGAGTACAAATAAGTTATGAAAAGTGGGAAAGGAGTAGGAAGTTGAAAGGATCCGTGTATGAAGGTTGTCCCATTTGACAAACGAAACGCCAAGTGCGTAACGCATATATCCCCATTCACGGATAATTTCGAGGAAGGGAAAGGGTGACAATTGGGAACATTTGAACGAAGAAAACTGCTGAGGACTCGGCTATTTCCGAAATTCGACCTCTGAGTGGAAGGTGAAACAAGGTCTACAGCAGTTATCCTGGCACATTACAATACCATTTGGTAGTGTGGGACAAAAGGAATACACTGACATAAAAGACGTGTGATCTACACTTGGTAGGTCACACAAACATGGGGGTAGATATTATTTCGTTCGCACGACTCATGGTGAGTATTGTAACGTCTTCACGTTTGGTGCACAGATTATATAAGTACACAGTTATAACAAAGCGGTTCTCATGCCAAAAGACACACGACCAAAAAGGGGCGGTTCTCATGCCAAAAGACACACGACCAACTCAATAACATTTAGTTAAGAGTATAAAGTAATTATAACGAACTTCTCGTATCATGGCGGATGTTTTGAGGATCTCTCCTATGATGGTAGATATTGTCACGTTTTCACGTCTCACGTGACAGGAATGAACGATTTACAACAAATTTTGCCCAGTATTGAAAGACAGTAACCCAATAGGTATTTAAAACAATTTAATGAGATAAATCACCCTCTCGATCAACAACCCTGTGTTGACGAGCAAACAATGAGTAGTTATGACGGACTCCCCGTGACGTGTAAAAACACAAAGATATTATGAGATTCGCATCTATAGCAGTGGATATTGTAAGGTTCACACCTATAATAGTAGATATTGTAAGGCTCGCGCCTATAATGTTACAAAAGTTTACGTTCGGAAATGTGGGTCCCCATTCAATACAGACGGCGGTTTTGCAATGATGTAATTAATACGGCACTGCTGTAGCTTAATAATTTCATATTAGCATACGTTACAAGACTTGCCAAAAGGCGATAAACACAAATTTTATTGAAGATCTGGCCAAGATTTTAAACTTCAAACAAGAATAATGGTACAATAAAGGACAAAAGAAACTGATGTCATGATAAAATATTGTACCTCATAATGAAGTTGTATATGTACAAAGAACAATGTAAATGAAGGGACGAAACGTATTGTCACTTTTATAACAAATATTTTTCTCAGAATCCGACAAAATACGATTCTGGAAAAAAATAGAGCAATTGGGTTGAGCGCCATTCTAATTTTTGGAAAAAGAAGAAAAACCACAAGTAGCAACAAGGTTGCCCTTGAATTGTTTCGAATCCAGCGAATGTGACCTGATAGGTGTGTACATTTGGTGTATTCAAAACGATCCCCAATATACAACATTACTATGAATATGTTAGGATGGGGTGAAGAGGAAAAAGAAAAAGAAAAAACGGGAGGATTTCCTATTATAACGGAAATCGTCGCGACATTCTTACAATATGGTGCTGTGACCATAGTAGTGAGCTGCGGCAATGGTCTGAAACCAATGGTTATTATACAGACTTGCACTTATGATTTTATATTTACAACATTAGGGTAGGGACGTACTGGTATGACAAAAACCCGACACCAAACAAAAAGTAGAAAGGGTGATATGACAAGATGAGGCGATGAGGTGAGAAAAAAAACGCGCGGATGCTGCAAGAATTGTGAAAAGGAAAGCGACGTCTTGGAGCAGGAGTTTTCGGAACCGTTGATGGTAGGAGGAAAAGGAGGCCCTTTCCCGAAGTGATCAATTTCAGGAAGAGGATGCATACAAGTATGAAAACGGTGCCCCAAGAGGTGCTCTTGTGGTACGGCAGGCAAGGCACGCAGGATGTACAAGAACATATAAAATTATGCAAAAAGAAAAAGAATGTACAGGAGTTAGGCTACCGTTTACATTAATGTGCCTTCGGGTGTAAGGATTACCTTACGAATGCCCATATGGGTGATTATTTACATTTAATATTTACATGTAACTCACGTCATTTATGACAAGAGTTTTGCCAATTTGATAACGCCTGAGAACTTGATGTGATGGAATTTACTGATTCCGTCACAGTAAGGCATTTTGGAATTATTCCTAGGAGAAATCTTTCTATTTCTCAGGGCCTGTAGTAATTCTTCCTTTCTTGAAGTAAGAATGTGCGGGATTATACCCAGCGTAACTTGAGGAACTTCCATGGTGTATAAGATTGTGTTAGAGTGACCTTATGTTGGAAAAAGTGAGAACTAGACTCGCAATTGGAAAGAAATTGGGCAGAGATTGACCACTGGGGACGTATTTTTACAAAAAGTTTTTGAAAAAAAACGCGTTTTTTATAAGTGTTTGTTTTATTTGAAAATTTGGGCAGGGGTTTGCCTCAAAAAACGTGATTTTGTGAAAAAAATCCAGCTGTTTTGGAAATTTGTTGAAAATTTTTCAAAGTCCATAAAATGAAAAAAAATTGCGCAGCGGTTTGCCTCAAAAAACGTGATTTTGTTAAAAAATCCAGATGTTTTGGAAATTTGTTGAAAATTTTTCAAGTCCAGAAACGAGAAAAATTTGGGCAGCGGTTTCCCTTAAAAAACGTGATTTTGTGAAAAAATCCAGATGTTTTGGAAATTTGTTGAAAATTTTTCAAAGTCCAAAAACGAGAAAAATTTGGGCAGCGGTTTCCCTTAAAAAACGTGATTTTGTGAAAAAATCCAGCTGTTTTGGAAATTTGTTGAAAATTTTCAAAGTCCGGATATGAAAATTTCACGGGCCGGGATTCACCTTAATGAAACACGTTTTTTAGAATTTATTCCGATGTTTTTGAAAAATGTTTGCAAATTTGCAAAAGTCCGGAAATAAAAAACGGAAACGAGGTTCGCCTTAAACGAACATGTTTTTAGAATATTTCTATTTCCTTTCCAAAGGGGGGTTCTTCAGAAAAGGAAAGAAATATTTTTTCTTTTATACAAGTTTTCGTGGAAGTATTTGTTTGAAAATTCAACAATGTCTTGGGGAATAGTTTTTTTTTTATTTACGTGGCTAGACTAGCCTGATTTGAGCATCACCAATTATTGGTATTTACACGCCAACTTCCTTTCGTCATAACAAGTTATATGCAGAAATGTGCATACGGATATAATGTTAGCTTTCGAGGAATCGACGTCAACGCGAACTAGGCATTTTTCGAATTATGTCGTCTGTTTCTTTATGAAAGATGATAGGTGCGCAAGAAAAAGGGGGAAACGGACGACAGAAGTACAAAAAAAATGCCCAATTGTCAAAAGGTAGAAAGAATTTAATCCACTTGTTTCCCTTAAGCTGCAAAATATGCCGTTATATATACAGGCCAGTATTTTGCGAAATAGTCCCCTACTCGCAGAATATGTCGATATCAAATACAGACCAGCACTCTGCGGAATAAGTTTATTAATAAAAACTGGTTAATTAACTTTCGGGAAACGAAGCGGGTAATTGGTTTATCATATACAGGATTTTAATTGTTGAATAACTTTGTTTTAAATATTTGTGTACATTTCCACTATTAATCTTGTATTTGAAACTAGCAAATTTAGTCGGTCGACACTTGTAAACACTATATTATTCACGACGGCAACTTTCTTGGTTGAGCACTTTACGTAGGAATACCGGTGATAATGTTTTGTCGAGTGACGACTCGAAAATGAAGGAATCGTGCCCGTGATAATTTAAATTGCAATTCGAAGTTACAATCGCGCCGGGGTTCTTGATGGAAATGCTAGACAAATTGGGAGTAACAAGACAAAACATTATACATTATAAAGTTTAAACAATTGCTGATTGAAGAACGAGACGAGCGACTGTGAAGAGGGAGGTGTCGGCGTAAAACGTGGGAAAAGATTAGAGGAAAAAAAAAAAATATTGCCCCAAAATTGTGCGCCAGTGTTAGCACCAAAACGCAAAAAAATGCACCACGTTGGGCCCAGTGTTAGCACAACGTGGGGGAAAGATGAGGAGGAAAGAAAAAAAAATTGCCCCTTAGTTGGGAACGCCAGTGTTAGCATCAAAACGCAAAAAAATGCACCACGTTGGGCCCAGTGTTAGCATTGCCACTACTTGCGGCCATTTGCTAAACCCTACACCTGTAAAGGACACGCAATACACGGCCGACGACTAGCTCAGAGTCGGCGCAAGCAAGGTTCCTCCTAAAAACAGGGCGAGTGCCTGTGGTTCGCTTGGCAATTCCTCCTCCGCCTCCTTTCCTCACAATCCCCGGGTCTCCTTCCTCAATCAGAACACAGTTTTAGCACTTAAAGGGTTTATTCGTAAAAACAGAACAGGGTGGTACACGAAACACATGGTTAACTACACTGCTAGCCTCACGAGAATTTTCTCCTCTCTCTCTACACGTTTAGTGAAGTTAGAATTAGTTCATAGCACACGGTGTGGGAGGTGAGTAGATTGGTACTCACATAACGGGAGATGCGGAGTCAGCCGTCTGGCTAGGTACTGGGCACAAAGCACAATTGAGGTATGTAGATGCAAAGGCAGCAATCTCCAAAATATCGAAAAAAAAGTTATGAATGCAGTTCCATAGAGATTCAAATTGTGCACCTAATAAATGCATTGGTTATTTAAAAACTCAACTTATTCCCATCAAAATCCGAGTTTGAAAATACGTATTAAAAGCAAAGGCAGCAATCTCCATGTTCTATTCAAAGCAAACCTGGCATTCTCCATTTCGGCCAATCAAATTCATAGGAAGTGTCACGTGACAAGATGGCCGCTCCATACTAAAGCAGCATTTTGTGCTGATTTGATGTTTTGAAGTATGTAAAAGTGTGTTTGGAATAAATATTTTCGATAATTATTGAAGATGGATTGTCACCCGACCCCAACATTATCAAAAGACGTCCGCAAACCTATTATTAAGTCAGAAAATTAGAAACGAAATGTTACAAAAATATCATGGAATGTAGCTGTCAGATTTTATTTTGGCTTGGAGGAAAGCATTATAACTCTCAAAAAATTATCTATTCATGATAATCTATTTATTTTTCACTTTTGCACTTTTTATTTCAAAAATACCTAGTATCAGTTAGATAATAATGAGAAGTAAGTATTTCCGTTTCCGAAAAAGGAAAATAATATATTTTAGTAGCCATTACATTAAAAATCAGACCATTTGACACCTTTTCATCACGCCATGTTTGATTTTTTGACAGCCTCCGTGGTCCCGAGGTAACACTCACAATCCGAAGGTCGCGGGTTCGAACCCGGCGTGCACAAATAAATTTTATTTGATTAATTTGTGGTATTTCACAATTAATTCACTTTTTAATAATATCTTATGTACATATAAAAATCTCGTTTCACGGTGTTTGAGGTCGCACTCCTCCGAAACGGCTTTACCGATTTTTATATTTTTTTAATGTATGTTTGGTAGATATGAGAATAGGGTTTAAAGTATCTATATTTCAGGCCGCTAGGTGATTAGGGTGTCCCTATGCAGAAAAAAATCATTTTTTTAATTTTTTAAATTTTTTTTTTGGCATCAACAAATACCTATAACCCCAAATTTTAACCCTCCTACCCCCACCCTCCTATTTTTCAAAAGCGATTTTAATATTTTTGTATGAACAAATTTAACCGTCTTTCATATTTCAAACAGAACGAAATTATTTACATTGTTGAATGAAAGATGGCGTTACGTCCGCCTCATCGAACTTACATCCACACATGCGGAAGACATTCACGAGAAGCGTTGCGTCATTTTGATATTTCATTCGGCATCATGTTCTCGCGTGGGCAAACCATCGAGCTTATTTGTGATGGCTAAAGACGGACTGACAAAAAAATTATATACTCAATTGCTCTTCGAAGTCATATTGTTTTTCTTTATTTTATTTGCCTACTTTAGTGGTATTTTTAATTGTGTTTTTCGGCGGTCATCAGCTTCAGCGTTCCATTCCTCCTTCTGTCATAGATCCCATCCCCACACACTTACAATACATTCGTTATTTTTCATTTAACAACCAAAATATTCATTAGAAATAATTTATATGGCAGAACAGTGTTTGTCGGGTCAGCTAGTGTAGTATATATTTTTTAACATTTTTTTCGGCCTACGTTATCTTTGGAGATGCTATGTGGAGGGTTTTTTTTAAGGAAAGGAAGGAAAGTACTTTCAGCCTCACAACCTACCCCAATAATTGGGGATGCCATAGTCTCGCTGGCTCCAGACGGGAGCAGTTGGTGACTCTTGTGCAGTATTCATATAAAAAAATAAATGTTTTGACATAATAATATTAAACAATTTATCAGGCTTCTTTTTTTTCTTCCTCATATTACACTCTTTTCTTTCTCAAATTTTTGGTTCACTGTCTGAATTATTAATTATTCAGAATATTATGTATCATCTTTTCTCATATTTTTTTGCTCCACGCATAATAACACCTGTTTTCTGGAAAAAAATGTTCAATAATATCTTCAAAAAGTTTATTTTTTGCAATTACCCCTTATTGAGTTATAAAGTATTCTTTGAAGCCAAACAACACAAAACAAAGATGGCGGTTTTTTGGGAAGGTTTGTAGTAAACAAAACAATCTCCAATGTTGTATGTAGCAAAAGCAGCAATCTCCAACACTTGGTAGCAAAAGCAGCAATCTCCGGATTAAAAAGTTAATTATCTTTTTATAGGCTTGCATTAAAAAAAATCTGACGATGCAAATAATCCATGATATCAAACAGCTATTTAATGTAATTTTTTCAATGTTCTGTGAAATCCCATTTAATGTCTACAAGTTTTTTGCCTTTTTCTCAAAAACACATAAATGGGAGATTGCTGCCTTTGCATCTACACACCTCAATTCAAATAATACATCGTGAAGTTAGTTCACGGAGAGCGACTAGCGCGAATCACGGGGAACACAGTTGTTCTGCCGAAGGCCGGCGAAGGAATGGAAGCGGGGAGCCGCTCGGCGCTTGGCTACCGGCGCCGCGCGGTGTGGGGAGAGGGGGGCGGAGGGCCTGTGCAAGGGGTCAATTCGCTATTAGCTCGCACGGGAAACAATTCCGTAACGTAACAGGATGTAAAGTAGTTAGACGTTTGTACCAAAAATTATGTATCCAATCGCAACCCGTGGCTTTCCAATTATGAGTATTTTTTATTATTTTGGCTAACAATTCAACCGATATATCAGAAAAACTCATTTGTTCAATGTCTGAACAATTGAGTTCTTCATTTTCTATCCAGTTACCTGCCTCATTATGTTTTATATCTTTACTCCAAATGTTTGTCCAAAAATCGCGCATATCTGATTCAGATGGCAACGGAATATTATTATTCGAAATAATATTCTGTTTATCGTCAAGTTTGGAAAAAAATATTTTCTCATTTTTCTGAAATAATCTATTATTATTTCTTTTATTATACGTATAATTATATCTTTTTAATCTACTAGCTTTTACACCTAATTTTTGTTTTAATAAATCTAATAAATCATTGATTATATTTTCATTATTATTACTACCAATGCTATAACCAAATTTTCTCCCAATTTCATCTACATATCTCAAAATATTCCTACTTCTATTTCCATTTTTATATTCAATTACTCTAGCTATACTACTTCTTAAAAATACTACATCATTTTCTAATCTAATCTGCCATTCTGGTTTACTATAACTATATGATCTATCATCAGAGGACATTAATTTTACTCCTAACTTATTACATATAGTGATAGCACTAGCGTACACTATTGTATGAAGATCTAAAAAACTAATATCGTCAAATATTATTTTTGGTAAAATTAAATTATTTAATTAGGAAATTAATTTAGATAATTTCTTTGACGTATGCAATTTTGGTAATTTTGGTCTAACTGTGGGCTCTATATCTATATATCTATTTATATTATTTTGAAGCAAGTTAGCTAATTCTATTACATTATCATCTAGTAAGTTTAAATTTGCAATATTGATTTCCCTAAGATTATGAATAATGTCTAAGTTATTTGAATCTACTCTAATATCATTGGATTCTTCTACTAGAATATTGTCTAAACTATCTTCATTCAATGCATCTAATATAACATTACTACTCGTATTAATTTGATCTAAATTATTCTCCAATTGCAATCTATCTGCTACTTCTTTTCTTATCTGATTTAATACTACAGGAATTAAATTATTTTTAAAAATTGACCTTTTTTGGTCAGCTAATCTTTGTTCGTTTACTTGGGCAACCGGATAATTTTGTGAGAAAAGTAAATGTAATTTTTTCCTATACAATAACATATCTGTTTCTAGTTTAGTTACATAAAAATATGAACGAACGATGAACATATTGACATCGTTCGTCCATTTCATACGCTGCCTAGGAATACCTGCTTTTGTTTTTTGGGGTCTCAGATTATCAATGTTCATCTGTATAGATGACATAATAAACCCATTTTCATTTCCGTTGGTTGAAAATGACATTGTGTCACCTTTCAAAACAACTTGGAAATGATTTATTAATTATTATTAATTCCTACATTCCAGTAACCAAGCAACTGTCGTCGTTACCTAATGTCAACAAATAGTTTTCAATATCTCCAAATTAAATATTTTAATGTAAACTACCCTTCAATACTACAAATCTATAATATATATTATATTGTAGAATAATGTTATCAAAATAAAATATATAATTAAATTTACCTACAAAATATATTTCAACGTAATCTCAAAATATAGTTGTTTACCTTGGTTACTGAAGTCCTCACAAAAGGAAAAATTTATATTGTATTTATTTACCTAAATATCCCACGGTTCACTGGCAGTTTATTTATTACGTTATCTAATATACTTATTTTCAAATATTTATATGTTTTGGGATCAAAGCTAATTCTTTTCTATCTGATACAATAAAAAATCAGAGAGCTAAAATAATAATATTATTATTATTATTATTATTATTAAATATAACATTTATTTTTCCAGAGCAATATAGTAAAACTAACGAACAAACAAAACGAGTAGTTATTTCCTTCCACCTTTTCCTGTAATGCTATTTTATATGAAAAAAAAGGTATTTTAGTATTTAATTAAATGAAGACAATATAAGCGAAACTCAATCGAAAATCTGGAAACAGAAAAATCAGAAAAAGATATTGACAACTCTGGGACACGAAACCAGGACGCGTATTTTCAAAACCTGTACCGATTCAGCCGCATAATAAATTTACATTTTAAATACACCTTAAATTGATTATTTTTTATCACTTTCCAGAAACCAAAAATGTTCTAAAATGTAGAGAAAATAATCTTTCCAATGTGTGTATTAAAAATGAATAATTTTATTTCAAAATATTAAAATTTTGATATTATTCCCATATATTGTAAATACACCTCTATATTGGTTATTTTTTATCACTAAGCAACAACAAAAATTGTGCTAAAATCTAGATAAAATAATCTTTTCAATGTGTATTTTAGAAATTAATAATCGACTGAACGTTTTGGAAATACGCACCCAAGACCTATTGCTTTCTGAACAAACGCACTAACCACTGCGCCACGGTGCCGATATCAAATTCGGTCATTTTTAACTGTATCATACTTCGACTAAGAACCACCCACATTATCTTCATTTTCTTAACGCATATATTATTGGCTACTATCTTTATGTATGATTGCAAGTTTCAAACCCGAAATAAATGCTCTCTAGATAGTGTCTGGATATATCTTTATCCATAAATAAATAAAAAATGATATAATACGATAAAATATAATATGATAAATCTTTGTCCCAGAGGTGTCAATATCTTTTTCTGATTTTTCTGTTTCCAGATTTTCGATTGAGTTTCGCTTATATTGCTTCATTTAATAAAATATTACAATTTGAGGTTTTACTTATAAAGTTTAAATAAAAATTAAGTACCTATTTTAGTAGCTTTGTACTCGTATCTAACAAACTCTTCGTAATTATTTACATTTAGCAAAAATTCAGAACAGCTTTCATTTACCGAGAAATAAAAGTGGTTTTACTTTTGTAAAAATGAAGGTAACAACAAAAGGGTCATATTCCACTCCTCTTAATAATTTTCATTTTAATTTGAAATAACTGCAGGTATTCCTTTGGCGTGGAAGAGGAACGAGTTTCCACGGAAACTCAACATTTGTAAAGGCAACTTAAGTAAAAGAACAGGAAAGTGGAAGATGACAGGTGACTGTAATAATTTATGACTTTGTGGGTCTTTACTTACTCCCTTAGCAACTGTAACCATAAATCTAAATAACTTTGGTTCATTTAGTTATGAAAATGTTTTGATATTGATGACACATTATACATAACTGGCACATGAAGTAAAATTTTAAATACATAAACCGTGTTGTTTGAAATTCATATAAATATGGGTATAATTCAAGCCAAACGATTTCTGAATGTTGGTCAAACAGATTAACGGCATTTGATGCGTGAGATATTTATTGGATATTTAATCGAGTAGATTATTTATTAAAGCATAAACATTTTTGGCTAGGTGCACGCTATTATTTTATTCTATGTAACGTAGCCCAAAATAATAAAACTAAAGGTTATACAAAATAGAAGGATCAGGATGATTTTGCATTGAAATATTTTTACTACAGTTAAAATTACGCTCCAAAAATTTTAATGTAATGAAAGCTATAGATAATAAACTTCATGATTTACAAGGCTGGATTTAAGAGCGTTTAACCACCCAGCGGCCGAAAATCCACATTTCGTCGAAAGTTGTTCTTACGATCATGCAGGGCGGTTACAATAAGAAAGATTAATAGTTCTCCGTACCAGCTTTTTAAAATTATAACACAACAACGATTTTATTTCATTCCAAATGCTTTAATTTATACCTACATCCAAAAATGCTGAAAGGCGTGATGATAAAACTATTAAAATAATGTACTTTTTGTAATTATTTTTTGATCGTAAGTATTTATCATTTTTCAATAATGTCCAAGTTAAATAAGAACGTTAAAAAAATCTGAAATATATTATTTTGTAAGCGCGCAAATAAATACACAAACGGACCAATTTTCGTCAAGAAACACACGGACTTATACATATTTTTATGTATATTTTATGTATATATGACTTATGTATATTTTTTAATGATTATATTTAAACTAAAATTAAAATTTTAAAACATGCGATACCCAGATAATATATTGATTTATTTTATTGCATGATAATATGATTTGAAATGGGTGTAGTATAATACAATTTTTTTTTTGAAAATTTAACAAATCTGCCAACGAACTATGGTATAACCTTGTTATACTAAAAATAAATATTTTTTCTTAAAATTTAAAACATGCGAATGCTAGATAAAAGAACAATCTTTCGAAATCCATTTATAATTTTTTGTGGAAATGGGTCAATACGTCTAAAATCTGATTTAAAAATGACATATTTCTGGTTTTCTCTGGTAATACCCCCTTAACATTATCCCTAAACATCTGCCAATCAATATTATATTAATTAATTAAAAATAATATATTATACTCCACGTTCCAGAGAGGAATACACTCTCACTCGCCGTTGTGTAAAACCACCAGTCAAAATTGAAACGTTTCTTTAAATGGCTTTAACCGTTAGCCAACGTTTCGGACATCGTTACAGTGTCCATCATCAGGGCGGATATGTTGAACAACACGGCATAACACCCCAAAAATAAACAACAAAAATACTTTTGGCTGTGAAAATCTAAAATCATATCTGGCTTTAGCCGTGTTTGGTGACCGGATCTGAATAATAATAATATAAATAATAACAATTATTATAAGCAATAATTATCAGCCTGAAACACTCATCTACATTGAAAAAATCTTCCGAGAAAAGATACTTGACGCCAACGGGACAATGTAGATGAGTGTTTCAGGCTGATAATTATTGCTTATAATAATTGTTACCCTTTGTGCATGCATAAAAATCTTGTCTTAAACGTTAGTTTATCAACTAAAAATAATAATATAAATAATACTTGGATGATTTGTATTGAGCCGTTTTTGTCTAAAACCACCTCCATGGCGATGTACAAATTTATAGCCAGGGACTTCTCCACCTTCCCCTTTCCACACCTTTATGTGTTGTTATTTACTTTTTACCTTAACTTATTATTTATCTTTTTTTGTATATATTATTATATTATTATTAATATTAGCATCACGACTTACCCCGATTGGAGGCGCCATAGTCTCACTGGCTCCAGACGCTACCAGCTCTTGTGCGGTATTCACATAAAAAAACGTACTATAAAAATATTCACAATAATTATTCGAAGAGAAGTTTTGAAACTTTTAATTTGTTGAGATCCTGTGCTGAGCTTTGGATAAGTTTTCAGCGACTTCTATGCTACAACTTCATGGTTTGGGTAAGGTTTTTCTAAAACTTCTATGACGATGTTTTAAACATACTAGTAAGTTCTTTTTTCCGATAATTTCTTAAGTCAAGATTTAATGCCCTTAACGTAGTTATTTTTTGTTTTAATTAGTTTTATATTCTGTGTGGGAGTTGTTTTACATGCCTTTACTGCTAAAAATTCAGAGTTCTTTGCCCAAAGGTAGAATTACACTTTGGTAAATTTAGTATGTTTGGTAAATTTAGTATATTTTGTTGCTTGGCTCCTGTTTTATGAGTATGTGAGATGTTTTATATTTGCCACTTTGTCTTTTTTGAGGTGATGAACCAGAATTTTTTTTCGTAGTTTTTTTGTATATTTGGAAAATTAAACTATTTAAAAAATTCTGTTGTTGATGTCCTTACGGGGACCTACATATGTTGTCCTTATGATGAAATTCTGAGTTATCTTAAGAGCGTTTAACCAGCCAGCGGACGAAAATCCACATTTCGTCGAAAGTTGTTCTTCCGATCGTGTAGGGCGGTTACAATGAGAAAGATTAATTATTCTCCGTACCAGCTTTTTTAAATTATAACTCAATATCGAATTTATTTCAATCCAAATTAGCTTTAATTTATACCTTCATCCAAAAATGCTGAAAGGTGTGATGATAAAACTATTAAAATAGTGTACTTTTTGTAGTTATTTTTTGATTATAAGTATTTATCATTTTTCAATAATGTCTAAATTTAATAAGAATGTTAAAAAAATCTGAAATATATTAGTTTGTAAGTGCGCAAATAAATACACAAATGGACCAATTTTCGTCAAGAAACACATGTACGTACATATTTTTTAATGATTTTATTGAAACTAAAATTAAAATTCTAAAACATACGTTTGCTAGATAATGTATTGATTTATTTTACTGCATGATTATATTATTTGAAATGGGTGTGGTATAATACAAAAACTTTTTTGAAAATTTAACAAATCTGCCAACGACCTATGGAATAACCTTATTATACCAAAAATTTTAAAAAATTCTCAAAATTTATTACATACGAATGATAGATAAAAGAACAATCTTTCGAAATCCATTTATAATTTTTTGTGGAAAAGAGTCAATACGTCTAAAATCTTTTTTGAAAATGACGTATTACCGGTTTTCTCTGGTAATGCCCTCTTAAGTTGTGTTACATGTATTGATGCTGCTGAGCCCTATCCTATTATTCCGAATTCCAAATGAGAGTAGCATTAAACACTTTCTTTAGATCCGTAGTTGACAAGATGTTTCGTAAGTTTTTGAAGTTGTAGATGAGTTTTGTTAGCTTTTTAGAGTTTCTGTCAATGTGTGAATTTCAGTGAAGTTTGTGGTCAATTTCGATCCCAAGATATTAAATACTTTTGGTTTGGGTTATATTTGGGCAGGACCGTTGAGGAAAATTGTTTTGACATTCATGATGTAATTTGAGTGTATGCTCATTCATTGGTTGTCCTCTATTGTTTTTGAGAATGTTAGATATATCTTGGAGATGGTGAAAATAAAGAGGGAGTTGGGAAAGTCTTTTATACGTCCGTATTACATTTTCATACTTGAATAATGCTTATTATAAATAACGAAAACTCTGACGTAGAGCTAATTTTATAATGAGTTACAAATACAAGGTGAACCAACTGAAAGCCTGGAAGAAATTTATTTGGAGGCGTAGAGAGGTGGTAGCCGTCAACCATCAATGTGAAAATTCATCCGATGATAGTCCACCTCCGATTGGAGGGAGCGTCAAAAAAAGAAGAAGAAGAATACGGTTTCGTATGTAAGACAAATAAAATTGATTTTAATATTTAATTTTTTCATTTTTTTTTCATTACCTCCACACACCCTGAGGAAAATAATTCCCCTAATGGTCTATATAATCTTTGGGGATGCAGTATTTTTTAGGAAAGGTAGGAGAGGAAGTTTTGGGAAGGAAAAATGTATGAGGGGTGGGTAGGAGGGTCAGTGTGTTCAGAAGTGTCGTATGAACCCCTCCCACCTACTGTAGTCCTGCTGGAGAGTTCAAGAGATCTCCCTCAAGTGGTTTCTCATGATCCGGCCTGCCACGCAGTTGGTGGTCAGATGCATCCGTCTGGATCCGGACAAATCTCACCCCATGAACCCGGGCACCCCTGCTATATTACCAAACGTAGCCTTGGTTAAATTTAGTAGCCAAACGAAAATTTATTTTCATTCAGCTAATTTTTAGATTTTCATACATTTTCAAAGTGCCTAGGTTGTTAGCTTAAGTGTATATACTAGAATTATCGTAAAATTGATAAAAAAAACATAGTGTGCGATTCATACGCGGTACAAAACTAAAGTAGATAAGAGTGGGGAGGCCACGAAATACCGCACAAAGAGGAGACCGATTATACTATCCCATACTCTCGCAGGCTAAATCCTATAGATATTATAAGTGTTTGTCTATTTTTAGTGTCGCTATTTTTCGTTTCATCGAGTTTAAAATCACAACGGTGCTAAAGAAGTTTCCCCTTAAAAAATATTGAAGTATTTTTGTAGAATGTTAGCGTTTCATTACGAAGTCTATTTTTTTTGCAAATTTAGTTTAATTGTCTCTAGGTACCTACGTTAAATTTCAATTAAAAGTTAAAACCTTAAACTTGCAGTAATACAATGCCATAAATTAATGTTTCTTCGCACCAAACGTCATTCGCGCGAAGGAGCGAAGATTCTATTTAAAAATCAAATGTTCCCGCCAAGCCGCGCACGCTGGAAAAATAACTCACTACCATATCTCCCTCAGGTCCGAAAAATTTACACCGATATATTTATAGAAATTGATGATTTTAAAGCACGGTTTCAGCAAAACACTGTTCAGTTTGTTGTGAAATTCTGAGACGGCGCGGCCGGTGAAACGAAAATGTGCACGAGTTCCACAAAAAACGTCTTTAACTCGCCAGTCTTTTAGTTCGGTATCAAATCATTTCAAATCGAAAAATAGTGATAGAAGTGTACCTGCTTGACGAATAATTATTTTTCTAATTCCAGCAGCCTGCTTTCGTGCTATAAATTGTGAAGTTTTAGTTTACTTTTGTATTGTCTGTTCAGTTTTGAAAGCAGAAATCCGCGTTGAAAGTGTCCCAAATTAGATTGAAATATATGGGATTTTTAAGTCTCGGGATATATCAAAACTATGTTTGAAAAAATAAAAATGCTTTTAGGCTTGTTTGCTACATGTTTTAAAGTGTCAAATAGCATTGATATAATTAATCTGTAAATAGATATTGAAAATTATAATAACATTTTTGTCAAAAAAGAACTGAAGGAAATTATAAAAGAAGTGAAAAGTATTGTAAAATAAGCTCAGCTACCAACAGATATTCTTGAACCCAGCCAGCTAACAAAGCAAGCGTAAAACACATCCCATATTATTTGGGTCGCCTCAGTCCAGTTTTAGATCATTGTTTTTTTTCCAGACGATATATTATAAAATACCTATGTTAATTTGTAAGAAAGTTTTGTACTTTTCTTATTTGACGGAACCTTTCAATATAAGTGTTTTCTCTATAATAAAGGTTTTTAGTAGATGCTAATTACGTATTAAAAAAAAATTGGTTCTTTTTTCAAATCTAACGTTTTTCTTTTCTCGCAAAGTGTCCTCAACTTTTGTACCCCAGCTCATCTTTTCAGTCACATGAAAGTGTTTGGGTATGTGAAAATCAAAGAAAAGTTTTGATAGATTATAGTTTGAATTCGTTTGGTTTATTATGAGGCGATTCAAACTCTCTCACTCAAAAGTAATAATATTTTACATAAGCACCTATTTACTTATGTAGAAGTGATTAGCATTTGACAATAGAAAATTCTGGAACGTTTTGCCTACAGGATATAAGCTCACAAATTAATTTTATACATTATAAATAATAATCTAACTAGTTATGAAAATACTTTGAACTTGTTTTGACTGAGAGAAATAATTCAAGAAAAATCATTAGTGTATTGAAAGGGAATCAATAATAAAATTGGTTGTAGATTGGGGTCAAATTGTGCGCTTTGGCCCAAAAACAAATATTGGCCTAAAATTTTTATTTTATCTGGGTACGAGTAAAATAAAAACAAACCATTTGAAAATATGAGTGATTTAATTTTTCTTAATTGCAATTTTTTGTAGAATAATGAAATAATTTTACTTTGTATAATCCACTTATTTGATGTGCAAATCCGACCGGTTTCGGAACAAACGTTCCTTCGTCAGGGAAAGCTTATACTAATTTGACAGTTTCGAACAATGTTTTATTATGGTAGGGGTAATTTTGGCAATTTTTTGTGCTTAGTTGGTGAGAAACTTAAAGATGTGGTGTTGATAAAAGTGAAAAGTGAATTTATTAAAGATGTCTTCGAAAACATCAATGATTCTAACAATCATTTTATTGTGTTGTTCTGTGCTAAGTGACGCAAAAGGGGAAGACAAAAAAATTATCAAAGTTGGCAAGTTGAAATTAATTCATTAATTTAAAAGAAGGTCACAATTGTTAAAATTACATGATATTCGCCTCGCATTGAATATGTATTTGAATCTATATCGCAAAAAAAAAACGTTTTTCAAGTTGCAAAGTTCTGAACAAAAGTAATTTTTTCCTTTTGGTTATATATTTTTTTGATACTTTTCAAAATTGAAACCGCAACACTCCATTTTATGTGTTTGTAATATTCCCAAGTTCAAATAAAGTAATTTCCGACCAACTCCATTATAAAAGTCACCGGAAGCTTGTATCGTAATTTTATTTTACAGCCCAAAAAAATTTATGAGCCTCATGCTAATCATTTTCTCGATCACTTTCCAAGAATTGATCACTTCTTTTTTATCTTTGTTTCATAAAATAAATTCATAGATTCTTTTGCCGGAAAACGTACATTGTACCTATTTATGGGTCAAATAATTGACAGAAAACGTCCGTCAAATATTCCTTAGTATTTACGTAAGTTTTGTGTCAGGTGGTAAAAATAAATGTATTTTTTTCAGTTTCTACAAATTCATAGAACGCCTTCGTTGGAAATCATCCAAAAAATGGGTAAAAGATAATTTTCCTTGCTTACAGAAACAATGTGTAGAATGTAAACAATCCGAAATTCTGTCTTCGCCTGAAAAATCACAATGCTCTTGCAATTCGAGACATTCATTCCATGCAATTCTACTTGTACATTTTAACACTAATTAATACCAAACTCATGATGGTTATTCTTTCCTCTGCTAGTATTTGCTAGTAGAGCGTGCAAACATCATATTATATCTCTTATCTCTGAATTCAGAATAGAGCCCTGAATATATAAAGTTGACTAATGGAATAATAAATTCTTTAATATGCCAGCATCTCCTAATGCATGGAAACATTAGAGTGGAATTCTTTCTGATATGGTTTCATGAAGTGCATACATTTTCCTATTTGTAGGAACAGGATAGGTGTGGAATAAACTAAAGCTAGGTTTGGCAAAAATGCGTTAATATATGCAATTTTTTTAAACTTTGTTAAGTTACACGCCTTGAAAATATGCAAATGTAAGAAAACATTGATAGAAACTCCGTTCATAAAAAAAGGAATACGATAAATGTGATTTGTAATTTTTCACACGTTTTAAGGATTCTTTGCATTTTAGTTTGCTTCCAAGCCGCAAGACAAAACAATAAAGACTCTTTTTATTTCTTCAAACTTCGCAAAATTACTTTGTGGCATCATTTTTCATATAATGAATAACAGATCACTTTGTATAAACCACTATTTTTAAAACAATATCTACATGTTTCGATAACAATGTTATCTTCATCATTATATTAACATATCCTGATGAAGATAACATTGTTATCGAAACATGTAGATATTGTTTTAAAAATAGTGGTTTATACAAAGCGATCTGTTATTCATTATACTCTTTTTATTACTTCTTCAAACTTCGCAAAATTACTTATCACTTTGTTTAAACCACTATATTATACACAATATCTACATGTTTCGATAACAATAACAATCATATATTGACAAATCCTGATGAAGATAACATTGTTATCGAAACATGTAGATATTGTGTATAATATAGTGGTTTAAACAAAGTGATATGTTATTCATTATACTCTTTTTATTACTTCTTCAAACTTCGCAAAATTACTTATCACTTTGTTTAAACCACTATATTATACACAATATCTACATGTTTCGATAACAATAACAATCATATATTGACAAATCCTGATGAAGATAACATTGTTATTGATACATGTAGATATTGTGTATAATATAGTGGTTTAAACAAAGTGATATGTTATTCATTATACTCTTTTTATTGTTTAACTTCCGGATATGTAATTGTTATCGTTCACATGTATACATTCTATGGGATGTGGTGTTTCACATGTTTATATACATTTTTTTTATGTTTATCCATCTCCAAAACAAATTATGACTGAAGTTTCCTTCAATTCCCACGAGTACCTACTATTGTTACAATTGGCGGCTCGTAACATTTGCGTGTGCTAGGGTACTGATCACAAATATACCAAAGTTGGTACTGATATTAAAAAAAATGGCATTATTGATGTTGTTGTAGCCGAAAAATTTTTTTTTTTTTTTTGAAAATTAGTTTTTTGTATGAAAAATTTCAGGAAGCTTCAGTATGGCCGTGCGCCGCACGGATTTCCTGACAAATCTTCATACAAAACACCGATTTTTGAAAAAAAATAATTTTTTTTTCGCCTTCGACAACATTGCAGCAACTTGCATCACCATAGTTTAGATTATTCACCTGAACATCAGTGGCGGTCCGTGAGTTTTCAGTGAGCTAGAGCGCTAAGATTGAAAATAGGACTTATTGACGTTGAAAATGATTTTTTTTTCATTTTTTTTTTAAATTTCAAATTTTTGTATGAAGATCTTCAGGGTTCTTTCAGTCAAGGACGCGCCGCATCCACATTTCAGTATAGCTTTATACAAAACGTTGAAATCTTGAAAAAAAAAATTCATGTTCAGCTACAACAACATCAGTAATGTCTTATTTTTCAATATTAGCACCCTAGCTCACTGAAAACTCACGGACCGCCATTGCTAACCATGTCATTCCAGATACTTTTGACCTACCTACTTACGGCTTTGAAGTTTCTTTCGTCCGTATCTTTGGTCGGTGGTGCACTTAATGTTGGTTGTACGTTATTTTATTTCTTTATTCTGTCAACATATTTATTTTATTCCCAGACGGTATCTTTCATCAAAATTGTGAAGCTGAAATTTCTTTCAAGTACCTTGGTCATTGTGACTGTTCCTTGATTTGTTATAACGTTTATTTAATTTACAGGTGGTATCTTCCACGAAAGCAATTATGATGCAGAGGTGGCCTTTAAGTACGCCATCGACAGGGTCAACATGTACAACAAAGATTTTGAGATCAGCCCGGTTATCAAAACCATTACGTCCACTGACAGCTTCAAAGCGGGAAAAATCAGTAAGTTTCAGACATCTGGTTATGGGTTTTGATTAGACCAATAAAAAACCTAAAATTTCAAATTGGGAAAATTAGTTTTTTCCAAAGGTATTGGCACTGCTGGTTTTATTTTAGACAGTTATCAATAAACTAGTACTAGCGAGAAATCGTACGTGACGTCTTCGTTCTGGATGACGTCCGTACGAACTTTCGCACGGACTAGTTATTTTAGGAATATTCAGGGTCGCACAATAAAAATTATAATTTAATTTGGAATGTTTTAGAAACTGCAAAATTCATAAAGGTGCCAATATCTCGACAACGATTTTAAAAAAACCCAAATTTTGACATTCTGTTTTTTTTTTTTTTTTTTTTTTTTTTCGAGTTCTGCAAGTTTTTTGGAAAGTGTTGAATGACCCCAACATAACGCTAATTAATAAAGTAAGGAAAATTATTTATTCCCCACTACTTAGTATGTTTACCAAACCTAAGAAATATAACGCACTTAAATGAGTCATAGCAATAACGTCATTCTAAATCAATTAAGAAAATCCTTACACTTAGTGCAAGGCAAACCAAAGGGAAATACTCCGAATCCCACATTAGCACTCTCTCAATTAGTGTCTCTACAAATTGGTTTAACCGGTAATAAATCAACTTAGACACCTTTAAAAATTGACATTTAAAATCTTATAAATAAGTCGTCCGGACGTGGCTTCACCACAGTTTGAAAATGACCTTACAAGTCGAAACAGCTGTAACTAAAACACTTACCAAAAAACTTGCAGAACTCGATAATAACATTATCGAATTTAATTTTAATAAAATTTCTAAAAATTAAAATGGAGTTCTACGAATTAAACACAAAAACAATTAATAATTTGACATTCTGGTCGATCTTGGGTTGGCCTAAAAGCTGTTGCTCTCTCCCTCTCTCTCTGTGCAAATAACTATTAGGATCAACGAATTTTCAAATATTTCAAATTTAAGAAACTCTAAAAACTTTACTATTTTCACACATCCTACAAATTTCACACTTTTTATAAATTTTACAATGTACCGGTTTTTTGATAATTAATATGTATAAAAACATACATAATATGTATACTTTAATATTAGGTCCTTGCATATGAAATTGGCATTTTGTAGGAGGAACATGAAGTCGATTTAAAAAAAATATAATATATTTATTTAATCAAAGTATTTACCATTGCTATCTATGCCATCTCGTAGGTAGTTCATTGATCTCTTTACTAATAATAATAATAATAATGTATTGTTTTGTATTTATAATACTTATATAGTGCAATTGCATAACGTGGATTCACTAGATGATCATTTGGGGAAGTGTATGAAAGGGTTTAGTTTTTCCTTCTTTTTTTTTTTTTTTTTTTTTTTTTTTTTTTTTTTTTTTTTTTTTTTTTTTTTTTTTTTTTTTTTTTTTTTTTTTTTTTTTTTTTTTTGGGGGGAAAATTTAACCCGGACATTTAAATCTGGTGCATAATATAAGTTTATTCCAGAATGTATGCAGGGGAAGTGCAATGCAATACATTCCATAATGTAAAATAACAAAAAAAGATAAATAACAAGTTAAGGTAAAAATTAAATAACAACACATAAATTAAATAAAATAAACGAAAAGCATGAAAAATGAAACCGAGAAAAAAAAAATTATGTATGTATCAAACACTAAACTAAAAAAACCATTCGGACGGGAATCAATAAAATCTTTGAAGGCGGTTTGGACTGCCCCATCGCAGTTGAATTGTTTCCCTTGCAAGAAGTTATCCAAATTTCGAAAAAAACGGTAATCTGTTGGAGCAAGATCCGGAGAGTACGGTGGATGTCTTAGACATTCCAATTGAAGCTCCTCTAATTTGGTAGCCGTCTGTTGTTCAGTGTGTGGTCTAGCGTTCTAACGCGTGTTTGTTGATTTGCTTCACTCAATTCGTGAGGTACCCACCTTTCAAGCTTTTTCACCTTCCCAATTTGCTTCAAGTAGATTAAAACAGTTTTATCACTAACACCGCAGCCTGTAGCTAACTCGGACGTGGTTTGCGATGGATCCGCTTCCACAATAGCCTTCAATTCTTCATTATCAACTTTGGTCTCCGGCCGTCCACGGGGCTTGTTCTGCAGGTCGATATTTCCAGAATGAAAACGTTGGAAGCAAAAACGCACTGTGTTTTCTTTTGCGGCACCGTCGCCATACACATCATTAATCTTTCGAGCCGTTTCTGCAGTACTGGTGCCACGGTGGAACTCGTACTCGTAAATAACACGATATTTCAAGTTTTCCATTTTGTAAACTAAGTGACGCAAAGAAAAAAAAACAATTAAGGAAAAAACAAATGAATTATAATTTTAGAAACACAAATACACAAGTAAATAGCTGTATAAATTTGAATTTGGAATTCCTGACCAAAAAGAAGATATTTGAGATCAAAGTTGCCAGTACGACAAAGCGCTAATTTCATTTGTAAGGACCCAATATTATATATTCAATAATTTATATATTTTAATTTCAGCTTGCGAATTGACTTCCGAAGGCGTAGCAGCCATATTCGGCCCGGAGTCTATAGAGTCCAAAGGGATCGTAGAGTCAATTTGCGAAAACCTGGAAGTTCCCAACATTCAGTTCAATTGGGATCCTGAGCCTGCGGGTAGGGTTACCAAGATGTCTATCAACTTCTACCCGGACCAGAACCAATTGTCACTCGCTATGGCAGCCCTGGTGGCGGACTATGACTGGCTCAGCTTCACCATTTTGTACGAAGATAACGATGGTAAAATTAAACTACTGTATTTTTTTATGCGATACCTCCTAAGAGCACCCCTCTCTGTACACCAGCGATGGATAAGTTCTGCATTTTGCCGGAGGCCTCCGATGCTTGCTTCCTTTTAAAAATACTCGAGTTCTAGGAGCAAGTTCCGGGTTCGAGTTCTTTGGAGAGGACTGGGTACTGGGTGCTGTTGCGGCTACCGATCTCGGAGCCGGAACCCGCACAAGAACTCGAACCTAGACAAGGAAATGAGTGTTGCGAGTGGCTCGGACCGCGAACACGGAGATGCCGGTGGAGACATTCAAGTTTCGGCTCCGAGTTCCGGGTTTGGGTCTGAGTCCTAGACCGGTACGAAGCTGAAGAACGAAACAAATAAACATAAGAAGAACATCGTCGAATTGTAGTGCAAGTCCAAATTTAAACGGAATGCACACAATATCTTTGGGCGTTTGCGCGGTAATATAAAATGCATTTAAGAAGTTTAGCTCGTACGGGCCTTTTATGAAAAAAATTCTTTCAATATTTCGAATGCCTGACATAGTTTGAAGTAAAACACTGCCACTTGTATTGCGGTTAATTCAAATCTCCCAGTGGAACTAGGATTTCAAGTTTCGGCACGATTTTTTAGTCAATCACTGCTCTACCCCCTCGATGAGTTAACCTTGTTAAACGCATTTTCTACGAACCTTGGGGTAAGATGACGCTACGGGTGGGAATTTCAAACTTTTTGAGACATTACATTTAACGGTGTACACAAATACATTCAAACTTATCCCCTTTAAAATGATTTGCCTCTACCTGTCACGTGTTCTGCTGACGCATTTGTTTCCTTTGGTTTAGACTTACGAATGAATTTTACAGGTAAACGAATCTGTATTTAATTATCAATGCTGTTCAGTGAAACTTCTAAGCCAATTTTCTACATAAAATTCAGTCAATCCCAGTTTGAACTAAGTAATCGTGTAGGTTTGAAATCCACGATGTTCAAGTTTGAAAAATAATTAATGATTGTCGTCGATTTACTATTTTTTCCAAGGACTTGTCCGTCTGCAAGAGGTGTTGAAGCAACACAAGGCAACTGATCCTCCAATAACACTAAGGCAGCTAGCTGTTGGGGAAGACAATAGACCCCTGCTGAAGGACATCAGGGTATCCGGAGAAGTTCATATCATCCTGGACTGCGCTGCTGAAAGAATTCTTGATTATCTCAGACAGGCCAATGAGGTCAAACTGATGGAAGACTACCAGGTATTCTTTTTAATTAATCCCCCGTTCCATTCATGCGGATCCCAAAGCTTTGAAAAGGTTTCAACAAATTTGATAAAAAATATGTCAAAATTCAATACAGACTTTTCATCCAAAGATTATTTATGCAATTTATATTAAATGTCCAAAGGGCTTTTACATACCATTTACTACATCTTTTTTGAGAAATTACAATGAAAATAATAATAAAAATGCACCAGAATTAACAAAATATAAGAGAAGAGAAAATATAAATATATAACGTAAAAATAGATTATCCGCCAATATCCATCAAATATCAACTTTAATTCATAAAATAGTAAATATTAATAGTTCGCATGATTTTGCTAATTTAAAGTTCAAATTATTGTCAAATACATGGACATCGTTTAAATATTTGTTTCCAAGACTATGTAAACGTTGTATTGGGGAATGCAAACCGTAGTTGGAATGAGATATCCATGGGTAAAATGTTAATGTAGGTTTAGTCATTTGTTTAGGAGCGTATTTAAAAATTCATTAATATCAAGTTATGTGTGTAATCTAAAGGGATGAATTTAAAATTTCTGGATCGTAGAATTTTTCTTTGAATTCTTTCTACATTATGAATATGAATTTTTGTAGAAGGTTGACCACACTACGGAATTATATCCAATTAAGCTTTTTACTAATAGGAATATGTACAATGTATACATACTCTTGTCCATATTTAACTCGTAATAATTCATGAATTCTAGTTACATCGACATTGAAGCTTTGGAATTGTGTATGCACTTTCAATGTATTTTTAATTGAATTCCTTTTTTTAGAGTTATATCCTCACAGCCATTGACGCTCACACCGTAGACTTTGCTGAGATTAAATATGTGAGGTCAAACGTTACTTGCTTCAGGATGTTGGATCCCACCAGTTACGAATTGCGAAGTGCTGTGAGAGACTGGGAGATGGGGGAGAAGATGAACAACCGACCTATCGACATCCAGACAGATAATGTCAGGGTAAGGAAACTATTTGTAACTAAACCAGATAATTCCAATAACGGAACAAAGGATTGGATTGAATATTTTGTTGGTATAACACTATATTTTATTTTATTAAAATCAAAGTAAAAAATAATTGCCTTTCGAAATATTGCTGCACAGGAGATTTCATAATGAACGTAATGAGTAAGGAGAGGAAATTTCAAAAATGAAAAATTTAAAAAAGAAAACGGTTTACTCGTATCTCCCTCAAAAGCTATTGAACAAAGAGTGGCAATTTAAAAAAAATGGTAACGGGTTAAAATGCAAGAGATTTAGTTGATGAGGAAAATCCGATACGGCACTCGATGTTCTCCGTAGATTTGTTCAACATTAGGGCGCCCCTAAAGAAATTTTAATAAATCAAAATAATACCCCAACTTCAACAAAATCTTCCTAACACCTAAATTTGTTTTTTAATTCTTAACTTATTTTTACTGAATTGGTTTTCAGCTTGGCGCAGCTTTGATGAATGATGCAGTAACTCACTTTAGTAAGGCTTTGGTGGACTTGTACGAATCTCAGGGCGTTGAGACGATGCCTGTTCCTTGTGACCAGCCCAATATTTGGACCCACGGATTAGGGCTGGTGCAGTACATGAAAGTGGTAGAGTAGCGATTTTTGTATTTGGTTTCATATTTGGTTGGAAAACAAGAGTTGATTTCATAAATGCTTCTGGCCTTTTATATTACATTATTATCTTACGAGGATGTTAATTCTTATTTATCGTTTAAAAATGTTAAAGTTTCTCTTTTATGTCGAATAATGCTTGCTTTGCAGTGTTGTTTGGTAGTATTATTAATATTATTTTTTACAGATTGCGTCAGAAGGACTTACGGGAATGCTCAAATTTGACGAAGATGGCAAGCGGAAAGAATTCATGTTGGAAATCATTGAACTTTCGAAGACTGGATTTAAGAAGATTGGATATTGGGATGCTATGAAAGGAGTCAATTCCACGAGGACGTCAGAAGAAGTTTTTGATATTCTAACTGAGAAGTGGCAGAATAAGACTTTCATAGTCACTTCAAGACTTGGTGCTCCCTTCCTGATGGAAAGAGCCAGAGAGAACGGAGAACTTTTGGTGGGCAATAACAGATTTGAAGGGTACTCTCTGGATTTGATTGATGGAATCTCGAAAATTTTGAACTTTACCTACGTGTTTGAGTTGGTGCCTGATGGAAGATACGGATCATACGACAAAGAGACTAAGAAATGGGATGGGCTCGTGAGGGAATTACTTGACAGGGTTGGAATATTAATTATCTTTTCTTTCAAATCAAAAATATGGCGTAAGCCGAAACTAATATACGAAAAACGCAAGTCCCATAAAGGGACTTAATGTATCTAAATAAAGCCTTGTTCCATTATTTCAGAAGGCAGACCTGGCTATTTGTGACTTGACAATCACCTACGACCGGCGAACGGCCGTCGACTTCACGATGCCTTTCATGACCCTTGGAATCAGTATCTTGTTTGCCAAACCTGACAAGAAGGATCCCGATCTCTTTTCCTTCCTCTCTCCACTATCCATCGAGGTCTGGATTTACATGGCTGCTGCTTATCTTGGAATTTCTGTACTTCTTTTCATCCTAGGAAGGTAATGGTTTTGTATTCACAATTATTCACATTCACAGCATTTTTAGCAGAACATTAATTTATTATGAAATTGTGTCGACGGTCCCGAAGAACAATATCGGAACAGTTTAAAAATTGAAAAACGTTTTGTTGTCTTATTTTGTTGATTTAAAAGTCTGTCTTTGAATGAAATGAAATAAAATGCAACCCACAAAAACAATATATTTCTTGATCTCAAAAACAGTAAAAAAGCAGAAACGAAACTTTTAACAGCTCTATTACAAAACTACAAAATCGCACATCGACATTGTTCTCCATCCGATATGTTGCCAATTTTTTGTAGGTTCAACAGAAAACAATCCCGTTACTTCATAACAATATATTCCAATAAAATGTGTTTTCAGGAACACTTATTTTCGTGATATCACGTAGAACGTAGAAGACTAAATTTAACTACGCCAATGAGATCTGATGAACCCAATTATCATATACATATACAAAACAATATATTTTTTTCAGAACTGACCTTTGCGAATTTTGTTTTCCCAATCATCACATGAACGAAGATCAGAAACAAAACTATTCAATACACGAAAAAGAATCAACAGACAAAATATTTTTAGGGAGCATCGTTCGTAGTGATTTTGTAATTAAAGATAAGATTGATGAGTTTATGATAGTGTTTACAGGATCTTTTTGCCTCTTTAGGATGTCTCCCAAAGAATGGTTAAACCCCCACCCCTGTAAGAAGAACCCCAAAGAGCTGGAGAACACCTGGAACCTCTTGAACTGCCTTTGGCTGACTCTGGGGTCGCTAATGGCACAGGGCTGTGACCTAATGCCAAAGTAAGGTCAACGACGCCGAAATACAGAACTCACAAATTGTTTAGCACCGAGGAACCTTCTTCACTTGGACCAAAATATCTGAAAAAGAAAAAAAATATTTTTTCTGCAGAATTGCTTAATCCGTACGCATAAATTAGACTAGAAAAATGAAAAAAAAATACCTTGCGTTTGCAGTAAGCTTCTCTGTGAAAAAAGTTTTATTTCTATTTCCAAAAGTAAGACCACTATTAATTGCATAACTGTTTTGGTGTAATCCAACCTAATATTATGTATATTTTTAGTGATTTTTTTAATGTGCCGTCGGTGTTGTTGCCATGTCCCATTATATAATCGGTTCACCAGCTCAATAAACCAAACCTATTTATTTTCAGCCGCTTTTGGTGTTTTATCCCGATAGGTGTTGTTGTTTTCTATTTATTTATTTCAACCATTTTAACCAAAGCTCATTTTGTGTAAACGTGCCATTTATTTGAAACCCATTCGTACGAATTTGTTCATATATTTTTATTAATGTGTCAACAAAATTAATAAATCCATTTAAAATCAGATCAAGAAGATACTTAGACCAACAACTTTCAATCACTACATCTGAAAACATTCATTTGCAAGAGATCAAGTGAACACATTAAAATTTTTACTGAAATAATTAATATGAACGTGCTCTCTGGGATATTGGATTTAATGATTTTGTAAATATTTATAACTTATATATTTACACATTAACTGCAAAACATGTCTACCGCTCATTACCAACGTGAAACTAATAAATGTATTTGTCTCGTGGCTTTTCAACCTCCGTACAGGATGTCTCCAAAGGAGTGGTCCAACCCTCATCCCTGCGATGATAAAAACCCCGAACAAGAAAACATCCTGACTTTGACAAACTCCATGTGGCTGATGATGGGTAGTCTACTGCAGCAGGGTTCGGACATCATGCCCAAGTAGGAAGTGGTCCAAGTAGTAGCCCTTGTGGGATTCCTTTTTTTCTAGATAGTTTAGAATCTCCTTTGGCTTGCATGGCGTTGAAGTCGATTAAGAGAGATTGGAAGGATACAAAGGTATGAAAATGGTAGATGCTCATGTATCAAATAGAGGGTTCGGATATTACCTGGTAGAGAAGAAAGTTCACATGATTTAAATAAACAGACAAGTTTCAAAGTTTATAGTATTCTTAGCATATTCACATTACAATAGTACTTTGTCCTCTAAACTAGGAGTTCACCTGTGCTGTAGAGGACATTTTTTAGTTGTAAATTATAAGTTGTAAATAGTAAAACAAAACAAACAGTGGTCTTCTTTAACATAAAAAAAAATAATGGAAAAAATTATACATTAAAAGTAAAAGTTATAGGGATTGTAACCAGTTCCTAGTGTGTTTTTTGTATTCAATAATATCAGTTGTTTAATTTTGTAATGGAAGAGAATCGTATAGTTTTATAGCCTGGTATCTGTAATGTTTTTGTCCAAAGGATGTGTTAGTTACACCTAAAGTCAATTTTAATAAATAATAAATGTTAATTTTTCCATAATACTTTTATTAGAATTTTAGAATTTTCACGAAACATCAGTGGAATTGTTAGGATTTAGTTTTTTTATGAAATAGTAAATTTTTGATGTCTGAATTTGAATGGTATTTTAGGATCTTGGATAAGGTAGTCAAAATTTAATTTGAACAGTGCTAAACTATTAAAAATAACATTTTTAGGTACCTTTTTATTTTTTTAATTAGTTATTTTGTGCAGAGTGTCTTCATTGCATGTGATTTTCGTTTCTTAGTCCTAAGAGTCTTATACAGCCTATCTAATAAACATGGTAAATCCTCGTAGTTTATACAATTGTAAAATAATCGTGTATGTGAAAACATTACTAATAGAAACATTAAAAAGAAACTGTCATTTAACAGCAATAGATCATGGGAAGATATGTTTACTTATTGTTTACTTATCCAAAATCGGTTGTTTATCTGTTAAATGTAGTATATGGGAAGTGATTTTTTATTACTTAGGATGTAAGACCATTGAATAACTTATCGATGAAAGACCACGGTAGAAAAACGTTTTTTGTAATTTTTTTTATTTCATTTTCAGAAAATGCATTTGTAAAGAATGCTCTCACGAGATGTTTTAATGAATTTCGTAAAGAAAGAGAAAGAGATACAGCATTTCATGTGAAATTGTTTAAAACAGTTAGTTTGTTGAAATACACGCTTTTGTCGAAAGTATGTTTTTTAACCTGGTTGACAACCTATTATTTAAAAAAACTATTCTCGTACATTCGATTTTCATGCACCAAGTCTAAATTGTTCAAAAATTCAGTTTCTTTGGCACCACGTCAAGATTTTTTTTTATAAAGGGTCCCATTCTTTTTTTTTCCATTGTCTTTTTTTTATATAGATCAAAAATTCCCGAACCAAATTAAAATATCTATAAAAGAAAAAACTTTTTAACATTTTTATTTTATTTTAAACACATTTAATTTATCTCTTTCAAAAAAAATTATATTATACATTTCATCAAATTTTTATAAAATTAAAAATCGTTTATAAATTTAAGTACTTTTCTTTCAGAAACACACTTCGTTTATAATTTTAAGCACTTTTTTTTAAAATCTGTATAACATTATTGTTTTTATCCATATATATATATATATATATATATATATATATATATATATATATATATATATATATTGTCTTATCATCTAATGTTTTCCAAAAATACTTTGTAAACTTTTTTAAGGATATTGCGCATTTATTTATCTTATCTCCCTATTTGTAAAATAATCATCGAATGTATATACTTTTTTCCTATTTACAAGAAAAAATATTTGTATATGTTTTTATGTAGGTACTGTTTAAGTAAAATCGTGAGAAATAGTTTAAATGCAGGTGAGTTCTCTAGTTGTTGTTTTGTATATCTTGTCAATTAACATCCGTATCTGTATTTTCTCCTTAATAAAAAAAAAAAAATGCATTTAACTCAGAAATAATTGCCAAAGTTATCATGAAAAATTGTGATTACTTTAAAATGGCATATATTTTATAAATTAAATCACAAAGAAATAAAGTTGCGTATATCCGTACTAAAAATTTGCTACACCTTTTGAATAAAAAATAATTATTCATTATTAAATGAAAGAACACACTTTGTAAAACACCACTTTTTATTATAATTGATATTTAAAAGCCAACCAGGTTTCGCTCGATCTCGAGCTTCATCAGGGCTATTATAACAACTAAAGTTAATTATATACAGACATACATATATAAAAGACATTAACAGGATGAGTGAAAGAGCTAGCAATATTATAGGCAACACCCTATTGGTGCCAGAAAGTGAAGCAAATTGACAAGAGGGAGACAACAATAATTTCAGGATGAGTAAGTAAAGGGGGGGAGGGAGAGGGAAGGAGTTGTTTAAGGAGAGTTTAGCGGAATAAATTAAAAATGGGAAAGTGTGTTCTTTCATTTAATATATAATGTCACACCACAAAGTGTTTGCTTCCTTCGATAAAAAAATAATTATTCAATTTAGTTGGGTATTTGTGCCTCAACAACAAAATTAAATTTTATATGAAAAAGACAGCACAGCCGTTCCTCTTAAGGTCTTTGTGTTTTGAATGTTTTTTCATTGCTTAACAATAATAAATTCTGTTAAAACTAATCTAAATGTGCTATTGCAATTGTTGCTTAGATATTAACTATTTTTTTTTAACTAAACAGCGTTCTTAGTATAGTAATTTCTAAGTATAGTCTTAGTATAACACTTATTAACATTATCAGCATCTTCCGGATAAAGGTTAGTACTACTTGATGATGAATATTTTTAATTTATTATTCAATACAATAATCACAATTTCATTCAAACATTTGCTTGCTAAGTTTGTAATGTCGGGTAAAATGTTTTTTAAAGATGTGGATTTTAAAAGAAATAATCATAAAGGTTTCTAAATAGTAAGCAAATTGTCAATTTAGTAAATCACGGCCCGTTTAATCACAGGAAACCAAATTTGTTCCAGCTTAAATAGGTCTCAAATAAATCGCTGTAACTCCCTTACTATCATAGTGAGAAATATGTACTAAATAGTTTAATAAAGGAAAAATACTAAGCTTTATATTAAAACATAAAAAAAACATCCATAAAAAAAGTTAAATGGACAACTTATGAAAGCAAGGTTTTGAAACACTATTGGGAATATTTTATTAATTATTTTCACATGGAATGAAAAAAAACGAGGTGAAAATTACATTTATAATACATTTGTCTAATAAAATATGCATCTATCTTTATTTTTTTTTGTTATCAGAAATTTTTAAAACTTTTTAGGTTTGCGTGCAAATTTTTTTTTATTTTAAAAATTAAATGTGTATTTCGAACCATAAAATTTCAAAGCATAATGCATCTCCTTTCAAAAACAGTTTTTAGTTTTCGGATATGTTCAGAAATATTCCATTAATTTGCATTTTATTGTAAGCGGAAATATTTTGATCACATGAAAAATACGCCAAATTTTTGAAGGGTGTGTTTGGTTTGAAATATTTAAGATTTTTCAGAGTTTTTAAACAGAATTTCTTTAAAAACATGCGTGATTTCTTAGGGCTGTATCAACTCGGATGGTAGCAGGAATGTGGTGGTTCTTCACACTCATCATGATATCCTCCTACACTGCCAACTTAGCTGCTTTCCTGACCAATGAGAGAATGGATGCTGCCATCTCCAGCGCTGAAGATCTCGCCAAACAGACCAAAATCAAATACGGCACATTGGCGGGCGGATCAACTTCAAGCTTCTTTAGAGTAAGTTTTTTTGTAAAATGTTATGCAAGTAATGAAGTTATGAATGCTGACACGATTGCAGCAAAATTTTCTGTTCAGACCTTCTAAGATGTAAATAAGCCTAGTTTGTACGGATCAAAAAAGTTACAACGGATTGATTTTTTGCTTATTATACTGTGTTGCGCTTTCTCTTCTTTGAACTGACGCGACGTTTAGATAGCTTTGCAGTTCCTCCTCTTTCAACGACCTTTAGATAGCCTTTGAGTTCCTCCTCTTTCAACGACGTTCAGACAGCCTTGCAGTTTCTCTTCTTTCAACGACGTTTAGATATAGCCTTGCAGTACCCATTATCCTTAATTGCAAATCCATTATTAGGGCAGATCTCTAGCAGGACACTCTAACGCTGTTGGAGTAGTCGGCTAAATGAGGAGGAAGCGTAACACAATCAAACAATCACGTTAATACTTTTGGCTGTAAAAATCTCAAATCTTATTTAACATTATTTCTTATGATAAGTAGGGTGAGAACATTTGGATTTCTGAAATCCTCAGAATTAAAATGTTGACTTTTCGGCACCATGCAACCGTCAAACATCCAATTGCCTAGTAATACCACAATAAGTAATAAGATATTACCAAGAAATTTATTGAAGGTACCACATCTTTGCCACTATCCTTATATCCACTATAGTAGTCACAAGAATACAGTATTAGTCATAAAGAGAAACCTTTACAAATTTCATTCAGTTATTAGTAGAAGCTATTACAAAGTGTATTATTAAGAAATGTAACAACTTTTGGTCCAAAAGCGCTCTAACACTCCAACAGTCACGAAATTGTGTGAAATGAAAGTGAAATCTTCTAATATATAAAGGATGTCTGTTTGTAGCAGGCGGCGCGGCGTTGTGGGCGGGTGGCGTGGGTTTAATTAGTATACAAATCTACAGTTTTATTCTGAGGTTGATGAAATTTTGCGAAACGCTTGGCCATCAAAAACAAGATGCCGGTCACTACACGATATTTCGAAAAAATACCCCACCCCATTTTCCCACCTTTGAAAGCAGCATTTTGATAACGCTCAATGAAATTTTTAACATTTGACGTTCGAAATTAGGAGAAAACTACGGTTTATAACTGATTTAGAGAAACTCTACATAAAGCCGGGCAAAGTTGGGGACTTCAGCTACGTACATATAAAGTAAAGTGTCCTAATGTGTTTGTTTGAATTTTATATAAATGTACAGTTTTTTCTCGAGTTTTATGAAACATTGCAAAATTGACCATCAAAACATTAAAAAGATCACCAATTACGTGAGATTTTCAAAATACACCTTATCTACTTTTCCCACCTCTTAAATCAGAACAAAGCCCGGGCAACGCCAGTTAGTTCAGGTTGTGTTAAATAATTTGGATTTCTTTTCAGGATTCCAACTTTTCTCTTTATTCCCGAATGTGGGCGGCAATGGAGTCCACCAGACCTTCTGTTTTCGTGAAGAGCAACGACGAAGGGAGGGACAGAGTATCTAAGGGAAAGAGACTGTATGCATTCATAATGGAGTCCATATCCATTGAGTACATCGTGGAGAGGAATTGCGACCTGCTGCAGGTCGGAAGGCAGCTGGACAGCAAGGGATATGGAATTGCCATGCCGATGAGTAAGAACCAAATTATTGATTTTAAAAGTAAAGATATTACCAATTGGTTGAAGAGCCATTATTCACAAATTTTTGTGGTTGGATGGGCTCCCTTGGGCAGGAGACAGCAAAAATGGGAGATACCGACAATTAAAGGTTCTTCTCCATCATACGCCTCTAAAGTACGGAGGCAAAGACCACGGTCTTGGTAACACGGAACTTATGGAAATGTTCTAGCAAGAGAACTGCAGGAATGAAGCGACTGATTTAGTTGTACACTTTTGTAACTTTGGAGGATTACCTCATTTAAAGATATTTTAATTTTATTTTAGATTCTCCATATCGAACGGCTATTAGCGGAGCGGTATTAAAGATGCAAGAAGAGGGAAAGTTACATCAACTGAAGGCAAAATGGTGGAAAGAAATGTATGGTGGAGGATCTTGTAAGGTACGAAAACACACTTTAGCTTGAAGGAAGAAAAGTTGAAAAAAAGTAAAAAAAAACAACCCATATAAAGCGATCGATCATGATCGCATAAATTTTGAGAGACCATAATGAACACGTTTTACAAATGAAACTTTAGAGAATGGGAAGATATCCCAAGAAACCGTAACAAGGAGCACTTCTTTGTGTCCAAATTCTGTAATAATAACGTGGTGATTTTTGTATCTTCAGGATGAAAACGGGGGTGACGATGCAGCCAGTGAAGCAGAACTCGGAATTGATAATGTGGGTGGTGTCTTTGTTGTTTTGGGTAGCGGTTGCGGTATAGCCTTCCTCATATCCGTCATAGAGTTTCTTTGGAACGTTAAGCAAGTAGCAGTTGATGAAAAGGTAAGTTGATGCAAAGATCTAATCTTGGTTTTCCCTACATCGCCAACATTCCAAACAATCGGGAGCTCACAAATTCCAAACGTCTCTTTAACATTTTGCGGTACTTGGTTTTGAATGGTATTTACGGGAAGCAACAACTGTCTCATTAATGTGGATTCCCATTTCTCGACGACCTCCGTAGTGCAGTGGGTAAGACTCTTGACTCACAATCCGGAGGTCGCGGGTTCAAACCCGGGATGCGCAAATAAATTTTATTTGATTAATTTGTGTTATTTCACAATTAATTCATTTAAAATAATATATAATATATTTGCGGCATGTTCCAGAGTGGAAGATACTATTAGTATCGCCCTGGTGTAAGACCACCATTCAGAATTGAAACGTTGCTTGAAAATGGCTTTTAGCCGTGTTTGGTGACCAGATCTGAATAGCCAGGTACTTCCCAACCTTCCTCTTCCCCACCTCCTTCCTCCCCCCCCCACTACCTTCAGCCTCACAACATACCCCAATTGGGGATGCCATAGTCTCACTGGCTCCAGACGGGAGCAGTTGAGATTCTTGTGCGGTATTCACTGTAAAAAAAAAAAAAAAAAATTAATTCCTAACTTATCTGTAAACTGATGGTCAAGGTAAGGCTAACAGAAAAGTTAACTTGAAAAGGGAAGTGCTAGGAGAAATGCACAAAATGAAGAACGGAATGCGAAAAAGCATGTCAATATACAATAATACACTAAAGTAGAGTGATGTTAATGAATAACTAAAGACATGTTTGCGGAGATAAGCCAACAACAAAAACTGATTTCTTAGATCGATGAGTGAAATGACGAAAGTCTTTCTCATTCATTGACCCTAAATTGACGGAATGAAAGCGGAGTCAAAATGGCACTTTTCAGATCATCTAAGATTTCCCTTATCTAATGCCTAAATGCCAAATCGCGAAATAAATAGTGGAAGAACCAGTTTGTGACTTCAATTGTTCAATGTGGTTAATGTATTAGATAAGGCATTTTTTTTTGAAAAACGTCAATGTCGATTCCCCGCAAAACCGTTTTTTTACTGTCTTAACGTGATATAAAGATGGGCACTTTTTTAAAATTGTACCAATTAATTTGCTAACTTTTCGTAGCTGTGAGATAAACGAAAGACGAAACTATCAAGAATTTTGTAAGTTCACGGTAAATTATTCAACTCAAGTTACACTGGAAGTGAACAGGGTATTCAAAATGATATTTCCACTTCATATTCCTAGACAAGCTTTCATTCCTTGGGACGCCATTAAGGAAAAAGCGACTCAGCTTTTGCTTCCCCACTAATTGCATTAAAATACGAAAAATCGCCCCCTGAGGAAAAGTGTCGTACGTCAGAACTTGTTGACTTTGAGATGGGTTGTAATAATTCAGCGTGACACATACATCGTCTTGTGAGAAAGATTTGATTTACTTGGTATGGAAGAGAAATAATATATGTGGTTCAATGTAATTCAAGCAATATTATATTTTGTAAGTGGATTATAAACGATCATCTTTCTTCTTGGAATGATTTGAGCTAACAGCACATATTTGTTAAAAGCCAGCGGCCGAAAATCCACATTTCGTCGAAAGTTGTTCTTACGATCATGCAGGGCGGTTACAATGAGAAAGATTAATTATACTCCGTACCAGCTATTTAAAATTATAACTCAATATCGATTTTATTTCATTCCAAATTTGCTTTAATTCGTACTTACATTCAAAAATGCTGAAAGGCGTGATGATAAAACTAATAAAATAATGTACTTTTTGAAATTATTTTTTGATTATAAGTATTTATCATTTTTTAATAATGTCTAAGTTAAAGAAGATTGTTAAAAAAATCTGAAATATATTAGTTTATAAGTGCGCAAATAAATTCACAAACGGACCAATTTTCGTCATGAAACACAAGAACGTATATATTTTTTAATGATTTTATTTAAACTAAAATTAAAATTTTAAAATAGGCGATACCCAGATAATGTATTGATTTATTTTACTGCATGATTATATGTACTTTTTGAAATTATTTTTTGATTATAAGTATTTATCATTTTTTAATAATGTCTAAGTTAAAGAAGATTGTTAAAAAAATCTGAAATATATTAGTTTATAAGTGCGCAAATAAATTCACAAACGGACCAATTTTCGTCATGAAACACAAGAACGTATATATTTTTTAATGATTTTATTTAAACTAAAATTAAAATTTTAAAATAGGCGATACCCAGATAATGTATTGATTTATTTTACTGCATGATTATATGATTTGAAATGGGAGTGGTATAATGCAAAAAGTTTTTTAAAAATTTAACAAATCTGTCAACGATTTTTAGTATTAATTGTTACTTAAAACAGCTAATCATTTCAAGAAAAAAATTACATTCAAATCGTTGCTTAAATGGTGTTCTCTCACTTAGAATACTTCCACTCTGAAGATTAATGGCATGTTGTTATGAACATAATTAAATTTAATGGTTTGTAACATTTGTCAGTAATTGACGCTTTTTGACTTATAGCCCTTCTCTAATGGAGATGCAAATTCACTTACTTAATTACAAGATCTTCTGGAATGGTTTTAAGCACAGCCGCTTTTTAAAAAAAATATTCCTTGTTAGACACAAAAACCGAGATTAAGTAGAAATAGCTACAATTTAGCTGAATACTCAGAAGAAAGCGTAGATTAGGTAATAATGTAATTAGTGCAACTGATTTTTTGTTCCTACATCGTTTTAATTTGAAACAAAACGACGATAGATGCTAAATAGTGCAATGAAAGCAGACTTGCAAAAAAGGACATGCAAAACAGTTTAAGAGATAAAATATTATAATACGCTGCCGGAAAGTGTAGTCTGCACCAATTGGTGATTCAAGATGGATTATAGGAACACATTAAGCAAGAGAAAATCAGAAAATTTTGTCGTTTGTAAACTTCAATGCATAAATACTCAAGATAACATGAAACAAATAAAAATGATAAATAATGTTTTTCTGAGCAATTAATTATTGCAAACAAATAAATGAATATCTCAAAAACTAAAAATATATAAGTTTTATTTAGAATTTTATCTAAAAAGTGTTGGAAAATACCCGCTATATTTTATAGGTGTTTAATAATAATATCGTCACACTTCCTTGTCGGTTGCTGTGTACTTTTTATTTATTTTTTCTTTTAAGACAAAATATTACGATATAAAAGGAAAATTAAAAAATATATATATTTCAGAAAAAAAAGTTTCGATAAACTACTTTTAAAAGAAGTTTGACAATGGGTGATTTTGCTTTGACGATAAAAATAAAACTTATTCATGCAGTTAGAAATTGTTTATGTTATAGTCTAGTACAAACTATTTCTTTCAGAAAGCCAATTCTTCAACATAATATTTGTTTTTATATTTATTTGTACATTTTTAATTTCGGCAGGTAACATATTTAAGCAATTAGGTATCATATAGTCTAGAATTATTTTTCCATATTTGTTTAAATGCATAGGTACAATTAATCCTTCTAACGTATAACGAGTATTTTAGGTATGGTCCAGACTATTTCATGTCTGTGATTATTTCAATTCTGGCACACGGACACAATCCACAGTACTTCTTTTGGATATAACCCAACCTAACCTAACCCAACCTAAATTTTTGATAATGATTTCGAAAAAAAAATCCTACTAATTTTGTTCACCTATTCCAGATATCTCTTAGTGATGCATTAAAAGCCGAGCTAAAGTTTGCCTTCAACGTCTGGAAGACCACCAAACCGGTCCACGCAGCCTCCGAATCATCTGAATCATCATCAGGCTCTCAAGGCGAGAGAGAAGATCGAGCTCCTTCTGAAGCCAAAAGTATCACAGCCAACGTACTGCACGCTGCCACTTCTTTCTTGCGAATAGATAAGATAAAACGATAATAGCTGAAAAATGTTTAAAGGATAAATGTGTAATTATTTATTATAGGAAACGACGAGACGTGTCCGACAGACTTTAATTAGAGATTCCTGAAATGTTTGTGGAATAAAAAAATAAAATGTCAATTTGTTAAGGTGATTTTTTCCCACTAGAAAAAAAAAATAAAATTGTCACTATGATCTCTATTCATCACACAGCATAAACAATTTTCGTTTAGTTCAGTTCGATGCGCTCATGAAAAAACCGTATATATATAATCGTATTTTTCTTGTGATTTTGATGACATTCAATTAAAACACAATTGAGTTTCTCTGTAAAGAAAGAGGAGGTTTATTTTGTTAATCTCACAAGATTTACATAAATAAAAGTATCTAGTAACAAAACAAACCTGTAAAGAAAGAAACGACATTTAATGTTATTAATTGCAATGTCGATCCCTTGATCACAATATCACAATCACGATAGTAATCACTTTTAATTATTGAAATCAATCTTATCAATTTGCTAAATTTGCTTTATCATGGCCATAGATTATTTTTACTATATTTTCAATTATCCATAGATTATAAAACATTGAGTCGACTGTTAAGTAGGAACTGAGGCACATATCAGTGTCAGTCTATGGTACATACACAATGACCAGTCAAGATCGGCATTGTGTTAAATTAAAGAAAATTATATTTTTCTTTACATCTCCCCCCCTAGGGAAGATAATAAACCAAAACCTATCATGTATCCTCTTCATTGTTCATTAAAGGTGCTGGAGTTAACTTCGAGATATGGAAAAAATTTGATTCTGATTTTTGTCGACCAGTGTTTATCTTGTAAATTGAGTTTGAAATTTTTTCAATGATTTCGTAGGGTCCGATTCTCAATTCGTCGAGCTTCTTCCTATTAAGTTTGTTTCCATTCTCCACAAAAACAGTATCACCAACTTTGAAGTCAAAGTGTTTCCTGGTTTTATCGTAAATTATCTTGTTGTAATTATGTGATTTCAGAGTATTTTCCAGAGCTTTTTTCTGTCGTGAATCAAATCGATGTCGGTCTTCTTAAGTTTTAACTCTTTTGGCAAAATCGTAACATCTGTGCCGTTAAGTAGGTACTGTGGCGCATATCCAGTTACAGTGTGCTCCGTTTCATTATAGTTTTTTACACAATTATGCGCTATAGTTGTCCAAGCTACTTTTGAATCATTTTCGTTAATTTTGCATCTAATTTTATTGACCAGCGTTTGATTTAATCTTTCATTTAATCCATTTGAGAAAGGTGAGTTCACTGCAGTAAAAATTATCGGTATATTTTTTTCATCCAAAAATTTTTTGAATTCTCTAGAATTGATACCCGGGTATTGGTCCGACAGTATCATGCCAATGTTATTAGTTTCTGTGGAGTTTAAGAGTTTGATGAAATCATTGGTATTTTGAGTTCTTGACGTCAAAATATATGCAAACCTCGTGAAATGATCTGATAGCAGGTGCAAGTATCTCTTTGTTGACCGTGAACCCCCAAAACCGCCTATTGTATCAATGGAACATATTTCAAAAGGTTTTGTTGCGGGACCCAAGTGGGACATCAATCCATATTTATTTTGACCTCTTCACATCAATCCTTCTTATGATTTGTTCTTTAAACATACTGCACAACTTTCGCAGGTTCTCTTTATATTGTTTGTCATGTTTTCTGCTGTGTACCATGAGCTTATCATTTTTTGCATTTGTGTAATTCCTATGTGACCTAGGTCTGTATGAACATTTCTGATAAAGTGTATGCTGAATTTTTCTGATAGAATTATTTTTTCTCTTTTTTTTACTTTTTTGTAATAAACATTATTCTTCGATATTAATTTATCTCTTCTGTACTGTATCTTCTCATTTTTGACCTGATCTTTTAAGATATCTTCTAATTTTATTAAGTTGACAACTTTTAATTGCTCATCTGTATTTTCATTTGAATCTCGAACTGGATTTCTGCTTAGACAGTCAGCTTCCAAATTTTGTTTTCCTGGAGCATATTTTATGTTAAAGTCATATTGAGAAAGATAATATGTTAAATCACCCAGCTCTTCATCGGTTCTAGATTTGAGATTCATGTTTTCCAGTGGTTTGTGGTCTGAATAAACTGTAAATGGTTTACCTATCAACCAGTATTGCCAGTATTTCACTGCTTCTTTTATGGCTAAGCATTCTAAGTAAATTGCTTTTTTCTTTTTCTGGGCGCTATTTAGTTTTTTCGAAAAGTAAGCTACAGGTTTTTCTTTTCCATCCGACTGTGTCTGTTTTAAAATAGCTCCAAGGCCTTCTAGAGAAGCGTCTGTATATATATTAATTGGTAAATCTTGATCAAAAATTTCCAGGATTGGTTGTGAGCATAGTAGGTTTTTCATCGTTTCAAAAGCATTTTGGCATTTATCAGTCCAAATAAACTTTTGGTTTTTCCTTAGTAAGTTATGCAAAGGATCTAGTATTATTGCACTCTTCGGAATGTACTCATGATAAAAGTTGATTTTTCCTAGAAATTGTCTCACATTCTTCTGTGTTTTTGGAATAGGAAAGTTCTTTATTGAAATCAAATTATCCTTTACTGGCTTGACTGAATTATTCTGAATTATGTGACCCAGATATTTTACCATGTCTGATGCAAATGTGCATTTTGTAAATTTTTATCTAAAACCTTCTGTTTTGATTGCATTCAGCAACTTTGTTAAATGATCGATGTGTTCAGAAAAAGTTTTTGAAAATATAAGTATGTCATCTATGTAATTGACAGCAAAATCGGTTAGTTTATATTTTCTCAATATATTGCTTAATATCCTCTGAAAAATTGCCGGAGAGGTCTTTAATCCAAAAGGTAGGCAGGTCCACTGATAATGCCCCTCCTGTGTTACAAATCCTGTTTTTTTTTTGTCTTCAATCCGCAACGGAATGGACCAAAAAGCTGAGTTTATATCCAGCGTTGAAAAAAAATTGCAATTTCTGGTCTTTGTCATTAAGTCTTCAATCAATGGAAATGGTTGAGCTTGAGGTATTACTATTTTATTTAAGTCTCTGAAGTCTATGCATAATCTGGATCTTTTGTTTTCTTCTTTATTAAATGCCAGAGTGACCGGTGCAGCAAATGGGCTGTACGACTCTTCTATCAGTTTGTTGTCTAATAATTTTGCTATTTGCTCTTCTATTTCCTTTTTATCTTCTACGCTGCATATGTAAGGCCTCTTACTACAATATTTATCCACCAATAAGTCTATCTTCGCTTCATATCCATTAACAGTACCAACATCGTATTTACTTTTCGCAAACACTGATGTGTATTTGCCTATTAGTTCATTTATTTCTGTTTTTTTATCATTATTTAAATGATTTATTGTTATTTTTAAATCTTCTTCGTTAAGATGTTCATTAAAATTATTTTGGTGTTTTTCTATAATGTTCTTATTTTCAGAATGTTTAAATTCAGTATTCGTCTTCATATTTGTAGAAGTTTCTTCTTTTTTATTTGTATTATTCAAGCAGACTTTCTGTGATATTTGTAAGTCTTCACTTTGGATAAGTTTGAAGTCTTTTATCATGTCTAATCCAATCAAAAAGTCATACTTAAAATTGAGTTCATCAATAATGTACACATCAACATTTTTCTCCAATTCAAAAATTTTAATCTTTAACGTTGTCAAACCACTCGTCTTTTTAACACCATTAATCGTTACTAAATTTGCTTCATTCAAATTGTTTCCTTTTCTTTTTAGTTTCAAAAACTTAGAATTAATTAGAGAAACATTTGAACCCGAATCATAAATTCCGTATATTGTTAATTTATCATTTAGTAATAGTTTGACTTTAATTAATGGTGTTACTATTAGTTTTTTTGATCATTTTCATTTATTTCAGTCTCTATCACTGAATTGTTAACATGTTTAATGGCATTTCTCTTAAATTTTTCACCCTCTTTTGTTTTGAACCAGCATGTGGCTTCAGGGTGGTAACGAGTGCCCTTATTCAATTTTTCACAAATTTTACACGGATTTTTATCCTCATTTTTATTATGTTCTGCATTCCCAAATATTCTCTTGTTCATGAATCTTTTTTTGTTGACCATATGTTCATACTTGTTTACTTCATTAAACAAATCCACAGTATCTTGTAATCCTTCTCTATCGATCTTGTTAAGTATGAATTCTGGTAGTCCGGAAGCAACAAGATCTATCAAAGTACCGGTGTCGATTGATCTTCTCATATCCAATAGAAGTTTTTCTTTTCTCATAGCATAATCCAACAGAGAACCATCTTTGTATCTAAATAATAGTGCGTATGTGACAGGGTTCCATCCTTTGTTTGCGAATGATTCACAGAATTTGTTTTTCCATGTTGACCACTCTGAGTTCATTGTTAGTTTAATAATCTTGGAACTATACCAATCTACACAAGTTTTATCCATGAACAATCTGAGTATTTCTATTTTTTTTTCATCCATGATCACATCAAATCGTAAACATTCTTTTTCAAACACTTCTATCCACTGGCTTGCATTTGTATTTTTACTACAGAATTTTTCTATAACAAACTTCTCAGCAATGTTTTTTAAGCTCTGTTGCTTATCTTCCATTAATTTTACCATCAATCTTCCCAATGTATCTTCTTTTTGATGTACTTGTAAATTTTCTTCTTCCAATTCTTCGAGGTATTGGTTTCCGAACTGTAGGTTTCCATCTTCATCTACATATGTTTTTTTTAGTTCTTCCTCCATTGTTAACCAGACTCTTCTAATCTGGTATCTTTTTTTTAAACTATTTTTTACTTTTGCAAAAGCACTACTTTTCATAATCTCCTGGTGATGGCTGGCGGATTGTAGCATTTCTGGTATTTTAAACACTTTTTCATTACTTGTGACTATTTTTGTAATGCTAATAATATTTGACTTGTAATCGCCTCCAGGTAGTAGCGTAAATTTAAATTGAAGTTTCTCCATTTTTGGTTACGACAAATGTCGTTTTATAATCGTATTTTTCTTGTGATTTTGATGACATTCAATTAAAACACAATTGAGTTTCTCTGTAAAGAAAGAGGAGGTTTATTTTGTTAATCTCACAAGATTTACATAAATAAAAGTATCTAGTAACAAAACAAACCTGTAAAGAAAGAAACGACATTTAATGTTATTAATTGCAATGTCGATCCCTTGATCACAATATCACAATCACGATAGTAATCACTTTTAATTATTGAAATCAATCTTATCAATTTGCTAAATTTGCTTTATCATGGCCATAGATAATTTTTACTATATTTTCAATTATCCATAGATTATAAAACATTGAGTCGACTGTTAAGTAGGAACTGAGGCACATACCAGTGTCAGTCTATGGTACATACACAATGACCAGTCAAGATCGGCATTGTGTTAAATTAAAGAAAATTATATTTTTCTTTACATATATATTATTGTATACCTAGGTACATAAAAGTAGCATTTATTTTGAAGGAGTCGGGGTCACCATGGGAATCTTTTCATTTTGTTGCCGATGTAAAAAGTATCAATAATAGAGGAAGAGCAAGAACGAGAGTGATATTTTTGTTGTTGGGTTTTAGAATTTTTCATTTGAAAAATTTGAATTAGTAATTAGTTTTATTGGAATAATGTCTGTTACGTAAATATACAGGTGTCCGGGGATAAAGTGCAGTAACTTCGGGAGGTGATGCTACATGATGGTAGGAGTAAAAAAGATTAACAACTTTTTCCGAAATTCCAACATTTTTTTTCCCATACAAAAAGACGTACCTACTAAAAATCCTAGTGTGAGGTACGATCTTACTTGCTGAGCGCCCGCCGGGCATGATTGTGGCAATATTGCATGGTTGTGACTGGCCCGTATCGTAACAGCGGAAAATAATAAAGCTGGCGGCACACGCCTGTCTATTTTTATCTTTTTACCACAAAACAACCCCTAAAAGTTGGAACTTCGAAAAAAGTTACGCACCTTTTCCACTTATAATATCACGTAGAATCACATCCCGAAGTTAATGCACTTTACCCCCGGATACCCTGTATGGGTACGTACCAAGGTTCGTAGAAAATGCGTTTAACAATGGTTGGCTCATCGAGGGGATAGAGCGGTGATTGACTAAAAATTCGTGACGTAGATTGAAATCAGCGTTTTACTGGGAGATTTGAATTAACTACATTACAAGTGTTAGTGTTTTACTTCAAGCTACATCAAGCGTTCGAAATTCCGAACCGTATAAAACGCAATTTCTACGAACATTGGGTAGGTAGTACATGAATTAAAAAATTTCAATCTATTGTACAAAACGCATTTTTCTTCGCTGCCATTTTACTTTAAAATATTATAATATATTTTTTTTAAATTTTAAATTAATGAGTAAAACTTCTTATTAGCGAAATTTCAAATAGAAAAAATCAGAAAAAGACACGGTTGCATCTAGGAATCATCTTCCTGGGTTCATTTCCTGTATTTTTTACCATATCTGTTTCAATTTTTTGATTGAGAGTCCCTAATATTGCCTTCGGTGATTAAATTTAACATTTTTTATTTGTTTTACTCATCAAGTTAAAATAATTTTAATTAAACCATCCTAGCCTTGCAGGAATGTTTACCTTCCTGGATTCATTTTCTAGATGCGAATTGATTATTCTTTTTCAATTTTTCGATTATATTGTCTTCAGTGTTAAGAAAATATTAACATTTTTTTTATAAATTTGACTAATTGTTGAACAATGTAAGATTACAATAGTACTTCCACCTTCCGCGAGTTATAATCGCTAGCAACGAATGTAACTCCATTTGAAGTTTCAATTGGTATGAATGTGCACTCATTTTTGTGGAAACCTCGAGAAATGTTGTTAACATGAAACAAAATACCTCCTTTTATTATTTATCTTTACAAATCGTGACCACCTCGTGGGTGATTAATGATATCAATTAGCTGAAAGGCCTTAAATGGAGATTTTATTAGTGAAATTTTATTAGTTCGCTAGATTTATTTTTTAAATGTGAACTTACTGTTGAGTTACAATTGAGGTTACTTTCTTTACAAACACCCACGGACATATGAATATATCTGCACCGGCCCTAAGTGATAAAAACGTATTATTTCCCCCTCCCCGTGGAACCGGCTGGAGCTCCTCCTTGGCGCAAGTTCGCCCCATGGGGAGGGGATAGAGCCTCGCTTAAATCTAAAATGTGTGACGTCATCATTCTTGCCGTGGGCAGCGCGAAGCTAACATCTATACATTTAACGAAATAACACGCCAAAACGCCAAGCTTGTGCTATACAACATACCTACATATCAATGTGCACATAGCGAATATGGGCGGTTCCTTAGTGTGCTTGTCGCTGATTACAGGGGTAAGTAAATTATGAAACATTTGTAAAAGTGTCTTAACTAAACACGGCAACAAAATATTGCTATGTGAAAACGGCGAATCTTTTTGGGGTGTACATTTGGCCTACGCAAATATTTTATTAACGTGTCAAGCAATTCGCGCTCCCATGTAAAAAGGTCTATTCATTCAAAGCAGATTTTGCTTTTAAGAACTAAATGGTGATATTATAATGCGAGATGCCTCTATACTGTCAGATTGATTTTTCAACTAATCACAGTCATATTCCCCTCTTCGCCCCCCCATAGTTTGGTTTTACCCCTCACCTGTATCTTATCGTCTATCCATTTGGATGTCTATGCAAACACCAAACAGAAATGTACGTATAAGGATTTAAAACTTAATAATAATAACCAAACAGAAAAATATGTAACACGGTCTAAAACATAATAATAATAAGTGTACCAATGAGTTTTTGCGAGTATGTACACTATATTCACATTATTGTTTTTGATGACTTTGTGATTAGTTTTTAACTAACAATTATACGAAATGTATGATCTGAAATTTTTAAGTTAATGTTAATAAAACTTTGGACTATTTTCAGACAGTTTTCTTATTTACCATATCCATCACCTTTAACTAGCAATTTGAATTCCTTCCCGTCGTAATTTTCAGCGTAACTCTTTCTATTGAGTTGTTATTACTTCTTGCTAAATGTATGTGCATGTTTTCCCAAGTTCTAAAATCGAATCTCAAAGATAAAAGCAAAACAACGCACACAAGCAAAATCACAAAAGCTAATAATAAAATGGAAAGAATCCCGGATTCACCTATATTTATTTATTTATTTATTTATTTACATTTTTGGCAATACTGATTAAAAATACATATAAAATTACATCGGTTACATAGTTACATACGTTTTTAACAAAGAAACAAAAAATTGCCTTTCCTCACCATAGAGAGACTTGTGTTTGGTGAGGGAATTCTAGCTCAATTAGTAAATTAAAAGATCGTGTAAATTAGTAATAACGGCTGTTCTAAATAATAAGGAAGGTTAGAAAATCATATATAAAAAATAAGTATAAAAAATCATAATAGAAATTAAAAAAAATATTATAAATTAATGAATCATGTAAGTTAGTAACAAAAATTATTGTAATTAGTAAGTTAATGATATTATGTAAGAAAGAACGCAAGATTTATACAAAAGTAGACAAGATATAAAAACTAAGAAATGAGAGAGAATGAAGGAAAGAGCGATTTATATAATAACAAACTTTAAGATATAAAAAGTAAACATATTTGGTAAAATTTTAATTTGGGCTTAAATTCCTGCATATTTTCGATAGTTTGTAATTTTAATGGGAGGTTGTTACAATAGATTATGCCTAGATAAAGAAAGGAATTTTGAATGTGCTTAGTATTAAATTTTGGGATTTTAATAGTTTTCTGGTATCTTGCTGATGTATTGAATTGTAAGTTACGAGTATTTAACTGTATTTCTTTGTAAATTTGAAGTATATCGTATAACAATATCGTCACTTGGGAGCGACAAGTTTGGTTGGACAGGATTCTAACTTCACTTGTTCTGAGATACGAGGTGTCAAAGTTTGCAAAGACGATTTCTCAGAATTTATTTACCGGTTTCTGATTTTGAGATTAAATCTGGTGTTAATACATTAGGTTTAACATATTTTAAAGGAAAATATTTAAATACAACGTATACTTAACATTTTAGAACATACCTAAACCATACCATAACCAGAAAGAGTTCAGAAAAAGTTTATGAAATATGTTTCTTATCGCGTGCGAAATGATGAAAACTATGTCCCCGTAAACCTTAAATCTCTTGATCAACGTCGAGATATCAGAGACCTATTAATGCTCCATAAGATTATTCATAACTTAAGAATAACTTGATAGCCCGTACTTACTACAAAATATTCATTTCAGATGTCCATTAAGAGTTACTCGATCTCCAGACACCTTTTATGTCCCTAATAGCAAGACAAAATAATCTTGAAAATGTATTTGTAAGAAGAAGCTATAGCACATTTAACATTTAACATCGATGTCTTTAATACAATCCTTGATAAATTCACAGCATGTATAAAAAAATAACACTATTGAATGCCACATGTTTAACTAATAACTTAATATTTCACTGATTTCTGTATTTCTCTTTTTATTCTTAGTATCACCACATTTTCTCTCCTACTTTTAGCAGTTCGAATTCAAATAAAATCACTTCCTGAAACATATTATGGATATCCATAAAAATTTAAATGTAAATTGAAATGTAGGTATTGTGTATTTTTGCATTATGGTTCTAAATTAAAATTAATTTGTCGTTATTTTATTGGTCAATGACATACTTATTTTTATCACTGTCATTTATGAATTTTGTACAGACTGTTTATAACGCTAATAAATATAAAATATGAAACCAGCAAGGGCATAATAATTATTGGCACATGATTGAACCTCTCACACGATTGAACAACAAAATCAGAAATTGTTATGCATTATAAGAATTCGTCTTTGCAATCTTTGACATCTCAGAACAGGATAAGGCGAAGTTCCTATCCTAAGAACCCTATTCAACTAAAGTGATGAACTGTGCTGCGCCACGTAAAACAATCTTCTGTCAGATACAAACAAAATGGCAATTGGAAAAGCTTCAGAGTGATGTTAGAATAGTAAAATAAATGCAAGCTTTAAAAACTTGACGTAAAAACTTCGTCGTACAAGTATCTTCGTAAATACAACACAGATGGCTATGAAAATTGTTTTGGGCTATCTATTTAAAAATGAATAATAATCTAATGAATATCTATTTAAAAAGAATGTCCATTAAAATCTTGTCTAACTAAGGTAACAAAGTAGCTAACTATCTTTGGTAAATTGAGCGTTTAATAACCATGTCCATTGGTTCTTTGCAATACATAGAAAAGTAAAACACTCATTTATTTATTATAAGCAATAATTATTAGCCTGAAACACTCAACTACATCGAAAAAATCTCCCGAGAAAAGATACATGCCGTCAACGGGACTCGAACCCGCGTCAAAGTTAAAGTATTTTCACCAAAAAATGTAGACATAATGTGTCTCGACGCCACCTAGTGGAAGATTTAGCACTTACAATGCCTTTCCCATATTTTTTTATTTTATTTTTTTTTTTTTTTATTAGCAAAATTTTTTGATACATGGGAATAAGTACAAACATAATAACTTAATAACATAAAATATAAGAGAGTAACAAAAAAGATCCCACAAAGGCGAAGCCTGTGCGTGGGTATTATATTATGTGGATATTAAACAGTGGTGGTTAAAATAGAATTTAAAAATATATATACATACATACATACACATACATACACATTTAAAAATAAAGTTGGTTTTTTGCCGGTGGAAAAATGTAATAAGCAGTAATTGTTGAATGAAACATTGGTATATATTGAATTATTTGGCGGATAGGAGATAAGCCGACGTAACTCAGTGGTTAAAGAGCAGTTGACCGGATATCAGAAGGACGCGGGTCCGAGTCCCGTCGGCGGCATGTATCTTTTCTCGGGAGAATTTTTCAATGTAGATGATAATTATTGCTTATAATAATTGTTACCCTTTGTGCTATGCATAAAAATCTTGACTAAACATTAATTTATCAATTAAAAAATACTCAATTATTTATTTATTTGTTTATTTACACCTTGATGGCTTTTACGAGTAACATAGGTAAGTCGTACAGGAGGATCATAAAAAAGTATATAGTACATTCTTTTTTTTTTTTTTTTTTTTTATTAAAGAAAGACAAACATTCCCGGGTTACGAATAACCCAACAATGTTTGAAAATCTCCTACTACCACCACAGAAAGCCGAAAATGTTGCTTGTGTTGTGATGGAGGACTTAGCCAGCCGAGGAATCGAACACGCGACGCCCGGATGGGATCCAAGCGCTATGCCCACTCAACCACTGACCAGTCATATATAATAATAATAAACTGATCACGAAAGACTTCAGCAGGCACGACACAAGTAGGTATAAGTATTCAATGAGTAAGTTGTACAAAGAAGTTCAACAAGCAGGTTCCTAATTGAGTTCAGGCTTCAGCAATTATTATCACAATTCTTCTAAAACATGATTCCAGAATAATTCACTTATGAAAGAACTTCCTATTAAAAACTTAATTCAACAAAAATATGAGTTAGTCACATGTCACTCTTAACCAAAGCGACGCCGACATGACGATAACGAGCACTTTTTACGACAATTTCCTGTCGCGTAAAGCATATTGCATATTGCAATACCTTGCCGGCCAGAAATTGCCGTAAATAGTTTCTATTTTTGAACTTGTACTTTTGTACTTCAACATTGAACGAGATAATTGAATCCTAACATCAAAATAAAATTTTTGAAAGTTCATAAAGACAGTAAAATATAATATTTCCAAAATGTTTTTGAAGTGAAAACTTCTTTAGCACCGTTGTGATTTGAAACTCGATCAAACGGAAGCGAGTGACACTAAAAAGAGACGTTCGCATACATTTAAAGGATTTAGCCTAAGAGAATGAGATAGAATGAAACCTTTCCTACGTACAGTAGGTAAGGTTTTTTACTTTTTTTTTCGTGTATACCGCACAAGAGTCCCAACTGCTCCTGTCTGGAGCCAGTGGGACTATGGCATCCCCAATTGGGGTATGTTGTGAGGCTGAAGGTAATGGGGAAGGGAAGGAGATGGGGAAGAGGGTGGTGGGGAAGTACCTGGCTATTCAGATCTGGTCACCAAAAACGGCTAACGCCATTTAAAGCAACGTTTCAATGCTGAATGGTGGTCTTACACCAGGGAGATACTGAGAGTATCTTCCACTCTGGAACGTGCCGCAAATATACTAAATATTATTTTAAATGAATAAATTGTGAAATAACACAAATTAATCAAATAATTTTTTTTGCCATGCCGGGATTCGATCCCGCGATCTTCGGAGTGCTAGTAAAGAGCCTTACCCCTGGACTACGCCGGCCGTCATACCTACGTACGTACCTACGAAGCGTCGCGATCTGTCTAGCTGCGCGCATTGGCCGCTTTGATTATGAGCTCCTTTCCAAGGTTCCTGTTGGTTGAGATTGTGTGGGTGAAGCTTTCGCTTTTACCGCGTGCGAACTGCACTCGATTTTTTTTGTTTTCGACAAAATTTTAAAGAAATCTATATAAATTTCCATGAAATTCATATGATGTTGATCCAAGAAATATTATACGTCTGTGCTGAACTACCTTAGAATTTAATGTTGATACATACCATCTCTTCATAGATTTTAAGGCTGCCTATGACACGGTAAATAGAGAAAGACTTTACAGAGCCTTGGATGAATTTAATATCCCAAGAAAACTGGTAAACTTAGTAAGGCTCACAATGTCTAATGTTGAGTGCCGAGTCAGAATACAACAGGATCTGTCAGACACCCTAAAGACCTTCAATGGACTAAGACAAGGAGATGCACTTGCCTGCATTTTATTCAATTTAGCGCTGGAAAAGGCCATCCGAAATGCAGGTATACAAACCACAGGCCATATTTTTAACAAGTCTGTTCAGCTCCTTGCTTATGCTGACGATTCGCGTTTTTCGCTTATTTATTACTTTTTAAAACAAATCCGTTAACGGCCGTAGTAGTAAACCCACACAAAATTTATTACCTGATTATACAATGGTTCTTGCTCAGGTAGATGCCAAGTTTGTTACACAAAACTCGTTCAATTTCGTATCTGATTTCCTCTCTCCAGTAAATGCACATTTTCCATATAAACGCCAGCTCAAAATTGGAGCGAAGATCGATTTTTAATTTGAAATGAGCCCGCCAAGCCGTGCATGCCGGTAAAGTAACTGCCTGCCTCGTTCCGTCCATGTCCGACTAATTTAACCCAGATATATTAATAGATTTTGATGATCTTAAAGCACAGATTCAGCAAAACACGGTCCAGTTCACTGTGGATTTTCATGACGACCGGTTAAACGGAAATTTCCCGCGAGATCCACACAAAAACTTTCGCCGATCGCGTAAATTACTTTTGTTTTAAATTGAGTCATAATTAATTTATCATCGTTCCAGCGGTTATGATTGAACTGCAGTTACTTGAAATTTTAATGTTAAAGTTAACCCGTCTTCCTGTTACGATTTTGTAAACTTGTGCGTATTATTTTCACGAGTTTTCGAGATGTATTTCTTTTGTTTTGAAAGAGGACATCTAAATGTTCCAAATTAAACTAAATAAAAGTTAAAAAAAACAGTGCCGCAAATTCCATAAGATTATTGCAGTTAATTTTGAATGATATTAGAGTATTTTTAAAACTATTGAGAAAAGGAAATAGTTTTATCTGTTGCTTCATACTTATTATAAATATTATTGTATCATCAAATCTGATAAAAACTTTTGTTGGGAATGTAAAAAAAACCTTTTTTTTTTGATAATGTTTTGTTCAACAAATTTAAAGACTACATTTTCAAATAATATCGTGTATTTAAAACCTACTTCTATTATTTATAAAGCCATAGTTTCATGATTCAGTGAAGTTCCTATTATCTTTTCTGCTTGTTTATTGATCGAATTTGAGCGCGTTTGACTGCGTTTTGATCTACTTTATATTCAGTATAAAATATAAATTTAACGGTGGGTAGTTTCCTTGTTACTTTATATTATTTTGTCACAAATGAATCATTCTATAAATCCTTTAAACTTATAATATTTTCGACGCTCTATATGATAGAAATTCTATCAAACTTAACAATCAATAAAACTTAAAAATTTGTGTTTTTTCGATTTTTATTTCGACCCAAAGAAAAAATTAAATCCTGCAAGCAAAGCCTGTCAAACTTTTAACTTCTAACCTCACAAAGTTGTTTGAAAATATGACAAAATTTTCCTTAATGCTTATCAGAAGCTAGAACCTTCACGATACTATTACGTATTCATGGAAGACTCACGTTATCTCCGCAGCCCACGCTTCCAGTAGATCCGTATTATGTATGTAGTTTTCTATTTAAAACATATTCCCATACAACGGTGTCAAAGTTTATTCCAAATCTGAGGCTTTTCTCTCGCAAAGTGTCTGCAACTTTTGTGGCAATGCTCATCCATCTCAGGCCCAAGGAAATGTTTGGATGTCTGAAAATTCGTGGCAAACTGGTTGTTCGATTGTTGTTTAAGAGCTAAACTTGGGTTCATAACGAGGCGATACAATCTCTCACACAGAAGTCATAATAATGATTCATAGTACGTACCTAAGTCGTTACGTTTATTACAATAAGAAATTCTCGAAGTTGGTTATGGTTTTAAAATCACGTAATCATTTTATGAATGTGATTAAAGATATTGGCTCAAAGTTTTAAACATTCATGAAGGGCTTTGGAAATTATATTCAGCAGCCGAGAATTTAAATTTCACCGAACGATAATCTTGCGATCGTACCCTTGCAATTGTACTGGGCGGTTCCAATGAGAAAGATTTATTATTCTCCATACCAGCATTTTAACATAATAAATCAATATCGATTTTATTTCATTCAAAGTTCGCTTTGATAAATACCTACATTGAAAAATGCTCTGTGTTGACAAAACTATTAAAATTGTGTACTTTTTGTAATTATTTTTTGATCATAAGAATTTATAATTTTTCAATAATGTCTAAGCAAAATAAGAGTTTTAATTTTTTTAAATACATTAGTTTAAGCACGGATACTTTTTTTATGATTTTATTTGAACTAAAATTAAAATTCTGAAAAGTAGCTTTCATAAATAATTTATTGATTTATTTTACTGCATGATTATATGATTTGAAATGTATGTTGTACAATACAAAATTTTGTTTGAAAGTTTAACAAATCTGCCAACGACCTACGGTAAAACCTTATTGTACTAAAAATAAACATATTTTCTCAAAATTTAAAACATGGCTTTATTTTATAAAAGAACAGTCTTTCGAAATCAGTTTATATTTTTTTGTGGAAAAGAGTCAATGCGTCTAAAATTTGATTTAAATGTCTAATATTTGATAATCGGCTTTTGATGTGCGTTGTACGAAACACATCAAAATAACATGAAATAATTTGTCAGAAAGTCGATAAACTTCATATCAGTTATCGGTGAACAGCTATCTATTTTAATTATTGATCTTTAATTGCCTGGCTGCAATAATTTCTCCCAATCATCTTATATTTACAATGGTATAAAGTAAGTGCGAGTACGTACTGCGATGCTTAAACAGAATTTGGGTCGGATGAAGACTGAAAATCAAAGGAAATAAGATAGGATGCAAGTGGGGAAATGCAGAACATTATTTATACCGGGCATGAGTAGCTGCACTATACACAAATTGAACGTCTTTCAAATGCGCCAAAATTAAACGTGTACTATGAGCATCGGATTTATCGTCTAAATGCCAAACATTTTTTATCTCTCTACCAGACTTGTAGAGATGACTAGATCTCTACCCAGAATCTTGCATGTAAATGCAGTTGGGACTATATGACAGTTGCCAACTCTTATGCTGTAGAAATAGCAAGATGAAATAGCATAAATATTATAATAATTTATCAAGAAATAACTGTTAAATAATTATGGTAGGCATTTTCTACTTAGTGAAAATATAAGAATATGTGGTAAATAAAAGTGAAATAATTCAAGATGAAGTCGAAATTATTATTAACGATTCTAACATTCAATTTTTTGGCCAGTTGTGTTCTGTGTAAAGATAAAAATCAAGAGAAGGTTGTTTTCAAAGTTGGTAAGTTGATATTAATATATTATTTAAGTTACAAACTTAATCAATTAGTTTTACTTTAATCACTTTAGATCTCAATAAATTATGTCTTTCATATTATGAGTCAACCCCATTCCTTTAAAAAACAAATAACGAAATGGATCCTTACACATGGAATACATTACAATTTTAACACCCATTCACTCTACACTCTATCAATTTAATCACCTTTCAGACAAAACATAATATATCTCTATTTTCTAAATTAGCGGCATTGTATGTACAAGATTAATTAGTGTGAACTATAGCTAACAACTCCTCAAATTTTTCATTTTCTAATAATTCTCCATCTTCTTGTAACCCAATCTAACTATAAGTATATCATTTTCTTATTATATTTTTATATTTATTTATATTTCTTATTAGATCTGTGTGCATAGTATTAAGAGCAGGCAAAACATAATATATCTTTATTTACTATCTAAGCAGCATTATATGTATAAGACTGATTACTGTGAACTATATATGTCAATAATCCCTTAATATACTAATAATAACTTATCTTTTCAAATATTCTTTAACTTCTTCACCTTATTCTTGTAATCCAATATAACTATATAAACTCTCTTACTGTAGAAGAATTTGTGTGCATAATATCAATTAGTGAAAAACTTCAACCTATACTAATGAATGTATATCCACAAACTTATATAATAAACTTCACCCGCCATAACACAGGGTCATCCCTAGCATGGAGGGTGAAATATCACAAAAAAAACTATATGTTCTTTCAATAATTCATGTATTAAATAAATAAATAAATAAATTATATTAAGTAGGTACCTTCATATACGTATTTGTGCTAAAAATTTTTAATGAGAGTCCAATATTTCCGGGTTTCAAATAAAATAATAAAATGACAATTAGAATTTGAAATTAAAACACTTTTGTACTATCTTCCACTAATTTATATTTCACCAGGACCGGTTTCATCCTATTACGGACATTTTCAGACTGGTAGTTGAAATTCTTATGCTACGGTATTTATACACACTTATGCAGGGGTACACAACATTGTCTAATGAATGTTTCTATTTTGTTAATTTTAAGGTATTATAAGTTATTTTGTTAATTTTAGGTACATACAGGTAGGTAATTATAAAGTTTATTATTAAAATTATGAATGATGTTACATATTAAATAGATATTTTTACTTCAAATGAATATACATGAATTTATGTAATTTAAAAGGTTTGTGATTACTGATATTTTATTTTGGTAATGTTGGGTTATTCGCTCCTTGTTGCTTAGGGCTTAATTGACAAATATTGATGCACTATGGTATTTATTATTATAAGGGTTCTCCGTGTATTTGGGTTATTACATTTTTAAATTACATACTTAAATTATCCTATCAACATGTTTCGTGAACCATGTTCACTTCTTCAGGAATAAAAGTATACGAAGAAGTGAACATGGTTCACGAAACATGTTGATAGTATAAAATATAAAAAATAAAGTGATGTAAACTAAGTTATTTTCTTTTAATAAATAAATAATGACATCACAAAGTAACAACCTTTTAGAAGAAGTTTTCTTCGAAAAATTAAAAAAAAAATTAAAATTATCCCACTGCTCTCTGAAGTAAAATTATTCTAAGTGAATTATAATGATTTAAATTAATAAATTACTTCGTTTTTACCACTTTTATTGTTTACAAAAAAGACATGTTTCGTCAGCAAGGCTGACTTCTTCAGGGTTTTGACAGAACTTTTCAAGAACGTTTTCAGAACGTTCTGCCAAAACCCTGAAGAAGTCAGCTTTGCTGACGAAACATGTCGGTTTTGTAAACAATAAAAGTGGTAAAAACGAAGTAATTTATTAATTTAAATCAAAATGGTGCCACAAAATAAGTTTGCTGTGTTAGAAGAAGTAATTATAATGAATTATTTATATAAATATAAATCAAGAAAGTACAAAAGTGTTTTAATTTCAAATTTTAATACAATGGAATTCCATCACGAATTATCACTGCAAAAACTAGACTCATTAAAATGACAATGTTTGAATTCTTTTGAACTCTACCCATCTAAGCGGAAAACTATGTTGTATAGAAAAATTAACAACATTACCTTCTTTTAACAAGGAGATTAAAATAGGTCTTGCAAAGTTACTTTTAATTCGGAAAATTTTATTTATTTTACGAAACACATTCAAACTCCATTATGACAAAAAATATAGCAATATTTAGATTACTTTAATTTTACGAACAAATTTAACAGCGTCTCGATTTGACAGCGAATACCTTGAAAGCAAAATCGATATTTATTTTATTAAACCTTCCGTCAGGCGCAATGCAAATCCTAACACAATCGGGCGCAATTCATCTGTGAGATTAAATCATAGAAAAACAGAACAAAATAGATTTTTCGCCAAATTTTTCGAGACGAACGGAGTGAGCGGTGAGGAAGGAGGAAAAGTCAGGAGGCCGCGCCCCTAGATCGGCGATATTTACTCTTTGGCACAAAACTAACAGATCACTTCATCTCACAGATTAGTTGCGCCTGATGGAAGGTTAATCATGTATTCAGTGTTGTACAAGTCGAATCCGAACCTCAAACTCAAAATCGTTGAATGCATAGACACTACCATGCAGGGTCATTTCCAAATGATATATTATATATTAACTATTAAAAAAGTACAGTTCAGGCGATCCAATAGTCAAGAAAAAATCGAAATCGGAATTCACGCCCCTTTATTATTTTTTACTTATTTATTTATTGTAGATAGATACAAAAGAAAGTACAAATAACATATTAGGAAGCTTTGCCTGTCCAACTAGGAAAGTTTCAGGACATTCGTTCCAGGACAGACAAATTGACAGGTTTAGTTCATATTATTCTAAGAAATGTACATAATTACATAACAAACAAAAAAATAGAAAAAGTAACCTGGTAGCATATATTATTATACTCGGATTTACCGAATAGTATAAACCAGGTACCTGATAACAATTTGTGGAATTACATAAAGGTTTACAACATAACATAAAGAGTTAATGCTATTATAAACAATATTATAAAGATAAGTTATGTTAGGTTATGTGTTTAAAATGTGAACTTATAATACATAGTACACTTATAAGAGAAACTATATTAAAATTTACAAAATCAGATATAATCTGTGTATGTAATAATATATTTGTTTGTTTTTTTTTTTTTTTTAATTATTCATGCGTTATACCTAACTAAAATTTGTAATAAATTATGTGCATGGGAGGAGTTTAAAAATATTTGAGAAAAATCTTTTGGAAAGGTTGGAAAAGGTATTTGAAATTTTTTTTACAGATTGATTTCGTAAAGGCCTGTAAAAAACCTTAAATCCTTTTTTACGCATTGTTTATTGTAATAAAACGGAAATTTAAAATTGATTTCACGAAAGCAAGCGAAGCGGAGTCTAATGTCTGTTCCCCGCTCCGGCCGGGGGAGGACGGAAAATAAGTTTGGCAAATTAGAAGTAGTTCTTCGGTGGAAGGTATAAGGTTCACTTTAAAAATCCAAATTCGTCGACTGCCATATTGTCGCCGTGATGTCAAAAACAACAACGCAAAAATGCATATTTTATTTTATTTTGTGAAGTTCGGGGGTAAGCATATTTTTTTTTGCGATTATTATAAAAGAACTGAATTTGCCACATTGTATAATAAAACTACATCCGAAAAGGGTTTATAAATAGGAGAGTTTGGACTTGAAAGTGTTTTTATAGACCTTATACTTTTTTTATAGGCTTATTAAAATACTTATAAAAAAATGACCGATATTTTCAAGGGCCAAGATATGTTCTACACGCATATTGAAGTATCTATAATGCTTCTAAGCGACCAAATTTTCAAAACAAAAACATATGATTTTGTATGATTTTGCATTATTTAGTATGGCTTCATCTTCAGTTGGAATATTACCAAGTCTGAATTTAACAACACACATATAACACATTCCATTTCCTAAGTCAACGGAAATGGTGACGTATTTTTACCACAATAAATTTTCAGAATTGTGCCTCATGCTGAAATGATTTTCTTATTCAGTTTCTTTCCAGGAATTGATCAATCACAACATATTTTGTACAATTATTATTTCGTAATCAAGAATTCAGTGATTCTTTACTCGGAGAAAGCACTTTCACGCAAAGTAATTGACAGGAAAATTCCGTGAAACATTCTTTTATATTTTAAAAATTTATTTGGTAAAGTTTGCTGAGAAATGTATTTTTTCAGTTTTCTATAAATTCATGTACAAAATGTAATGTAATGTCTTGCTGTTGGAATCTTTCCAAAATATGACTGCAAAGTGCAAGCTCTGAGAGAGAGAGAGAAAGAGAGAGAGAGAAAGAGAGAGAGAGAAAGAGAGAGAGAGAGAGTAAACAAATCAATGTTATTTAAATCAAGGCCGATAAACAATATTGCTAATGTGTTTTGACTAATCAAAGTAAACTATACCATTTCATCATAGACCAAAGAAGCAAAGCTAAATGTGTAAAAGTGCACATTTGAATGGAAACCTATGTTACATTTAGTTTCTCCCCAGCGCGTGGCATTCTGTCTCTCTTACGCTCGCCCGAAATCGTAGATCTTCATCCCATTTGTATTTCGAAAGCACAGATTTATATGGAACTATCTGGTCCCGGCATGCGTTGCTATGCCATTTTATAAAGAAATTTTTTCTCCCTGAGTGTCCTTTCCCAGTCGTCCCGTTCCCCTTCCACCTCCCATTCTTCTCCTGCGTCCTCTTCCCCTCTCGCGTTCCCACTCCGTCACCTCCACCTTCCCTCTCCCCACTCCACTCCCCCCCCTTCCCCGTCCCGCTAACCACCCTTTCGAGTTCCCCTCCCCCCTCGCACGTCACCTTCCCGTCCCGCAATCATCTTCCACCTTCCCCGCCTTCCTTCTTATCTTTCCCGCTCCCTCGTCCCGCCAATCCTCCTCCCGCGTTCCACATATTCCATTGCTGTTAAATGAAATTGCAAACCATTTGGATGTAAGTGTCTGTTCTTTATATGCCTTAAAAATATTATTGAAGAGTCACTTGCCTAAATGCTGATAGGGTAACTAAATTGTTCTGTAATTGGAATTATTCTGTTGTACAATAATAATAAAAAATAAAATAAAATAAAATAAAATATATTCAATCCCAGTACATTCAGTTTTTAAACAGCCCGCGTGCCACCTTTTACAATTTTTATTCAAATTTCCATTTTTCATGTATATTTAATTTGGTACCTAACATAGGTACCTATTTAAAATATCTAAAATTATTGATTTCTTTCAAACTCTTAGGAGAGTACCTACTATAAATTTATCTACTTAAAGATTTTGAAAAATAGAATCCTGATTTAAATATCATTGTTTTGCAAAATGTCATTCTCAAACATGCGTACTGTCAAAAGTGCGATAGTCGTTTAGGTTAGTAATAGATTTTCTGAAATTATCCAATTTTCTGCGCAATTTTGTTAATTTTTCTCTCCGTAAGAACCATCCACGTACTTCAAGGAATATTCTAAAAAAAGAATTAGCGAAATCGGTTCAGCTGCTCTCGAGATTTGCGCTTACCAACAAATTCAGCGATTCATTTTTATATTATAGATAAAATGTAAGGTACGTAGAAAATGGTTGGCTCGTATGAGCCGCTTTCGAAATTTCGAACGCGTGACGTAACTTGAAATGAAACATTTCCACTTATATTGCAGTTAATTCAAATCTTCCGGTGGGACATGGACTTTTATTTTTCATGGGCTACGTCACGAATTTTCAGCCAATCACCACTCTACCTACCCCCTCGATGAGCTTGTTAAATGCATTTTCAACGAACTTCGATTAAAATGCCCAAATCGATTTAAATGCCCAATAGATAATTGAATCACGAAACACACCAACAAACACTTCTTATATTTTATGTGTTCATTTCCCAAAAAAATGCAGTTAAGTTCGGTTGCACAGAGCAATTACAACGCTGTTTCCTTACCGCGGAGACGGCTCTACGGATCTATTAAAACTGCAGAGGTAGTAGCGAGTGAAATGCACCGTAATGTGTCAAAATAAATTAAACAAATCAAAAACATTCAACAACTACTAGTGACTAGCTATTATTTGAAATGCCAGACGACGTGATGCAACGCAGCGCCGCGTAGCGGCGTGTGCCGGAAACTATCCCCCGTGATTATTCCGACACGATCGAATCGAACGGTGCGCGCGAGTGCCTGCTAAATGAGTTAGGTACTCGCGGCGAACACCTTGTCAAAGGGAACGATTGCAATAGTTCTTTAATTTGGGAGGTGGGTATGTGTACCGCTGCCCAGAAACCATTTATTGTTTAACCAACAACTCTGCCATAGGTCACCCCAAGTGCTTCGCTAAGTTTGGACACCTAGAAGGGGTGCCCGGGTTCATGGAGTGAGGCTTGCCGGATCTTGGCGAAGCGGCGCATGGGTCTGCCCACCCAACCCGGATCGGGAGAGACTGATTAGGTGGGCAGATACACCCCTCATACTTTTCCTTCCCGGAAATTCCTCTCCTTCATTTCCTAAATAGACTCTACTCACATCCTCCACTAGTAAAAAAAAGCAGCGTTGAAATCGCTCCGTGTGGCAGAGTTGTAACAAGTAATTATTCCTTGTCTTTAGATCTAAATATCTGTAGGGAGTCGAATTGTAATGAGGCTGAAAATTTCAGGACAGTTTATACTGAACGTAATAATTTAACGCATTTGACTTGACTCCAGTGGCGTAGCTAGTATGGGTGGTACCCGAGGCGGAAAACAAGATGTCATTCCCCCCCCCCCATTAAAGTTGACAAACGCAAATTTTGACATAAAAAAATTGGTCCGCCCTGTGGGGGGGGGGGAGGGGGTGGCTGGCTTGAGAATTGTGCTCTTGGGGGGGTGACACTCGGTCGGGTGGCACCCGGGGCGGGCCGCCCGCCCCTCGTTACGCCACTGCTTGTCTCTACTAGATCTTGCTTGTGTGCCTAGAAATATTCTTTCCATATTTCAAATAAATACATGTTAGGACCGAATATGTTAAGCGAGGAGAATATTATCTTTTTTACATCCACGCATTTTCTAATGTATAACAACATTAGAGCTGTCGGCTTTATGTTATGGTTTTATTATGTAGATATTATCTCCCAGTGAAGGATGTGCGATTCTTCTTAAGTTTTGGTTTGAATTTTCTCGAAGTATTTACAAGTTTGTGAAAATAAATGGATAAAATTTGAACGACATTCGATTGGGTGCTGTTCATATTTTGGTAAATATGCATATAGTCCACCTCACGGATAATACGGAACGTTCGTATTGTCGAACACAGATAATACGGAATATTCCTTTTTTAACTAATAGACATTTGTCGGAAGTACCAATCTTATAAAATAAATTCTCGTCAAAATAAAAAAGTACCTACTTCGAATTATTGGGTTGAGGTTCAAACTACGAAAGCTGCATGTCATCATAATTTAGATATACATCCCAGGTTTTGAATGGTTTGTTTGGCAAAGCAGGGTTTGTCTAGGGGGTATGTGTAATTATTCTAATACATTTCTTTCAATGTTCTGCTGTTACAAATAATACAGGTACACACTTGTCAATAATGCATTCACTTAATAACGTGAATAAATTATTGTCTTATATAAAATAATATTTTTTTCTATGATTGGCAGCATTGATTGATTGTCTATGAAATTTTAAATAAAAACTGTAAATATAAAAATGGCGTAAATGAATTAATTTAAACAAAATTATAATGTGAAATGCATTTTTTTGTATGTTTTTTGTCTCCCCCGACATAAATAGGTACGCGCTTTTCGTAATATTAAAGCTAAATCTAACTGTTTCAATAAAATATATTCCGCATTAACGAGTAAGCGGTTCAATACACAAATAATATTATTTTTCATATCAATACTTATGCACGAATACGTGTGTAATAAATAGTAAAAAAATAAGTCGAATCTTACTTAGGAATTATTTGGAATTCGCAATTGCTTTGCGGTATGATTACTATTTCAAGATATTTTTAATAAAAAGTAAGGATTTCATATTCTTCTGGATCAGTTTTATATATTTATGTGTAATTGGCTAAGGGCAGTAAAGTCTTGTTTTATCTAAACTGTTTGGCATTTCATCTGTCTACAATTTGTTTGTACGTTACGTTTTCCGGCTCCGTAAATCTGATGAATCCACTTTATTATTCAAGCTAGCTATCATTTGAATAGACGGCGAACTTTTACTAGATATTTGGCTGATTTGCATTTTGTAAAATCTGCTGCATCCACTTTAGTATTAAAATAAGCCTTAATTAAACCACATGGCTAACTTTGACTCCTATTTACGAGGTCTGCTTCATATAATTACTAGTTGACATATCGAATGTAAGCAGAACATATTCAGATGCGTTAATTCTGAATAATGTTATGGTGAAATTGACTGACGCCTGAATTTTGAAAGCAGAATTAACTTTTTCCTTCCTTTGAAAAATTGGATTCATTCATTACATAATCAAAATGAGTATTGTGTTTCATTGAAATCGTTTCCACGTGTCCCTGGAAATGATTGTTGGAATATTTTGGGTGAAAAAAGTGCGTACCATATTTAAATTCTTAGGATCTCATATTTTTTACATGTAGCCTTAAATACCACCCTTCATTCAAAAATGCCAGACATCTTCAAATCATCTTATTAATTAGGTGACATATTCCACGAAAACAACTATGGTTGCCTCCAAAATTTCATTCAAATACCCTCTTGACTATAATTAAATTTTCACCCACGTTAAATCTTATTCTTATTCCGTTTTCTTTATGTTTTTTCCAGGAATGCGAAAGCAACTATGTATATGACTGAAATTTCATTCGGTTATTAAATTTTACGCGGTTCTTACCTCCGTTCTGTTTATTTTATTTCCAGGTGGCATCTTCCACGAAAACAATTATGACGCTGAGGTGGCCTTTAAGTACGCCATCGACAGAGTCAACATGTATAACAAGGACTTTGAGATCAGTCCAATCATCAAAACAATTTCGTCATTTGATAGCTTCAAAGCGGGGAAAATCTGTAAGTAATAAGAGAGGTAACTTATCAGTAATAACGAAAACTAATGACTTACTAGTTAGTATTAAACACCTCTAAAGCTTCTCGCCAGTTCAGTTTAATAAAAAAAAGATTGTCTTTATTTTTGGTACAATGATCTTTTATACTAAGTTTTTACTATGATGTACGGATGGCGGAAAATATTCAATAGACTGTAAATTACCACAATATGTTATCACAGATGAAAATTAACTATGCAAAGTGTTGTGTTCTGTAGTTTTAATGCATACAAACAGGTTCTTCAACACACCTTGGAAGGAGATTACTTTGGGAAATAATAGAGTCCTTAGAAGATTATCAATATTTAATAAATACTTCGCGTATTACAATGTCGCGACTGCGAATGGTCAACCTTACTATAGGCTAGCTGAATTGGATCTTAACTGCAAGAGCTGCTCTAGACTGCCCGTGGCCCTTGGCTCCCCTGGTGTCCACACTCCGAACTACACTACTTGCCATCTAGCGGCCTTTCGGGACAGCTCATGTCACTGCCCTCTATGTCGAAAGCTTTTATCACACAAACTCTTTTTATATTCACCGATAGTTGTCTCGCTTTGGTGCCGTCTCTAACAAAAAGTTCGCAGTCTCAGACGTATTATCATTGCACAATGCTATACAAATACGTTAATATGGAACTTTTAATTGGTTTGAAAATTCAATATTAATAATCTAAACGAGCTGGTTAAGATTTTTGTTGTATTTCAGAATATTTTCTTTTGAAGAGTTATATTTTACATGTACATTAGTAACTTAATTTTTATTTATCTGCTACCGTCTTCGAGACATCCGTATCATTCACTAGCAAACTTAAAACTATCTTAAAAATTATACAAGTACCTACATAGATGATTAGATTTTATTAGGTGGGGGTGGTGATTTTGCGATAGATTTTGGAGTAGAAACTGGAAGCAGATAAATAAAAATTAAGTAACAAATGTACTTGTAAAATAACGCCCTTCAAAACAAAAGAGCCAGACGAGGACAATAACATTACGAATGTAGAATTTCCAAGCGGATTATGTTAATTCTTATTGGAACTACATAATATAAAAAGGGAAAAATTCACGTGAAATATGTTGTATGGGCATATATTTGTATAGACATTTCACGGGTTATTCATTCTACCCTTCTTGTTAGTTCTAAGGTACGAGAATCAATGGACAACGAATCTGTATAATTTTTTTTTCCATTTTATTAGGACTGACATTGTATCCATCAAAATAACCAAAGAATTTTGTGATTGATGATTTAATTTTTGAAAATAATCAATTGCGTTGAAAAGTTACAATGGGTTTAACATTTTTTATAACACCGTTTATTGGAGCGATAATCCAATGAATAATCAATTCATTTTCAGTATTTCGAAATAAAAGTTAATGCATACAAAAACCACTCAATCATTTACGCAAAATTGCCCAAATTACAACGCAAATAAAATGACCGTTTTCACGTAAAAGTGTGTATTTTTATAAGCATTTTTATGTGGGCTCATAAACGCAATTAAATTGTGGCTGGTAACAATTTGATTCAATTCTGAATTGTTTCGACCACTCAAACTCTTTAAACTGTCGACCGGTTTCGAAAGTAAAACTCTTTGTCAGGACGTTCATATTAATAAACATATTCAGATAAAGGAAACGTTTTTCCGAAATAGTTTAAATCAATCGAGTGTTAAAACAAAAAGAAATACGAATGATTTGTGGATGTGGAATAAAAATTGGTTTGATGTTCGAAAATTTTCTTCTCCTTCTTGTGCCCTGTCCGTTCAACGGACGTTGGCTATCATATTGGCTGTACGGACATTGTTTACTGCGGCCTAGAACAGCTCTACGGTAGACTGGCCAAACCACTACCTTAGGTTTTTTAGCCACGAGGTTCTCCTTCTTCCAGGGCCCCGTCTTCCGGCAATCTTTCTCTGCATTATGAGATGCAAGATCTCATACTTCTCTGGATGTCTCATCACATGTCCAAGATATTGAAGTTTTCGAATTTTTATAGTTTTGATAACTTCTTTTTCTTTATCCATCCGAACCATAACATCTTCATTTGTAACCCTGTCCATCCAGTTTATTTTAAGTATTTTTCTGTAGATCCACATCTCGAATGCCTCAAGTCGCCTAATTAGTTCTTCAGTAAGCGTCCATGCTTCCATTCCATAAAATAATATCGAAAACAAGTAGCATCTGACCATTCGCATTCGTAATCCAAGGTTGAGATCGTGACTGCAGAAAATCTTTTTCATGCGGATAAAGGTTGCACGAGCTTGCTCAATGCGGCATTTGATTTCAACCGAAGGATCCCATCTATCATTTACATTGCAGCCCGAAAATTTTAGGTTAATATATATTTTTTTTCATAAGAAGCAATTACTTTGTGGTTAGATATTATGTTATAAAAAATAAAATAAACATTTTGTATGTAGCCACGAATTTATTATTTTATATATATTATAATATTATATTAATAATTACATTATTATATCCTGAGGAAGCATGGTCGAAGCGAAACCGGTAGATATATAAAATAATAAATTCGTGGTTAAAGACAAAGTGTTTGCTTTATTGATTATAAATTTATTTTTATTTTGATTTTAACCTTATGAGTAAAACCTAATAAAATTGTAATGTTTAATTAAATGAAGACAATATAAGTGAAACTCAGATCGAAAATCTGGACACGGAAAAATCAGAGGTGCCAATATCATTTTCAGATTTTTCTGTTTCCAGATTTTTTATTGCATTTCACTTATATTGTCTTCATCTAATTAATTAAAAATTTCTTTCGAATTTAAATTAAAAATTAAATTTATGGTTTCTAACAACGTCAAGATTTGTGAATGTGGATAAGGACACACAGTTTACACATCTTGGAAGAAACTAAAGGTTAGCAAATTAATTGGTTACTACCAACCTAGTAATGTGTTTAATTTTTAGATGTTCTGAAGTCTATTGGGCAGTTTTTTGCATCCCCTCGCTATTTCCCCTCTGTTTCCCTATAATACATATAAGGGCATATCTGACAAATGCGGGATGTTTGTTCTGCCCCGCAAAGTTCCGGAGGGTATTTACCCTGTAAATTTATTCTGACGTGTAGCTCACACAATACACCTGAATATTTCACAACCTGCGCGGAGGCTTTCACGAAATGAAAAAAAAACCACAACGAGCCTTCAGCCTTCCCATTTGCGGCTTTTTTGTAAAACAACCCCAAATATAAAAAGGTTCCCCGCAAGCGTCGGAGGAGGAAATGGTCTGTTTGGATACTTAGGTCCTGCCACATGATGAGGCCTAATCATACATTTATATTCAAAGGACGAAGCCATATCACTGTGTTATTACTTGTTCTATAGAACGGTTATTATTATACGGTTACTTTATTTCATAAATTACGTTGTTAAAACACAATAATACCTACCTACAATTTGAAAATTATTTTGTTTGAAATATTTGATGAACATAATGTTTTTGGAACTTAACAATATAAAGGTTGAGCCCTCGAGGTGATTTTTAATACTTATTTTTATGATTCTTGTGACATTATCACAAACGGTAGAAAAAGTGCAATAACTATTTCTTTATTATTTTTGAACACAAATTAATATTTTTTTTTTTTTTTTTTTTTTTTTTTACATTAACTCCACACAGGAGGCCCTGAGGAAAATAATTTCCCTCAGGGCCTATGTCATCTGGGATGCTGTGTGGAGGGTCTTTTTGAGGAGAGGAAGGAATGAACATTGGTCTTGAAGAGACCCATGTTGTAGGAAGGAGGAAACACAGAGGCCGGCAAATCATTCCACAGCCGAGCTGTTGAACACAAGAACGAGTCGAAGAAACGACCCGTTCTCATGTGACAAATGTCAACCGTGTACAAATGTTGGGCACGCGTTTGGCGTGTTTCCCGACTATGCACCGGTGCCGAAGGGATCAATGATGCTAGTTCCTCGGAGCATCTTCCATTGTAATACCGGTAGAACAAGGATAGCATTCCCACCCGACGCCTGTGCTCTAAAGATTGCAATCCGTCTGTTAAGATGGGAGAATCTATCAAACGGACCGCCCGTTTCTGCACAGAGTCGAGGGTATTTTTCAGGTATTTTGGAGCTCCAGACCAGAGATGGCTGCCAAATTCAACCGTGGGGCGTACTTGTGATTTGTACAAGGTTAGCAGTTGTGTACTATTAAAGTATCTGCGGGCCCTGTACAGTACGCCCAGTTTTTGGGAGGCTAGCTTTACTCTGGCTTCAATGGAGCCCCCATACCTGAGCTGGTCACTTAGGGTTACACCAAGCATATCAATGGAGGGCCTGTTCGGAAGATTGCTTCCGTTGAAAGAGATTAGATTTTCATTTCGATCCCTTTTGGACGTAATCAGACAAGATTGGGTCTTTGAAACATTAAATTCAACGAGATTATTTTTACCCCAAGAGAAAACACTTTCGAGGTAGCCGTCCATTCTTTGCTTCAAAGCCCTACGAGCTGTTGGAGTTTGTGAGCCCTTTGGGGGCTTGTCAAACAAAAAGCTATCATGAACTGTACTGTCATCCGCATAACAGTGAATTGGTGCACATGACAAAAGGTCGTTGATGTGCAACAAAAACAAATGATGTCTTCGTAAAATTATTCTTTATTCTATGGATGTCTTATTCTTAATTTATCAATTGCTTTTGTGTTTAAGAGCGTTTAACCAGCCAGCGGCCGAAAATCCACATTTCGTCGAAAGTTGTTCTTACGATCTCGCAGAGTGGTTACAATGAGAATGATTAATTATTATTCTCCGTACCAGCTTTTTAAAATTATAACTCAAAATCGATTTTATTTCATTCCAAATTTGCTTTAGTTTACACCTACAATCAAAAATGCTGAAAGGCGTGATGATAAAACTATTAAAATAATGTACTTTTTGTAATTATTTTTTGATTATAAGTATTTATCATTTTTTAATAATGTCTAAGTTAAATAAGAATGTAAAAAAATACTGAAATATGTTAGTTTGTAAGTGCGCAAATAAATACACAAACGGACCAATTTTCGTTAAGAAACACATGTACGTATACATTTTTTAACGATTTTATTTAAATTAAAATTAAAATTCTGAAACATGCGATACCCAGATTATGTATTGATTTGTTTTACTGCATGATTATATGATTTGAAATAGGTGTGGTATAATACAAAATCTGTTTTGAAAATTTAACAAATCTGCCAACGACCTATGGTATAACCTTATTATACTAACTAAAATTAAAAAAAAATTCTCAAAATTTAAAACACGCGAATGCTAGATAAAAGAACAATCTTTCGAAATCCATTTATATTTTTTTGAGGAAAAGAGTCAACACGTCTAAAATCTAATTTACAAATGACATATTTCTGGTTTTCGTGGAACTCCATTTAATATTAAAGAAAATTAATTTAAATCAAATTTAATAAAGATAGTATAAAGTTTTGCCACCTTTTTGTTTTTTTATTATTGTGATAGCTGTTTCGGCTTATAATGCCATTTTCAAACAGTGGTTAGACCACTAACAGTGGTTAGTTAGTTAGTTAGTTTTTCAAACAGTGGTTACTTAGTTTGAGACGACTTATCTATATAATTTTGTTTACCCCGCCTATTTTTAATTTTTAAGGTGCCTAAAATGATTTATTACCAGTTAAACCGATTTCCGGAGAAAATAATTGTGACAACAGATTCTCTACATTGTGGGGGACTTTAAAATCAGTTTTTCCCAAATTAAATGTGAATGTGTTCTTACAGTATTTTATTCTTAATCTTAATGAAACAGCTGTCATAAAAAAAACTAAAATGCTTGCAGAACTTCATAATAACACGATTTAAATAAAATTTTAAAAGTTTTATTCTGGCTATTTTATTGGTCTCTTCTTGAGATACCTATACATGAGGCTTTTCATTAGGATGCTACCCATTTTATGAAAATCTTTAATTCAGAAAAACATGTTTAATTTTTAATTCTAGCTTGCGAGTTGACCGCCGAGGGTGTGGCCGCCATATTTGGGCCGGAGTCCATAGAATCTTTAGGGATCGTGGAGTCGATCTGTGAGAACCTGGAAGTTCCCAACGTTCAGTTCAACTGGGACCCAGAACCCGCGGGCAGAGTTACCAAGATGTCCATCAACTTTTACCCGGATCAGAACCAACTGTCTGTAGCGATGGCAGCCCTGGTGGCGGACTATGATTGGAAGAGCTTCACGATACTCTATGAAGATAATGATGGTAAAAAATAATTCGTAAACATTTTTTTTATGAAATAGTAGAAGACAGCAGAGCTAGAAAACAAGAATAATTATTCGACTGAGCACTGTTTTAACAGGACCGTTTTAGATTTCAGATGAACAGATGTCTGTAAATTTCGATACGTTTTTAGATTTCACAGCCAAAAGTATTTTCGTTATTTGTTTTTGTAAAGTACAGCTGGAAAGGTCAAAAGGACTCCTTCAACTAGTCTCTCCGGCCCGCCATGCATTAGGTGGGCAAACACATCCACCGTCAAGACCTTGACAAACCTCATCCCATAAACTCGAGCAGCCTTCCAAAGTCACAAAACGCAGCGAACCACTTGGGGTGAGGTACCCATACTCGCCTCCCTAATTGTAAAAAGTATTTATTTATCAGAATTACCCCCAAGAATCAGCCAAGCCTTCTCAATATTTAAGAAAGTTGTAGAAAAAATGTATTTTTATGTTTTTTGATGTCAAAAAATATAATTATTATAAGTTATTATTATTAGCCCGAAACACTAGTCTACATTGAAAGAATCTCCCGAGGAAAGATACATGCCGCCGACGGGACTTGAACCCGCATCCTTCTGATATCCGGTCAACTGCTCTTTAACCACTGAGCTACGTCGGCTTATCTCCCACCCGCCAAATAATTCAATATACACTAGTGTTCCATTTAACAATTACTGCTTATTACATTTTTCCACCTGCAAACAACCATGTTTATACGAGTATGATAAAGCATTGTAAGTGCTAAATCTTCCAATACGTGGCGTCGAGACAAATTATGTCTACGTTTTTTGGTGAAATATTTTAACTTGTCAAATATTAATTATTTTTATGCATACCAAAAAGGGTATCAATTATTATAAGTAATAATTATTAGCCTGAACCACCCATCTATATTGAAAAAATCTCCCGAGAAAAGATACATGCCGTTTATCAATTAAACATTAGTTTATCAATTAAAAAATAATCCAAAAACATACATAACCTACTTGTACACTACGATACAAACACGCTCAAATGGACGCATATGGCAGAAATAATTATTGATTTGCAAATGAAGTGGTCTTAATAGTACATTCAAACTACTAACTTTGTGAAAATGCAGTTGGAATACTAATTACAAGTAAAAAAGCTAATCGACTGTACTCGTAATTGTCAGCTAGGTTAAAACAATCAGTTTGACTCGAGTAATCGAAGCGTTTTTTTTTTATGAAATTCAAATTCAGCGGTGCATTTTAATCGCAAAACTCTGCCATAAATAATGAAAATATTCGCTCGGGTCCATAAATCAGCGTCTGAATATAAAAGCTTAATAAAAGCTCTCGCTATAAATACATAATTTGCTGGTTTAGTTCGTTAGCGTTATATCCCATCAGAAAGCCACTGACCGGAAAACTTTATTAGTCACTCAATATTTTTTTACGAGGGTAACGTTTTCACAATAACTCTGTGAACCAATACCATGCAAACATCTTTAATGAAGTTTTGAAATATTGAGGGGGAAATGTGGCGGATTAGCTGTCGGATCAGAAAGTAATTGATGATGGAAAATCGTCGATGGTTGATACAAATCGTTGTACTTATAAGCAGTTAATGCTGTGAAATATTGGTTTTTGTTTCCGACAGTAAGTCAGAATACAAGTTAACTGTTTGAATTTATTTTGATGGATGCATCATGAAGATGTTCATTTCAGGTGATTTGATTCTACTTTACGTAGGTACTGCGAATTAACAAAGGCGTCGTCAATAAAAAAATTGACAGTTTTGAGAATGAATTAATACATGATCTACGGGGGCATACATTAATTACGTGAGCAGTTTATTTTCCAATCTAGACCCCCTCCTTGGTGAGATAAATTTGGGCCATTTCGTATATTCTTTTCATTAGACGTGAGATTTTGCTGGACCCCCCCTCCTTTTGAGCTCACGTAATTAATGTGGGCCCCCTATTAAATCCATAATTCGTAATTTTGTTCGTAACTTTTCTTTAATTTTTAATTTTTTACATGAGCTCCACGCATGTGGGTCTGAGATGCTGTGTGGAGGGTTTGTTTTTATGGAAAGGAAGAAGTGGAATTTCTGGAGAGAAAAAAAATGAGGGGTGTTAATAATCTCAGGTCAATGAGTCCAGGAGTAACGGAAGTATGAATCCGCCCCTTCTTCTGCGGTGCAAGGCAAGGGTAGAGAGAGTTCTGCTGGAGAGGTAAAAAGGTCCCCTCAACCAGTCTGTCATACAGTAGATGGGCAAACGCATCCGCCGCCAAGACCCAAACAATCCTCACCCCCTGAATCCGGGCACCTCGTCCGGTCCGGCTGGAGAGGTCGAGGGAACTCACTCAACCAGTCCCTTCCGATCCAGTCCGCTACGCAGTAGATGGGCAAACGCATCCGCTGCGAAGACATAGACAAACCTGACCCCATTAACCCCGGGAAACCTGCCAAGTCACCAAATCGAATCACTTGGGGCAACCTTTGGCAGGGGTATTGGTTATCCAATAAGAGTTCTGCTGGAGCAATAAATGGATTAACTCTACGTTAATTATTTTTCAAAATTTTTAGGTAGTGTAATTCGGGCACCTTATGATTCAGCTCATGTAATTTAATCATATACGTAACCAAAGATATTCAAATACAGAATATCTTTGTACGTAACCATTAATAAAGTTGAGGGTAACGAAAGGAGGCCAAGTTTCGAAAGTTGCATTTTGAAGATTACATTAAAATGTTTTCACAGGACTTGTTCGTCTGCAAGAGGTGTTGAAGCAACATAAAGCCACGGATCCCCCAATAACAGTGAAGCAGCTCGCTATTGGGGAAGACAACAGACCCTTGCTGAAGGAAGTCAGGGCGGCTGGTGAAGTACACATCATCCTGGACTGTGCTGCTGACAGGATCCTTGACTATCTAAATCAGGCCAGCGAGGTCAAACTCATGGAGGACTATCAGGTTTATGGATTTGTTAATACCTCTTTCCAGTATCTTATAAGGATCGAGAACTTTTTGAAGTGAAACTTCTTTAGCACTGTTTTGAAACTCGATGAAACGGAAACGATACTAAAAAGAGACAATCACATACTATATATATACGATTTAGCCTGCGAGAGAATGAGATAGAATGTACAGTACCTACCAAGCGTCATTGGCCGCTTTGATTATGAACTTACTTTTCAAGGCACCTATTGGTTGAGGTTGTGTGGGTAAAGATTTCATTTCTACCGCGTGTGAACTGCACTTGATTTTTGATGTGAATACCGCACAAGAGTCCCAACTGCTCCCGTCTGGAGCCAGTGAGACTACGGAATTCCCATTTGGGATGTTTCGTGAGGCTGAAGGCAGTGGAGAGGGATAGGAGATGGGAAAGAGAAAGGTGCATAAGTATCTGGCTATTCAGATCTGGTAATCAAACACGGTTAAAACCATTTCAAGCAACGGTTCAAATCTGAACCTAGCTTATACACCAGAGCGATACTGAGAGTATCTTCCACTCTGGAACGTGCCGCAAATAGACTGCATTGAGTGTATATTATATTTAATAATTTATTTGTTATTTTTTGAATGAATACCGCACAAGAGTCGCAACTGCTCCCGTCTGAAGCCAGTGAGACTATGGCATCCCCAATTGGGGTATGTTGTGAGGCTGAAGGTATTGGGGAGGGGAAGGAAAAGGGAAGAGGAAGGTGGGGAAGTACCTGGCTATTCAGATCTGGTCATCAAACACGGCTAATGCTATTTCAAGCAACGTTTCAATTCTGAATGGTGGTCTTACACCAGGGCGATACTGAGAGTATCTTCCACTCTGGAACGTGCCGCAAATAACATAAATTAATCACACAAAATTTATTTGCGCACGCCGGATTGCCAGTCAACAGCCTTACCCCTCGTCCACGGAGGTCGTCAATTTCCTTACCGTATTTTCAATATTTCGTGTAGTCAAGTGTAGTGTATTGAAATGTTGGATAATGGTCTGCAAATTCTTGTAGGATATACTCGTACATCGAGTCAAAAGTATTTAATATTATTTATTTATTATTTATTTATTCTTCTCGGGATGATCAAAAGAACGTTGGTGGAAGACTTATAAAATTTAAAAAAAAATGTCTGTCTTTCTTTCTGGTTTAGGTACATTATAAAATACACAAATGTCTAAGTAATGGTCTATTTAACGGAGGTAAAAAGATAAATTAATAAAATTATAGAGTTGTTGAACTTCTTTGTGCAAATGTCTATCTACTATTATGTAACTACGAAGGAACATGAAAAGTATTTATTGTACCTACTGATGTTTATTACAGGTACATTATACATTATCTTTCTGCATTGTAAAAATTCAACTTGTTATTAAAAGCTTCACGGAGGTTAAATAAGGACTGGTGATCCCTATTTACAAAGCAGGAGACAAAAAGGAAATAAATAACTATAGACCAATCACATTATTAAATTCACTATCAAAGATCTTCGAAAGAGCATTAAAAAACCAAATTATAAAATACCTTTAAGAAAACAAATTAATCTCGGATAAACGATACGGATTTAGAGAAAAAGAGGTACCAAAGAGAATATGTAATAGATTATATACATAGCAACCTAGATCAAGGGCAAAAATGCATAGCGATATACCTAGACTTAGCTAAAGCCTTCGATTCAATCTGCCACAAAACCCTATTTAAAAAATTAGAAAACATTGGTATCTTAGGCAAGGAACTCCAACTAATGAAAAGTTATATGAGCAACAGAACCCAACAAGTTAAAATTAATCACCATACTAGTAAACCACTGCCAATTACATATGGAGTTCCACAAGGAAGCATACTAGGGCCCGTGCTATTCACTATCTACATAAATGAACTCTGTAATATGGAAATAGATGGAGAAATAATTAGTTATGCGGACGACACAGTATTACTCTTCAAATCTAAAGACTGGAACAATGTGTATAATACAGCACAATTAGGAATCACGCGAGTGAAAACATGGTTAGACACAAACATACTTACATTAAATATATCGAAAACAAAATTCACAACGTACAGTATAAATAGCATGGGACAGCCAACAAATAAAACAAACACCATAAAAATTCACGATTGTTCAAACACCAAAAACTGCGACTGCCCTGCTAGAGTAAAAACTGACCAAATAAAATATCTAGGAATCATAATTGACCATAATCTCAAATGGGCACATCATATAAATCATATCACCAATAAACTCCACAAAACAATACATCTTTTCCTAAACATAAGAAACATATACAAACTAAAACAAATGAAAACAATATATTTTGCCAATATATTTTGCCAATCTATAATAGAATATGGAATCATTGTTTGGGGAGGAGTAACAAACTCAGCTATTGCTCATATGGAAACCACACAGAGAACCATCTTAAAGGTTATACTAAAAAAACACAGAATGACTGACACAGACCAAATACTCAACATGTTCGACGGACTTATATACAACAATTATACATACAAACACTTCTTAACTCTTTGACCAAAAACACAAACTCCAACAAACTCAAACCATTAATAGACCAGTTAGACAAGCATACATACAAAACTTAAAAACACCGACGATAAACACAAGCTTTGGACAAAGACATCACAAATACCAGGCAATAAAAGCATTCAACCATCTTTCACTCGATTTAAAAAAAGAAGAAAACAAAAAACTTTTCACACTCAAAATTAAAAGATGGATTAAAGACCAAAAAAGGCAACTTTACAAAAAAATCACAACATAAAAAAAAAATAAAAACACATAGACATAAGCACCATTGCAATACTCACTAATATATAAAACCTTTTAATTTCACTATCGGTTTATATGTATCTATCCTATTTATTATAAATAGGATAGATACATATATGTATGTTTATATGTATCTATCCTATTTATTTTATTTTATTTATTCTATTGTTTTATTTTAGTGTTATTTTACTCGATTTTGTTTTGCTCTATTTTCCTTTTTTTAAATTCTCATATGTTATTATTGAGTTTCTTTTTTCTTTAGTTTTTATTTTATATGTATCATAAATTAAAAAAAAAATCATATCAAACTGTAAAATGAGGTCCTCAGCACGGGTAAAGCACCCAGTAAGGCCCACATTTGTCAAATATGTAACACACATGTATAAATCAGGTGAATCAAATAAAAAAATAAAAAAATAAATAAATAAACAAATATATAAAAATGATCAATATTCAGACGTATCTATGAATTATTTCATCCGATTTCGGCTAATTTTTAGTGTTATTGCCTAATCAAGATTCTTCCGTACTTCTTTGCCTCTATTTTAGTAATGCAAGTGGGCATTTGAATACTTTAGTGTTTTACTAGACTGTTTTTGTCTCTTTCAGAATTATATCCTGACGTCTATTGACGCTCACACCATCGACTTTGGTGAAATGAAGAACGGACGGTCGAACATAACTGGATTCAGGATGTTGGATCCCACCAGTTACGAACTGCGAAGTGCTGTGAGAGACTGGGAGATGGGAGAGAAGATGAACAACCGACCAATCGACATCCAGCCAGAAACTGTCAGAGTAAGTAATAATTGTCCAACTTTTAAGAAAAAAAAACTTTTATTGCAAGTTTTTACTGATTTACGCCAGTGTAAACTTTTTTAATTAACTGGAAAAAAATTGTAAACCAGCTTGGTGCAGCCTTAATGAACGACGCAGTCACTCACTTCAGCAAGGCTTTGGTAGACTTGTATGAATCTCAGGGCGTGGAGACCATGCCAGTTCCTTGTGACCAGCCCAATATATGGACTCACGGATTGGGGCTGGTGCAGTACATGAAAGTGGTGAGTAATATTAAAATTTTATTGTATTTTAATAAATTGTGGCTATGTGACAGATGAGGTTCTTAATTTATCCATAAGTCACAAATATCTGGACATTAAAATTAAAACATATTTACGGTAGCAAGGGTCTAATCGATCTAATCTAACTCGACTACCACAACACGGGCATGTTCCTAGCACAGTGGTCGAAAAATCCTCAAATTATGTAGGACAAAAGCCGGATACTTGTCCCAGTGGGATACATGCCGCAGTTTTGAATATACTATGTTAGAGATGTTGGTGGCATTAGCGCTTTACTATAATTCGAAGTGCTCCTCTCGCAGGCCTCAGTGACATGTAAACTATTGGAGTAGGCGCACGCGTTTTGTTTGTGTGAACGAAAATATTCCGCGGCGAAACTTTGACGGGCGGCGAAATTATATTGGCAAGTAAATTTTAATGAATATTTTTATAACTGATTGTAGTTTCGGTCAACTTTTTGTTTCAATGCATGCATAAGGGTTTATTACGATTTATTGTTGAATAGTTTTTATAAAACGCAAATAAAAAGGGCAAGAATCCGTACCAAAAAGGATAGTCGCCCGGTTTTTTTGTGGATAGTCGCTCTAGGGAAATCTTGAATTATTAAAAATGATAAACACTAATACGAATAAAAAAGTTTCAGTTGATGATTATTGTACAGAATGTTTTGAGAATAACAATTTTAATAAATCTAAATCAGATTGGATTCAATGTGAGATGTGTCGAATGGGGTTAACGGAACTTATATAACATTCAAAACACATTGCATGAGATGTGGAAAGTTGAAACTCCTGGCTTCTTTTGGTAATTAATGCTAATGACAAAGCTAATTGCAATATTGTTCTATCTTTAAGATAAATATTAATATTTTACTAATAACTTACGTGACTTAAAGTTTCGAGGCTATTTTTATAGTTTAAAACGTTATAACTTAATACTATTTCATAATTTTGGTAAATATTTTGATTAGTAGTTAATAAATAAGATTCAACTTTGTATAAACCACTTATATAATGCGTAAATCCGACCGGTTCCGGAACAAACGTTCCTTCTTCAGGGAAAGCTTATACTAATTTGACAGTTTCGAACAATGTTTTATTATGGTAGGGGTGGAGCCGTTGCTAGTTATTAATGTAGATTGGGTGAGTAGGTATTAATGTAGAGTGGGTGGGTAGGGGAACAAATCCATGATTGGGCTGTAAGACAATATTTTTTGTTTGTTGATAAAAGATTCATTATTTTTAAGGGATTTTTTTAATTTCCAAGTCTTCTAAGTTATCTAAACGTTTTCCTTTATGATTAATATGAAGAATATTTATCCCTGTATTTTTATCAAAACTATGGTTATTTTCAATGATATGGTTAGCGAACTCAGAAAAATTATTATTATTAAGACACCTTAAATGTTCTAAATTTGTTTCTATCTGAAAAAATAATAGTCAGGCGTCTATCCCCGTACGATCTAACACCGTAAGCATTTTTAACGATAGGCTACTGGGTATTCGCCACAGTAGGCAACTATCTCCTTTTTGAGAGGTAAAAAAAGAACAGGATTTACTCAAAACCTATATTAATTATGTTTACAAAAATAGGCTAATATGAAAGATTAAACACCTACATTTTAATATACATGTTGCATCATTCTTAAATAATAGAGCTTTTTTGAAAAGTGGGGCTTCTATCCGGCTTTTTATTTACTAACTAGCTGGTCCCGGCATGCGTTGCTATGCCATTTAATAAAGAAATTGTTTCTCCCTGAGTGTCCTTTCCCATTCGTCCCGTTCCCCTTCCGCCTTCCCGTCTTCCCACTCCGTCACCTCCACCTTCCCTCTCCCCACTCCACTCCCCCCCCCTTCCCCCGTCCCGCGAACCCCCCCCCCCCTCCCAGGTCCCCCTCCCCCCTCCTGCGTTTCCCTACCACCTTCCGCGCCTTCCCTCTTCCCTTTCCCGCCCCCTTGTCCCACCAACCCTCTACCCGCGTTCCATATATTCAATCCCAGTACATTCAGTTTTTAAACAGCCCGCGTGCCACCTTTTACAATTTTTATTCAAATTTCCATTTTTCATGTATATTAAATTTGGTACCTAACATAGGTACCTACCTATTTAAAATATCTGAAATTCTTGGTTCGATTCAAAATATTAGGGGAGTACCTACTTTAAATAAATTTTTCAACTTTTCAAAAATAGAATCCTGATTGAACATTCATTCATTGTTTTGCAAAATGTCATTCTCTAACACGCAAATTGTCAAACGTGTGATGTTTTCTGTTATTATCTAATTTTCTGCGCAATTTTGTTAATTTTTCTCTCCTTAAGAACCATCCTCGTACTTCAAGGAATATTCTAAAAAAAGAATTAGCGAAATCGGTTCAGCTGATCTCGAGATTTGCGCTTACCAACACATTTAGCGATTCATTTTTATATTATAGATTGACTTACCCTAATTACAAAGCAAATAAAAAAGAAAATTACAAGTGAGCAGTTGAAGAAGTGAAATCTTCAGAAATCTGAAGTAGACAAGAATGGAGAGGCAACGATGCACAGCACAAAGAGGAAACCGATTATTATATCTCATTCTCTCGCAGGTATTAAAGAAGCATTCTCACAATGGTACTAAAGAAGTTTTCATTTTTTATTGAAACTACCACGTAAGTAAAAACATTAATTGAACATATAATATTTATTGCTGACTTTTTCAAATCTTTAACCAAAACAAGATTTGGAAAGGAAATTTTAAATATTCATCCCACAATAATCTGGGGTTTAATTCTTCATTTCGAACCTCAATTATTCGCAATAGTATAACAACCAAAATCTTGGTATTGCAACTGAACGCAACGTAGTCGTCGAAAGTAAAGGCAATGAAGAACGACATTACCCCTAATGAATCTGTACTGAATTTGTACATCCAATCACTCATCAGTAAATGAAAAACGTATATTGCATGGTTTTACGTTGGGATCAAACATATGGTAAATAAAAGATGGATATTCATGATAACAAACGACAATAATACCACAGAGGAGATCCAGAAGCGCATAGTGAACGCAAATCGCTGTTATGTCCGCCTACGAAACCAAATAAAATCCAGACTGCTATCCAGAAATTCGAAGATATTAGTGCACAAAACACTTATCAGACCAGTACTCACGTACGCAGCTGAGACGTCTGTACTAACTAAGAGGAATGAGCGAGCACTGGAAGTTTTTGAAAGGAAATTTTTGAGGTGCATCTTTGGACCGGTTCTAGAAAATGGAATTTGGCGCGGATGTTGCTACAATGAGCTATATACTCTGTATAAGGAATTAAACGTTACATAATTTATAAAACTGGGAAGACTTCGGTGGCTGGGTCATGTGGAGAGAATGACCGAGCATCAAGCGCCAAAGTCCCTGCTGAACTCAAGACCGATAGGGCGAAGGAGCCTAGGAAGACCTAGGTTAAGATGGAGCGACAATGTCCTCAAAGATATATCTATCTTGGAGCTTCTAAACTGGAGAGAGTTGGCAAAAAACCGAGATGAGTGGAGGAAGACTCTTGAGGCGGCCAAGACCCACCAGGGGTTGTAGAGCCAAGAGTGATGATGATGATGATTCATGGTAAAACCATCAATTACATTCGCTTGGCGAACGTAAGTAGAAGACTTCAAGAATGTCTGGAAAACGATAAAAGTCCGACAATGACGAATAAGAATTATAGTGAAATTCTGAATAATAGTGTCGCAATGTAACAACTTTACTATAAATACCCTGATATGACTACTTTTGGTACCCGCACAGCATAATTTATTTTAACCATCGCCTTTTATACTTAAAGTTGTGTACTAGTTCCATGAGACGGGGGAATTATCCAATGTATTTTGTTAATATTTAGTTTGTTATAAAACTATGTAGCGTTATTTTGACAGGACGTAAAAGTCACAAAGCATAATATACAGATAAGTAGTATGTCCAAAAAATACATAACCGCCACCGGATAAGCGAACCATGTTATTTATTTAACCGCTATATATTTTACAACAAACGAATATGAGTTTGGGAATTGAGGAAAAATCTTTGTGGAATAGTTATTGCAAACAATATCAATTTGTGAGGCAGGCATGAGTACCGCCGCCTCGGGAATCATTAATTTCACAACTAATACATCTGCCATGTTTGTATGTTTAATGCGTTAGGTGAGGTGCCCGGATTCATGGGGGGAGGATTGTCTGGGTCTTGGCGGAGGACACGATTGCAACCTACTGCGTGACAGGCTGGATTTGTAGACTTGTTGAGGGGACTTCTTTACCTTTAGACCTAACCTAAAAATCGCCAGCAGCTATCTCTTGAGCATCGCCTTGCACCACAGTGGGAGAGATGGATTCATACTTCCGTTCATTCTGGACACACTAATCCTTAGATTCCTACCCACCCCATAATCTTTTCCTTCTCAGATCGTCCTCTACTTCCTTTCATTAAATCATTACCATTCACACAGCATCCCCAAAGATGAAATAGGCCATGAAAGAAATTATATGGTATGGGTACCGCCACCCGGGAACCGTTTATTGGATTACCAACACTCCTGCCAAGTGGTTATGACTTAGCAGGGGTTTCCGGGTTCATTGGTTCCGGGTACCTGGGGTGAGGTTTGTCTAGGTCTTGGCGGCGGATCGTTTTGCCCACCGACTGCATAGCGGGCCTATATCGGAAGAGATTTGTTAAGGGAGACCTTTTGACCGCCAGACTCTCTCTACCCACCGCTTTGAACCGCAGTAGGAGGGAAGGATTCTTACCAACCCCTCGTACCTTTTTCCTTTCCAGAACTTTCTCACCTTCCTTTCCCTAAAAAATACCTCCACACAGCAACCCCAAAATGACACAGGCCTCATGAGATTTTTTTCCATCTGTATGGAGATAAAGTAAAAAATAAAATTCAGAGGGTGCACCTCACACATGAACTGAAACCTTCAGAAAACTAAAGTAGACAAGAGTAGGGAGGCCACGAAGCACCGCACAAAGAGGTGACCGATAGACTACGAAGAACCGCACAAAGAAAAAACCGATTATATTGTCACATTCTCTCAAAGGTTAAATCCTGTGAGAGAATGAGATCCCGTTTGTCTCTTTTTAGTGTCGCTATTTTTCGTTTCACCGAGTTTCAAATCACAACAGTGCTAATGAAGTTTTCACTTCAAAAATTACAAGTGAAACCTTCAGAAAACTTAACTCGTCTGTTTGTTTCGGAATAAATACATCCCAAAACACGTAATCGCGTTATACTTTCATAAGACCAAAAACGTCCCGAGCGACCTCACATTTTAAAAGCTATATATCTCTCTTCCTCTCATGCAAACATATGTATTTTTCTTTTAACCAGACAGAGAACGAAATAATGCTTCTTATTGTCTTTAAAATATGAAAGCTCTCTTGCATAGATATTTTACAATCTCGATCCAAAGAGACAGTTTCAGAATTTACACGCAAAATCGCGGCTTCCGGATTGTGAGGTGCGAATATATTGAGCCAAGCAGACTGGTTTTAGACAAGAGTGGGGAGGCTACGAAGCACCGCACAAAATCCTATGGATGCATGTGTTAGTCTCTTTTTGGTGTCACTATTTTTCGTTTCATCGAGTTTCAAATCACCACGGTGCTAAATAAGTTTTCTCCTCAAAAAATTGCTATATTCCATAATCAGGTAAGTACGCACTCCTGTCACCCATTTTACCCTTCTGACAAAATATACAGGCTGTCCGAAATTATCTCGCCGCTTCACTGAAATAAATAGGCTGTCACCAATAATACCCCTCGGACTAGCGATGGCAACGCTAGTTATTCTATATCAGATTAACCGGTCGACATTGGACGCCCAAAGTGCATCACTTTCCGACTGCGCCTGCTATATATAAATTCGTCTGATGGAAATGCGTGTGTCCAGCGTAAATTGAGTTTTATTTTTGCTGGGTTTGGGCTTTTAGTTTTTCAATAGTACCTACCTAAGTCGAAAATTTATTTGTTCGATTAAAAAATAGAGGACCAGCGGATGTCTTTAAACTGCCCATTTATTTTTTGTATTTCTTGGGCATTAACTATGTAACAATTTCTAGACATTTTGTGTTATTTATTTGATATAGTATCTAACATTTTTAAATACAATTCAGCAATGTCGGCCTCACTGGGTAGCTCACCTGTGCCTCCATTTGATATAATATCTAACATTTTTAAATACAATTCAGCAATGTCGGCCTCACTGGGTAGCTCACCTGTGCCTCCATTTGATATAATATCTAACATTTTTAAATACATATCAGCAATGTCGGCCTCACTGGGTAACTCACCTGTGCCTCCATTTGATATAATGTTTAACATTTTTTAATACAATTCAGCAATGTCGGCCTCACTGGGTAGCTCACCTGAGGCCTCCATTTTAAAACAAAAATTTATACATAATACATTAAAAATAATGCTGCATAAAAAAAGTAAGCTAAAATTAAACTAAAAATAAAAAATTATAATTAAGGTAAAACTGTAGGTAAAATGTATTTTTTTATGATGTGTTTTATATTGGTTTGGTGTATTAGGTGTACGTGTTTTAATCTTATCGTGTTATGAGATTTTGGTAATATTGTCTTTTTTGTTCTTTAATCCATTTTTTAATTTTGGGAATGAATTTATTTTTGTTTTCTTCTATTTTATGTTCAAGGGTAAGACTGTAGAATGCTTTTATAGCATGATAATTTTTTTTATAATTTTATTTATCTTAAAAAATGGAACATGTTATAGTGTTACTTTTCCTCCATGAAAAGCATTTGCTTGTGGATGGAGGAGCTTGTGGATACATTTTAAACATGTACAATTTATACAGTCAGGTGTTTCACATAATATTTACACAGATTCACAGTTAATATACATATACCGTTAAAACCCAATTTAATCATATCGCAATCAAGATCCTTTAACTAAAAGATAAAATCATCCACATGTATTCAGTAATAAGTAAAATAGGTATAATTTTTAGTGTAACATTCATGTGGTGATGAGGAAGCAGCAATTTTCCCGTTGGTGATTTCTCTAAAATGTTTTTTGATGGAGTTCAACAATTGTACTTTGTCATTAATGCTTCTGATTTCTACTGGAAGGTTATTAAAGAAGTATTTTCCTTGGTGTGTATAATGGTGTTGGGTAAAAGACGTGTTTAGTTTGGGGCATACAAATACATGTGTAAGTCTTGTACGATTTTCAGTTATGAAATAGAATTTATCTTTTTCTTTTATAATTTGAATGATTGAATTTTTCTTAAATAAGTTTTTAAATGTTGGAACTTTGAATTCTTCGAATATGCGTTCAGTTGGGAAGTCTGGAGTAGTGGATAGTGCTTTTGTCCAAAGTTTGTATTAACTGTCGGAGTTTTTATGTTATTTTTGTACGATTGTCTTGTCAGTTAGAGATATTTTGAGATTGTTGAAATTTGTTTTTTTGGTCGAAAATGTAGTTTAGTAGAGTTTTAACGTATAATTGGCGTATATCTAGTTAGTTACAACTGTTGAATATTTTGGTCTGTATCAGTTAGTCTATGTTCTACTTGCAGTATTTAATTGAAGCTTCTATAATACTTTTAAGCGATCAAATTTTCAAAACAAAAATACATGATTTTTTATGATTTTGCATTATTTCGCATGGCTTCATCGCTGCGACACGACAAGCAAGTTAATAAATTAATGCTTTCAACAGTGATAAGAAGGCCCCACACTTTATTTTGTCGTTTTGCTAGTTTGGAGCGGCTCAGAGCGTTCTGCAGGCTTCACGTCGACGGAGCCTTAATTTGATGCAAATATCTCCTTCAGATGCTCTCTCCTAACGGAGTTTTACCGTCTCAACCCCTCAGTCCTCGAAACTATTTTGTCGGAAGATTAAAATATTTCCACTTTGCGATAAAACCCAAATAAATTAAACATTTCTGAACGCATCTGTACACTAAATACTGTTTTTGAAAGGTGACGAAACACGCTTTCATATTTTATGATTTCAAATAAATATATAATTTTTAAAATACAAAAATTTTATAGCAAACATAAAATTTTTTAAAAATGGCTTATATTACGTTTTTTACGCAAATATATTATCAACCTTATCATCAGCTCTTTTTTATCGTTTTATAAAAATAATTAATAAAAAATTTACAATTTTTTTTAAAAATTGCGGTTGGCAACTTTAGTTTCATAAAGGTGTATATTTTAACTAGTTTGTGGTTACCTTTTAGATTTGTATATAAAGCGTGCTAATTTCTCTTTCTAACACTGCTTAGATCATATTTCTATCCATTAAAGTAAGGGAGACACAACGATTTCTATGAGACCTGTATGAGTTATTCCGAAAAGCGAACAGAATAGCATGAGGGGTTATAGTCACTCTTCATTTTTATTTTTCAGATTTTAAGTGTCTGTAGAAAGTGAGACTATGGAATCTCCAATTGGGGTACGTTGTGAGGCTAAAGGTAATGGGGAAGGGAGGAGTTGTGAAAGATGAAGTTGGGGATTGGGAAAGGTATTCAGATCTAATTTATTTATTTATTTATTTATACCGGGTTTTACAGATGTTTACACTTACGTGAGAACTATCCAGTTATAAAAACTCAGTTATTTCACAATTATAAAAATCTACAATTAAATAAAGATACATACTAATAACCAAACATATTTCAAGCAACGTTTCTATTCTGAATAGTGGTCTTACACCAGGTCTATACTGAGAGTATTTTCCACTCTGAAACGTGCCGCAAATATACTATATATTATTTTTAATGAATTAATTGTGAAATAACACAAATTAATCAAATAAAATTTATTTGCGCACGCCGGGATTTGATTCGATGACCTCGGATTGTAAGTCAAAAGCCTTACCTTTCGTCCACGGAGTAAATATGTTGGAAGCCGTTGGATTATGAGTGTTGACGGGGGAGTTTAATTAAGGGCAGGAAGTAACCCGGAAATACGTCATTTCACGGATGAGCGCCGATTAGAATCTCATTTAGGTGAAACTGGAAAACTGATATAAACACCAGCAGATTTGTAGTCACGTCACTTCCGGCCAGAACTAATCAATGATGAATCCTTGCCTTTTACATTGAACATTTTACAGTGAATTGGAATAGCGAAATATCACCAAACCACTGAATATAAAAAATACATACCTACTAGTTGTAACGAACAATATCGTAACACGAGAGAGATGGTGGACTGTAAATCTAATTTTTGTGAAACGAGGCTATTGACTGCGTTTTTTAACCTCAATCACAGGAATTGGCAAATGGAAGGAAAAAATCCCTACCTTCGATGAGGTGATCTGCTGTTTCGGGTCGATTTTGATTCTGGCTTCACTTCAATAACGGCACAACTATAGGTCACAATTACCGAAAAGTTCATCTGCTGTTTCGGGTCGATTTTGATGCTGGCTGCATTTCACATCAATAATGGCTCAACTATAGGTCACAATTTCCGACACTTTTTGATATATAAAAGAGTATTTTATAATTAATAGCGAGATTTTGAAAGCGAGATGTGAACGATATCACTGCGATTTTTCAACTAATTTATGTATGTAAATTTAGATTTTGTGCAATATTGTAGATGTGTTCTACAGTAGGTAGAAAACACGTTAGTCTTCTTTGTTGTAACTAAGTAGGGACTTTCAAGGAAAGGAGGAAGACAAAGGAAAAAATAACACTGAAGGACTTGGGAACATGGGTTTTGTTTTTAAACTGTTTCAGAATTAAACACTAGTAATACATCCACGCAGATTCGAATGGAAATGAATTTACAAAGCTTTTTTGGTTCTAGCCCATTTAGCACGCGCTCTGACTCTTTTACACTTGCCTTAACATAGTTAACTGCTATCCCATTTGATAATCATAATGATCGTGGAACACAGTTTTCCATTTATTTATTTACTTGTATATACGGGTATAAAGAAAACAAGATGCACGTAATAAGTTTGTGGAACAGTAATCTTGATATAAAATTTTGCTCGTCCATTGTGGAGTACTGGAACTAGCAGAGGAAGGATGAAAGTAGACTGGATGCTGTAGACATGAGATCCCTGAGGCATATGGTGGTAAAACCATGTACGATCGTGTGAGAAACGTAGAGATTCGCAAAGAATGCAAGGCTGATGTAAGCGTAATGAGTAAGATTAAGAAAGGAACCCTTCGATGGTTTGGTCATGTAGAGCGAATGAACGAGGAAAGGAGTGTAAGGAGATTATATGACGCAAATGTGAATGCTATAAGTCAGGGACGCCCGAGAAAGATATGGCACGAAGTGAATCAGATACTTGAGTCGGGCCATGTCAAGAGTCAGAATAACAGAAGAGCATGTATGAGACGATGTGTGAATGTGAACGAGGTAAGGAGTGTGTGCCAAGTGTCCTCCCTCTCTGCCTACCCCTGCGGCGAAACTGCGTCATGATCAGTCAGTTAAGTTTATAGAACCCTTGCAGAAGAATAGAAGGTATTATATTAATAGAAGGGTCTGGTGTCTTAATAAAAGCAATTCCGAGGCAAATAACATTTTTTAGAATCATCAACAAACTTCGTTTGGTTGGTGAGTTCAAATTGGTTTGTGAGTTATTTGTCCAAAAGAAGTCTTAGAGTGAAAACAAATGATACACATTCTTACAAATTTATAGCAACTAGCGGAGTGCCGCAAGATTCCCATTTAGGGCCCATTTTTACTATATTTATAAATGATATTGTTGATATATTTACTAACATAAACGTGCCACTGTTTGCCGATGACATGAAACTATATAAAGAGAGTAACCACATTAATGATTGTATTACACTTCAAACTAACTAAATATATCTTTTTTAATGGTGCTCTATCAACAAACTAGCATTAAACATAAACAAATGCCAGTTCTTTCATTTTTCCAAAATAAATAATCCTATATTTTTTCAGTATTAATTAAATGATGAAAATTTAATTTATGTCAGTGAAATTATGGATCTAGGCATTATGTTCGACAGTAAACTCATCTTTGCATGTCATATTTATAATATTATCGACAAATCCCTAAACACTCTTTGCTTTGTTTTGAGAGCTGCAAAAGATTTCAATGATTTAGGCACATTAATTATGTTATATAAAATCCTTGTCAGATGTCAACTTGAATATAACTCTATGTTATGGTCTCCCTTTTTCAACATTCATTCAGACAACATTGAAAAGATTCAACGGAAGTTTCTAAGGTTTATAAACTATAATTTGCATATTCCTATACTAAACATTGATTACAATTATCTCCTGGATTAAATGCCTGAATGAAACTTTCAGAAAGAAGAATAAGCGCAGATTTAATACTATTACATAAAATACTGCATTACAAAGTTGACTGTTCTGAATTATTTCAATTTATCAATATCCATGTTCTCAAAAAATCATGTCGGGATTTATTACCCTTTTACTTCAAGTGCTTATAAAAATTCTCCATTTCCGAGACATCACATAAATATTCTAATCTAGGTGATATTCTAATCTATTTTATCTTAAAACAAATCAGTTTAAATCTTGTATATTCTATCACTTTTAATCTTGTAGACACAAATAGATTTACGTAATTTCTGAAATTTTTGCTTTATTGAATATGAGACTTATTCATTTTTACATATGCATTTTTATTTTTTTAAATACTTTTGTTGTTACATTGTATTATGTATTTTTCTTTCTCATTATATTATATTTTCTTCATTGTTTGATACTCAACTTATAAAGTGTAATGTAAAATCCCCTCAGGACGAGTAATAAATAAATAAATAATATACCTACTGCCTTGCGGGATTTGATGATCTCGGTTCAAAGGAATCTTAATAAAAGCAATTCCGAGGCAAACAATATCTTTTCAGCAGACTTCATTACAGTCACACATCTAGTAACAGCTCATGACCAGTGTTATCGTCTTTGCGTGGCAATTGCGCAATTATCTAATAATGCATGTCTTTGTTTCAAAAAGCCTGTAGGTTGCATTTGTTCTGGTTGTACTGTATTGCGAAGCGACTAATAATTATTCAAAGCCCTCACGACATTTCCGCGCTGTGAGGATGTATGAGAGGATCGCACTGCATTATGATGCAAATTCAGTTCAGAGTTTTCAGGGAACGATATTTTCAGGACTTAGGGAACAAATGGACAGCACTTAGATTATCAAACATAAAGGATGTGTAGTTTTAGTAATTGAGCACTGTAATATCTGCCTTTTTTGTGAACGTAGCCACAAAATTCGGTTAAGAAGTCCTTTGAAAGTTTTATTCGTGCTCTGTGAACTGTGACCCATGGTGAAATAATAACAGAAGAATATTATCTTCGAAATGTTATGAATTGTTTGTGTTCTGTGGAACAACTGCCCATTCCAAAAGTATTTTTGAGAAGTTATATATTATAATTTTTAATCAAATCTAGATTAAAGGTTAATATTATGAAGTATATTATTATGCAATTATTTAATATTTCATTTTGAATTTTCTTTTTATTTCTCTTCACTACGTTTATATTGTTTATATTATTGAAAAAAAAAAAATTTAATATATTTACATTCATGAGAAACTTCTTGTACATCCCAACATAACTTTAATAGTAATAGTCTAAGTAAAAGTCAATATAATAGACAAAACAATATTTCATGTAATAAATCTGCTCATTCTGACTGTCCTAGAAAGGGTAAAATTCCTAGTTGGACAGCCAAAGATTATTGTAATATGTAATGTATTAAAAAAAATAAATCTATATATATATATAGGTACATATAAAATAAATAAATAAATATAACAACATTATGTATGTATGCATGTGTGTAAATGCACATGTTTTTATATTCTTTTATTTTGTTTTTTTATATTATTTTTTTATCTTTTTATTCTTATGTCTACTTTGATACATATATTTTTCACTAAATAAAAATTGTTATTTACCCGCCTCGGAACAGACTTTGTCTGGTGAGGTGGGTAAAAGAAATCTATGTACATACATGAAAATAAAATAAAAGCCCGGGTTTGCGGCACTGAAACTGAAAAAAAAAATTACCTTCTTCGATTCACATTTTGATTTTATGAAATAATAAAAATATAATAGACAGTTGTGTCGGGTTAATACAAATGTAAACTTTTGCTGCAACCTGTAACTACGTAGGAAAGCTGTTCTTTTATCAGCTGAACAGCAATATCAAATGATACAGCGTTGTGACCACGCCGCCGCCGGTTATAAAGCTTCTGCCCAGTGAACAATGCAAAATAAATGTTGTTAATTTAAGATCCAGGCAACAAAGGCATTGAATATTTAATACAATACTAAAGAATGTCTACTATGTGGTTCGGTTTACTACAACATTTGGTTTTTTAATCTATGGACGGATATCCAAAAATTATGAATTCTTTAAAAATATTACCTACATTATCCAACTGTTTTTGCTTTTTTGCTCGTTTTATTGTTTACCTAGCTTTATCGCTGAAAGCTTAGGCCAAAAAAATGATATTAGGTGAACCCATCCTTACACTTTTCGATATGAACAGTATTGGCCCTGAGGGGCTTTCACAGTATAGTTTATAAGTTGAGTATCAAACAAGGAAGAAAACATAATACAATGAGAAACGAAAATACATCGACGCTTGAAAGGAAAAGTGGTTAAAGTGCCATGCAGCTGGAAAGGAAAAGTGGCTGAGGCGCCATACAGCTGTATAGCACTTGAGACATTTTTCTTTTCCAGCTGTATGGCGCTTTAGCCATTTTTCCTTTCCAAGTTGACATAATAATACAATGTAATAATAAAAGCATATAAAAAATAAAAATACATATGTAAAAATGAATAAGTCACATATTCAATATAAACAAAATTTGCAGAAATTATGTAAATCTATTTGTGTCTAGAAGAATAAAAGTTATAGAATATACAAGATATATACCGATTAGTTTTAAGATGAAATGAATGAGTCTCGAAAACGGAGAATTTTGATAAGCTAGTGTCCTTGAAGTAAAAGGGTAATAAATGTCAACATGATGTTTTGGGAACATGGATATTGATAAATTGAAGTAATTCAGGACAGTCAATTTTGTAATGCAGTATTTTATGCAATAGTATTAAATCTGTGATTATTCTTCTTTCTGAAAGTTTCAATAGAGACGTTTTATCCAGGAGGTAATTGTAATCAATGTTTAGTATATATAATGTTGAAAAAGGGAGACCACAACGTAGAGTTATATTCAAGTTGGCATCTGATGCCAGTTTTATATAACATAGTAAATGTGCCTATATCATTAAAATCTTTTGCAGCTCTCAAAACAGAGCCAAGAGTCTTTTGGGCTTTGTTGATAATATTATAAATATGACATACAAAGGTGAGTTTACTGTCGAACATAATGCCTAGATCCATAATTTCACTGACATAAATTAAATTTTCATCATTTAATTAATACTGAAAAAATATAGGATTATTTATTTTGGAAAAATGAAAGAACTGACATTTGTTTATGTTTAATGCTAGTTTGTTGATAGAGCACCATTAAAAAAGATATATTAAGTTAGTTTGAAGTGTAATACAATCATTAATGTGGTTACTCTCTTTATGTAGTTTCATGTCATCGGCAAACAGTAGCACGTTTATGTTAGTAAATATAGCAACAATATCGTATATAAATATAATAACAAATGGGCCCTAAATGGTAGTCTTGTGGAATTTGTAAGAATGTGTGCCATTTATTTTCACACGACAAATTGGACAAATTGTAGATCACTCTCGGACAAATAACCAACAAACCAATTTAAGGCCAAGTGTAATCATTTTTTAATTTGAAATAATGATTATATTATTACGCAAATCGATAAACATAATGTTTTTAATAAGAAAAATATTTTTTATACATTTTTAAAATTAACATAGGCTTAGCATTTATCAAAATCAAGTCAGAAATACGACCTTATTCTGACCATTTTTCGCATGTTTTAAAAAATATTTTTAATTGCTGAATATCCTCAAAGTATACCTTCAGGGGTTTTCTTTAAAACCTCGTAAAGGAATTTAAAGAAAGAAAAATTAATATGTTTTTAATATTTTTTTTTCATAATCACCAATTTTCGTGTATTTTTAAACGCTGATAACAAATCTTCGGATTCGTTTATTTAAAAAAACGTTACGATAAATTGTTGGTATTATATTTTTCCATTTTTTAAAGACAATTTTGTAATTTAAAACTTCAATTTAACAATGAAAACCGGGAACTTTAATTACTAGCAAAAGCCCTCTGTCGTGTGGCGCCCATTTATCTTTCTGTTTACGGTAAGATTTGAAATTAAAAGCTTTTTTCAAACTATTTCAAAAGATGGCAGTAATCAATCGCGGTGAAAATCTAAGATATTTTTATGTTCATTTTTGGAGAGACAATTTCATCCATCTGCCTATACATGCATACCATTTGAGAATAATTGTGCATGGTCAATGGTGTTTGACCATCATAAACGATAATAAATCAGTAGGTATAGGATCTCTGTCTTGACACATAACTCCGTGCTAACAATTAATTCTGACGAATCCGACGGAAACATAAAATGTGATCATGATCCGTTGTTAGTTTTTTTACGGTTTTTTTGTAGGTTTCAAAGGACATTTTGAAATAGATGGATTGTAAAAAAAAAGTTTTTGGTGGACTGATTTTTTAAAGTTTCTTGATGTGTAATAGCTTAGTACGATAAAAAGTTATAAATGTACATATTTATATTTTTGTTTGTGGTTTTATCAAATAGCTCCATAGTTAGGTACCTATTGTCCTAATACAATCCTTATTTGTATGTACCTACATTAAGTTTAAAACATTTTTAAAAATTGAATCAATTACACATGTCGGTAAATTAGAGTTAAATTTATTTACATTTCCTCATAATTTTATTTGCTTTGGTATTATAAAAATAATGAAAATAGTGAAGAACAGGACGTAGTAGGTAGTTACTCTCAGTATCGCCCTGGTGTAAGACCACCAAACAGAATTGAAACGTTACTTGAAATGGTTTTAGCCGTGTTTGGTGACCAGATCTAAATAGCTAGCTACTTCCCCACCTTCCGCTTCCCCATTTCCTTCCCCTTCCCACTACCTTCAGCCTCACAATATACCCCAATTTGGGGATTCCATAGTCTCATTGGCTCCAGACGGGAGCAGTTGGGGCTTGGGGTGACTTATGGCAGAGGTGTTGGTTATCCAATAAATGGTACCGGGGCAGCGGCACCCACACCCACCTCCCAAATTTATTGGATAATCAGCAACAAGAGGTTCACTACGTTTCTTGACTTGTTTGTGACGTCACACTAAAGGGAAGGGGGTCCCACAATTTTTTTATATGAATACCGCACAAGAGTGCCATTGAGTCTGCTCCCGTCTGGAGCCAGTGAGATATTATGGCATCCCCGATTGGGGTATGTTGTGAGGCTGAAGGTAGCGGGGAGGGGAAGGAGATGGGGATTTCAATTCTGAATGATGGTCTCACACCAGGTCGATACTGAGAGTATCACCCACTCTGGAACGTGCCGCAAATATACTATATATTATTTTCAATGAATTAATTTTGAAATAACACAAACTAATCGAATAAAATTTATTTGCTATGCCGGGATTCGAACCCGCTACTTTCAGATTGCGAGTGAAGAGCCTGACCGCTAGACCACGCCAGCCGTCAAATGTCAAATGCCAAATGTGACGATGCGTGACAGGGACGGGGGGGGGGGGGGGTCAAAAAATCATAAAATTCATGTGACGTAATTTGTAGATGGCCCCTTATAAGGTATTCACAATGAAAATAAAAAAAGTTACTTTTTTATTTTCGTTATGTAGGCCTATCGCTAGGTATTTATAAGGTCTATATATATAACAATCTGAATTCGGAAACATGGTCTTTCAACAGGGTCATTTAGGTAACATACCGTGCACAAATCATGCCATTGCCACGTGGTCGTGAGCTTTCAAATGTTTTGAGTCTAAGACTGCGTTTTTCAAAAAGAGAATTCTCATTGATGTTTGTTTGTATCGTAAAAAAAATAATTTTGAAGTATTTATAGTACCTACGTCAAATGTGCTAAGTACTAATACCATACTTACGGCACGTTCCAGAGTGGAAGATACCAGTATCGCCCTGGTGTAAGACCACCGAACAGAATTGAAGCGTTACTTGAAATGGCCTTAGACGTGTTTGGTGACCAGATCTGAGGTACTTCCCCACCTTCCTCTTCCTCATCTCCTTCTCCTTCCCGCTACCTTCAGCCTCACAACATTGGGGATGCCTTAATCTCACTGACTCCAGACGGGAGCAGTTGGCACTCTTGTGCGATATTCACATAAATGTTTTTTTTAATCTAAAAAACGGTCAAGGTATAATTTGGGAGGCGGGTATGCAGACGCATCCGTCGCCAAGACCCGGACAAACAACACCCTTGCAACGAAAATATGAAAGAGAAAAAGTCTCATTTGTGACCGTTATCTTTTTGTATTTTTCTGTGCCCCGTCCTCTTCCTCCCTGCCGCTAAAGTATATAAAATACATGTCGTTGTAAAGGACCACCACGTCCAAGTTTTGCTATGGTGATAAAATTAATGAAAAAATATAATTTCATGGAGTTCAGGTAGTAGGACACGTGCGCTGTAGCATCTGGTAGCAACCCGTAGCAACCCTAGCCGCCCGAATCCTGCTGTGACGTGACCACTCGGTGATAGGATGTGTGACATGTTGAAATAAATATATTTATTTTTCTAGTGGCATCTTTCGGATTTTAACGAAACTTTTTGAAAACAAAATAATCTCAAAATGAATGATAGAGACCGTTTTGTCCGCCAGATTGCTCTGATGCTGTTTTGTACTAATATTATACCTATTCCTCTTCGCGTTAATATGCTACCATAAACTCCACGTTTCGCCAATTTTTTTATTAATATTTTGTGACACACCTTGTCAAAGTCCTTGCTAAAGTCAGTATATATTGAGTCAACCTGGCACCTGTTTGCTAAAGATTTAGATATGAAGTTTTCGTATATTAGTAAATTGGTTATGTAGATTTTTGTTAACAAAAGCCATGTTGATAGGGAGACGTATTTTCTTTTTATGTTTGTAGATATTTTCATAGAAGTTGGAATACCCAAGCTATTATTTTTTTGATAATTAGTGTTATTCCAAAACTGTTTTATATTTACACGAATACCACTTTCAATTTTGTCAATGTATTTTTTATAGCACTATTTTGAGATTTTACAACACTCCTTTCTTAACAATTGGAATTGATTGTAATCGCTCGACAGTCTGGATCGCTTGTAATTTTTATGAGCTATTTTCTTACTATATGTTAAAGTTATAAATTCGAGACTAAACCGGTTGGAAAATAAGAAATTCTATTATGTCGAAGGGGTACAAAATTTGCAATAGTTACATTTAGAATAGCATAAAATTTATTACATTATCGTTAATATCTGTAATTTATAGAAAGGACCAGTTTGTTATATTTAAGCAATCAGAAATTTTTAGAAAATTTGCTTTACAGCAGTTATAACATGATTTGATATTTTTAAGATAAGTGTTTTAACAAAGGGAATAACTATATCCAGAGGAGGATGGTAAACGTCTGCAGGTAAAAGTTCTTCTATAGATTTACATACACCAGCAGTGGGCTAGATCAAGAATGCGAATATTTATATTAGCGACAGTGTTTAGTTGTGGGATAGATAAATAATTCGACACTCCCAGAATCTCTCTCTCACTAAGATTAATTAATCTCTCACTAGTTGATATATTAATACCAGGCAAATCAGGGTCATCATGGTTCCACGATATATTTGTAGTATAGTCATAAGTTATAGTCACCTACTATATCAAGTTTGGCACTGTGATATTTAAACCTTAAAAATGCCACATCCTCAACATGATTCGTAGAGGGCTGTGTATCGGAGGTTGGCGGTAGATATATACATCCAATTATTAACTTGCCAGCATTTTTATTTTTAAGCAATACCTATATTTATTCAACGTCACTATTATTGTTTTTAAGCACTTTTGACGGAATACGTTTGTGAACAGCAGTCAGGACTCCATCCTCTCTTGTATTGGAGCTGGCTTAACTTGACAGTTGTGTACACAATGTGTGTCATTTATTTTGTGAAGAAATCTAATCCGCCAAGGATTCCTAATCAATTAACCTTATCATCGATTTGTAGAAAAGGTAAAAACTATACAAGTTATTCAAAAATAAGGTGCAGTTAAAATATAAATAAAACAGAATTCATTCACTCGAAATCAGTGCATAATTCAATTAAAATGGAATAACACCTGTAAAGGAATTAGTAATTAGGCACATTGAAAAAAACGCGTTCGATGAGAGCGGCACTGTGAAATCTTTGCTTTCCTTGAACAGATAATTGAAATAAAAATGGTTTGGAATTACTAGATTTTGTATTTGTTTCAGATCACTTCAGAGGGACTTACGGGAATGCTTAAGTTTGATGAAGATGGCAAACGGAAAGACTTTGTGTTAGATATCATCGAATTATCCAAAGATGGATTCAAAAAGATTGGATTTTGGGATGCCACAAAAGGAATCGACTACACCAGGACATCAACAGAAGCCTTTGAAGACCTCTTCAAGAAGGCAGGGAATAAGACTTTCATTGTCACTTCGAGAATTGGTGCTCCTTTTCTGATGGAAAGAAAAAGTAAAAATGGAGAAACGCTTGTGGGCAATAACAGATTTGAAGGGTACTCTTTGGACCTGATTGATGGAATTTCCAAGATATTGAACTTTACATACCTGTTTGAGTTGGTGCCTGATACAAATTATGGATCCTACAACAAAGATACTAAAAAATGGAATGGACTCGTAAAAGAACTGCTCGACGGGGTGAGAAAATTATTTCCACAGTTGGTCCATATTTTAAAACATTTTCCATTACACGAAGAAAGTATATCATAATTCAGACTGGGGCATGATGTTGTGACATTTTGGATCAAAACGAGTAATCCGGATTCTCCGGACCCCTCATCGCCATCACGTGATATACCAAAAGATACAAAAAAATTCCATAATACATTGAGGTTACTCTAGTGTCTCTTTTTTTTCTTATAATTTCTGTTTTCTTTCTCTAGAAAGCAGACCTCGCCATTTGCGACCTCACAATCACTTATGAGCGTCGAAAAGCCGTAGATTTCACGATGCCCTTTATGACTCTGGGAATCAGTATCTTGTTCGCCAAACCCGACAAGAAGGAAACCGATCTCTTTTCCTTCCTCTCTCCACTATCCATTGAGGTCTGGATTTACATGGCGGCGGCTTACCTTGGAATTTCAGTGCTGCTTTTCATCCTTGGAAGGTAAAAAAATGTTGATTCTGATTTTTTCAAAGTTGAATTTTATTGTTTTGCAGAATATTATGTTCATTTGCAAATGTAGCCATGGTTTACATACCCGTTAATTATTGGACAGTTTGTAATCGACTTCAACCCAGTGGCGTAGCGCGCCGCCCCCTATTATATCCCCTAGATACTCCAACCGCAGATTTTGTAGCACTCAAAGATTTGTGAACACCGAGGAACCGTCTTCTGATGGAAAGAATTGTAGAACATACACTAAACACTTTCTCATTCATTTCTGGAAAACGAATATTAGGGGTAAAATGAAGATAAGGTGTCCCCAATCTTCTGCCTTGGATGGTCAATGAAAGTTTGTCGATTATTAAAAACATTTTTAAAATCTCCTCCGTAAAACCGTTTTCATTCCTGTTTCCAGAAGAAACCATAGAGAATTTGTTTTAGTGTTGTCCTGACTCCTGACTAATATATATTTATGTGCTGTTGGTGTTGTTGCAGTGTCCTACCTACCTACATTCTACCATCGTTCACAAACTAATAAGAATAGTAATGACATAATTTTCAGATGCTTTAGGTTTCATCCAAATTGGTGCCGTTTTATATTTTCACCGATTACATATTTTCATATCCATGTAACATATATTTTATATTATTATATTATTTTATTCTAATATTTTGTATGTCTTATCACCGCAAACTCAAATATGTTTTTAAAGTTAACCGATTTCTATTATTACCTTAATCATTATTTTTCTTGAATTCAAAAAAGTCAAAATTTTTTATTTTTATTTATTTTAATTTTTTAAACTTTGTGAGTAAAATCACAAATTATAATATTTTATTAAATGAAGACAATATTAGCGAAACTCAATTGAAATTCTGGAAATAGTAGCGCATTTGCCCGGAAAGCGAAAGGTCCCGGGTTTGAGTCCCAGAGGTACAAATATCTTTTTCAGATTTTTCTATTTCCAGATTTTCGATTGAATTTCGCTGATATTGTCTTCATTTAATTAAAAACTATTTTACCTGGAAGTTTTACATTAATATCAGGCGGTGCGTTGCACATCTCAAAAGCAAATGGCTACTTCATGGTGAAAAAAGGATTTAATGCTTTTGTTGAAATCTGTAGTTTACTAAAGTATTTTATTATTATTCGTAACGGCAAAGCATGTAATTGCTCATGTAAACCTAATGAAATATTGTATCGTGGTTTTTCAATTCCCATACAGGATGTCTCCAAAGGAGTGGTCCAACCCTCATCCCTGCGATGACAAAAATCCTGAACTTGAAAACGTCTTGACTTTGACGAACTCTATGTGGATGATGATGGGTAGTCTACTGCAGCAGGGTTCCGACATTATGCCCAAGTAGGAGTGGTCCAAGTAGTGGCCCTTGTGGGAACCTTTTTTTGTAGATATTTTGGGTAGCATGGTATTGTTTTATTTGATTATAGAAGAACTTTGACTAATCGATTTTCCTTTTAGATTCTAAATAGCACCTCTCCATCATTACTTTAAAACCGTTTAAATTCGCTTCGGATCATGTCTTTCCACGTTCATCGAAGATTAAGTTTGATTTATCACATCACATCAATTTAGTATTATTTTAATTACATAACCGTAATTAGAATTTTGTTAAAAGTTTAAGTCAAAAGTCGATTTAAAAAATATATGTAATTTCGATCCTTGGACTATTTGAATATTTATTTCGCAGAAGTGGAAAACATAACAGAACACGAAGAAACTTTCAAATTGACGTATTAAATATATTTTTAATTTTCATTATTCATATTCTATCTGTCGTATAATTTGCACGTCACGAATTAAGTTATCTGTCAATTAGAGTAGAAAATATTAATAATGGAACTACAAAATTTGTAGGCTGGCAACACCCATTTAACTGTCAAATATTCTTTTAAAGCGCTATGACCTTGAAAATATAGAGCACCGTAAATAACATTTTTAAAAGCATTTTTTTTTCTTACCGACAAAAAAAAAAAAATCGAATAAGCACTTTTGTTAAGGTACCCACTAAATGTTTATAAATATAAGTAATAAACATAAATTTGATTAAATGGTGTTTTACAAAGCGATTTGTTTTAATTTAATTTAAAGTAATTTGAATTTAACAGTAGGTAGAAAGGAAGAATTACTCACTAATGGTGAGTTTAGTTACACAACTTTTAGATCTGAATGAGTTAATTATACTCAGGTCTAAAATTAAGCTAGTATTAAATAAATGTGAGTAATTTTATCGTGCTTTATATTTTCTTACAATACCGTTATTCTTAATTATGTCAATACAAAATTGCAAAGGTATAATACTAATATACCTATATGCAATTTAAATTGTGAGATTAGTGGGTTGCATTGAAAAAATATTTTTGCAATGAAAAAAATTTTTTTTTTTCACTTTTAAACCTTTTTAATTTTTTATAAAAATGTAGGACACATTTCTACACTATTACATTCATTACATTTATTTTACATTCACACCATGAGTTATATTTTTAGTATTGCCATTTGGACAGCGGTGGCTACTTCCTATGTATTCTACTCTTATTTGACAAACTGTACTTAAAAGATATAATTGTAGTGTTTGCTGACCTCACCAGCTTTTGAATTAGCACGATTTTGCTAAAAAAGCGTTGATTTTGCTAAAATGCTAATAGCACAAAAGCAAGAAAACATGTGAGTATAATACCTAATGTAAATATATAAAATTCGACGCATGGCAATTATTACTAACCACGACTGAGCACATTTAGTATTACGCCGTAATAGGATTTTAGACCATCTCTGGGTAAAACAGGAGCTGTTTTGTGCTTTCTTAGAATACAGAGTCTTATTCAGTCCGAATCACTGTTTTACACGTAAACCTGAATAAAATAAATCATATCTGCTTCATTAAAATGGATAAATTCATTGAAGTTATTAAAAATGACATAAATAATATTACATGTACACCATAAAATTGATATATATATGTTATGGTTAAGGTTTTCACGGGTGTAACGGGTCTTAATTCACAGAGAAAATTGTTTTACATATATAATTGATACACCCGCGCCTTATGGCGGGTTCAAACTAAAACTATAAACTTAAAATTAAGGAGGAACAAATTAAAAAGCTATTGATTTAAGAAACGATACATTTATTCTAGTAGGACACAAAAGGCAGGTGTTAATTATTAATCTAGTGTTAGTCTTAAAACTACTTAATTAATTAGTCTTAAAATTAAAATGTCTGTTGCTTAATTCTACGGTAAAGTCTTTGTGTAATTGTTGAGAGTTTAATCACTTAGGTGGTTAATATTTATAAAATGTTCAGTCACTTCCCTTTGGTTGCTGATGATGGTTGCATACTGTCACTAGGCACTTTAAACTTAGTTATCTATTTCTTTCACTTGTTATTGCACTTTCACGGTCACTTGATTGGACTTCTTGGCGGAAGTTCACGAACGTATCGGCGGTTCCTGGGTGAAATCCGCGAGCGTATCTGTTAAGTTCCCTGGTCGGGAAACTTGCGCGGGTCGCGTGCAGTTTGGAGAGCGTTTGCAAAGCCCTGGCCGGGTTGCAAAACACTAGTGTTATTTTTTTCCCTGGTTGGGACATTCCGCGGGGTCGCGTGCAAAGCCCTGGTCGGGTTGCAAAACGCAACTGTTTTTTTATATATATACGATATAAAACTAACCTTATTCCAATAGAAGTTGTACAGAGGTTAATAATTAAAATATATACTGATACTGTTGTTTTTCAATTTCAACTGTGCAAAATCAAAAATCTGTGAAAAGCAAACACAAAACCGTTTTTTAGATAAAAAAAAAAATTTATCCAGAGAATAATCATTTGCTTTTGTACTACACAAATAATTAGCATGGAGAATGTTGTTAAGTTTTTTTCGTTGCAAACACTAACACTAACATGAAAGTTTCACCATCTTCCAGATAAAAGTTTAGCTATTTCATATAAAAATTATAAATCACATACCTAGTACAATGTTACTAGATTGTAATCTGGAAAGTAGCTTATTTTTGCTCTTAATCATATCTGAAATCCATTTGTCAAGCTATATTATCTATGCATTTATGTGCATTGTGCAGTAATGATTTAATTTTGAATTATGGGTTGCTAAATTTGTATTTGTCTTTAGTGAAAATTTTTTTAACCTGCGTATATTGTGTTAACTCTTCTTAATTCCTAGGGCTGTATCAACTCGAATGGTGTCAGGAATGTGGTGGTTTTTCACGCTTATTATGATATCCTCATACACTGCCAACTTAGCAGCCTTCTTAACCAACGAGAGGATGGATGTTGCTATCTCAAGCGCAGAAGATCTAGCCAAACAGACCAAGATAAAATATGGTGCAGTGTTAGGAGGGTCGACTTCAGGCTTTTTCAAGGTACATTTAGTACAGAAATAATACTTTTGCACTCTTTTACCTAATGGGAAATTTTGAACTCTCGATTGAAATCTAATAACACATTTTGATTTTCATTCAGGATTCCAACTTTTCAACTTACTCCCGAATGTGGGCGGCAATGGAGTCTACCAGACCTTCTGTATTCGTAAAGAACAATGAAGAAGGAAAAGACCGAGTGCTGAAGGGAAAGAGGCTGTATGCTTTCATCATGGAGTCCACCTCTATTGAGTACATGGTGGAGAGGGATTGCGATCTGGTGCAGGTCGGGGGGAAGCTGGACAGCAAGGGATATGGAATCGCTATGCCGATGAGTAAGAACCAGTTGATTAACCCTAAACAACTATGTGATCACAAAGTATTGATCCCTTGACACTAGTTATAGAAAAGTTACAGAAGACGTAACTGGAATATATTATTATGATCAGAATCAGATCTGACCCCCAGATTCCTACCCACCCCTCACACCGTTTTCCTTCCCAGAATCTCCTTTCCTTTCTTTACCTAAAAATACCCTCCACACAGCATCTCCTGAGATGACCCAGGCCCTGGGGGAAACTTTTTCCTCAGGGCCGGAATGTGAGGCTAATGTAAAAAAAGAAAGACCCTCCAGACTAAGCTACAAACATGTCGAGTCCGTGTAATAGATGAAAGCTACTTTACAATATGTGAGAGTGACATCTGGTGACGTCTTGTTAAAGCGATGTTCAGATTCGGTCAACCCAAATGGGAACAGTGATGGAAGAAAATGCTAATGATGACCGTGAAGAAGTGTAAAACTAATTTTTTTTTTTAGATTCCCCTTATCGAACCTCTATCAGCGGAGCAGTTCTGAAAATGCAAGAAGAAGGAAAGTTACACCAACTGAAAGCAAAATGGTGGAAAGAAATGCATGGAGGAGGGAAGTGTAAGGTAAGAGCATCACTATAAAGTAAAAAGAATTCAGTGAAATAGTGGGTTGGATATGAAACTGCGAGAAATGAAAATTCTGCATTGATAATGTACGGATACATCAGAACCTGTGTGATTGTCCCCAATTTTTACAGATCGATGAAGGTCAGTGACGGCTTATTATTTTATTGGTTAGAGAGTAACTTAAAAGAGGTCACGAAATTATGGGGATAAGGGCAATGTAAACAACAATGGTCTATAATATTCTTTATTCTTTGTTTTCAGCAAGAGGGTGTGGGTAACTCCGCTGCCAGCTCGGCGGAACTCGGCGTTGATAACGTGGGAGGTGTCTTTGTGGTTTTGGGCAGCGGATGTGGTATCGCCTTCCTCATTTCTGTCATAGAGTTCCTCTGGAACGTTAAACAGGTTGCCGTGGATGAAAAGGTAAGAAATCTTTTGTTGAAATTACCATAAACCAGCCGGTGGAATGCTTTTCCTCTTCCGACCATTTGATTATGGAATAATTAATCTGGTATGATTAATCTGGTAATGATTCGCCTCGTAGCCGTGTTGTGAAAAAATGGGATATGGATCGCAACGCAGACAGAGCAACTCTTGAACTGTTATACATATACAAGGCACTTTTAGGCAATGTCACCGAGCCGGCGGGCGCGGCGTAAACATCGATTACGCAAGGTTAAGATTTCATGAATTTCGGAGGTACCCATACCCGCCTCCCAAATTTAAATGTTGCCTTCGTAGTACAATGTACGCAACAATCAACATTAGTGGTCTTGTGTTGAGATGTTTATTTCGACATAATTAGTTTAATCTTGAAGGTCTCCAAAACATTTTACGAGTACAATAATTTTCAATTAAATTTAACGTTATGGTTTAATTTGAAGAACCTTACAAACTGCTGTGGTAATGAAAACATATAATAATATTTTTTTACTTTTTGGAAAATTTTAACACTTCCAGACTCGTAACGGTGGAAATGCAATTTAATGGAGTTGCAAATTCACGCAATTACAAGATCTTCTGAAGCGTTTTAAGTGCACCTGTTTTATTTTTAAAAAATGCCATAAACTTACCTTAGTGAAATTTCCGAGAGGAAATGCGGAATTTAAAACGAGTAACGCTGCTGTCACACCATATAATTTTTCAATTTTTGCAGTAATTTCAAAACCTTGTTTTTTTAAAGGCACTGATAGTACCTATGTAATAATACATTATGAGACATGAAACAGTTGATACCTTTCTTCTAAAACCGACGAAAATTCTACAATATTCATGATTTTGACGACCTCCGTAGCTCAAAAGTCTCTAGTTTGACATTTGAAAAAAAAAATCCTGCATAATATTCAATTCTTCGTAGCTCGTTACTTTTTTCTTAGGAAAGGCAGTGCTTTATGGACTGCATGCAACTGGTCATTAGCTCCACTTAGTAACCAGATCTAAACAGCCAGATAAATTCCAAACTTTATCTTACCAACTGCTTTCACTTATGCGATACGCGAGATGTTTCTATGTGTATGTTACCACAATAATTAAAATATTTTTATTGTTTTTAATTTAAAAAAATATCATCGGAAAACCAAAAGACATCTACATTTTTTCTCCAAATATGCTCACGAATCACTGGTTAAAATCCTTCGGATACGTGCAATAGCACACGCTGAATTCTTCATTAAACATATTTCTCTTTCAGGTTTCTCTTGGTGAAGCATTCAAAGCAGAACTGAAGTTCGCCTTCAACATTTGGAAGACCACTAAACCAGTCCACACAGCCTCTTCCGAATCAGGATCTTCTAGATCGGCCTCGCATAGCAGCAGAGACAAGAGAGCTCCCTCCCAAGCCAAGAGTATGACAGCCAATGTCCTGAATGCGGCCAGTTCGTTCATGCGTTTAGATAAGATATTTTAAACAACTTCTGTCGTCGAAAAAGTATGAAATTGGTTAAAAAAAATTGTCATAAGATTCCATGTGTGCTGATAAACATAACGCACTTATGGGATTTGGAATTTATTTCGGACTCGTTCTTGGAAAGTATGAGTATTATTCGGACAGGTGGATTTTTTAGAATGATATTAGAATGGTGCGCTGTTTTAAAAATTTTGAAAAATTGTAATACAAGTTAATCGTACTTCCTGTTTTTTTGTGGGAGTTCGTCGCGTAAATGCCCTTTAGAAAAAACCGCCACCGGGTAAGTAGTGGATTGGTAATGTATTTGGGAGGTGGTTTTGAGTACCGCCGCCCCGCGAGCTATTTATTGGATAACCGACATCCCTGTCGTAGGTCACCCAAAGTGGTTCGCTAAGTTTAATTATTTAGCAGGGGTGCCGTAGTTCATAGGGTGAGGTTTATCTAGGTCTTGGCGGTGGAAGCGCTTGCTTACCTACAGCGTGGCGGGACTGATCGGGAGAGACTGGTTAAGAGAGACCTTTTGACCTCCCTAGTCGGAATCTCTCAATCCTTGCACCGCAGTGATGGGGATGAATTCATACCTCTGTCACTCCTGAACACATTTTCCAGTTCCTTCCCTCCCCTCGATCCCCAGATTCCTACCCATTCCTCATACCTAATTCCTCTCCTTCCTTTTCCTAAAAATATGAAAAAGGCCCTGAGGGATCTTTTTACTCAGGGCCTCCTGTGTGGAGCTATCGTAAAAAAAGTAAATATATATTTAGAGATGCAATATTTTAATGCGTTCCCAATTAATGTGTTCTCCTTAGTACAATCTAGTAGGTAACTCATTTTCACCAAAAAGGTCGAGATGTGTACAATTTCCGTGTGTTTAGATTCATTCATTGAAGTCATTGATATCTTTTGTTTTAATCTAAAGATCCTAGTTTCAAAGGGAATCTCAATTTGGATTATGGACTATGATTTATACTAGTTAGAGTATTATTCTACTAGTAGAATACTATTATTTATTTTTTAACAAATGATGTTTCTGCAAAGATTTAATAAAAGTAGAAATCGGAAACTCTTGGAAATTCATCTCATGACCGTGTATTATTGTGAAATGTATTTTATAAAATAAAGTATAATATGTGTATATTATATCGATATAATCGATTTAGGAAAGAAAAACTGCTCTACCAAATGAGTTAGAACGGTGCCTAGAATTCTCATTTACTACTTATGAATTAGAATTGTGAAAATCTTATTATTATAAATAATTTATTGTGAATGTGATAAATTTAATGATTCCTGGTAAATGTATACATATTATAATTGAAATATTGCTTACGGCTTACTTATTAATAATAATAATAATTGGATAATTTATAAAGCGCCGTTTTTGTGAAAAATCACCTCAAGGGCGCTGTACAATTTATTAGGAATGCTTAGGTTCTAACTAATTTTACTATTTATAAATGGATACAGAAACATACTTACCTGGCTGGTCACTTCCGATAAACACACTTTAATTTGAAAGTTTATGGAGAAGATACGGCTTTGCACGCGGAGGACATTACAGTTAACACACTGTTATTATTATTTTATACCAAAGCGGTATTAGTGGCCTAAGGCTAGGTAAGAATTCAATGTTAAAGTATGATGAATAAAATTAAGAATTGAGGGGGTGCAGAGCGGAAGGCCGTGAAAGTGAATGGAAGAAAAAATCAGGGATAGATGGGACCCATTGAATTAATTGTTGTGTTTATCTTCATTTGAATGTACTGCGAATATATATTATTTGACTAAATCTCCACTTAAGAACCCACTTAAATTCAACTAGTAGTTATATTAAATGTAGGCCTCGCGTCCAAAAAAAGACATTTTCTCCATGATTTGCAACTACGTATTTAAATACCTGCCTACTTATTTATAAACAAAACCAAACATACAAAGAAAAGTCACTATCTCATTGACATAAATAATTTTTTTTTAAATTTTTTCGGGCAGGTATGTTCCATAATATTGATTATTCTTATTACTTGAGTGTTTGTAGAATAATGATTCTACGAGTACCTGCCAGAAGAAACTTGGAAAAATGATTTGGCATTGTGAATGGTAACGTTTCTCTGGCAAAATTTATACTTTCTTATTTGAAATAAAAAGAAGATTACATTAAAAATGTTTAGTTTATAATTAAGTGGCTAGGTGTGTAAGTACCTACATACTTACAAATATTATGATTAAAGGGGAAATTTTGGTTTTGATTTATAAAAACGATAAAACCAGAAACACTTTTTTGGACGCGCGGCGTACTAACTATTTACAGAACCACTGGTGTAAGTGTTAAAAATATTATGTGCAAAAAATAAATAAAATAATGAAACTATGTACTTATTTTATTAAACTTATTTTATGTAATTTTTGTTGTCCAAATTTGATGCTTTGTTTGTTTCAAAGTTCTGCGAAAACGACAAGAAATTAGAAATCCTTCCGATCTTGTGTTGGCAAACTGGTCTGTTACTTGACTTTGTCAAACCTCTTTGTCCATATGGTCTTCATTGCAGAATAATCCAGAGAGCTTCTATCCGGTAATAATCTTGGTGACTGAATCTGGTCACCACTTGGCTAAGAGAACTCTTACAATTCGTGGGAAGTGTCATTAGTTCCGAGTGCTGTTGGCCAGTTCCAAAAATTGCGAATGCGAAGATTGCTTCCTTTCTTAGAATCCAGATCTTAAATCCGTATAGGTATAGACGGTCGGATTATAAACAGCATGGATATATTCCTCAATTGATAAATAAACACATTGTTAAAAAGCTTTCTTAAACTGGTGACCATGGCAGTGGCCAGATTTTGACCAACTTTAGGTAAAACTTTAGGTTAACTGCCTTCACGAACTCTTAAAATTAAATGAACAACATTGGTAAGACTAAGGCTTTACCGGCTACCAAATGAGTAATATTGTTTTCTGAAGGGTTTGTGGAATTGCTGAAGATTCGAGTGTAATATTGATATCTCGGAAAGGTTGCTTCACTGAGACCATTTTTTAAAAAGCAGTCATTTGGTCAATTTCTATAAAGTTGAAGTTTCCCAGAGAAAACTCTTCCGCTCCTACGATGTAACTGTGTATTTTCTAATTCACAATGTTTTTCTATTTTTTTTTGTTGTTGTTGTTATTGTGTAATAAAATAATCATGTGTATACCGCGAAGGAGCCCCAACTGTCTGTTAAATCAATGGGACTATGTCTTCCTCAGATTTAATGGGGTATGTTGTGAGGCTGAATGGATCGGGGAGGTGAATGTCGGAATATACCTGGTTTTTCAGATCTGGTCACCAAATACGGCTAGTGCTATTTCATGCAATGTTTCGATTCTTAGTGGTGCTCTTTCAGCAGGGTGATACTTAGTATAATAGTCTAAGAAAGGTCGTGCGTAAAATACGCGCCTCAACGAATAAAAATCTTCTTTCCAATTATTGGAAAATCTGTAATGAAAATCGAAGCAGGAATGTCATCTGCACTTCAGATAAGAGCATCAAAAGAAAAAAGTAGGTATCACATTTATATAATAATAGATAATAATAGCTTATTATTAATGTTTGCAGGGATGGTGCAATACAGTTCATTCTATATTTCGAAATAACAAAAGAAAGACAAATAATAAGACGAGGTAAAAAGTTAATAACAACACGTAAATAAAATAAAAACATTAAAAATTGTAATGTATACTTTAGTGTAGTGTAGGCGTGTGATATGATCTTGTAGGTCTTAATAGACGCGTGGTCGAGATGAACATTCATTTGCACTATACGAGTTGTAAGCTACGTGCTAGCTAACGGAGCTGTCTGTAGGTAAGGACAGCGGGCAGGAACATTCATCACCTTTTATACTCTCGTTCTGCCGTCTCGCTCTTGCATATTTAAAAAGGCAGGCGTGCCACTAAAACCATTCTCACAAAAATGAAACTGAAAACAAAATTAAATGCTAAAATGAACGCGAGCAGCTGTTTACGGGTGTATTTAACCGTCTCCTGTCTCCAGAGGGCACCAGGGGGGACTCCATCCAGGCAGCCATGGAGGTGATAATCGCATTCCTCGATTGGTGCAGTCTGCGCCATAAACTTCCGTTGCGATGGCGGAGAAGTGCTCAGAAAGTATGCACTCGTCCCTCCAGGAACATTTCCGATGCACTGCAGTATCTCGGTAGGCGGAAAAGCTGGCGATAAGCGTTATTGCAGGCGACTTTTAGCTTGTGCCATTGGAATGCAGTATTGTCAACGCACAGTTCTAAAGTTTACGGCGACGCGAAGAAACCGATGAACAGTATATTTTTTTAAGTTTGAACTGTAGTAGTGAAAACATCTCGACACCTATGTCCTGCTATAACGGATATCGCTCTTCTTTGCCTTTCCATATCCTCGATGTCTTTTAGGACATCTGTGATGATTAATTGATTAATTTATTATACATATTATAGTTATGTGGAGTTAAAAATAATTCTTAAAAAAGAATTGCTTCGAAAGAACGCTTGATTTGAAATTTTCACGGCCAAAGTATGAATACATTATTTTCATTTTTTTTAATGTGAATACCGCACAAGAGACCCAACTGCTCCCAACCGCCTGGAGCCAGTGGGATTATGTCAGCCCCAATTGAAGTATGTTGTATGGCTGAAGATAAGTGGGTAGGGAAAGGAGACGAGGAAGAGACAGGTGTTAAATAACCTGACTATTCAGATCTAGTCACTGAACACGGTTAAAGCTATTTCAAGTAACGTTTCAATTCTAAATGGTGGTCTTACACCAGGCCGATACTGAGAGTATCTTCCACTTCGGAACGTGCCGCAAATATAATTTGTACCAATTTAAATGATTTAAATTGCAAGAACACAAATCAATCAATCACAACAATTTTGTTGCGCACGCCGGGATTTAAACCCACGACCTCCGGATTGCCCCCGGAGCCTTGCTCCTCGACCACAACGACGTAGTGCTTCCTCCATCTTTAGCCAACGTTTCGAACAGCGTTGTCCACCAACAAGATCTCTATATATATATATATATAAAAATGGATCCCCGAAATGTATGTACGCGCATAACTTCCGAACTACTGCACCAAATTGTATAATTCTTTTATTTTTGTGTTTGTTATTGTCAGGACAAAGTTTGTATAATACTACTGGTGAGCGCTGGCATTATGAAATTTGTATAAAAAAATTGCAATAGGAGGCATGCAAGCTGTTTGAAAACTGAATGTATGGAATGCGGGAGCGGGGAGGGGGAACTCGGGAGGGGGATTCACGGGAAAGGGGGAGTGGAGTGGGGAGAGGAGAGGTTGAGGAGGCGGAGTGGGAACGCGAGAGGGGAAGGGGACGCGGGAGAGGAAGGGGAGGCGGAAGGGGAACAGGACAAATGGGAAAGGACACGCAGGGAGAAACAATTTATTAAATGGCATAGCAACGCATGCGGGAACAAAGCTAGTATGTAAATATTTTTAAATTTATTTATCTATATAAGTAGGGGTACGTAAATTCCGCAAATAAAAAATCGTGATTTCGCATTTAAAAAAACTCAAAATAGAAAATTTCGCATTTATTTCGCAAAAAAAAAGTTAAAAACTCAATTAAAGGCAAGCATTATTGTAATTTCTACATTTTCATCTTTCATTGTTTGCCTGCGATCAGTTCGACAATGTTGTAGATACTAAAGTACCTCTCGGCATCAACACTATTGACAGGGCAATTGAGACATTGAATAGCTGCTTTTGCAAATCCAAGGTAGCAAGATTTTGACATAACTAAAACTTGCATTACATCCACAGGAGCTTCTTGGCCGACCAATCGAAGTAATTGTCTGTGAAAGTGAGAGTACCCGTCAATTAGTTCTTCTTGTGGTACACTTTTGAAAAACGGAATTTTTGCGAAGCTTTCCACCATGGAATTTGAATTGACAGAAGAAGATGGCACATTTGCTGCTTCCGATGGACAAAATAATCCTCCAATGTGCTTGTAGCACACATTTGTTGGATTCGGCCCCATGTGTACCAACAATTTATCCAAGCTCTTTTGAGCTGCTAACCCACTCGCCGATAATCACTCGCTCGCTCCTCATCTACGCAACAACTCGTGCCGTATCTGTCTGTTTTGAACAGAGTTATAATAATTGTTAGCGCGTCTGATCAACATTTGAAAGCACGTAACGTAAAAAGTTGCGAAAGTATTTAATTTTCAAATTTCGCAAATAAAATGCAGATTTCGCTTTTATCGCATCTATTTCGTTAAAACGAAATTTACGTACCCCTATATATAAGGTATGTTTACGTTATATTATTCGATGCCTATCTCACTAGTGTACTATATACCTGTGTCGAGACATCCCAAAAAATTAAATTAATAATGGAGAAGCGAAACTTCTTGGCGCCGGAATTTCAGTATTTACTGAAATTAGTGCAACGACAACCGCATATTTCTTAATAAAACGGTCGCCTATTAAAGCCTGTTTGACAAATTAATCGCATTGGTTTTTCATAAACGTCCTGAAATAAGGTTCTACTCCACCACTGTGACTCGCAGGCTCCTCTAGTAACGGCGGCTGACTAATAATGAACTTAGCGTTTAATTTTCTGCGCCGCTGAATGTTCCCTAGAACTGAGGCTTTGTGAGCATGAATAAATGATACAAAGGAAATTTGCGCGAACAGATTACTCAAATAAGTATGCAGAAATAATGAGATAATCAACAAGAAACACCATGGGTTGTTTAATCAATCGTCATACACAATACGTCATGGCTATCAAAATTTGAACCAACGTTGATGGATCGAATCGGCGGCAAGCGATCCGTTATAAAAGTAATTATGATTTTTTTTTAATTAGCTTCACACAGGAGGCCCTGAGGAAAAAATCCTTCAGGGTCCACGTCATCTTGAAGGACGTTGTATGGAGGGCCTTTTTAAGGAAAGTAAGTAGAGGAAGTTCTGGGTAAAAATAATATATGAGGGGTGAGACACCTAAGAATGAAATCAATTCGACATCTTTTTTTAAAAGTCGTTAATCACTGGAGCGCTTTTTGCCCCAATATGGCACTATTTAAAATGTCTCGGATTGCTTTACTGCCAATTTTGGCAAATTTTCCCCTATTTGTAAGTAATTAAGTAGAAGTTTATGATTTTATAATTTGTTTTTATACATCCTACGAATATATGATAATCGACAAAAGATATGTAATAGATTAAGATCCTCCTTTGAAAAGTCATTAATCACTGGAGCGCTTTTTGCCACAATATGCCACTATTTAAAATATCTCGGATTGCTTTACTGCCAATTTTGGCAAATTTTCTCTTATTTGTAAGTAATATAGTAGAAATTTATGATTTTATAACATTTTTTTTATAAATCCTTTGAATATGTGGTAATCGACAAAAGATAGGTAAAAATGAATGTAATAGATTAAGATCCATTGTAAGAACAGGGAAATTTTAGGGAAATTAAACCCCTAAAAAACTTTGTTATTAATAAAATATATTATACTGCATATACAACGCGTAAGCAGAATAAATTATAAGATACGTAATAAATAGTTACGGATTAACGTACAAAACTTAAATAAAATAGAACAATTACAAATCCGTTTCCTAAAATTGATATCAGACAAAAAAAAAGTTTAATTATGTGAAGGCGATTATAAATAATTTTTCTCCTTGTGTAACGTCCTCTCTATACACAGTAAGGTAGATTACCAATTAACGCTAGATGAATTCTGGAATACAGAATTCAAACCACAACTACCCTAGGAGGCATAGAGAAGCACAAATGTTTGTTATTAATAAATCTCAAAATGTATACGGTGATAGAACAAAGAGGCATAAAATTCTGGAAATATTTAACGCATTACCCGAAAATATTGAAAATGAGACATCTTATTCAAAAATCAAAACAAAAGTTAAATAATTTTATCCCCGTAGAACATGAAAGCAAATAATATTGTATCCAAATAATAATAATATTGATCAAATACCTGAAAATTACTATCATACACTGTATTCATAAACATTATAATAATTTATAGTTTACAATTATTAGTATTTAAATATTAAGTTTTACTATGTAAAACCTAAAAGTATAATAGTAGGTATTAATTAAATAGGAGAAATGAGAGATTTGTTACAATCAAACCGATTGATCAGTTTGTAATATTTAAGTAAGATAAATATTGTCAAATGAAAAACTGAATAAACATACGTGAATTCATTGGCTGTACAGAACTATAATCAGTTTATATGTCTCCATATTAAAACTCGAACTAAATGCAATCTAAATAGTGTCTGGATAAATTTTATCCATTTTATTTGTAATACGCGACATCTATTGACTTTTTCTGCAAGTCTAGGATGAATATTTATTATTAATTTTTAAAACTTTATGAGTAAAATCTCAAATTATAATATTTAATTAAATGAAGACAATATTAGCGAAACTCAATCGAAATCTGGAGACAGAAAAATCAGAAAAGATATTGGCTCCGCTGGTACTCGAACCCAGAACCCTTTTCTTACATATTTAAAAAAAAAAAAAAACATAATATTTGATTTTTCAAATGTAAAATAAATTTACGAAAAGGTATTTTATTGGTGTCAGGACGAAATACGTAACACAGGCGTTAGATCTTATTGGAAAAAAGTTTTTAGTATATGTGTTGTGTAATTCGAATAAACGCAATTCTCTCTTTTTTAATTTCATCCTTCGTAATTCTAGCTTTCGTGTAATTCTGGCATTAATTTGTTCTTGGAAATTATGGACGAATAACTCAATATCACGCCAACCGATTTCGATGATTCCTTTTTTATTGGAAAGGATGTACTTCAAGGGTAGTTTGATGAGAGTTTGGTTAGGTTCTGATTATCGATCCATGACAAAATAACGGAACTCTTCAATTCTTAGGAGCAATTTAACGAAACTCAGCCGAATCTCTTAATTGTCTTTCTCATATGAGCAGCACGTTTAGTAGGTCTACCTATATTTAGGCAAATTAGTAAGTGTACTTCAGATTCACTAAAAATCAAAAAATAAACAAAAATTTTAACAAAACAAAAAACGACTTCAAAAAATGCACTAAAAAGTAAAAAAATAATTTCGTATTCTTCTACAACTTCATAATCAACTTATTTTTTCTACTCATCAATATGTAGGTACGATTGTTATTTTTGGAGTCGGTGTCAGCAAAGGTACCCGGCCCGACGAGTTCACGTCACAGCTCCCCTCACGCCGCGGCCCTGCTCTCGCCTCGTCAAGTCGCTTGTGCGACACAAGCACATCTCACCAATAACTATGTATGTAGTTACAAACCTACCTTGACTGACACCGACTCCAAAAATATCAATCGTACCTTCATATTGATGAGTAGAAAAAATAAGTTGATTATGAAGTTGTAGAAGAATACGAAATTATTTTTTTACTTTTTAGTGCATTTTTTGAAGACGTTTTTTGTTTTGTTAAAATTTTTGTTTATTTGTTATGTAATTCCCCTAATATGATATTCTGTACCGGCAGAATGATATTCGTATTTCCCCTCAAGTCAAGTCGGGTTTGAGGATAGTCGAGTCTCTGTAAATGGAGACCTGAGTGTTCTTACATAATTAAAGTGAACTAGGGATAAAAGGAAGCTTTTAGCTTTAATCTTATTAAGAAGGTCCTTACATTAAATTATTAAACTCGCGCCTTGTGGTCACCGTACCGGTACAATAACATTATGTCGTGCTTTGGGTCGCGTCCTGACCAAAGAGCTGGGACAAATTACCGAAAAAAATCCGCTTACAAAATAGTACCGCTTTAACTGTAGAGTTGAAATTTTTTGTATATGATGCCCAATGACTAACTACCTCTATCAATGTTAGAAAAACTAAATTGGTACGTATTAGATCACCCAATAACAAGGCAAATATTATAACACCTGAAATATTCAGATTGCTTACATGCTGGTATCCTTGCATTGTGTACTCGTACATGTGAAAATATTGAACTAGTTAAAGAATATGTTGATTTATTTATCATTAACTGAATCTATTATAAGGTATGGAATTACAGCTTGGGAACTTTCCTGTAAATCAAACGTAAATCACGTTCAATCTGTACATTTTTTTTTTTTCAGTGATACCGCACAAGAATCTCAACTGCTCCCGTCTGGAGCCAGTGAGACTATGGCATCCCCAATTGGGGTATGTTGTGAGGCTGAAGGTAGCGGGGAGGGAAGGAGGTGGGGAAGAGGAAGGTTAGGAAGTACCTGGCTATTCAGATCTGGTCACTAAACACGGCTAAAGCCATTTTCAAGCAACGTTTCAATTCTGAATGGTGGTCTTACACCAGGGCGATACTGATAGTATCTTCCACTCTGGAACATGCCGCAAATATACTATATAGGTATTATTTTAAATGAATTAATTGTGAAATAACACAAATTAATCAAATAATAAAATTTATGTGCGCATGCCGGGTTCGAACCCGCGACCTCCGGAATGTGAGTCAAGAGTCTTACCCAATGGACTATGGAGGCCGTACGTTCATAATTCATTAGTTAAATTATTAGCTCATTCAAGTTTATACGAACAAAAGCATAATGTTCCATACTTTTCCGGAATCTCAAAATTCTCCCAGTAAGATCAATTCTGTGGTGTCATTTATTCAGCATTTAATAGCCCTATATATATAAATATACTGAAGGTCTAATCTACCCAACCATTTAAACAAATATGGACAAAGAACGCATGACTACATGATACCTAAAATGGCTTAAATATGTTACCTGTCGAAAATAAAAAATGTAGAAATGTAAAAACAAATACATTATGTTGAAGAATTGTTTCGAATTAAAGAAATAGTTTGTATCAGACTCTAATATTTTTATTCTTATCGTACCGTATTATTTTGTCTTTTTCTTTATATAAATAGAAAAATGGTGAAGCTTCACAAGAGCTCGAACCTCCATGTGCATTGTAAATCCAGAAAAACTCAGAAAAGATAACATTATAAGATGGATTTAGCGCAAGGGTCTATGGAGAGCAATTTGTTAATACTGGTCGAGAAGGTCTCAGATTTAATGTAGGAGAGAAATGCCGGTAGCTCGATCTACATACATACATTCCGTTTAATATACCTAATATACCTTTCAATTTGGGAGGCGGGAATGGGTACCGCCGCCCCGGGAACCTTTATTGGATAACCAACACCTCTGCCATATATCACCCCAAGTGGTTCGCTACGTTTGGTGATTTAGCAGGGGTGCCCGGGTTCATGGGGTGAGGTATGTCTAGGTCTTGGAGGCGGATGATCAGGACACACTGAACCTCAGATTCCTACCCACTCCTTAAACCTTTTTCCTTCCAGAACTCTCCTCTCCTTCCTTTCCTTAAACAAACCCCTCCACACAGCATCCCCAAAGATGACATAGGCCCTGAAGGAAATAATTTTTCTCAGGGCCTCCCGTGTGGAGTTCATGTTAAAAAAAAAACAGCATGGGTTAGAAAAATTACTTCTTCTCATGCTGCTGACCTAAACCGCTGTGCCCAATTGTTTTATCTTATCATCCGATATTCTAGGTGAAATTCCAAGGGCTAATAAAAAATTCTTGGACTTCAGACCCATCATGCCTACGTTTCGTTTGTGCCGTAGAGATGGCAGCTGATCGGATTGTTTATCATACGAACGTAGTACATAGGTTAATCAAGCATTTAAAAAATTGAAATAATATAAACTTTCATAATACGTCTGTTTTATTAAATACTAGCTGGTACCCGGCATGCGTTGCAATGCCAGAAATTGATTTTCCCTGCATGTATTCCCCGCCTCCCCCCTCCCTCGTCTCTTGCCACTCCGCGAACCCCACCTTTCCCCTGCCGCTTAAATGTATGAAATACACACATTTTCATTTATACAAATTTCATAACGCCAGAGCTTACCATTATCCTATGTTACTCGCGGATAATGTAGTAACATAGTATAGTCAGTAGCTGGTCATTATTGACGAATATGTTACGCATGGAAGCTTATTCTAGAGCCAACAGATCAATGGGAGATTGCTTCAGTTTTCAGTTTCAGTTTCAGTGCCGGCAACCCGGGCGTTTATTTAGTTTCATGGTAATTTACATTGTTTTCTTTTCTTTTACCCGCCTCACTAGACAAAGTCTGTTCCGAGGCGAGTAAATCACATATTATGTTTGTTCCAAAAGAAATGTGTGTATTTAAACAAATATATATATGTATGTAAAAAGATAAAAAAGATAAATTATATATTGGTATATTAAATATTTACATACATACTTTGTTTTTTAGATAAAAGTAAATTAAAATTTTGTGACAGTTGAATATAGCGGTTACATAATAGAAGTAATAATTAATAATTAATCATAATAATTAATATTGCAAAATTGCAGTTTCTCGTATTTGTTTTATTTGAATATTATATAATTTCGTGAGAACTTGTATGAAATGTTATTTATTTAGAATATTTTGAATGTCTGTTCTTTCCTTTTCATTCAACCATATTACAAATCTTTTGAAAAGCCAATTCAAATTATTTGGGGTAACGTAAGTTTTTGTTTGTTTTTGTTTTTGCTTCAATTGGAGGCTTCTACTAATATCTACAGGAATTGCAAAAACTGAAAAAATTGAACTAATATCTATGAGAATCAAAGTGTTGACGAATATCTACAGCTCAAACTGATGATTAATATCTATGAGAACCAAAGTGTTGACCAATATCTACAGCACTGGCAGAGGTTGGATTTGCAATTATGTATAGCATTTTGGTATAACGTAATATTGCGTATGCAGTTTAAAAAACTTAATTTATGTAAGGATGTATGTAAAAATATGTAAAAATCCCTAATATCGGACTATTGGACACATTTAGCTGATTAGTCCAACCTACGCTCTGTAGATATTAGTTTAACCTACGCTCTGTAGATATTAGTCAACACTCTGAAGTTCGTAGATATTAGTTCAACGTGTGAGCTGTAGATATTCGTCCGACATACAGGCTGTAGATATTAGTATCTGGAGTCCTTCAATTGAGTCTGTCATGATGTAGCTTTTTTGCAAAGGCTCTTTTGTGACATGAAGTGGTTTAGTATCATTTTTTCCCAAGTCTGTTATTTCCTCTACACTCTACACCAATACTTTTAAGGGGGTATTTTAGTCTAGAATTTTTTTTCTTCATAGGTATTTCTATAGTTTAGATATTCAAAAATATCTCCTTAAAAGAATTTTTTGAAATTCGAATTATTTCAAAAGTTTAAGCCATTTTAATGTCGCGATGAAAAAAAACTTTAAACGCATTTTTCTCGAAACTACTTTTTTCAAGACGGTTAACATGATATCCCATGTTCCATTGACCCAATTTACTTGAAATTTGGTGTATGCCTTCTCTATACTCTATCGCACTAACTAAAACTATAACCAAATTAAAATATTTACTATTTTTCAAAAAATTCGGAAAGTCAAAAAAAAAATGATAAAAAATGTATTTCAAATTGCCAACGCTATTTTGCAACAATTTTTTTTTACATTTCTTAGTTCGGAACTAAAAATATTAATTGTTTTTACTGCACCTGAAAAAATACCTATAATTCATGCCTCCAGACTTGAATACCCCTTAAGTTGGTTTCAAAAGGGAAGTGGCCTTCACAATTGCCACCCTAATTGGTTTACAAATCTCGATCAAACATAGTATTGATATCGTTTGCATAGAGCAACGAGAAAGTTTTAAGCGCAGTTCACTCGAGATTGGAGTGTTCGAAATTTGACTTACTGTGCTTTAAAGTTCTGGACATTGTATAAAATGAAGCGAGTCAGGAGTTACAATGAATTGATGTTAATTAATTGCAGTTCGAAGCACAACCTGTAATACGTCGAGTCGGCTTTTTACTTGGGCTTTTGAAATTTCCTTTTTGGAAAAGTCCCAAATACAGTATATTTAATCATTATTTAACTTATATAAACAAACTTCCGAATTAAGGTGAGCGTCCATCTGTCCGCGCCGGCCGCAACGCATGCACGGCACGCAACGGATTTTTTCTATATCTTTATATAGAAAAATCCTGCCCGTACCGACCGCCGGTATTTGCCGATAGTGGACGCAGTGCTGTACTAATTCATATAAAGATATAGAAAAATCCGTTGCGTGCCGTGCGTGCGTGCGGCCGGCGTGGACAGATGGACGTTCAGAGTGTGATTAATATAGAGGAGATGTACGTTTGAGAGCAATATAAATATTAACGAATACTTATGTTGCATAGTAGTTGTGACAGCTGTTTCGTGTGATAATGCCTCCAGATTGTGAAACAGCTGAAATGCCTAATAATAATAACTAGCACTTAAAAACCCGCTCCACAGGTTTTTGCTGCTGGTCCCTGCGGGCGGCTTTTAGATCGGCTTCGTGCAGTTTGAGTGTTGGTGACCATTTTATAAATCCAATAGGAACTGGTTCTAAAAATAGCCAATTCCTCGGATCCACTGTGATCCAGTGGAGGTAATCCACCTCTTACCCGCCCTGGTATAAGTAACTGATGGTTACTCCTTCAAGGCTCTCGCAAGATTCTAATTTTTTTGATTAAACGAAGCTACATTTATTTATTTTGAACGAATCTAGACCTCCAGTGTCCATGCATACGTTGTTAGTAAGCAGTATGCAAGTGCTTAACAGGAAAAACAAAATGCAAAAAAATAGGTTAGTAAGACAAAGATAAATTAAACAGGGCAAAAGAAAAACTCATTCATGAGACTCCATGACGCGGAAATGCATCTGTAAAAAACCTGCAAGCACCTGTATAAAATAGAGAACATAAGAAATACAATAAATCTCAAATCAATTGGCAAGTACCAACAAAAAATGTGAATGGCTTTCGGTCTGATCATAAACTACTGTGATCCAGAGACAGCTAGTCACTGAGACAAAATAACCGTGACAAAGTAACCGAGACACGCAATGACGCCATATTTAATATATATTGCATACAGCCGCCTATAAATCCTAGTAATTTTACCTAGGGAATAAACGTTCATTTGCGATCTGCTGACGGAAGTAGCGACATATTTTGGCAGATTCTTGAATTACAAGGGTAGCTTTGCTTGAAATTTCACGAACGCAGATGTTATTTGTGGCACGGCGCATAAGGCGTGGCGTCGGACATGCAATGGAAATCGGGTTCTGGAATTCAACCACGCAGACGCAAGCGTATTAAAACTGTTCGATGATATACATTTTTATTGAAACTATTTTAAACGTAAACCGGTAAAGGTAAAAAAAGTGAAAGTGTTTAATTGTTTAAACATATTATCATTTAACCCCTCAGGACTCGGGCCTATTTTGTTGGAAGTTTTGCAATAAAATCCAAATGCATTGAATATTTCTGGTTATATGAAAAGTAAAAACTGTTTTTGAAAAGTGATAATTTGAAATAAATATATAATTTTCAACACATAAAAATTTTTCATGCAAACACAAACAGTTTTAAAAATGACTAACCTTACATTTTTTCTAACTGAAATGATTGGCAACGAAAAAAAAAACCCACACACATTTTATGAGCCAAATGTTTTATAAACTTTATGGTTTCACCTCTTCCTCACACTCGATAAATGCTGGCGTCCCGCAGGGATCGGTTCTGTCTCCGACTTTGTTTTTGTTGCACATCAACGACCTTTTGTCATGTGCACCAATTCACTGTTATGCGGATGACAGTACAGTTCATGATAGCTTTTTGTTTGACAAGCCCCCAAAGGGCTCACAAACTCCAACAGCTCGTAGGGCTTTGAAGCAAAGGATGGACAGTTACCTCGAGAGTGTTTTCTCTTGGGGTAAAAATAATCTCGTTGAATTTAATGTTTCAAAGACCCAATCTTGTCTGATTACGTCTAAAAGGGATCGAAATGAAAATCTAGTCTCTTTCAACGGAAGCAATCTTCCGAACAGGCCCTCCATTGATATGCTTGGTGTAACCCTAAGTGAGCAGCTCAGGTATGGGGGCTCCATCGAAGCCAGAGTAAAGTTAGCCTCCCAGAAACTGGGCGTGCTGTATAGGGCCCGCAGATACTTTAATAGTGCACAACTGCTAACCCTGTACAAATAACAAGTGCGCCCCACGGTTGAATTTGGCAGCCACCTCTGGTCTGGAGCTCCAAAATACCTGAAAAATACCCTCGACTCTGTGCAGAAACGGGCGATCCGTTTGATAGATTCTCCCATCTTAACAGACGGATTGCAATCTTTCGAGCACAGACGTCGGGTGGGAATGCTATCCTTGCTCTACCGGTATTACAATGGAAGATGCTTCGAGGAACTAGCATCATTGATCCCTTCGGCATCGGTGCATAGTCGGGAAACATGCCAAACGCGTGCCCAACATTTGTACACGGTTGACATTTGTCACATGAGAACGGGTCGTTTCTTCGACTCGTTCTTATGTTCAACAGCTCGGCTGTGGAATGATTTGCCGGCCTCTGTGTTTCCTCCTTCCTACAACATAGGTCTCTTGAAGACCAATGTTCATTCCTTCCTCTCCTCAAAAAGACCCTCCACACAGCATCCCAGATGACATAGGCCGTGAGGGAAATTATTTTCCTCAAGGCCTCCTGTGTGGAGTTAATGTAAAAAAAAAAATCGTTAACTCTATTTTTTGTCGTTTCATGTAAAAATAATTAATTAAATAAAAAATTCTCAAAGTGTCATTTTTTTTTCGAATCGCGGTCGAAAACTTTGTTTTCGTGAAGGTTTACAATTTATTTATTTAAAGTTAATTTTTATATTTAAATATAAAGAGTGTTTTTTTCTGTTTAATACCATTTAGAGTTTAGATCATATTTCTAATCATGACAGTAAGCGTTGACACAACGGTTCTTATGAGACCTACATATGAGTTGTTCTGAATAGCGAGCAAATTAGCCTGAAAGGTTCATAGAATCCTACCACGAACCGTCAGAATCAAAAATAATATTCACGTAGCCGAAATTGTTTTTCAAGAAAACCTGTTTTTTGTAAATTCAGTAATAATATTATAGAATATATATAAAATTTAAAAAAAAATAAATTAAATAAAAATTCTCTACCTATAAATTTTTATTAGTTATGTAAAATATATTTTAATATTTTTCTTAAATTAATAAATTACTTTATTGCCATCTAACTTGTAACATATTTGTTATTAAGGGCCTTTAACAAGCCAGCGGCCGAAAATCCACATTTGGTCGAAAGATGTTCTTACGATCGTACAGGGCGGTTCCAATGAGAAAGATTCATTATTCTCCGTACCAGCTTTTTAAAATTACAACTCAATATCGATTTTATTACATTCCAAATTTTCTTTAATTTATATGTAAAAATGCTGAAAGGCGTGATGATAAAACTATTAAAATTATGAACTTTTTGTAATTGTTTTTTGATCATAAGTATTTATCATTTTTCAATAATGTCTAAGCAAAATAAGAATGTAAATAAAATCTTGAATATATTAATGTGTATGACCGTAAATAGATAGACAAAATATAGAAATTTTCATCATAAACAAGTGTTCGGATATTTTTTTAATGATTTTATTTGAACTAAAATTAAAATTTTGAAACATGCGTTCAATTTTTAATTGTTTTCGTTGAAATTTTAATGGTTTTCGTTTTAGATGCTTGCTTTACTCTGTGTATCTAATGAACTTTGGTTATATGAAACTATGTAAATGCCAATTATTCTTTTTTGATAATATATAGGTACTTATGTTTTTATTGTACGTGTATGATTATGTGCATTATGCGAATACGTATGTGTATATATATCTGTAAAGGTATGTGTAAATATACGTATATGTACCCGTCTCAGAACATAGTCTAGGCATGTTACTTACTTGTTCATATACGATACTTTAAAACAATGAACGCCCTGGTTGCCGGCAAAAAAAATAGATAACGTATTGATTTACAAAAATGTATGATTAGATGCTATGAAATATGTCTTGGAAAATAAGATTTTTTGTTTGAAAATTTAACAAGTCTGCCAAATAACCTTATACTAAAAATAAACATTTTTTCTCAAAATTTAAAACATAGATAAAAGAACAATCTTTCGAAATCAATGAATAATTTTTTGTGGAAATGAATCAATATGTCGAAAATTTGATTTTAAAATGATATGTTTCCGGTTTTCCTTGGTTATACCCTCTTAATCACCTGGAGTAGATTAAATTTAAATGAAGTTAAATCACGAAACAGAACACTGATTTTGTGAAGCGAACTGAAATCCTTAAATAAATAATTGTATTTACTAAACGCAAACGTGTTTTACCAAAAAGTTAATATTTACTATTTGTAATATATTTTACTTCCTTAAATAACATATTTGCACGTATTACAATTTTGTTTATAAAATGCTTCTGCGAAATGTGAAACAAAACGTATTACGAATCCTTTATAAATAGTGCCAACAGGGTGGAAGAAACATTTTGTTGACTTAATCTTCGTCCATCAATAACCACAATTTATTCCTGAGCACACGAAAAGAAAACACAAATCGATCAACTCAAATGTCCGAGCAGGTTAGCAAGTCTACAATTTGTGGGATTTCTGTCAATTTTTTCGGCAAATTTCAAGAAGTAAAAGAAGGAATGCTGATCGGAAGTTTGCACGAACAACTTAGAGATAATCCATCAGCGTTGATTGATGCATCGGGTCCTCATCTCGTAGAAAGACTGCGCTGAAATTTAAAGATTTAAATTAAACAAGGCATTAAATTGACCGTGATTTATCTGCGGACGATCGGGTTTCCTGGCTGGTATTTACGGATAAAATTACTACCTTAGATTCCAATCGTTGATTGGATAATTGGATCCTTTTTATAATGTTTTCGGTAGATATCAAATTACTAAAGAGGTCGAAATTATACCAGCAGTAATTGTTTGATTGGAGGATTTGTTTTTGGTACTTTGAATAATTATGGAAACCTAGAAATTCGTAACATTATTTTTTTTTTATTCATATATTAGGTCCTTACATGTGAAATTGGCGTTTTGTATGGGAGGAACATAAAGTCGATTTTTTTAAATAAAATATATTTATTTAATCAAAGTATGTACCATTGCTATCTATGCACTTTTGGCATCTCATAGGTAGTTCATCGATCCCTTTACTAAAAAAAACATTCGGACAGGAATCAATAAAATATTTGAAGGCCGTTTGGACTGCCCCATCGGAGTTGAATTTTTTCCCTTGCAAGAAGTTATCCAAATTTCGAAAAAAATGGTAATCTGTTGTGGAAAGGTCCGGAGAGTACGGTGGATGTCTTAGACATTCCAATTGAAGCTCCTCTAATTTGGTAACCGTCTGTTGTGCAGTGTGTGGTCTAGCGTTGTCATGAAGCAGCAGTGGCCTAGAGCGATTAACCAGCCTCGGTTGTTTAGCAGCTAGCTTTTCCATCATGGTTTGCAGTTGCTGACAAAAGACATCTGCCGTAATCGTCTGGCCAGATTTAAGAAAGCTGTAGTGAACGACACAAAAAAAAGAAAGGACAACTGTGTTTTCTTTTGCGGCACCGTCGCCATGCACATCATTAATCCTTCGAGCCGTTTCTGCAGCACTGGTGCCACGGTGGAACTCGTACTCGTAAATAACGCGATGTTTCAAGTTTTCCATTTTGTAAACTAAGTGACGAAAAAAAAAATAATTAAGGAAAAAACAAATGAATTATAATTTTCGAAACACAAATACATGAGAAAATAGCTGTATAAATTTGAATTTGGAATTCTTAACCAAAGAGAAGATATTTGAGATCAAAGTTGCCAGTACGGCAAAATGCCAATTTCATATCTAAGGACCTAATATATTCATTCTAGCTAATTAACTAACTATACATCACGGCATTTCTCCGCAGGGGTAGGAAGAGAAAAAATCGGTCAAACAACTCGGTCTTGGCACACACTCTTTGCCACATTCTCATCGTCTCATACATACACTCATACTATTATTCTGATTCTTGACATGGCTCGACTCAAGTATCTGATTCACACGATCGTGCCATGTCTTCCTCGGGCATCCTCAACTTCTTTTACCATTCAAATTTGCTTCATATATTCTCCTTACCCTTCTTTTTTCGATAATTCGCTCTACATGTTCATAGAGCGTAACAAATTTTGCAAAATATTAAACATTGACTGGATGATAATTTACTCACGCTAAATATGACTAAAACAAAATACCTAACATTTCGTACAAACAATCCAAGTCAACCCTCAAGTAATCATGTACTAAAAATACATTCTTGAAGTGATATATCCAGCTGTCTATGCAATCCATTGGAACGAGTAGATTCCATTAGATACTTAGGCCTAATAATTGACAATAAACTTCGATGGGAAGATCATGTAATTAATATCACAAGCCGTATACGGAAACTGGCCTGGCATATATTTTCAGATCATTGCGCAATATACAAAAAAAAATACACTGAGAACAGTATATTTTCCCTGTATCAATCAATTTTATCGTGCGGTATAATTGTCTGGGGAGGATGCTCTAAAACTGTATTAGATCCATTAATAAAAGCCCAAAAATTGGTAATACGGAATATTTACAAAGTACTTTATATACACCCCACGAAAGACCTATTTAAAGACTTCAAAGTTCTTAATATAAGATCCATATATGTAAAAAATATTACCTTTCATTTTAAATTCAAATTTACAAAACGAAATATTATAGATTCAAAATATAACACAAGATATTCCAACAACAAAAACTTCAATGGCACAGTCCTAGTTTAACTTTCTTGCACCTAAAATTTTTAATAACTTGTCAATTGAAATAAAGTCTAAGTCTAAAGCCAAATATCTCACTTTCAGAAAGGCGCTTGCTGACCTTCTGATGAGTGACTATGACAGTGTTAACTTGTTTCACATACTCAGATAGTGATATAAGTTTTCAACATTTATGCTTTCAGGTTTATTTCCTTTACTTGTTTATTTTACGCACTTCTTTTTCTCTTTTCTATTTTTTTATTATAACTTTACCAATTTTACCATGTGTTTACACTAGACTTCACTCAAAGTAACTATCCTTAATTGATCACCATGAAACAGGCAGCCGCCTAGTATGGTGATTTAATAAATCTAATCTACGTAAATGTCTAATATATTGTAAAATTGTGGTCTTCACTCAGGAGAAATCTTGGGATTGCCTTTTTATAAATGAAGCACTTTTTATAATTTAATTTCTTGATTTTTTATTGTTATGATTTGATATTTATAACTGACGACAATAATTTTTCCCCACCCAACGGACAAGGGTTCAGTAGTATTTTAAATTCTTAGTGCAAGTTTTCGTAAAGAAGTAAGTTAATTTTACTGATGCAAGCCTTTTTATAAGGATTTCGTACATCTATATTTCCCTCGTTTGTTGGGTGAGAAAGGGACAAAAATAAAAAATAAAATGATTCTGACAAAATAAAAAATAAAACGAACAAATCAGACAACTCTTGGATCGCAATCCAACCTTTGATGGTAACTCAAATCCATATCCATAATTGGTTTGAGTCCTGGGTCTAAATCCAAACATATATGTAACATGTATTTTATAAATAGAGAGAAATAAACTTGAAGTATCATACTTCAAGTTTATTTCTACAAGTTCAAGTATGTATAGGAAGGTTTATGAAAGTGTCAAAACAATAGAAAAATTAAATCTGTCTATATAAATAAAAATGAATCACCGAAATGCATGCACGCGCTTAACTTCCGAACGACTGCACCAAATTGGATAATTCTTTTTTTTGAGTGTTCGTTATTGTCGGGACAAGGTTTGTATACAACTACTGGTGAGCTCTGGCATTATGAAATTTGTTTAACAAAATTGCAGTAGATGGCATGCGAGCTGTTTGAAAACTGAATGTACCGGGACTGAATGGAATGCAAGAGGGGAGGGGAACTCGGGTAGGCGGTTCGCGGGAGGAAGAGGGGGAGGGGGGAGGGGAACCCGGGAGGGGGAGGGAAATCTGGGAGGTGGAAGGGGAAATGGGGAGGGGGGAGGGGTTCGCGGGACGAGGAAATAGGGAGAGAGAGAAGGTGGGAACGCGAGAGGGGAAGGGGGCGCGGGAGAGGAACGGTACGAATGGGAAAGCACGCGCAGGGAGAATCAATTTATTTATTAAATGGCATAGCAACGCATGCCGGGACCAGCTAGTGTTTAATAAAGACAGTTTTTGCTTCTAAGTATGTACTGTGATGGAATCTCCACTGTACACAAAAATACCGTACCTAAATCCGCCCTTGCATGTCAATGTGATAAAGCGATTGTGTTGACAACGTGATTAAAAAGCGACACTGAAAAGAGACAAACACATATATCTATAGGATTTAGACTACGAGAGAACAAGAAATTATAATCGGTCTCCTCTCTGTGCGGTGCTTCGTAGCCTCCCCACTCTGCATTAGTTTTCTGAAGGTTTCACTTCTTCTGCGCATGAATTACATAGTTTATTTCTGTCTTTATCCCTTTCACATTTTCATTGAGAGTTTTTTAAATTATCTTCTCCAAAGATTAAAAAAACTTTAAATAAATATACCTACACACACAAACTATGAAAAAAATTACAATGTAACCACATAATCAACTGCCGGCATTTGATTGATATCTTTGATATTACGATCATAAAAAAATCGTTTATTTTGTGAGAGCATTTTTAGAAAAACACACACTAAATAAGTTTAAAAATCCACGTTAAAATTCCAAGCAGATAAATCAATTTTGTTTGTTTTAACCTGCGTTTAGTCAGGTACCTGCCCACAAAATTCCTAGGGGTTTAAGTGCCTTGTAACCTATCCATGCAACGATTTAATATCTGACGTCATCAGGGTCGAAATACACGATGATTTCAAAGTAAAATTCAAATATTTAAGAGGAATCTTTTAGTCTGTGGGCACAGAGTTAAAATCATCGTTTTAGTTCTAGTTTAAAATCGAGAAGTTCTTCTTAGAAATGTCTGTATGTGTTGTTCAGTACCAGATATTATTCTTGCGGCTTCGTCAAAGTGGAAGATAAAATCTGTTGGTAAGCTGTGGTTAATTTCTTAACCCTTTCGGCCGGTAAATTTCAATAGTTTCTCAGAAAGGCTCGAAATCGAGATACTAAATAAGAATTCTTCTAAAATGACGGTTTGAGGTTTGAATATCAATCGTGTGATCTCGAACCCGCGTTCCAGCTGTTATCGGATACCCGAGGATTCTCATACCATAAGTTAGTAATATCTACTTGTGCAAGTAAATTTGTTTGTACGTTCCGTTTCCGTTGAAGATGGTGGCCGTTTAAGGGCCCGCAACCCGAATTTCTACCGATTTCTTACATATCTCCCTTTAACACGTTAAGTTTCAAAGCAAAAAAAAAAAAAACGTTATTCTTGAAGATAATACGTATCTAGACATTGCCCGCGCCGAAACGCAAATTATATAAAATTAGCTGGTACCCGGCATGCGTTGCTATGCCATTTAATAAAGAAATTGTTTCTCCCTGCGTGTCCTTTCCCATTCTTCCCGTTTCCCTTCCGCCTCCCCTTCTTCTCCCGCGTCTCATTCCCCTCTCGCGTTCCCACTCCGTCACTTCCACCTTCCCCCTCCCCACTCCAGTCCCCCACCCTTCCCCCGTCCCGCGAACCCCCCTCTCGAGTTCCCCTCCCCCCTCCCAGGTTCCCCTCCCCCTCCCTGGTTTCCCTCACCTATGCCTCCCTCCCTCCCGCTTTCCATACATTATGTTTTCAAACAGCTCGCGTGCCGCCAAAGCAATTTTTTTATACAAATTTCATAATGCCAGAGCTCACCAGCTGTTTTATACAAACCTTGTCCTGATAATAACGAACACACAAAAAAAAGAAGTATCCAATTTGGTGCAGTCGTTCGAAAGTTATGCGCGTACATACATTTCGGCGATTCATTTTTATTTATATTGTATAGAAGATTTTCGCATCGATTTTGTCGCTGTAAATGTTAGCGCTCTCCTCTAACATTCGTAATTTCGTATCTCTCCATCTTCTTCTTTTCGGGCCCGGTTGCGGAGCCTAAAATGATTCAGTTAAAAAAACACATTCTGATTAGCATTTTTATGATACCTACTACCTACCTGCCTGAAAAAAGTGTAAAAAAAGAATTGAGAAGTTCCTTTGAACTAATTCTCCATATTTGAAATAATGAAAAATATTACACACAATTTAGGCTAATTTAAGAACCTACTTTAAAGTATTATGATTTCGGAGGAAAATATGGTTTTGATTTATTACATTACTAGCAGAACCGGCCACGAGTTGCTGTGGCTAACGAAACACAACGCCACTACCCAACCTTCATAAAATCCATACCGCCCGCTGCCTGAATTGAATATTTGAATTTATCGGCTTTTTTCTACTATAATAAGCATGTGTTATACATATAAACCTTCCTCTTGAATCACTCTATCTATTGGTGAAAACCGCATGAATTTCCGTTGCGTAGTTTAAAAGATCTATGCGCACATTTATTTTGAGCGACTTCATTTTATACTTCATTTTGAGCGACTTCATTTTATACTTCACACTGATAATTGCTTTTTATAGCGTCGCGCTGTAAAGCGTATTTTATGTTACTGGCTGGAGAACACCGAACACCGATAGACGCCGATCTTATTTATTTGAAATCAACCTTGTCAAAGTAGCTAAACAGATAATTTAACTTAAATAGATTCATAGATAAATTCCCTCAAATACTAACAATTTTTTACAACTTAAGCACTGATGATTGCTTTTTATGGCGTCGCGCTGTAAAGCACCTTTTATTTTACTGGCTGGAGAACACCGATAGACACGAGCGATCGCCACTAATTATACAATGCTTGCAATGCAACACTGGATATTTGAAAAGGGAAAATCAAATACCTACTTACTCTAGGACATTTTCCAATTTCTTCCGTAAAACGAATTTCAAAAGTGACTATATGGCCCGCCAGCCGTTTTAAATCGCACAAAAATATGTTTTCTTTGAATCTCTCGGCTTTTCTCTAATATAATTTACATGTATTATACACATAAACATTCCTCTTTAATCACTCTATCTATTGGTGAAAACCGTATGAAAATCCGTTGCGTAGTTTAAAAGATTAACGCGCACATACATTTTGAGCGACTTCATTTTATACTATGTAATGATGATGATGAAATGATGATGACGATGATTAGAAAAATACGTTTATGGAAGCGAGGTCCAATGTTCCAGAACTTCTAGTATTATTTGTTTAACTATGCTTAAAAAACATGTTGTGTGTGGGTGTGTAAATGAAACTATGAATTTAAAACATTTATCGACTTACAGGCGAACAAAATTTTTTGTTTTTGGTTGTGTGAAACGAAAAAATTGAGTACCTAATTTATAATAGTAATACAAATAAAACAAACATATGTAATTAATTAAGTAAAAAAAATATGCTTTTAAATAAAATAATAATATAACTTGAATCATTAAATAATAAAATAAATTGAATTATAAAATAATAAAATAAATTTAATTAAAATAAATAATAAATCTAATGATGTCTTATAAAAACATCAAGAAAATAAGTATAATTCAAATAAAATTAAAATAAATTTTAAAATTAATGTAATTAAAAAAAAATGAATGCAAAAAAGGTCGGAAGAGGTCTCATTTCTTACACACCAATCCCAGCACAGACTTCCTCTTGACATCATTCTCTAACAAAATGCTTCGTTCCTCACCCAATCATACTTTCTATGAACATTACATTAATGGTACATTCCCCGCATTCCTCGGTTAACACTTTCGGCACCGGACACAGGTAACAAGGGGCGAGGGCCGTGGGCCGAGGTTCCCGGGTAGGGTAAGTTAGACCGGCACATGACATAGCGCCGCGGCCCGCCCGACAGTGATTGATGGGCGGGCCCGGCCCCGGGCTCAAAAGACCCGCCCGGGTCTGTGATACCGTTTCTCTATAAATTATTATTCATTTTAATACAAACACTTTGAGAACTTTTTCGCTTTGTTTAGTTAAATTGATTAATATCTGTTTATCATTTTCGTTATTTGTTTTTGGGGTGTTATGCCGTGTTGCGCTGCCTCCTTCTTTGATAATGGACACTGTAGCGCTGTTCAAAATTTTGGCTAAAGAAGGAGGTAGCGCAACATGGCATAACACCCATATATGCTTTATCAATGATAACACCCCAATAACAAATAACGAAAATACTGTTGGCGTGAAAATCTTAAAGGAATCGTCTGTTTATCATATTTATGTTTTCAATACAACTGGATAGGGAGGATGGTGCTTTCCCAGACTGCCATATTACATGATATAAACGTAATTACTTATTACTTACTTCGCCACCGACTAGCCAGCTTCTGGAGCAGGACACGGACTTCAACCAATATCATTGTCGTGGCTGCATCCGAGTGGCTCAGTTCCCCAATAAATGAGCGATGGCTGCAGATGATGAGGCGACCACCCTGATGGACAATCCTAAAATATCTTTTTATTTTTAATTCTGTTTAATTATTATTTATTTGAATTTTATGCTTATTTTTTGTTATTTGTGTGATGAATTTGGTTTTCATTTTATGTTTTAATTAGGTACCTACCTAATATGTAAACAATTTTTTTTTTTTTACCGTTCATAGTTGTTTATGTAATATGGCAGACTATGATTGCACTACCCTCCCAATCCTGCTGGAATAAAAACTTAAATAAAATAAATAAATAAATAACATTTTAAATAGAAAAATAAAAATAATTAAAAAATAAAATGAAAAATTTTTCAATGAACATATTTTTTGATTATTATTTTTTCCAATAATTTTATATAACTACAATACATTTAAAAAACAACCACCCAGCCCCCCCCCCCCTCCAGGACGGACCAATTTTTTATGAAGTCGAAATTTGGGTTTAATGCCCTGTCTATGTAATGGTTATATAACTTTTTTCTAATAAAGTAAAAAAATATGATTTTAAGTAAAATACTAAAACAAATTGAATTATTAAATAATAAAATAAATTGAATTATAAAATAATAAAATAAATTGAATTAAAATAAATAATAACATCTAATGATGACTTATAAAAACATTTAGAAAATAAGTATAATTCAAATTAAATAAAAAAAAAAAAACTGCGAGGTCGCCGCCTCTTCTGGATCCATCGCTAATTGTGTGGAGAGCTGAGCCACTTGGATTTGTATTTTAAAGTTTTCGAATTGCTAATCAATTTTAAGATGTTGCATACTATTTTTTTCCAGTTTGATGTACCTCCTACAATACATCTTAAATCTTCTAATTGGTGCGGATTTTAAGTTTCTGGTAGAATTATTAGGTAATAAAAGACGTTGAATTGGACTTTCACAGAACTTAAACTTTGAATTTTGATCAATTGTCCAAATTCTGTGAAACAACCCGTGCTTAGAGTTTGTTCCAACAACACAAACTTGGGCTTATATATGTGTTGGTGTACCTATACGCATAGGTAATACTTGCCACACTGCGTCCCTGAGAAACGGTCCTCCATCTTGATTATGCCTGCTTACTGTTACTATCGAGAAATGGAAAACAAATGTATGTTATGTTTATTGATTTTGGATATTTGTAATTTTTTTACTGTTATTTGAAACAAAAAAAAAATCCAGTGCATTCTAATGATTATTTAAAAAATACGCCTTTTAAATCTCACTGGAATTATCTTTATTGAAATCGAATAACAAGTTTTAAGCATGCTGTATGCAAGTAATACTGCTGTATGAGTGGGAACTGTAGGTATTCGCTTCAACTATGACTGCGATACAAATAGCATTTTGATGAAATAATAAGACAAATTTTATTATATTTGAGGTCTTTGAGTAGCTTATAAAGAGAGTTAAGGATAAACATAAAATAATTTATAATCTGCTAGCATAGATGGCGGTAATTTAATTATTTTAGTAAATACGCAATATGAACATAAATAAATAGTTCATAAATAAAGCCTTTCAAGAAATGCTTGTAAATACAACGTATTTCGAATCACCGATAAAATGTTGTATTTGTAAGTTCTAAAATAATTAAATTATAGCCACCCATAAACGAGCAGATTATGAAATATTTTAAAGGGTTATTTCTCCTTTTTTAAGTGAAAACTTAGCACCGTTGTGATTTGAAACGGCTTAAACATTTAACATGTTCCTCCCTAGGCGATTATTCTGAAGGAACTGCATGAAAGCACCAATGAGTCTTAAATAAGTTTCATGGTTCTTATATTAACAATATTGCGTTTTTGAAGTGAAAACTTCTTTAACACCGCTGTGATTTGAAACTCGTTGAAATGAAAGACAGCGACACTAAAAAGAGACAAACACATTCATCCATAGGATTGAGGCTGTGAGAGAATGAGATAGTATAATCATTAATGAGTCTATTATTTATTTATTTATTTATTTATTTATTTACGGACAAATAGTCCAATTAACAATATAACAATAACACGAATAGAAAAAAAGAGAAAAAGAGAGATCACAATGAAAGGAGATTACATATAGATGAAGAGCATTGACAAAATACATATAATATAAAAGTACACAGAGAAGATAACTATAAGTAGCTTGAAGATGGATTTAAAAAGACTTTAAAAAACCACATTGCGTAACGACTGCCGAAAGTCATTTAGGCTTACACAAAAAAATTCAATGCTTTGATTTGCGTTGACAAGTCTCGACATTCTGGATAAAGGAGAATGATATCCATAATTAGTAGAATGTTGATTGAGGAACAGCAATTCATTATTTCGGAGTCTACGGGAACGAATGTTGAACTGGATGAGTTGTAACAAAGTAGGTGTGTCAGTAATGCTGTTGATAATTTTGAAAATGCATTTTAGATCAGAGTCCTTTCTACGTTTTTCTAAAGAGGAAATGTTTAAAGTTTGTTCAATTTCATCATACGAGTATTCTCCTCTTTTAAGTCCTAACCTCCAAGCAATTCCTCGTAGGAAGCGATGTTGTACAGATTCGATGTAACAAATGTGGATAGCATAAAAAGGAGACCAAATGACACTAGCATATTTAAGGTGAGGGCGGACCAGCGAACAGTAAAGAGTTTTAAGTGTATTTATTTGTTTAAAGTCAGAGGTAATTCTATGAATGAAGCCGAGTAGTTTAAGTGATTTGTTTACGATGTTATTAATGTGATCCCGGAAAGAAAGTTTACAATCCAGAGTGACCCCAAGGTCCTTGATAGATGTGACAGTAGAGAGACAAACATTATTTAGTTTATAATCAAACTGAATAGGTTTTTTGTTTCTATAAAAGGACAAAATTTTGCATTTATCAACTGTATTTGTGAGGTGCTTCGTAGCCTCCCCATTTATACTTTAGTTTTCTGATGGTTTCACTTTTTCTACCGTGTGTGAATTGCACATTCTATTTTTTTATTCTCTGTGTCCTTTTTCGTTTAGTTCCTATATCGAAGGGTTAAGATATACTGAAAAAAATTGTTAAAATGGTGATGCTGAATTTGAGCTGACAAAAAAATTATGGAGTATCCAGTGAAGCAAATAAACTTCTTCACCGCGCTGAACAGCCTTAACTTCAGAAACAAACTCAGAAAATTTCTTATAGGGAATGCCAGGTTCCACTTCTTTCGGGCAGTTTGAACTAACATAATAGTATATTAAAATATAAGTGGATAAACAGGTCTTTAAAACACGCGCGATTTTTCGAGCACGACGGCGTAGCCGAGTGCTCGAAATAAAGCAAGTGTTTTAAAGACCAGTTATCCACGAATACTTTACGCTATTTTTTTTTATTGGTACACTTTGAAAACATAAATATTGATATTTGTATGGTTATTTATGTTGTGAGAGTGATTTTGTGTTTTGTAAAATGACTGGCGAAGGACCTTGATTTTTTGTGTTACTAATCACTGCCTAAAAATGGTAAAAATACATGTCGCATAGAAAAGGAGAGGACTCACCGGAAAAGGGTAAAGCACTGGTATGACTCCTTTCCCATCCAAGAGGCACAATCACAATAGGCTTAAATGTTCGTTATTTTATAGTACACGGCAGTTATTTTTGAGCGGATTTTTCGTGATCAGAGCACAGTGATGGCAGCGGGAGTTTATTGCAGACTGATTAAGATTGTGGGTAAGCGAGGGGGGAAAAGGTAGGACAAAAGGACTTGCAACAATAATTAATACCAAGTCCAAGCAGTGATAGTATGTATGCGTGCTGTGTAGGTATGTGTATGTGCAGGTATTAGTATGTGCGTAACCATGCCCCCCGCCTGGAAGGGGATGAAAGAATCCACTTCCATAAACCAAAAGAGTGCCAATACGTTTCAATGCGCAAACAAAATTGTAACACGCGGTAGAAAGCAATTAATTATGTAAAAGTTATAAAAATGTTTATTTAAGTTATATAAATGCTTTTACCAAATGGTCAAATTGACCGATATAACAAGAAAATTAAAAAAATAAAATATGGAAACGTAAAATTATGATATGTTAATGTGATAATATGCGGTAGATAAAACTAAAAGTAAGGTTTAGTACCTATTTAACAATGAAACTAACCTAATTGATTTTAAGAATAAAAGTATTATGAACTAACTTCTGTTAAATCTATTGTGACGGTAAGGGACAGAGTTTAACGACTGCCCTGCGGTATATTCCGGAGTTAGTTTTAACATCCGCAACGCGGATCACTCCATCTGCCCCGGGGTAGACATTGACTATTACCCCAATAGGCCATTGAAGTGGCGCAATGTTGTCACTCTTAATCATTACTACCGTGCCTGTCGTTACCGGATTCGCATTTGTATTCCATTTTTGGCGAGCTTGCAAAGTATTCAAATACTCAATTCTCCATCGGTTCCAGAATGTCTGAACAAGATGATCCACAAGATGTTTGCGTTGTACCAAGTTGACTGGCTCGTCTGACAAATCAGCAGCGGGTAAATATTTTAAGGGAGTGAGCGTTAAAAAATGCGCGGGGGTTAGCGGCAATGGAGCCGAAACGTCGTTAACACTAAGTACAGATAGCGGGCGTGAATTTAGAATTGCTGAAAAAGCACTGTTTGCATCTCTTCATACGTCAGTAGAGAGGTGCCTACTATTTTATTTAAATAACCTTTCAGGCATTTAATGTTACTTTCCCAGATCCCACCAAAGTGAGGAGCTTGCGGTGGATTCATCTTCCACTCAATTCGATTCTCCAACAGATTGTCTGAGAATTCCTTTTTGTAATTGGGTGACTCTATAAGTTCAAATAAAGACCGTAAATGGGATTTAGCTCCCACAAAGTTCGTTCCGTTATCGGAGTACATTATACTCACAGGACCTCGACGAGCAAGGAAACGCTTAAAAGCGTTGAGGAAGACTTCGGTGGAAAGATCTGAAGCGAGTTCAATATGAACTGCGCGGGTCACCAAGCAAATAAATAAGCAAATGTATGCCTTTTGACTTCGCACCCCCGACGTCTATAAGGAATTATTTGAAGCGGGCCCGCGTAGTCAACCCCTGTGTGAAGAAAAGCCTTAGTTTCGCGGACGCGGCATGCGGGTAAATCTCCCATTATTGGGAATTGCGGTTTGGGATTGACTTTGAAGCAAGTATTGCACTGATGCACACGTTTCCGAACCAAATTGCGCGAAGAAAGTATCCAAAATCTCTGTCTTAGCAGCGACATCAGTAACGTAGGACCCGTATGTAGGTTTCTGATGTGATAGTAGTCTATTATTAGATTGACTACATGATCACGAGCGGGTAATAGAATTGGATGCCGACTGTCAAATTCTGTTTCTGCGTTTCGCAATCTGCCTCCTACCCTTAGAATTCCGTCATGGATAAACGGATTCAGTTTTACGATCGCTCGCCGAACCTTCTTCCCATCTTTGACTGCCTTTATATCTTCGGAGAAGTGTTCTTCCTGTATAGATTTAATAACAGCGGTTTCTGCAGCTAAGATATGGCTTAATTCGAACGCTCGTGGTAATTTCTTGATAAAACGAAGAACATAAATTACTATTCGGATTAATTTCGGCCATGAGCTAACACGAGAGGCTAGTGCACACAATAACGGAGGAGCAATTGTTTTGAGGAGGTCAATGTCGGACATCAAAATTTTTGTTTTCCGTTCGGGAGGATCAGTCACAGATTTCGTATTAAAACGTTGTAAAGGCCAATCACTTTTAGGTAATTGGGCAAAGACGGGGCCTTTAAACCATAACGGATGGTCGATTAGTTGAGCGGGCGTAAGACCCCGCGACAAGCAGTCGGCGGGATTGTCTTGTCCTTTTATATAATGGAAGCATTCAGCCACCAGATGGTTTTGTATTTGTGAGACACGGTTGGCAACGAAAGTCTGCCATTTTGCGGGCGGTGAATTTATCCATGCTAGAGCAACCGTGCTGTCGCAAAAAGCTAAAGTCGTATGAGCTTTCGAATTTGATGTGAAGGTATTACTGACCGTATGCATTAATCGTGCAAGTACTAGCGCTCCACATAGTTCTAATCGCGCAAGTGAAATCGTCTTAGCCGGAGCGACCTTAGATTTAGCACATAATAAATTAATTGTGGTTTTATCAGTATTCGGACAGTAAACATGTAGGTAAATAACACCTCCAAATGCGCGTTCGCTCGCGTCTGAAAACCCGATAAGCGTTAATATACACTGGGGTTCGATTCCTAAAAAACAAGGAATTTTAATAAATTGCAATAATGGCAATTCCTTTTCAAACTGACGCCAAAGCGTGACAACGGTGTCAGGAGGAGGATCATCCCAATCCAGGTTGTACTCCCATAGATATTTAATTATAAGCTTAGCTAATAATACAACTGGTGCGGCGAAACCCATCAAATCCCAAAGACGAGCAATCGTCGAGAGAATGTTTCGTTTAGTACACGTTCTTTCGTCGGTGTGTACGAAAAATACGAAATGATCAGAAGCGGGTATCCAATGAAGTCCTAGTATTTTCAGGTTTCATCGGGATTAAATTCCACATGTTCCTTAACACGACGAGCTGTAGGAATCGTGGATAAAAACTTTGGAGAGTTAGAAGAGAATTTTACAAGATCGAATCCTCCCGCGGCGAATAGTTGAATCAATTCCGTAGACAACTCGGAAGCCTCCTCGACCGACGAGCAACTGGTGACGAAATCGTCCATGTAGAATGAGCCCTTTTCCACCAGATTTGCAGCAAGTGGGAAACGAGGTTTTTCATGCGACGCAAGTTGACGCAATGTACGCATTGCGAGGAATGGACTGCAAGACATGCCAAATGTGACGCGATTAAATTCAAACAATTGCAAAGGGTCACTATCGTTAAATCTGTACAGCATGCGCTGATAACGTCGGCATTCTTTTTGCACCACAATTTGCAAATACATTTGTTTTATGTCAGCGGTTATAGCTATGGCGAATAATCGGAAATTGAGGATAATGCGAAACAAATCACCTTGTAAATTCTTTCCGGTATGTAGGATGTCATTAAGCGAGTAACCCGAATCGGATTTCATACTCGCGTCTAGCACCATGCGAATTTTGGTGGTCAATTTATCTTCGCGAACTACGATATGATGCGGGATTACGTAATGCGGTAAATCGGAATTGTCAACTGGGGAAATGTAACCTTTCTGAAGGTATTCGCACAATATTTTGTCGTATTCTAACTTTATTGCGGGTTGAGATATTAAGCGGCGTTCGAGAGCCCGAAACCTGCGTTCGGCGGCGGGTAACGATTCACCGAGAACAGAGGGACTGTTTTGAAACGGCAACGCGACGATATAACGACCTGCCGTGTCACGAGAAGTAGTGAGTTTAAACATATCCTCACACTCTTGTTCATCAGGTGTTAAAAATTTCTCATCTGGAATGTCTTCCAATTCGAAGAAGCGCGAAAGGCAAAATTCATTATTTTGCGTGAACGTACAAAATGATTGCGTGGTGTTTATACTTGGGTTTTCAATCATCGTTGGGGCAGTACCCAAGATGAGATATCCCAAAGTAGTTTCGATAGCAAATGGCTGTCCGAGAGAACCTGATATTTTGTTTGCCTTTAGAATGCGAGCAAACATGTCACATCCTAAGATGATATCAATCTCGCCGGGCGTACAGAATGTTGTGTCTGCTAAAGGCAAATTGTCAAGATACGACAAAGAGGAGCGGTTAATGTTAACAGTAGGCAACTCACTGGTTATGGTTTCTACTACATATGGTTTAATCGTATACGACTGAGTGATGTCATAGCGGGAGAGTAATTTTAAGCAAGTTACGCCATTTGTCACATTTCTTACGTCACCTATTCCCGTGACGTAAGTACTTGGAGATGACCGCACCGTAAGATTCAAGCGTGAACAGCATTTGCGCGTAATTATGTCCCTTTGGGAGCCGCTATCTATTAGAGCCCGTATCGTCTGTACCTGGCCCTTAGCGTCTCTGGTAGTGCAAACAGCCGTTCCTAATAGTGCAGTAGTATTTGCACTTGAGCATGAATTTGTCACACATAACGAAACCGGATTCGAAGAATTTAAGTTATCATTATCGGCATCCGTTTGTGACGCGGGAGATGGTATTGGGTCCGTTTGTGACTTCGGCCCATCAGTTTGTTTGAAATGCAACAAACTATGATGGTTGAGCGCGCATGTTTTGCATGTAGTCTTCGATTTACAAGCTTTCGTGGTGTGCCTAGTACTGAGGCAGTTCACACAAACTCGAATCTTTGATGACTTAATACAGTTAAATCGCTCGCGTGGTTCTAGACTTGTGAATTTAGAACATTGGTATAAAGGGTGCGATCCCTTTTGACAGCAAAAACAAATTTCGATGGAGTGATTATCGATTTTTTCGACATTAATAAATGCCTTTGCGGAATTAGTTTTTTGCGGTTTAGCGGTATAATTATTATTTGAGCCAAGACGGCTCGATGTCGGTTGCGTGATTTGTGCGCGATTAAGAATTCGTTGCTGTACTCTTACGAAGTCGATTAGTTCCGCGCTGGACGGTAGATTTTCATTATTTTTAATAGAAGATTCAAAAGCCTTTACAGTCTCTATGTCAAGACGTTTAAGACCCAGTTGCAACAATATGAATTCTGCGAGGTCTTTTATTTTCAATTGCTTCAGCGCGGCGATGTTCGCGGAGTATGCATCTGCAAAATTCTCTAAAGAAGCGGGCGTGGCCGAGTTAACTGGAGGTAATTTCAGCAATCGGTCAAAGTATAATTCAGCAAGAACGCGTTGATCATTATACTTAGTACACAATGCGTCCCAGATAACTTGATAATTTGTACCTGTAGGCGTAATAGCTTTGCAAATACTTAATGCTTTTCCGGTTAATTTCGACATCAGATACTGCATTTTTTCCGTATCATCCAGAGAATCATTCAAATGTATAACTGAATTATTTGTTTCATAAAAGAGAGACCAACTATCCAGATTCCCGTTAAAGCACGCTATCTCCAATGCAGGTAGCTTAATTTGACGGCGAGGTTTTGCAACCGGATTCGACAGCATATTTGCTTCTGTATATTTAATAACACCGAAGAGTTCTTCAAATGCATTTAATTGAGTGTATTCAGCGATTGCTTCCGGATTCAATTCCAGTTCGCAATCCACCTTTTCATCTAATATTGTTATAAATTCAGAACGAATTTTTTCAACAGTAGTTGCGCCTGATAAAAAAGATTGGCCATCGTAAATGCTTTCCGAAGCTTTCCTTATCTTGTCATACACCGACTGTAGGCTCGCAAAACTAGCGGCTAGTTTAGCATTTAAACGTTTGAGACGTCTTTCATCCCGAGACGATCCGGATGATGCGCTCGTAGCCATTTTCTTTATTCCGGTTATATTTACAAAATATGAAACGTAAAACAACTAAAAATGCGGTTAAAGGGTATGCGGTATGGTATGAGGAAGGGTATGCGGTATATAAAGGGTATGCGCTAAAGGGTATGCGCTATATAAAGGGTATGCGGTATGATGTATGCGGTTTGATGAGTCTGTATTATTTATGCGGAATTAATTAATTAATATATTAATTAATATATTCAATTAATTCACTGTAATCCGCTCACAGGGTTAAATTGACTGTTGCGCGGTGTAAAGGTTAACGGAATACGCCGTGAACAGAGCGGGTAAAGAAAGTTATTTATTGCGTTTATTATCATTAACAAATCATAAATATTGCGATCGTAATATTATTCAACTTTGTAATGATATCCAATAATACAATTATTAAGAAATAATCGTAATATTTATAAGGTAGGTAAATGCGATTTTATCAGCAAAATACAACTACATAAGTTATCAGAAATAAATATTAAAAGGATGCCTCGTATTTATTTATTCTAACAGCGGGTAAATATGTTATTTCCAACGTAATGAAATAAGTATGGAAACAAATTACTCATGTAGGTATATCAAACCGAATGCGGGTAATTATTTTGTGCGATGTTATAAACGTAATCTCACTCTGCTGATTTTTGGTTCAAATATATGTATATACGGCTCGCTAGGATCAGAAATGTATGGTTATTTATGTTGTGAGAGTGATTTTGTGTTTTGTAAAATGACTGGCGAAGGACCTTGATTTTTTGTGTTACTAATCACTGCCTAAAAATGGTAAAAATACATGTCGCATAGAAAAGGAGAGGACTCACCGGAAAAGGGTAAAGCACTGGTATGACTCCTTTCCCATCCAAGAGGCACAATCACAATAGGCTTAAATGTTCGTTATTTTATAGTACACGGCAGTTATTTTTGAGCGGATTTTTCGTGAGCAGAGCACAGTGATGGCAGCGGGAGTTTATTGCAGACTGATTAAGATTGTGGGTAAGCGAGGGGGGAAAAGGTAGGACAAAAGGACTTGCAACAATAATTAATACCAAGTCCAAGCAGTGATAGTATATATGCGTGCTGTGTAGGTATGTGTATGTGCAGGTATTAGTATGTGCGTAACCAATATTATTATTAAAAATTTGGAATTAAGAACTATTAATGAATTCGTGATGTGACATCACAATATATTGATGTCATGGAAATGAAAAACACAAACATTAATCTGCAATCTGTCACATAAGATTAATAGTTGACATCACAGTTTTTACTAGTTATTGTGTGTTGTAAAATGAGTTCTAACATTGATAATTTAAATACCAAAGCAGAATCGCGGTTAATACCTGAAAAATCCAAAGACGATTATAAAAAAGAATATGAAAGGTTCATAACATGGATGGAGGAGCAAAACGTAGTAGATGTAGATGAACGAGTTGTGCTTGCTTACCTTCAGAAAATGTCGGAACAGTATAAAGCATCGACTATGTGGGCCATACATTCGAAATTGCAATGTCTGTTGAAGATAAATACAGGGGTTGATTTAAACACATCCATTTAAATAATTAGAATGTAAACGATGTAAAAAAGAATGTAAACTTTGAATAAAATTTTTGAAACATTTGTAATGTTTTATTTGACGTTTAAAATATTCCTGTCAGATTTATAGATAAAAGTTGACATTTAAACTTCACATTTTGTTGATTTGTTGATGTTGCCATGGTAACTTTAAAAAACGCGCGTTCCATAAAGTGCGATTTAAACACGCTAGAGCGTACTTTAAATGAGTAAAAAAGGGCACCAATAAAAAATATATATTAAACTTTACAGAAAAAAATATGAATTACAAAAGAATTCAGCAAAGAAAAATGTATTAGGGTGTGAATGAGAATCGATCGTTAAAATGCGGTCTTTAAAGTGTTAAATATTTTATGATTCTGCAGTAATGTGTTTACTCAAGGACCCTTTCTTTGTTTATACCGCTACCATTTTAGTGAAGTATCAATACAGACCCAAAAATATGTATGATTTATTATCTTCCAATTTTCGCTAAAACATACAATGCCCAAAGCCAATGAATCAGCCCCTAATAATAATATTGATTCAGTCTTATTGGGGGAGGTATTCTGGTATCGCGTTTACCAACCAATCAAAACAAAGTAATTTGTTCTAGAAAATATTAATTGAAAATCAAAAATGTTTTAATGAAAAGAATTTTAATTCTTTTATTGGAACAATCTTGATTATATGTAAGCATTAGAAATAACAGAAGATTGTTTTTACTAAAACTGAGATCTTCTGCTTTCGTAACTAGGCGGTTTCTTTGATCACTTTTTAACATCGTACTTCCATAAAATAAGGTTAAAAAAAAAATGAACATGAATTTTAACAATTTTCAAACATCTGAAATTTTTGCACCCTCTCAACTTCGAACTGGGAATGGGAAACAAAAGTCGCAAAAAGATAAGTTGTGCTGATGATTTGAAGATAACTGCACGTTTACGTGGTCGAGGGGCAAGGTTCCAGCAACCCGTAGGTTGCAGGGGGGCAGGTTCATGTCCGGGCATGAGCAAATTTTTTTTTGATAATTTGTGTTATTTCACAATTTTATTCATTTAAAATAATATATAACATATTTGCGGTACTTTCCAGAGTAGAAGATACTCGATGCCCTGGTGTAAGACTACCAATCGTAATTGAGAAGTTACTTGAAATGGCTTTAGCCATGTTTGTTGACTAGATTCGAATACCCAGATACTTCCCCTACCCACTATCTTCAACTTCACAACTTACCCCAATTGGAGATGCCGTAGTCTCACTGGCTCCAGCTTCGAGCATTTGGGACTCTTGCGTTAAAAAAAGGCTTTGGTTAAGGTAAGAGTAATCAAAGATCGGAAATTCTGGAAGAAAATGAGGGATGATGATTTCGAAAACATGTTGCCAGTAAAGAAGATTACTTGGTGGTCCACGCGTATTTACAACAGAAGGTTTCTTATTCAATTCCTACCACAATGAAGACAATGGTTTCAGTCACGCTCAATCGAAAGCTGGATGATGAACTCTTTAATTTTTCCCTAGTTCTTCACGTGTTAAAATAAGGTGTAAATCTGGTTACTCTAGACCTCTAGTGGGTTACTGTTTGCGTAATCGCCAGTAGGATGGTTTTGTGTGAGTTGGTATGCACCTTTATTCGAGGACCTTCACAGGCCTTTAGACCCAGAATCCGAGGACTCACACGAATCCGAGGACGTCCTCGGATTCGAAATGCGAAAAACTGAATATGTACCTATAATCTATGCGTTCTGATTGGTCAACTGTCGAAATTTTGGGCCAATCGGAGAGAGTCCTCATTTTCGTGGTGAAAAATATTGTGTTTAATTTGGCTAGTGTTTCATTAGTACGGGTGTGTGACCACCAGGGCGGCGCCGCTAATGCTAGAAATCACACACAGACCCTAAACCGAGGACTCTCTCAAAGTCCTCGGTTTCGTGTTAAAAGGTGCCGATCACCGGAATGTGAACACCAGGAGGCGCTGCAAGCTCGAGTGTCAAGAAATCTCACCTACGCCCTAAACCGAGGACCCGTCGTTCGAAATTCCTACGTGCATGTGAATATAATAAGTATTGCACTATTAAGATTGTGCCGACAAGGAATTCAGTTTTTGACAGTTGAAACAAAATTCAATATTGCGTTTAGTTCGTATTGTGAAGTATGTTCTGTAATACTGTTTAATTCGCTGTACGGTATTGTAATATTTAATAAGTAATTAGGACACCTGCTCAAATATTTGATTAATCCGCGTCATATATTTTTCTTTCACTCCATTCTTCGTTAATCCGCTCAATGACCCTATTACCTACACCTCACAAAAACGCCTGTCTGAATTAAGGACACGGGAAGAATATCGCCTCCTGGATGGGTGATGTTGTCAAGCGGGTTAAGGAGGAGCTGTAGGAAGGGTTTTATTAATGCGGATCTTGAAGAGTCGGAAAAAAATACTGAAAAAATTACCAAACGCAGAGTAACATTAACATCAAATAAAACATACATACATACATACATACGTGCGATATTATTGTATTATATTATAAAGAGCTATGATTGTTAGTCCAGTCAAGGAAGGAGGTGTAGAGTGCGTGAGCAGAGACCTAAGCGATTCCTTCAGAAACTTGTTTAGGGTGCTTAGGGTGTGAACATACTAAAAGTCCTGACGTCTAGGTGGTGAGCTAGGGGGCGGAGGGGGGGGGGGGGGGGAGGTCCCAATTTTCGGATTTCCGCTTGTATCTCAAAAACGGTGCGTCGCAGAGGAAATTTTTTTGATAATAAATAAAAGCTAATAAAATTCTCTACAATTTTTAATCTACATGTAATTTTCTAAATCCCAGCCATTTTTGAGTCACACGCTCCACAAATGTGGATATTTTGGAATAAAATCATTTTACCTCACATTTTTCATCAAACATTACTTCATATCGTCTAAAATATTTATCTCACATAGAAATTTATTTGAAAGAAATTGTAAAGAATTTAATTCCCTTTTAGAATATGTATACATATGCACATAAATCTCCAACCAGTAAATATTTACAGCAAATTTTAAGTTTTTTCGTAAAATGTCGCCATTTTCAGAAAAAACTGTTTTAATCTTATTACTGACACACAGCTTTTGTTCGTTCACCTAATAATATGTATGACCACACTTTAAAGCCAGTTATTAAATAAAGTAAACGAAAATCATGTTATTTTTAATGTTTTCATGTTTACGAATTTCTTTGTGTGATGAATATTTTAGACGATATGAAGTAATGTTTGATGAAAAATGTGTGGTAAAATGATTTTTTTCTAAAATATCCACATTTGTGGAGCGTGTAACTCAAAATCGACTGGGATTTAGAAAATTACATATAGAATAAAAGTTGTAGAGAATTTTATAAGATTTTATTTATTTAAAAAAAATTTTCCTCTGCGACGCACCGTTTTTGAGATACAAGCGGAAACCCAAATATTGGGACCTTCCCCCCCCCCCCCCCCCTCCTCCCCCTAGCTCACCACCTAGACGTCAGGACTTTTAGTATGTTCACACCCTAAGCACCTTTAACAAGTTTCTGAAGGAATCGCTTAGGTCCCTGCTCACGCACTCTACACCTCCTTCCTTGACTGGACTAACAATCATAAACTCTTTATAATATAATACAATAATATCGCACGTAATACCCGTTGACTAATGGTTGCATTTTGCGAGAGACATATGGTATCTTGTTCAAACCCTAAGGCCCTCCGTTCATGGAGATACTTACAATCTACGTAATTGTGACGAAACCACAAGTACCCTGCTGATATACCACTTTTTAATGCTAGTCTCCGTACATGGTGCTATCCGAAATGTACTGAACTTGATCATATTTCACGTGCAGCCGTGGAGTGAACACGCTATCATGCGATGTCATATGACTTTTTTTCAGCATCAATCCATGCCTTCTCCACTAAATCTTTTCTTACGTATTCTGGTAAAGTATAGTTATGTAAACATGCATTTTTTCCACTTTCAGAACCAATCTAACATTACTTTCATGTTCCGACACCATTTCTGTCAAACGTCAAACGAATAAGTATCAGACACAAATGATGCGAGCGTTGCGTGCGATCAGCACTGTCGGTATCGTGATACTGATTGGGAACTGACAGCCACCGCGTAGGGCCGCGTAGGGGGGTACTTATGATCGGCGCGTATGATACGCGCACGAGGATCGAGTATCTTGTAAGTATCTCCGTGATCGGAGGCACTAAGTAAGAATACTATTTCGCTGGAGACCTGTCGTCGAAACAGTTCGGAAGTTTTCGGTACTTTCCGTATTACGAACGCCGATTACTAGCCGATCTGCTGTTGCACCGGGCGCGCGGGTGGAGGTGTGCACTGCCTGTCGGGTGTCAGCCGTAATGATCTCTTGCCAAATTCATGTATGTTTAGATAGGCAATTCAATTTAATTTTGAAAATTTTTTTAAGTTTTGTGCAAATTTACAATTTAAATAAAATATTTAGGAATACGATGAGGCGTATAATTTTGTTGCCTGTTCACCGCTCGAGTGAACGTTAGAACGAGCCGCGCCTGCTTCCAAGATACGTGTAAGAAATCCGTTCCACACTATTTCGAGGACCCAAGACCTCCAAAAACTACATACCACTAAAACGAGGACCTTCCGAGATCCGTGTATTTTACGTATGTGTAATCCTGAATACGTGGACAGGCCTCGGATATGGGAAGTCCTCAGTTACCGGGTGTGTATTCCGGTTTTTTGTGGACCGTTTTCTAGGTGCTTACCGGGTGTATGATGAAACCGAATAGACAGGAAAGATCACGATTAACTTGAGTATACGTATAAGTGTAGAATACATGTCTACTTTATATAATATAACAGGACCTCGAATTCGGGTAGCCAGTTGAAGTCCTCGAAATCGGGATTGGACAAACAAGGGTGTGTGAGGGTGTGTGTGAGTGTGTGAGGGTGTATTTGTGAGTTGGTATGCACCTTTATTCGAGGACCTTCACAGGCCTTTAGACCCAGAATCCGAGGACTCACACGAATCCGAGGACGTCCTCGGATTCGAAATGCGAAAAGCTGAATATGTACCTATAATCTATGCGTTCTGATTGGTCAACTAGGGTGAGTTGGTATGCACCTTTATTCGAGGACCTTCACAGGCCTTTAGACCCAGAATCCGAGGACTCACACGAATCCGAGGACGTCCTCGGATTCGAAATGCGAAAAACTGAATATGTACCTATAATCTATGCGTTCTGATTGGTCAACTGCCGAAATTTTGGGCCAATCGGAGAGAGTCCTCATTTTCGTGGTGAAAAATATCGTGTTTAATTTGGCTAGTGTTTCATTAGTACGGGTGTGTGACCACCAGGGCGGCGCCGCTAATGCTGGAAATCACACACAGACCCTAAACCGAGGACTCTCTCAAAGTCCTCGGTTTCGGGTTGAAAGGTGCCGATCACCAGAATGTGAACACCAGGAGGCGCTGCAAGCTCGAGTGTCAAGAAATCTCACCTACGCCCTAAACCGAGGACCCGTCGCGTCGTTCGAAATTCCCACGTGCATGTGAATATAATAAGTATTGCACTATTTAGATTGTGCCGCCAAGGAATTCAGTTTTTGACAGTTGAAACAAAATTCAATATTGCGTTTAGTTCGTAATGTGAACTATGTTCTGTAATACTGTTTAATTCGCTGTACGGTATTGTAATATTTAATAAGTAATTAGGTCACCTGCTCGAGTATTTGATTAATCCGCGTCATATATTCTTCTTTCACTCCATTCTTCGTTAATCCGCTCAATGCCCCTATTACCTACACCCCACAAAAACGCCTCTATCTGAATTAAGGACAAGGGAAAAATATCGCCACCTGGATGGGTGATGTTGTCAAGCGGGTTAAGGAGGAGCTGTAGGAAGGGTTTTATTAATGCGGATCTTGAAGAGTCGGAAAAAATTACCAAACGCAGAGTAACATTATCATCAAATAAAACATACAAAATCGTTCAAAAAAATTTATGATTTTTTAGGTAGTCTGACAAAAAAATTAAGACAACAAAGTCGTTTATAATTAAAATTATTGAACCAGTATTCTTTCCTTCCAGGCATGATCCTTTATATTTTATTTCTTGGCGTTCTTTTTTATGATGTTGTGCACATAAAATTTAATGTTTTTCCATGTTCTGTGTCTTAAATCTGGTTCATTGGTCAAACATACTTCGCACTCTTTTTTGTTTGGAATTTTTTTCTTATCCAGAAGACAGCCATTTGCCTTGATACGGCATCCTTCTCGCTGAGAAGTCCACATTTTCCTTGCTGTTATTTTCTTTTTCCTTGTGACATGTGCATTTATTGTTGGAATCTCATCCGTACCTACTCCGTGGTCATCTGAATCCCAATCTTCATTTTCCACGTTTTAGACCGGGAGGCGAGATAGGTAAACCCTACGTCATCGAGTACACGGATGAAACTACTTTAAAGTGATAATGGTCATCGAGTACACGAACGGGAATGGTCTCATATGATAAAGGTCGATTAGAAAATGAGAAAAAAGCAGGTCTGCCAACCGGCAGCCTGGCACGTTCGCAGGCAGCCGGCGTCAAAGTGGGGTAAAAAATAATAAATTTTACGTCATCGAGTACACGAATAAAACCAATGAATAACTATAGTCCAGATCATTCCATTTAAGAATTTCTTGGTCTGCCGACCAGCAGCCTGGCAGCTTTTTGTGTACGATTTTTTAAAGTTTCTTTTTCTTTTAATTGTTCGTTTATCTTTATTATTATTTTTATTTCACTATATTTTTAAAAACTTAGGATGCCATATTTTTAAAAAAATAATCGAGAATTATAAAAATATATAATTTGAGAGTTCTAAGTGTACCCATCCGTCAGACGAGCCTTTCGACGCCAAATAACTTACGAAACCTGCCGCGGTGCCCCTCACCGCTGTCGCGTGTCCATATTTTTTGTACAAATCGTACTCAAAAAGCTGCCAGGCTGCTTCTGCTTTCTAATCGACCTTTATCATATGAGACCATTCCCGTTCGTGTACTCGATGACGTAATTTTTTCGAAAAAAATTGCTGACTATTTCCATGACTGCGCGGCTCGTGCCAAGAGGCGCACCAGCAGACCAGCTTTTTAAAGGTTTTCTAAATGTCCATTATCACTACAAAGTAGTTTCATCCGTGTACTCGACGACGTAGGGTTTACCTATCTCGCCTCCCTGTCTATATGTATCATTGGGAATCGGAGGAATGGATAATGGATACCGAAGACGGTAATATTTTCGCGGACACGGATTTTTCTTGAAGGTCTTATGGTATGGTATGGTACTTTCAGGAAGACGGTAAAACTCTCTATGAACCCGAATGTCATGACCCATGTATGTTGCCAGTTGGTCCATTTCGTTATTTTTGAGGTTCAATAGCTGAGATGCATTTGCCACTTGCTTCCGTAATTTTGTGGATGTCAGAGCTTTGAGATCTTTGGCACCACATTCCAAAACAAATTGTCGTAATGATGTGTCTGATCTCAAGAACATAAGCGAATTTATTTTAGCAAATAGGTATACGTTTCTATCTAAAATTCCCACAGACGACCTCTTTTCGCAAAGCAAATCAATTTGTAGTTTAAGATCGATGGTGAGTAAAATAGGAACCTTTCTTCCTCTTTTCCCTCTTGTTTCAAATCGAGTCAAGTTGCTAGCGATTTTTTTTTCAAGTTCACTAAGGCTACGTCCGCATAGGCAGGCGGCTTGCTTAGCGCCTAGAGTCTAGATAGGTAGTAGATAGCCGATGGATAGCCGCTTAGTGTGTATCCAGGTAAACCAACGTGTTGGTTTTTTGCCACTAGGCTCTAGGCGCTAAGCCAGCCACTTGCCTGTGCGAACGTAGCCTAAGAGTGTTGAGTACTTCTTCATTCATCGCGGTTTAATCAAGTAACTCATATGTTTTTAAATATATCCTGTCGACCTCTCCTGGCCGGCGGCGATTGAAAAGCAATGTTTGAGTCAACGTGATTTCACTCAACTTGATCCATAGAGAAGAGTCACAAGCGACCTTTATTCCGCTGACAACTTGTAGTGCTTTTAGTTTTAAATACTCCGTTAACGTCTTAAGGTCTTCAGCCAAGGGCAATATTTTTTTTTTTTACATGAGCTCCACACAGGAGGCCCTGAGGAAAATAATTTCTCTGAGGGCCTATGTCACCTTTGAGGATGCTGTATGGAGGGTTTTTTTAAGGAAAGGAAGGAGAGGAGATTTCTGGGAAGGAAAAGGGTTTAAGGGGTGGGTAGGATGGGGGTTCAGTATGTCCTGGTCATCCGCCTCCAAGACCTAGACAAACCTCACCCCATGAACCCGGGCACCCCTGCTAAATCACCAAACGTAGCGAACCACTTGGGGTGACCTATGACCATATGACCGGCTTATTCTAAAGGCTAAAGAAGGAGGTAGCGTAACATGCCATAATACCCCAAAAACTAATAACAAAAAAGTTAGTTCACGGTTATATTGAGCAATTATTCAATTTTTAATTTTTGGAAGAAAATTTCTTCTGGATTGACGTTATTTAAATTGATTAAAAACAATAACTTTGTAAAACATCACTTTTCTCAAAAACAATAATACTACATGTTTCGTTGCTCACATTTAATATTATTGTATGTAATAAAAGTATTGAACAATATTGCTAATATACCTGAAGAAGTGGACATCGTCCACAAAACATGTAGGTTTATTGTATATAATAAAAGTGATGTTTTACAAAGTTATTGTTTTTAATCAATGATATTTTAGTTAGGGTTTATCTTCGTTCGACCGTGTGTGGTTACAACGAGGTTGCTTCATTGATACCTATAACAAACAAATAATATTTTCAACACAATTTCTAAATGCATCGTGGGGTCTGTTCTGTTCTCGAAATAAGTAATAAAGGTAAAGGTGGCGGTGATCCAGCCGGCAAAAATTTCTTTAAATCCCGTTAAGGAGAAAATATTTATGACACTACATAACTTGTCCGCTCTGTGAAACATCTCTGCCCAGTACTATTGGGAACTGTATAAAGATGCCATGTTAAATTTAAGCCGTAATGATCTCTTACCAAATTTATATATTTAGATAGGCAATTGAATTTTGTTTTGAACCTTTTTTTAAGTTTTGTGCAAATTTATATTTCAAATAAAATATTTAGGAATACGATGAGGCGTATAATTTTGTTGCCTTTTCACCGCACGAGTGAACGTTAGGACGAGCCGCGCCTGCTTCCAAGATACGTGTAAGAAATTCGTTCCACACTATTTCGAGGACCCAAGACCTCCAAAAACTACAGACCACTAAAACGAGGACCTTCCGAGATCCGTGTATTTTACGTATGTGTAATCCTGAATACGTGGACAGGCCTCGGATATGGGAAGTCCTCAGTTACCGGGTGTGTATTCCGGTTTTTTGAGGACCGTTTTCTAGGTGCTTACCGGGTGTATGATGAAACCGAATAGACAACAACGATCACGATTAACTTGAGTATACGTATAAGTGTAGAATACATGTCTACTTTATATAATATAATAGGACCTCGAATTCGGGTAGCCAGTTGAAGTCCTCGAAATCGGGATTGGACAAACAAGGGTGTGTGTGTGTGTGTGTGTGTGTGTGATTAAATTATTATCCATGGACAGAAAGCCTAAAAAAATAAAGGAAAAAAATATATATATACACCAAAAATGTTTTTTTTGTACTTAAATATCACAGTTTGTACGGTTTACCTCTACATAATATTATAAATTAAAGTCCTTCGCAGCGTATGTCTGTCTGTTCGCAATAAACTCAAAAACTAGTGAACGGATTTTATTGCGGTTTTCACCAATAGGTAGAGTGATTCATGAGGAATGTTTAAGCATTATAATTTGTTAAGATTTTGTGTTAATTGGTCGAAATATATAATATATAAATGAAAATGTCTGTACGTGGTGGACGAACGGGATGGCGAGCGGGCGGTGGGGATTTGATTTGCATTCAAATTATTTATTTATTCAAATAAATTATTAAATAGATGGCGGTGTGAGTTAATATATCGTGGTTATATAGGTTAGGTAACCATCCAGTAGATAGCGTTGTGTTTCGTTAGCCACAGCAACGCGTGGCCGGGTTAGCTATTACAATACAAAATTCAGTACGGTATGAAGTAATATAGGGTATAAGTAAGTAAATTTCAGTAAAATACTTTTTTATATGATTACCGCTCAAGTCCCAACCGCTTGGAGCCAGTGAGACTATGGCATCCCAAATCAGGATGTATGTTGTGAGGTCGAAGGTAAGTGGGGAGGGGAAGGAGATGGGAAAGAGGAAGGTGGGGATGTACCTGTTTATTTTTTTTACATTAATTGCACACAAGTCCCAAAGCCCCAACTGCTCCCGTCTGGACACAGTGAGACCATGGCGTCCCCAATTGGGGTATATTGTGTTGCTGAAGGTAGTGGGGAGGGGAAGGAGATGGGGAAGAGAAAGGTGGGGAGATACCTGGCTATTCAGATCTGGTAACCAAACACGGCTAAAGCCATTTAAAGCAACGTTTCAATTCTGTATAGTGGTCTTACACCTGGGCGATACTGAGATTATCTTCCACTCTGGAATAAGCCACAAATATAATTTAATTACAAATTTACTTCAAAAGTATCTTCCACTCATTATTCAGATCTAGTAACGAACACGGCTAAAACCGTTTCAAGCAGTGTTTCATTTCTGAATGGTGGTATTCCACCAGGGCGAAACTGACAGTATCTTCCACTCTGGAACGTGCCGCAAATATACCTCGTATTATGTATTTTAAAGGATTAAATTGTGAAAACACAAAACAATCAAATAAAATTTACTTGCGCACGCCGAGTTCTGAACCCGCGGCCTCCGGATCACTAGTCGAGAGCCTTGCCCTGCGACCACGAAGGCCGTCAAAAGGCGGTACCTAGTGAAAAAAATGGCATATCATATGAAGTACGTTTGTACATATATATTTTTATTTAATTTATTTCAACAACAAAACACTTAACAAAATACATAATTTAGACAATAAATAGGTAGTCACGCGAAGCTGCCACATGGCTGCTTGTCTGTAGGTTCTACCTCAATATACATTTATAATATTAGAAGTAAAACTTATTTTTAATATCTTAGAAATATAGATTGTTCATCATTAGTCCCATCTTTACAATTTTCAGGTTTAAACTCTCATTTTCCTGAAGCACAAATTTATGTTTGAGCTTATTAAAAATCACTGTTACACAGTATCCCAGCGTTCGGCTTCCTTCCTTATTTGCTATTTTAGGTATTTTCAGGTATTTTTTTCTGTGAGACATGTGCTGTGACCCTGTACTACGGGTTTCTAGTTTCTATAAGTACTATCTTCCCAGTTATCCTTAATGGTAAGGAATCAGAATATACCTTTTTTGGGAGCAGGCCCTTGGTACAATATTAGATTCGCACATTGTGTCTATGTGTATAATATATATTAGGTGATACAATTTGTTTTATGATAGGAGTTTGCAAATTTTGTACATACTTAATATAAGTCATGCATGCACTCCCCCAGCTTCGAATTCCATATCTAAGAATTGATTGTGTTTCATAATGGTATCGAGTATCACGTATATGTGTTTTATTCTTTTACGTTATAAATTATTTGCAATATTGCCCGTTACATAACTTCCGCGGCATGGGTCTACAAATGGTCTACAATATACGTACAAGTATTTTCGAGTTGATGCTACAATTTAACTTGTTGCTGAAGTCCACAACCTGCATTATATTTTGTTTCATAATCTTCTAGTATGAAGGTAAAGTTCGGTTAAATATAGGATTCTAGATCCAGAAAGCGTAATATATCCGCAAATCATAAGCCATATATTTCTTGGGGTCATCGTATTGTTCTATGCATATTAATCGATTTTTAGATTGCTTGTGATTAGTACACACACTATATATGTAGCATAATACAAAATACACTCCATACATATCTACTTCTTACTCACAGAAATAAACAAGTTATTTAATTATTTATTTAAACGCCTTAGAATGGCTTTTACATTCAAGTTACAGTTATTACAGTTAACCCATTCAAATCATTTTCACAACCGTGTTATAAAATTGTAATATTATTTACGAACTTCCTTCTTCTTCTGGCGCTAAAAATATTAATATTGAAAAAGGGTATAAAATAATTTGTAAAATATGTATATATATATATGTTATGGTTAAGGTTTTCACGGGTGTAAGATGTAAAACACTTTTCTCGGTTTACCCGCGTAACGTAGTCCTGAGAAGGACTTTTTAACTCCTGACGTTTCGGACAGATCACACTGTCCATCTTCAGAGGCCTTATGTCTTTAGCTTTTGTCTCAAACTGATAGCTTTCGCATGTCTGTTCGGTCCAGAATCCAAGACTCAAGTGAGTGCAAATCAATTCCTATGGCTAGAACGGAGTACCCGGGTTGATTGTGATTTATGGTGCTGGGGACTTGAATCACACGGGATTTATAAAATACCTTGTGGGGCGTGTGAAAAGGTGTATATTGGACGATGCAATAGAAAAATATCTTGTAGAATTGCAGAACATAAAGTAGATGTCACTAATAAACGCTTAACTTCATCCTTAGTTCAACACGTCCTTAATGAAGGTCATAAAATAGACTTCGATAATACAACAACAATAGCCAGCGTATACAATGAACCAAAAAGAATTTACCGCGAAGCAATAGAAATTTATAAACATAAAAATAATATGAACACCAGAAACGACTCCATAAGAATTCCCAACACCTGGAAAGTAATAATTGACGAAAATCCCCCAAAAACGGCATTTCCAAAATTATCAGAAGTACCCACAATTAGCCTAACCAATCAGGTCTCTACATGTAAATCGCCTGAGACTGCCGGTCCCACCTCCTACCCCCAGCACCATAAATCACAATCAACCCGGGTACTCCGTTCTAGCCATAGGAATTGATTTGCACTCACTTGAGTCTTGGATTCTGGACCGAACAGACATGCGAAAGCTATCAGTTTGAGACAAAAGCTAAAGACATAAGGCCTCTGAAGATGGACAGTGTGATCTGTCCGAAACGTCAGGAGTTAAAAAGTCCTTCTCAGGACTACGTTACGCGGGTAAACCGAGAAAAGTGTTTTACATCTTACACCCGTGAAAACCTTAACCATAACATATTAAACCTCTACGGGGAGGAAATTTTACGTTCGTGCAAATCATTCGAAAAGTTAAGATCGAAGCGTGCTAAACTAATTTGTGATTTGAATTTTTTACGCCGGTGCCGTGATAAAAACGTCGTTCCGTGTGCTTTTAAACTTAAACCACGCTCCAACCAACGCCGTGCCACTCTCAACATCTTGGATAAAGCCGGTCTAGCCCTTATTCGAGAGGAGATCCACAACATCCGATACCAACTCGACGGTGTCAGCAAGCAAATCAGTGAGTCATTTTTTAAATTATCTTCTTTAATACATCATGTTTTGTGGGACCAATTAGATATGTTAATTCAAAAACGCGTAGACACTAATATTGAACTAACGAAAGCACGCCAAATAAGGAAATTCAACTCTCTCTGCCGCGTACCTCCATCCTCAAAAACACACGCTTTAGACATAGATAAAGTAGTCCACAACTTGTCAAACTTTCCCCTTGATAATGCCACTAAATCAGTACTAGCAAAAGGTTTCAATTTTAGTGTAACACCTTCAAAAATTCCAAAAGAAGATATTATCACCGCAGTAGAATCGTCCATCTCTAAACTTCCCTTAGACAAAGCCGAAATAATCCGACAAGAAACGTGTCATATACTTAGAAAAGCCGTAAAACCTAAGAGAAATATATCACTAGAAGAATTGAAAGCCCTTAAAGCACTTCGTTCGAACAAAGAAATAATAGTCTTACCAGCAGATAAAGGCAACGCGACAGTAATAATGAACACAAGCGATTATACCTCAAAAATGCGCGAAATTTTACTTGATCCCGTTTACAAGGTTAATAAAAGCGACCCCACTACATATCTAGAGAAAACAACAAAAAGTAAAATCATGGCCTCTAAACTCGATGATGATCTTAAGAAGATGCTTATCCCTAGAGAAAAGTCATCATGTTGTCCGAAAAAGTATGGTCTTCCAAAGATTCATAAACCTAACGCGCCTCTCAGGCCTATTGTTAGCTCGTGTGGTTCGCCTACCCAAATATTAGCAAAATTTCTAGCCCAACGCTTTCAGCCTTTTGTTGAAAAAGCGGATTCTTACGTTCGCAATGCTGAACATTTCATTTCAACAATTTCTAATATAACTTTAAACAAGGGTGACATTCTAGTGAGCTTCGATGTAGTCTCTTTGTTCACAAAAATACCAATCACTGAAGCATTAGAGTTAATTAAATCAAAACTAGACGTTCCTACTGATTTTATCACTCTGACGGAACATTGCCTTAAAAATACCTACTTTCAATTTGAGGGACAAATACATAAACAAATTCAAGGTGCCCCAATGGGCTCCCCTCTCAGCCCGGTAATCGCGAATATTTACATGATGTACTTTGAAATAAAGGCATTAGAGAGCGCTCCTCTGAAACCTTCACTATGGCGGCGTTACGTAGACGATACTTTCATTATTTGGCAACACGGAATTAAAGAATTAAATAACTTCCTCATTCATTTGAATAGTATCCATGAAGATATTAAATTTACCATGGAAATCGAAGAAAACGATTGTCTCCCATTTCTCGATATTTTAGTTAAAAAGAAAAAGAACGGCAGCCTTGGACATACCGTATATCGTAAACCGACACATACGAATAGATATTTAAACGCCAACTCAAATCACAACCCATCTCAGTTGTCATCAGTTATAAATACATTAGTTACCCGATCAAAACGACTAGCGGACAAAGATCATATTCGTGAAGAACTAGATCTCCTTAGTAGTGCTCTTCAAGCAAACGGCTACTCCAAATATTTAATTAACAAATCCATAAACAAACGTAAAAAAACTAATCCTGAAACGGAAACAGAGCCCCTTTCTGTAGCAATTCTCCCATACATAAAAGGCTCAACAGATAAAATCAGTCGAATCCTCAAAAGCAATAAAATCAAAACTATTTATAAATCGGAAAATAAAATCTCGTCTCTATTAAGAAGTCCGAAAGACCACATTCCACTTGAATCACACGGGATTTATAAAATACCTTGTGGGGCGTGTGAAAGGTGTATATTGGACGATGCAATAGAAAAATATCTTGTAGAATTGCAGAACATAAAGTAGATGTCACTAATAAACGCTTAACTTCATCCTTAGTTCAACACGTCCTTAATGAAGGTCATAAAATAGACTTCGATAATACAACAACAATAGCCAGCGTATACAATGAACCAAAAAGAATTTACCGCGAAGCAATAGAAATTTATAAACATAAAAATAATATGAACACCAGAAACGACTCCATAAGAATTCCCAACACCTGGAAAGTAATAATTGACGAAAATCCCCCAAAAACGGCATTTCCAAAATTATCAGAAGTACCCACAATTAGCCTAACCAATCAGGTCTCTACATGTAAACCGCCTGAGACTGCCGGTCCCACCTCCTACCCCCAGCACCATAAATCACAATCAACCCGGGTACTCCGTTCTAGCCATAGGAATTGATTTGCACTCACTTGAGTCTTGGATTCTGGACCGAACAGACATGCGAAAGCTATCAGTTTGAGACAAAAGCTAAAGACATAAGGCCTCTGAAGATGGACAGTGTGATCTGTCCGAAACGTCAGGAGTTAAAAAGTCCTTCTCAGGACTACGTTACGCGGGTAAACCGAGAAAAGTGTTTTACATCTTACACCCGTGAAAACCTTAACCATAACATATATATATATACATATAATACTCAAACTGCTTCGACTTGCAGCAATAACATACTTCTTTGTCTGTACCTACACCCGTAGAGTTTTTTTGATCACTTGGTAATATTAGATATCTGGCAAAACTGAAAATTTTTATTGTTATACGTAAATACCTATATTAGTTGTAAATCTCTAATTTTAATTCACGGTTGTAAATATACATGTATGTCACTAGTTTTAAGTCAGTAGTAACAAGTCTTAGTCGTAAGTCACTAGCTACATGTAAGTCTTAAGAGGGCATTACCAGAGAAAGCCGGAAATATGTCATTTTTAAATCAGATTTTAGACGTATTGACTCTCTTCCACAAAAAATTCTAAATGGATTTAGAAAGGTTGTTCTTTTATCTAGCATTCGAATGTAATAAATTTTGAGAATTTTTTTTAATTTTTAGTACAATAAGGTTATTCCATAGGTCGTTGGCAGATTTGTTAAATTTTCAAAAAAGATTTTGTATTATACCACACCCATTTCAAATAATGTAATCATGCAGTAAAATAAATCAATACATTATCTAGCAGAGTTATGTATTAGAATTTTAATTTTAGTTTCAATAAAATCATTAAAAAATATGTACGTACATGTGTTTCTTGACGAAAATTGGTCCATTTGTGTATTTATTTGCGCACTTACAGACTAATATATTTCAGATTTTTTTAACATTCTTATTAAATTTAGACATTATTAAAAAATGATAAATACTTATAATCAAAAAATAACTACAAAAAGTACACTATTTTAATAGTTTTATCATCACGCCTTTCAGCATTTTTTAATGAAGGTATAAATTAAAGCTAATTTGGATTGAAATAAAATCGATATTGAGTTATAATTTAAAAAAGCTGGTACGGAGAATAATTAATCTTTCTCATTGTAACCGCCCTGCACGATCGGAAGAACAACTTTCGACGAAATGTGGATTTTCGTCCGCTGGCTGGTTAAACGCTCTTAAATGTAAGTCCCTAATTATAAATTTGAATCTTAGTGGTAAGCCTATCGTATTAATTTTATTTGATTATATGCTTATATGTACAGCGCCCTTGAGGTGATTTTTCACGAAAACGGCGCTTTATAAATCAGCCAAATATTATTATTATTATTTTATTAATACGTACGTGATATTATAAGTATGCAGTTGTACACAGGAGAGTATCAGTAATCAGTATTACAATAATAACAAAATAAGAATGTACATTTAACAAAGCATGTGTGATAAAATTAAATATTTAAGTATAGGATACTATTTTGTGTTACTAACTACTGTTACTATACTAAAAAAACAATATCAATGTTTTTTTTTAATTTCTTTTTATTTCATTAATTTTTTATTAGTTACAGATATTTGTTTTTTTTTTGGCTACCACACTAGGCTAATGCCTGTGTTGTGGTAGTCGTACATTTAATATTTTAACATTCCAAAAAATATCAAGAAATACTTAAAACTAAAGAGAAAAAAAAAGATCATATTTTAAAGAAAAGTAGAAATAAAAATGAAAATTCAAATTAAAATTTTGAAATACAAAAATTAATAATAAAGATTAAATGTTAAGAACTCAAGTGTTCTATATAAATTAAAACATATAAGTATATAAATCAAAATTAAAAACATAAATAAAATTTAGTGAAAAAGTAAGAGAAAAAAAATAACAACATTTTAAAGAAAAATAGAAATTAAAATGGAAATTAAAATTTTGAAATGCAAAAATTAATAATTAAAATGTAGTGTTAGAACTCATGAATTCTTTAAAGTACGTTCTTCCCCTTTCAAAAATCCAATGTTGTACACGTGTTATAAAAAGAGAATTAGAATTACTTGACTTTATGTCAGTACTCAGAGCATTATATATTTTAGGAGCGATGAACCAGAATTGTCGTTGAGCGAATGAGGTGTTAGTTTTTGGGACCACGCAACCCAGGTTTGATGAAAAGCATGTTATAATAACAGAGAACATATTATTTAAGTAGAAGCTGAAATATACTGAACATGGCGAGTAATGGGTGTTTATTAAGCTTTTTTCGTCCAGTTAACGTACGGGATGAAAAAAGGACCGGTTTTATTGACGTTACTTTATTGTGTGGAAATTTTGATAACAAAATACTATAATATCTGTTTATTTCTGATTGTGAACGTGTATTAGGTACTGTTGGCTATTTTGTGTTTTCGCGTGTATTTTTGACGATTTGTTGACGGTAAAGGCAAGTGACAGATAATAATGTGATCTATTGTTATTTTTTATTTTTTATTTTATTTTTTTTATTTATTTATTTTTTTTATTTTTTTTTTTACATGAGCTCCACACAGGAGGCCCTGAGGTAAATAATTTCCTTCAGGGCCTATGACATCTTTGAGGATGCTGTGTGGAGGGTTTTTTTACGGAAAGGAGGGATAGGAGAGTTCTGGGAAGGAAAAGGGTTTAAGGGGTGGGTAGGAATCTGGGGTTCAGTGTGACCTGGTCATCCGCCACCAAGACCTAGACAAACCTCACCCCATGAACCCGGGCACCCCTGTTAAATCACCAAACGTAGCGAACCACTTGGGGTGACCTATGGCAGAGGTGTTCAATGTATTGGCAATTTTCAGTACCATCCCCATTATTATTTCTTTTCTAACTGTAACCATTTGTAAAAAAATATGAAAATAAGGCTCGCGAAAAGCAAAGATTTTTCATATGGGTCTTGAAATTGTTTACATATTTGGATCGATATGTGAAAAAGCATCCTGCAAAACGCTCGTTAATCTTTATTTTCAGAATTATACCGCAGTTAAAATTGTTTTGTTTTCTAAGTACTCACCTAAATGAGTCGCAGCCTCAAGTGGCCACGCTTTACTTTGTCTTAGCCGCCCCCAGCCCTTAGCCCTAGCGGGGGTGGAATACGAAGGGCCTCACCGTCAATCACCGGGACCGCCGCAACGCACCGGGCGCCGTGGGGTGTCGGACCCCTACTCACAGTGCTCACACTCGTGCTGCGGGTATTTTGTTTATCCTCCTTTTGTTTCATTTTTTGTCCCGAAGAATTCCGACAATTCCCGACGCGACAAGAGGGACCAGGAACATGGTATTCCGGAGATCTTCTTTGGGGATGGTCATTAAGCTGTCAGACTGAAATGGATTCGTAACACTACTCGACTGCTAAACGCAAAGCCTTCTGAAGAGTGATGGGGTGTGTTTTAAACATCCCTTTGATAGAGCCGACTATTTAAAGTAAAAGGCTCACATTAAAGTGAAGGTACAATTGTGTGATCACTCTTTCACTTTTCAGCTGGTAAATTAGTGAGTCAACACGTACGAAACAAATAGCATTGGGTTAGAGTAGGTAACAGGATATTTTTTAAGTATGTATTATATCATATATTATCCCATTTATTGTAGCTTTTGTATGTGATGCTAACTTGCAGTAGTATTCACTTATCCGACTATACTGATTGCAAACGCTCACCACCGATCAAAGTGATTAATACGATAAATAGTTGCAAGGCAGGCAACACTCCTTCAAAGTGAATTAAACATCAGTAGCAGGTAGGTGCCAGCATTTAAGTCAATGAGTGTTAATTAGTTTATAAACCTTGTGAGTAAATCGAGGATTTGGATGTAGTGTATTTGAAATACTTACATCAATTCTAATGTTACTAAATCGATCATGTAGTTTATAGGATTATGTATGAAGTTTCAATGTAGTTCAACAGGTGTCGTTAGTATTTTTAGTTATATGTAGTTTTGAGGTGTCTCAACACATGTCAGTTAAGAAGTACCTTAGCAGAATAGCAACTGTCGCCGTTAGTGTCTAATACTCGAACGGTTACGGAAACAGCCGATGATATTCTATCGACAGCTGAGCACCTTCAGTATCAAGTCGGGTTATCTTGTTTCAGAATTACACAGGGCATCCATTAGAGCGAATATTTGATCAGGTTAAATATTCATCTTAAACCACATTATAAGGTGAATAAAGTATTTTTGTTTTGAAAAGTTTTATTTTTCGATGTACATTTGTTATTTTTAATTTTAAATTTTTACCCCTTTCGACACGTCCGTATCATTAACGAGCAAACTTAAAACTAACTTAAAAATTCTATACAAGTACACAATTAAATAGACGGGGGTAGTGGGAGGGGGGAATTTGGTGGAGGGGGAGGACGGTGGGAGGAGTCAAAATTACATGGAAACATCATAAGCAGAGGTGATTTACGTGGTGCTATTATTTTATTAACTAAATTAATTTTAGATATAATTTTTTTGTTGATTTCTAAAGTTTCCCCCTCCACCAAATTCCCCCCTCCCACTACCCCCGCCTATTTAATTGTGTACTTGTGTAGAATTTTAAAGTTAGTTTTAAGTTTGCTCGTTAATGATACGGACGTGTCGAAACCGGCAAAAATTTAAAATTAAAAGTAACAAATGTACATCGAAAAATAAAACTTTTCAAAACAAAAATGTCTAGAAATTGTTACATAGACAGTGCCCAAGAAATACAAAAAATTGTGAATAAAGTAATTTATTAGGTCCTTACATATGAAATTGGCGTTTTGTATGGGAGGAACATGAAGTCGATTTTTTTTTTTATATAATATATTTATTTAATCAAAGTATGTACCATTGCTATCTATGCACTTTTGCCATCTCATAGGTAGTTCATCGATCCCTTTTCTAAAAAAAACATTCGGACGGGAATCAATAAAATCTTTGAAGGCGGTTTGGACTGCCCCATCGGAGTTGAATTTTTTTCCTTGCAAGAAGTTATCCAAATTTCGAAAAAAATGGTAATCTGTTGGGGCAAGGTCCGGAGAGTACGGTGGATGTCCAATTGAAGCTCCTCTAATTTGGTAGCCGTCTGTTGTGCAGCGGGTGGTCTAGCGTTGTCATGAAGCGGCAGTGGCCTAGAGCGATTAACCAGCCTTGGTTGTTTAGCAGCTAGCTTTTCCATCATGGTTTGCAGTTGCTGACAATAGACATCTGCCGTAATCGTCTGGCCAGATTTAAGTAAGCTGTAGTGAACGACACAAGAAAAAAAAAGAAAACACAACTGTGTTTTCTTTTGCGGCACCGTCGCCATACACATCATTAATCCTTCGAGCCGTTTCTGCAGCACTGGTGCCACGGTGGAACTCGTACTCGTAAATAACGCGATATTTCAAGTTTTCCATTTTGTAAACTAAGCAAAGAAATAAAAAAAAATTAAGGAAAAAACAAATGAATTATAATTTTCGATACCCAAATACCTGAGTAAATAGCTGTATAAATTTGAATTTGGAATTCCTAACCAAAGAGAAGATATTTGAGATCAAAGTTGCCAGTACGGCAAAACGCCAATTTCATATGTAAGGACCTAATATTATCTACCACCACCAACCAACCACATTTAAGCAAAAGCTCTTCTTTGGTCAACTAGGTTACGTAAAACACATAAAAATTCCCACCTGAAATTTTCCATAACTCACTCTTTCATTTCCGGTTGAAGCACCACGTGTCGTCTTTCGTATGAGCTGCCCGCTGATATATATGAGGCGTCCTCTAGAACGCCATCTATAAAGGTACTTTTAAAGGAACTTTCAAAGGTGCTTTTGTTTTCACGTGCTTGATGCTTCAATTTCACGATACCCTACCGCTTGCCGTAAACTTTTTCTTACTGCTACCTCAAACCCTCACGAATAAAGACAATTTATTCAACACTTTGCAACTTTACGTGACAAAATAATTTTTTTCACAGTTCGGTTGTCGCAACAAGTTATTGTCCATAGGAAGCATTAGCATTTTAACATTATTTACATAAACGTATATTATTCAAATTAATAAATAATATACAGAAAAACATTTTATCTATAACATTTTGTGATGAAAATATTATGGTTAACTTGAAAATCAACCACCTACTATATATTAAAAAACCAACTGTATATTAAAAACACTTATTTAACCCTAGAGTACTAATCATCGCCTGGAAGGCCGCACTCAAACAGTTTTTTCGTTATAATTTCAAATCGTACCACCGTTACGACTCGAGCGCTCACCTCAACTAGTGCCCAACGTGACGCGGTGGATAGCGATCGCGCGTCTCGCAAGCTCTTATCATTCCCGAATTACAGCGTGTTGGATCGCTTGGGAGACGATGATTAGTATTAAAGGTAATTTTTTTTGAGAAAATGTCATTAAAAAAGATTTTTTGAAAAATAAAAGAATGTCATTGAAAAAGGAAAACGAAGCATATGCAACTCTTGCCCAGCAAAAAAAGACGCATGAGTGTGTACTACTGTGTGAAATGCAACAAACCATATTGTCTGGAACATCGATCGCCTAATTGTTTCACTTATGATAAGAAATAAATAGACAAACTTCAAAGTTATGTGACATAAAAACTGTAATGCTAAATGCTACTTTTTTATGATGATCTCAACAGACCAATAAAAATGTTTAGTTTTTAAGATTTTTGCAATATTTAATTTTTTCATATTCTTAATGTATCTCTGTTTTACCAAAAAAAGTTAGGTATGTGTTAAGTTTAAACCACTATTTAAGACTGTGTTGATTTAGAAAACACATTTTCTGTTATTGCATTTAAAAAGGCAGAGGTTGCTCTCTTATATAAAAAACTTATTTTTCATATTTTAATAAAGACACTTAAAAAAACTACTTGTTTTTTTAAAAGTAGTCTCCCAAGCGAAGATTAGTATTAAGCAGTATAAAAATAAGATTAGTATTCTAGGGTTAAATGCTCTAAGCCCACCATTAAGCTATATTGTATACACACTGCAGTCAAGACCTGATAGATCACAAACCGAGTAAATAAATAAATCGCCTGCATATACTTGGTAACAAATATGTTGTTGATGATATGACAAATATTGAAAGATTATCAACATACAAACATTATTTAATTAAAACTGTTTGTCAGCGCTTCTCAGTTAGATTATAAACTAATATACTTTGTATGTTTATATTCTTCATCAATGTTTATTCTAAATTTTTTTAATTTATTAGTTCATAATATCTTGTACACATTCATGTATATGAGGTTTTCTTTTTCTTCATGTTTGTATTTATAATAGCTTACTATTTTTGCTTTATTCTGTCACTTCAATATGTGCTCTTTAATTTTTTGTTATTTCATTTTTTTTTCTTAACTATGTATATTCTTTCAAATTATTGGAATTCCCATGCACAAGCCGTTAATCGGCGTAAATTCATAATAAATAAATAAATAAATAAAGCGAATTATTAGTAAACACAAAGAAATTAATAACTTCAATATAACATATTTAATAACAAAATGCACATAACAAATCTGGTAAAGGAAAACATCTCAAGTAAAAAATTTGCGTTTTGATATTGTAGCCCTAAATGTAATAAATAAGTCTCCATATATAAGTCTTTATTTAAACGGACTTACGAAAACGGTATATTTAAAAGGTATATTTTGAATTTCATTTAAGTACGAGTATATAGGTACTACTGTTCTAAACTTGAACGATATTAGAACAAAAGTCAAACGAATTTTCTACGGAACTTGAACAGAATTTACTAAAATAATTTAACCCATATATGCCCAGTGGGTCGTTTTTGTCCTAAAAAACAGGCACTATAAAAGTTCCGAATTATTGAAAGCAACCGCTTGTTTTCGACATCTAGCCATATATCGATGGGCGAAAGTACTATCTACTAAAACAAATAGTCAATTTTGCTTAAAGGTCAAAGTTGTAATCTCTGGTGACAGTTCAATTCACGACTCAGTTGAAGTTGGCGAAAACATCCGGTTTTGCTGAGAATAATGTAAGTAATTTTATTATTTATGTAAATATACCAGATATTTTCATTTTTTGTAAAATTAGATAGTTTACTTATCTAATGCAAATGAATGAATCCGAAATAAATATTTCATTTCACAGATATAGTTGTCCAAACTTTTATGGGTCGATAAATACCCCTTGGGCAAAAGTATACTCAATTGCTATTTTTGATTTCTAGGAATAGAAGACCCCTTTCTTCGAACAACATTATAGAGGTGTAAGAAAGTTTGGACGATGACGATGAGATTCAAGGTGAGGATGTTTTTATTGACCCACCTGACAATGGCAGGGTCTCGGAAGGTGATTCCGGCAATGAAGAGGGTACATTTTTCCATCATTCACCTGCCAGTCTTACTTTGAGGCGTCCATTTGCTGAGGAAATCACGTTCAGCGACGATCTCACAAAACATTACCATTGTTACCGAAACAAGACAGGCATGGTATGGCACGTGGAAGTGCACGCGGACAAGTGCGGAGAAGAGCAAGGCTTACGGAAGGAGGCGTGGAAGGAGATGTCAAGCGGATGGGGAGCGCACTTGGGTGAAGAAAAAACTTCCTAGGAACTGTGAGTGGATCAAGACCCTACCTGGGTCTATTACAACTCTATCCGAAATAGTATAAAAAAGTGTTTTTCACGGGTACGGTGCGTAATAATCAAATTGAAAACTGCCCACTGAAGGATGTAAAAGAATGCCATAAAGAAGCGAGAGGATACTACGATTACCAATCGGATGAAACAAATGCGATATGTGCTGTAAGATAGAATGATAATAATGTTGTGACTATCTTATCGACTGAACACGGGATACAGCCAATCCAAAAAGCGAAAAGATATTCAGCTGCGCTAAAATCAAGGATTGAGGTACCACAACCATATCTCATTTCTGAATATATCCATACCATATCCATACTGTGACGGCGTGCAATAAATGAAGTGTAAACTACAAGCAAAATGTTTTTCGCAGTTTCATTTGTAATGTTTATTTCAATTTTTTTTCTGTTTAAGTTAAGAAAATAAAAAATTAATAAAATTATGGCATTTTCATTCAAGGTAACGCATTTGACCCTGGGGTCGTTTTCGACCCATTAAAAAAACCACACTTTCTCTACTCCCACCTCAAAATTTCAGTGAGAGTCTTTAAAACAATCATTCAGGGACCCACATATCCTAAATTGAAAAAGATCGGAAACCAAAAATAGTTCTGGGCATATATGGGTTAAGGCTATCGAGCAACAAAATGAGTTTCTGTGAAGTAAATGGTGGTGGAAACAGATAAAACAGTTCATTGAGACAATCTTAACTTCTCTTAATATCTGTCAACCAAATGCAAAATTTAGCATACCTAAATAAAATGTGTCCTTTTCAAATTAGGTACCCAACTACTCAATAGATGCAGCTACCTACCTAACTCAGAAGATGTATAATAGTTACATCTGCGACAATGCTGCGACACATATTTCAATATCTTTGTGCGACACCGAGTGTAGATGAGTAGTGTAGATACCCCACACAAAAATGTAGCGACACTGCAATTCAGACACTGCGGACGCTACTGTAGACACTCGAATGTGATTGGCGTGCGAACGGCTTATACACTAGTTTCTATATTTGTAGTGCGAGTGTCTAGAGTCGTAGTTTATGCAAACTATTATATTTGCCCAATACATTTCCCAAGACGCGCTGCTGTAGTCACATTGTTTCCTTGCAAACAATAATTCTCCACAAAGCCTATGTCAATTATGAGGTGCAATTGACGCAACTATATGCATCTACCTAACATATTATGTTCCCTCCTTCCTCCACCCAACCTTTTATACAAGTACCTGCCCCTATTTGACAGTGTGTGTCCAAAATACCCACCTGTGTGACATTTACAACACTATGGTGCAATTAGTCAATTAAAATAAGTCGTGCGACGATCAACTGCTGTAGTGATCTCTCAGTGCATTTAATAGCGACTCTGTTAAAGAAGCCTCTGTGCAATGATTAAACATAGTGATCTCTCGATATATTTAATTAGGGTCTATTAACCTGTGCAATGAACTACATACTGATATTTCAGTGCAATTTAATATCCATTCAGTGACATTTCGAATCTCTTATGTGCGATTGTGCATGAATATCATCAATATCCCTCAAGGCAATGAGAACGATTCTCATCAAATAGAATATCAGGAGGCAAGGGGCAAGTCAGTCGTTTACAAATATTCAAATATTTATCGATTCCCACATAGTTGTGTCAGCTTCAAATGTATTTTTTTTTTGGTAAATATTCGGAACAAACGTCAACGGTTATGTAACGGGATTGTGTACGTTATCTTTACTTTAAAAAACAGCCTACGGTTTTGAATGGTTTGTTTGGCTACGCAGGGTTTGTGTAGCGGGCTTTTGTATATTATCTTAATTTTAAAAGTTTTATCAAAAAGAATGCGTATTAACCGTTGACGTTTGTTCCGAACTGTAAACAAAGTGATTTGACAGTGTGAATGCAAATTTTCAATTTACGTAAATAAAATTAAAAATGTAACATTTTCAACCTCCCCCAATGCAAATAGTTGTCTTGGGAAGAATCTAAAAGTTTTATAAAAAAAAGTGCGTATTAACGTTTGTTCCGAACAATTACCTTTTTTTTACATGAGCTCCACACAGGAGGCCCTGAGGAACATAATTTCCCTCAGGGCCTATGTCATCTTTATGCTCACCTATGATGCTGTGTGGAGGGTTTTTTAAGAAAAGGAAGGAAAGGAGAGTTCTGGGAAGAGGGTTTAAGGGGTGGGTAGGAATCTTGAGTTCAGTATGTCCTAGTCATCTACCTCCAAGACCTAGACAAACCTCACCCCATGAACCCGGGCACCCCTGCTAAATCACCAAACGTAGCGAACCACTTGGGGTGACCTATGGCAGAGGTGTTGGTTATCCAATAAAGGTTAAAATAAATTATAATTGATAATAGTCAACAAATTGATTCATAGTTAATATATACGACTATGTATAGAGAGACTTTTTAAAAAAGGAAATTTTGTGAAGTAAAAAGGTACAAGATGCGGGTAGGAATCTGGGGGTCAGAGTGTCCAGGAGTGACGGACGTATAAATCCTTCCCTCCCACTGTGGTGCAAGGCGATGTTCCAAGAGAGTACTGCTGGAGAGTTCAAAAGGTCTCAACCATTTTATCCAGATCCGGCCAGCTAGTGGGCAGACGCATCTCACCCCGTGAACCCGGGCACCCTGCTAAGAATCAAACGTAGCAAACCACTTTTGGTGACCTACGGCAGAGGTGTTGGTTATCCAATAAATGGTTCCTAATACCCGCCTCCAAAATTGAGACTATGCGTTGTTGTGCGCTATTAACATCTAGTTGTATTCCGCACGTCTCGAAATGTTAAAATACGTACACTTCCATCGGGTAAGTTCCACCCAGGGGAACGTTTTACTTTCCATGTTAATTCCCCATGACTAGAGGAATTTGCAGAGTAAACTTTCTGTCCAGGGGATTGACGGAGGAACCAGGGGACCAGGGGTGCAGCCCACTTTCTATGTAAATTCTTCCGTTCAGTCGACGTCGCGACGCCGCGTAGACGCAGGCGCCGGTAATGATGTTAACGCCTCGCCACGTCACCATTCACTCAGCCTAGCGGCGGCTTGCGGAACTTTTAATTGGACGTGTCTATGCAATTACCGGCCAAGCCACGTGAAACTTTTAAATTAATACGGAAATATTTCATTTAAATTCTTTCTTGCAATTTAAAAAAAAATCATCCCCAATTAAAAATATTAGGTTTAACTCGCTTTAAATACTATTTTTTTTACGTTAGCTCCACACAGGAGGGCCGGAGAACAATAATTTCCCTCAGGGACTATGTCATCATTGGGGATGCTGTGTGGAGGGTCTTTTTAAGGAAAAGAAGGAGAGGAAGTTCTGTGAAGTAAAAATGTAAGAACGGTGGGTAGGAATCTAGGGTTCAATATGTCCAGGTCATCTGCCACCAGATACAGAAAAACCTCACCCCATGAACTCGGGCATCCCTGCTAAGTCACCAAACTTAGCGAACCACTTGGGGTGACCTATGGCAGAGATGTTGGTTATCCAATAAATGGTTTCCGGGGCGGCGGTACCCATTTCGGCCTCCCAAATTGATTCAGCTATTATTTGAAATAGCTCTGCCATTATGTTTACGCAATTTAATACTAAAATGACGTACGGTCACTTCAAGAAGCGTTACTCTTGTGAAGGACAACCAATCAGATTCCAAACGTTGCGCGTTGCGTGAAATGGTCTTTGGTCGTGTTTAGTGACCAGATCTGAATAGTAGTAATCAGGTACTTTCCCACCTTCCTATTCCCCATCTTCTTCCCACCTCCACTACCTTCAACCTGACATTGGGAATGCCCTAGTCCTGCTGGCTCCAAACGGTGGGGAGCGGTTCGGACTCTTGTGTAATCAGATTAAAAAAAACATTTTTACAAACACGTTATCGAGCTCGATGCGATTACCTATACTTCAATTCCTCGAAACGTATTTCGACCTCACAAATGTCCCAACAGCTCCCAGGGAAGAGGAAAATGGGGAAGTACCTGACTAATCAGATGTGGTCACCAAACATGGCTAAAGCCATTTCAAGCAACGTTTCAATTATGAATGCTGGTCTTACACCAGGGAGATATTGAGAGTATCTTCCACCCTGGAACGTACCGCAAATATACTACATATTATTTATAACGATTCTTCAAATTTTCCCGCGATCAAGAGCCTTACCCCTCGACCATGGACCCAGGTCCTGATACTATACAAAAACTGAACAAATGAAAACTGTGTCTTTAATTTGGATTATTAGACGAAATATTGATGAATATTTACAATTGTTGGGTGAATTAATAAAGAAAAAAAAAGGAGAAACCTTCCATTAAAAATAAAAATGTCTTGGTAGATACCCGCTCTAAATAATATCATTTGAAAAGTTTCTTTGATGTCTAAGGTTCATATTCTAAACAGATATTTTCTTTGTGAAAAATAGTCATAACGTTATTTTTGAAAACAACGCTAGGTTATTCGTTTCTCATAATCAAAACCGTTGTTCCTTCTAAAATTTGAGCCAAACCAGTGGATTGGATTAGTTTGGCGAAATTCCATTCTCACGATGAGAACAAAGCTGATGAGATCTAGCTTCGGGGATGACAAATGAAGGGTTCAGGGTTATAGGGACTAACGTCACGAAAATTATGATTTATGAACCTGGACGTTTAGCTTTATGATTTTGGGTGAATGAACTTCTGTGGGAGTTATTAAAAAGCATATCCTTTTTGTAATAAAGCAGAAGGTTGGTTTAATAATGTTGTACGCTAATGGATGATGAAGTTTTTAGGTTAGTTTAAAAGATGTAGTTTTGAAGAATACTGAAGACGGAAGGAGAAGAAAATAAAGTTTTCCGGAAAAGCAATTTTAAGTGGAAGGAAAAATAGAATCAGAAAATTTAGGAAATTACGTTTAGGGTTGAAATGAGGTGAAAATTTACTTTTCGTAGCAAGGATGTGTTTTATTTTTAGGTTTCTTTTTCAATCGCATCGGTCTGGAGGTGGAGTTTATTATACAAGCTGAAATTGCTCGTAATCCGCGGTATTGCTAGGGCTGTATGCAGTAATAAGGAACTCCAGTGAAAAATATGATGGCTTTAAAAAAATATGTTCATATAGACCAATGAACGCTGATTTTGAATATATAAGTTTTATTAAATAATATCAAGCGCAGAGTTTTTAAAAAATATTAAAAAGTCCATTTTTCATCATGTCATTGAAACACGTCGTCAAGTTGGTATTATTAAAATGTTTAGTGGTGACGTCACTGATCACCGTAAAGTCATTGTATGGGTATGTAGGTATGACACGAGTCATCGAATTAACAACATTTGATTTTTTCGTTTATTTACATACTGTTTATAGAGATTAGTTGTTGTGTTTATTGTAACATTATTTAGGCCTAAATAATTCAGTTTCAAAAATTAAGGTACCTCTTATTAGTTTATCTCTAATATTAAAAATATTAAAAAACTACTGTAAAAAAAAATAGTATTGCCACTTCTAGGGAGAATACTTCGAACCCCGAATTTCAAAATGGCGTCAGTCGAACAGCTGACTGCCGATCTTATAGTAGGGGAGCCCAAACGGCTAAAAGGGTGCCCCAATAGGTCCACAATCCAATAGGTCCCCACAAAGGGATTGAGTAAACCCCAAAATCCCCGCTTGGGCTCCCCTACTATTATCAGTTCGGTGCTTCGGTTTCCATTAATATTGATTTCGATTCTTAAAAGCCAAAAAAATAATAATTTCAAAGAATTTTTATACCACTCTCCCGCAATAACATTAAAAAGATATAATATAATAAATAAATAATTCCACCTGAATAATGTTTTAACTTATCGAATAGTATCGTACTTTCTTCCATATTACTGTCGTAGTGGGTGGTGGGTGGTTTGGTATATTTATGCTGTCATATAAAATGACAACCTGTTGAAAATAAAAATAATTTTTCATGAGTGATGACGTCACACGATTCACTACACATACGGTGGTTTTCGGGGATCTTGAAAAATTAAGACTTTGACAATTGTTTTAACTACTAAAACTAATTGGTTGAGGTTAAGGTTAAGGTTGAGGTCAACCGAAACCAGTCGATAAAAATAAATAAATATAAAGTTTTTTTAAACAAAGAACTTGTTTCATTCTGTATAATGTCAAGACATAAAAGTGTTTGCTTTCTTAGAATATGTAAAATACTTTATACGTGTTTTCGTAGAAAACAATTTCTGTCGTTTCACGGTTTTCTTACATTAAAATGTGCATTGTTGGGTGGCATACAAGTACGAGTATAACACAATGCATCGCTCAATCGTGTGACTGATGGTGACATATTACGTAGTTCTTCTATCTTCACAACTCACGTCGTTCACACAGACAGTGAGGTGTCACCTCACTGAGGTGTAACAAACATCAAAATAAAAATTTGCTGTCTGCTAACGCAAACAGCAAACGCTAACGCTGTCGCTTCAGCAAACATGCGATAAAGTGTGCCACACAAGTCGAATTTTATTTTATTTCTAACGAAAATGAAATGTTACCGACACTAATGAAGGTATGCATGTGATGAATGTATATACGTGCATGAAAATACTGTAGTATTATTTGTTGTTCACTTAAAAATACTTGTATTGCCCTGAGAAACCTTCAAGCGCTTTTACAGGATACTGTGTCAAAAAGTAGGTTTCATAAAAAACTTACAAGTTTAAGGAGTACTTGCACCCTATTGATTGTGAGGCCTTCCAATCGCCGCAATACAGCGGCAGATTGGATGACACCGTATCACGTGACACAGTGTTGGTTGTATGTGTACATGAAACTCCAATAAACAAACACACTGGGCGCATATTAATCGCGCCTCGTTCCTCAAACTAAGAGCTAACACCTTTTGTTTTCAAAATATGTAGTTATTTCGTAACAATGGATAGTTTTAAAACCTTTTTGTATGATACGGAACTACCCTTTGAGTGAACTTTATACTATATGACAAAGGAAACATATTGTACGGTAACTTTTTATTAGCCGAGTAAAATATGCCAATAGAGAACTCCAGTCCAATTTTTTAATTTTTTTTTAATGAATAATGATAACTGAAATAACAGCATATTTTTTTTTAGAATTAGTTTTAATAGTTAAAATAATTGTCAAAGTTTTAATTTTTCAAGATCCCCCGAAAACCACCGTATGTGTAGTGAATCGTGCGACGTCATCACTCCTGAAAAGTTACTATAAGATCGAGCAATCAGCTGATCAACTGCCGCCATTTTGAAATTAGGTGTTCGAAGTATTCTCCCTAGAGTAGCATTACTATTTTTTTTTGCAGTAGTTTTTGAATATTTTCAATAATAGAGATAAACTAATAAGAGTTACCTATTTTAGAAAATGTTTCAATAAACACAACAACTAAATCTCTCAAAACAGTATGTAAATAAACGAATAAATTATAACGATGGCTTGGGTCATACCTACATTCCAATACAATGACTTTACGGTGACGTCACGACACGATGAGCAGTACCAACCTGACGGCGTGTTTCTAGGACCCGATTAAAAATGGACTTTTTAATATATATTTTTTAAACTCTGCGTTTAATATTATTTAATAAAACTTATATATGCAGAATCATCGTTTATTGGTCTGTATGAACATATTTTTTAAAAGCCATAATATTTTTCACTGGAGTTCCTTATTCTCTGCGTTTACTGTATGTAAATTTGTTTGGATTGCTGGCAGGTAGACGATAGCCCCCTCTTCTTCAGATTTATTGTTAAAATAAAATAAAATAATTTGAAGTATCAAGTTTCTTTCATTATTATTATTCAAGTCATAAAAAACAGTTATTTAATAAAAAAAGTTTATTTCTGAAAAATCAGTTTATTTAAAAACAAGTTCTATTGTGTAATTATCATTACGCATGACGGCGGTTTCGCCTTCCGAAGGTATTATCAAATAGTTTGATAATGCTTTCAGAAGACATAAATGCTGTCATGCTTAGTAATAACTACACAGCAGAACTTTCTTAACTACTTAATTTCTTAGAAAATCAAGATAAATATGAATTGGTTAAGCGTATCAGAAAGTATATATATATATATATATTCATAAGATTAAGAAATATTTTAAAACTCAACAATCTAAAAAGAGTATACTATGCACTAATCCAGTCTTTAATTCAATATGGAATAATTGGATGGGGGGGGGGGGGGTCATACAACAATATTCTAACCCCTGTCTAAGTGATCCAGAAACTAATCATTAAAGTAATCCTAAAGAAACCATCCACTTATCCAACAGAAACGCTTTTCGCAGATTTCACGGTGCCTCGAGTTGAGAATATCTTCAAGAAAAATGCAATTATCCAAATTTACAAAGATAATATCATCAAGAAATTTGAAACTCACCAATCAAAAAGATATGAAGACAACATCAAAACACCAAAATTTAATACCAAACTAATGCAAAACAGTTACATCTATTTAGGAATAAAGTTTTTCAACAACCTTCCCATTGAAATAAAAAAAAACCAAAGACATCAATAAACTGAAACTCAAACTGAAGCTACACTTCATCAGGAATATTTAACTAAATAATTACCTGTTTTTCTCTTTCTTACTATTTATTTTTAATACATATTCATCTCTATTTTATTTAGATTTTTAGAATTTCTCCTAAGTGCACAATATCTTAGTATGTAACCGTATCCTATGTATGTACACCTACACATATAGATGATCCAGAAGTCTCAATTTATCCTATTATATACTTACTTATTACATAATGTTGTTCTATTTCAGTTATAGTTCGTGTAACTCGCTCATCAAGCACAAGAACTAGCTTCTTCTTTGGTGAGATTGCAATGTTTAAATAATTTCTGTACCGCTATGTAATTTCTAAAACTCCACTGTACAATTATATAACTACTAGGTTTTGCCCGTTGCAGAAGCAACTGACGGGTTAAGACACTATGCGATTTGACGTGTGAACGTGGATGAAGCGAGGAGGAGTGTGTGTTAAATTAAATAAATGAAGAAACCTGAGTTCACAGTGACCTTGCAACGCATGCCGGGTACCCGTTGTATATAATGTTATGTAGTGCAGCGCTTGCATTAAAATGTAATTTCCCAGGAATTGGAATGGAACCGTTACAGTTAAGTTGACCATGAGGTCACAGTGACCTTGCAACGCATGCCGAGCAACCGTTTGTATATCATTTTATATATTGCAGGCACTTGCTTTAAAATGTTATTTCCCGGGAATTGGGATGGAACCATTACAGTTAAGTTGACCCCGAGGTTACAGTGAGCTTGCAACGCATGCCGGGAACCCGTTGTATATAATGTTATAATATAGTGCAGACGTTTGCAAGGCGCTTGCATTATAATGTAGTTTCCCGGAACTTGGAATGGAACCGTTACAATTAAGTTGACCCCGAGGTTACAGTGATCTTGCAACGCATGCCGGGTAACCGTTGTATATAATGTTATGTAGAAATAAAAATCCCCTAAGATGACCTTTATTGGATAACCAACACTCATGCCGTAGGTCACCCCAAGTGGTTCGCTACGTTTGGTGATTTAGTAGGGGTGCCCGGATTTATGGGGTGAGGTTTGTCTAGGTCTTGGAGGCGGATGACCAGGACACACTGAACCCCAGATTCCTACCCACCCCTTAAACCCTTTTCCTTCTCAGAACTCTCATCTCCTTCTTTGCCTTAAAAAACCCTCCACCCAGCATCTCCAAAGATGACATGACCGTGAGGGAAATTATTTTCCTCAGGGTCTCCTGTGTGGAGCTTTTTCCTCCCCCCCTCTCGCGCTTCATTAATTCATTCCCGGTACATTTAGTTTTCAAAAAGCGAGAAATGTGCACCTACTTCGGTCGCCCGGTTCATTATTGTATCCCGATTGATCATTATTGTTTTCATAAAACCATCGCGGGAATGCACACATCAAATTCCCAAAGTCTCATCGCAATCGGATGAACCAACACCGCTGTCATAGGTCACCCAAGTGGTTCGCCACGATTGGTGACTTAGCAGGGGTGCCCGGGTTCATGGGATGAGGTTTGTCTAGGTCTTGGTGGCGGATACGTTTGACCAACCACTGCATGGCGGGCTGGATCGGAGGAGACTGATTGAGGGAGGCTTTTTATCTCTCCAGCCAGATTCTCTCAACCCTTCGCCTCGTATAACTATATTACATAAAAAAAAAAAGTTAAGAGAGTTTTTATTTTTCCGAATAAAATACCCACGAACTTTGACATTTATGGATTAATATAAAATAACTATAACTAGCTGAATCGCCTCAAGCTTTATTTATTTTTCTGACAGTGGCTACTCCGGCCGAATGTCTTTGAAAATGTGTCAAAAGACGTGTTTTAGCGAAAGTTTTTAATTATGGATGAAAATGCAAGTAAATTTTTTTTTCAGCGTTATTTTCTTTTAGGTCGATATGCTTTTCCCATTGCTACTGCCATTTCTTTAACCCTTCCAAAAAATACAATTTGTCAAATTCTTCAAAACGAGCTTATGTTTCGACGATAACCTCTTCATTTGAGCTGAATTTTTTCTCCCGAGTCATGTTTTTATATTGGGGAACAGAAAAAAAGTCGCAGGGAGCCAGATCAGGCTACAGCAATTTGTAGCGTAATTCATGCAATTTGGCCATGGATGATTGCGCTGGTGCGTTATTCGCTTGTTGTCGACCGTGAGCAAACGCGGCAGCCATCGGGCCGATACTTTTCTCACACTTAACTTATCAGGTAAAGTATTGGTTACCATTCCGTACGTTATGCTTAAGACCTCTGCTATTTCACGCACTTTAGTTCAACGAGTAACAAGAATCATGTCATGGACCTTTTTAACTATTTCCTCGCCAACCTCGTCTTCCGGGTGGCCTGGTCGCTCCTCATCAAAAACAGAAGTATGACCATGTTTAAATTCGTTAAACCAATGTATCACGGTTGTCATACATAGTGAAGGGTCCCCAGAGATAGCATCCAACTTTGCTTTTATAACTTTGCATGCTTTTCCATCCAAAAATAAAAAGCGAATTACGGCTCGAAGTTACTCTTTTTCCATTTTATCGATAATCACGAAACACACGTGGTACAACTGGCTGCCAAATAAAAATTAATCTCTGAATCAGTCTGAAATTTATTATGATGTCGTTTGACAGATGGTTGTACTCGACGATAATTGTTAACCTTCTCCAGCAATGCTACCGGCATTCAAACACGGTACTTGTAGTCAAACCTGAACCCGGGCACCCCTGTTAATTCACCAAACGAATAGCGAATCACGTGTTGGTTGTCCAATAAATGGTTGCCGGGGTGGCGGTACACGCCAAAGTTAGGAACCTGCCAAATTTAAAATAACATTCCAGCTTTTCACTTCAGAAGATTAATTATTAAAATAATAACGAATTAATAATTAAAATAGTTGAGAAGAAATGAATGCGGGTTGTGGATATTTTAACGAATGAACTATAAAAGGGTATGATTTTGTTTTCTATGATGGATGTTTTCTCAACTCTCAGCAAATTGAGAATAATATCTTTTCATCGTATCTCAAGTGATTTGATAAATTTTTGACGAAGAAAAATGGTCTTTCTCAAGGGTCTTCTGAGACGTATCGATTTGTCAGTCAATTGGACCCAACATCCCAATTCGCTCTTTAAACAGACCTCCAGAGACGAATAGAAGGAAATTAAGGATCTTCTCTAAATGAAAATAGAAACTAGAGCAAAGGGGTTAAAAAGATATATAGTAATCGATACCGTCTACAATTTTCGTGAAATTTTATCTAAGTTGAAGGTAAAATGTTATTTGCCATTTCAAATAATGTTCTGGTTCTGAACTTGGAGCGAATAATACATGCAGCGTTCCCGGCTTTACGCAGAATTTTTCGAAATCATGTGGATAATTCATGTTAATTCGGGAGGCGAGTATGGGTACCGCCTCCCCGGCAGCTATTTATTGGTCACACCAATTGACTTACCAGGGGTGCCGGGTTCATGGGGTGAGATTTGTCTAGGTATCGGTGGCGACTGCGTTTGCTCACCTACTGCGTGGTGGGCCGGATCAGGGGAGACTGTTTGAGGAAGACATTTTGAGCTTTTCAGCCAGACCCTATAGACCTATCGCCTTGCACCTGGACATTTTGAACCCCAGATTCCTACCCACCCTTCATACCTTTTTCCTCTCCTTCCTTTTACTAAAAAATTCCTCCACACAGCATTCTCAAAGATGACGTAGGTCCTAGGCAGGAATTAATTTCTTCAGGGTCTCCTGTGTGCATCTAATGTAACAAAAGTAATTTTCCTCCAATTTCGAACGTTCAAAATTAATTTTAAACTTAATCAAAAGAAAGTAATTTCCGATTTTGAACGTTCAAAATTATGTTCGAAATTAACAAAAATTAATAGTCTTCCTCCAATTTTGAACGTGCGAAATTCCGTAAAGAAAGGCTTTGAGGGGTGGGTAAAGAGGTTGCGGGTGGTTTTTCTATTATAAATTTAATAAAAATCAAATCCACACCGCCTTCCAGGATACAAACAGGAATTTTTGTGTTATTTTATTTCTTCATCGTAGAGAATTTACATATCACACTTCCAACTTGAGTCGGTGTTTGTCTCAGTCACAATATTCAGATATAAATCCCTACATAATATTATTTGTATACACTTGTTCAAATGGTACGTGACGTAATTGCTTTCCTTAAATAATAAAAAATAAACATTGTGATGTATTGCATTAATCGACAGTGAAAATTAGAAAATATCGTAGCCTACCCCTTTAATTTAAAAAGAAAATACCAATTACTTATAAAACGGACACACTTGCGACATCTATCGGATCAAAGTAAATTGAATTCTTGTTGACAGTAGGGACCTATAAATTAAACAGATTGAGATGAATTTTGGTAAAAAGATCACAGATGGTATTAAAAATCGTCACGGGATAGGGAAAGACCCTTTCTTAGGCTCGAAAATAAATAATTGATCAAACCAATCACAAAGCGGAGGGCGTATTCAGATTTTGAACAAAGAGATGGACTTTGAACTAGGCAATTAATCAGAGATTTATGGAAAAAAATATCGTCATCAACCGAAAGATCAATACACTATAATGTAAACAGGATCTCACGCCCGGTGCATCGGGTACGATGACCCTAGATGTAAGATAAACAATCAGTGCAATCAAGGTATTGACAACCGCCGTTAACGAGCAAATTAATCCATATTATGTTGGAAAAATTATGCAAGAAAATAGCAAAAAAATTATGATCAGAGGAAAATTAAAGAAAAGACGTGTAAAACGTAAGAAAAGCTACTGTAGGGATATTCAGTTGTATAGCGAGTACGTAGAAAGTCAAGGAGGCCAGATTAAGAGGAAAACGTACGTTTAACATTTAAAAGGAAAGGGAAACGCTGGAAATTAGAAATGTCACTTATAGATGAAGCAATAGAGTCAAGGAAAACGATTTGAAAAGATAATCTAATGAAAAAAATGGACGTTTAAATGGAAGTGTTTATTGAACAATATAAGATTTCGACTTAATTTTGCGTTTTCAGACGAGTTTAAATAGATATCGTTATATATTTGGAATAGGGAGGTCATTCTAGTTACATTGCGTTAGATAAAGCAAACAAAAAGGGTTGGTTTACGTCAATTGTTTGAGGAGAATTCTATGGGAGATAGGACAGACTGCAAGGAAAAATGAAACATTATTTGAGTTGACGACCTCACACGTGATTTTGTTGTTCAAACAATAAGAAAACGAACATGGTATTAGGCGATTAAACCCATTTTAATGGCTTTTGGGACGATAAAAATTATCATTGGTCATATGGACAGTTTACTTAAACTAAAAAACGATTAGATTTTATTACCCTCGAATAAATGCTGAGTTATTGATCAACACCTCGAAAACCCAGACATAAACAGACGTCAAATTTTAAATTAATGTGGATTTAGGGGAGAAAGGGACGGAATTTGGAGGATGACCCATAGAACGTAATAAAAATGACAGGAATTTAAGGGCCGAAGTGGAAGTTTCTCCTATAAAAAATGTAAAAAATAACATAAAAAGTAGTAGTATATAGAAAATGAAATTTTCTAAGAGGTGACATACATCGAAGGCGAAATGGGGGGGTAGTAAAAAAGAAAATAAAAACAATTAAAAGATGATTCCGTAAGGAAAACTCATGAAAATTCAGAAGTATCGATGAAAACAATAAATTTGGCTTGGAATGTAACTAATCATATAGATGTGGACAATAACGTAAGGATAAAAGAGGAAATTCGTAGGAAGAGTGTTGTGAATACAAGAAAATTCTAGGGGAAAGGGGAAAATTCAGATATACTACGTAAATAGAGAAAATACGGGTTTTAATGGAAAAATTCATACAAGTAGCAGTGAGTACATAGAGTAGAATTTATAAAAATTGCAACTCGAAATTGCATAGTAAACATTTCGATATGGAGATAATCATGATTTGTGATAGGTACGGAAAAATCGAGACGTAAATATAGTTATCGAAGACGGACTTTTTACGAATTGAGAAAAAAAATAACTAAAAAATTATGAAATTCAAGCTAATTTTGTATGACCAACGGCACAAAGAACGATAGGGCAATTTAAAACAAAGTAACTGAATCCGGATCTTGTAGGTATGAAAATGAGAGAGAGGAAGCAATGAGACAATGGAAATAGGGCTTAAGGAACATTACTCGATAATGGTGAGATAATTTCAAGTGTTTGCGAGTTGATAGACATGGGATTGTTTTGTCACAGGAAATTCAGATACAATCTTTTGGACCTGAGAGGGGTATAAAAAATAGAACTCAGGCATTTTTCGTGAGTCAGCGCCGGTTGTGAAAAGTTGAAAGTTCGTGAGTCGCGACGAAAACGCTCGGTAATTACTTGTGAAAAAAATTCTAAGTGATTAGGAATTGTGGACTTAGGAAAATTTCATATTCAAGCCAGTGTCTTTAAAAAAAAATAAGTTTGCAGTTCAAGTCAGAGAAAATAAAAATAAAGTTTACGTTCTATTTATTTGTGAAAAGCTAAAAGTGCTGTGATTTTGTTTAGTGAAAAATTCGGTTTTTATAATCAATAAATATTGTATCTTTGGGACTTAGAAATTTCGTGAAAATCAAAAATCAATGAAATAGATGAATAAAGTGATGTGATAATTGAATACAAATAAGTTATAATTAAATACGAGTGTCCAGTTTAAACGGAAAGAGTTCTATTAAATATCAAATATTTAAATTAATTATTTAAAAAACAGTGCAAATTGAAAAGAGATAATAAATAAATAAGTGCATCCAGTTAAACGGAAAAGTTCAACGAAAATCTTTAGTTAAATTGAGTGTTTTAAATTAAGCATCAGTATTTTATTAATTTAAAAAAATAGTGTAGTCGAAATAATTCTACTCGTAAAAATTATAAAATTTAGGGAGAATAAAGTGCTATAGTCAAAGTGTAGTTGATGTAGCAGGATAAAAATAAAAAAACAGTGTTTAATAATAATTTCCGATTTAATTAAATGGATAAAATTTTACCTCAGAATAATTCGGCTAAATAATTTACAATTGGGCGGCACATTCCTACCACAAAGTGTTAATCTATTATTAGATTCAAAAAATTTGAAAAGAAAATTAAATAAAAATAAAAATGAATGATAATACATAATGATATTTTATTGCTAAATAAAAGTAACGATTTACCATTTCGAAATTAATCGTGAAGTAACTATCATTAAAAGGTTATTTAATCAACGGGTTTTGAAATAAAATGCAGTTAGAACGATAAACATCATTTAATTTAGATAGATTTTTTTTTTTTTTTTTTTTTTTTTTTTTTTTTTTTTTTTTTTTTTTTTAATATAGTTATATAATTGTACAGTGGAGTTATGGAAATTACATAGCGGTACAGACATTATTTAAACATTGCAATCTCACCAAAGAAGAAGCTAGTTCTTGTGCTTGATGAGCGAGTTACACTAACTATAACTGAAATAGAACAACATTATGTAATAAGTAAGTATATAATAGGATAAATTGAGACTTCTGGATCATCTAAATGTGTAGGTGTACATACATAGGATACGGTTACATACGGTTATTGTGCACTTAGGAGAAATTCGAAAAATCTAAATAAAATAGAGATGAATATGTATTAAAAATAAATAGAAAGAAAGAGAAAAACAGGTAATTATTTAGTTAATTATTCCTGATGAAGTGTAGCTTCAGTTTGAGTTTCAGTTTATTGATTTCTTTGGTTTTTTTTATTTCAATGGGAAGGTTGTTGAAAAACTTTATTCCTAAATAGACATAATTGTTTTGCATTAGTTTGGTATTAAATTTTGGTGTTTTGATGTTGTCTTCATATCTTTTTGATTGGTGAGTTTCAAATTTCTTGATGATATTATCTTTGTAAATTTGGATAATTGCATTTTTCTTGAAGATATTCTCAACTCGAGGCACCGTGAAATCTGCGAAAAGCGTTTCTGTTGGATAAGTGGAGGGTTTCTTTAGGATTACTTTAATGATTAGTTTCTGGATCACTTTGACAGGGGTTAGAATATTGTTGTATGACCCCCCCCATCCAATTATTCCATATTGAATTAAAGACTGGATTAGTGCATAGTATACTCTTTTTAGATTGTTGAGTTTTAAAATATTTCTTAATCTTATGAATATATATATACACTTTCTGATACGCTTAACCAATTCACAGATATGGCTCTTCCACTTCATATGTTGTTCTATTATCACTCCGAGATATTTAATTTCTGGTACTGATTTCAATGTTGAACAGCCTTGGATACATGTGATTTTATTACATTTGTAATTGTGGATAATTATTTTAGTGTCGGGGAGTGTTTTTAGTTTGTTGATTGAGAAGTGTATGTAGTATGTTTTGTTAGTGTTCAATGAGAGAAGATTTGTGTCAAACCAATGTTTTAAGATGTTCATGATATTATTTGCTTGTTCGTTTACTCTATTCCAGTCGATCCCATTCACTATGATAGCTGTGTCATCGGCATATGATATTATGTCTGCGTTAAGTGGTAGTTTAAAGATATCGTTGACATATATTATAAATAGTAGGGGGCCTAGGACTGTGCCTTGAGGAATCCCAAAATTACTTGTTAGTGGTAGACTTAGGGAGTTGTTTATCTTGACTACTTGGTGTCGTTCAAATAAATAGCTTTTTATCCATTTTAGAGCTTTATCGTTTATCCCAACACAGTTTAATTTTTTAATAAGTTTATCATGAGAAATACTATCGAAAGCTTTTTTAAGATCTATGAAGATTCCGAGGCATTTCAAAGATTTGTCTAATGTGTTCTGAATAATGTTCGATAATTTGGCAATCGCATCTTGGGTACTTCTAGTTTTCATAAATCCATATTGGTTATCGTGAATTAGGTTATTTTTGTTAATAAATTCGGTTAATCTTTTTTTGATAATTTTTTCAAAGATTTTGGCAATGTTTGAAATCAGCGATATTGGACGATAATTTGTCACTTCTTCTGGGTTGCCAGATTTATGAATTGGAGTGATGATGGTTTGTTTATATATCGTTGGGAATATTCCGCTTTGAAGACTAATGTTGATTAAATGCGTCAATGGTTTTGAAATATGTTTTTTGATAGCTTTTAGTGTTTCGACAGTAATTCCATCGAAACCTGGTGCCGATCTTCCCTTCATGCTTGAAATGATGTGTTCGATTTCCTGGGCTGAAGTAAGGGGAAACATGTCAATTTTGTTTATGATATTGACGTTAATGTTCTGTTCGTTATTAGACGGTATTTTTTGTATTTGATTTGCAAGATTTTTGCCTACATTTGCAAAAAAGTTGTTAAATATGTTAGCAGCAGCTGATGGATTTTCTTCGCATCGTATTTTGATATTATTATGTGTAATACTATGTATATCATTTTTTTATGTTTTTTCTTATCTATAATTTCATTTACAACGTTCCAGACTTTTTTTGCATCGTTCTCCGTTGCTTCTAGTTTTCGCCGAAAATAGTTTTCTTTTGTGTTTTTTATTAAATACATTAGTTTGTTTTTGTATGCTTTTAGGTATTTTTTTAAGGTTTCGTTTGTAGGTTGTTGGATTAATTTTTTGTATATTGCTTCTTTGTGTCTGATTGATACAATTAATCCAAAAGTTATCCATGGTTTAACCGGTTTAAATTTTGATGATTGTTTTCTGGAATCAATAGAATGTGCAGTACTTACGTGCATTGATAATTTTTTTTCAAATAGTTCGAAGCATTCATTCGTATCATTACAATTAAAAATATCGTGCCATTTCTCTTTGTCTAGATTATGTACTAGGGCATTTATATTGAGCGTTTTTCGTCGGCCGCTTTCATTCTCCGGAATTCGGGTAGTTAATGGTGAATATTTCTTTTCATAATTGTACGTAAAAATGCACCCGAAATGATCAGTGATTGTCGTTTGTATAACTGCAGATGCTATGTTTTTTATGTCTTGAATATTTGTAAAAACATGATCTATGCACGAAGGTCGTTGACCTGGAATAATTCTCGTAAATGAATTAATACATGATATATAATTTAATTCTGCCATCATATTAAGATAATTATCTTTATCATAAGACGAGTAATCATTTGCTATATTCAGGTTTATGTCTCCGATAACAATGGTTTTCTTATTTCTGTTCGCAAGAAGAATGCGTTTTAGTTCATCTACATATATCGGTAATATTGAGGCATGAGTTCTATATATAGCGAATATGCTGAAGGTATACTTTTGGTAACTGATTTCCATATTTAGGACGTTTACATTGTGCATGTGAATTTCTCTGTTAAAAGTCACGACATATTTATTTGAGACAAATATTGCGATTCCGCTGTTCTTGTTAATTCGGGTATTTGTTGCATAGTATGTATAACCCGGAATATTATAGTTTATATCGCTCGATGAGTGAGTCTCTGTTAATATTATGCAGTCCAGTCTGTTAAGTGATTTTATTGTTACCAGGAGTTCGTCTAAATGACGTTCGATGCTTCTTACATTCATATGAAATATGATTAAGCTAACTTCGGGATTCATCGCTAAAATGTTGTTTGTTTCGTTCACTGATGTATATATTCTTTCGTCTATTGACATGGTTTTATTTATAGCATTTATCACGAAATCATCCATATCGAAGAAATAATAATAATGAATGCATTAGTGGCCATGAATACATTTGTTTATTTGGGATAAGATTTTCTGGAGGACGGATTTTTTGAGAGCCTTTGTGTTTTTTTTTTATCACTAGTAATAGTTGTGAAATTTCATTCATAATCTATTCTCTCTTTGGCAATTTGAAGCATTTTGTGTCTGTATGTGCAATTTATGCTATCAGCACGGTGGTCGTCCAGGATGTTCGCCCTGAATTTTTTATTGTTGCTGGAACAGTTGTAGCAGATTGGTTTATTGTTTCTCTCTGTGCATTTTTCTAGGGTATGGTCTTGTGCACAATGGGGGCAGGTAGGTGGCTGTGTTCTGTTAAGGCATCTTAGGGCAGTGTGTCCATATTTCAAGCAGTGGTAACACTGCGTCAGAGGGTTAAGGTCGTCAATTGGGACTCTTTGGTATTTTATGTTTATTTTTCCAAAGTTAAGAAGGATTTTTCTAATGGCTCCTGACGTTTGTATTAAGTAGTTTGATACATCTTGTTGGGACGTTCTTTGTTGGTCGAATTTTTTTAGTTTGATTTCTTTTATGAGTTTAAAATCATCTTTACAGTAACTTTGTAAACCCTCATTTTGCTGGGTTATGCCTAAAACAATTTCATCCTCTGTTAAATTTGATTGCAATCTTTTTACGATCATTATTGGTTTTCTCTTTTTTGTTTCTTCAGCGTTGATGTCTTCGCCGAATGTTCCATTTATTTTGGTGACCAATTTGTGTGCGTCTTCTTTTTTTAAACATGAGATTATGAGTTTTTGATCACCAATTTTTTTAAATTCAGTTACACCAACTTGCATTTTAGTTACATCTATGTTTTTTTCGATTCTTTTTCTCATTTCTTCAGCCTTCAAGTTTTTAGTTGTTGATATTATGATGGCGTGTTTTTGTGGAGTTTGTTTCTCGATTTTATTCATTGTTGTGGCTTGCGCATATGTTTTTATATTTTTTGTCACAAAACTTTCTAATTTCTCATTATAGTGTTCATTGTTTGTTATAATTTGCTCTTGTAGATTAATAATTTTTTTTTGTAGGATAAGATTTTCTACTTTAATTTGTTCTTCTAGTTTCTTTAAGTTGTTCTCCAAACTCAGTTTTATTCTTGAATCTTTAACAGATGTGATCTTCGCAATATCGCTCTTAATATCTTCGAGAATGTCATCCATGTTCTTTCTAATACCCGCCCGCCCGGGCGAGGTACTTTAGGTACGAAGTGTAGAACAATACTCGATACTCGAGGCAGTGCACTATAACGAAACTATACGACCGCACTGTTGTAGCACTGGAATGCAACTGTTAAATGGGAATTGATTAAATGGGAATAAAATAAAATTGAAGTCGGAAAATTTTTATTTGAATTTAGTCCATAACATAGGAGTAGGTATTAGGTAAGGAAACATAACAAGGTTTTCCCGTGTAGCACCCGGATGGAAAGAGACCTTTTGGGGTAAGTTACATAAAGTATAAATATTTTCTAGGTTCCAAGGAGAGAGCGGCATGCAGCAGACAGTTGGTATTTGAATTAATTTTATAACAAAGTATTACTTGCTTAATATGTGATATGTACCTATATTGAAATATTATATATAAAGTATGTATATTTATATATATATATATTTATATTTATCCCAAGAAAATTTTAATCAAAAAGAAACACACTTAAATAAAAGTAAAAGGTATCGATTACTAATACCTACTTAGAACGCACTGTGCTATTTAAAAAATAGTTGTGTGCTAGAAAAAATTTCAAGTTCATATTTTATACTTATTTTATTAATATATGTACTATTATAATTTCAGCTAATATAAAATGAAAAAAAAAATGAGTTATGATATTAGAATTTATTTCAATTATAATATAATTGTATATATCAGTATATTTATTTATTGAGGCAAAATATATATGTATATGTATATGTATGTAAATTATAACTATATTTATTTGGGATCAGGTTAGGGCAATTGCAAAAAAGAAATTACCACTATTAAATTCAAAAGGAAATTTAGGACCGTAAATCTCACGTTCGAGAATGTTTTAAAAGTAAACAAATATCTCATGTTTGGAATCTAGGTCACGAGGACAGCGGTGATGTTTACATAATTAAAATTGTTTATAAAACAACTCGGTCATGGGGGCACTGGGTCAGATGCTTTAAAGGAGTATGTCCTTGGGTATATAATAGGTAGTTGACAGGTATTAATATTAACTTTTAGAATGAGGCAAAGCCATGAAGTTGCGCAATTATAGAAAAAGTTTTAAACACAATCTTTAATTTGAACATGAAGAGATAAATTTTGAACTGAACAATTGAAAGTAAACAGATTTATTATAGCTAGACAAATAATAGGTACAACAATCATTTGGAAAATCACGGGTTAGTTTAGGAGTGTATTGAAGAATTACATGGAATATTCGAGGAGAAATTTATAGAACAATTACTCTCGTAGGTATCAATCATTTACATGAAACAGTTGACAAATCACGGGATAGTCAAATAGAAGAGTATTGAAGAATTACAAGGAAGATTCGAGTAAAATTTTGTGGTGTAATTACTCTCATAGACATCAATCATTTACAAGAAGCAGTTGAAAAATCACGGGATAGCCTAATAAAAAGTATCAATCAGTTACATGAGACAACTGAAAAATCACGGGATAGTAAAAATTTTACCAAAAGTTGAACCTTGGGGGAAAATTTAGAAAACAGTTCAACAATAGGAGGCAGTGGTCGCTCCTTAAAAAACCAAGGACCATTAACCAAACACATAATAGAGATGGCAATCTCTTAAATAAAATTGTCAACCAAACAAATCAAAAAGCTTGGAATTTTCGGCACTCCAGAACAAACCGAAATAATCTCTTATTCTACTAGAATCTATTAATATTTCCCACTCTTGGTATGTATATATTCGGTCATCGGCTAAGGTTTTGTGCAGAATTCCTTTTCACGAAATCCGAGCTCGGGATTTGAGACTAGCTAGCCTCAAAATTGCGAGTTATAATCCTACCCAAACGTATGTTTACATATATATCTTTCTATGTACTGTACATTGGATGATGTGGACCCGCTTACAGCTAGCGTTTTAGACTCGACAGAGTTACTCTCACATCATTTCTTGTACGTGGAGGGAGGATTCACGACCCGTAACTCTGCAAAACACCGTGAGTATATGATTGCATATAGGACGAAACCGGTTCGCCCTAAGTAAATAGTAGACCTTGGAGGAGTAGGAATTTGGGGGTATCTAGGCTCGGATGACGACCTGAAGGCAGTGCATGATGGCAAAAGGAAGGACGGTTAGGACGCGATAACTTAGGTATCAATTAACCGATCCGCGCCAGAAGATTGTGCGAATTTCTAGTTAGAATTTGATCACCTGGTTTACTTGTAGGAGGAAGGCGCCAAATTTTCGGCAGAAAAAGGGTATTCTGAGTTCGTCTAATATGCAATCTATTAATTACATTAACCTACTAAACCCATCTTTATATGTACCTTATAGCAGCTGAATCGGATTGGAGAGATGACAAGCAGATACAAAACAATCATAATCAAATTTACTAACAATTAACCATTTAAGTCATACTTAATTATTTGTTCAATTAAACATGCGTAATTCGATTAGTACAGGTTATTTACGAGTTCGTTAGGATGTAGGAAAACATAATAAGCGACGGAGGAAAGTTAGCTCATTTAGAGAAAGTATTTAAAGTTAGATTTGCAAGGGAGAGACCAATACAGTTTGAAACTCAACGCTCTGTTTAGAATCAAAGGGTTACCACAAAATGAAAGTAATTAAAGTCCCATATCATAAATCAAAAAAATTACACAACGTTTGATGGAGTTTAATTACAACATAAATACGAAAATATTTACGTTCAAGGTCGTAAATAACGTATTAATTAGTTAAGTACATATATCTCTAAAGGTATGTAGTACAAGGGAGCTTTAAGTAGCTTTCCGTAGTTATCAAAGAAAATAAGGGTCCAATTTTCATGAAGGCTTGTGTGACGTAGGGAAGGAATTTTCCATCCCTACTACACACATGCAAAGCCTTAAAAATTTAAATATCGATCAGAGCCAAAAGAAAAGTCCAAGAAAACTTGAAGGGATGAAAGAATTCCAAAAATAAAATAAATCAGCATCAGAAAGGCGAAACATCACAACTGTCTTGCCGATGACCAGGAGAGTTTTATATATTTAAAGCAAGTTAAAAGAGGTAAAAGGAGAATTATTACAACATTTAGGTTCAGATCACTAAGCCGCATACAGATATTAGCAGCACAACATACAATGATACAAATAACAAATTACAAACTAAAAAAAAATGTCCAAATATTGCTGGGTGCACGAAATGCACCGGACAAGCATTAAGGCGATCCACTAGTTCACTACTGTGCCGTGGACAGTAGTTCTTCGGTGGACGCCATAGGGGTCACTTTGAATAACCGAATTCGTCGACTAGCGGCCGTATTGTAAAATATCAACGCGAAAATGCATATTTTATTTTATTTTGGGAAGATTGGGTGTAAATATCAACTTTTTTTGCGATTATTATAAAATAAACTGAATTTGCCACATTACACAATAAAACCATATCCGAAAACGGGTTTATAAATAGGAGAGTTTGGACTTGAAAGTGTGTTTTTTAGACCTCATACTTTATTTTTTTATAGGCTTATTAAAAAACTTATTAAAAAAATGAACGATATTTTTAAGGGCCAAGGTATGTTCAACACGCAGTATTTAATTGAAGCATCTACAATACTTCTAAGCGATCAAATATTCAAAACAAAAACATATGATTTTGCATTATTTACTATGACTTCATCTTAAGATGTGACCCCTAGATCCCTATTCCGATATCACCCCTTTTCATTCCCAGTACCTTCTCTCCTTCCGTTTCTTAAAAAAAAAACTCTCCACACAGCATCCCCTAAGATGATTTAGGCCCTGAGAGAAATTAAGCATAAGCGGCAATGAACGTACGTTCCTTATCGCTTTAGTGCTGTAGCTCTTTCTTACACATTAAATAATGGTGAGACAAAAGATGAAACACACAAAATACGTGCGACTGTTTCCTCCATAATACTACTTTTTCCTTGCGTTTCGTTTTCTTTATACGTGTGAGGGAGATGTATGATAATAATTGTATGTTTTCTTTGGGGGAGTGCAATACGTTGACCGTTTGACGCATTTTCGACTGTTGATATTTAGCATGTACGAAAGAACTGTAGCATTATATGTTTAAGAACAAAAGCAAAACCATCAGCGCATTGACATTTGACATTTTTTTAAATTTTTGGAATTCAGTCACACTTTAATATTGTCCTTGTAACTACATTTCATACATACATTGTATGAGAGAGATGCAAGAAAATTATTTCTTTTTTTCTTTGAAGGAACCAGACCGGCATACATTGTGTATCTCATCTTTTAAAAGACCTGCATTTCATACATTCAAAATTGAGAGAAATGCAAGAAAATTATCAGAAAATTATTTCTTTTTTCCTCTGAGGGAACCAGACCTACGCACATTGTGAATCTCATGTTTTTTAAGCATTTCATTCATTAAAAATTGTGTGAGAGAGATGCGAGAAAATTACATTTTTTTCCTTTGAAGGAACGAGACCAACGTATGTATCTCATCTTTTAAAAAAGCTGCATTCATACATTCAAAATTGTGTGAGTGAGATGCAAAAAAATGATCACTTTTCCTTTGAAGGAACCAGACTAAATTACATTGTGTATCTCATCTTTTAAAAGAGCTGCATTCATACATTCAAAATTGTGTGAGAGAGATGCAAGAAAATGATCACTTTTTTCCTTTGAAGGAACTAGACGTACATACATTGTGTATCTCATCATTTAAAACAGCTGCATTTCATGCATTCAAAATTGTGTGAGCGAGACGCAAGAAAATGATCGCTTTTTCCTTTGAACGAACCAGACCTTCGTAAATTGTGTATCTCATCTTTTAAAAAAGCTGCAGCATTATAGTGATAAGAAACGTATGTTTATTGCCTTTTTGTCGTCACGGTACCGGAACCGCGAATCGCAACGGTAATAATAAACGCGTTCAACCTAAAAAAAATAAAAATAAATAAATTAATAGCCCTAAAGGTTATATTACGGAGTGTCTAATACATAACCTCCATGTATTCAATGTTTAACATTCGTTGCGATAGAAAAACAGCCAGATTTTTAAAGGTCAATCAAACACAATGGTGATCTATACGCAGTTTCAGGTTACAGTTCTTTTTACGACGATTCTTTTTATCACGTAAAATAATATTGAAAGAAAAACTTTGGGGTATGTTATGAGGCTGAAGATAGTGGGGAGATGAAGGAGATAGGGAAGATGAAGGTGGGGAAATACCTGGCTATTCAGATCTGGTCACTAAATACGGCTAAAACCATTTCAAGCAACGTTTCAATTCTGAATAATAGTCTTACACCAGGGCGATACTGAGAGAATCTTCCACTCTGGAATGTGCCGCAAGTAGGACTATATATTATTTTGAATTAAATAATTGTGAAATAATACAAATTAATCATATAAAATTTATTTGCTCACGCCGGGATTCGATCCCGCGACCATCGGATTGCGAGTCAAAAGCCTTACAGCTGGACCACGCCGGCCGTTAACTAATTTAAAAACTAGGTAGCTTCCAATGCACAATACAATGAGAGATCGTTTAACTTTCTTACCGTTTCAATGATATAGATCACTAACTAAAATCTTTTAGTAGGTAGGTACATATTTATTTAGAACTGGTGGTTCTTACAGGGTGGACCTTAACTGTGTTCCCGGTTTGTTTCGTTATTTTTTCAACAATGCGTGGGGCGAGCGCGGTTCGGGGGGTATCGTTAGATGCGTTATTTCGTCTTTCGCGGAAATTTTAGACGGAGCCGTTCACGGGAGAGCAACGCGCATTTTGTGTTCGTGCAATTACGTAAACAATTATTCCGTAACGATTTCGAGACGAATGCACCGTGCTCATTTCGGTTTACGAGACATTAATCAAGCACCAAGCGCAAAATCTATTCGGAAATAGATCAAAATGTTTGAGACAACCGGCTCAACAGTAAAAACAATTAATGAAGGCCGCCCGAAGTCAGCGAGGATACCAAAAGTTATTCGGCGTGTTAGTGAATCAGTGAGGGAAAATCAACAACAAACTACTCACAAGAGAAGCCAAGCCTTATCCATCAAGAGGACCACTTTACAAAGAATTTTACGCCACGATTTACATCTAAAAGCTTACAAAATTCAGCTGACGCAAGAGTTGAAGCCGAATGATACCGATCTTCGACTTAATTTTGCCAATGTGATGCTGGAACGTTGTGACAATTTTTTCAACATAATGTTCAGCGATGAGGCCAATTTACATATCAATGGCCATGTTAATAAACAAAATTGCCGGTATTGGTCTAAGAATAGAAGAAGAAGTTGAAGACCCTCCGACAGAAGCATCAACGTCCCTTGCATAGCCCGAAGGTCGTTGTGTGGGCTGCAATATCAGCTAGGGGTATCATTGGCCAATATTTCTTTGAAAACGAAAGGAGTGTTGCTATGACAGTGAAATCAAAGAATTATTGTCAGATGCTTCAGGAGTTCTTGGTCCCAGGTCTTCAAGATTTTCAAGGCCACAATTACAGGAGCTGGTTTCATCAGGACGGCGCAACCTGTCTCACTGCTAAACTGTCCATGGACCGTTTGAAGGAGACGTTCCCCGGAAAACTCATTTCACGAGGAGGAGACATTGAGTGACCCCCACGGAGCCCAGATCTCAGCCCGTGTGATTATTTTTTGTGGGGATACTTAAAATCAAGAATCTATTACGACAATCCGACAATAATAAATCAGTTAAAACAAAACACTGTACGGGAAATTAACGCCATCCCACGGGCAACTTGTCAACGTGTTTTTTGAGAATTTTAGAATCCACCTTAGACAATGTCAACAGGCTGATGGAGCTCACTTAATTTTTAAAACTTAATGTAATAAAAATTTACATTTATTGTAGTTTTTGAAAATATTAATCAAACATATCTAAGTTCTACCATTATTTATTTATTGTTAATTGAAACTTGGTATACAGTTAAGGGCCACCCTGTAATGGGGAATAATTTTCTTTTCGATTGTTCAAAAACGACTGTAATAGTAATACAACTATGTATTATGACAGATAAATCTGGTCGTTTTTACTATTCGTTCCTATAATTAATAGCTTGACCGTGGAATGCTTTACACGATTTTATACATCCTTCCTCCTACAACATAGTTAATTATATAATCTGGGTCTTTTCATGGCCTGGATTGTCTAGTTCCTCTCTTTGAAAATTATCTCGGCACATCATCCCTAAAGACGACGTAATGCTTTATGTTTAATTAAATGAAGACAATATTAGCGAAACTCAATCGAAAATCTGGATACAGAAAAATCAGAAAAGATATTGGCTCCACTGGGACACGAACCCAGGACCTTTTGCTTACATGGCAAGAGCTCTACCGATTGAGCTACGGAACCCATATCAATTCGGTCACTTTTTAACAGAATCATACTTTGACTAAGAACTACTAACATTATTTCATTTTCTTAACGCACATATTATTGGCTGCTATCTTTACATATGATTGCAAGATTCAACTCGAACTAAATGCAATCTAGATAGTGTCTGGATTATTTTTTTTTATTATCCATTTTATTTTTAATACGCGACATCTATTAACTTTTCTGCAAGTCTAGGATGAATATTTATTTTTAATTTTTTAAACTCTATGAGTAAAATGGTAAATTATAATATTTAATTAAATGAAGACAATATTAGCGAAACTCAATCGAAAATCTGGAGACAGAAAAATCAGAAAAGATATTGGCTCCGCTGGGACACGATATAAAGATAGCAGCCAATAATATGTGCGTTAAGAAAATGAAGATAATGTTGGTAGTTCTTAGTCGAAGTATGATACAGTTAAAAAGTGACCGAATTGATGTGGGTTCCGTAGCTCAATCGGTAGAGCTCTTGCTATGTAAGCAAAGGGTCCTGGGTTCGTGTCCCAGCGGAGCCAATATCTTTTCTTATTTTTCTGTCTCCAGATTTTCGATTGAGTTTTGCTAATATTGTCTTCATTTAATTAAATATTATAATTTGAGATTTTACTAATAAATTTTAAAAAATTAAAAATAAAAATTTATAAAATGTATTTACTACACCGATGTTACATTTCAATTTATTGGGAAAAAAGACCACGTGACATTAAATGAGTGCAGTGAAGCTGTCAGATAATATCCTCGATTATATCTCAATTCCCTCGGCAATAAGTCGCGCCCCGCCGCACTGTGCTCCCAATGACCGCTCCAGCTGTACTTTATTACCCGCTTTACTTGTAATATTTTTTATGACTTGTGTACGAACCCTTATCTTTATTGAAATAAAGTAATGATTCTTATGAATTATCTGGCCTGTTTTCATAGTGATTTGGAAATAAAATCACTTAAATGGATGTTAAATTAGAAAAAACCTAAATTGTCAAAAAATGTGCGTAACATTTTTTAAATCATTGCCCAAAGTGCTATCAAGTGCAAAATTACGTTCTACAAGGGAAACAAAAATGCGTGGATAAAAGGGTTCAATTTTTTTTTCTTTGAACGCAGCTCCACAAATATGGCAATTCTAGGTCGATTGTTCTGCCAAGGCAATGCAATTTTTTTCATTAATCACCGTTAGGACTAAAACATGTCGCCAATTTCACAATGTCAGTATGCCAAACGAAAAATAGCTCCTTCCTCGTAGAACCGCCCGCAAGCACTGACAAAATCATGATAAATATTCTTATTTTCTCCAGCCTAATACTCAGACATAATATGTTATATATAAAGAAATAATAATCAACATGGACAAACGCGGACTAAAGTTTCCCGGTCAAAAAATTTATTTAATTATTGAAAAAAAAAATCACTGTTTACGAACTGTTTAAAATAGCTGAAAGTTACGTTTGAACTTATTATAATATTAAAGTACATAACCTGCGGTATGCGTCCATAATTCACAAGTAATTTGATTTGACCGTAGATCCCCACGATAGGATGTTTGCACGGCGACCACGGGGGCGGATGCTCGGTTACCTGAAGTAGTACCAGTCATAAACTTCAAGCAGCCCTAGCGGGGTCTGGGTTGACGATACCGTAAAAGTTTTATTGGAACTTACGTAAGCAGTTATTTCTTATTTTTTTCATAAAACATGGAATTTCATCATTAAACGTAGGTTTTGCTTTTGGGGCGTCAGTGCGCCGCGCGCCGTAGCGGCGCTAAATCTCTACGTCAGGGTTCAGAAAACTTTTTTTGTAAAGACCAGATGAAAAAAATATTTTCGACGACCAGGAAACAAACTTGGTAATTCTAATTTATTCAAAAAAAAAATGGTCTTCTCATTTTTAATAATATGTATGTAGGTAGGCAGGTTGTATGTACACGGTCGTAATATTTATATTATAGAGATATTGCACATTAAATATTTATGTTTTTAGTCACTAGTTATTGTTATTCGAAATCAGATGTAAACAGTAATTTTCCACTTATTTTGAAAGTAAAGTGTGAAAAATCCCAACAAGTATTAAATATCTGCCTTAATGGGCGGGAAAAGAGGATGGGGGTGGTTTTAAGAAATTACACGTAAACAGTGATATTTCTCTTATTTTGAAGGTCAGTTGTGCAAAATTTTATTGATCTGGAAATAAAAGTATGAATTGTAAATAAAACTGTTAGCCTATTAAGACAATTAAAGTAAAATTGGTTATGAGTACTTTTCCCACCATTAAAAAATATTAAAGTATTTAGTAAATCCTTTTCTCGTTAATTATCATCAGTACGGAAAAATATAACACTATTCATGTAAAAGTTTTTTAATTGTCATCAGGCTTAATTTTTAGAACCCTGTTATATTTTATTATAGGCTGTATGATAATGCCTTAAGAAGGCGAAAAAGCCGTCATGAGTAATCATTATTACGCAACAGAACTATGTAGTTTTTAAATAATCCATTTTTTAAATTGACTAAAGATAATAATTTTTTAAAATTATTTTGTCTTCAAATGACCCAGCACATTAAAAAACACACTTTTTAATGGGCAACTACGATTTTCAATTTTTTATAAGAAATACTCTCTTTTTTAACTTTTGAAGGTTATTCCCATCAACGTAATATGGAAAATAATTTGTTGAAGATAATATTGTTAATTCTAAAATTTGAAATATGAGATTGACTATTATGACGGTGGCAATGGCGAAATTGGTTAACGCGCACGTCCCGGTTAGACGAGAGGTCTGGGTTCGAGTCCCAGTTGCGACCATTGTCTTTTTCCTGTTTTATATGTCCTGTTTTCCTTTGTATTTTCGTTTAGATTATTATTATTATCTTTTTCTTCAATTATAAATTACGATTTTGTTTCTGGCATTTGGACACTGTGTTTCACTAAGAGTTGGACACTGCGTGTTATGACATAGGTACATGACAATTTTTAAGGAGGTTCGAATATAATGTTATTTCCGTAATAAGCACGTGGGTCATGTTAAAAAGGCAGCGGGCCGGGTTTGACCTGCGGGCCGTAGTTTGCTGAGTCCTGCTATATAGTACGGTGTATGATGACTCAGTGCGATGAAGACGTATCGCCCGATCTCCGTCCAAGAAGTATTACTATAGAAGAAGAAGCGTAGTCCACGTCAGCAGAGATGACCCAATTTATGAGCCGAGGATATTGCCAAGAATGTTTTATTAGTGTAAGGCTAACTTAGGTGAGATTTTCAGATAACGTGTGGAAGGTTTTTTAACGATTTTTTAAAGGTTTATTTTGTATTTCTGAAGCTACGGTGAAATCAATAACTTCACAATATCGGACCGTGCACGCTTTCACAGTTGACAGCCAAACCGATATTGATAAGGAATAAATAAGAAATCGATAGACGCTGGAAATACTGACGGCATTTTCTATGAATTGACACTACGAAATGTCAGACGCCAAGTAATTACCTAAAAATATTAATTAAATTCGCAAAGATGAATTGATATACTAACCTAAATATGCATTAGCAGTCGGTATTTACTTTTTGGCACCAAACGGGAGTTAATTAGTGAATGAGATCTTTATTCATATTTCAACCATTCTCGTTTCTCAAAGATCGAACGGAATAAACTGATTGTGTCTTAGAAGCATTATTTAAGTCTATGGATTGCGTGCACGACTTCTTTCATTTCTAAGAGCTTCATTAGTTCAATACGTTCATTAAAAAGACAGTTATTTTGTATAACGAACGACATAATTAAAATATGTATATATTGATAATCAACCGAAACTTATCTGATACCATGAAGGCCGAGCTAAAACTTATCTATCGTCTGTCGGAATACTGTGTTAACAATCGTAGACCGTGTAAATCTAAATATCGCATATCCAAAATTAAGATTTGTATGAAAAGTGCTGAAACGGGCCGCGCGAACGTTTCTAAGGTCGGGGTTCAGATTATTCCACTCGCCTACTCCAGAGTTACATAGAATATAGACATAAATCGAACGTTATTAATAGAGTAAGGTCTGCGTGGTTGAATTTAAGAACCCGGCTTCGAATGCATGTCTGCCGCCGCGCCTTACCCGCTGCACTATATAAACATCCGTAAACGTGAAATTTTAAGAAAAACATTGTGATTCGGTTTCAAGTTCAAGAATTCGTCAAAAGATGTGGCCACTTCCGTCAGCAGCTCGCATGGGGACGTTTCCCCCCTAGATATAAATACTACGAATTTCATGAATTTAAAATTTAAGTATCTTTCCGGATATGGAAAGATTGACGGTAATAAATAGTTGTAATCAAGTGTCTATATATTACATAATATGACGTCTTGGCCCGGTTACTTTGTCCGGGGAAGGGCTATTTTTGGAACCAGTTCCCATTGGATTTATGAAATGATCACCAATGGTGAAGCCGAACCAAAAGCCGCCCGCAGGGCCTGGCAGTAAAAACCTGGGGAGCGGGTTTTTGACTGCTAGTGGATAATAAATACCGGACTTTTCGAAAAAAAAGAAAGTTCTGCATTTAAAACAAGTCTTTGGTGACCCTATGGGTATAACTATTGTACAGTGATTGTTATATGTGTGAAATAAAGATATCAGGTAACTAGGCATTCAGAAAGACCCTCTATGAATCGTACCAATGTAGTATGTTAAAATTGCAACCAAAAGAGTGATTATGTTTTGTTACAGGATGCTTTTATTTAGTGAACCCGTTGTAGTGATGGGCAATATCCAGATATCTCTTTCGAAACGATTAAACACTTTGGAAATAATGGATTGAAGATAATAGAATTAATTACCCTTTTGCTGGATTTTCAATATTAATATTTATATTTATGGAGGTGAGGTGAGTTTTTGTGTGAAATATCACAAGCAAAAAAGTAGTACCTTACTTATTCTAAGTTGGAACACAGAGAATAATAATACTGGAAACCGGCATAATATTTTAATTTTCTTACATAAAAGTGGCGCGGACTTACATGTAGTCAATTCTTTAGATATGTGAAATAAACCACCAACAATTAATACGTGGAAAATGGAAGAACATTTGCATAGCGTAAAAATAAAATATTTGTTATCATTGGTGATAGGTGCATTGCAGACCACTAACATATTTGTCGATAAATATCATGTTTCTTCGATGATCGATGAGAACACCGAGGACATGGAAAGGCAGAGAAGAACAATATCAGTTAGAGCGGGTATGCTGTCAAGACTTTTTTACTCCTGCAGCCCCAAAGTAAAAAGAATATTGTTCAACGCTTTCTGTACCTCGCTGTACACATCACAACTGTGGGTTGACTACACTGCAACCCAATGGCATAAGTTAAAGGTTGCTTACAATGACGCTTATCGCCAACTTTTCCGCCTACCGAGATACTGCAGTGCATACTTTCCGTACACTTCTCCGCCACCGCATGGGAAGTTTATGGCGCTGACTGCGCCATTCGAAGAATGCGATCATCACCACCATGAATGCCTGGATAGAGTCTCCCCTGATGGCCCTCTGGAGACGGGAGATGGTGAAATACCCCCGTAAACGGCTGTTTGCATTAATTTAAGTGTTTAATATTTCATTTCTCATGCTTATTTGTTTTTATTTAATTTATGTGTTGATGTTAATAATTATTTTTTACCTCATCTTATTATTTATCTTTCTTTTGTTATTTCAAAATATGGAATGTATTGCATTGCACTTCCCCTGCATACATTCTGGAATAAACGATTATTATTATTATTATTATTAGCAAACAAACATAGACACAAAAATATTTTGAGGTACGTACCCTTACAAAATTTGACGATATTAGTTTTTTATTCAGGCAAAAGTTGTGATCATAACAATTTTTTTTTTGTGGACAACATTCTTGACATTGTCGTGATAAATTCAAATTATTATTCGATTACATTAATGTTTCAAATTCGAAAAATTTCGAATTATGCCCATCACTAACGTCAGGGGTATTAAATAAATTAATTATAACGTAAACCAAACCAGCACGGTACACATACATCGAGATGACCGTTGAATAGGCGAATCAGCTTTCCCGAACCGAGGAAGCCATCAAGCAGGATATTATGTTAGTAAATTAATTTCTAGCCGGAGTATTATTGTTATGGCCGAACACGATATAGGATGTAATAAGTTAACAGTGAATACAGAATACAATATAAAGGAAAACACGTAATAAACTATGGTGCAACCTTTCCTCTGAACCCAGAGAATAGCGGTTCAAGTCCCGGCGCGTATATTACGTAATATTGTATAACTTATTTTAAATAGTGATCGTTAATTTATGGATAAAGATTGGTACATAATATATACTAACGGTTTTTGTTGTTGTTGAGATTTTGGTTTTTTTTTTCGCTTACAAGATTTAGATTTGGAGGCGGGTATAGGTCCGCCGCCCCGGGAACCATTTACTGCATAACTAGCACCTTTGCCATAGGTCACCCCAAGTGGTTCGCTACGCTTGTTGATTTAGCAGGAGTGCCCGGGTTTAAGGGGGGAGGTTTGTCTAGGTCTTGGTGGCGGATGACCAAGACATGCTGAACCACAGATTCCTACCCACCCCTTGAACCCTTTTTCTACCAGAACTCTCCTCTCCTTCCTTTCATAAAAAATCCCTCCACACAGCATCCCCAAAGATGAATATGATTAGGGAAATTATTTTCCTCAGGGCCTCCTGTGTGGAGCTCATGTGAAAAAAGAAAGGCCGGATCGGGAGAGAATGGTTGAGGGAGTCCCTTTGACTTCTATAACTGTACTCTCTCTGAACATCGCCTTGCATCGCAGTGGGAGGGATGGATTCTTACGTCCGTCATTCCTGGACACAACGACCCCCCTGATTCCTACCCACCCTAATACCCCTTTTCCTTCCCAGAACTTCCTCTCCTTCCTTTCCTAAAGAGACCCTCGGCACAGCATCCCCAAAGATGAAAAAAAAGATGATAAATATGGTATGGTTGGTAAGCACCTCGTCTCAGAGCGAAAGTTACTCTGAGTATCACCTTTGTGTGAAGTACGCCACATAAATTTTAAGCGATGTGGTACTTTAAATGGCTGTAGCTGTGTTTAGTAGCGATTTGAAAACCCACAAGCTTTACAACGTTTCTATCTTCTCTTTATTTTTTAATGAGAACACCGCACAAGAGTCCCAACTTCTCCCGTCTGGAGCCAGTGTGACTACGGCATCCCTGAGTGAGGCTGAAGGCAGTCGAGAGGGGAAGGAGATGAGCAAGAGGAAGGTAGGGAAGTACATGGCTATTTAGATCTGGCCACCAAATACGGCTAAAGCCACTTCTTTATTATTTTTATATATTATTTTTACGTGAATACCGCACAAGTGAGATCATGGCATTCCCAAATTGGATTATGTTCTGAGGCTGAAGCTAGTATGGAGGGGAAGGAGATCTGATAGAGAAAAGTTAGTAAGTACCTGGCTATTCATATATGGTCACCAAACACGGTTAAAGCCAATTTAAACGACGTTTAAAATCAGAATGGAGATCTTTCACTAGAATCGTCTACTGAGAAATGTGCCACGAATGTTCTGTAATGTAATGTACTTATTGAATTAATTTATTGTTAAGCAACACAAATTAATTATACAAAATACTACTTACGCACGTGGGAATAATAACCCGTGACTTTCAGATTCGTAGGTCGCTACACCTTGACGATGGAGGCCGTCTAAAGAACCACGGATATCCTCTACTGCCAGAGATCATCGAAAACATAATTTTGTATAAAAAATAAGTTTCAAAAGAGTTAAAATTATTATCATTATTAAAATTAAAATTACCATTATCATTAAAAAAACAGAGTGTGCAATTCACAAGCGGTAGAAGTGAAACATTCAGAAAACTAAAGTAAACCGCACAAAGAGGAGACCGATTATTTATACTAACTATCGCAGGCTAAATCCTATAGATTACGCGTTTGTCCCTTTTTAGTATCGCTATTTTTCGTTTCATAGAGTTTTAAATCACAACGGTGCTACAAAAGTTTTTCCTTTAAAAATACTGACGTATTATTGCATCATTGAAGGGCAATCTCCAATGCTGCGTATACATTTAGCGAACCGAATCATGAATAAGGAACTCCAATTTTTTTTAAATATTTTTTAATTAATAATCACCTTCTAACTTAAATAACTGCAAATTTTATTTTTATTTTTAGAGTTAGTTTTAATAGTTAAAATAATTGTCATTTAATTTTTCAAGATCCCCCGAAAACCACCGTATGTGTAGTGAACCGTATGACGTCATCACTCCCGAAAAGTTATTTTTATTTTCAACAGATGTTGTCATTTTGTATGACAGTTATACGGAAGAAAGTATGATACTATTCGATAAGTTAAAACATTATTTAGGTGGAATTATTTATTTATTATATTATATTTATCATATTATTATATTTTTCAATATCATTACGGGAGAATGGTAAAAAAATTGTTTGAAATTGTTATTTTTTTGGCTTTTAAGAATCGAAATCAATATTAATAGAAACCGAAGCTCCGAACTGATAATAGTAGGGGAGCCCAAGCGGGGATTTTGGGATTTACTCAATCCCGTTGTGGGGACCTATTGGTTTGTGAACCTATTGGGGCACCCTTTTAGCCTTTAGGCTCCCCTACTATAAGATCGGCAATCAGTTGTTCGACTGACGCCATTTTGAAATTCGGGGTTCGAAGTGTTCTCCCTAGAAGTGGCAATACTATATATTTTTTGTACAGTAATATTTGAATATTTTTAATATTAGAGATAATCTAATAAGAGATATCTATATTTTTGAAACTGAATTATTTAGGCCTAAATGTTTCAATAAACACAAAAACTAAATCTCTATAAACAGTATGTAAATAAACGAATAAGATGAAATATTGTAAATACTATGGCTTGTGTCATACCCATATTCCCGTACAATGACTTTACGGTGATCAGTGATGTCACCACTAAACATTTTAATGATACCGACTTGACGGCGTGTTTCAATGAGACGATTAAAAATTGACTTTTTAATAATTTTTTAAAAACTCTGCGTTTAATAATATTAAATAAAACTTATATATTCAGTATCAGCGTTTATTGGTCTATATTAACATGTTTTTTAAAGCCACAATATTTTTCACTGGAGTTACTTATTATGGGAAAGGAACGAATGACCCGCAAACGTTTTGCGATTGCTTTAATCCTTTCCCATAATTCGTGCTTTGGCTCGAATATTCGGCTCGCGTGTGCATACGCAACATTATATTTCAGCACGTTCAGAAATTTCTGAATTTTCACAATGTAATGGAATTTATGAGTAGATAATAATACGTTGTAAACACCGGTAATTCTTCAGATTTAATCCTAAAGTATGAACTGGAAGCTATCTACTAAGCCTAATGAGATCGCCTAATTAAATACGCTATTAATATTCATAAGTACCCAATTAACATTAATAGGGACGACGTGCGGATTAAAACTCAACTCGGTACCCGGCGTTGGAAGGGTATTTCCGGGAAGCGACGGGGTGGTAAACTAACGAGGATTGACTATGACACAATTTCACGACGTCACTTATACACCACGTTGCCAAAGTGTCGCCAATAATTACGTTGTTACAGAAAATATTAATCAAAAATTCTCTAATAAAGTAAATATTAAACAAAAATACGGTAGAAGTAAAATCTTCAGACAACTATAGTACTAAAGTAGACAAGACTAAAACATAAAAAGATAGGCTACGAAGCATCGCACAAAGAAGAGACCGATTACACTCTCTCATTATCTCGCAGGCTAAATCCTACTCGTCTAATCCTAATCCATGTGTTGCTATTTTTCGTTTCATCGAGTTTCAAATAACAACGGTGCTAAAGAAGTTTTCACTTCAAAAAGTCTAATTTTGTATTAGTATGGAAATGTACGTCTCCTCAGGCCTCTGGAATTCTGTCAAATGGTCGGAGTATTTCCGCTTTGCAATAAATTCACCCAAACACTAAAAACTGTTTTTGTAAGGTGGATAAATATAATTTAAAATTTTATTGGTTAAAATAAACATGTACTTTTTGAAAACGTAAAATTTTGAATACAAACCTAAAAAAGGTTTTAAAAATGGCCCCCGTTACGTTTTTCGGATAAAAACTGAAATAAAATTATCGATAAAAAAAACACCCAATTTAATAGAAAAAAAGTATTAGAAAAATATGATCATCATGTTGTTCATGTGTGGAAATAATTATTAAGAAAATCACGACGTTTCATTACTTTTTCTCAAATTGCGGTCGGAACGGAAGAAATACACATTCTTCCGTTTAATATTTCTGAACGTACAGGAAAACTAAAAACTGTTGTCAAAAGGTGATGAAATATAATTTCAAATTTTATTGGTTATAAACATAAAACTTTATTTTATGCAAACATAAACAAGTTTTAAATTTTTTTTTCGTTATTTGTTTTTGGGGTGATACACATCTACCGGATCTGCCCTGATGATGGACACTGCAGCGCTGTCTGAAACGTTGCCTAAAGAAGGAGGAAGCGCAACACGGTATAACACCCCAAAAAACAAATAACGAAAATACTTTTGACCGCGAAAATCTTAAAACATATCTAAGTTTTAAAACGGTTCAGTTTACGTTTTTTTGACTAAACACTGAAATAAAATTATCGATATCGAAAAAAACACGTTGGTTTCATAGAGGTGAACATTTTAATTTTTTTGTGGTTAACATTTAGATTTGAATATAAAGCGTGGTTATACTGGTTATTATTTTTTAATTGATAAAGGAAAAATGTAATAAGCAGTAATTGTTTAATGAAACACTAGTGTATATTGAATTATTTGGCGGGTAGGAGATAAGCCGACGTAGCACAGTGGTTAAGCGCCCGCAACCCGGATTTCTACAGATTTATTACATATTTCTCTTAAACACTGTCAGCCTTACTAAAAAAAAACCACAGCGCGACCAATTAACTGTGTTATTGCAATAACATAATTATCCCTTGTATATACTAAATCACGTTTTATTACCAATAACGTTTCTTGCGTGCTCACGCTGTTAAAATGCTTAAAGATCTGACAACGTCGCAAATAGTTATAATTTAGTAGGAAAAAATGTTGTTTTAATTATTCTCCGCCAGGAGCATTATTGGCGCGCGTGTGCATCAACGGCCCCCGCGATGAACACACAGCTTGAAAACCAAGCGTTTATGGCCGGATCGGGCGGGATGTCGAAAATTTTGTTAGATGTTGTGATTTTACTTAATAATTTCTATTGTAGTGACGAAATAACTGTTCTATTCATATAATTAATATATATACCGTATTATTTGTGTGGTTTACATAAGTTTAATCAAGTTATTGTACAAACGCCGTACTTTCAAAGTTGAACTGTCAGAATACTGTTTTATAGGTTACATAAAAGATAAAATTAACATTTTAAGATCTTTATTTTAAGAGAATTCCTTAAAAGTGATAATTTTTTATAATACTAATATCTAATACATGTGTTCGTAAACGTATAAAAAGAAATTAACGTCTTTAGAGGTGCAATAAATCTGTTTTAAAATTCAGTATTATTTCTAAGTTATTTTTTTGGCAATAAACAAAACTTTTAAATTTTTTATTATTTTTTTATTGTATACACGATGAAAAAGTGAGGTGATAGTTTCCTTCCAAATTTATTACATAAAAGGACTGTGTTTTTTAAATTTTGATTTTATTTAAATTTCTCTACATTTTGGTCAAAAATGTTGTGGGAGGAAATTTTTTTCCATTTTTTTCCGAGTTTTAATCTTAAAATATGGCAGTTTTTGAAAGCTAAAGTGTATTTCAAATACACAAATCTAAAAGGTAATTTTATCTAGTTTTCATAAATGGTATTTGTTTTTACGACACCTTCAAAAATAAGAAATATATAGAACATTCAAAATACTATGGAAAAATTACAAATATCGTTCGAACATCAATGGTTAAAACAGAGATAAACTACCCTCTCAGGCCGCGGAAACCATGTGTATTTCTTTCAAAGAACAAATTTTTAATTAATAATGTTTTCACATCCGCGGCCGTTTGTCAATTGAATAAAATTTTCACTGGGTTTTTTAGTTTGTTTCAGTTATTTTACAAGTTATATGTATGAAAAAATTCACAGTGTTTCATTAAAAGCTGTTAAGATAATGCCCGCAAGATTTTTGCTCTATTTTAAACGAGTCGTGTTTTATTAAACATTTTCGCAATTTTCACATTGATTTTGTCGCTGTAAATATTAGCGCTCTCCTCTAACAATCGTAATTTCGTATCTCTCCATCTTCTTCTTTTCGTGCCCGGTTGCAGAGCCTTAAAGAGCAGTTGACCGGATATCAGAAGGACGCGGGTTCGAATCCCGTCGGCGGCATGTATCTTCTCTCGGGAGATTTTTTCAATGTGGGCAAGTGTTTCAGGCTAATAATTATTGCTTATAATAATTTTTACCCGTTTTTTGTAACACCGCTTAGATTTTAGATAATATTTCTCACTATGACAGTCAGACCCAAAGCAAACAATTCAGCCTGAGGAGTTATTGAAGCTGAAAAGATTAGATTTTTTAAAAAGACCGTTTAATTCATATACACTTGATTATATGAAAGGAGGTCAGATATCTTGCTTGCTAATTAGTTTGTGAAGCGATGTTAATTTAATTTTGTTCAGATATTGAATTTTTATTTTTAATTATTTATTTAACGCCCAGAGGGCTTTCACAAATCTACTGATTTCTCCTGTTGGTCCATCTGTGAGACATTGGTTCAATGGACTTGGATGTAATTTAAGTCGTTTTCAAAATTAGAACTGATTGTTTCAAGAGGCCCCATGGTCAACGGGTAATGCTTTCGATTAGCAATCAGAAGGTCGTGGGTTTAAATCCCGGCGTGCACAAATAAATTTTATTTGTTTGATTTATGTTATTTCACAAATTAATCAATTCAAATTTATTTAAGAATTTCCATTCAGAATCGAAACATTACTTGAAATGGCTTTAGCCGTGTTTGCTTATCAGACCTCAATTGCCAGGTATTTCCCCACCTTCCTCTCCTCTCTCCCATCTACTTCCTCTCCCCACTATTTTCAGCCTCACAACATACTCCAATTAGGGATACCATGGAATTACGGAATTCACATTAAAAAACCCCACCGTTTGCATAATATTATGACAGAAAATTACATCATTTGATATTTTCTAAAATGGGACTGATATGTCAAGAATTCGGAGAAGTGATAAAGTACCTACCCACGGTACATTTTTTTATAAGAAAAATATTTTAATTCCGAATCTCAAATGTATATTTATTTTGTTTAAATTATTTTGGGAAAATCTTGACATTTCAAGTTAGATTTCGTGATTTTAAAAGATATACAATTTTACCATTTTACAGAAAACGTTATTTATTAGATTTGGAGGGTATCTCACCATCCTCCTGATAGCTTATCCATACGATAGCTAATTTTAAAAAATAAACAAATAAATACTTGCAACCGGTAAAAAAACTCCGCTACCTTATCCTATATACGAGTATATAGCCACTATTATTATAAGCAATAATTATCAGTCTGAAACACTCATGTACATTGAAAAAATCATCCGAGAAAAGATACATGCCGCCAACGGGACTTGAACCCGTGTCTTTCTGATTGCCGGTCAGGTGTTCTACCACTGAGCTATGTCGGCTTATCTAATACTCGCCAAATAATTCAATATATACTAGTGTTTCATTCAACAATTGCTGCTTATTACATTTTTCCATCTGAAAACAACCAACTTTATTTTTGTGAGAGAGGCATTGTTAGTGCTAAATATCTCGCTAGGTGGCGTCGAGACAAATTATGTCTACATTTTTTGGTGAAATACTTTAACTTGTCAAATATTAATTATTATTTTTAATTGATAAACTAACGTTTAAGACAAGATTTTTATGCATAGCACAAAGGGTAACAATTATCATAAGCAATAATTATTATCAGCCTGAAAAACTCACCTACATTGAAAAAATCTTCCGAGAAAAGATACATGCCGCCAACGGGACTAGATTTTTTCAATGTAGATGAGTGTTTCAGGCTGATAATAATTATTGCTTATAATAATTGTTACCCTTTGTGCTATGCATAAAAATCTTGTCTTAAACGTTAGTTTATCAATTAAAAATAATAATTTATATAGCCACTATTCATAGTTTCAAGTACCGAATAGTAAACTCAGACTTCTTATATAAATAAATCATATTTAATTAATTGAAAATATAAGGATAATCCACGACGAGGATGGTGAAATACTTCCTTAGAATTAGATAGACTTACCCCGTATTTTAGTAACCTAGTGTATTCATAAAAATCTATCATTTGTTTTACGGAAAAAAGTACTTGTTTGAATCTCATTTTTGTACAAGCCAACTTCAATTACGTTAAATTAGTTAAGTTAATTAAGTTAAGTTTCCGACTTTATTTTAGAATAAGTGTCGTCTTCAAAAACTTTAATTTTCGTTTTTGCACTCAGTTTTTATCGTATTAAAAAAACCACTACCAATAAATGAAATAAACCGTGCGATTTAACGTCACAAAATATTTCTTTCAAAACTTCACTTACACAATTATACGCCTTCAGTGCGCCATTTCCAACATACGTCACACAAACTTCGCTGCTTTTGCTCCATCATTCATACATGGATATGAAAAATTCCTTCGGTTAAAAAGCGAAATTAAATTCTCCCTTTGTTTTCGTGCGTATCCGCATTGTGCGGAATTTTTTCATCGCACTCAAAGTGAAATTTCTATGTGAATTGTCACTCAAGTCGAATATTTATGAAATTGGCAATTTTGCCCCAGAAAAGCTGTTTGGCTGTTTGATATTCGAAGTTGTAACACTAGATGTGTCAAGGAAAAGTTACTTTGGGGAGCTTGCCTCTCCTCTGTGCTACATATTTGAAAGGTTAATGTTAGAATTTACATACTGTACTCGGTAAATTTTTGGCTCATGTACCCACTGACGGATTCTGCGAAAGAGCGGGCAAAAAGTTTAAAGTGCCATTAAAAAGGTACATACTAGAAAGATTTGTTTTCTTAACTATAGACCATACTGACCATAATATAAATACTAAATTTTAATACACTGACTGTAGAAATAGGAATTTTACTGGGTTGATTGGTTAAATGTCATTTTTGTAGAATTTTATCCGATTTGCCCTTTATGAAAATGGGAGATTTACCTAAATAAAATAAGTGTTTAAATCTTTAAATTCATTTTCCAATATTAATAGATTATAAGAGGTTCTAAATTATATATATATATATATATATATATATATATATATATATATATACATCCCGCTATCATTGCTGCGTCTTCTAATGGTCCACTTTCATTCAATCCTGCGTCCGACCGTCATTCTGCGTCCGGTATACGGACGCAGGATTGAACACATGTAATTTCAAGTTTTCCCCACTCCTCTACCCTCATACAGTCCAAAAACGAAAATAAGCCAGACGCGGTATTGGTACCTAAATCAACTGAAATATGCTATTTTAGTTCAGGGCTTTGTCACGCGAGCGGCGAGCCGCGGCGCTGCAGTAGACGAGCGTATATTTTTAGCAAAATATACGTTTCATTGACTAGCGTATCGCAACTCCTACATTTGGCAACATCGCTTTTTAATAGCGTTTCTTCTGTTTCCTAGAACGACGAGAACAGATCAGTCACAATAAAACATCGCACATTGCAAAATATGATTTTTAAAAATTCACAGAGAAGAACTTTAAATCATAGTTTTGTCTAAAAAATGTGCAAATCGTCGAAATTATTGATACACATAAATTAATTCTAATGTACAAATGATGTTTTAAGCATTAAACCAACCATTTTTGATTTATTCGTTGATTTTAATCAAAATTGGCGCCAAATACGAATCCAATAAATATGCATCTTGTCAAACATACATATAATAAAAAATTTAATATCGCTAAAAGACGCCATTGTTAACCAAGAGTTTTTTTTATTAATATTGAATTTGCCGAGCGTTTTATTTGAAAAGTGAATTGAAATTTATGGTTTAATTTCGAGTAATATTCAATCACGGCTTATTTCTAAAAATAAGGACAAAGTTGCCTTAACTAATTTACTAGAAATTATATTTTTTCAAGTTCTTCTAAAGGTCTTCAGAGACTACCGTTGCATATTTTTGAAAAATTCTGAGTAAAAAAATGAAAATAAAACTATCAGAATTTGGTAGTTTATTATAATAATATTCAACCTAAATTTTTATCGTCATAGTAAGTAGTAAGTAGGAAAGGAATGCCGATTTCTGTGTGTTTTAGTTAGTTAAGACGTACAAGAAAATCGAAAATTACTTTAATCAGGAACTGACGGCCTCCATGGTTGAGAGGTAGCGGATTCAAATCTCGGAGTGCGCAAGTAATATTTTATTTGAATAATTTGTGTTTTTTTTTTCAGAATATAAATATTCATTATTAATAATTTGTAGTAACATTTACGGCTCGTACCAAAGTAGAAAACATTCCGAGTTTGACCCCGGTGTAAGACCACCATTCAGAATTGAAATGTAGATTGAAATGGCTTTAGCCGTGTTTGGTAACAAGTGAGAGGATTACTGAAGATGCTTTAAAAGGGAGATATCGTGAAACAATTACAATTAATACACGTAAGCGATTGTTCTGAAAAAAATAATAAAACACGACTCACTTAAAAAAAATCTCTAGGTATTTGAGTTAAGTATCATTTAAAGAAACAATGTGATTTTTTTTCATATTAATAGCATGTTAAATGACCGAACTGTGGGAGCTTTTTATAATTTTCTAAACATATGTACCTACTGTGAATTTATTTTTCTACAAAGGGATTATTTATTGCGTTGCTTCGTGAAATTACTATTTTCGAATAATTTTTAAATAGAATAACTAAAATTATTTTATACATTAGCTCCACACAGGAGGCCCTAAAGAAAATATTTCCCCATCAGGGCCATGTCATCTTTGGGGAAGCTGTGTGGAGGGTATTTTAAGGAAAGGAAGGAGAGGAATTTCTGCGAAAGAATAAGGTGTGAGTGGTGGGTAGAAATCTGGGGGTCAGTGTGTCCAGGAATGACGGACGTATGGATCTATCCCTCCTACTGCGGTACAAGATGATGTTCCGAGAGAGTCCAACTGGAGAGGTAGAAAGGTCTCCCTCCACCAGTCTCTCCCAAGACAGAAGATAAACCTCACCCCAAGAACCCGGGAACCCTTGTTAAGTCAACAAACGTAGCAAGTCACTTGGGGTGACCTGTGGCAGAGGTGTTGGTTATGTGTAGTAAATGGCTCCCGGGGCGACGGTACCCAAACCCGCCTCCTAAATGGAAAATTATTAAAATGCGAATTATACCTACGAGATGAAACATGAATGTGATCGAAGACAAAGAGCGTAAAAATGTATGCGTTATTTCATCTCCACGCAGCACACTTTTTCATCTCATCTCGCCGACTAATAATATTTTTTGAACTGCAAATTACGCATCCTTATCTTAACTAATCATCCATAACTCAAAATAATTGTTTTGAGGCGATGTTTATGAAAGCATAATTAAATATTTCCGGGCAGATAAAACATTTATTAACTGTCAACGTCGGCCGGGCCTCTTTACATTTGATTTTTTTATATACCATTATTTTAAATCGACGCGCTGATATTATGAGAGATATTATAACCATTTGTATTCCAGAAATAAGTCATCATTCTTGAATTGAAATGAAAAAATGCTCTAATTTATATTTAATTAAGTTATATGTAAACATATTCACTCTTTCCTCTCCTGAGGAAAATTATTTTCCTCTGTGCAGTCAATATAAAAAGATACACTAACAAGAAACGAATGCGCGGTCGTTTTAATACGTAGGTATATATATTATTATTTTTTTTTTTTTTCATAATTTAGAGTACCAAATGTCTAAATAGTATTTTTATTAAACCAGTTTTTCAAACTTCACATTTTTTTTTCACAATGCATTTCATATTTTAAAAAAAAAACTTTTTTGGGTACCTGCAACGGACAAACTCTTAAATAAACGTTTTTTTTTATAATAACTTTTTTTTCATTAATTTGTAAGGCGGGTATGGGTACCGCCGCCCAGGGAAGCATTTACTGGATAATCAACACCTCTGCCACAGGCCACCCCAAGTAGTTCGATACGTTTTGTGCAGGGGTGCCCGGGTTCAATGGGAGAGGTTTATCTGGATCTTAGCGGCGGATGCGTTTTTCCAACAACTGCGTAGCAGATCGGAAAGGGAGAAACTGGTTTAGGAAGACCTTTTGACTTCTCTAGCTGGACTCTATCGGAACATAACCTTGCACCGCAATGAGAGGGATATATTCATACGTCCCGTAAGATAAGATAATATTCAATTACGATTATTGTAAGACCCTCCACCATCCACATCCACTCCAGCATCCCCAAAGATGACAGGCCCTGAGGTGAATTATTTTCCTCAAGGCCTCCTGCGGGGAGCTAATTTAATACAATGTTTTTATGTATTTAAAATGAATCCTGTTTTTTCATTATCATTTTATTTTACTTCTCCGTTTTATTTTACTTCGAATCATTTTTATTTTACTTCTTCAAACAAAGATTTTTTTTTATTTTACTTCGTTAAGCCGCCGCTACCCGAATTTCTACCGATTTGTTACATATCTACATTAAACATGTAAAGTTCTTAAAAAAATATGTTATTTTTGAAGATAATATCTAGATGTTCCCTACAACGAAGTGCAAATCATATGAAATTCCCTCGATAGAAAAAAATCGAAAAGTATGCTCCGCAATTAATATAAACCCGTTCATTTCACTTATTTTAGAAGTTATATGTACGAAATTCACAGTGTACCTTTAAATGCTACTTAGATGTTCTCCGTGAGATTTTTGCTCTATTTTAAACGAGTTGTGTTTTATTAAACGTTTTCACCCTTTTCACTTCAATTTTTTCGTTTTAAATATTAACGCGCTCTCTCCAACATTTCTAACTACATATCTCTCCATCTGCTTCTTTTTGAGCGTGTATATGGCGCCTTAAACAATCGTTATACATTCATATTTGACAGTGTTAAGAATTTTTATTTCGATGATCAATAAAATTACGACACAAAAAATTATATGAAAGTATTGGCCAGAAAAAATTAGATAAAACCACTGTGTCCAGTCTTCTTGCCACAAAAACATGCCTGTTTCGCATGTCATGGGACATTCTTTACGCTCCAGATTTTTTTTAACATTAGCTGCACACAAGGGGCCCCGAGGAAAATAATTTCCCTCAGGGCCTATGTCATTTTAGGGGATGCTGTGTGCGAACCACTTGGAATGATCTATGGCAGAGTTGTTGATTATCCAATAAATGATTCCCGGGGCGGCGGTACCAATGCCCGCCTCCCAAAATGTCTGTACTAGGCTGCATTGTCATGCGTGTAACACGAATGACACGAACCACGAATTGTGGGAAAGGAATGAAACAACAGCAAACGGCGCGAAACGCCACTTGCCGATACTTCATTCCTTTCCCAAAATTCGTGGTTCGTTTCACGTTGTTACACACATGTATGCTTTCATACTTGTAGGTGCTAGGTATCTAATATATTAAATAATGTGTTAAAAGTATTTTTGAAGTGAAAACTTCTATAGCATTGTTGTAATTTGAAACTCGATGAAACGAAACGTAACGACAGTAAAAAGAGACCATCTATAATCTATAGGATATGTCATGTAAGAGAATGAGATAGTGTAATCGGTTTCTTCTTTGTGTATTGCTTCGTAGCCTATCGGTCTCCTATTTGTGCGTGCGCCGTAGCCTCCTCAATCTTGCCTTCTGAAGGTTTCACTTCTACCGCATGACAATTGCATACTCTGACTTTGTTTTTAATTTTTAGATAATTTTTTTTTATTTTGTTGGTATCAGTAAAATAAACGCGAAAAAAGACTATGTACGCTAAATTGACGTTTACGCTTCAATTATTTTTGTGTTTTCTACAAACCATTAGATATTAAATGGCAAAAAAATACTAAAAATGAGTGACTTATTGTTCCGAAGTTTCTTTATAATTAATAGGTTACATAATATTTCTACTGATAATCGTGTTGTTTTAATAATTACCCACTTATATTCAGAGTTAATTCTTTAAAACTACATAACATTAACAGATTTTATTTTATTTTATACTAGCAGACCCGGCCACATGATGCTGTGGCTAACGAAACAAAACGCCACTACCCAACCTTTATAAAATCCACACTACCCGCTTGCCAACTGCCCGCTGCCCGCTGTCTAAATTGAATATTTGAATTTCTCGGCTTTTCTCTACTATAATAAGCATGTTTTATGCATGTTAATCTTCCTCTTGAATCACTCTATTTATTGGTGAAAACCGCATAAAAATCCGTTGCGTAGTTTAAAAGATCTATGCGCACATACATTTTGAGCGACTTCACTTTGTACGTATTGATAATATATTTAATTTATTTTTGTTCTTGCTTATTCATCAATAGATTTTACGTGCGCATTGCCGCCGTGTTGGTTAGATTCCGCAACGTATGGGCCAGTCGTATTGGCGCCTTCATTTTCTATTAATACCTTTAAAGTCGTTTAACCAAAAACTTGAATGAATAAATGGCAACGTTGCAAGACGTCCGTTTGTCGTCAACATGAAAATAAATATATAATTGGACCCTACATTGTTTACAAAATGAAAGAAAGAATATGCAGGACGCCTCACTACATTAAATATGAAAGGAGTTCAGATTGGTGAGACGTTGAAGGGCGTTTTTTTCGTTTTGTATATTTTTAAATTAATGTTTTTCAAAAATTTAAATACCTAGCAACAATCAAACACTTAAAAGATACTATATACATTAGTTAAAACTATGAAAAATCGAGTCCTTCAGATAGACGCAGTAATGTCGATCCGATGAAAGGACGCAGAAATGATAGCGGGATGTATATATATATATATATATATATATATATATATATATATATATATACATCCCGCTATCATTGCTGCGTCTTCTAATGGTCCACTTTCATTCAATCCTGCGTCCGACCGTCATTCTGCGTCCGGTATACGGACGCAGGATTGAACACATGTAATTTCAAGTTTTCCCCACTCCTGTACCCTCGTACAGTCCAAAAACGAAAATAAGCCAGACGCGGTATTGGTACCTAAATCAACTGAAATATGCTATTTTAGTTCAGGGCTTTGTCACGCGAGCGGCGAGCCGCGGCGCTGCAGTAGACGAGCGTATATTTTTAGCAAAATATACGTTTCATTGACTAGCGTATCGCAACTCCTACATTTGGCAACATCGCTTTTTAATAGCGTTTCTTCTGATACAGATCAATCACAGTAAAAACATCGCACATTGCAATTAAGATAAGAACAAACAAGATTTCATTCAAATTCAGCTTGTCATTGTACAGCAAATATTTTCGCAACTTTTTTTTTTATATGATCATTTTTAAACAAATATATGTTATTTTCTTATCCACAATTATAAATTCCTACATTGCTTAATCCACTCTATTATTATTAAACAAGATAAAACCAATGCGCTTAATATATTAGTAACTTGAAAACTTACTTACTACAAATAAAACAATTTTCTCTTCAATTTATGACTGATTTGACATTAAAAAATATATGTGAGATACTTTGAGATTCACGGAGAATACAAGACTGATGAGTGTAATGAGATAAGAATAGGAATCTTAGATGGTTTGGGCATGTAAAGCCAATTATCTAAAGAAAGGTTGTATGAAGAATATATGACATGAACTTGAATGGTAGAAAAAGTCGGGGATGCCCGAGAAAGACATGGCATGATTAAGTAAACCGAATTCTTGAGTCATGTCGAAAGACAGAAGAAAAGAGCGATGTATGGATGTGAATAAGGCAAGGAGTGTATGCACAGACCGAGTTGTTTGGCGGTCCTCTCTACGAACCCCTGTGAGGAAACAGCGGGATGGTTAGTTATAGTTATTGTGAGATAATGTTTATTTATTATTAAAGGCATGTTATTTTATTTGTTTACACAGTTTTATGCTTTCGATTTTCCTTTTAAGAGATTTAACATATATTTTCCTCCCAGGAGGCCCTGGGAGGAAAATAATTCCCCTCAGGATCTATGTCATCTTTGGGTATGCTGTGTGGTGGGTCATTTTTAGGAGAAGAAGGAGAGGAAGTTCTAGGAAGGAAAATGGTATTGGGGGTGGGTAGGAATCTGGGGGTCAATGTGTCCAGGAGTAACAGTCAAGGAGGCTCTCTCAACCGATCTTTCCCGACTTGGCCTGCCATGCTGCTGGTGGGCAGACGCATCCGCTACCAAGACCCGGACAAATCTCACCCCATTTACCCGGGAACCCCTGCTAAGTCACCAAACGTAGCGAACTACTTGGGATTACCTATGGCAGAGGTGTTGGTTATCCTATAAATGGTTCCTGCGGCGGCTGTACCCACACCCTCCTCCCAAATTGAATTAATTTTAATATAATATTCGCAAAAGACATAATATTTCTATCGATAATCGTGTTGCAGTAATAATTACCCAATCTGCCAAAGCTGCAAGTAATTTGAAAACTATGACTTTTCTTCTTACTCGCAAAACGTGTTGAAATTCATTTTTAGATTAACATTTAAAAATCAAAGCAAGTGATGCTGTATTCCGGATTATTTCTAATGATAGAAATAGTATTTTTCCAAGTTCTCCTACTAAACTGAAAACGTTCAGGTGAACTTCATAGACTAATCGAGAAAAAATACTAAGAATTGGCTATTCGCGATTTTAACCAACTGATAAATATTAGTACATTTTTTAACGTGAAGTGTATAATCATAGAGAAAAGAACCGGTTCCGTTTAATTTAGACGTGCAAGAAAACCCAAGGATAGGAAATTACGACCTCCGTGGTCGAGGGCAAAGCTCTCTATTAGCAATCCGGAGGTCTCGGATTCAAATACCGGCGTGCGCTCATAAAATTTTATTTGATTAATACGTTAATTTACAAAATTTATTAATTAAAAATAATTGTATTAGTAGCTATATTTGTGACTCCTAGAGAAGATGATAATTTCAGTTTCGTCCTGGTGTAAGACCACCATTCAACAAATGGAGCCAGTGAGTCCATGGAATCCCCAATTGGGGTACCCATGTTGCGGGATTGAAAGTAGTGGGACGAGAAGGAGATGGGGAATGAGGTAGGTGAAGAAGAATCTGGTTATATAAATCTGGTCACCAAACACGGCTAAAGCCATTTCAAGCAACGTTTCAATTCTGAATGGTGGTCTTACACCGGGGATTTCAATTCTATTTCCTTTTTTTTTTTAAAGAAAGACTAACATTCCCGGGCTATGAATAACCCAACAATATTTGAAAATCTCCTACTACCACCACACTAAGCAGAAAATGTTGCTTGTGTCGTGATGGAGGACTTAGCCAGCCGAGGAATCGAACAAGCGTCCCCCGGTTGGGACCCAAACGCGATGCCCTCTCAGTCACTGACCGTTCAATTCTGAATGGTGATCTTACGCCAGGGCGATTCTGAGAGTATCTTACACTTTGAAACGTGCCGCAAATATACCTTATTTTTTTTTAAGTGATTAAATTGCGAAAGATTAATCAAATAAAAAAAAAACTGCGTGGAGCTATGTAAAAAAAAATATTAGCTCAGATTGCGATTTGAACCCGTGACCTCCTGATTGCAATTCGAGAGCCTTACACCTCGACCACGGATACCGGCATGGTCGATTGACATAGGTTTTATTGAAAATATCGGTAATTTGTCATCGCTCCTGAGCACGACTGCAGACCGCTAACGAACAAATGAAAGTTCACAACGACTAACGGTTCCTAATTTATTTGAGGTGAACTGTTATTTGTTCGTTAGCGGTCTGCAGTCGTGCTTTTTTACATTTTCGATAAAACCTATGTCGATCGACCATGCTAGGTACCCAGGTGCGGTTGATGTCCTCGATAAGTAGGTATCCGCTGTCGTTGAGAGATACTGTACTGCTGTCAAAAATGTCGATTAAAATCGTAATCTTTTTAATGGCATGAACCGTCCATTAGAGTAATCGGCAATACTCCAGAAGACAAAATTAATGAATGAATCTCTTGTTACTTAACGGGTCTCCTAATCCATTATCGAGTTCTAGGAACCACATTTCAAGTGTTTGGATGTGATGTATTTGTTTATAATATTTATAATACAAACATTTTTTTCATTATTAGGTCAAGTTCGTGAACCAGTACACTAAGTGTACACCGTACAATTCTTGATGGTACATCCGATACAATGTTGAAGTAATTATCATCTGATATCAATGTTTTTCAATCCTCTTTTGTTTAGAATTCATTCTTCAGAACTGGCATAAATAGACTGGCTACAATCAGACACTCAAAAGCACGTAAGGAGCCGCAACCGGGCTCAAAAAGAAGAAGATGGAGAAATATGAAATTACGAGTGCTAGAGGAGCGCGCTTGTATTTAAAGCGACGAAGTCGATGCAAAAATTGTGAAAATGTTTAATAAAACACGACTCGTTTAAAATACAGCAAAAATCTCATGGGGGTTGTCTTAAACAGCATTTAAAAAAACACTGTGATTTTTTTCATACATATAACTTGTAAAATAACTGAAACAAATGTGTTTATAATAATTTTTGGAGCATACTTTCCGATTCTTTTCCATGGAGGGAATTTTATATAATTTGTTTTTCGGCATGGGGAATGTCTAGATATTATCTTCAAGAAAAACATATATTTTTTGAAGAGCTTTAAAACTTAACGTGATTGAGGCAAGGAGTGTGTGCCAAGATCGAGTTCTTTGGCGGTCCTCTCTGCAAAGAACAGTGTCATTGTTAGATTAGTATTAGATTTAGTTATTAACTTATTATCCGAAGTCATATTATATTAATTGTTTAGACAGTTTTATGCTTTTGCTTTTCTATTTTCCCCTTTTCCTTTTAAAAGGATTTATCATACAATTTAGTTGTTAAAAACCTAAGCCCCTAAAACCCCTAAAATTGTTTCTTCCGTGAACGAAAATGCATCGTCAAGCATGATAAGAATTTTTTTTTTAAAGAAAGACAAACATTCCCGGGTTAACGAATAACCCGACAATATCTGAAAATCTCCCACTACCACCACAGTAAGCCGAAAATGTTGCTTGAATCGCAATGGAGGACTTAGTCAACCGAGGAATCGAACACGAAGTGCCTGGGTGGGACCCAAACGCGATGCCCACTCAACCACTGACCGGTCTATAATATAATTCAAAATAATAATCTATCTATCTATATAAATAAAAATGAATCGCCGAAATGTATGTACGCGCATAACTTCCGAACGACTGCACAAAACTGGAAAATTCTTTTTTTGTTGTGTTCGTTATTGTCAGGACAAGGTTTGTATAAAACTATTGGTGAACTCTGGCATTATGAAATTTGTATAAAATAATGCAATAGGTGGCACGCGAGCTGTTTGAAAACTGAATGTACCGGGAATGAATGTATAGACTGCGGATGGGGGGAAGGGGGGAGGGGACCTCAGGTAGGGGGGAGGGGAACTCCGGGGTGGAAGGGGGGGAGTGGAGTGGGGAGAGGAAAGGTGGAGGAGGTGGCTTGGGAAAGGGAGAGGAAAAGGGGACGCGGAATAGGGAGGGGAGGCGGAAGGAGGACGGGACGAACGGGAAAGGACACGGAGGGTGAAACAATTTCTTTATTAAATGGCATAGCAACGCATGCCGGGTACCAGCTAGTATATATATAATTAGTGACCGACCGAAGGTTCGGTTTCGGTTTCGGCAAGTTTCGGCAAGAGTACGGCTGGAGAATCAAAGGAACTCCCTCAACCATTCTGTCCCGAACCGGCCTTCTATGCAGCTGGTGGGCAGACGCATCCGCTGCCAAGACCCAGACAAACCTCACCACATGAGCATAACATATTATAGGGCACATAATATTTCTACTGATAATCGTGTTGTAGTAATAATTAGCCACTTATATCTAGAGTGCATTCTTTAAAATTAACATGAAAAAACTGTTTTTGATGAGAAAACAATACAGGATTCCACTGCACTGATATAGTCATAATATGGTAATCACTGTCATAATCAAAATGGAGAGAAGAGGAAGCATAGGAAGATCCCAGCAATATAGATCTAGTTACTAAAAATAACACACTTCAAGCAACGTTTTAATTCGGAATGATAAGTCTCAAAAAAAATCTCATACTAATTTAATAAATTTTACGTGGGCATTACCGCCGGGTTGATTAGAGTCCGCGACGTATGGGCCAGTCATCTTGGCGCCTTCATATTCTATAAACACCTTTACAGTCGTCCAACCAAAAACTTGAACAAATAAGCGGCAACGTCGCAAGACCTCGGTTTGTCGTTAATATGAAAATGAATATATAATTGGACGCTATATTGTGGACCAAATTAACGAAAATATACGCAGGATGCACCACTGCATTGAATATGAAAGGAGTTCAGATTGGTGGAACAGTAAAGGGCGTTTTTATCGTTTTGTATATTTTTAAATTAATGTTTTTCAAAAATGTAAATACCTAACTACAATCAAACACTGAAAAGATAGTATATACTTTAGTTAGAACTATGTAAAATCAAGTCCTTCAGATAGACGCAGTAATGTCGATCCGATGAAAGGACGCAGAAATGATAGCGGGATGTATATATATATATATATATATATATATTTTTTTTTTTACAGTGAATACCGCACAAGAATCTCAACTGCTCCCGTCTGGAGCCAGTGAGACTATGGCATCCCCAATTGGGGTATGTTGTGAGGCTGAAGGTAGTGGGGAGGGGAAGGAGGTGCGGAAGAGGAAGGTTGGGAAGTACCTGGCTATTCAGATCTGGTCACTAAACACGGCTAAAGCCATTTTCAAGCAACCTTTAAATTCTGAATGGTGGTCTTACACCAGGGCGATACTGATAGTATCTTCCACTCTGGAACATGCCGCAAATATACTATATATTATTTTAAATGAATTAATTGTGAAATAACACAAATTAATCAAATAAAATTTATTTGCGCATGCCGGGTTCGAACTCGCGACCTCCGGAATGTGAGTCAAGAGTCTTAGCCACTGGACTACGGAGGTCGTCAAATAAATATGTGTGGAGTTTTCGGAGATGTGGGATCAGTAACATCTAATGTCAATCTTCACAAAAGAAAAATAAAGTTCCACAGGATGCGTAGGCTTACAGTCCAAATAATATGATTTTATAATTTATATTTTTAAGTATGTTTTATTAATTTTTTTAATTTTACACTATTTTATAATCATACTTAAATCTTAGAAACTGATCCATAAGTTTGATTGTAAGAAATCTCTCATTTTTCCTTTTTATTTGCTTACAATAGCATACATAGTAATGACTTAAAAGTATAATACTGAATATTAAAATACTTTACTAATTATTATAATGCTTGTGAACATAATGCACGATAGTAAATATTTTATTTTTAACAATGGTCGAAAGATCTAGGTATTTGTCCACAATATTATTTGTTTTCATGTTGTACGGCGGTTGAATGATTTAACTTTTGTTTTGATTTTTGAATAAGTTGTCTCATTTTTAATATATTCAGGTAATGCTTTCCGGAATTTAATGCCTTTTTGTTCTATCACCGTATACATTTTGAGATATAATAATAATAAAAAAAATTGCTTCTCTATGCCTAGTAGGGTAGTTGTGGTTTAAAGTTTTTTTGAATTCTGTATTCCAGAATTCATCCAGCGGGTGGTAAGCTACCTTACTCTACATAGAGCACATTACACAAGGAGAATTTTTTTTTAATATTGTTCTATTTTATTTAAGTTCTATGTTATAATAAGGTAGTTTGATATAAACATACTGACAAAATTATATGCAAGGATGTTACCAGACAAAAATAAAGTAACGACTTATCGAGTGCTCTCGACCTTTGCTACGAATCTGGAGGTTTCATATTAAAGTTAGATAATTATTATTTAATGCATTCTGCACTAGCCTGTATACATGTGAAACATGGTGTCAATACCGAGTAAGCTCAATGGAACGTCTCCGGATCCAATATAATGATGCATGCAGAATCATATTTGGATTCAGAAGGTATAGCAGCGCTTCAACAATGTTCACAGAATTAGGACTCCATGGATTCGCCAGTCTGATGAGACACCGGGTCACTGGAGCCAGGATGCGGCTAATGGCCTCCGACAACACGTTGAGGACCGCAGCCTTTCAGCACCAAGCTCCACTCCTGAGTGAGCGATGGACCCGAGCGCACTCAAGATCACGCCCTGCATAATAATTGATTATTTATTTTTGTTATTATTAGTTTTTATTAGTATTATTTTTTTATTTTTTTTATTTATGTTCTTATTTCTTTACTGTGTAAATATATAAATATTTATAACTATATGGGACGTGTGGGATTGCACTATCCTCCCCACATCATGGAATAAAGATTATTATATTATTATTATATTGTTTTCTCACCGACAGGTATCTCCAACACTTCTTGGAAGGATAGGATTCACTTGAAAAGTTCTTTGGACAATCTGAGATTTATTAATATTTCGTGTATTACAAAGTAGTGAGTGACTAGACTACGGATAGTTAACCTAACTAAGAGCTGGCTATAATTGATATGGTGGCCACAGTCTTTTGTGGGGACAGCTGGCCATGGCCTTCTTCTGATAATAATAATAATTGGATAATTTGTTGAAAAAAAAAATAAAAGTTTTGAAAAATCAACTCAAGGGCTGTACAATTAAAAATTCTTAGGTTCTATCTAATATTACTATTTGCAAATGGATACAGAAACATATACCTACCAGGTCACTTCCGATAAACACACTTTAATTAGAAAGTTTATGCTTGGAGAAGATACGGCTTTGAACGCGGAGGACATTATATTTAAAACACTGGACATTGCACGATTTTATATTTGCTACCATTAGTATTACATTTATGAAACGATTAGAAGTGGCTAAAGTAGAGTTGATATTTATTTGTGATCTTGCTGGGAAACCAATCCTGCCGACATCTTGCGGACTTTAAGGAAAGCTTTTATACCTACCATCTGTGTGATAAGAAAGGAAGCTTTTAGATGGTGACCCGACAATTCGTCCTGCGACAATTCATCCGGCGACAGTTCATCCTGCGACAGTTCATCCGGCCGACAGTTCATCCTGCCGACAGTTCATCCTGCCGACAATTCATCCCGCCGACAATTCATCCTGCCTGATCATTTAGAAGATTTTTATTAAGTAATATGCAAAGAGGATATACGGCCGTACAACCAAAATCGATATACTTATATCTGAAGGCATCTTGAGTGGAAATCCGCTGTAAAAAATAGTTAGGTTAGGTTAGGTTAGGTTAGGTTAGGTTGTACGGCCGTATATCCTCTTTGCACACTTACTTGAAGAAAACATCTTCTAAATGATCAGGCAGGATGAATTGTCGCCGGATGAATTGTCGGCGGGATGAACTGTCGGCAGGATGAACTGTCGGCAGGATGAACTGTCGGCCGGATGAACTGTCACAGGATGAACTGTCGCCGGATGAATTGTAGCAGGATGAACTGTCATGGAACCCTTTTAGATACACTACAGAAGATAATACATTATTATTCAGAAAATTGTTTGAAAATGCATACAAATGGTAATAGAAACAAAAACAATAGGAGCCGTAATAGATAATACTCGTACATTGGTTACAACATCTACTCCACCGACGATGTTATGTTGTCTACATACAGTTCCGTATGTCCTGAGATACATTATTTACCTCAACACGTGCCACCTTAGCTTAGTTAGTTTAACCAAGAATAGCACGTTAATTATCAAGATGTTTCTGCGGTAGGTAGATGTCTTCACACTTGCAACACAATATCATGTTCATCGGATGTCATTTTCATTTTGGGAGGCGTGGATGGGTACTGCCGCCCCGGGAACCATTTATTATATTACCAACATTACTGCAGTGGGTCACCCCAAGTGGTTCGCTACGTGTGATGACTTAGCAGGGGTGCCCGAGTTCATGATGTTAACATGCATGTGGTGTATTTTGAAATTTGTTTTCCCCTCATTATTTAATAATTACGCTTACTACGTAACCTTAAGCGGGCGATCATTACCTATTTTAACCCTGCACTATTCTGTTATTATTTGTATAATAAAGGAAAAATGTCAATTTTTGCTTCAAAAAGTGGTCCAAGTATAAACTTATGTATTTGGTATACAAACATCACATTAAAATGACCCTTCGGGTTAGCTCTGTTTTAAGTGCTATCTGTCCTACGTATTTCAGATGTTGACCAGTTTTTAGATGTAGACCGGTTTTCAACAGATTATCACATTTTTTAAACAGATAGCGGCTTCACGTACAAAAATGTTTGTTTTAGTGAAATAACACATCACATAAAACGTATTTTCGCAAGCTCAAATAAACGAATTATCATAAAGCGTGTAGCAGGTATCCGTATGATAATAATATTTCCAGCGACAGGAATGAGAAGTGAGCGCTGTCCCATGTCAGGGCGCTATACCAACACAACATAACATAACACAACACAACGCTTATGTATAATCCAGTCCTAAATAAAGGGGACAGAGAACAGGGTCTGCACAAACTGTCCAGATTAAAACAGTTGACCCCATAAATCAGCTGCCACTTCACAAGCTTTCGTACTTCAGGGGCGTGCAATGATTCTTATTTTTCATGGTAGTTCTCGAAAATTGCGAAAACCATCCGAGGTTCATGTTTTCGGTGTTGTTTTTGTGACTATAAAAATAAATTTTTTGTTTTGTTTTGGATTAACAAGTTTAGTTTGTTCACATTTCAGTACGCTACAAAAATGTACTCGTATTTAAGGAATAAAATTATTTAATCAATTACCCGCTGATATACGAACAGAAAAAAATTACAACAAATTTAAAAAAAAAATTAAATCTTATTTTGGTAGTACCACCATATAATTTTAATTTTCTCCTAGATATATTTTTGACTGTTATTCCTAATGTTTTATGTACATCCTATATACATTTCTTGTTTAATTACTCCTATGAACTTTTAAAATATGTTAAGAGCGTTTAACCAGCCAGCGGACGAAAATCCACATTTCTTCGAAAGTTGTTCTTCCGATCGTGCAGGGCGGTTACAATGAGAAAGATTAATTATTCTCCGTACCAGCTTTTTAAAATTATAACTCAATATCGAATTTATTTCAATCCAAATTAGCTTTAATTTATACCTTCATCCAAAAATGCTGAAAGGCGTGATGATAAAACTATTAAAATAGTGTACTTTTTGTAGTTATTTTTTGATTATAAGTATTTATCATCTTTTAATAATGTCTAAATTTAATGAGAATGTAAAAAAAATCTGAAATATATTAGTTTGTAAGTGCGCAAATAAATACACAAATGGACCAATTTTCGTCAAGAAACACATGTACGTACATATTTTTTAATGATTTTATTGAAACTAAAATTTAAATTCTAAAACATACGTTTGCTAGATAATGTATTGATTTATTTTACTGGATGATTATATTATTTGAAATGGGTGTGGTATAATACAAAAACTTTTTTGAAAATTTAACAAATCTGCCAACGACCTATGGAATAACCTTATGATACTAAAAATTTTAAAAAATTCTCAAAATTTATTACATACGAATGCTAGATAAAAGAACAATCTTTCGAAATCCATTTATAACTTTTTTGAAAATGACGTATTTCCGGTTTTCTCTGGTAATGCCTTCTTAAGTCTAAATCTCTTCACAAGTTAAACTCTTTAGTTTGTGATAAGGATTTTTTTTTTTAAGTAATTCTTAAGTTATTAACAAGTTGTCCTCTCCTAAACACAAGCGTTTGGTTTCTTAGGAGAGTGTATAAAAATATGTAAGCTATATTATGTTGTATTATGAAAATGTAAATGAAACAAATATTAATAAAAAAAAAAGATTTTTGATTTTGGTTTTGCCAATTCAACGCTACACAGTGGAGTATTACTAAAATTTTGGAATGAGTTTTTCGGGTGGATTTATGAAAGAAGGTATTTTGGAAGTATTACAAGAATTACACGTCCAATAAAGGCATTTTTTTGGGATAAATTTGTGAAAAAAACCTTTACTTCCCCACTTTTGCAAAAGCAGACTACTAAGACTGACACTAATGAAAAGGAAGTTGTTAAGAAATTAAAGTTGATATTTAGTTGAGCAAGGGTTGAAATGTTTCTCCGCTTTTAACAAAGAGGTCAGGCATAGTTGTGGTTCGAGGATTTACACATAGATGTCAGGGTTGGCTATAGTCTTCCCTCCCAAATGGACCCTGTTGTAAATTTATAAATAGGATGAATTCATTATTTTCTACCTCTTTCTGCATTAGTTTGCCTTTAAAAGGAAACGTTAGATTATCAGTCCGTTGGGGGGATTTAATAATTTATTTGGATTGGAATTGTTGTACATTATTGCCAATAAATTAATTTTGTATCTACCTTGAATTTCTTGTTGAAGTTTTTGAAGACCTAAAAACTTACATTATTTGATTAATCGAATCAAAACCCTAACATTTGATCCTTCGTGCCGCATTAACGATTGAATCGCGAGTGATAAAAGAACCAGCATCTTCAACATTCATCAAGAGAGATCTTCAGAGAAAAGGGCAAGTGACCAATTCCCATTCCTATATACCTTATTTTCCCAGGCAGGAGAGCATGATTGATGGAGTACATAACCGTATTTCTTTGTTTGTTTTAAATTTATTTAAAAAAAACGGGCTGATTATTGCTGTGGTGTTAAATTGATTTCATACCCAACAGCAACATTGTCGATAAAAATTGTTACATCAATGTAAAAAGAAGTTTTAGAATACTGAGAAAGCATTTTAAATTTCATAAATGATTAATTACGAATGATTATTTGAAAATCCGTAAGTTAAAATTCGAATTTTACCGCGAGGCGGTTGTTTAAACGCAGCCGTAAGCCTAACGCATGCGCGGTAGGAACAAATAACAAATAATATTATTGTTTATTTTGACAGCTAACGGGCTGTGGCATTTTGCGAGATAAGATTCATTTCATGGTTAAAATTCATCGTTTATCGGTTAATAAGTAAAATTCTGTGATCAAGGGCAGTGCACGTGTAGTGATTAATTACAAGTGATTATAATTTAACGTTTGTGTTCTGTGAGTACCTTATTTTTGATATTTAAAAAATGGATCTCAAAACATTAGTGGCCCAGAGGGGAATCTGTAAAGCTAAATTAACTCGATTCAACGAATACATCCAAGGAAATAATTTGTCGCAATCTGAAATTGAAGTCAGGTTAAAGAAACTCGAACCAATTTTAGATTCTTTCGATATAATCCAAGATCAAATTGAAGCGCTTTCAGCGGACGAATTGGCTAAACCATTGGAAAGGCAAGCATTTGAAAATTCCTACTATAGTCTTGTTGCCAAGGCTAAAGATAAATTGTTAATTAAGGTTCCGAATGCAATTTCACACAATATTAGATTGCCTATTTTAGAGTTGCCTAAATTCGACGGCTCCTATGAAAAGTGGTTAAATTTTAGAGATACTTTTGTAGCTCTGGTTGAAAATAACCCATCCTTAGAAATTATTCAAAAGTTGTATTATCTGCGATCATGCCTGGAAGGTGACGCGGCTAAATTATTGATATCATTGCCAAATCACCAAGACAATTATTACACGGCCTGGGAAATGTTGACCAGCCGATACCAAAATACAAAATTTATTATACATAAGCACGTGGAAGCATTATTCAAATTGCCTGAAATAAAATTTGAAAATTCCACAGCATTAAGGAATCTTATTGATGAATCCGAATTACATTTAAAATCGTTGAATAATTTAAATATACCCACCGAAAATTGGGATATTATTTTAATATATTTATTGTCACATAAACTAGATAGCGAAACTCGAAATCATTGGGAAACATTTGCAACCAAAGATAACCTACCTACATATAAGGAGTTTATAAAATATTTATCAGATCGCGTCCAGATTTTAGAATTTGCCGGGATTACTGAAGCAAAGGTTAATCAAAATAAAACATTCCCTGTCAAGTACAGAAAGGAAGCTATGATTTCATTAACGCCGCAAATGATAAAATGTATTATTTGCAAAGGCGATCATAGGATTTATAATTGTAAAAAATTCTTAATATTAAATGCTAAGGATCGAATTATAAAGATACGTCATTTAGGTGCTTGCTTGAAATGTTTGTGCCTAGGTCATAAACTAAAGGAATGTAAAAGTAAATACAACTGTCGAATATGCGAAAATAATTCGCACAATACATTGTTACATTTAAAAAAGGAAATAGATAATTCATCTCATAATAAGTCTCCTCAGAATAATGATACACAATCAACATCAAATAATGAAGTTTTAGTTACCAATCATTCAACGAAGGTATCTAATAATTTTATTTTGTTATCTACGGCCGTTATTAAAGTGTTGAATAATAATGGAAACTTAATTAAGGCAAGAGTATTATTGGATAGCGGAGCGCAGTCTAATTTTATCTCAGAGAAATTCGAAGCTAGGTTGCAATTAAAACCCAAAAGTGCAAACATACCGATTACCGGAATACAAAACAGAATATTGAATATTAAGAAAAGTGTAAATTTAAGGATTTTTTCAAGCTATTCACCTTATGAAAGAGACATAGAATGTCTCGTTTTGAAGGAAATAACGAGTAATCTGCCGCAAATTTCTTTTCAGAAAAAGGATGCTAGCGTACCTGATGGTCTACAGTTAGCGGATCCTACCTTCTACGAAACAGGCTCCATAGATATGCTACTCGGAGCGGAAATCTTTTGGGAAATTTTGAAACAAGATCAACTACGAAATGGAGACTCAGGACCTGTACTGCAGAGAACGGAATTCGGGTGGCTGGTGTCAGGACCTATCGTCACAACAAAAACAAAAAGGCCAGTAAAATCTTGTCACCTATCATTAAATATATTACATAAACAAATGGAAAACTTCTGGAAATTAGAAGAATTCCCGCCGGTGAAGCACCGGAGCCATGAGGAGCGAGCGTGCGAGGAAATGTTCAAGGACACGCATAAAAGAAATGACGAAGGTCGTTTTATGGTAAGCTTACCGCAGCGCCCCTGTGTTAAACAGTTAGGCGAAACACTGCCTATGGCAGAAAAGAGACTTTGCAATTTGCAAAGAAAATTTTCTTCAAATCCTGACCTGATGAAAAAATATAAAGAATTTATGCAGGAATACATAGACTTGGGTCATATGACCCGGTGCGAGGCACCTTCTAATGAAAAAAATTATTATTATTTACCACATCATGCAGTAATAAAAGAATCGAGCACTACCACGAATACTCGAGTAGTATTTGACGGTTCTGCAAAATCATCCACTGGTATATCCTTAAACGATGCGCTCATGATAGGACCTGTTTTACAGAAAGATTTAGCTGCACAATTGATATGTTTCAGAAAGCACCAGTACGTGATAACAGCAGATATAGAGAAAATGTACAGACAAATATTGGTGCGACCCGAAGACAGGGATCTACAGCGTATAATATGGAAAAATTTCCCGGAGGAGGAAATTCAGCATTATCAGCTTAACACCGTTACCTACGGTCTGGGGCCGTCATCATTTTTGGCAACTAGATGCCTTGAGCAGTTGGGAAATGAAAATATGTCATCAAACCACAAGGTCAGTCAGATTATAAAGAATAATTTTTACATGGATGATTTGCTTACTGGTGATGAAACAGAAGAAAGCTGTTTATTAATTAAAGAGCAATTAATATCTATCATGGCATCCGCTGGAATGAACTTGAGAAAATGGCGATCAAATTTGCCCTCATTATGTTCAAAGCAAGAAAGCATGTCGGATATGATTATTAGTACAGATTCAAATGACAGCAAAATATTAGGCTTGTCATGGAATAACCAACAGGATAATTTCTTATACACGGTGAAGTTAATAAAAAATCCAATTGTTAGCAAACGACAAATGCTATCAAGCATTGCGTCCATATTTGACCCTTTAGGATTAATAGGTCCTGTCACTGTTGTTGCTAAATTGTTGATGCAAAAATTGTGGCAGACGAAGGTTCAGTGGGATGAGCCTATTCCACATGGCATGTTGAAGACATGGGAAGCTTATGTGAGTGAACTGCCTCAATTAAATAATTTAAGAATAGGTAGAAAGATTCAATGTCAAGATCATGTAAATTTACAGCTACATGGATTTTGTGATGCCTCAGAGAAGGCATATTCGGCCTGTGTCTACCTGATATCTACTGATAAATTGGGTAAGAGATACTCCAATTTGATAATGTCCAAGTCACGGGTAGCACCTTTGAAAAGCGTGTCTCTACCCAAATTAGAATTATGTGGAGCTGTATTATTGACAAAGTTAGTGAATTATATTAAAGAAGCCATATGTACACCGGATATACATACAACATACTGGTGCGATTCTCAAATAGTACTGTGCTGGGTCAGGGAGCAGCCTGCAAGATGGAACACTTTCGTTGCGAATCGGGTGGCGGAAATCCAGGAAACCAGTCAGCCGGAGCAATGGAAACATGTAAGGTCGGAAGACAATGCAGCAGGTGTGCTCTCCAGAGGAACCGGTGTTTCACAATTGTTAATTTCCAGCATTTGGTGGCATGGTCCAGCTTGGCTGATACTGGATTCAGCGTGCTGGCCGAATGCCGACACATTTTGTATTGATCCACCAGAGATCAAGACAAGCTCGGTTCTGTTGTCTGCAGTGAAACAGGACTGGGACATTTTTAATAGATATTCTAGTTTTTCCAAATTACAAAGAGTAACGGCATACATTATTAGATTTCAGTTTAATTGTAAAAACCCTTTGCAGCGCCGCTATGGTAAATTAACAGTTAGTGAGTTGGAAAATTCAGTAAATAAATTAATATCTCGGGCGCAATCATACTGTTTCAGCGTCGAAATTCGAGCTTTAAATAATGGCAGTAATATACCTAGAAATAGTTTTTTAAAATCATTAGATCCTTTTATTGAAAGGGATCTAATTCGAGTGGGGGGAAGACTCTCCAAAGGTAAAATGGTAGATGAAAACCAGCAGCACCCAATTATATTACCTTCACATCATAAAATAACAGAGCTAATTGTAAGACACTATCATTACTTGAACTTACACTCGGGAACGCAGTCATTATTGGCGTTGATTAGAATGAAATTTTGGCCGATTAAGGGAAAGAATGTAGTAAAAAGGATAATTAAAAAATGTATAATTTGTTATAGATGCAATCCCAAACCAGAACAGCAGTTGATGGCCGACCTACCAGCTGAAAGAATAACTGAATGCCGGGCATTTCAAAATACGGCAGTCGATTATTCCGGTCCAATACTGATAAAATCGGGTATTCACAGAAAAACCCATAGCGTTAAATCATATATTTGCTTATTTGTATGCATGGCATCTAAGGCAGTGCACTTAGAAGTTGTGCTGTCTTTGAGCGCAGAAAGTTTTTTAAACGCTTTGAAACGATTTATCTCGCGTCGTGGTAGACCAAGTAAAATGTTCTCAGACAATGCAACCAATTTTAAAGCGGCTAATAATGAATTAAAGGAAATTTATAATTTTTTTAAATATGTCCAATGATAAAATTGATAAATATTTATCCACATTAGGTATTCAGTGGAGATTTATACCGCCTCGTGCCCCGAACTTTGGGGGGCTATGGGAAGCCGGGATAAAATCAGTTAAACATCACTTAAAAAGAATAACAGGTATCGCTTCATTAACGTACGAAGAAATTAGTACGGTGTTATGTCAAATTGAATCTTGCTTAAACTCCAGGCCACTGACTCCCTTATCAAATGACCCTTATGACCTTAATCCCTTGACCCCTGGTCACTTTCTCATAGGAACTAGTATGGCAGCGATTCCAGAGCAAAATTTGGAACATATCACGTTCAATCGATTAAATAATTACCAAAAACTAATACAAATTGTTCAAATGTTTTGGTCGAGGTGGCGGAAGGAGTACCTGGCAGAGCTACAAACCAGGAACAAATGGACTAACAGGAGTCAAGGACAGTTACAGCCTGGCGACATGGTAATACTGAAGGAGGACAACGTCCCTTCTTGCTACTGGAGGCTGGGACGGGTGAGCGCCGTACATCCTGGCGCTGATGGACGAGTTCGCGTGGCGACCATCATCACTTCGAAGGGCATAATCCAGAGGGCTATTTCAAAATTATGTCTACTACCAATAGAAGACAACGGACCCGACGCAAATGATGTTCATACAAAAACTGATGAAGAAAATAATTGAAGTTTTCACACAAGAAAAACCGATGAAGAAAATAATTGAAGGTTCCACAAGAAAAAACTCGACGCAGAAATCTAATAAACTTCCCGCAAGTAAAACCAAGTGGCAGTGAAAAGTTATTTTCTAAAAAAGTTATTTTTAAAAAAAAACAATGTTTCAAGATATAAATCAAGATTTAAATAATTAATTTAAAGCAAAACTACAAATTTAATTTAAATCAAAAACAGCAAGAGGCTTAAAATTCAAATTTAAATATCAATTTTTCTACACACTTCAAGATTCAAGATGGAACCATATCCGAACATTCAAACCTAGAAGGAAGACCAAGGAGCTTCGCACGTCAAGATCTCAAGATTGCTATTTATTTATTTTTTATTGTTAAAATTATAAATTTTTGTTTTTAAATGAAGTTATAATGTTTATTAATAATTAGATTATTATTAATAGTTCTTAGAAATAGGATAGTTTTTATTTGGAAATTTTTATGGTTTAGTTAAAGTTAAATTATTATTATTTTTTGTTTCTTCCAAATTGATTTTAGCATATGTTTATATTTAGGTGTTTGATTTTTTATCCTTATTTTGTTTTGATATTTTAGAAAAAGTGACCTCCGTTCCCTTTTTCGGGGGGAGTATATGTTAAGAAATTAAAGTTGATATTTAGTTGAGCAAGGGTTGAAATGTTTCTCCGCTTTTAACAAAGAGGTCAGGCATAGTTGTGGTTCGAGGATTTACACATAGATGTCAGGGTTGGCTATAGTCTTCCCTCCCAAATGGACCCTGTTGTAAATTTATAAATAGGATGAATTCATTATTTTCTACCTCTTTCTGCATTAGTTTGCCTTTAAAAGGAAACGTTAGATTATCAGTCCGTTGGGGGGATTTAATAATTTATTTGGATTGGAATTGTTGTACATTATTGCCAATAAATTAATTTTGTATCTACCTTGAATTTCTTGTTGAAGTTTTTGAAGACCTAAAAACTTACATTATTTGATTAATCGAATCAAAACCCTAACAGAAGTGTTAAACCCTTATTTATTATTTTAAGTGTTCGATTATCACTTATGTTCACTTCTTTTGAAAATAAAACGCAAATGACTGAAGTTATTTTTAAGCAAATCTTTTTTCTGATCATTGATTGATTTGTTGAAGCCTATGTTCCAAAAACGTACACTTTTTATAAAATTTTCCATTTAAACGTTGTTTAAGAAGCTCTTAAATGAACGTTCACGAAAATTTTACCATCACCGGCATATATAAAAAAAATAATATTGTATGTACAGGTTGGGGCAGAGTGGAGTTAATAGTTTAAAAAAAACACTGAAGGCCCCCCAGACCGAGCATGAGGGCGAGGCGGGTGCCGTTAGGTCGGGGAAATGATGCCGTTTCTTTTCATGATATTTTGAAAATGATATAGTCTGGCGTGGCGGCCTTGGCGAGCAATACGCATATTGAGTCTTTCAAAGAAGTTTTCGGCCTCTCTTCCCAGCACATCTTGCGGGATTCCAGCGATGATGACCTCAATCGCCTCGTTCAGATCTCCAAGGATTCGAGGTCGAAATTTGTTTACCTCAGCTTTGACGTATCCTCACAGAAAAGTCACTCGGGGTGAAATCGGGAGAGCGAGGGGGCCATGGAAAATTGCCCCGCAAAGAAATCAGGTGACCCGGAAAGAGCTTTTGCAAAATTTCGAATGAATGATGGATAGCATGGGCCATGGCTTCATCTTGTTGAAACCAAAAGGCTTCTGTATTGTGTTCCTCACCATACTCTTTCAATTTGGGACGCCTAAGGTTCTCCAACATCTCACAATAGTGAGATGAATAACTCAATAACGGTAATGGTTAATCCTTGTCGCTAGTGCACAAAACAGCGCCGAGGGATACAGCAGTTACGATTGCAATGCAAGCATCTCAGCATTACATCTCAGTTTTACAAAATATTGTGGGCTAAATTCCCGTGTACGCATCATCATATAGGGGTACAGATGAAGCTCTAGAAGTGTAAGATTTGCCTTATAATTCTGGACGATATTCCAAGCGCAGCGGCATATTTCCGCGCTGCTCGGGTTGGAGACTCTTAAATTGACGCTCTTACTACCGTGATGTTTTCAGGTGTTTGCACACTTTTAGGTCGCCCATCTGGTAATTTAGAATCTGTAGTTCCTGTCCACCTCACATTAGTGATCCGTTTCCGAATGTTTTTTTGGGATCAGGAACACTGTCATTACGATTTAACTCGAACCGGACCCGGAGAGCTCCATGTGTAGCCACAACGCTTTCCCCGTTTTTAAAGAACGTCTCCACAATAAAGCCCCGGTACTCACCTTACCACGACATGGTCACTAACATAAACGGCATCATTTCCCCGACCTAAAGGTACCCACCCCGCCCCTCTGCTCAGTCGGGCGGCCTTCAGTGATTTTTTGAAACTAGTAACTCCTCTCTACCCCACCGTAGAACGTTTCAAGAAAATTAGTTTTAGGCACCTAAAACCTTATAGTGATGGTGAATAAAATGGCGCGAAAAGTGCTCAGTAGTTTTTAAAAATCTTGTTACGAATAACAAAATTTGAGTTGTGTGGTTCCAGTGATGACAAGTGGAAGAATTTTTTTGTCACGTTTGAAGAATCGAAAATTGAAAAAAAAAATAATCAAAAAAGTCACCTACTACACACATATTTTACTCCAGATAATGCTGATTAAACAAACAAATAAGAATTCTGTCATGGTTGGACGTGTGTAAACACAGCTAATAACTAATATTGCTAATGGAAGTCGGTGGAAGAACAATGTTTTGTGAAGATATGAAACTTATAGAAATAAATGGTTTCTATTCCTCGTAATTTAATCCAACTTTTTTCTTCTGTCAAAAGGTCTCAATAGAATTAATTCCTGGAAATGTATTATTCTAAAAAAACATTGCCTTTGCCCACAAAAGTTGAAAATATAACACAAAGTGACTAAAACTCTCACAGGGAAAGAGGTACAATGACCGTAAAAGTATTATTTCAGACCTATTGAGGAATCCATAATATTTAAGAAAAAAGCCGTAACTGGAAAAAATGACCTCACTTAGAAATTATACTTTATTTTTATCGTAAACTGTATGTATCCCAAAAAGAATATGTAGGGATTTAAAAAAAAATGTATTTTTGTTCTAGAAAATCTCCTCGCACGCCCCTGGGTTCCCGCTGCAGGGCTCGAGGAGGGGAGAGGTGGGGACACCGGACCTCGCGAGTTATCACGCGCCATACGTCATCACCACGCGCGTTAATAATATTTTGTTTATCAACGGGTTTGTTTACTTTCTACTTGTTTTCAGTTATGGTAGCAACCCTGATAAATATGGAAATTGTTGCGACGAGAAATGAAACTCATAATACGAGCTGATGTTATAGTGCCATGCGTTAATATGGAAATGTGGATAATCCCTTTCAAAAATAACTAGTAGGAACATTTTAAAGTAGTATTACGAATGAAAAATATTATTCTTGAAATGTCGCGCGACGTCGACGATTTAACGCAAATTTATTGCATTGTAATATAAATTTTGCTTTACTTTGTGATGCGCAAATTCATTTTTTTTGTAAAAAAGGGCGAGTGGTCCAGTTACATTTTTATTCTTCTTTCATAGTTTTTCTTGCTTCTTTCTTTCAGTTGATGTTATTTAAATTTCTTTTCAATTTTTTCGCCATCACCATTTATCATTTTTTTTATGTTTTAAATCATGGATGATTGGAACACGTTTTGATGAAAAAATAGCGTCTCTAATGGCTTGTTCGCATTGGTAGAGCACTTTAGTCAAGTAGCGAGCAACTTGCTACTAGACTCGCCGAAAATCGTTCGCATTACGTTCAAGCAGAGTTTATTTAGTGAACCGCTTGTTGCAAGATGACGGGCTGCCACACAACAAAGTAAATGTGCCAATTAAGCTGATTCTAGTGCTTATTTTAGAAGAGGTGGAAAAATAAATTAGTGCGATGAAAATTAACAAACCATGGACGCGAAAAGAGATTAATAGCAGCATAAACGACTGGTCAGTGGTCGAGTGGGCATTGCGTTTGGGTCCCACCAGGGCGTCCCGTGTTCAATTCCTCGGCTGGCTAAGTCCTCCATCGCAACATAAGCAACATTTTCGGCTTTCTGTGGTGGTAGTAGGGGATTTTCAAACATTGTTGGGTTATTCGTAACCCGGGAATGTTTGTCTTTCTTAAAAAAAAATAAATAAAGAATTTTAGAGTAGCATTTTCGCTACCACGGCACGACATATCTGCGCATCTAGTAACGAACTCTGCTTAAACGAAGGGGTTCGTGCATTTCAGTGCACGCGTGGTGAGGGTCTTTACTCGCCCGAAAAAATAGAACGGAATGGATTGGAACTGACTAACCTACTCTACTAAAATTGTGGTGTTCAGACGCGTTTAGTTACTAATTACTCTCTACTCGAGTAAAATACTTGCTGTGGGCGAACGGCTCTTAATATGTAGCTCTATACTGAGAAATTATTACTTTGGTTCCTGTAGATAGTACAGAAACTGCCCACACAATACTAAAAGGTGTAATATAATAACACATATATGAAACTTATTTCCACTTAAATTAAAGTGGAAGTGAGTTTCGTATTTGTTTTATTATATTATTATAATGGAATTCCACCATGAATTGTCAGTTTCAAAAATAATAATACTAAAAGTTGTCTTGTATTATTAAACTCTAACTGCTAACAGCTACAAAAATGTTTTAATAAACCCAACTTGATTTAAAAAAGAAGAAGTAATTAAAATAAATAAAGTAAAAAGCTTAACACATTCAAGCACACAGGATTTTCCGTTTAAAAAGGCTCTTTTCAACCCCCGTAACAACGTTTGTAATAAAAAAGAACTATTAAAATGAATCGACCAATATTTAATTATGATTATAGATACAATAAAGCAGGCACACATGCACACGATTCCATAAATAATTATGACGTTCAGCTGAATAGTGAACAGCTGTTATCATTTTTCAAATTGGAACTGATTGTGTGAGGAATAATCCAGCCAAGCGATTTTATTTTTTAATTGAAATTTTTTAATACAATACATATAATAGATACATAAAATAATGAAAAGTACATAAAAAAGCTTGACACAAAAAATGAGTTTAAAAAAAAAACTCCCACAAAGACAAAACCTGAGCGTGGGTATTATATAGATGTTTTATTTTAATTTCTATGGTTAAAAAGAAGATTTAAACTATACATAAAAAAGTGACTGAATAAATGCAATTAAAAACTACAACATACTCGTAATAACAGTCTGCACTGTTATCGAATTTGTGAAAGTTTTACAAGAATGAACATTGAAGATTAAGTTTGAGTCTGAATAATAATAGTGTTTTTTTAATCGGTTGTTAGGTATTTGCATATTTTGCATCTAATGTTAGGGGCCATCCATAAATTACGTCACACCTTAAGGGGGGGGGCTCAAAACTGCAAAATGTGTGACGTCAACGGGGGTCTCACAATGGTGACGATGTGTGACAGGGATGGGGGGGGGGGAGGAGTCAAAAATCATAAAATTCGTGTGACGTAATTTATGGATGGCCCCTTACAAACAAATTGTCTTGATCACCTAGTTCTTCGTGTGTTTTATTAATGGTAATAGCCATATTATAATTTATATTACAAAAAAAATAATAATTTCCTTAAATGAGAGCTCCACTAATACGTGGCCATCACTGGGGACTTTGATTGACAACCTTTGATTGAAAGTGGTAGAGGTGAAATATTGTTGCAGTTTGAAAAAAACAGTACACAACATGACTCACCGAACTGAGGGGAATAGACCCAGTGAATGACCGGTAAAAGTGAGGCTCTCAATTAGAAAAATTAATCAATTTTTTTAAGATCATCAGAGTGTTTGATATATATTACTGTATCATTTTTTTAACCATCACTTTACATTCTTTGTACCAGACATATTTATATCCCATTTCTTTCGCCTTAGTCTTCGGCCTCCACAGAAGGTCTTTGAAATAGGCACCAAGGATTTCGCTAAAATCTTCTGGCATCCGTTTCCTTGGGTTGTGGTAGGGTTGAGTAGCTTCCTGTTCAGTAGAATCTGTCGCCTTTTTTGGGGGTTAGTAAAATTGACGTGGAATTTTGGGGGGACTCCTGGTCGTCGGTCTGGAATTTTCTTGATATCGAGAATATCATCGCCTTTTAAGTCAACTCCTGTTACTGTTGCCACTCGTTTAATTATTTCTGCAGGCTGTTCGCCCTCTTTTTCTGGAATCCCTGCAAATTCAAGGGTGTCTTCCACGCGTTCTCTGCTCCACTTCGGCTAGTCTAACTTCAAGGCTTTTTATTATCCCATATTTTTCTGTTAATTCCTTTCGCATTGATTCTACTTCCGAAATCAGTTTAATAATGGTCTCCACCTTTAGATGGATGTCATCATATTGCCGGCCAATAAAGTCTCTCGTGCTTCTGCTTTCTTGATTTTCATCATCATTTTTTTTTATTATTGCTTGCTTAAACACTTCAAGTTTTTTCCATCTTCATCTCCATCTTTTCCAGTAAGAGATCAATATTTATACCCTGGGACTCCGATGTGAGACTAGTCCCGGTCGTTTGCCTTTGCTTCTCAGATTTTTTTCTGAGGTTGCCATTTTGAAATTGTTATTTGGTCGTAAGGTCAAACACTGCCTATACCAGTTACATTATACCATTGTTATTTTGATTCATGAAAGGCCTTCCTTTTTCGAATATCGTTGGTCTCATAACAACTAATATTTGTTAGCACCGAAGAGGTACACCTACATATGAGCGTGCTACGGGTTCATCTGTGCGTTTGAAGTAAGGTTAAATGCTTAGTGTGAAAATGATCGAACATTTTGAAGTACTTAAGACTTTTTTGAACTGATTATCAAATTCATTGGGATGACTAACTAGATCAGACGAGCTGGTAACATCTTACTCAGGGATTCAGGGGCAACCTCATTCAGAGGCAACTAAAGTTCAGACCGATCAAGTCTGATGCGTCGAACAATCTGGTAGAATCCTCGGTTCCATCTCCTTTTAAGCAGGATTGTAAATGCTTTTGGACATTAACTCAACATAGATTTAAACCTATACAAAACACTGAAATTCAGTAAGAGGGATTCATAGAGGGTTGCTGGTCTTCAAAACTCTTCTGAGAATACGGTGAAGCCGATGAAATTTCAATTAATTATGACTTGAACCCCTTTTGTCCAAGCCGCCTTAGATGACCGAACATTTCTCCATATAATTTTCAAGGCCTAGCTTTTTCCGAGTATTATTTGTTTGAAAGAATTTCCATGTTCCCCGCACAAAGGGCGAGGGTTGGCAGATTGAAAAGGGTTTTAATAAAAAGGTTCTTAATGTCTCATACAGGCAGCGGCGGAATGGGGATGTGTCACCGTCTTTATTATTGCGAACATATCCATTCAAAGGAGGGGCCCCGAGCAAAAAGCAAATAAGAGTCGGTTCGCAAACAATAAGGGAATACTTTGAAAGCATCCCAAATTTGAGGGTTATGTATAATTTATTAAATACAACAATAGGGAAAGGAATACGCGTAATTCGTGAAACATTATGCAACTTCCCTTTACAACTCTTGCCATTCTCAATTCTTGGAAGTGTTTTAGAGGAAACATGTTTGTTGAATGAGAAGAGCTAGTCATAGCAGACCAGAATTTGTTTTTGGATCCATCCCTTTGATGTGGCATTCGGTATACTGACGAAATATGAGAGAATGAAAGAAAAGTAGACGTTGTTAACAAGATTATGAAAGGGACATTCAGGTGGTTTGGAAGTGGATTGAAGAAGCCTCGTGACAATCAAGCAAATCAACCACTGTATGAAAAATTTCTCCTTTGGGTGAAACCATAAATTACGCCACACATTGTCACATTTGTGAGACCCCTTCCCCCCTAGTGTGACGTCACATATTTTGTAATTTTACGTCTAAAAATAATCTTAACTGTAGATCAATTTTTTTTAAATATGTGACGTCACAGAGCTGATGGCCCGCCATTCTCCGTGTCACACAATGCCACACTTCTCTACTCTCCCCCTCCCCCCGCCTTAAGGTGTGATCTAATTTATGGATGGCTCCATTCCCTCACGCATTACCACTCCGCTTTTCCTTACCTTCCTTCTTTCCACTCCCCTCTCCCGCTTCCCCCGTCCCACTAACCCCCTCCCGCGTCCACCGCCCAAATCTTGCGTTCCATACATTCAGTCCCGGTACATTTAGTTTTCAAACATCTCGCATGCCACGTATTGCTATTTTTTATACAAATTTTAAAATGCCAGAGCCTTCCAGTATATATAGAAATCTTCACGGCATGCTCACAACAACCCACCAAAGATTCATCGCAAACGGATGAATCGTTTGGGAAATAATTTCATAATGCCGGAGCTCATCCCTATATATCGAAACCATCGCGGGCGTGCGCACAACAACTTAGTAAAGTTTCATCGCGATGGGATGAATGGCGAAGGAAATAATTTAATGACGTCAGAGCTCACTATAAAAAATAGAAACCATTGCGGGCATGCGAACATCAAATCCCCAAAGTTTCAACGCAATCGGATCAATGGATAAGCAACGCATAATTTCAAGGCTCCAGAGCTCACTATGGAATAAAGAAACCATTGCGGATATGCGCATATCGCGGATGCTTTTGAACTACCTACTGCGTGGTGGGCCTGATCGGAAGTGACTGGTTGAGGGAGATCTTTTCACTTCTCCAGCCGGACTCTCTCGACCCATCACCTTTGCAATGCAGTGGGAGGGATGGGTTGATGTGTTCGTCACTCCTGAACACATTGCTCATTCCTTTTTCTTTCCGAAAAATTCTTTTAATTCCTTTCCCTGAAAAGACCCACTGCACACTGCACAGCATCCTCAAAGATGACATAGGTCCCGAGGGAATTTTCTTCTTCTCATATATACATTCTCAAATATGTATACATCGTAAAGTTTCTGAAGAAAATAGCTGATGCATTTTTTTGACGACCTCCGTAGTCCAGTGGCTAAGACTCTTGACTCACATTCCGGAGGTCGCGGGTTCGAACCCGGCATGCGCAAATAAATTTTATTTGATTAATTTGTGTTATTTCACAATTAATTCATTTAAAATAATATATAGCATATTTGCGGCATGTTCCAGAGTGGAAGATACTATTAGTATCGCCCTGGTGTAAGACCACCATTCAGAATTGAAACGTTGCTTGAAAATGGCTTTAGCCATGTTTAGTGACCAGATCTGAATAGCCAGGTACTTCCCAACCTTCCTCTTCCCCACCTCCTTCCCCTCCCCACTACCTTCAGCCCCACAACATACCCCAATTGGGGATGCCATAGTCTCACTGGCTCCAGACGGGAGCAGTTGAGATTCTTGTGCGGTATTCACTGTAAAAAAAAAAAAATCCCACGAATTCAAAGCGTCATTTTATGTGATCGAGAATATTTGTTTATTTATTTAAATAAATAAATACGTTTTATTACTGTTATTTATTATTTCACTGTTATTAGTTTTAACATTAAAAGTGTTTAACTGATGAACAATGTATGAAGAGTATTGCTAATTATCGTAATACTGTTCATTGGTACCGATAAAAGGATGGAAGATCGACGGCAATCAGCCACAAGATTTAATTAAAATCTAATTAAAAGAGATCCGTCAGTGAACGGTTTTAAAGATGTGGTGAGATCTTTTGTTTGGAGGATGGGTAGAGTAGAATTCCCATTACATGTAGAAAATAATGTAAAGCTGTACTGTAGCGGTGGTAACGAAATAAAATCCACAATTACTTTACGGTAAACAAAATCAATCTTTTGGAGTAGGTACAGTCAATTTGCAAGTATGACACATTTCAATAAAAGTAAAACAGAACTAATTTAAAACAATAACTTTAAGGGTAGGTACTTAACCCAAATGAATCTAATTATTAAGAAAGCAAACATACTTTCTCGAGGTCTCACATGATCTTATATCGTCAGACCACCTGTAATGTCTGTGGCATCTAACTGTCACATCACTAGTGATGAACCACTCCTTATGATAATTGTCGTCATTGGTCACTCTGGAAGTAATGTCAATGGTGTAAGCACCTTGTCAATAAAAGTCATTATAAAATAAAGTGTTTTCTATTACACATGCATATTAAATATACAACAAAACATGGTGTCAGAAGTCAGATGTTAATAGCAATAATATAATATATTAAAAACTAGCTGGTTCCCGGCATGCGTTGCTATGCCATTTAATAAAGAAATTGTTTCTCCCTACGTGTCCTTTCCCATTCGTCCCGTTCCCGTTCCCCTTCCTCCTCCCCTTCCTCTCCCGCGTCCCCTTCCCCTTCACGTTCATATTCCGTCTCCTCCACCTTTCCTCTCCCCACTCCACTCTTCCCCTTCCTCCGTCCCGCGAACCCCCCTCCCCCTCCCACCTCCCGCATTCCATACATTCAGTCCCGGTACATTCAGTTTTCAAACAGCTCGCGTGCCACCTATTGCATTTTTTTATACAAATTTCGTAATGCCAGAGCTCACCAGTAGTTTTATACAAACCTTGTCCTGACAACAACGAACACACAAAAAAAAGAATTATCCAATTTGGTGCAGTCGTTCGGAAGTTATGCGCGTACATACATTTCGGCGATTCATTTTTATTTATATAGATAGATATAGATTTATAGATTTATATAGATAGAAGATAGATAGATTAGAAGTGAAAAACAAAATGTAGAAGGATTCGCCAAAGTCATACGTACAAAATGATTTTATTCCTTATCAACTCTACAAGTATCGTCAAATAATACAAATAATGATGGAAAATGGAAAAATTGGTGGCAACGTTACGAAATATACTTGGTGGCATCAGGTTTAGAAGAAGCCCCAGAAAAAAGAAAAATAGCTCTTCTACTTCATTCCATTGGCTCCAAAAGTATGGAAATTTTCGAGTCATTTAACATGAATATGGAATCTATCACGCTAAAACAAGTCAAGGTAAAGTTTGATAATTATTTTGCACCTCATAAAAACTTAACAATGTTAAAGAAATTATTTTTTACGTGAAAACATCCCTCGCCCCTTATTAATAAAGAACGAAGCGATGCGAGAAAGAGAAGATATTCGCGATTGAATATTTAAAATATATGCTTGAAATAATTAAATTTGCAACAGTACGCTATTTATATTCTTCAACAATATGGTTACCTCAAATCAAAAATAAGTACGCTTTTGAAATAATAACCTTTAAAATATCAGTTTGGTAAAGTAATCATTCAATAATACTCTATTTTCTTACGTAGCGAGTATCGAAGACCCACGCAAAGTTTTCGACGTTTTATTTCGTGAGCGCCGACAGAATATTGCATATTATTTGCTCGATATTTCTCCTGATGTTGAATTTACATCTCAAAGCGGACTCTGAAAGTTTCACAACTAAGTTCCATACGTGGGGAAAGATCAAATATTAAAATTGTCCTTAGGCATCGATGTAAAAGGATTGGTATGCAGATTCTCTATTGGAGTTGCAATACAAGTTACTAAGCGAAATTCTAACATTGAGAACTTCATATATTGAGTAGATTACAATTCGTTTCATCTTGAAACCAATTAAATTTGCATTAAATACATTTACTTATATAATATAATGGTTTTGACAAGAGCCTAAAGAATCGGTCACGTAGTTTAAGCGATGTTACAGTGTTATGATAACAATATCGTCGGTCCAATGCCAATGTCGCGAATCCGCAAAAAAACAACATTTGTAGATATTGATGATTCAAGTTTAGAATTGATATAAAAAAATCTGTTTTTATTATTAATTAACACTAATTTCATTTATTTTTACGTTTTCAAATTGATACAGATCATACGCAGCTTTTGAGATCCTCTCGAGAGCATATATTTAAAAATAACGCTTTTTTTTCTCTCAGTGGAGAGCGACAGACTCTACTATATAATGCCGACTATTGGTTTTGTGTTAATAATAATATCTAAACGAAAATATGAAAGAGAACAAGACACAGAAAACAGAAAAAAGACAGCGGTCGCAAGTGGGACTCGAACCCAGACCTCTCGTCTAACCGGGACGTGCGCGTTAACCAATTTCGCTATTGCTCCTTTCTGTCAAGCCGTCATAATAGTCAATCTCATATTTCAAATTTTAGAATTAACAGGGGTTAGTCTAAAACCTCACCATCACGTGATTAATGGACGACCCTTAGGGCTTTAAATGGTAATAGCGAATTTGAGCACATTGGCATCGCGTTTGGGTCCCACCCAGATGTCCCTTGTTCAATTCTTCGGTTGGCTCCATCACGACACATGCAACATTTTCCGCTTACCGTTGTGGTAGTAGGAGATTTTCAAAAATTGTCAGGTTATTCGTAACCCAGGAATGTTTGTCTATCTTTTTAAAAAAATATTAAGATTAAACTAGTACTTCTATGAAAAGTTGTACTAGTACATAGTATAGTTTAATAAAATATTAATTACTCCGACTTGATAGCTCGGAACAGTCGCAATACTTTAGCGCTCTGGCAGAAAAAAAAGACACTGTCAAACACGGCTACCATCTTGATAGGATTGACCGGATACGAAATACAAAAACGAATTTACAGACAAATGAAATACAAAGTGGTCGAGTCAAAATAGGACTTCGTTACGCTCAGTCAAACATGAAATTAGAGTGGGGGGTTAGAGAGGAACATTAAAAATACAATTTAAAAGATTTTGACATTTTATAAATTCTACGTGTTGGTATTTATCGATCCCGCGGAAAACACTCTGCGATTGGCCTCACGTTGAGAGGGGCTTAAGTCTAATATATTGTTATTGATATTCCAATAACTTAACGTCCAATAGAGATTAACCGGCATGGACAGCTTCAATTTCTCCGTCCTTTATCTAATAATATTTGTTCTCCCAGGCGTCGTCTTCTCATATGAATAATGTTTCTATTATGTCGGTATTTCCCGTGTCTCGTGTGAAAGGGAAGCGGATATCTCCCATAGAAACTGAACGCGTCTCTTATGCTATACACATAAATTCTCACTTACAAAGTAGAATCGTTTAAAAGTGATAAAAAAATTGTTGATGTAGCGTGTGCTATAGTACGAGTATCTCAGAAAGATAAAACTGCCTTTACTATACGGCTTAGTTCGAAAAATTCGTATGATGAAAAAATGAAAAACATTGTACAAACTTCCAGATTGGCATCTTGAAATACTTGTTGACGTTTTGATGGAAATTTTATAGGTATATGGCCCGGTATTTCAGTTGATTTTATGCTCGGCTTGGTTGGAATGTCGAGCTCAGCGCGGCTTGGAATATAATCCGGAAATACGTCGCAGGCGTCGGTCGCGTCGTCACAAGCCTAGATATCACCGGTATTACACGGATTGCTTATAATTTTAATACAGGAACGTTTTTCTTTGAAAACCAAACTACTGTCTACCTCAGTGTTATATCTATGCTTTCTACTGTCATCCGGAGATCGCGATCTTTGAAAATGCCAACGACGGCAGTGTATGAGTGTTTCATGAACCTGACATACTTTTGTTCATTTTTTACGCTTTGATTTTTGACGAAGTTCCCCCACTTCAATCCAGCATGGTGTAATATGTAAGAATGCTGATTTTAAATTGAATTTGTTTTGTCGAGTCGTTTTTTATTTATTTTTTATATGAACACCGCACAAGAGTTCCAACTGCTCCCGTCTGGAGCCACTGAAACTATGGCATCCCCAATTAGGGTATGTTGTGAGGCTGAAGGTAGTGGGGAGGGGATGAGACGGGGAAGAGGAAGGTGGAGAAGTACCTGGCTATTCAGAACTAGTCACCAAACACGGCTAAAGCCATTTAAAGCAACATTTCAATTCTGAATGGTGGTCTTACACCAGGCCGATACTGATAGTACTTTCCACTCTGGAACGTGCCGCAAATATACTATATATTATTTTTAATTAATTAATAGTGAAATATCACAAATTAATCAAATAAAATTTATTTGCCACGCCAGGATTCGATCCCGCGACCTTTGGATTGATTGGTAATCAAGAGCCTTACCGCTAGACCGCGCCGGCCGTCGTGCGCTATTAAAAAAAATAACCGAAGAAAACAAACATTTATGGAGATGAAACTATGAAAATACCTTACCAGACTATTTTAGATTGATTAATTTATCAATTAATAACGTAGACCTTCCTCTATGTTCGATGAGTATGTTAGTTCATATACTGATAAAATTAGGTAATTTACGTAAATATCGGTGATATGAAAACATGCAATTAATTACGTAAACGTTAAGCTTGACATATGACTGCCATCGCCTCGGCGTCTAAAATTGGAACTATTCTTCAGCTTTGCAAGAATAGCCCGCTTAAATTTGAGCAAGGAATGACGTGCGTAGCGAGGATACGGACTGGTACCGGGGCTATTTATATACTTGTATCACTTAACACAATGTTTTTACTTTGAAGATAAATTTTCTTTGTTCATAGTATAATAAATTGTAGGCGTGTTGTGGCAACTTTGTTAACTAAACCCAGATTAAATTCAATTATATTATAAATATAAATAATGACATCGTTTTTTTTTCTACTATTCTAACGACCTCCGTGTAGCTTGGCAACAATATCACCGTTTCAAACCTGCCGTGCGCGAATAAATTTAGGGAAGTAGTTACTTTGAGTATCGCCCTGGTGAAAGACAACCATTCGGAATTGAAACATTGCTTGAAATGGCTTTAGCCGTGTTTCGTAACCAGATCTTAATTACCAGGACTTCTCCACGTCCCTCTTCCCCATATCCTTCCACACCCCAATGCCTTCAGCCTTACAACTTCCCCCAATTGGGAATGCCACGTATGTATGTATGCCAAAATATATAATCACTCAGCAGAACAACACCAGAGTTTTTTTTTACATTAACTCCACACAGGAGGCCCTGAGAAAAATAATTTCCCGCAGGGCCTATGTATGTGTGGAGGGTCTTTTTGAGGAGAGGAAGGAATAAACGTTGGTCTTAAAGAGATCCATGTTATAGGAAGGAGGAAACACAGAGGCCGGGCTGTTGAAGAACGAGTCGAAGAAGCGCCCCGTTCTCATGTGACAAATGTCAACTGTGTACACAAGTTACTCACCAAAGTAACCACTCTCGAGTAATATAGGAAATTGCAATTCACCAAATGGATTGTAACTAAATAGAGATGCTTTATACCAAGTCATTTCTGCTAAAAGTGACATTTGTATATTCACGTATGCAATTAAAAAAACATTGTAATTGAACAAACATTGTAATTGATCATTAACATGCATAATTGTAAACATTGTAATTGAACAAACATTGTAATTGAACAAACATTGTAATTGAACACTAACATCCTATTGATAAACTGCTTAAGTGGTTATAGTGGTGTAAACTGTTATTTTTACTTTTGAATGTAGCTATAACTTCGTGGTTATCCCATTATAGATAAATGAAACAATGTTGCTTTGTTTGAACCACTTGTATATTTGTTTAAAGCCGACCGGTTTCGGAACGACCGTTCCTTCCTCAGGGCAAACGTATAAGTTATTTGTTTTTCATTATATGCTTAATTTCGGTTTATCTTGTTTATATTTGCGGGATTGTACTTGAAATACATCATGAAAAAGAATAAAACAAATAAATAATAAAAATATATCCATTTAATTATTTCTAAATCCTTATAAACTGTTTACCACTAATTATATCTAAGTTTTGTATGTTTCTAAAATAATCAATTAAATAAAATGTCTTGTTAAATCCGTATCAACCGACACGCATTCGAACCGAATAAATAAATGTCTCACGTTGACAATATTTATTGCATTATAGTCCTATTTGTGCTGAAATAGGTTGCATTTGAGGTTGTATTTACGTGAGTTTGCTCCAAATAACGTGATTTAGCTCTAAGTATCGGTATTAGCGTGATACGGCGGATGTAACCAGGGAAGGCGTGGGCAGGCGGCGGCTCACGAGACTTTTCACGGGCATTTTCTTCAAGTCTAACTTCACTTCCACTTCATCAGATTAATATGATACACGGCTGTTAAACTAATCCACAAGGCAATTCATATTCTCAACTTGCGTGCTCGCACTTGTTCTGAATCATAAAAAAATGAATCATTAGAATGAAAATCTTTATATTCACGGAATAAAACTAGAGAAGGTACAGAGTATTATAAACTTGGGCTGCAATGTAATTGATAGATGGGATCCTTCTCGTGCAACCTTTATCCGCATGAAAAAAATGTTCTACAGTCATGATCTTTGGATTACGAATGCGAATGATCAGATGCTACGTGTTTTCGATATTATTTTATGGAATGGAAGCATAGACTAGCTTAATGAAGAACTAATTAGGCGATTTGAAGCATTGGAGATGTGGATCTACAGAAAAAAATACTTAAAATACGCTGGATGGACGGGGTTACGAATGAAGATGTTATGGTTAGGATGAATAAAGAAAAAGAAGTAATTAAAACTATACAAATCTGAAAACTTCAATATCTTGGACATGTGATGAGACATCCAGCGAAGTATGAGATCCTGCATCTCATAATGCAGGGAAAGATTGCCGGAAGATGGGGACTTGGAAGAAGGAGAACCTCATGGCTGAAAAACCTGAGACGGTGGTTTGGTCAGTCTACCGTAGAGCTGTTTCGGGCCCAGTAAACAAAGTCCGCTTAGCCAATGTGATAGCTAACGTCCGTTGAACGGACAGGGCTCAAGAAGAAGAAGAATTATCAGCTAAATGCCGTATAAACCCGATTGACGAAAATTTCTTTCAACAGTATGATACAATAATTATTGATAATATCAGTAACCACATACGAATATTATTCAACCCGGTGCAACTCAGTCGACCAATCAATTTTATCATTATTTCTATTATTTTCATTTCTAGAAAAGTGTCATTTTTTACTTATTTAATCAAAAAATTACAAAACAACGATCGCCTAAATAAGTACATTACAATACTTATTACCACACTTTAACACCTTAATTATTTCGTTAATTTAGATTCACAAGTTATATTTTTTAAATAACTAACTAACTAATGACCACGTCGTTTCCCCGCTGGGGTAGGCCGAAAGGACGGAATGCCAAACAACTCGGTCTTGGCACACACTCCTTGCCTCATTCACAATCACACGTCGTCTCGCACACACTATTTTATTATTCTGACTCTTGACATGGTCCGACTAAAGCATCTGATTCGCTTGATCATTTTTCCGAGGGCATCCCCGACTTCTTCTACCATTCTTTAATTGCGTCATAAATTCTCCTTACACTCCTTTCTTCGTTCATTCGCTCTACGTGCCCAAACCATCTGCCCTTTCTTAAAATTACTCATGACACTTACATCAATCTTGCATTCTTTGAGGATCTCCACATTTCTCACACGATCGTACATGGTTTTACCACACATTTTTTTTTACAAACGCCTCATGGATTTCATTTCTACACCATTAAGTCTGCTCATACCTTCCTCTGCCAGTTTCAACCTCACTGCCATACATCAGCACTCCATTGTGGACTGCTAGTTTCGCTTCTTATGACAGTTTATTGTTTGCGCCAACGGCATTCAGTTATTTACCCTTCTTTCAATATCTCTATCAGCCTTCCCATTTCTCGTAAACATACTTCCCAAATACACAAACTCATCCACCTGCTCCAGGTATTCATAATTCATAACTATATTATGCACTGTTTTCGTACTCTCTCTTTCAAACTTATTTACAAGACTTACTTAATATTCATCATTAACTCATTCTTCATACAAACTTCATTCATCATAGACAGGAGAGACAGTAGATTTAAAAAATTGAATATATTTTTTTAAATAATTTCATTAAACCTACTAAACTTATTCATTCTTTATTATCGTACGAAGGAAGTCAATTATAAAAATTCGCCTTCTCGTAGCCAATGGATTGCTTGCTACGCCATGTGTTATGGTGTTTAAATATAGGTTTGTTGATTTAAACGTTTATTTTAGCAGACTAGACGGAAATACTATACACTTCGTGAACGATATACGATTCGTCCTTGTCTTTTAGTTATGTGACTTCCTACAATTTTTTTTCACCATTAAAAATTATATGCATACCTTTGGGTAGGGAAGAATAATATTTATGAAACTTTTTGAATATTGATTCTTAAAACGTTTGGAAAAAAATGCCAACCCCTGACAGGGAATGGCGGTATCACGTATCACGTGATACGAGCATCGAGAGTCCGGCTGGTGTGGGGCCAATACGTCCCGGTCCCAGGGCGAGCATAAATCGGGGGGTGATCCTACTGGTGGCTATGATTGTAATCTGCCCACCGCTAAACAATTCCCAATCAGGGTGGGGTGACCACGACTAAGTGGGAAAAATAAAACGCCAAATCGAATTTCCTTGACAAAAACACTGCTATTCAAAATCGAAACTTTGCGCATTTGCCGTGTTTGATGACTATACAAGAATAGCCAGGTGTTTCCCAACCTTCCCCCACTCTATCTCTGTCTCTTCCAATTCCCTTTCATCTCACAACAAGTCTCTTTCGGGGATGCCATAATCCCATCGAATTAAAAAATAGCGTAACGAATCGGGTAGGTAAATCTACATAAATGTATTTAGAAAGAAAAGTGTCTTGCGTTGGCAGTAGAGCTTTGCTTTTATACAAATCTACGTTTTTATTTCGATATTGATGAACTTTTGCAAACTTAATCTTCGTAAAAAGAGGAAGGATTCTACGTGAGTTTTTGAAAAACCCCCCATTCCATTTTCCTACCCCTAAAAACGAAATTTTGATATTTCCTCATGAGCATTGGCGGACAACGCAGGGGGCTTTATATTGTTTAAAATGTAACAAAAATAAGTTTTAAACACAATATTAGGACCAGTCTGAAAATGTCCGTAACAGGATGAAACCGGTCCTGGTGAAATATAAATTAGTGGAAGAAAGTACAAAAGTGTTTTAATTTCAAATTCTAATACAACGGAATTCCACCATGAATTATCAGTGCAAAAACTAGACAATATTTTCGGTTAGTGATATAAAACTGCCTATAGTACTTATTATAAAATCGTGAAATCAGTGGGTCTTAAGAGGGCATTACCAGAGAAAGCCGGAAATACGTCATTTTCAAAAAAGTTTTTAGACGTATTGACTCTTTTCCACAAAAAATTATAAATGGATTTCGAAAGATTGTTCTTTTATCTAGCATTCGTATGTAATAAATTTTTAGAATTTTTTTTAATTTTTAGTATAATAAGGTTATTCCATAGGTCGTTGGCAGATTTGTTAAATTTTCAAAAAAGTTTTTGCATTATACCACACCCATTTCAAATAATGTAATCATGCAGTAAAATAAATCAATACATTATCTAGCAGAGTTATGTATTAGAATTTTAATTTTAGTTTCAATAAAATCATTAAAAAATATGTACGTACATGTGTTTCTTGACGAAAATTGGTCCATTTGTGTATTTATTTGCGCACTTACAAACTAATATTTTTCAGATTTTTTTAACATTCTTATTAAATTTAAACATTATTGAAAAATGGTAAATACTTATAATCAAAAAATAACTACAAAAAGTACACTATTTTAATAGTTTTATCATCACGCCTTTCAGCATTTTTGGATGAAGGTATAAATTAAAGCTAATTTGGATTGAAATAAATTCGATATTGAGTTATAATTTAAAAAAGCTGGTACGGAGAATAATTAATCTTTCTCATTGTAACCGCCCTGCACGATCGGAAGAACAACTTTCGACGAAATGTGGATTTTCGTCCGCTGGCTGGTTAAACGCTCTTAAGCACAGGTGCCAATAATACGTTGTTTATTGTACTTATGTATTCTACGAGGGCTGCGCAAGAATTAAATACATTTATTATTTAAAAATCAGGAAAAAATTATTTTTTACAAAAAAAGCATATGATATTTTGTGTTCATATTCCCACCATTTTAAACAAAGTCTCCTTTACGATTGATGCACTTGGTGATTGCACTAGGTTCTTGATTCTCTTGTCGTAAAACTCCAAAAATGTTCTTAACTCTTCCTTCGTGTCCTCGTCGGTCTCCAAAGGTTTTCTGGCCAAATGTTGCTGCAGGAGAAGAAAAAGATGCATGTCATTGATTGCCCTTTCCGGGTTAGGTGGTTAACCCATTTTCAACCAATAAAGTCTCTCTTTAGTTGGAAAACCGTTTCAAAATCAACCGAGCGCTTTCCGCAGGATTTTGATCGTGGGCTTCCGTCAGCATTTTGGGCACCGAATACATACTTTGCATAAGCCAATGTTTCTCGCAAAATCGTTTGATGGTAGATTTAGTGATGTCTGGGATCAACATTGCAAGCTCACGGACATCAACAGGGCGGACTCCCTTCTGGTTGAGAAAGCGAATAATTGAACTAACGGAATTGAATTAACAGCTCGCAGGCGGCGGGATTCCACAGCAGAGCGTCAATCTCTAATGGACGCAAAGGTTGCACTGAAGCAGTTACCGAGCCGGATCATGATTAAAAGTCTTTATTTCTTGGACAACCTCGTACCTTTTAACTTTGTACAACATTTACGTAGCTAATTATTAGAGTTAAATATTATATTGTTATCTTGAAATGTAATAATAATTCATTGCTCGTACTCGTATGTATCTTATGTAACAAGACAGTCTGCGAATGCATCATCCACCAAGTCCTACTGAATTAAATGACATATTACGTAATTATAATTACCCTTCAAAAATTCCTGAATGTAGGTTTTGGGGATTATACCTGTTTTCCGTACTAAAATAAAGTTTACGTTTTATAAAAAAAAATAAACCAAGTCAGTTCTTTGTTCTATGACGCCAAGCAGTAAATATAAAATAATTTTTCAGTTGCAGTAAAGAGCTGTGGTCACTCAGCCTCGTTTCATTATCGGGTCATAAAATACAATCCGACACCCAACCAATCGCTGTGTATAAGGCACAATGTTGGGCTATTGTGCCGTGGTGATACTAACTATTGGGCGCTGTGTTGTGTGAAATGAACAGGGACATTGAATACAATGGATAGCATCCATCGAAAACTTTTTGATGATGATATCTAAAAATACTCGAAAATTATTTAGGAATTTACGTCTTTGACGATTTCTGTATCAAATATTTTACACTGTATTAAAAATGTGGATATAAAATAAAATTGATTTTTAAAATGTTTTTATTTTATTTAAATTTAATTATTTACAAATAAATAACAGTTTTCAATATATAATTTTGTGCATAATATTTTTTTCGAATTCGAACGTGGAAGAATTTATAAATGAAATTGAATCTGCTATATGGAACTCCAAAAAAATGCTTGGGAAGGTATCTGTGAAAAATTTATAAAGGATTTTAAAAATAAAACTACTGGTGAAAAAAACTGCTGTCAAATGAATTTATAACATCAAACGACCCACGTCTAAACATCACTAGCATACAAACGCACGGCAGTCAGATATGCTTTCAATTTAGGCGTTTGGTATCGGACTGCTACCGTACTGCAGCGGCACGGTAGCGGGTTATAACCAGCGGCACGGTAAACGTGCGGCAGCGGTCCGACACGAAACGTCTAAATTGAAAGAGCCCTAACTCACAAATAATTGTCCAAGTTGCCTCTAAAATCATAAAACACTAAAATGTTTAAAAACCTTTATTTTATAATTTAAAGCAAAAAAAAAATAAAGTAACTCACATCCGTACTAGATTTTTGATATACCTACCTTTTGATAGAAAAAATAATTTTTCAGTTAACGTCAACGTTCTGTGTTTATCGTAGGTCGTAGGTACATTCCAATAGTGGAAACCAAAGATTTGTTTGATGGAAACCATCCACAGTATTCCAAGTTCATTTTGCAGAATATATAATATGTGGTTGCGGCGCACGCGATGACGGCCCCTAGCGGCCGTTACCATAGGCGTAATTCAAACGTCAAACGTCAGCTGTTAATGCGGACGCCATCTTGGAAAGTGGACAGTGCTGATTGGACAACCAAATTTAAGTGTGGAACCTGCGTGATTTGTTTTGGAATTATTATCCAATTCGCGTTCAAAGTAATGTTTTTACCGGTTCCATAACAAAATAAAACATTGAATAAAAGAGAAGAAAAATTAAGAAAGAGGACACCAAAACAACAAATCTAACTTACTAACCTAACCTAATCTAAAGCTAACTATTCGCTGCCCTAGTGCTTGCATGTTCAATAGATCATTTTGCAAATTTTACAGGACAGTTTTTTTTGGTTTTACAGGCAAATTCAAAACAATTCTCTACTTTGTTAGTTCCGTTATTTTTCTACTTTGGTTATTTCGTTTTATACATACGTATGACAGGAACTGTTTACACATCAATTTTCGCAGATTAAAGCTACAATAGGCCCAAATCATGACATTAAATGTATTAAAAGGGCTGAAAATAGTTATTGATTATTTTGGGTATTAAACACATCGTCCGGAGATTGAAAAATTTGGCTCCCTTAAGTTCAGTCTTTTGCCTTCAATTCACCAAATAGTTGTAATTTGTGCATACAGGGTGATTACCATTTCCGAAATATTCTACTTTGGCTAAAATAATTTCTCCTGAGGTGATTTCTTGCAAAAACGACTTAATCAAATGTATAAAAATATTTGTATTATTATCACGTAAATTTGAAAACATGGTTTTCTCTGGGTACTTAATTGACTGAGGGTAGCGAAGTCCTGTTTTAACTCAAGCGTTTTGCATTTCGTCCATATACAAATTTCTTTGTACGTTCCGTTTCATGTTCAAGATGGTGGCCGTTTTAATAAAGACAAGTAATAGTAAAGATTACTTTTTCAAAAGTGAAATCATCAAAATTAAATATTTGTTGTACTAATATGCATCGTATGTATGTACTGTATGTTATTCTATATATATTATGTTTGTAAATGTTCGATACACTTGTATTATGTATGTAATAGCCCTATGTACGGGCGTTTAAATAATAAATAATAAATAATAATTACCTGCCTAATGAAAATTTGGAAAAATTATTCTCAGTGAGATAAAGACGTTTCTTTGGGCAAATTATGTAATTACGTATTTGAAATAAAAAAAATCATACATAAAATATATCATGGTTTATAATTAAAAAAGGTATTGTATCTTCTTGCAAATTTTATGACTTCAGAGAAAGTTTGGTTTTGATTTAAATTTGTCAGGTTTGTCTAGGTGTCGGCGGCGAACGCGTTTGCCCACGCACTGCGTGGTGGGCTGGATTAGGAGAGAGTGATTGAGGGAGATCTAACCTCTAGACCTCTCCAACCGGACTCTACTGACCCATCGCCTTGCAACGCAGAAGAAGGGTGGATTTATACGCTCGTCGCTCCTGGACCCTGACTCCTAGATTCCTACCCACCCCTCATTACTTTTTCCTTCCCAGAATTTTCACTCCTTTGCCCTCCTCCTCCTTTATACGGCATCTCTAAAGATGACATAGCCCTGAGAAAATTCCTCCTCTACAGAGCAAATATAAAAAAAAAAAATAAACAGGATAATATATTTTTGAATGTAGCTATCACTTTGTGGTTATCCATTATAGAAAAATGAAATAATCTACAAAAAAATGATAAAATAATAAAATAATAAAATATAATAAAATAATAAATATATATTATGATAAAACTATACTAACAGACAGAACAATTAGTCATAATAGACCTGATATAGTTTTACATGACAAAATTAAAAAAATAACTTATATCATTGATGTAGCTATTCCAAATTCCTGTAATATTCAAAAAACTGTTTCTGAAAAAATTAGAAAATACACAGATTAAGGAAATGAGATTAAAAGAATTTGGCATTCTCGGACTATAAAAATATTACCATTTGTTATTTTGGCCACTGGCATAATACCTAGGAATCTGATTCAAAATTTAAGCATATTAGATTTGTCAAAGAGTTTGTATATAAAAATGCAAAAATCAGTAATTTTAAATACATGTAGGATTACAAAAGATTTTTTAAATATTTATATTGAGGGATCAGTAGGATTTATAGGTTCAATTAGAAATGCCACAGAGCCGAACCCTCTGATATGAAAATATCAGGAATCGGTGAATTATATTCCCATTTGGTCTCTAGTAGGTTGACATGTTGTTCTTGTATTATTTTGTATTTATAATACTTATATAGTGCAATTGCATAGCGTGGGTTGACTAGATGATCATTTGGGGAAGTGTGTGAAAGGTTTAATTTTTCCTGTGGGGAAAATTTAACCCGGAAATCTGGTGCGTAAAAAAAAAAAAAATAATAAAATAATACAAATAATCCAATCTACATTAATAACTAGCAACGGCTCCACCCCTACCATAATAAAACATTGTTCGAAACTGTCAAATTAGTATAAGCTTTCCTTGAAGAAGGAACGTTTGTTCCGAAACCGGTAGGATTTACGCATTATATAAGTGGTTTATACAAAGTTGTATTGTTTCATTTTTCTAAACAGGATAAAATTAAAAACATGCCTGAAGGTGATTTATTGATAATAATGAACTGAAACCGGTAACATTAAAAAATAAAAAAAAAACGGAAACAAGTTTTAAATTGTTTCAACATATCAGCAAAACCAAATTACATAATATAAATGTTGTAATATTAACACCATTTGATAGAATATGTCTAATAAACATCATTGTAATTGTAGAGGCCACCTCCAGCCACAAATGATTGACCATCTATTTGCGCGCTCGAAATGTCAGCCATCGATATGGACAGACCGCAAAAGCGAACGAAGCATTTTGCTAAAAGGTAAGCCAGCGCGGTTTACAGATGAACAAATTTTCCAGCGGTGTCTTTTGTTAGCGGGACGAGCTTTCCACGGTTTAATTCGAGGCTCCGGATTAGTTTGGACCGGTAATTATTTGTAGAAGTTCCACTATTACAAACCATTCAGTCGTGGAACTGTGAATGTGGAACTGATACTCGGGCGAAAATAAATTGCTCTCATGCACGTCAGTGGTAGAACTGAGGAATATTCAGAATCAAAATACCTACCCTGCATAATATGATAGGTATTATTTAGTTATATTGATGTTCTCTTCATCAGGACATTATATGTACTAAAACTAAATGATCAAACATAGAAAGACAGGCGTGGGTAGAAATGGAAGTAGTTGGGGAAGAGAGAGGTGGAAAGGGGAGGTGCTTAGAAGATCAACAAGGGGGATTCCACCTCTCTCTTCCCCCTTTACTTCCATTTCTACCCACGCTTGTCTTTCTATATTTGATCATTTAGTTTTAGTACATATAATGTCCTGATGAAGAGAACATCGTTTATGAAACATGTTGACTTTTTAATAAAGATTATCATGGTAAAAACAAAGTGTTTTTTTTAATTATTTCATTAATAAAATGGTGCCACGAAGTGAATTTGCAAAATTTGAAGAAATCTATGTAATTTTTTTTACTATTAGCTCCACACAGGAGGTCCTAAGGAAAACAATTTCTCTCGAGGCTTACGTCATCTTTGGGGATGCTGTGTGGATGGTCTTTTTAGAGAAAGGAAGAAAAGGAAGATCTGGGAAGGAAAAGGGTGTGAGGAAGTCAAAAGGTCTCCCTCAACTAGTCACTCCCGATCTGCCTGACCCGCCACGCACGTCGAAAACGTAGAAAACCACTTGAGATGACCTATGGCAGGGGTGTTGGGTGTTTATCCAATAAATGGTTCCCGGGACGGCGGTACCCATACCCGCCTCCCAAATTGAGAATTACATATATACCTAAAAAGCTTGTATGTGGCGGTCCAGCACCGGATGAGCGATGTGTATTTGATTTTTTTAAATATAAATCTACACTTTTAATCGGAGATTTATGACTTTTCGCACACTTTTGATCTTCATAAGAATAGAAGAGTTACTGTTTACATCCGATTTTGAAAAACTCTGCAGAAAACCGGGCTTAGTATAAGGGAACGTACCCATACTACGTGACACTTTTAGGGGGGGGGGGGTCTTCAAAAGGTCACGCTCCATACAAATGAGCGGCGGGTTGCTTAGGATTTTGGTCACCGGGGGGGGGGAGGGTTAAAAATTGCAAAAAGTTGGTGACGTAGTTTGGGTACGTTCCCTAATGTATTTCATTAGAAGGTTCAGTAGTACCATTGACGCGTAAAATACTGGGTGTACCTGGTTGTCCACATAATATACTGGGTGTACCAAAAGAAAGTTTATATTTGTTTTGCTTTCTGTGTGAACGCAACTCGTCCAAGGGGCGCGGGAGGTATGTCAATCATTAGTCTGGCTCTTGGGAATTTAGTCGCTATGAAGCATTTCTCGGGAGCGACCGCGCGTTGTGCGTACGTGGGTTTTACAAAAAATGGTGATTCGGCGACGGTAGCGCGTAGAAGATTCTGTAATATTTGAGGTTTTCGTCAATTCAATGATGCGCCAAGCATTCCTCTCATTCGAAAATGGGTCAAAAAGTTTAAAAAGATCGGTACAACACACTGGCAAAATCAAAATCCGGGCGACCAAGGTCAACGAGAACGGTAGAATTCGTAGAGAGTGTTTATCAGCCCTTTCGTGACGACTAAAACTTTTCGATTCGGAAGCCGTAAGTGCTTTAAGTGTGCATAGATCATCGTTACACAGCATTTTGCACAAAGACCTAATGCTGCACCCCTACAAACTTACTGGCTATAACCAAAGAACATGGTTCCAGCAAGACTGAGCAACATCTCATACGTCCAATACGTCTCTGCCACGAGTTCGTGAAATTTTCCCTGCCAAATTGATCTCCAGGAGAGGTGACATAAATTGGCCTCCTCGTGGTCCTGACTTAACCCCTATGAACCTTTTCCTGTGGGGTTATCTCAAATCTAAAGTGTACGCCAAAAAACCTACTTGAGATGATGCAATTAAAAGAAAATATCCATCACGAAATGGCAGCCATTGCGAAGCCTACCTGCCGAGCCGTCGTAAGAAATTTTACCCTTCGATTAAATGAATGGCGCGAACGCGAGGGTTTACATTTGGACGATATTATTTTTAAGAAATAATTTGAGTATTTTAGGATTAAATAAATATTTTTTCGATAGAACCCTTACTTTTTTTATCGATCCACTTAATATAAACACCCAGTATATATGTGGAAATGTGGATGCTGCAGTTATGGAGTTAAGCGCTCAATGTTTTAAGGATTTAACGATTTTAATTGAGCCATAAATCTTGATATGTATATTGCACAAAATTGTATTCTTTTTAAATAATAATTTAGATAATATGTGCTTTGAATTACATCTTTCATTATTTTTTTTTATTTGGAAGAAATCATAGACACAAATTACATTAACAAGACACTATAAAATAATAGGTATTAGAGAATTCACCAGCATCCTTACTATTTATCACGGTTGACTTGTAATATATAGAAAGTATGTCGCCTGCAATCTGTATTGGTCTCGTCCAAAATTTAATTATAGTAATGTGTTAAATAAAAGTTTGGTATGGCAGGATATTATTAGTATTTGTGTTTTCTTCTTTGGAGTAGCTAGATGTCGCTTTCTTTTGTGTGTTATTTTTCCTGTTCATTTTGGAGTGGTTTGAAGATTGGATATTGATTTCACAAATATAATATTATTTTTTTTGAATTTCGTAGGATGCGATCCTTGGTCGGCTAAATATCTGCAGATGTTCGTAAGGCGTTTTATACCACTACACCAAAGGAGACTTGCGTGGGACTGTGGTTTTATCGTATGCATTCGTCTCGCCGAGCTGATTAAAATGATATATAAATCACAATTCTTCGATGATTAACTAAGTGCTAAATGATGAAGTAAGTCGAAATGATCTATGATGATAGTTCCGGTTTTTTGCGGACGCTGAGAGAAACAAAGTGCCGTTTTACAAACCTATGTATCTATATCTATATATATAGATACATTGATTATGTAGTGGTATTTTTACAAAGTTATTCACTTTCATTTAACTTTACAATTGAGTTCCTATAAATAATTATGCGTATGTTCATTTATTTACGATTACACTTCAAGCTGTGGAAATTAAAATTTTTAATAGCAGGTAAAACCTGAATAACGACTCCAGATTTTATTTCAGCTAAGCTGAATTTATTTCCCGTAACTGACTTTATTCCCTGATTGATAAGTATTTTATTGATAAAGTTTAACCACCAGTGAAACCGTTATTACCACCGTACTTACTTTAAGTCGAATAATAAATTCTGTTAGTCCGAGGAAACGGGGAACAGTCGTAATATTTTAATGTAATTCACCGGATGTTATTCGGACATTGATAACTCCATCGAAGCCAGAGTTTAGTTAGCCTCTCAAAAACTGGGCGTACTGTACAGGGCCTGTAGATACTTTAATAGTACACAACTGCTAACCCTGTACAAATCACAAGTGCGCCCCACGGTTAAATTTGGCAGCCACCTCTGGTCTGGAGCTGGAGCAGAAACGGGCGGTTCGTTTGATAGATTCTCATAATTTAACAAACGAATTGCAATCTATCAATGCAACGCTATCCTTGTTCTACCGGTATTTCAATGGAAGAATGTCTGAGGAATTAGCGTCATTGATCCCTTCGGCACCGGTGCATAGTCGGGAAACACGCCAAACGCGTGCCCAACATATGTACACCGTTGAAATTTGTTAATTCAATTCAATTCAATTCAATTATTCATTCATTTTAAAAAATTACAAAATAAGATTTCAATGCGTTTTAAAAGAGTATTAAGATTTAAAATTTAAACAGGTTTAAGTAATTTATATTTCAATGAAGCACAATCGTACTAACAACAACAAATCTTGTTGTCTGAATTGTGCTTCATTGATATTAAACATATCGATATTCGAAGTGATTCTATTTAACAACAAGACAGCTCTCCCGACTGGCATAACCATTGCAAACGGGAACGGGTCGCTTCTTCGACTCGTTTTTATGTTCAACATCTCGACTGTGGAACGATTTGCCGGCCTTTGTGTTTCCTCTTTCCTACAACACGGGTCTCTTCAAGACCAATGTTCATTCCTTCTTTGGCGAGATACTTACGTGGACTCCAACACGTTGCCAAAGGATGGTCAGCGGGTTTAAATAAATAGTGTGATGAAGTTTGACTTGCATTTATTCACACAAAACCGACAGAGTTTATTATTACATTTATCAGAAGGATTTGTGATTTAGAAAGGTGGCGTACAAAAGCAACTCGACAACCGGGGCGTGAAATCAGAATGACAGGCCAAGTCGCCGTGATTCTAGTGCGGGTTTCTAATGTTGCCCGTGTAAAAAGACATTTATGTGGCTATTGAATTTGTACGCTGCCTTCCACTACACTTCCTTTCCTCAAAAAGACCCCCCACACAGCATCTCAGATGACATGGGAAATTATTTTCTTCGGGGCCTTCTGTGTGGAGTTAATGTAAAAAAAAAACACACAAATACCAATGTGTATTCAAGGCGTTTTAAAACTATGTACCTAGTGTTGGTTAGTTTGCATAGCGCCTATTGTCTTCGTAATAAATATATTTTTGGTTTTAATAGCTCCACACAGGATAAACTGAAATATGAAATGTATGAGGGGTGAGTAGAAATCTAGGGGTCATTATGTCCATAAGAGACGGACAAACGAATCCATTCCTCCCATTGCGGTTAGACAATGTTCTGGGAGAGTCCTGCCTGAGAGATTTAAATGTCTTCTTCAACCAGTCTCTCCTGGACTATCCCGCAGTTGGTGGTCAGACGCATCCGCTGCCAAGATCCGGACAAACCTCACCTCATGAACCCAGGCACCCCTGATAAGTCACCAAATGTAGAAAAGCACTTGGGGTGGCCTACGGCAGAGGTGTTGGTTATCTAATAAATGGTTACCGAGGGCGGCGGTACGCATTCCCATCTCCCAAAGTGAACATATGTAAATATTATAAATATATTTGTTTATGTGATATAAGTCTTCCCCATCTTCTTATCTCTTTGTCTTTTTTGTATGGAAGAACATTTGATTAAAATGAAACTTACATAACGCACTGGAGACTGTAATGATTTGTACCAAAGGGAAACCCAATTTTTTGTAATTAAAAAAGGTGTACATTTTCTTCACATAAAACGTCAATAAATGGCCCAAGACTGACTTTAACTTTAACTAACGTTTGTTGAGAACTATTACAACGATTACAATGATTTCTCACTATGGGAAATTAGTACTTACATAGGTGATGCATATAAACTTGGTGAATTTTGTTGATCTTGTAAAATTTTTTTCCATAACTATTCCTAAACATATATGTACTTTTGTAAATCTATGAATTTTTGTATTTTTATGACTTGTGTGCTTTTTTTATCTAATTTTATTTTTATTATTTCTTTATCTGTTTAAAAATCATCTGTCATGAATTAATTGTACTACCAAACATGTAAAAGCCCTTTGGGCGTTAAATAAATAAATAAAATAAAATAAAAATAAGTTATAATTATGGACCATAATTTTATAGTAGGGGCGTGGACAGTAAAAAAAGCATTTAATTGTACAAATGAATTTCAAAGATATATATCGGTTTAAAACAAATTTCATTTCCTTGAGCGGTTTCTTTGTTTTCGCCCGCCTGAAGTGTGTTCATATTTAGGGTTATGAAATGAGTATTTATTAAATCGAATGGTCGAATCGAAAATACAACAACCAGAAATTGCCATCGCTCGTGTAGAAATTAATTAAGTTGTACGAGGTATTGATTTGAGCTTGTCTAAATAGTAAATACTAGCAGTTAAAAATCCACTCCGCAGTTTTTTGCTGCTAGGCCCTTCGGGTGGCTTTTGGTTCGGCTTCGCCCAGTTAGTGTGGGTGACCATTTTATAAATCCAATAGGAATTGATTCCAAAAATAGCCCGTTCCTCGGATCCAATGTTATCCAGTGTAGCTAGTCACCGGGACAAAGTAACCGAGACAGGCAATGACGTTATATGTAATATATAGCCGCTTGACACAACACATGTATTACCGTCAATCTTTCCATATCCGGAGAGACACTACATATTCACAAATTCGTAGCAGTTTCACCTAGGGGAACACGTCCCCATCCAAGCTGCTGACGGAAGTGGCGACATCTTGTGACGAATTCTCTAGTAGCTTTATTTGAAATTCCACGTATACCCATGTTATTTGTGGCGCGGCGGGTATGGCGTGGCGTTAGACACACACTTGAAGCCGGGTTCTGAAATTCAACAACGCAGATGCAAGCCTATTAATACCATTCGATTTTTCGAAAGATGCGATAACAAATCTGACATGAATGAGTAATTATTTTTACCTCTCGTTATTTTTTTTTACATTAACACAGGAGGCCCTGAGGAAAATAATTTTCCTCAGGACCAATGTCATCTGCGATGCTGTGTGGAGGGTCTTTTTGACGAGAGGAAGGAATGAAAATTGGTCTTGAAGAGACCCATGTCGTAGGAAGGAGTAAACACAGAGGCCGGCAAATCATTCCACAGCCGAGCTGTTGAACACAAGAACGAGTCAAAGAAACGACCGTCGAAGTTACGTTATATGAAGACCGAGTTGTTCTGCCCGGTTCCATGACGGTTCATCCTGCGACAATTCATCTGGCGACAGTTCATCCTGCGACAGTTCATCCGGCCGACAGTTCATCCTGCCGACAGTTCATCCTGTCGACAGTTCATCCCGCCGACAATTCATCCGGCGACAATTCATCCTGACAATTCAACCTAACCTAACCAAACCTATAAGTATAAGTATGTCGTATTTTGTTATTCACGCATGCTTCTTCGGAGAGTCGAAATTATTGTTAGTAAAAATTTTTTTATAGCGGATTTCCACTCAAGATGCCTTCAGATATAAGTATATCGATTTTGGTTGTACGGCCGTATATCCTCTTTGCATACTTACTTAATAAAAAATCTTCTAAATGATCAGGCAGGATGAGTTGTCGCCGGATGAATTGTCGGCGGGATGAACTGTCGGCAGGATGAACTGTCGGCAGGATGAACTGTCGGCATGATGAACTGTCGTAGGATGAACTGTCGGCGGATGAATTTTCGCAGAACGAATTGTCGGGTTACCGTTCTGCCTACCCAAAGATATTGGAATATAAGTAGATGTGCTATCTGCTGTTTTTACTATGTGGGTCTGCGCTTCCGGGTGTCGCCGATATTGTTTACCAATTAACAAATAAACTAAAAGAACAAATAATTAACGAATAAACCAAACGAACGTTAAACTAAATGAACGAATTCTTTCCTTATTCAAAATATATTGTTTACCAATATTAATGCACGTTTTCAAAAAATCAACGAAATGAACAATTTCTTTTCGTATGAAAACTACGCTAATTAGCGCGTAGTCCGGCGACAGTTGCGCGGACACCGTAGCATATCTCTTCTGTATTAGAATATCTTTGTGCCTACCCCTGTAAGTTCGTCACGTTATATATTAGCAGTTAAATGATGTTTGTATATTTATAAATAAGCCAATACGGTAAAGTGCACTTGTGGTGTATCAATAAATTATTTGTTTATTACGAGTATTTTCATTTAAAAATTTGGACAACGATTTGGATTATTATTTTGTTATGCAACCAACAAGCAATATAATTTGCCGTATTGTATATGGGACAACGATAAAACGAAATGTAGCGTTTTATGTTGATGTGACAAAACTAACAAGCTGCGTTTAATTATTTATTTTATGGAGGTGTGCTACAGCTTGTTAATCTGCTATTGCTGTTAAAATAAATTGAAACTAAAAAATACGAGTTTAAACGATGTTAAAATGTGTTAATTCACAAAGTAAAATTTATCGTAATGTTTCATTTTCTCTCGGGGATTTTAATGGCCGGCGATAAATCCATACGCAAATACCCTTCTATAAAACTCGTCGTAAGGAGAGAGGTATAAAAAGGGAATAACTGAGGGCATAATGTCCAAAACATGTGTCACAAATTCAAGATGGCGCCGTTTATCAGTTTTATTAGATGTCATAGAAAGGTTATAGCCCCTACCGACGGAGAGGGTAAACTCCGATTAAAAAGCGGGAAGTTAAAGATATCGTGCCTCTTTAAATAATTTAATGGAATAGTACATACCTACCAAAGAAAACTACGTTTAAATTCTTAGAATAGTTTTAAGTTCAGAAAGAAATTATTATAGAAAACTAGCTGACCCAGCAAATGTTGTTCTGCCATATAAATGATAGTTCGATGAGAGGGACGTAGCGCCATCTGTCATTCAACAACATAAATAATTTCGTTCTGTTTGAAATACGAACGACGCCGACACACTGTTAAATTTGTTTATACAAAAATACTAAAACGCCATTAAAAAATGGGAGAGTGGGGGTAGGAGGGTGAAAAATTGGGGCTATATGTATTTTTGATGCCAAACTAAAAAAAATACAAAAATAAATTTGCCAAAAAAATTTTTTTTTTCTGGATAGGGACACCCTAATCACCCAGCGGTATGAAATATACTTTACGACCTATTCTCATATCTACCAAATATAAATAAAAATATTCATAAAAATCAGTCCAGCCGTTTCGGAGGAGTGCGACCACAAACACCGTGACACTAGATTTTTATATATAAGATTAGTACCTATTCTTAATTTTTTTTTTATGTTAGCTCCATACCGGCGACCCTGAGGAAAATAATTTCCCTCTTCTTTGGGGATGCTGTGTGGAGGGTCTTAATTAGAAAAGAAAGGAGAAGAAGTTCTAGGAAGGAAAAGGGTATTAGGGGTGGGTAGAAATCTGGGGGTCAATGTGTCCAGGAGTGACGGACGTATGAATCCATCCCTCCCACTGCGGTGCAAGGCGATGTTCTGAGAGAATACGGCTGGAGAAGTCAAAGGGACTCCCTCAAACTTTCTCTCCCAATCCGGCCTGCCATGCAGCTGGTGGGCAGACGCACCCATCGCCAAGACCCAGACAAATCTCACCCCATAAACCCGGGCATACGTGCTAAGTCACTAAACGTAGCGAACCACAAGGGTGACCTATGGCAGAGGTGTTGGTCATCCAATAAATGGTTCCCGGGGCGGCGGTACACATACCCGCCTCCCAAAATGTTTGGAAATGAACTCATTTTGATTAAAAGTCAGTTACTTTAATTCACCGGTAACGTGGACGTTTTATGTGCGTATCATTGGATAACTACATCAGGGTTTGGCACGATCAAATTAACCAAATACACGATTCGGGTCATGACGAATCGAAATTGCAGAAGAGCACCTATGTTTGAGACCATGTATGAATATGAGTGAAGCAAGGAATGAGGAGTGCGTGTCAAGACGAGTTGTGTCGATGGCCTCTACGCTTGTAGGGAAACGGCATGACGGTTAGATAGTTAGTTAATTAGTTCTTAAGAGGGTATTACCAGAGAAAACCAGAAATATGTCATTTTTAAATCATATTTTAGACGTATTGACTCTCTTCCACAAACAATTATAAATGGGTTTCGAAAGATTGTTCTTTTATCTAGCATTAGCATGTTTTAAATTTTGAGAAAAAATGTTTTTTTTTAGTATAATAAGGTTATACTATAGGTCGTTGGCAGATTTGTTAAATTTTCAAAAAAGATTTTGTATTATACCACACCCATTTCAAATCATATAATCGTGCAGTAAAATAAATCAATACATTATCTGGGTATCGCAAGTTTTAGAATTTTAATTTTAGTTTAAATAAAATCATTAAAAAATATAAACGTACATGTGTTTCTTGACGAAAATCGGTCCGTTTGTGTATTTATTTGCGCACTTACAAACACTTAAGATTTTTTTAACATTAAAAAATGATAAATACTTATAATCAAAAAATAATTACAAAAAGTACATTATTTTAATAGTTTTACCATCACGCCTTTCAGCATTTTTGGATGTAGGTATAAATTAAAGCAAATTTGGAATGAAATAAAATCAATATTGAGTTACAATTTTAAAAAGCTGGTAAGGAGAATAATTAATCCTTCTCATTGTAACCGCCCTGCACGATCGTAAGAACAATTTTAGACGAAATGTGGATTTTCGTCTGCTGGCTGGTTAAACGCTCTTAAGTGTGCGGCATGACCATTTGTAAGACTACATAATTATGTTAACAAAAATCCGTTAAATAATGGAGGGAGAAAATTATCAAAACCAATTAAAATTTTGGATAATGAAAAACTTTCATTATATCTCAAATGAAAAATTAGAACTTGGTAAGGATCATTTGAAGTTGACATAGAATATATTTATATTCATTCCAAGTTGAATTCGAATCGAAAAGGTACTTCCTCAAAGTTATAGAAATACAGGAAAGTCGACAAGCAGATAAAAACTCACAAATATCCGATGTAAAAACTTTGATTAATTTTAGGAAGTTACAAGTATAAGATATCTAACTATGTATAACGTCACGGGATAAGTATTTATCGGCATGAAATTAATTTTTATTCGGTCTTTTATTTGACTTTGGACAAAAGCTAAACATAATGAAAATCAGGTTCAATAATTGAGGAGCCTAAATTGTTTGAATCTACTTTTAATTTGCAATTTTTCTCGTCTTGCGGAGCCTGTATCTCGATTGGTAATAAGCAATAAGTAATGACTTACTGACCATTCATTCCTGAGGTTATTTTAAGTAAAAAATTTAGGTGACATTATTATTTTACAGAAATAAAAAAAAAATTACAGATGGAAGATTATCTTTCCTGGAAACTTTATTCTGAACTACCGCGCAGAAAATAATTTATGGTATTGAATATTTTTTGAATTTGCAGAGTACAATAAATGATGTTTAGAATATATAATAATATGGTTCCATGACAGATACGCTGACAATTGGTCCCATGACGTACTTGTATACAATGTGCAGTCGCTTTGGGGAAAATACATTATAGCTAATTACACAAAATATGACTTAGTGACCCCATAGGGATGTGCTGAGAGGATTGACTGCAGAGGTGATTGTCTTACCTTTTCACTTACTTACGGGAATGGTGTTTCATTTTCTTTATACGTGTGAGAGAGCATTATTATATTTTTGTGTTTTTTCTTTGGAGGGGTGCAGACATGCGTTCACCGTTTGTCTCATTTTCGACTGTTGACATTTAGTGTGTAAGAAAAAGAAACAGCATTATATGTAGGGACAAAAGCAAAACAATCAGCGCATTGACGTTTGACGTTTTTAAATTTTTGAAATTTACACACTATTCAATATTATACTTATCACAATATTGTTGCAGCTCATTGAAAACATGAGAATTCGTTCCATACAAAATGTATGAGGAAAAGAATTTTCTACATAATTTATTTTTTTGTGAATTTTTCCGACGTTTTAATAGGTATTCTGCTATTCGGGAGGGGACAAATCCAACAAACATCAAAGATGGTAAAAATCGGTCCGGCCGTTCTTGTGTTAGAAATGGCGTAACTAACCCGACTTTATTTTATATATTAAAAGATGTGGTTTCGGGGGATCAATTGTCGGGTGATCGACTGTAAGGTCACCATATAATATATAGACTCGTGGTAAAAAACTCAGTGCTAAACCAAAGACAAGGCAATTGTATTGTCGTAGTTTCGTAGTTTTAGTACTCAACTGCCACGCGTCGCGTAAGGTCATGTCCTGCTGTAAGTAAATTGTATTAAAAATCGCCAAAATGCCGTCATGTGTGATGAGAAAATGTTTCCATTAAACGGCCGACACTAGTAAAACCCAAGTATTTCATTCATAAATAATCGCAAATTATTTATAATTATAAAAATTCAATTATTGTTGCGATTGTTTCCCGAAGATTTTTAGCGGCATTAGAGAAAGTGAGAAAACAAACGTAGCAAAACCAAAGTATTAGGACAACCTAGAATAAAGGATAATTACAATTAAGAATACAGGTCGATTCATACTGCATTCCGTATTCATCTTAATGTAGGAGAGTAAGGACATCTTGGCATATATCTACGTATGTCGTTCATAAGCACACATTCTTTGAAAGTCTATTCTTATTTGTTCAGATGAAACTGTGATGTGACATTATAATTTAAAATAAAATAATAAGTATGTAAACTCCACTTTTATTTTTTATATACTTTATGCCGACCGTGTTTCGCTACAACCTTAGCTTCTTCAGGCCTTGAAAAAGCAGTAGAGTATTTTACTAGACTGAATACTGCCTTGAAAAAGCTACGGTTGTAGCGAAACCCGGCGGCATAAAGTATATAAAAAATAAAAGTGGTATTTAAAAAGTTATTATTTTATATTAGTCTGTTTTCATCACATATAAATAACTTTTAAATTAATAATTAACCTAAAACACAAGGGTAATTCTTACTTGCCGCATTCTATCTTGCATTTGTGAGACATTGGCTAGTCTAGATCTAATGTACAAATCTAGATCTATTGTATAACATTTCAGATATGGGGTTCCATTAAAGCCAGAGTAAATTAAGCCTCTCAAAAACTGGGCGTACTGTACAGGACCCGCAGATACTTTAATAGTACACAACTGCTAACCCTGTACAAATCACAAGAATTTGGTGGCCACCTCTGGTCTGGAGCTCCAAAATACCTGAAAAATACCCTCGACTCTTCAGAAACGGGCGGTCTGTTTGATAGATTCTCCCATCTTAACAGACAGATTGCAATCTTTAGAGCACAGGCGTCGGGTGGGAATGCTATCCTTGTTCTACCGTTATTACAATGGAAGAGGCTCCGAGGAACTAGCGTCATTGATCCCTTTGGCACCGGTGCATAGTCAGGAAACACATGCCCAACATATCTACACGAGAACGGGTCGTTTCTTCGAACGATTTGCTGGCCTCTGTCTCTACAAGACCAATGTTCATTCCTTCCTCTTCTCAAAGAGACCCTCGACACAGCATCTCAGATGACACAGGCCCTGAGAGAAATTATTTTCCTTAGGGCATCCTGTGTGGAGTTAATGTAAAAAAATGTCAATGGCGCAATTTTTAATGCTGAAAAATTGTTGTAATTTAGAAAACAAAGCATTAAATCGGAGTCGCCTCGCCCCAAAATCAAACTTTCAGTCAGGCTCTGTTGCGTATAATAGATATTCGGCCCCTCATTGTAGCCAAAGTTTGGTGATAATTATTATTTCACCCCTCAGAGCGACCGAATTATTATCTGTGTTTTACAAGAATGGCAACTAAAAGGGAGCCATGGAACTATTAAAATTCATAGAATAACCGAGAGTTTTGGGTTGTAAAGGGTAAACAAACTTACGGTTACAATAATAATAGTTTTTGCTTGCATTAAACTTTGTGCGATTAAGCCTTTTGCAAATAGATTATTTCTTTGTTTTAATTTACGAATTGTCGAAATGAACTCGATCTCTATTTACCAAGAACGCTTATTACACGAACCCATTTACGATAAGTTTTATTAACGTGTATTTAATTTGATTCTACCGTTGTGAATCTTACAAATTTTCTGCTTACTGGTTTACTTCATGGATACCATAGTCCTACTGGCTCCAGACGATCGGGAGCAGTTGGGATTTTGGTGCGATATTCACATAATATATACATCTCACGAGTCAAATTAATTCTATTTGACAGTGTAGATTGCGGAGTTTGATGGTTGTCGTAGTATGGGTACGTTCCCTAATGTAATTTTTTTTGTGAATCCAAATATTGTTGACAGTTCTTCCCTTTTTTATTACTATGCACTTTTTCATCCACTTTGCCCAAACAATTTTATACTAAAAATAATTTAAAATACAACAATCTATGTATTTACCTTCACAGTTTAAAAAATTAATAAAAGTTGGGTTACTTTGTTTGAATTTTGTAAGATATAATTTATCAACAAAATGCGAAAGGTTAGCGACAGGCAAATCATATGTTTATTATAAGCACTCATCTACATTGAAAAAAATCTTCCGAGAAAAGATAATGCCGCCAACAGGACTTGAACCCGTATCCATCTGATTGCCGGTCAGGTGCTCTCACCACTGATCTATGGCGGCTTATCTAATACCCGCTAAATAATTCAATATATACTAGTGTTTCATTCAACAATTACTGCTTATTACATTTTCCCACCTGAAAACCAGCAACTTTATTTTTGTGAGAGAGGCATTGTTAGTGCTAAATCTCTCGCTAGGTGGTGTCGAGACAAATTATGTCTACATTCAGGCTGATAACTATTGCTTATAATAATTGTTACCCTTTGTGTTGCGCATAAAAATCTTGTCTTAAACGTTAGTTTATCAATTAAAAATAATAATTATATGTTTATTATTAGAATATCCCACCATAGTTGTAAGGGTATTCCGAGTAATTGATAATAATCAGTGGCAGAAGGGTATTTTTAAAAAAGACCGTTAACACTGCCAAACACATTAAAAATTTACATCTCACTAAACAGAATCTAAAAAAATCGACGTCCTGATGACCATCTGACATATTTCAAAGAATTGGGAAATTGGGTTATTCCCATATTACTGCTGAAAGCCTTCACATCGTGACAAAGTGGCCTATCTGTAAGTGAGTAGAACCAGAGATGTACGAGGCATATCCAGAAAGTACGTGCACTGTTTTTTTTTTTGAAAAAGTGTATTTGAAAAAAAAAATACAGGATATTGTTGATACACTTGTTGACTATTTTTCCAAATAATTGCTAACCCGTTCAATGCATGTGGCACAAGTTTCTTTTGCCCTTCTCGAAGAATTCTCCCGCCAGCTCCTTCCCCCTCTTCAGGGTCATTTTCTGCACCTGCTCGTCGGTTGAAAATTTATTTTCATCCATACATGCCTTTAGGAAGGTGAAAAGATGATAATCTGAAGACGCCAAGTCAGGGGATTACGGGGAGTGGTTCAAAACATCCCAATCAAACGAGTCCATGATCTTATTGGTGGCTAAGGCTTTGTGAGGTCGGACGTTTTTGTGAAAAAGTCACACTTCTCTGGTCAGCATTCCCCTTCTTTTGTTTTGTATGCTCCTTTTGAGTTTTTTCAGGGTACCCGATATTGTTGTGCATTGATGATCTCAACCTGAGGCCGAAATTTGAACAAAATGATGCCTTTTCGGTCCTAAAACACTGAGGCCATGATATTTTTTGCCCGAAATTGTGGTTTTCAATTTTTTCACAGATGGAGTATTGGTGTGACGCCACTTTGACGACTGTTTTTTTCCCAGGCATGTAATGAGTCACCCACTTTCATCTTCAGTAACAATAGAGCTCAGAAATCCTCACCTTTTTTTCTTGTAGGTGTTATTTCTTCCATGAGTAAAAAGCAGATCACAGCACTTAGCGGGATTTTTTGCCGACAACTTTCACGCAACTGGACACTAAAACGTGAGTTTACATACAAAAATATTCCTGCGATGCTCTTTCTGGTCAGGAGACCTTCCTGTACCACTAAGTGTTGCCAACCCTCAAAAAACTAAAAACCTCCGCCCGTTGTGGTCACAGTACACTTACTTTCTGGATATGCCTCGTAGATACGAGTACGGCCTGGAAGGACGCATCTCAAATTGTAATTTCGATAACTAACCTCCCTAACTCAAGATACACCCATTAGTGGTGTACTTTTGAAGTGAAAACTTCTTTAGCACCGTTGTGATTTGAAACTCGGTGAAATGGAAACGAGCGACACTAAAAAGAGACAAACACATCTACAGGATTTAACCTGCGAGAGAATGAGATATAATGCTAAAACGAGATATAATGAAAACGGCTACCATCTTGTTTGTGCAGAGATTGGGGAAAATCTACGTGGTGCTCGTAATTCTCAATGGAAATGTAAAAAATGTTCAAAAAATTTTACGAAAAAAAAGAGCAAAAATACGATATGTGATATGAAAATAGATCAAGAGCCATCTAGCGGCAAATCTACCAAGCAGCTAACCCAACCTTCTAAATCGGCAGTCGAGCAGTCAACAGACGAGGAGAAATTTCCTTCCTCAAACAAAGATGGCGCAAGCGGTTTACTTACGTCGAATTATTTCATTATGGAACTAAATAATTTCAAAAAATCCATAATGGATTTTGTTGAACAAAAATATGAATCAATTATCGCACAAAATAAAGAAATCCTTGATTCAATTAATTTTTTAGCGGATCAGCAAGACCAGCTAAAAAAACGCATAACTGAAATTGAATCCTCACAAGAAATTATCAATACTGATATATTAGAATTAAAAAAACAAAACGCTGTATTAGAAAAAACTACTTCTCTTCAGGACGACAAAATTGACCGGCTGGAGTACATTACACAGATGTGCAATATCGACATCAGAGGCATCCCTGAAGCAACCAATGAAAATATTATGGAAACTCTTAAAAAAATATCAAAAATCATTAATTACGGAGAGAACACGATACCTTTACAATCTGAAATTAATAAAATGTACAGACTAGGACCAAAATTGTCTGAAAAAAATCCCAGATCTATAATAGTGTCGTTCAAAAGTTTAAATCTCGAGATGACTTCCTACTCAAAATCAAAGAATATAAAAAATCCTCTACCTCCAGTTCAAGCAAACTCAATACAGCAGATTTAGGGCTATCGCAAGAAGCAAAACGGATTTACGTGTCGGATCATTTAACGCAAAAAGGAAAATTCCTACTCTCTCAAACTAAAAAATTTGCCAGAGATTATAACTATAAATACTCTTGGACATCCTCGGGGCGCATTCTGCTAAGACAAACGGATACATCCAAAATTATTACGATTAAAAACATCATGGATCTCGATCGAGAAAAACGTCAACAACTGTGACAGATGATAAAAAGTACCTCAACATTTACTTCACCGATAAACGAAAATAATCCGGCTAATATCATTTTCACCGCAAGTTTTCATATTATGCGTTTTTTCTTTGTCTTTAAAAATAATGTATTAATTCATAATAATTCATTCTTACTCTTTTTAGTAGTTCTTTCATGCAGCAACAAAATCAGTATGAAAATTGTTTATATCAGTATTAACTCAGTATTAATTTTTATTAATTAATAATACTGTCATTAAAAGTTTTTATTCGAATATTACCACTATCTACAATTCACACACACTAAGTATAATACCTAAGATTTATCAAAATAATTCATTCTCTAGTAACAGAAAAAATATTACAAAAATTACAAATCTTACAATTAAAAATTCTAACCTTACTCTTCCTCTAACCAAAAAAAATCACGCTGTTTTAGTATTCTTTAAGATAATATCAGTTTACTGTGTAAATATTATTCTTCATGCATGTTCTCGTAGGAATCTGAGTATTAATACCTTATTTACTCACTGTTGGATGCTCCTATTTTCTGTAATATTCTTTTTATTTTGGTTAACTATTATTATACTCACTTGTATTTACAGAATTTACATTAACTACAAATGCTCGAGCTCTGTCAAAATAATGTTTTTGTATTTCCCAAAAACCATTACTACTGTTTTATTTACATATTTTTTAATCATACTTTTGCATTTTTCACATGTTACTGTATTTAATTATTGTTTCTTATCACACCTATCAATGCAAACCTACTTATGGTACCAAAGTATTATCGCCAAAAGTACTTACCTAGCTATTATCCACTCCATTGTTATAATATGCTTTATGATTGATAATTATGTAAACATTTCCTTCGCTTGTTTTTTATCGGAACATACCTACATTTTCGAGAAGATTTTACGAACTCAAATTAATGTACTCCCACTATTATTCTTATTATTATTATTAATTACATCGCATGTTATTTCTTGTTGTTTTGTGAATCACACCACCAAAAGCAATATGTATAAAAATGTAATTTTCTGTCTTCAATCAAGCCAATATATTTTTAACATTTATATGCTCAAAACTGTATTCTTACTTTCTTGTATCAGCATAATTATTATAATAATTGCCTATCTAACTTCTAATTATTCCTACCATATTTCACCTTTTTTGGCCAAATCTCAAGCCTTTTTAATATTCCTTAAGAAAATGGTAGATCACTCCATACATATTTTTTCACTCGCATGTTTTTATAAATTCAACACCATTCATAATGTTTATACCGAAAACAATGTATTCATACTTTCTGTAATGGTTCACTCTGGTATTAACATACTTATTCTCACAAAATATAATGTCATATCGTATTATTCGACATTCTTACTGTATAAACCAATAATAACATTTTTATTAACACAAATATTCCTCACCAGCAATAATATCTTCAGTCGCTTCTCTACTCTAGGTTTACTGACAACATTTACAACATTTATCTCAATAATAAATAAAACTTGGAAAGAAATCTACTGCAAATGCAAAACTGAAATTTACTCAAGCTCCGTTCTAATTACATCTTTGCACATTCCAAAAATCATTACAACTTTTTATTATATTATAACGTACTTATTGCACTCATATCTTTCCCGCATAATCACTTACCATGTTCTTATCTATTTATCAAACTTACCTATACTCTATCGACCTGCTCGTTCTAAAATTAACTTTTGCTTAAATATTCATTTTTTTTGTTTTTTTTTGTTTTTGTTTTTTACAAATAGAAAACTATGGATTTAGAAATGAATGATATCAATGTACAAATAGAAAATCATGGTAATATAATTACCTCTGAAACTAATGTTGCATCAACTTGTATAGATACACTAAAGCCATATACACAATTAAAATTATTCTCTACAAATATTCGCAGCATAGATAAGAACTTCAACAGTCTACTAGTAACGCTTGCTGACTTGAATAATATATTTGACATAATAATTTTAACAGAATGTTGGATCAAATCAAATTATACTCACAAAAAAATTACAGGATTTACTGTTTTCAATACATTGAATAACAAGACACAGTCAGATGGAGTAATCGTCTATGTAAAATCCGATCTCTACCCGACCATCTCTGAATTATCCGTCGACAATGCCAACTGCCTTAAAATTAAAATAAACCAGACCACCATTCTTGCACTATACAGGTCACCTAAACAACAAAATGTTTCAGCCTTTCTTAAATCTTTAGACGTGGCATTATTGAACTGTAGAACAAATGAAGAACTAATGGTAATAGGCGACATTAACATAGATTTACTTAAGCCCATGTCAACACAAACACTCGACTATAAAAACCTAATGACTCAATACGGGCTTGTTTCTTATATTAATGTCCCAACTAGAGTAACCGACATGACCAAATCATGTATTGACCACATATTCCTAAGAACAAAAAAAAATTCTAAAGGAATTGTTTATCAATCAACTATAACTGATCACTTCTCAATAGTAATTGGCCTCATGAATAAAAAATCCACTCCCATTACCTCATGTGAAAATACATTAAAGACTACGATCAATTTTGAGGAACTAACCTCCAAAATTAAATTAGAAAATTGGCTCTCTGTTGTAAATTCTTCAGATGTAGATGTTGCATTTAATAAATTTTCTGAAATACTATTGAAACATATTCAGGCTGTTACCGTTGAATCCCCTTTGAACAACTCAAAAAATAAAAAACTAAAACCATGGATAACAGATGGTTTAATTTTTTGTATTAAAAAACGGGACAAACTCCACAAAAACTTAATTAACAATCCAAATACACAAGCCCAAACATTTTATAAAAAATACAGAAATATTTGTAACAATCTCATCAGAATCACTAAAGAAAACTACTATAAACATAAATTGTCCAGAGCCGGTAATAATAATAAAAAAATTTGGCAAATTATTAAAGAAATATCTGACACTGACCATTCAACACCAACAATCAATAAATTAAACATCAACGGACTAGACACTTCACTAAAAGTCGACCCTGACACTGTGACCAATCACATAAATGAATATTTTTGTAATATTGGAAAAAACTTAGCATCACAAATTTTAAATAAAACATCTACCGATGAAAATGCTCTTGCCAACAATATAAATATCTCTGCTTGTGAAACAAACAATTCATTCACACTCAACCCCACCAACTCTGCTGAAATTTCACAAACTATAAAACAACTAAAGCCCTCCCATTCATGTAATCATGATAAAATATCCTCAAATATACTCAAAATTATTGAACCTTTTATAAATCTACCACTGGAACATATCATTAACCTCAGTCTCGACAAAGGTATATTTCCGTACAAACTAAAACTTGCTTTGGTCCAACCAATTTTTAAGTCTGGAACTCCTACTGAGATATCAAACTATAGACCTATCTCCATTTTATCATCACTCTCCAAAATCATAGAAAAAATCGTAAAAAAAAGACTTACTGACTATCTTACAAAATACAATATTCTCTCGCCTAACCAGCATGGGTTCAGAGAAGGGCTCAGCACAGATTCAGCTATTCTAGAATTAACATCACACATAACAGAAGCCCTAGACAAAGGTGATAAATGTCTGGCAATATTTCTAGACTTAGCTAAGGCATTTGACACAGTCTCTCGTCGAATCCTCCTAGCTAAGCTTCATAAAATTGGAATAAAGAATAAGGCATTTGATTGGTTCAAATCTTACCTAACAGACAGAAAGCAATTTGTTAAGTTACCATCATACAAATCGTCTCAACCTATCAGAATCAATTTTGGTGTACCACAGGGCAGTGTACTCGGTCCAATACTTTTTCTCATATACGTTAATGATTTATGTAGATTAGAAATTGATGGCAACATAATCACCTTTGCCGATGATACTGCCCTGATACTAAAAAGTAAAACATGGGTAGAAACTTTTCATAAAGCGGAACTAATTTTGCAAAATGTTAAACAATGGCTGGATGATAATTTACTAACGCTAAACATAACCAAAACAAAATACCTAACATTCAGTATAAATAATCCAAGTCAACCCTCAAGTAATCATGTATTAAAAATACATTCTTGTAGTAATATATCCAGCTGTTTATGCAATCCATTGGAAAGAGTAGACTCCATCAGATACTTAGGCGTAATAATCGATAACAAACTGCGATGGGAAGAACATGTAATTAACGTCACAAGCCGTATAAGGAAACTGGCTTATATCTTTAGATCATTGCGCAATATACTACAAAAAAATACAATGAGAACAGTATATTTTTCCCTGTGTCAGTCAATCTTATCGTACGGTATAATTATCTGGGGAGGATGCTCCAAAACTGTATTAGATCCATTAATAAAGGCCCAAAAATTAATAATACGGACTATTTACAGAGTTCATTACATACACCCCACGAAAGACCTATTTAAAGACTTCAAGGTTCTTAATGTAAAATCCATATATGTAAAAAATATTACCTCTTATTTTAAATTCAAATTTACAAAAAAAAAAAATATAAATTCAAAATACAACACAAGATATTCAAACCTATCGAATTATATTATTCCAACAACAAAAACTTCAATGGCCCAGTCCCAGTTCAACTTTCTTGCATCTAAAATTTTTAATAATTTATCATTTGAAATAAAGTCCAAAGACAAATATCTCACTTTCAAAAAGGCGCTTACTGACCTTCTGATGAGTGACAATGACAATGTTTATAACCTGTTTCACATACTAAAATAGTTATTAATTATTAATAGTTAAAAGAAAACAAAACGTAAGATATAATAATGTTTTATTACTAATGTTTTTGGGTTATTTGTCATTCAATTTATTCAAAATTAAAAACGGTTTTTGCAAATGCAAAATGATTTTAATGCAAAACGGAAATTTTCTAACCTTCGGAACATCCCCGATATGAGAGGTTAAACTTCCATATTCATCGGTTAATTATCATATTTAATGTCATATTTTATGTTTTTACCCCGCTTATAGCTCAATTTGACATAATTTTTCTTATAAAAGTAATGCTTTATAATATTATGATGTTTTAATTTAAAATCACTTCATTAATATGTTAAAAAATAGAATTATACCAACGCATATTGTCGAACAGGCTATGCCTTTTGTAATCTTTTTTGTTTCCATTTTTTGTATTATCTTGTATTTGTATGTTTTTTTTTTAATAACTGTTACAATGAATCAAAACTTTTCAATAATAGAAAGAGTATATGCCTGAATTATTTATTGTACATATTTACATTGTATTCATTTATCTATTTATAAAATAAGAAATATATATAGCAATAAGCTGCACATCTCACTAGGGCATTCCTGTATCGAGATGTGCAGTTTTACAACAAAGTTTTACAACAATGTAGTTTTACAATAATGTAATTTAAAAAAAAAAGATAAGAAAGAAACATACACATAAACTTAATAAAAATATTATAATAAACCTACAAAAGCAGCATGAGTACAGTTATTCAAACATTAATAAATAATTATATTCTGTCACCATGTTAGAAAATAACACCTCTTTTATTAACATATATCTCAATACTATTTGGAAAGATACTTACTGCAAATACTCAAGCTCCATTCTAATTACACCTTCATACACTTCAAAAAAAAAAAAAAAAAATTACAACTGTGTGTAAATGTGTTGGTACTGTGTCCATGGCCGTATATATACATATTCATGTATTCATGTACCTAGACGCATATATATGTGTAAGTGTGTGTGTGTATATGCCTATGTGTGTATGGATGTGTTTTTTTTTTTTTTTTTTTACATGAGCTCCACGCAGGAGGCCCTGAGGAAAATAATTTCCCTCAGGGTCTATGTCATCTTTGAGGATGCTGTGTGGAGGGTTTTTTTAAGGAAAGGAAGGAGAGGAGAGTTCTGGGAAGGAAAAGGATTTAAGGGGTGGGTAGGAATCTGGGGTTCAGTATGTCCTGGTCATCCGCCTTCAAGACCGAGACAAACCTCACCCCATGAACCCGGGCACCCCTGCTAAATCACCAAACGTAGCGAACCACTTGGGGTGACCTATGGCAGAGGTGTTGGTTATCCAATAAAGGTTCCCGGGGCGGCGGTACCCATTCCCGCCTCCCAAAGTGTGCACCTGTATATACGTATGCGTATGCACTCACACATATAAATTTTAAAATAAGGATATGTATCTTCTCACAAACTTATCCTTACCCAATTCTTTTTCTCTTTACTAGTTTTTTATTATAACTTTACCAATTTTCAACATCATTACATTACTAATAGTTCCATATGTTAACAATAGACTTCACTTAAAGTAAATATCCTCCATTGTCACCATGAAACAGGCAGCCGCCTAGTATGGTGATTCAATGTATCCAATTCTATGTAAATGTCTAATTATGTAACATGTATTTAAATAAATAAATAAATAAATAAATAATAAGCGCTCTAATATAATCTTTGTGCAGTGCTTGGTAGCTCCCCACTCTTGTCCACTGTAGTTTTCTGAAACTTTCACTTCTACCGCTTGTGAACTGAATACTTGTAATTAATAGTAATATATGTATAGTGTAGTGTTTGGCCGAAAAAGATATACCAATTTTGAAAAAAAAAACTTTTAATTAGAAATGCAATCAGCAAAAAAGCGCTATTTTCTACAAGAGACGATTAGCTACATATCATTTTACAATGCACGATCTGTATTCGAAAGATTGTTTCCTATGTTCTGAGCATGATTCTATAAGCCGAAGGGGTGCATCTGAAATTTCAACTTTCCTAAACACATTACGTACATGTTTTTAGGAACATTTTTAGGAACACATTGCTTAAATGTTTTTAGGAAAATTGAAACAACTGACACAAAGGCAAAGATGCACACTACTGCACTACAGAAGCTTACTTGCAAAGTCAGAAACATCCTTGGAGTAATAGACTGGGAGAAAAAAACCCTAATATGACTAGTTACATAATTTTTTAAATTCAAATTTCACCCAAACATTCCGAAGTTACGAATAACCCGACAACAATTAAAATCTCCCCTTACCGGCGCAGTTAGCGGAAAATGTTGATTCACCACCGCCAATCCACCAGCGGGCCGAATCGGGAGAAGTCGGTTGAAGGAGACCCTTTGTCCTCTATAGTAGGACTCTCTCGACCCAACCCTAAAGATTCACTCTTTGTACCATTTTCCAACCCAGAATTTCCTCCCTATCCTTCAATTTAAAAGACCCTCCACTCAGCATCCCCAAAGATCTGTGTCAAACACATGTTTTTTGTTGATCTCATTTCAGTTGAAGCATTTCATTTTCTGATGATTTTTTTCTATACTACCACTCTAAACTTAGAGTCGCAGTATAAAGTTATAAATCAAAAGAAATGATCCTATATATTAAACGCAACACAAGAACATATCTCTTGAGTCATTTCTTCCTGTTGGTATCTGTCACATATATTCAGTGCCTCGCCAGGAATGAGACAATATTATGACGTCCATAGTACCATGTACAAGTTACTTCGTTTCACTGCATTTCACTTTATCCCGCTTCGCGTTCACTTACTCTCAACTCACTGATATTTATCCCACGGATGTCCCACCGTATTTATCTTGCTTTTTCTCTAACATGAAATATCTTATGGTTTGTGCAAACGTCCATTCTGAATGGTGAAATATTTCAGGGTATTTTTTTAGGGATGACATTATTCACATTCAAAAGTCCCAACTAATCGCACTCAGTGACTATATTGCTTACTTTGAATTAACTGGTCGTTTGGGATTAGACTAAGTAAAAGCCATTACAATAAATTATAATAATCACAAGCTAAGACCTGTGAAATATAACAGGATGTTTTAAATGTAGGATCGATAATTGCGTGTCAGCTAAAAAGCGCTGACCCTTGAAAATTACGAAATCTTACTTAAAATATCAACGAAAAGAAAAATACATAATATTTCAAATAATCAATTAAAATTATTTTCACTTTAAAAAAAATCGAGTACAGTTTACAAGCGGTAGAAGCGAAACTTTACGAAAACAATCGTAACCAATACTAGAAAAGTGAGGTCATAATCAAAGCGACCAACGAGCGCAGACCATCGTAATTTCCATTTCATATCTCAACCAATAGGAGCCTTTAAAAGTGACGTCATTATCAAAGCGGTCAATGAGCGCAGTTGCGCGTCGAAGGTGCAGTAATCGTCATTTCGGGTTCTGTAGAAGTTTCACTTCAAAAAAATATATTCAACTAAATAATTAATGTTTCGATCTTTGAAAAACTCTTTTCCAATTTTGAAAATGACACTAAATTCGAGTTTATTAAACCGGTGTTACAATCACAGACAGAAAATTAGTATTTTTTCTTAGCATTTCTAAAATAGATCGTCATTAAAAGCAACTTTTCACCATAAATTTTTGATTTGCACGAACGTAGTTATCAGTTCATAATATATTAATTGTTCTGTTAGAAATATGATTTCGATTATTTTTTCTATTATTTTTTATTTCGATTATTTTACCAATTTATGAAAACGAAATAACATTATCTTCCTAAATATTGATAACTACATCTACCTACATAGGATTTACTACTATCTATACGCATTAAAATTAACATACATTTAAAAAATAGATTTTGTTGTTTTTGCAGGAGTAAGTAAGCTGTAATGAGGAACAGAAATAATGTGTGAATTTTTTTTCATAATTTGTATTTGATATTAAGTCTCATCTTTTGTCATTTTGCTTTAAAATACAAGTTTCTATGGATTAGGGTAAAAGTGTGTATTTAAAAATGTTTAAATTTCATGGGTAGAAACCAACGCGGGGTTTCACTTAAGAGCGTTTAACCAGCCAGCGAATGAAAATACACATTTCGTCGAAAGTTGTTCTTACGATCGTGCAGGGCGGTTACAACGAGAAAGATTAATTATTCTCCGTACCAGCTTTTTAAAATTATAACTCAATATCGAATTTATTTCAATCCAAATTAGCTTTAATTTATACCTTCATCCAAAAATTCTGAAAGGCGTGATGATAAAACCATTAAAATAATGTACTTTTTGTAGTTATTTTTTGATTATAAGTATTTATCATTTTTCAATAATGTCTAAATTTAATAAGAATGTTAAAAAAATCTGAAATATATTAGTTTGTAAGTACGCAAATAAATACACAAATGAACCAATTTTCGTCAAGAAACACATGTACGTACATATTTTTTAATGATTTTATTGAAACTAAAATAAAAATTCTACAACATGCGTTTGGTAGATAATGTATTGATTTATTTTACTGCATGATTATATTATTTGAAATGGGTGTGGTATAATACAAAATCTTTTTTGAAATTTTAACATATCTACCAACGACCTATGGAATAACCTTATTGTACAAATAATTTTAAAAAATTCTCAAAATTTATTACATTCGAATGCTAGATAAAAGAACAATCTTTCGAAATGCATTTAGAATTTTTTGTGGAAGAGAGTCAATACGTCTAAAATCTGATTTAAAAATGACATATTTCTGGTTTTCTCTGGTAATGCCCTCTTAAGTTGTTTTTTAAGGAAATAAATAACATTCCCGGGTAACGAAAAACCTGACAATATTTAAAAATCTCCTATTACTACCACAGTAAGCGGAAAATGTTGCTTGTGTCGTAATGAAAGACTTAGCCAGTCGATGAATCATAAATATACCAAACGATGAATTGAACTCACAATGCCTGAATGGAACCCGAACGCGATGCCCACTCAGAAACTGACCTGTCAAATAATTAGGTATTGAAGAAATTGTTTAAAAAATGGACAAAAATCACTTATATTCTTATTACAGACCACAATGTAAAACAATATTCACGTTCCCTTAATCTGCGAGTAGAGATTATAAATAAAGTATTTCCAGCAAATGGATCCTCTTTCAGGTTAAATTATTCATGGGGATATAGTCTGTAAGGACTGCTTTTAGGTTAAAAGCAATTACGGCTGTATTGCTGAATCACCTGATATTTGTAAACCATTTTCACTAAGCATTTGGCCCATTTGCTCGCCTGTGTGAACTAAGCACTCCTGTCTTTAATGACTTTAGTCACCCGCGTGATAATTTTACATCATTTTTACGACCATTTAAACTACATGGATTATATTATTGTTACGGTGCTTACTTTCAAATTACCCGGAATTAGTACCTTATGTAAAAATGGAAATACCGTGGTAATTAAAGGAACATATTTTTTTACATGTTACATTTAATGTGAAGAGCTAATGCCCTACTAATACATTAACATTTTAATAAATCAACCCAAACATAAAAAAAAAAAATGTTTTTTCATTGAACGTTCAACCTAAGGGTGAGTTTTTTTCATTTAACGAGAATTCTAAATGTAATGCTAATTGTAAAAGTTTATAGTAAAAGTCATAGAAATGAGTTTTTTCATTTGATATTTAAAATTTACTTTTACCTACAATTTTACAGGCCAGTAATTGTAAAAGCTAAAGCAAAGATAACCAAATTAGCCACCGTTATCTAAATGTCACTTTAGTGACAGTTCAGAGATAAGGTTATTTTCTTTCTATCTATTTTACGGTATTTGCTATTATAATATATTATCATTATCATCATTATGTCCATAACAAGTGAAAGTTTGTCAAGTTCTAACGATTAACCTAAAATTAATTACATGACATGACGTATTAAACGACATAATATTCGCAGGATTTTCTATCTAATGGAAGACTTGGATTTCGTATGCCGATTTTGCGTTAATAAAGAAACTGCTCGACTTCTGACTATATTAATTGCAGATGTGATATCTACCCCAGTGACATGTAAGTAATAGTTGATTAAGCGAATTACAAATATTTATTCAAATGACATGACGTAAATAAAATGAAGCCTCTATAATTTGTTTCTCTCCTCTGCTAGGAATAATGCTGTTAAACCATCTGAGCAGTTGTTATTGGCTTTGTGGTTAAATGCGACTGCGTCAATGCAAAGAGTATTTGGAGATATTGCAAACACACAAAAAGTACAGTTTAAATGTGTTAAAGGCCATAGCATCACTCAACAAAAATTTCGAATTCAGAAATGTAGGAAAATTATGTGAAATTTGACTGTGTGAGTTGCCACATAAAAAAATATATGAACAATTCCTAATACAAAAATTGTGTGAATTAGATTAGTTATCATGTTGTCGTCCCTGTTTACATTTACCTTAGCAGTTGGCGTCGTGAAAAAACTCATTTTACCGTAAATGTCAAATGTACTGCTAAAGTAACTGTAAACTGCACAGCTAAAAGTAAAGGTAAATGAAAAATCCGCCCTTAGTATTTTACCGGACTTCCTGGTTTTATATTATAGATGTGTTTAATGTTTGAATTGTAGATTATTACTTTGAAGACGTACAATATTGAAATGTCATTATGCCGGCTGTCATTCTGAGAGACAGGCCGGAAGTACGAGACTGGAATCATAGACATTTCTACTACATGTGCAGCATAGACATTAGACAATGACAGTAGACAACAAATTAATGTATAGACAATGTAACACTAAGTAAAACATCAATTTATATTCAATGGTTGGTTGGTAGCCGATTGAACCAATGCCGGGTTATGGACAAATCGAACAAAAGTGGATGCATCTAACGAAGTGGACTGGTTTTCGCCTAGGCGTCGCGCGTCGGGTCGTGGGTTCAATTCGCTGCTAGGTAAGTAGGTCCGCCATCATCAAATGGAAGATACGTAGATAAAATGAGTGATAAATACTTTATAAGTTTTTAAAAATAATTTCAGGATCGGCAACAACGAAATATCTGATAAGTGATAATAAAAATTTTATCGGGCGGGGTTAGTTCTTGCGAGGGAATGATTTGAGGTTAAAGATAAACGATGTACAAAAATGTTGTGGTGTATACGTTTATGTGTGTGTGTGTGTGTGCATGTAAATGTGAATGTGCAACTATGTGTCTGAATTGTGTTAAGTAGTAGTGTTGCGGCGGGGACGAATGCTCCCTCTCAATGGATCGAGGGATCAAATGTTGCGGTATGTTGTGGACTGTATGCGGTTCTTATCTAATTTATTATGTTTCATCGAACTTACCCAGACTACTTCCCACTTCGTTCGGTGTTCGCTGGAAAGGTAGGTATGTTGGTTGGAGAGAGGTTTGGAAGGAAATGGTGATTGGGAATGAACGTTTAATCGCGAAATAATAAGCGAGAATAGGCGACGCGCGGCGATGGTACTTGCGAATAGCTGCGGTTTATGACTTCTGTCGCGGCGTGATTATTAGAACTGTAAAGCGATTCGGTTTTTAGGACTTGTGTCCTCTGCGGCGAGGTGAATTTAACTGAACTAATTAAGGCAGAGGGCACACAATAAGTATTTTCGAAAGAGCCACATGCAACAATAAAGGCGTGTACAAGTAGAGCGATTACAGCACAGAATTTCAGAACACTTTCGCAGCAGCGATTACAGAACACTTTCGTGCCTGTAAACTTGGCCACCCTGACAAATCGGCAATCGCCGAGCACTTAATCGAAACCGGCCATTACTTTGGATTTGTCCCTGAGGTCCTGGGAAGACCCAAAACTCATAGAGCACGCCTGATTCTGGAGGCAATTGAAATTCACATAAATCCTATAAATATTAATAGAGACGACGGAGCTAAGCTCAAGAGTTCTTGGTATTCGGTAATTGACGGTTACATCAAGGCTAAACGCAAAAAACATGTTGAAGTATATTGTAGCGCCAGCTCGTAGAGGAGTGGAGCTGGCGACATGGTATTGCTTCTAAGTAGATAAGTACAAACATCACCCCTAACTATTACACATCTGCCCTGATGATGGACACTGTAACGCTGTCCGAAACGTTGGCTAAAGCAAAAAATGAATGGTATTTATGTTGTGATTGTGTAGAGTGGATTAATATGTTTGTGTAAAAATATGATTGGCGAAGGACCTTGATTTTGTGTTACTATCACTGCTTAAAAATGATAAAAATACATGTTGCATAGAAAGGAGAGGACTCACCGGAAAAGGATAATAACTTGTAGGCTGGCAATGCACTTGTATGCTTCCATTCCCCATCCAACAGGCACAAAACAGTGATAGTCGTGAGGTTCGTTTATTTTATAATACACGGCGGAGTTGGTTTAATGTCGATTGACCGATAGCGGAAGCACAATATGGCTATATGCGGCGGGAGTTTATTGCAGACTGATTAAGATTGTGGGTAAGATTGGCGGGTAGGTAGGAAAAGGAACTTGCAACAATAATTAATACCAATTCCAATCAGTGACAGTATGTATGCGTGCTATGTAAGTATGTGTATGGGCGAAACCAAAGGAGGTAGAGCAACACGGCATAATAACCCAAAAACTAATGACAAAAAAAGTAGAGCGATGTTAAAGTGCGCGTTGAATAAGTTTCTAGTAATGTTTTTCATAAATGACGGCAGGTAGTCAAAAAATATGTCGAGAGAAGAGTTGGGGCAAAGATTATTATATGTACTGGTAAGAATTGTGTCAGTATTGAGAGTTTTGTAACCTCTTTTAAGTTTGGTTAGCTTTTCACTCTTCAGTCCCTATCACGTCATGGAAACTATATTAAAGATCAGACATGAATAATCTTCCCCCAATATGAGTGCAGAATTCTGATAACGCTCACATGTCTGACCTATCACTCTTTCTCATCTGACCCTCTTCAGCTAAGGTAGGTACCCCTCATATCCTTCAGAAGCCAACTCATCATTCTCTCTTCACATTTTTATACGTGCCTACATTACAGACTGCATCTTTCAAGAACATATTTCTTTCAACGAGGTAGAAGATGTGAGTATTAGAAGTTTATTAATGAAAATAACTATGCACAAAAAAATAACATTTTCAACACGAAAACTTATTTAATTCTTTAATGTGAATACCGCACCACGAGTACCACCGGCTTCCGACCGTCAGGAACCAGTGTGACAATATTATACTCGGTTGTGATCTTGTCAATAAACATAGCTAAAGCCATTTCAAGAAACGTTTCAATTCTGAATGCCGGGTTTTCATCAGGGCGATTCTGAGAGTCCCTTCAACTCTGATTAATGAAATTTTCCACACTTGACCTTCAACACAAGAGAATGGTCTGTGTATATAAGAGATTTCGCTAAACCACCCCATCCCCCTTTTCAGCCATTAAAACAGAAATTTAACACTACTTGATGAAATTTGGCACACGACGCTAAAAAACTTGAATAAAATTTGAACTTTTTGTAATTTTGTAATTTCTTCTCTTTGCAAATTACATCTGATTTCGAAAAACTATGCGTAAAGCCCTGCCAACGCATTCTAGCTAAATGACGTATCTACATATAGTTTGATATCTGAATACGAAAGTAGCGCCCCGAAGTAACTTCATGAAAGTAGGTCTAAAAAACAACCCTATACATTTTTTTAATTTAAAAAAAAATATATTTTTTAAATAAACTCCACTCAGGAGGCCCTGAGGGAAATAATTACCCTCAGGACCTGTATCATATTTAGATATGCTGTGTGGAGGGTTTTTTTAAGGAATGGAAGTATAGATGAAGTTCTAGGAAGGAAAAAGGTATGAGGGGTGGGTAGGAATCTGGGGTTCTGTGGGTCCAGATATTCTGCCGCCAAAACCTAGACAAACTATATACTATGGGGTGAACCCCAAGAATCCGGGCACCTCTTCTAAGTCACCAAATGTAGCAACCACCTGGGGTTATCTGGGAAGGGGTGTTGGTTATATAATAAATAGTTCCCGGGGCGGCGGTAACGATTGACGCCTCTCAAACTAAAAACTAGGCCCAAATATCATTATTGGATAAATTGTGGGAATCTAATAACTGTATCAGCTGCACGCAGCTTCTTAAAAGTAACAATAATTAATAAACTTATAAAACTTTATTAAATAAATAAATATGATCTTCACTTAACAGATATGTTGTCATTGTTGTACTTAATTGAAACTAAGGCGGATCGAAAAAAGAAATAGCTCCAGGTTCAAATCCAGATGGCACCTCAAATGTTTTGTCTTTTCTGCGTGTTTCTCTATTTCATTATTATCTTCAGATGCTGTTGAAATAATCCCACAAATTAGATTAACAGCTGTACAGCAAATTGCCAAACAAAAAAATATTTGAAGTCTTCTTCTATTACTGCCGAGAACAACGAGATTATTATTAGACCTGGGGTCCTAGCATGGTCGATCGATATAACCCTATATCAATACGATATCGGTAAAATCCGTCATTTATGGTCAGTTATCAATATGTGCTAGCACGCTCAACAATTGTTAAGGGATATTCCGACCGACGATTGACAAAAGCCTGCCAAATCGTATGCATTCTTGGTTGATAAAACCCCAATATTAATACGAAATGTAATAAATCCGTCGTCTATGGTCAGTTAGCGATATTTGCGAGCACAGTGAACATACGATTCCGACAGTCGGTTGACAAAAGACGCCGTTTTTACCGTGGCTTCCGGAGTGACAGATAAGCTGTCAATGTACAGATTTTTTAAAATAATGTCGTTTGTTACGCAAAATAACTGGCTAATTAATGAGTAGAGGTGAACTAAAAAAACTCTCAGAATTTAAAGAAATCGTATACGAGACTTATAGACTCAGTTATTTCATGAGGCGATCAATTAATTGCTTTCAAATTCGAGAAACGAAATTTGTTAAAATGTCGTTTAGTCTCAAAAAGTATCTACATGCGAAACGCCAATATTTATTTGAGTTCGAATTTCAATTCGAAATTGTCAATTTATTGGTATTTTTCATTTTTACGCAGCACATTTCAAATTAAGAAACGAAAATTCATTAAAAGATCGCCAGTGTTGCCATCGTGTGAGATCGTATGTCGATTCCTTATTTATTTCCCTTCGACGTCGGTCTGCCTATCGATGGCGCAAGCGTGCTAGGGCAATCGGTTCGTTATCGATACGAGATTGTAAATCACCCTGTCGTTTGTTTGACTGGCGATATACCTACGCAACTTTATTAATAATGCATTCTTTCTGCATAATTACTGGTTTATTAATGAACGGAGGCAGATTATCGAAGATTGCAGGATTGAATTAAATCGGAATTCAGACGTTTTCGTTTGACAGTTTCGTACTTACGAATATATCTCGTATTATGGCTAATGATCTCATTGTCCAATTAACTCCTTTTTATTGTCAAAAAATACATGCGGACTTCCTACGTACATTAAAGTGTGTGTATTTAATATTATTATGATATCTCAGCAAAAATCTCGGTGTAAATGGATCTTTAAATGTTCAAAAGAAAAGATTATTAGTTAGTTGTCATATTATTACATTAATGGACTAAGATGTTTTTGACAGGTGTTATAGACCGGGAGCCTGGCTACACAAACACACGTCATCGAGTACACAGATGAAACTACTTTGTAGTGATAATGTACATTTAGTAAGCCTTAAACAAGCTAGTCTGCCGGTGCACATCTTGGAAGGTTCCACGCAGTCATGGAAATAGTGAGCGATTTTTGAAGTAAAACTTCTTTATGCACGCTCGACATGGGGGGTAGGCTGGTGAATGCGTTACGAAAAAGGATATTATATACATTTTATGCGAACGGTAATCGATGCGAACGGTGGGCGAACGGTTGGGCCTTTGGGGGGATGGGAATGGGAATGGGGATGGGGATTGGGATGGGGATGGGTACCCGGCACGCGTTGCAAGGACACTGTAACCTTGGGATCAACTTAACTGTAATGGTTCCATCCTATATAACATTATATACAACGGGTACCCGGCATAAGTTAGTGAAGTTTTACTTCAGTCGTGTGGTCTAAACTAAATAACACTCGTTTTTTTTTTCAAAAAAATTGCGTTATTGGGTACACGAACGGGAATGGTTTCATATGATAAAGGTCGATTAGTAGATGAGAAAATTAGCAGGTCTGCCAAATTGGGATAGAAATTAGTAAATTTTACGTCATCGAGTACACGAATGAAACCAAGGAATAACTGTAGTCTAGATTCTAAACCATCCCATTGAAGAATTTCACTAGTTCCATGACTGCGCGGAATCTGCCAAGAGGCGCGGCACACCAGCTTTTTTAAGGCTTACTAAATGTCCATTATCACTACAAAAGTAGTTTCATCCTTGTACTCGTAAGGTTTGTGATGTAAGATTTATGTACCGGCTCCCGGTCTAAAACTGAGATACCATAGACATTGTGACAGCTACATAGAAAGTACCTCAAGTGTTGCCAGCGTATAACAATTTCTTTTTGATTACCTTACATTGCTTATGAATATCGGTTCGGTACAAAATCGTCGGTTGTTATGCCATGTCGATTCGATATTGTAAAGATAACGATTTCAGTGTGCTAGGACCCCTGATGGGTCCACTTAAGAGGAAGCCATTAGCCAAAAATGTGTATATTCTTAGTATGTCTTAAAGTGTATGTTTTGAAATGTCACTAATATAGATAATAGGCATAATAATTGCTTGGCAAACGGAAAGTGAAAGCGTTCGATTTCAAGCGCAAATGCGGTTTTTATTTATTTTAAGGCTCAATGATACTAAGCGAGTTTACAAGCTCAGAGATGCCGACTCGCAAACGGACTTGCACCTGACTAGCATAAATACCACGTTTTAATGAACTTTCTATTCCGTTCCGCGGCGACGACGCCACTGCTTGTCACGATTATTTTGTACTGGTGAAAGTTAACCATTGTAATTTATTTATTTTTTTATTTCATTTTATTTTTTCTTAAATTCTTACCATTGTGATTTCTAATTTTAGATTTCATTAAGAGATGGAGCCACTTCCGTCGGCATCTCGCAAACGGACTTGCCCCTGGCTAGCATAAATACCACGTTTTAATGAACTTTCTATTCCGTTCCGCGGCGATGACGCCACTGCTTGTCACGAGTATTTTGTACTGGTGAAAGTTAGTGGTGCTGGCGACACGGTATCGCTTCGAAGTAAATAAGCACACACTTCACGACTAAAAATTACACATCTACCGGATCTGCCCTGATGATGGACACTGCAACGTTGTCCGAAACGTTGGCTAAAGAAGGAGGTAGCGCAACACGGCATAACACCCCAAAAACAAATAACGAAAATGCTTTTGGCCGTGAAAATCTTAAAACTTATCTTATTCTGTGATGTTTGAAAGTCGAAATCAGCCGTTTATTGGCAGCCATCTTGAAAAACATAAATAAACTGGCAACTTAATAAAGGCAACTTTTTACTTGTCAACAACCTGCTGGTTAGCAAGTAACTCGTTGACACTGAGCGAGTTTACAAGCTATTCTCTGGGAAATTCACTATCTGTTAGTAAACTCGCTCAGTGTCATCGACGCTTTAGGAATAATTTTACGAGAGAGAAAAATGAGCCTAGTTTTTGGACTGTAATTCGTGGTGGAATTCCATTATATTAGAATTGAAATTAAAACACTTTTGCACTTTCTTCCACTTATTTATTTTCAACAGGACCGGTTTCATCCTACTACGGACATTTTCAGACTGAAATTCTTAGACTATGGAATTTATACAAACTTGTCTCTATATAATGAATGTATCTATTTTGTTAATTTAAGGTACATACAGGTAATTATTAATTAATAATAAACTTTATAATTATCTATAAGTACCTTAAATAAACAAAATAACCTATAATACCTTAAATTAACAAAATAGAAACTTTCATTATATAGAGACAATGTTGTGTACCCCTGCCTAAGTTTGTATAAATACCTCAGCACAAGAATTTCAACTACCTGTCTGAAAATGTCCGTAGTAGGATGAAACCGGTCCTGGTGAAAATAAATAAGTGGAAGAAAGTGCAATACTGTTTTAATTTCAATCCTAATGGAGAGAAAAAGTTAATCAAGGGACAATTACTCGACTAATTTTACCCATAAAGTTGTACTTTTAGAAAGTTTTTTTATTTTATTTTTTATTTTTTTTATTTTATTTTTTTATACATAAATTATAATATATTTTTTACTATAATTCATTACATAATATATGTATATGATGTATCCCCATAAATAAGCAGGGCTTGTGTGTATGGGGGGTTGTTTCTTATATTGAATTTATACATTTGTAATTAAAAAAACGTTTTTGGTAGTTGTCGTTAATATTTTAGTTTAATTCTATTCATACGAAACGATATAAAAGGCATCAATTTATCCAAAGCATTTTTTTGGCTTTTTTAATGTAAACCGATTCGTATTAAGGTTCGACAAAGATTTTTTCAAATATTAATACCTTACAAAAGTTCCAGCTGTTCCCGTCTGGAGACAGTGAGACTTTGGAATCTCCGATTGGCGTACGTTGTGAGGCTGAAGGAAGTGGGGAGGGGAAGAAGATGGGGAAGAGGAAGGTGGGGAAGTTGCTATTCAGATCTGGTAACCAAACAGGGCTAAAGACATTTCAAGCAAACTTTTCAATTCTGAATGGTGGACTTACACCAGGGCGATACTTAGAGTATCTTCCACAGCAACAAATATGGTACATGTTATTTTTAATTAATTAATTGTAAAATAATACAAATTAATCTAATAAAATTTATTTCCTTACGACGAGATTCGATCCCGCGACCATCGGAATGCGAGTCAGGAGTTTTACCATCGGACCACGGATCCGTCTAGTTTATTATTCAGTAGTTTATTATTTAAATAATTATATACGTTATAGTCGTGTACTTTTATATGGTTGTGAGGCTTAAAAAATATGCATATACGTCAAGTGCACAACATTATCTCACTTGAGAGCTTTTAACCAGCCAGCGGCCGAAAATCCCCATTTCGTCGAAAGTTGTTCTTACGATCGTGCAGGGCGGGTACAATGAGAAAGATTAATTATTCTCCGTACCAGCTTTTTAAAATTATACCTCAATATCGATTTTAATTCATTTCAAATTTGCTTTAATTTATACCTACATACAAAAAATGCTGAAAGGCGTGATGATAAAACTATTAAAATTATGTACTTGTTTTTTGATTATAAGTATGGATCATTTTTCAATAATGTCTAAGTTAAATAAGAATGTTAAAAAAATCTTAAATATATTAGTTTGTAAGTGCGCAAATAAATACACAAACGAACCAATTTTCGTCAAGAAACACATGTACGCTTTTTTAATGATTTTATTTAAACTAAAATTAAAATTCTAAAACATGCGACACCCAGATAATTATATTGATTTATTTTACTGCATGATTATATGATTTGAAATGGGTGTGGTATAATACAAAATCTTTTATGAAAATTTAACAAATCTGCCAACGACCTAAGGTATAACTTTATTATTCTAAAAATAAACATTTTTTCTCAAAATTTAAAACACGCGAATGCTAGATAAAAGAACAATTCTTCGAAATCCATTTATAATTACATATATTTGGAAAAGAGTAAATACGTCTAAAATCTGATTTAAAAATGACATAATTCTGGTTTTCTCTGGTAATACCCTCTTAAGTAGATGAAATGGGTTTAATAATAATGTATTATTTCATAGTGCTTTCACACAAATGACGTATTGAATTCAGTAAGTCTAAACTTAAACTTTAATAAAATTTGTTAAAAAAAAATCCATTTTCAACAACCTCTTCAGACTGTTCCAAAAAGATTGTAATAAAAAGAGTTAGATTGCTATCATAAATAATACAGGTGTTGCTTAAAACTTGATAATGTCATGAAAAATTCTGATGTAATGGGTCCTTGAATTTAAGGAGGTCACATACTCCTCGTGTGAAAAACTGGAGAGGTTTTCAAAATTGAATTATTCTGTTCCGAGGAAGCGGCCCAAAATTGTCGCTTCAGGTCTCAAAGGCTCGACAAATCTTTGACATTTATGTCGCGGAATTTTATTATAATGGTCAGAAAGAAAATGTCTGAAATTTTACCTTGGATTTTTGCGGAAAACCCCGGAAAGGACGTGACGCTTGCTGAATAAATTCATTTTACAATATATCTAGGTAAAGTAAGTCTACTCACAACATTTGTTTGTAAAAAAATGCTTACATCGTATTTGATTTTCGCAATGCTTACAGTTTTCCCAACAGAATTACGTTAATTAGCTTTCCAAAGAAAAATGCATCTCGTTTTACAAAACATAAAAGAAAAGCATCGTACGTGGGTTTTCTATTTTGGCTTTTGATAAATTCTTATATCGAACGTTATTAATAGGCTTACGTCTGTAAGGTTGAAATTTAAGAATCTGACTTCGAATACATCACTGATGCCGCGTCTTACACAAAACCATCTTCGTACTTGAGGTTTGTTAAAAAGCTACCTTTGTAATAGAACCGAATTCAAGCAAGTAGTCAATTATGCCAAAAGATGGTGCCACTTACGTTAACAGATCGCGTGATTAGCATCCCTTGGCAGGCGTAAGTACTACGGATTTGTAATTTGTAATACGATTATTATTGTAATTGGTAGTTGTGAATAATAATACCACGCGGCTATACACGGTGTCCGGAAACTCGTAGTACAAGCGGGAAACTGGTAAATCTACATTAGTAGTGTTCAATATCGGTACTTTTACTACCCGTCGGTATCCGTTACTTTCACATAAAGTAATCGTTACTATGTAATCGTTACTATGTAATCGTTACTGATTACTTTGATTACTTTCGGGTAGTAACTACTGCAAGTATCAAATCGTTACTGAATGCTTTGATTACTTTCGGGTACTACCGCTACTGGTATCAATTCGTTACTGAATGCTTTGATTACATCTGACTACTTTCGGTTCCGGATACCGCCGGATAGATACAAATCGTTACATTTTGACGTTTGTGTATTTCGTTAGCGCGGATAGCGTGTACTTTGGTTATGAATTATTAGGATTGTACGTTAGTTATTTATAGGTACTTCGAATATTCTGAAGATTTTGTGTGTTTAGATTTTTTTACATTATCTTTAATCGTAAATTACATAATATTAACACACTGGATTGACGTGTCATTTTCCTTTGAAATTCGAAACGTAATTTTACATGCGTGTTTTAATTTTTGTTTTTCTAGCTTTGAGATAAGTTAATAAAACACTATTATAGGCTGGTGGTAATTTTTTATACATTTTATTTATTATTTATTTAATCTCACATAATGTCATATTATACCTGTGATGATAGATGTTATAGGCGGGCTTATTACTTGGCGGAAATTTCTACAAACCAAATTCATCTTTATAATCATAAAATTAAAAAATAGCGCATATTGTATTATTTTTTTTTTTGTAAACTCCACAGAAATTTAAATCTTATAATGTGTGATAGAATAAAAGAGGTGTTAAAATTATTACTTTGAAAACTTTTTATAGTCGTAATAATATCTAATAATCATATTTTTTACACCGTTCGAAAATTGTAGTAGATACCTACCGTCAAAAAACTTGCATACTTAGTACAAATTGGTAGCAATATAGATATATCAGATAGCAAGGTACACAAACATAAATATCAACTGAAAGCGTTTTTTTCCCGATGTAAACAGTATTTTTTGTCTCTGGCAATACCGTACTTAAACGTCTCTGGTGTGAAGCGCCCCAGCGGCACAAATAGAAACGACCAAATAATCGGTACAAAGTGTGGTTTATTTATGAACAGCTGGTATAGCGTGGAGCGCCTCTTGCGGCACAAATAACAACCAAGTAATCGGTACTGAAGTATCCGCATCGAAAGTAATCATTTCAAAGTATCAATGAAAGTAATCATATCAAAAGTAACGGATACTCTTCGTTTTTAGTAGTCGGTACTTTGATTACTTGGTGAGTACCGATTACTTCAGTACCGAATGATTACTTTTCATGCATCTCTAATCTACATCACATTCGGAGTCGATTTGTGATATAACTTTTTTGATTTGAGCTTACGTTTTCGAGTAAATAGGGTCCGAAGTTGGAATTTTTTTGGTTAAATTTGAAAAAATTGTTCACTAGGGGGTTGATTTCAGCTGTGTAATGTCTTATAAAATGCATCTAAGGGTAAACTGGGCTCAAAAGTTTTTTCAACCCTTTAGTTGCCGAAAAAATGGAAAAATAGAAAAAAATATATATTAAAATCGAAATGCTTAGATCGAAAAAAATAAGTTTTTTGGGTTCTCTACGTGAAGTAGATTCACCAGTTTACCGCTTGTACTACGAGTTTCCGGACACGTTGTATATTACATATGAAGTTATTGACTGTCGCGGTTTTTTTTTTTTTTTTTTTTTTTTTTTACATTAACTCCACACAGGAGGCCCTGAGGAAAATAATTTCCCTCAGGGCCTATGTCATCTGGGATGCTGTGTGGAGAGTCTTTTTGAGGAGAGGAAGGAATGAACATTGGTCTTGAAGAGACCCATGTTGTAGGAAGGAGGAAACACAGAGGCCGGCAAATCATTCCACAGCCGAGCTGTTGAACACAAGAACGAGTCGAAGAAACGACCCGTTCTCATGTGACAAATGTCAACCGTGTACAAATGTTGGGCACGCGTTTGGCGTGTTTCCCGACTATGCACCGGTGCCGAAGGGATCAATGATGCTAGTTCTTCAGAGCATCTTCCATTGTAATACCGGTAGAACAAGGATAGCATTCCCACCCGACGCCTGTGCTCTAAAGATTGCAATCCGTCTGTTAAGATGGGAGAATCTATCAAACGGACCGCCCGTTTCTGCACAGAGTCGAGGGTATTTTTCAGGTATTTTGGAGCTCCAGACCAGAGATGGCTGCCAAATTCAACCGTGGGGCGTACTTGTGATTTGTACAAGGTTAGCAGTTGTGTACTATTAAAGTATCTGCGGGCCCTGTACAGTACGCCCAGTTTTTGGGAGGCTAACTTTACTCTGGCTTCGATGGAGCCCCCATACCTGAGCTGGTCACTTAGGGTTACACCAAGCATATCAATGGAGGGCCTGTTCGGAAGATTGCTTCCGTTGAAAGAGACTAGATTTTCATTTCGATCCCTTTTAGACGTAATCAGACAAGATTGGGTCTTTGAAACATTAAATTCAACGAGATTATTTTTACCCCAAGAGAAAACACTCTCGAGGTAACCGTCCATTCTTTGCTTCAAAGCCCTACAAGCTGTTGGAGTTTGTGAGCCCTTTGGGGGCTTGTCAAACAAAAAGCTATCATGAACTGTACTGTCATCCGCGTAACAGTGAATTGGTGCACATGACAAAAGGTCGTTGATGTGCAACAAAAACAAAGTCGGAGACAGAACCGATCCCTGCGGGACGCCAGCATTTATCGAGTGTGAGGAAGAAGTGAAACCATCGACTACCGTCTGAATCGACCTCTCCCTCAAGAAGTCGGCAATCCACATACACAAGGATGCGGGAAGTCCGTAAGAATGCAGTTTGTTGACAAGTCCTCGGTGCCAAACCCGGTCAAAGGCCTTGGAGATGTCCAGTGCAACCGTTTGGGTCTCACCGAAACGTTCCAGGCATCGCCCCCAAACATGCGTCACATACGCGAGAAGATCACCGCACGAGCGGTTCCGCCGGAATCCGTATTGACGGTCGTTAATAATTTTGTTCTTCTCGAGGTATGTGAGCAGTTTGTCGTTGATCACACGTTCCATCACCTTAGACAGAACTGATGTGATCGCTATGGGGCGGTAGTTGGCCGGGTTGGAGCGGTCACCCTTCTTTGGAATAGGATGGATAACCGCTTTTTTCCAACCAGAGGGCACAGAGCCAGTCTTCAGGGACAATTTAAAAAGCTTCGTCAAAATTGGAGCTATTTCTGCAGCGCACCTCTGCAGTACCAGGGCAGGTATTCCGTCAGGCCCACTAGCTTTATTAACATCAAGCCCTCGTAAAACATGGAGTACTTCCCGATGCCGAATCCTCAGCTTTTTCATACGAAAACCGCAGTGAGGAACCGACGTCGGGACAGCACCTTGGTCATCGAGGGTTGAGTTATCCGCAAACATTTTACCTAATAAGTTTGCCTTTTCGGTGGCGGTGTTTGCTAGTGAGCCGTCAGGTCTGGTGAGAGGTGGCAAACTGGATTTGCAGAAATTGCGACCTATTGAGCTCGCAAGCGACCAGAATTGCCTGCTGCCATGCGGGCATGCAGCCAGCTTTCTGCTGATCTGCAGGTCGTGCTCCAATTTCGACCTATTTATGATTCTCTTGGTTTCCTTTGCCATTTTGTTGTAAGCTGTTCTGTCTTCGGATGTTCTAGATGTGTTGTAGGCTCGGTAAGCCGCGTTTTTTCGTCGCACTGCTTCAGCGCATTGTCGACTGAACCACGGCTTAGAGCCCACACCAGTTTCCTTAACAGTAGAATGGATGAAGCCATCCATCGCGGATGTGATGACTTCACCAATTTCCTGGGCACATCTTGAGGGATCCGAAGTCCGAAAACAGACAGCTGACCACGGAAAAGCATTAAAATGTGCCCGCAGACCGAACCAATCTGCTGACCTATAGTGCCACACTTTTCTCTTCAGCCTCTCGTTTGGTGGTCTGAAGTTTACAGGGATTGATGTCGTCACCAGGCAGTGGTCGGACGATCCTAAAGACGCTGTGACTTCAATCCTGTAACCGTGTGGCACAGTAGTTAAAAATAGATCTAACAGATTGGAACGGTGAGTCTGGACATCAGGAACCTTGTAGGCTCCTGCGGTTACTGTGTCCCGGTGACTAGCTGTCATTGGATCACAGTGGATCCGAGGAACCGGCTTATTTTTGGAACCAGTTCCTATCGGATTTATTAAATGGTCACCAACACTTAAATGGTCGAAGCCGAAACAAAAGTCGCCGGCAGGCAGCGGGTTTTTAACTGCTAGAAATAAGTAATACACTAGGCAAAACTGTTTCAAATAAATTACAACATTTTTGTGCAAACGTTAAATTGAATTAATTTAGCATTCGTCATTCATATAATACTTTTCGTGCAATATGGGAGCATAATTTTTTATGCAAATAATAATTGTGGAAATGAAATTTCTTAAGCCCCGTTGTGATTTCAAATTCGGATGTTCGGGCATACTTATGTATACCTACACCCAAGTATTCCTCCTGTCCGTCGTACCTACCTATCCTTATCTATCTATGTTAAAGTTTGATTTCTAAACGCAAACCTTCAGTGCAATTTTAACACCCGCGCGGCTGTCAGTACAGCCAAGTACTTTGTCTTATCGCGTCGCCTTAAATTCGAAACCCGGATCCGCGCAAGCTAAGTGTTTTCAACCGTGTAGTTTTTCTTTGGTGCATGAGTGTGGGACCCCGGGACATCACCAGCAAGGTAGGATCATCTTGTTTTCGGTTGACAATCTTTTGTTCCTCTTCATCCTTTTCGTTCCCATAGTGGTAGGTAGAGATTTCAGACTACGCGGAAGAGATAACATCTTCCAATAGCTATCGAAACATCGGATGAAACGGAAATGACGCTTTACAGTACCTACGAAGCGTCAGACTGCGCTCATTGGCCGCTTTAATTATGATCTCACTTTTCAAGGCTCCTATTGGTTGAGATATGAAACGTAAATGATGCATTACAGTATCTACGTAGCTTCAAACTGCGCTGATTGGCCGCTTTGATTATGACTTCACTTTTCAAGGCTCCTATTGGTTAAGAATGTGTGGGCGAAGGTTTCACTTCAACCGCGTGCGAATTGCACTGATTTTTTTTTACAACCAACTGTAATACTTGTTTGATGACTTTTGAGGGAGGTATTGAAGGGTCTGGCTTTTCCTGATTACACTCGTTTTACGTATCGTATATCGTTTTACGTATCGTACAGTATACATTATCATATTATCATAGGGTGAGGTTTGTCAAGATCTTGGCGGTCGGTTTTAAGAAAAGATCTACGGTCGGTTTTAAGAAAAGATCTACACAGATACTCAAAGATATTAGACAATATCCGAAATGGTTTAATGGGGAAATCATTCACCTCATACGAGAAAAAACTAAAATGCACCATCTTTGGAAAAAAACAAAATCCGAACATGCCTTAGCTAACTTTAAAACTTTGCGAAAATCAATCAAACGGTTAATTGGTCAGGCCTACACTGAATTTACACGTGAAGCCGAGAACAGTATAATAACAGACCCAACTCGATTTTGGTCTTACACTAACGATAAACGCCGCGGTTGTGACAAACTTAACCACATGGACTACAAAGACAATAAATACGATGGATCTTCTGAGATCGCCGCAGGTTTCGCACACTATTTTCAATCAGTATTTAGCGACAATATCCCCAAACTTGACATATCCTCTATAGCTTCATCGTCATTTAATTCTTTACCTGTACAAATTCATGAAATTAACGATGACGATATTATTACAGCTTTCCATAAGCTAAAACCTAAATACTCCGTCGGCCCAGATTGTATTCCACCTTTAATCCTCAAAAGATATGCAAGTTATTTTATTCAACCTCTAAAACATATTTTTAACCTATCACTTCGCAAAAATATCTTTCCGGAAATGTGGAAACTAACGAAAGTAACGCCTATACACAAAAAAGGAAAAAAGTCAGAAATAGATAATTACAGACCTGTAGCTGTGTTGTCAGCACCCGCAAAAATTTTAGAAACAATAATTTATTCACAGATATATAACCAAACAAAACACGCACTCACCGAAAATCAGCACGGATTTCGTCCCACACTGTCACCTTCAACGAATCTTATGAATCTCACCACCTATATTAATAATTCATTTGAAAATCTTGTACATGTTGATGTGATTTATACAGACTTCGAGAAAGCATTTGATAAAGTCGACCATGATATTTTGTTAAAAAAATTAAGTGACATCGGATTCTCTCAGAATTTCCTCGCTTTTGTGGCTAGCTACTTACGCAATCGTCGTCAGTATGTCAGTTACGGACACCATCTCTCTCACCAATACAAAACTAACTCCGGGATTCCCCAGGGATCGAATCTAGGACCCCTTCTCTTTCTCTTATTCATCAATGACATTGGCAACACCATAAACCACTCAAAATATCTCCTTTTTGCTGACGATATAAAACTTTTCAAAGCAATCAAAAGTTACATCGATTCCATTCTTCTGCAGAACGATCTTGATTCTCTCGTCAAATGGTCGGAACTGAACAACTTACCCTTCAGCATTCAGAAATGCAGTGTCGTTACATTTACAAGATCCAAAGATACATTCCTGTTCCCCTACCACATTAATAAACATAAATTAACACGTAAAAATGAGATTCGAGACCTTGGCGTAATTTTTGAAGCAAATCTCTCTTTCAAATCCCATATATCTGATATTGTCTCCCGTGCCAACAAAATGCTTGGATTTGTTCTTCGTAATTCAAGATCATTTACCAATGGAATCGCAATCCGAAGAACGTATGAAGCACTTGTTCGCAGTATCTTGGAATATAGCTCCATTATTTGGGCCCCTTCTGAGCAAAACCATATTCTCGAAATAGAAAAAGTACAAAAGAGATTCATGCGTTACCTATATATGAGGGAATATATGTACTACCCTTTCCTGTATCCATCCTTATTCTTAGCAGGAATGCTCGATCTTAATACATTAGAAGCCCGCCGAAAAATATTTTTAGGAAAACATTTTTTTAAGATAATCTCTGGAACTATACATAATCCACCTATTTTGAAAGAGATTAACTTATATGTCCCAGACAAGTATACTCGTGGAAGGTCCCATACCCTTTTTTATGCTCCAAAAGCGAGGACTTCTGCCTATCAGAACGCGCCAGTCAACAGAGCGACTGAACTGCTCAACGAGTCTGCATTGACCATTGACATTTTTAACGTAACCTACAGGCAGTTTAACAATTATCTTTTGACGTATGTCACAAAGTAGTGAAACTGACCTTTTTATGTGTTTTGCTATACTTTTTGTCTAATTTGTAATCTTCTCCATAATGTATTGGTGAATAACCGTTTTACGGAGAACATGAAAAATAAATAAATAAATAAATAAATGTGTCTGCCCACCCGTTACGTGGCGGGCCAGATCGAGAGAGACTGGTTGAGGTTTGACCTCTCCAGCCAGAATCTCTCGACCTGTCGCCTTTTACCGCAGTTGAAGGGATGGATTCATACGTGCGTCACTCCTGGACACACTGACCCCCGGAATCCTTTCCACCCCTCATGTCTAAATCCATTCCAGAACTTCCTCAGCATCACCTATTTTCCTCAGGGCCTTCTGTGTGGAGCTGATGTAAAAAAAAATGAAAAGTGCCGATAAGGTGTACGGCAATACTCCGCTTATACGATACCGTAATAGTTATTTATCATTTACGTGGGCCGGTCACTTCCAGACTTCCGGAGCAACCCCCGATCAATGAAATATTTTTGAATTGAAATCATTTTTTAATATTTTTGTGCACTTTATACTTGTCCTGATAATTAACACTGCAAATTTGCACTGAAAATTATGTAGGCCAAGAAAGGTAATGAAGGTTCAAAAACGTTAATTTAACACAAATTTATATAAATACTCGTATCTCCAACCGACCAACTTAAACATTTTATCACCTTACTAATACGTATCGTGGATAAAGCACACTGATACCTACTTTTAAAAAAAAAAAATTTATTATAGCGACTATATAAAAAAAAATTTCATACAAAAAGTAATGTGAAATTAAGTATAAAATATTGTATTTCTTAGTCCTCCTCGCTAGGGGGTTCTGTGCCGAGGCGGACAAAAGTTATTTAAATATAGTTCATTTGTCTTCTATGTCGTTTTTAGCGTCTTCGCTAGTGTTCTCTCATTGACCTCTTTAAGCCATATTTTTATTCTTGATTTGTATTCAATTGGATTTTTTATTAGTTTTATGTCTTGGGGAAGGATGTTATGGAGTTTTGTTGCAAAGTATGTATAGTTTCTTTGTCCAAATGTGGTTTTATAACTTGGAATATTTTTTATATAATTTTTATTCGATCTAGTGTTATGCATACACGGTCTAGTAGAGGATTCATTCTTTTTGAAGAGCTTCAATAATATATTTTTGGCATATATTTGCTGTACATTTGGTACGTCAAAGTTATTGAAAATTTCAATTGAAGGCGTTCTAATTGGTACTTTCAATATGGTCTTTATGATTCCTTTTTGAATCGTATTCAGGCTGTGTAGGTACGTATGTGTAGCAGATCCCCATCCTATGATCCCATATTCAATTCGAGAATGACATAACGCGTAGTAGACCTTTTTCATATCCTTTTTATTTAACACGTTTCTTAGATTTTTAAAGAAATATATAAGGCTTGTCAGTTTTTCCGTAATACCTTTGATGTGTAGGTCCCATCTAAGATTTTCGTCAATTATTCCTCCGAGATATTTTATGTTTTGTGTTTTTTCGATGACGGGGCAGTAACATTGTATATTATTACATAACATTTCAAAATGTGTGTAAAAACAAATAATTTTCTTGAACAACGAAATCATTCCCATAATATTGCCAAGGAGTAAATAAAATCGATTCAATCGCATATTTACAGGATTGGTAAATAAGTTTCATGAAGAATTTTAAGATTTCACTAGAATTTGGAGGTTCAAACAAAAACGACTCCATTATAACCAGAACATTCAATTCAGACGACGTCGTCTCGGTAAAACGTTTTTTCAGTTAGTTTTCATGGCGCAATAAACCTTAGCGCCTTTTTTCAAACGAGTCAATTTGATCTCAGACAAAGCAGAAAATGTCTCGAGGGACTGAATTATATTGGACAGAAAGATGAAAAATTCCGCGTTTTACTTCGGGTGTGGAAGCAAAACGAGAAAAGAAAAGTGGAAATAATTACTCTTTGACTGCTTTATTTTTACGTTTCAAGTGGGTGGTGAAATATATAAGTAAGTATTACAATTTTCATCCATCATAATTACTTTGGTGAAACGGCAAAGCTTCCTTTGTTTGTTTTAAAGTAAGTGTTCTGCAAATTATCAACCAAATTAATCAGAAGATTTTAAGGCGCAATTTATCAGAAGGCATTAGCATAAAGCGGACGGTTTAAATATTGCTTTTATTTGAATTTTAAATTACTCCTGAACCTTCTCGAAATCGTGGTATTTATTTCTTTGTTGGTGTGTGAGTTGTTATGTTTATTATAGCTTCGCTATCAGTCTTCACTCGAGTTTCATTTGTTTTGTCTCATTATTTTATTTTTTATTTATTTGTTTATTTAGCACAATATATTATACATTTATACACATTATTTATTAAATTTTAACTGCCCAACTAGAAGTATTATCCCGTTTTAGGACAGTCAAATAATTATTGGATATGAACATGTGGAGAATGATTTGTACAAAAAAGAAAGAAAATTGCTGAAATAAAAAGAATATTAAATAAGAATATAAAATAAAATAATTAAAAAAGTTTAAAATATAGTACCTAACTGTTATTTGTTTAGCATAGCAAAAGAAAAAAAAGAGAAGAGAAAGAATTAAATAAAAATGAAATAACCAATTAAAACATAAAATAGCCGTGGATTGTTTAGCATAGTTGTTGAAATGATAATAGTAATAAATAAAAATGTATTTACAGGCAAATGATTAAAATATAAGGTGGTAACTGGTGTTTGCATTTCATATTATAGTCCTACGTACACATTTTGAATAGTGAGAACTAGAAAGAGAACCAAAACAATAGAGTAAAATAAAATAAACAATCAATGCTAGATGATTACTGTAGTTTGCTAAGCATAGTTATTAAAATAAAAGGTATATATTACTTATAACTGGTGTTTACATTGCATATTATAAGCCTACATACATATTTTGTACAAATATGAATAAAAAAGAGAAGAGATAAAAAAAAATAAAATAAAATATGCAATTAAAACATAAGAATGACAGCTGATTTCTAATTTAAAAGTAATAGGTAGGTAAATACAGATAGGTAGATAGGTAGATACATATAATAATATAGATAGGTAGATACACATAATAATATAGATTAGAAGATAGGGGTATCTTTTACTTAGTTCATTTTTTGTTGTTGTTTTTGGTTTGTGTTTGATTTTATTTTTTGTGTAATAAAAGTTCACTCTCCTTTCTCCCTAATTGTTGAAACCAAGTAGTGGTTAATTTACGAAGAACACCTGTGCTTTCCTTTTCCAAGCATCATGCATGAAGTTGTATAGTTTTGGACCTAAGAAAGTGAAGTGTCTTTGAGCTAGAGATGTTTTGGTTGTGAGTGTTACAATTGGATTTCTCCGAGTGTCGTTTGTTGTGAGAGTGGTTAATATATGGGTAGAGGTGGCGTTGTTTATGGGTGTTTAAAATTAATTTTCTCATGTACAGTTGTTTTAACATCTAGAACTTCTAAGTCTTTAAATAGTGCATCACTGTGATATCTAAATGGTTTTTAAGGATTACCCTTAGTAGTGATTTATAAGCTCTTGCTAGTTTGTCCAAAACAGTTTTTAAACATCCACCCCAACCTAAGGATGCTATTTATTTATTAATTACAATTTATTAATTTGTACATTAAAGTTTACAAGTGCTAATTAATTATAATATTACACATTGCATACTATATTTTTTCCAGTTTGATATACTCGTAGATCCTACAATACATCATGAACCTTTCAATTGGTGCGGATTTTAAAGTTTCTGGTAGTGTGTTAATGAAACTTCATCCCTTTGTACAGTGAACTATTCTGCGTATTCACTTTGTCCTTTTTTGTAGCCTGATTTCCTCGTGTTATGTCTGTGAATTAACTTGTTGTAGGTATATAATTTTATTTGATAAATATTTTGGTAACAGGTTGTTTACTATTTTATGGATCAATATCATCCTTTTGTACGGTAAACTATTCTGCGTATTCGCTTTATCCTTTTTTGTAGCCTGATTTCCTTGTGTTTTGTCTGTGAATGTCCTTGTTGTAGGAATATAATTTTGTTCGATACATATTTTGGTAACAGGTTGTTTACTATTTTATCGATAAATATCATCCCTTTGTACAATAAACTATTCCGCGTATTCGCTTTGTCTTTTTTGTAGCCTGATCTCCTTGTACGTCCTTGTGTTATGTCTGTGAAAGTCCTGGTTTTTGGTATATAATTTTATTAGAGAAATATTTTGGTAACAGGTTGTTTACCAATTTATGGATAAATATCATCCCTTTATACAGTAAACTATTCTGTGTATTCTCTTTGTCCTTTTTGTAGCCTGATTTCCTTGTACGTCTTTGTTTTATGTCTGTGAACGTCCTTGTCGTAAGTATATAATTTTATTTGACACATATTTTGGTACATTTGTTGAGAGTATCGTCGTTATTTGAAAACTCCATAACTAATGATTGAAATGTGGTAGGTTGCTGGATATTCATCTACTTATATAAATATATGCTTCAGATGGTGTTAAAATACGAGATATGATTGCCGTTGAGTGCATCCCGTTTCGTGCATTATCCTAAATATTAATAAGTGCATTATTTTCGGGAACTAAAAGCCTTTTAACGGGTTCCCAATTCATATTTTCCCGGCCGGAAAAAAACTTTTTCGATATCCGGCATTGGTTTGAATAGATACGAAACCGTGGCTTAAATTGGAAATGGAATTTTATAAAAGCAGTCAGAATATTGTAAAATCAGACAGAGTATTGTAAAACGTAGGAACTGAAATGGGTAATGATGGATGATGGAGATGGATTTTTGATGGAATGAAACATCTTTTCAATTAGTTTTAGAACAAAGGAAAAATTATGATAAAGTGGATTTTGTGGGAGTTTGTATAAAGATTATGCAGTTGAAAAAGTACGGGTTCATAAATAACTTTCGCTTATTAGAGTATTTTCTACGATGGGTTAATTTCTTAAATCTAGAGATTCGATTAAACGAATCATCATTAAAAAATCTCTAACTAACTAACTAACCATCACGCCGTTTCCCCGCAGGGGTAGGCAGAGAGGACGGACCGCAAACAGCTCGGTCTTGGCACACACTCTTTGCCTCACTCACACACACACCGTCTCATACATTTTCTTCTATTATTCTGACTTTTGACATGGCCCGACTCAAGTATCTGATTCACTTGATCCCCGACGGAGTCCCCGACTTCATCTACCATTCACATTCGGGTCGTATATTCTTCTTACACTACTTTCTTCGTTCATTCGCTCTACATGCCCAAACCATCTGAGGGTCCCTTTCTTAATCTTATTCATTATGCTTACATCAGCCTTACATTCTTTGCGGATATCCACATTTCTCACACGATCATACATTGTTTTACTAAACATACGTCTCAGGGATCTCATTTCAACAGCACTCAGTTTACTTTCATCCTTTCTCTGCCAGTTCCATACATCAGGGTAGGTACCAGGACTCCATTGTGGACTGCTAGCTTCGCTTCTTTTGACAGTTTTCTATTAGCGCCAACGGCATTCAGTTCACCATTAATGGAGTTACCGGCATTCACCCTTCTTTCAATATCTCTATCAGCCTTCCCATCTCTCGTAAACATACTAACCAGACACACAAACTCATCTACCTGCTCCAAGTATTCATCATTCATCATTCAAAAAATCTCAACATTGATAAAGTATTTCTTAACCCGTTATTGTTTTACTTGGTCCAAATTGACACCTTAAAACAATGTTTGGGGATGCTAAGTATTTTCTTTGAAGCTTGCGTCTTTATTCTATGTGTATTGTAGACGTTATGTTAAACGAATGGTGTTGAAATTGAATAATGATGAATTTACGTTTTTTACATTAACTCCGCAGGAGACCTGAGAACAATAATTGACTTCAGGGCCTATGTCGTCCTTGGGGATGATGCGTGGAGGATACTTTTTGAGGAGAAGAAGAAGTGAATAAGGGTCTCGGAGTGACCTATGTTCACTCCTTCCGAGCTGTTGACGTCAAGAACGAATCGCAGAAAAGACGCATTCTCATATGACAAATTTCAACCGTGTACTTTGCCGCGCGTTTGGCGTGTTTCCCGACTGTGCACCGGCACCGAAGCCATCAATGACTATGTAGTTCCTTGAAGCTTCCTTCTATCAAAATACCGGTAGAACAGGGACAGCATTCCCACATGTCGCCTGTGCATTGAAGATTGCAATCAGTTTTTTAATTTTTTTTTTAACTCACCTCCACGCAGGAAGCCATGAGGAAAATAATTTCCCTCAGGGCCTATATCATCTTTGGGGATGGAGGGTTTTTTTTAAGGAAAGGAAGGATAGGAGAGTTCTGAAAAGGAAGAGGGTTTAAGGGGTGGGTAGGAATCTGGGGTTCAGTGTGTCTTGGTCATCCACCTACAAGACCTTGACAAACCCGGGCACCCTGCTAAATCACCAAACGTAGCGAATCACTTGGGGTGATCTTTGGCAGAGGTGTTGGTTATTCATTAACGGTTCCCGGGGCGGCGGTACCCATTCCCGCCTCCCAAATAGAAAATTTGTCAAAAGAGGTGAAATTTTTAGGCAGATTTAAGATTTTTAATCCGTTTGTTAAAATTGGGAAAATATATCAAACGGCCCGACTTTCTCAAGAGTCGAAGACTTTTTAAAGTATTTTGGAGTTCCATACCAGAGGCTGCCAAAATTCAACAGCGGAAAAACAGCTAACATTGATGCGCGTCATTTGTTTGAATTTTAGAATTCTTGTAATTTTTAAGAAACCTTTTTTTGTTTCTGAGCAAATAAAAATGACAATAAAAAATAATTTACGAAAATAATTTATTTATTGAAAAATAATAATTTATTGAAAATTAAATTTTTGAAAAATATGTTGAACTTATGGATCATTATTTGTTCAGTTTGCAAGCGCTCTGTCTTAAATTGTTCCATTTTATCTGAATACGAGAATGCCAAAGTTTTAAGTGGGTGCGCCGAGGAAACTTTGAATTTTAAACGATGGAGTCTCCAGTGCGCGTACTACCGGCTAAAAATAATTGGATATCTTTATTATACGAGAACTCAGTCTACGAAACCTCACTGCTTTGATCACTGCTTATATCAAGATCTTCAAGTATAAAGGCAAGATATGGTTGAATGCAATTAAAGCTTTTAAAATACAACTTGCATCCTGAAACTTTAACAAAATAATGCTATTTTTGATGATTTATGTTTATTATTTTTTTTAATATTATTATTTTATTTGCAGTAAACACAAGCTTTAGAAATAAAAACCACAACTACCAGGCAATAAAAGCATTACCAGGCAAAGAATGGACGGTTACCTCGAGAGTGTTTCTCTTGGGGTAAAAAAAATCTCGTTGAATTTAATGTTTCAAAGACCCAATCTTGTCTGATTACGTCTAAAAGGGATCAAAATTAAAATATAGCCTCCTTCAACGGAAGCAATCTTTCGAACAGGCCCTCCATTGATACGCTTATACTTTAATAGTACACAACTGCTAACCCTGTACAAATCACAAGTTCGCCCCACGGTTGAATTTGGCAGTCACCTCTGGTATGGAGCTCCGAAATACCGGAAAAATACCCTTGACTCTGTGCAGAAACGGGCGGTCCGTTTGATAGATTCTCCCATCTTAACAGACGGATTGCAATCTTTAGATCACAGGCGTCGGGTGGGAATGCTATCCTTGTTCTACAGGTATTACAGTGGAAGATGCTCCGAGGAATTAACGTCATTGATCCCTTCGGCACCTGTGCACAGTCTCTTACTTCCCAACCCTCCTCTTCCCCACCTCTTTCCCCTCCCCATTACCTTCAGCCTCACAACATACCCCAATTGGGGATGCCATAGTTTCACTGGCTCCAGACGGGAGCAGTTGAGATTCTTGTGCGGTTATACACTGTAAAAAAAAAAAAAAGTCGGAAACACGCCAAACGCGTGCCCAACATTTGTACACGGTTGACATTTGTCACATGAGAACAGGTCGCTTCTTCGACTCGATCTTGTGTTAAACAGCTCGGCTGTGGAATGATTTGCTGGCCTCTGTGTTTTCTCCTTCCTATAACATGGGTCTCTTCAAGACCAATGTTCATTCCTTCTTCTCCTGAGGGAAATTATTTTCCTGTGTGGAGTTAATGTAAAAAAAAATCAAAAAAACTTCCACTGGATACAAAAAATGAGGGACACAAAAACATGATGGATTAAAAAAACGGCAATATTTCGAAAAACTGATAACTGCATTTGTTTGAATTATTAGAATGCTTGTAATTTTACAAGATTTTTTTTTTGTTTCTGAGCAAATAAAAATGGCAAAAAAATTATGATTTAACATTGATGGAGTATTGAAAAATTAAATAAAAAATAAGTATCTCAAAGAATAATATATTTACTTGTAATACACAATACCATTCCGATACACTCCTTATTATTTAAGAGATTAAATTAGTTGGTAGTTCTAGTATGATAGTCGAAGTATGATACAGTTTAAAGTGACCGAATTGGATATAGACACCTTTGCCCAGTTCTTCGAGCTATTGCCATGAAAGCAAAAGGTCCTGGGTCGGGTCCCATAGGTGCCAATATCTTTTACTGGTTTTTCTTTCTCCAGAATTTCGATTGAGTTTCGCTAATATTGTCTTCATTTAATTAAATATTACAATTTGAGGTTTTATTCATAAAGTTTTAAAAAATGATCTAATTTGATTGATTTGTGTTATTCCAAAATTTATTCATTAAAAATAAAGAATAGCATATTTACGGCACGCTTCAGAGTGGAAGATACTCTCATATAACATGCCCTTGTGTAAGTTCACTATTCATAATTGAAACGCTGCTTGAAATGGCTTTAACCATGTCTGGCGACCAGATCTGAATAGTCAGGTACTTCCCTCTACCCTGTCTCTTTCATTTTCCCACTACCTTCAGCCTCACAGCATACCCCAATTGGGGATGCCATCGTCTCACCGGCTCCAGACGGAGCAATTGTGACTTTTGTGCGGTATTCACAAAAAAAGTGTTCCAAAAATTCCAATATTGTATAGTCATCTTACGGTTTTATTACGATGACATTTAAATTAGAAGTGTTATAAATCTAGAAATAAGTCATCCCGGGACAGGAACATCATTACATAGTACAAAATGAATCATTACATAGTATAAAATGAATCATCTTAATATGTAAAACAAAGTCGGGTTAGTTACACTATTTATAACTCGAGAATGGCTGAACCGATTTTGATGATCTTTGATTTGTTGGATTTGTCTCCTCCCCAGAGAAGATAATAAATAATAACTATTAAAACATCGCAAAAATTCACGAAAAAGAAAGTTATGACGATAATTCATTTCCTCATACATTTAATATGGAACGAATTTTCATCTTTTGAAAGAGCTGAAGGAATATTGTGGTAGGTAGGTATAATATTGCAGTTTGCTTCAATTCCAAAAATTCAAAAACGTCAAATGTCAATGTGCTGATTGTTTTTGTTTTGTTCTTAAACATATAATGCTGCCTCTCTTTCTTACACACTAAATGTCAACAGTCGTAAATGGGACAAATGGTGAACGTATGTCTGCACAACTCCAGGAAAACAGCCACTTCTTTTCAAAACATTGAAGGCGGATTGTGACGTGGGGTACCTATTGCAATTCGGTGAAGTCAATCAAATACATCAGCAAATTTGTCACAAAAGTCAGCGATATGGCGGTTTTTGGCGTTAAAACTACAAATAAAAAACGATGAAATCACACGCTATCAAGTTTGTTAACTACAATGAGGCGATTTGGCGTATATTCTTATTCCCCATTCATGAACGACATTCCATTATTGTATATTTGGCGATGCATCTGGAGAATGATCAACGAGTTTATTTCATTACATCGATTGTTGCCAAACGTGCTGAAACACCTACAGCAACAACATTGACCAGATTCTTTTCGATTTGCCAATGCGATCTGTTTGCCCGGACGTCGTTTTACTCTGAGATGCCACGTTATTAGGTACTTATTACACTTTGTCGAACGCTTTGTCGAAGAGATTTCTACGTCGAAAGCACGGCGATGTGGTTACTGATCATCCGGTTGTGCGTTCCACTGATGCTCTTGGTCGCATTTACACAGTTCATGTAAAAAGTAACGAATGCTTCTACTTTTGGTTGTTGCTGGTGAATGTTCGTGGGCCGACATCAATTGAATCACAAGTCAATGGTGTAGTGTGCCCAACAATTCATATTTCATGTCAGCAGATCAATTTGCTTGAAAACGATACTCATTGGGACATGACAATCACTGAAGCAATTATTTCTGCATCTCCAGTCTGATACGCACATCATTTGCTATCTTTATTTCGACATGTTTCCCATCGAATCCACGTGAACTATGGAACAAATACAAAGATGACATGTCAGAAGACATTTTACATCGAATTCGTGTCTGTTCAGGGAATCCTGATCTCGAGTTGAATACGGATATACATAAACAGGCTTTGTTTTTGATCGAAGACATGTGTTACCTCATGTGCGGCAGTTTGTTAGTCAAGTTAAGAATAACAACGCCACATCGACGCCTCATGAATGCAATTGATGCAATGAAACTTGCAATGAATGATGCTTTCAATCAAGAATTGGTACGTGAACGTGAATATGATCAAGATGCATTGAAACAATCAGTTTGAACGAATGTACCACTGTTGTACCCCCAACAGAAGGAAGTGCACGATACGTTAATGAAGGCAGTTGATAATGGAAATAGTGGCTTATTTTTCCTCAATGCGCCCGGTGGAACTGGGAAGATATCTAACGACAACAAAAGGAAAAATGTTGGATATCACAAGGTGCTTCAATGAAGAGAATCGACCCTAGTGAAACCCACCCAGTAAATAGTTCTAACATAAAGTAGTACAATAATGCCAGGTGAATCATTTCGATTCGCTTTAATAAAGCAAATGTCTTGCTGCCACGTGAATTACATTTCTTAATTCATTTTGAGTATTAATTTAACTTAAAAAAAATGAAATTAATTCAGCTAATAAGTTAACACAACAGTTATGAATTCTTAGGCGGTACGAAGTTTGCCGGGTCAGCTAGTTACATAGTATAAAATGAAGTCGCTCAAAATGTATGTGCGCGTTAATCTTTTAAACTACGCAACGGATTTTCATACGGTTTTCACCAATAGATAGAGTGATTTTTTTTTTTTTTTTTTTTTTCTTTTCTTTATTCATTATATAACTTTTTATACAGTTTTTACAGGTGGTTCGACTACCATGCTAGGCACATGCCCGTATTATGGTAGTCGAATTATTAATATATAATTATATAAATGTATGAATTGTTATTGGTTAATTAATATATAGTTTAGTTAGGTACAATGTTTTTATATAACAACGACTCCTTTAAGTGGTTTCAATAAGGTAGATTTATATAATAATAAACATATAAATAAACTATTCTTATTGTAGGCTGCCGTTTTGCTAAATAAAATAGGTACGTTTAATACATGATAAGTAGACAAATAAATAATGACTCTACTTGTGGAGATGTTGAAAATAAGTCATCCAAATTTAATTATTATTATGATAATTATCAAAAGATTTTTTTTTTTTTTTTTGAATTTGAATGTAATAAAAATTTAAAATAATAGTGATAAAGCAAATTTACTAACTTTAAAGTAAGCTTAACTCGTTGACTTCAGGCATTTTTTAAAATAGTTCCTCCCCTTTGTAAATAACCAATCCTGTACACTTTTGCTATAAAGCTTATCAGTTTTCGATTTCCTAGTATCAATACTCAGTGAGTTGAACATTTTGGGGGCAATATAGGAGAACTGTCGCTGTGCGAAAGTTGTTTTAGTCGTAGGAATTATGCATTTTAGGTGTGACGAGTACCGAGTGTGAATTTTGTTTTGTGTTTTTTCCATCAAATCATTTTTCCATAGGAATATGAGAATTGTCTTTATATATAGTTGTCGAATGTCTAACACTGTGAATTTTTTATAAAGTGGTTCTGATGGGTGTGATGGGTTACATTTGAATATTATCCTTAGCAGAAGTTTTTGAATAAGGACTATGGGATATAGAATTGACATTGCACACCCTCCCCATCCCACAATACCATACGTAGCAATTGATTGAAAAAGTGCAAAGTAAACACATCTCAGTGTTTGTAAGTTAAGAATAGATCTGAGAGAGTAGAAAATGTAGCATAATTTGCGAAGTTTTTTTGTTGTAGAATTGATGTGTGCCTCCCAGCGCAGGTGATCGTCAATAATAACCCCTAAGTACTTAATTTCGTTTGATATTTTTAGGTCATTGCATGAACAGTTTTTGTGAAGTGATGTAGGCCTGTTAGGGTTCTGTGAACATGAATGTATGGTAAGTTTATGACAGTTTTGGGGGAGATTTGGTTTCTGTATAGAAAAAATTAGGTATTTTGTTTTATCAATATTAAGAGTAAGGAGGTTGGAATCTAACCAGTGTTTTACTACATTTATGCCATAATTTGCCTTTTCAAAGGTTGAATTCAAATTTTCACCTTCAAATACAATAACTGTGTCATCAGCGAAAGATATTATAGTGCCACCAGTATTCAAATTGCATAAAGAGTTAATGTATATTAGAAAGAGAAGTGGGCCTAATACACTGCCTTGGGGCACGCCATACGTGATTGGTAAACTTGAACTTCTGTATTCTTTAGCGGAATTGATAATAGTTGACTGCGATCTGTTTGTTAGGTAGCTCTTGAACCATTCAAGCTGAATCCCCTTTATTCCAATCTGCAGGAGTTTTTTCAGAAGTATGCGGTGAGATACAGTATCAAAGGCTTTAGCTAGGTCCAAGAATACAGCAAGGGGTTTGCGACTTTTATCGAGATTATCAGATATTAATTTAGTAAAAGCTGCAATTGCATCTGAGGCACTACGACCTTTGCGAAAGCCGTATTGATTGCTTGACAGGATTTTATTGTCTTCAAGAAATTTGTAGAGTCTTTGTTTTACCGTTTTTTCAATTATTTTTGAGATCGGACTCAGCAAAGATATTGGTCTGTAGTTATTCACGGATGATCTGTCCCCTGATTTAAAGACAGGAATTATTGTTGAATGTTTTAGTGTATTTGGGAAAAGGCCAGTTCGAAAACTTAGATTCGTGATATGTTCAAGGGGTTTAGTGATGATAGGTTTGAGGTGTTTAATTAGTTTAGTGGATATGTTGTCAATTCCCGTGGAGTGTGTATTTTTGAGTGAAGTGATGATTTCATTGATTTCTTGTTCTGTTGTTGGAGAGAGAATGAAAGGGTTATAACTCATATTGTCCAGAGAGATATTGTTTGCAAGGCTATCTTCAGATGCTTTATGTTTATTAAGGATATTATTTGCTAGGTCTGATCCGATTGTGGAGAAGAATTGGTTGAAATGATTTGTGATTGTTTCAGAGTTTTCAGTTGCATTTAATGTTTTATCTGCGATGGTGATCTTATTTATGGGCGTTGTCACTTTTTCTGTGTAGCATATTTCTTTGACAATATTCCAGATTTGTTTGTTGTCATTAGCAGCTTCTTCTATCTGTTTCCTATAATAGTCTTCTCTTGCCGTACATGCTATTTTTTTACAAGCATTTCTGTAACGTTTATAGAATAAGAGAGATTCATAATCAGTAGGGTTATTTTTACAGTACTTATGGAGTTTGTCACGCTTACGAATGCAGTGTAAAATACCATTTGTTATCCAAGGTTTTAGTTTAATTTTACGACTACTTTGGTTGTTTTTTGTGTTGGATGTAGCATTTTTTAGATGTTTATGAAGGATGTCGATGAGAGATTCACAGGCTAAATTTGGATCACCCAGTTTATAAAAATTTGACCAATTTTCCTCGGAAACCAGTTTGTAGAGGATATCATAAGAAATTTTCTTTAGTTGTATTATAGATGCTGGTGGTTTTTGTATTTTATAGGAAATGGAGGTGATAGTGGCGTAGTGGTCTGTAACAGTGCATTGATATACTAAAGAATTGATATTTAGTTTTCATTTGGCAAAAACGTGGTCTATGCAACTGGCGGATAACTCTGATACACGAGTGGGGGCTGTAATAGCTGGTAGAAATCCTTGCAAAGTTAGTAGATTTATGTAATCGTTGGCTTGAGGGTGAATTGTATTTATAATATTGATATTAAGGTCACCAATAATAAGGACATTTTCACGATCACGATTGAAGAGGAATGTTTATATGTATAATACATGTAAATTATATTAGAGAAAAGCCGAGAAATTCAAAGAAAACATATTTTTGTGCGATTTAAAACGGCTGGCTGGCCGTACTAGTCACTTTTGAAATTCGTTCTACGGAAGAAATTGGAAAATAGATAGTAGGTATTTGATTTTCCCTTTCCAAATATCCAGTGTTGCATTGCAAGCATTGTATAATTAGTGGCGATCGCTAACTATTGTGATGAACTCGCCGTAATGATAATAATACTTGGGTGATTTCTATGGCGCCGCGCCGTTTTCTAAGGGCGCTCTACAACTTAAAATAATTTCTAAAATCCAAGATCTGCGGGGTTGATTTATGGGTTACACAGGCGACCCCAGCAAAAGCCACAAAAAAATAGACGAAAGGAATGTAACGTTTCTTACAAAACAAACATGACACGTGTGGCATTAAATATTTAGGTACGTCACAGGGCTCTGTTTTAGAAAGTGGTCTGGCTTTCAAGTACAAGATAATTAATTACTATTTTGAAGTTCTGAAACTGCGGCAAAAACTAAAGAACATGGGACAACGTCAGAATTCTTCGGAAACGGTGATTAAATTTGACATGTTCGATCATTTAGTCAAATATATCGGTGATGATGTTGGATTTAACGAATGTTGAAGGAATTCTAGAGAAGAAGGCAATAAATAAATTTACGCTTTGCAGGCATGGACCACACACGGGAGATGAAATGGGGATGGAAACCAGGGGAGAGGTTTTTGAAAAAGACAGTCAGGGACAGATCACGGACGCGAACGGTTGAAATTACGCGGATAAATCGAATTTTAAATAAGAGAGTGAGGGTAATTTCGGTCTCGAAGACGGACGTGTTTCAAAGTTGCAGGAAATGATAACGGTAGTTAGGACGCATAAACAAAGGAAATAATTCGTTAAACCGACAAAATTAATGCGGATAGAAAAATTTTAAATAAGGGAGTCAGGAGAAGATCGTCCTAGCGTTCGGTTTAGATTAGGGGGAAACCGGAGATAATTCGTTTATTGGCAGAATTTATTCAGAAAATTGAGTTTTATAAATAGGAAAAGTCATAAGACAGAGATATCTTATCCTCGGCGCGAAATTTGTGCTTGGCAGATGCAATTGAAACTAATAATTGCATGCATTTTGTGTTTTGCGAAAGTGCATGACGGTTTGTGGATATGGGTTGTGTTTTCAAGAGTGCTTTCAGTGTATTGTGCGGCATGCAGAGTTCGGGTGAGTTTATTTACATATTTAGTGCGGACCTTGCAGAATAGATTCAAATCACAACGGTGGTAAAGAAGTTTCACTAAGATAATAAATTCAATAGATGTGTTTAGTGTCGTACGTTCCGTTTCATCTAGTTTCAAATCACAACGGTGTTAAAGAAGCTTCCATTTAAGAAACCAGCCGTCAGCATTTTAGAAACAAAAATTTACTTTATTACAAATTGCGTTACATATTTAGTGCGGACCTTGCAGAAAAGATTCATAGCCATTTGGTTCGGAGCGTGTACCTACCCAAGGTCATGCTGGGATATTTTGAAATGAGGGGCGCGTTTGTTTTCGGTTTGAGTCATAAATCCTTTGACACTTCCTTCTATTGTCTCTTCGAGCAATAGCTAAGATTTAATTTTGTGTAACTGGACATCTTGGGCGGGATCCCTGTCTAACAGAGTGCAATTCACTTGCGGTAGAAGTGAAACCTTCAGAAAACCAAAGGAGACAAGAGTGGGGAGGCCACGAAGTACCACACCAAAGAGACACCGATTGGTCTGTCTCATTATCTCGCAGGATAAATCCTATAGATGTGTTTAGTGTCGCACGTTTCGTTTCATCTAGATTCAAATCACAACCGTGTTAAAGAAGCTTCCATTTAGAAAACCAGCTGTCAGCATTTTAGAAACAAAAGATCAAAGTTGTGCAGTTTACACGCGGTAGAAGTGAAACCTTCAGAAAACCAAAGGAGGCAAGGGTGGGGAGGCTGCGAAGCACCACACAAAGAGGAGACCGACTGAAGTGCCTCATTCTCCGGCAGAATAGATCCTATGGAGGTACTTGTTGTCTCTCCGTTTGGCGTCGCTACTTTTCGATCTATCGAGTTTAAAATAACAACGGTGATAAACAAGTCTTTTGGGGATGTTTTGTAAATTTTAACGGACAAGAGGTAGTTATATATCTTACGATTGCGTTGCGAGACATTATATCGGGAAGACTATGTTGGGGGTTTAGTTGGATATAATAAATTACATTACATTAGGAATACCTATTCTCAAAAACACTTTAGAATTTACTCAGTAATTGAAGATATTTGTTAGGCAAGGTAAGTACTAGGTATATCGGTTTGGTAAACAGATTTATTGCATGGTCACTAACAAATTTTAAACAATAGAATTCCCAATCCCAAAATAAAAAAAACCGACACCTTTTACCTCAAACTTTAGGAATTTCAAGAAAACTGTTATGTAGAGGCCTACATAAGCTAGCTTTTGACTTCGTTGAAACGCACACTTGGAAGTACCTTACGATTAGGTATATAGTACTTTACGATTAGGTATATTTTATTCGAAATTCCCATTCTAGCTCAAATCTTTAGTATTTGCGATTGAACGAGACCGTCAGCGCTCTGCTATTATTATTTAGCAAATTTCCTTCTTTCAAATTTAACCGAACGAGTTACGGCGCTGGAGCTGGCGATTGCTGGGGTAATTTCGAGTTAAGCTTCCCTATTCCATGATTATAGGTTGCACTTTATGCAGTTATTATCTGTGGGCGAAGTGAACGAGATGCCGGTGGGCTACACTATTTGCCAAATGTGGAGGCGAAGCAAGCGACGATAGGAACTTAGTCCAATTAAATTGGAATCCTTTGTGATGGAGACTTGGAAACCTGCGTCTCTGGACGGGCCTGGAGCAGTTGAGAGCAAGGCAGGAGCCCTTTCATGATGTCGACGTATATGCTATCACATGTATCGTCATAAAGGCATTGGGAGACGTCTGGAAGGCAAAGGACGTGCGCCCACAACTCCCCCCTCTACCCCCCTCCAGAGGCCTCAGCTGATAAGAGTCGCTGTCGCGGGAGGTCAATTAAATACAGGACGGAGAAACGATCTGGCCGGGCTACCTCCGTAATGAAGGAAAAGAAGTGACGAAATTCGCGTTGGCTTCACTACCCTTAGGTTACGCTCGTGGGGAGTTACCTTGTCAGCGGAACGAAGAGAACATGACATACAGAGTTGTTTTAGCAATCGATCGGCGGCTCTTTGTCGGAAACCGGATAAATTTTCATAATCTTCCCCAAAATTAGAATTAGGGCATCATCCAGCATCAGGTTGGGAATGTACTTTGGACGAAAGAGTAGAGGGGGAAAGTAAGGAATGGAAGATTTAGAACTGGATTCACGCCCCGGTGCCATTCATTCCTGGACCCAGCGCCCCGGAAGCCAAGTATGACATTCCTTCTCCGAGCTGATGTTTGAGATGAGTTTGGGATATCACCTATCGTAGGGCGGAGGTCCGTGAAACGTTACATGGGTACCCACCCCCATCACGCCTGCTTCCGTCATGCGAGGGGAGGTATTTTCATTCAAATCAAATACCGATGTTCACCGCGGCTGAAGGCATACGCATGTTTATAACGTGCCTAGGAAGACGTAAGCATCATTTCTACTGGTTCGAGGCGGTGTGCTGGACGGAGAACGGGACTGTTGAGGAGGTGTGTGACTGCAGAGGCGAGGGTCGATGACATCAAAATCCACCTTTACTAAATTCAAACTTCGCGAGATCAGAGGGGGGAGCGGCTCCACCGACCTCCTGACATTGCCGTTTGTCTAATCCACTTCGGTTTAATGTTCATGTTCAGTGCTATAGGAGTGAATGGGACTCTAGTCATTGACATGCTGAAAGACTTCATCATCATCATCATCATCATCATCAATTCAGCTTAGGGGATGTCACGACCTAAAACCTCGTGCCACCCACGCATTCCTGAACACTTCCGGACATCGGCTACCACACCATAAATCGAAGCAGATCCTCACATCAAGCGATATGTGATGGCATTTCATCAAACAACAGTAGCAGTATCACCACTATAATTTAGCGGCGTATTGGTTGAGAACACTCCCATTACCATCCTCCAAATCAGAAACACACACCAAACCCTTTCCCGACAGGAAGCAAAACATGTCGATTTTTACATTTGTCGCTTGCGACCATTAAAATATTCTCTGGAGGCGTTGGAATTGGAGATTGACCGGGCGGTTTTTAATTGAACCTCACCAAGTCAGTTGCGGAAATGGAGGAGTCCAATTGTAGCAAGACATATTTTGTTTCATGTCAATCCGTAATAATCTCCCTAAAAAATACCTATCCAAACTAAAACTAACTAACAACCTTCACTTCCAACTGTGATTGTAGAATTTGTGCATCCCGGGCCTGTTTTGATTGAATTTTGATAGTAACTTCGTAATTAGAGTATAAATGTCCAATTATTTTATATGTTAGCTTCCCAAGGGTAGCTGAGGATTCGCCGCGTTACACTAAGGTAGGATCTTCCCAAATCACTGTATAAAGGTATATTTATGTACTAGGTACTAGGTGGGATGGCGCGGGTTAATTCAAAAGAGTTAGTCATCAACAAACAAGTGTAAGACGAACGATAGTAGGGGGGGAAAGCTGCACGAATGGTAGAATCAGTTATTTCAAGTTAGCTAGTGTCAGTCATTGTAAAACGAGCCTTAGTGAATTGTAACACGCCATACCTAAAAGAACAAAGGGTTTACCACAAACAAATTATTAATTAAACTGGATTTACCATATCAAACCTTTAAAACAAAAATAACACAACGTTAAGGGGTTAATTACAAGTTGATTAATTGAGAGCATCTCGCCACGTATACCTAAAACGTATTACGAAAAGGGGTGTCGAGGCTCTGCCAAGGGAAGAAGGAGAGAGGAGTTTGGGCGACGGAACTACAAGGCTACGAATACGAATGGGAGATGAACTCTACGTACAGAGTATAAAGCCTTTTAAAACTTTATAAAAAAATTAGGGGGGGGGGGGTAAGTCAACTATTACACTATATTATAAAAAAATAATAATAATAATATAGTTGATTCAAGAGGAAGGTTTATATCTATAATACATGCTTATCATAGTAGAGAAAAGCCGAGAAATTCAAATATTCAATTCAGGCAGCGGGCAGCGGGTAGCTGGCAAGCGGGTGGTGTGGATTTTATAAAGGTTGGGAAATGGCGTTGTGTTTCGTTAGCCACAGCAACGTGTGGCCGGGTCTGCTAGTAATATATAAACATGAATCTTCTAAATGAAAATACCTATCTTTTTATTTTTACGGTAAAATTAAGTAAGTATGACATAATGTTAAATGTTTGTGTCTACCTATCCCGTGCGAATTTTATTATCAATGTGTGCGATTTATGAAATAAGGCCTTTATTTTATTATTTTTTCATATCTGGCAATACAACAATAGTTAAACGATTCGAAAGAATCACACGTTAACAGACATTCGATATTCTAGTATCTTCTGTTTTTTTTTTGTTTTCATACAAGATTTTTATGGACGGCATTCTGGACAATCGTCGATGATGTAGATACGATCGCTCCGTGGGACTGGTACGTATGATGGTATAATAATATTACATACGGAACGGAGAGTTAGACAAGTAGAATTTCACTATATTGTGAAATACCCAAAATGAAATAACACGAGAAAAGTCTAATAAAAGTTGGTCCATAACATTCAAAGGTACGTAAACATGATCAAACCACAGAACGGGAGCTTGTTTAAATTAAAACAAAACAAAAAACACAGTTCGAGAGATGATTCATCTCTGTGGGTCTCAGTTATCAAACTAAAATGAAAATTGAGGTTCAACTTTTCTACGAGAATACCAAATAATGTATCGTATCTGGTTGTACTGGCATATACACGGCGTATAAATTGTGAAATATTTCATTCTCGGCTCCCGTATCATTTCCCTGGTGTGGGATTTTTGCACTGAATTCACCGTTATGGCGAATATTGAAGTTGTGAATTTACTTCCAGTGCAGAAACGCCTCCTTGGATCCTGCAAACACGAGCGTTCAATCTGCTAGTGTTTAAATGCCAAGCGAAAACAAGATATTTTAAGATGAAATTAATGGAATATGTGAAACATGTATTTTTGTTTAAATTTTTGACAGAAGTCGTAATTTTTTATGTTCATTCTTTTATTAAAGCCTCGATGACATTGTGCGAGTTTACAAGCTATTATCTGGGAAATTCACTATCTGTTAGTAAACTCGCTCAGTGTAATCGTATTACTTGCTAACTAGCAGATTGTTGACTGTCTATGAAAAAAGTTGAAAGGTCGTTAACTTTACTTGCTACTCGCTTACTCGCGATTGGTTTATTTATGTGTTCAATATGGCGGCCAACAAACAGCTGATTTCGACTGTCAAACATCTGACAGCATAAGTTTACGCAGGCGTCGTTAGGTAGTTTGGTCCTGAGCGAGTGTACAGTTTTGTGTGACACATGACAATCTCACTCGCCAATTAAGCCGCTTTTAAACTTAGTAGATAGTAACTTGTAGACTCGCGCAATGTAATTGAGGATTAAGATATACACATTACATTATAATATTTGTTATAAGGTATCCTAAATTAAATTATTACATGGTTATAGTTCTTCTTAAACAGGTCCATAGAATACCATTAGGTAGTTTTGCCTGAGATTTGAATGGGTCTTAAAACTCAATTAGTGAATGAATAAGTAATAATAATAAAAACGAAGAAAGGGGGGGGGGGGGGAGGGGAGGATAAAGAGACTTTTTAAAATCAAGAATTATATGCAAACTAATTGTAATCGACTGAGTAAAGTTTAATGTGAAGTTAGGTAAAGGTAGTCTTAAAATAATTTATATCACGTCAAGAAATTTAGTAAATTAGTTATTTATGTTTGCAAGGAATCATGAAAAATGTCTAAGTGTGTTAATTTTTTGTAGTAGGTATAAGTTGTGATTGCGCGAGTAATTGGTGAGTTATTTTCTGCATTAGTGTTGCTAGCTTCAATATGAAAAAGGGGAGTGTGCTTGGTACGCCTCATTGGAACATTTAAACCTATGACCTATGACGAATAGAAAATCAGGACTATCTATTATATTTTTTAGCAGGTTACATTGAAACATGTTGATTAGAAATATTAATTTCTGAACGTCCTATGAAAGGATTGCTTTTACAATTAAGAACTCACGAATCTTGAACTCTCGTATCGTTATATTTGTAAAAGTGTTTGTCAGGAATTTATGGATTATCAAGTGGAGTAGTTTTTGCTGCCCATTTCATGTTCGTCAAGTTTGTCTTTCAAAATCTTAGACGAGCGCGTGGAATTTAACATAAAAAAAATATTTAAACTAAGTGTGATAACCGTGGCCGGTTATCAACATTACTTATGGACTCCGTTGTATGGATCCAGATTCCTCGTGATGGTGATCTCAGTACAGGGTGAGGTTACCAATAATAAGTCGTAGGTAGACTATTGTTTATTCCGAGATATTGTACAATGGTGCTTCGTAGGAAGTCTGAATGCAAAGAGAACAATGGAAAGCAATCACACCCTTTTATATGTTCCTCATGCTGTCTCACTCATACACGCATGTCTCTTTCATACTGCAAGACATACGTTCACCACACTAAGAAAAACGCATAAAGTGTGTTCAAGGATAGGGCAGTATAAAAAAGGATAGCAAAATTTTATAATTTTTCAGGATTTCAAATCTAATCTCCCCTGCTAAACAAGTATCCTCTGAACAGGTTACAGCATTGGCTACCTGACTAATATAAATCTCTGGCGTTAGCATTATCGAGTGACATTTTGGGATCGAGCGGTATATTTACTTTATTTACAAAAGGGAAATTCTGAACGAGAAATTCACATGAAAGAGCGCTTTTTACACATCAATTTATAAGAGTTTATAGCCACTAGTTCAGGATATAATCGAGCACTTTTCTAGTAACGATTTTTTTTTGTAAGGATTACTTAGTAATACTTTCTGGCAAGGATTCAAAATGAGAACTGCTTTTAAAATAATCACAGGTTTTAAATTAATTCAATTAATAAGGGGTGACGTAGTTTAATTGGGAATATGGTCATCTGAAAAGGGAGGTGTCTACTAATATCTACAAGAATTCCAAAAACTAAAAAATCGAACTAATATCTATGAGAACCAAAGTGTTGACGAATATCTACAGCTCACACTGTTGACTAATATCTATGAGAACCAAAATGTTGACGAATATCTACAGCTCAAACTGCTGACTAATATCCATGAGAACCAAAGTGTTGACGAATATCTACAGCACTGGCAGAGGTTGGATTTTCAATTATGTATAGCATATTGGAATAACGTAATATTGCGTATGCACTCTAAAAAACTTAATTTATGTAAGTATGTATGTAAAAATCCCTAATATCGGACTATTGGACACATTTAGCTGATTAGTCCAATATACGTTCTGTAGATATTAGTTCAACCTACGCTCTGTAGATATTAGTCAACGCTGGTACCGTCATAGATATTCGTCCGACCTTAACTCTGTAGATATTAGTCGAGACATAATAAAACTCTCAACTTTAAAACAAGATTTATTAATTTACAATCACATCATGGGTGTTATTTAATATTGAAATATTTAGTTAATTTATGAGAGATTAAATCTACAGGCCGTGCCTTATCTCGAAAAGAGAAGGTATAAGTAATATAAGTTAATGTCACATATTTCAATTAGAATGTATAAAAAGCAGTTAAATGATTTTGTGGGCGCCATCCTAATTTTATAGTCAAACTAGGAAAACTACTGAAGCTAATATTGATAGATAAACCATGGAAATAATTATAAGATTAAAATTAAACTACAATACGAAAGATCGCCGTGTGTTCCCATTGTTTTAAGTGTGAGAGCTCCGTGACCGACTTTCCCAAGCCGCACCGTAGAGTGTTGGTAGTCCGCCCCTGCCTGCTTCCAGATCCAGAAAGTAACTGAATCTTCTTCCTTGGTTGTGTTCTCAATACCAGCCGGCAAGGTCACGTGGTTGCGTCATAGTGCTGTCCAATCTCGCTAGTGATGTTGAGATGGCGATTGCAACTGCTACAAGGTGTACGTGTGTGTCTGAATTGTGTTAATTTGTAGAATATTGTGAGTGCGTATTGATTATCTTACCAGTAACGTTTTTCAATGACGGACGTTAGTGGACATAGGCTTCTTTAAGTTTGACGAATTCGGTACAGCCAGTGGCGTAGCTAGCATAGGTGGTACCCAGTGCAGATAACGTGGTAGCACCCCAAGAAAGAGCGTGGTGTCACCCCCCCCCCCCTTCCATTAAAGTTGACTTTGAGAAATTCAAAACGCAAATGGGTAATAATTGCCTTCACGAGTTCACTGTTCATTGTACAAAAGAAATGAGAATGACACAGGTGATAAGCGAGGTATATTTCGGGGAATCCCCAACAAGTAGTCAGAACTACTATTATGGATAATATGGTTCACTACTATTATGGATAATATAGGGGAAAGCCCTTATAAACACATACTTGTGCACAAACATACCACAAGATTTAGAGAAGGAAAGGGCCTAAAAACTCCTCGCATATTAAATAAATATGGAAGCCGTTGAATATCTAATACCAGTGATTTTCAATTAAATCAATAAAAACATAAAATTTGAAATAAATGAGAGACTAAGTCCTAAAATGATAAAACTATGGTTAATGAACGAAAACGCCATGTATCTTTGAATATCTTAATATAGCTGCCTACATATTTTGTTATTAGGCAGGTATATTGAAATATCTTATATATTAATAGTTGTAAGTTAAATTATCTAATATTACTATGTGATCTATTCTAATGTTTCCTTAAAACTATAAATGTATTTACAAATATTTTCTTAGATATTATATTTAGAATGTTTAAATTGTTAAAACCTGCAGACAAGCTGCCATATGACAGCTTTGTGGGTCTACTCAAATTTTTGTACAAAATATCTTCTGTAATTTAATAAACAATAAAAAAAAAAAAAACTAGGAACGAAAATAAAACAACAGATTTTTTGGGGAATCCCTGACCGACTGAGCCATAGAACTACGAAAATATAAACAACAGATCGTGTTCATATGTAAAATATTGATGTGGCAATATTCTACCATCTCATTTTTTTCCACGGTCGTGTGTCACCCCCTTGGGTTGCACCCGGTGGGCCGGCCGCTGTTGCACCCGTTGGACCGGCCGCTCCCACCCCCCCCCCTCCCCTGGCTACGCCATCGAGTAAACCTCCTTATAAATATAGCAACAGTGCATGTGTAAGGATACTCGTTTATTGACGTACTCAATTCTACCAAAAATCAACAAAATTAAATAGTTTACCTGAAACAGAAACGACTACAACGAATATAACATCCAATATTATCTTGACACTATAAACTCGACACCATTCCAGAAATGTTCCATTCAAATCCTATTTCACTAGGTCAAACCAATATACATAGGTCTACCACAACCGAACAAGAAAACAAGCAATATACGGAAAGGATTTCTATTATTACAAGGCGCAACATTCTAAATTTGGGGCAGGGTTGGAGCTGAGATTTTTATATCTCTTTCATCCCTAGCCGTGTTGTGTTCCCGTTTCGATACTTCAGTTATGGGATCATTTCGGTTTATCGCGTGGGTTGCTTTAGCTTTAGCCAGGGGTTTGGTGTTAAAACCGTTAACGAACGGGAATAAATTTCGTGTGGATTGGTGATAAGAAAAGGTGATTTTTGTAAATTTGTAACTTTAACCCTGAGGCTAATCTGTTCGGTTTCCGGAACAACTCTTATAGGTCTTAGGGGCCATCCATAAATTACGTCAAACGAATTTCATAATTTTTTGACCCCCCCCTATTTCTGTAACACATCGTCATATTTGTGAGACCCCCTCCCCCCTAGTGTGATAATTTTTGCATATAAAAATAATTTTTCGTTTCACAATTAAGTTTTGCGTTTTAATATTTTAGATTTTTACATGTGACATCACAGAGCTGATGACCCCTCCATACCCCTTGTCACACTTCTCTACTCCCCCCCCCCTTAAGGTGTGACGTAATTTCTGGATGGCCCCTTATAGAAATCGTTGTATCTCTCTTACAGTCATGGATACAATTATGAACTAAACGGAGTAGAAAGAGACAAAAAAACTTACTTTATAATAAACTCTTAAAGATAACCGCAAAATAATTAAAATGAACACCTTTATGAAACCAAAGTTTACAATTTGAAAAAAAAAATTAAAACTTGAGAATTTTTTGTTAATTATTTTTACCTGAGATGATAAAAAGGTGAGTTATTATAACATTTTTAATACATTTGCCTAATAAAATATCTTTAAATTCATACAAAATAAAGTTGGTTGTTTGCAGGTGGAAAAATGTAATAAGCAGTAATAATTGTTGAATGTAACACTATTATATATTGAATTATTTGGCGGGCAGGAGATAACCCGACGTAGCTCAGTGGATAAAAGCAGTTATAATAATAATAATAACATTATATTTATATAGCGCAGTTTTGTGATATTTCACTTCATAAATTTTAAAATAATTCTACAGTGCTCCTTATAATATTAAGAAAATAATAAAAGAATAAACAGTATTTACAAAATAATGACAGAAGAACAAAATTAACTAAAGAATATACAGTATTTACAAAACAATGACAGAAGAACAAAATTAACAAAGATAGTGCTGTTATAGCACACACGGGACAATAATAATAATAGACAATAGCGGTGTTATTGTAACACAGGACAAAACAAGAACTTTAAAACTAAAATATAATATATGTACTAATAAAAAGGCAGTTGATCGGAAATCAGAAGGACGCGGGTTCGGGTCCCGTCGGCGGCATGTATATTTTCTCAGGAGATTTTTTCAATGTAGATGAGTGTTTCAGGCTAATAATTATTACTTATAATAGTGTTTAAATTCAGTTAGAAAAAAACGTAATACGAGCCATTTTTAAAACTTCCTTACGTAAACAATCAAAGTTTTTATATTTAAAAAATTATATGTTTATTTCCGAGAAATTGTAAGATCTTAGATATAAAATTAGATCGCCTGCTCGTTGACTCCTATTTTAAATGTAGAGTATTGAACTTGCCATGAACTTCCCGGCCTTGCAGTTAAGAGTTGCACGCGTTTTAAGAGCGTTTAACCAGCCAGCGGACGAAAATCCACATTTCGTAGAAAGTTGTTCTTACGATCGTGCAGGGCGGTTACAACAAGAAAGATTAATTATTCACCGTACCAGCTTTTTTAAATTATAACTCAATATCGAATTTATTTCAATCCAAATCAGCTTTAATTTATACCTTCATCCAAAAATGCTGAAAGGCGTGATGATAAAACTATGAAAATAATGTACTTACTTTTTGTAATTATTTTTTGATTATAAGTATTTATCATTTTTCAATAATGTCTAAATTTAATAAGAATGTTAAAAAAATCTGAAATATATTAGTTTGTAAGCGCGCAAATAAATACACAAATGGACCAATTTTCGTCAAGAAACACATGTACGTACATATTTTTTAATGATTTTATTGAAACTAAAATTAAAATTCTAAAACATGCGTTTGCTAGATAATGTTTTGATGTATTTTACTGCATGATTATATTATTTGAAATGGGTGTGGTATAATACAAAATCTTTTTTGAAAATTTAACAAATCTGCCAACGACCTATGGAATAACCTTATTATACTAAAAATTAAAAAAATTTCTCAAAATTTATTACATGCGAATGCTAGATAAAAGAACAATCTTTCGAAATCCATTTATAATTTTTTGTGGAAAAGAATCAATACGTCTAAAATCTGATTTGAAAATGACATATTTCTGGTTTTCTCTGGTAATTCCCCTTTTAACGTGTGCAATCACTTCATCCGCTGTAGAGTTGGCAACTAAACGGGAAACAATTATAATGTCGGAATTACCTTTATGACTCTGGTGTCGTTGGTTTGTGCGTTGTTTTATAATTGTTTTCATTGCCTTTTATTCAATCTATTGATTATTAAATCGACATATACTTCAGAAGGCTGGCGGTATCAGCTTATTGCATCTGTGTTGTAGTGGTAGGTAGTCTACGAACACAGTTAGCTCATTTATCTTTTGCTTCCTTTATAATATTGTTAATGTCGAGGATACCCTTACGTTAGCGGTAATAGAGTACAACTTTCGCATGGTCTACTTCTTCATAAGTAAAATAGTCACAAAAGATCTGAACAATTGATACTTCATCTTCATTATCTTCACTCGGACCCACAAGTTTGTTTTCACGACAATACAACATTACCAGACATATGTATGTAGTATAGGCGTACCTGCTGCAATAAACTAGACAACTAAGTACACAGAATAATTTGCAGACGATATACATATCCAATGGTTATACTTTTTCGCTTATTGGTTTGAAATTTAGTTGCTTTCGTACGAATATTCGTTTATTTGTTGTTTTAAACGAAATTCTTATATCTACATGAAGCCGGTAATTCAACTTCGATAAATCACACACACATTAAGACAAATATCAGTAAAACTGTTCTGCGAACAACCCCACTATCAAACCAACGTATTTTTACCAATCTCCGCATATTAATTAATAAAAAGATTTTTTATCATAGAATTTCCCACCCCTGTTCAAATAAGGCAGCTACGGCAGAGGAAAGAGCCTATTTTTATAGCATTTTTGTTGCTCTTTGGGGATCGCGTATTGTTTCCGTTTACAAACTTCCGCCGGAAGTAAAATTTCCTCCGATTATTATTTTCCCTGATTTTTTCCGAAGTAAAGCAGATTCCAAGCCGGGTTTTTATTTCACATCAGGATATTTCCGAAGACAATAATTAATTATTAATGGAAATAAACGAGCATCCAAATCACACAAGCGGAAAATGTAAAGCATTGTTTAAATGGATAGTGAGTGAGTGAGTGTATTTGTGAGTTCCCGCATGAGTTGCAATGCCACTCATACAGAAATTGTTTCTCTCTGCGTGTCTTTTCCCATTCGTCCCGTTCCCCTTCCGCCTCCCCTTTACTTTCCATGTCCCCTTCCCCCGCCACCTTCCCCGCCTTCCCACTCCACTCTCCCCTCTCCCGCGAACACCCCTCCCGCAATCCCTCCCCCTCTCCCGCATTCAATACATTCAGTTCCGGTACATTCAGATGTTCAAACAGCTCGCGTGCCACCTATTGATTTTTTTTAACAATTTTTAATTTTTCGTGTATTAAAAGCATAAATTTTTGTATATTATTAAAACCATCAATCAAATTTGGTACATAACATAGGTACCTGTTTAAAATAAATATAATGTTTGATAGTTTCAAAGTTTTGGTTAGTATTATGGGTTAGTACTTCGATTAAATTCAATAACTTATAGAAATTAGAAGAGTTCATTCGAAAATTGAATTTTGATTTAACAATCGATAGTTTGCAAAATGTTCTCAAATTGTGAATTTTTTGACAGTTTCGTAAGAGTTTTCGTAATGATAAAAACACTTTTCAGATGCATTGTCGTGTGGTTATAATAATCCAGAAACCTTCACTAGGATGGAAAGAAGGTATTTTGAAAGTTTCAAACATTTCCTATGCTTAATAAACAATTCAAAGAAAACTTACATAAATGCATATATATATATATATATAAACGTATATTAAATTTATATATCATCATCTAGATACCATCGAGACATCGATTTAAAAATATAAAGTTTTTTCTAAGGGGCTATTTATCAACGATCTCAAAGCAATTATAGTCCACTAATAAATTGCCTTGGATATCTATTGCATTTTAACGCGAGGCATTAGCGTCAATGTTTATCATAATTTATTTCACTCACATTATTATGTGAAACTAATCGACACTCAAAGCAGTCATTATATCTTCAATATGCCAATTTGGTGGAAGTAGCTTAAATCCTATGCCAGCTTGGTAAAACCTAATAATATTGAAAATTTGATTAATAAGATCTTCATGCTCTTTGTTCACAAGCCTTACACATATTATTCGTATATTGTAAATTGTGTTTGTTTGATATTATAATGTACATTGTATAATCTCCATCATCAAACTTTAATATCATATTATTGTATGTTGCAAGTCCTCAATCTGTTTAATGTTGAGCCATGAATCATTTTAATGCGGTAAAGATCGACTTTTGATATAATGGCATACAGAGCTCCGGGCCAAAAAGGCCCATTTCCCTCTCATCATGAGTTTATAACACATGGTTGTTGAAAAAATTATGTTTTTTTAACATGTCGCGAGGAAAATAACTCCCCTATTACATCTTTGGGGACGCTGCGTGGATGATCTCTTGAGGAAAGATAGGAGAAGTTCTGGAAAGGAAAAGGTATGAAGGGTGGGTAGGAATCTGGAGATCAGTGTCTCCAGGAGTGATGGACGCTTGAATCTATCTTTTCCCATTGCGGTGCTAGGCGATGTTTCAAGGGAGTCCTGCTGGAGAGGTCAAAAGTCTTCCTCAACCAGTCTCTCCCGATCCGGCATTATGACAGGTGGACAGATGCATCCAGCGTCAATACCCAGATAAACCTCACTCCATGAAACCGGGCTCCACCACCAAACGTAGAGAACCACTTGAGGTGACCTACGGTAGAGATGTTGGTTATCCAATAAATGGTTCCCGGGGCGGCAGTACCCGTAATCGCCTCCCAAAATGATGTCACAATTTCATTAATTCATTTAAGATATCTATGCTTTCCTATAAACCCAGCTAACATATTAATCGCAAATATGAATTTAAATATTATATAATCAAAAAATATTTTTAAATCATCCATTATTAAACTTGTTTCCTTTGTAAGCTGACCACATTACCCCCCTTCCCCTTTCCGCCCCCGCCTTGCCATTGACATTTTTAAGTCTATGTCTATTATTGTAATTAGTTTTAAGTAAACCCTGAGGAAGTAAACATTGCTTAGGTGCAACGTGTCGGATTTTTATAAACGATGAACGTTGAAACGTTAAAACGAAGTAATCATTTCGAATTAAAATGGTGCCACAAAATAAGTTTACTGTGTTTGAAGAAGCATATTTAATACGCGAAATACAGCCAAGTGTAAATAATTTTTGATTTATGGTGAGCATTCGAATATTTCTTTCCCCGTTATCTCAAAACTAAGTATTTGAAGGTGTCTGACTAATCAACTGGATGACCGATATGTAGATAATTAAAGGAACTTTATTCATTTTACTATGTAATTATCTCGTACATAAACTGGTTGATTCCTAAACATAATAAAAAAACGAGTGTGCTTTAGACCACACGACTGTAGTAAAACTACAGGACAAACCTCACCCCATGAACCCAGGTATCCCTGCTAAGTTACCAAACGTAGCGAACGGGGTGACCTATGACCTAGGGGTGACATATGACATCGGGGTGAAATATGACCATGGGGTGACCTATGACCTTGGGGTGACCTACGACTTTGGGGTGACCTAAGACCTTGGGGTGACCTACGACTTTGGGGTGACCTCCGACCTTGGGGTGACCTACGATCTTGGGGTGACCTACGACCTTGGGGTGAACATCCTTACTCTTATCCTTATTACTTCCCAAGTCAAGCGCGCATAAAGGCCCGACCGTTCGCCTCGCCATCGATCACCGTTCCCATCGATTACCGTTCGCATCACACTTTTCGTAACAATCACCACTTTTCGTAACGCATTCACCAGCTTACCCTCCAAGTCGAGCGTGCGTAAAGAAGTTTTACTTCAAAAATATTCCAATATATATAATAATACAGAAGACTAAACAAATTCAAGGGTTGAAAACGTTAGTGCCGTCATTCTTCCTAAGCCAAGACTGCGAAAAGCTACCCTAGTAAACACGAGCAATATTATTTAGAATCATGGCAATGTTAGGAAAACAGGCTACAGTGGGACTGAATGAGCTGGAAATACTGGCAGTGCTGCAATACGAACATGTTGTGTTGTGTCGGTTTAAGCCCGAGTGACTTTATTAACCTTTTAGCTGCGCCTCGATCTGGCTGGCTCGCAGGCCCACTAGGCCAAGAATGCTTCAAAACAGAAAAGTTTATGTTCGAATTCGCAATACGGCCTTATTGTATCACACTCGGATTACCCCGAAATAAGGCTCCTAAAAGTTCTGAGGCAGCGATTCTAAAGCTGTTGATTATAAAATGTACGTGTTACGGAATAAAGATGGATCGATTAGTTTTTTTTCGTGCGATTCTGACGTAGCATGGGCTGAAAAAAAAAAGATTAGGCCAAATTAGTCAAATTGCAGGTGACAAAATAACCTAACCGAAATTCGGCAGGTAACTCAGCAATTCGCATGATTTGATGATTCCGCTATTTTTATAAATCTTGTTTTTTTGCTTTTCTGTGGAATTTTTGTTAGTTATGAAGAAAATTCTCATGGTTTTTGGAAGTTCATTTTTATTCCTTTTTCGGGGTATTTATTTGTAAGCCAGATGTTAGCAAGTTTCTAATTTTAAAAAAAGTCACCAATTTTTAAACATTTTCATTTTCTCTCTCTTATTTTTCGATGTAGATAAAAACAATATGCGCAAAACCAAATCAAACAAATGCGACATCTACTTCTGCTGAATCTTCTCCTTCGCGTTCTCCACTATTACGTCGTTCTCTGCTACGTGTTTGTTCAATCTTTCTTATTTTTTAGGGGAAATGAAGATAACTTTTATTCTTTAATATAATAAAAATATTCCAACATTTTGGGAACCGTCGAAAATATTATATTATGCCAGTTTTATAACAGCGGTGATGGGTTATTTTGGGTATTGTAGTCAGGTGCATAATATACTGTAACGACGGTATCTTCCAGATAACTGGTGCTACCACCCCTCGGATAAGGGTTATTACGGCAAAACCAATCCAAGCCCCGCACATTGTGAAGTACATATTTTTATAAGCACACAAATAAACAAGCATTTAAGTACTATATTTTCGTGGATTTCCAAATATTCCCCTATGATGCCAGCCAGTGTTTTTACGTCAAGAAAATGACCTAACGACAATAATATTGTTTTGGTTCGTATAAAAAGGCCATTCTGTAACCAATTTCATAATTTTGTTGTATCATTATTTTTAATGCAGAACAGAAGGTAACAATAAAACATTTTTTTTATTTTTTTTTATTTATTTATTTATCTATAAAAAGAATGTTTGTATTACATTATTCGATGCCTGTCTCACTAGGGTATACCTGTGTTGAGACAGGCGTAGAGGTACATAAATGAGTATCATACAAAAAAATATTTAATATTTACTTTTTCTCGCCCTTAAAAAAATCATTCTTTGTAGAAAGTATTCGGTATTTTAGTAAATCTGAAAGACCGATCAAAAACGTTTAGATAAAAATTTCGATATGTTTTTATCGCTGTTTACATTTTAACAATATCAGTAGACATCGTATTAATCAATCAAATATGCAGGTTATAAGATTAGCGCGTTGATGACACCACCTTACAAGGGTTAAAGTGAAGCTGAATGTTCACTCTATACGAGTTATGCCTGTGGATCTCGATATGATACGTTTACTGAAACAAATAGCAAAGGTATTTCACAAAGGAACTTACGATAATTTGATGGCAATCTTGCCCGGTTTGTGGATCCCTCGTGGTCGATTGGCGATTTCTGAATGGTCCACAGGCAGTTGTTAGTCAGTTTTTATACAATGGGGATGAATTACCGGCGGTAAATTCATTACGCGAGTCACCATAGCTTGTCACGATATAAACGGTAATGTTGACAGCTGCGTTACGATGGGAAGACTCGGGAAGACTGAAGAAAAACAAACACTTGTTTTGGCTCCTTAACAACGGCTGACAACCGGTAATTATCAGCCAATATAAGCACCAAATGTGTGAAATTCACCAAATGGTTTGAATTCTGGCTTTTGTACGTGAATCAGAACAAACCTTTCGAGATCTTATTAAGCGTTATGAAGCGTTAACACAGGTATTTTAACGTTTTATGTATGTATTTGTTTCTGAGAAAGTGGGCTTGTTACATCACGATGCCAAGACCGAATTGCTTATAAATATTTTCCGATTGGTTCTCGCTTCGAAGTTCGATCGGATGTAGCTCCAGGGTATTTTGCTCAAGCGAATTTGCTCTTCGTAGTCAATCAAACTCGTAGTCTTTACAACTATTTTGGTGATGAATAAAAAACGTTCGAAAATGCATGCGAATGTTAAGATTCCAAAAAGTAAAAGAATCCCAACTGCTCCCAAATGTCCGGGGCTAGAGTGAGTATGGTATTCATAATTGAAGTATAAAATGGGGTAAAGGAGTGGGGGAAGGGAAGGGCATGGACATGACTATTGAGTTCTGGCCACCAAACACGCCCTAAAATATGATTTTGAATGGTAGATTTTCACTAGAACGATACTTAAAGCACGTGGCAGTTTGCAACGTGCCGTAAATTTACGATAAACAAAATAATTTAATACAATAAATTAAAACACAAATAACCGTCACTTACGCATTTACGTCGGGATATGAACCCTGTTACGTTACGGAATTGTTTCCCGTGCGAGCTAATAGCGAATTGACCCCTTGCACAGGCCCTCCGCCCCTCTCCCCGCACCGCGCGGCGCCCGTGCCAAGCGCCGAGCGGCTCCCCGTCCCCATTCCTTCGCCGGCCTTCGGCAGAATAACTGTGTTCCCCGTGATTCGCGCTAGGCGCTCTCCGTAAACGCTCACGATGTTTTACTTTAATTGTGTATTGTGCTTAAAGAGGTTTACGCCTACCCAGAATCCTGTCTGCCGACCGCCTATCTCCTGCTTGTGAGTACCAATGAACCTTGCTACCCCTCTGTGTGCTAAGAACTGACATTTAAATTCACTAAACACGTGTAGAGAGAGTTGAGAGAAGCTCCCCCCGTTATGATAGAATTAATTAGAGATAGCCAAATACTCATGTGTGTAGTGCCGATGCTGGCCTTTTGTAGAACCCTGTTCACCTTTAATTGAATAAAACCCTTTTTCGTGCATAACAACTGTGTTCTGATTGAGGAAGGAGACCTGGAGATTTTGAGGAAAGGAAGGGGAGCAGGAATTAACAAGCGAACCACCGACACTCGCCCTGGGTTTAAGAGGGACCTTGCTCGCGCCGGCTGTACAGAGCTAGCCGCCGGCTTGTTTATTGCATGTCCTTTCCAGGTTTTGGGTTTAGCGTTGGCCGCAAGTAGCGCCAATGCTAGCACTGGGCCCAACGTGGTGCTTTTTTTTTGCGTTTAGATGCTAGCACTGTCGCCCGACGTGTGGCATTTTTTTTCCTCCCTCTTCACGGTCCCACAGTCTCGTTCTTCAATCAGCAATTGTTTAAACCTTATAATGTATAATGTTTTGTCTCGTTATCCCCAATTTGTCTAGCACTTCCATCAAGAACCCCGGCGCGATTGTAACTTCGAATTGCAATTTAAATTATCACGGGCACGATTCCTTCATTTTCGAGTCGTCACTCGACAAAACATTATCACCGGTATTCCTACGTAAAGTGCTCAACCAAGAAAGTTGCCGTCGTGAATAATATAGTGTTTACAAGTGTCGACCGACTAAATTTGCTAGTTTCAAATACAAGATTAATAGTGGAAATGTACACAAATATTTAAAACAAAGTTATTCAACAATTAAAATCCTGTATATGATAAACCAATTACCCGCTTCGTTTCCCGAAAGTTAATTAACCAGTTTTTATTAATAAACTTATTCCGCAGTGTGCTGGTCTGTATTTGATATCGACATATTCTGCGAATAGGGGACTATTTCGCAAAATACTGGCCTGTATATATAACGGCATATTTTGCAGCTTAAGGGAAACAAGTGGATTAAATTCTTTCTACCTTTTGACAATTGAGCATTTTTCTAATTTTGCCGCCTGTTTCATCATTTAGCTTTTTTTTCTTTCGTAAGAAACAGACGACATAATTTGAAAGACGTTCGGTTCGCGTTGACGTCGATTCCTCGAGTCAGGCATTACATTACGTATGCACATTTCTGCATATAACTTGTTATGACAAAAGAAAGTCGGCGGATAAATACCAATAATTGGTGATGCTCAAATCAGGCTACAGTCTAGCCACGTAAATAAAGAAACGATTCCCCAAGACATTGTTGAATTTTCAAACAAATACTTCCACGAAAACTTGTATAAAAGAAAAAATATTTCTTTCCTTTTCTGAAGAACCCCCCGTTGGAAAGGAAATGGAAATATTCTAAAAACATGTTCGTTTAAGGCGAACCTCGTTTCCGTTTTTTATTTCCGGACTTTTGCAAATTTGCAAACATTTTTCAAAAACATCGGAATAAATTCTAAAAACGTGTTTCATTAAGGTGAATCCCGGCCCGTGAAATTTTCATATCCGGAATTTTCAACAAATTTCCAAAACAGCTGGATTTTTTCACAAAATCACGTTTTTTAAGGGAAACCGCTGCCCAATTTTTTCTCATTTTATGGACTTTGAAAATTTTCAACAAATTTCCAAAACAGCTGGATTTTTTTTACAAAATCACGTTTTTTAAGGGAAACCGCTGCCCAAATTTTTCTCGTTTTTGGACTTTGAAAAATTTTCAACAAATTTCCAAAACATCTGGATTTTTTCACAAAATCACGTTTTTTGAGGCAAACCCCTGCACAAATTTTTCTCGTTTTTGGACTTTGAAAAATTTTCAACAAATTTCCAAAACATCTGGATTTTTTCACAAAATCACGTTTTTTAAGGGAAACCGCTGCCCAAATTTTTCTCGTTTTTGAACTTTGAAAAATTTTCAACAAATTTCCAAAACATCTGGATTTTTTCACAAAATCACGTTTTTTGAGGCAAACCCCTGCACAAATTTTTCTCGTTTTTGGACTTTGAAAAATTTTCAACAAATTTCCAAAACATCTGGATTTTTTCACAAAATCACGTTTTTGAGGCAAACCCCTGCCCAAATTTTCAAATAAACCAAACACTTATAAAAAACGCGTTTTTTTTTCAAAAATTTTTTGTAAAAATACGTCCCCAGTGGTCAATCTCTGCCCAATTTCTTTCCAATTGCGAGTCTAGTTCTCACTTTTTCCAACATAAGGTCACTCTGATACGATCTTATACACCATGGAAGTTCCTCAAGTTACGCTGGGTATAATCCCGCACGTCTTTACTTCAAGAAAGGAAGAATTACTACAGGCCCTGAGAAATAGAAAGATTTCTCCTCGGAATAAATCCAAAAAATGCCTTACTCTATATGCTTCTTTCTACAACAAAAAATACATCAGGAGGTTGCAATTTCAACCGGAAGTCGTAACGTAGTTATGGTCAAGTAATGTCTGTCTGAGCAGCACGTTTAATAGGTCTATCCATATTCAGACAAATTAGTTAGTGTACTTCAGATTCACTTAAAATCAAAAAATAAACAAAAATTTTAACAAAACAAAAAACGACTTCAAAAAATGTACTAAAAAGTAAAAAAATAAATTCGTATTCTTCTACAACTTAATAATCAACTTACTTTTTCAACTCATCAATATGTAGGTACGATTATTATTTTTGGAGTCGGTGTCAGCCAGTTTGTAACTACATACATAGTTATAGGTGAGATGTGCTTGTGTCGCACGCGCGACTTGACGAGGCGAGAGCGGGGCCGCGGCGGGAGGGGAGCTGTCAAGTGAAAACGCCGGGCCGGGAACCTTGGCTGACACCGACTCCAAAAATAACAATCGTAAAAACATATTGATGAGTAGAAAAAGTAAGTTGATTATTAAGTTGTAGAAGAATACGAAATTATTTTTTTAACTTCGACGACCTCCGTAGTCCAGTGGCTAAGACTCTTGACTCACATTCCGGAGGTCGCGGGTTCGAACCCGGCATGCGCAAATAAATTTTATTTGATTAATTTGTGTTATTCACAGTTAATTCATTAAAAAAAAAAAATAGATAGTATATTTGCGGCATGTTCCAGAGTGGAAGATACTATTAGTATCGCCCTGGTGTAAGACCACCATTCAGAATTGAAACGTTGCTTGAAAATGGCTTTAGCCGTGTTTAGTGACCAGATCTGAATAGCCAGGTACTTCCCAACCTTCCTCTTCCCCACCTCCTTCCCCTCACTACCTTCAGCCTCACAACATACCCCAATTGGGGATGCCATAGTCTCACTGGCTCCAGACGGGAGCAGTTGAGATTCTTGTGCGGTATTCACTGTAAAAAAAAAAAAAAACTTTTTGGTGCATTTTTTGAAGTCGTTTTTTTGGTTTTGTAGCGGCTACTTAACCCGCTCTGTAAAATTTACCGCAGCGCCACTGACCTCCACAGAATTAGTTGGAAGCACATACCTACAGCGATACATCTACCTACATACATACAGCGTAGTAATAATGGCCGCCTTAATGATAATCCGCCACCTACGCGAAAGAGCTAGAACGTACGGCTGTACCGTTCAAGTGCCCGCAGAAAGTTCGGGTGATATCCCGCCTTTACGTGAATTCACCCGACGTTACCTACCGTCATCGAAATTACTTGCCACGGGTATATAAGCCGCGCTCGCTGGCTCGGAGCTAGTCAGTCAGTACCTAGTCTCCATTCATCGATAAAGGAACACAGTCCGAGCAGTGCAGTAACTGCGCCCGGCACGGGCCCGCGCAGTTAGCAGTGAACAATCTATCCAGTGTGACCCAGGAACATTCCAGCACCTTCGAGGAACTTCTCCAACTATGATCTCGACATGAGATGTCAACCAGCATCCTGCAACGAGCAGCTACCACAACCACACCGGGCAACGCGCCCGCTACCACACTCGGCAACGCGCCAGCATCCAGCATCCTGCAACGAGCAGCAACAACCAACAACAGGCAACGCGCCATCATCCAGCATCCTCACCTCCCCTCAAGGTTCCTTCCTGCGTCACGTGTGTGCTCCGACCCACTGGACACACAGCCGCCATATCCCGTCAACACGACGTCGATCGACCGCCTGGACCAAGGTCTTGTCTACACCGCCATGGTGTAGGGTAACACGCCGGCTTCCTGAAGACCTGTGATCTTCACCGCCGTAATGTCCTGACCTTCATCTTCACTCACCACGCAGCAGCATCACTCCACTCCGCTCCCGCTCCGCATCGACCTCCGCTACGTAGCCACAATAAAGACTGACTCACACATCCACTGCACGCCTTTCATTTATCTCCCGTCTCTACCGATACGGACCGCTCCCTCAGTTTGTTAAAATTTTTTTGAGATAAATTTAAAGATAATTCATAAAAAATATCCAAAAATTCCAAAAAAAAAACAAATTGCTTTTCAAAACTTTGGTTTCATAAAGGTGAACATTCTACTTTTTTGTTGGTTATTTTTTTAAATTTGAATATAAAGCGTAGTGTTTTACCTTTCTAAAACCATTCAGAAAATATTTTTCATTATGATCGTAAGGGAGCTGCAGATATTTATATGAGACCTATGTGAGCGGATTAATATAGTCTCCTGTAATTAAACCGGTTTTTATTTATTATTTTTTTTAAATTTATGAGTAAAATCTCAAATTGTAATATTTAAAAAATGAAGACAATATTAGCGAAACTCAATCGAAAATATGAAAATAAAAAAAGATATTTGCACCTCTGAGACTCGAACCCAGGATCTTTCGCTTTCCTGACAAATGCGCTGGCCACTGCTTCAAGGTGTCGATATCCGATTCGGTCATTTTTAACTGCTGTAATAACAGTTAAAAATACCGAATCGGATATCGACACCTTGGCACAGTGGTCAGCGTATTTGCCCAGAAAGCAAAAGGTCCAGGGTTCGAGTCCCAGTTGTGCAAATATCTTTTTCTGAATTTTCTGTTTCCAGATTTTCGATTAAATTTCGGTAATATTGTCTTCATTTAATTAAATATTATATTTTGAGATTTTATTCATAACATAAAAATATATATATATATGTATATACATATTCATCCTACACTTTCAATAGATGTAGCTTATTGAATAAAATGGATAAAGATTTTCCCAGACAGCATTTAGTTCTTGCAATCATACATAAAGATAACTGCCAATAAAATATTTTTTTTTTTCAATTTCACTGATATTTTCTTGATATGCAAGAAATTCATATTAATTTTTTTTTATTTTTTTTTTTTATTAGTAATAGAAGGTACATAAATTACAAATAAATTTTATACAGTAATTAATTACATAGTAGAATATTTGATGTACTCCCATAATTAAGCAAGGCTTGTGTGTATGGGGGGGTGTTATTGTATTGCTTTTTATTAAATCATTCAGTTTAAGTTTTCAGTATAATTTTTGAGGTGGGTTTTAAAATTTTTTATATTGGTATTCATGTTTCTAATTTTTTCTGGTAATGAATTAAAAAATTTTGCTCCGAGATATTTATGACTCAATTGTCCAATTTATTTTTTACATTATCTTTATAAATTTGTAATGTTGCATGATAAAAGTATAATGCATTTAATTTTCTGACCTTAAATTGTTTGAATAAAAGTTCTGACGAATATTATATGCATTAAGAAAATGAAGATAATGTGGGTGGTTCTTAGTCGAAGTACTCGTATGATACAGTTAAAAATGACCGAATCGAATGACATCTTGGCACAGTGGTCAGCACATTTGCCCGTCCGAAAATCGAAAGGTCCTGGGTTCGAGTCCCAGAAATGCAAATATATTTTTCTGGATTTTCTGTTTCCAGATTTTCGATGGAGTTTCGCTAATATTGTCTTCATTTAATTAAATGGGTTTTTACTTACCCACAGCAGTTAATTTGTTTTGTTTGTTTGTTTAAAAAAACTTCTAGGCGATTAATCCCATTTGGTTGGAGTTTAGTTAGAATTCGTTAGAGTAAAACAAAATATTACTCGAATAAAAGTACAAACTGCCACTATTTGTTCTGAAAAAAACCACAAATCTGTCACGGCACGCCCTTGATGTTAACTGAAAAGATTGTGTCGCAATTTATGACCCAAATATAAAATTAGGTAGGTATAACGTCAGAGATATCTGGGATGAGATCATAGTAGGGAGGATTTAACAATGGCGTTGTAAAGTTAAACCCTAATGAGAAAACTTATTAAAAATTAGGCACTCAATTTGTTGTGACAGATTGCTTTAACATTCAAAGATAAGTTACTAATAGTTAAACGATTACAACGAAACAGAAATACATTGACAAGTGCTAAAAGCAGAGGTGGCGGGGTTTTAATCGCTATCAGCAAGAAATACAAATCAAACTTAATTAAAACTAAACACAAACTTCTTGAACAAATCTTCGTGCAAGTGAATGTTGCCAGGAATAAAAAGATTATTGTTGGTTGTATTTATATCCCACCAAATTCAAGCAATGACGTATACAGGTGCCATAGTGAGGAAGTGGAAGTTATATTAAAAAAGCATGCTAATGCAACATTTTTGCTTGCTGGTGATTATAATCTTCCAAATGTGAATTGGGTGAACAGGGACAATAATATCAGTGTGAGTGAGTCTGAACGCATTATTCTAGACATGGCGTTATTTCTAGGCCTGAATCAGGCAAATACTTTATCAAATGTAAATAATCGTACTCTAGACTTATGTTTTTCTAACTTAGAGTCACTAGTAATTGAAGAATGTAGTGAACCGCTGGTGCCCATTGATGGTTATCATCCTCCACTGGAAGTTATTATTTCTAATGTACATGATAATACCTGTAAACTGTCTTTCAGTTACCAAAATTTTTTCAAAACTGATTACGAGAAAATATGTAATTATCTCCTCTCTTTTGATTGGTCATCTGTGCAATATGATGATATTAACACAGCTACAAATAAATTTTATTCTGTTTTGGGAAAGGCTATTAGCATCTATGTTCCAACCGTAATATGTAAGCCAAACACCTATCCAAAATGGTACACCAAAGAACTTGTAAATCTACTTATCACCAAAAAACTTAAACATAAAGAATATAAATTATATAAAAAAATTCTGATTACAGTGAATTTAAATATTTAAGATCTTTGTGCAAAAAAATGTCTATGACTTGCTACCGTAACCATATAAATGAAATTCAAAATTCCATAATAAACAATGTTAATTATTTTTGGAAATATTCGAAATCTCTTAAAGAAGATGATTCTGAATTCCCCAGCATTATGCACCTAAATGGCAGCCATAGCAATAATACTGATGGTATTGTTAACTTGTTTGCAAAATTTTTTAAAAGTGTTTATTCAACAGACGCAAATAATGCTCCTCTTCCATCAACAACTCTAGATGAAACTCTTGATATTTCGCAGTGTACCATAAGTCTCTCTGATGTAGTAACTAAAGTTAAATCATTAGATATCAACAAATCTGCAGGACCGGATAATATCCCCACAATATTTATCAAAGAATGTATCAAAGTAATCGCTCTTCCATTAACCAAACTTTTTAATTTATCTTTATCCAGTGGAATTTTTCCCGATATCTGGAAACATAGTTATTTGACTCCAATTTTCAAAAAGGGCGATAAAAGTGATGTTTGTAATTATAGACCAATATGCATTCAATCCACCATACCGAAACTATTTGAAAGCCTAATACTTGACAAACTTTTTGCCCAAATAAAACCTGTAATATCACCTTACCAGTTTGGATTTATGCCAGGTAGAAGTACGCTTTCTAACTTGATTATTTATGAAAATTTTATAACCAATGCTTTTAAAGAAAAAAAAACAAGTAGACTCTGTCTATACTGATTTTAGTAAAGCCTTTGATTCAGTTTCCCATAAAATTCTCATTTGGAAATTAGAAAAGCTTGGTATACGTGGCAGTATATTAGCCTGGTTTGAAAGCTATCCTACTGGAAGACAACAAATTGTTAGAATAAAATCCTCATTGTCGGAAAAAATTTATGCAACAAGTGGAGTTCCACAGGGTTCACACCTTGGCCCAATATTATTTATATTGTTTATAAATGATCTTACAAAAATATTTCATGATGTATTTATCTTACTTTTTGCTGATGACCTCAAAATTTTTAGAATAATTCAAAATATTTATCATTGCAACATTCTTCAAGATAATATCAACAAATTGTTAATTTGGTGTAATGAAAATAGACTTTACTTAAATATCTCAAAATGTCATATAGTTAGATTTTATCGAATAAAAAATCCAGTGATCTTCAATTACAACATTGATAACAATACTCTGGAGACATTAACACAAATTAAAGACTTGGGCATCACTTTTCAATCTAATCTTTCATTTGTTAACCACATAACAGAAATCTCTAATAAGGCCTTAAAAATGTTGGGATTTATAACTAGGTTAACTAGAAATTTTAACAATATTAAGTGTATAAAACTGTTATATTTTGCATATGTTAGAAGTCAACTTGAATACAATTCTCCCGTCTGGAACCCATATTACAATATACATGTACAAGCTGTTGAAAGAATACAAAACAAATTCTTACGTTTTCTTAATTTTAAAATGGGTATTCCAGCAGTTATGTTGAACTACAATACTATTTTGAATGATATGAATATGCTGAAATTGTCAGACAGAAGAACTTTCACTGACTTGGTATTTCTGTATAAAATTCTAAATGATTTAGTTGACAGTCCGATATTGCTCGAATTGATAAGCTTCCGGATTCCAATACGTAATACTAGAAGTCAGGATTTATTTCAGTGCAGTAATTCTGGAACTAACTATCATATGTATTCCTCTTTGCCCAGAATACTAATGGAGGGAAACAATTATACCAAGTCAGTGGACATCTTCAATTTATCTTTAAACAAATATAAAATATTGTTACGAAGGCAGTTCAGTTATGTACATTAAATACTGTGTATTTCTTACTATTCATATGTAAAAGCCCCGAAAAAGGGCGTTAATAAATAAATAAATAAATAAATTAGCGTTAGTTTTGGAATAGAATGAAGTTTATTTAATTTTTTTTTAATGTGATGTTACAGAAAGATATTGATGGCACTAAAGCCCTACTCTGTGATTGATGGCCTCCGTAGTCGAGGGGTAACGATTTCGATATCCGGAGGTCACGGGTTCATATCCAGGCGTGCGCAAGCAATATTTATTTAATTCAAAATTAATAAAAAACTTTTCATAAGCGATGGGGTAAAGTTAGTGGTGAGGTAGAGTAGATTTTTTTAAATGTGAACACCTCACAAGAGTTCCAGCTGCTCCCGTCTGTAGCCAGTGAGACTATGGCATCCCCAATTATGGCTTCCCCAGAGGTGCAGGAGATGATAAAGAGGAAAGTGGGGAAGTACCTGGCTATTCAGATCTGGTCACCAAACACGGCTAAAGCCATTTCAAGCAAAGTTTCAATTCTGAATGCTGGTCTTACACCAGAGCGTTTCTCGGAGAATCTTCCACTGTGGAACGTGCAGCAAATAAACTATATGTAATTTTAAAAGAATTAATTGTGAAATTACACAAATTAATCAAACAACGTTCATTTGCGCATGCCGGAATTCGATTCCGGGACCTTCGGATTGCGATTCAAGAGCCTTTTCCGTCGAGCATTTGTTGAATTTTGTTTTGTTGAAAAAATTGGTTGAAAAATTAAAAAAACATTTAAAAAAAAAATTAATTGAGGATATCATAGCCTCATTGGCTCTAGACGGTTGGGAGCAGGTGGTACTTTTGCATGGCATTAAAAAAAATAAGGCCAGCGGCACGCAGGCATTCCTATTTGGGAATTTTGTGTGGTCGATGGAAGGGAAGAGAGGAAATATGGAAAATTTGAGAAGTAATCGGATATGTTTTTGTTCCCCAGTTCACGTTTTATTTTTCTATAATTTTCTAGAGTTTGAGTGGAACAACTAAAAAAAAAATATTTTTTTTAAAAGTTTATCTTTTTTAAATATTTAGTGTGTTTACGAATGAAGCTGGATTAGCAAGGATACATATACGTCAACAAGGATATATATAAGCTGCCGTCTTATACAAACTGAATTTAATAAAAAAATAGAAATATAATTATTCCAAAACAGCTTAGGTGTACGCCCCTGTGCAGTACATTAAATAATTTGGCTCACTGTAATATTTCAAGGGCTTCGCTGAAAGAAAATTTCATGGGCGTAAGCGGCTGCCGCCTACAGGGTTCTTATGAATTATAAACACATGTGCGCTGATTAAATTTACATGTGATTCAGCACAGGGGCGGACATGTTTATTTTTCCACTGTCCTATTGCAGCCGGTTCCGAAATTATTCGTGGTTTTGTGCAGCAGCGGTTCTCAATTTTTCTGTTTTTGGTCAAAGAAAATTTTAAAAAGGAGCCCGAAAACAGTTACTGTTAGTACTTTGGTCTAGTGGTGTGGAATGATTTGAGTTAAGAGTTTTTAGCTTGGACTTTGAGCTTTGAGTTTCGAACTTCATGCTTTGAGCTTTAAACTTAAGTTTTGAACTAAGAGCTCTGATCCGTAAGCTTTGAATTTTAACCATTGATCTTTGAACGTTGAACTTTGAACTATCAGCTATGTGCTTTGAGCTTTATTGAGTTTTGAACTTTTGGTCATTAAGTTAGTCAAGAAAGTCTAAGGAAGTTTTATGTCCCTGGCACAGGGACACAAAATTATGAATAGGCTTAACAGAATGATTCTCTTATTTTGAGCGTCAAGGAAAATTTCACCACCATGCATCATTTCTACTTTAAAGAGTAGGACCGGTCAGTGGTTGAGTGGACATAGCGCTTGGGTCCCATCCAAGCGTCGCGTGTTCGATTCCTCGGCTGGATAAGTCCTCCATCACAACACAAGCAACATTTTCGGCTTTCTGTGGTGGTAGTAAGAGATTTTCAAACATTGTTGGGTTCTTCGTAAACCGGGAATGTTTGTCATTTAAAAAAAAAAGATGGGGTTGTTTTTTGAAATCTTAGATAAGCAGTAAATAAAAATGAAGATGTGTTTAAAAAAACAAAGTCGAACCGCCACACAACACTCTTCTTCACTTATGTAGATCGACAGATCGACATATAGTGAAGCCCCCAGCGTTACCCGGGCTTCATGACTCCAAAAATAACAATCGTAAAAACATATTGATGAGTAGAAAAAGTAAGTTGATTATTAAGTTGTAGAAGAATACGAAATTATTTTTTTAACTTTTTGGTGCATTTTTTGAAGTCGTTTTTTTGTTTTGTCAAAAATTTTTTGAGATAAATTTAAAGATAATTCATAAAAAAGGCCAAAAATTCCAAAAAAAAAAAAAAAATTGCTTTTCAAAACTTTGGTTTCATAAAGGTGAACATTCTACTTTTTTGTTGGTTATTTTTTTAAATTTGAATATAAAGCGTAGTGTTTTACCTTTCTAAAACCATTCAGAAAATATTTTTCATTATGATCGTAAGGGAGATTCAGATATTTATATGAGACCTATGTGAGCGGATTAATATAGTCTCCTGTAATTAAACCGGTTTTTATTTAATATTTTTTTTAAATTTATGAGTAAAATCTCAAATTGTAATATTTAAAAATGAAGACAATATTAGCGAAACTCAATCGAAAATATGAAAATAAAAAAAGATATTTGCACCTCTGAGACTCGAACCCAGGATCTTTCGCTTTCCTGACAAATGCGCTGGCCACTGCTTCAAGGTGTCGATATCCGATTCGGTCATTTTTAACTGCTGTAATAACAGTTAAAAATACCGAATCGGATATCGACACCTTGGCACAGTGGTCAGCGTATTTGCCTAGAAAGCAAAAGGTCCAGGGTTCGAGTCCCAGTTGTGCAAATATCTTTTTCTGAATTTTCTGTTTCCAGATTTTCGATTAAATTTCGGTAATATTGTCTTCATTTAATTAAATATTATATTTTGAGATTTTATTCATAACATAAAAATATATATATATATATGTATATACATATTCATCCTACACTTTCAATAGATGTAGCTTATTGAATAAAATGGATAAAGATTTTCCCAGACAGCATTTAGTTCTTGCAATCATACATAAAGATAACTGCCAATAAAATATATATTTTTTTTCAATTTCACTGATATTTTCTTGATATGCAAGAAATTCATATTAAATTTTTTTAAATTTTTTTTTTTATTAGTAATAGAAGGTACATAAATTACAAATAAATTTTATACAGTAATTAATTACATAGTAGAATATTTGATGTACCCCCATAATTAAGCAAGGCTTGTGTGTATGGGGGGGTGTTATTGTATTGCTTTTTATTATATCATTCAGTTTAAGTTTTCAGTATAATTTTTGAGGTGGGTTTTAAAATTTTTTATATTGGTATTCATGTTTCTAATTTTTTCTGGTAATGAATTAAAAAATTTTGCTCCGAGATATTTATGACTCAATTGTCCAATTTATTTTTTACATTTTGGAGTGGGAAGTATTGATGTTTGTCTAAGACTTCTGTTATTTTTAAAGGGTGCAACTTGATTTTTAATATTATCTTTATAAATTTGTAATGTTGCATGATAAAAGTATAATGCATTTAATTTTCTGACCTTAAATTGTTTGAATAAAAGTTCTGACGAATATTATATGCATTAAGAAAATGAAGATAATGTGGGTGGTTCTTAGTCGAAGTACTCGTATGATACAGTTAAAAATGACCGAATCGAATGACATCTTGGCACAGTGGTCAGCACATTTGCCCGTCCGAAAATCGAAAGGTCCTGGGTTCGAGTCCCAGAAATGCAAATATATTTTTCTGGATTTTCTGTTTCCAGATTTTCGATGGAGTTTCGCTAATATTGTCTTCATTTAATTAAACGGGTTTTTACTTACCCACAGCAGTTAATTTGTTTTGTTTGTTTGTTTAAAAAAACTTCTAGGCGATTAATCCCATTTGGTTGGAGTTTAGTTAGAATTCGTTAGAGTAAAACAAAATATTACTCGAATAAAAGTACAAACTGCCACTATTTGTTCTGAAAAAAAACCACAAATCTGTCACGGCACGCCCTTGATGTTAACTGAAAAGATTGTGTCGCAATTTATGACCCAAATATAAAATTAGGTAGGTATAACGTCAGAGATATCTGGGATGAGATCATAGTAGGGAGGATGAGATCATAGTAGGGAGGATTTAACAATGGCGTTGTAAAGTTAAACCCTAATGAGAAAACTTATTAAAAATTAGGCACTCAATTTGTTGTGACAGATTGCTTTAACATTCAAAGATAAGTTACTAATAGTTAAACGATTAGCGTTAGTTTTGGAATAGAATGAAGTTTATTTAATTTTTTTTTAATGTGATGTTACAGAAAGATATTGATGGCACTAAAGCCCTACTCTGTGATTGATGGCCTCCGTAGTCGAGGGGTAACGATTTCGATATCCGGAGGTCACGGGTTCATATCCAGGCGTGCGCAAGCAATATTTATTTAATTCAAAATTAATAAAAAACTTTTCATAAGCGATGGGGTAAAGTTAGTGGTGAGGTAGAGTAGATTTTTTAAATGTGAACACCTCACAAGAGTTCCAGCTGCTCCCGTCTGTAGCCAGTGAGACTATGGCATCCCCAATTATGGCTTCCCCAGAGGTGCAGGAGATGATAAAGAGGAAAGTGGGGAAGTACCTGGCTATTCAGATCTGGTCACCAAACACGGCTAAAGCCATTTCAAGCAAAGTTTCAATTCTGAATGCTGGTCTTACACCAGAGCGTTTCTCGGAGAATCTTCCACTGTGGAACGTGCAGCAAATAAACTATATGTAATTTTAAAAGAATTAATTGTGAAATTACACAAATTAATCAAACAACGTTCATTTGCGCATGCCGGAATTCAATTCCGGGACCTTCGGATTGCGATTCAAGAGCCTTTTCCGTCGAGCATTTGTTGAATTTTGTTTTGTTGAAAAAATTGGTCGAAAAATTAAAAAAACATTTAAAAAAAAATTAATTGAGGATATCATAGCCTCATTGGCTCTAGACGGTTGGGAGCAGGTGGTACTTTTGCATGGCATTAAAAAAAATAAGGCCAGCGGCACGCAGACATTCCTATTTGGGAATTTTGTGTGGTCGATGGAAGGGAAGAGAGGAAATATGGAAAATTTGAGAAGTATTCGGATATGTTTTTGTTCCCCAGTTCACGTTTTATTTTTCTATAATTTTCTAGAGTTTGAGTGGAACAACTAAAAAAAAAATATTTTTTTTAAAAGTTTATCTTTTTTAAATATTTAGTGTGTTTACGAATGAAGCTGGATTAGCAAGGATACATATACGTCAACAAGGATATATATAAGCTGCCGTCTTATACAAACTGAATTTAATAAAAAAATAGAAATATAATTATTCCAAAACAGCTTAGGTGTACGCCCCTGTGCAGTACGTTAAATAATTTGGCTCACTGTAATATTTCAAGGGCTTCGCTGAAAGAAAATTTCATGGGCGTAAGCGGCTGCCGCCTACAGGGTTCTTATGAATTATAAACACATGTGCGCTGATTAAATTTACATGTGATTCAGCACAGGGGCGGACATGTTTATTTTTCCACTGTCCTATTGCAGCCGGTTCCGAAATTATTCGTGGTTTTGTGCAGCAGCGGTTCTCAATTTTTCTGTTTTTGGTCAAAGAAAATTTTAAAAAGGAGCCCGAAAACAGTTACTGTTAGTACTTTGGTCTAGTGGTGTGGAATGATTTGAGTTAAGAGTTTTTAGCTTGGACTTTGAGCTTTGAGTTTCGAACTTCATGCTTTGAGCTTTAAACTTAAGTTTTGAACTAAGAGCTCTGATCCGTAAGCTTTGAATTTTAACCATTGATCTTTGAACGTTGAACTTTGAACTATCAGCTATGTGCTTTGAGCTTTATTGAGTTTTGAACTTTTGGTCATTAAGTTAGTCAAGAAAGTCTAAGGAAGTTTTATGTCCCTGGCACAGGGACATAAAATTATGAATAGGCTTAACAGAATGATTCTCTTATTTTGAGCGTCAAGGAAAATTTCACCAAGAAATGCAAATATATTTTTCTGGATTTTCTGTTTCCAGATTTTCTGAGAAGACATAGCGCTTGGGTCCCATCCAAGCGTCGCGTGTTCGATTCCTCGGCTGGATAAGTCCTCCATCACAACACAAGCAACATTTTCGGCTTTCTGTGGTGGTAGTAAGAGATTTTCAAACATTGTTGGGTTCTTCGTAAACCGGGAATGTTTGTCATTTAAAAAAAAAAAGATGGGGTTGTTTTTTGAAATCTTAGATAAGCAGTAAATAAAAATGAAGATGTGTTTAAAAAAACAAAGTCGAACCGCCACACAACACTCTTCTTCACTTATGTAGATCGACAGATCGACATATAGTGAAGCCCCCAGCGTTACCCGGGCTTCATGCAGACTTTTTAGAAATCAGATGTAGACCTAATTGTTCTTGAACTTTAAACGTCAAATGTTCAAAAATTCATTGAGTAGTACCAAAATTCTGTATTAAGGGTTAGGAAAAGGGAATGGGGGTGGTTTTTTGAAATCTCGTGTAGATAGTAACATAGACATCCAATTCATATATCTATGAGATAGTAACCTTTTTGGTTTGAAGATCAATTGTGATCAGTTTCATCGTTTTGAAATAAACTATGGATTTGTATAAAAAACAAAGCCACTCCGGGACACTTCCAGGTATTGTAACAGACGATTCTTGAAGCACCTGCCAGATCTTGTTTATCAAAACCAAGCACTTAGCAACCAACTCGTCTTGCATTATTATTGATGACGAATTCTGCATTTAAGGACGTAAACAACGGGTGTCCTCGGCCACCAGGAGTAATCATGTTGATTCTTGCAAGACGTTATTTATATAAAGAAAATAACCAGTTTGTTATTCAAAACAAAGCACTTAGCAACTAATGTGATCCCGAACACCTGCATCGGTCACCTGGAGTAATAAGGTCGATTCTTGCAAAACATTATTTACGTTAACTATAAATAGGTGTGCGAAGATCTTAGTATAAAAACCGTCTGAAAATAAATATTTAGTCATTACCAAAAAGATCTCTAAGTTGTTATTTCATAAACTATCTTCCGAGCTGTAGTGGCGATTGGAATCCAGTGTCCTAACGTTTTAAAGTATTGTGTGGATCAAATAAGTGGTCTTATACGGGTATGTTGGTATTAATATATTAAATATGGCCTATGTCCCCGGCGATGACAGTGCTTTTTGCAGAATGTTTTAAAATCAGATGTCAACAGTAATTTTCCTCTTATTTTGAGTGTGGAAAACGTGTGCAAATCTTTATCAAAAAGTTACAAAATACTACTTTAAGTGTGTGGAAAAAGAGGAGAGGGAAGGTTTTTCTTATATATAAAGTGATTTTTCTGTTGTTTTCATCAACCTCATAATAAAACTTTAGATTTGTATTCAAATGAAATCCAAGTTGCCGCCCGCCACAAAGCCACGAACAGAAAATCAACTTTATGTATTAGAAGATAACATAATTGTATAAATACAATTTTGGTGGCGGATATGGGTGCCGCTGTCCCGGGAACCATGTATTGGAAACCAACACCCCTGCCATAGATCACTCCACGTGGTTCGCTATGTTTGGTGACTTGGCAGCGATGCCCGGGTGAGGTTTGTCTAAGTCTTGGCGGCGGATGCATCTACCCTCCAACTTCGTGGCAAGCCGGATCGGTAGAGACTGGTTGAGGGAGATCTTTTTACCTCTCTCTCGATTCATCTCTCTGCAAGGAAAATTTTTCCCGTGTGGAGCTAATGTTAAAAAAACAATGAAAAATGAGCTTAGGGTCTTATTACTAAACATGTTTAAATTTTACATACTGTTAAACAGTCATTTGTAGATCGTGTAAAATTGAAACAAATTAATAAGTAAGATGGTAAGCACGATAAAACTAAAGAATCTATACCTACCATCTCAAAGTATTTCTATTACTCCTTGGCGGATTTTTCCGATGCCCCTCGTTTGAGAAGTGCTGATCTACGTAGATATATTATCATTCTCCCAGCCCATTACTGGAAAGCATTACAAAATGTTATTACAACGCTGTGTTATTAGTCTTTATTATAAAAAGGTATTTCAATGGTAAATTTGAGCATTCAATTTTTAGAATCATATGGAACCCAATTCCCTGGGAAGTAAAATACTTTGCGTCAAGATGTATATACATCAAATATTTCTCGATTTGTACTATTTCAAAGTAATGTGCCAATGATTTATTGTCAAAGAACATATAATAGTACCACACATATTGATTTGGTGTATAATTGTATAATGTTCCAAGAAAGTGTGCATTGAATTGAAAGTGTGGAAAAATTGCATACAATTGGAATTTATTACCCGCTAAGCTACTGAAAGTAGCTTGTCGGCAGGAGATTAGTTCCACAGATAACTTAAAACACCGAATTGAATAACCATAAACGCATTAGCGTAGCAACAACATACACAAATATACATACACATATAAAATACCTACCAACATTGTGATGTAGAATAGGAAAAAAAAACACATATATATTTATTTAAAATATCATGAAAAAGTTGAGCAACATAATAACAGCAATACATTAAACCACTGGAGCGATTTCGGTCGAAAAATGGGCCACTTTTATTTTTCTGCGATTGATTTCGGTCCAAAAATGGACCACATTTTCCTACCGTTCGTAAAACATTTATTGTAATTATTTAAAACATTTCCTGGGCCAGCCGTTGATTTTAATACGAAGCTATTGAAATGCTTTATCTATTATGACCATAGATGTGGCAAATCTGAACTTTGTAGACTATTTTAGAACAATGTTAAAAATAAATTTTTAAAATATTTTTTTCGGATAAAATTAAGTCCTTTTTCCATAGATATGCACCTTTAATTATCAAGTTTACCACAGACAACATACAGAAACCGAAAATATTCTATGTTGACCCGAATAGGTATCCCTCACGGCAGTTTCAAGTAAAAAACACCCAGGATTCGCGCGATTATTTATTTTTTAAATAATCGGAGACGGTTTACATATATATAGTTCCCGAGAGCACTTAGGCCATTGTACTATCTCCCATTTTACCTCATTCCTTTGACAGTAACCCAGTCCCTTTTATAAAGTTCACCAGGATTGTCCAGGAGTGTCGATGAGGCTCGCTACCCATCACATCGCCAACCCTTCGGTTGCGCAAAGAGGAGGACGGAACGTGAACAATGTAGAATTGGTACATGGAATATCAGAGGAGGGATGGACAGAAATATGAATGAATTATGCGATACAATGGATAGTAAATGTTTGGACGTACTTTGTGTGACAGAGAGTATGAAAAAAGTGAGCGGTACAATGCAGCATAACGATAGGCTCGTCATCTGGGGTCCTAGCATGGTCGATCGATACAGGTTTTATCGAAAATGTCGGTAACTTGCCATCGCTCCCGAGCAGGACTGCAGGCCGCTAACGAACAAACAATAGTTCACGATGACTAGGGATTTCTAATATATTTGACATAAACTGTTGTTTATTCATTAGCGGCCTGCAGTCGTGCTCGGGAGCGATGGCAAGTTACCGACATTTTCGATAAAACCTATATCGATCGACCATGCTAGGGGGCCTGGTCTGGGAGACCAGATACAGAGAGGGCTTGTCAGGGTGTTGCAGCGCTACTGTCTCCCAGAATGGTTGAATGTATGTTGCAGTATGAATGTGTAAGTCCGAGAATAATGTGGATCCGTTTCAAAATTGGTTTGACAAGGGTGTTTCTTGTTATTTGCTACGCTCCTGTTAATTCTGAAAGCAACGAAGTGAAAGATGATTTTTGGACTGGTGTGAACGACGTAATGAGATTAAAAAAATTGAATGAAAGGATTATAATGGCGGGCGATTTGAATGGGTGGGTGGGAATTGGACGTGACGGATTTGATTCAGCCTTAGGTAAGTTCGGGGATAAAAGGACGAATGAGAATGGGAACTTGAAGTATGTTTAGAGTGGAACCTGTTTGTATCGAGTTCGATCATAAAGGTATCCACCAATATACGTGGGAAAGAGGAAATGAAAGATCAATAATTGATTTTGTAGTAATTGACTCTAGGTTGAGAGCCGTTACCGAGGACACAAGAGTTTTCAGAGGGGCTGAGGTTGAAACTGACCACTTTCTGGTGGTATCAAGAGTAAACCTCTTTCGCGGATGGCGCTCTAAAGTGAAAACGGTATCAGCTCCAACAAGAGTCAAAATAGAAAAACTACAAAATGATTATGTGAGAAGTGAGTATGAGAATTGTGCAGAAATGAGATTGAATGCGAAAGAAATGGACGGTCTAAGCATAGAGGAAACATGGAACCACATAAAGGTTAGTCTGTGCGAATCTGCTAGAGACGTGTGTGGAATAAGTAAGCAAGGTAGGAAGAAAGGCGATGCATGGTGGGATGACGAGATCAAAGCACTGGTCTCAGAGAAGAAGAAAGCTTGGTTATGTCTGATAGCGACTGACAGTGCTTCAAGCGAAGAGAGAGATAGAGCGAAAGAAGTATACAAGGGATGCAAGAAAAGAGTAAGTGTTGGAGTGAAAGAACGAAAGAAATGCCTGGAAGATGAAGAGGGAATAAAAATGACAAAACACTTCAAAGAAAATATTAAACTGTTTTGGAAGGAAGTCAAAAGGTCCCGGAGTGGCCCAGAGAACGGAAAAATGAAAGTGATAAAATCGAAAGATGGAAGAATGTTGACGAATGAAGAAGAAATAAAAGAAAGATGGATGAAATATTTTGAGGAAGTCTTCGAAAGCAACCCGGGTGATAGTGAGTCCAGCGTCGAATCGGGAATGAACGATGACAGAGTGAATGTTATCAAAATCAGTATGGATGAAATAAAAAAATCGATTAAATGCATGAAGAATGGTAAGGCTGTTGGTTTCGACAATATTGCTGCCGAATATTTTAAAGGAGATAGCCATATTATTCTCACATGGTTGTGCAAACTTTTTAACCAGTGTTTAGAGGAGGGTTACACGCCATTAGATTGGAGAAGGGCTGTAATCATGCCGTTGTACAAAGGTAAAGGGTCACGCATGGAATGTGGGAATCATAGGGCTATTAGCCTGCTAAGTTCTGTCGGCAAGCTGTATGGAAGAATATTGATTGAAAGGGTGAGAACGGAAACAAAGGATAAAATATGGGATGTGCAAGGTGCCTTTATGAGTGAGAGGGGATGCATGGACCAGATTTTCTCCTTGCGTATGCTCACCGAGAAGTTTCTGGCGAAAAACCAGAAACTTTTCTGCGCCTTTGTAGATCTTCAAAAAGCGTACGACCGAGTCGACAGGAAAAAGCTATGGAAGGTGTTGTCCAAGTATGGAGTGAATACAAACCTCATACAGGCAATTGCGTCTCTGTTCGAGGGAAGCGTTGCATGTGATAGGGTGAACGGTGATTTTACGGGGTGGTTTGACATCACAAAAGGTGTTAAGCAAGGCTGCGTAATGTCACCATGGTTATTCAATCTATACATGGATAATTGTATGCAAGAATTGAAAAATGTGGGATTGGGCGCGAAATTGAATAGTCTGAAAGTATGTTGCCTGTTATATGCTGATGATGCGGTTCTGATTTCTAACTCTATGGAAGATCTACAGTCTCTAGTATCTAGGATGAACGAAGTATGTATGAAGAATGAGTTAATGATGAATGTAAGTAAATCTAAAGTCATGGTGTTGTGGAAAGAGAGAGTACGAAAACAGTGTGCGACATAGTTGTGAATGATGAATACTTGGAGCAGGTGGATGAGTTTGTTTATCTGGGTAGTATGTTTACGAGAAATGGGAAGGCTGATAGAGATATTGAAAGAAGGGTAAATGCCGGTAACTCCATTAATGGAGGACTGAATGCCGTTGGCGCTAATAAAAAACTGTCAAAAAAAGCGAAGCTAGCAGTCCACAATGGAGTCCTGGTACCTACCCTGATGTATGGCAGTGAGGCATGGAACTGGCAGAGGAAGGATGAAAGTACACTGAATGCTGTTGAAATGAGATCCCTGAGACGTATGTGTGGTAAAACAATGTATGATCGTGTTAGAAATGTGGATATCCGCAAAGAATGTAAGGCTGATGTAAGTATAATGAGCAAAATTAAGAAAGGGACCCTCAGATGGTTTGGGCACGTAGAGCGAATGAGCGAAGAAAGTAGTGTAAAAAGAATATATGATGCAAATGTGAATGGTAGAAGAAGTCGGGGACGCCCGAGGAAGACATGGCACGATCAAGTGAATCAGATACTTGAGACGGGCCATGTCAAAAGTCAGAATAATAGAAGAGTATGTATGAGACGATGTATGAATGTGAGTGAGGCAAAGAGTGTGAGCCAAGACCGAGTTGTTTGGCGGTCCGTCCTCTCTGCCTACCCCTGCGGGGAAACGGCGTGATGGTTAGTTAGTTAGTTAGTTTAGGATTGTCATTCGAAATGAAGCTATATCTTCTGGTCCGACAATGTGTCTTCCCAGGTCTCATTTCCCCTCTTCACTCCTCCTTGGTTTCCTGAAGGCCCCACGACGGAAGAGGGCTTCATCTCTCCTCTCCACTCCTTAGTTCCCCGAAGGCTCCACGACGGAGAGTCCACCTCCCCTTGGTTTCCTAAAGGCCCCACAAGGGAAGAGTCCACTCCACCTTGGCTCCCCGAGGGCCCCAGGAGGGAAGAGAACTTCATCTCTTTTCCTTGGTTCCTCTAAGGCCCCACAGAGGAAGAATTCACCATTTCTCCTCTTCACTCCTACATGGTTCCTCGAAGGCCCCACATGGGAAGAGGACATTATCTATCCACTTCACTCCTCCTTGGTTCCACAAAGGCCCCGCGCTGGAAGTGCCCTTCCCCTTGGTTCCTTGAAGGCCCCACAAGGGAAGAGTTCATGGAGGTGGCCTCAGCTCACCTCTCCACGGTTTCTCCTCTTAGTTCCTCCTATGGCCCCAAGAAGGAAATCTACAGAGGTGGCCTCAGCATTCCTAGGTTCCCAAAAGGCCCCTAGTATTCGAATGGTACTTTTTTTTTTGTCCCACGAGTTACCAGGGAAATAGAAGGTCCACTCCAGCAGAGCCCTGAGTGCTGGCCTCATTTCTCCTCTTCACTCCTACATAGTTCCTCGAAGGCCCCACATGGGAAGAGGATATTATCTCTCCACTTCACTCCTCCTTGGTTCCACAAAGGCCCCGCGCTGGAAGGGTGCCCTTCCCCTTGGTTCCTTGAAGGCCCCACAAGGGAAGAGTTCATGGAGGTGGCCTCAGCTCACTTCTCCACGGTTTCTCCTCTTGGTTCCTCTTACGGCCCCAGGAAGGAAATCCACAGAGGTGGCCTCAGCATTCCTAGGTTCCCAAAAGGCCCCTAGTTTTAGAATGGTCCAATTTTTTTTGTCCCACGAGTTACCAGGGAAATAGAAGGTCCACTCCAGCAGAGCCCTGAGTGCTGGAGTGAGGTCTAAATACTCCGAGATGCGACCTTGTTTCTCGGAGGCACCGTTCGTGACGCTGTTCCCCAGGACATTCAGCCTGAGCACGGTAGCTCACACCTTGGCTTGGGATGGCTATTGCAGGTTTGTGTTTTCCACTCCCTGAGCGATGGGTTCGCCACACTCCCTACGCTAATTTCGCGCGATTATAAACTTTACGATTTTTTTGTATTTTTTTCATAAATCCTACAAATATGAGATAAACGGTGAAATACAGGTTATTTCATTGGCTATATAGCAATATAATAAGTTTTTATGTTTTCATGTCAAAATTCGAAGGTATGATTTTTTTAATGTTGACGAAAAATTAAAAAAATAACCATCTGGGAAATCTCAAGCAATCGAAGCAAATTTATTTATTTCGCGTGATCGCTCCAGTGGTTAGTAGTTAATCACATACTTGCAATTTTATGTATGGTAAGAAAGAGCAAAATATAATCTTAATTCATAAGGTAACTCCCTAAGAGCCATGATTTTAACATCAGTGAGAATTTTGTTATAGAGCAATTTTCTTTAAATTCGTATCACAATTTGTTAAATATTAATGAAAAGTGTTTTGGATACACAATACGAAATGCATAATTTCTTAAAAAATGTGCAATTCGCACCGATATAAATTCATATTCAACAATAAATTTTATGATGAAAGCACTCTTTTTAGGGTAAATAGGGTGAATAACAGAATCGTCTAATGGTAAATGGTAGCTTTTTTAAAAATTTAAACAGAAATATTTACTTAAGCGATAAAAAAACAACGTCCGGTAAAGGATGTCAAAAATATTATAATAGTACTAGCTGGTACGCTGGTACCCGGCATGCGTTGCTACGCCATTCAAAGAAATAAATTGTTTCTCCTCGCATGTCCATTTTCATACGTCCCCATACCCCTCCCGCGTGCCCGTCCCCCACCATCGTTCCCTTCACCTTCTCCACCTTCCTCCTCCCTCGTCACCCTTCCCGCGAACCACAACATCGTTACCCTCTCTCTCCTGCGTTCCCTCCCTACCAGTAAAATATATGAAATACACACATTTTCAAACCCTTCGTGCACCACCTGTAGAATTATTTTAATACAAATTTCATAACGCCAGAGCTTACCATTATATATAAAAACACTATTTTGCAAAAATGCATTGTTTTGTAAAATTTTTGAATCAATCCATCGATTGCTTTCTGAGATTTGTGGACCCAAACATACGGAACGTAAACGTTTATGTATGTACACGAAGATATTCATTGTCATGAAATGCTTAAATTTTTACAAAATCGCTTATTGTTTATTACTTAAAACGCGATTATAAAATTTCACAATACACACAATAGAGAAGTACTTACTTGTTTAGTAAAAACTTATTTTTTTCAAATCGAAAATTGTTGAGAAAATTGTGATATTAATAATCATATAACAGTGTTACGTCAATCCGTTTTATGAAGTTCTCTAGAGCAAAAATGATTGATGTGTTTACTAAAGTCATCCATTCTTTTTCGTAAATCTTCCAAGGATTCTGTACAATGTGTTTAGTAATAATAATTATTAGAGAAGTTTATTCAATTTAAAGATTTCCAAAGTAAACAAGAGAGGGGTGGAAGGGGTCGGGGTGGGTGCAATTTAGCGGAATGACAGAAAGTAAGGGACGCGCCCGTATGCAGAGAACGAAAATATTTGCTCTACTTGGTTTTTGTAAAAGTTTTGTATATTACGACGGTTTTGCAGGAATACCACAGTAACTTCGAGAAACCGGCTTTTCAAATCATTTGAATTAATATTTTTAAAAGGTTGACGGATGGTTTAAACAAGTATGAAACGTATCACAACGTCGATCAAAAAAAATCGATTGAAAATTGTTAAAAAAAACTCGGAGTATGAACGATAAAATGTATATTCGGCTGTAACTTCCAATACAACCTTAGAAATGCCAAATGACAAATTTGAATGGAAACAAATGTGCCACTGACTTAGTACCTTTTGGTTCTAAACCATTGAGAATGCGGTCTGTCTCTTTTTTTTTTTTTTTACTTTAACTCCACACAGGAGGCCCTTAGGAAAATAATTTCCCTCAGGGCCTATGTCATCTGGGATACTGTGTAGAGGGTCTTTTTGAGGAGAGGAAGGAATGAGCATTGGTCTTGAAGAGACCCATGTTGTAGGAAGGAGGAAACACAGAGGCCGGCAAATCATTCCACAGCCGAGCTGTTGAACACAAGAACGAGTCGAAGGAACGACCCGTTCGCATGTGACAAATGTCAACCGTGTACAAATGTTGAGCACGCGTTTGGCTTTTTTTTTCGACTATGCACCGGTGCCGAAGGGATCAATGATGCTAGTTCCTCGGAGCATCTTCCATTGTAATACCGGTAGAACAAGGATAACATTCCCACCCGACGCCTGTGCTCTAAAGATTGCAATCCGTCTGTTAAGATGGGAGAATCTATCAAACGGACCGCCCGTTTCTGCACAGAGTCGAGGGTATTTTTCAGGTATTTTGGAGCTCCAGACCAGAGAAGGCTGCCAAATAAACGTAAAATTTTACACGTGCCTGAAAATGTATTTACCATCCCATTTGAATTTCGTAATCATGATAGTAAAACACAGATTTGTATAGAAATATAGACCTAAATTAGGCCTATAATTGGATAACGAAACACTCCCACTAGGCGTTATTGTGTTATTCTTTATTATATGAGCTGTGCAAATACGAAATTTTCTACGAAATCTTTTTAAGGGTAACAAACATTTGTTCAAGTCATTGTCACCTATCCATGACAACTATGGTTGATTAAATATCAATAGGAACCTATTACAAATTAATATCAACCTTCGGTTGTTTATTTACTATGTCCTGTCAAAATCTATACTATTATGTCAATAAAACATATATGTATACTCCACTGCACAACATAAATACTCAACCAGGGCAGTAAGCAATAACATCCTGGTTACTCCCAGTTTGAACACATCTTTTGGACAGAGAAATAATAAATTCCATGCTATGAAATTATACAATGCTCTACCAGATCAAATCAAAAATATAAAGGAAATTAATATATTTAAAACAAAAGTAAAAACATGGCCGAGAGATCAAAGTGATAATAAAATTACAAACATCATGAAGACGATATAAAGATAATCCATAACCAAATACAAATATTAAAAAAAAAACTACAGGCCACCTCAGAACAGGAAATCCTGTGATGAGGTCTGTGAAAAAAAAAAGAATCTATACATATACTATACATTATACATACATGTACAAACCTTGCTATTGAATCTAATAATAATAAAAAATAAATAAATAAAAAAAATATAAATGGCACGAAAAATTTTATTATTACTAATTTCTTATGGTAATTTGAATCATTATTATTACTAATTTCTTATGGTAATTTGAAAGATGAAATTTGTCGAACAGGAAGAAAGTGAGAAAATAACAAACTAGTGTGCATAAAAATGATATAATCATCACTTGTACCTGACCAGACATAATGCAATAATAATGATTTTAGTTTTTTTTTTAAAAGAACATGAAGAGACGAATGTGATTTTGTGGATGAAACGTCATGCCGAAATGGGTTCAGACGAGATCGTCAATATTATACTTAATTATATTTCTGTACGTACGAAAAGTTACGCAGTTTTCGCTCTGAGCTTGGTTACAAAGAACACCAAGGACATAGTTTTGCCTCAGTATTTAGGGGAGAGCTCCCAGAGTCAGGCACCGTTCGGTACTGTATAATAATATTATTTTTTATGCGCCAGTAAAATTTTAGCACTTTTGGCTCTGACGTCTCTCTTTGTTCTTGCGCCGTTTACCCCCAGCGTCCCCTTTATGGCACCAAGAAGTCCAAACAAAACAATGCGAAAGAACACAGAGATTTTGTAAATATGGGTTTATTCTGTAAATTTGGATTTATTTTGTCTACAATGTATGAATTATTCGTTTTGATGTACCTACTCAGTTTTATAACTCGTATATTTTCAATACATCCTTATATTCGTACCAAAATTACGTTTGACTGATTTTCTAAGTTTTCGTGTCGGTTTGCCTTTAGATGATTGGTAAAAAAAAACTGAACATCACGCTGTTTCTTTGCAAAGGGAGCTAATACGATAGACCATTTCGGAAGTCTGTTTTGGCGCACACTTCTCGCTTTATTCGCATTAATACAGCGTCTAATATTCAGATTCTGGACACAGCTGGACAAGTATTTGCTTCACTAACTTTATCGTGCCACGTTTTATTGGGCGTCGCAGACTTGTTCCATCAATCATTTTCGCTTCATTATATTCCACTTTCAGTATCAATTCATCCATTATACATGTCTATATGTACATGTCCAAACCATCTAAGCGTCTCTTTATTAATCTTATTCACTAGGCTTACATCAAACTTGCAATCTTAACGGGTAACTGCAATAGGTTTGCTTATGTTTAGGGAGCCCGTGCAAAGGTATTTTGTTTAGCGTGGTTTTGATCCATTTACTTCTGTGGCACTCAAACTACCATTCCATCTACTTTTTTCACCACCCTTCGACCCTTTATCACATCGATAATGGAAATTCGAAATGTCGTAAAGGACAATAAATCCAAAAATCCAAAGATGAGTAAAATATGTAATTTTTCTTGGCTTTTTTTGAAGTGAAAACTTCTTTAGCACCGTTGCAACGCGTTGATTTGAAACTTGATGAAACAAAAAAGCGACATTAAAAAGAAACAAATACATCTACAGGATTTAGCCTGCGATAGAATGAGATAGTATAATCGGTCTCCTCTTGGGCCGGTAGTGCTTCGTAGTCTCCCCACTGTTGTCTACTTTAGTTTTCTGGAAGGTTTCACTTCTACCGCGTGTGAAATGCACACTTGTATTTTTTTCTCTTTCTATCTGCGTCGTCGAGATATTTCTAGAAAAATAAGTGCGTCTTTCGATTTTTTTTTATAAAAAACTAAAATTAAATACTGTTACTTAAGAATATTACAAAAAAGTTCGAGTATTTCCATAGATCTATTCAGTGATATTTTAAATTTTAAAAATCATAATCGTAGTTCTACACAAACCGGGATTCCGTTTTTTATTAAAAAAACTCTCTTTTCGCTCTCCTGAAAGATTATCATTTTGTCCTTTACAGCATTTCAAATTTCCGTAATCGATACGTTCCTCTTCACTCTCCCCACGCCCTTCAACGTAGTTAATTGTGACTCTTATGCCATTTTTTTCAGCAGAGGAAAATTTGTAAACAATTCTTCTTCTTTGTATGCCCTATCTAGTCCCCCCGACGTTGGCGATCACTCTTTAAATTGTCTCTCTGTCTTACGCTGCCCGGAATAGCTCCTCCACACTTCTAATTTGACATTTGTCTCCTACCATTTTGCCTTTCAATATTAAATGGAGCAAATGATACTTCTCCCCTCGAGGTACATGACTCAGGTATGAAATTTTCCTGATTTTTATTAATGTGAGCAGTTCTCTATCTGCTCTACCCGCCTGAGAATTTCTGTTTTCGTGATCATGTCGGTCCATGGGACCTTGAGTATTCTCCAGTGAAGCCACATTTCAAAAGCCTGTAACCTGTTCATGGTATTTACTTTCAAGGTCCATGTTTTACATCCATACAGCAAGACCGAATTGTAAATAATGGCAGTTTAATAAAAGTAGTACCTACAACTTACATGTCGTATTTCTTTCATTGCAGCATTGAAGAGGGTATGCACAACTTTCTTACTTTACCTACTTATTCAGACTGCTGCGAGGCTATATCGAGAACTAAGCTATTTTGGAGCGCGTGAGTCTCTATGTTCCTGACGGTTAGATGACTATCTTGGACAGCGTCGTAATAGATTATTCTATCTTCCCGTTTGCAGGACCAACCTGCTGATGGTTCTGCCAGTGGAGAGGGGTATATTTTTCCGGAACTAAATGTCTTACAATTTCGATTTATTTTGCATCAGTGAGGAGAGATTCAAAAGGGAAACCCCATTGATTCTTGAATGAGACTCCCATCATAGAACACTGCCATAGGTCACCCCAAGTTCGCTACTTTTGGTGACTTAGCAGGGGTGCCCGGGTTCATTGGGTAAGGTTTGTCCAGATCTTGGCGGCTGATGCGTCTGTCCATCTGCTGCGTGGCGGACCGGATCAAGATATACTGGTTGAGGGAGGCCTTTTGACCTTTCTAGTTGAACCCTCTCGACCCATCGCCTTGTCCCGCAGTTTGAGAGATGGATTCATAAGTTCGTTACTCCTGGACACATTGACCCCCAGATTCCTACCCATCCCTCATTCCCCTTTTTGCTTCCCTGAACGTCCTATCCTTCCCTTTCTTAAAAAGACCCTCCACACAGCATCCCTTAAGACGATATAGGAAAATTATTTTCCTCGGTACCTCCTATGTAGAGAAGTAAAAACAAATTAAAAATTTAAAAATTTTGTCACAAAATAAATTTGCTGTATTTGAAGATAAAATATCCGCTACCCGAAATTTTTTTGAAAAAAAAATTGTTTTGTGAAATTTTGTGTCTATCTTTTTTCATATTTTTAAATATTTTTTTTGCAAATTTTTTAACAAGCATTTTATATACATTATAACGTTAAATAACTTTATAATAATTAAAAGATTTTTTGCATGTTAATATTCCCAAAAATAAAATAAACAAAATACTTTCTTTAGCTTTTCAAAACTGATTTTTAAAACAAAACCATGCTTTACTGATTGTGATTACCCAAGTTCGGGCTTAAAAGCTTTTTGGGTGTTTCATGTATAAAGTCAGCTGAAATAAGTTCAGCATTTTTCAGGTTTCCCTAACGCGTTTTGATGCAAATCGAAGGGACGCGGCGAGGCGCGCCTCACTCCGCTTCGGCAGTAATCTCAGAAGCACTCGGATATTAACAATGTTATGTTACGAGATGATTCCATTTTCATACACGAAAGAAAAGTTCGGAGGAGTTTTATTAATTGCATTGCTCTAAGACCGGGCTAAATCACTACGGGGATTACGTACTTTCATCCAGGAACTTTTAACAAGAAATAAAACGAAATCACTTCTTCAAAAAGAAACAACCCATTCCGGTTTACTTTAACAAGTATGTCGAAAGATTTTTTGTACTATCCCTCCCTCCCTTCCTCTTTCGCCAACCCTCTTCAATTTAAATCCTTATTTTAATTTTCTATTGTGGCATACAGTAGTTATTCCTGAATAAGTGGACATATTTCACGAAAAATTTTGCTTGCGCATCAAAATAAATTAAAACAAAGTTATTTGTCTTTTAATTGAATAAATAATGCCATTATTCAATTTTGGAGGCGAGTAGGGGTACAACCGCCACAGGAACCATTTATTAAATAGCCAACACCTCTGCCATAGGTCGCCCCAAGTTGTTCGCCACGTTTGGAGACTTCAGCAGGAGTATCCGGGCTCATGGGGTGGCGTTTGTCCGGGACTTGGCGGTGGATGCATCTGCCCACTGTAACGTAGATATCGTCTTGTTGCACTTTCTACTTTGCACTTTGTACTTTGTACATTGTACGTTGAACTTTGTACTCTGTGCTTTGCGCTCCTTACTTTGTGATTTGTGCTTTAACTTTGTACTTTGCACTTTATACTTCGTACTTTGAATTTTGTACTTTGTATTTTGTACTTTGCACTTTCTACTTTGCACTTTGTACTTTGTCCTTTGTACTTTGTACTTTGTTTTTCCTATTTTGTATTTTGTATTTAACTTTTCGTACTTTGTATTTTGTTCCTTTTTTTTTGTATTTTGAACTTTAAAAACTGTACTCTGTATGTTGTGCTTTGTGCTTTGTGCTTTGTGCTTTTAACTTTGTGCTTTTTACTTCGTACTTTGCACTTTGTATTTTGTACTTTGTACTTTGCATTTTGTATTTTGTACTCTGTACTTTGTACTTTGTGCTTTGTGCTCTGTGCTTTGTACTTTGGGCTTTATGCTTTGTGCTTTGTGCTTCGTGCTTTTTACTTTGTAATTTGGACTTTCTACTTTGCACATATACCTACTTTGTACTTTGTACTTTATATTTTGTATTTTGTTTTTTGAATTTTGTATTTTGTACTTTATATTTTGTACTTTGAAATTTGTGTTTTGTTACTTTGTACCTTGTACTTTGCACTTTGCACTTTGCACTTTGTATTTTGTACTTTGTATTTTGTAATATGTACTTGCTTTGTGTATTTTACTTTGTACTATGCACATTCTACTTTTTACTTTATATTCGTACTTTGTACTCTGAACTTTGTGAATTGAATTTTGTACTTTGTATTTTGTAATTTGTATTATGTACTTTGTACTTTGTATTATACTTTGTACCTTGTACTTTGTACTTTTGTTCATTGAACTCTGTACTCTGAGCTTTGTGCTTCGAGATTTTTACTTTGTACTTTGCACTTTGTACTCTGTACTCTGTGCTCTGTGCTCTGTGCTTTGTGCTTTGAACCCTTACTTTTTACCTTTTACTTTTAAGTTAACATTTATCCTGTCTCATTCTTCATTTTGTTGTAGTATTTACAAGATAATTTTATTATTATTATCATTTATTTTTATTTTATTTATCTATGAAAAGTATATTTATAGAGGGTTCATTACGTTTTTATATGATTTTATATTATATATTTGAAGCTTTTATTATTTTTTAAGATATCTTATAGCTTATACAGGTAACTTATTACTATTTTATTTCTTACCTGTTAATTTTAATTTTTGCCTTTCCTTTTTGTTTTCTACTTTTAGCTATATACTTTGTCCTTTGAACTTTGGAATTTGTACTCTGAACTGTGTATTCTGTACTTTGTACGTTGTATTCTGAACTTTGTACTTTATACTCTGTGCTTTGTACATTTTACTTTGTATTAAGTACTTTGTCCTTTGTATTGTACTTTGTAACTTGTACTTCGTACTTCGTACTTTGTACTTCATACTCTGTACTCCGTGCTTTGTGCTGTGGGCTTTGGGTTTTGGATTTTGGGTTTTGGGATTTGGGATTTGTGCTTTTAACTTTGTACTTTGTACTTTAAACTTTGAACTTCGTACTTTGCCTCCGTACTTTGTATTATGTACTTCGTGCTTTGTATTGTACTTTGTAACTTGTACTTTGTACTTCGTACTTTGTACTCTGTACTCTGTGCTTTGTGCTCTATGCTTTGTGTTTTGTGATTTGTGCGTTTTACTCTGTACTTTGTACATTATACTTTGCACTGTGTACTCCGTGCATTGGACTTAGTGTTATGTACTTTGAGCTTTGTATTGTACTTTGCAACTTGTACTTTATACTTCGTACTTAGTACTCTGTACTCTGTGCTTTGTGCTCTGTGCTCTGTGCTTTGTGATTTATGCTTTTTACTTTGTACTTTATAATTTGTACTTTTATTTTGTATTTTGTATTTTTTCCTTTGTATTTAGTACCTTGTACTTTGTATTTTATATTTTGTACTTTGTATTTCGTACTTTGTATTTTGTACTTTGTATTTTGTTTTTTGTATTCTGCACTTTATATTTTGCACTTTGTATTTCGTACATTGTGCTTTGTATTTTGTATTTTGTATTTTGTACTTTGTATTTGTATTTTGTATATTGCACTATGTATTTTGTATATTGTAATTTATACTCTGTACTCTGTGCTTTGTGGTCTGTGCTTTGTACTTTGTGATTTGTGCACTTTGTACTTTAGCTTTGTACTCTGTGCTTTGTGCTCTGTGCTTTGTGTTTGGTGATTTGTGCTTTTTTCTTTGCACTTTGTACTTTGTATAATGTACTTCGTACTTTATATTGTACTTTGTAACTTGTACTTTGTACTTCGTACTTTGTACTCTGTGCTTTGTGCTCTGTGTTTTGTGTTTGGTGATTTGTGCTTTTTACTTTGTACTTTATACTTTGCACTTTAAACTTTGTACTTTGTACTTTGAACTTTGTGCTCTGTGCTTTGTGCTTTGTGATTTGTGCGCTTCACCTTCGTACTTTGCACCTTCCACTTTGCACTTTGTGCTTTGTATTTTGTACTTTGTACTTTGTACTATGTATTTTGTACTTTGTACTCTGTACTCTGTGCTTTGTGCTCTGTGCTTTGTGCTTAATGATTTGTGCACTTTACACTTTGTACTTTGTGTTTTGTAATTTAAGTTTTGTATTTTGTCCTTTGTATTTTGTCCTTTGCATTTTGTATTTTGTCCTATTAGTATTTTGTATTTTGTACTCTGTATTTTGTACTTTGTGTTTTGTATTTTGTATTTCGGATTATGTATTTTGTACTTTGTATTTTCTACTTTGTACTTTATGCTTTATACTCTGTACTCAGTGCTTGAACCTTGCTAAATTCACAGCATTCATAAAAAAATAACACTGGATTGAATGCCACATATTTACACTAATAACGTAATATTTCATTGATTACAGTATGTCTCTTTTTTTTTAGCTCACCACATTTTCTCTCCTACTTTTAGCAGTTCTAATTAAAATAAAATCACTTCCTGAAAGATATTTTTGATATCCATTAAAATTTAAATGTAAACCCTCGAAAATTGAATTGAATACTTTTTGTAGATTTAAGTAAAAATATGCACTTTATCAGAATTGTTTATATTAGGTATAGGTATTGTTGTGTATTTTTGTATAATTAAAATTTTTATTTTTTTTATTTTTTACGTGAGCTCCACACAGGAGGCCCTGAGGAAAATAATTTCCCTCAGGGCCTATTTGTCATCTTTGGGGATGCTGTGTGGAGGGTTTTTTTTAAGGAAAGGAAGATGTGGAGAGTTCTAGGAAGGAAGAGGGTTTAAGGGGTGGGTAGGAATCTGGGGTCAGTGTGTCCTGGTCATCCGCCTCCAAGACCTAGACAAACCTCACCCCATGAACCCGGGCACCCCTGCTAAATCACCAAACGTAGCGAACACTTGGGGTGACCTATGGCAGAGGTGTTGGTTATCCAATAAAGGATATTTTTGTATAATAGTTCGAAATTTCAATTTGTAATTATTTTATTGGTAAATGACATACATATTATATTATCACTGTCATTTACGAATTTATAAAGACTGTTTATAACGCTAATAAATAAAATAATAAATTTCTTCAAACTTCGCAAATTTATTTTGTGGCATCATTTTCATATAATGAATAACTTATTACTTTGTATAAAACCACTATATTTAAAACAATATCAACATGTTTCGACAACAATGTTGTCTTCATCAGGATATGTTACTATGATAAATAAAAAAACAAGTATAGACAAATTAAAATAAATTATAACATAGACAAAATATTAAAAACATGTTGATATTGTTTTAAATATAGTGGTTTTATACAAAGTAATAAGTTATTCATTATATAAAATAATAAATGTTTGAAAATACATAATACTATTGTTTTAAGAAAATTGTTCTAGCTAATAATTGTGCCGACAGGTGGCAGGTATCAATTGCCATATTTTCTAGTCGTCGAAATTTGCTTAGCCTATTTAGACACTAAGCAAACGAGTTATCTCTTGAATGCGCTTACGGCAAGTATGTATTTATTTATTTTTTTATTAACGGACTTACGTCCAATTTACAATAAAATAGCGCAACATTTGAGAAAACATGCATTCTAAGAATAAACGATGGTATATGAAAGCGAAGACAAAACAGAGATAAACATATTTTGTGTAGTAGATATTATCATATAGTAAATATTGAATGCTTTGAAGTAAGTGGCATTTGACATACTCGGTTTTTGCTTTTGATATGTTGCCGGTACCCCGCGAATACTTTGAAAGTATAAATTGAGTTCTTGCAATGAGTTTATAAATTTAGTGTTATGGAATGCACACCACTGGCCTGTGCCAAAGGGACAAAAGACATCAGTTTTTATTGAATTTCAAACCTCCGATTGGAAAAGGCAATGGAAAACGAAGAAATAACTAAAAATAAAAAATTTCATATTCATTTCAGTATTGAGAGAGTCAATTTGCGAATGCGAGTGGGCACGTTAGATCTGATGGCTCGGCCGTTCATCGCGTTAAAAACCGACATCAGGTTTTCTGTCGGCCCTGAGAGATAAATCTTGGCCAATGCCTAATTTGTGCTAGAAGAAAACTATTAAAGAGAACTATTTTTATTTTAAGTATTATTGAAGAACTTTATGGACTATTTTAAATAGGTACAATGCGTCTTCACATATTGTATCAATATTGCGTATCTTAACTGTATCTTCATCATCATCATCTTCTTTCCCTTGTCCTATTCGGGTCGGGGACCCACTGCATCGACAAGGCTCTTCCATACGTCCCTGTCTAGTGCTGACTGTTTGGCCTCCGTCCATGGCAGACCCATCCTCTCCTCACACAGTTTCTGGAGTTGCCTCGCCCAATTGTGTCTAGGGCGGCCCACTGGACGTCTAACCTCTGGAATCGCACTCAGTATCTTCCTCGGAATTCGGTCATCAGACATTTTTAGTACATGCCCAAGCCACCTCAGATGCGATTTTTCTATGAAGTGTAGCAGTGGTTCAATGTTTAGATCATCTCGGATCGTCGAGTTTCTTATATGATCCCATATCGTAATCCCTGCACCTCATTTCGGCAGCTTGGACTCTAGAACTCTAGAGCGCTTTCGTTCATTTAGCATCCATATCTGGTGGCTATAAGTGAGCGTCGGGAGGTATACCGTTTAAAACACTGCCATCTTTGTCTTGATGCTGAGCTCGACTTTCCTTATCACTGAGCTGTAGAGAGGACGCAACACACTGCTTGCCGGACTTATTCTTCGATCAATTTCTCCGTCTTGCCGACCATCGCTGGAGAAATCGACCCCAAGGTATTTGAACCTGTCCACCTATTTCAGCTGAGTCCCATTAGCGAGTATAGAAGTAATAGTCCAATTAGAGTATTAAAATAATAAATACATAAAAAAAAATGGAACGACCATATGAATAAGATACTTGATTCGGGCCACGTCAAGAATCAGAATAAAAGAAGAGCATAATAATGTGTGAGACGATGCATGAATGTGAACGAGGCAAGGAGTGTGTGCTAAGACCGAGTTGTTTGGCAGTCCGTCCTCTCTGCCTAGCCCTGCGGCGAAACGGTGTTATGGTTAGTTAGTTAGTGAAGGATGATTTTATCCATATTTTTGTCGTCGAATTCCGGCGCACCTTTTCATATAATTTGGTTATCTTATTAATATTTGTTGTTTCTTCTTCGGAGTAGTTAGATGTCGTTTTCTTTCGCATGTTCATTTTGGTGTGGTTTGAAGATATTGATTTTGCAAAAATAAAAAAAAAGTTAATGTCTTTTTATTTTATAAGATTCGAACTCGAGTCGTCTGAATTGTCTGGCTACTAGATTCGTGAAGCGCTTTACGCCGCTGGACTATGGAAGTCTTGCGTGAGAGCGAGGATTTACTGTATTATATTAGAACTAATAAACTATTAAAATAATAAATTTTCGTGACGCGTTAGAATTTCAAGTCACTAACGGCGCTAAGGAAGTTTCGCTTAAAAAATATATATTTTCTTAAGTTTTTGAAATCTATTGAAAATATATTTAATGCCTTTCATCCCCAAATTGTATTTCGGTTACTAACCCCCAGGGATTATACTATCTAGAGTTAAGCTAGCTTACGGGAATGGCAGCGTCACAGAACAATATGGAACTTCAACGGGCAACACTGACTTTGACGAGCATAATTAGCAGCCAACAGCCGTGAAATTACATTTTCACATGCTTGTGATTTTAGAGAACGAAAACTTGATTGGCGCTCAGTTGATTAAACCGCGACAAACTAACCTCACCCCATCCAATGCGATTTTTAAACTGATTAAACATTTTTTATGTTGCATTAAAGAAAATCTGTCTTAGCTAATTATGTACCTAATTTATTGTAGTATATGTGAATATAGGTACATTCGCACACCGCGCCGCTCGGAAAGGTTCGGGTTTCCGGAGATTGACGAGTGGGCACACAGTACAAGAGAACAGCTGGCGTGTTCCGCACCGTTTAGATCTATTTACGAAGCCTCAGTAAACAGTCGCTACCGTTGACATAAATACAATATTACTTGCAATTCACAATAAATTAAAATAACGAACTTACATTGTAATCCTAATTATTGTGGGCTAGTGATTCACTAGAACATTACATTTATATGTAAAACATCGTGCCAGTTTTCCGTAGTGAGGATTTGACGGCACGCACCTTGGTCAATTGATACACACACTCTAACACTTGATATTAATGTTATTTGAAGTCATTATTTCTAAATATTTCCCGGCCAAGTTTATTGACATAAAATATTATTTTATGTCAATAAAATTGGCCGGGAAATATAAAAAATCAATAGTTCCATATGAATAAAATTGATACATTTATCCGAGACACTATCCAGGATACAAACCAATGCTTAGAATGATTGTTTCCAATAAAAGGGCAGTTGCCCATAATATGGAAAAATAATTAGTTGAAAATAATATTGTTAATTCTAAAATTTGAAATATGAAATTGACAATTATGACGGTTTGACAGAAGGTGGCAATAGCGAAATTCGTTAACGCGCACGTCCCGGTTAGATGAGAGGTCTGGGTTCGAATCCCAGTTGCGACCATTATCTTTTTCCTGTTTTTCTGTGTCTTGTTCTCTTTCATATGTTCGTTTATATTATTAGTGTTATCTTTTTCTTCATTGATATATTACATTGATGGGAATAACCTTCAAAAGTTATAAAAGAGAGTTTTTCTTATAAAAAAATTAAATATTATTGTTCACGCAATATACACGGGATTGGGAGCAGTGGCACCCGAAGTAGATGTTATCCCCCGGGGCGTGGTGTCACCCGACCCCATTAAAGTTGACTTCAGAAATTCAAAACGCTAATTTCAAAAAAAAGAAATTCAAGACACAAAATTCAGGGCTCTCCACGGGGAGCCATAGAACTATGAAAATATAAATAACAGACTGTGTTCATGTGTACAATATTTTGATGACAATATCCTTCGTAAAAACAATTTCCACCGTCGGGTGTCACCCCCATCGGGTGGCATCCGGGGCGGGCCGCCCCCCCTTGCTACGCCACTGATTGGTAGGTATGCATTCGCAAAGACTTAGTGGATAGCAAACGTCAATAAATTCCCTCAATTATTCCATATACCTTATCTTCCCATCCTTAAAATGTCACCATGACCGATGTAATTGTTGCAAGTAAAATACCTAGCTTTAAAAAATGTGACGGTTTGCTCATTGGAGCTGTCAGTGTAAACAAGGCGGACTTTCAGTAACATAACATCGACTGTGAAAGAAATCTTTCGATTTCATATTTCGTTTTACAGTATTGTGAACTTCAATACACAAAAAATAATATTTTGAAGTTGAAGCATCCACAACCTGGCGACGTGTGGCCCCAACTGCGGCGGTGAGTCCTTGTTCCTGTACTCCAATCTGGGCTTATCTTATGTTCCAGAAGCCCACATTTGAACCGTTGACTGACACTGTCCATCAGGTTTTGCGAGTGCATGCAAACTTAATCGTCCCATATAAACCTAACGGTTGAAACGGTTTCGGGACTGGTCCTTCGAGCGTGTGGCATAGGGCTTGGCTGGGCTCTGCAGTTCTTAAATACCATTAATACATTGGAGTCACAGTTGTGCGAAACCAATTATGTCAACGCTAGTAAGTTATCCGCCTCATTAGACGATATCTGTTCTGATAAGCGTAACAATACACACATTTTAAGGTTTTAAAAAAGAAAAAGGAAGATGATAAACATTGTATTGCTAATATCTTAATCTAACTTTTAAAATATCATATACAAAATATTAAAAATACTATATAAAGTAACAAAAAACAGAAAAAAGTATTATCATGAATACCGCGTAGCCATATTGATTTTTCACCATGAAGTAGGAGAAGAACTCCACCAATTAATTTTCAGAACGTACACAACATATTTTGAATGGTGCCATTTAACTCTGTACCTCTGAAATAAAAGTTTAATTGTCACAAAAACAGTTTTTATAACATTTTACATGTGTTTACAAAAATAACCACGAAAATCTCATATATAACCTTTTGCAAGAAAACTAGCCAAACGACTTTTGACTTCTGAGTCACAAAACCATACTGTAAATATTCATCACCCAAAAATATATGTACATTATTAGCTGTTACCCGGCATGCGTTGAAATGCAATGCAAAGAAATAAATCGTTTCTCCCTGTATGTCCTTTCCCAAGCGTCTCCGTTCCCCTCCAGTGTCCCCTTCCCCTCCCGTGTTCCCCTTCCAACTTACCCGCCTACCTCCTCCCTCCCGCGAAAATGTATTTAACGCATTTTCAAATAATTCGCGCACTACCCGTAGTATTTTTTTTAATACAAATTTCATAACGAAAGACCTAACCATGATATATAGAAACCTTCGTGGGCGTGCGCACAACAAATCACCAAAGTTTCATGACAATCGGTTGAACTACCAATTATTTTTGCACTTCAAAGTTATCAAACCTTCAACTTTGAACTTTGGAAACCATTAATGATTTCCTCACTGGAAAAAAACTCGTTGTCTCGAGTGTAGATAAACTGAGAGTATAAGTAGATACTTGGATTAAACAATAACCTGAGTAAATATTATACACACTTTATATAAAGTATCCACCATTTACACTTCTAGTATAGGTATAAAGTTTGTTTATAGTGCAAAGCTTACAAAATGGCTACACATTCATGGAAAGTGTTATGAGATGTGCAAAGTAAACGTTTGGAGGAAAATGCATTTCCTTAAAATGCATTTGTCCAATCCGAGCGATCAGGACCGCACGAACGTTAGTGGATCTCCCATTTCCTTTTGAGAAATGAGGAAAATCACTTATCATCAAACCGACCACGTCTTCATGGATATTAGAAGGGCGTGGATTCATAAGATATTTTTGTGAAAAATATTTATAAATATTACGACGTATCTTTCTTAAAATATTGCGAAAATGTGTTGATTCTATGGGTGTGTGTGTGTGTAGATGGATTGTATATAAACCAAACTTAAAACTGTAGTTACTAAGTTTTTTTAAACAATTTACATCCGATTAACATCCGTACCATAATTTCATATTTATAAAGAAAAAAATTTAAAAAATTCGTATTGTGAGAGAAAAGAATTGGGAGCGAACAAGAAGCGATTTGCAAAGCTGTTATGTCTTCGGCAGTCTGGAACAGAACGGTTCCGTTTAATTTGTCATGGCAGACGGTGACTATGTGGGAATGTTGAGGGACCGCTATTGGCGTGTGAGGAACCAAGAGGAATGAGAATGCATGGTTCGCTGCCCACAATAGTTAAAGGAGATTTGAATCTGACCAAGATATTATTATTGTCCAAACTTTTCTGCTACTTACTAACACTAGTAAAAAGCAATTAGGTATATAATATGGTTAGGTGGATATTTATTTAATTTGATTCATTAACTTGTTTTAAGATTTATTTTAGAATAATAAAATGTTTGTAATTAAATTCGATTCTAATTTTGGAAAAAAAATAGGTACGCCTTTTTTAAAATCTCAATTGTATAAAAAAGCTTACAGGTGGTAGATAACACCAACGAAAAACACCAACAGCCTTACTAATAAAAAAATACTTTCCAACCGTTAAACGGTGTTATTTTGGTACACTGGCACATGGGCCAAGCGCAAGAATTTACCGACAAAAAAGCAGTTTCGGTTTGTGACATGTGATGTTTGATTTAAATCATGTTTTGTTCATAATTTTCATTTTAATGACTAATGTACTATCACATAAGTATGAATCATTATATTTACCATTATTTGTATTATTTTTTTATCAGTTTTAAGCCACTAATAATGTCATGTCGTTAACGTGGTGTTATCGGTTAATACTAGCTTATTTAAACTAATTATTTTTTAATAATTTTACTGTGTGAATTTAATAACGCTTCCATGAAACTGGTGTCTTTTTTAATAACACAAATGCCTTAGGCAAAACATTTGTAAATAATAATTCAAATTCATACATAAATAAATACAAATTCAACAAATCATTGTTTACATTGCGTCACAATAAATTTAAAATGTCAGATTTTTTTGGTTATTCTCGGGGAATTGATGTTATAATGTTTGATTCTACGGACGACATAAAAAGTGAAGTGATGATTTCCTTGCAAATTTCTTAAATAAAAGGACCATATTCTTTGAATTTAAATTTCTGAAATTTTCGACTTTTTGATCAAAACAATTTTATGGTAAGCTTATTTAAAAACTTTTTACATGTTTGAATTTATAATAGCACACAAAACTCAATAAGGTAATTTTATCTATTTTGGCAAAAAATAAAATGGTACATGTTTTTACGTCTTCAAAAAGAAAAATATACACAGAATATTTAAATTACCTTGGAAATATCAGAAATTAGAAGAGAAATTATTATTATTAACAGTTTATATTACAACACATAATCAACCCACTTTGGATAAGCAACATCTCTTATCTGTCACGAATTATTTTATTTCAGTTTTTGGATAAGTAAGGTTTTCAAACACACTGTTGTCTATCAATTGTATAAACATTTTACCACATTTATTAGTATCTAAGACTGTAATATTGTTACCAATTTATTAATTTAATATGTGGAGCCCGAGGTATCTTTGCTCACGTACAAGTATAAAACTGAACCGTCCAGGATGCGCTAGGAAATATCCAGACGTGAGACTTTTAAAATGAAAAACGTGTGAGAGATATTAAATGCCCTCAGGATGCTGGGTCCTGTCCCCGTCATCGCTCAAGGAAGGTACTTTATATATCTTCAAGTCCTTTTTGTCTAATTCAATCCATCTGCTGCAGTTGATGGTGCACGAATAAAACGTTTGGCTTGAAACTTACGACCTCGCAATCAGAATTTCCACCGAAATATGACGTACATACTTCCGCTGAACACTTAAGTTAAATTAAGTTTTAAAGTTCTTAAAAAATATATTATGATATATTTAAAGTTAATCTTTATGCATTTGCCGATTTAAAAAAAAACATTTATACGAATTTCCCTCGATAGATAAATCGCAAAGCATGTTCCGAAAAATATAAAAAAACACATCTGGTTCTGTTGTTTAACATTCTGTTGTTTAACACTCGTCACACACCAACACTAAACCAGCCTTTAATTCCGATATACACCAGCACAAAACACGATCACAAAATCAAATACACCTATCGTCATCTACACACACAACTAAATTTGGAATTAACTCCTTACAATACATCGCGCATACGCAATACAACGCATTACCTAATGTCCTAAAACTACCACAATCCAACAAAAAAATATTGGCAAAAGCTCTAAAAAGATATTTTCTCAGCAACTTTATTAACCAGTGACGAAGTTATCTGTCTTCCTTTGTAACTCTTATATATTCTTCACTGTATCAAGTGTGTCTAGTCCATTTAAAAATCTATGTATTGTTCATTGATTTCCGTGTTCTTATGTAAAAATAATTTTCCTTTAGATGTATAATATTGTCCTTCCCGAAATGAGTTTTATTAAACTCATTGGGAGTAATGTATTATAAATTTTATGTAATAATTTTGTAATATATTATCTCTAATAAAAAAAAAATAAAAAAAAAAATAAAAAAATAAAAAAATAAATTAAAAAAAAAAAAAATAAAATAATAAAAAAATAAATAAATAAACATGTTAGAATTATGAAAAAAATACAGTGATTCTTCAAATACTACATGGCATGTTCGTCGAGAAATTTAAAATCTAATTTTTCGCTTTTCGGAAAACTCTTAGAGGTCCCATAGAAATCGTTGTGTCTCTCTTAATATATGGTTAGAAATATCAATATAATAAATCTAAATGGTATTAGAAAGTAAAAAAACACCACGCTCCATATTAAAATCTCAAAGTTAACCACAAAATAATTAAAATGTACACCTTTACAAAACTAAAGTTTTTGACCGAAATTAGAAAAAAAAATGATAAAATTTGGGAAATTGAAAATGGCATTTGAAGATAAGGTTTATAACACATTTGCCTAATAAAACATGCGAGTGTTTTTATTTGTTCGTTATCAATAAAATTTAGAAAAAATGTAAGGTGAACCATTTTACAACTTTTTTATGTTTGTATTCAAAATTGTTGCATAAGGCGAGTAATATCTACCAATACGATGCGGGACCCAAAAGTTACGAGATTTGGGCGGTGGAGGGGAGAAATGGAAGGAATGAAATTTTTTTATAGTCAGCTGTTGTACATAAACTCATTCTCAGTCAGTGTGCGAAATGGCGTCGCTGTGAGTCCACGAGTATTATTTAAAAAAAGTTTAATTTTAAGTAAATAAAGTTTCTTCCTTCGGCGAAACTGAGAAATGGCGTCATCGAAAGTTCGTTTCTTCTCTGAGGGTCAAAGAGAGCGTCGCCTTCAAGCCAGCTACGAATTGAAAAAATCAGCCGGAAGAGGACCAAGTTTTTTTTTTCAAGGTTATTTATTACTGGTGATGAGTCATGGTGTCATGGGTACGATGCCAATGGAAGAGTGCTCTCTCTCCTCACCCGAAGAAAGCGCATCAGGTGAAATCGAACATTAAGACGATGCTCGTTTGTTTTTGATGTCAGAGTTTGTTCCTCCAGGCCAAACGGTTAGTCGAAGGTTCTACATGGAGGTACTAAAGAGGTTGAACGGGAAACAGTTCGAATCTTTGGCGCGTGGGGGACTGGTTCTTCCACCACTACAACGCACTTGCTCACACCGCTTTGTCTGTGAAGCATTGAGCAAGAACGGAATGACCCCGATTGTTCATCCACCCTATTCACCCGACCTGTCTACCTGTGACTTATTTCTGTTCCCTGGGATGAAAATGGACTTGAAAGAGTAGTACATACTGTAGAAAAAGTGGAACAAAAATCGCTAGAGGCCATAAAAACGTTGCAATCAGTGAGTTTCAAAATTGTTTTAAACAATGGTAAAAAGGTTGGACAAGTGCATACACTCTAACCGTGAATACTTTATGTTTATGTTTACTCCGAGATTGATAAAATATGGCATACGTGTTATAAAATGTTACAACATGCCTTCCAACGATATACTTGGTGAAACTCTGAGTGGCCAGTGACCAGCTCAGGTACGGGGGCTCCATCGAAACTAGAGTCAAGTTAGCATATCAGAATCTGGGCGTACTGTGCGGAGAGTGCAAGGTCTGCGGATACCTTAATAGTAAACAACTGCTGACCCTGAACAAATCGCAAGTGCGCCCCACTTTTGAATTCCAGGAGCCCCAAAATACCCGAAAAAACCCTCGACTGTGCGGAAAAGGGCAGTCGGTTTGATAGATTCCCCTATCTTAGCAAAAGGATTTTATTATTTGGAGCACAAGCGTCAGGTAGGCTGACTTTGTTCAAGTGGTATTAAAATGAAAGATGCACCGAGGAATTAGCATCATTGATTCCTTCAGCATCGGTGCATTCTTGAGCACGAGTCGCTTCTACGACTTGTTCTTGAGTTCAACGGCTCGGCTGTGGAACAATTTGCCGATCTCTGGGTTCCCCTCTCCTACAATATAGGTACCTTCAAGATCCACGTTTACTCCTTTCTCTCTTCAAAAAGACCGTCCATACAACATCCCCAAAGATGGTATAGGCCCTTAGGGAAGTTATTTTCCTTAGGATCTCTGCAGAGTTAATGTAAAAAAAACTCGTTCAGAACAGAAGAACGGTCACTGTTTACACGGGATTTTGAAAAACCACCAACGCCCTCACACCAGAATTTTGATACTTCATGATGAACTTTTTCCCACAAGAAAAAAATTACTGTCTACATCGTGTTACAAAAAACTCTACCGGAAACTTCAGCTACTTTAAATAAAAATGATTTGATATTGTAAATGCATCTCGTTAGCACTCTCTACATGTTTATATTGACTTATTGCAAGCCAGTCAACAAAAAAGTGTGCTGTGATGCTTACTTAGGTATTCATTTAGGTTGTTTGCTATAAAAACGATTTTGAAGCTGTAGTGAGAAACACTAATTAATGAAATGTTGTTACCGACGTAGACTAGCGTTGTTGCAAAATAAGCGAATACGTAAAATTTGGTGAACCCATTTCAAAACTCCTGTTAGCGGTCTATTATGTCTGAGACATCTATTAATAATAAATGTCAACAAAATTGCGTTTGCCTTTGACCTTCTTCTTGAACCTTGGAAACCTCACCACCACGTGTCACGAAGTTCTGCAAACTTATCTAAGATACGTCCAAACCAAGGTTAAAGTTTCTCATCCTATCAATATTAATATTTTGAGATTTTTCTTTATTAGCACAGCAACATTCTTTCTTATCAGCTGATTCTAAAAAAAGATGTACGTTTTCACAGTCTTGGCGGTAATGCGTGTTTTCATCCTGCGACAAAACATCCCCCAACAAAATATCTTCTAAAACTTAACCTAACCAAACCTAACAAAAAAATGACAAAAATAATACGGTCATCTCGTGAAGACCATAAATTATTCTTCAAAAATAGTAAAATGGGACAAAAATAATACGGATAACAATAATTTATTGTCTTTACAGATGTCCGTATTATTTTTGTCTCGTTTTTTGTTAGGATAGGTTAGGTTAGGTTATGTTTTAGTAGATATTTTGTTGGATGATATTTTGGATGTTTGGCAGTGCTTGGCGGTGTTCGGCAGTGTTTGGCATTGTTTGGCAGTGTTTGGCGGTGTTCGGCAGTGTTTGGCAGTGTTTGACAGTGTTTAACAGTTTTTGGCAGTGTCTACATATCTACTCCATAACAATTTAATAAAAAAATGCATAAAAACTGTGGGCCGCATTGCACCTATTTTAAATAAAATATAGGTTACATCCAAAGATATTGGAATATAAGTAGATGTGCTATCTGCTGTTTTTACTATGTGGGTCTGCGCTTTCGGGTGTCGCCGATATAACTAACTAACCATCACGCCGTTTCCCCGCAGGGGTAGGCAGAGAGGACGGACCGCCAAACATCCCGGTCTTGGCACACATTCCTTGCATCGTTTACATTCATACAACGTCTCATACATTCTCTTCTATTATTCTGACTCTTGACATGGCCCGACTCAAGTATCTGATTCACTTGGTCGTGCCATGTCTTTCTTGGGTGTCCTCGACTTCTTCTACCATTAAAATTTGCGTCATATATTCTCCTTACACTCCTTTCCTCGTTCATTCGCTCCACATGCCCAAACCATCGGAGCGTTCCTTTCTTGATCTTACTCATCACGCTTACATCAGCCTTGCATTCTTTGCGGATTTCCCGCTATTGTTTACCAATTAACAAATCTCCGATATTGTTTACCAATTAACAAATAAACTAAAAGAACAAATAATTAACGAATAAACCAAACGAACGTTAAACTAAATGAACGAATTCTTTCCTTATTCAAAATATATTGTTAACCATTATTAATGCACATTTTCAAAAAATCAACTAAATGAACAAATTCTTTTTGTATGAAAACTACGCTAATTAGCGCGTAGTCCGGCGACAGTTGCGCGGACACCATAGCATATCTCTTCTGTATTAGAATATCTTTGGTTACATCGTATCACTACTAAATACGTCGCACAAAATCTTTTGATCAAACATGAAAGCATAACGCATGTGTCTGTTTTAGCGGTGCACATATACATTTTTTTTTAAATGATGGACTCTCTGCGAGTGGAATATGAATGGTAATATACGCCAACGCAAAATAAAACTCTTCTTCTGTATTAATATTGTGGTAGTTCCGAAATTAGTTTGAATGCACTGATGAATTTGGCACTGTATAAAAGAAGCCAGTAGTCTATTCTCTCTAACCAGTCTAACCACAGAAAATAGAGATGTCTATTCTCCATTGTTACAGTGGTAACAATGTATCAAAGTAACAATGGCAACCTGTGTAGTGGCTTTCATCGGTTAGAAAATGACTCCAGACTAATTTAACACTCTCGTCTGAATGCAGTTTGAGTCCGTTTCCACTGCACGAACGGACTTGGGTGAATTCTCGTTGAAATATAATATGGCTCACTGCAATGACGTTATTTTTTGGACAAACGCTTCTTGTATTGTATCTTTTCTCACTTTTAAAATTTTTTTTTCTAATTTCATCTTTAACTTTTTCTCAAAAGACTTTCTTCTGGTCCACGTTTAATTGTATTTATTACTAGCTGGTACCCGGCATGCGTAGCTATGCCATTTAACAGAGAAATTGTTTTTCCCTGCGTGTCCTTTCCTATTCGTCCCGTTCCCCTTCCGCCTCTCCTTCTCCCCTTCCCCTCTCGCGTTCCCATTCCGCCACCTCCACCTTCATTCTCCCCACTCCACTCCCCCCTTCACCCGTCCCGGGAACGCCCCTCCCAAGTTCCCCTCCCCCTCCCTGGTTCCCCTCCCCCCTCCCTCCCTCCCTCCCGCTTTCCATACATTCAGTTTCCAAACAGCTCGCGTGCCACCAATAGTAATTTTTAATACAAATTTCATAATGCCAAAGCTCACCAGAAGTCTTATACAAACCTTGTCCTGACAATAACGAATACACAAAAAAAGAATTATCCAATTTGGTGCAGTCGTTCGAAAGTTATGCGCGTACATACGTTTCGACGATTCATTTTTATTTATATAGATAGATAGATAGATAGATAGATAGATAGATAGATATAGATAGATAGATAGATGAAATTGTGCCTACCCGTATATTTTTTCCAGTTTATTCCATTAATGTCTTAGTAATTTTTTTATTTTACACTTACGTCCTTTTTATATGTTTATCAACAATTTTATTTTCGGGTACCTACAATAATTTTATATTTAATGAATTTTGTATTTCATATCCCAAATAAGCAACGCTGTATACATATCATTAAGGAACAACAATTAAAAAACTTTGTGGCTCAAAAAATATGTATAATAAACCAATAAACAGATCATACAAATATATTCTAAATAAATAATTATTATATATCATAATATGAAGTATTCTTAGAACTTATAAATCGTCATTTCAAAACGAATAAAACACCATCATATTAAAAGTATTATTTTGTTGGTTCTTTAAATATCATTCGAATATTATGTATTGGGTGGATGATCGCCTTTTTCTAAAGATCTGGCACTTTTCCACTTTTGAGTGAAACTTTTGATATAATTTTGAGAGCAAAGCAGTAAATTTTGCACAGCACCTTTTAAGGATTAGATCAGGTATTCCGTCATGCCGTCTGCTGGCTTTGTCGACTTTCAAAACGTTCAAGAGTCGAAGAAGCCCCTTGTTCCGAATCTTTGGTTCCTTCATTTGGAAACCGCAGTTCATCAACCCTATGGGCACCACTACTTAGTCACCACACCTAGTGAACCACTTCAGGCGGCATGCGGCAGAGGTGTTGGTAATCCAGAGTATCCAATAATACATCCCAAGGCGGCGGTATCCGCGAACTGTCTCCCAAATTATAACAATACTCCGAAGGGCAGATAGTAGGTAGGTATAGTTTTTAATTCCCTCAAAGAATTCATACCTCCTTTTTATGTTAATGAAGATTTAAGATTGTAAGAACATAGACAAGTTACATACTGAACAAATGTTTTTAATGGTGAAGTTCTCCTCACCCGAAAAGCAGTAGAAGTGCAGTGCATAGAGTATGGGAGTACGGGAGTAGAGCACCGCCTTGCAGTGAATTTCTCCCACCATCTTATGAAAAATGGTTCGTCTGGACTGTCGCAAATCCCATAAAATGAAATGGAAATTTTAACAACAAAGAAGCCGCCTGAGATGCACATTGCTGAAACTGGATTTACAGACCTTATTCATTTCTGTTAAGATAACCAAATTGCAATGTTTCGACAAAAGAAACAAAATCAAAAAAGAGAAAAATTTTCAAAAAACATAGAGCATATCAACATAATTCATGTAGTGATTGTATAAATGTTTTTGTTTAATCTTAACTTTGCATTGAAAAAAAAAATCGTTTCTCCATAATGCCGAAACCGACGGCCTCCGTGGTCGACGGGCAAGGCTCTCGTAAAGAAATCTGGAGGTCGCTGGTTCGAAACCAGGCGTGCGCTTGTTAATTTTATTTGGTTTATTTGTCTTTTGACAATTTAAACATTTAAAATATTATAATGTATAATTGCCGCACACTCCAGAGTGAAAAATACTTTCAATATCGCCCTGGTGTAAAACAACCATTCATAATTGAAAAATTGCTTGAAATGGCTTATCTGTGTTTGATGACTAGATCGAAATAGCCAGGTACTTTCCCACTTTCCTCTTTTCCATCTCCTTCCCCTCCTCGCATACCTTCAGCCTCACAACGTACCTCAATTGGGGATACAATAGTCTAACTGATTCTAGGCGGTTGAGAGCAGTTTGGACTCTTGTGTGGTTTAAACCTACGATGATTGGGTACGAACCCGATGGGTTAATTAACAAATTAGTGCGCATTTCTCAGTTCAAATGTGCAAAAATTCAATACAAAAACCTTTTTTCAGGTATAAATATGATTACTAAATAAATAAATCACCTCGTAATAGAAATAATTAACACATTGAAGATAATATTAAGAGGGCATTACCAGAGAAAACCAGAAATATGTCATTTTCAAATCAGATTTTAGACGTATTGACTCTTTTCCACAAAAAAATATAAATGGATTTCAAAAGATTGTTCTTTTATCTAGCATTCGCATGTTACAAATTTTGAGAATTTTTTTAAATTTTTAGTATAATATGGTTATTCCATAGGTCGTTGGCAGATTTCTTATATTTTCAAAAAAGATTTTGTATTATACCATACCCATTTCAAATAATATAATCATGCAATAAAATAAATCAATACATTATCTGGCAAACGTATGTTTTAGAATTTTAATTTTAGTTTCAATAAAATCATTAAAAAATATGTATGTACATGTATTTCTTGACGAAAATTGGTCCATTTGTGTATTTATTTGCGCACTTACAAACTAATATATTTCAGATTTTTTTAACATTCTTATTAAATTTAGACATAATTGAAAATTTTAATAGTTTTATCATCACGCCTTTCAGCATTTTTGGATGAAGGTATGTATATATTAAAGCTAATTTGGATTGAAATAAATTCGATATTGAGTTATAATTTTAAAAAGCTGGTGCGGAGAATAATTAATCTTTCTCATTATAACCGCCATGAACGATCGTAAGAACAACTTTCGACGAAATGTGGATTTTATTTTTTGCATTTACAAACTAAGAGTGTAGTAGGTACATTGTGTTCAACTTGCGGCCCAATTGATTTGGACTTTGGAAATCGTACAAAAAAAGAAAAATCGTTCTCGTAAATTTATATTGCATATTTACATTTATATTATACTAGCTGGTATCCGGCATGCGTTGCAATGCCATAAATTGATTCTCTCTGCATGTCCGTTTCCTTCCATCTTCCCCGCCTTCCCCCTCCCTCGTCTCTTCCCTCTCCACGAACCCCACCTTCCCCCATGCCTTTCCTCCCTGCCGCTAAAATATAGGGAATACACACATTTTCATGTGTAAAAATTTCATAACGCTAGAGCTTACCATTATATAAAGCATATGCTATTCGCTGATAACATAGCTTTCTATTGGTGAAATAATTTTTAAAATCGGTCGAGTGGTTTAGGCGTGAAAGCGTAACAAACAAACGCACTCAGTTTCGCATTTGTAATATTATATATTTTGTGATATTAGAACTTTCTTGTTATGAGATATTTTATTCGTGGTTAGTTTTGATTTATCGCTTGAAAAGTGCCACCGGGATCGCACTAGGAATTTATTTTTGCAATCAAATCCGACCAGCATATTTTTATGTTTCTCGGAAGATCGAATGCAACTGACCTGATTTTAATAAGTGGAGGGTGAGTGCAAAGGACACACATAGCCGCATATTTATGCCTTCTAGCATTGAAGGTCGGATTTTCACAATAACTTTGACCTTTTCCCGAAAAAAATCATCACTGTTTTTCGATTATTCAATAAATAAAATAAATTTAGAAAGAGTATCGGAAATGCGGGATCTTGGCATAATAATGGATGAGAAACTAGACTTTACGGTTCACATTCAACAAACTGCAAATAAGGGTATGAAAACATTAGGATTTGTATTAAGAACAATTAAAAACTTTGAATCGTTACAAATCATTAAACTATTGTACACATCCCTTGTTAGAAGCCTAATAGAATATAACTCCATAGTCTGGGCGCCCTTCTACAAAATTCATATTCATACTATTGAAAGAATTCAAAAAAAATTTCTACGTTTCGTAAATTTTAAACTTAACATCCCATTTAGAGCACATAAATTACCCGTCGCTAATGAATACTTTAAATATTCCAACATTAGAAAACAGACGACAAATAAACGACCTGACCTTTTTATTAAAATTATTAAACTCTAAATTCAACAGTTGTGAACTTCTGCAATTAATAAATCTACATGTACCTACACGAACAACTAGACAAACATTGACATTTTATATACGTACATCTCATTCGAACTATGAGTTACATTCTCCAATACAACGTTTACATAGTCTTGGTAACAAATACTTAAACAATATGGATGTATTTGACAATAATTTGAACTTAGCAAACTTCAAACGCCATATGTACCAACTATGTATTTCTACCTATCCCATAAACCAATGTGAACAACAATTTTAACCTTACCTACTTTATCTCAACTCCTATATTTTTTTCGACTATATTTTGTTTCTTATATTTTAAGTTACCTGTATTTTGTTAACGCTTATATTTTATATAATCTATATTTTGTTTTTAACATATATTATGTTACTTATAATCTTTTCACTGTAATTAAAAAAAAAATGTACTGCATTCTATTTAAAAGCCACATGGGCGTTTAAATAAATAAATAAAATAAAAATAAATAAAAATCGCATTTTGGGACATCGAATTATCTATAAAATTAACGGTAATATCCGCCATTTACCTGAATTCATGGACGGATCTAACGGTCAGCATTTCAGGAAATCTCCCCCCCCCCCCCCTTCTCCGCCCGAGTGGCCCACCAAAGCTTTGTAATATATATTATATAATACTTGTGTTGGAAATCCTTAGTGTAGTACGTTTCTAAATGGAGAAAGCGTTTCAATGACCATTCCCTTTTTTTTTTTTTTTACATTAACTCCACACAGGAGGCCTTGAGGAAAATAATTTCCCTCAGGGCCTATGTCATCTGGGATGCTGTGTGGAGGGTCTTTTTGAGGAGAGGAAGGAATGAACTGAAGAAGGAATGGAGGAAGGAATGAACTTGGTCTTGAAGAGACCTATGTTGTAGGACGGAGGAAACACAGAGGCCGGCAAATTATTCCACAGCCGAGCTGTTGAACATAAGAACGAGTCGAAGAAACGACCCGTTCTCATGTGACAAATGTCAACCGTGTACAAATGTTGGGCACGCGTATGGCGTGTTTCCCTACTATGCACCGGTGCCAAAGGGATCAATGATGCTAGTTCCTCGGTGCATCTTCCATTGTAATACCGGTAGAACAAGGATAGCATTCCCACCCGACGCCTGTGCTCTAAAGATTGCAATCCGTCTGTTAAGATGGGATAATCTATCAAACGGACCGCCCGTTTCTGCACAGAGTCGAGGGTATTTTTCAGGTATTTTGGAGCTCCAGACCAGAGGTGGCTGCCAAATTCAACCGTGGGACGAACTTGTGATTTGTACAGGGTTAGCAGTTGTGCACTATTAAAGTATGTGCGGGCCATATAGAGCCCTTAAAACATAGTAAAAATTAAACATATTTGGGTACCCGCTTTTAATTAAAATTAAATAACTTTAGAAACGATACAACGCTACGTAATTACATTCACACGGACATATTTATTTATACAATCCGTTTTTAATGAACATGGGTCAAATTATTTTAATTTGCGATGGGCTGTTTTATAATAAAAAAATACGAACCAAATTTAATTCTCAAAAATCCTTGCCCAAATCAAACAGCGCGTGAGCACATCATATGAAATTAAAACAGAACTATTATAATCGTGAATATTGGTTTAAAATGAATTTATGTTAATGAATAATAGCTAACCAACGGCAAAAAACGTTTACCGGGCAATATTGCCATAGTAAACAAAATTAGTTAATTATTTTTTAATGTATTTTGTTATTTAACCCCACAGGCTAATTTGTTCGCTTTTTGGAATAACTCATGTAGGTCTCATTTAAATCGTTATGTCTCCCTTACTATCAGGTTAGAAATATGATCTAAACGGTGTTAAAAATAGAAAATTTAAAAGTTGACCACACAAAAATTAAAAAGTACACCTTTATGAAACCAAAGATTCCGACCGCAATTTGAAAAAAAAATTGGGAGTTTTTTATTGATTATTTTTACATAAAAATACAAAAAATGTGAGTTCAATTCAATTTTAGTGCCGGCAACCCGGGCGTTTATTTTATTTTCATTTAGGTACATTGATTTCTTTTACCCACCTCACTAGACAGAGTCTGTTCCGAGGCGGGTAAATAACATATTATATTTATTAAAAATAAATATCAACAAAAATATGTATGTATATACAGATATATGAGATATATAATGAGATAAAGATATATGCATATATGTATAGGTACATACATGCACATACGACAATAACGATAACGTTTATAATACTCGTACATCTGCCTAATACAAAAAATGCATGTGTTTTTTTTTCAATATCATTAAAAAACGTAAGGTGAGCTATTTTAAAAACTTTTATAGGTTTGCATTCAAAATTTTTACACTTTCAAAATTTATATGTTTTTTTTCGAATTATAAATTTTGAAACCGTATTTTATCACCTTTCCAAAACGGTTTTTGGTTTTCGGATGCGTTCAGAAATATTTCATATATTTGGAGTTTATTGCAAAGCGGAAAAATTTTGACCTTCCAAAATAATATTAAATATAATTTTTATAATAAAGGTTTGAACGGCCTACCAAATAGTTTAATTCAAGTGGTATTCAAATTGTTTTTATTGCACGGATGAAAGCAAAAGCCGTAAACATGGCTAAATTTGCATTCGTTTTAGATTATTATCTAAAATTTAATATGTCTTCTACTTTCATAAGGTGGGCGGGAGAGGGGGTTCAGAGGGGAACATGTAGGTCTGAGAGCCAGTATAGGGCCTCCGGCGTCGCCTTGTGGATCTCACACACCCGCCTGGGAATGAATGGTTGATTTTAATAAGTGGATTTTAATAAGTAATACTTATAGACTTACGATGTACCTACTTTCTGACTAAATTCAAAATACCAATATCTGACATATGCATCTCCAGTTCTAATTTTTCTGGCGATAGAAATGGTTGAGGTTTGTCAGTTTCCGTCTCAGTTTTTCCTTCCTTCACAAGTTGACAGCGGAAAATTTGCGGTGGCTTCTTTTATGCGTGGATTCGAAACGTCATAGTAAATAATGTTGCACTTTTTGTGTCCAAAATGAAATATTGCGAAATCTGAATGCAAGCGAGCGGAATGTGGTTCAGTCGTTGCGGTGGGAGCTATTCACTCTAACTGGTTACGACAGATGGCGTTTGTTGCCAGGATCGGGCTTTGGGTAAAATTGCTATAATAGAATAAAACACATTTCTACTACCATCACTAGAAGATGACTACATAAGTCTTCTTTCGTAATCGTAGAAAGGTCGCAGGTATAAAGTGGCTAGGAAAGGCGACATAAAATGCATAAAATGCTTGCGGTGGTTCCAGGGGGAACCCTGAGAAGCAGTAAGAGGAGTCAGGAGAGTCAGGAGAGACAAGACGCAGGGGGAGGAATAATTTTATCAGAGTTCGATAGATATTTTCGAATATCTTATCAAATACTTACGTAACCTTTTATTAAATACAGCTCTATGTGCCTTTATTGTATCTAATTAGGTTGAGTTACTGATTAGCAGTTTAATACTCCACATTACCGTTAGGGAACGTACCCATACTACGTGACCAACTTTTTGAAATTTTTAGCCCTCCCCCCCCCCTCGGGTGACCAAAAATCTAAGCCCGCCGCCGCTCATTTGTACCAAGCGTGACATTTTGAAGACCCCCCCCCCTAAACGTGTCACGTAGTATGGGTACGTTTACTTTAGGGGTCTCCAGTTAATTGTTTTGCATTGTTTATTGTTGTTAGTGGCGCATATCAGAGTAATTTCAACTTTTTTAGTGGTATAAAAAGGGTGGTTTCCTAAAAACTATCTCTCTCGCATTAAACAATCCCTAGGGTAAAGTTTGTTTAAATCCCCAAGCGGGGACCAGGCCAAGATTCTTCATAAAGTGTTGATCAAATGTTGTTATAAAAAGTGATAGTAAATAATTCGACTCAATACTTCAAAAGTGTTTTACAATATGAAAAAGTCCACTACCCCGATCATTAAACGAAGTTATTAACATAATCATCTTATATATAAAAATGAATCGCTGAATGTGTTGCTAAGCGCAAATCGCGAGAGCAGCTGAACCGATTTCGCTAATTCTTTTTTTTAAATATTCTTTGAAGTACGAGGATGGTTCTTACGAAGAGAAAAATTAAGAAAATTGCGCAGAAAATTGGATAATCTCAGAAAACCTAACGACTATCGCACGTTTGATAGTTCGCGTGTTTGAGAATGACATTTTGGAAAACAATAATTGTTAAATCAGGGTTCTATTTTTTAAAATCTTTAAGTTGATGAATTTATTCAAAGTAGGTACTCCCCTAATAGTTTTAATCTAATCAATAATTTTAGATATTTTAAATAGGTACCTATGTTAGGTACCAAATTTAATATACATGAAAAATGGAAATTTAAATAATAATTGTAAAAGGTGGCACGCGGGCTGTTTAAAAACTGAATGTACTGGGATTGAATATATGGAACGCGGGAGGAGGGTTGGTGGGACGAGGGAGCGGGAAATGGAAGAGGGAAGGCGGGGAAGGTGGAAGGGGAACGCGGGAGGGAAAGGGGAAGTGTCAGGTGGGAGGGGAACTCGGGAGAGGGGTTCGCGGGATGGGGTAAGGGGCGGGGGAGTGGAGAGGGGAGAGGGAAGGTGGAGGTGACGGACTGCGAACGCGAGAGGGGAAAGGGAAGCAGGAGAAGAAGGGGAGGCGAAAGGGGAACGGGACGAATGGGAAAGGACACTCAGGGAGGAACAATTTCTTTATTAAATGGCATAGCAACGCATGCCGGGACCAGCTAGTATAATAATAATTAAGAAGATCCTCTCAAGAAACAATTCATCTTCCATTTATGCCAAGGCATGGATAATAATGAATTCATCCATAAAATATGGGAACAATTTCAGTCTATGATGTGAATTCCTCAACGAATATTTATTTCTACTTCATGATGGCTGGCGAGTTGTTGAAATGCCGTTCTATCCGACGTCAAAGTAATATTTAACCTTTCAGCGGTCGCGCGCGGTCTGTGAGTCCACAGCGAACTTATTTTACTGATTATACGCCAACTATAAACAATAGATAATTGCGCTTCCGTGATATCCTCGGGGCGGTGAGCTACGTCCCCCCAGTGATATTCGTCACAAACGCTCGTGTTCTTTTGTTTATATTTGCGGTTGTGTACTTGAAAAATTTCTTGAATAACATTGAGAGCTGGGTGATTCATGATATTTGTATCACATTACTTTTACGTAACTAATTATTTTACGTAAATAAGTAATACGCAAATGAGCAGTTGTAAAATTTAATCTTGTTGCGTTATTATGTTGATTTATAGCATTGTTTTATTTATTTATTATTTATTTATTTATTTTTTCAGGTTCTCCATAAAACAGTTATACACCACATTATTACGGAGAAGATTACAAAATATAAGAGAAAAAAAGGCCAAGGGGGCAGTTTCACTATGTTGAGACATATGTCAAAAGATAGTTACTGAACTCTCTATAGGTAACATTGAAGATGTCAATGCTCAATGCAGAATCGTTAAGCAGTTGAATTGCTCTATTTAATGGGGCATTCTGAAAGGAAGAATTTCTCGCTTTCGGAGCATAAAAAAGTGTGTGGGATCTCCCACGAGTATTCGCGATATGGGGTAAGAAGGTGTCAGATGTCTAAAAAATTGAGATTTCACAGACTTAAAATATTACGTACAAATTAAAAAGTGGTTACCAATTGATGTTTTGTTAAATTTATTATTTACAAAGATAAAATACTTTTTTATAATATGCTATATACAATTTCCTGAAATATTCAGTCGACTTCTAAAACCGACTAAAGTTGCGGAATCACAGATCGCGCGTGACTGCTTGTGTTTGGCGCAAGGGTACGACTACTGGAAGGTTAATAATATTATCTCCCATGCTAAGGGTTACTAAAATATCAACGTTATTTTTTTGCATTTTCCTTCGAGAGCTTTAAGTAAATATAAAATTGATTGGATATAAAATTGTTCCGACGAGCTCGATAGAAGAGGTGAATTCCTAGAAGAATAAGGACTTAGTAGATAATGGGAAGTTAAGCTGTGAAAGCAGCTGGCTTAAGATGAAGGCTTCCCTTTTTCAGCTTCTGGTGTTGACTAATAATTGAACTCAAACGAGGTAGTTTATCTCTATTATTTTTAATCCTTGTTTATCCAAAGATAATTATGTTTGGTCTGGAGTTTGAATGAATAATTTATAAGGTTGTTGTACCCATTATAAAATATTAAATCAATGCACGATATAAAAGATTTCTGAAAGAACTGCCACAATAAAGGATAATTCATTTTAGGTAACTAGTAGTTAATATCCGGCGATACAATAATAACATCTTATTTTTTTACGAAAACTTGACTTAAGTTACCTAATTAGAAGCACTTGAAATTAGAACGTCCCAAAATAACTCCAGTATATTGAATAGCCAATTATTATTATTCTTGTATATGAGTCCCAACTGCTCCCGTCTGGAGCCAGTGAGACTATGGCATCCCCGATTGGGGTACGTTGTGAGGCTGAAGGTAGTGGGGATGGGAAGGAGATGGGGAAGAGGAAGGTGGGGAAGTACCTGGCGATTCAGATCCGGTCACCAACGTTTCAATTCTGAATGGTGGTGTTATACCAGGGCGATACTGGGAGTATCTTCCACTCTGGAACGTGCCGCAAATATACTATATATTATTTCAAATGAACTAATTGTGAAATAACACAAATTATAAAATTTATTTACCACGCCGGGATTCGATCCCGCGACCTTAATATTTTAATCCTAATCTAGATATATTTCCAATAAACCGCTCGGTTCTGGCCAGAAATTTTGTAATTACCCCTTCCCCGTTGTCCCCCTCCCACTCAAACATCTATTTTTTATTTTATATACAACGTGTCCGGAAACTCGTAGTACAAGCAGGAAACTGGTGAATCTACATCACGTAGAGAACCCAAGAAACTTATTTTTTTCGATCTAAGCATTTCGATTTTAATATTATTTTTTTTCTATTTTTCCATTTTTTCGGCAACTAAAGGATTAATAAATTTTTTGAGCCCGGTTTACCCTTCGTTGCATTTTATAAGACATTACATAGCCGAAATCAACCCCCTAGTGACATTTTTTTTCAAATTTAACCTAAAAAATTCCAACTTCGGACCCGATTTACTCGAAAACGAAAGCTCAAATCAAAAAAAGTTAAACCACAAAATCGACTCCAAATGTGATGTGGATTCTCCAGTTTCCCGCTTGTACTACGAGTTTCCGGACACCTTGTATATCTATCAATATTTTGTATCGTAGGTTAGTTCGTTATTTAAGTGGTCTATAACATGTGTATATTTATGTGTTTGTAATTGTATATTATGGCGAGCCAGTAAGTTAAAGCTTTTTAAAAATACATAAAAATAATGAATATAATAACTTTCAAATTACTAGTATCTTTCTCGACAAGGACTTCTCTAGAAATAAAAGAAGCCTCGAAAGTCCCACAGAACAGTCCACATCATTCATACTTTATTTCTCGGTGCAAGCATCACGTCCTTGGAATCAGCTGTCCGCTGAAATACGACGTGCTCTCGCTAACTCCACGTTCTAAGAAAAACTAAAAAGCCAGTGTCTGTTTCAACAAGCTTAGGATGGGTTGTTTCACAGAACATGAACAATTCATCTAATTTAAAAGTTAAAAATAAAGTTTTGTACCAGCTCCATCCAAGTTAGTTCTGCAATTATTTCATCATGGACCTGTTGTTTCATGGTACGTGGATAATAACATAAGTAGAATACGACTTAAAACAGATTTTGATACTAAATATGAAGAATTGTTCAAATTCCGTGAAACAACCCGTCATTAATATTTCCTTACTAGTGAGGAACTTTGCCCCGCCCCTTACTTTCATATATATCTTTCATATATATTTTCCTACTCTTTTGATGAATGAATCAATTTAGATTTAAAAAAAAAAAAACAATTTCTCTATTTACTTACTTATTTGTGTGCTCGTACATACTGTTTACTGGTAAATAAAATATTCGCGCAAGCATTGGTATATGTATATATGCATGATAGCATAGTGACAAATTCTACAAATTGGCTCGCAAAATGTTTGCTTCTACAAGTAATGTTTTGCGATCACCTCACGAAGAAGAAAAAAAGAAAAAAAAATACGAAAAAGTAATGAAGTCACTTAGACGAAAAGAGAATAAAACAAAAAAAGTGCCGACGAAAATTAATGTAAGTATTATATCTATCAATGTAGACTATCTGTCTAGAAGTAGATCTTTTGGATTCATCTCTATTGTAATTTAATACAGAGATGAACAAAATAAATACGAACGTTATACATTAGGGTGGAACACTTTTGTATGAAAATTTTTTTTTTTCGAATTTCGAATTGGAATACCAGGTAAAAGTTGCTCTATATAATTGTAAATAACACTCCTCAATTTGGAAGTTTGAATTAAATGATAAAATAAAAGTAGATTTTAACCAATAAAATCATTTATTTCAAAAGTACACACATGTTCAGAAAGTTATGTAGGTATGAATAACATCATTTTTATGACAAAAATCCATTTTCGTCTCAAACCTTGGTATGAGATGGTCTTTCGAGATGCTAATTTAGATTTTATGAATCCCTCTTGTCTTGTCTTGTCGCATACACTTAGAGATGCTTTTGTCACAACTTTTACAAATCTTTCCACAGCCTGGGTGTGGCAAGGCAGTCTCATAAACTCCAACACTCTATCTTCTCCATTTTCTATAAGATCTTGTAACTGCTTATCGGAAATATTCATCAGTATATATTTTGTTGCCAGTCAATCATGTCTACGTAAGAACGTGCATTTAAGTCCACTTTTGGCACATCAAACATGCGCCAAACAGATTTTTTTTTTACTTGCCGAGCCTTTAAAATGCGTCTTGCAGCGAGTTCTCTAATGTGCTTACGTGAATCATAATCAACAACAAGTTTTCTGGATGAGCAAAGTAAGTGTTTCGAATTATAACAGGGACCACTATCGCTAACAACTAGTTGGACAAATATCGATAGCTGTTAATGAGCTTTCATAAATGATTTGAACCATCTTTGCAGGATGAATGTGTTTTGATAGCAAACCAGTCAGGAGAATATGATTTGAAAAAGTCACAAGATTTTGTTGTAGATTTTCCGTCGAAATATTCAAATGTATATACGATTAGCTCTCGTCAACCAGCGGGCATGGGATAGATTACCCGGGCTTCTCTGTAATAAATCAGGAGAGCAGGATCCGTTTATGACAGCAGTAGTAATTTATTGTAAATATTTCTGGTCTGTACTGAGATCTGTGGATATTTGTGGTGGTAGTTCACCTTCTATCTTCTCAAAGTTGTCCAACGGCAGCGTCTCGCATATCTCTAATGCTTTACCAATTTGACCTGCAAATGATTTAGGTCCTGCAGTAGGGCCATCCAAATAAGTAAACAAATGCCTCAATGGTAACACATTGGTGTGTAAGAGACAAATTATCCATTGCAATGGTCGAGATAGTCTGTTTTCCAAAAGACGAATCACGCATCTCACTTTCCCTGCATTCGTGTTTGTTCCATCACAGCCAACAACCATTAAACCGTCTAGTGATATCTTTTCAGTCGTTAAAGAGCTGTTGAAAGCTCTTTCAATATTTCTTGCACTCCCCGATGTTGGAATCACATACCCAATATAAATAGAACCGGGTTCTTTTATAATCGAAATATGTTCCTCTTGTACAATCACTCTAAACCTCTTTGATCCTTTTAAAACAGTTTTAGCCTGTTAGTGCTTTGGTTTTCTAAAAACATTTGTTCCTCTTTTGGCACTTTTTTCCTCAAACAAGTACAGCTTACAAATTCATAACACTTTCGAGTGATAACTTTTAAGTAACTGTAAGACTCGTTTGTGTGTGACAATTGGAATAGAAGATTTTATCCACAATTCTTCAATTTTTGTTCCAATTATTTAGGTAATTTCCAAAAACGTAGGTTCTTTTGATGTGTTATTCCTTACTTTTAAGTCTTGTCGAACTCATTCATAGAATTCCGTCACATTTTCATAGGTAGGTAGGATATTCTCTTTCAAATCTGCACTTTCACCAAATATCGGACATTTTAACGTTTGTCTTGTAGAAGTCGTGTCAAATCACTTAAAAAACGTTTATCAACAAGTACTCGTGAATATAATTGACTTCACTTTGAGGCAATTATCCTTTAAACAAAACACTGCATTACGTAGATTTTCACGTGCCGCCTCCCGCTTCGTCCCGCACTTTACTCCTTTATCATAGCGCCAATAATGAAATATTTAATTGCAACAGCTAGTTAACTATATTTAAATACATCATTAAATAAAATAAACCTATTTTAATAAATTCTGTACTGTTTTGTAGGCCGCGCAAATAGCCCCAAAACTATCGTTTTTGTAAATGTTCAATGTCTTGGCGGGGGCTTTTACCGTTGTCTGATATTTTTTATATTTTTAATTGAGGTAATTGATGGCAATTGGCAACTTAATACAACTATTTCAAATAAAAATTAGAAAAAAAAAATTTCGTTCCGCACTATTATACATATTTATCCCAATTTATATTGAAAAGAAGAACATCAAATTTGCATCGACCTACGAGACCTTACCAATGTATTGTAATTTTCCTAGTATTACATTTTTCCATCTTGCATGGCGGAGTATTTAGTTTCGATGTTATTTCGTTTTTTACTTTGTTTTTGCTTTAGATGTTGTTTTTGATTTTGTCTAATATTTTGCTTTTGATTTTGTTTTTGATTTTGCTTTGATTCTGTTATGCTTAACTTAGATGTTCTTTGTAATAAATAAAAAAAATAACGTGTAAAAGCCCAGCCGGGCGGGAAATTCATAATAAATAAATATTTTACTGTAGATTCTCAACTAGGTACTTACTTCAGATATCTTTACTAACAGACTGAAGAGAGATAGCTTTTAAATGTATTATTTTATTAAAAATGATTTATTTTTTTTAAACCAAAACTATTATTAAATATTTAACTGACAGCCCTGAAACAGTTAGCTAATTAGCAATACCTGCTTAATAATTTCAAACAAAGATAACTTTGAAGGTAACAATAAACTCAATGCAAATTTACTCTATTTAGTGCTTATAAATACTGTTGACAACTTTTTGACAATTTCCCTTTGTTTAGGTACATCTTTTTTATTCTAAATAATCCTATCTAAATTTTATGTTCTCTGTTATTATAACATTGATATTATTTTTTTTTTGTATAGTAACAGTAGTTTAGTAACACATAATAGTATCCTTCACCTAAATACTTGCTACTTTGTTAAATGTTCATTTCTACTTTGTTATTATTGATAATCTCCTGTGTACCACTGTATACTTATAATACCATGTACTCACTTCAATGTAAAAGCCATGCTATGGCGTTTAAATAATAATAATAAAAAAAAATATTATGAAATGAAAATCTTTCTTTCGGCACTTAAAAATGCAACATGAACTTTTAGTTCCACCGTAAATTTGGGATGAATTGATTATTGTTCCCAATGGAAATATCTTGCTAGCATAATCAATAGGTAACTATTATCGTGGTGGAAAGCGTCATGTTCAATTATCTGGAAAAGTCTTTTAGATGGAGTCTAAGGTTACGAAAGTAAAAATTATTATAGAACACAGTATTTTTTGTATCTAGGTAGGTATAACATGTGGAATAACAGAACAAGAAGTACTTTTTATAATTTTGGGAGTATACTTAGCGATTTTTTCTATCAAGGGATTTTCATATTTTTTTCAACTCAGCAAATCACATGGATAATCTTAAAAAATAAAATACATATTTTTTAAGAGCTTAAAACTTAACGTGTTCTCGGAAATAGGTATGTTTTATTACTTATTCTTCATTGGTTACTTGTTTTCGGTCTTATTAATTTAAAAGTTGCATCTGAGATACCAATTTCTTCTATCTTTTCAGTTTTTCTCGATTTAAAGTTTCGAATGCCCTTTGAAATTCCAGATAAATTTATGACCATTCATTCCTTCCTTCCATTCTTTAACGATCAAGTTTGATGCTGTTTCGCACGAGTTATTAAATCTGATTCCTGATTGCTCTTAATATAATATATTGTGTTTATTTAAACACATATTGCAAAATTTATTATTTTATTATCACTTCAAGTTTGTGTTCAAATTTCGTAACCGTTCATAATTCGGTCAAAATTCTTTACATTTTCTGGTATTTTAATCTTTGGAACCGGTATAATCAATATATATAAATCTCGTGTCACGGTGTTTCTGGTCGCACTCCTCCGAAACGGCTAGACCGATTTTTATGATTTTTTTAATGTATATTTGGTAGGTATGAGAATAGGTCGTAAAGTATATTTCATACCGTTGGGTGATTATGATACCAGATTACCAGAAATTTTTTTATATTTTTATGACAATTTTTTTTTTTATATATTTTTTTTTCAAAAAATACCTTTAACCCCAAATTTTCACTCTCCTACACCCACCCTTCCATTTTCAATAACGATTATAGTATTTTTGTATGAACAAATTTTACCGTCGTTCGTATTTTAAACAGAACGAAATTATTTTTGTTGTTGAATGACAACATCGGGAATTTTCTACATATTATAAATTAAAGTCCTCCGCCGCGTCTGTCTGTCTGTTCGCGATAAACTCAAAACTACTGAACGGATTTTCATGTGGTTTTCACCAATAGATATGGTGATTCATGAGGACGTTGTTGGTATATAAATTGTCAAGGTTATATGTAAATTGGTTGAAATACATAATAATTTAAAGAAAAATGCCGGTATGTGGTGGACAAGCGGGCTGGCAAGCGGGAAGTGTGGATTTGATTTGTACGCAAATTAACTGATGGCGGTGGTTCTAAAGGTTGGGTAACCATCCAGTATATGGCGTTGTGTTTCGTTAGCCACAGCATGACGGTGACCGGGTTACCGGGTCAGCTAGTAGTAGATATTTATAACTGTGTAAATTTTTTCTCATCAATTGTCTCATTGATAATATTAAACAGTGTAGGTCCAATTATTAAAAATCACTTTAATATCTACAAAATATAAGCTCGCCACAATAAATTCTTTCATAGATATGATTGTAAATTTTTTGATTTCTTTAAACAATCACCCTATTAATCCAATTTTTCAAATGGGCCAGTATCAAATTCTGAGATGAAAATAATATTATGAGAAAATTTTTCGGAGGTTCTACAAAGCTTTTGTACTAAATTCATGATACGTTTTTGTTCAGGATATATTTCAAAATATTACCGAATATTAAAGACTTCAATTTGTGAAACAAGATTTTGGGCAACAATTTACAACCTACTCTATTTTAAAAGGAGCTCATCATAGAATAAAGAATGGAGCTGGTTATAACCAAAGTAATAAAACATCTTGGAAAAGTATTTATCTTTAAATTTCTCGAAAACAAAGTACCTAGCGTGACTCCACTTTCCACGTAGGTGCTTCAATATAAATAATAACATTTTATAATGAATACGGCTATATGATAAATAGGCATTTATACTAGCTATTATACCCTTGTGTGTATGGGTATTAAATTGCGGCCTGTTGATTTTATTTATTATTTCATTTTGTAACTTGTCTTTTTTCTAGATAAGGTTAACGTGAAGGAAAGAGGTCGGTATTATTTATAGGGGTATTTTTTAAATATAAGATCGTTTAAATAAGAATACAACAAGGGGAAGAATCAAAATTACAATGTAGCTCTAGGAAGCGGAGGATTTTATTTTTTATGGTTCGTTGATTATTCTGAAAATGAATATAATAATAATAATCTTTATTCCAGGATGTGGGGAGGATAGTGCAATCCCACACGTCCCATATAGTTATACATATTTATATATTTATACAGTAAAGAAATAAGAACATAAATAAAAAATTAAAAAATAATACTAATAAAAATTAATAATAACAAAAATAAATAATCAATTATTATGCAGGGCGTGATCTTGAGTGCGCTCGGGCCCATCGCTCACTCAGGAGTGGAGCTTGGTGCTGGAAGGCTGCGGTCACCAACGTGTTGTCGGAGGCCATTAGCCGCATCCTGGCTCCAGTGACCCGGTGTCTCATCAGACTGGCGAATCCATGGAATCCTAATTCTGTGAACATTGTTGACGCGCTGCTATACCTTCTGAATCCAAATATGATTCTGCACGCATCATTATATTGGATCCGGAGACGTTCCATTGAGCTTACTCGGTATTGACACCGTGTTTCACATGTATACAGGCTAGTGCAGAATGCATTAAATAATGTTTTTTTTAACATTATTGCTGCATCGGAAGAATCTTCGGGCAATCATATTTGACAAAACACTGATACTGTCGTTCAATATCACCATCATCCGAGAGGTCTTCAGTGATGATGTGCCCCAAGTATTTTACATTCGTGGATGTGCTTATGGTTTCCTCGTTAAGTTGTACGGGGAGCATCTTCTCGGGATTTTTTCCATGGTGGAATATGGTGCACAAATTATTCCGCACGTGAAAAACAATAGAATACAAATTATTTCGAAATACCAGGTTTAGATTATTGCGCACGTTGAAAACTCTGAACATGAATCATTACGATTGTAAACGTTTTCCATTTTTTAAATAAGATTTTGGAATTTTCAATTAAGTGATTGTTTACGGTAATTACTTGAGTCTAATCGAATTACCTCATTTCAAATTTTTGCCAAGTTTGTGAAGTAAAACTTCTTTACGCACGCTCGACTTGGGGGGATAAGCTGGTGAATGCGCTACGAAAAGTGGTGATTGTTACGAAAAATGTCATGCGAACGGTAATCGATGCGAACTGTGATCGATTGCTGGGCGAACGGTCGGGCCTTGATGCACGCTTTGTAACTTATGGTTTTAACTATTTCTATATGCTAATTTATATCAGAAATGAAACCAATCAGTCATTAATCAAATTATCAATTTATTGGGTAATCACATGAATTGTGCAGTTTGCTAAATTTGAGACTCTTATAACAATTAAATTATTAATAATCAGGTAGTGGTTCAAGGTTCCTTGAGGAGGAAACTCTTGAATAATGAAACTAGTGAATTTAAATACATGAGAAATAATTATAACTTGTGACATGTGACATTTGCTTTGAAACAACGAGCACTAACCTTATTCATGAGAGTAACCTCGGGATAGTCGGGCGCCAGGTTTGTCAGAAGAACATGACCATCTTAAAATAACTCCTCAGCTTTACATCTAAAGAAACCAGTATCGGTAAAATAAAACTAACGCCTCCACAATGTCGGCCGGAGCAAAATTCCAATCACCATCTTCCTCCCGTGAAATCCGTTGAGTGCCGCTTCCTTCCGTTCCCCGCTAGGCGTCGCCACCATCTCCAGTGTCAACAACGCAATAAACCAAAGTGTGCTAGGATTTGAATTTAAAGGTTTCATTTCAAGGCCTTCGCAGGGTTTCTCACCCTCTACTATGGGATAAACTCAGGGAAAGAGGCATATCACCGGCGGTGATACATATCCTCGACTCGTGGCATAGACAGCAGGAAAACTTAGTAAGGTGGAAAGATGGACTCTCCGAACCTTTCCTCCTGAAGAGCGGCGTTAGACAGGGAGGATGCATGTCCCCGATATTGTTCAACCTGTACATGGACGAACTCACCGATAGGCTAAAAAATGCAGGGGTAGGCTGCCAAATTGGAGGACAGTTTCTGAACAACATCAGTTATGCGGACGACATGGTATTGATGGCACCATCCATAAGGGGCCTACGTATTCTTTTAAAGATCTGCGAAGAGTTTGCTGAAGAAACAAACATGCAATACAACCCCACTAAAACGGCTCTACTGGTCGTAAGATATGGACAAGGTCCAAAAAATATTCCTCCAGCTACCCTGAATGGTGTGAACTTGCAGGTGACTGAAGGAATTAAATACCTTGGACACATAATCACCAGTAATCTGATGGACGATGACGACATCGATAGGCAAAGAAGAGCTCTCAGTGTAAAAGCAAACATGCTCAGTAGAGGATTCCGCCTTTGCAGTACTGCTGTAAAAAGGACGCTCTTCCTTTCCTTTCAACTCTGGGCAAACTACAAGAAGAGTAGTACAGAAAGACTTCGGGTTCAGTATAACAACGCCTTCCGCATAGTGTTTGGTCTCCCCAGATATTGCTGCGCTTCCCGGATGTTCACGGAGGGGCGAGTTCCTGGCTTTGCAGCCCTTATTAGATCCAGGGTGGCAGGAATTAGGGAAAGGATAACCAGCTCTGGAAACATCCTCGTCATGGAAGCCCGCCTCAGTCCATCATCCAGTATTGATGCACACTGGAGAAAAATTCTGGCTCCTTACGTGCTCACAGAATCCTGAAAGCTTAATATTATTATTTCTTTTGTTTTCCTTTTACTACCATTAGCTTATTATCTTTTTTTTGTTTCGTGTACATTCATATCCACCTTCTTTTTCTTTTTTCCTTTCAAATACTTTGTACATGTATTTGTATATTATACTCTTATGGAATGTGTGGGATTGCACTCTCCTCCCCACATACTGGAATAAACACTTATTTATTTATTTATTTATAACAGCGTTTTAACATCATCGGCAGATGTGCAATGTGTTATCCACATCCAAATGTTTAAAAAAAAAATTGTCGTGACCTACAAGTTTTGCTACCAATAATATTATCTATTTACCTTGTAATTTGGTAGCTTTATATTCTTTTCTTTAACTCAAAGTATGCTCTCTGACGACTTCCGTGGTCGGGGGGTAAGGCTCTTGACTCGCAATCCGAAGGTCTGGGGATCGAATCCCGGCGTGCACAAATAAATTTTATTTGATTAATTTGTGTTATTTCACAATTAATTAATTTAAAAATCATACCTCAATATCACCCTGGTGTGAGACCACCATTCAGAATTGAAACGTTGCTTGAAATGGCTTTAGCCGTGTTTAGTGACCAGAACTGAAGAGCTAGGTACTTCCACACCTTTCTCTTCCCATCTCCTTCCCCTTCCCACTACCTACGGCCTCACAACGTTCCCCTATTGGGGATGCTATAGTCTCACTGGCTCTAGACGGGAGAAACTGGGACTCTTGTGAGGTATTCACATAAAAAAATATAGCTCTTCGCCGTATGTGTGTAGCTGCATTTTTTAAAATGATTTGTCCCACTTGCCTCAACATTTCAATGCCTTATATTTGTATTTACCCTCAGATATTTCCTTCATTATGATATTAAAAAATATATTGTATTATTTTCAACCGTATGTATTTTTAAATATATAATTTAAATAATTCCCATGTCTCCTATTCAATAGGTTAAATTCTGTATAAATTAAATTGTTACATTGAAATTATTGGCCTCCTATAAACGTTTGTGAATACCACACTCATACCACAATTATGCTCTCCAGGAAACTCGTCAGCGGGTGTTATCGACATATTCCCATGTTCCGAATCTGTGCACAAAGCGACTCTCACTTGCATATTATCCGAGATTACCACAGGTTGCTAATTGCACAACCTGTAGTACATCCAACACATCATGACTTTGCCCACAAGTAATGAACCTATTGAGGTAATAGTATCAATTGGATAAACGCTAAACAATACCTTTAATAAATTTGTAAGAGGTTGGCTTAATGATGAAGCTTTCACAGAAAATATAAATGTAAAAAAAAGTACTATTTTCAGTGGAAACAGTCGAAGAATAAATTTGATTCATTCACAAGATGCGTTTTTGAAGAGAAAAATTTTTCATCATCGTCGTGATTTGAAACTCTATGAAACTAAAAAAGACAAACACGTACATCTGTAGGATTTAGCCTGCGAGAGAATGAGATAGAATAAGTGGTCTCCTCTTTGTGCGGTGCTTCGTAGCCTCCCCACTCTTGTCCACTTTAGTTTTCTGAAGGTTTCACTTCTACCGCGTGTGAACGGCACACATTTTTTTTACGTTAGCTCCACACAGGAGGCCCTGAGAACAAACATCCCACAGGGCCTGCATATTCTTTGGAAATGATGTATGGAGGGTATTTTTTAAGTAAAGGAAGGAGATGAAGTTCTGAAAAGGAAAAAAAATATGAGGGGTGGGTAGGAATCTGGGGGTCAATGTGTCCAGAAGTGACGGATGGATTCATACGTCCGTCACTTCTGGACACATTGCGGTGCAAAGCAATGGATCGGGAAAGTTCAGCTAGAGAGTTCAAAAGCTCTCCCTCAACCAGTCTCTCGCGATCTGACACGATCTTGCCACCAATAAATGGGCAAATGTATCCGCTGCCAAAACCTACAACCGCCAACGCCAACATTTCGTAGTAACTAGAAGAGAGCCATTCAATGTTCTTTTGCTAAAAAACCATTAATCTCTAACGCATCTTTTTTCGCAACCATACCATAATCTGCCTATATAATAAAATAGTTTTGATTGGGTTATTCATGAAATATTATAGCTTTCTAAGGTCTCTGATCAGTGAATTGTCAATACAGAGTAGTTTTTATTTCAAGTCTTGAAGTATTTTTTTAATTTTTCGGTGGTTTGAATCTTATCATAGAGGCTTCGCCATTTTATTTTTGCGGTTAAAAACTGCAGTCCTCTTATCTAAGAAAATTATTTTTACATGCATTTCTTACTCGCCCCTACTGGCCGTAACTTTAGCCGTGTGGGTCGCTTCTTGGCCTAGCGCCAAAAAGGTTGGCATTCAAGTCTTCGGTTCTTGCGTTAAGTGGGTACCAGAGGCAATGTTGAATTATTCCTTTGTCGTGTCTGGATACTCTTACAGGAAGCAAATAAATTATATGGGACAGTAGCGTGGCGAGACATTTCCAGCCCCCGGAAAAGCAAATAATTTGTTTAAAAAACCCATCCTCACCCTTTTTATGAGTTTAATGTTCTTGAAATTCACTTAAAAACTACATGCAACTAGTTTTTCGATTTATTTAATTACTCCCGGTTTAAAATTAATTTTAGGTTTATAAGTCTTCCCGGTACAAGCACATCGATAGATATTTTATCGATGTCGGGAGTTATTGTTTCATCGTTCCCCAGCATGACTGCAGATCGCAAACGAACAAACAATAGTTCACATCGATTAAATATGTTTAATTTAGTCGACGTGAACTGTGTTATTATTCATTGGCTGAAGTTTTTTCGGGAACGACGGCAAGATACTGACATTATCGATAAAATCTTTACCGATATGATTATGGTATGGGCTCTGGAGAGCTATTCATGTTGTTAAAACTGTAAAAATGGTTATAAATAATGGTTTATACCAGGTTTTTTATTAATCACATATAATCATGCTTTTTGTTTTATTCTTTTAACTAGACGGTAATGTTGGATGACAAATGAAGGTTCTAGTTGCAAAACGCTCCATTTCTTTTGCTACCCCTACCGCTCTAGGAGATGACCTTTTTTATATATTGTACATTAGATTGCTATGTTTAGTGAGTGGGTTTGAATTGCAAGGTCCTTCTTTTACTCTTATCTTTATCTTTCTTTTACTTTCTTCGGAATCACAGAATTCCATTGAAGATGCAATAAACTTCGATTTTTGTCTACGCTCTTTTACATATGAGTTCAGGTTTTGGCACTTGTTGATGGATTTGGGCAAGGAATTGAACAATTTTGGGGTAAAACTGTTAATGTGCCTTTGCATCAGCCTAGTTTTGTGGTGTGTACACGCATGTGGTATGTCTCTGGCTATAATTTTAAAATGTTGGACACAGTATATCCGCTCAAGTTCCATAATTTCAATTTCTGGAAACAATTGATTGGTGGGATAGGGCTTGGTCGTCTTATAAATTATCTAAATGACAAACTTTTGAGAAATTTCTAGTGCCTTAACGTGGTGCGTTTCATTTTACGTGCTCATCTCCAGGCGATTATTCCACAGGAAATTGACGAAAGCACCAATGAGTCATAAATAAGTTTCATGACTTTTATATTAACAATGTTAAGTGAAGTACTAGTGGATCAGGGCTGGAGACGCAAGAGGATCTCGCGGGCGCAAGATGAGACTGAACTGTGGCGCAGCGGCGGCGTTTATGCAGATGAGTGTGAGTACCTTGTAGATCCGGGAGAATTCCAAAACACGCGAATAAAGGTGCGCTTTCGTCTCGAAGCTTCTAGGACGCAAGTACAGTAGCTCGCGCAGCGCGTCCTAGAAAACTCAAAGGTTGCCCGCAAATTTATTTTAGTAGCGCGTTGATGAACAACTATTAATTTCCAAAAATTTTAGGAATGTTTTTAAGAAAAACTTTAAGTTTTAAGATACCCTTAAATTAAATATACCTACCTATCTCAGAGTATCATTTTTCTTTTGCCTATGGTATGTCTTAATCACACTTTTCTTATTGAATTAACTTTATTCGAATCCTTACATATCAATCTTTTTTTTCCGAGGAACGAATCATATTTAGGAAGATAAATAGCTTTTGCTTTCAAAATACGCTCATTAAAGAATATACCATATATTATCCCAATTATGTCCTCGGCATGCGAACTGTACCTAAATTTCTCTAAATAAACAATAAACAGTTAATCTTAAGTGACTTCGCAGGTAAGTATGGTCTTGTATTTATTTTCTGCTTGTACAGTATATTTCTACGCAGCATCGCGTTCATTGGTCAAATCATTGTACATATTGTTTCGTATCGGTGATCGATGAACTGGTGGATGCAATTTTTAGCCATAGATTGTTGTAATGTTTTGTCTAGTTTGTAGTTAAAAGTCAGATTTTAGAAACGTATTATACGTTTGTACAGCGCCCTTGAGGTGCTTTTTCACAAAAAACGGCGTTATACAAGTCATCCAAATATTATTATTATTATTATTAACGCGACTGGTTTTGAATGTTAAAATTATTTGTTTGTTTTAGATAAAACCAAGATATCTACCAGACTACTTGCGTGATTATAATATTTAATAGCACCACATGCAAAAATCGTAGCAGCTGCCCGATATGTTTAAACGGTCGGTACACCACTGCCAAGACAATATAAATATTAAATTTTATTATCTTCGTAGGTCAAATAAATTTTACTACTTCCGTGAATAGACCCTAGTTTATAACTTTTGTTAGATATTCTAGATAGGGCTCCGCGATACGTTATATAGTTTTATCATTCCCTATCTTGTCTCTGTGTCCCACGGATGATCATATATTTAATAATTTGATATATGAATTGGGCCAAATCTGTCTTTCAACAGTTCTCCAAAGATTTCATTACATCTAGTGGAAATATGGAAGAGGGAAATATTAAATCGAAGGATGCGTTACAAATTGTTACTAAACTTCGAAGACTGTTTCACCAATCTTTTAAAATTGAGCAACCACAGTGTGAAGTTAAAAATAAATCTAAACGAAAGCCTTACATCCCTACGCAACACATTTTAAGTGTTCGCATCCTAATCGATCGGACCTCGTTTTCCTGCCTCTCTCTTCGTGATTTCGTGGTCTCACTAGTTACTGGAATTTGAAACTTTTATGCACTAGCACAAAACTTATAAAAGCTACACACTTGTGATGATAACATATCAAAAACTCAAATCTTTTTCCCCGAAGTTTCTCCAGGTCTGTGTCTAAATTCATGGATAAACAGGGTGTCGAATGTTGTACTTGACTTACTTTAATCAGTGATTTCTGACTGCTGACAACTCGAAATAATTTTGGAGTAAAAAATCAAAAAAATGTGAACGAAATTTGGGCAATCTGTAATATTTTTATAAAATGTGGGTTTGAATTGCAGGTTCTTTTTTTATCTTATCCTTATCTTTCTTTTACTTTCTTCGAAATCACAGAATTCCATAGAAGATGCAATAAACTTCTATTTTTGTTTACGCTCTTTTACACGTGAGTTTAGGTTTTGGAACTGGTTGATGGAATTGGGCGAGGAATTGAACAATTTTGGAGCAAAACAGTTAATGTGGTTTATTGGTGGGGTATTGTGTACATGCATGTGGTATGTCTCTGGCTAGAGAGATGTGATTTTTCCAATTATTAGCACATCAATATAAAATGTTGGGCACCGTACATCCGCCTTAGTTCCATAATTTCGGTTTCTGGAAACAATTTATGACAAACTTTTGAGCAATTTTTAGATGATAATAATAACTTGGTGAGACCGAAGCCGAAACTCAGTTTCGGTTTCGGTTTCGGCCGTAAAAACCAGTTTTTTTTTTAAAACTAAAAAATGTGAAAGAAAATTTGGGCAATCGGTGATATTTTTGATGTTTTTTTCTCAACTTTATTTTCAAAAGTAAACAAATATAAAAATATTTCTTGTCAATTTCCCTCACTCCGACTCGTAAATAATTTTTTTTCACATTTTTTAACTCTAAATGATGTCAGGAATCACTTGTAAGACAAGCCCGTACCTTAAAATTCTGTATAATAGGTAACATTATATTAACTAATAAATTATATTATTAATTGATTTCGAAACAAAGTTCTTCAATTTTGTGTCGCCATTCGACATCAAATTGAAAGTGTTTCCTTTCCATGAAAATACATAAATTAAATGTCGGTTTGGCTTAGACAAAGATATCATTCATTTTAATTAATGTCGCGTTTGGATTCACAAAAAATATCGGTTTTCCGAGCGGTGTTCATTCGGCTCATTCCATAAAAGCGTAATTTAAAATTTCTATAAAATTTAACTATTTGCAGCCTCAGTGGTGTTCAAGCTTCCGTGAAAACGTAACGAAGCCTCTGGGCGTCCATTCTGTTTTCAATTAAAACTTTTCAGATGTTAGTTTTGTATTCTTCTTTAGTCTTGTTAATATTCAATTCTCGAAGTTCAGTCGAAACAAGTTCAACTTTCAGCCTTCAAAATTTTGAATTATTTAGACTTCAACCTTTAATTCACCCACTTTTATTTCAAGTATGCGTCAAAAATACGATTAATTTAATTGTTAATGACGAAAGCTTGGAAGATTTTTTTGGCCTCTGGGGATATTAATATTTTAACCCTAAATTTGTATTACGCAACCTGATTAAACTTAGATACTTGATTTTTAAAAGTTAGTGTAAATTAGTGTAATTTTTTCAAAATATTTGGAGCGCGCTTTCCAAAATACTTTCTTCGATACATGGAATATCTTTAATTCTTGGCTTTCGAAAGCTCGGCATCTTTCTTGGAAGTCAGTGCTCGAGTTGTTATAGTTTTTTAAGAATTTAATAATGATCAATGCGCTGTAGGTACTCGTAAATATTATAATAATTGCGCTTACGGATTACCCTGAGAGAAAGATTCAATGATAAAATGACTGAAAATATTAATGGTTATTATCCTTTTAAAGTTTCCCCATTACCGCATTGTTTAAATTTGACTGAAGGTCATGATGACTCATTGGTTTATTTATAGTATAACTGAGTATTTGTAATTGGCTTAAACAATTAAATAAACATATCTAAGGGTACCTATCTACATATTTTCTGCTAACAAACTCTTAAGATTTAAGGTCTGAAAATCTTTACTGAAATTTTTTTATTTTTTTTTTATTTATCTATAAAAGGTATGTTTACATTACATTATTCGATGCCTGTCTCACTAGGGTATACCTGTGTTGAGACAGGCGTAGAGGTACATAAATGAGTATCATGCATAAGAATATTTAATTATAACATAAGAATATTTAAGGTAAGATACATACTGATTTATACAATTCAAACAGAAAGATGATTTAAATTGAGGGTTAATACCATAAAGAGAGCATTATATAGGTGAAGGAGGAGATGAATAAAGTAGTAAATCCTGTCGAATCTATATAGGTAGTTATATTATACATATAGGATTTTACTATTTTAATTTCTTTAATAAGGGTGAGGACATGCGTGAGATGGTAATTCTGTCTATTTGTAATCTATTTTACAGATGTTAGCAGTAATGTGAAGTCCAATACTTATAATCCATTTTCTTTATATCTTGTTTGAATTTGGTCATTGATTCAGTTTGTCTAATCGTAGCTGGTAGTGTATTGTGTAGTTTGCAAGCTATGTATTTAAAGTGTTTTTGACCAAAGGTGGTTTTAGAAAAGGGAGTTTGGAGAAGTTCTTTATTTTTGGCTCGGGTATTGTGTATCGTTTGTGTTGGTTTGTATAGGATTTTGTTGTTTTTATGTAAATAAACTAAGATGGATTTTGCGTAGAGCTGTTTAATGTCCATAACGTTGAAAGTATTGAAGATCGTATCGGTGCTGGTAGTGAGAGGAAGTTTAAGAATTATTTTTATTATTAGTTTTTGTGCTTTAATGATGGGATTGCGGGCATTAGAATAAGTGCTACCCCAAGCTAAAATTCCGTATTCGATGTGAGATTGGCACAGTGAGTAATACACTGTTTTTAAAAGTTGCAGGTTAAGGAAATTGCGCGTTTGTTTGAAAAAGTATATAGATTTGCGGGTTTTGTTTGTAGTGTTAAGTATATGTTGCTTCCAATTTAGATGTGTATCAAAGGTTAATCCTAATATTTGATAATTGTTACTTGTTTTAGGCATGGGCAGTTGCAATTCCGGTTCAGAGATGAATTATTACATTCGTGTATTTTTAATTTGAAAGGTTGCTCATGCAAATCGTTATGATACATTTGAAAGGTTAAAATACTATATTTGAAAGGTTAATCGTTAAAATACATTTGAAAGGTTGCTCATGCAAATCATTATGATAATTTAAAATTAATCTTAACAGAAATCAAATCACAAAACCAAGCGACCTACACCGGTGTAATATTCAAAGTGCTAATTACCATTTCTAGCTGGGAACATAATCTTCAAGGGGAGTAATTAATAAATTTATAGAAGGTGCTCCAATCAAAGATTTCAGGTAATAAGTAACCTTAGTAATGTTTATTATTTACTAATAATTATTCACTCAATCATATTTTTTAATAAAACAAATAATATTTCCGAAAATTTAAATAAATAAACAAAACCATTATATCAAATATTAATTACAAGTTTAAAATTGCCCTTGAATCCATATTGGAAAAATAACTGAAATTGTTGAAAAACAATCAAAGATCAATCGAGAGCTCCTACAAATAATAATATTTACTCTAAAATAACTCGTTGAAAAAAGCATTTCTAAGTTACTTGGTATAATAATAAAAGAGTATTAATAAGTACGAGTGGAGAATGATGATATCGAAATTTGGTCAATCAATGAAAACAAGCTGCAGTTTTTCCTTCTCTTCTTCTTCAATGGCGCTACAGCCCATTTCGAGCCTTGGCCTCCTTCAAAATAAGCCTCCACCGCCCTCTGTCCTCGGCCGTCGTCTTCCAATCTGCAACATGGAGTAATCCTCTTGCATCCTTCCTGACATCATCCTCCCATCTCAGTCTAGGTCTGCCCGCCTTTCGTTTACCTCCCGGGTGTCCTGTCAGAACCTTCTTCGGTACTCGTGTGCTTGGCATTCGGTGCACATGTCCGGCCCATCTTAATCTTTGGAGTCTTAAATGGGTGGAGGGTCTGGGAGCTTGGTAAATATCATAGAGCTCATTATTGTGGCGGATTCTCCATGCCTCTCCCTCTCTCACCGCTCCTAAGATTCTTCGAAGTACCTTTCTTTCTAAGATGTCCAGCTGTTCCGCTGACTTTGCTGTCAGTGTTCCCGCCTCACATCAGTAGGCCAATACCGTTCTGATAATTGTTTTATATAAGGTTAGTTTTTCCTTAGCGGACCGCAAATATGAGTCTTGTGAGTCCGTATTGTATGTCAGGCGCATCTTTTCATGGATTCTTTCGTAATCCTATAACTAGTTGCTAGAGCTTATACATACACGAACAAACACCCTGCAAAATAATCTGCATGACCAACATTATAGCTTATTGGCTTTATTGGTATTACCATACCATTGCATAGATTTTATTTACTCACCTAACTCCTATTTGAGTTACATTGTTTTCTTTGGAAAAAGATCATTACTGGATTACAATATTGCGGTTATTGTTTTGTGTCATTCTGGTCATCGATTAAAATGTGTGCCAAATATTTTTCTCACTAAACATAAGCTTTGTTCTTTTGAGAAGTAGACACAAAAATCTCAGAGGTACTTTGAAAACAGTGAGATTTTATAAAGTCATTGTTTTATCTTTTTAAAATAAAACAACAACAACTTACAACTTGCTTCGTACTCACAAAAAAAACATTTCCCAACCGTTAAACGGTGTTTTAGTTTCACGTTGAATAAAGACTGTACATTTTATTTTTCGAATTATTACTAATAAAAAATGTCTTTATCTGTGCTGCGAAAGAAATGGCAAAGTTGCATTTTAGTACATCGGTGTATGCGTCATGCGCATGATTTTCCCAACAAAATGACAGTTTGGTTTGTGATTGTGATGTGTGATTCAAAACGTGTTTTTGTTTATAATTTCCATTTCAAGTCAATTTGGGAGGCGGGAATGGATAGCGCCGCCCCGGGAACCTTTATTGGATAACCAACACCTCTGCCATAGGTCACCCCAAGTTGTTCGCTACGTTTGGTGATTTAGCAGGGGTGCCCGGGTTCATAAAGTGAGGTTTGTCTAGGTCTTGGAGGCGGATGACTAGGACACACTGAACCCCAGATTCCTACCCACCCCTTAAACCCTTTTCCTTCCCAGAACTCTCCTCTCCTTCCTTTCCTTAAAAAAAACCTCCACACATCATCCCCAAAGATGACATAGGCCCTGGGGGAAATTATTTTCCTCATGGCCTCCTGTGTGGAGCTCATGTAAAAAAAAATCCAATGACCAATTTACTATTATACTAGTGTAATGCAATATAATTACTATTATTTGTAATATTTAATTAACTGAAGACAATATAAGCGAAACTCAATCGAAAATCTGGATACAGAAAAATCAGAAAAATATATTGGCACCTCTGGGACTCGAAACCAGGACCTCTCGCTTTCCATTTTCTGATTTTTCTGTTTCCAGATTTTCGATTTAGTTTCGCTTATATTGTCTTCATTTAATTAAATGTTACAATTTGAGGTTTTACTCATAAAGTTAAAATAAAAAATAAAATAAACTATTATTCGTGTTATTTTTCATTAGTTTTAATTAACTAATATTGTCATGCTGTAAATTTAATTTGGCCTTAAAAAAAGCCAGGTGATTTATGACACGTTATTCCATAATTCATTTTTACCGAGTATCATTTCCATGAAAGTGAAGTTTTTTAATAAATGCCTTGTATATGTGTAAATAAATGAAAAAATCAAGAAATTAACGTTTATACTCCCCAACAATGAATCCGAAATGTCAATTTTTTTGGATATTCTCGGGATTTATTATCATATTTTTTTAATTCTTTGAATGCGTTGCAAAGTAAGCGACAGTTTTCTTCCAAACAACTTAAATAAAAGGACTGTTTTTTATTTTAATTTTGAATTTTCGTGTTCGAATTATTGAAAATATTGGATTGCTTTTACCCCTTACCTTACCCCTCGCCACGGAGCCTTACCCCTCGATCACGGAGCTCGTCTAACTAAAAACTAACTAACTAAATAAAGTAAACCCATATTCGATGAATTTGACTGTCATTACATTTTTTGAGGTAAAATTTTGTGTTTTTGCTGTACGTAATAGAATTTTCATTATCCAGTAACCGCACTTTAAAGCAAACCAAATACGTTTCCTCTGAATAATACCAAAGCATATTCACAGTTGGATGAACGTTAAAATTTTCCAACATTTGTTTTCTTTAGTTATCTTCAGACGCGGTATACGGGCACTTTGAGAGAATGAAAAAAAATCGATTTCTAAGAGCATATGAAGATAAATATTCCGACGTTAAAGTAAGCAGGAACGCGAAAGAACAACAATTTTAAAGTGGGTAAAAGTTTCGCATCGCCAGAGTGGTTTCAAAGTCTGCTTTAGCCCAACACAAATGGAGCCCGAGTATGAAGCCATCAAAAATCAATTTTGAGATCAGATTTCACGTCAAAACTTGTTACACCACAAAAAGCATACACCGTAGCAAGTAAGGCGTTTTGAAAACATTCTACTAAGCGCTAGTGTCATTAAGCATTTTTGCCCAACGAGAGAACGAAGAAAAAAATAGGTGTCAGGGTATTTGAATTTTCACCATAAATACTGTCTATGTGACTGGAGAAGTATACTTACCATATATGTCAAATATCCAAATCAGTTAAATATTACGTATAATTGTAAAGCAAGCTCACCATACATTATTTTGATGATAAACCACATTAAAGTTTTGATTGGTGCGTCCGACTAGATTGGTAATATTATTTCTGTCCATAATGCGGAGAATGTCATATCCAAAATACGTTGGTTTTGAGGAAGCAATCATTTTCCTTTTAATATCCGTACATTGAAAACTAGTCATGTTTAAATTTGCTTTATTGTATGATAAAATCTTGCTTCAAATACACTCAGTATTCTTCCTCGTGATGAAGAACAGGTTTATATTATATTATGAATTATTAAAAATAGTAATTTTTGACGAAATATTAGCTGTTTTGTATCTTTTTAAAAAATATAATCTTATCAGTAAAATGAAATACAATTTCATACGTTATTTTTGTCAATCATCAGTAAGTAAGTGCTCAACTACACGATATTATTTTGAGCTAACAAATGTCAACACAGATGATAATTTTTGACCTAAACTCCAGTTCCTACCAGCAATAAATTGGTTAGTGGAGAAGACTTATTTGCGATCTCAGTGATCTTTGGGTTTTCAAGGATAAATCATGTTTAACTAGATATTTTATACGCCCACCAGGTTTTAATCAAAATAATCTAATTAATAAGAAATGTTTTAAGTGCATCATTTTCTCTTGAGCATGAGTTTTCCAAGGATGCGACTTTGCCAGTCGAATGCTCTGTCTTGAGTCTGAGCATATCGTCGCGCAAAGGCGTGGTAAAATGAAGGAAAGCTTTTTTGCAATATTTTTTTTATTATTATAGAAGAAAACAGTACGTAGTTGATAAACTGGGTGACAAATTGTTTACAAGGCTTTAGAAATAATTACAAGGATTGGTACGCCACGTGTCATATTTTTTTCCGGGCAGAGTTTGCTAGGAAATGATTTAGGGTAAAAAATGGGTTGTATAAGTGTTTGTGTGAGCGAATGTGAACGTGTTTATGTCCCCGTATCTGAAAAGTATTAAGTAGTGGAGCGTTGTGAGTGCGCATTGATTAAGTTACCAGTAATGTTTTTCTTAATGACGGCAGGGGGTTAAAAACTGTGTGGAAAGTTGAGCTGGGATGGTGAAAATTTTCAAACTAACTGTTTGGTCAACGCCTACTTTGGAACTCTGATTCGGTTCTCATTTCTAAAATTCCTTTTTCTTGTTAGGGTAGAATTTTTTTTTTGGTTTCCTACTCTGTTCGATCTACTTACACACCGAGATCTGTCGTTAATCCAGCTATAAAAATAAACAAAAATACTATCCAAATAAAGTTTTATCAAACATTGTGATTTTAATTTATCAGTGGCAATGTATTAAAAAAGTGTACTCTCTTTCGTTATTTAGCATGATTTTATGAATTATTTTAAGGTTGTTATTATTTAAAAATAATGTTTCACTAAAATAGGGTGTAGGTACCTAAAGGAGAAAAAATATTGGTTCTTTCATGAGAAAAAGTTTATTCTATTTTCAGATACCGTCGAAGAACAAAAACTAAAACCCCGTTGCTATTTCTTCTTTCAATCACCAGGAAAATGTTTGTAATTGGTAAACTGTAATTTTGTGTGTATAATTTAGTTTTACTAAAGTACTTCTATTTTAATAAAATTCTGTATTAATAATTTTTGGAATCAGACGTAGACGATAATTTTCATCTTACTTCGAACGTCAAGTGTGCAAAATTTCTTCAGTAGATTTGTATAAAATTCAAATCCACACCGCGGACCGGCCGGTGTGTCCCACGTTTCTTTTTAATTACTAGTTGCATTACCCGGCGGCGTATTTCCAAAACCTATACATTATTTGGAAATTTAAACATTTCCAAATAAAATCATTCATTTCAAATATACACATTGGAATGATTATTTTATCTAGATTTTAGAACCATTTTTGTTTTTATAAAGAGATAAAAAATAACTAATATAGCTATGTATTTACAATATACGGGAATAATATCAAAATTTTAATATTTAGAAATAAAATTATTATTTTCTAATTTACGCACTGGAAAGATTATTTTATCTGGATTTTAGAACATTTTTGTTTTTGTAAAGTGATAAAAAATAACCAATATTGAGCTGTATTTATAATATATGGGAATGATTTCATATTTTTAACATTTAGAAATATAATTATTAATTTCTAATAAACGCATTTATTTATTTATTTATAATTTCTCACCATACATTCCTTTTTTTTACATTGGAAACTCATTTTATTTAGATTTTAGAACAATTTTTATTTTTGCAAAGTGTTAAAAAATAACCAATGTGGACGTGTACTTATAATGTAAATTGTCGCCACCGCGACTGAACCGATACAGGTTTTCGAAATACCCTACCCGGCGTCGCTCTGGCTTTATACATAGTTTTTCAACATCAAACTTATACACTTGTCTTCTTTTTTCTGTATATTTGTTTACATTTGTAAACAAATATACAGAAAAATAATAAAACTGTATATTTGTTTACAATTCCAATATTCCAATGCACTCTGCTTTACATATTAGGATTAGATTATTAGACTTTGAGCAGAAATATTTTGTTTTCGGAATTAAAAAAAAGCTGATTCTGTATACGAATTAGAATAATGGTGGATGCCGTGCTTTAATGCTTTTTTGAAATATGAAATGGAACTACTCGATGAAAAGTAGTCAGCATTACAAAAATAAATATTAACAAAATTTAATTGTAGAGTTGCATTGTGGAACGCCTACCGAGGGACATAATGTTGTACTGGCATTGTTCGAAACAACACCGGGTCTCAGAGGGATGTGTTACAGCAGAGCTTTCGCCCAAGTAGGTACTTAAGGCTAGTTGCGGCTTACTTGGCCAAAGTTTGAGTCGCCCAATAAGGATTGAAAGCAGGTGATGCCATTATTATTTAATGTTTAAAATAATATTTTTTTTAATACAGGTACCGAAATTAATTAGTTTTCTTGTCTTCTTCGCTCAGCTCATCGATCATAAATGCATTGAAGTCCAGAATTAAGTAATAATTGCATATGTGGTTTATCGCTGTCGCTTGTGCGTATCAACCTGTTTAACGTGGGATGAAATTTCGAAAACGACGCGAAAACTAACTTGATGATTATTTTTAATTTATAAACTAACGTTTAAGGCAAGATTTTTATGCATAGCACAAAGGGTAACAATTATTATAAGCAAGAATTGTCAGCCTGAAACACTCATTTACATTGAAAAATCTTCCGAGAAAAGATACTTGCCGCCAACGGGACTTGAAACCGTGTCCTTCTGATTGCCGGTCGGATGCTCTGACAACTGAGCTCCATGTCCTTCTGATTGCCGGTCGGATGCTCTGACCACTGAGCTATGGCGGCTATGGCGGCTATGGCGGCTATAGCTTAGTTGTCAGAGCATCCGACCGGCAATCAGAAGGACATGGGTTCAAGTCCCGTTGGCGGCAAGTATCTTTTCTCGGAAGATTTTTCAATGTAAATGAGTGTTTCAGGCTGACAATTATTGCTTATAATAATTGTAACTTGATGAGTTCACAAAAAGTGAACCTATAGGTATAATAGGTTTGTAATGTTGGTTTTTTGCGAATTTTAGTACAAACTACCAGCAAAAGAGTGTTTGTGCTTCAACAATACTTATAACGCTTTTTTAAGTTAGCTCCACACAGGAGGCCCTGAGAAAAACAATTTCCCATAAGGCCTATGTCATCTTTGGGAATGGTGTGTGAAGGTTCTTTTTAGGGAGAGTAAGTTCTGGGAAGGAAAATTTAAGAAACGTGGGTAGGAATCTGGGGTCAGTGGGTCAAAGAATGACGGACGCATGAATCCATTCCATCCACTGCTGCGCAAGGCGATGGGTCGAAAGTGTTCAGCTGAAGGTCAAATAATCTCCCTCAACCAGTCTCTCCCGGTCCAGCCCACCAAGTTCTAGCCGGGCAAACGCATCCACATAGATTGTTTCCATCCCACGAACCCTGGCACATATGCTAAGTCACCAAACGTAGCGAACCACTTGAAGTCACCTACGGCAGGGGTTCTTATTATCCAATAAATGGCACCCATACCCGCCTCTCAAAATTAATGGCTAATAGTTTAGCGTTAGAGTAAAGTAAGTTATGAAACATTTTATTATAATCATAAAAGTTAAATATTTATTTACAATTCGTTTTAAAAGTTTAAAACCTCTGCCAAGAAGAGCTTTAGTGCAACAGAAAGCTGTGCAGGGAAGGTTTATTATAATACAGAATCGCTGCTAGTTCCCAAGTTACTTGCTTATCAATTAATTACGCGGAGCCTAAATGGTCGAATTCAGGGCATATTGTTACTTCCGATAGTTGAATCTTGATGAATTAATAGCTCACACAAGCAAATTAATATTAATATTATACTGCCTTTGCCCCTTTAAAAGATTACTGTGATATTGGGATGGTGGAATAATAGTCAACAGGCTGTAATTAAAATTATGTATTATCTTAACGACAAGTGTTGACGAAGAAAGACTGAAACTTGGACAACCTCGCCCAATAGTATGAATTTGTTTGAACAGTAATTTTAATTAGCGCAAGAAGCAACTACATTAAATGGAGAATGGAGTCAAAAATTGTATTTATTGGGTAATTAATTATACTCACCAACGCTGTCTAAATGTCCATTAATAATTTTCAATAATAACAAAACATCACAATTTTTTCTTCACCGTGACAATTCTGGCAGTTTGAGTTTGAATGAATCAACTATATGTATCTAAGTACAATAAATAAACACATTAATAAAAAAACGAGTGTGCTTTAGACAACACGACTGAAGTAAAACTGCAAGACAAACCTCGCCCAATGAACCCAGGTATCCCTGCTAAGTTACCAAACGTAGCGAACGGGGTGACCTAGGGGGGTGACCTAGGGTAGACATATGACAATGAGGTGAAATATTACCATGGGGTGACCTACGACCTTGGGGTGTCCTACGACCTTGGGGTGACCTACGACCTTGGGGTGACCTACGACCTTGGGGTGACCTACCATCTAGGGGTGACCTATGACCATGGAGTGACCATCCTTATCCGTATCCTTATCACTCCCCAAGCCAAGCGTGCGTAAAGGCCCGACCGCGTATTTACAATCCCTACCACGTTTCAGTCGCTTTAAATTTTCAATGTCAAAATTTAAATATTTAGAAATAAAATCATTAATTTCTAATATACACATTGGAAAGATTATTTTATCTAGATTTTAGAACAATTTTTGTTTTTGCAAAGTGATAAAAAATTATCAATATAGAGGTGTATTTACAATATATGGGAATAATATTAAAATTAAAATATTTAGAAATAAAATTATTAATTTTAACTATACACACCAGAAAGATTATTTTATCTAGATTTTAGAACAATTTTTGTTTTTGCAATGTGATAAAAAATAACCAATATAGAGGTATATTTAAAATATAAATTGTCGTTACCGTGACTCAATCGGTATAGGTTTTGTAAATACGCGGCCCGACCGTTCGCCTTGCAATCGATCACCGTTTGCATCGATTACCGTTCGCATGAAATTTTTTGTAACAATCACCACTTTTCGTAACACATTCACCAGCTTACCCCCCAAGTCGAGCGTGCTTAAAGAAGTTTTATTCAAAAAAATATTACGCATCAAATTTGATTTGCACTTTAAAAAATACCTAATCCTCCTTCACTAAAGGCAAACGATGGCGTTATAAAAAGAGCACGGTGACTTTTATGTAAAATCTTTGAGGTTTTTCAAAACCGAACTAGACATTCATTCGGCTTGTAATTTGTGAAAACCCAAAATTTCAATACTAATTCAATTTCCGTCACTTTCAATGCCAGGGAGCGGAGGCGTGATGTGACTTATTTCTGGTTTTCGCAAATAAAAATCCCTTAAACTTTTGCTTGTAATGCTTGTTTCCAAATTCTCGCTTTTTGTATTAATGAAAAATATGTGCACACTAAAAGTTATTTTATTTTTGGAGGGTGTAAGTTACATTACTTGAATAAATATTTGAATACTTTTCACAGGAAGAGACAAGAAAAAGACAACAATGATAGATACTAAAAATAAAAAAAGATATACATTTCCGGGTTACAAATAATAAGATAATATTTGAAAAATTCGAACAACCAATTTTAAAAACTTTTTCTTGTTGATACAGCAGTATAATTTACAAAAAATAATTAGTAATGTGGGCCTCGCTGAGTGCTGTGCTGAGGCCCCTACTTTAAAATTGTTTTGAGCTCTTACTTAAAAAGATTGTTAACACAGAATCATCAAAGATGACATACTCGTAGGTCTAGAGAGAAATTATTTTCCATAAGGTTTCCTGTGTGAAGTTAATGCAAAAAAATGGAAAATTAAGTTTTTATGTCGTGATTTTAAAACATATTCACATTTATGCATGCACTTCACAAAATAAAATAAATAATGCACTTTGGCGACATATTTTTGCGTAATTTTAAACAGGCGGCCGACGTTAAGCGGAACATCAACTTTTTTGCATTCTAGTGTGGATAGCCACAAGCGGAAAATTTTGCTTGTGAATGATGGAGGACTAAGCTAACAAATTAATTGAGCTCACGACGCCTAGGAGGGTACCAGATGCATTTGTAAACTCAGCTACTACTGGATTGATTTTTAAGGCTTCAGATTTCATGTCCGGGTTAAATCTTCCCCATAGGAAAAACTAAACCCTTTCACACACTTTTCCACAAATAATCATCTAGTCAATTCACGCTATGCAATTGCACTATATAAGTAAAATAAATACAAAATAATACAAGAAAAACACACCAACCTACCAGATAATTATATTAGCTTTTCTTTTTGGGTAATATTTTCTATTATTGTCTGCCCCTACATAATCCGTATCCAAAGATCCTAGTGTAGTTTGATGTTTTTCATTAAATCCTGGCAAAATCGTACAAACTGAACTAAAACAAACCGGTGACAGTGTTAACATTTTTTACTGAGTAAAAAAGTTCAAACGTTGCGATCAAAAGCTTAAAGTTTAGTATTTATTACAACGAGTTCACCGAGTTTGCTACTGCAGACCTTGTCTTCGATGGAAACTTATTATGGAGGTAGTACTGTTTGTCTCGTAGAAGCTCAAGTAAATTGGTCCATACCCCGCAAAATAATTGGTCCGGGCGGTCTCCGCATTGCTTTTTTAACGCGTGCTCGTCAAACCTGATTAGGAAATATGCCAACGGGCAGAGGACTTAGAAATTTCCAACGTTTTAAAAATTTGTTCAGAAGTTGTTGTAGAAAGACATTGGCTCCAACAATTTTTGATCCAGTGAACAAATAAAAGGTCAATAAATGATTTTATTTATTATATTATTATTAAATTTTGGAGGTAGAGGTGTAGTCAAAATAACATCTTTGAAACACAATCAGATAGAAATGCTTAGAAATTGGTTTCCATAGGAAAGCTAATAGCTCAGAAATGCACAAAATAATTTGCAAAGCAGATAGAAACATTAGACTTTTAAATTTATACGACGAGAATGCCAACATTCTTATAAATACTAACATTCAAATAAAATTATTCACGCAAAACACTTCAATTATCTAAACCAAACGGATATTAACAAACTTTCCTCAAACAAATGGTTGAGTATTGGAGAGTTGAGCGCAGAAATAGAAGGATTTATGCTTGCCATCCAAGATAGAGTTATTAATACTAAAAATTACAGGAAGCATATAATCAAAGATATAAATCAAATTGATGATTTATGTAAAAAATGTTTGGCTTTTCCGGAAACTATAGAACAAATTATATCGGGATGTTCAGTATTAGCGCCGTCCGAGTATACATTTAGGCACAATCAGGTTTTAAAAATAATCCACCAAAGTTTGGTAATTAAACATAACTTCATTGACTGCCGTAAAATGAAAATGATACCATATTATGAAAATGAACCAAATTTATCTTTAGAAAATGAATTTAAAAAAATATATTATGATTAAACCATACTAACAGACAGAACAACTAGTCATAATAGACCTGATATAGTTTTAATTTAAATTCCTGTAATATTCAAAAATCTGTTTCTGAAAAAATAAGAAAATATACAGATTTAGGACTATAAAAATATTATTACCATTTGTTATTTGGCTACTGGCATCATACTTTGGTGAAGGTGGTTTGGCGATCCGTGGCGGCCAATACTTACATGGACTCCAGACACGTTACCAAAAGGATGGTCGGTGTATTTAAATAAATAATATAATAAACGTTTGACTTTCATTTATTAACTTCACAAAACCAACACAGGTTATTACATTTATCAGAAGGGTTCAACGTATGTAGAAAAGGTAGCGTACGAAAAGCGACTCGACGATCGGGTCGTGAAATCAGAATGACAGGCAAGTTCGCCGTTCGTCTAGCGCGGGGTTTTTAGTGTTGCCCGTGCAATAAAATATTTAAAAGGCTATTCAATACGTACGCTACGCTCCGCTACAATACCTAGGTCTCTCATCCAAAACTTAGGCGTACTAGATTTGTCAAAGAATTTATATATAAAAATGCAAAATCAATCATTTTAAATACATGTAGGATTACAAGAGATTTTTTAAATATTTATGTTGAGGGATCAGTAGGATTTAGAGGTCCAATTAGGAGTTCCACAGAGCCGAATCCTCTGTCATGAAAATATCTGGAATCGGTGAATTATTTTCCCATTTGGTCTCTGGTAGGTTGACATGTTGTTCTTGTATTGTTTTGTATTTATAATACTTACATAGTGCAATTGCATAGCGTGGATTGACTAGTTGATCAGTTCTGGAAGAGTGTGAAAGGATTTAGTTTTTCCTGTGGGGAAAATTTAACCCGGACATTTAAATCCGGTGCGTAATTAAATACCAACGCAAAATTTTGTAATATGTTCTTACTTGAATCCCATTTGTAGCTATGTGTGTAAAAACTCTACGGGATGTGTGGGATTCCACTTAATACCCCCCCCCCCCCACAATCAGGAATAAAGACCTTTATTAATATTATTACTATTAATTTAAATTTTAAAAAAAGTAAATATGCGTCATGTAGAATTGCCATATTCAAAGAAATAAATTGTTTCCCCCTGCATGTCCTTTCCCGTGCGTGCCGGTTCCCCTCCCGCATCCCCTACCCTCGCATTCCCCTTCCACCTTCTGCGCCCACCCTCTCCCTTCTCCCGCTTCCGTCTCGCAAACCCCCCTCCCGCGTTCCTTATATTCAGTACATTCAGTTTTCAAACAGCTTGGGTGCCACCTAGTAGTTATACAAGTACTAAATATGTGTATATATATTTCTTTTTAAATCTTTTTATATTATTTTATTTTTTCTTTTCTATATAGTATGTAAATCCATTTTATGTAATGTATACTTTTTTTATGGCAGACAGAGTATTGCATCCACCGCTCTGTTTGGCTGAAATAAATAACTTATTATTATTATTACAATTTTTTTTTTTTAATTTTCATTGTTCGTATACTACAAATATTCATTTTTGTTTATTATAAAAAACAATCAATTAAATTTGGTATCTAACATAAGTACCTATTTAAAATATATATAATTTGAAAAATCCATAGACAATTCTTTTAATACAAAAAAACAGCTGCCTGCTAAATTCAATTTCATCAAACGCGCGAACTATCAAACGCACGAAGATAAAAAAATAGTGGTTAAGTTTTCTGAAATTATCCAATTTTCTGCGCATTTAAAAAAAAAATTCTTTCCGTATGAACCTTCTACAAAGTATAAGAAACCTTAAAAAAAGATGAATAAAATAGGTAAAGTCGTTCTGAAGTTATGGCGTGACCATGGGAAACAGGGATTCATTTTTTTTGTATATAGATATAGATGAAATATAACCATATACATATTGTTTATTTAACAAAATGCAATATAAACCAACTCAACAAAAAAAATAATTAAAAAAGTTCCATACCCAGCAAACGCCCGCAAAGCATAGACATATAGGCTGAATAGGCTCCTTTTATTCGCATTTGCATAAAGTATGTTGAAGGTTCGTTCTCCAAGGATTTCCGTCTCAAGCCCTAGTAATTACGACTTTTTTAATATAAGAGGAAACCTAGCGGGGTTTCGTTCATACAAAGGTATTCCACAATTTCCTTTCGGGATTTTTACACATATAGTGTAAATATTTGTTAAAATATTGATAACGGAAATTTGAAATGCTCTAAAGGACAAGAAATCCAAAAATGAGTTTAGTAAGTCAATTTACTTTTTTTTTTCTCATTCGATCTGCTTCGTCGAAATATTTCTGGGAAAATAAATATATATAAAGGTAATATTATTAAGAGTATTTTTGTCTGAAAAATTAAAAAATAAATTAAATTCTGTCATTAAAGAATTTAAAAAATAGTATTCTGAAATGTTAAGTAATTTTAAAATTTAAAAAAACACACCATTTTAGGTCTCCAAATAAAGGAGACGTGATTTAAAAAAAAAAAACTTACTGTTTTATAACGCTGACGGATTTCATTCGTGTTATGCTCCGATTGACATACAGGATCGGAGGAATCCAGATTTTTGGAATTCCGCACATTAAGGGTGCCTACCTATACGGTAGACAGGTGTTAAGTACTGCAATATCGCCAGTCCGTTGCTAACCATCATCGTATCGTGACATTTCGCTTTATTTCGAAGTGTTATTTAACATAAAGTGTAATCCCTATAGTATTGTATCGTAGGCTTTGTGTGAACTTCTTACATGAATCGACTCGTGACTCAAATCTCTATAGTGTATTATAAAATAACCCCAATTATCTAGCGCTTATGGATACATCTGTGACTGTCACCAAACGGAAACCAAACCAGAAGACACAACAGCAGTGAGTACCACTTAATTGTGAATTACCTATTTTGCTTAGTGGTCGGGAATAACTCGTATCGAAGTCCATAAGCGTTTTAAATAGCAAGGAGTAGCCGCAAAGTTACTCTCACCCCCTGCATCGTCACGAATCACTTACTGTTCGTTCTCTTGAACAATTAACTTTTTTTTCGAAGGAAGCAAATATTTTGGGACATGACATTAAATAACATATTTTGTAATACATCACTTTTTATTTGAATCAATTATTAATGGCCAACCAGGTTTCGTTTAGCTCAGGCTTCATCGTGGCTTATTATATTAACAAAAGTTAATTACACAAAGACACACACACACACACACACACACACACAAAGGAATACGAAACCTCAATTTCGACAATTGTATTTAGGTATTATCAGCCTAATATGCAGATGTCAACAGTAACAGTGAGTTCCGGCGACAGTGACAAAAGTTTGGCAAAATACCTATTATTAGTCAAATATCGCGGCGATCGTTGATTTCTTTGATTAACCAGGTGCCATTTTATCTCGCCCTAAAGAGTTCCCTAATAGATGTCCTGTTCCACTGGTTTCCCCGTTGTCCATCCCTGATACTGAATATTCCTTAGAAATGGATTGAACGCCGAACATAAAAGTCACTTAACAGTTTTATTGAGGGAATGGACGAAGTTTAACTTTATGCTAAGGGGAATAAATTTCTTTTTCACTTTTATTTAATTAAAGATACTTTAAAGTAAGGTTTCCCGTTATATTGTAATGTGAGACTGCTATTACTTAGCCGGCCTGAGCCCGAGCATGGAATAAATTAATTTATTTTAAGTACCTACCCATGTACCTCTGTGGAAAAAAGCGCTAAGGACGCTTGTTGTTTTCGGTAGCTTTCCACTGGCAACATTATTGTTTCTGAATATAATGTATGGACACACCATGATCAAAATGAAAACAAATTGAAATGTTTCAGGTTCATTTCACGGGCAATGCGACCACTTACCACCATGGATATAATAACTCCTATTAGATATCTAGGAGTCTTACAAAGGTTATAACACCATATTTTGCTGAAGAATTTTGCGTACGACAGTAGCTGCCCAGCTTCCGCGTACGGCGAGTACACCCTTCCGAGTTGCAAAGAAATTACAAAACGTTGATGACGTAGAGTGTATTTATCGATTGAATTAAATCAAGTATATATATATATATATATATATATATATATATCAAAATAGTATATTTGCGGCACGTTCTAGAGTGGAAGTTACTCTCAGTATCGCCCTGGTGTAAGACCACCATTCAGAATTGAAACGTTACTTGAAATGGCACTAGCCGTGTTTGGTGACCAGATCTGAATAGCCAGGTACTTCCCACCTTCCTCTTCCCTATCTCCTTCCCCTCCCCACTACCTTCAACCTCACAACATACCCCAATTGGGGATGCCGTAGTCTCACTGGATCCAGACGGGAGCAGCTGAGACTCTTGTGAGGTATCACTATAAAAAAAAAGAAAAAAGTACCTACTTAATGTAAAATTTCAACTAATTGAGTAAAAATTCCTCTATCCCACTACATACTGACTGGCTGCCGTGTTTTGTCCTCCATTGAACTCCAAAAAACAGGTAATTTAATATAGTTCCAACTCCATCGCCCTCTGTTGAACTCGTTTGCTTCAACCACGGTCTTTGGAAATTCCTCGATCCATGTAATGGGCAACCGTCAATTACCACCCAATGAACTCTATAAATTATCATATTGAAGGACTCTGGCTTCTTGAATTCTATGATTTTGGTACATATCCTTATTGTCGCAATAGTGCGTGTTGACACAACTAATATATCTTCTTTCCTCTACTAACTTACTATCCGTGTACCTGTTCTTGTCTGACAAGGTGTGTGACCAATACCTAGGTGTGGACATTTGCAACAATAAATCAAGGCACAATCAGTCTCATGGTTTGGTATATTTATGATCAGTCTATTAAATGAGCCCGTGCAGTTAGCAACTCCTGCGGTGATATCTTAGTGAATTTAACATAGCGTCAATTACGAAACTTGGCAGTGACCATCTGGAACTCTCTCGGTGCTTACAATAAAAAAATCAATGTCCTGTGTATTAATATCCCTCAAGCGCCTCAATAAGATATTCTTAAGAATAATAATAGAAGACAAAGGGGTAAGTCAGTCCTTACAATTCCGTTAAATTTGAAACGTTATATTTTAAAATAGTGATGACAACAGTCCATAAATTGACTTTCTGATTGCAGAATATGTACGATTACAGTACATGTGGACGCACATATGTTTATTGACCTACTCGTTTATTGACTTACTAATTTTTATATGAAGGTGTCACCGTTTATTGACCTACCATTTATTGTTTATTGACCCCTTCTAAGTTATATATATTTAAAAAAAAATTTACATACAAAATGTAATGGTAAAATTAAGTATAAAGTATTGTATTTCTTAGTCCTCCCCACTAGGGGGTCCTGTGCCGAGGCGGACCAATGTTATTTAAATATAGTTCATTTGTCTTCCTTCTATGTCGTTTTTAGCGTCTTCGCTAGGGTTTTTTCATTGACCTCTTTAAGCCATATTTTTATTCGTGATTTATATGCAATTGGATTTTTTATTAGTTTTATGTCTTGGGGAAGGATGTTATGGAGTTTTGTTGCAAAGTATGTATAGTTTCTTTGTCCAAATGTCGTTTTATAACTTGGAAAATTTTTTATATCATTTTTATTCGATCTAGTGTCATGAATACACGGTCTAGTAGGGGATTCATTATTTTTGAAGATCTTCAATAATATATGTTTGGCATATATTTGGCATATAGGTATATAAGGTGTCAACGTTTATTGACCTACTATTTATCGTTTTTAACCTACTCGTTTACTGACCTACTCGTTTATTGACCCACTCGTTTATTGACCTACTCGTTTATTGATCTACTCGTTTATTGATCTACTCGTTTATTGACATACTCGTTTATTGTCCCATTCGTTTATTGACCTACTCGTTCATTGACCTACTCGTTTATTGACCTATACGTTTATTGACCTACTAATTTATATATAAGGGTGTCACCTTCCAGGTCCTTTGATGTTGATTTTAAAATTCGGCAGACCAAATAAAAATAGGCAATAAGTTGTGTTTAAGGACACAGCCTGTGTAAGGCAGGTGGCAATTTGATCTCACCAATCGTTCCTATATTTACCCACAGCTTCCACGGGAGTATTATCTTATAATTTCTTTATCACTTTATCACGTAAACATCGTTAGTGAATTTTTTGAGATGGCTCTTTTGGGTTTTTTATTTAGTCAGTGAAATGCAACATAGAACTGGTAATTCAGGGATTATTACGTTTACCAAACTAGATTGGTAGATCTACTTGACAATCAATTTTCAATTTGGGAGGCGGGGATGGGTACCGCCGCCCTTTATTGGATAACCAAAATCCCAAGTGGTTCGGTACGTTTGGTGACTGGTGAAACTGGTTGAGGAAGATATTTTGACCTCTCCAGCAGGATTTTCTCGGAATATTACCTTGCACCGCAGTGGTAAGGATAGATCCATACGTTCGTCACTCTTGGATACTTTTACTAAATTCCTACCCACCCCTCATAACTTTTTTTTCCCAGAACTTCCTCTCCTTCCTTTTCCTAAAAATACCCTCCATACAGCAACCTCAAAGATGACACAGACCCACACGAGAGGGATTATTTTTCTCAAGGTCTCCTGTGTGGAGCTAATATAAAAGAGAAATTTATAAAAAAGGCGCCTTCAAAATTATATATTACACTGCCGATGTGCTATGACTTATCCGTGAAATCGGTCGGTCGCCTCTTTAGGTGTTGTATCTACAACACCTAAAGAGGCGACCGACCTAATCCGGAAAAAAAAATCAATTTTTATAAGAAAAACTCTCTTTTATAACTTTTGAAGGTTATTCCCATCAATGTAATACATCATTGAAGAAGAAGATAATAATAATAATCTAAATGAAAATATGAAAGAGAACAAGACACAGAAAAATAGAAAAAGATAATGGTCAAATTTGGGACTCGAACAAAAACCTCTCTCCCAGTTGCGACCATTGTCTTATTCTGTTTTTCTGTGTTTTCTTGTTTTCGTTCATATTTTCGTTTAGATTATTATTATTATCTTCTTAAAAAAATATATCTTTTAGCCATAATTTAGTATTTTTAAATATTTCCATAATTTTTCACAGTAAGCAGCCAATTTTAGTAGGTAGTTTCTGGAAGATAACCACCGACTCATAAATAAATTAAACTACTTACCACCGACTTACGACTAGCATTGTAAATTGACAAGGCGATATTTTAAAATTTGTAAGTAATATTACTTTTTGACTTTTTGATAGTAGGTACATACTACAAAGTTAAACTTTGACTGCTGACGTGGGAGCCGCTCCGTCGTTTATACGTCGTTCATACGACGCTTCCTGAAGCTTCGAATTTAGTGACGCCACAGCCGTAAGTTTTTAATTTTAAATTTTTAAAGATAAATTTCTGTAAGTAAATTCATGAGCAATTTTTTTGCAGGCCTCGCTGACCCATCGTCAGTACTTACGTGACTTTTTTAAAGTTCATTTTTACTATATAAAAATAAACATAAACAACTTTAGTAAAGTTGATTATATATAGTTTATTCGAGACACTATTGAAATATTATAATAAATGTGAGTTCATTGTTTTTCATTTAGTTTAATAGATAATATAGACTGATTTCTGATTTCAAGTGAATTTTGGCACAAATTATTATATAATATCAAAATTGTCAAATATAAGTTACTTACGGCCGGCGTAGTCCAGCCGTAAGACTCTTGACTCGCAATCCGAAGGTCGCGGGATCGAATACCGGCGTGGCAAATAAATTTTATTTAATTATTTATTATTATTTATTTGATGCAATATATTTACATTTTATACACAATTCAATGATGTTGGCCTCACTGGGTGGTTTACCCGTGCTGAGGCCTCCATTTCACATAAAAAATTATACACAATACATATAAATATATATATATATATATGTTGAAAAAACGGAAAAAAGTAAATAAAAAACATACGATTAAGATAAATTAAACTTAAAAAGTAGAGATTTAAAATTAACGTAAATTTAAAAATAAATAATATTATATAAGGTTAAAAATGATATTTTTAATAAGTGTTGTGTGTTTGTGGGTGATTGTGTTTTATATTGGTTATGTGTGTTTTTATTTTTATTTTATGCTATGATATTTTGGTAGTATTGTCTATTTTGGTCTTTAATCCATTTTGTAATTTTGTGTCGGAATTTAATTTTGTTTTCCTCAATTTTATTTTCCAGTGTTAGACTGTTGAATGCTTTTATAGCGTGATATCGGTAGTGTCTTTGTCCAAAGCTTGTATTTACCGTCGGTGTTTTGAAGTTTTCTTTGTATGCTTGTCTAACTGGTCTGTTTGTGATATTTTGTGTTTGTTTAAGGTTGTTTTTTTGGTCAAAAATGTAATTTAGTAGCTATTTAACGTATAATTGTCGTATGTCTAGTACGTCACAAACGTTGAATATTTGGTCTGTATCAGTAAGTCTATGTTTTTTAAGTATTACCTTTAAGATCGTTTTCTGCGCAATTTCCAGGTGTTCGATGGCTGAGTTTGTTGCTCCTCCCCAAGCAATTATTACGTATTCTATTATAGACTGACATAGAGCAAAATATATTTTTAAATAAATGAAGACAATATAAGCGAAACTCAATCGAAAATCTGGAAACAGAAAAATCAGAAAAACATATTGACACCTCTGGGACTCGATTCGAGTCCCAGAGGTGTCAATATGTTTTTCTGATTTTTCTGTTTCCAGATTTTCGATTGAGTTTCGCTTATATTGTCTTCATTTATTTAAAAATTACAATTTGAGGTTTTACTCATAAAGTTAAAAAAAAAAAAAAAAAAGCAAAATATATTGTTTTCATTTGTTGTGTTTTGTATATGTTTCTTATGTTTAGGAAAATGTGTATCGTTTTGAGGAGTTTATTCGTGACTTGTTCGATGTGATATGTCCATCTAAGGTTATGGTCAATTATGATTCCTAGATACTTTATTTGTTCTTTTTTTTCTAGAGGAGGGCAAACGCAGATATTGGTGTTTAAACATTCGTGTATTTTTATGGTGTTTGTGTTATTTTTTGGCTGTCCTGTGCTATTTATACTGTACGTTGTGAATTTTGTTTTCGATATGTTTAGTGTAAGCGTGTTTGAGTCTAGCCATGATTTCACTCGCGTGATTCCTAAATTCGCTATGTTGTATGCATTTTTCCAATCCTTAGATTTGAAGAGTAAAACTGTGTCGTCTGCATAACTAACTATTTCACCGTCTATTTTCATGCTGCAAAGTTCATTAATGTAAATAGTGAAAAGAACGGGCCCTAGTATGCTTCCTTGTGGAACTCCATACGTAATTGGTAGTGGCTTGCTAATATGGTTGTTAATTTTTACTTGCTGTGTTCTATTACTCATATAACTTTTTAATAGTTGGAGTTCCTTGCCTTTGATGCCTATGTTTTCTAATTTTTTAAAAAGCGTTTGGTGGCAGATTGAATCGAAAGCTTTAGCTAAATCTAGGTATATCGCTATGCATTTATAACCTTGATCTAAATTGCTATGTTTATAGTCTATTGTACATGCCAAAGCTTCTTTTGTGCCTATTTTTTCTCTAAATCCATATTGTTTTTCCGAGATTAATTTATTTTCTTCCAGGTATATTATAATTTGGTTTTTTATTACTCTTTCGAAAATTTTTGACAGCGAGTTTAACAATGTGATAGGTCTATAGTTAGTTATTTGCATTTTGTCTCCGGATTTGTAAATAGGGATCACCAGTCCTTTTTTAAGAGTACTAGGGAAGCAGGAGTGTGTTATACTTAGATTGATTAAGTGTGTTATGGGTTTTAAAATTTCGGTTTTTATTATCTTAATGCAATCCGTCGTTATCTCATCTAATCCAGGAGCAATACGGTTTTTTAATGTGTTTATTATTTTGTCAATTTTCTCTTCCGAAGTTGTTTTTATTGCAAATCTGTGTTGTGTCGGTTGTGTATTGATGTTTGAACTGTTTGTTTGTGTTATGGTGTTTGTGTTGAGAATTTTACGGTTCGCTAAGACTTTTCCTATACTTGCGAAGAAGTTATTTACATGATTTGCTATAGTTTCTTTATTTGTATTGGTGTCTACTTTTTTTGAGTTAATGTTTAGATGTTCGATTGTATTTTCTTGTTTGAATTTTTGTGTGTATGTAACTTCTTTTAATATTTTCCATATTTCCTTTGGATTATTGTTTTCTTTTTTTTTTTAAAGTTTTTCTCTAAAATACAACTCCTTAGCTACTCTAATAATTTTCGTGCAGATGTTTCTATTTCTTTTGCAGTAATTAAGTTGTTGTATGTCATACGGCATATGTTTAATTTGTTTGTGAATTCTGTCTCGTTTACGAATACAGTTTAATATTCCCTGTGTTATCCATAGTTTAATTTTTTTAGCTTTGTGTGTAAGTTTTACTTGTTTTAGAGTAGTGTTATTATTTATTTCTTGCGCTAAAATTGTTGTAAATTTGTCCCAGGCCTCTTCGACCTTCTCCATTTGGTATATTGTACTCCAGTCTATTTTTTTGAGTTTTTCTTTTAAGTTTGTGTAGTCAATTATTTTTTTTGTGAATATTTTATGTTGTTTATGTTTTGTGTTTTCGGTATCAATTGCTATCATATTCATGTAGTGATCTGTAATAGTGCTTTCAAGTACTATGGTTTTGGTTTTTAGTTTTGTTTTGATCATTATATGATCTATACAACTTTTTGTGTTGTGTGTGACTCGTGTTGGGACATTTATCGTTGGCTCCAGTCCATGCTGTGCTAGTATTGTTAGGTATTCTAAGTTTTGTGGGTGTCCGTTTTGTAGAGTGTTTATGTTTAGGTCTCCAATGATGATGATATTTTTGTGTTTGTTGAGATCATTTAATGTATCATTAAGTGCAGTTAGGAAATTTGTAATATTGTTTTTGGATGGAGATCTGTACATTGCAAGAATACACATTTCTTTTTCATATGTTATTTGTATGCAGTTGGAGTCTACAATATGTATTTCTTGGACGAATGTGTTTATTTTATCATTAGTGTATACGACTATGCCATCATTTTGATTTTTGTGTTTTTTTATGTGGTGTGTGTTGTAGTGTTCAATTGTTTTTGGAATATATTTTTCATTCAGCCAGCATTCTGTCAGCACAATTATATCGAAGTTATTATCTAGTTGTTCTAGGTATATAGTGAATTCTTCAAAATTTTTATTGATCGATCTGATGTTTTGGTGCAATATTTTGATTTTATTTTTTTCTTTTGTGATATTGGTCCATAGATTAATGTCGTTTGTACTTATACAGTAGTGTTGGTTGTCCGAGTCTATATGTTCTATGTTTTCAGCCATGTTTTTGAGTATTTGTGTAAGTGTATAATATAAGCATTAAATTAATTAAAATTAAATTGAGTCAATGAACAGATAAATTTAGGGAATGTAAATGATAGATCAGTTGGATTGACTATTTGGATAAATGTTATCGGTACAAAATTATCTAAAATAGCTACAATAATTAAGAGAATTAAGAATAATGCAAAGACAAAGCGTATCAGGCTAATTGTAGGAATAAAGGAATAGAAATAATTTGCGATATATAAGTTAATGATAAGCATAGGAATATCCAATATGGACAGACAGATTATATGTTTTATAACAGAAAAAATAATTTCATTAGATAAAGGAATAAATAGAAATGTAGAAATTGAAAATGTTAAAAGGATTGCGTAATTAGAGTGATTGGAAGGCTTATAATAAGACGTTAAAAAATTATAGATGAAGTTGGCTACTGAAAGGGTAAGTAAAGGTATTGAAACGATTAGGAGAATAAATACTAAGATGACAAAAAAAAATTAAATATAAAGGTTTTTAAAATATAAGAAACGATTATAGTAGTTTGGAGTAAAAAGACAATTTGAACAATAAAATTTGTTGTTAAAATAAATAAAATAATTTAGGTAATAAAAACAATTAGAACAATAAGATTTTTTGGTAAAGTAGTTAAAATAATTTGAGTAATAAAAACATTTAGAACAATAAAATTTGATGTTAAAATAATTTGGGTAATAAATACATGTAGTATAATAACATTTGAATGTAAAATACTTGGTATAAAAAGGTAATTTAGATAAATAGGTGTAAATAAGATCATTAAAGATGATTTGAGAAATGAGAATTTTAGGGGAATCACATAATTGCAAAATTATAAAAAATAAAATAAGTAAAATTAAGTGTAGTAAGTTAATATAGATAACTGTGACAAATACAGAAAACCACAAATGTAATATATCATGTTCAAAAATAGAAAGCAAAACTGATATTAAGTACCTGGGCATAACAATAGACCAGCGTTTAAAATGGTCTCCACACATAAATATTCTGAACAACAGAATAAGGAAACTAACATATATATTTAGATGTTTAAGAGATATTTTAAACGAAAAATTACTTAGAACCACATACTTCGCTTTCTGTCAATCAATTATACAATACGGCATTATAGGATGGGGCGGTACATATAAAAATCAAACACAAACAATTTACATATCACAAAAACTAATAATAAAAACAATTTTAAAAAAACCCTACTCATATTCGTCAGAAATTTTATTCAAACAATTTAAGGTCAGAAAATTAAGTGCATTATACTTTTATCATACAACATTACAAATTTATAAAGATAATATTAAAAATCAAGTTGCACCCTTTAAAAATAACAGAAGTCTTAGACAAACATCAATACTTCCCACTCCAAAATGTAAAAAAAAAATTGGACAATTGAGTCATAAGTATCTCGGAGCAAAATTTTTTAATTCATTACCAGAAAAAATTAGAAACATGAATACCAATATAAAAAATTTTAAAACTCACCTCAAAAATTATACTGAAAACTTAAACTGAATGATATAAAAAAAAAGCAATACAATAACACCCCACCATACACACAAGCCTTGCTTAATTATGGGGGTACATCAAATATTCTACTATGTAATTAATTACTGTAAAAAAATTATTTGTAATTTATGTACCTTCTATTACTAATAAAAAAAAAAAATAAAAAAAAGTATAGAAAATATAGTTAAATGATCAATATGATTTACAATTTGGGTTAAATATCGTATGTAGATTGAATAAGCTTTGCATATTGAACAAAGTAAATTATTTTTATCGAGTAAGATTGTATAATATAAGTTTATAATAAAAGTGTAGTAAAGGTGTATAATATAGTATATGATAACAGTGTATAATACCAGTATTAAAATAATTAAAATTAAATTGAGTAAATGAACATAGATAGATTTAGGAAATATAAATAATAGATCAGTTCGATTAACGATTTGGATAAATGTTATCGGTACTAAATTATCTAAAATAACTACAATAATTAAAAGAATTAAGAATAGTGCAATTTGAAGAGAGAATAGGTTCTTTTGTAGAATGTTTTTACAGAATTTAGAATTTGTGGTTCTATAGTTAGTTTTAGAATCCATTTTTACATATCACGTTTAAGAACAGTTTAAGAACAGTTTGACACTCGTAACCATCGGTTGAAACTATTTTTAGATAATTGGTAGAACTTATAGTACTTATTGACTTATTAGATAACTGACAACCGGTGGTGCGAGTGCCATGTACCGTCTAGATAAGTTTATTTAGATCGTCTGAATGCTTAACATAGATTATTTTTTCATTTGGTGATTTACGAACCAGTATTTTGTTTTCCCTAAACCAGACATACATATACTTAGTTTCTTTTGCTTTCTGTTTAGTTTTATTATTATTATTTTGTGTTATTCACAATTTATTCATTTAAAATAATATATAGTATATTTGCGGCATGTTCCAGAGTGGAAGATACTCCCAGTGTCACCCTGTTGCAAAACCGCCATTCAGAATTGAAACGTTGTTTGAAATGGCTTTAGCCGTGTTTGGTGACCAGATCTGAATAGCCAGGTACTTCCCCACCTTCCTCTTCCCTATCTCCTTCCTCACCCCACCACCTTTAGCCTCACAACATACCCCATTTGGCGATGCATAGTCTCACTGGCTCCAGACGTGAGCAGGTGGGACTCTTGTGCGGTATTCATATAAAAAATAAAAATAAAACTTTTCAACGAAAATTATTTTATACTATTTAAATATGTATATCTAAATTGTCCTTCAACAAATAATAATCTGGACCTCAAAATTTTCATGGAGTCTCAAAATTATATAAACATTTAAAGTAACAGGCCGCCCAGGCCCCCACGTCAGAGTGTATGTAAAAAAAAACTCACGTCAGCAGTTAAAGGTTAAGTCACTAGACACGAGGCACGAGGCACTAGTGGAAGTTGAACATTGGATTCTGGATGGAACACGCTTCAGGAGTAATATAAGATTCTTATGACTTTTCCACGTCGTCGAAACCTTAGGCGACTGTCGATATCGTCGATAGTAACTATAATAAATGACAAAATAAGATTACTAAAATAATACACCGCGCAATTTGGTCTCGGGTAAGTTAATAAGTAGATAATTTAAAATTATATGTACCAATGTTATCGTTTCGTAATGCAATTATTGACACATTTCCGCGTGCCTAAAGGCATATACACTCATATACAGATACCTCTACATTTGCGGGAAAAATTTACGATTATTATTACGGTGAACATACTATGGATAGTCGTATTGCATCATCTTTGGATTTAGGTTATGGTATAGAAAAATGAGCTTTTACAGAAACAAAGGTCAAAAGTCAAACTTATATTTGAAAAAACACGACAAGGATAATTTTTTCTTTTAGAATTTTTTTGACTCATTCCTTTTTTGTCACATATGGAAAAATGCTGTAAAAGCATTGAACTTAGCATAAAAAAATTTAGATAACCCATTCATAAAACATATTCGTAGTTTTATAATGCCTTCGAAAAACGAAACAGTTGCCACGAGTCAATCAAATCATTAAGGGATGTGTATTTTCAAGCTGTTAAGTATTGCAGGTACACAATTATGATTAGTTTTAAATATTCAGTAAATTAGATACCACAAAAATTCTTTTAGTTAGTGACGTACGTTGCTCTATTACAAACAGTAGGCTGTGTGTAGTTTTTCAACCTTATTCATCATCTAACGCCGTTGGTTGTGAACAACTGAATAAATAGCGTAAAAATAGAAATTTATCGTATATTTTTATTTTATTATCTGTGAATTTAGTTTTGTGGTGCGTTTTTCTTAGGGTAGGAATAGCTTAAAATTTTTTTTTCGAGTTCCAGTTGCGACTTTTTCTGTTTTTTTGTGTCTTGTTCTTTTTCAGATTTTCGTTTAGATATTATTGTTATCTTCTTCTTCAATGATATAGGAATATATTTTTTTTGCCTTTATAGACTTAATGCCACTGCTGTTAGGTTATATGGACTCAAATCAGGAATATTTGATAAATTAAATAAATAATATTTTTATAATGAAAATCAAATAACTTCGTTTACACCACTATATAATTAACAATATCAAAAAGTTTCAATAAAAATGTTATCTACGTCAGGACAAGAAGACATCATTTGAAGGAGTAATAATATTTTTATTTATTTCTCTTAACTTAATGGGTAAAACCGCAAATTGAAATTTTTAATTAATGAAGACAATATTAGCGACTCTCAATAGCAAATATGAAATAGAAAAACATGAAAAAGATACGGTCACATTTATGAATCGAACCCAGGACCTTTGCCTTTTCGGAGCGGTGCTCGATTCCGTGCTGGGTTCGATTCCTTCCATTAATTACTTAATATTTAATTAGGTACCGTCGACCACTGAACAGGCAAGCCTAATACTTCCGAGACACGCATGGAAAGAAGTAGGGGTGAATTACTCCGGTTGACAGAGCTACAGCGTTCGCAAGACAATACAAGCTCGATGGTTCGTTTCATCCTAGTTCTCTTTACCCTAAACGACGCGACGGTACGTAGGTACCTAAGTATAAGTTTTTAACACGAGTATTCATTGAGCATAGAGAAATAAATAAAACCCTATGAACAACAAGATATATTCAGGGTAATGCGTCAGTTGGTTTCCCGTCCCCCTAAAAATACTATTTTAGGCCAGCGATGCCGGTTATAGCAGGATTTGAATAGTGAGCCAAACGCATGAATTCTTTTTATTTTCTACTTATTTTTCTTTGGAGCACGTTTGGAAGACGCACTTTTTATCGTTAAATGTTTTTGTTTTGTATCTTTTTGGGTATTATTTTTTGTAACGTAGAATGGAAAAGGTAACTACATTTAAACTGGGCAGGACGAACCCGCGGTATTCGAAAACGGTGAAATGCGATATTTATTTCTAACTTGCTGAAATCGCCAGCGTTGTCCAGTTTTTACACTGAGTTTTCCGAAATCAGACATAAACAGTGATTTTCCTCGTATGTTTGACGTCAATTTAATAATAAGTACGGACAGAGGACGTTTGAATACAACATACCAAAGATATTTAATTTATTACCTGATAAAGCAATGTAATTCTATGAATAAGGTTAAATATATGGTGAAAAATTGGCTATCGGAAAAAAATATTTTCATTGATATGTATGAAAAAATGTTGAATCTGTAGATATAACATGTAAATTATAACTTTTAAAATGTGTACGTAACAACTATAAACACCTGTTGACAAGCCAATTCAATTGACTTAGCAGGACTTGTTTGTTGATATTTATATATTAACTTTACTTTCAATAAAAAATAATAAAAAAAGTGCAAAATTTCATCAATAAATATCAAAATATCAAAAAAGAAAAGGGGCAGGGGTGGTTTTTCAAATTCTGGAGACTTTTCTCTTGTTTAGAAGGTCGAGTGTGCAGGTTTTCATCAATCACGAAATAAAACTGTGGATTTGTATACAAATGCTTTTAGGGCGTTTATAAAAATTGGGGTAATACGCCTTTCAGAAAGATGGCAGCACTTCTGTTAGACGCTAGCACGTGGAGCGTGTGTAGTGGGTACCTTTAGCAGTGCCTTACACGGCGGCTATGGGAAGCACGTACAGCAGATATTATGTTAATAATACGAAGATTTTCTTTTATGATAATAATTAAGGCTTAAAACTATAAAAATCCAAAAACTTCAATATATTGGACATGTGATGAGACATCCAGCAAAGTACGAGATCTTGCATCTCACAATGCAGGGAAAGATTGCCGGAAGATGGGTCCCTGGAAGCAGGAGAACATCATGACTGAAAAATCTGAGACAGTGGTTTGGCCAGTCTACTGTAGTCCGCATAGCCAACATGATAGCCAATGTCCGTTGAATGGACAGGGCACAAGAAGAAGAAAAATTAAGCCAATATCATACCAAAGTTATTAAATAAAATAATATGCTATACAGGATGTTAAGGGACGTACTTAACTTACTTTAACTAGTGATTCCTGACGTCATTTGGAGTAAAAAATGTAAATTTAAAAATTTCAAGTATGAAATTTTTGTCTCCGGTGACATTTTTGATGTTTTTTTTCTACAAAACAAACAAAATGAGTAGGTATTGGACAGTTGGAGGCGGGTTAAGGGGTTGGTTGGCTACTCGGCTGAGTGACCAGTGACGATATGGGGAATATTTTTTTTTGATTTTGAAGAACAAGATCGGAAAAAAAGTCATCATAAAAGTCGCCGAAGACAAAAATTTCATTTGCATTTTTTATTCCAAATAATGTCATGAATCACTGGTTAAAGTAAGTCAAATACGTCTCTTGACACCCTGTTTACTAATAGTTATTTGTAAAAATTAAAAATTTACATAGTTTTATATATATATATGTAAATAAAGGCTAACCGTTTCACACATTTTCCAGTATCATAAATCTTATTTATTTTTCCTTCCTTTAAAACTATTAACACTTTATCGTAAATCAAATAATGTGCGCCAACAAAAAAATTATAATGCTGTTTTTCCCCGTCTACACTATTAAAAACGAACCTGACAGGCACGCTACACGCATTACTCAACTTCCTAAGCTCCTTTGTAATAAACGCAGAAGGTTCCCTATCACTGTGAAAAACAATTTCATTCGAGGCCACGCATCTAATATTTAATAGATAAGAAGTTCCCGAGTTTTCCTTATACCGTATACAGGAGGCATCTACTGTATTTTATTTAGTACTAGCTATTACATACACGTGAAATTTCAAGAGATGAAAATAGACTTGCATAGTTCCGCTGCTAAAGTAGAATTTATATTACGAAACTAGTTGCGCACAAGTTTTTTCATGACATTAGTTGCATTGTTAGTTTCATGTGCAAACATTTTCATCTTGCATGTGTTAGTTGTGCACCACAACATTCGAATCGCGCTAGCGCGAAATTACGGCACCACTAGTGTTATGCAACTTATTGCGTGTAAAAACAAACGTGATGCAACTAGTGTAACGAAAGCATTTCAACTGAGCGGACGTGGTGTTCCTTGTCGAGTTTGGACGTGGTGTTCAGTGATAGAATTTTGACGTCGAAAATGATATATCAACGATGGAATACTTTTAAAGTATACAGATCATCAAGCGAAGCAAGTGTCTCTGGGATTAGTTACCTGCTATTTATTTTCTACCAATAAAATGGATCTACTCTCTGGATTTAAAAAGATTCTAATTAATTTGATAATTAGTATCCTCGGCACCGGTTAAAAATTTGAAAAGGTGTCAGGCTCGTACGGACTTAGAGGTTTGAGGTATTCCCATTAAAAACATACTTTATTTATTGTTATCAGGCATAGAATAAAGAAGAAAACATGAAAAGCCTTGTTTTGTGATCCAAATATTTGCCCAACCAGGGCTTATATTTCCAATACAAAACTGTGTTTACGAAGTTCAAATGAGGTGAAGATCTGCAAAATCAGGCGAGTGTAAGAGAGACGAAGCACTGGGCTATTATGTTAAATGAAACATTTTCTACCATTCAATTTTACATAGAAGCTATTTCTGATTACCTTTTTTTCTATGTTTTCAAGTTGAATATATTTTATTTAAAATTTTTGAAGACGAAGCCTTTGAATTACAAAACAGAAATTGTTAATCAGTTAAATGTTAAAAAATTTTAAATAATAAAATTTTTAATAATAATATTGTTTTGTATAAAATCATCACATAAGTAAGGTTCTTGAAAAAAAATTCTACTTTCACAAGAAAATCACCTTTTAAACAATTTCCAGTACCAAATATCGACGACACATTTAAGCGAGCTGTGTTTTAAAAAGGAACAAAGAAAAAATATGAAAGAGCTTCAAGAATTCTACAATCTAATGATGATAATCGAAAACAATTTATTTCACCTCCTTAAAACAACACAAATACAAAACCATTATATTATTTACAAGCTATGAAAAACTTCAATAATCTCCCTTCCGAATTGCCCTGTAGGTATTATTATCAACCAATTAGAACAAATAAACTAAAACGAAAAAAATTTTAAATAAAATCTCAAATATATATCAGGTCCTTAAATATGAAATTGACGTTTTGCCGTACTGGCAAATTTGATTTCAAATATCTTCTCTTTGGTTATGAATTTCAAATTCAAATTTATACAGCTATTTACTCAAGTATTTGTGTTTCAAAAATTATAATTCATTTGTTTTTTCCTTAATTGTTTTTTTCTTTGCGTCACTTAGTTTACAAAATGGAAAACTTGAAATATCGCGTTATTTACGAGTACGAGTTCCACCGTGGCACCAGTGCTACAGAAACGGCTCGAAGGATTAATGATGTGTATGGCGATGGTGCCGCAAAAGAAAACACAGTGCGTTTTTGGTTACAACGTTTTCGTTCTGGAAATTTCGACCTGCAGAACAAGCCCCGTGGACGGCCGGAGACCAAAGTTGATAATTTATTTATTTATTGTTAGAAACAAACAGCAATTTATATACAGGGTGAGTTATACAAGAGGTTAAACATGAGGTAAGCCAAAACAGTTTCTAATGATAATGTTGGTTATTATGATATAATATACAATTGTAATTGGTAATAACCATTAAATGAAAATGAAAATAACAACAACAAAAAAAAATATATATAAGTATATTAGAAGGAAGAAGGAAGAGGAAAGGGCAAGAGGCAGAGGAAGGTGGGATGGGGACAGGAGATGCTCATGCTGTACCTTTTCTATAGTTGTGCATTAATTTAATTAACATTTGTGGTCGTGCGTTTGACTTCGTTTCGGTATTTCACAAGAGTGTTATTAAGAATATCGATATTGTTAAATTGCGTGTTATATTGCGCGCATATACGGGGGATTGGAGAATTTTTTCTAAGGTTGGTTCTGCACGCTGGCAAATGAAAAAAATGGTTTGTAATAATAATGAAGAATTGAAGGCTATTGTGGAAGCGGATCCATCGCAAACCACGTCCGAGTTAGCTGCAAGCTGCGGTGTTAGTGATAAAACTGTTTTAATCCACTTGAAGCAAATTGGGAAGGTGAAAAAGCTTGAAAAGTGGATACTTCACGAATTGAGTGAAGCAAATCAACAAATGCGCTTTAGAACGCTAGACCACACATTGCACAACAGACGGCTACCAAATTAGAGGAGCTTCAATTGGAATGTCTAAGACATCCACCGTACTCTCCGGACCTTGCCCCAACAGATCACCATTTTTTTTCGAAAATTGGATAACTTCTTGCAAGGAAAAAAATTCAACTCCGATGGGGCAGTCCAAACCACCTTCAAAGATTTTATTGATTCCCGTCCGAATGGTTTTTTTAGTAAAGTGATCGATGGACTACCTATGTGATGGCAAAAGTGCATAGATAGCAATGGTACATGCTTTGATTAAATAATTATATTATATAAAAAAAAAATCTACTTTATGTTCCTCCCATACAAAACGCCAATTTTATATGTAAGGACCTAATATTTTATAAAAAAGGTATTATAATATACGACCAAAGCAAGAATCATGGCACCCTTACCAGGCACAAGAGCAGGCAAAAGTAAGATTTCTCTCTTGGAAACGTTTATGTTTTAAATGTGAAATACAAAACTCCATCAAAAGCCAAATATACATTTTACTATTTATTCATTGCTAAAAAAAAATAAACCGGATTGCTGTCCATCTGAACAATAATTAATAAGTACCTTTTTTTATAATCCCTTCCTCAAAAGCTCCTCTTTGAGCGAGCTTATCTGTGTGATGCCGGATTTCCCGTAAAGCATAGATAAATAAACAACCATACTAAAAGAATCCGTATTAAAAACTTTTCGTGCTTTCGTAAAAAAGCTCGAATAAAAAATCTTTGAAAGCGTCGCTTGGCTTACCAAGTTAACTTTTCCGATGCTGGGTAAACGAAGTGATAATTTTGTTTACATGAGTCTTTTATCCAAGAAGGTTAAAATATTTATCTATACGGTTACCCTATACGGTTACCCTATACGGCTAACTATACGGTAATTTTTTTTATTCAAGTGACTATATAAAATAATTCTATAAGTATTCAAAATATAATGTTTATGTTAGATAAAGATATTGTATATCTCAGTCCTCCTCACTAGGGGTTCCTGTGCCGAGACGGACTAAAATTGTTTAATTATAGTTTATTTGTCTTCTCTTATTCTTCTTGTGCCTTGTCCGTTCAACGGACGTTGGCTATCATTTTGGCTATGCGGACTTTGTTTACTGCGGCCCGGAACAGCTCCACGGTAGACTGGCCAAACCACTGTCTCAGGTTTTTCAGCCATGAGGTTCTCCTTCTTCAAGGGCCCCGTCTTCCGGCAATCTTTCCCTGCATTATGAGATGCAGGATCTCATACTTCTCTGGATGTCTCATCACGTGTCCAAGATATTGAAGTTTTCGGATTTTTATGGTTTTAATTACTTCCTTTTCTTTATTTTATTTTATTTTATTTTTTTTTTTTTTAATTTCAATAACAAGGTTTGTACATGTATGTATGATGTATATAATAAGTATGGATTCATTTTTTTTTTTTTCACAGACCTCCTCACTAGGATTTCCTGTTCTGAGGTGGCCTGTAGTTTTTTAAAATATTTGTATTTGGTTATGGATTGTCTTTATATCGTCTTCATGATGTTTGTAATTTTATTATCACTTTGATCTCTCAGCCATATTTTTACTTTTGTTTTAAATATATTCATTTCCTTTATATTTTTGATTTGATCTGGTAGAGCATTGTATAATTTTATAGCATGGAATTTATTATTTCTCTGTCCAAAAGATGTGTTCAAACTGGGAGTAACCAGGATGTTATTGCTTACTGACCTGGTTGAGTATTTATGTTGGGCTGTGGAGTATACATATATGTTTTTTTTCAGTTTAAATAAAATATTTTTTGAATAAAGTTTCTGTACATTGAAGACTTGAAAGTTATTAAATATTTCTTCCGTCGGAGTTCTAAGCGGAACTTTCAGTATTGTCTTCAGTACTCCTTTTTGGGCTATATTGAGTCGCTCTGTGTGAGTGCTCAAAGCAGACCCCCATCCAGTTATCCCGTATTCTATTTGTGATTGACATAAAGCGTAGTACACTTTCTTAATGTCGTTTATGTTGAGGATGTTACGGATGGCTCTAAAGAAGTAAATGTACCTGGTGAGTTTTTTTGTGATTACTTCAATGTGTGCGTTCCATCGGAGATTATCATCAATTTCAATACCAAGATATTTGATACTTTTGGAGTGTGCTATGGTAGGACAGTGACATGATAAGCCTTGATTTTGATTGTTTTCTTGGCATGTATGTAATTTGAGATTAAAGTCATCCTCTGGCTGTCCTCTGGCTGTTATAGAAAATGTCAGATATTTTGTTTTATTGACATTAAGTGTAAGGGAATTTCTCTTAAGCCAGTTTTGCAGTAGACCAAGTCCATGTTCCGCTTCTTTGTAGGTACTTCTCCAGTCTTTTTCGTTGAATACAATTACTGTATCGTCAGCAAAGCTTATGATTTTTCCTCTCGTTCCTAGGCTACCGATATCATTTATGTATATTAGAAATAATATCGGTCCTAGTACGCTTCCTTGCGGTACTCCATGGTTGATGAGGAGAGGTTTGCTTTTTTTCTTGTTAATTTGAACGCTCTGTGTACGCTCCATCATATAGCTTTTTAATAAGTTTAGAGTTCTATTTGACATACCAATTTTTGAAAGTTTTGCAAAAAGGATTTTGTGATCTATTGTATCAAATGCCTTTTGTAAGTCTATGAAGATTGCCAGTGTTTTTTCTCCTCTGTCTAAACTTTTTATAATCATATCTGTAATAGTTTCTATGGCGTCACCAGTACTTAGATTCTCCCTAAATCCGTACTGTGTTTCTGATAATATTTTATTTTCTTCTAAGTAGGAAAGGAGTTGTTTTTTTAATATTCTCTCCAATATTTTGGAAAATGTATTCAGTAGGCTTATTGGTCGATAGTTGTTTATGTCACTTTTACATCCTTGTTTATATATTGGTATTACAATAGCTTTTTTGAGAGCTGTGGGGAATACGCTTTCAGTTATAGCCATGTTTACTAGATATATTAGAGGTACGATAAGTTCTTTACAGAGAAATTTTATTGCATTTGTTGTTATTAAGTCTTCCCCGGAAGATACATTTGATTTTAGAGAAGAAATTGTATTTTTGATTTCATCAGCTGTGATTTGTTTAAACTCGAGCTTTTTTCCTTGCTCAGGAGATTCATTTGTTTGTACTGCTCCATCACATTGCGTAGCTTGTTTTGCTAAATTAGATCCTATATTTATGAAGAAGTTATTGACATATTCAAGAATTTCGTCAGGATTCTCAGCGTATTTCCTGGGGACATTGTTTATATTCAGCTCGTCAATTGATGTGGCGTTGGTAGATTTAGTACTAGTTATTTCATTTATTATTTGCCACATCTTACGAGGATTTTGTTTACAATCATCTATTTTTTGCTTATAGTAAGTTTCTTTTGTATGTGTAATTACTTTTTTGCATATGTTTCTATATCTTTTGTAGTATCTTAACATGTGTATATCGTATGGATTATTTTTTAGCTTCTTGTGTAACTTGTCTCTTTTTCTTATGCAGTTTATAACATTCTCTGTGATCCATGGTTTGATGTGTATATTTTTATGTGAAATTTTTTTAACAATTTTTACAGTATTAGAGAAAATGTTTTGCTGTATGAGTTCTATGAAATAATTCCATGCTTCATTTGTATTGTCCATACTTTGCAGTTTATTCCAATCGGTACATTCTAGATTTTGTTTAATGACATTCCAGTTGGTTTGTGTTTTTTCTGTTGTTAGCGGTCTTTCCATAATTTTATTTGGTTTGTTTATTTTTATTAAAAGCATAGTTGTATAATGATCAGTAATAGTCGAGTTAAATACAACAGTTTGAGTAATTTCTTTTGTTTTGCTCATAATATGGTCTATGCAGCTTTGTGTGTCGTCCACTTTTCGAGTAGGTACATTGATTAGGCTTTCCAGTCCATGGGAGGCTAACATCTGCAGATATTGTATTTTTTTGGGATGTCCATTTTCTAGTATATTTATATTTACATCTCCAATAAAAAATATGTTTTTTGTGTCTTTCAGTAGGCAGAGTTCTTCGTCTATCGATTTAAGGAATGGGTCTATATTTCTTGTTGAAGGAGACCGATAGACTGCTAATATAGCCTTTTCTTTACTGATTTTAATTTTTAAACAATTGGCATTTGCAACAATAATTTCCTCAACTTCAGCTTTTATTTCGTTTTTTATGTATACAATTACACCATCATTTTGTTTTATGTTATTCAAACTCGAGTAGGTTGTGTATCCAGCTATTTCCAAATTCAAGTATTTCTGGTTTATCCAACACTCAGTAAGAATTAGTATATGTAGATTGATATTTAAATATTTCATTAAAATTTGCAATTCATCAAAATTTTTTCTGATACTTCTTATATTTTTGTGCATTATATTGAAGTAATTATTGTTAAACTTTGATAGATCACTTGGTTCCGTGGTAACAATAGTGTCAGTCATTTTTATTTTACTTTTCGAATTATTGTTACGTTGTTCCTTTTAATTTATACAATTTTTTTTAAATCGTCTACGTGTCTAATGTATATTAATTTTTCATTCGGCATTCTTCTTACCATAATTTTTCCATCCTTGAACCGAACATTCATCCGAACATTCATTCATCCGAACATCTTCACATTCATCCGAACCATAACATCTTCATTTGTGACCTTGTCCATCCAGCTTATTTTAAGTATTCTTCTGTAGATCCACATCTCGAATGCCTCAAGTCGCCTAATTAATTCTTCCGTAAGCCTCCATGCTTCCATTCCATAAAATAATATTGAAAATACGTAGCATCTGACCATTCGCATTCGTAATCCAAGGTTGAGATCATGACTGCAGAACATTTTTTTCATGCGGATAAAGGTTGCACGAGCTTGCTCAATGCGGCATTTGATTTCAACTATCATTTGTCTTCCATGTCGTTTTTATTGTCTTCATTAGAGTGTTTTCGTTGATCTTTTTCAGCCATGTTTTTAATCTTGATTTGTACTCATAATTTTTTTTATGAGTTTTATGTCTTGGGGAAGAATATTATGGAGTTTTGTTGTAAAATAAGTGTAGTTTCTTTGTACGAATGTGGTTTTATAACTGGGAATGTTTTTTATGTCATTTTTATTCGATCCAGTGTGATGGATACGCGGTCTGGTAGAGGATTCAGTATTTTTGAATACCTTCAATAATATATTTTTGGCATATATCCGTTGTACATGTGGTACGTCAAAGCTATTGAAAATTTCAATCGAAGGCGTTCTAATAAGTACTTTCAGTATGGTCTTTATGATTCCTTTTTGAATTGCATTCAGGTTGTGTACGTATTTATGTGTAGTAGATCCTCATCCTATAATTCCATATTCAATTCGAGAATGACTTAACGCGTAGTAAACCGTTTTCAAATCCTTTTTATTTGTCACATTTTTTAGATTTTTAAAGAAATATATAAGGTTTGTGAGTTTTTCGTAATACCTTTGATGTGTAGGTCCCATTTAAGATTTTCATTAATTATTACTCCGAGATATTTTATGTTTTGTTTTTTTCCATGACTGAGCAGTGACATTAAACATTATTTCTATGGAATTCGTGTAGTTTTAGCTGTAGTGATTTTGCTGGTTGGCTCCTTGAGTTCATTGAAAAAGTTATATATTTAGTTGTGCGTTGTGCTTATGTTAAGGGTAAGCGAGTTGATTTTAAGCCAATTTTGAAATGCACTAAGCCCTTGTTCAGCCACATTAAATGTTTCCGTCCAATTTTCTACTTGAAATAATAATACAGTATCATCAGCAAAACTCTACGTTATGGTCTCCCTTTTACAACATTCATTCAGACAACATTGAAAAGATTCAACGGAAGTTTCTAAGGTTTATAAACTATAAATTGCATATTCCTATACTAAACAATGATTATAATTACCTCCTGGATAAAACGTCTCTATTGAAACTTTCAAAAAGAAGAATAAACACAGATTTAATACTATTACATAAAATACTGCATTACAAAATTGACTGTCCTGAATTACTTCAATTTATCATTATCCATGTTCCCCAAAAATCATCTCGACATTTAAAACCGTTCTACTTCAATAACATGAGGACACTAGCTTATCAAAATTTTCCGTTTCCGAAACTTCACAGTCTCGAAAATAAATATTCTAATCTAGGTGACATATTTCATGTTAAAACTAATCAGTATAAATGTTTTATATTCTATCACTTTTATTCTTCTAGGCACAAATAGATTTACATAATTTCTGCATTTTTTTTTATTTTGAAAATGAGACTTCTTATCATTTTTACGTAATATGTATTTTTATTTTTTATTATCTGTTTTGTTGTTACATTGTATTGGGTATTTTCTTTTTTCTTTTCTCATTGTATTATATTTTCTTCATTGTTTGTTACTCAACTTATAAACTATAATGTAAAAGCCTATCAGGGCGTGTAAAAAAGAAAAAAAAAAAAGATTATGTTTCCTTTAATCTTAAGGTTTGTTAAATCATTTATATGGATAAAAATATGAATAATCTTGAAAATTTAAATACCTCCCATCCGTAAAATTTACTAAATATTATTAATTTACTAAGTATTACAATTTCATAATGTTCGCGGTGAAGGAGAGAAACGTTTAATAAAGAAAATGTCTTTATCCCTTCTTTGGGAGAAAATATTCGGTGTGTCAACTGATGCGTGCACAATTTTGTCTTTGGTGCCAAATTTGATCATTATAAGTTCCTAATTGATTAGTATCCAAAATTAATAATCAAAAAGTTTTAATTTTGAAAAAACATATCGTTTTCATGGGCTTCCTTCAGTGATGGGGTTGGGATTGATACCCTGATATCGCTGGTTGTACAGCTGAGATTCGAACGAATTTTGTGTTCTAAAAACCGTCTCTTTTCGGTGGTGGGGAAACGGATGGCTTGATACTCCGATATTTCTAGTTCCATGGCTCGAAATTGAATGAAGTTTTTTCGGTGAAAGGTTCTGAAAAATTCCCAAAATAAGTTTTTTTTAATTTATCATTTTCATGGGTTCTTTTCTGTGATGGGATCGCCGTCGACTTGATTCCCGAATATCTCTGGTTCCATGGCATAGATTCGAATGATATTTACGGATTCATACAGAATTTCGTGTTCCGAAAGCGGTATCGGAAATCACGAAAAAGAGAACATTTGCATTTATGGGCTCGTTTCGTTCCCCATCGTTATAAAAATCAACGAGTCGAGTTAAAATTTTCACACTCCTCTCTATGTTTGGCCGCATAACATGTTCCGGAGAATATTTACCTGTATTTCTTTGTACCGCCCCACTTTACAGGTTCACCTGAAGCCGAGGCAGTAAAGCGTTGTGGCTGGCCGCAGCCGCCGACGAAAAGTGCGGCTAAATTCCAAAGTGAAAGTTTTTAACGGAGAGCTTTCAGAATTACCTCCGCTGAAGTCGGGAGACGTTGTTCTAAATGAAATTACGTGCTCAACAGTCTATGTTAAAATGAAGACAGCAGCGCTCTACGAAATCGTTTCTTTACGAATGACCGTTTCAATTAATGGTTAACACGGGCTTACTTAGAAGTGACATTAGTATTTTACTAATAACATCTGAATTTTGTAAATTCTAGTCCCAACTGCTCTCCGCACTCCGAAGTCTGCGGGACTTTAGCATTCACCATTTAAGGTATGTTGTAAGGCTGAAGGGAATGGGAAAGAATGAGATGAGGAAAAAAAGGCAGAGAAGTACCTGGCTATTCAGATCTAGCCACCAAACACGCCTGAAGCCTTTTTTCATTTCAAGCAAGAGGTCTTTTTGAATGGTGGTCTATTTGGGCGATACTGCGAATATCTAAGATGCTGGATTGAGTAATTACTGCATAAAACCCTTTTCCTTCTCCTCTCCTCTCCTTCCTTTCCTTAAAAAACCCTCCACACAGCATCCCCAAAGATGACATAGGCCATGAGGGAAATTATTTTCCTCAGAGCCTCCTGTGTGGATCTCATTTATAAAAAAAAATCTGAAAGAAATTAAATTATAATATCGTAGGGCATGGTCTTTAGAATATCATAATCCAACACTTATAAAAAATGCATAACTTGATAAAACAAACTTATTTATTTTGTACCATTAAACATACGTATTTCACGAAGAAGTGAGGGGTGTTGCACGTACATATCTATTTTTACAATGCAGAAGAAGATATTTTAAACAAAAATTATGTGAAAAATCTTAAGGGAAAATATAATAATATTTCACTGACTAACAATTTGATCGAGATCTTGCAGTAAATGTCAGAGAAATTTCTTGCAGTAGATGCCAGCAAATGTATACTGAGTAATGAATGCTATCCGTTTTCAATTCGTTGGTATTTCTATACATTGGTAAATTAGTTATAATAGAGGACCTTGAGTAAATATCCCCCACCTCCTCCTGAAACCTCTTCCCCCACCGTCCCTAATTTTGTATGTTTTGCTCGTATCGTTGTTTTTTAGTTCCTACATAAAACAAACGCTTTTCGCAAGCGCTAATTAAAAAATTAAACAATTCATTGCTTAATAATAAAGTATAATAATTTTATCGCTTCCGTGAGTTAAAAGAATTCTGAGTTTATACACTTCAGAATATGTTGATTTCTGGACAAACGTCAAACTGTTTTCTTAACGTATAAAATAAATAAATACTTCAAATCATACTAAATAAGAGTTAGAAATACAACTAAAACAGTAAACTAAAAACTGAAAAAAAAAATTGAAAACAAACACAAACGACACAAATAAATTAAATAAAACGTCCCCTTCCACCATGCATACATGCACATATTTTATGGAATACAATTTTAAATTAAAACATAATAAGAAGACACATATTTATAAGAATGAAACGTTACAATGAATTTATCTGTTTGTAAGAAAAATGTTCAACATTGCGATTAAATATAGATTATAAAAATCGTTTAGTGTAAATTACATCCCTTGAGATGTTATTTTTCAGAATTTGGAAGATTACAGGTCAACATTTTATATCGTACATAATTCAGAAATCATCGATGCTTCACGTAAACAGTCTTCTTTCTTGTTTCACAACACGATGATAGTCAGAGAATAAGTATTTTTTATTCATGATGAACTTGTTGGCTGGCTTTCTTCCTGCCATTGAAATGTTTACTGTATACTGACAGGGATTTCAATTTTGGCTCCCTACACTTTCTAAAATTTCTTGCTTCATCACTGTTGCTGTATTCATGATGGCCTGTTGCCTTTCTGATCTCCAGCTTTAGTAAAATTCCAACTTTAGTTGCCACAGATCATTTCTAGTAGGATGCACGAGTCAAACACCCGAATCGTTAGTTTTAGTGTTAATTCCATTCCCATCATTGACCATAATTGATATCACATGAAATTTGAACTGCTCATAATTTTATGAAACTTCTTGAATACTTTTGCCAATTGTTCCGGGGTCTTAAGCACCCAAACGTTTATTTTAAATTAAACGCCAAATTAATTTCAAGTAGCGTAGTTAAAATAAAATTCTTTGACGACCTTGGCGGCAGCTAAGAGAGTGGTTCGGTTTAAAGGGGTTTATATTACATATAAAAATGTTAGTTTAAGCTCTTTTGAGTTCAGCATGGGAGTAAAAAGAAATAAAAAATAACGTTTCTGGAATAAAGCCGTTCTTTATAGCTAGGGTATTGTTTTTTTTTTAAATGTAGCATTTACGTATTCACGGTCGTTAGAGAAGATGTCTACCTAAAAGGGTAGGTAGGAGCTTTATGAAACTTCTCCTATGTTTATTTTATTTGGTTTTACGACCATCTTGGCTTTGACATAGATTATATCGATAATAAGAACAAAATTTACCTAATTAAATTTCGAAAATTATACAAAAAGTGTTTAACACACAGTAATGTAAAACTGTAAAAACATTATTGTAAAAACAATATTAGCAAAAAAGTAACAGTAACATACTACACAATACTAGCTGACCCGGGGAACGTTATTCTGCCATATAAATTATTTCTAGTGAATATTTTGGTCGTTAAATAAAAAATAACGAATGTATTGTAAGTGTGTGGGGATGGGATCTATGACAGAAAGAAGAATGGAGCGTTGTAGACGATGACCGCCGATAAAAAGAAAAAAGGACCAGCACACTGCGTTGAGATACATAACAAATGCCGAATGAAATGTCAGAATGACGTGACGCTTCTCGTGAATGACTTGAGCATGTGTGGATGAAAGTTCGATGAGGCGGACGTAGCGCTATTTGTCATTCAACAACATAATTAATTTCGTTCTGTTTGAAATACGAACGATGCAACGATTAAATTTGATCATACAAAAATGCAATAATCGCGATAAAAAATGGGAGGGTAGGAGGGTGAAAATTTTGGATTAAAGGAATTTTTTTATACCAAAAAATAGAAAAAAAATCTGGATAGGGAAACCCTAATCACCTAGCGGTATAAAACATACTTTACGACCTATTTTCATGCGTACCAAATATACATAAAAATTTTCATAAAAATCGGTCTAGCCGTTTCGGAGGAATGCGACCACAAACACCGTGACACGAGATTTTTATATTTGTAGATAGGAACAATCTAAATTAAAAATATATGTATAAGACCAATCACTAAAACTATATTGGCTATGCTAATTTAATTCATAGGATTCAGCAAAGGGCTGTTATAGATCACGTTTAATTCTAATAATGGAGTCAGTACCTAAATATACTCGTAACTATAGTACGAACCCCCAACTTGTAGCCCAGATCCATGCTGCATCCTACTGATAATGAATAAAACATCATTATGATAAAAAAGGTTGTTTAAATTTTTTTTTTTTTTTTTTACAGTGAATACCGCATAAGACTGAACTGGCGCCAGTGAGACTACGGCATCCCCAATTGGGGTATGTTGTGAGTCTGAAGGTAGTGGGGAGGGGAAGGAGGTGGGGAAGAGGAAGGTTGGGAAGTACCTGGCTATTCAGATCTGGTCACCAAATACGGCTAAAGCCATTTTCAAGCAACGTTTCAATTCTGAATGGTGGTCTTACACCAGGGCGATACTGATAGTATCTTCCACTCTGGAACATGCCGCAAATATACTATAGTATATTGATTTAAATGATTTAATTGTGAAATAACACAAATTAATCAAATAAAATTTATTTGCGCATACCGGGTTCGAACCCGCGACCTCCGGATTGTGAGTCAAGAGTCTTACCCACTGGACTACCGAGGTATTTAATGAAGAAAAGGAACAAGAAACAAGATTTAATGAATTTCTACGCCAATGAAGAGTACTAGCTCTTGAGCTTGGCGTAGGAGTTACAATTATTTCATTTTTATAACATACATTTTACTTAGAGTATACAATAAATATAAACTATATATAAATATAATATAAGTATAAACTACAATTATTTCATTTTTATAACATACATTTTACTCAGAGTATACAATAAATATAAACTATATATAAATATAATATAAGTATAAACTACAATTATTTCATTTTTATAACATACATTTTACTTATAGTATACAATAAATATAAACTATATATAAATATAATATAAGTATAAACTACAATTATTTCATTTTTATAACATACATTTTACTTAGAGTATACAATAAATATAAACTATATATAAATATAATATAAGTATAAACTACAATTATTTCATTTTTATAACATACATTTTACTCAGAGTATACAATAAATATAAACTATATATAAATATAATATAAGTATAAACTACAATTATTTCATTTTTATAACATACATTTTACTTATAGTATACAATAAATATAAACTATATATAAATATAATATAAGTATAAACTACAATTATTTCATTTTTATAACATACATTTTACTTAGAGTATACAATAAATACAAACTATATATAAATATAATATAAGTATAAACTACAATTATTTCATTTTTATAACATACATTTTACTTATAGTATACAATAAATATAAACTATATATAAATATAATATAAGTATAAACTACAATTATTTCATTTTTATAACATACATTTTACTCAGAGTATACAATAAATATAAACTATATATAAATATAATATAAGTATAAACTACAATTATTTCATTTTTATAACATACATTTTACTTATAGTATACAATAAATATAAACTATATATAAATATAATATAAGTATAAACTACAATTATTTCATTTTTATAACATACATTTTACTCAGAGTATACAATAAATATAAACTATATATAAATATAATATAAGTATAAACTACAATTATTTCATTTTTATAACATACATTTTACTTATAGTATACAATAAATATAAACTATATATAAATATAATATAAGTATAAACTACAATTATTTCATTTTTATAACATACATTTTACTTAGAGTATACAATAAATATAAACTATATATAAATATAATATAAGTATAAACTACAATTATTTCATTTTTATAACATACATTTTACTTATAGTATACAATAAATATAAACTATATATAAATATAATATAAGTTAGTATAAACTACAATTATTTTATTTTTATAACATACATTTTTCTTAAAGTATACAGTAAATATAAACTATGTTGTGATGTTAATTTTTGATAAGACATGAAATGAAGTTATAACATTTTGATTGGTGATGTTATGGTTGTTGATTTTTTTTAAAGATTAATTTGACCTTTTTCTTGAATGATACGAAATCTGTTATTTTTTATTTCTTCGGGAAGACTATTAAAATATTTTATGCCTTTGTAAATATAATTATTGTGCATTTGTTGTGTTGAGAACAGAGGGATTTGGATGTTAAATTTATGCCTTAATGATGAGTAAAGTTTAAATTTTTTAGTTACATTTTCTTTGAATATTTGTAGTATTGAATCTTTTTTATAGAGGTCTTCAATTTTTGGTACTTCGAAAATTTTTAACAATGATGCTGAAGGGAATGTTGGTTGGTTTTTTTAAAATTACTTTAATAATTAGTTTTTGTACCACTTTTACAGGACTTTGAATTTTTAATGACTTATTTGATGCCATACGAAAATCTCAAATGACAGTGTAATTTTACATTGCCAGACTGACACAAGTGAGGAAGGAGAAAAATATGGGAGTCACAGGGCTACTTGGTTAATGTTTATAAGCATGGTCCATTTCAGCTGATATGTCGATGTCGATGCTGTAAGATATTTGTAAGAAACCATTTATTGGACAATCAAAAACCTCTGCCAGGATCGCCACACAATTCTGTACTGGCCCACTTAACTTAAAAGAGGAATACGGTGACCGGCCAACTCAGAATGAAACCAACTCGGAACCACCTAAGAAAGGTCATTAAGAGTGATGATATATATTTTTTTAAATTGTTAAACACATTAAGTTAGATTAGGGTTACCAGCTATTTTAAAATTATTTGTTCATAGCTTTTAATGACCTTTCTGAAGTGGTTCTGAGTTGGTTTCATTCTGAGTTGGCATGGAACCGAGGAATACACACGCCAAATATGTTTATGTGTGTGTGATAATATGTCTATGAATGAGTTAACAAGCATTTTTTTGAAAAAACTGATTCGTTTTCAGATTTCACGATTTCAGCGCCAAAGTGTTTTTTTTTTATTATTTTGTTAATAATTTTATAAGAAAGAAAAGGTAAGCAAAGGAATCTGTCATAAATAATCTAAGTCGTAAAACAGTATTTTTTTAGCTGGTCTTACACGAGTTCACAATTTTTTTATGGAAAATGCATTATTTAAGAGTTTGCACTTATATTTTGAAGTGAAAATTTATTTAGCACGATTGAGTTTTGAAACTCGATAAAACGAAGAATATCGACACCAAAAAAAGGCAAACACTGAAAAATAATAATCGGTCTCCTCTTTTTGCGGTGCTTCATTCAAGCCTCCCCACTCTTGTCTACTTTAGTTTTCTGAAGGTTTCACTTCTACCACGAGTGAATTCCATACTCTGACTTTTTTTTAAAGTAACTAATAATTTTATTTTAAATCTACTCAAGCGAAACGATAGGAAATGTCATTTTGTACCTTCTATTAGAAACATTGAAAACAAACACATTTCAGTTCATATAAGTTCGCCGCAAGTGTAAACACCCTGGAAACTTGGTTCAAAGCTCCGCAGAAGCCTTCAGAAGGTATTCTAGTCACGTGGCGAGACAGTTGTATTAGTTTCCGGAAGTATGCTTCACCCCATCCCTTATCGATCACAATACTCCGGAAACGGCGCGGTTACTTACACGCCATCTTTTGTTGCGGAAGCAATGTAATGCTGAGTATTTGAGTTGAACAATTATTTCAAGAGCTTCTATGAAGAGCCGTAATTGTATAAATCGATGTGAATTGTTAAGATATAAACGATTTAATTTTTTAAATGGAAACATCGCGAAATATTAAAAACCCACCGAAACAGATAATTAAGAAATGCGCTGTTCGTACCTAGCGAAGAAGGGTGCGCGTATCATCTTATAATATTTTGACATAATTTTGCTTATTAATATTTTTCATTATTTTTTACACACTCAGATATACCTACCTGAAATATTTGTGTTATTGGTGATGTGATATGTTAGTTTTTATTTATCAAAAATATTTCATTCTAAATGCTAGGTTTCATAATAAGTGTGATGACCGTGGCCGGTTATCTACATTACCACCTGGACTCCGTTGTATGGATCCAGATCTTCTTGGGATGGTGATCTCCGTACAGGGTGAGGTTGCCAATAATAATAGTGGGCAGACTATTTATGTTTATTCCGAGATTGTGTACAGGTGTGCTTCGTAGGAAGCGTAAATGCAAAGAGGACGGTAGACAGCAATCACACCCTTTTATACGTTCCTCATGCTGTCTCACTCATACACGCATGTCTCTTTCATACCGCAAGACATACGTTCACCACATCCCTCCACACTTAAATCCGAAGACAGTTACACAACATGAACTGATAATTTTTTTCAATACATAAAATATTCCAATATTTACAATGTAAGTAATTCATGTTGAGTCGAGAGCTGAGTGCTGCCTTCATTGACTCATCTGTGTGTTCGTGGTCGTAGTCGGTCCTTCCAATTTCCCGACGTTGACGCCACTGGATCACTGGGGCTGGAATGAGAAGGAGAAAAACCCATTAGACTGTCATCCAGGCCAAAGCTGGAGACATCGTATTCATCATACGACAGTCTCTTCGTCTCAGACGCGACATAAGGATTGCTGTGTTTCTTTTCCCATGACACACATAATTTAGACAACTGATCAAAATGCCTTTTCCAAAACATAATTTTACCATTTAAGTTTACCTCAATTATATAAAGTTTTTTTCCTAATTGTTTATACACTTTCCCTGGTACCCATTTATCATTGTTTTGGTCTCTGAAATCTCTAACCATTACCTTTTGATTAATCGAAAAACCCACCGATTCTTTATTATTTCTTTTATAATAATATTTTTGATTTTCCTGACATTTAGACATTTTAATTTTTGTTTCTTTCTTAATTCTATTATCCTTATCTCTCCCCCCTCTCGGTACAAAACTGTTTAAGTTTGACCTTAGTTTCCTTCCAAACATTACAACTGCAGGTTCTAAGCCAGTTGTACAGTGTGGTGCATTTCTGTAATCAATTAAAAAATTTCCTAATTTTTCCTCATAACCTGACTGAAACTTATTTCTTATCATCATTTTTTTAAAAAAATTTTTACACGTTCGAACCGCGTTTTCTGCTAGACCATTTGATTGTGGATGATTTACCGGAGTCGTTAAATGTTTGATGTTATTCATCTCACAAAACTCTTTGAAGTCCGCTGACATGAAAGCGGCTCCATTATCTGAAACTATTGTCTGTACACTCCCGAAATAACTAAATAAACCCTTTAATATTTTAATAGTGTTATACGAATTTGGAGACTTTACTTCTACACAGTCTAACCATTTTGAGGTTGAGTCAATAATTACAAGAAAATATTTATTTGCAACTGGGCCCGCATAATCAATATGCACCCTACTCCATATTTCTTCCGTTATAGGCCACGGAGTCAATTCGCTCTTTGGTTGCGAAGGTTGAACCTCTGAACAAATTTTGCATCCTCTCGCTAAAAGTTCAATATTTCCATCTATCCCTGGCCACCAAAATATACCTCTGGCTAAACCTTTCATCTTTGCTATACCTAGATGAGATCTATGTAACAAGTTTAAAATTTTTTCTCTTAAACTTACTGGAATTATTAGCCTATGATTCCAAAAAAAACAATCATCAATTATGGATAACTCATTCCGTTTAATCCAGTAAATCCATTTTGAATCCTCCTTGTTTATTTTATTTGGCCACCCTGTTCTGAGATAATGTTTAATTTCCAATAAAATTTTATCTGTACTTGATTCCGATTTAATTTCCTCTACATCTATAGGTAAATCTCTGTTATTTTTAAATAAACTTAGAATTTGAGTATCAAAGTCATTCTCTACGTGAACTGGTTCCTCGACAGGAACCCGAGACAAATAGTCCGAACAGTTCAATGCTGATTTCACGTACTGTACTTTGTAATTGAACGACGACAGAATTACCCCATAACGTTGAAGTCTGTTACACGCTAATACTGGGATACCTTTCTTATCACCAAAAATTCTACATAACGGTTCATTATCTATTTCTAAAATGAATTCCCTTCCATAAATATACTCAAAAAAATTTTTTAACGCAAACACTATAGCTGTTGCTTCTAAATCCAAAATTGAATATTTCTTTTCTGCTTCAGTTAATTTTCGAGAAACAAAAGAAATCGGTCTCTGTAAATTATTATCATAACAATGTAAAAGCGTCGCTCCTAACCCTTTTGTTGAGGCATCTGTAACAATCTTCAATGTTACATCCGGATCATAATGAGCTAGCACTCTATCATCACATAAAATTGACTTAATTTTATTAAAAGCTTCCAAGCAATCTTGATTAAACTCAAAATGTGTATTTTTCCTCAATAAATTATGTAACGGATCTAGAAGTACAGACATGTTAGGTACAAATGACCTGTAAAAGTTCACTAACCCCAAAAAACTTCGTAATTCCGTAATGTCTGTAGGTTGCGATACCTTACTAATCGCGATAGTTTTGTCTTTCAATGGTTTAATTCCTTCCTTTGAAACTTCAAACCCTAGAAAAGTTACTGATGACGCCTTAAAAATACACTTGTGAATATTTACACTAAATCCACAATCTTTTAATCTATTTAACACTGCTGTTAAATTCTCATTATGTTCTTCTTCCGAATCTCCTGTTACCACAATATCATCTAAAAATACCGCTGTTTTTTTCAAACCTTGCAAGCATGAAGCTATCGTTTTACAAAAAATAGCTGGTGCGCTATTAATCCCAAACACTAATCTCGTGAATTTAAACAATCCTAAATGAGTAGATATAGTTGTGAAATCCTGACTTTCCTCATCTAGTTCTAATTGTAGGTACGCTTGCCTCAAGTCAATCTTGGAAAAAATTATTCCACCCGCCATTTGAGAAAATAACCATTCTATCCGTGGCATCGGATATTTATCTACCACTAGCTGTGGATTTATTGTTGCCTTATAATCACCGCAAATCCTTATTTCGCCGTTAGTTTTTACTATGGGAACGATTGGTGATGCAAACTTACTATAGTTTACCGGAACTAAAATACCTTCCGATTGTAACCGGCCCAATTCCGCTTCAACCTTTGCTTTTAAGGCAAACGGTATATTTCTCGGATTGCAGAATTTCGGTTCCGCATTCTCTTTTAATTTCAAATGCACTTTATATTTATTGAATTTACCCAGTTTCTCCGAAAAAACCTCCGGGAATTTCCGAATTAAATTATCAATTACACTAGTATTATTCTCAACCATATTGTGAGAAACATTTTCACTTCCCTCCTGGGATAAAGTAGATTGTAAGCCCGTAAATCCAATATTAAACTTTTTAATGAAATCACGCCCTAGAACCGTAATTGTTCCCTGTTTTACTACGCAAAATTCTAACATTTCCCTATAACCGTTAAAATCAACTGTTAATAAGATACAACCCAATAAATTTAACTTACAGTTAGCGTAACCCATTAACCTGTCATTTGCCAGGAGCGCGCCGGCGCGCGAGATACGAATTTCAAAAAAGAATATTAATTCAAATAATTTGGATGCGATTTTAAATTTTATTCCATTAATTTAAAACATAAAATAAAGCTTAAAATAGCTTCCTCCATTCTTGTTCTTAAGGTAATTTAAAAAAGGTAAGGTAAAAAACCCTGGCCCTTGACAGGTTAAGGTTAAATCCTTTGGTTTTAACATCAAATGTTTGAAATGTTTAACATAATCTTCGTCCGTTAAAATCGAAATTGCCGCCCCTGTGTCCAATAAACCGTTTAGTTCCACATTATTCACTAAAACTTTGCACAATATTGGTTCACAATATACTGCGTTTATCCGCAACATGTTTTTATGTTCCTGCGTATTTACGAACACTGAAGAAATGTTATTATATTTTAAACCGCGACATATCTTCCCAATATGCCCTTTCACTCTGCATTTATAACAAAACACGTCTTTAAATTTACAGTTTACTGAATCGTGATAATTTCCGCAATGTTTACACTTTGTTCGGTCCGCTGACCTCGCTCTGTACGATGTAACATTCTTGTCCGAAGTTCTAAAAAAATGTTTACCTACCGAATTTTGTTTTTGTGACAAATTGTTCGATGTATTTTTAAATTTATTTACTAAATCAACACTTTCCGTTTTAATTTGCTTATTCATTACCTCAAATGAATCCATAGCAATAGCACATTCTATAACCTTTTTTAATGAAAAGTTTTCAGCCTCTACAAATAATTTCTCCTTAATACGCCCCACTCGAAGACCGGTGACAAAAACATCTTTTAAATTATATTCAAGTCTGTCCTCGAATTTGCAAAATCTAACGAGATTTCTTAACCGTGCTATATAATCATTAACCGATTCTGAACTTTTTTGTTTCGTAGCAAAAAAAATTTCGCGCTCTTTGAAAACATTTCGTTTGATACCTACATGATTCTCTAGTAATAACAATAAATTTTCGACCGTAATATCTGTAATTTTTTTAGGAAAACACAAATCAATCAATAAATCTATTGTCTCTGTGTGTAAATGAGATATTAAAACCGCTCTCTTTTTTTCTACCGAATTTAACTTGTCATCATTGACGAGGATGAACTGTTCGTATTGCAACACGAACGTCTCCAGTTTGTCCCTCAAATGACAAAACCTGGGCAGTTCTCCCCCTTCCATCTTCACATAGATACAATCAATAAAAGCAGAAAATTTTACAAACAGCACTCAACTCACGACTCTGTTGACTTGATGCTGCTGCTCCGATCTCGCCCTTCCGCGGACCGTCTCCTGGCTCCTGAACCCTGGTCGTCCTTCTAATGCGCCGGCACGCCTTCCGTGAGGTCTGCACCTGGTCTCTGATCTTCTCCTGAAGACCCGGACTTCTCCATCCACGCCTTACGTGTATGCTCCTCCAGGTTCTCGGCACTGAATAAACCTATCCAGCGCCTTGCTATTCCTCGGATGCCAATTTCTGCTGCTCTTGCTCTTCCTGAATGTGATCTGGCCTGATGCTGCCTGATCACCTATTGTCCACTGTAGCCTCAATCTCGTGATGTTTGCTGCCAAATGTGATTTTGGCTGCTGCGTAAATCTTCTTCCTTTATAGGCTGCGCCAAATGTGATGACCGTGGCCGGTTATCTACATTACCACCTGGACTCCGTTGTATGGATCCAGATCTTCTTGGGATGGTGATCTCCGTACAGGGTGAGGTTGCCAATAATAATAGTGGGTAGACTATTTATGTTTATTCCGAGATTGTGTACAGGTGTGCTTCGTAGGAAGCGTAAATGCAAAGAGGACGGTAGACAGCAATCACACCCTTTTATACGTTCCTCATGCTGTCTCACTCATACACGCATGTCTCTTTCATACCGCAAGACATACGTTCACCACAATAAGAATTGCCACAGACTTTTGTAACTTTAAAATTTTTGTGTACTTAAATAGTCCGGAGTAAAATTGAGTATAACTCATCTATTTGGTAACCGCATTAAGAGGTTCACTCAGAGTCTGTTATGCATACATTTGACATATAAATTATTAACTTAATACTTCTGTTGGAAACATAAACAATAACTGCACAACTGTTTATGGGATCTATAACCTAAAGAGGAATGAAGCGCTGTAGACGATGACCGCCAATAAAAACAAAAAAAGCATTAACAAACTGCGTTGTGAAACATAACAAATGCCGAATGAAATATCAAAATGACGCAACACTTCTCGTGAATGACTTGGGAATGTGTGGATGAAAGTTCGATGACGCGGACGTAGCGCCATTTGTCATTCAACAACATAAATAATTTCGTTCTGTTTGAAATACAATCATCGATTAGTAATAGTCCGGAGCAAAATTTAGTATAACTCATCTATTTGGTCACCGCATTAAGAGGTTCACTCAGATCCTGTTATGCATGCATTTGACATATACATTATTAACTTAATACTTCTATTGGAAACATAAACTATAACTTTTTTTTTACATGAGCTCCACACAGGAGGCCCTGAGGAAAATAATTTCCCTCAGGGCCTATGTCATCTTTGAGGATGCTGTGTGGAGGGTTTTTTTTAAGGAAAGGAAGGAGACGAGAGTTCTGGGAAGGAAAAGGGTTTAAGGGGTGATTTTTCACAAAAACGGCGCAATATAAATCATCCAAATATTATTATTATTAAGGGGTGGGTAGGAATCTGGGGTTCAGTATGTCCTGGTCATCCGCCTCCAAGACCTAGACAAACCTCACCCTATGAACCCGGGTACCCCTGCTAACTCACCAAACGTAACGAACCACTTGGGGTGACCTATGGCATAGGTGTTGGTTATCCAATAAAGGTTCCCGGGGCGGCGGTAACCATTCCCGCCTCCCAAATTGAATAACTGTTTAATGAAAAATCTAAAAGTAATATTGCTTTCCGATAGAAGATTGGTATCTGATGCCATTTTTCTTTTTAAAAGCTTTAATAATATTCTTGATAGGCTTGCTTGAATTTTTTTCATTTCATGTACCTAATGGAGTCACACGAACTAAAAATATCATTCTCTGCAACAATCTTGTAAATACAAATTTGTTTATTAACTCTGTTCCACTCCGCGCATACACATCTTAGGTATTCAATATGCATAAGTATGCAGAAGTAGCAGATATTTTCAGTAGCACGGAAAACACTGACAAAAAAGCATTTCACATATTTTTTTAAAAATAGTTATTAGTTTACATTTTATTTCCAAAATTGTAATTTTTTAAATCTAAATCATTTGTTTACACTGTGTAATTATTTTGTTATGCAATTTTTATGTAAAAAGGTTTTATTGTCTATTTAAAAGTACTTGTACCGTAAATAAATAAAATTATGTGTATATTATTACCATTTCCGATTTTACCTTTGATAATGTTAGAGTGAACAAGAGGAAATTACAAATTTGTACATTATCTTCTACGCGTAGGTACAATGAAAGTTAAAAAAAACTCGAATCTTCAAAGTGGAATAAAAATACAATATTATGGGGTAATAACTATAATGATTTCTCCGAAATCAGCGTTTTTGAGTTACACAATAAAATAGTAACTCTATTTCCTCGTCTGTGAACGCTACAAACAGAAAAGTCTTAACGCATTGGCATCAACAAGTTATTTGAAAATATTTTTGTGGGCATCTCCATACAAGATTCCATGCCAACTCAGAATCAAGACAACTCAACAACTCTTTGAAAGTCTTTAAAAGCTATGAAAAAAATAATTTTAAAATAACCGTTAATTCTAACCTAACGTAACCAATTTTTAATATTTAATTATCATCAATTTTTATGACCTTTCTGATGTGGTTCAGAGTTGGTTTCATTCTGAGTTGGCCGGTCATTGATATTATCATCGTCAATTTGCAAACGGCTTGGTTAGGATAAAAAAATTACTTGTTACCTTGTATGGCGCATCGGAATACTAAAATTATTATCGAATGTGTATAATTTTAACGAACGATGATAACAAACAACGTTCTACGTAAACAACAATGGAAACAACTAATCGGCGCACACAGCGAGGAAGATAGAGATGATTATGGTGTCACCCTCTTAATAATTATACGTTCAAGGGACAGACGGGCGAACGTGACAATGGCGTGATTGTTGCCGGCGATAACACCATCGTAAATACCTCCTCTTTCATAATTTTATGTAGGTACTATAGCAGTGGGTATAAAATTGACACAATATTATGTGGAGCACCCAGTAAAGCCCATATTATTATTTTTTAAATATTATTTGTTTCATTTAAAAAATTACCGCTGCGTATTTAAATCATGTTTTCTTTTTATTAAGTTCTAATTATGTGATCATCGAGATAGAGTTCCAACTGCTTATAAATGTCCAAAGCCAGAGGGATTGGGTGAGGTTTAGGAAAGTACGTAGATAAGAAAATGGGGGAGAAGAAGGAAGAAGAGCACCTACCAGGCTACTATCAGATCTTGTCATAAAACATGTATAAAGCCATTATAAACAACTTTTCGGTGTTGAATGGTGATATATATCTGGGCGATGTAGTTAGTATTTACCACTCTCAGACATAAGTTAATGACCTGGTGAGTATCCAATAAATACAACATTAGACGCTTCTCGCTTTAATTTTTTGTACAATTCTTGTTCATAGAGATTGTCGTGTGGGAAAAAAAACTTTCTCATTCGACATATATAATTTAAATAATAATGAATAAATGAAGAATGAATGAAGGAATGAATGAATGAATGAGTAAATGAATGAATGAAGAATAATGATGAATGAATAAATAATAAAAGAACGAATGAAGTTCATACTTCAAGGGGAACATAAAAAATTAAGAATTAATGAATTTCACCAGGAATGTAAAGAATGAATGAATGAAAAATGAATGAAGAAGAAATGAAAAATGAATAAATAATGAATATGAAGAATAAGGGAAGAATGAATGATGAGTGAATGAAGAGTGAATGAAGAATGAATGTAGAATGGATGAAGAGTGAATGAATACTGAATGAATAAAGAATGAATGAAGAATATATGAATAAAGGAATGAATGAATAAATTAAAGAATAAATGAATGAATGAATTAATAAATTAATGAATGAGTTAATGAATAAATGAATGAATGAAAGAACGAATGAATTACCGCATGAATGAATGAATGAGATGAATAAATATAGAAATAAAGAATGAACAAATAATGGATGAAAAATGAATAATGAATGAATGATGAATGAATGAAGAATAAATTAAGAATAATTGACGTATGAATAAGGAAAGAATACAGAATGAAAGAATGAATGAATGGTTGAATGAATTAATCAGTAAATGAATCCATGAATGAATTAATGAATCAGTAAATGAATGAATGCATGAATGAATTAATGAATGAATTAATTAATGAACCACCGAAGCGAGCGATGCGAGGGAAAAAAGTCTCAAGCTCTTCACTTTATTTTACTCTTAACCTGTTAGGCCCTCGCATAAAGGTTTAGAGATACTTACAAGCTATCTGACTGTGATGCAACCTCAAGTCGCCTACGGATATGCTAATATAATATGGTTTATGTAATATAGTTTCCGTGCACCCGAAATAAACTGAACTTGATTTTTTTTTCAAGCGCAGCCGTGAAATTAACCTTAGATCACTAACCTTACTTTTCAACGCTTATCACTAACATTCGTCGTTTCGACTACAGTACTAAATAAAGGGGGGTTAAGGGTTTTATTAAAACAAAACATGTACATATTTCTTTTTATTATTAATAAACAGTGTTTATTTGTATTATTTCTCATATTTAGAAAAACAAAAATATCAAATTTATTAATCAACAGTCTTAAGAATGAGACCATACTTTTCATGCAAAATCAATAATTGTAACATTTTTAAAGTTGGTATTTGAATTAGTCGTAACTAAATTTTGAAAAAAAAAAACTATTCAAATATAAAAAACAAAGACTTGAATCAACTAATAAAATAAAAGTTTTGGTGAAAATCTAGAAACTAATAAAAATTTGGTGAAGATCTAGCAAAAGTAAAAAGTCACGTTATCACTAACTTCTGTCGAAGCCAGAGAATGAAAGAATTACGGTAGCGTGCGCGAAAGTTATCGCGGCTTTTTTAATCCTGCGTCGTCGATTCGACGAAGGTTTGTGATCCAGGGTTAATAAAGGGTATTTTTTTAGAGGTAGACAAATTCAAATTGAAAAAAACACACTAAAATAATGTTAACGTCTATGATATTGTAATGTGAATTATTATTTAAGGTAATAGCATTTAGTGTAGGTACCTATACCTTTTGTCATCCGACCGCTGTCTTCCCAGAGCAAGAAGATCTCCTTCGCAGGATAGTGGAGAAAAGGATTTTGAGGTCATGCATATAAAAAAACGCTGGTTTTACTAGTGAAAATTAATGTAAAGTTTATTGCATTTTGCAAGAGAAAAATTGAACCAAGGAAAAGTAAACAATACATAAATACCTTGAGCAACTATTAACTGTGGTAGAAAGAGAGAGTCAGCTAATTACGTTTAATTATTAATTCCGCACACGTCCCGTCGCCGTGATAGTCGTGACACTCCTGCAAACGACGACAGCCAACCCCTAGACACCGTCCAGCACGTCATGGGGCCACCAGTTTCAAGGAAATCCACAGCTGATCTACACCCATCAAGCGGCGTGTAAAAATCCCACCGGCCAAGGAACAGCAACGTCGGCGCAGTCTTCAAGAGTCGCAAAGCTGCTTCATTTAAAGGGATTCCACCCAACAATCAGGCACACGGCGGATCTACACCCATCAAGCGGCGTGTAAAAATCCCACCGGCCAAGGAACAGTAACGTCGGCGCCCTCTTCAAGAGTCGCAAAGCTGCTTCATTTAAAGGGATTCCACCCAACAATCAGGCACACGGCGGATCTACACCCATCAAGCGGCGTGTAAAAATCCCACCGGCCAAGGAACAGCCAAGTAATCAACACATCCCCGTTGATTACCGTTTAAATTTTCTTCCGCATGCGGATACAGCAATCTCCCGGCATCCGGCGAGGAATTCAACAAAAAAATAAGGCTTCTATGCCATTTAAGTCGTCCCACACTCACAGAACGAAAAATAAATAACTTTCTAGGCTACATTGCACTAGAATCTTTTTACAACCAAACTTCTCCTCAAAAATCTCCTCCCGCCTCAAAAAATTACGTGATGTCCGCCGCCATCTTTCCTCGAATGACGTTTCCGGTCCCGTTGCAGTTTCGCCAACCAACAAAGTTAGAAAAAAAGAAAAATAAATAAAGCATAGACAATAAACGGTACCTATTTTGAGCAGTACCTGCTCATGAAATAGATATGTTACATTTCCCCGCAACCCCCGAAAATTTTACGCCGCGAAGTGAAGTAAAATTATCAGGACACCGCCCAACAAGACTCTCTCTTTCCACAACTGTTAAAAGAAAAAATAATACATCACAGTATCAGAAAAACAATAACATAAGATATACCAAAGTAGCAAATTAAAAACAAACACCCATTCACAGAATGGCATACAAAAGAAAACCTTGAAAATGAGGTAATACCTCCACTTTTACAAGCTCGCTTGTAAGATTACCAACACGTTACTCACATGACGAGATACAATCTCTCAAGAAAACACTAGTGAGTATGGAGAACTTAAGCTCCCACTTTCCTTTATAGAAAAAAGCAACACTTAGTTATTATTAACATATAATTAACTCTCTCTTTCTCTATCCTTATATTCTAAACCAAAATGATATATGGAAAAAGTAACGTCATACAAATTATACTCAATGCGTCTTAAATTATCAACTAAAACTAATCCAAGGTATAAACAAATATACAGAATCAACTCGTTCAATTTGAAATTGATGTCTAGGAGGTCAGATCAAGTATAATACAATTATTACTTGTCTATCGTATAACAAGTTTTATAAAAAAACTGTCAATTACAAAGTGGTCAGAGTAGGGTTTACATATTTCAATTACCTATCCATCAAAATTATGAAAAAAATCATTAGGAACACAGAAGCAAAACAGGATCTAGAATGTTAGGCTTAGAGCTTAGGGATTACAATTAAACAAAACACCTAGCTATTATAAAAGTGAACCTCAAAAGGTACTCTTGATTTTATACAAAAATACAAGATGTAACTATGATAAATCATCCTCAGGGGACGTTGCTTGTGCAAGAAAAGACTGAAGATAAACCCAGGTGGCATTCCTTCAAAAAAAATAACACTTAATACATCAAGTAAGTGAAAAGTCATAAATTTCTTGAACAAACAATGATATTTTGGTGATCGAATATACTTATTAGATAATCGACACTAGGTAAGGGGTGATCGAACAATATCCAAATGAACGACACTAGTAGACAAAATTAACAGTACAACACTGGTTTAAGATGTGAGAGACCTATATATGTAAATGCTTAATGTTAACTTAGAACTAAAAGACAAAATACACTTTCCTGTATTAGAGGTAAGGTGATAAACTTCAAATATGAGTTACTTTAATGGGTAGGTATGCCAGAGCAGTACCACCTTTGTTTGTGACAAGAAAAAAAAATTTCTTAACAAATATTCTTAACAAACTTAACTAACTGACTTTAAGGAAAGTTATACCAGACTTAATCTATTTAACATAGCTATGGTATATTTAAGAAAAACTTTACTTAATCACTAATTGTTGAAATTTTAACAATCTGTACATAAGAAAGTCGCTCAAATCTCTCATAAACAGAAGTTTTGAATCATTCTTTCCAAGTGCTTGGAAAGTCATTATTCGGGAGAAAATTCCAACGAACTTGAGAAGAAGGATTCAGACTTAAACGCTAAAACAGTACAACATAACCTATTGTTTTACGAACCCATCAGTGTGTAAGTATAATTGTAGCCTATAAGGAAGGCGAAACGACTCATTACATACAAAAAATTATTTAGAGTTTAAATAAAAAAAAAAAATCTCGTCAAAGACTAAGTCAATTACAAAATATGACTTAGACAAAATATTGGGCGCCACTGATCACACGGATCAGAGGAAACGACATTCATTATAAACGACGTCTCCTATAGAAAAAATTCCGAAGAATTTAAAGAAAAAAAATAAAAAAATATGGTAGCAAGATTGAAGAAATTTTTTTTTTTGTGAAAATTCTAGTCCCAACCTCTTGAGGTTACCAAGCCCCAAAAGCAAGTGAATAGAAAAATACTGACGAAACAAATGGAACAGCATGCAGGGTTGGTAGCCCCGCATACTATCACGTTGGTTTCATCTATACATAAAGAGTAAGAAATATTTAATCAATGCGAACAATATCTTTTACATGAAAATTTCCAACAATTTTACCGTTCATATCAGCTAGAGTATAGACCAAATTAGAGACTTTACCTTTAATAACATTGCGAACGAATCTAGGGGCCAATTTGTGAGAGAAATAATTCGGTCCACTGGATTGAACGAAATTCTTCCTCCAAACGACATCGCCTACTTCATAATTAACCGTCTTACGGCGTAAATTGTAGTGTTGGGCATTTTTCTTAAAAGCTTGTAACAAAGCATTTGAAACTTGTTCATAAATTGGAACTAAGTCTTCCAACTTCTTAGCAAATTCGTCCCTAGATTGGCAACGTAGTGTCTACGACACCAGAAGATAAGTTATTTTTATGAAAGTTTCCGTCAATAATTTGTTCCCTACCATGCATGAGGAAGAAGGGGGTGAAGCCGGTTGCAAAATTAACCGTGTTATTGAGAGCTGATTGAATTCGAGGCAGAAATCTGGACCAATTACGCTGGTCAGATTCGGTTAAAATAGACAAAGCAGTTCCAATGGTTTGGTTATAGCGTTCGACCACGTTATTTTGGGGAGTATAAAAAGCATTATAAAAAGGCGGAGGTACGTTATACTCTGCTAACAATTGTTTAAAGTCTTTTGAAATAAATTGTTTCCCGTTGTCGCAGACGCACGTTTGCGGTACCCCGTGTACAAGGAATATGTATTGTTCAATGTTTTTAACAATGCTTTTAGTAGTTGCATTTCTAAGCGGGAAAATCCAGGTATATTTAGAAAATACATCAACGACTGTTAGAATATACATAAATCCTGCATAACTACGCGGAAGAGGACCGACAAGGTCAATAGACAGCATTTGCATAGGTCTTGTGACTATTTTCGGGTTCGTAGAAATGCCTGCCGGCGCAGCAGTGTTAATTTTATGTGCCTTACACGTTTTACATCTATTGACAAAATTTTTGACGTCATTATACATCCCTGGCCAAAAATAATGAAGTTGAACCTTCTTATATGTTCTAAAAACTCCTGGATGACAAGAGATAACCGACTCATATTCTTTAGATAGAACAGCGTTACGGTCCTCAAAAGGAACAACAAGCTTCCAAGCTGTGTCCTCCTGCAGAGCGAAACGAGATTTAGTGTGACGAAATAATTTATTTTCCTTAATTTGAAAATTATTAAAACGTTGTGGATTTGATTTACAATTAGAAAATAAGGTATTATACCAAGTATCTGTACTCGTGGGAGCGGAATCAACGGCCGAAATTAAAGAAACGTCTTTACGTGAAAGAACGTCCGGAACCGTATTTAATTTACCTTTCCTATGTATAACATCAAAAGAGTACTGTGACAGCCGAGTAGACCAGCGAGCAAGCCGACCTGTTGGATTAGATAATGAGACTAACCATTGTAGACTAGAATGGTCCGTTACCACAGTGAAGTGAGCACCTTCTATGTAGGGCCTAAAATGGTTGACTGAATCTAACACCGCTAGGAGTTCGCGCTCCGTCACGCCGTAGTTTCGTTCATGCACATTAAGACACCTAGAGAAATAAGATACAGGGTGCTCCTCTCCTTCAAAAATTTGTGTAAGTACACCTCCGATCCCAACGTTGCTCGCGTCACAGTGAATCGTGAAAGGAAGCGAAAAATCCGGACAATTAATAACAGGGGCAGAAGTCAACGCCTTCTTTAATTTCTTAAAAGACAACTCCGCTTCAGGAGACCAAGAGAAATTACTAATTCCCTTCCTTGAACCAGTGAGTTTTGTTAAGGGAGCAGCAATGGTTGAAAAATCCTTTATAAAACGCCTATAATACCCGCACAGGCCAATGAAAGCTTTTACCTGTTTAGAATTCTTTGGAATGGGGTAAGTACGAATGCATTCCAACTTAACTGGGTCTGTGCGAAGTCCTTTTGCATCCACAACATAACCGAGATACTTCAATTCATCCTTGCAAAACTCGCACTTTTTCAAATTGACAGTTAAGCCTGCTTCTTTCAGACGCAAGAAAACCCTATTTAATTGCTCTAAATGTGAATCGATATCTTCTGAAATTATAATTAGGTCATCCAAATAGTAAAAAACGTTTTCGTCGAACTCTGGACCAAAAAGTGCATCAACCAGACGCTGAAGTTCACTAGGAGCGTTTTTTAACCCAAACGGCATCCTAACGAATTCAAACAAGCCATGTCCAGGTACTACAAAAGCCGTTTTGCAGCAAGAATCCTTATGTAAAGGGATTTGCCAGAAACTTTTCGATAAGTCAATAGAAGATATGAAGCGTGCACCACGTAGCTTGTCTAAAATACGCGAAATATACGGCAAGGGGTAGGAATCTCTTGTCGTGACGCTGTTAAGCTTCCTGGAGTCTAAGCAGAACCTTGCAGAACCATCCTTTTTAGGCACAATCAAAACCGGGTTCGACCAAGCCGAACGCGAACGTCGAACAACACCTAAGTCAAGCATTTCTTTAAGTTGAGCTTCAAGTTGTTTTTGACGTGTTTGAGACAACGGGTAATATCGTTGCTTAATGGGATCTCCCGTCGTATTAATTTTGTGCTGAACTAAATGAGTACGACCCAATCCACATTTTTCAAAAGAAATTGACTTAAATTTATCAATTACATTATTTAACCTATGATTGTCTTGAGGGGACAGTAGGGAAGCTGACGTGATCTTGCGAATTTCACCTATAGTATTTTCAACATCACGTCCGCTGTTGGCCTTTGAAAACAATTGAGGAGCGATGTCAAATTGTTTCCAAAAGTCGACTCCCAAAACAATCACAGGTGAAAGAGAAGGAATAACAAAAAAGGTAACATATTTCTTAAAATTATTATAAGTAACTAGTACTCGCATAGTACCAATTACATCTTGACGTACACCATCAGCGGTGGTAACGTACGATTCTAACTTATCTAGATTAAACCCTAAACTAATAAAGAAGTTGTAAAAACAACTGACAGTCGCACCACTGTCCAAAAGACCTGAAAAGACAAGGTTTTGAATCGAAATATTCGAATGGGGTCTTATATCTTGTCCAGAACTAGCCATCGGCATGCATGCGTCCATGTCACGCCTTAAGAACCGGTTACTGGAGCTATAAACTAAGGGTGATGAACTCCTGTCATCCTTGCTAGCAGGACGCAGAGGATCACACTCTAGTTTTTTGGATTTGTGCGAGCGGGGTCATCTCGGCGTTTGTCAGAATTCTTCTGAGAGTCAAACTTCCATTTTCTACAAAAAGGTTTTGTATGACCTTGCGCCTTACAATAAAAACAATTTAAAGTTTTTCTACTATTCGAAGAAGAAGAATGTGTAGGAGAAGAGGATGTTGCTTGAGGAGAAGTAAAATGCGGTAAGGGTTTATCTACGGAGTGCTTTTCAAATCTCCTACACACATTTACCAAAGAAGATAATTCCTTTTCTGCAAAATATGCGATGGCCAATGCGTATTTAGGTAACAGACTATCAGAAACTAGGTCTACCAACTGTTCCTCCGTAAGTTGAACGTCTAATCTGAGATTAGCTAATTTAATTTCATCAACGTAATCCACAACACTTTGGTTAAATTTCTGTTTCATCGCGAATAAAGCTTTTAGGGCCTCTGTTTGATTAATACAACGGTCAAAACGTGCAATGAGGAGATTTCTCAACTCAGGCCAAGATAATGAATCTTTATAAATAGTCCTATACCAAGAGAGAGCTTTCCCCTCCAAAAGATCTGCAAAGGACGTCACAACCGATGACAGTTCTATATGACGGCATCTAGATAATTCCTCCACACGTTGTATAAAATCCCTAACATCAGAAGAACCAGAAAATTTAATACCCCAAGAATGTACGGACGTATTTGTATTTATCGATTGATAATAATTATTGACTATGTTTGTAGTCTGACTCGCATTATCACTATTGCCTTCATTTTGTTGTGGAGAATCACTACTTGATTGTTTTAAACTTTTATTATATATACGAGCCTGTTCCCGCATAGCTGATAACGTAGGCTCTGGAGTGATATTTAATTCAGATAACATCTGTATCATCTCCTCCTTAGTTGCACCGTTAATATTAGTAATCGCCATTTTGTTTTGTTTTTTAATTTTAAATTTGAGAAAAAATAATTAAAATTATTTAATTTAAAAAAAATAATGTACTTTATAGTTTGAAATACCGGACACCCTGTAAAGCAAATTATCCTTCATTAAAAAAATTATTAGAAAAAAAAAAAAAAATCAAAATTATTTTCGAAAAAAAAAATTTTTTTTCATGTATGTAGCTCACCGGACATTTTATAATGTATGTAGCTCACCGGACACCGTGTAAAGCCGTGAATAAATCGAACCGATGAATACAGAATTAAAGAATAATTAATTCGAAAACAATTTCATATATTGTACGTTGGGAGTATGTTGTTTAAAAAAATTATACGTTGCTTTACGTATTTACAAGGTATGTTGATAAACAAACACGTCAATTTGGCAGGTGACAGTTGACATTTGAAATTCATGTATTGCCAGTAAAGATGAAATATTTTCCCCCACAAATTCGTAAGTTTGTCACTGCTAACAAAGTACTTTTAAATTGTCAAAAACAATATATTATCACGCATTTATCTGTGTGGCAACACATAAACTAAGCAGAAACGTCAAACAAGTATAAATGCGTATAAGAAAACATGTACCTAACCTAAAAACTACACACACTGATGCGTTCTATAAAAGATACATCGTAAAATACAGATAACTTACAAATTATCAATACCATCCTAATTGATATATGCATGAACTGAAAATCACATCCGAGCACCAGTTATTAAACTTAAAAATCTCTTTTGTTGGGCCGCCAAATGTAATGTGAATTATTATTTAAGGTAATAGCATTTAGTGTAGGTACCTATACCTTTTGTCATCCAACCGCTGTCTTCCCAGAGCAAGAAGATCTCCTTCGCAGGATAGTGGAGAAAAGGATTTTGAGGTCATGCATATAAAAAAACGCTGGTTTTACTAGTGAAAATTAATGTAAAGTTTATTGCATTTTGCAAGAGAAAAATTGAACCAAGGAAAAGTAAACAATACATAAATACCTTGAGCAACTATTAACTGTGGTAGAAAGAGAGAGTCAGCTAATTACGTTTAATTATTAATTCCGCACACGTCCCGTCGCCGTGATAGTCGTGACACTCCTGCAAACGACGACAGCCAACCCCTAGACACCGTCCAGCACGTCATGGGGCCACCAGTTTCAAGGAAATCCACAGCTGATCTACACCCATCAAGCGGCGTGTAAAAATCCCACCGGCCAAGGAACAGCAACGTCGGCGCAGTCTTCAAGAGTCGCAAAGCTGCTTCATTTAAAGGGATTCCACCCACCAATCAAGCACACGGCGGATCTACACCCATCAAGCGGCGTGTAAAAATCCCACCGGCCAAGGAACAGCCAAGTAATCAATACATCCCCGTTGATTACCGTTTAAATTTTCTTCCGCATGCGGATACAGCAATCTCCCGGCATCCGGCGAGGAATTCAACAAAAAAATAAGGCTTCTATGCCATTTAAGTCGTCCCACACTCACAGAACGAAAAATAAATAACTTTCTAGGCTACATTGCACTAGAATCTTTTTACAACCAAACTTCTCCTCAAAAATCTCCTCCCGCCTCAAAAAATTACGTGATGTCCGCCGCCATCTTTCCTCGAATGACGTTTCCGGTCCCGTTGCAGTTTCGCCAACCAACAAAGTTAGAAAAAAAGAAAAATAAATAAAGCATAGACAATAAACGGTACCTATTTTGAGCAGTACCTGCTCATGAAATAGATATGTTACAATATTGACTTTATTTGTTAGATAATTAATTTTATGCCATTATTTTTTAAATATGATTCGGGCACATGAACACCACGGCTAGCTCGAATAAAGCGCAATCATGAAGTCCAATTTTCGACAACTTTGTCGAGCAACTGGGGCCATATATCGGCAATAATAAAGCAAATGTTGACTTCCAAATGGTCCAACGTCTCTGGTTTATCAGGATAGACCCTTGACTTCACATACCCTCGTATGTAAGTAATCTAATAATGTGAGATCACACGATCGTGGAGACCAGTTCACAGGTCCATTACTTGAAATTATGCGCTCACCAAATGTTTCCCGCAATAAACTCGCCACATAAAATAAATTAAATTCATAATAAATAAATTTGCACAATTTGCAAACGCTGTTCTGACGTAAGCCCATTCATGGTGAAGTGGTAAAACGTACTGACTACAAATCAACTGTCAACTGTCTGTAGAAACAACGTTGCCAGTTTAAAAACCAAACCTCTAAAAAAACACCTTTACGATGTCAAGTTCCTTTAGCAACGAAGACAATAATAATGTTCTTCTATATCTTAATAAACATAAAAAGGAACTGAAAGAACATTTTGTGTTCATCCATACAATGAAATAATGTTAATTGTACGGGATTCGCCGTCGCCAAGGAACGACATGAGAATGATGTCGAATTGACTTTTCTTTTTATCCTCAATCCACGCCTTCTCCGCTAAATCCTTTCTAACGTATTCCAGTAAATGACAATTATGTATACATGGATATTAGCCCATTTCCAGAACAAATTTAACAATCAAGTCTATCGAACTTAATTTCTGTCAAACGAGCAGTAGATGCGAATGCAACATCAGAGCTGTAGAGCATCAGAGCAGACGCGTACGCGACCTATCGCGTCATGTACGAACACTAGCAAAATAGCGTAGCGGATACTCACTAGCGACTCGTGCTCGTACGCGCCACGCGTATAAATTTCGAGTCGCTTGTAAGTATCTCCGTGCAAGAATGGGGCCAAAAAGCACAATATTTTAGTATTATTAAATGGATACTTTTCATAGTAATTTATTTAAGTGTTTATTTTTACGCCGGAAACGGCTCACGAGGGTTCAGAGAGCACAAATAAAGTTGATCGAAAAGTGGTTTTATGGCATTTCTAAGGAAGCTTCATTATTGCTTGGGGCTGAGCTTTACGATCGTGGTCATTTTATAGCCTCTGTTTCCGTCTCTCAACATGACAATGAAACAGGTGAAAATTTGTTGAACCATAAACTATTAGATGAACTTGAATGTACAAAGAAAGTCCGGGTACAAAGGAACTTCAACGTGCTTTATTACTGTATAGATTTATCATCCATGACGTCTATAACTAAAATAAGGTAAGTATATTACGTCTTACGAGAAGTTAGAACCGAAGAACAAGTATAAATTGTTAATTACAAAATTGTTATTATTTTTTTATTAATTCTATACTCGTACATGCAGTTCAAACTTAAATAAATAAGTGTTGGTAATACACAATACGTTAGAAGTACAAACATGGTAGTAGATTGTAAAAAGGAATCAGTAATTTTATTTAAATGATTAAGAAGTAATGTTTTGTGCCTGATGAGAACCTGTGCTGATGTGTTCTAATGTTTTAGATATAGTGTTATTGCACATTAGGGTTTATGCAGATAATGTAAGTTGATGGAAAGTGGTATTGTATAATATTTGGATTGATGCAAGTCATGTAAGTTGATGTAAAGTGTTATTGTGTGTAATAATAATTGGAAAATTTGTAGAGTGCGGTTTTTTAGGAAAATCACCCCAAGGGCGCTTGTACAATTTATTTTGAATTCTTAGGCTCTATTTAATTTTATTATTTACAAGTAGATATGGGAAACATACTTACCTGTCCGGAAACTTCCGATGAACATACATTAATTAGAAAGTTTATGCTTGGAGAAGATACGGCTTTGCACGCAGAGAACATTATATTTAAAACACTGGACATTGCCAGATTTTACATTTGCTACCCCCATCACTGTTAGTATTACATTTTTGAGAAGATTAGTGGCAAAAGAAGAGCCGATATTTATTTTGAAAGATTGGAGAATTTAGGACTCTTTACGGCTGGAGAATTTATATAAAATTACTTATATACAAAAGCTAACAAATAAGAATTTTTGACATTTTTACACAATTAATTATTTACATTATTATTATTTTGTCACGAGCAGTGAAGGTGAAGATACAAGATTTTTGACTTTATGGATACGACTCTCTAAAAATGTGAGTTTTAAGTTTAGCTCTAAATTCCGCTGACTCTATGATCATTCTTAAGTCATTGGCAGTCCATTTCAGGCTTTGGTTCCTTTAACCTTCCGATAGCTGATGACGCTGCTGACCTGAGGGTTGACTGTTCAATTGGAATTTTCTGAAATACACAATTCGCATAAGTAAGCCGGAGGTATTCGTTAAGGGAATTAAATACAATCCAGCAGAGAGTGAACAGGATTCTTTCAGGATATTTTGGCCAGTGAAGATTTTAGAGATAATGTGAAATATGGGAATATTTAAATACGCTGGTGACAAAAGTCTTGCCTCAGCGTTAAAAACGGATAATAATTTGTTAATTTGATATTTTGGGAGATTTGCATAATTGCATAAATTCCGTTGCTATAATCTGGACGTGAAACAACATATGAGTTGAGCAGTAATTTGGTCGCCTCTGTTAGCAGGCTTCTCCTTACTGCTTTAATTTGCCTTAATTGAAAGAACCCCGTTCTTACAGTTCTGTACACTTGAGTTTTGAGAGAAAAATCAATGCCCAGATAGACACCCAGTAGTTTTATACATGTCTTTCGAGTGACGTCACTTCCTTAAATGGTTATTGGGGAGTTATCAATGTTATGCTGATGTGCTCGTGGCGGTCCGGCGAAACTTAGTCTTTGACGGATTCAGTTTCAATCTATCTGAGGTCATCCAGCGGGTAATTGCTTCTAGACAATCAATTAATTGTAATGGTAGATGGAAGTGATGTAGGTTGATATAAAATATAATTGTATTTTAGGCTAGATCATTTTTTATTAGAACAACTCTCTTTTATAACTTTTGAAGGTTGTTCCCTTCAATGTTACATATCATCAAAGAAATTTCTTTAAGGCCACGTCCGCATAGGCAGGCGGCTTGCTTAGCGCCTAGAGCCTAGCAAGTCACCTAGCGAGTAGCTTAGTAAAACGAACGTTCTCGAATTTTAGCGACCGGCCGCACTGTGCGCTTGGCGCCTAGATAGGTAGTAGATAGTCGCTTGGCGTGTATCCAGGTAAACCAACGTGTTTGTTTTTTGCCGCTAGGCGCGAGGCATTTTGGAAGAAAAAATTGGATGAAATATTATTAGACAGTTTTCAAAATCTATGGGAAGATGTAGCAATCTAAGTAGAAAAAGATGGTTAGTACTAAAAAGTGATTTATTTACGATGAGTTTTTTTTTTACATTGAGAAGTTAATTGTGGTTATGAATTTTCGTGATTTGTTTTTGGGCTGTTATGCCATGTTGCAGCTCATCTGCCCTGATGATAGTGGTGATGGACACTGTAACGCTGTCCGAAACTTTGGCTAAAGGAGGTAGCGTAACACGGCATAACACCCCAAAAACAAATATCGAAAATACTTTTGGCCGTGAAAATCTAAAGACGTACATGGTTATGAATATTTTAAAAATGAATTTTCTGTAAGTAGCAGTTTTAGAACTAATTTTGAAAGTGACATCTCGTCAACGTGCCGACAAGCAAATGACCAAGGCACCTAGCGACCCACCACGCAAACCACCTTCAGTGTGGCCACCATGTATCCTAGCAAGTAGCCAGAGTGCAAGCCACTAGGCTCTAGGCGCTAAGCCAGCCACCTGCCTGTGCGTTCGTCGCCTAAGACAATGCCATTTTTATGCGTCTCTACGGTTTTATTAAAAACGTCTTAATTTTTTAATTAGAAAAACCTTTGTGTTGTTTTGGTTCAAGAAAATAATTTGTATTATCAATTTCAGAAATACCCACTCTGAGATTAAGCAAGAAACTTGGAAGATACTAAAACCATTTGTGCCGTGTCCAGCGAGATCTCCATTGGACCGTTAACGTTTAAGAGGCGACAATTAATAAGCTCAATTGGGAGATTTTTTCAACATCTGCAATTTTTTCTGATCTTGTTCGATTTGACTTTTATCTTATCCGCTCTCCTTCCAATAATTTCTCAGATGCTTCTGCTCCGCCGGATTTATTTAGACATAAATTTGAACAACTGCCATAACTTTATGGCTCAATAGGAGATACGCACGCACAAAGCATTGAGGAATAAACTGTCCAACAATATATCATTTAAGAAGAAGATAACACTAACAAATTCAAACGAAATATGAAAAAGAACAAGATACAGAAAAATAAAAAAGGCAAGGACTCTCTTAGTTTTGGTCTCGCTGTTTGTCTTACCGGGAAGAACACCTTAACCAATTCGGCAACCGAGACCTTTTATTTTTAAGTCATTTTTGTGATTCCCATATTTAAAATTCAGAATTAATAGTATATGATTTTAGATTTTCACGGCCAAAAGTATTTTTGCTGTTTATTTTTGGGGTGTTATGCCGTGTTGCGCTACCTCCTCCTTTAGCCAAAGTTTCGGACAGCGTTCAGTGTCCACCATCAGGGCAGATGTGCGCAACACGGCATAACACCCCAAAAATAAATACCAAAAATATTATATTACCTTAGACTATTTTTTTTCCCGGTAAGACGAAAGATCTGGGATCGAATATCAGTTACGACCGTTAGCTTTTTATTTTTCTGTTTGTTGTTCTTTTTCATACTTCATTTAGATTTTTTTTATATGAATACCTCACAAGGGTCCCAGATGCTCCCGCCTGGAGCCAGTGAGTCTGTTGCATCCCCAATTGGGGTATGTTGTGAGGCTGAAGATAGTGGGGAAGGGACGGAGATGGGGAAGAGAAAGGTAGGCAAGTACGCTATTCAGATCTGCTCACCAAACACGGCTAAAGCCATTTCAAGCAACGTTTCAATTCTGAATGGTGGTCTTACACCAGGGCGATACTAAGAATATCTTCCACTGAGATTTGTTAGTATCTAATATTTTATTCGTCAATGAAACATTAGGATAATGGGAAAAAATTCTAAAGTGATTATGACAGATACATCCTCAGTACGTAGTCAAGTCGAATATAACTCCTCGATCTGGTCCCCCATTTTAAAATACATTCAGATTCAATCGAAAAAATTCAACACAAATTCTTAAGACACATTAATTTTAACCTCGGTATTCCCATTGAAAACATAAATTATAATTACTTGATGAAAGAATTAAATTTACTAAGACTGGCAGATCGAAGAATTATATCCGACTTAATATTAATGTTCAAAATTGTAAATGGCAGAATAGACAGTCCTGATCTAACTAGGCTCATTGAATTTCATATTCCCACGAGAAGCACTCGTTCTAAAATCCCTTTTTAAATGTAACAATAATCGGACTGAGAAACACTCACTTTTATCTATGTTGCATGAAGTTACTAATAGATATGCAGATGTGATAGATCTATTTAACTGCACGGAACATAGGTACAAGAAGGCTATGCTATCATATTTTTTTAATCACTATTAATTTTTTTTCGTTATATGTTTTTGGGGTGTTGTGCCGTGTTGCGCTACCTCCTTCTTTAGCCAACGTTTCGGACATCGTTGCAGTGTCCATCATCAGGGCAGATCCGGCAGATCCGGTAGATGTGTAATTTTTAGTCGTGAAGTGTGTGCTTATTTACTTCGAAGCGATACCGTGTCGCCAGCAGCACTAACTTTCACCAGTACAAAATACTCGTGACAAGCAGTGGCGTCATCGCCGCGGAACGGAATAGAAAGTATATTATATATATTATATTATATTTATATATATATTTATATATATATTATATTATATATTGGTTTTTGGCAAGTTACAGGGAGAAATTAACCCCTTTGTCTTGCAAACTGTAGTAATGTCACCTGATGGATTTTTTTTTTTTTGCCCGATGTTCGGGCTACCTTGGGCAAGATGAAGGACATTAATAATTTTTTTTGATGGTTTGTTTATCTGTGAGTGGTATACATTTTGTATAGATAAACACACACATACAGACATTTTTACATACACCCATGCATGTATGTATTCATATGCAACAAATATGTATACCATAATAAATATATATAATTATTTATTTATCTTTTATATAAGAGAACAAAGGTAAATTTTATTATAGCCCGCGCATCAAGGTGGATGAAGGATGGAAATGGGCAGGCGGTGGAGGAGATTGTCATCGGGACTTGATTGCCCGAGACATGAGATGCTTGGGTTTGAATTTGAAGCAAGTTTGGAGAAAAATGTTTTGGCTAGATCTATTATGTGTTTTTTAAGTGGAGGAATTTTCGTGCCTGAATTAATAATGCTATTTCGGACGAACCAAGGGCTTTTGGTGAATCTTCTAAGCAAGACATTTTGGAAGGTTTCTAGACTCTTAGTATTGCTTGTGGCCCAAATTGGGGCGGCGTAAGTCATGATGGGTCGCAATTTTGATTTGTAAATAAGAATTTTGTTCTGTAGTGACGTTTGACTATTATAATTTAAAAGCGGGTAAAGGGATGCGGCAGCGTTTTTGGTTTTTTTAATTGTATGTTTGATGTGTGTGTGCCATGTGAGTTTTTTATCGAGTGTGACTCCAAGGTATTTAACGTTGTTTTGCCAGGGTATTGCTTGGCCGTACATGGAAACGTGACCTTTAGGAGTGCTGCGAACCTTTCTTCGCGAGAAGAAAATAGCAGCGCTCTTGGAAGGGTTCACGTCTATACGCCATTTGTTATAAAAGTCTTGGAGTATGTTTATGTTGTGTTGTAAGCGAAGTGTGATCATCCTGGGAGAACTGTATCGAACCATAATGGCGGTGTCGTCAGCGTACAAGGCTTTATACGAATGTTGGTTCTCCGTGAGTGGTATATCGTGTATGTAGATATTGAAGAGGGTGGGGGAAAGCAGGGACCCTTGCGGGACGCCTGCTGTCATGAATCTGGGAGTTGAGAGTGCATCTCGGATCTTTACTTGAAAAGTCCGGTGCCGAAGAAATGATTTTAAGATACCGAGGAGTTGGGGATCGATGTCAATGTTGTGCAATTTGAGAAGCAGTCCGTTCGACCACACTTTGGCTATGTCCAGGAAAATGGCGCCAGTGGACCGTTGGGAGTTGAAGCCGCCTAGAATCAGTTCGGAAACTCTTAGTAGTTGATGAAGGGTTGAGTGTTGAGATCTGAAGCCATGTTGTTCATCAGGGAGGGTTTTCACCTCGTGAATGTGCTTTAAGAGCCGAGTAAGGAGAATTTGTTCGAATATTTTACCAACATTTGAGAGAAGACTGATGGGACGATGGTTCTCACAGAATTTCGGGTCCTTCCCAGGTTTTGGGATGAGAATGACGTGCGCGTGTTTCCAACTTTTGGGAAAATAACGCAGTCTGAGTGCGGAATTTATGAGGCTCACAATGGCGAGAATGCTTTTAGGGGGGAGGGCTTTAAGGGCAAAGTTTGTTATGCCATCTGGACCAGGAGCTTTTTTGTTGCTGCGGTGTTTTATGGCCCTTCGGACTTCTGATGGGGTGGTGAAATGTACATTTGTTCCGGGAAGGGAGTCGAAAATTATGTCTATTTGATGGTTGACATTTGTTATATGGACTGGGTCGGCGTGCTTGGAGCTGGGGCTAAATTGAAATTCAAGATTATCGGCAAACGCCTCCGATTTACCTTGATCGTCAAATATGAGGCCGTTTTCGGTATGAATGGGATGGTTTGGGGATGGGGTAGTTTGGAGAGATTTGCATAATTTCCATAGGGAGCCATCCTGTGGATTTATATTTTGAATTTTTTTGTTCCAGGTGGAGTGTGAAAGCTCGGAAAGTTTCTTTCTAATAAGTGCTTGAATTCTATTGATAGTTTTTTTGACTGAGGGATTTCGGTTTCTGTGCCAGTGTCGGCGAAGATTGTTTTTTGTAGAGATTAATTCCTGGATGTCGATTGGGAGGTCACTTTTGAGATTAAGGGCGGAACGTTCAGGAAGAGTTTTAGAGGCATCGGTGATGGAAGATGTGATTATATCGGCAAAGTCGTCAACTGCCTTGTCTAGTTCGGGGCCGTCAGAAATATTTTGAGGGATGATTGTTTTTTCCCCAACTCTGTGAGTGAAATACGTCCAATCAGTTTTTATAGATTTGCGCGGTGCCATTGGAGTGGAAAGTCGATTAAGAGTGAGCAAAACTGGATTATGATCTGAGCTTAGGTCATTTATGGTTTCGATACTGTAGACCCAGGGTAATTTGTGGAGGAGTGCAATGTCGAGAACATCGGGTCTAGCCCCGCTGTTCGGGAAGTGTGTGGGTGCAATTGGGCCCGCGATGAAGAGTTCAGGATGTGCGCTAGCGTACTTTTGTAAGATACGCCCATTGGAGTTAGTAATCCTACTATTCCAATTGGGGTGCTTTGAGTTGAAGTCCCCAGCGAGAATAGTAGGAGTGTGGCTATCGAGAAGAGTATCGAGGTCTTTTGGATCAAGCTTATCTTGCGGACGGTGATAGATGGAGTTTATTCTTAATGGGCCTGAATGTTTTGTATGTATTGTGATTGAGGTTGATTCAATAGACGACAATGTGGGTGTAATGTTATATTTGTGGGCGATTTTCGATTTAACGAAAATAGCAGTGCCCCCACCTCTCGTGTTTTGGCGGTCGTTTCTATATAATGTATAGTTTGAAAGTTTTGGAATTTGTGATGGGTTGAGGTGAGTTTCATTAATAAGTAAAACGTCAAGAGCGTATGTATTTGCAAAAATACGTAATTCATGTATATTTTTTAAGAGACCATTAGCATTCCAAAATGCCATACGTAGCACGGAGGGCATGGTAGTAGAGCTAGCCATTTACACTGAAAAAAGTGAAAAAATCTGAGGGGCGGCGGAGAAAATGATAGATATGTAGTCTGCCGGTGAGGTGGCAGACTGAAATTTGGGGATGAGGTCGGAAAGAAGATCGCCAACCTTGGAGAAATTGAAATTTTTGAAAAATTCAAAAATGTTGAAGGGGGTGGAAGGAGGTGTGTGGGAGGTTGACGTTGAGGGAGCTGAGGGGGATGTGGACGTTAGTGGGGTTTGGGCAGTGGCCTGCGCGTATGATAGGGAGGGATTTGTGCTATGCGAGGTGAAAGTGGCATTACGTACGGTTTGCAAGATGGGTTGTGGAGATGGTCTTTTCGGACATTCCTTATAATTTGCCGGATGGGCTCCAGAGCAGTTTGCGCAGGTGGCGGGACCATCTTCTCTCTGCTTCTTGCATTCCTGCGTGAAATGATCACCCGCGCACTTGACGCAGCGGGGAGGCAGGTGGCACATCATTGAAGAGTGTCCAAAATTCTGGCAGCGGTGACACTGAGAGGGGGCTGTTTTTTTATTAAGATACTCGACTCTTATCTTGAGGTGAAAGAGGGAAGTGAGGGAGAAAATTTTTTGTCCCGCTTCACCATGATCCAGTTGTACAAGGACTAGTGGAATGTTTTTCCTGTCTGGCCCGGATCTCATCCGAGTTACAGAATTAACTGGGAGGTTGAGATCTAGAAGTTCCAGGCGGACCTCTTCTTCGCTAATTGTCGTCGGAATCCCTCGCAGAACCGCCTTGGTTAATTTTTCTTCTGCAAGCTGAAATGTATGGAAGGGGGTTGTGTCCTCCTGGAGCATCTTTGTAGCCAGCCTGAAGCTGGTGGAGTCGCCAGTATTTAGAACCACCCCTGTTGGAATGGCCTTTGCGTTAATTATATTAACCCCAGCGTTCAAGAGGCGCTTTTCCAGGAGGCTCCAATTTTTTTCCGATTTTATAAAAATTGGAGGGATCTTAATAGGCCTCGTTTTTGTGGCATCGGTTATATTTGCGGTGGAGTCAGACACGGAATTTAGAAGTGGCGGTGGTGCAATTTCATCGTCTGTAGCGAGGGCGGAGAAACGATTTGAGGTTTTTATAACTTCGGTGGACGGAGGAGGAGAAGCGCACGCCCTTCGTTTCTTGTGAGCTGGAGTCACCCATAGCGGGGGGAATGAGTTTACGGAAGAGGATGGAGCGGTTGATGTTGAGCTGGAGGTGGTTGTCGAAGAGGTGGGAGCTGTTGAAAAAGGGGCAGAAGTCAAGGTGGAAGGGGAGACGGAGGTCAAAGACGTAGTGAGGGTGGGAGTTGTTGTTGTTTTCAAAGAGTAGTCGGAGACATCTTCTTCACTTCCGAAGTGCTTTAGGTATAGAGCAGTTGAGCGTCTGGACCTCGTTACCTTAGATTTTTTTGCCAAAAATTCTTCAAGTTGTGCTTCTGTAGCACCCACGGCGGCAAGTTGTTGGTGGAGTGTAGACATCGAATCCAGGGTCTTATGCGTAGGTCAATAGTGAGAAAGGTAGACTGTGGAAGGTCAATGTGTAAACGGGGGTCTGCAGGCTTGGATTTGGTAAAAAAAAAAAAAAATTAAAAACACAACACTGCTTTGAAAGCTGACAGCTCAATATTTTGTCACCATGAAAATTGTTTTTGTTTGGAAACTGATGGAACGAATTACTATGAGAATGGAAGGAAACAAAAGAACCAGATGACGCGAATAATGATTAGAAAATAAACTGTTCGAAACGCGATGCACTGTTCGGAGCTCGATTTTTGAACTGTTGCTTCCTCGAGTAACAAAAGCGAACTGGAATAGAAAGTTCATTAAAACGTGGTATTTATGCTAGCCAGGGGCAAGTCCGTTTGCGAGATGCCGACGGAAGTGGCTCCATCTCTTAATGAAATCTAAAATTAGAAATCACAGTGGTAAGAATTTAGGAAAAAATAAAAAAAAATAAAAAAAATTACAATTGTTAACTTTCACCAGTACAAAATAATCGTGACAAGCAGTGGCGTCGTCGCCGCGGAACGGAATAGAAAGTTCATTAAAACGTGGTATTTATGCTTGTCAGGGGCAAGTCCGTTTGCGAGATGCCGACCGAAGTCTTAAAACTTATCTGACTATTAATTTTATTTGTATTATAGATTTTTACATGTAAATGTATCTCTGGTGTCACTTCCCAATGTATCGTCACAATTTTTTTATTTTTTTTATTTATTTATTTATTAGAGATAATATATTACAAAATTATTACATAAAATTTATAATACATTACTCCCAATGAGTTTAATAAAACTCATTTCGGGAAGGACAACATTATACATCTAAAGGAAAATTATTTTTACATAAGAACACGGAAATCAATGAACAATACATAGATTTTTAAATGGACTAGACACACTTGATACAGGTAATTGAAGAATATATAAGAGTTACAAAGGAAGACAGATAACTTCGTCACTGGTTAATAAAGTTGCTGAGAAAATATCCTTTTAGAGCCTTTGCCAATATTTTTTTGTTTGATTCTGGTAGTTTTAGGACATTAGGTAATGCGTTGTATTGCGTATGTGCGATGTATTGTAAGGAGTTAATTCCAAATTTAGTTGTGTGTGTAGATGACGATAGGTGTATTTGATTTTGTGATCGTGTTTTGTGCTGGTGTATATCGGAATTAAAGGCTGGTTTAGTGTTGGTGTGTGACGAGTGTTGAATTATTTGTAGGATGGCAGTGGTGATTCTATATTTTGGCAGAATGGTAAAGGGAAGAATTTGTGTCAGTGAGTATATGTCTTTGACATGCGTATCCCATGGTAGATGGTATATATTTCTTATGGCTCTATTTTGGATTACTTGTATTTCAGATATTTGTTTCTTAGTAATGGTGCCCCAGATACTGACCAGATAACTTAGGTGAGAGTGGATCAGAGCATAATATGTGGCACGCAGTAAAGCTGTGGGGAGCACATCTTGAAGTCGATAGAGTACACCAGTTATCGGTGAAATTTTGGATTTAACATATTCAACATGGGAGTTCCACGATAGGTTAGAATCTATGAATAACCCTAAATATTTCGTTACTTGTACATTTTGGAGCTTTTCATTTCCAAGATATTCTTTGTCATATAATCTTTTTTCCCGAAAGTGAGGTAGTGAGTTTTTTTGACATTGAGGCTTAATTTATTTATCCGCAACCATTTAGCTAGCTTTGCGAGATCTTTATTCATTAGAGATTCAAGTTCCCTCAGACTTTTACAACGATAATAAATCACAGTATCATCAGCGTAAAGTTGAAGTTTTCCCAAGATGCCGCATTTAGTTATATCATTGATGTATAGTAAGAAAAGTAGGGGTCCTAGAATCGAGCCCTGTGGCACTCCACATGTGATTTTTCCAAAGCCGCTTAGGTTCCCTTCGATGTCGACAAGGCAATATCTATCAGATAGGTAACTTCGGAGGAGCTTTAAAGATTTTCCGACTATACCCAAATGTTCCATTTTTTTAGGAGTATTTCATGATCTACTGTATCAAAGGCTTTTTTTAGATCTATAAAAATAGCTGCTACATATTCGTCCTGGTATATGTACTGCTGAATGTTCGAGATGAAATCGAAGGTGGCACATTGGGTACTGGAGTTTTTTCGAAAGCCATATTGCTGTGGTGTTAGGATATTGTTGTTAAAGATGTATTTTAGAAGTCTATCCTTGATAATAGTCTCGAACACCTTTGAAAATACTGATAAAACCGATATTGGGCGATAGTTAGAAATACATTTTTTGCAGCCTTCTTTATAAATTGGTATAATTTTTACTAGCTTTAATTGATTTGGGAATACTTCCGACCCTATAGAGGAATTGATAAGTTGCGCTAGGTGCTCAGCTAGTTCTTCTTTACAGGTTTTCAGGATGTACGGGGTTACTCCATCGATACCTGCCGCTGCATTCGACCTAAGTTTCGAGATGATCCTTAATACCTCAGCCTTATTTGTCCTAGCCATATATAAGGATTGACTTGCCTTTGGTTCTACATATATATTATTACAGTCATCCGGGAATGATGGAATGGCAGCTGCCAACTTTTCTCCAACTGATAAGAAAAATTCATTAAATGCTGAAGCTATTTCACTGGGTCCCCTAAGCTCACAATTATTTACGATGAGAGATTCAATGGTGTTGGAGGGTTTATGTGCACGGTTAGCTAAAATTGAGTTAATGGTTTTCCAAGTTTTTCTAGGGTTATTCAGGTTTTGTTGAAGGCTATTGGCATAATATTTGTTTTTCAAACTTCTCCAATAATTAGTTATTAAGTTTCTCAGTTTATTTTTATGGACTACAAGAGATATATTTCCTGGGTCTTGTTTCCACTGCTTGTGAAGCTGGTTTCTTTCTTTGATCCAACCACGGTGTATTTAAATGTTGTCGATTAGCTATTTTCACTTTAGGTGTCGTTTTACCTGCTTCTATTGCATTTTTGACATAATCGTTAAAATCTTTATAACTGTCTTCTTGTTTGGTTGAGTTGATGGTAAATTTGTTAGCTGCAAGATAAGATTTTACTGCCATATTGTTGACGATAGGTTTTGTAAGGCGTGGCTTGTTCCTATTATTAGACCATTTTTTTAGGTTATTCTTGAAATCAATAATAAGAATGTTATGGTCACTAAGTGAGTCATCTATGTTCGATATGGTAATTGGAATGTTTAGTCTATTTGATATGATGTGATCTATGAGGGTGCTGCTTGTGTTAGTGACTCTAGTGGGAAATGATTTGTTTTGTTTTGAGAAATTGTATGTTTCTAAGGTGTTGAGGTAATTTAAAGAAGAGGATGTGTTTATGGTAGTGTCAATATTAAAGTCTCCGAGTATTAATGTATCTTGTCTACTTTTGTCTAGTATTTTTTCCAAATGTGTCAGGAAATCGTATATATTAGGGTTGGGTTTCCGATAGATGGCATAAATGTTAACCGGTTTCCTATCCTTGCTACATACACTTATACCTAAAAATGAATTTTCGTTGGAAAATTTATCAATGATGGAGAACTTCATAGAATCCAGTACATATATGGCTACACCACCTCCTGCCTCCTTGGGGCGACAGGCAAACGCACAATTGTAGCCTTTTAATCCAAAAAACTTTTCTTCTCCAACATCAAGCCATGTTTCAGTGATGACAAGGACATGAACAATATCGCGTAATCCTCTGAGTTTTTCTTCAATTTCATCAAGTTTGTTCCGGATGCTTCTCGCGTTCATGTACATTATTCGAAGACAGCTATTCACAGGAGTATACTCATCGATAGTTAAGCACTTGCGTTCGTGTCTATTACACTCCATAGTCTATTGTAGCTAGGTCCTTTTTTAGTGCAGCTTTGTAGGCAGGGCAGTTGTCCCTGTCTCCAGTCGAATGCGCAGCGGGCTTTCCAAATCTATTGCACGTAGCGCAGACTGGTTTGGCCGCAGTATTAGGACAGGATTCAGTAGCATGGTTCTCTTCAGCACAGTGTCCATATCTAAGAGTGTCTCTGCAGTATTTGTAAGAGTGTCCAATCATTTGGCACTTAGTACATACGGTGAGTCTAGTGAAGTCTCTGACACGGCACACGGTCCAGTTGACAAATACCTTCTCCTGTTCCACCAGCAGTTTACGTAATGTAGCGGGCATCTCATATACGTAATAACAGGTGGTTCAGTTTTGAGCGCCGGCCAGGTGACTCAGCTTACAGGTTGTTATTGCTCCCTCGATGTCCTGTATATTGGGAACGCTCGTGAGGGCGATCCTCAAGAATTCAGCGTCGTTAAGGTCCCGCGGTACGTTAAAAAACATTAACCTTGGGAGTCTCTTTGTAGGAAGTCGAGCCTTAAGTGTGCTTGAGTTTAGTGCAAAGCATGGTGCCTTTAATAACTTTTCTTGCTCACCTGTGGTTGCCGTGTTTAAGAGGACACCTTTGTTCCTAATTTTGCGAATCCCGGTTATCCGAACGCCTAGCTCGGATGGCCGAATTACATCTTGAATCATTTTTTTTTGTTCCATCGCTGTCCTTGGTGGCATCTGCATCTGTTGGGAAGATGCAGATGGCTGGCCTTGGTGCTCCGAAGCGATGTCCAGATTGGGTAATCGGTGGGGGTTGGTGATCGACATTTGACACATTTTGTTTTCGCACAATATCCGCAAATGACAAGCTAGCCTCCGTTGCCACGGCTACTCTTCTCATCACGGGTCCTAGGTCAGACTCTAGCTGGATGATTTTTTGCTCGTGCATTTTGTCCTCTTTTTCATGGCGTATTTTGATTTCCGCCATTTTTAATTGAGCAGTTACTGACGCCAGATCAGCACGCATCGTCTCGCGCTCCAACAACAATTGAGAAACGGCTCTGAAAACTTCAGAGACATTTCTGGATATCTTCAGTTGCTGATCCTTGGAGACCTTCGATTGTTTCTCGGCCAAGACTTCTTGAAGGGCTGTCAGATGAGCTTGTGCTTCATTAAGCACGTCAACTCCAAAAACGCTTGGAAATTTTGTTTCTTTGCTGTCCGAGCAATGAGAAGAATAACTGCTTACTAACAACGTATGCATGGACACTGGAGGTCTAGATTCGTTCAAAATAAATAAATGTAGCTTCGTTTAACAAAAAAAATTAGAATCTTGCGAGAGCCTTGAAGGAGTAACCATCAGTTACTTATACCAGGGCGGGTAAGAGGTGGATTACCTCCACTGTCCGAGCAATGAGAAGACGTATCGTGGTCATCCTCTTCTAAGTCCTCAACAAGAACGCACCTTCCTCCATCTTCCATATTAGGAGACATCGTTATGTCCAGCGGGCGTTTTTTCTGGCGATGCATTACGTACGAATTTTTATTTTATTTTTTTTTAAAACACATACACTTTTTTCCAATTATTATTTTAAAATGGGATGATTAATTTAAATATAATTAAAAAATTACTGCGACAAAAATATCTTTTTAATTAAAAAACATTAAAAAAAAGAAAAAAAAATATATGTATATAAAAAATATAATATAATATTGATTGTCTGGGGATCGAACCGTTCACCTCAGTAAATGACTAAAACGGGTGATTGACACCACTCTACCAACTACGCCAGTTCACAGGTAGGTGCCATCGAGATTTATGACCTATATTAAGATGTCAATATCGAAAATTGTCAATGGAATGTTTTTTAACTGTTTTTATTTCACAACTCAAAAAAAAAGATTATGTTTAATTAGCATTTAAAGTCGTTTGCAATTCACTTAATGCTAGTTGTTTCAATTGATGTATATTTTTTATTGTTATTGTTCACTTGAACTGGCATCCAAAGTGAAGACATATAACTTTGAGATCATTTTAAATCCTTTTTTAAATATTTTCCGTTTGAGTTTCGGTAAAACAGACACATAAGGATAAATCCTACACCGAGTTTTATAAATGTTCACAGAAATTTCAGTTAGTTAAACACTTTTATTATGAGTTGTCAAAACTTTACTAGGGAAAAAATATCCTAGCTTCACTAAGTGTCAATTTTTTTAGTAAATTCACTATTTGAGCATTTCCCGGTAGAATACCGGGAAGACAAACACACCGGGCGATAGTCCGAGAAAAATACTGCACCTCAGCAACGAATTCGTTTTAATTTGCACACTTTTTCAATGTTATTATTTTTATGAATAGGGAGCTAAGAAATAAGCGACAATTCTTGGAACTACAATCTCTAATCTATCAAATTAACTGTTATACATACACTGTTTTACCGTTACTAATATTTTGAATATGAATTTGTGACATGTAATTAATGTTTATGGCATACTTATACCTTTGTATTAAATAAATAAATAATTATTTTATTAAAAAAATTAATATTCACCAGTAATTCGTGTATTTTACTTTTAAATTCTAATCGAATGATATTATTGCATTTGTTCCTCCATACATCATTATAAAATTACATATAGGCTTTGGCATACAAATTTATTTCTGTCTTTTTAAAGTCGTTTAAAGTTGTGGAACAGATTCTAGCAGCTCAATTTCAAATTCTACCAACTTTGTCAGAGTTGTAGAAATATACTGAGCATTGCATTTTACTCGGCTTGCAAGTTCCTGTGTTGCTTACATTTCTATGCAGTGCAATGCAAAATTATGGGATTGGAGTCACAAATGACCATCCTTAAATGCGAGTTATTTAGCGTCACGGAAAAATTTATATCCGGTACTGCTTTGAATTTTTAGTAAATTGGATTCGTTTATATTTAGAAATTAATCAGTATTTCTATCGATTCTGAAAAACTATGTTTTACCTTGCACATTCGATAATGATTGGGGTTATCTGGAAATAATGCAACTCTGTTGTTAACAAACAAGTACAACAAAAGGTCGCCCAGATCCTAAACGGTTTGGAATGGATGTAGAATGGATAAATGAGTACCATGAGAATATTATGTTCACGTTTACGGCGCTAGACGATGAAAAAAAGAAATCGGGTCATGACAACTTGAAAAGCAGTAGTAACTTAGATAAGGAAGGAAGTACTAATGAGGATAAGCAAGGATTGTGTTCAAAGACGATTTTTTTTAATAAGTATAACCTCTCTCCACATTTGAAACAATAGCAAAAAAATCGAGTGCAGTTCACATGCGGTGGAAGTGAAATCTTCACCACACAATCTCAACAAATAGGAGCCTTGAACAGTGAGCTCATAATTAAGGCGGCCAATGCGGTAAGGTTTCATTCTATCTCATTCTCTCGCAGGCTAAATCCTATTATGTGTTTGTCTCTTTTTAGTGTCGTTTCCGTTTCATCGAATTTTAAATCACAACGGTGCTAAAGAAGTTTCATTTTTATAAACCTTTCGTCCATATAAAAGTTTTTTTAGTAGGTTTTTCTATTTAATCATTAAAAACAATATCATGAAAAACGAAAATTTTATAAAATGAAAATTTTGAAACAGAAAAAGATTCGGTCGCATCTGGGAATTGTGAATTTGGACCTATGTGTTGTCGGGGCATTTCTCTGACCACTGAGCTGATTCGACCATATCAACGTTCGTAGTTTTTACCTGTATCATACTTCGACTAAGGACTACCAAAAATATCTTCATTTTCTTAATCCATATTTTTTTGGCTGCTATATTTATGTATGATTTCAAGATCCAACTGATTTAAATTACAGTCCATTATTTTCTAATTTATTTTTACCTCCTCTAGCGCAATTCACTTTAAAAAAACCCGAGACATTTTTTTCTTTCTTTCAGCATTATCTAAAGAAATTACACTATGAAAAATATTACCAAAGCAATAACTCCCACAGCTACACCATCTCCGATGTAAAGAAAATTAATTAGTACTCTCCTCATTCGAATGAAATATACGTTTATGATATTACATTCATCGGAGATTTACACTCGTAGAAGATTCTTTCAATACGTTTCAGAATAAAGAAATTACAGTTATCACATTTTGTTTTCATTTTCCGTGGATTCGTGAAAGGTATTTTATCATTCACAGCAGCGGCCCCCAGTCTGGGGGAAGAGCCACAGAAGCCTTGCTTATTTCAGAAGCTGAATGAAAATAGAATGAGGTTTGAAGCCTTTTCTTATTTATTCACACCAAGAAAGTGAAACATAGTAACATATATCATTCATCCTTCTATGAAGGTCACTTTGAATGGAATGTAATCAATTTATTGCTGTTTTGTGAAAAAGACAAAGCTGTGTTTAATTTACCTTATTTAGAATATTTGAAAATCTCCTACTACTACCACAGTAAGCGAAAAATGTTGTTTGTATCACGATGGAGGACTTAAACAGCGAATCGAAAACCCGACGTCTGTGTGTAGATAACTCCATTTACAGTACAAGATTTCTTATTGTCTAAGCTCAGTTTAACTAATTTTAAACGTTCCTAAGCGAAGCGAAGAAAGAAACTAAGCGAAATCCGAACACTAAGTTTGGTGATCGTGCATTTGCAGTATCCGGCCCTGAAGCTTGGAATAAACTTCCTATGGAATTGAGATGCATAACCAACTCAGCGGAATTTAGATCCAAACTGAAAACTTACTTTTTCCGATACTCCTTTCCATAAATTCATCATTCTATTTAAACCCTGCAATTTTTAATAGTTTTTTTCTCTCTTTTCTCTTTGTTTATAGTTAACTCAATCTGTTTAATGTAATCTGTTAATTGTGATACCTCAATCTGTTTACTGTTGAGCGATGAATCATCTTAATGCAGTAAGGATCGACTATTAAATTTATTAATTTATTTATAATATCTATACCTTCCCGTAAATCCAGTTAACTTTCATTATACTTTTTGTACCCGTATTCTCGAATTGTAATATTATGTAAAAACTTCCTACTTCTTCTGGCGCTAATCTTAATTGTAAATATGTGTGTTAATAAGTCATCAGTTTTAGGTTAGAATCTATATGTCTTAGTCATAAGTCACTAGCTATAAGTCTTAGATGTAAGTCACTAGTTATAAATGTAAATCTTAGTTGTAAGCCAGTAATATAAGTAGCTATAAGTCTTAGATGTAAGTCACTAGTTGTAATTGTAAATCTTAGTTATAAGCCAGTAATATTAATTCTTTTATATATTTATTTGTACAGCGCCCTTGAGGTGATTTTACACGAAAACGGCGCTTTATAAATTTGCCGTATTATTATTATTTTTACGCACCAGATTTAAATGTCCGGGTTAAATTTTCCCCCCAAAAAAAAAAAAAAAAAAAAAAAAAAAAAAAAAAAAAAAAAAAAAAAAAAAAAAAAAAAGAAGGAAAAACTAAACCCTTTCATACACTTCCCCAAATGATCATCTAGTGAATCCACGTTATGCAATTGCACTATATAAGTATTATAAATACAAAACAATACAAGAACATGTCAACCCACTAGAGACCAAATGGGAATATAATTCACCGACTCCAGATATTTTCATATCAGAGGGTTCGGCTCTGTGGCATTTCTAATTGAACCTATAAATCCTACTGATCCCTCAATATAAATATTTAAAAAATCTTTTGTAATCCTACATGTATTTAAAATTACTGCTTTTTGCATTTTTATATACAAATTCTTTGACAAATCTAATATGCTTAAATTTTGAATCAGATTCCTAGGTATTATGCCAGTGGCCGAAATAACAAATGGTAATATTTTTATAGTCCGAGAATGCCAAATTCTTTTAATCTCATTTCCTAAATCTGTGTATTTTCTAATTTTTTCAGAAACAGTTTTTTGAATATTACAGGAATTTGGAATAGCTACATCAATGATATAAGTTATTTTTTTAATTTTGTCATGTAAAACTATATCAGGTCTATTATGACTAATTGTTCTGTCTGTTAGTATAGTTTTATCATAATATATTTTATAAAATTCATTTTCTATAAATGAATTTGGTTCATATTCATAATAAGGTACTACATTACGGCAATCAATCAAGTTATGTTTAATTACCAAACTTTGGTGAATTATTTTTAAAACCTGATTGTGCCTAAATGTATACTCGGAAGGCGCTAATATAGAACATCCCGATATAATATGTTCTATAGTTTCGGGAAAAGCCAAACATTTTCTACATAAATCATCAATTTGATTTATATCTTTGATTATATGCTTTCTATAATATATATATAGTATTGTTTGGTTTTGGGAGAGGTCTTTTTCCGCGCACTTTTTGGTTGACGCAAAAACGACCAGTACGCCCTTTGCGTTTCACCCACCTCAAGGTTCACTTTCGGTTGAAGCAAATTGGGACTGAAAACTGTAAGCAAATTTTTTTCGACAAAATGAAATATATACAGGGATTTATTCTCCGATACGAATCGGCGGCGAAAACTAGAAGCTCTACTCGAATCACTCGATTCGGCTCGGTTGTATTTCCCGCCGACAGATAGCGTTTCAAAAAAAAAATGACAAAAAAAGACTTAGCATTTTCCTCAAAGGAAAATGCTAGGTCTATGGTCAAAATCTTAGATGTCAAATTTTTAGCCTAACAAAACGGAACTCTCGGCGGTTTCGGTCGTTGTTTTTCGGAAAACGACATTACCGCCGAAAAACCGATTCCGGGCTAGATGTTTTTTGAAAATACGATAGCCGGATAGATTCCGCAACTTTTAACACCAATAAAACATATGATTCTCATATAAAATACGTCAGGAGATGCTGACGAAACACGAAATTTTCCGAAAAAAAATCATCAAAATACGCGCTCACAGATTCCATCGGAAGTTTAAATATTCCTGGCCAGTTCAAATTAATACGTTTTTCATTCGGGGTAGGTACCTACTTATTTCGGTAGTATTGCAAATATGATGAAAAAAGCTAAGATTGCCGGAATCTAAGGAAATGCGCAGGTACCTACCTGAATGGGTACCTACACAACGAATTAGGTTTTAATGCAATAAATACTACGGTAAGGTTGTTTCGATGATACAGAATAATGGAACTTTTTTTAAGTTAATTTTCACGTTCTGTGATGGTTCTACTCAAATTCTATTGTTTTATCATTACAGACCAGTTACATCACAAAACTGAAATAATTACAGAACTCAAACGGAACTTTATAGAACTGAAAATTTACTAGAAAAGTTTAAAGAATTGTCAATTTTTTTTATTAATTATTATTTTTTATTTTTAAGTGTGTTCTATTTGAACATTGTTAAATAAAAAAAAAAATATATATATATATATATATATACATTACGCGTGTTCTAGGTAGGTACTTACTTGCGGGGACTTTTTTCATTTAAAAATCAAAACATGATATTGAATGAATTTATTTATAGTGAAAATTATTTTATGCTCAACAGCATAATGGCGTCGTTTTGGTGAAATATTACAACAAAGTACCTACTTAGTACTTACACTTGCAAAATGAAATACAATACAACTACAATAGTGAGCTCCGGCATAATGAAATTTTGCACTGCTAAACCGTGCAACCGATTGTTATTATTAATGGACTATTTGTGCGTAAATAAATTAATTATATACAGCGGGTACCCGGCATGCGTTGCGAGGCCACTTTAACTTCGGGGTCAACTAAACCGTAATGGTTCCCTACCAAGTCCCGGGAAACAACATTATAAAATTATGCACTTTATAAAATTATATACAACGGGTACCCGGCATGCGTTGCAAGGCCACTTTAACCTAAGGGTCAACTAAACTGTAATGGTTCCATCCCAAGTCCCCGGAAACTACATAATAATGCAAGCGCCTGCACTATGTAACATTATATACAACGGGTACCCGGCGTGCGTTGCAAGGTCACTGTAACCTAGGAGTCAACTTTACTGTAATGGTTTCATCCCGATTCCCGGGAAATAAAATTTTAATGCAAGCGCCTGCAATTTATAACATAATATACAACGGGTACACGGCATGCGTTGCAAGGTCACTGTAACTTCGGGGTCAACTTAACTGTAATGGTTCCATCCCAATTCCCGGGAAATAACATTTTAAAGCAAGTGCCTGCAATATATAACATGATATACAACGGTTACTCGGCATGCGTTGCAAGGTCACTGTAACCTCGGGATCAACTTAACTGTAATGGTTCCATTCCAATTCCTGGGAAATTACATTTTAATGCAAGCGCTGCACTACATAACATTATATACAACGGGTACCCGGCATGCGTTGCAAGGCCACTGTGAACTCAGGTTTCTTCATATATTTAATTTAACACACACTCCTCCTCGCTTCATCCACGTTCACACGTCAAATCGCATAGTGTCTTAACCCGTCAGTTGCTTCTGCAACGGGCAAAACCTAGTATATATATTAATGTTTGGTTTGGGAAAGCTCTTTTTCCGCGCACTTTTTCGTTGACGCAAAAACGACCAGTACGCCCTTTACGTTTCACCCACCTCAAGGTTCACTTTCGGTTAAAGCAAATTCAGTGCACCCTCAGTACTTTGATTTTGCGAGGTCAGTTTTTTTCGACAAAATTAGCGCCTTATTCACAGAAAAACTGACGCGAATCAACGGCGAAAACTAGAACCAATAGTAAAATTACACTCAATTCGGCCAGGTTAGATTTCCCGCCGACAGGTTCGCGTTTCCTAAAAAATGATGTCATTTTGGCCATCAGTTTCGATGCAAATGAAAATGCTAGGAATATTGAGTCAGGTCAGGGATCTCAGACGTCAAATTTTTAGCCTAACAAAGCAGACTTTTCACGGTTTTCGGTAGTGGTTTTACGGTACGCGGCATTGCGGCCCCAAAACCGATCCCGGCTCGGATGTTTTTCAAAAATCTAACGCAGTAGAGAATTCCGCAACTTTAAATACCAAAATTACACGCCCATCCCATATAAAATAGTTCAGGAGATGCTGACAAAGTTCGACATTTTCCGAAAAAAAATCACCAAAACACGTGCTTACAGATTCCATTGGAAGTTTAATTTTTGCTGGCCAGTTCAAATTAACACGCTATTCATTCGGGGTAGGTACCTACTTATTTCGGTAGTATTGCAAATATGATGAAAAAAGCAAAGATTGCAGGAATTGAAGGAAATGCGCAGGTACCTACCTGAATGGGTACCTACACAACGAATTAGGTTTTAATGCAATAAATACTACGGTAAGGTTGTTTCGATGATACAGAATAATTGAACTTTTTTTAAGTTAATTTTCACGTTCTGTGATGGTTCTACTCAAATTCTATTGTTTTATCATTACAGACCAGTTACATCACAAAACTGAAATAATTACAGAACTCGAACGGAACTTTATAGAACTGAAAATTTACTAGAAAAATTTAAAGAATTGTCAACTTTTTTTTATTAATTATTTTTTTTATTTTTAAGTGTGTTCTATTTGGACATTGTTAAATAAAAAAAAATAATTACGCGTGTTTTAGGTAGGTACTTACTTCCAGGGACTTTTTTCATTTAAAAATCAAAACATGATATTGAATGAATTTATTTATAGTGAAAATTATTTTATGCTCAACAGCATAATGGCGTCGTTTTGGTGAAATATTACAACAAAGTACCTACTTAGTACTTACACTTGCAAAATGAAATACAATACAACTACAATAGTGAGCTCCGGCATAATGAAATTTTGCACTGCTAAACCGTGCAACCGATTGTTATTGTTAATGGACTATTTGTGCGTAAATAAATTAATTATATACAGCGGGTACCCGGCATGCGTTGCGAGGGCACTTTAACTTCGGGGTCAACTAAACCGTAATGGTTCCCTACCAAGTCCCGGGAAACAACATTATAAAATTATGCACTTTATAAAATTATATACAACGGGTACCCGGCATGCGTTGCAAGGCCGCTTTAACCTCGGGGTCAATAAAACTGTAATGTTTCCATCCGAAGTCCTGGGAAACTACATTATAATGCAAGCGCCTGCACTATATAACAGTATATACAACGGGTACCCGGCATGCGTTGCAAGGTCACTGTAACCTCGGGGTCAACTTAATTATAATGGTTCCATCCCAAGTACCGGGAAACTACATTATAATGCAAGCACCTGCACTATATAAAATTATATACAACGGGTACCCGGTATGCGTTGCAAGGCGACTTTAACCTAGGGATCAACTTTACTGTAATGGTTTCATCCCGATTCCCGGGAAATAAAATTGTAATGCAAGCGCCTGCAATTTATAACATAATATACAACGGGTACACGGCATGCGTTGCAAGGTCACTGTAACCTCGGAGTCAACTTAACTGTAATGGTTCCATCCCAATTCCCGGGAAATAATATTTTAAAGCAAGTGCCTGCAATATATAACATGATATACAACGGTTACTCGGCATGCGTTGCAAGGTCACTGTAACCTCGGGATCAACTTAACTGTAATGGTTCCATTCCAATTCCTGGGAAATTACATTTTAATGCAAGCGCTGCACTACATAACATTATATACAACGGGTACCCGGCATGCGTTGCAAGGCCACTGTGAACTCAGGTTTCTTCATATATTTAATTTAACACACACTCCTCCTCGCTTCATCCATGTTCACACGTCAAATCGCATAGTGTCTTAACCCGTCAGTTGCTTCTGCAACGGGCAAAACCTAGTATATATATTAATGCTTGGTTTTGGGGTAGGTCGGGAAAAGCTCACTTTTTCGTCGACGCAAAAACGACCAGTACGCCCTTTGCGTTTCACCCACCTCAAGGTTCACTTTCGGTTGAAGCAAATTCCGAATGAAAACTGTAAGCACTTTTTTTTCGACAAAATGAAATATATACAGGGATTTATTCTCCGATACGAATCGGCGGCGAAAACTAGAAGCTCTACTCGAATCACTCGATTCGGCTCGGTTGTATTTCCCGCCGACAGATAGCGTTTCAAAAAAAAAATGACAAAAAAAGACTTAGCATTTTCCTCAAAGGAAAATGCTAGGTCTATGGTCAAAATCTTAGATGTCAAATTTTTAGCCTAACAAAACGGAACTCTCGGCGGTTTGGGTCGTTGTTTTTCGGAAAACGACATTGCCGCCGAAAAAAACGATTCCGGGCTAGATGTTTTTAAAAAATACGAAAGCCGGAAAGATTCCGCAACTTTTGATAACAATAAAACATACGATTCTCATATAAAATACGTCAGGAGATGCAGACAAAACTCGAAATTTTCCGAAAAAAAATCATCAAAACACGCGCTCACAGATTCCATCGGAAGTTTAAATATTGGTGGCCAGTTAAAATTAACACGTTATTCATTCCGGGTAGGTACCTACTTATTTCGGTAGTATTGCAAATATGATGAAAAAAGCAAAGATTGCCGGAATCTAAGGAAATGCGCAGGTACCTACCTGAATGGGTACCTACACAACGAATTAGGTTTTCATGCAATAAATACTAAGGTAAGGTTATTTCGATGATACTGAATAATTGAACTTTTTTAAGTTAATTTTCACGTTCTGTTTTGGTTCTACTCAAATTCTGTTTTTTATCATTATAGGCCAGTTACATCACAAAACTGAAATAATTACAGAACTCGAACGGAACTTTCTAGAACTGAAAATTTACTTGAAAAATTTTAAGAATTGTCAATTTTTTTTTTATTAATTATTTTTTTTATTTTTAGGTGTGTTCTATTTGGACATTGTTAAATAAAAAAAATAATTACGCGTGTTCTAGGTAGGTACTTACTTGCAGGGACTTTTTTCATTTTAAAATCAAAACATGATATTGAATGAATTTATTTATAGTGAAAATTATTTTATGCTCAACAGCATAATGGCGTCGTTTTGGTGAAATATTACAACAAAGTACCTACTTAGTACTTACACTTGCAAAATGAAATACAATACAACTACAATAGTGAGCTCCGGCATAATGAAATTTTGCACTGCTAAACCGTGCAACCGATTGTTATTGTTATTGTTAATGGACTATTTGTGCGTAAATAAATTAATTATATACAGCGGGTACCCGGCATGCGTTGCGAGGCCACTTTAACTTCGGGGTCAACTAAACCGTAATGGTTCCCTACCAAGTCCCGGGAAACAACATTATAAAATTATGCACTTTATAAAATTATATACAACGGGTACCCGGCATGCGTTGCAAGGCCGCTTTAACCTCGGGGTCAATAAAACTGTAATGTTTCCATCCGAAGTCTTGGGAAACTACATTATAATGCAAGCGCCTGCACTATGTAACATTATATACTACGGGTACCCGGCATGCGTTGCAAGGCCACTTTAACCTCAGGGTCAACTAAACTGTAATGGTTCCATCCCAAGTCCCCGGAAACTACATTATAATGCAAGCGCCTGCACTATATAACATTATATACAACGGGTACCCGGCATGCGTTGCAAGGTCACTGTAACCTAGGGGTCAACTTTACTGTAATGGTTTCATCCCGATTCCCGGGAAATAAAATTTTAATGCAAGCGCCTGCAATTTATAACATAATATACAACGGGTACACGGCATGCGTTGCAAGGTCACTGTAACCTCGGGGTCAACTTAACTGTAATGGTTCCATCCCAATTCCCGGGAAATAATATTTTAAAGCAAGTGCCTGCAATATATAACATGATATACAACGGTTACTCGGCATGCGTTGCAAGGTCACTGTAACCTCGGGATCAACTTAACTGTAATGGTTCCATTCCAATTCCTGGGAAATTACATTTTAATGCAAGCGCTGCACTACATAACATTATATACAACGGGTACCCGGCATGCGTTGCAAGGCCACTGTGAACTCAGGTTTCTTCATATATTTAATTTAACACACACTCCTCCTCGCTTCATCCACGTTCACACGTCAAATCGCATAGTGTCTTAACCCGTCAGTTGCTTCTGCAACGGGCAAAACCAAGTATATATAGTATTGTTTGGTTTTGGGAGAGGTCTTTTTCCGCGCACTTTTTTGTTGACGCAAAAACGACCAGTACGCCCTTAACGTTTCACCCACCTCAAGGTTCACTTTCGGTTGAAGCAAATTCAGACAAGGAAGCCGGGAGTTTTTTTTTTTCGACAAAATGAAATATATACAGGGATTTATTCTCCTATACGAATCGGTGGCGAAAACTAGAAGCTCTACTCGAATCACTCGATCCGGCTCGGTTGTATTTCCCGCCGACAGATGGCGTTTGAAAAAAAAAAATGACGAAAAAACCCGCTTATTTCACAAAGGAAAATGCTAGGACCGTTGACGCAGATCTCAAATGTCAAAGTTTTAGCCTAACAAAACGGAACTCTCGGCGGTTTCGGTCGTTGTTTTTCGGAAAACGACATTACCGCCGAAAAACCGATTCCGGGCTAGATGTTTTTTGAAAATACGATAGCCGGATAGATTCCGCAACTTTTAACACCAATATAACATGCCCATCCCATGTAAAAAAAGTCACGAGATGCTGACAAAACTCGAAATTTTCCGAAAAAAAATCATCAAAATACGCGCTCACAGATTCCATAGGAAGTTTAATTATTGCCGGCCAGTTCAAATTAACACGTTTTTCATTCGGGGTAGGTACCTACTTATTTCGGTAGTCTTGCAAATATGATGAAAAAAGCTAAGATTGCCGGAATCTAAGGAAATGCGCAGGTACCTACCTGAATGGGTACCTACACAACGAATTAGGTTTTAATGCAATAAATACTATGGTAAGGTTGTTTCGATGATACAGAATAAATGAACTTTTTTTAAGTTAATTTTCACGTTCTGTGATGGTTCTACTCAAATTCTATTGTTTTATCATTACAGACCAGTTACATCACAAAACTGAAATAATTACAGAACTCGAACGGAACTTTATAGAACTGAAAATTTACTAGAAAAATTTAAAGAATTGTCAACTTTTTTTTATTAATTATTTTTTTTTATTTTTAAGTGTGTTCTATTTGGACATTGTTAAATAAAAAAAATAATTACGCGTGTTCTAGGTAGGTACTTACTTGCAGGGACTTTTTTCATTTAAAAATCAAAACATGATATTGAATGAATTTATTTATAGTGAAAATTATTTTATGCTCAACAGCATAATGGCGTCGTTTTGGTGAAATATTACAACAAAGTACCTACTTAGTACTTACACTTGCAAAATGAAATACAATACAACTACAATAGTGAGCTCCGGCATAATGAAATTTTGCACTGCTAAACCGTGCAACCGATTGTTATTGTTAATGGACTATTTGTGCGTAAATAAATTAATTATATACAGCGGGTACCCGGCATGCGTTGCGAGGCCACTTTAACTTCGGGGTCAACTAAACCGTAATGGTTCCCTACCAAGTCCCGGGAAACAACATTATAAAATTATGCACTTTATAAAATTATATACAACGGGTACCCGGCATGCGTTGCAAGGCCGCTTTAACCTCGGGGTCAATAAAACTGTAATGTTTCCATCCGAAGTCCTGGGAAACTACATTATAATGCAAGCGCCTGCACTATGTAACATTATATACTACGGGTACCCGGCATGCGTTGCAACTCCACTTTAACCTCAGGGTCAACTAAACTGTAATGGGTCCATCCCAAGTCCCCGGAAACTGCATTATAATGCAAGCGCCTGCACTATATAACATTATATACAACGGGTACCCGGCATGCGTTGCAAGGTCACTGTAACCTCGGGGTCAACTTAATTATAATGGTTCCATCCCAAGTCCCGGGAAACTACATTATAATGCAAGCGCCTGCACTATATAAAATTATATACAACGGGTACCCGGCGTGCGTTGCAAGGCCACTTTAACCTCGGGGTCAATAAAACTGTAATGTTTCCGGTCCAAATCCCGGGACACTGCATTATAATGCAAGCGCCTGCACTATTTAACATTATATATAACGGGTATCTGGCATAAGTAAGTGAAGTTTTACTTCAGTCGTGTGGTCTAAAGCACACTTTTTTAAATTTATTTTCACGTTCTGTGTTATTTTTTCTTCGATCACGATGAAACTTTGGGGATTTCATGTGCGCATCGCCTCAATTCTTTCTGTATAAAATTGAGCTCTGGCATCATGAAATTATGCATTGCTAAACCGTTCATCCGATTGCGATGAAACTTTGGGGATTTGATTGCTGCATCCCTTCGATTCTTTCTGTATAAAATAGTGAGCTTGGGCATCATAAGATTATGCATTGCTAAACCGTTCATCCGATTGCGATGAAACTTTGGGGATTTGATGTGCGCAGGCCGGCAATGGTTTTTGTGTACAACAGTGAGCTCTGGTATCATGAAATTACGCATTGCTAAACCAATTAACTGATTGCAATGAAAATTTGATATTTAACCGATTTATATTTAATTTAACACACACTCCTCCTCGCTTCATCCACGTTCACACGTCAAATCGCATAGTGTTTAAACCCGTTTATTGCTTTTGCAATGGGCCCAGCTAGTATATATAGTATTGTTTGGTTTTGGGATAGGTCAGGGAAAACTCACTTTTTCCGCTCACGCCATTGGTCAGGAAAAGGTCACTTTTGATTTGAGGGGAATAACGACCACTCTGCCCCTCGGGTGGGTGAAACAACAAGGGTCACTTTAGCTTGCGGCCGTTCGTGATGGGTCAAAACTCACTTTCGATTTGAGGGGAAAAGCGACCACTTTGCCCCTCGGGTGGGTGAAACCTCACGGGTCACTTTGGCTTGCGACCGTTTTTAAAATTTGGCAAGCCAAATTGACTTCTCGGCTCATCGAGATTGGCACATCTGTAGATTCACTTTCCCTCAAGGCCGATTAAGGGAGTGTATCTCTTTTTAAATGCATGGAAAAGTTGAGAAAGATATAGCGAAAATCTCCCATACAAAATTGATTTGGCTAGGTACATAAATTTTAAATGTCATTCTTCATTTTTCGTTTGCCCACCGGCCGACTTGCATATGCGATTTCGTCGAAAATATCACGCTTGGAAGCCAAAATTTATTAAAATTACGTCAACGAGAGTTTTTCAAAGGTTAATTGACCGTCGTAATTATCACTTTTCACAAAAACATCGTTGTTATATTCGTTTCAAAACTGACATTTGCGAAAAACCCACGGAAAAGTCATATTTTGAAACTAATGTTTAAAAATAGGTACAATTTTCACGGAGACGCCTGTCGACAGAATCTAAAACTGCAGCTTTTCCTTGGAGAAATTCAAAAATGTGTCGAAATCTAAATTGGAACGTTCGCAGATCCTAGCGCGAAAAAAATGCTGTTGTTCAACGACTTATGGAACATATTTCAAATTGATTGTATTCGTACGAGGGTGATTAATAATCTTTATTAAATTTTCTCGAATCTTGCAACACTAAGCATGGAACATTATTCAAAACCACCGCAAGTTTTCAGCGAGGCCCTGACAGCGTTACCTGACGTAATTTGTATGTAAAATGTTCTAAAACGGGCGCAGGTGTTCGATTTTCAGGCTGTGCTTGAGGTGGTTGAGACAAAGTTTAACGGTTGTGTTGCCATATAAATGAAATATTATTAACCATTTAAATACTAAGTAGGTACTTAATACAAAATTTAATAAAATCAAATAAAATGAGGTGCTTATCCCGATGACCAAATTTGTTTTCCTAAATAATAAAAATAAAATTATAGCGCCATTTTTGTGAAAAAAAAACCCTAGGTTTTGTAAAATAATGGATCCAAAGTATCAGGAGCGCAGAAATTGACCGAGATAATAATATGTTGTTTTAGCTTCATTAAATTATACACGGTTAACCGTTCATCCCATTGCGACGAATCTTTGAGAATTTGATGATGGCATGTCTCCGATTGTGTCTACATACTTCTGTTTGGCAGATTTCTGCTGCTAGGCCCTGTCGGCGGCTTTATACATACGTATGTTTAACTATATGAAAAACTGTAAAATCGGTAGGTACCTGAGAAACTGATATATTATAAAATTATAAAAATAAAATTAAAGCGCCATTTTTGTGAAAAATTGCATTGCACATTCTGTATAAACGTTACAGGGTACCTACCAGGAGCGCAGAAATTGAATGAGGAATATTTAACTGTATGAAAAACTATAAAATCGTTAGGTGCCTGAGAAACTGATATAGGTATTATAAATGAATCGCCGATATGCAAGTACGCCCATAACTTTCGAATGCATGCACCGAATTGGATAATTATTTTTGTTTTGTGTTTGTAATTGTTAGGATAAGGTTTTTATTGATCTTCTGGTGAGCACTGGCATTATGAAATTTGTATAAAATGGTTGCCGAAATGTTTGCACGCGCATAACTTTCGAACGGATGCATCGAATTGAATAATTGTTTTTTGGTGGGTTCGTTACTGTTAGGACAAGGTTTTGCATAAAAATACCGGTGAGATCTGCCATAATGAAATTTGTATAAAAATGAATTGCCGAAATGTATATATGCGTATAACTTTCGAACGAATGCACCGAATCTGAAAATTCTTTTTTTATTGTTTTCGTTACTGATAGGACAAGGTTTCTGTAAAACTACTGGTAAGCTCTGGCATTATGAAATTTGCATAAAAATCAATCGTCGAAATGTATGTACGCGTATAACTTCCGAAAGACTGCACAAAATTGAATATTTTTTTTTTGTTATGTTTGTTTATTGGCTGGTGAGCTCTGGCATTACGAAATTTGCATAAAAATATTTCAATAGGTGGCACGCGAGCTGTTTGAAAACCAAATGTAACGGCAATGAAATAATGAGCGCGGGAGGGGGGAAAAAACCACGGAGGGGGGAGGGTAATCTGGGAAGGGGGAGGGGAACCCGGGAGGGGTTTTGCGGTATGGAGGAAGGGGGGGGGGGGGGGGGGTAGAGTACGCTATGAAAGAATATTTTTTCTGTTCTTTTTTTTACTCGAATAAAACAAAATTTTAAAAGGATAAATACCAGGAGTGCAGAACTAAGCAAGGGAAAATATATTAAGAACATGTTTTTTTCAATTATTTCTGGCTTTTTGGGAAAGGTGAATTTATATGCATTTAATTTTTTTTTTTTACATGAGCTCCGCACAGGAGGCCGTGGGGAAAATAATTTCCCTCAGGTCCTATGTCATCTTTGGGGATGCTGTGTGGAGGATTTTTTTTAAGGAAAGGAAGGAGATGAGAGTTCTGTGAAGGAAAAGGGTTTAAGGGGTGGGTAGGAATCTGGGGTTCAGTGTGTCCTGGACATCCGCCTCCAAGACCTAGACAGACCTCACCCCATGAACCCGGACACCCCTACTAAATCACCAAACGTAGCGAACCACTTGAGGTGACCTATGGCAGAGAAGTTGGTTATCCAATAAAGGACAACTTTGGGGATTTGTATTTCTACATTACATTATATACAACGGGTACCTGGCATGCGTTGCAACAACACTGTAACCTCGGGGTCAACTTAACTGTAATGGTTCCATTCCAAGTTCCGGGAAACTACATTATAATTCAAGCGCCTTGCAAACGCATGCACTGTATTATAACATTATATACAACGGGTACCCGGCATGCGTTGCAACATTACTGTAATCTCGGGGTCAACTTAACTGTAATGGTTCCATTCCAAGTTCCGGAAAACTACATTATAATGCAAGAGCCTTACAAACGCCTGCTTTATATTATAACATTATATACAAAGGGTACCCGGCATGCGTTGCAAGATCACTGTAACCTCGGGGTCAACTTAACTGTAATGGTTCCATTCCAAGTTCCTGGAAACTACATTATAATACAAGCGCCTTGCAAACGCCTGCTTTATATTATAACATTATATACAAAGGGTACCCGGCATGCGTTGCAACATCGCTGTAACCTCGGGGTCAACTTAACTGTAATGGTTCCATTCCAAGTTCCGGGAAACTACATTATAATTCAAGCGCCTTGCAAACGCATGCAATGTATTATAACATTATATACAACGGGTACCCGGCATGCGTTGCAACATCACTGTAATCTCGGGGTCAACTTAACTGTAATGGTTCCATTCCAAGTTCCGGGAAACTACATTATAATGCAAGCGCCTTGCAAACGCCTGCTTTATATTATAACATTATATACAAAGGGTACCCGGCATGCGTAGCAAGATCGCTGTAACCTCGGGGTCAACTTAACTGTAATGGTTCCATTCTAAGTTCCGAGAAACTACATTATAATACAAGCGCCTTGCAAACGCCTGTTTTATATTATAACATTATATACAAAGGGTTCCCGGCATGCGTTGCAACATCACTGTAACCTCGGGATCAACTTAACTGTATTCCATTCCAAGTTCAGGGAAACTACATTATTATGCAAGCGCCTTGCAAATGCCTGCACTATATTATAACATTATATACAACGGGTACCCGGCATGCGTTGCAAAGTCACTGTAACCTCAGGTTTCTTCATATAATTAATTTAACACACACTCCTCCTCGCTTCATCCACATTCACACGCAAATCGCAAAGTGTTTTAACCCGTCAGTTGCTTCTGCAACGGGCAAAACCTAGTATATAGTATTGTTTGGTTTTGGGAAAGGTCTTTTTCCGCGCACTTTTTTGTTGACGCAAAAACGACCAGTACGCCGTTTGCGTTTCACCCACCTCAAGGTTCACTTTCGGTTGAAGCAAATTCGGAATGAAAACTGTAAGCAAATTTTTTAATGACAAAATAAAATATATACAGGGGTTTATTCTCCGATACGAATCGGCGGCGAAAACTAGAAGCTCTGCTCGAATCACTCGATTCGGCTCGGTCATATTTCCCGCCGACAGATGGCGTTGGTAAAAAAAAAATGACGAAAAAACCCCTTAATTTCACAAAGGAAAATGCTAGGACCGTTGACGCAGATCTCAAATGTCAAAGTTTTAGCCTAACAAAACGGAACTCTCGGCGGTTTGGGTCGTTGTTTTTCGGAAAACCACATTGCCGCCGAAAAACCGATTCCGGGCTAGATGTTTTTTAAAAATACGATAGCCTGAGAGATTCCGCAACTTTTAATAACAATAAAACATACGATTCTCATATAAAATATGTCAGGAGATCCTGACAAAACTCGAAATTTTCCGAAAAAAAATCATCAAAACACGTGCTCACAGATTCCATCGGAAGTTTAATTATTGCTGGCCAGTTCAAATTAACACGTTTTTCATTCGGGGTAGGTACCTACTTACTTCGGTAGTATTGCAAATATGATGAAAAAAGCAAAGATTGCCGGAATCTAAGGAAATGCGCAGGTACCTACCTGAATGGGTACCTACACAACGAATTAGGTTTTAATGCAATAAATACTAAGGTAAGGTTGTTTCGATGATACTAAATAATTCAAATTTTTTTTTTAAAGTTAATTTTCACGTTCTGTGTTGGTTCTACTCAAGTTCTGTTTTTTCTCCATAAAGGCCAGTTACATCACAAAACTGAAATAATTACGGAACTTTCTAGAACTGAAAATTGACAAGAAAAATTTGTAAAATTGTCAATTATTTTTTTTAAACAACCCAGCCTTATTATTTTTATGTTATGTTATTTTTAAATGTGCAGATTATCTATTTGGATATTGTGAAGTAACAAAAAAATATATATATTACGCTGTTCTAGGTAGGTACTTTCTTGCAGGGACTTTTTTCCTTTAAAAATAAAACATGATATTGAATAAAATTATTTGTGCTGAAAAGAAGTTTTTATAAAATTATTTTATGCTCAACAACATAATGGCGTCGTTTTGGTGAAATATTACAACAAAGTACCTACTTAGTACTTACAATACAACTACAAATAGTGAGCTCTGGTATCATGAAATTATGCATTGCTAAACCGTTCATCCGATTGCGACGAAATTTTGGGGGAGCGGTCGACTACCTGTTCCCTTTGTAGGCGCTCATTCCTCGCTTCATCCGCATTCAGACATCGTTTTTTTCGAAGGAGAGAAGAGTTCTGGGAAGGAAAAGGGTTTAAGGGGTGGGTAGGAATCTGGGCTTCAGTGTGTCCTGATCATCAGACCTAGACACACCTCATCCCATGAACCCGGGCACCCCTGCTAAATCACTAAGCGTAGCGAGTCACCTAGGGTGACCTATGGCAGAGGTGTTGGTTAAAAAAGAGGGGGGATGAAAACCAGGGAGGGGGGAAGGTAACCTGAGAAGGGGGAGGGGAACCCGGGAGGGGGTTTTGCGGGATGAAGGAAGGGGGGGGGGGGAGTAGAGTACGCTATGAAAGAATATTTTTTCTGTTCTTTTTTTAATCGAATAAAACGAAATTTTAAAAGGATAAATGCCAGGAGTGCAGAACTAAGAAAGGGAAAATATATAAAGAACATGTTTTTTTTCAATTATTTCTGGCTTTTTGGGAAAGGTGAATTTATATGCATTTAATTTTTTTTTTACATGAGCTCCGCACAGGAGGCCGTGGGGAAAATAATTTCCCTCAGGTCCTATGTCATCTTTGGGGATGCTGTGTGGATGATTTTTTTTAGGAAAGGAAGGAGATGAGAGTTTTGGAAAGGAAAAGGGTTTAAGGGGTGGGTAGGAATCTGGGGTTCAGTGTGTCCTGGGCATCCGCCTCCAAGACCTAGGCAGACCTCACCCCATAAACCCGGGCACCCCTACTAAATCACCAAACGTAGCGAACCACTTGAGGTGACCTATGGCAGAGGTGTTGGTTATCCAATAAAGGTCAACTTTGGGGATTTGTATTTCTACATGACACTATATACAACGGGTACCCGGCATGCGTTGCAACAACATTGTAACCTCGGGGTCAACTTAAATGTAATGGTTCCATTCCAAGTTCCGGGAAACTACATTATAATTCAAGCGCCTTGCAAACGCATGCAATGTATTATAACATTATATACAACGGGTACCCGGCATGCGTTGCAACATCACTGTAATCTCGGGGTCAACTTAACTGTAATGGTTCCATTCCAAGTTCCGGGAAACTACATTATAATGCAAGCGCCTTGCAAACGCCTGCTTTATATTATAACATTATATACAAAGGGTACCCGGCATGCGTTGCAAGATCGCTGTAACCTCGGGGTCAACTTAACTGTAATGGTTCCATTCTAAGTTCCGAGAAACTACATTATAATACAAGCGACTTGCAAACGCCTGTTTTATATTATAACATTATATACAAAGGGTTCCCGGCATGCGTTGCAACATCACTGTAACCTCGGGATCAACTTAACTGTATTCCATTCCAAGTTCAGGGAAACTACATTATTATGCAAGCGCCTTGCAAATGCCTGCACTATATTATAACATTATATACAACGGGTACCCGGCATGCGTTGCAAAGTCACTGTAACCTCAGGTTTCTTCATATAACTAATTTAACACACACTCCTCCTCGCTTCATCCACATTCACACGCAAATCGCAAAGTGTTTTAACCCGTCAGTTGCTTCTGCAACGGGCAAAACCTAGTATATATAGTATTGTTTGGTTTTGGGATAGGTCAGGGAAAACTCACTTTTTCCGCTCACGCCATTGGTCAGGAAAAGGTCACTTTTGATTTGAGGGGAATAACGACCACTCTGCCCCTCGGGTGGGTGAAACAACAAGGGTCACTTTAGCTTGCGGCCGTTCGTGATGGGTCAAAACTCACTTTCGATTTGAGGGGAAAAGCGACCACTTTGCCCCTCGGGTGGGTGAAACCTCACGGGTCACTTTGGCTTGCGACCGTTTTTAAAATTTGGCAAGCCAAATTGACTTCTCGGCTCATCGAGATTGGCACATCTGTAGATTCACTTTCCCTCAAGGCCGATTAAGGGAGTGTATCTCTTTTTAAATGCATGGAAAAGTTGAGAAAGATATAGCGAAAATCTCCCATACAAAATTGATTTGGCTAGGTACATAAATTTTAAATGTCATTCTTCATTTTTCGTTTGCCCACCGGCCGACTTGCATATGCGATTTCGTCGAAAATATCACGCTTGGAAGCCAAAATTTATTAAAATTACGTCAACGAGAGTTTTTCAAAGGTTAATTGACCGTCGTAATTATCACTTTTCACAAAAACATCGTCGTAATATTTGTTGGAAAACTGACATTTGCGAAAAACCCACGGAAAAGTCATATTTTGAAACTAATGTTTAAAAATAGGTACAATTTTCACGGAGACGCCTGTCGACAGAATCTAAAACTGCAGCTTTTCCTTGGAGAAATTCAAAAATGTGTCGAAATCTAAATTGGAACGTTCGCAGATCCTAGCGCGAAAAAAATGCTGTTGTTCAACGACTTATGGAACATGTTTCAAATTGATTGTATTCGTACGAGGGTGATTAATAATCTTTATTAAATTTTCTCGAATCTTGCAACACTAAGCATGGAACATTATTCAAAACCACCGCAAGTTTTCAGCGAGGCCCTGACAGCGTTACCTGACGTAATTTGTATGTAAAATGTTCTAAAACGGGCGCAGGTGTTCGATTTTCAGGCTGTGCTTGAGGTGGTTGAGACAAAGTTTAACGGTTGTGTTGCCATATAAATGAAATATTATTAACCATTTAAATACTAAGTAGGTACTTAATACAAAATTTAATAAAATCAAATAAAATGAGGTGCTTATCCCGATGACCAAATTTGTTTTCCTAAATAATAAAAAAAAAATTATAGCGCCATTTTTGTGAAAAAAAACCCTAGGTTTTGTAAAATAATGGATCCAAAGTATCAGGAGCGCAGAAATTGACCGAGATAATAATATGTTGTTTTAGCTTCATTAAATTATACACGGTTAACCGTTCATCCCATTGCGACGAATCTTTGAGAATTTGATGATGGCATGTCTCCGATTGTGTCTACATACTTCTGTTTGGCAGATTTCTGCTGCTAGGCCCTGTCGGCGGCTTTATACATACGTATGTTTAACTATATGAAAAACTGTAAAATCGGTAGGTACCTGAGAAACTGATATATTATAAAATTATAAAAATAAAATTAAAGCGCCATTTTTGTGAAAAATTGCATTGCACATTCTGTATAAACGTTACAGGGTACCTACCAGGAGCGCAGAAATTGACTGAGGTATATTTAACTGTATGAAAAACTATAAAATCGTTAGGTACCTGAGAAACTGATATATTATAAATGAATCGCCGATATGCAAGTACGCCCATAACTTTCGAATGCATGCACCGAATTGGATAATTATTTTTGTTTTGTGTTTGTAATTGTTAGGATAAGGTTTTTATTGATCTTCTGGTGAGCACTGGCATTATGAAATTTGTATAAAATGGTTGCCGAAATGTTTGCACGCGCATAACTTTCGAACGGATGCATCGAATTGAATAATTGTTTTTTTGGTGGGTTCGTTACTGTTAGGACAAGGTTTTGCATAAAAATACCGGTGAGATCTGCCATAATGAAATTTGTATAAAAATGAATTGCCGAAATGTATATATGCGTATAACTTTCGAACGAATACACCGAATCTGAACATTCTTTTTTTATTGTTTTCGTTACTGATAGGACAAGGTTTCTATAAAACTACTGGTAAGCTCTGGCATTATGAAATTTGCATAAAAATCAATCGTCGAAATGTATGTACGCGTATAACTTCCGAAAGACTGCAAAAAATTGAATTTTTTTTTGTTATGTTTGTTTATTGGCTGGTGAGCTCTGGCATTACGAAATTTGCATAAAAATATTTCAATAGGTGGCACGCGAGCTGTTTGAAAACCAAATGTAACGGCAATGAAATAATGAGCGCGGGAGGGGGGGAAAAAACCACGGAGGGGGGAGGGTAATCTGGGAAGGGGGAGGGGAACCCGGGAGGGGTTTTGCGGGATGGAGGAAGGGGGGGGGGGGTAGAGTACGCTATGAAAGAATATTTTTTCTGTTCTTTTTTTTACTCGAATAAAACAAAATTTTAAAAGGATAAATACCAGGAGTGCAGAACTAAGCAAGGGAAAATATATTAAGAACATGATTTTTTCAATTATTTCTGGCTTTTTGGGAAAGGTGAATTTATATGCATTTAATTTTTTTTTTTTACATGAGCTCCGCACAGGAGGCCGTGGGGAAAATAATTTCCCTCAGGTCCTATGTCATCTTTGGGGATGCTGTGTGGAGGATTTTTTTTAAGGAAAGGAAGGAGATGAGAGTTCTGGGAAGGAAAAGGGTTTAAGGGGTGGGTAGGAATCTGGGGTTCAGTGTGTCCTGGACATCCGCCTCCAAGACCTAGACAGACCTCACCCCATGAACCCGGACACCCCTACTAAATCACCAAACGTAGCGAACCACTTGAGGTGACCTATGGCAGAGAAGTTGGTTATCCAATAAAGGACAACTTTGGGGATTTGTATTTCTACATTACATTATATACAACGGGTACCTGGCATGCGTTGCAACAACACTGTAACCTCGGGGTCAACTTAACTGTAATGGTTCCATTCCAAGTTCCGGGAAACTACATTATAATTCAAGCGCCTTGCAAACGCATGCACTGTATTATAACATTATATACAACGGGTACCCGGCATGCGTTGCAACATTACTGTAATCTCGGGGTCAACTTAACTGTAATGGTTCCATTCCAAGTTCCGGAAAACTACATTATAATGCAAGCGCCTTACAAACGCCTGCTTTATATTATAACATTATATACAAAGGGTACCCGGCATGCGTTGCAAGATCACTGTAACCTCGGGGTCAACTTAACTGTAATGGTTCCATTCCAAGTTCCTGGAAACTACATTATAATACAAGCGCCTTGCAAACGCCTGCTTTATATTATAACATTATATACAAAGGGTACCCGGCATGCGTTGCAACATCGCTGTAACCTCGGGGTCAACTTAACTGTAATGGTTCCATTCCAAGTTCCGGGAAACTACATTATAATTCAAGCGCCTTGCAAACGCATGCAACGTATTATAACATTATATACAACGGGTACCCGGCATGCGTTGCAACATCACTGTAATCTCGGGGTCAACTTAACTGTAATGGTTCCATTCCAAGTTCCGGGAAACTACATTATAATGCAAGCGCCTTGCAAACGCCTGCTTTATATTATAACATTATATACAAAGGGTACCCGGCATGCGTTGCAAGATCGCTGTAACCTCGGGGTCAACTTAACTGTAATGGTTCCATTCTAAGTTCCGAGAAACTACATTATAATACAAGCGCCTTGCAAACGCCTGTTTTATATTATAACATTATATACAAAGGGTTCCCGGCATGCGTTGCAACATCACTGTAACCTCGGGATCAACTTAACTGTATTCCATTCCAAGTTCAGGGAAACTACATTATTATGCAAGCGCCTTGCAAATGCCTGCACTATATTATAACATTATATACAACGGGTACCCGGCATGCGTTGCAAAGTCACTGTAACCTCAGGTTTCTTCATATAATTAATTTAACACACACTCCTCCTCGCTTAATCCACATTCACACGCAAATCGCAAAGTGTTTTAACCCGTCAGTTGCTTCTGCAACAGGCAAAACCTAGTATATATAGTATTGTTCACTTTGGAGACCCCTCACTTTTTTTGCCGCGCTAAAAACGACCACTCTGCCCTTTACGTTTCAACCACCTTAAGGGTCACTTTCGCTCGAAGCGGATTCAGACAGGGTCGTGTCCCGATTGAGGACCAGATTTCATACAAAAAAGATGATGCAGGATTAACAGCGCACCCAACGGCGAAAACTACAATTAGATCTCTCACCGACGAAGAAATTCGGCCTCAGTTATATTTTCTGCCGACAGGTTCACCCGTTAAAAAATGTCGAATATTTCAGTGCGTCAGAAAAGTTCACCTCCCATACAAAACTGTATTTGCTAGGCATTTATTAATTTTACGGCTTTATTGAAAATAACGTAGAAAAATTGACATTTTAAAGGCTCTTTGCGGGAACGCAGATTACAGCGTAAAAAAATATTTTGACCGAGATGTTTTTCAATAAATTGTAAAAATACAAGTTTTAGAAACTTTTAAAGTTGCGACATGTACCGCATTCCATTCAAAATATTACACTATATTGCATTAAAGATTGAAATTTTTCTGACATTTGCTGAAATCGATCTATCATCGACAATGCATAATTTTCCAGCCAGTTAATATGAACTCGAGGTAGGTACCTACTGGCGATTAAAATATGAAGGATTTGCACGTAGAAAATAAACAGTAGTTAATGCAGCATTCATATTATCCGAGGTTTTGTGAAACCAAATCAGAGTACTTACGTAGGTACTTAATTCCATTGAAAATCAAATAAGTAGGTAATGCAGCGTTGATATTATATTTATAACGCGGTAGGTACCTACCGTTCTATTGAATTATTGCTAATGCGCTAAGTATTTATTGAGAAAACGCGTAGGTAAGGTAGGTACCGGCTTATATGAGGATATTCTTTCCTTTAAATGTTAAATCGAAAATTCATGATATGAAATGAAAAAAATCACCCAAGATCGTCACTTTTTGAAATATGTAGGTACACGGAGGTTGCTTCTGGACAACCTCTGCTGGTAGGAACGTTATTTTTAAATTAGTTAAGTTTATTTTCACGTAATTTGTGAGTTTTATTTATTCAAACATCAAAACTTATTATATTTATTATTATTTATTTATACTTTTTATTTCAAAACAGAAATAATTACGGAACTTGAATAGAATTTGAACAGAACTTTCACAGAACGTTTAAATTAACTTGAAAAATTGGAGATTTTTAAATATTGTTTTGAACAACCCAGCCTAAATATATTTCTTTTTTTTTACGTATGTGCAGGTAACTCTAAACATTAGTACCATATAATTTTTTTCAAAAATGTTAAATTTATATAGCGCTTTTTTGTATATTGCATTTTTATGATAATCATTCAATATGGGATTGGTACCGCCGCCCCGGGAACAATTCATTGGTTTTTATATAAAATAATGAGCTTTGACATCACGAAATTATGCATTGCTAAACTGTTCATCCGATTGCGAGGAAACTTTGGGGACACTATGTGCGTATCCCTTCGATTCTTTCTGTATAAAATGGTGAGCTCTGGCTCTGGCTTCTCTGACTTTGGGGATTTGATTTTTTTTTTACATGAATCCCGCACAAGAGTCCCAACTGCTCCCGTCTGGAGCCAGTGGGACTATGGCGTCCCCAATTGGGGTATGTTGTGAGGCTGAAGGCAGTGGGGAGGGGAAGGAGATAGGAAAGAGGAAGGTGGGGAAGTACCTGGCTATTCAGATCTGGTCACCAAACACGGCAGAAGCCATTTCAAGTAACGTTTCAATTCTGAATGGTGGTCTTACACCAGGGCGATACTGAGAGTATCTTCCACTATGATGTGTGCATTCCCTCGATTATTTTTTTTAATATAAAATAGTGAGCTCTGGCGTCATGAAATTATGCATTGCTAAACCGTTCATCCGATTGCGATGAAACATTGGGGATTTGATGTGTGCATGCCCGCAATGATTTTTGTATGCAATAGTGAGCTCTGGCATAATGAAATAACGCATTGCTAAACCGTTCATCCGATTGCGATGAAACATTGGGGATTTGATGTGTGCATGCCCGCAATGGTTTTTGTATGCAATAGTGAGCTCTGGCATAATGAAATTACGCATTGCTAAACCGTTCATCCGATTGCGATGAAACATTGGGGATTTGATGTGTGCATGCCCGCAATGGTTTTTGTATGCAATAGTGAGCTCTGGCATAATGAAATTACGCATTGCTAAACCGTTCATCCGATTGCGATGAAACTTTTGGGATTTGATGTGCAGTCGAGTTTGAATCCAGACAGTTTGAATCCAGTCGATTCATTCTATATAAAATAATGAGCTCTGGCATCATGAAATTATGCATTGCTAAACTGTTCGTCAACTACCTGTTCCCTTTGTAGGCGCTCACTCCTCGCTTCATCCGCATTCAAACATCGTTTTTTCTTCATATATTTAATTTAACACACACTCCTCGCTTCATCCACGTTCACACGTCAAATCGCATGTGTTTTAACCCTTTAGTTGCATCTGCAACGGGCTAAAGCTAGTTTTTAGTATTAATGACTCTATCTTGAATGGCAAGCATAAATCCTTCTATTTCTGCGCTCAACTCTCCAATACTCAACCATTTGTTTGACGAAAGTTTGTCAACATACGTTTGGTTGAGATAATTGAAGTGTTTTGCGTAAATAATTTTATTTGACCAGGAATCTAATAATTCCTGATTAGTATTTATAAGAATGTTGGCATTCTCGTCATATAAATTTAAAGGTGTAATATTTCTATCTGCCTTGCAAATTATTTTGTGCATTTCTGAGCTATTAGCTTTCCTTTAATTTTTATTTTAAATTAATTTTTTCAAATTTTATTACGCACCAGATTTAAATGTCCGGGTTAAATTTTCCCCCAAAAAAAAAAAAAAAAAGAAGGAAAACTAAACCCTTTCATACACTTCCCCAAATGATCATCTAGTGAATCCACGTTATGCAATTGCACTATATAAGTATTATAAATACAAAACAATACAAGAACATGTCAACCCACTAGAGACCAAATGGGAATATAATTCACCGACTCCAGATATTTTCATATCAGAGGGTTCGGCTCTGTGGCATTTCTAATTGAACCTATAAATCCTACTGATCCCTCAATATAAATATTTAAAAAATCTTTTGTAATCCTACATGTATTTAAAATTACTGCTTTTTGCATTTTTATATACAAATTCTTTGACAAATCTAATATGCTTAAATTTTGAATCAGATTCCTAGGTATAATGCCAGTGGCCGAAATAACAAATGGTAATATTTTTATAGTCCGAGAATGCCAAATTCTTTTAATCTCATTTCCTAAATCTGTGTATTTTCTAATTTTTTCAGAAACAGTTTTTTGAATATTACAGGAATTTGGAATAGCTACATCAATGATATAAGTTATTTTTTTAATTTTGTCATGTAAAACTATATCAGGTCTATTATGACTAATTGTTCTGTCTGTTAGTATAGTTTTATCATAATATAGTTTATAAAATTCATTTTCTATAAATGAATTTGGTTCATATTCATAATAAGGTACTACATTACGGCAATCAATCAAGTTATGTTTAATTACCAAACTTTGGTGAATTATTTTTAAAACCTGATTGTGCCTAAATGTATACTCGGAAGGCGCTAATATAGAACATCCCGATATAATATGTTCTATAGTTTCGGGAAAAGCCAAACATTTTCTACATAAATCATCAATTTGATTTATATCTTTGATTATATGCTTTCTATAATTTTTAGTATTAATGACTCTATCTTGAATGGCAAGCATAAATCCTTCTATTTCTGCGCTCAACTCTCCAATACTCAACCATTTGTTTGACGAAAGTTTGTCAACATACGTTTGGTTGAGATAATTGAAGTGTTTTGCGTGAATAATTTTATTTGACCAGGAATCTAATAATTCCTGATTAGTATTTATAAGAATGTTGGCATTCTCGTCATATAAATTTAAAGGTGTAATATTTCTATCTGCCTTGCAAATTATTTTGTGCATTTCTGAGCTATTAGCTTTCCTTTAATTTTTATTTTAAATTAATTTTTTCAAATTTTATTACGCACCAGATTTAAATGAAGGAAAAACTAAACCCTTTCATACACTTCCCCAAATGATCATCTAGTGAATCCACGTTATGCAATTGCACTATATAAGTATTATAAATACAAAACAATACAAGAACAACATGTCAACCCACTAGAGACCAAATGGGAATATAATTCACCGACTCCAGATATTTTCATATCAGAGGGTTCGGCTCTGTGGCATTTCTAATTGAACCTATAAATCCTACTGATCCCTCAATATAAATATTTAAAAAATCTCTTGTAATCCTACATGTATTTAAAATTACTGCTTTTTGCATTTTTATATACAAATTCTTTGACAAATCTAATATGCTTAAATTTTGAATCAGATTCCTAGGTATTATGCCAGTGGCCGAAATAACAAATGGTAATATTTTTATAGTCCGAGAATGCCAAATTCTTTTAATCTCATTTCCTAAATCTGTGTATTTTCTAATTTTTTCAGAAACAGTTTTTTGAATATTACAGGAATTTGGAATAGCTACATCAATGATATAAGTTATTTTTTTAATTTTGTCATGTAAAACTATATCAGGTCTATTATGACTAATTGTTCTGTCTGTTAGTATAGTTTTATCATAATATATTTTATAAAATTCATTTTCTATAAATGAATTTGGTTCATATTCATAATAAGGTACTACATTACGGCAATCAATCAAGTTATGTTTAATTACCAAACTTTGGTGAATTATTTTTAAAACCTGATTGTGCCTAAATGTATACTCGGAAGGCGCTAATATAGAACATCCCTATATAATATGTTCTATAGTTTCGGGAAAAGCCAAACATTTTCTACATAAATCATCAATTTGATTTATATCTTTGATTATATGCTTTCTATAATTTTTAGTATTAATGACTCTATCTTGAATGGCAAGCATAAATCCTTCTATTTCTGCGCTCAACTCTCCAATACTCAACCATTTGTTTGACGAAAGTTTGTCAACATACGTTTGGTTGAGATAATTGAAGTGTTTTGCGTGAATAATTTTATTTGACCAGGAATCTAATAATTCCTGGTTAGTATTTATAAGAATGTTGGCATTCTCGTCATATAAATTTAAAGGTGTAATATTTCTATCTGCCTTGCAAATTATTTTGTGCATTTCTGAGCTATTAGCTTTCCTATGGAAAAAATTTCTAAGCATTTCTACCTGATTGTGTTTCAAAGATGTTATTTTGACTACACCTCTACCTCCTAAATTTCTAGGTAAATTAATTCGTTCTATAGCTGAATTTGGATGATGGCAATTAAATTTTGTTAACGTAGTTCTAATTAATCGTTCTAAACTATCTAAATCTGTATTGGACCATTTAATTATGCCAAATGAGTACGTTAGTAGAGGTATTGCCCAAGTATTTATTGCTTTTACTAAATTTTTAGCAGATAGATTGCATTTTAAAATTTTTCTGATCCTAGTTTGAAATTTAATCCTAATATCATTTTTAATACTAGTGTGATCTAATCTATTCGATTGCGGGTATCCTAAATATTTATAAACCTCATCCCCTTTCATACTTTGAATTTTGAAATTTCTAAATATACCCTCGTCTCCATCTACAATTTTGCCTTTCTCTATATGGATAGTTTTACATTTATCTAAACCAAAAGTCATTTTAATATCATCTGAAAAAATTTTAACTACCTTAATCATTTTCTCTAAATTTGATTCAGAATTTGAAAATAATTTTATATCATCCATATATAATAGATGTGAAACTATTATAATTATTTAATTATTATTATTATTACTTTATTATTATTATTATTCAATGATTTTTTTATTGTTCCATCTTAAAATAAGTGAACAAAATTGTAATGTCCTTTATTGTAGAATAATTTTTAGGTTAAGAATTATGTATTAATGTTTTGTTTCCAATTTTTTCTGGCTTTCACCTTTTAAGGATATTCTAGGTCATCATTTAAAATTACAGAGAAAGAAAATGTTAATTTATACATTAATTTTATTAATTAATTCAGAATTATATGGAAGATTAGAGTCGAGTTCAGACTTAGAAGAGATGAGATGTTGAATGAAAGGGTGGCAATTTTAAATAACATTAGATAGAAAATAGGATATTTATTTAGAGAGAAACAACCAAAAAATGTGAGATCTAAAGTTTCCTCATCTAGACCACAGAATGTACAATCTGGGGAGTCAAGGACGTGAATTTAAAAAAGGTGAGAAGGAATGGAACAATGTCCGATTCTCATTCGAATAAATGAGAAAATTTCTTTTTTGTGAAAATGGGCTAGAGCATATATGTAGGAGGTTTTGTTCCGAGTCGACGAGTGCTGGAGGTGAACTGGCCGCTGGTGCCTTCCATTTATGGTGCCAGAACATGTATTGTGTAATAAATACTAAGGCGTTTGGTAATTTTGGACTATGTAGTGTTGCAAGTGATCATCTCAATTGGTTTAATTATATCACCTTATTAATTCAATTTACTCAATTTGCTGCGGTTTTTCAATTTTATGGAATCTTAAGTCGTTAAAAGTTTTATGAAATACCTTAGTGAAAGTGTTGTATTTGTAACGTGCTGTTTAGACGCATAATATTTCACCTTTGACAAATCGACGTAATTTGAATAGTGTTTCCGAAAGTTATGGTCTGATATTGGTTCCTCGAAATGTCGAAGTGTTAAAGTTTGCATTCCGCGTGTTTATTTCACATTTCCGTCTCGTAATAATCCAAAAAGAATAATTGAAAATACTAAATGCCGTAAGTCAATTTGAGGAGATTGCTGTTGTGATATCATATTGACGACCGGCGCGTCTTGACTCGCACACCGAAGGTCGTGGGATCGAATCCCGGTGTGGCAAATAAATTTTATTTGATTAATTTGTGTTATTCACAATTTATTCATTTAAAATAATATATAGTATATTTGCGGCACGTTCTAGAGTGGAAGATACTCTCAGTATCGCCCTGGTGTAAGACCACCATTCAGAATTTGTGAAATGCTATGTTTCATCTACTTTTTTTTTTCTTTTAAACATATTCTTTATATAACACATTTGATATAATAGTATTTTAGGTTGATGATTGCAAAATACGTTAATAATAGACAACATGGTTTATATTATCGTAAATTATGAGATGCATAAGATATATTTTTTTGTTTAAAAATGTGTGATTTTGATGAAGTTACACTGCACAATGATGATGGATACCTTTTGGTTTGACGTTAATGGAAACACCTGTCAAGGCTTTGTTTCATTAAAAATCAACTTGTATTAAAAACTAGTTTTTTTACAGCCCATCACTACAGTCCATCTCTTGGGCCGGTAAGTACCCAATTTTAGAGAAATACGTAATAATAATAATAATAATAAAACGTTTATTCATCAATAGATTTTTTGATAATATTACACATTTTGCTCTTTATCATTGATTCTATTGTTGAAAAGGTCACTGCTCAGCTACAATTCAGGATTTCTCCTGGAATGCAGCTGGTTTTCAGCAGTGCCTCCTAAGTAAGGGTGCGCGTTATTGACAACGAGTCTATCTGCCAGGATTCAGCTAGTTTGGTTGTCGGGAAATGGGTTAGTTTCCACTTCAAAAATTGCATTTATTTAAAAAACCGTTATCGAAATTCAATTAGATTTTTTTTTAAAGCCACTGCTTTATTAAATATTTCATATTTTTGTGGAAACTTTCACCTACGATACAAAGTATTAAAGTTTACATTGCGCATGTTTATTTCACATTTATCCATCGCGTTATAATCTAAAACGAATAACTGAAAACGCTAACAGTCGTAAGTAAATTTATTGACATTGATGTTAAGATATCAAATGCCATATTTCATCAAGTTTACATAACACGTTTGATGCAATAATATTGTACATCGATGATTGCAAAATACTCGACCCTCGATAATCAAGGTGCTGTACCGACATCGGTTCCTCACTGCGGTTTTTAAATGAAAAGGCTGAGGATCCGGCATCGGGATGTATTCCAATTCTTACGATGGCTTGAAGTTAACAAAGCTATCGGGCCTGACGGAATGCCCGGGTATTGCAGAGGTGCGCTGCAGAAATAGTTCCAGTTTTGACGAATCTCTTCAAAATTTCCCTGAAAACTGGCTCTGTACCCTCTGGTTGGAATAAAGCGGTCATCCATCCTATTCCAAAGAAGGGTGAACGCTTCAACTCGACCAACTACCGCCCAACTAATAATAATATACTTGGGGATAATATTTAACACAAAATTATCATTTATCTCCCACATTAATAATATAACCACTAAAGCGATGCAAATGCTGGGTTTCATTTTAAGAACTTCAAAAGATTTCAAAAATTTAAAAACTTTAAACATATTATATTCATCCATTGTCAGAAGTCATTTAGAATTCAACTCAACCATTTGGAATCCATTTTACAATATTCGTGAAAAATCCATCGAGCGAATCCAACATAAATTTTTACGAAATATAAATTATAGATTAGGAATTCCTATTGAAAATATTAGTTACATGTCACTGTTGAAAATTATGGACCTCGCTACATTAAAAGAAAGAAGAATATGTACTGATCTATTTTTTCTGTATAAAATTGTTAATAACATGTTTGACTCCCCTGAACTCCTTAGGCTGATTAATTTTCATGTGCCTAGTAGAACGGTTCATCAGATTGTACCTTACCATTGTAACAATTCAGGTACCAATTCAGAAATAAACTCAGTAATGAACCGACTGCACAGTACAGGGAATAAATATTACATGATTACCAACGGTACTGAAAGTCTATCAACCTATAAAAACATTGTCATTAAATCTGTATGTCTATCTAGATAAATTTGAAATGTTTATAAATTTTCAATATGTGTCGAATGTATATGAATGTGTATCCTTTATTTTATTCTGTTGCTTTTAAGCTGCAAGAAAATCACTTCTTTAAATGTATATGAATGTGTATCCTATAATTTACTCTTTTGTTTTAAGTTAAAAAATCTATACTTGATACTTATTTAATTGTAATCTCTTAATTCTTTGATTATAACAAATGTATTTTTAATTTTGTCATACATAAAAGCCCTAATTGGGCGTGTACAAATAAATAAATAAATAAACTACAGTACAAAGAATTTGGAAACGAGCCACTCAGATCATTTTGAACTGAGCCACTCTATACATCCCAGTTCTGTAAAAGAGAAAATTTCTAAAAATAACTCACAACAACATAGCGGCCAATAACAACAAAGCCTACAGTGGCCAATGTTGTTACAAGCAATACAAATATTTCAAATCTACAAAATTTCGAACATTATCATTCACACAAATAAAAGCATCATTCCAAACTACAATTATTTAGCTTATTTATTTCAGTCGTCGATATCTTTTATGGCAGCGAAACAAAATATAAAACGCAATAAAGTAATAATTTCATGAACAACTGGACGTAAAACAAATGGAATTTTCCTTCACGGCACAGAAGCGGTTAAAATAATCGTATTATTTTCCTCAATAAAAAAAGAAGGGCCTCCATAAAAATGAATGAAGTTATTCATTATTCCATTCTTGGAACCGCCGCAGATTTGTGACAATTCTATTAAACTTTTTTATATGGGACTGAATCCCAATTAGTCCAATCTCGAGCAAATCCTTTCAGACAATGGTGGGATCAAAATTAGTGCTTCGAATGCCTGCAGAAAATTATTTTTACTTTTTTTTTTTTTACATTAATTCCACACAGGAGGCCCTGAGGAAAATAATTTCCCTCAGGGCCTATGTCATCTGGGATGCTGTGTGGAGGGTCTTTTTGAGGAGAGGAAGGAATGAACATTGGTCTTGAAGAGACCCATGTTGTAGGAAGGAGGAAACACAGAGGCCGGCAAATCATTCCACAGCCGAGTTGTTGAACACAAGAACGAGTCGAAGAAACGACCCGTTCTCATGTGACAAATGTCAACTGTGTACAAATGTTGGGCACGCGTTTGGCGTGTTTCCCGACTATGCACCGGTGCCGAAGGGATCAATGATGCTAGTTCCTCGGAGCATCTTCCATTGTAATACCGGTAGAACAAGGATAGCATTCCCACCCGACGCCTGCGCTCTAAAGATTGCAATCCGTCTGTTAAGATGGGAGAATCAGGAGTTTCTGCACAGAGTCGAGGGTATTTTTCAGGTATTTTGGAGCTCCAGACCAGAGGTGGCTGTCAAATTCAGTCGTGGGGCGCACTTGCGATTTGTACAGGGTTAGCAGTTGTGTACTATTAAAGTATCTGCGGGCCCTGTACAGTACGCCCAGTTTTTGGGAGGCTAACTTTACTCTGGCTTCGATGGAGCCCCCATACCTCAGCTGGTCACTTAGGGTTACACTTTCGTCGAAAGTTAATATTGTAAGCGAAGAAGTAACAATTAAACGTTGGTTTTGAATATTAAATATTTTCAAAAACACAATATACATAATAAAAATGGAAAGTAAATTTAAAACAAGATAAATGAACCTTGTAATAATTCTCCTATTTCTCTCCTTTTACCTTTTAACTTGCTTTTAAATATATAAATATTTTTGGAATTCTTTCATCCCTTCAAGTTTTCTTGAACTTTTCTTTTGGCTCTGATCGATATTTAAATTTTTAAGGCTTTGCATGTGTGTAGTATGGATGGAAAATTCCTTCCCTACGTCACACAAGCCTTCATGAAAATTGGACCCTTATTTTGATAACTACAGAAAGCTACTTAAAGCTCCCTTGCACTATATACCTTTAGAGATATATGTACTTAACTAATTAATACGTTATTTACGACCTTGAACGTAAATATTTTCGTATTTATGTTGTAATTAAACTCCATCAAACGTTGTGTAATTTTTTTGATTTATGATATGGGACTTTAATTACTTTCATTTTTGTGGTAACTTCTTGATTCTAGACAGAGCGTTGAGTTTCAAACTATATTGGTCTCTCCCTTGCAAATCTAACTTTAAATACTTTCTCTAAATGAGCTAACTTTCCTCCGTCGCTTATTATGTTTCCATACATCCTAACGAACTCGTAAATAACCTGTACTAATCGAATTACGCATGTTTAATTGAACAAGTAATTAAGTATGACTCAAATGGTTAATTGTTAATAAATTTGATTATGATTGTTTTGTATCTGCTTGTCATCTCTCCAATCCGATTCAGCTGCTATAAGGTACATATAAAGATGGGTTTAGTAGGTTAATGTAATTAATAGATTGCATATTAGACGAACTCAGAACACCCTTTGTCTGCCGAAAATTTGGCTCCTATCCTCCTACAAGTAAACCAGGTGATCAGATTCTTACTAGAAATTCGCACAATCTTCTGGCGCGGATCGGTTAATTGATACCTAAGTTATCGCGTCCTAACCGTCCTTCCTTATGCCATCATGCACTGCCTTCAGGTCGTCATCCGAGCCCAGATACCCCCAAATTCCTACTCCTCCAAGGTCTACTATTTACTTAGGGCGAACCGGTTTCGTCCTATATGCAATCATATACTCACGGTGTTTTGCAGAGTTACGGGTCGTGAATCCTCCCTCCACGTACAAGAAATGATGTGAGAGTAACTCTGTCGAGTCTAAAACGCTAGTTGTAAGCGGGTCCACATCATCCAATGTACAGTACATAGAAAGATATATATGTAAACATACGTTTGGGTAGGATTATAACTCGCAATTTTGAGTCTAGCCAGTCTCAAATCCCGAGCTCGGATTTCGTGGGAAGGAATTCTGCACAAAACCTTAACCGATGACCGAATATATACATACCAAGGGTGGGAAATATTAATAGATACTAATAGATTAAGAAATTATCTCGGTTTGTTCTGGAGTGCCGAAAATTCCAAGCTTTTTGATTTGTTTGGTTGACAATGTTATTTAAGAGATTGCCATCTCTATTATGTGTTTGGTTAATGGTCCTTGTTTTTTTTTTAAGGAGCGACCACTGCCTCCTATTGTTGAACTGTTTTCTAAATTTTCCCCCAAGGTTCAACTTTTGGTAAAATTTTTACTATCCCGTGATTTTTCAGTTGTCTCATGTAAATGATTGATACCTTTTTTAGGCTATCCCGTGATTTTTCAACTGCTTTTTGTAAATGATTGATGCTTTTTATTAGGCTATCCCGTGATTTTTCAACTGCTTCTTGTAAATGATTGATACTTTTTATTAGGCTATCCCGTGATTTTTCAACTGCTTCTTGTAAATGATTGATACTTTTTATTAGGCTATCCCGTGATTTTTCAACTGCTTCTTGTAGGTGATTGATACCTACGAGAGTAATCGTTCTATAAATTTCTCCTCGAATATTCCATGTAATTCTTCAATACACTCCTAAACTAACCCGTGATTTTCCAAATGTTTGATGTACCTATTATTTGACTAGCTTATAATAAATCTATTTATTTTCAATTGTTCAGTTCAAAATTTATCTCCTCATGTTCAAATTAAAGATTGTGTTTAAAACTTTTTCTATAATTGCGCCATTTCATGGCTTTGTCCCATTCTAAAGTTAATATTAATACCTATCAACTACCTAATAAATATATTATAACCTATATAATAACCTAACCTACTATAATACTAATACCTGTCAACCACCTATGAAAGACCCAGGTACATCTTCCTTTAAGCATCTGACCCAGTGCCCCCATGACCGAGTTGCTTTATAAACAATTTCAATTATGTAAACATTCCCGCTGGCTTCATGACCTAGATTCCACACGTGAGATTTGTTTACTTTTTTTTTTAGAACATTCCTAAACGCGAGCTTATATGGTTCTAATTTTTTTTCTTTTGAATTTAATAGTGATAATTTCCTTTTTCGCAGAGGTCTAATCTGTTCCCCGATAAATATAATTATAATGCATACATACATATACATATATATTTTGTCTCAATAAATAAATATACTGATATATGTACAATTATATTATAATTGAAATAAATTCTAATATCATAACTCATTTTTTGATCATTTTATATTAGCTGAAGTTATAATAAATAGTTCATACATTAATAAAATAAGTATAAAATATGAACTTGAAATTTTTTCTAGCACACAACTATTCTTTCAATAGCATAGTGCGTTCTAAGTAGGTATTATTAATCGTTACCTTTTACTTTTATTTAAATGTGTTTCTTTTTGATTAAACCTTTCTTGGAATAATATATATATACATATATACATATACATAGATATATCTATTTTATATATAATATTTTATATATAATATTTTAATATAGATACATATCACATATTAAGCAAGTAATACTTTGTTATAAAATTAATTCAAATACCAACTGTCTGCTGCATGCCGCTCTCACCTTGGAACCTGAAAATTTTTTTATTTTAATTTTTAATAAAACTTACCCCAAAAGGTCTACTCCGTCGGGTTCTACACGACCGACCCTTTTGTGTTTCCTTACCTAATACCTACTCCTATGTTATCAACTAAATTCAAATAAAAATTTTCCGACTTCAATTTTATTTTATTCCCGTTTAATCTATCTAAATTAAATGATGTTTATCGTTCTAACCGCATTTTATTTCAAATCTCGTTGGTTAACTTAACACTTTTTAAATTAAATTTAACAATTAATTACTTATTTTGTGTTCGTTTATCCACCGTACTTTTATTTCGCAACAAAGCGTTATACAACTAAATACCGAACAGATTATTATCATGCTTATTTATTTATTATTTATTTCAACCTCCAGATTTATTATTATAATTATTCCATCGTTAAAATAACACTCCGTTTAAATTATAATTTTTAAGCAATAACCACTTCACGATTATTTTCGAAATAAGATTTTTATTATTTTTATTTTTTTTTGTCACCAAACTCTTCTATTTTGCAGTAAGATAACGTATTTCACTATTTATTTAAACTTTCCGAAATAATAATTATTATTAAGTTACCACAATCTCATTCAACAACAATTTAATAATTTGTATTATTTATTCCAAAGTCCATGTTTATTATTATTACTTTATCTAACACCAGATTACTCCTGTGATAAGCTATTACGTTCGATTTGCACTTCATTTAAAGGAACTATCACCGTTATGATAACTAACACTGGTTTTTATTTTTTATTTCGCTACACCAACAACACTTTGATTATAGTACTTTATTTAAAACACTCAGTTTAATTAAAGATTTTCATTGAACTTTTCCGTTTAATTGGATGCACTTATTTATTTATTTCAACCTCCAGATTTATTATTATTACATCACTTTATTTAATTACCACACCGACACTTGTCGCGACATTACTAAGTCTCCAAATATGATATTTATTGATTATAAAAACCGAATTTTCCACTAATCAAATTGTATTTATTACAGAACTTTTAACTTTTCACAATTAAATAAAACGTAAACTTTATTTCTATTCCCACTGATTTTAATTTCTCAAATACTTATAAGACACTGGCTCGAATATGAAATTTTTCTAAGTCCTGTGATTCTAACTAATTAGAATTTTTCCACCAGTAAATTACCGAACGTATCGTCACGTCACACCAACTTCCGCTTTTCAAAAACCCGCGATGACTCCCGAAAAATCACTAAGTCCTGTCTTTTAAACCCCTCTCAGGATTAGAATGGCCTATCTAAGCTATCTTTGATCCACGAATTTAATCTCTAACAACTCGAGATTTCATATATCGATTCTGTCATTTTTGTTTAACTATCGTTAGGTCCACCTTTCATGACTTTGTTCATGCCCTATCTCGTTTAAACATTTTTCCAGGATCGGACCGGCGATATTACGTCAAAATGCCCCTCATTCCTTTTGTCTGTTGGTCATACAGAATTAGCTTGAATTTCATAATTTTTTAGTTAATTTTTTTCTTAATTCGTAAAAGGTCCGTCTTCGATAACTATATTTACGTCTCGATTTTTCCGTACCTATCACAAATCATGATTATCTCCATATCGAAATGTTTACTATGCAATTTCGAGTTGCAATTTTTATAAATTCCACTCTATCTCACTGCTACTTGTATGATTTTTTCCATTAAAACCCGTATTTTCTCTATTTACGTAGTATATCTGAATTTTCCCCTTTCCCCTAGAATTTTCTTGTATTCACAACACTCTTCCTACGAATTTCCTCTTTTATCCTTATGTTATTATCCACATCTATATGATTAGTTACATTCCAAGCCAAATTTATTGTTTTCATCGATACTTCTGAATTTTCATGAGTTTTCCTTACGGAATCATCTTTTAATTGTTTTTATTTTCTTTTTTACTACCCCCCGTTTCGTCTTCGATGTATGTCACCTCTTAGAAAATTTCCTTTTCTATATACTACTACTTTTTATGTTATTTTCCACATTTTTTTTAGGAGAAACTTCCACTTCGGTCCTTAAATATATGTCAATTTTTATTACTTCATATGGATCTTCCCCCAAATTCCGTCCCTTTCTTCCCTGAATTCACATTAATTTAAAATTTGACATGTGTTTAGGTCTGGACTTCGATGTTCTCACCAATAACTCAGCGTTTATTCGAGGGTAATAAAATCTAATCGTTTTTAGTTAAAGTAAACTGTCCATATGACCAATGATGATTTTTATCGTCCAAAAAGCCATTAAAATGGGTTTAATCGCCTAAAACCATGTTCGTTTTCTGGTTGTTTAAATAACAGAACCATGTGTGAGGTCGTCAACTCAAATAATGTTAACGTCTATCATCAAACTTTCCTATCTTCCATAGAACTTTCGTCAAACAATTGACGTAAAACAATTCCTTTTTTTTGCCTTATCTACTGCACTGTAACTAGAATGACCTCCCTATTCCAAATATATAACGATATCTATTTAAACTCGTCTGAAAACGCAAAATTAAGTCGAAATCTTATATTGTTCAATAAACACTTCCGTTTAATCGTCCATTTTTTTCATTAGATTATCTTTCCAAATCGTTTTCCTTGACGTTATTGCTTCATCTAAAAGTGACATCCCTAATTTCCAGTGTTTTTCTTCCTTTTAAATGTTAAATGTACGCTTTCCTCTTAATCTGGCCTCCTTGACTTTCTATGTACTCGTTATACAACTAAATATCCCTACAGTAGTTTTTCTTATGTTTTGCACGTCTTTTCTTTAATTTTCCTCTTATTAAAATTGTCTTGTTATTTTCTTGCATAGTTTTTCCAACATAATATGGATTAATTTGCTCGTTAACGGCGGTTGTCAATACCTTGATTGCACTGATTGTTTATCTTACATCTAGGGTCATTGTACCTGATGCACCGGGCGTGAGACCCTGTTTACATTATAGTGTATTGATCTTTCGGTTGATGACGATATTTTTTTCCATAAATCTCTGATTAATTGCCTAGTTCAAAGTCCATTTCTTTGTTCAAAATCTGAACACGCCCTCCACTTTTGTGATTGGTTAATCATTCTTTGTGTTTATTATCGCGCCTACCTTTTTGGGAACCCCGGGAAAAGTAAAGATGTTAGAAGCCTCTGTGTTCTAATTATCAAAACTTGACACGAGTTTAAACATTATGGATCTCTACTGTCTCCATGGTCCAATCAAACTTAATCCGCTAGGTGCCGCTAGTGTGTTGATTTCGTTATAATTCTGAAATATTATTTATCCATTCGTAAGGTGGAAGCTACGATATTTTCTAATTTTCACTGTTGATTAATGCAATTCATCACAGCTTGTTTCAAAAAACTTTCCTGACCCACAATGAACGAACTAAAAAACACAGATTATGGTGATAAATTAAAAAGAGAATTTGTTGTCAGCGTTTTTATCGAAAATTTAGTATGCAAACCTTAGTATGTTTGGACCTTTTTCGAGTGATAGAATTAGAATGTTTATCGCCATGGTGAGATACCATAATTATATGCGTTACTAGCTGACTCAGAAAACGTTGTTTTACCGTATAAATTATTTCTAGTGAATATTTTGGTTATTAAATAAAAAATAACGAATGTATTGTAAGTGTGTGGGGATAGGATCTGTGACAGAAAGAGGAATGGAGCGCTGTATACGATGACCGCTGATAAAAACAAAAAAAAACACCAAACATTCGGTTTCTCAATTCAATTTATTTCATTAAAATAATGGACATATTCATTGTTTGATCTTTTAAAAGTTAAATATAATGTGAAAAAAAGTAAGAGATATCCTAAAGTAGGAAAAATAAATAAAGTAAATCAATATTGGTTTCGAAGAGCAATTGAAAGAATGATATTTTTTGTCAGTCCGTCTTTAGCCAACACAAATAAGCTCGATGGTTTGCCAACGCGAGAACATGTTGCCGAATGAAATATCAAAATGACGCGACGTTTCTCGTGAATGTCTTGCGCATCTGTGGATGAAAGTTCGATGAGGCGGATCTGTCATTCAACGACATAAATAATTTCGTTATCTTTGAAATACGAACGACACGGTTAAATTTGTCGTACAAAAATACTAAAATCGCGATTTAAAATCGGAGGATGGGGGTGGGAAGGTAAAAATTTGGGGTTATAGGTATTTTTTGATGCCTAATTAAAAAAAAAAAAATACAAAAAAAATTGTCAGAAAAACAGATTTTTTTTCTGGGTAGGGACACCCTTAATCACCTAGCGGTATGAAAAATACTTATAAATTTTAAAGTATAAATTATAAATTTTGTATACTTTAAAACCTTTTCTCAAACCTACTAAATATACATTAAAAAATTCATAAAAATCGGTCGAGCCGTTTCGGAGGAGTGCGACCACAAACACCGTGACACGAGATTTTTATATATATAGATTTACAATGGTTTTATGAAGGTTTAGTGACACCATCTGATTGGTTACGTACGATTTTAGTACTTTCCTTTTTGTCTTCTCTTTCCCTATCTCATTCTCTTACAATTTTCAGAATTTAATAATAACATTATTACAAAAAAAACTATCACAATATTCTTTAATTTGGGAATGTCAAAGTACGACCGGTTTTAATGATTTAGAATACTTGTATGGCACCCCATGTGTCATTTTTGTATTTTTTAAATATATTTTTTTTTAATATTAACTTTGCCCAGAAGGCCCAGAGGAAAATAATTTCCTTCAGACCCTGTAATCTTTGAAGATGCCATGTGGAGTGTCTTTTTTAGGAGGGGAAGGAGTAAACACGGGTCTTGAAGATACCCATGTTGTTGGAGGGAGGAAACATAAAGGTTGGCAAATCGTTCCAGAGCAGAGTTGTTGAACTCAAGAACTAGTGACAAATGTCAACTGTGTACTAATTTTGGGTGTGCATTTTGCATATTTCCCCACTATGCACCGGTGCCAAACGGATCAATAAAGCTAGTTCCTCAGAGCATATTTCATTGCAATTCCCGGAGAACAAGGCCAGCATACCGTGATGCCTGGGTTATAATGATTTCAATACGTTTTTTTAAGAAGGTGACTCTCTATGCAACGATGCCGAAGGGATCAATGAAACTAGTTCCTCGGAGCATCTGTCATTGTATTCCCTTTGTTAGGATAATAGACCTGCACCGAAATGTTTTATAATCTTCTTGGTGTGACCTATCAGGTCTCCCTGACGTCGGCGATCACTCTGGAAAATGTCTCTCTGTCTTGCGCGGCCCGAAATAGCTCCTCCACACTTCTAATGCCGGCCCACTCTCGTACATTTCGCAGCCAAGATATTTGTCTCCTACCAGGCCATTGGCGACCCTATATCTTGCCTTTCAATACCAATTGGAGCAAGTGATACTTCTTCCCTCGATACTTCGACCAAGATCGATCTTGTGACCAAGATGTGAAATAATAACGCAATTTAATATTTTCATGAATATTCCATACAAAAAACATATTAATAATAATAATAATATATATCTTTATTGAACAGAAATTTAAAAATTTATAACTACAAAAAAAAAGTATACAATAGTTTAAAAGTTGCATAAGTACAAAAGTTAATAATGGAAAACAATATACATATAACAGTAGGTACTTAAAGAATAGAGATTTATAATTATAAACGTAGGTTTCCCGTAACCTGCCTCACTAGGCTAGCCTGTGTTGAGGCAGTAATTTTACGTCAATTTATAATACCTACACCTATATTAGAAAATAATCACACAATAGATTGGTTGTATTAATAATAACAATAACATAAGTACAATAGTGACAGCATTGGTTCATTACTAATTTCGAATTTGGGTGAGTGCACCGGTAAATGCCCTATCATTATTTTTTATCCAAACTTTTATGTTTTATAAATATAACACGTGGAGAGATACAATTTTGTCAAAATAAATTACCTTTGTTGATGTAGTTTTTTTTTTTTTTTTTACAGTGAATACCGCACAAGAATCTCAACTGCTCCCGTCTGGAGCCAGTGAGACTATGGCATCCCCAATTGGGGTATGTTGTGAGGCTGAAGGTAGTGGGGAGGGGAAGGAGGTGGGGAAGAGGAAGGTTGGGAAGTACCTGGCTATTCAGATCTGGTCACTAAACACGGCTAAAGCCATTTTCAAGCAACGTTTCAATTCTGAATGGTGGTCTTACACCAGGGCGATACTAATAGTATCTTCCACTCTGATAGTTTGATTGTAGTTTGATTGATCAAAAAATAGAAGAAAGGAAACAACTTTCAAGTCGTGTGAAAAATACACGAAAATAAATCAAAGAAAATTCTCAGTTGGGTAATGACTTCGAGTTCTTGATATTATTATTAATTTAATTCTTACAATGGATAAGTAGGAACTTCGGCTCAGGTATGCCGTCGAGTGGGGGTAAAACATTTTCCATTTTACGATATTTGAGTCGTAAAGGCGGTTCTATATCGGCAGGATATGCCTCACGAAGGCTTAAGCGCGGCCATTAGCGGAGTACGTGTCAGGGAGGCCGCACTCCGCTGGAACTCTGACCGGAAAACCTGTGCCCACGGCCTGTGAAGGACCCCGACCTGGTAATACTTCGCAAGTTGGGGGTGGGTTAATTGATAATTCGTGTGATGAGTGTGATTGGAATTAAATATGGAAAGTCTTCAAGTAAGTGGTATATTGAAGGGTAAATGTTTGAAATACGTAATAGTTGTAAACGGATATATGAATGGAGAACGTTATTTATTGGAGCTTTTCCGACCAATGCCAATTTTTAGTCAGCGTATGATAAACGGCTAGTTTTGGTCTTTTCCATTCTGTAAATATCTGATTCAATAGTTTATTTATTTATTTGCAGAATCAAACAGCTCATATATTGTAATACAAATATATTTATATACACAAATGACAATAAACATGGTTAAGCCAAAAAAGTTTTTTATGCTAAAGTTGTTTACAGATATGAGATTCATCATACATTAAAACTAATTAGTAGATAATGGGAGAGGAAGAAGAATAGATGATCAGGGTAGAATATACTCCCGATACGATATGTATTAAGTATTTATGATCATTCTCGTCACTTCGGTTTGATATTTATGCATGTCTTCATTATAAAATTGTGTTTTAGTGCGCACTTAAGGTCTATGCCCACTACACCGTTCCATACCATGACCGTACTATGAACGTATCAGCCACGAAATAAACACGCTACGCCCTATGCCCACTAGAACGTGCTAACACCGTATTATACCCGTAAGTAACGGGTATAGTGACCGTATACACCGCGGTTAGTGTCCGCACCATCCCCGTTCAATAGGTGTACGATCCCCGTTCTATCGGTGCCCGTTATATCATTTTGCCTGTGTTTTCGTATCGGACTGACGCGTCAGGAGAAGCATAGTGTTATATCATTAAAATACCTGGATATAAACACGAAAAATGAACACAAATCACGAACTGACAAAGTGGCAACGCGGTTAGAACGGGGACCATACGCGGATGATCCCCGTTCTAACACCACCGCGTGCCATGCACAGAGCGGACCGGCACCTGCAAAATATTGTCATCGAGAATTCGCCGTCAGTCCGGTCATGGTATGCGACGGTGTTGGTCGGTGACGGAACGGTCTAGTGGGCAGCGTTTCATACTGATCGACACAAAGAATATTTTTTTGCATGCGCCTCTATGGTTACGGTCATGGTATGGAACGGTGTAGTGGGCATAGACCTTTATCCGTAAAATTGAAGATGTTTTTTAAAGTTGGTTCTGCACGCGAGTAAATGAAAAGCAATAGGTTTGTATGGTTCATTTTCACGTAATGTAAATCTTGTTAAATTGGTAAGTTCAGGTGAATCCAGACCATTATTCGTAATTTAAACAACAACGTTGGAAACAAAATTTAAAAAAAACCTGTTTTTGGCCAAGGTAAAGGCACGGATAGTGCTAAGGCATTAAGAAAAGTTAATACGATTTTATGAAGAACCTAGTCGGCTTATAACAAAAATTTACATAAAATTGTAGCTCAAATGAATAGAAATGACTTTGTCTCAAATTAGTGGTGTCAAGAAAGTTGTTTATTTTGTTATCACCACGTGAAAAAATAATACTCTGGAAAGGTCCCTACAAGTAAAACACTAGAAACTTAAAAGTACCCACATGAAAAATATAAATCCACAATATGTATTTTACACAAAACACACACCTATCAACACATTTAATTCTAAATATGTTGATATTTAGAATAACGATTAATTATTTAATTCTAAATACCAACATATTTAGAATTAAACTATTATTGCGTCGTTTTTTTACAGTGGTATGCATAATAAAGGAGATAACATTGGGGGTGTTTTTAACAAATTATGTATTTTAAAATTAGATAGTTGAGGTAACCGGATGATTCTTTTTCGTATCTAAGGAACTTTGATTTTAGTTGTAATGAGCGACGATATTTGTGTGAATTTTCATGGTCCATTATTGATAATCTTGATTATAAGCGCCATGTCTCATCTGCTATCTATTGATCTATGACAATTATTTTTAACCAGTTTAAATGTTGAATACGCTTTTCCCAAACTGGTAAAACCACGACTAGCTATAACTCACTTACTACTTACTCTTCTTCGTCTTACCAATATACGTCGTTTTTTGCAATTAAGTAAAGCTCAATACGCAAACTCCACCCGTAGACTACTGCATGCTAACGACTGCATTATGGAAAACGCCTGTTTTCTCAAAAGCTTCCATGTCGAAAACATATTTCATCTAAAGCTCTTTCGTTAGTCATATCGACTTCTGACTCAACGAATTTCCACATTCCTAAAGTTAAAGTATAAAATTTAATTTTATATATGAATTTCTCTACTGCTTCTATCGCTTTTAAGTCTTTTTACTTTAACATGCTATAGGTTTAATGTTGGAAGGGCGCGAAAAGTGATTTATGCTACACTTAAGCCTACACAATGTGAATTAGAATGCCGTTGTGTTTATCTACAACGCCCTTTATCAAAATTTTCCAAGGTTAATTACGTTATTACAATATTACACATGATTAATTCCTACGGCAGAATTTTTCCCCCTTGTTTCTAGTTTACTTAACGGGTCATAAAATTCTATTGTTTCATAAAAAACGACCACGGCTGCTGAACGATGATTCCGGAATCGATCAGGATTTTTTTTATTAGTTAAAAAATTCCGTTGACAGAACAATTTGTAATAAAAAAAATTTCACCTTAAAATCGATCAATGTCTAATTCGAAGAAAACATTGTCTTGTCTTCTAAAACTCACTAATAACTAATCGCAGGGTTAGTTATTAGGTTAAAACCCGAATAACTAATCAGAAAGGTTGACCACTACACAATTCTGTCTTCCTTCACATTCATACATACTGTCTCGTATATTCTCTTCTGTTATTCTGTTTTTTAATTAAAACTTTTTTAATTAAATGAAGACAATATTAGCCAAACTCAAACGAAAATCTGGAAACAGAAAATAAGGAACTCCAGTGAAACATATTATGGCTGCAAAAATATGTTCATGTAGACTAATAAACGCTGATTCTGAGTATATAAGTTTTATTTAATAATATTAAACGCAGAGTTTTAAAAAAATATTAAAAAGTCCATTTTTAATCGGGTCGTAAAAACACGCCGTCAAGTTGGCAATATTGAAATTTTAGTGGTGACATCACTGTTCGACGTGTCGTGACGTCACTATAGAGTCATTATTTAAACATTAAATATAATTTAATATTTAAACATTATTTAGGCCTAAATAATGTTAAAAAAATAAAGGTATTTCTTATTAGTTTATCTCTGTTATAGAAAACATTAAAAAACTACTGCACAAAAAAATAGTAATGCTACTTATAGGGAGAATACTTCGAAAAACAGAATTCAAAATAGCGGCAGTTGATCAGCTGATTTCCCGATCCTATAGTAATTTTTCAGGAGTGATGACGTCACACACTTCACCATACATATGGTGGTTTTCGGGGGATCTTGAAAAATTAAAACTTTGACAATTATTTTAACTATTAAAACTAACTCTAAAAATAAAAATAAAAATGCAGTTATTTATGTTAGAAGGTCATTATTCATTAAAAAAAATTTGGACTGGAGTTCTCTATTCAGAAAAAGATATTGAATCAATCATTGAAAATCAGAGAAAGATATTTAATGAAATATAACAATATGAGGTATTACTTATAAAGTTAAAAATAAATAAAACGTTTTACTTTAAAAAAAATGGCAAATTTTGAGTTCTTCCCGATTTCAGTAATCTTAATAATATATTGTGGATAATGAATAATCATCTTTAGCTTTATAATTTAAAAAGGTAAGTTGCCCATAATATGGAAAAATAATTAGTTGAAGAATATTGTTATTTCTAAAATTTTAAATATGAGATTGACAATTATGACGGTTTGACAGAAGGCGGCAATAGCGAAATTGGTTAACGCGTACGTCCCGGTTGCGTATTTACAATCCCTACCGCGTTTCAGTCGCTTTAAATTTTCAATATCAAAATTTAAATATTTAGAAATAAAATTATTAATTTCTAATATACACATTGGAAAGATTATTTTATCTAGATTTTAGAACAATTTTTGTTTTTGCAATGTAATAAAAAATGACCAATATAGAGGTATATTTAAAATGTAAATTGTCGTTACCGCGTCTGAATCGGTATAGGTTTTGTAAATACGCGTCCCGGTTAAGTTGAAGTCACAAGGATCACTCGGATGAAGGTTTACTCGATGAAATGTTCCATTCTCGTTTCACCGAGTGTTCAGACGGTTCCTTCGAAGGAAGAGTTCACTCGACATTCTCGCTACGAAGTCGTCGAGAGTAGTCGCGGCCGCATTGGAATTCGTCCGGCGCTGACGGCTAAGTTCGGAATATTTACGATTTCAATTGACATTTCCGATAACGTCGAACTAAATTACGAGAAATTGGCGATTCTTGTAAACAGTAAATAAATTTCAGCACCATAAAATGAACATATGGTTAAATAATAACCTGAAAACTGATATCTACCAGTATTTTTGCACCATGAAAATATTTTTATTCCAAAATAGGCCTCGGCTTGCAATAAAATCCATATAAATGGAATATTTATTAACGTATCCAAAAACTAAAAACGGTTTGGAAAGGTGATGAAATATGATTCCAAAATTTATTATTAGAAATAACCACGTAAATTTTTAAATAGAATAATTTTTAATGTAAACTTTTAAAAGTTAAAAAAATGGCTCTACTTGCTTTTATTTTTTAACTAAAATTACTGGTAACAAAAAAATATAAAAACGCACACTTATTTTGTTAGACAAATAAATTATAAACGTTTCTGTCACCTCACTTTTTTGTTGATTTATATAAAAATAATTCATAAAAAATTCACAATGTTTCATAATTTTTTTTTCAAATTCGATCAGAAACTTTGGTTCCATAGAAGTTTACATTCGTATTCTTTTGTGGTTAATTGTTATATTGAATATATAGAACATTATTTTCTCTTTCCAATACCGTTTAGATCATATTTTTCACTATGATAGTAAGGGAGAAACAACGATTTCTATGAGACGTCTAGGAGTTATTTCGAAAAGCGAACTAAACGGAGCATTTTGACGTTTAAGCCGCTCCGGCTACTCGTCCTCACGCCAGAACATTTCGGCCGACTGATTTGCGAGTGAAAGACTGTTCACTTGAGTGTTCACACACATCATTCGCGTCACGTGATGTTAAATTCCGGGTGCGAGTGAACAGTGCCGAAGGAAGCATTCCAACATTGTTGGAATGCTTCATTCGGCACTGTCTCTATTCACTTTCGTGTTCACACGGTTCATTTCGAGGGAAAGAGGCGGAATGAAATTACGAAATGAACGATAAATGAATCATGTGAATGGGCTATTAGACGAGATGTCTGGGTTCGAGTCCCAGTTGCGACCATTGTCTTTTTTCTGTATTTATGTGTCTTGTTCTCTTTCATATCGTCGTTTAGATTATTATTGTTATCTTCTTCTTCAATGATATATTACGTAGAAGGGAATAACCTTCAAAAGTTATAAAAGAGAGTTTTTCTTATAAAAAATTAATATGATTTAATTTGAATATTTGTTTTTTTATTTCATTACTATTCTATTAATAACTATTTTAGTTTAATTCCTCATGTTCTCACCTTTGTAGTAGAATTAACGCAACCAAAAATAGACAGCGATTATCCTATAATGCAAGTCATATTTATCCCTTTTCTGTGAGTTTCATAATAAATGTTCAACTTCATAAAAAAGGCAAACTCAGGCAAATCACTATTTTGTTCTCAGAAAATTACTTGGAAATAATAACAAGCCGTGTTAAGTAAAAACAAGCAATTTATTACGTACCCGGATTTGCTTACAAAAACTGACAATAATTTTAAGTTTTAATTCCATTTTAAAGTTTGGTCCCCATGTATGCAGTTTCTAAAACTTGCCTTAGATTGGAGAGTCTTCGCTTTCATATTTCTCTTATGGAGAATTTGTTTTTCGTCCCGAACTGTAGGGAAAAGTTTCGCAGAGCTTTCCCTTCCTGCCCCGTAATGTTCCATACAAAATGTCTTTTAGAAGTTCCTTTCAAATATAAATGCTTCCAGGGAGGTTGTGTCCATACTAAGTAGGTATCTCATTGCCTGCAAACTTTGTTTTTTCATTGCTTGGGCCAATGAGAGCCAATGCAAATCGAAACTTTTTTCTTTGTAAAGTTAATTAAAATATCCCCGAAGCTTTTAAACATGTACATGTGTTGATTAAATTGACTTTATTTTAAGTCGTTTTTGTTTAGTCAGATAGAAAAGTTTAAGGCATTTGGAGCCAGTGTTTTTAACTTGCATTATAATTTAACGTAGAAATTTTAGAATATCAGCGGGATTTTGTGAAACTGAAAATATCAATTTATTAGGAATGAAGAGGATTAAAACCGTTTCTATGAATTCTGAAAATTTTGACTTCTGCACATTTATTGAAATTTTTATTATATGATTAATTACTGAGTACGTTTGTATTCTGTTTATATTGTTATCCCGATTTTGATCGTGATGTTTATATTCTCTTCCAGAGCAATCTACTATTTTTGAATCACATTTTATCGACCTTGAAATTTTTTTCATTTGCTCCACAGGAGGCCCCGAAGCACATAATTCTCTTCGGGGCTTATGTCATCGTAGGTAATGCTGTGTGGAAGATATTTTTTTATTGAAAGGGAGAACAAATCTGGGGGTTCAGGTTCTCCTTTAAGTCCTGAGGGGTGGGTAGGAATCAAGGGGTCAGTGTGTCCGGGAGTGACAGATGATTTCATTTCTCTAACTGCGATGTAAGACGATGGCCGAGGGAGTCCTGCTGGAGAAGTCAAAAGACCGCCAAGAACCGGACAAACCTCACCCCATGAACCCGGGACCCTCTGTTAAGTTATCAAACGTATCGCTCCCTTTTGGTTGGTCAATGACCAATGTTGGTTATTGTGTCGGACGTATTTGGCATATTATGTATTATGTATTTGGCTATGTAAAATATTGTGTTTAATAAATAAATTTTTAGGGTGAGGCGAGCGAGCAGAGGGAATTTTGTTGCCATCGGGCGCTTTCACTGGATTCTCGGAATCCGGACCCGATGGCCAACATCTTTAATGAGTTCTACGAATCCTTCCTACGCATAACGGCCCAACAATGACATAGCAACGGCAGAGTGCTCTAGCATTCTACCTTGGCCTAATAAATAGGGTCTAGAAGCCCTTCCAAACCAGTCAGTACTCACCTAACCATTTTCGCGTCAACATCTCTCTCTCTGCCTGCCCGCCCTTGCTCTGACCTGCTTCCATTCGCCTCTTTTCTTTTCTGACCACCGCCTTACCCCTGGACCTCGGACACTCTACGCTCTACGGACCAGACCCGGCTAGTTAAAAGGAACTACGAGCCCTTGGATCACCTTCAGACAAGCTCTCCAAGCGGACAGCCCTGAGACGCTCTCCCGACTCCTTAACGCCTTCGTGGATCGGAACCACCCCCTGTTTCTACAGTCTTGTGTGCCTCACCATGTGTGGTACAGTTATCCAATAAATGGTTCTCGAGGCGGCGGATGCATGACTGACTCGTGGATGGTTTAAAAACCTAGCTATCATGGAGAGCATTCATTTCTAGATTCCCGATGATTATCTCCGTCACTGATAACATAGACAATTCTATCTCCCAGCCTAAGGACTAACTTGCCAATGGTCATGCCGTTGGGAGAGCAATCTTGCTCAAATCGAACAGAATCAATTCGGATATCGACATATTTAGCACAAATGAAGCTGCCTTTAAAAAGCAAGCTCTGTTTCTACTTGCATGGTTGATATTTGTAATTCTCTTATATTATACTATAGGTAGTTATGTATGTGTTTAAAAATGAACAATTTTTATGGGTTTTAAAAATAATTAACGAATTGAATTGAACATCCGCCTCTCGATGTGAAATTTAATGTTAAGCTCTTATAAAGACACAATCAATGTTACAATGTGAAACCGGTTAGATCTAAAATCAATAAAGGAAAGGTTATCCACCACTTACCCGCCCTGATATAAGTAACAGATGGTTACTCCTTCAAGGCTCTCGCAAAGACTCAATTTGTTTTGAATGAACGAATGTACATTTAATTTTGAACGAATCTAGACCTCCAGTGTCCATGCATATGTTGTTAGTAAGCAGTATGCAAGTGCTTAGCGGGAATTCAAGATATAATAAGTGTTACAAAGGATAGTAACTAATTTCCACCTCTCTTTTGGATTATCATTTTCAAAGTTAAAAACTCATGTTATAACAACGAGCTTTATTTAATGTAAGCCTTTTTGTGTATTACATTCTTCAATCAGCCTGTTGGTGAACATTATAAAATAAAAGCGTATTAAATGCAGTGTAAATGGTCTGCTGGTTGTTTAAAAAGACTTGTTTGTTTTCTCGTGTTTTATGTCCATACGGTTCTTGTGGAGATATGAGTAACTATAAAGGCAAACAAGAAAACAGTGTCCGGTGGAGGGACTCAGTTATGGGGTACTTTTATAACACAAAGCTGATTGTATCGTAAAATGACATATCATATTTCTAACATTGCAAGGTTCTATTTCTACAAGAGTATAGGTATCGCAGCTAGTGTTGACATGGACGCACATACAGTGCATTGCTTGACTACGGCGTGTTTCAAACAGATTATTTGACTAGAGATAAATCTAGGAATGTTAAAAGATGATTTTTAAGGTTAATAAAAATAACATAGGTAGGGGTAAAAAAATCGAATAACTCTAAAAACTTTTCGACTATACATTATCATCATATCCACCTAAATGGATACGCTTTCCCCTTTTCGCTAAATCAATCAATTAGCAAGCTTCTCGGTGATGTTTCTCAAGTACCTACTTATGAGTACATCACTACCAGGATTGTAGGCATAGGTAAAATAGCAAAATCTTAAAGCCCAGTGGAGGTAATCCACCTCTTACCCGCCCTGGTATAAGTAACTGATGGTTACTCCTTCAAAGCTCTCGCAAGATTCTATTTTTTTTGTTAAACGAAGCTACATTTATTTATTTTGAACGAATCTAGACCTCCAGTGTCCTTGCATACGTTGTTAGTAAGCAGTATGCAAGTGCTTAACAGGAAAAACAAAATGCAAAAAATAGGTTAGTAAGACAAAGCTAAATTAAACAGGGCAAAAGAAAAACTCATTCATGAGGCTCCTTGAGGCGGCATTGCATCTGTAAAAACCCGCAAGCACCTGCATAAAATAGAGAACATAAGTAATACAATAAATCTCAAATCAATTGGCTAGTACCAACAAAAAATGTGAATGGCTTTCGGTTTGACCATGAACTACACTTAGCTTCCGTCTCCCTTAGCCAACCACTCAGTGAAGCCTCAAAGAATGTTAACTGAATATTTGGGGTAAAATACCCGAAGACTAAAAGAAAATTCAGCGTTGGGTAGTCAGAGGCAGGACAAAGGATAGTCAAGGTCGTCTGATCAAGCCTCAAGCCTGCACATGTCATTGGGGGAGGCGCAGATAGATTAATCTTAAAGCCCAGTTGTTTTGCAGAAATTCACGTATATCATCAAATGGCCATTCAGCGCCATTGTTTTGTTTAGGCATTTGCAAGGTCCCCATTTTAAGCCGATTCTCGGTGCGTATCAAATTGTAAAGGACTGACAAGCTTAACAACATGTTTTAGTTGTCATCTTCTGCCGATCACAATTTGTTCACAATCTGAAACGGAATTTGAACAATTAATCAAATTTAAAAATTAATTTTTAAGTTTTGTGAAAGTTCTTTTCATTCTGTTCTTATATCACCGTGGGCAAGTTGCTTCATAGAATTGAAATAATAACGGAATTTGAATAAAACTTTTACAGAACTTCGAAGTTTGATGAATTGTTCAAACACTGTGAAACAACCCGTCCATAGAAAACTTCTTTAGCACCGTTGTGATTTGAAACTCAATGAAACTAAAAAGCAATACTAAAAAGAGGCACACATACATCTATGGGATTTAGCTTGCGTGAGGATGAGATAGAATAATCGTCTCCTCATTTTCGCGGCCAAAAGAATTTTCGTTATTTGTTTTTGGGGTGTTATGCCGTGTTGCGCTACCTCCTTCTTCAGCCAACGTTTCGGACAGCGTTACAGTGTCCATCATCAGAGCAGATGTGAAATTTCGGACAGCGTTACAGTATCCACCATCATTCACATCTGCTCTGATGATGGACACTGTAACGCTGTCGGAAAAGTTGGCTAAAGAAGGAGGTAGCGCAACACGGAATAACACCCCAAAAACAAATAATGAAAAAACAATCAAATGTGTTTTTAATCATTTTAGGATTATCATATTTTGCGATTTTTATCCATCGAGAGAATTTCACATAATTAGCTTTTCGGCTACAAAACTTTTAGATATTATATTAAAAAATAACACATTACCAATGAGGGCATTACCAGAGAAAACCAGAAATATGTCATTTTCAAATCAGATTTTAGACGTATTGACTCTTTTCCACAAAAAATTATAAATGGATTGTTCTTTTATCTAGCATTCGCGTGTAATAAATTTTGAGAATTTTTTTATAATTTTTAGTATAATAAGGTTATTCCATAGGTCGTTTGCAGATTTGTTAAATTTTCAAAAAAGATTTTGTATTATACCACACCCATTTCAAATAATGTAATCATGCAGTAAAATAAATCAATGTATTATCTAGCAAACGCATGTTTGAATTTTAATTTTAGTTTCAATAAAATCATTAAAAAATATGTGCGTACATGTGTTTCTTGACGAAAATTGGTCCATTTGTATATTTATTTGCGCACTTACAAACTTACATATTTCAGATTTTTTTAACATTCTTATTAAATTTAGACATTATTGAAAAATGATAAATACTTATAATCAAAAAATAACTACAAAAAGTACATTATTTTAATAGTTTTATCATCACGCCTTTCAGCATTTTTGGATGAAGTTATAAATTAAAGCTAATTTGAATTGAAATAAATTCGATATTGAGTTAAAATTTTAAAAAGCTGGTACGGAGAATAATTAACCGCCCTGCACGATCGTAAGAACAGCTTTCGACGAAATGTGGATTTTCGTCCGCTGGCTGGTTAAACGCTCTTAAGGTGTTCAAGAGAAATATGTTATAAAATGGTAGACATTCGGAATGCGGGGATTTAATAACTACTGTCTGCCATGACAGGGATGATGTATGATGGTCTATTACACGATTTTAACGTAAGTTCCAACATATTCAATAAACCTGCGCACATGAATAAATGTTAATATTAGGGAATATAGCGAGATGATAAGGCATAGTAATAACGGCGTTTTGCTGAAAGATTTCCGGAGTGTTAGTTAGTTAAAGGGCTTTGGCGGTGTTTTAATTGAAAAATAAATCACGCTCTTTGAATAAAACATAAGAGGACACGTATGTAGATACGGGGTTCGGTAATGAAGCGGATTAAGTTCACCTTCACTGGGAAACATGCGAATAACCTGGTATGACTATTAAGCTAATAAAACTTGAGCTAAACTAACGTAAAATTAATATATGAAGAACGCCAAGGTTTTAGTCTATGCTACATTTATAAGTGGAATTTTGTTCCGTCAAAGTGCCAAATTGAAAATTAATTGAGGCCTACAAACTATTAACATCACTATTAACATCACTCTATTAACATCATAGCGCACGACGATTATAAAACGTAATAGCACAGACCCATGTAAAAAACACGGAATATTATAATTCCAATTATGAAAAATTCAATTATTATTTTATAGGTAGGTAGGTAGCTACTTTATCGTTTGTCTGAATAATTCTTTATATGATCAATTCGACTTTAAATTCAAACAGCCTTACTAAAAAAACATTGTGAAAATTTAAATTATTTGATAAACGTCCTTGGATGTGAAAACATTATTAATTAAAAAAAATATCAAAAACTAGCTGGTTCCCGGCATGCGTTGCTTGATTTATAATAATTGATACGTTGATTTTTGATAAATAAATTGTTTCTCCCTGCATGTCCTTTCCCATTCGTCACCTCCACCTTCCCTCTCCCCACTCCTCTCCCCCGCCTTCCCACGTCCCGCGAACCCCCCTCCCTGGTTCCCCTCCCCCATCTCTCCCTCCCTCCCACTTTCCATAGCAATAGCCGCTTCCTCGCGTGCCACCAATAGCAATTTTTTTATACAAATTTCATAATGCCAGTTATAAAAACCTTGTACTGACAATAACGAACACACAAAAAAAAAATTGTGCAGTCTTTCAAAAGTTATGCGCTTAGCAACACATTCAGCGATTCATTTTTATATATAAGATTGTTCATGGAAAGGTTGCTACAACATTGCTAACACCGCCAAAGTTTTTTTTTTATCTATTGAATATACTTGTTTTATTAATAATTTCTGAAAGAATTTAGGAATTTTTCCAACGTTTTTTAAATGGCTTGTGTATTTCTTATTTTTGGAGATATTGTGAAAACAAATATTGTAGAAACAAGATAAAATTACTTTTTAGATAGATATTTGTACTTTAAATATATGTATTTAAAAATTGCCATATTTTTGCTTCAAGCAAGTAAAAAAAATTGAAAAAAACTTACCAAAAACATTTTAAATAAAAATGTAGAGAACTTAAAAAAAAATTATATGCATATTTTAATGCTTTTATAGCCTTCTCATTGTGGTGTCTTTGCCTTGTGTTTACCGTCATTTAGTAGTACATTGTTCGAGTTCACTGAACTAGATTTCACACAGGAATAACTAACGCACATCATTAGTATGTTCAATAACCGGCACCTATGTACCCAAACAGACACCACTGATTTGGAACGAATTGTGGATACATATTTTTGAACGAATCTTTTATCCCGAGAACACCAGACGCCATATACACATACGTAATTATTCTGAAATTTTGTTCGGGTGCAGCTTTGTCCATAAATCTGCAGACCGCCACCAAAATCAGGGATAATAATTATTTTTTTAAATTGTGGCATCAAGGTTTTGGTAGTACCTACAATTATCGACAGATGCGTTAACCTAAAAAAGATAACACTTCCCCATTGCTCTTCTCGGTCACAACCAAGTCTTTTTGTATTTTGGGAGGCGGGTATGGGTACGGCCGCCCCGGGAACCATTTATTGGATAACCAACACTTCTGCCATAGGTTACTCCAAGTGACTTAGCAGGGGAGCCTGGGTTCATGGGGTGAGGTTTGTAAAGGTTTTAGCGGCCGATGTGTCTACTGTGTGGCGGGCCAGATCAGGAGAGACTGGTTGAGGAGGTCTTTTGACCTCTCCAGCCAGGATCCCCCGATTCATCACCTTGCACCACAGTTAAAGGGATGTATTCATATATCCGTCACTCGTAGACACACTGACCCACTCCGCATACCTATTCCCTTCCAGAACTTCCTCTTCTTCCTTTCCTTAAAAAACCCTCCTCACAGCATCCCCTAAGATGACCAGTAGGAAAAGTACCTGAGGGAAATCATTTGCAGATTATTGAGTCCGTTTCAACAATTATTTAATTTTTCCGAACACAAAATTCCGCGTTACGCATCAAATTAAAGCTTTCTAAAAGTGTTAAAGTTTTGTGAAAAAAAAAACATACTGCAATGAATCAGGAACAAATTATTGAAAACGAATAACTTTTACTTACAATCTAACAAGTTTAAGCAAAGTGTGAACGATGGTAGGTACCATTACCTTGTATCTCCACTCTCCACCGCCAGTCTCCACAGTGCAACATTAGCGATAGTGCTAAGCGTGTTACATTACTTCGCCCTATCTCTTCTCCCATCTCCTGACTTGCTCCCGTATATCTGCATTAACCTGTGACTTTCTTAACTATTCATATTAACCGTATTATCAGGCCGGGATCTCACTCGCTACACGGCGCAGGCTATTCCCCACTTTAATCCGACGGAAATCTTTGCTCTAGAAGGTCTTAATTAGCGTACTCGGAGAAATTGAATTTTCAATGTAAGGGTACCTTTGGTTTGATCGCTTGGCAATAAAGTGAGAAAACTTTCAAATTTGAACTGATTCCCGAAGGATAGTATCAAACAAAGATTTTACCTTTACTTTATAGAAATATGTGCGAAGAAACACCATGCTGAAATACCTACCTACTAATACTTTTTGCACACCATACCAAAATAAAACACAGTATTTGTCATATTGTTGCGAAACGACACTAAAAAGAGACAAACACATACATCTATAGGATTAAGCCTGCTAGAGAATGAGATGGAATGAAACCTTACCGCTTTGGCCGCTTTGATTATGAGCTCACTTTTCAAGGCTTTTGTTGAGATTGTGTGGGTCATGGTTTCATTTCTACCGCGTGTGAACTATAGCCGATTTTTTGAAGTGAAAACTTCTTTAGTACCATTGTGATTTGAAACTCGGTGAAACGAAAAAGCGATTCTAAAAAGAGTCAGACACATACGAGTACATCTATAGGGTTTAGCCTGCGAGAGAATGAGTTAGAATAATTTATTTATTTTTAATTGACGTCCTACTGGGCCTTGAGACGGGTCATGTCAAAAGTCAGAAAATCATAAGAATATGTGTGCGACGATGTATGAATGTGAATGAGATAAGGAGTATGTACCCAGACGGAGTTAATACTTGTTGGCTAGTTGGTTACTTAGAACCGTTCACACTGGGCAAGTAGTTTAGTCGAGTAGCGAGTATATTATTAACTAAACGCGTCCGAAAATCACAATATTAGTGGAATAGTTTAGTCAGCTCTTGAGTAGAGTCAATCCATTTCGTTCTATTGAGCGCACTGACATGCGCGAACCCGTCATTTTAGTAGAGTTCATTAGCAGACGCAGGTACGTCGTCCCGTTGGAGATGCTACAATTTTCAATTCAATTTCAATTCAATTTCAGTGCCGGCAACCCGGGCGTTTATTTATTATTAGTTATGTACAACATGATTTTTTTTCCTTACCCTCCTCACTAGACAAAGAGTCTGTTCTGAGGCTGGTAACTAACAATTTCTAATTACATAAAAACAAATAAGTGGTAAAAACATAAAAAAAAGAAAAATATATATTATAGTAAAAATAATAATAATAAAATACGAGGAAAATCAGAATTTAAAAACAGAGTAGAAAATAGAAAATATATAATATTAGATATTAAGAATATTACTTATCTCTCTTCTTTCTTTGACATTCAACCAGTTCAAAAATCTTTTGAAAACCCAATTCAAATTATTAGATGCGACGTAGGTCTTTGTTTGGGCTACAAACTTATTGAATATATATGGTGCCAAGTAAGATTCATGTTTTTTTGCAAAATTTGATTTGATATATGGTACTTGTAATTGATTGTGTGTGTTTGCTCTTGTGTATTGCGAGTGAGTTATGAAGTGTGGTGATATTTTTATGCAGTTTTTGTGGATGATCTTCTTTATGTATAGTTTATTTATGTCTAATAGGTTATTGTTGATCATTATCTGTTCTGTCGGATGTTGATAAGGCTTTCTAAACATAATTCTGATTATTGTTTTATGATTAATTTTAAGTGATTTGAGGTGAGTCTCTGCTGCTGCTCCCCATACTGAAATACCATACATTAGAATACTTTGACAGAGTGCATAATATATATTTTTTAGCTGAGGTAGTGACATAATGTTTCGAATTGTTTTGAATATGTAAGAGAGTTTCCGTATTTTTTTTGTAATTAGGTTAATTTGGAGATCCCATTTTAAGTTATTGTCAACAGTTAAACCGAGATATTTAATATTTTGCGCATAATCAATTTTGTCACAAATACAGCGTGAGTTAGTTAATGAGGTAACTGTGCAGGGGTGAAGATGTAGTTGTGGGCGACTATCTGGCTGACCAGCTAATGTTTTACTGAAAGTTAAGTATTTTGTTTTAGAAATATTTAGTGTCAGTAGATTATTTATTAGCCATTTATTTACTTCAGTCATCCCTGCTTCCGTGTTTTTAAAGACGTTTTCCCATGATTGGGCTTTGAATAAAATTACAGTGTCATCTGCATAACTGATAACTTTGTACTCTATGTTCTCTAGGCTTATCTCAGTTAGACTGTTAATGTAGATGAGAAACAGTATGGGACCTAAAACGCTGCCTTGGGGTACTCCATACCTGTTGCCTACTTTGTCACTTTCTTGATTATTGATTTTTACAATTTGTTGTCTATTTTCAATGTAGCTGATGAACCATTTTAGTGGTGGACCTGTTATGCCAATGTTTTTGAGTTTTTGTTGGAGTAATTTGTGTGAGATGGTATCGAAAGCTTTTGCTAGGTCTAAGAACACTCCTAACACCTTTGAACCGCCATCTAGGTTTTTCACTATGTATGTGGTTAGTTCCGATAAGGCGTCTTCTGTTCCCATTTTCGCTCGAAACCCGAATTGACGGGTGGAGATCAGTTTGTGTTTGTCAAGGTATGCGAGCAGTCTTTTTTTCATAGTTTTTTCTAGTAGTTTCGATAGCGAATTTAGGAGAGTGATTGGTCTGTAATTTAAGATCAGCGTTTTGTCTCCCGATTTATGTATTGGAGTAATACAACCTATTTTTAGATGATCGGGGACAAAGCCGAGGCTGAAACTTTGGTTGAAAATATGTTGAAGTGGTATAAGTATATGTTCTCGGAGACTAATCAGTATATGATTGGAGAGGTTATCTGGGCCCACAGCGCAATTTGGTTTGAGAGAAATAATTAAATCCGATATTTCCTTTGTACTTATTTTGTGAGCATAAAACGAATGATTTGGTTGCATGGTAGAGGATAGTTTGGTTAAAGAGTCTTCTGTTGTGCCGTTTTTTAAAAGAATTTTTTCAGCCAAGTTAGATCCAACTTTTGCAAATTGGGAGTTAATAAAATTAGCTATTTTACCAGGTTCATTTTTTGTAAGGGTTTTGTTTCCATTTATTAACAGTACTTTGATCTTCGAGTCTTTTTTCGTATTGGAGAAAGTAATATCTTTGACGATTTTCCAGATTTTTTTGGGGTCATTTTTGGCGGATTTTATTTCTTTTTTGTAGTACTTGTATTTGGCTTGTTTGATTAATTTATTACAAAGGTTTCTATATAGCAGGTAATTATTTTTTAGTTTGTCATCATATGGGGTTTTGCGTACTTGCATGTGCATTGTGTCTCTTTTATGAATGCTGTTTACTAATCCTTTCGTGATCCAGGGTGTTATTTTTTTTTCTTTATGTGAGTAGTTTTTCGGGGTATTTTTTGTTGTATGTTTAGCAATATAGGTTCCAACTGTGGTCATAAATGTGTTCAGCGCGTTGTTTGGATCGGGTTCATTTATTACATTTGACCAAGATTCATTATGTATGTCCTCTATTAGGGACTTAAAATTGATTTTGTCTTGTGCGGAGTTGTTTTTTTCATCTTTTTGTTTCTTGTTAAGATGTATGCTTAGTGTAGTAGTGAAATGATCTGTGACCGTTGATCGAATAATGGATGAAGATGTTTTTTTCCTAGTTTTAACAAAAATATGGTCAATACAGGATTCAGAGTTTGACGTAATTCTTGTTGGTGAGTTGATTGTCGAATTTAATCCATAGTGAGTAAGTAGACTTAAGTATTCTGTGGTTATTGGTTGCCCGTTTAGTAAGTTAATATTCATATCCCCTGCAATAATTAATTGTTGTGTTTTTTTTATTTTTATCGAGAAGTTTATTTAAGGAGTTGAAGAAAGGTGAGAGATTGGTATAGCAAGGGGGCCTGTAGACGGCAAATATGGAGATGTCTGGTCCGAGGGAGATTTGGATACAGTTTGCTTCGATTAGGTTGATTTCTGTTATTGATGAGTTTAGTGAATCTTTGGCAAAGATTACTATACCGTCATTTTGATTTAGATGTTTTGTGGAATGGAGAGTTGTATAGTCCTTTAAGTTTAGGTTTGTGTACGAGTCATCTAACCAGCATTCAGTCAAGATAATAATGTCGAAGCTTATGTTTATTTCGTTTAGGAGGATCGAGAAATTATCGAAGTTCTTTCGAATACTTCTAATGTTTTGGGATATTATGTTTAAGTTGTGTTTTTCTGTGAACAGAAAATTACAATCTGTCGCTTTGTCAAAAGTGTGTTCTGAGTTGTTAAATGTTTCTGTATCAATATTAAGTTGAGTGATCATGTTGCGGTTGCGAAGATACATAAGTTGATCCATACAAAGTTCACACATTTTGCTAGTGGTGGTAAATTAGGAGTAATATAGGAGTAAAAATTGAGAGTAAAATTATTCAAATACTTTGGATAATAGAAACCTTTAAAAACATAAAATTGGATGGTAAAAAAATGAAAATACTTAGGATAATAAAAACCTTGAAATGCACAAAATTTTAAAGGGAAATTATTTATGTACTTTGAATAATAAAAACCTTTGAAACAATAAAATTTGACAGTAAAATTTTTCAAATACTTTGGATAATAAAAACCTTTGGTACAATATAATTTGATGGAAAAATAAGTTGAGTAATATGGGTAATAAAAACTTTTAGAACAATAAAGTAATATGGTAATAATGATGGTAAAATAATTCAAATACTTAGGATAATTAAAACATTTAAAGCAATAGCATTTGATGGTATAATAATAAAAAAAACATTGGATAATAATAACCTTTAAAAATATAAAATTTCATGGTAAAATAATTAGAATACTTTGGATAATAAAATAGAATCCTTTTAAAGCTTAAAATTTTATGGTAGAATAATTCAAAAACTTTGGATAATAAAAAATATTTACAACAGTAACATTTGATGGTAAAATAATAACAGTACTTTGGATAATAGAAACCTTTAAACACATGAAATTTGATGGTAAAATAATGAAAATACTTTGGATAATAAAAACCTCGAAAAGCATAAAACTTTAAAGGAAAATCATTTAAGTACTTTGAATAATAAAAACCTTTAAAACAATAAAGTTTGACAGTAAAATTATTCAAATACTTTGGATAATAAAAACCTTCGGTATAATGTAATTTGATGGAAAAATTAGTTGAATAATTTGGGTAATAAAAACTTTTAGAGCAGTAAAAATTTATGTTAAAATAATTGAAATACTTTGGATAATTAGAACATTTAAAACAATAGCATTTGATGGTATAATAATAAAAATACCTTGGATAATAAAAACCTTTAAAAACGTAGAATTGCATGCTAAAATAATTAGAATAATTTGGATAATAAAATCCTTTTAAACCATAAAATTTGATGGTAAAAAAATAAAGATACTTTGGATAATAAAAACCTTTAAAGGTATAAAATTTTATGGTAAAATACTTTAAAAACTTTAGATAATAAAAACCTTTAGAGCAATAATATTTTTTGGTAAATTGATTAAGATAATTAGAGTAATAAAAATATTTAGAATAATAGAATTTAATGATAAAATAATTAGAAAAGTTTGGGTAGTAAAGACATTTAAAAAATAAAATTTTATCGTTCAATAGTTAAAAAATATTGGGTAATAAGAACCATTGGAAAAATAGAAATTGAAGTAAGAATAATTAAAATACTTTGAAAGACCTTTAAAACAATAAAGTTTGAATGTAAAAATGTAGAGATAGTTTAGGTTATAATTTGGGTTATAATAGAAAATGATGGTAAAATAATTAGAATAATTTAGGTTATAATAGAAAATGATGGAAAAGTAATTAAAATAATTAGGGTTATAATAGAAAATGATGGAAAAATAATTAAAATAATTTGGGTTATAATAGAAAATGATGGAAAAATAATTAAAATAATTTGGGTTATAATAGAAAATGATGGAAAAATAATTAAAATAATTTGGGTAATAAAAACATTCAAAACAATCAATTTTTATGATAAAATAATTTAAATAATTTGGGTAAAAAAAACATTTAGAATAATAAGATTTGATGTTAAAATAGTTAAAATGGTTTTGGTAATAAAAACATTTAGAGCAGTAAAATTTGGTGTTAAAATAATTTGGATAATAGAAAGAATTAGAAAGATTTTTGTAAACAGAATCGGTAGAAATAGTTAATGAAATGGGACTTTTAGGGGAATAATATAGTTGCAATGATTGGAATGTGTTAAATAATTCTGCCATTATGATTTATTGCAATACAGGAAGTTTATAGTAGAATGCTTAGTTATCTACAGTTGAATCCCCATTTTTTTCAAATCATTTTCATGTTTTATTTCAATTATTTTTTCCCCAGTTGCTTTGCGGACAAGCAAGTTATTTGATTTGAACCATACGAATTGATAAAGGGTTTCTTTGGCCCTTTGCTTCGTTTTCCACATCAGTTCCTTGAAGTAAGGAGAGAGTACTTCATTGATGAAGATAGGAGAGTTTGGGTTTAAGGTTTTGGCCTCTTTCTTTAGCGAGAGCAACGATTCCCTTGTTTTTTGGCTGTAGAAGGCAATGTGTAGTTTGACCGGGGTGTTCCGCCTGCGATCTTGTGTCCTGGTCACCATGCGGATGTCTTGTTGTTGGAGGGGCAGTCCCAGCGAGCCAGCTACCCGAAGAACGGCCTCCGCGGGTTGTTCTCCCGTCCTTAAGTCCACACCCGCCATTTCCACGCTGTCGGAGAGTTTGACTTGTTCTAAATCCGCGAGTCGACTTTCCAGGGAAGAGATTCTGTTGTTTTTTTTTCGTTTTCCTCGCGTAGGAATTTTGCTTCTTTACCCTAAATTTCTTTATTTTTGCCGCTATTAATCTCTTTTGGTGTACTTAGTTTATTTATTTTCACCGACTAATCTATTCTTCCACCTCTTTTAAAATAAGCATTACAATGCACTTAATTAGCGTATTTACTTTGTTGTATTACAGCCCGTCATCTTGCAAAGCGCCCCTTTCAAATGTACTCTTCTCGACAGTAATGCGAACGCTTTTCGGTCAGTCAATCAGCGAGTTATTCACTACACTACTCGACTAAACTGCTTGTCAAGTGCGAACAAGCCACGTATAGACAGTAGAAAAAAAAGTTTTTATTTTTATTTTAACGTTAAAAAAAGGATTATTGAAAAATGAATAAAACTAATGTTTTCAAAACCATTTATTTAAATCACAGCACAAATATGAACGAATGGTCTAATTTACCAACCACCTTGATTTCAGTTTGCGGTGAAAATTTAGTGATCCTCGCGCGGTGGTTGGCTGCTTGTGTATAAGTAATTGCCAAAGTTTGACCCATTCTATGCACGGTTGTGATTTATGTCCGTGTGGAGGAGACTATAAAAGGGTTCTCGCTAATAAATCATCGTCTTCTAGTTACAGATGTTCCACTCTAAGATTACCCTAAAGTCAAAATACTTTATGCGAACAAGATGTGAACGTATGACAGTGCTTTGTGTTTGAGTGCCATATCTTTGTCAAAAGAGCGTAGATATTGGATTGAAAAGATTATGAAAAAATAACTTCGAATGAAACATTTATGATATTGAATCTTGTAAATAAGTAGGGTAAGTAATACAATTGTCTTTGTCATTAAGATGTACAGCTTTGTCATTTTTGACATGGGGTGAGTAAAGCTTTTTTTGGTACCATAATGTAGTTCCTCGTTAACGATTACAAAGGACGCGTGTTCAAATCCCGGATCTTCGCCATTTTTTTTTCATTGTACATTTTTTTATCATTTTAATACCGTATTGGCTGAGAATTATAATTTCAAATCCCTTGCAATTGTACAGGTCGGTTCCGATGAGAACGATTGATTATTCTCCGTTCCAGCATTTTTAACTAATAACTCAATATCGATTTGATTTCATTCAAAACTAGCTGGTTCCCGGCATGCGTTGCTATGCCATTTCATAAAGAAATTGTTACTCCCTGCGTGTCCTTTCCCATTCGTCCCATTTCCTTTCCGCCTCCCCTTCCTCTCCCGCGTCCCCTTTCCCTCTCGCATTCCCACTCCGTCTCCTCCACTTTCCCTCTCCCCACTCCTCTCCCCCCCTCCGCCGTCCCGCAAACCCCATTCCCGAGTTCCCCTCCCCCCTCCCGCATTCCACACATTCAGTCCCTGTACATTAATTTTTCAAACAGCTCGCGTGCCCCGAATTGCATTTTTTTTATACAAATTTCATAATTCCAGAGCACACCAGTAGTTTTATACAAACCTTGTCCTGACAATAACGAACACAGAAAAAAAAGAATTATCCGATTTGATACAGTGGTTCGGAAGTTATGCGCGTACATACATTTCGGCAATTCATTTTTATTTATATAGATAGATAGATTGGCTACCTACTTTCAAGTTAGCAATTAAAAAGCACAAAGGCGTAATGATAAAATTATGTGCCTTTTGTAATTATTTTTTGATCATAAGTAAGAGTCGGCGATGTGTGAATGCGGTGCGGTGCAGACCACCGAACATTTACAGCGCCCTTGAGGTGATTTTTCGCGAAAACGGCGCTATATAAATTAGCCAAATATTATTATTATTATGTGGTCAACGAATGCCCGCTCCATTAATTCCCTGCCAGGATTGATGAGGTCTACGGGGCAACGCCTGAGGCCCTAGACTGGCTTGCAGACCTAGATGTCCCCCTCTGACCCCCCACCATACGAAAGAAGAATAAGTATTTATAATTTTTCAATAATGTCTAATCAAAAGAAGCGCGTAAAAAAACCTTAATTATTATTTTTTTAAATTTATAAACTAACCTTTAGACAAGATTTTTATGCATAGCACTGTGGAGGACGAACAAAGGACACTGATCTGCATCGTCCGGCCACCCGATTGGTCCCTCAGGCACCAATTGAATGCAGACCTTTCCTCAAGCAACTGGCCTCGCTTGCATCAAAAACTAACGATTCATTCTGCTTTAACTCTCGGTCAGGAGTCGCTGGTCTTTAATATTTGTTCGCCCTTCACATTACTTTATTATTGTATATATTTAAATTGGAGATTTATGTGTCTGTAAAAAGTGTTAATAAACTTGTAAGTATTGAATCGTCTTACTTAGGTATTCGCTTTGCCATCTACACACTTACACAATAAACACCTAACCCCCAAAGCACAAAGGGTACCAATTATTATAAGCAATAATTGTCAGCCTGAAACACTCATTTACATTGAAAAATCTTCCGAAAAAAGATACTTGCCGCCAAAGGGACTTGAATCCGTGTCCTTCTGATTGCCGGTCGGATGCTCTGTTGAAAATAAAGTTGGTTGTTTTCGGGTGGAAAAAATATAATAAGCAGTAATTGTTGAATGAAACATTAGTATATATTGAATTATTTGGCGGGTATTTGATAAGCCGCCATAGCTCAGTGGTCAGAGCATCCGACCGGCAATCAGAAGGACACGGGTTCAAGTCCCGTTGGCGGCAAGTATCTTTTCTCGGAAGATATTTCAATGTAAATGAGTGTTTCAGGCTGACAATTATTGCTTATAATAATTGTTAAAAAATCTTAAATATATTAGTTTGTAAGACCGTAAATAAATAGACGCACTGAAGTATTTTCCTTGAAAATATGCGCGCAGGTTTTTTGATGTTTTATTTTCAAAAACTCTGAAAAACAGCTTTTCCAGATAATTTTTTGATTTATTTTGTTGTATGATTATATGACTTGAAATGTGTGCTATATAATACAACATATTATTTGAAAGTTTAACAAACCTGCCAACGGTGTAACCTAATAAAATTTTGATAATCATATTTCATCAAAGTTTAAAACATAAGTTTCTTAGATAAAGGAACAATCTTTCGAAATCAATTTAAATTTTTTTGTAGAAAATATACGATATGTCAAGATTTGATTTTAAAATGACATATTTCCGGTGGTGTCTGGTTATATCCCTTAAAAAGGTTATGTAAGGTTATAAGCCATTTTTCAATATTTTTTGTGTTGTCATGGAACCCTATCTACTCTATTTGCGTATGTTCAAGAGAGGTAGAGATTCTCAGTATCGCCTTGGTGAAAGTTTGGTTGCTGAAGATGATCTAGAAGTATTTGGTAAATATTAATAAATAGTGCAGACCCACTTAAAAAAACACGGGAGATTATAATTCTGATTGTGAAGCAGATTCCGATTGTTAAAATATGTACCTGTATAATAGGCAGGTAGGTATTTTATCGCAGGTAGGTATTTGTTAAAAAACAGTTCCAATTTTGAAAATCACACTTATATTTAAAGATCATTTAACCGGAATTTCAGACTAAAACTATTAAAAACATCAAATTTGCAATTCAAAAAAATTATGTATAGTTATGTCATTATTCTCGGTAGAACGATACCTTACATTTGAATCTAAGTACTTATAAAATGTTCTAAAATCTGTGTACGTAATCGGTGTTGCCAAGGTGATGAAAGTTTTAAATTATATTTTAAATTTCTACTCTTTCGTCGTGCATTGTATGTTGTGATAAAAGTTTCAAATTCCATTTTATTAAAGTTCTAGTCTTTCGTCATGCACTTTACGTTCGTTCATGTTCTTGATTAATTCGCGTATCATTCGCGTCGTTCACGATCGACCCGGGCAATTACGAACATCATTACACGGAGCTTTGAAGTAAGAATTCCCTTATAAACATACAGCGTTAATGAGGGAGGACAAAAGTAGCAGTGATACTAATTCACGAATAAAAGAATACGCCTCGAGATACGTACCTTTGAACACGGGTATTGCGACACAATGAGGGTAAGGGAGCCTCAAAGCACGATTGAATTTTATATTTTTACGTGACTCTTAAAATACTTTGGAAGATTTTCGAGAGACGTGCACCTATTTATGGATATTTGTTGGTATTATGTCCTGAGTCGCCAATAAAAAAAACGAGTGTGCTTTAGACCACACGATTGAAGTACCTAAAACTACAAAACAAACCTCCCCCAATGAACCCAGGTATCCCTAAGTTACCAAACGTAGCAAACGGAGTGACCTATGACCTAGGGGTGACCTGCTATAGCATCTGCTTCAACGGCATCCTCTGTTCCAGATCCATCGGTAGAGACTCAAACTACCGAAATTGGTCCCAAAGCCTCGACCTCTTCCTCCTATGTTAACCGCTCTACCACCGGGCATACCTCCTCCACCTCCGAGCCGCCAGTCAACAATACCAGCGATTGGAAGAAAGTGACGCATAGGAGTAAGAGACGTCCTATTCTACGAGGTACCGCTCAAGAACCTACCGGTCTGGTTGCCGTCGAAAGGCTGAAGTACATTCATGCTTGGCAATTCGACGTCAGCACCTCAACCGATGACATTGAAAATTCCTGCGCAATACTGACAACACTTTAAAGTATGACGTCTCGGTCTGAGTACGCTTCATTCCGTATCGGGATCCCGGAATCAAAATTCGCCACATTTATGGATCCAAACTTATGGCCAAATCATATTTCGTTCAACGAGTGGTTTTTTCGTAGATCAAACCATACCAAAAAACCATAGCCCTTCACGCACAAGAAAGGAACGGAAAGTAACATCTACTCTATCCGTTAACTATCAGAACGTTTGATTGAATTCAATGAGTTTGTAAGGTTTTTGGCGCTATGTTCTCACTGTGAAAATAGTACTATTACAATGAATTAGATAAAATATCTGTAATGTTGTAAATTTTTTGTACACAAATAAATAAATAAAATATGATATTGGGGTGAAATATGATCATGAGGTGTCCTACGACCTTGGGGTGACCTACGACCTTTGGGTGACCTACAACCTTGGGGTGAACTACAACCTTGGGGTGACCTACGACCTTGGGGTGACTATCCTTATCCTTTTCCTTATTACTCCCCAACTCAAGCGTGCGTAAAGGCCCGACCGTTCGCATCGATTACCGTTCGCATGACATTTTTCGTAACAATTACCACTTTTCGTAACGCATTCGCCAGCTTACCCCCAAGTCGAGCGTGCGTAAAGAAGTTTTACTTCAAAAAGTTAAAGAAACTAGGCTAGCTGTCTATAATTGAGTTGTTTTACGTACCCTGTTTATGCTAGCTAAAGGACGGTTTTTTTAAATACATCTATTTGAATTTCATTTTCGTTTTCTTGATTGAATGAATGTATGTAACGAGGTTGAATCTTGGAACTGGAAATTAACCAACCCGAGCTGAAACTTCGCAAATAGACTCGTTGTAGGAGGACCAAGCATTATATCAATTTTCATTGGCAATCACAGACACACACGGATGTTTCTGAAATTCGAAGAAATTTTAAGCACTGTATGTACGGCCTTACCATACCGATATTTAGTTGGGTTGGTGGCGCGGTTGATTTCGGTCACTGGGTAGGATGGTTTCAAACCTCAGTCAAACCAAAAAAGACATTGTTTGTTAATAGATGCATTTGAGGAAAAAAACTTTATGGGTTGATTTTTTCATATAAATTCGATACAGGACGGCTGGAGGGAAATTATATCCCACGGGTTTATTCACATGTCATCTTTATAAGGGGCACCCTAATATTAAAACCTGTAATCGGAGAAAGTGACTGTTATGAGAAAAATTAATAAACCATGACTTATTCAAAACAGAGAAAATATCTCGGCGTATACCGTAAGAAGCATTTAAGAGGGCATTACCAGAGAAAACCGGAAATACGTCATTTTCAAAAAAGATTTTTAGACGTATTGACTCTTTTCCACAAAAAATTATAAATGGATTTCGAAAGATTGTTCTTTTATTAAGCTTTCGTATGTAATAAATTTTGAGAATTTTTTAAAATTTTTGGTATAATAAGGTTATTCCATAGGTCGTTGGCAGATTTGTTAAATTTTCAAAAAAGTTTTTGTATTATACCCATTTCAAATAATATAATCATGCAGTAAAATAAATCAATACATTATCTAGCAAACGTATGTTTTAGAATTTTAATTTTAGTTTCAATAAAATCATTAAAAAATATGTACGTACATGTGTTTCTTGACGAAAATTGGTCCATTTGTGTATTTATTTGCGCACTTACAAAGTAATATATTTCAGATTTTTTTAACATTCTTATTAAATTTAGACATTATTGAAAAATGATAAATACTTATAATCAAAAAATAACTACAAAAAGTACACTATTTTAATAGTTTTATCATCACGCCTTTCAGCATTTTTGGATGAAGGTATAAATTAAAGCTAATTTGGATTGAAATAAATTCGATATTGAGTTATAATTTTAAAAAGCTGGTACGAAGAATAATTAATCTTTCTCATTGTAACCGCCCTGCACGATCGGAAGAACAACTTTCGACGAAATGTGGATTTTCGTCCGCTGGCTGGTTAAACGCTCTTAAAGAAAAACTGTGAATTTGGTCATACCTGTAACACGTTGAACACTACTATGTACCAACTGTTATAACTTTTAATAACGCCTATTTTCTTAATCAGTAACCATAACAAAATATATTGTATTTACTATTAAATGTAATTCACTTACGCCGTAAACGAACAGCTATGCCATTTTTATATTTATCAATTTTGTATTATATTTCATAGACAATCGATCATCCATCAATGCAAAAAATGTTATTGCCATATAAAACAATAATTTATTTTAGTTATGAAGCGAATACATGTCTGACAATTCAGAATCTGCATTTATAATAGACGAACATGGAAAGAAAGGTATTAGAATAATTACACACACCCGTTATACAAACCCTGCTTGCCAAACAAGCCATTCAAAACCTGGGATATATTGATGGATAACACGCAGCTTTCGCAGCTTGAACCTCAACCCAGTAATACTGGAAATAATTCGAAGCACATTGGTACTTTTTGGTTTTATTTTGAGGAGAATTTATTTTATAAGGTTGGTTCTTCCGACAAAAATGTCATATTTGATTGTCTATTAATTAAGATGGCATTACCAGAGAAAACCAGAAATATGTCATTTTCAATTCAGATTTTAGACGTATTGACTCTTTTCCCCAAAAAATTATAAATGGATTTCGAAAGATTGTTCTTTTTTCTAGCATTCGTTTATAAATTTTTAGAATTTTTTTTAATTTTTGTATAATAAGGTTACTCCATAGGTCATTGGCAGATTTGTTAAATTTTCAAAAAAGATTTTGTATTATACCACACCCATTTCAAATAATATAATCATGCAGTAAAATAAATCAATTCATTATCTAGCAAATGCATGTTTTAGAATTTTAATTTTAGTTTCAATAAAATCATTAAAAAATATGTACGTACATGTGCTTCTTGACGAAAATTGGTCCATTTGTGTATTTATTTGCGCACTTACAAACTAATATATTTCAGATTTTTTTAACATTCTTATTAAATTTAGACATTATTGAAAAATTATAAATACTTATAATCAAAAAATAATTACAAAAAGTACATTATTTTAATAGTTTTATCACCACGCCTTTCAGCATTTTTGGATGAAGGTATAAATTAAAGCTAATTTGGATTAAAATAAATTCGATATTGAGTTATAATTTTAACAAGCTGGTACGGAGAATAATTAATCTTTCTCATTGTAACCGCCCTGCACGATCGTAAAAACAACTTTCGACGAAATGTGGATTTTCGTCCGCTGGCTGGTTAAACGCTCTTAAAAAGAAATATTACGTATTATCCATGTATTGAACTTCGACAAGGAAAATTCCATGAGGTGGGATTATACATTTCGACCATGATTTTATATACAAACTAGCAGACCCGGCCACACGTTGCTGTGGCTAACGAAACACAACGCCATTACCCAACCTTTATAAAATCCCCACAACACGCTTGCCAGCTGCCCGCTGCCCGCTGCCCGAATTGAATATTAGAATTTATCGGCTTTTCTCTACTGTAATAAGCATGTATTATACATATAAACCTTCCTCTTGAATCACTCTATCTACTGGTAAAAACCACATGAAAATCTGTTGCGTAGTTTAAAAGATCTATGCGCACATACATTTTGAGCGACTTCATTTTATACTATGTAATGATGATATATGACTCCAAAATAAACTTCAAAAAAACATATATTCATAAAGTGTTCGGTGATGGTAGTGCAGAAATCGACGTGATCTAGTTATCTGGTATGGTGTGTATTAAATTGAAACAAATTCGCAACTAGATGAGATTTATTTGACAAATTAATCACGAGAATTACTACTTTATGTATGTATCATCGAAACTAAAAGCGCGCTAGAGCGATCATGTAGCCAGACAAATCCGAGTTGGAGAAATGTGCAGATATTCCATAATTGTCGTTGGTTCGGTGTTGCCATCTCTCATTGACAATAGTGATATCAATGTTTGAATCCCTACCGGGTACGCGGGTACCTGGCCACAGTAGACATTAGAAATGCGAAGTCCAAAAGAATGAGAAAGATTGCAATGGCATCAAATAAGTGATATAATTGGTATAAGCCATGTTCTGAACATCTTGAGCCGATGGATGAAGAAATGGTCATCTTGGTTACTGTTTGATTATTTTGTAATAATTTCTAATTTTTTAAAATATAACTCGTAAATGCAATACGTATGTATTCTAAAATAATTTTTAATCATTATTTTATTATAATAGTTTTGCACGATGCCTTAAACTTATACTAATTAATCACCACTATTTTAATGTTTTTTTTTTCAATTGATAGATACTTATTTGTCTAAACTTGTTGGTCTATTATTATTTTTCTTTATTTTCATTTTATCCTGACTGAATCGAGCGTATCGTAGGAATACGTGTGCATTGAACGAGTGCGCGAATGCGTATGACAACCCTGGAAATTCAAGATTGGAATTTACGCTCCCACAGAGTACCATGCCGCTAGCACGACAATCTGAGTGCTGCTATTTCAAATGATTTGTCTACAACGCTGTTATGTCCTTTAACTAACTAATCAATTGAAAACATAAATGAAATTGATAATGAATACATGCGGCAGCCTCATTGGAATGGAAAACACATTTGAATAACCACCTAATGCTTCCACAAGGGACTCCAGACAGCAATGATCAACGCCAAGGAAATTCATGACTATTTACGTCACCCCCACCATGCGACCAGCCGAGCCACTATTGGTCAATTCTGAACAAAGGAAAAATCTGAATCGTAAATATTTACGACAGCGAATTCATCTTCCGAAAAATTTGGAGCTCAATTTCGAGAAATTGGGAATAATTTGGATCAAGAAATAAACATCATCACCTAAAAATGAGAATATGCTACAAAAACAACCCAAAAACTGACGTCTATCAGTGATTGTTGCACTTTAAGAAAAATATTTACTGTTTAAAATTGTACCTTATATCACATATGTATACTTGAACCTTTTCTTGTAAACACAATAAAAATGATGTGAGGCTTTGGTATCCTGGGTTGGTAAAATCATGGCAAAAACTATCACACATAATTTTAACACAGCTGACTTCCAATCGTAGCGACCAGGGAAATTACCTAAAACAAGTACCTTACAAAAAATTAAGGAGGTTCTGTCCCCCAAAAGTCCGACCTGAGTTTGCCCTATAAAAATAGAAGTCGAACCGGTAGGAAGTCAGTTCAAAACTATTAGCCAAGAAGAAAGAATACTCAAGATACCAACAGTCTCCAAGTTCAAACCTCTTTTCAAGTGTTTTAATCAGTCTTAGATTCAGTTTACCTCTCCCAGTATCCCAGTAACCTAAAATCCTAAAAACCCCAGTCTCCCACAGTCTCCAAAGTGAAAAATATTTATTTTAATCCAGTACTCAAATCAGTTTTGCCATTATACCTAGAAGCATTTTTTGTCAAAGTAGTAAATTCATTTAAAAAACCAGTGGTGTTCCATAATCCACTGGCGTACCAAACTCCATTGGCGTGTCATTGTGGCCAGCTCCCTATTATATTTAGTTTATGTACAAACGTCTAGTACACTGACAAAGAAACCATTTATTTAGAAACATGTAGATAATATTGATTAAACAATTGGTGTAGATGTCGGCGGCCGATTGTAAAATCAGGCAGATCATGATGCAGATCCTGAAGTGCCTCAGGCGCATCATGATTGGCCTGATATGCCTGCGACGGCGACGTATACAATTTAACATGTTTTATTAACCATGATTATTTAGTGTAACTCTTTTTCAAAAATATATATATTCCTAAGTACCTACACAATTACGTTTTCAAATCGTAGTTTTAAAAAATGTTTTATTTATTGATGGGTATCCACATTTTCAATTAAATTTTTCAGAAAATCGTGGTTGTATAGCTCATATCACACAAAAATGACAAAATAAAATTTTGCAATGTCGGAGAATATGGGAAAAACAAAAGTTTTCGCGAGACGGAGTCAGTGAATCGACTCCATCTTTGTGTTGATTTAAGTTGACACTTGTTACTTCGGAACGAACCATTTCTGTCACTGCAGCAGCGCGCTATGATAATAGCACCAATGAGCGAACTTGAACAAAGGTCACAATAAATTGCGAATACTGTAACCTTATCGTCACTTGTGGTAGAACGGAAAACATTATCTTTTTACTATTGCAAAACATTTGTACCTTTTCGGAAATGATTGAAGGTACTTTAAATGTCTCCTACTTTAGCTATGTTTAGTAACCAGGTACGATTCGCCAAGTTTTTGAAGTAAAAATTCTTTACGCATGCTTGACTTGGGGAGTAAGCTGGTGAATGCGTGACAAGAGCGTTATAAAAAGTGTGATCGGGCGAGGCGAACGGAATTTGAGAGGGAGTTATAAGTTAGTGAAGTTTTACTTCAGTCGTGTGGTCTAAATCACACTCGTTTTTTTTTCTAACTTGCATTTAGTACCTACTACAAAAATGAAAATATGTATCTGTTCCCCGAAAGAAACGTTTAATCTTACTACTTCATCGTCATCGTCATCACCATCTTATTCCCCTTATCCTATTCGGGTCGGGGACCCACTGCATCGACAAATGATCGAATGCATCAAATGATCAAATGGACCCACTGCATCGACATCGACAAATACTTCCCTGTCATGTGTTGATTGTTCGGTCTCCGTCCATGGCACCATCCTCTCCTCATATAGTTTCTGGAGTTTCTCGCCCAACTGTGTCTGCGGCGGCCCACTGGATGGTCAATCTCTGGAATCACACTCAGTATTTTCCTCGGAATTCGGTCATCAGACATTCTTAGTACATGCCCAAGCCACCTCAGTTGCGATTTTTCTACGAAGACTAGCAGTGGTTCAATTTTTAGATCGTCTCGGTTCGTCAAGTTTCTTATACGATCCCATTTCGTATTTCCTGCTACTCCTCTCCAGTACCTCATTTCGGCATCTTGGACTCTAAAGCGTGTTCGTTCATTTATCAGTTTTGGTGGCCGTAAGAGAGCGTCGAGCGGTATATCGTTTTGAACACTGCAATCTTTGTCTTGATACTGAGCTCGGCTTTCCTTATCACTTTCTCCGTCCTGCCGTTCATTGCTGGAGAATTCAAACCCGAGGTATTTGAATCTAATCTTACTACTTACACCTATTAATTAATGTTACTTAAACTTAAAAGTTGACACACCTATTCTACAAAAGTGACTACACCAATGACATCGTTTTATTATATCTATCTATTTTATTTCTGCCGAATTGTGGTGACCCCAAGTAGTCGACATAAAAACATGTCTTTTATTAGAAAAACATGTTCATATTTTCAAACAAAAATTACAACAAAATTCCAAAATTACCTAATTAAGCATTGCGAAAATATTATTGTATAACGTTACTTTCTCTAGCTAGACGAAGTTTAAGAAATTCATAATATTCCATCAGTTGACTAAGAGACTAGTCAGAAATATGGCCATATTGCAATTTATGATTGTCCAACACCAAGTACGATTTGTGTCACGAATACCCAACTCCCAAAGTTCATTCCAACTACGAAAGTCCTTCAAACCTTATTTGCATTCTCCACGAATATTACTACTCGTTAGATGTCGCTCGGTCAATCGGTTATCAAGGAAAATAGCCAAGTTCCGAACCTGAAACTAAGTCGTGATTTATTGATGCTAACTTTGAAATGATTTATTAGTTAGTACTTGATAATTATCAGGTACCTTCAGGGTGTTACGTTTGATGATAGGGTGAGGTTAAATTAAATAACTATTCAAATTAGAGTCTATCAAATATGAGTAGAAAATATTAAAAATGGAACTTCAAAATTTGTAGGATGGCAACACTAATTTAACTGTCAAATATTATTTTAAAGCACAATGACACTGAATGTACAGAACACAGTAAACCACATTTTAAAAAACATTTTTTCTTCATGACATAAATTTGATTAAAAGGTGTTTTATAAAGCAATTTGCTTTAATTTAATTTAATTTAATTTTTTTTATATTTATTTATTTATATATTTTTTTTTAATTGTACAACAGATTTTTTATCCAATTACTGTACAATTTTCTCATTTTGACAGTCTTAACACCTAGGAAGATGATTATTATACAAAAAATCTTAAGGCTTGTTACGTTACAAAAGATAAAGAATAGAGTCCTTTATTCCTGTTGCGAGGAGTTAGTGAATTGGGTCCCAGTGCACAGCTCGCCGCACCGCCCCCCTCTCCGCCCCCCTCTCCGCCCCCCTCTCCGCACGCGGAGGTCCGTGGCCCGAGTGCCGATCGGCATCCGGCATTCTTTCCCCCGCTGGTCTCGGGCTTGACAACAGTGTCCACAGTGATTGCGCCGCGGCGCTGTTAGAGAACCTAAAAACTCGTGATTGTTTCTATAATGTGTATTGTGCACGGGAAGGCTCCAGCCCACCAGTAGCCTGTCTGACGACTACCTCATTTCCTGCTTTGTGAGTAAAATGAATCTTTGCCCCCTCTTGTGTGCTACATCCCGCGTTTAAATTCACTAACACGTGTGGAGAGTTGAGAGAGAGAAGTTCCCCGCCATGTTAGAATACTAGTCCTAGCAAGTACCCATGTGTAGTTTGCCGAGGCTGGCAATTGTAAAACCCTGTCTCCTTCTAAATGAATAAACCCTTTACGTGCAAAACTGTGTTCTGATTGAGGAAAGAGACCTGGAGATTGTGAGGAAAGGAGGAGGAGGAATTCACAAGCAAACCACAACACTCGCCTTGGTTTTAAGAGGAACCTTGCTTGCGCCGGCTTCCTGAGCTAGTTCTGTTGGCCTATTTATTGCGTGTCCTTTCCAGGTTTGGTTTAGCAAAAGGCCGTAAGTATGCGGCAATGCTAACACTGGCGTCCAACTTAGGGGCAATTTTTTTTTTCCTTCCCTCTTCACGGTCCCACAGTCTCGTTCTTCAATCAGCAATTGTTTAAACTTTATAATGTATAATGTTTTGTCTTGTTATTCCCAATTTGTCTAGCATTTCCAACAGGAACCCCGGCGCGAACGTAACTTCGAATCGCAATTTAAATTATCACGGGCACGATCCCTTCATTTTCGAGTCGTCACTTGACAAAAAATTGTCACCGGTATTCCTACGTAAAGTGCTCAACCAAGATAGTTGTCGCCGTGAATAATATAGTGTTTACAAGTGTCGACTGACTAAATTTGCTAGTTTCAAATACAAGTTAATAGTGGAAATGAACACAAATATTTAAAACAAAGTTATTCAACAATTAAAATCCTGTATATGATAAACCAATTACCCGCTTCGTTTCCCGAAAGTTAATAAACCTATTATTTTATAATAAACCTATTTCGCAAGTACTGGTCTGTATTTATATCGACATATTTTGCAGCTTAAGGGAACAAGTGGATTAAATTCTTTCTGCCATTTGACAATTGGGCATTTTTTTTTACTTCTGCGTCCGTTTCTTCTTCTTTTTTCTTTTCCTTCTATTATAAAGAAACATACGACATAATTCGAAAAATGCCTAGTTCGCGTTGACGTCGATTCCTCGAAAGCTAACATTACATCCATATGCACACTATCTGCATATAATCCTTGTTATGACGAAAGGAAGTTGGCGTGTAAATACCAATAATTGGTGATGCTCAAATCAGGCTACAGTCTAGCCACGTAAATAAAAAAAACTATTCCCCAAGACATTGTTGAATTTTCAAACAAATACTTCCACGAAAACTTGTATAAAAGAAAAAATATTTCTTTCTTTTTCTGAAGAATCCCCCTTTGGGAAGCTAATGGAAATATTCTAAAAACATGTTCGTTTAAGGCGAACCCCGTTCCGTTTTTTTTATTTCCGGACTTTTGCAAATTTGCAAACCTTTTACAAAAACATCGGAATAAATTCTAAAAACGGTGAATCCTGGCCCGTGAAATTTTCATATCCGGACTTTGAAAATTTCCAACAAATTTCCAAAACATCTGGATTTTTTCACAAAATCACGTTTTTTGAGGCAAATCGCTGCCCAATTTTTTTTCGTTTTTTGGACTTTGAAAATTTCCAACAAATTTCCAAAACATCTGGATTTTTTCACAAAATCACGTTTTTGAGACAAATCGCTGCTCAATTTTTTTTCGTTTTTTGGACTTTGAAAATTTCCAACAAAATTCCAAAACATCTGGATTTTTCACAAAATCACGTTTTTTGAGGCAAACCGCAGCCCAGCTTTTTTTTTGTTTTTTTGGACTTTGAAAATTTTCAACAAATTTCCAAAACATCTGGATTTTTTCACAAAATCACGTTTTTTTTAGGCAAACCGCTGCCCAAATTTTCAAATAATCCAAACACTTATAAAAAACGCGGTTTTTTTTGCAAAAAAAAAAAACTTTTTTGTAAAAAATACGTCCCCAGTGGTCAAATCTCTGCCCAATTTCTTTCCAATTGCGAGTCTAGTTCTCACTTTTTCCAACATAAGGTCACTCTGACACGATCCTATACACCATGGAAGTTCCTCAAGTTACGCTGGGTATAATCCCGCACATTTTTACTTCAAGAAAGGAAGAACTACTACAGGCCCTTAGAAATAGAAAGATTTCTCCTAGGAATAAATCCAAAAAATGCCTTACTCTATATGCTTCTTTCTACAGCAAAAAATACATCAGGAGGTTGCAATTTCAACCGGAAGTCACCTCTCACGGAATCAGTAAATTCCATCACATCAAGTACTCAGGCGTTATCAAATTGGCAAAACATGCATCTTGTTAACCCTGATCATTATTACGCCCCTGACCTCTCTTGGCCAGTCGTCAATCAGTGCGATGCGGTCTCTTTAGAAGTCTTATAATTCTTGTCATAAATGACGTGAGTTACTTGTAATTATTAAATGTAAATAATCACCCATATGGGCATTCGTAAGGTAATCCTTACACCCGAAGGCACATTAATGTCAACGGTAGCCTAACTCCTGTACATTCTTTTTCTTTTTGCATAATTTTATATGTTCTTGTACATCCTGCGTGCCTTGGGTGCTGTACCACAAGAGCACCTCTTGGGGCACCGTTTTCATACTTGTATGCATCCTCTTCCTGAAATTGATCACTTCGGGAAAGGGCCTCCTTTTCCTCCTACCATCAACGGTTCCGAAAACTCTTGCTCCGAGACGTCGCTTTCCTTTTCACAATTCTTGCAGCATCCGCGCGTTTTTTTTCTCACCTCATCGTCTCATCTTGTCATATCACCTTTTTTTAATTGTTTTGTGTCGGGTTTTTGTCGTACCAGTACGTCCCTACCCTAATGTTGTAAATATAAAATCATAAGTGCAAGTCTGTATAATAACCATTGGTTTCAGACCATTGCCGCAGCTCGCTACTATGGTCACAGCACCATATTGTAAGAATGTCGCGACGATTTCTGTTATAATAGGAAATCCTCCCGTTTTTTTCTTTCTTTTTTTCTTTTTTTCCTCTTCACCCCATCCTACACATTCATAGTAATGTTGTATAATGGGGATCGTTTCGAATACACCAAATGAACACACCTACCAGGTCACATTTGCTGGATTTGAAACAATTCAAGAGCAACCTTGTTGCTACTTGTGGTTTTTTCTTCTTTTTCCAAAAATTAGAATGGCGCTCAACCCAATTGCTCTATTTTTTTTCCAGAATCGTATTTTGTCGGATTGTGAGAATTTTTTTTTGTTATAAAAGTGACAATACGTTTCGTCCCTTCATTAACATTGTTCTTTGTACATATACAACTTCATTATGAGGTACAATATTTTATCATGACATCAGTTTCTTTTGTCCTTTATTGTACCATTATTCTTGTTTGAAGTTTAAAATCTTGGCCAGATCTTCAATAAAATTTGTGTTTATCGCCTTTTGGCAAGTCTTGTAACGTATGCTTATATGAATTTATTAAGCTACAACAGTGCCGTATTAATTACATCATTGCAACCCGCCGTCTGTAATGAATGGGGACCCACCTTTTTGAACGTAAACTTTTGTAACATAATAGGCGCGAGCCTTACAATATCTACTATTATAGGTGTGAACCTTACAATATCCACTGCTATAGATGCGAATCTCATAATATCTTTGTGTTTTTACACGTCACGGGGAGTCCGTCATAACTACTCATTGTTTGCTCGTCAACACAGGGTTGTTGATCGAGAGAGTGATTTATCTCATTAAATTGTTTTAAATACCTATTGGGTTACTGTCTTTCAATACTGGGCAAATTTGTTGTAAATCGTTCATTCCTGTCACGTGAGACGTGAAAACGTGACAATATTCACCATGAGTCGTGCGAACGAAATAATATCTACCCCCATGTTCGTGTGACCTACCAAGATACCTATAGATCACACACCTTTTATTTTCTGTTATCAGAAAATTATTGCTTTTGCAGCAGAGTACTCATTAACATGCCCGTGGACTTCCTGTCACAAGAACCCAGGAACTATCCACTATCTCAAAAGGACTAATCATACGCTTCACTCATGATTATGGGGCATCGTGTCGTAGGAGTTAAGTTGATGGACACAAAAACACCTAACTCGTTGTCTGGGAGACGAACAAGAAAACCCCCCAGGTTTGTGAGATTTGAGCAAGGGTCTGTCATTTCTCGCAAACAAGTAGGAGAATAAAACGACCCTCTAATCTTCTACCCAATACACGTAGAGGATTAGACTCTTTTATGTCAGTGTATTCCTTTTGTCCTACACTACCAAATGGTATTGTAATGTGCCAGGATAACTGCTGTAGACCTTGTTTCACCCTCCACTCAGAGGTCGAATTTCGGAAATAGCCGAGTCCTCAGCAGTTTTCTTCGTTCAAATGTTCCCAATTGTCACCCTTTCCCTTCCTCGAAATTATCCGTGAATGGGGATATATGCGTTACGCACTTGGCGTTTCGTTTGTCAAATGGGACAACCTTCATACACGGATCCTTTCAACTTCCTACTCCTTTCCCACTTTTCATAACTTATTTGTACTCAATGTTTTTGTTCTTCGAAAGTAGAAAAATGCTACCGTATAGACGTGAGCATAGGTCATGGAAGACCAACTTCTTTCGAACGGGGCATTTTGTCATACGTACAAACCCTTACCCACGTGTTCTTGGAAATGTATTTAGTTTAAAAAAAAAACTAAATGGGTTAAACAGAACCTTCCTTGAATACGTACCTTTGTAATATGTATAAGTCTGTAGTTGCATTTAGTTAACTCTCTCTCCGTCTCTCTCTCTCTCTCTCCACACGTCAAACAAATCCAATCTTTCTCAACATATACACCTTGTTTCTTTTCAAACCTTTTCATCATTGGTCTACCAGGCAGGTAACTTCAAGAATTTTGTTCTAATAATAATTTTTTCGCCGGATTAATAAGAAGACCAGCAGCTCTTCACCCTATCTACACCTGCGCCTCTCTTCATGCTGCCTTCACTACCGTCACGGAGGTCCCATGCCTTCAAACCCTGCGTACCAAAAGCACCCGACCACACCTAACTTAACCTAGTGTGAGTCGTGCGTGTAGTTGCGAATTGTATCATCACAAAACCATCACTCCAACAAACCCGAGCACGTCAGCTCTAAGTTGGTTCATGTTCCTGTTGCCATTGTACAAATGTCCCTACGGCATCTCGCAAATGTTCCTGTTGCCATTGTACAAATGTCCCTGCGGCATCTTGCAAATGTTCCGGTTGCCATCGTGCAAATGTTCCTGCGGCATCTCGCAAATGTTCCTGTTGCCATTGTACAAATGTTCCTGCTGCATCTTGCAAATGTTCCAGCTGCACCTTGCAAATTGCTCTGTTGCCATCATGCCAATGCTCCTGTGCCCTTGCGCAAATAAGAATACCAACGATTGTTCACACAACAATCCCACTGTATACAAACCAGTGTACCAACCACCAATACAACAACGGCTGTCATGCACACAAACCACCTCCTCTATAAAGGACCAACCACCAATTACAATTCCACTCTCCAGTACCTCAATGATGTCATACTGGCCCACCCACAGGATCCGGAAGCAGCTACCTTTTTGACCTCTGTGATAGGTAGAACCCTCTCCACCACCAAGAAGCCTCATCCTGCGTTCTCTTCTTCGTGTTTTCTTTAAGGCCCTAGTGTTCCTTGAGTGTAATCTCAAACGGGCCAGGTTACTGTGACAAAGTAACCTTGTAACTTCAGTGTAACGTTCAAACACCCCAGACATCCTACGCAAACCACGCTACGCAAACATAGCTCACAGACCAATGATACAATTTAGAGTCATTTTTTTCTATCACTGCATAACCCTTGTACCTTTCTCCAGCAGGTCCTTGTTTATATTTATGTATGTCACTGCTCTTTCATGTAGCTAGCAACTTCTCACTCTCTCTCTCCTCTTTCTCTTAAATGTTTTTTTTTTTTTTTTTTGGCACAAGTGCTAGAAGGGTAAGAGGATTTCTTAGCCCTACTGCTCCATTACCACGTCGCTTTTATTGCGGCGAGGGGGGAAGTGTTACGTTACAAAAGATAAAGAATAGAGTCCTTTATTCCTGTTGCGAGGAGTTAGTGAATTGGGTCCCAGTGCACAGCTCGCCGCACCGCCCCCTCTCCGCCTTCCTCTCCGCACGCGGAGGTCCGTGGCCCGAGTGCCGATCGGCACCCGGCATTCTTTTCCCCGCTGGTCTCGGGCTTGACAACAGTGTCCACAGTGATTGCGCCGCGGCGCTGTTCGAGAACCTAAAAACTCGTGATTGTTTCTATAATGTGTATTGTGCACGAGAAGGCTCCAGCCCACCAGTAGCCTGTCTGACGACTACCTCATTTCCTGCTTTGTGAGTAAAATGAATCTTTGCCCCCTCTTGTGTGTTACATCCCGCGTTTAAATTCACTAACACGTGTGGAGAGTTGAGAGAGAGAAGTTCCCCGCCATGTTAGAATACTAGTCCTAGCAAGTACCCATGTGTAGTTTGCCGAGGCTGGCAATTGTAAAACCCTGTCTCCTTCTAAATGAATAAACCATTTACGTGCAAAACTGTGTTCTGATTGAGGAAAGAGACCTGGAGATTGTGAGGAAAGGAGGAGGAGGAATTCACAAGCGAACCACAACACGCCGTAAGTATGCGGCAATGCTAACAGGCTATCTAAAGAAGAGTTATATATATCTAGTGTTTCCGATATTTCGTTCAACAGTACCATTCCTCTTGTCATGCTATGCTGTGCTAGAACATCTATTCTGCCGTATGGTATTTTGAACAAGTCGTGTCGACGACTACGGCTGAAATTTTCAGGCACGTATAAGCCATAACATTCCAAGAGGAATGGGCTGTCAATACGATTATGGATTATGTTCAAACTAAGAATTGCAAGATTTGCATAACGTCTAGTTTACAAGCTAAATCTATTTGTTGCCTCAAGTAATTCCATATGGTGCATGAATCCCGGGTACGTTTCATTCATCCGCATAATAATAATTTATTCAATAGCATATTAATATATTTAGCTTGGTGCGGAGTCCACACACCACTAGCATACTCCAGCTTACTTCTTATGACTCCATCGAACATGGCTATCATTGCATCTGGGTCATCAAATTGCTAATTTTAACATACATTTGAATTTAACAATAGATAAAAACGAAGAATCACTAATGGTGAGTTTAGTTACACTACTTTTAGATCTGAATGAGTTGAATATAATATGCAGATCTAAAATTAGATACATGATCTAAAGCCCGGGCAACGCTAGGTACTAAAGCTAGTATTAAATAAATCTGAGCAATTTCTAAAGTGTGCTTTATATTTTACTAGCTGGTACCCGGTATGCGTTGCTATGCCATTTAATAAAGACATTGTTTCTCCCTGCGTGTCCCTTCCCATTCGTCCGTTCCCCTTCTCCTGCGTCCCTTTTCCCTCTCGCGTTCCCACTCCGTCACCTTCACCTTCCCCCTCCCCACTCCACTCCCCTCCCTTCCCCCGTACCGCGAACCCCCCTCCCGAGTTTCCCTCCCCCCTCCCAGGTCCCCCTCCCCCTCCCTGGTTCCTCTCCCCCATCCGTCCCTCCCTCCCGCTTTCCATATATTAAGTTTTCAAACAGCTCGCGTGCCACCAATAGCAATTTTTTTATACAAATTTCGTAATACCAGAGCTCACCAGAAGTTTTATACAAACCTTGTCTTGACAATAACGAACACACAAAAAATAGAATTGTCCAATTTGGTGCAGTCGTTCAAAAGTTATGCACGTACATACATTTCGGCGATTCATTTTTATTTATATAGAAGATAGAAGATAGATAGAAGATTACAATCGTTATTCTTCATCATGTTAATACAAAATTGCATAAGAATAATATTCTCATATGCAATTCTAATTTTGAGAACAGTAAGTGAGATCACTTTTATGCCTTTTTATTTAAAAAAAATGTATGCTAGACAACTTTACTTTAACACCATGAGTTATGTGTTTAGTACTGCCATGTGATCAACCCTCTTAGGTTTTCTACTTTTATTTGACAAACTGTACGTGTACCTACTATTATCAAAGTTATTGCGTCACTATGTATTTAATTAACTGACTTCATTTACAATTTATGGATATTAATTCAGTTAACTTGGATACAAGCCACGCATTTGACGCCAGTATTCATAAGATTACCTACAAAAGTGTTTTTATGAATTTTTTAATTATCATCAAAATTACTCGATGATCCGAGATGATCTAAAATCTAAACGTTGAACCACTGCTACTCTTCCTAGAAAAATCGTAACTGAGGTGACTTGGGCATGTACTAAGAATGTCTGATGACCGAATTTCAGGAAGATACTGAGTGCGATTCCAGAGGGTAGACGTCCTGTGGGCCGCCCCAGACACAGTCAGTCACACGAGGCAACTCCAAAAACAGTGTGAGGAGAGGATGGGTCTGCCATGGATGGAGGCCGAACAGTCAGCACAAGACAGGGACAAGATGGAGGAGCCTTGTTGATGCAGTGAGTCCCCGACCCGAATAGGACAAGGAGAAGAAAACGATAAATGGGTGGAAGTTTTTTTTTATTTATTAAAAAAAATATATACGCGACATGTTACATTGTTCACATATTTTATGATGTTATGGCATGAATTTTATTGCGAATGTTTGGTTTTAGCTGTGGTATAGTCGCTGGCTTATTTACGTATACCCTTTCTTTCAAATAACCCAAAGAAAACAGTCTGGCGCTATAAAATCCGGTGAATGTGGGGGCCAATTGAAATCGCTTCTGCGCGAAATAATGCTTTCGCCAAAGAGGTCCCGTGACATAAATTAATAAAATTCAACAATTATTGATCGCTGTTCTTTTGTATAGTGTTCCATTTCAAATTCCCCACGTTTTCTTTACAAAATTCTGAAATAAAAAAAAAGTACAAAAATAAATTTAAAAAGTCGTTAAACATTCAAACCATATCGGTAGTTTTACGCCACCCTGTACAATCTAATAAAATATGAATTATCGATATCCCGAAAATAAATAAATCGAAATATAAATTAGTATAAATTCAAATTAATGTACAGAAATACAAGAACTTACCTATACACCAATTATTGAAAAATAAAGAAAAATTTAAGCGATATAATAATATATGAATACATATTATTTAAATTTCATATACCGTTTTATTATGCTACAATCAAATTAGTTTAAGGAAATTTGTACTTTAAGTTCATCCTTAAAAAAATCATCAGTACTTGTGATACATTAGACAAAACTAATATGCTGGCGATAAAGTTGTGGTAAAAATTTTCTGTAAGAATTCAGAAAATGAAAAAAACCCAATCGCAATTTTTCCATTGTTGAGTATTTAAAATTGTATTGATGTAGAAAGCAACCGCTTTAAAAATATATTCCCCATTTTGAAACATTATAAAGGATTGTGAAGAACTGCGACGGATTTAATATGTTTCCACAGACACACACACCCTCACATACGCACCCTCTCAGCCTCACACACACACACACCCACACACAAACTTATCAACTGGAAGAGAATTGGTTTAGAAAGAAAGTTAGTAGGAGAAGAAGTATTGTGTAATAACCCAACCGTTAGCTAGGTACTACTGTAGAAAATATGAACTAAACATCTAAAGAGGTTATCTCGCGAGCAAAGGCATCCCCGAGTCGTTTCAAAATTGCACAACAAAAAGCAAAAAAAACGTTGTTCTAACTTTCAATTGCACGAAACAAGGGACGGCAAATGAAGTTATGAATGGAAAAGTTAAAGTTTCATAAAGCCATGAAATTACATCGCCGTTTAGTTGGCGGAATGTTATTTTAGTTTTGCCTTAAAATGATAAATGAGTTCCTTAACGGAGATATTTCTCCGCAGTTCAGCGAGCACTGAGCGGTGAACAGCCCGCGCTAAGGGCTTGTAGCTAGTTGGATTTTAGACGTCGGCCCACTCTTGCTAATACCATCATTTCCTAGTAAATCTTCGTTTCATTAGTGCCTCGCGACTTGACTCGTGAAGTGTGTATTATTAATGCGTGCTCTAGTTAGTTACTTTCACCAGGGGCGGTTCGTGGTCATTCTCAGTGGGGGTTCATTTAGAGTAAGAAAAATAAATTTGTTCATATGAAGCGGATACATACTTACGTTATCGATAATAAATAATAAAATTGAATATAAAATCTACCGCAAACCGACGTTCACCGATATAATGATTCACAATTCATCTAACCATCCCAACTCCCATAAACATTCAGCTTTTCATTCCATGACACATAGATTAGTTACAGTACCTTTATCAAATACTAACTTTGCAATAGAACTATCTACGATCAAACAAATAGCAATAAATAACGGTTACAACCCAAAAATAGTAGACAACATTCTAAATAAAAAATTAAAGAAATTATCCACAAGTAAATTTTTATACAACAGTCCACCTCATAATAATAATATACCAAGTAATAATAATCAACCGTATCAATGGCGTAGAATCCTGTACATCAATAATTTCTCTCAAAAAAGTGTTAAAAATCTCCCATCAGAAATCAAACCAGCATTTTACACTAATAATAATCTAGGCAAACTTTTAATGAACGGTAAGGATAAGGATGATAGCTTATCTCACTCGGGAATTTATTCGCTTCAATGCAGTGACTGCTCAGTTTTTTATATTGGTAAAACAGCGCGCAACATACACACCCGTGTAAAAGAACATCTCAGATGTCTACACAGCTCGGGTTTTTCAGAATTCGCCAACCACTTGATCGAAAAAGATCATAAATTTGACCAAACAGCCGGCGCCAAACTGATTCATAAAAACAATATCGGAGTAAGGTTGGATAATCTAGAGGCACTTGAGCTTAGGAAAGCCATAAACACTAATAGTAAGGTAATTAATAATCAACTAAATTTAAATAAAAGTCCCATACTAAGATTGTTCCCTATTGATAAAGAACACGTCCGTTCCCTTCCCAATTCTCCATCTATGTCTTCTTCCTCCCCCTACACTTGACGAGTCCGGCCCATTATATATTATAACACACATGTAACCTAATGTTAGTAGAGAATTATACTGCCCTGATGAAGCTACGGTTGTAGCGAAACCCGGTCGGCATAAAGTATAAAAATAAAAGTGGTGTTTACAAAGTTATTGTTTTATTTTAAATTAAAGAAAAATAAATTCATTAAAAAAAAATGGAGTGCAATTCACACGCGGTGGAAGTGAAACCCTCTGAAAACCAAAGCAGATAAGAGTGAGAAGGCTAAGAAGCACCGCACAAAGAAGAGACCGATTAATCTATCTCATTATCTCGCGGGCTAAACCCTATACAGGGTGTCAAGAAGAACGTTTGCGCGACCCGTTGCGGCCCGTTTCACACAAATCTTAATTTTGGATTTGAGATCAAAATACCCAATCAAACTGAAAAATTATTTTTGTAACAAAAGGAATATTAAATATATAGTAAGGATGGGAGCTACTTTATTTATTTTGTTTTAAATGTTTTTGTTTTAAAAAAGCTTTAAAAGGGTCATTAAAGATTTTTGTGTTTCATGATTTTAGAGGCAACTTTGACAATTATTTGTGAGTAAATGTAAAAGTTTAAAAAAATAATTTAAGTACATTTATTAAAAAAGTATGATGAAATTTTAAGTAAAAAAATAAAAATCAATTGAAGAAGTAATTTTGATGGGTGTAATTTAAAAATACCAATAACCTTTTTATGTAGGTACAAAAATGTGTCGTTTGTATATTAAAATTCCTACCTAAAAAGGCATTTTTAACGTTGTTTTAGTTTTTATTTTATTTTTCATTATATTTTAAAAACATGTGCAGTAAAATAATTTTATAATTTTTCTAGATTATAATTATTGCTTGAAATTGGCCTTAAATCCAAATTTAATTTTTATATGAAAAAGGCCGCACCACTCAACGGATTTACATACAGGAAAGTTTTTAGTAATGAGTATTAGTAGCGCGTCGTTCAAAATGTTGTAAATTGAATTAATATTAATAATAATTGATGTTATCTTGATCGTCTTTGCTAGTATTTGAAAATTCACTGCGTGTAAGCTCCGCCACTGGTCGTCTCGGCCGTCGGTGGCTCGCTGTCTACTGTCTACTGTCGGAGGCATTGTTAAGCCTAGTTTTTATCACCCCTTTCCCGTACCACCGCTTATATGGGAGGGATAAACGATGCGGATATCGTTATGAACAGAATACACAAATCGGTCAAACCAGAAAAGAGCCACGTAGGTGGAAGAAACCTGGTTTGGAAGGTGGTATTCCAGTCATATTATGTATGTTAGTAAGCACCTTCATCTGTTGATATTTTGCGGATAAAGCATGAAGCAAAATCTGAATGTTAAAAAAATGTTTCAGTTTATTTTTTATACAGCCAGAAGGCAAAACATAATTCTTTAAAATAAATAACTATAAATTTTTCCGATCAAGGATGTGAAATTAAAGAGCATGCATCTTTTGCAATCTTTTCGGTTATTCAAGCACAAAGTCCAGCACAATGTTTGTTATTGAAAAACAGAAAGTGACACAAATTTAACTGCCAAATTTAGTCAAGGCAATAAATTTATAGTAGTTTTTTTTTCAATTTACTTTTATGGATATCGGTCTGATTTACTTAGTGTTATATATTTTTTTTGTAGTAGTTTTGTGCGTGATCATGTGCTAATTAGTAATTTTTTTTTTCGAAAAAGGAAAGTTTATTGATTTAATAATATTTATTCGTTAAATATGATTGTTTACGTAAGATTATTATTTGTATGAACTCAGAAGTTCACATGACTTTCTTCTAGATTATTTTACTATTAGTAGAAATCGATTATAGAATCAAATCCATTTCTCCATACTTCACCCAAAAACTCATTATTTTTAGTGACATTTTTGTGTTTCTTCAAAATAATAAGTATCGGCATTGATTAAAATGGAGTTTGGTTTCTTTTACTTTGTACACAAACCTACGTATTTTTCAGGGCAAAATTCACTTGTCTTCTTTTAATTCATGCAGGGTGATATACACAGAGTCTTAAGAAATATACCTGTCTTACCAGTGATTCTTCGGACTATCCCTCCGGTGACAATTTTTATTCACAAAAAACATCAAATTGAGTAGGTATTAGACAGCTACGTCCGGGTGAGGGGTTGGGCGTTTACTTGGCTGAGTGACCATTGACGACATGTGACAGACTTTTTTGTTTGAAGGTATTGTATAAAAAATGTCAAAATGCTTGAGACCAAGTAAGACCGCTGGTTAAAGGTTGTCAGGAATGCCCCTTATTGCAAATATAATAAGGAAAGGATTGTGTTAATTTCAACCAATAGAGCTTCTTTATAAACTAACAAATTATTTAGTGATTACTGCAAAATATAAGCGAAACTCAATTGAAAAACTGGAGACAGAAATTTCTGTCTCAAGTTTTTCGATTGAGTTTCGCCAATATTGTCTTCATTGATTTAAATATTACAATTTGGGGTTTTACATATAAAGTTAAAAATAAAAACAAAATATGAGCTTTAATCATAATATGCAGTTGGGCAAAAAGGAATCCTACTAATGGACAAACTTAAAAAAAAATATTAATTTTATTTACACATTTAAAAAAAGACCCTGGGGAAAAAGTTCCTCAGGGCCTATGTTATCTATGTGGATGCTGTGGAAAAGGTCTTTTTAGGGAAATGAAGGAAAGGAAGAAAAGGAAAAATTATGAAGGGTGAGTAGGAATCTGGGGATCAGGAATGACGAATGCATGAATCTCTCCCACTGCGGTTCAAGACGATGAATAGAGAGAGTCCTGCTTGAAAGGTCTAGGTTAGGTCACCCTCAACCAATAGGTTGGCAAACGCATCACCCGCCAAGACCCCATGATCACGGGCGCCCCAAGTGGTTCACTAAGTCACGAAACTTAGCGAACCACTTGGGGTGAACCATGGCAGGAATTATTTAAAAAAAAAAAAAAATTAATTAAATTTTGTATTTTTTATTTTTTTTTTACATGTGCTCCACACAGGAGGCCCTGAGAAAAATAATTTCCCTCAGGACCTATGTCATCTTTGGGGATGCTGTGTGGAGGGTTTTTTTAGGGAAAGGAAAGAGAGGAGAGTTCTGGGAAGGAAAAGGGTTTAAGGGATGGGTAGGAATCTGGGGTTTAGTGTGTCCTGGACATCTGCTTGGACAAACCTCACCCCATGAACCCGGGCACCCCTGCTAAATCACCAAACGTAGCGAACCACTTGGGGTGACTTATGGCAGAGGTGTTGGTTATCCAATAAAGGTTCCGGGGCGGCGGTACCCATTCCCGCCTCCCAAATTGTGATGTTGGTTATCCAACAATATCTGGGACGGCGCGCGGTACCCATACTCGCAAAATTCACAAGATCACGCTCCCAATTAAACTAATACGTTTGTTCATGGGAAGAACACTTTAAGTCGCGAATTTGTTCAAAATTATTCACAGCGTTCTGTCACACGTACTTACTAACGCGAAATTTAGACATATCAGTCTGTAGGCCTTTTCGTTCAGCATTAAGAATTCACGGCAGGCATTTTATTAGTTTGTCAACAATGCGACCCCGAGTCGGCGTCCGATGGGTCCCGCCGTGTTTGTCAACTTGTCAGCGGCCGGTTTGTCAGAGCCCCTCACACCTACCGGTAACCGGTAAACCGGCAACCAACCGCTTGTTGATAAATCGATTGACGAACCACGTCCTGCGATGTACACATAACGGTTTTTTCATCATTCTGACGTGTTGGCTAACAAACTGTTTGGGATGTGACAGCGACCGTTGTCCAATTTGTTCATGATCTAAATTTGAAACAGCGGCTGCAACACTTTAAAATTAATCGGAACCGTGAAATAATGAAATAGGGCTGAAACAGAAAAAAGCTTTTTGTCGTTTTAACGTTCCATATTTCTTTTCATTATCAACCAAGGCGGTTACCTCGAGAGTGTTTTCTCTTGGGGTAAAAATAATCTCGTTGAATTTAATGTTTCAAAGACCCAATCTTGTCTGATTACATCTAAAATGGATCGAAATGAAAATCTAGTCTCCTTCAACGGAAGCAATCTTCCGAACAGGCCCTCTATTGATATGCTTGGTGTAACCCTAGGTGACCAGCTCAGATATGGGAGCTCCATCGAAGCCAGAGTAAAGTTAGCCTCTCAAAAACTGAGCGTACTGTACAGGACCCGCAGGTACTTTAATAGTACACAACTGGTAACCCTGTACAACTCACAAGTGCGCCCCACGGTTAAATTTGGCAGTCACCTCTGGTCTGGAGCTCCAAAATACCTGAAAAATACCCTCGACTCTGCAGAAACGAGCGGTCCGTTTAATAGATTCTCCCATATTAATCCTTAGAGCACAGGCGTCGGGCGGGAATGCTATCCTTGTTCTACCGGTTTTACGATCGAAGATGCTCCGAGGAATTAGCGTCATTGATCCCTTCGGCACCGGTTCATAGTCGGGAAATGCGCCAAACGCTTGCCCATCATTTGTAGATTTGCAGAAAAAAAAGGCAAACGTTTTAAGAAAAGTCCGTATTGTTTTTACACTACAACGTCAAATTATGCTACCAAACGACAGAAGAGTTTTTGGCTGATCACAAATAATATTATTTGAAGACAATGGTAGCGACTCTCGCTATCATCGTCAATGCTAGTGAGTTTAAAGCAGAAAAATCACAAAAAGATGCGGTAACGTCGGTAACACCTAGGAATTGATCCCAGGACCGTGGCTTCGCCGGGGCGATAATCTCTTACTGAGCTAACGTATCCGTATCCGATTCGGTCATATTTAACTGAATAATACTTTGACAAAGAACTACCAATACTATCTTCATTTTCTTAGAACATATTTTTATTGACTGCTATCTGTATTTATGATTGCAAGATTTAAACCTGAACTAAACACAATCTAGATAGTGTCTTGCATAAATTTATCCTTATGCGACATCTATTGACTTTTCTGCAAATCTAGTATGAATATTTATTTTTATCTCATGAGTAAAACCTCTAATTGTATTATTTTCATTAATGAATACAATATTAGCGAAACTCAATTGAACATCTTCGACTGGAACTAATTTACATTTCTTTTACCAAAATGTTAGAGGACTAAAGAGTAAATGTGCCTCATTTTACTCTAATGTTTTGATAAACAATTATGATGTAATTGGACTCACTGAGACGTGGCTAAACTCAAGTGTGTTCAATCCAGAGCTCTTCGATGACAGCTTCAAAGTATTTAGAAAAGACAGAGACAGTGGAAGTGGCCGTAGACAGGGAGGAGGCTGTCTATTAGCCGTAAAGAGTGCGAATGGCCTTATTAAGGTAGAGCACTTACCTGCTCTGGAAACTGTCAACGAGGACTTGTGGGTCAAAATTACATTTAAATCGTGTGTAACTTTTATATGTATAGTTTATTTTCCACCTGCATCTCACTTTGAAACATATAAATTATTTTTTGATACAATACAACGTAATATAGATGTTATTGGTGGAAAGAATGTAATTGTTTTCGGAGATTTCAATATGCACTCCGCAAGCGGTTCCGTAGAAACGGAAAACGACCTTAATTTTCTATGCGCCGTTTTTGGTCTCTCCCAATATAATAACGTTCAAAACATAAACTTAAGAGTTTTAGATTTAATTTTATGCAACATATCCATAAATGTTATTCATTCCGATTCTCCCCTTGTTATCGAAGATAAACATCACCCTGCGCTAGAATTTATTTTTTTATGCAAAAAAAACATTAAAACTACAAAAATACCAAAAAATGACAAGAATGCTTTGCGTGAATGGAATTTTGGGCAGGGCGATGTTTATGAACTGTACAATATGATGAGCCAACTAGATTGGCAAGAACTGTACAATTTTAGCACTATAAATGAGGCGGTACATCATTTTTATGCTTGTATTTACAATATTTTTGATGCCTGTTTCTCTAGGAAACCTCCCAGTAGAGGTGGTCGTCGATATCCGAAATGGTTCTGTCAAGATACCATCGCGAGCATTAGGAAGAAACATGCTCTCCATAAAAAATGGAAGGCTACCGGCTGTCGAGGTGACTATGATTTGTTCAGCGTGTGTGGATGTGTGTGTTATGTGTGCGAGTTCAGTGTGCTAAAAATGTTTTTCTTAAATAGAGGGAGGGACACAAAAAATATATCTGTATTTGTGGTTTTTTGAATAGAGTTGAAACTTTGAAGGATGCGGGAAATGGGGGAGTTGGCTGCAGCGTTCGTATTATTACTGGTTGTGTAAAAAAGGTTGGCGTGGCGAGTTCTTTTAGATGGGATGTTAAAATTTATTTGGGATAGAAGTTCTGGGCAGTCTATTTTGTTATGTATAATTTTATGGAGAAATGTCATGTCAGCTACCGTTCGCCTGGATTTCAGGGATTGGAGAGTGCAGATGTAATTATTGTTGTATTTATAACCGAGATACTTAATAAATTTATTTTGTATACGCTCTATGTTGTTGACGTATTGGGTGTATTTGGGATTCCAGACAGGCGATGCAAATTCCAGTGGACTTCTGACTAGTGAGGAGTAAAGCATTACTAGAGTATGTGGATTTCTAAATAATTTACTCAGACGTAGTATAAAACCCAACATTTTGTAAGATCTATCAGTGATTGAATCAATATGCGTTTTAAATATAAGTTTACTATCTAAATAGACTCCAAGGTCCTTACATTCATTTTTTGAGATCACGGGTTCATCGCAGAGTGAATATGAGAAGTTAATTTGATGCTTGTTTCTAGTAAAGGACATAGTGTGGCATTTAGAAGCATTGAGGTCTAAATAATTAGCTGTGCAATAGTTGCAGAGCCTATCTAAGTCACTTTGTAGCTCTTTACAGTCCGATAGAGAGCGAACCGTTTTGTAAATTTTCATGTCATCTGCAAACAATAAAAATTTAGAGTATTGGAAACATGAGCCTATGTCGTTTAAGTATATATTAAAGAAGAGCGGACCAAGGTGGGAACCCTGAGGGACTCCCGAGGTTACGTTGATTATTTTAGATAAAACTCCATTTATTGAGATAACTTGACTACGATTGGTAATGTATGATTTAATCCATCTAAACAAGTCACCGTGTATTCCAAGACGAGTGAGTTTATTTAACAGAATTGAGTGGATAACGCGGTCGAAGGCCTTTGAGAAGTCGGTGTACATAGCATCGACCTGCACCCTTTCGTCCATATTGCTCTGCAAATAGTTGACAAATAGGGCAAGGTTAGATGTTGTAGACCGATTTTTCATGAATCCGTGTTGGTTCTGTGAAATTGTTGTGGTAATAGTCGGGTAAAGTTGGTCGTAAACGATTTTTTCAAGAATTTTACTTAAGATGGGAAGTTGAGAGATAGGTCTGTAGTTTGTTACGTCATGTTTGTCACCCTTTTTAAAAATGGGGGTTATTACGGCAGACTTCCACTTATGAGGAAACGTACCTTCACTTAGTGATTTTTTGAAAATTGCACTGACCGGAGGAGTGATATATTTACTACAGTTACGTATGAAGATACCAGGCAAACTATCTAAACCAGGTTCTTTGTTAATGTCAATGGATGATAGATATTTGTAGGTAATGTCGTCGTTGATTGTAATTGAGGACATAGATATGTTATTCAGCGGATCAGGTTCATGAATATCAGATGCTAAATTTTGGGTGTGATCAGTGAAGACGGTAGAGAAATAGTCAGCAAATAGATCGGTAATCTCCTTACTATTGTGTGCGATTCTCGAGCCATATGTTAGGTGTTCGGGTATGGAAGGAGATTTTCTTTGCGTTTTGACAAAGCTCCATATTTTTTTTACATTATTTTGTATAGCATGTTCAAGTGTGAAATATAATTGTGGTATGTGAGAGTAGCGATTTTCTTTTGTCGTTTTCGGAGCAGTGAAAAAGTTTGGTAATCTAGTGGGTTCTTGTGGCGTTTCCAGGCTCAAAAAAATTGAGCTTTTCTTTTGTAATATTGATAAGAGCCGATGAGTACCACGTTGGGAATGTGTTTGTTTTCAGAATTTTCTTTGGAACAAAGTTATCAATTACGGCCTCAATGATTAAGTAAAAACTGTTAAGCGCCGTGTTGACGTCTTGTGCGTTTAAGACAGAAGACCAGTCAGTTTTTGACAGAGCGTCGTTGACTAGGTCATAGTTGACTTTATTGAATAATTTGATCATTTGGGGCTGGGAAGTAGAAGTAGGGGCGTAAATATTAAGTTCGACTATTAGGGATATGTGATGTGTGTCCTCCTAAACCAGAGGGGAGTCGGCAGGAGAGACGCAGACTGTGGTGTTACAGAGCACTAAGTCAAGTGTTCTACCATGCCTATTTGGAATGTGGTTATATTGTTTTAAATCCGAATAAGATAGGCAGTTAAGGAGGGTGGTGGAGCAAAGGTCAGTACCGCGGGGATGATGTGTGCTGTTCCAGCTGATATTAGGCATGTTGTAGTCTCCAATTAAAAGGAAGATATCATTTGGATAGTTTGTGGTTAGATCGGATATTCTGGACGTATGACTGTTGAGAAGAGATAATCGCTGAGTGTTTGAGAGCTTTGGACCGATTCCGGGTAAGTACGAACAACAGATGTGAATATTAAATATACGACGTTTTGGGTCTCTTAGTACTATTGAAATCCAAATGTCCTCAGCTTCCGAGCTCCATGACTCGTGTGAATGTGCAGTAAATTTTTTTTTAATACCAATTGCGACACCACCTCCTTTGGTTTTACCCGTGAGGGACGTGTCTCTGTCTTTTCTGTAAACATTGTACCTGGAGTCGAAGAGCTCGTTATCAGATATACTGTCTACTAACCAAGTTTCAGTAATTAAAATTATATCGAATTCATTTATCAGAACATTGTGATAAAACTCGTTCGTTTTAGTACAAAGGCCACGTGCATTTTGGTAGAAAATTATTATTTTTTCAGACATTGGAGAATGAAGTAAATTACCGATTTATTATTGTCTGCCACAAGTCTACTGGAATATGCATTCGGCGAGTGTATCGCTGGATAATGATAATATACTGAATGAGCAAGTATGTAGGTATGGTTGTTGAACATTTTAGCTGTTGATACCGATATAATGAATGTGTTGTTATGATGTGATGTGTGCGCTGGAGTAAAGGGTAGGTAATTATGATTTAAAGAAACATAAGTGAATTGGATAGGAAGGGTAGAAGTTTTTATAGTTATACCAGGTTTGATAATTGCACAGGGCAAGATATCAGGATTGCAGGAGAGGTTTCGTTCTTTCTTAGGTATATCTTGGAGTTTCGCACCCATAAAAAACTAAAGTTGTTAGCGATTTTAAACTCTTTCGCGGACCATAATAAATATTTATTTTTTCGTGTGAGATGGTCGTTAAAAAATATTTTTCCTCCGACTAAACCTATACTACTGCAATTGAGTCCCTTCTTCTTTTTGATGGCAGCAATCAATTCGTCCTTCAATTTCTTGCTAGCAAATTTGGCCACAATGTTTCGGGGGCGGGGGTCACGGGGGGTAACAGGTCCAGGACCATCGGGTAGAGGATGTTGGCGTATTTTCACCCTGCTGGCGTAAAGAATATCTTCTCTGTTTATTGTATATCCCACGTTAGTTGCAACTTTCAAGATGATGTCAGCAGGATCCTCGTTGGTTTTTTCTGGGATTCCGAAGATTTCAATATTATTTTCGAGCAGCTGTTGGTCGTGGTTACTATTCCTTATGTCGAGGTGATTTACAATTTTCTTGAGATCAGCAATCTCGCCTTCAAGCCTAACTGACTTTGTTTTTTCTTCTTTTAGATGAAGGTCCATAGTTTTTAGTTTTCCTTCGTAATCGTCGATTTTTTTTGACATAAATTCTATTGTCTTTATGAGGTCTCGGATTTCAGATTTAAAAGACATTTGAAAGCTGTCGAATTTTAGATCGATATGCTTTAATAATTCGGAGTCATCAGACTGCAACTTCTTAGGAGGCATTTCAAATTGTTAAAATATTTTAGAAGTTGTTTACGTTATCACGGCCAATAAGAATGGGCGGTGACAGCAATAAGCCAATGACAAGGCTGCGAGAAGAAATGGCGGCGATTACAACCAATCACAGCTGTCAAAACGAGGATGACAAGTAAATATGCAGGAGTCACTGATATAAGGTTAAAAATTGTGATTTTGTGTTTGAATTTAAAGCAAGTTATTCTGCACAGAGAACGTGGATAACAGTTTCACTTATGGATTCCACTAAGCTCTATTCGTTTTACTGGAACTGGATTGAGATGATATAGAAATGAACGGTTTTAACGGTTAACACAAGAAGCGTAATTTGAACAGGTAAATGTATTATACTTAGATACATTTACAGTCTTTCCCGATTCTGTCCACCACGCAGTGGGTTGACAAACGCCCGCCGCCAAGGCATAGATAAACCTCACCCCATGAACCCGGGTACCCCTGCTAACTCACTAAACGTACTTGGGGTTACCAATAGCAGGGGTGTTGGTTATCGAATAAATGTTTTCCGGGGTCGCCCGTACCAAAACCTCCTAGATCAACCTGTGATCTGGGAGGTTACCCGCCTCTTAAATAGATACTCCCAAATAATGTTTAAATATGTATATTATAATTAAAAGTTATTATTTGATTTTATTCTACTTGTCTATAAATATTAGCGGATAAAGTTGCTTGTTCAGTGATTGAGAGCTTTGATAAACCTACTCAAAACATGTAGAATATTTTGTGTTTTTTGTACATAAAAGATCCGGCTCTATTTCGTTCTACTGTTATCAGTTATGTCGATTATTAAATATCTCATTGAAGGAGAAGAAAACACTAATAAATAATCTAAACGAAAATATAAAATACAATAAGACACAGAAAAATATAAAGATAACGGTCGCAACTGGGACTCAAACCCAGAAATTCTCGTCTTACCGGAACAAACGCCTTGTCAATTCGGCCATTGCCGCCACCTTTTATTTGAACGTCGTATTTGCAATCTCATGTTTCGAATTTGGAATGAACACTAGGTATTATTTTCGAAAAATTATTTATACAATAGTGTGCATTTCAAGTATAGAATTATAAATTGACTAGCTTTTTCCCGCGGCTTCGCTCGCATGGTATTAGGGGATTTCCACTCAGCCTCCTCCACCTTCCCTCTCTCCACTCCACTCCCCCCATAAATCCCCCTCCCCCACTCCACTCCCCCCATCAATCCCCCTCCCCCTCCCCTTCCCCCACTCCTCCCCCCTCCACCTTCCCTCTCCCCACACCACTCATCCATCAACCACCCTCTCCCTCCCCATCTCAACCCACCCCTCCCCCAATCCATACCCTCCCCACTCCACATCCTCTTACCTTCCTCCACCCCTTCCTCTTCCCTCCCCCCTCTTCCACCCCACTCCGCCTCCTCCACCTTCCTTCTTTCCACTCCACTCCACTCCCTCCATCAACTTCCCTTTCCCCACACCACTCTCCTCCATCAACCTCCTTCCCCCCACCCCCTACCCCTCCCCACACCCTCCTCCATCCTTCCCCTTTCCTTACCTCCCCCCTCTTCCTCCCCTAACACCTTCCCCCACCCTCCTCCCCCTCCCCTTCCCCCCTCCCCCAACCCCCTACCAACACCCCCTCCACACTCCCCCCACTCACCTCTCGCATTCTACACATACATTCCCGATACATTCAGTTTTCAAACTGCTCCTACTGCATGCCACCTATTATAAAGAATTATCCAATTTTGTCCAGTCGTTCGGGCTTATGCGCATACATATGTACATTTCGGTGATTCATTTTTAGAGATAGTTATTAAGTACGAATTATTATTCTTCTTCTTTATATTCCACCAAAAAATCCACTAACGTAGTTTTATACTTAAAAAATGCGATACCTGTCTATAGAATTAAAACAATAATATTGTTCTGTGATAGAAAATGTCAGAATTTGAGAATGACATTTTGCAAAACAAAGAATCTTAAATAAATATTCTATTTTAGAAAATATTTATATTTATTTGAAGTACCTACTTCCCTAATAATTTAAATCGATTAAAGAATTATAGATATTTGGGGGTTATGTGTTTATAGTGTAAGTGTGTAGATAGCAAAGCGAATTAGTAAGACGATTCAATACTTACAAGTTTATTAACACTATTTACAGACACATAAATCTCCAATTTAAATATATGCAATAATAAAGTAATGTGAAGGGCGAACAAATATTAAAGACCAGCGACTCCTGACCGAGAGTTAAAGCAGAATGAATCGTGAGTTTTTGATGCAAGCGAGGCCAGTTGCTGGAGGAAAGGTCTGCATCCAATTGGTGCCTGAGGGACCAATCGGGTGGCCCGGACGATGCAAATCTGTGTCCTTTGTTCGTCCTCCACAGATATCTTACTAATCATGCCACCTATTGCAATTTTTTCATACAAATTTCGTAATGCCAGAGCTCTGAGCTATAGCCTATATGTTTATATTATTATAAAGTTTCATTAAAATTCTTTCAGTAAAGTAGGAGTTAGTAATTTATACATATTTGCATTTTAACCTCAAAGGGATATCCGTAGTAACCTAATTAAAAAAAAACATCTTTTCCAAGGCGACAATTGGCGTTTGCAATAAATCGATTTTGTTAGCGACAGAAAACGTATTATAAATAATTTCTTAACGCCAGAGATTATATATAACGCCATAACTTTCCAATATATATAGCCCATAGATCTCGCAAATAATGTAGCTTTCTATTAGTGAAAGAATTTTTAAAATCTATACAGTAGTTTTTACGTGAAAGAGTAACAAACATACATCCATACAAACTTTCACCTTTATAATATTGGTAGGAAGCTTTCTATTAGTGAAAGAATTTTTAAAATCTATACAGTAGTTTTTACGTGAAAGAGTAACAAACATACATCCATACAAACTTTCACCTTTATAATATTAGTAGGATTATAATTTTTTTTTTAAACGATTATCTCTAGGTACTACCTACTTTACTGGCTGTCCGAATTTTGTTCAATTGTTCCAATTCTGAAAATATAAGATTCCTATGAAAAGATTTTTGTAGGAAAATTTGACGTACAGACAACATATAGTATTTTTGACGATTTTACAAAAGATATCGAAAAAAAACCAAGACCTTTACTTCGATAAAATCATTCCCCTGATGTTTAGGCAGTAAACATGTGAAATTCACTGAATCTTCAATCTCTCATTCTAAATATATATCGTATCTAGTGGCAGATAGTAGTCATACATGAAAATTATGAAATAACACCGATGGGAACTTCTGTTGGGATTAATATTGAATTAATACAATAATTATCAACTTGGAGCTTTTATGTCTACCAAAATGTCACAAATCAATTTCATTTCAATTTTCACGGCTATCGTGTTTATTTTTGGGGTATTACGCCGTGTTGCGCTACCTTCTTCTTTAGCCAGATATGGATGATTACCATCAAGATAGGTACGGATGATAAACACTGCAACGCTGTCCGAAACGTTGACAAATGAAGGAGATAGCGCAATACGGCATATTACCCCAAAAATAAATCACGAAAATTTCATTGCTGTTTTAAAGGAAGTTTACACTTTCCGCCAAAGTAATAAATGAAATTGTGACATCGATCGTTTGAAAATTGTCTTACCATTAAGAGTAACAAATTTTACCTCTCTTTTGTTACATGATTGCTTACAAGGAATACAGAACATTACAAAACGAATATGTCAGCGGTCCACTAGTAAAATATAGTAGTAACACGGTGTTTCTAGCAATTAATATAGTATCTGAAATTAAATCAAATTAGAACATCTGCAAATGATATTTTACTTACAATATCAGCATGGTGTAGTACTCTATCCTCTCTGAATACTATATATCTGACTAAGAAAGTCAGAACTGGGCAATGGGTTAAAACAAATTTTGGTTCGTTGATAAATAAAACTATACAAACATAATTAATGAATTATGCGAACGTGTTTTCCTGCTAACGTAATACGGGTCTTGGTTTTGTTCGCACGTTCAGCATCAAAGTCAATGCTTTTATCATTATAATGCATCCAGATTGTGTTTGCACCTTAAGTAGCTTAATAGTTAAACTTTCGCATTAGTGCAAACCGTATAATATAGAGAGGGAAGCACCTACAAGCTTTTAAATAATACTCTTACTCAACTCGTACAGCAGTGCAAGTCCACTTGGCTATCTTGTTTTGAAGTATTTTTCCACTGTGTCTTGAATACAAAAGCAAACACATGAAGTGGTAGAAATGGCAAACAAATCAATGCAATAAAATAAAAGAATAAACATATTAAATATATAAAATGTATTCGTAGATCTTATACAAAAAAAAGTTGTGGTTCATAAAAATATTTATGTTACTGTCCGTTGCTCGCTCTTCTCATGCTCTCCCTTATTTGAGATTTCCTTTGCTGTTTTGAGTACCTCGTCCCTGAGTTTGTTGACAGCCAGGCAGGCATATTCACACTTCTTTGCAGCCAACATTGACTCTTCATCGTACTCGCAGACTATCTTGCAGGCCTCTGCAAAGTCTTCAGAAGGATCTCCAATAATGGTGCAAGAAACGTCCGACTTCTCCAGCAATGTCATTAGGGAACCTTCTTTATTTTGATCGTTGCCATCGGTAGTATTGTTTTTGGCAGTCCCGTCGTCAGCAGTATCTTTGCTGATTTCTGCTACATTGGTAATATTGTAGTTGGTGTCACTTTTATTTAAAGTTTGCATTGCAATGTTTGACTTGTTATTAATGATTGATAGAAGGTCTTCATCTTGTTCTGCATCAGAGTCTTCTTCATGAATAATTTCAACATATGTGATTGGTGTTTCAGAATCTTGGCTCTTTTCATCGATGGGTTGTAACTTGGATGTTGTATTATCTATCACGTTGATTTTATTGTCCTTTAAATTGAGTTTAGGAGGAGAATTGTTTCTAAAATTGCTGGCTGCTCTCATGGCGTCTTCAGTACAATCTCTAGCGAATTGCTTGAATTTTTCAAGCGCGGCTTTGAAGGCGCTCGTTTTGCTTCGGTCATCCATTTCTATTGATTTTCTTTCTTCTTCTTGAAGAGGAGAAACTTGATGATGCAGATTACTTTAACTTAGAAAAGTCAAGCAACGTATTTGAGATTTTGTTGGTGTAATTTATTTTCAGTAAAGTTCTACTAAATGGACAAACAAACGATGAAGAGAATTTCTGAAGCAAATCGAACAATTAGCATTTTTCACAAAAAAATTTGCAAGGATAAAATCGTAATGTTATATCTTCATGAATCAATAGACACTGTTGTAGTTTTTGTTATTTTTATTATGTTTTTGGATATAATTTTAATTATTTTCTACGACATAACACTAGATCTTCAATTTTGTATGACTAATTTTTTTTACGCTTTTGACACATTGGTGAAAAAATAGCTGAATATTATACTTTGTTCCAATTTTTTAAATTTTCTTTTTCAAGAAATAAAATTTATTGATGTGGAAAGTAAGAACCTAAAAGCGAACCAATGTTCAAATACTCCTTCGTTCTGCATGTTACATAAAAAAATTTAGATGTCACGTTGTCAGCTATCTTCCGGTATCCTACCCAGTGGAACCGTCCCGTCAGCTTTATTAATCTGGTTATTGATGATTTTTCAAGCAGTAAGGAACACCAGTCCAATTTGCGTTTCTTATTTTGAATTAACATGTATGAGAAGATGTACGAATGTAAATTAGAAATTCTGTGAACAGTACACCTCGCGATGAAAAAGTGTTTGTAATTTTTTCTTATTTTAATAAATCATAATTAAAATTTTCTCTGCCATCGTAATTCTAGTTTAAATACCTACCTGCTAAAGAAGTTATCAAAAAAGTAAATTTTCTTCGAAGACTAAGAAATGAACTAAAAGGTAAAACTACAGAGCTCATTTGTAAAACGAAAGTTGCTCCACATTTAGATTAATTGCTCTATGATGTTATATTTGGCTAATGAGGGAATATATTGTACAAGCCAGAAGTTCTCTGATATAACAGAGCTAAGAGATGAATATTGGGCATGCATTTAAGGGTTAATCAAATGAGGGACGAGCTAAATTGGATTCCAACAAAAAGAGACTGCTGTTTAATGTGTTAATTTTTATGCATAAAGTTATGAAAAACCAAATTACAAAATACTAAATGAAATTGTTTTAAGTAGAGATATTCATAATTATGCAACCAGAAATATAAATAGAGTTAGATTGTCATGCATGAAAAAATCAGAGATACAGAATTAAATAATGTATAGAGGATTAAACATCTGATGAAATACCTACCTGAAAGGTGATGAAATACCATGAACTGATGAAATACCATGAATTTACTTTTATTTACATTTAAACTCAAATTAAATGTAAATAAAAGTAAATTCATGGTATTAGGGAAAAAACAAAATGAACTAATCACCCTAAATATAGACAATCAAAATATTGAAGAGGTAGAAGAAATTAAATATTTGGGAATCATTATCGATAATAAGTTAAAACTTAACTCTAACTTCGAAATGCTAACTAAAAAAATTGCCAAAAAGATTAATTTCTTAAGTAGGATAAAGGGAAAATTAGACATTAAAACTAGGAAATTGGTCTATAACACAACTGTAGCATCCCATCTGAATTATTGCTCAAGTGTCATCTTTCTGAGCAATAAAACACAAATTAAAAGAATGGAAATAATTCAGAACAGAGGCTTGAGATCTATATTGTGCTGTAGCAGATATACAAGGATAAAAACCATGCAACGCCAACTCAATATATTAAGTGTGTGGCAAAGATTAGTTTACAATACCCTAGTTTTTATTTATAAGTTAAAAAATAAAATGGTACCTGATTATATGTTGAATAATGTTAGAATCAACAGTACAATTCATTGTTATCCTACGAGAAACTGCAACGATTTTAGGCTTCCGAAAACAAATTTATCGGGAACACAAAATAATATTTATTATAAAGGTTTTAAAATGTTCAATGAACTCCCTGTAAATGTTAAGGAGGCTAAAAGTCTTGCAGTTTTTCGTGGATTATGTCTTAATGTTGTAAAGTCCAAATTTTAGTCAGTAGGTAGTACATAATATTGTAGTAGTCATAGAAAAGATAACATTAGATATAAGATGTCAAATTTTATATCTAAATAAAATATACAATAAAAAAAAATAAAAAAAGTCTGAAGAATGAGAAAAGATAGGACATATTTAGAAAGGGATGTAACGCTAACTGTAAAAATATAATCTTATAAAATGAAATGTTACCTTGTGCATATTAGCTTTTACACGAACGAAGTATAAACTAACTCGATGAATAATAATATAAATAGATACGTATTGTTATGTAACATTTTTAAAATTATAAATAAAGAATGATACAATTTCGTCACAATGAAATGTCATTATCTCGATGACAATTATTTTTTTTTAAATTTCTTCAGTTTGGTTAGGTTAGTTTAGGTTCATAACCATAATATTGAAAAAAAAATGCTGATAAGAAAGTTAAAAAAAATACGACGTTTTCATATTTGTAAAACGCTTTTTACTGATTCTTATTTTAAATTAGCCAACTATTCAAAGTAAGGCTTGCTCAAATAATTAAGCGCATGCAGCAGATTTTCTTAAACGAAAAAGGGACGCACAAACAAATTTATAGACAAATGAAATTTAAAAAAAAATAGGGATGAAACGGGTTTTTGAGACGCTCAGTCAATGAAGTATGGGGTATGTATAATGTATATACTGTGTAAAGGATATCAGAACACTTTCGAGCGTGTAAACTTGGCCAACTTGACAAATCGGCAATCGCCGAGCATTTAATTGAAACCGGCCATTACTTTGGATTTGTGTCTGAGGTCCTGGGAAGATCCAACACTTATAGAGCGTGCCTAATTACAGAGGCAATTGACATTCATAAAAATCCTATTTATATTAATATAGACGACGGAGCTAAGCTCAATAGTTCTTGGTATCCGGTAATTGACGGCTACACCAAAGCTAAATGCAGAAAACCATCTTGAAGTATACTGTAATGCCAGCTCGCAGTGGAGTGGAGCTGGCAACACGGTATTGCTTCACATTTCACCACTAACATTTACACATCTGCCCTGATGATGGACTCTGTAACGCTGTCCGAAACGTTGGAGGAGGTAGCGCAACACGACATAACACACCAAAAATAAATAACAAAAATACTTTTGGCCGTGAAAATCTAAAATCATATCTGACTGTGTACCTGTATACATAATATAGTTATGCTATCTGCTTACCCCTGACGAAAAATGGCTTGATATATACGTGATAAATCAATAACTACGAGGAATATGTGAAAATCGCATTTTTTTATTGCCGACATTATTCAGAAAAGCGGCTTACGTGTGAAACCACCGAGGGATGTTTTTCCATCCCTCCAATCATACGAGCAGCGCGTGTGAACACTCCCTTCCCAGGGGAAACCTTGCACTAGACTAGATACACTATGTATGTACGAACTAGAACTGCGGGATATTAAACAAACTCGACAGCAAGTTGCGAGGCGGCATCGCTTTGCGCTGTGCGTATAAGGTGGCGAACGTAAACACAATGTGAAACTAATATTATTACTTCTTATTATTTTGATAACAGTGGTTGTAAGTATCAGAATTCGTGGAGGAAAATTGTTTTATATCATTCGATAGGTTCCTTTTTATATTATTTCTACACAGGTGGTCCTGAGGAAAAAATTCCCTCAGGGAATATTACATCTTTGGGGATGCATGTGGAGAGTATGTTAGAAAAAGGAGTAGGAGAAAGTTCTAGGTAGGAAAAGGGTATGAGGGGTGGGTAGGAAACTGTGGTCAATGTGTCCAATGTGGCGGCCTACGAAGTCTAGGGTAAGGGTTTTGACTCGCAATCCAAAGATCGCGGGATTGAATCCCGTCGTGCACAAAGAATTTTTATTTGATTAATTTGTGTTATTTCACAATTAATTAATTAAAAATAATATATAGTATATTCGCGGCACGTTCCAGAGTGGAAGATACTATCAGTATCGCGATGGTATAAGACCACCATTCAAAATTAAAATGCCTTGAAATGATTTTAGCCGTGTTTGGTGACCAGATATGAATTGCCAGGTTCCCCACCTTTCTCTTCGCCATCTCCTTCCCATCCCCACTACCGTCAGCCTCTCAACATACCACAATTGGGGATTTCGTAGTCTCACTGGCTCCAGACGGGAACAGCTGGAGGAACAACTTTCTTGTGAGGATTCACATAAAAGGGGTGACGGACGTGTGAATCCATTCTTCATAGTGCGGTGTAAGGCGATGCGGTGGGTCGAGAGAGTTCAGCTTGAGAGCTCTAGATTAGGTCTCCCTCAATCAGCTTCCTTAACGTTACTTAAAAAGACTCTAGCCAGACCAGATCTGAATAGCTGGATACTCCTCTTTCCCATCACCTTCCCTTGCCCATTACCTCGTACACACTTCAATTGGGGATGCCACAGTATCAATGGCTCCAGACGGTTGGGAGCAGTTGGGACTCTTATACGGTACACACATAAACAAATAACATCGAAGAAAAGATACCTAACCTTAACTACCATATATTATGTTCTGTTTAATCCTGTATTTATTGATATTATATTAAATTCGTAGAACTAAATTGATTTAATAAAAGTTTAATGTAGTAAAGTACATTTTGTGGAACAAAAGACCAATTTGAAACATTTAAAAAAATGCGGAACAAGCAATTTGGCGTACATCCGTGTTGGAAATTAGAGACGATACAAGCTGAGTTGAATTTTCCTAGAAATTTCTGGAGGAAAATCTGTGCATTTTCATGACGCTACATTTCTTTTATATTATTTTGTATATTATATTTACTTTCGGTAACCACACATAGTTAAATTTAGTAATTTTATTTTTGATGACTTGTTTTTTCTTTCATTGTTTGTATAAAATAAAGCTTTTTCCTATTACGTATATAAAAAGAGATGGTTTTAAATGAGTTAGGCAAAAACGCAACACATCTACAAATCAAACAGCAGACCATTATAGGTTTCTTATTTTCAAAATTACTAGTCGCTTTTCAGAAGTTCTAGGTCGCCCAAAGTGGTTCGCCACGTTTGGTGACGTAGCAGGGGTGCCCGGGTTCATGGGGTGAAGTTTATCTTCAATTTCCCAGAACTTCCTCTCCATTCTTTTACTAAAAAGCCCCTCCACACAGTATCCTAAAAGACAGAAGATGATAAAGGCTTTGAGGATTTTTTTTCTTGGGACTTCCTACGTGGAGCGGCTTCCTGACGACTTCCTGAAGACTTCCTGACGACCTCCGTAGTCCAGTGGCTAAGACTCTTGACTCACATTCCGGAGGTCGCGGGTTCGAACCCGGCATGCGCAAATAAATTTTATTTGATTAATTTGTGTTATTTCACAATTAATTCATTTAAAATAATATATAGTATATTTGCGGCATGTTCCAGAGTGGAAGATACTATCAGTATCGCCCTGGTGTAAGACCACCATTCAGAATTGACACGTTGCTTGAAAATGGCTTTAGCCGTGTTTAGTGACCAGATCTGAATAGCCAGGTACTTCCCAACCTTCTTCTTCCCCACCTCCTTCCCCTCCCCGCTACCTTCAGCCTCACAACATACCCCAATTGGGGATGCCATAGTCTCACTGGCTCCAGACGGGAGCAGTTGAGATTCTTGTGCGGTATTCACTGTAAAAAAAAAAAAGGTTAGAAAATTAAGTTTCCGGGTTACGAATAACCAAACAATCTCCTACTACCACCACGAAAATATTGTTTGAGTCATGACGGAGAACTTAGCCAGCCGAGGAATCGAACACGTGATACCAAAACGTGATGCCAACTCAGCCTCTGCACGGTCGAAGTTTGTGGCTTGTGAAGAAGTTAAATATAAACAGTACAGCGGCACACACCCATAATCGTCAATAATGTAGTCTCGTCGGAAGGACCAAGTAGGTTTTTTCACCTTATTTCCAAATTATGCAGTGACTTGCATGGATGCAGTCACAGCTGGCGCGTTCAGCGATGTCGAAAAGCGCGGTTAATAATTAAATATGAGCTCAAAAATAGTACAACATTCGCTTGAAAAGCCTTTCCGCCAAAAAATAAACTAAATATTTATCCATTGAAGAAGAAGGTGATATTAATAAATCCAAATGAAACATGAAACAGAACTAGAAATAAAAAAAAAAACAAAAAGGTAACAACTGGGGATCGAACCCAGGATCTCCGTCTTATTGGGACAACACTCTAACCACTGAGAAATTGCGACCTAATTAATTTCCGTCATATATCTTTTCTATGTTCTGTGTGTTTTCATGTTTCGTTTCTGTAGTGTCCGTGGTACACTGTGGCCGCGGGGGGGGGGGGGGGGGGGGGGACCGGGTGCCGAACGTGGCCGAAGGTTTCCGATCTTGCCCGAAGGTAGTAGTGGAGGGGCAGGCCAGAGGCGCTGGCAGTGCACGGCGGCTGCCGGCATTCCGCGAATTACCTTACTAGCGTTAGCATTGTACTTCTTCACAATTGACTTAATAAATAACCATTCGTATAAATGAGACCTTTTCAATAAATTGTATTTGTAATTGTCACAGACATTACAGTTTCGATCATAGATTCTCAACCTTTTTTTGCCCACCGCTAATTTTGAGAATATTTTTATTTTTATCGCCCCCTAACTAGTGAATCCGAAACAGCAATTGACCACGACGAAAAGGGCACAATGGGATACCACAATAGGCTTACATTTGCCACAATGGAGGGGGATACCACGACGGGATACCACGATGGGGTTACATTTGCCACAACGGAGAGGGCGTAATGGGATAAGGAAAATATTTTTGTGGATGAATAGTTCCTAATGGAATGGGATGAGGCAAGATAGGATGGGGTGGAATGGTTTTTCTGGGTCTCCTACCGCCCCTCTGAATGTCTGAAACGCCCTCCAATTTTCTCTTGGTCTTCTACCGCCCCCTTGGAGGTCTAAAACGCCCCCAAGGGGGCGTTATCGTCCACGTTGAGAACTTATAGATTGATTAATATTATCTTCTTCTTCAATGATGAATTATTATTACGTTAATGTGTAGGTTTATTCATCTAAAAGTTCTTTAAAAATAATGAAAATTATTACATATTACCTTTAATAAATGCTAGGTAATAATCCTTAGGTTTTCATGCTAGTGTGGTGTGTACTTTCAGAATTATCATTGAAATACCATAATTCAGATTTGAAACTTTGTTTGAAATGGCTTTAGCTGCGTTTGGTGGTCAGATCTTAATAGCCAGGTACTTCCCATCATTCATCTTTCTATCTCCTTCAATCTCCAGTACCTCTAACATTATCCAATTGGGGATGCCCTAGTCTCATTTGCTCCAGGCCTTTGAGAGCAGCAAAAAAGGAAGAGTAAATGTCGGACTAAAAGTACAGTCTATTCTTCAGTATGCCATTATCAGTTGGGGAGCAGCTTACAAAACTAGTCTGACCCCCATAGAAATTGTTCAAAAACTAATAATAAAAATTATACTAAAAAAACCTCTAGACTTCCCAACTGATCACATATTCGAAGAATTCAAAGTTCCAACATTTAAAAACTTATTTATAAAAAATTCGATTGTACAAATTATAAAAGACAAAGATAAATACGCATTCATAACTGAAAATCGTACTAGACTTAAACATGTATTTGTGTGCCCCAAATTAAACACTTCTTTTGCCCAACACCATTATACTCACCAAGGAAAATTCTTTTTCAATAACCTACCAATTGAAATCAGAAGCATTAGGAACAAAGTTCAATTGTTGAACTCCATCAAAAAGTATTTTAGAGAATGTCACACTAAAAATCATACTTGTTTTTCTTTTTACTGCATACATATATATGTTTGCATATTTTAGTTAACGGGTCTGATTGCCATGTGTCTGTATTAACTGCACCTACATATATATTGAAATACATGACTATAGTAATAGTAATTGTACTTATATGAAATGTATTAACTGTATTAACTGCATTGTATTAACTGTACACGTGACTGTATTTGTACATAATATATGAAATGTCGACTCTTCTTCCATCCACAAGCTAAGGCTTTTAATAGAAGACCAGTAAAATTATAATATGTAGCAATTTTAAGATAAACAAATAAAAAATAAAAAAAGTAAGTATGCTGCATACCACACCAGCATAAATAATCGTCAATAATTTAGTCTCCTCGGAAGAACCATACCAACATTCCCTTTAACTTTCAACTTTACTAACGTAAAGTGCTTAAAGTTCCTCAGGAGTATAAAGCTTGGACATTTGATTCAAAGCAGGTACGTAGTTAGTTAATTAGTTAAATTTGGGCAGAACTACTAATTCCTCGACTTCTTAATTTGTTTTGTCGAAAGTTTAGAACCGAAAAAATCTTAAATTTGCTGAGCTGAAATATAATGAGAACAAAGCATTCTCCTTAAACTTTTCATGTTAAATATAAAACTATCGCAAGCATCTGTTTTTGTGAGTTAAATTGGTACCAGGTTTTCTCAGTGTCAATTTAAGTATTTTGGAAGTAGAAATAGGTAAAAGTTAGGAATACGAGTTTTAGGAATACATTTTTTTAGATCCAATTCCATAGCGATTTACACTATAATATGACCAAGTTTCAACTCATCTGTAATTTGATAACCCTTGACTTAGTTACGCCTTAGACATCTGGCATGATAAGTCATCCTTATTCTATACATCCAAGATTCAATATCCGTTCTAGCGCATTTTAAAAAATTGAAAACATAGTAATAAAAACCCCTAAAATATTAATAGGAACGACGCTCTGTCGCGACGGGGCTTTGGTTCTTGGTACCGGTATTATACAACTACACCAAGGTTAAATCCAGAAAACCACATTTAAAGCTTGCACCGCGGTATCATTTATATATACCCACATAAACTGTAACGATCTATCAAACATCGGCTAAAGAAGGGGGTAGAATCGGCATAATAACCCAAAAATATCCCACGGTAATAATGATTGTGGTTCCAATTAATGTAAATAAGCCTTGGAGATTAAATCCTTCATTAATACTCTGATGGTCTGATCATTTCCAGTGCAGTTCTGTAGTATCTACTACTTATTAACCTGAATGAAAAATGATCTTAGTTCACAATAATTTTTTTTCCAATTTTCATTCTGGCATACTTCTTTCATATTTTGATAGATCTTTCCTTATCTGAAAAGGTACTAACGATTTAACCTATTGTTATTTTATATTATCAATCATATGTAGCAATAGTTCCACGTAGTAGAAAAAGCGTCAAGAGTCTACGGCTTTCTAGCAAATTGGTAGCCTTACACGTGGTGAAAATTTTATCCAATTAATATGTGAAAACGTACACGTGAATGCCTACAGAGAGAAACATAAAATAGTAACCGACAACCAGAACTTATTTATAAATAAACTGTTTTAATGAATTGAATAATATTAGGTCCTTACATATGAAATTGGCGTTTTGTATGGGAGGAACATAAAGTCGTTTTTTTTTTAAATATAATATATTTATTTAATCAAAGTATGTACCATTGCTATCTATGCACTTTTGCCATCTCATAGATAGTTCATCGATCCCTTTACTAAAAAACCATTCGGACGGGAATCAATAAAATCTTTGAAGGCGGTTTAGACTGCCCCATCGGAGTTGAATTTTTTCCCATGCAAGAAGTTATCCAAATTTCGAAAAAAAATGGTAATCTGTTTGAGCAAAGTCCGGAGAGTACGGTGGATGTCTTAGACATTCAAATTGAAGCTCCTCTAATTTGGTAGCCGTATGTTGTGCAGTGTGTGGTCTAGCGTTCTAACGCGCGTTTGATGATATGCTTCACTCAATTCGTGAGGTACCCACCTTTCAAGCTTTTTCACCTTCCCAATTTGCTTCAAGTGGATTAAAACAGTTTTACCACTAACACCGCAGCCTGCAGCTAACTTGGACGTGGTTTGCGATGGATCCGCTTCCACAATAGCCTTCAATACTTCATTATCAACTTTGGTCTCCGGCCGTCCACGGGGCTTGTTCTGCAGGTCGAAATTTCCAGAACGAAAACGTTGGAACCAAAAACGCACTGTGTTTTCTTTTGCGGGCACTGTCGCCATTCACATCATTAATCCTTCGAGCCGTTTCTGCAGCACTGGTGCCACAGTGGAACTCGTACTCGTAAATAACGCGATATTTCAAGTTTTCCATTTTGTAAACTAAGTGACGCAAAGAAAAAAAACAACTAAGGAAAAAACAAATGAATTATAATTTTCAAAACACAAATACATGAGTAAATAGCTGTATAAATTTGAATTTGGAATTCCTAACCAAAGAGAAGATATTTGAGATCAAAGTTGCCAGTACGGCAAAACGCCAATTTCATATGTAAACCTAATATTATTGAAAATGTGAAAGAAAAAAAAATGAATATTGGTGTTCTACAAATTAAACTTGATAATGACGTAAAATGGTTCATGGCCGTGAAGACATTGTTTATTCAGTCAAAACGGGTTGTTTATCTATTCTGTTATATAAACTTGAAATTTCTAGCCGAATTTCGGAATATTTCCAAGATATTTCAAATGTGCCTTATATTTCTTCATTTTGATGACGTCGCATATGCAAATATCATTTTATAAACAATATAAAATTACCTGTTAGACTTGCGTATTTGAAAAATACTTTAATACTTATAAATTGAAAGTTGAAAAAAACCCACCTCCATTGTTAACCCAAACGTCAAAAAATTATCGGATGTAGGAAATTTAGAAAACAAATTCGATTAATGAGTTTATTTATTGTTCTGTTATACGTGGTGGAATTATATTGTATTAAATTGAAATTAAAACAATTTTTTTAACTTATTTCCACATATTTATTTAACCAGTACCGGTTTCGTCCTGTTATGGACATCTTCAGGCTGGGAAAAAAAAGAAGAAAAAAAAAAAAAACCAGCCTGAAGATGTCCATAACAGGACGAAACCGGTACTGGTTAAATAAATATGTGGAAATAAGTTAAAAAAATTGTTTTAATTTCAATTTTAAATTCGATTTATTAAGGGAATCTGTAAGAAATTTTTCACTTTACGTTTATCTCTATTATGCAATAAAAATTATAAAAGTAATTCCAAGAAAATAATCAAAATAAATGACATTTTGGATTCATCGTTCGCGCAACATATACCTACGTCGGATTTTTGGATTATATTAACCTACGCACGCTAAAGACATTTATGTTAATACAAAACATCCCTTTGTAGATCTACAAAAAGCATACGACCGAGTCGACAGAAAAAAGCAATGTGTGTGAAGCGTTGCGTGTGTTAGGGTGAACGGTGGTTTTATGGGGTGGTTTGACATCACAAAAGGTGTCAAGCAAGGCTGCGTAATGTCACCATGGTTATTCAATCTATACATGGATAATTGTATGCAATAATTGAAAGAGATGGGATTGGGCGCGAAATTGAGTAATCTGAAAGCATGTTGCCTGTTGTATGCTGATGATGCGGTGCTGATTTCTAACACTATGGAAGATCTACAGTCTCTCGTATCTAGGATGAACGAAGTATGTATGAGGAATGAGTTAATGATGAATGCAAGTAAGTCTATGGTGTTTGAAAGAGAGAGTACGAAAACAGTATGCAATATAGTTGTGAATTTTGAATACTTGGAGCAGGTGGACGAGTTTGTGTATCTGGGTAGTATGTTTACTAGAGATGGGAAGGCTAATAGAGATATTGAAAGAAGGGTGAATGCCGGTAACTCCATTAATGGTGGAATGAATGCCTTTGACGCTAATAAAAAAACTGTCAAAAAAAGCGAAGCTAGCAGTCCACAATGGCGTCCTGGAACTGGCAGAGGAAGGATGAAAGTAAACTGAATGCTGTTGAAATGAGATCCCTGAGACGTATGTGTGGTAAAACAATGTATGATCGTGTGAGAAATGTGGATATCCGCAAAGAATGTAAGGCTGATGTAAGCATATTGAGTAAGATTAAGAAAGGGTCACTCAGATAGTTTGGGCATGTAGAGCGAATGAACGAAGAAAGTAATGTAAGAAGAATACACGACGCGAATGTGAATGGTAGAAGAAGTCGGGGACGCCCGAGGAAGACATGGCACGATCAAGTGAATCAGATACTTGAGTCAGGCCATGTCAAAAGTCAGAATAATAGAAGAGAACGTATGAGACGATGTATGAATGTGAGTGAGGCAAAGAATGTATGCCAAGACCGAGTTTTTGGCGGTCTGTCCTCTCTGCCTACCCCTGCGGAGAAACGGCCTGATGGTTAGTTAGTTAGTTTGTCAAAATATCCCTTTCATAGAATTCTCATAAAACTCTAGCGTTAATAGTCAACCAAAAAAATGATGTGTCCGAAAAACCTTACTTTTCAATACGGGAATTTCAGGAATCAGTTTGCTGCAATGCAAATAATGCAATGCAACAGAAATATTCTATTTGTACCAAATCGAACCTGAGCTTGTGACGTCTTTACTCTGATGTGTACAACGGTTCTCGATGTAGGTACTCGATGTGTCCAAACAAAGTTTAACGGTTGGGAAGCTTTTTTTTTTTAAATATTAATAAGGCTGAACGTTGCGAAGTGATATGTCATGACACGTTCATGTCGTATAGGTCGTAGCTCCATTGTCCCCTCTCTAAAAAATATTTTTACCACACATTTCCATTTTAGCAAATTTCTTAAACTTAGTCAGTTATTAGATCCCTTGAAAGATTTATTTTAAAATGCTACTGCTCTTGAACTGATGAAGTTGTACCCGAGCACGGTTCACCCATTGACAACAAATGCCTCTGTGAATAGGACAGAGGAAACAAAGCTCACGCAAGCTCGACACCTTGCTGGAACGATTAAGGTCTTTCAGAGAGGTTATTTACACCGAGACTTTCAATCAAACGCTTTTTGTTCTCCTTTGAAACCATTTTACCTCATGGCATTGTTCAAAATGTAAGAACTTGTTTATTGGAGTAGAATTAGAACGGTTAAAATTGTTTTTTTACTGTAGTACGTGTGGATTCTTATGTCCGTCACTACTGGACACACTAACCGTCAGATTCCTATCCACCCTTGAACCCTTCGTACCTTATTCCTTCCCGAAACTTTTGCTCCAACCTTTCTTTAAAAATGCTCTCCAAATAGCATACTTAAAGATGGTATAGGTCCTGAGGAAAATTATCAGCGTTAGGGCCTCCTGTATGGAGTAAATAAATAAATAAAAAACCGGTGGTGAGCCGACAATCGGTCCGGCGACAGTTGGTCCGGCGACAGTTGGTCCGGCGACATTTGGTCCGGCGACATTTGGTCCGGCGACATTTGGTCCATTTGGACCAACTGTCATGGAACCAAAAAAACCAGAGTGTGCAATTTACTCGCGGTAGAAGTAAAACCTTCAGAAAACTAAAGTAGACAAGAGTGGGGAGACTACGAAGCACTTTTTTATCAATGTGAAGGATGATTTTTTCCATAATTTTGTTTGCGAATTCCAGTGCACATTTTCCTACACATTTGGTCGTGTTATTAGTATTTTTTTATGGATTTGTGAAATACGTCATTAATTATCATAATTATGAAACATGAATTTACTGAGAACAGCTCATCTTGCGAGCATAGATATCTAAAATCTAAACACAATCATAATAACACTAATTATGGCGCAACGTTCATTATGGTGCAATTTGGTAATATTGCATCATAAGTGTGCTTGCCTCTGATTAGCTAAACCTAATATGAGCAAACGGTACGTATATAAATTTAACCAAGAAGATTTCGGTGTGGTAATACGTTATTCAATTTAATATTAAGAAGCTTTTTTATTTTTTATGCTTATCAAATTAAGTAATCGATTCACAGTTTTCAAGGGCAAATTTACCGTCTTACAAGAGAGGTAAATTAAATAAATTAAAGAAAGAATAAGCCCCTCGGGTTACATAGGCAAATTGGTGCGTAATATTAATACTCGTGTCAAAGAACACCTGAGAAGTTTAAATAATAATGGCTTCTCTGAATTAAAGTCTCATTAAAGTTTAATAAAAACGGTTCGGTCAATCCTCAGTCGGTTTATGGAAAATGCGGCATTCCTAATTACACAAAATGTGACCCCGAAGGGACGTGCAGAGAGGATGTACCGCCAAACAACAAAAGTACAAAATATATTTTCATTTAAATGCATCAAATAAAAATCGGCTTCTATATATTCTGTGAATACCAGTGCAGAAGTAATACTGCTTATAAATTCGTTTGATATTCATACTAACTCAATATTAAGGGTATTTTCGAGGTCGATTTTACGTTTGAAATTGGTCAAGAATGCACAAAAAATTATAACTTTATATTAAATATCATTTCGGGGACCAATTGTCGGTGAATCAATTGTAGGGTCACCAATAAATACACAGGTGTCACTTTACTACATATATATATAATGGGGATAGGATTGGATAACTTAGAAGCATTAAAGTTACGGAAAGACAAAAACATTAATAGCAAAGTAATCAACCACTAAAGAAAACTAAATAAAAGTCCAATATTTAGGTTGTTCCCTACAAAGAGCACCCTCTTCCCAACCCTCTACCTATCCCTACCCTATCTCCTCAGCTGGAGTTCAGCCCTTTTTTGCAACCCACTGTATATTTATAACGCTTGTTACTAAACTGGCAGATTTTAGATTTTAGTGGAGTTTTGTACTGTCCTGTAACCAATTAAAATCCAGACTGCTGTCCAGAAACACGAAGATATTAGTGTACAAAACACTTATCAGACCAGTACTTACGTACGGAGCTGAGACTTGGGTACTAACGAAGAGGAATGAGCGAGCACTGGACGTTTTTGAAAGGAAAATTTTGAGGCGCATCTTCGGACCGGTTCGGTTCTAGAAAATGGATTTTGGCGCAGACGTTATAACAATGAGCTCTATACTTTGTTTAACGAGCTAAACGTCGCAAAATTTAAAAAACTGGAAAGACTTCGGTGGCTGTGTCTTGTGGAGAGAATGACCGAGCATCAAGCACCAAAGTCCCTGCTGAACTCAAGACCAATAGGGCGAAGGAGCCTGGGAAGACCAAGATTAAGATAGAGCGACAACGTCCTCAAAAACATATCTATCTTGGAGCTTCTAAACTGGAGAGAGCTGGCACAAAACCGAGATGAGTGGAGAAAGACTCTTAAGGAGGTCAAGACCCACCAGGGGTTGTAGAGCCAATAGTGATGATGATGATGATGTACTGTCCTGAAGAAGCTACGGTTTTGGCGAAACCCGGTCGGGATTAACTATGTAAACATTAAAAGTGGTTCTGTTCCGCGGCGATGACGCCACTGCTTGTTACGAGTATTTTGTACTGGTGAAAGTTAGTGGTGCTGGCGACACGGTATTGCTTCGAAGTAAATAAGCACACACTTCACGACTAAAAATTACACATCTACCGGATCTGCCCTGATGATGGACATTGCAACGATGTCCGAAACGTTGGCTAAAGAAGTAGGTAGCGCAACACGGCATAACACCCCAAAAACAAATAACGAAAATAAAAGTGGTGTTTACTTAATGAATTAATTTAAAAAAAAATTTACTACCAAAACTATTTTAAAAATAACCGTATTACCTTGACCGGTGTGAAACCCTTTGATCCAAACTTCTAAAGAATTAGGTTCGCACCTTGGCATAGTGGGTTAAATTGCTTGCAAGCTAAGCCTTCGTTTTTTTATTGATTTAATTTTTCACGCTCAGTTGGGCTTTCACATGTTCATTTTTTTAAGACAAAGAACACCTAAAAACAAATTAGTTTATGATGAGTAAATATATTAAGTGTAGTATAACAATTCTGAAATCCAGATTGTTGTCCATAAAACCCAAGATATTAGTTTAGCTGGCACTTACATACACTTACGTAACTGAGATGTGGGTACTAACTAAGAGCATTAAGCGAGCACTGGACGTTTTTGAAAGGACAATTTTGAGGCGTATGTTCGGTCTGATTCTAAAAAATGGATTTTGGCGCAGACATTACAACAATGAGCTACATACTCTGTTTAAGGAGCTACACGTCATAAACACTTATAAAACTGCGAAGACTTCGGTGGCTGGGTCATGTGGAGAAAATGACCGAGCATCAAGTCCCTGCTGAACTCAAGACCAATAGGGCGGTGGAGCCCGGGAAGGCCAAGCTTAAGATGGAGCGACAACGTCCTCAAAGACATAATACTCGTATCTACCCTGGAGCTTCTAAACTGGAGAGAGTTGGCACAAAACCGAGATGAGTGGAGGAAGACTCTTGAGGAGGCCAAGACGCACCAGAGGTTGTAGAGCCAAGAGTGATGATGATTTTTTAAAATTTTTATATTAGCTTCGCACTGGAGGCCCTGAAGAAAAAATTAACTAAAAAGGGCATATGTCATCTTTGGGGATGCTGTGTGGAGGGTCTTTTCAGGAAAGGAGGGAGAGAAAGTTATGGGAATGAAAAGGGTAGGAATCTGGGGGTCAGTGTGATCCGGAGTGACGGATGTATGAATCTATCCCTCCCACTGCGGTGCAAGGCGATGTTCCGAGAGAGTACGGCTGGAGAAGTCAAAGCGACTCCCTAAACCACACTCTACCGATTCGATGTGCTATGCTTGCCATGTAGGCAAACGTATCCGCCGCCAAGACCGGGCAAAACCTCACCTCATAAACCCGGGCACCCCTGCTAAGTCACCAAACGTAGCGAACCACGGGTGACCAATGCATAGATGTTGGTTATCCAATAAATGGTTCCCGGGGCTGCGGTACCCATTCCCGCCTCCAAAATTGATGAAGATAATTCTGAGACCCTACTGAAACCATGAAGAAATAAGCCGATAGAAATCTTTTGCTGGTGTTGACGCAATTACACATGTACATACCTTAGGTAGATACCTTCGTCCATCCAACGTATTAATTTGAAAAATAACCACAAGGAACAATCGGTCTATAAAAGGAGTGGCTGGCGTGATCTAGCGGTAAGGCTCTTTACTTGCATTTTGAAGGTCGCGGGATCGAATCCCGGCGTGGTAAATAAATTTTGATTAATTTGTGTTATTTGTGTCAATGAATTCATTTAAAAATAATATATAGTGTATTGGCGGCACGTTCCAGAGTGAAAGATACTCTCAGTATCGCCGTGGTGTAAGACCACCATTCAGAATTGAAACGTTGCTTGAAATGGCTTTTAGCCGTGTTTGGTGATCAGATCTGAATAAACAGGTACTTCCCCACCTTCCTCTTCCCCATCTCCTTCCCCTCCCCACTACCTTCAGCCTCACAACATAACCCCATCGGGAATGCAATAGTCTCACTGGATCCAGGCGGCAGCAGTTGGGACTCTTGTCGTTATTCATATATAACAAAATAAAGAAAATGTCCGTGAAATTTTCAACTCCTAGGTTTGATATCTCGGTGAGTTTAATTTTTAACCCCCCCCCCGGTGACCAAAATCCTAAGCAACCTGCCGCTCATTTGTATGGAGCGTGACATTTTGAAGAACCCCCCCCCCCTAAAAGTGTCACGTAGTATGGGTACGTTTCCTAATGTGGTGTGTGAGGATTAAAGTCCATTGTTCACCAAGCTATTCATATTATTAAATATTTTTTATTACAGCCCAATGATTCGCAATCAATATATCTGCGACTAAATCTGGTCCGCGTTGACCACACTTCATTTTATCACTTGGTATCCGTCAATATGTGCAATTAATTAATTAAATTAGTCAAAGCAGAGTTAGACAGTTTGTTCGATTATTTCTTTATTCCCTAGTAAATTCTACTAAGACCTGTTTATATTTAGTGATTGGTGTGTTAAATACGTCAAATTCTGTATACCGCGAACGGGAGTACACAATTGTGATTACGTGTTAAAGTTGTCTCCATTATGACAGGTTGTAGCGCGCCGTTTTTACGCTTGCCACTACACCATCTCTTTCCCCCGTACAGCGCCATCCTGCTCACCCACCCCTAAGCAAACCAGGATGCGCCGACGCCTTCTGCGCATCTCCCACCCTCGAGCCGCTACATAAACCACACCCCGCAACAAGGAATGGGCTATATAACAGGCTGCGCGCCCTAAATCAGTCAGTTCGTCTGCAGCTCGCTCTTGGCTAGTATGCTCTCTTAGTTGCGCTTCGTCCTCTGGCACGACCCTCTAAGGAGTATTCTACTACCATAAGCAAAGCACCAACCAGACCCCCGACTGCTGCCTTAGTTGCGCTTTGTCCTATGGTACGACCCTCTAAGCAGAACCACAGTCAGCTTTTGTTGTTCCCAAAGCCTAACGGCAAGGTTCCCTCCGATCCCTTGCTCAGTTAATTAGTGAATTGATACATTGTGACTATTTTTACCATATTATGTGATCTGTGAACTTACTTTCTTAAATAAATAACCTTTTACCGACAATTGTGTTATAAAACTGGCGCCCAACTTAGTGGCCAGACACATAAAGTAAAATTAAAATCAGTGCATCTACAAAATTTCGTCGCTACCACGTCGAAGTCCTCGTTTCACAATGCAGGCCAAGGAAAGTGCTGGCATCTGCTTCACGCAGGAGCAGTTCGCGGAACTAATGAACTCCATGAAGCGGATGCAGTCGGAACCAACACGTACGGGTACATTCACCACCTGTACGGCACGCTTCGATGGTACCAGAGACAGGAGTGTGGTCGAGAGTTTTATTGCCGCCGCATCCATCTTCAAGTGCGCCGAGAACATCGAAGACGCAAGCGCTCTGGAAGGATTACCACTGCTGCTTACGAAAGACGCCACCGCTTGGTGGCTCGGCATAAAAGGAGAAGTACGAAACTGGGAGAGCGCAACGAACCTCCTCAGGCATGCTTTCGCCCCTAAGAAGCCAGCGTACAAAGTGTACACAGAGATATTTTTATGCAAGCAAGACGCATTAACGTCAACCGATGTGTTTATTGCTAAGCAGCGGATGTTACTCGCGGAGCTACCACCGCCCAGCCATCCAGAGAAGGTCCAGATAGACCTAATATTCGGACAACTGAATATCCGGATACGAGACAGAGTGCCGCGCGAAGCGATCAATACCTTCGCCGAACTACTACAAAAAACCCGTGCAGCGGAAGAAAACCTGTACGAGAGCACGAAGACCGTCCCACTACGCGCGATGGAAAACCGAACAGACGGCCGCCTACGCTGCACTAACTGCCGCAGATTTGGGCACCGTTCCGAGGAGTGCCGTTCCCGCTACAATACAGGAGCGCACGTAAAGTACACTCCTCCAGTCAAGAAGCTGGAGACACCCAGTGATGCGAAGTTCGCATGCTACGGTTGCGGTAAACCAGGCGTGGTAAGAAGCAAGTGCCCGCAATGCAGCCAAGGGAGAATAGACACCCCTCACCCACGAGCCGATTTTTGCTCGATACATGAAGTAGGCCTTCCCCGAGCGAGACCTATACTACACATCGGGATTGGAAACTTCCTGGGCACTGCTCACGTAGACACCGGAGCAAAATTGAGCGTAGCGTCAGCTGAGCTACACCGGCGGCTAATCGCTCAAAATTTCAAAACCCAGCGAACCATCATGGACATCGTATTGGCAGATGGTGTCCCTAAACGTCAGGAGGTCGAGACAATAGCCGCCACCTTGACACTAAGAGGCCGACAGATACCCACCAGCTTCATCGTGCTCCCAGGAGGACACGAGAATCGAACACTCCTAGGCGTCGATTTTATCGAAGACGCGGGGATCGATATAAACATTCCCCAGCGCGCATGGGCATTCACGGACAGCCCCGAAGTACGGTATATGCTGCATATGGAAAATGACGCCGTACCACCAAACCGAGGTATTCGACAACGTCAAAAGACTGGCGAGATAGGAGAAGTGAGAGCACACAAACTCCCTAAGGTTTGCCTTCCCGCCCCACCAGTACAGGACAATGAATGCGAGATCTACGTGCCGCCGTTCATGAGTCCTCTCCCACAGACACCGCCTAAGATTCGTCTGCCCGCCCCACCAGTACAGGACAATGAATGTGAGATCTACGTGCCACCGTTCATGAGCCCTCTCTCACAGACACCGCCTCGCACTAACATTTGGGCTAAGATGATAGCCCTGAATGAGCTGTTTCCCGAGGACGTAATGGAGGAAGACGCCCTAAGGGAGGTAATGATACGCTCCTATCGGCTCTTCGATGACTCCCCAAGAAAACCCAGAAATGAAGTGGAGCTCTGTGCCTTGGACGCTGAAATACTAAGCCTCCGACCAGATGAAGCCACCCACCTTATACCTACCCAGAGGGACCAGCTGGACCGCCTGCTGTGCGACAACGCCGCTGTCTTCTCAGCCACCCTGTCATCTACGACAAAAATTGAGCACCGAATCAAGACCGGACAACACCCGCCGATTGTAGTAGCCCCTTACAGGCTCTCGCCAGCCCGCCAAGCAGAACTCCGCGCCGAGATTAACAGAATGTTAACCCAAGGGATTATAGAAGAAGCAGATTCACCGTGGGCCGCACCTGTGGTTATGGTGCCCAAAAAAGACGAAAACAAGCGCATCTGCATTGATTTTCGCCTTCTCAATGCGATAACAGTACCAGACGTGTACCCCCTGCCCAGAATGGATGACCTGCTACACTCGGCAAAGCAGTCAAACTTTATGTCTACAGTAGACCTACGATCTGGCTACTGGCAGATCAAGATACTGGAGAAAGACCGTGACAAGACGGCCTTTATAACCCCATTCGGACTCTACCGCTTCTTGAAGATGCCATTTGGACTTCGCAATGCGCCCGGGACGTTCCAGCGCATGATTGACCGACTTAAGATCGAGCTAGATGAAGTCAATATCCTAGCATACCTGGACGATATAATCATACTTTCGCCCACCTTCGATAAACACCTCGCCGATCTACAACAGGTGTTCACCAAGCTACGAGAATTTAATCTCACTGCAAATCGAGTTAAATGCCACTTCTGCTGTCCAAGCATAAAATATCTAGGACACGTAATAACCCCCGGAGGAATCAGCACCAATCCGGAGAAGATAGAGGCGATCTCTAAAATGAAGGAGCCAAACAATATCAAACAGCTACAGACATTTCTTCAGACATGCTCCTGGTATAGGCGATTTGTACCCGAGTTCGCCAAAACCGCCAAGCCACTCAGCGACTTGATAAAGAAAGACGCCACCTGGGAATGGAAATCCCCACAGCAGAATGCTTTCGACACCCTGAAAGCACTACTCACTAGCGCCCCCATACTACGACAGGCCGATGGAAGCAAGGAATTCATCATAAAGTCGGACGCAAGCAGCTACGCAATAGGAGCAGTTTTGGTCCAGGGGGAGGGACTAGAAGAACATCCGGTAGAATACGCGAGCCGCCTGCTACTACCAGCAGAGAGGAACTATTCTACCACAGAACGAGAAGCCCTAGCAGTCGTATGGGCAGTTGCAAAGTTCCGAGGATACATTGAAGGAACAGCAATCACCGTGGTTACCGACCACCAAGCGTTGAAGTGGTTAATGACGTTAAAGTCTCCCACAGGTCGCCTTGCAAGATGGGCCCTGCAGCTTCAACCCTACAACCTGAAAATCCAATACACACCTGGACGCTCAAACCTGGTGGCGGACACACTATCACAACCACCATTACTTGAAGACCCACCCTCTATTTGCGCACTATGCACGATAACCCTCGACGTTCCAGTACGCAACGCGGCTGACATCCGCAGAGAACAATTGAAAGACACTGCATTGAAGAAAATTATCGAGTGTTTTGAAGCCAACAATCCAAACGAAGATCTTAGTTACTGGACAACTAAGGGCTACCTGATGCAAAACGGTGTATTGTACCGATATGCACCCGATATCGAAGAAGAGAACGCTCAACTAGACGTCCCCGAGCATGAGCAACACCAAATACTCATGGCCTATCACGATGCCCCTACCGCTGGGCATTACGGAGTAGAACGCACGATTCGACGAATTGCCAGACGATACTTTTGGAAGAATATGCGGACCTACGTACAGAAATACGTCAAGAACTGTCTGGAGTGCCAGAGATACAAGCCATCAAACCTAAAACCCGCCGGCCTCCTACAGACTTCAGTAATGAACCAGAGGTTTGAAACAGTAGCCTTCGACCTCTTCGGACCACTCCCAACTTCCGAGGATGGGAAGAATTGGATCTTCATCATCGAAGACGTGGCCACATGCTGGATAGAACTATTTCCCCTCAAAGACGCGACTGCCGAGACCTGCGCCCGCGTCCTGATTGATGAAGTATGCCTACGCTACGGGACCCCACGCCGACTGATAAGCGACAACGGTACCCAGTTCGTGAGTGCCGTGATGCAGCAGATGACTTACTGCCTGGACATCAAGCACACCTTCACACCAGCCTACCACCCAGAGGCCAATCCTGTCGAGAGGAAAAATCGAGACCTCAAACCCCAACTAGCCATCCTGGTTGGCACAGAACACCGAAAATGGGCCGAAAGCCTTCCATCAATACGCTTCGCCATGAATACCGCGTTCTGTCAGAGCACCGGATACTCCGCTGCCTATCTCACATTTGGACGTGAGCTAAGGTCAGCCGATGATGTCGGAAGAGACTTGAGAAGCATTATCTTATCGGAAAACTTCATCCCCGAGATAACGCCGCAACTGCTACAACTAGCCGATACCCTACGTCTTGTCAGGACCCACAATGATGAAAAACAAGACAAACAAAAGAATTACGTGGATAACAAGAGGCGAGAAGACCCCCATTACCAGCCCGGAGATCACGTCTTTGTCCACTCCCACGCTCTTAGCAAAGCCGCAAGAGGCTTCAGCGCAAAATTAGGACCACGACGCGATGGCCCCTACCTGATCCTGAAGCAACATGGACCAACGAGCTACGAGATAGCTTCAATGGAAGCACCAGATGTCTCGCTAGGCACCTACCACACCTCAGCACTGACTCCATACCACGGGCACTTGACACCGCTGCCCGCTCCGGTTATTCCTCTGCGCAAACGAGGTCTACCAAAGAAGAATAAGTAGCCGCCACGCTACTACAGACCTGGATCTTCGACGGGACGTTCCTCGATCCAGAGGGGGAGGATGTAGCGCGCCGTTTTTACCACTTTGCTTGCCACTACACCATCTCTTTCCCCCGTACAGCGCCATCCTGCTCACCCACCCCTAAGCAAACCAGGATGCGCCGACGCCTTCTGCGCATCTCCCACCCTCGAGCCGCTACATAAACCACACCCCGCAACAAGGAATGGGCTATATAACAGGCTGCGCGCCCTAAATCAGTCAGTTCGTCTGCAGCTCGCTCTTGGCTAGTATGCTCTCTTAGTTGCGCTTCGTCCTCTGGCACGACCCTCTAAGGAGTATTCTACTACCATAAGTAAAGCACCAACCAGACCCCCGACTGCTGCCTTAGTTGCGCTTCGTCCTATGGTATGACCCTCTAAGCAGAACCACAGTCAGCTTTTGTTGTTCCCAAAGCCTAACGGCAAGGTTCCCTCCGATCCCTTGCTCAGTTAATTAGTGAATTGATACATTGTGACTATTTTTACCATATTATGTGATCTGTGAACTTACTTTCTTAAATAAATAACCTTTTACCAACAATTGTGTTATAAGGTAATGATGTTTGGTTGCGATGTGTATGTAAATAATTCATTCAGATAGTTCAGGGCTATCAATTATAGAGTACCTATGTAAGCGAGTTGATTTAATTAATTTATTTGAAAAGTTATAACCACACAAGCAATGCTTTTACTGTGGGATTTTGAAAATAATTAAAAAACGACGTCGTTTCATCTAGTGTGAACTAGGGAATGCAATCTCGACTCGAGATCGCAAATTCGAGATCTCACGAGATTAGAAATTCCAATCTCGCGAGATCTTAGAATTTTCGGGATCTTGTTAATTAAAAAAAAATATTATTTGAAATAAAACAAAAACCTTTATTCTTTAATATTAATTGCTAAATAATTAACCTTTTTTTTAATTAAAATAATCAAAAGAAAAAATATAGCTTGCTGAGATTAAAAGGTAATTACGGGTGATTTTGAAAGTAACTTCTTAAAAAATAAAGTGTATTAAGGGTGCTATCTGCTAAACGGCATCTAATGTCTGTTGCAATGTACCCAGCTGCTGGAAATGCCGACTCCCCCATTCAATGATTTTGTGTCAATTTTGTGGATTGACGTCATATGGACGTGTAAACCTTTTGTAGACCAGGATGTGGTTTTGAGCACAGCTTTACATAATTTGCATTGAGCAGTCAAATTATTAACTGTTTTCTTGAAGTATCTTCATACCGGTAAACGCCTGCTAAACTCAACATACAATTGATCTGGATTATTTTTCGTCATTTTAAGGTATTAACAACGTAAGAATAGAAAAATTATGTTTTTTAACTCACATAAACATTAAAAAATTGACACTCCCGCCCGACCGTCAGTCAGTCAGCGCACCACTCGCGCCCCGAGTGGACGTGTGTAACGTCGCTGACTACTGTCGCCCAATCCCGTCGATCTCGAACAGGATCTCGTCATATTATGCTTCGGGATTGATCCCGAAAAATGTCACGAGATCTCGCAAGATCGAGATCCCGCGAGATCGGGATTGCATTCCCTAGTGTTAACGTGAAGAATGATTAATATAAGTAAGTCTAATGTCACGGTGTTTGGAGAGAGTACGAAAACACTGTGCAATATAGTTGTGAATGGTGAATACTTGGAGCAGGTGTATCTGGGTAGTATGTTTTACGAGAGATGGGAAGGCTGATAGAGATATTGAAAGAAGGACAAATGCGGGTATCTTCATTAATGGAGGACTGACTCAGTTGGCGCTAATAAAAAAACGTCAAAAAAGCGAAGCTAGCAGTCCTGTTACCTTCCTTGATGTATGGCAGTGAGGCATGGAACTGGCTGAGGAAGAATGGCTGTTGAAATGAGATCTCTGAGTCATATGTGTGGTAAAATCATGTATGATCATGTGAGAAATATGAGAGTGCCCGATTTATAAACGAAAATTGGAAGCGAAAATGAGCAGGATCTCTTTTTTATAAAAAAAGTTTACGAGAAAAATGAAATAATATACCTAAATGTACAAAGCATCATTGCACATTACGAAGAGGTTCAAATACTTTTAGAAGAGAAGAAACCATTTATGCTAATGATGAGCGAAACACATGTGACAGAAGATATTCAAGATAATGAAATAAAATTTGAAAATTATAATACCATCCGTTGTAACTCACATAGTCGACACACAGGAGGAGTGATGATTCTCTTAAGTAAGAAATACTCGTATGAAGTAATATCAAATCAGCAAATTGAAAAACTTTGTTGGATCTTAGCCATCACCATTAAAACAGGAAACAAGAAAGGTACATATACTGTTATTTATAGATCGCCAAACACAAGTAAGTGCGACTTTTTAACATATTTTCAAAAATGGTGTATGGAAAATTTACAAGACGAAAATGTAAACATTATTGCTGGAGATTTTAATATAAATGTCAAAGCAAAGGCAGACATATACACAAAAAAATTGAAATATATTATTCAAGCTGCAGGGATGAAACAACTGGTTAAAGATTTTACACGAATTACCAAAACCTCGAAAACAGTGATTGATCTTGTAATCTCAAATAAATTCAACTTAAATATTAATATACTAGATAATCCTAAAATTACCGACCATAACATCATTCAGATTCTATTAAATGACAGAGAAAAATACAACTCCAGCAAAGAAACAAAAGTAATAACTTTTAAAAATTACAAAAAATATGATAAAGAAATTTTCATTCAGACCTTGGAGGCTATTAATTGGAATGAAATAAATCAAATGGAATATAACAAAAAAGCGGACCAGATGATATTAAACTTAAAAAAATCTATTGATGAAGTAGTCCCAGAACAGAAGATACATAAAATAAATAATAATAAGTGGTACACAAAAGAACTACGCAAAATGCAGCACGATAGAGATACATTTTAAAAAGAGCACGCCTTACTAATAATACTATGGATTGGGATAACTACAAAAAAGCGAGAAACGAATACTCCAAAGACATAAAAAGAACGCATAATGAGTACATAAAAAATAAAATTAACTCAGAAGAAGGGGATCCCAAAAAAATTTGGAAAAGCATAAAAGAATTAGTACATGGCGAAAACAAAGACGACATAAAAATTGTAAACTTCCCAAAAGAGATAAACGAAGAAAACATGGCTAATAGCTTTAATAAATATTTTATTGAAAGCATCACTCAAATCAACAAATTAATACCCAACATTGTTGCTAACCCCATAAATGAAAATAACGACTCAAACAAAGAATTATTGGTCTTCAGAAGAATAAATGCAGAATATTTATTTAAAGTCTTAAATGAAATTAAATCAAAGAATAGTTCAGATGGATTAACTATTAGTATAATAAGGGATGCTTTTCCAGTAATTGGATCTACACTATTAAATATTATTAATGAGACGATTGAAGAAGGAAAATTTCCACAGTCATGGAAACAATCTACCATTATACCGGTTCCGAAGGTTAAAAATACCAGAAAATGTGAAGAATTTCGACCAATCAACACCTTACCAAAATATGAGCAGATTCTTGAAGTGATAATAAAAGAACAAATTTTACAATACCTAGATAAACACAATATTCTATGCCAAGAGCAATCAGGATTCAGATCTAATAACTCGTGTGAAACAGCATTAAACGTAATTGTCGAAGAATGGAAGGAAGGAATGAATAGTAATAAATTTATCTTAGCAATATTTTTAGACTTTCAAAGGGCATTCGAAACTATAGATCGAGAAATGTTAATAAGAAAACTTAAAGAAATTGGTTTCTCATCTATAGCCATTAAATTAATAGAAGAGTATTTGAAAGACAGAAAACAGGTAACAAAAATAAATAATCAATTCTCAAAACCAATGGAAAATAAATTAGGAGTACCGCAGGGATCGGTCCTTGGACCCCTATTGTTCATACTCTATATTAATGACATGGTGAAAATATTTTCAAAATGCAAAGTACGACTTTTTGCCGATGATACACTTATATACTTAATTGGAGATAACTATGAAGAACTAATAAATATTTTAAATAATGAACTAGATGATGTATCAAGATGGCTAAAAATAAATAAGCTTAAATTAAATACAAAAAAAACAAAATGTATGGTGATTGGATATAAGAAGACATCCAGTGAAAGCAAAATTAAAATTGATGGTGAAATTATTGAAAATGTTTCTGAAATGAAATACTTAGGAGTCATATTAGATTCCAAACTAAACTTCAATAGACATGCCGAATATACCCACAAGAAAATTGGCAAAAAGATAACTTTTTTGGGAAGAATTCGGCCTAAAATTTCCAGAAAAACCGCCATCACCATTTACAATTCAATTATTGCTCCACACTTCAACTACTGTTCAAGTATCCTTTTCCTTTGTAATGAAAGAGAACAGAATAAATTTCAAATTCTCCAAAACAGAGCAATGCGAATAATACTCCGAAGAAATAGATTTTCAAAAATAATTAAAATGCTAAAGGAACTTAATTGGTTAACAGTGAAACAAATACTGACCTCGAACACGTTGATATTTATTCACAAAATATTAAACAACATGTTACCAAAATACTTCACAAATAAAATCGTATACAATAAGGACATTCACAGACATTACACAAGGACTTGCAAGGAAATAAGATTAAACAAAAAGGACAAAACGAATACGCAAAACAGTCTGCTGTACAAAGGAATTAAGTTATATAACACACTACCAGAAACTCTTAAGTCCTCACCAATTGAAAAGTTCAAAATTTCAAAAATTTTGTGAATTTAAAATATTATAATTAAAAAAAAAAAAAAAACTGCAATATGAAATATTATAATCAATTAGAAATTTGTAAACTTAAATGTACAAATTACTAAAATAAAATTCAAATAAAAAAAAAAAAAAAAAAAAAAAAAAGAAATATGGAGATCCGCAAAGAATATAAGACTGATGTAAGCATAATAATTAAGGGACTGTCAGATGGTTTAGGCATGTAAAGCGCATGAATAAAGAAAGTAAGGTGACAAGAATATATGACGCAAATGTGAATGGTAGAAGAAGTAATAGCACGATCGAGTGAATCAGATACTTGAATCGGACCCTGTCAAAAGTCAGAAAAATAGAACAGTGCGTATGAGACGATGCATGAATGTGAGTAAGGAAAAGAGTGTATGCCAAGACCGAGTTGTTTGGCGGTGCCTATCGGCGTGATGGATGGCCTGTGATATCTGCCTTTGCGAAACGGCGTGATGGTTAATTATTGAGTTAGTTAGTCGTTTCACATAACTAATGAAAAAAAAATCTTGAGATAGGCACTCAGAAAATAACCAAATCATGTATTATACATAATACTAAGGCACCTCTAAAATATCATCTAATAGCTCTGCGATAAATTCAACTTTATACGAATATGGCGTTCACGATCTGTCAAGTGCGATATTTCTTTTCATGTATCACAATTTCTTTTATTTCCCGAATGTTAATATCATACATAAACAATGGTCTATTTACAAACTCTGCATAGAAATTGGTTGTTCGTTTTTTGCTGAAAAGGAAGACATAATAAATGTTTTAAGGTAAATCTCTTTTTATAAAATATTTGAGTTGTTGATTTTATTGAATGTATTGAGCTGTTGTTTTTTAACATATTTTTTGCTTTTTTTATGCAATGATCAAATAACCTGTGGAATTATGACATTTCTAACTTTGTAAACCGAAATGAATAAAGACGGAAAGTAAAAATGATAACTAACTAACTAACCATCACGCCGTCAGAGTGGACGGACCGCCGAACAACTCGGTCTTGGCACACACTCTTTGCCTCACTCACATTCATACATCGTCTCATACATTCTCTTCTATTGTTCTGACTTTTGACATGGCCCGACTCAAGTATCTGATTCACTTGATCGTACCATGTCTTCCTCGGGCGTCCCCGACTTCTTCTACCATTCATATTTGCTTCGTATGTTCTTCTTACACTACTTTCTTCGTTCATTCGCTCTACATACATGCCCAAACTATCTGAGGGTCCCTTTTTTAATCTTACTCATTATGCTTACATCAGCCTTACATTCTTTGCGGATATCCACATTTCTCACACGATCATACATTGTTTTACCACACATACGTCTCAGGGATCTCATTTCAACAGCATTCAATTTACTTTCATCCTTCCTCTGCCAGTTCCATGCCTCACTGCCATACATCAGGGTAGGTACCAGGGCTCCATTGCGGACTGCTAGCTTAGCTTCTTTTGATAGTTTTTTATTAGCTCCAACGCGTTCAGTCCACCATTAATGGAGTTACCGGCATTCACCCTTCTTTCAATATCTCTATCAGCCTTCCTATCTCTCGTAAACATACTACCCAGATACACAAACTCATCCACCTGCTCCAAGTATTCATCATTCACAACTATGTTGCACACTGTTTTCGTACTTTCTCTTTCAAGTATATGATTGATTAAATTGTTCCGAAAGAAGCTGTTACTCTTGTGAATAGTGTTTATAATAGAGAAAAATAGCATTTTGATAAAGAGAAATGCACTTCTATGTGGTCATTCAACGCAGATAGATGATTGATATTTTATAAAATAAAAGACATCCCCTGCTTCATCTATATTAAAAAATTTATTTTACAATGGAAATTTACATATTCTGCATCAAATGCGGTTTTAATAAAAATGTGTCCGGAAACATTTCATTTTATTTCAAATTGATATTTTAGAGTGTCATGTCATAACTCGTGACGGAAATTATGTATTCAACCAGAAAATAGTTCCAATGAACTTTTAATCCGATGAAAAATAATTCAAAAGGCTAGTCAGTGGCTGAGTTAGCATCGCATTTGGATTCAACCCAGGCATTGTAAGTTCAATTCCTCGGCTGGCTAAGTCATCCACCACGACACAAGCAACATTTTACGCTTGCCGTAGTAATAATAGGAAAATTTTAAATATTAGGTTATTCGTAACTCGAGAACGTTTGTCTTTCTTTAAAAAAATATCTTAATTTCGGTGCAAAATTTCTTAGCGCAAGAGCTGGCCTTTCCCGCAAATATAGTGTGAACAAGGAAACTGAAAATTTTCATTTAAGTTTTTTTAACCCAATTTTGAAACACTTACCTTTTGCGAAAATATCTCTCAATGAATTAGTCCTTAATGTAGTTAATAATAAATCAATCTCGTTGAGTGTAATTTATTCTGTCCAGCCCCCAGAAGTTGACCGGCTATGAAATGTCTTTCATCACAAGTCCAAACGAAGGCGTCTCACCGTCTATGAGAGATGAAAATTCAGATACGCACAGTGAATCTCACCACACCCACCCCCAGCGACCGGCCGCACTGAGCATGCGCCAAAACCACCCCAACTCATTTAAGGCTTCACCGCTGGGTCCATTCGTTCTCGGAGGCTGTACGCGCGCGTGTCTCCATCGAATGCAGTCAAAATACTCGACAAATCATCAGATCCTACCCACCAGTGTTTATCCATAAGATCTGAAAAAAAATATCGAGTTTTTGAGTATTCAGTCAGTGACTCTGTGACCATTATCGATTTTAAACGGGTATACAGCGAGCCAGACGTTTTTGAAAGGATTCTCTTTTTACGGTTGTGTTTTCGCTGTCCATAGGCGATATCTCGAAGTGCCATCTTTTGAGGTTATGTGATCTTTCGGGATTTAAGTGTATCGACAAAAGTGCTCAGTTTTGGTTGGAGTCATCACATTAATGATTATTTAAAGTGGTAAGTATCTTCATATATTTAATACAGACACTTTGAATATATTTTACGAGCAAAAAAGAGATGTTGTAAACGTCACACTCAAATGATATCTTCGTATTATTGTATCAAATCGCAACCTTAGAAAAATATTGTTTATGCGTATAGAAAACAGTGAATATTTGCAGTTAGTTTTTAAAAAACAAACGTATACATAATATTTTACAAATCATTTTAACTTCGGATCAAAGAATGCCAGTTGGATTGTTTTTAAGTCAGCGTTTGAAGAATATATTTATTTGATTTAATATTCTGTGGCATTGTAAAAATATATGAATTGTTTGAATCAGTGCTTTTCGAGAGATGACAAATAATACTATAAAGCTTGGCTGATGTCCAAATACGAATCTTGGCACCCTTATTCGAAGGCTTTTTGCGTGAAAACGACGCGATACTTAGAAGGGTAAGACATAAAACAAACACATCAAATTCATAAATATCAAATAATAATTATGCGTAATATTATGGTCACATTATTTTACGTAATACTTTGATTTAATATCGAGATATAAAAAATACATTTGAATTACATATATATCCAATATCATGATACAAAAATGCATTATAATTAATAATAATACTCAGACCGGTCAGGGGCTGAGTCGGCATCGCGTTTGGGTCCCACCCAGGTGTTGGATGTTCGATTCCTTGGCTGACTAAGTCCTCCAAGCAACATTTTCCGATTACTGTGGTGGTAGTAGGAGATTTTCAAATATTGCCATGGCATTTGTTACCTAGGAATATTTGTCTATCTTTTTAAAAAAGAAAAGAAAATCAATATATACTTAATATGGAGATAAAATAATACATCGTAATAACGTACATATTGCGATAAATTTAATCCTTTAATAATATAATTTCAATATTTTCTATTTTTGAATGCAGCTATAACTTTGTGGTTATCCATTCATAAAAAATTCAACTTTGTATTAACCACTTATATAATGCGTAAATCCGACCGGTTTCGGAACAAACGTTCATTCTTCAGGGAAAGCTAATACTAATTTTTATAATATTAATTTAATTTAATATTTTCTGTTAGGCGAGACTGGAACCTGAAGTATAAACTACAACATTTTTATAAATAATTGGCTTCGAAATCAAAAAATGTTAACGTTTTTTTCGTTATGCTTATAGCAACATCAAAAACAAAAATTTTGCATATTTTACAACACCTTTTATATACATGACTATCTCACAACATTTTCAGCTGCTCCCGTCTGAAGCCAGTGAGACTATGGAATCCCCAATTGGGGTATGTTGTGAGGCTGAAGGAATGGAGAGGGAAAGGAGATGGGGATGAGGAAAGTGGGAAAGAACCTGCCTATTCAGAAGTGGTCACCAAACACGGCAAAAGCCACTGCAAGCAACGTTTCAATCCTCTCCTTTAAGGCTGACACTGAGAGTATCTTGCACTCTGGATTGTGCTACATTTTAAATGAATTAATTGTGAAATAATACAAATTAATCAAATAAAACTGATTGACCTACGAAGGGATTCGATCCCGTGACCTTCGAATTGCGAGTCAAAAGCCTTACCTCGAGACGACACCGGTCGTCGAGATGTTGGAGAAATAAAATAATTCGTGGTCCTAATTGTATTGATCCCACTGTTATTTATTTTATTTTTATGAATTCGTCAACAAAACCCTAAAGATATCGATGATATTTTTATATATTTTCTTATTAAAAATATACTTTTGGTGCCTTACTACTGTTTTTACAGTACCTACTCTCCTAGCAAAATATTAATTAATTAAATAATCATTAGATACAACATTAATAAGCAGTTTTTCGTGATTTATAAATTATACAACCATGATCATACCTTTGCATGATGCATCAAATGATGCATCAAATCATTGATTTTAAAATTAATAAGAATAAAATTGAAAATAACCATAGTTTTGAAAAAAATACGGAGATAAATATTCTTCATATTAATCATAAAGAAAAACATTTAGAAAACTGAGAAGCCTTCGAAATAAAAAAAATCCCTTAAAAATAATGAATCTATTATCAACAAACAAAAAATATTGTCTTACATATAGCCCAATCATGGATATGTTCCCCTACCCACCCACTCTTCATTAATACCTAACAACGGCTCCACCCCAACCATAATAATACATCGTCCCCATCATATTTTAAAACTGTCAAATCAGCATACATTTGCCCTGAAAAAGGAACGGTCGTTCTGAAACCGGTCGGATTTACTCTAATATAAAAGTGGTTCAAACAAAGAATTGTTTCATTTATGTGTAATGTATAACCACAAAGTTATAGCTACATTCAAAAATATTAATTTAATAAGAATTATTTCCTTCTTCAAACTTCGCAAAATTACTTTGTGGCATCATTAATTATATACTGAATAACAGATCACTTTGTTTAAACCACTATATTATACACAATATCTACATGTTTCGATAACAATGTTATCTTCATCAGGATATGTCAATATTGTCTATTGTCATATCACTTTGTTTAATTAAACCACTATATTATACAAAATATCTACATGTTTCGATAACAATGTTATCTTCATCAGGATATGTCAATATTGTCTATTGTCATATCCTGATGAAGATAACATTGTTATCGAAACATGTACATAGATATTGTGTATAATATAGTGGTTTAAACAAAGTGATATGTTATTCATTATAGAGTTATTTCCCATTTTATTCTTTAAAACCTTTAATTTTATTACCTTGGACAGCCGACATGTAAATGTATTTGCCAGTATATTTTCACCTATATTATTACCGATGTTTGACGTGAAAACTTCTTTAGCACCGTTGTGATTTTAAATTCGATGAAACGAAAAATAGCGACACTGAAAAGAGACAAACACATACATCTGTTAGGATTTAGCCTGCGAGAGAATGAGATAGACTTTTTTATGTGAATACTTCACAAGAGTCTCAGTTGCTCCCGTCTGGAGCCAGTGAGACTATGGCATCCCCAATAGCGGTATGTTGTCAGGCTGAAGGTAGTGGGGAGGAGAAGGAGATAGGTGAAGGAAGGTGGGGAAGTACCTGGCTATTCAGATCTGGTCACCAAACACGGCTAAAGCCATTTCAAGCAACGTTTCAATTCAATTCTGAATGGTGGTCTTACACCAGGGCGATACTGAGAGTATCTTCCACTCTGGAACGTGCCGCAAATATACTATATATTATTTTAAATGAATTGATTGTGAAATTACACAAATTAAACAAATAAAATTTATTTGCCCACGCCAGGTTCGATCCCGCGACCTTCGGATTGCGAACCAACAGCCCTGCCCCTAGACCACGCCGGTCGTCAAAATCAGTCTCCTCTCTGTGCGGTGCTTCGTAGTCTATTGGTCTCATCTTAGTGCGGTGCTTCGTAGCCTCCTTCGTAACCTTAAGTTTTCTGAAGGTTTTACCGCTGTGAACTGCACACTCTGATTTTTTGAAGTGAAACTTTTTTAGCCACGTTGCTATTTGGAATTCGGATGAAACGGAAATGACGCATTATAGCACCTGCGAAGTATCAAACTACGCTCATTGACGCTTTGATTATATTGCGTGAGATATGAAACGGAAATAAAAAACGCTAGGTCTGCGCTCATTGGCCGTTTGCTTAGGACCACACTTTTAAAGGCTCCTATTGGTTGAGATTGTTTTTGGTAATGATTCGTTTCTACCGCGTGTAAACTGCGCACCATGATATTTTTTTGGTTTCCTCCATTTAAAGTTTACAATTATTAGGTATCTGGTTTTTTCTGTACTCACTACGAACTCTCATTAATTTGAGGATAATAAAATATTAATTTGTATAATTGTAAAAGAGAATTCCCAGCAAGAGTGCTATTAATTGTAACGGTGATGATTAATGCTTCCGTTGCCCACCGAGGCGTGAACCCTTGTTGTAGCGCTGCTTTCGCGTTCGTTGGTTTGTAGAGCTTGTCACCTATAATATCATTCGGGTAGGTGGTGCAAAAAGCGAACTTGGCTGGTCCTGTACCAAGTGCAGTTAGCAATAAATTGCACTACAATAAATTATATGGTTGTATATTTCGCACAACTGAACAAACTGGCTCAAGGACTATTCAGATATAAGCGATTTTCGCTGCCGACACCAAGCGGAATTCCGCCGGGTATTTATTTATATGTGCTTTCGCGGCTAGCGCGAAATTAGAAACCATTTAATTCAGTCTTATATCTATCTTTTTACTTGTTTTGCGAAACAGGCGCCATCACTACCCATTTCAATAATTAGTTTTTTTCATTGGTCACGCACGATTACAGTGTTTAAATAATTATTTTCATGACTGACTAGACAGGCGAAAATCCACAACGTTTTGCTATCCATAGCACAAGCGAAATATTCCTAGGTTTTAACATTGAGAATAATGCATACTCAGTCGGTTTTCGCTACATGGCCTGTATGTGAATATGCCATTAATCAATGAGTGCCTTTTAGGAAAGATTTTCTAGCAGTGCTTAGACTAATCTTGTTGTAGGGATAACTTTTGGAATTATTCTTAAGCATTCAAATATCAATGACGCATCAAGTCTACCACTCACAAGTGATTTTGGGATACCACAAGGTACTGCATTGGGTCCATTAATTTTTATCATGTATGTAAATGATATTTTTAAACAAAACCTCAGTGGAAACGTTATATCTTACGCGGACGACACGATTATCATAATTAAGTGTAATGACTGGAAAATTGTAAATCAAAATCTAAATAATGACATTCAAATCCTAAAAAACTGCTTCGATACAAATCTACTTACAATTAATGCAAAAAAACGGTTAATGATCCTTTCTCAATAAATAAATTCAAAACTTAACCCAACATAAATATAATTTTACACAACAAAAAATTTAACAAAGATTTCTGTAATAATTCATGTACCATACTAAATCATACAACTGAAATGGTCTCGGTGTAATTGTCGACCAACTTATGAAATGGAACAGACACATATTTGAACTTGTTAAGCGCATTAGGAAATGTATCCACATACTCATTAGATTAAGAAATATTCTCAAGTTAAACAACCTACAAAAAGTCTACGCACTAGTCCAATTATTAATTCAGTAGGATGTTAATCCTTAAAATGAGTTCTTTTTTCTCAATGTTAACAGTACATAGTTTTACTGTTTGAGAATTGAGAAGACCGCGGAGAATGAAAAGATATATGTTTTTAACCCTTCAGGCCTTGACCTAATTATTTCAGAGGTTAAAAATATTTCCGTTTTACAATAAAATCCAAATAAATGGAATATTTCTGAAAAAAAAACAAAAAAAAACACATTCATGTTTTATTGGAAAAATTAGAAACTTTCTTGTTACATCACTTTTGTCGTTGCATGTAAAAAAATTAATTAAAAAAAAATCTTAAAGTTTCATAAATGTACTTCAAAATGTGACTGGAAAAACAAAAGTTTCGATTTTACCTTTTCGGTGGTTAGTTTTTGTGTTTACATAAAATGCCTGGTCTTTTCTCTTTTTAACATCTTTTATATTATAATTCGCACTATGATAGTAAAGGAGATTTCTATTAGACCTTTATGAGTTGTTCCGAAAATCGAACAAATAGACTTAAAGGGTTTTAATAAGGAAAATACCACAATCAATTTAAATCTGCTTATTAAATAATACGGCTAAAGACATTTAGAGCCACTTTTCTGATTTTAAATGCTGATTTTTCATCGGGGTGAAACAAAGATTAATTATCATCGATTGTAGAATAGCGTGTGTCGCTCTCCATAGAGAGAAAACAAATGGCCTTATATTTAAACGCCCGGGGTCTCAAAATTTTCGTATGATCTGTAGCTATTCGAAAACGTAAAAAAAAGAAATTATTGTTCACTATTAGCCCGCTAAAATAGCCGGAAGTTTCGAAAAAAAATAGATTTCGTGATTTGGAAAAAAAAATAAAACAAAGGGTTCATATTTTATATATTGTACCAAACTTATTTTTCATTACATAACTGCAGTACAAAGAACCAAAAAAAAATTTTTTTTAAACATATGTGATGTGTTGGTTAAAAAAATAAAAGGGGAAAATAACACTTTTTCTGGATAAAATCAGAATTCTTGTTGACTTAACTTGTATTCATAATATTGAACTTTTTTTTCATTTTTGTCAGTTATACGCATTTTTTAATAATAAACAAACGTTAAAAGGTTAGATTACTAAAAAAAAAAATATATTAAAAATTAAAAAAAAAAATGGTTTTAGGTTTGTTTTCTGATTTTAAATGAATTTTAGCGGGCTAATAACCATTTTAAAAAAAATAAATTTAAATGCAGTTCTCATTTTCTTTGCAAGACGCAACTTTTGAGACCCCGGGCGTTTCTGAATTCAAAAGTTGAAATAATTGACACACGCTATTGTAGAACGCACTTAAAAATTACACTTAAATTGATACTTGCAAAAAAACAAAAATATGTTGGTACCTCCTGTATACAAACGCTGACATTGTGTGTTTTTCATCACTTAAATGGAGATCATGAAAGTGAAAATTATTTAGTGGAAGTTTTAATTAAATTATTTTTAATTTGCTTCAACCACGCGCTCGGATGGCACACCCTGCGTAAAATAAATTCTTCACGCCTTGTTTTGTGTAACTAGCCTTAAAATAGTTGGCTCTTTAAAAGTTACGATCAACTTATTTTCTACGTAATAAAGTACCTAGCAATAACTAGGTCTGTGGACAGTAGACACCTCGTACAGTCGATTACTCCGACTTGACAGCTCGCAACAGTCGACACGAAACACCAAAAATAAATTTACAGACAGACGGTCAAAGTGGTCTAGACAAAACAGGACTTCATTAGGTCCGGTCAACAGAGGAATGATTTCAATAAAAAAATTATCTGATGGCGTAGTTTGAATGCTTTCTTTGAATTAAAAAATATTTTCCTTTGCATTTTGCATTTTCTATTTGCAATTTTTTCCCTTCTATAACAAACAAGAAAAGATGGCTAAATATTTGCATTACAACGTAAGATTTTCAATGTAGTCATTTTTTAATTTTAATTAATAAAACACACGATACAAATCAAAATAGCCTATATACAATTCTGGTTCATCGCTCCTAAAAGACTCATTATATAGCACTTTAAAACATTGGATTTTCGAAAGAGGACGAGCGTACTTCAAAGAATACACGAGTTCTTAACAACACGTTTTAATTAATAATTTTTGCATTTCAAAATTTTTATTTCTATTTTTCTTTAAAATGTTATTATTTTTTTTTCTTAGTTTTTCACTTAATTTTTTTTATGTTTTAATTTTAATTTATATACCTATATGTTTTAATTTACATATTTATATAGAATACTCGAGTTCTTAACACTTGATCTTTATTATTAGTTTATGTATTTCAAAATTTGTTTTGTCATTTTTATTTCTATTGTTCTTTAAAATATGATTTATTTTCTCATTATTTTTCATTTACTTACAAAGAATTTTTAAATTTTTATTTAGTATGTTTAATTATCTATTTCAATAAAATAGTATTTATTAATTCCTATTTAAAATATTAAATGCACGACTACCACAACACGGGCATTAGCGTGTAGTAAAAAAAAAACAAAAAATCAGTTGCTAATAAATTTTATAAAATTAATAAATAAAAAATACCTAATTTAACATAATCCACACAAACAAAAGCAAACAACTTTTTAAATTGTGACCTATGTGAGGCCTACCCTTGATACTAAAATACAAAAGTAACAAAAATATGCTCTGCAAAAAGGCGTTTAAGAAGAGATATTCATATTTTTGAATGTAGCTATTACTTTGTGGTTATCCATTATAGAATAATGAAATAATTTTACTTTGTATAAACCACTTATTAAGTAAGTGGTTTATACTAAGTAAAATTATTTCATTATTCTAAGAGATATTCAAATCAAATAATTTTAGGATGTTTTTTATGCTTTCAAAATCCCAATTATGCCAAAATCGAGGGTTGCTTCAAAAGGTTTTGAATATGATTTTGGAAAAGGTCGATGAACCGAGTGTTAGTTTCAGCTCTGGCCTACATTTTCCTCTATGTATATTTAGAAAGGATAAAGTCAAAGGTTATTCAAATATTGGGGTTTCTTCATACGTAGACATAATTTTATATTATAATATGTAGTAGAAGACAAACAGTGCTCACATTGAGTTTCGAAACTGGTTTCTTGTCTTTCTTATTGTTTCACAGTTCAGTCATCTAAATTTAAAACATACAAAAATATTAGTGTTCCAGATGGAGTTTTCTCAAGCTATTTCTATTTTGCATGGAGAGGTCTGCAGATAATTTAACTAATAGCTCTAAAAATGTACTATTGTTTAGCAGTACCTATGGTCATCTGTAATTCAGATTTGTGGATGCAATCAATGACATCGCTGACATATTTAATTTAAAGTCGATACATTTAAAGCTAAATTACTCCACCATTAGAGTTGGGCGGGGCTAGTTGAACCAAGGGGCTTCTTGGGCCACGCCAATATCTTCGGAAGCGAAAGACTTACAAAGTATGCCGAACATGTTCTGGCAAGCTAGAAGTGTGGGACTGCGCCACCAAGCATTTAGTATGCGCATGGCGTCCATAGCGTGTGCGCGGGGATTTTGTGTGATTTTTGCTCCAAAAGTAAAAAAAGACAATCCACTGTTTTTTTGAAAATAGAAACGAAGGAAAATGGTACCAAGTCAAGGCAAACCAATTTGATATTGGTGTTTACTTAACTGTATATTGTCAATTGTAAAATTAAAATACATATAGTGGTATATGAGTTATCCGATGAAATTTGTAATAAAACATGGGTGGGGCTATTTGAACCATTTGGTTCAACTTGCCCCATTCAGATTCCTTACTGTAATTTTATACGTAATTTCCAGGAGAAGAGTGCGTTCGTTGTCACGCCAGTCTAAAGTAGGCACACCAAAAGCGCACATCTGGCACTATTCCAATGTATATCTGCGTCAGTTGTGACAGCGATATCGATTAAATAATTCTAAGAAAATTTACCTGTTTTATTAGACTCGCTTTTTTAGATAAAATAATCATTCTATTACCTTATTCTGTATTCTTTAATTATTTCAATAAATTTAGTTTAATAATTTACATTATTTGTTTTATTAAACCATGAGTGTGAATATATGACACAATATTGTTCAACAAGCCCCGTGGGTGGTACAACTAGCCCCACCTATGAGGCTAGTTGAAACAGTTCTCCTTCTGCGTGAAAATTTAAATATCATGCTTAAGGTCAATATATTATATCATTTCGTGAATATCATTATAAAGCCAGATAATGAAACTATCTTACTAAATTGAAAAAACAAAAATATCTATTCGAGTTTCGAGTCTGGGTCAAATTAGCAAAATCATGTTCAACTAGCTCCGCCCTACCCTACCATAATACGGGCATGTGCCTAGTATGGCAGTCGAAAAACATGAAAAACTGTATACCTGCAAAATATGTGTTTAAATGTGAATAAAGAAATAAAGAAAGAATTTTTTTTTTAGATGTAAATGATGAATGAGAAATCATTTTATTTTATTCCGATTTTCTCTTGTCTGTTGTTGTTTTTTACTGTTCGTATTATAAATGCATATAACGAGTAATTAAGAAATAAATTAATGTGTTCTGATATTTTTTAATGTTTTTGTTGCTCGTAGCTATTCATTTATTTATTTATTTAATGCGGTATTTTAAATAGGTACGCAGTTCTAATACAGTCCTTATATATGCATACACTTAAAATAACACATCTATACCAAATCAATCGCATATCTTCGCAATTTAATTTTAAATGCCTTTAAGCTCTCTTCCAATTTTATTTTTTCTGGTAATTCTCCAAATATCTTCAATGCTCCATATATCAATGAGTTTTGACTCTGAGTTTTTTTCCTGAAGGGGAGTCTTAGTTCATTTCTTTTCCTAGACTTATGGCCATTGATTATTTTGTAGATTAACAATACAGTATTAAAGTAAATAATTTGTTTAAATGACAAGATATTTAACTCCTTCAACATTTTCTTGATTTAAATGTACCTATTTTTCTTCAATATAGTACTATAAGAATTGTACCAACGAGTTCTCTAAAGTCATACGTCAAGAAATAACATTTTATATATACTTATTTATTATAATGTTGAGTTTTTGTAGATTTTGCAATATTTTTATTTATGTTATAATGTTGTTAAAAATGAAATTTGTAATTAATATGTAAAAGTCCAATGTTCATTCCTTCCTCTCCTCAAAAAGACCCTCCACACAGCATCCCAGATGACATAAGCCCTGAGGAAAATTATTTTCCTCAGGGCCTCCTGTGTTGAGTTAACATAAAAAAAAATTAAAAAACGCGTTTTATGTGAATTCCGCACAAGAGCCCTAACCCTGACTGCTCCCAACCGTCTGGAGCCAGTGAGACTAAGGAATCCCCTCAGAATTAAAACTAATTCTAGTAAATTGAGTTACCGTAGTACCACTGGCTCCAGACAGTTAAGAGATTTGATTGGAAATCATATCCTCCCCTCCTCGACTGCTCTCCTTCTATCTCTTATTCGACATTTCTAGTCGTCGAAAAAGGGTCAACCTAACCTGACCCCCGAAACAATCCTCTGCCAGATTCTGTGGACGTACCAGTTCGAAGATTAGAAAGTTTCCACATCTCTGCACTCTCCTTCATGCCAAAAGAATTCTTGGAACCGAATACCGATCTATTGGAGTAAGCTCCTTACCCTTAATAATTTGCAAACAAAACCTATTTATCTTACAAGTAACTCACAAACATTTGATACATTTTTTTCGTAATTTTACCAAATAATATTAAACGTTTTTATTAATTAATATATTAAAACGATTTGAATTTTTTCCACTTATTTTATTTTTAACAGTTACCGATTTCAGCATATTTAGGATATCTTCATATTAGTACGATTATTCCTTAAACTATGTTACACAACATCTGGGGGAGGGGTGTTAACAGCGCTGGTAGACAATGATTTGATTTAAATTATATGGATATTCCCATCTTGGTTGCTGCGTCGTGTTTCACAAATGAATTTCCAATTATTTGGTTACTACCAGTAGACAAGATTACCTCTATTTTGGGGATTAATTTACTATTTGTTTGCGGAATACATTACTAGAATTATTTTCACCCAATTACAGTTGTCAGGCGGGTGTATATTATTATTAATAATGTGTTAATTGCAACTTGGGATTTTTGAGTTGTTTTTTTTTTTTGACAGTAAAAATTATAAACATTTTACAGAAAAAAAGAAAAGTCCCAATAAACTACTTTTTAGTAGTTTGTCAATGGGTGCTTTTACTTTGAAGATAGAAATAAACTTATTTTACTTTATTTTGCAGTTAGAATTTTTGTGTTAGTGTTTAATACAAATTTTTTCTTTCGGTGAGCAAATTTTTCAACATAATATTTGTTTTAACATTTGTACATTTTTTAATTTCAGCAGGTAACATATTTAATAAATTTGGTATCATGTAGTCTAGCGTTCTTTGTCCATATTTAAGTGCTTAGGTACAATTAGTCCTTCATTTAGCGTAAAACGGGTATTGTAAGTGTGGTCCAGTTCATGTGTGTATGTATATAGGGCTATTCATATGCTGAGATAAAAATTTTATACCACAGAATTGCTCTTACTGAGAGAATTTTGAGATTCTGGTAAAAGTACGGAACATTATATTGTCTTTGTTCGTATAAACTTTTATGCGCTAATAAGTCCCCAGACTGTAATTCCATACCTTATAATAGATTCAGCTAATGATAAATAAATTATTCGAAGTGTGCATATAGGAACATAGAATTTTAATTTATATAATCTGCTAACAACAGATCTGAGTCGTTCACAGACTTTGAAATTTATAATGATTGACTTTAAAAGGTTACGTATTTTACACTGGAGTCGGAAAAAAATCAGAGTGTGCAATTCACATGCGGTAAAAGTGAAACCTTCAGAAAACTAAAGTAGACGAGATTGGGGAGACTACGAAGCACTGCACAAAGAGGAGACCGAGTTTTTTTTTATCGACCGTCAAAAAACGCCCAAAATTTGGGCTTCTAGACTAGATACCCCTTACCTAAGTTCATCATCACTGCTTTAGGCAGATATATAATTAAGTTTATAACATTTACCGGAATAATAAATAGCACATTTTTCGAGATGAGTTTTGTCGTCACCCCGAGCAATTAATAGTTATACAATTAAATATACCTAAAACTTTCTCGTATAGTTCAACTGGAGTCATAAATTTCCATATTAATTAAATCCTTTTAAAGTTTAAGAAGTAGTGCTTCATTCAATTTGTTTAATTGTGCAAATGTATGCAGTCAAATAACTCGCAATCTCGTTTTGCTGCATTGCATTTTAATGAATACATTATGAAATTTATTGTCCACCGACCCTGATGGCAGTTTGGCAAGAGTTTGTGGTATTGGAATAAATATTACCTAAATACAAACTGTTCAGATATAACAAACAAGACGTGGCATCCGCTTATATCGAAGAGAATTATGGTCCAGTTATGAAAATTTTGATCGCAAAATAAATAAAAAAGGAAATTGAAATAAAGGAAAATGAGATGTTTTAACTTTAAACAAATATGTTTTGTATTATTTTCGGTACGTATTAAACTTATGTTAATTCCGTTTTCTGACGTCATCAATACAAAAATAATTATTTTCGAACTCCTTGCTTGCTTTCATCAAGACATCATAGTCCACCATTGCAGTGCTTGAAATGATTTTTGCCGTTGTCAGTGACCAGATCTGTATAGTCAGGTACTCCATAACCTTCATCTTTCCAGTTCCGACAGTCTCATAATATTCCCAAAAGATTATTTACGTCCTGCACCGTACTTTTTTTTTACATTAGCTCTGGAGGTTAGGAAAATAATTCCCTTAAGGCCATATATCATCTTTGGGGATTCTGCTTAGAGGATATTTTTAGGAAAATAAAGTTTTGGGAAGGAAAATGGTATGAGGGGTGGGTAGGAATCTGGGGGTCAGTGTGCCTAGGAGTGACGGACGTATGAATCTTTTCTCCCACTGCGGTACTAGGCGATGGGTGGAGATAGTCCGGCTGGGGAAGTCAAAAGGTCTTCCTCAACCAGTCTCTCCCGATCCGGCCCGCCACGCTGGGTGGGCAAGCGCATCCACCACCAAGACCAAGACAAACCTCACCCCATGAACCCGGGAACTCCTGCTAAGTTACCAAACGAAGCGAACCACTGGTGACCTATGGCAGAAGTGTTATTTTCCAATAAATCTTTCCGAGGGCGGCATTAAAAATTGAGTGGAAGATACTTTCACTGGTAGTCCACCATTGCGTTGCTTTTAATTGTTTTAGCCGTTCTCAGTGACCAGATCTGAATAGTCAGGTACGCCTCAACCTCCATCTATTCATATCCCACTGGATCCGGAAAGATTATTTACGTCCTTCATCGTACATGTTAAGACTTTAAATTATTTAATAAAACGAAGCTATATTTAATTATTATGAACTACTCTAGATCCCAAAGTTCCACAGCATAAAGCGTTTGATAGTATACATTCTGATTTGGGAGGCGGGTATGGGTACTGCCACCCCGGGAACCTTTTTCCATCCTAAAACCTCCACTTCTTCCTTTTCCTAAAAGAGCCCTCCACACAGCATTCCCAAAGATGACATGGGCCCTGAGGATTTTTTTTTTATTTACCACCTTTCATATATTTTTCCTTTCCAAAACTTCTTCTCCTTCCTTTCCCTAAAAATATCCTTATTAATCCCCAATTATCAGCATCCCCAAAAGAGAGAGGATTTTTTTTTCTCAGGGCCTCCTGTGTGGAGCTAATGTAAAAAAAACATATTTACACTCAATAATAACTATATGATACATTACATAAAAAAAAAGATTTTGCAATAATCCATCCTCGTACAAAAGTTCAAAGTTTACAATTAAATTAAAAAACGAGTTAAAAATTTAGGATAAAATTCATAATTTAAAAATACAACACATCTAGGGCAGTTTAACTTTGGTTCCACTCACTATCACAGGATTGTCTCATCGTGAACATGCGTTAAAATTGGCTTGGTAGCAAACAAAACAAACCCTCACCTACTAAAAACTGTTCACCGAAGTTTTACGAAGAAATTTGAATTGAAGACGAGGGGGAAAACTCCCGAAGACTCTAAGGATATAGTGATTCTTGGTTTACTTCAAGGGGGGCATCAGACTTGTGATAACATTCCTCATGCACGCTCATAACTTTGAGTGAGGCGCCAGTGGGTTATTTGGTGACTGCTCCAGATTATCTCAGCCTGACTGATTGCAGAGTTAGGGGATGAATAAAGTGGACGCAGTATTTTTTCTAAAGCAAAAACGGAACTTAAGAGCGTTTAACCAGCCAGCGGACGAAAATCCACTTTTCGTCGAAAGTTGTTCTTACGAGCGTGCAGGGCGGTTACAATGAGAAAGATTAATTATTCTCCGTACCAGCTTTTTAAAATTATAACTCAATATCGATTTTATTTCATTCCAAATTTGCTTTTATTTATACCAACATCCAAAAATGCTGAAAGGCGTGATGATAAAACTATTAGAATAATGTACTTTTTGTAATTATTTTTTGATTATAAGTATTTATAATTTTTCAATAAAGTCTAAGTTAAATAAGAATGTTAAAAAAATCTGAAATATACTAGTTTATAAGTGCGCAAATAATTACACAAACGGACCAATTTTCGTCAAGAAACACATGCACGTATATAATTTTTAATGATTTTATTTAAACTAAAATTAAAATTCTAAAACATGCGATACCCAGATAACGCATTGATTTATTTTACTGCATGATTATATGATTTGAAATATGTGTGGTATAACACAAAATCTTTTTTGAAAATTTGACAAATCTTCCAACGACCTATGGTATAACCTTATTATACTAAAAATAAACATTTTTTCTCAAAATTTAAAACATGCGATTGCTAGATTAAAAAACAATCTTTCGAAATCCATTTATAATTTTTTGTGGAAAAGAGTCAATACATCTAAAATCTGATTTAAAAATGAGATATTTCTGGTTTTCTCTGGTGTTACCCCAACAAATTTAAAAACAGACGAAATGCAAAACGATCGAGTAAAAACGGGACTTCGCTATTCATAATAATAAATCATTGTATATTGATAATATTATGTAAACTATAAAACAACTTGGAGACGGGTATGGGTACCGCCGCCTCGGGAACCATTAATTGAATAACCAACATCCCTGCCATTGGTCACAAAGTGGTTCGCTATTTTTGGTGACTAATCAGGGGTGCCCGGGCTTATGAGGTGAGGTTTGTTCTAGTTTTGGCGGCGGAAGCTTTTACTCACCTACTACGTGGCGGGCCGGATCGGGAGGGACTGGTGGTTGTGAGATATCTTTTGACCTGTCCAGCCGGACTTTTTAAACACTCTAAACCCATCGCTTTGCAACGCAGTGGGAGGGATGGATTCGTACGTCTGTCACTTCTGCATATATTGACCCCCAGATTCTTACCCAACCCCTATATCTTTTTCCTTCCCAGAACTTCCTCTCCTTCCTTTCCCTAAAAAGATCCCCCACACAGCATTCTCAAAGATGGAATAATTTCCCCCTAGGTCTACTGTGGGGCGAAGTATAATGTAAAAAATATATATATATATATTTTTTTTTTATGGCGATTGTCGTTTATTGGATGATAAGTGCGTAATAACATTAATTAAAAACTAATACCAGTTTTGGCGTAGCCAGAATACGGGAATCAATAAATTATTGAAATTCAAAAGGTTGATGATTAAATTACTTAGAATTTAGTTTAAATTCAAGACATAACCTTAACAATAATGACTTCGTAAAATTCAAATAATTCAGCCGTAGTTTTAACGGCTAAAACCATCGGCCCAAACTTTGAATGCCAAACATTAAATATTCAGCTCACGAACATTATCCACATTGCTGAAATAAGGTGCAACATAAAAGCTTTGTTAATTTGTTATTTTTTCTCTCAACTTTCACGATAAACCGAAAAAGGTTACTTCTAATATTGAAATAATTAATTAATATCTTTTACAAACGGGCAGAAGCGAAACAACAACATTTCGAGGCAAAATTGCTTTTAAAAACAAACCTGTTTGTTGGTTGAATACTGATTCAATTTGTTTTATACAAAGTTATTATTTTAAGTGTTTTATTTTAACACATCACGATCTATCTCAATGTAGTATAAACTGTAATATTGTGATGAATAGGGCTTTTAATCTCGGGATTTTTTTCAGTAACGGGATTACGGTGCTAGTATTTTTCTTTCCCGGGATTCTGGCATCGCGGAATTTTTTCATTAATGGTATTACGATGCTACTACTTTCAATCCCGGGATCCTGGCATTGCGGAATTTTTCAGTAACGTGTTTACGATGCTAGTATTTTTCAATCCCGAGATCCCTCCACAGCGAATTTAAAATATTATGACAATGAGAGTTGTAACAAATGTTTAATTTTGTGTCTGATTTCTGTATATTGATCGTCCAGTTGATTAGTCAAACATCTCCAAGTACTAAATTTTGAGATAATGAGGAAAGAAATTGTATGAGACCACTTTCCTGTTCCATACAAATACTATAAACAATAGGGCGCTGGACTCCAATCGTCACTTCAGTTTCGGGAGGTGGTTTATAAATAACGACACAAAGACCTTTCGGGTAATGAGATAAAATATTTATTTTCAGACGGTTTTTATAGTAAATTTTGCGTACACCTGCTTTGAAGAAAAACGTAAACATGTTTTCATTTCTGCATCTGTTGTTTATCTTATTTACTCCAGTTGTTTGAGGCAGGTGTCATGTGTGCTCTATTTCGTTTGAATAACAAACTGGTTTGGACATGCGTATTGTTTTCTTGCCTGAGTTGACCTGATTTCTCCAGGTGGATGAACGCACCTGCTTAAAATGCAGGATTTATCTACAAATTAATGTAAGGCGTTTTGGTTGCTAAGTGCTTAGCTCTTGAATAACACGTGCGGCGGCCAGCTGTGATTTTTCACGTAAACCAACTAGTTTAGACACGAAGTATTTTTCTTGCATGGGTTGACCTCACACCTGTTGTTTGTGATAATGCGAGGTATTTTGGTTTTTAAATAACACTTGCAGTTTTTCATGTAACATTTCGCAAGAATTGACTTGTCAATAAGTTGATTACTGTTCTCTGATAGACAATAATACAGGTGTGGCGACCAGCTGCAAAAGTTTCACGTAAACAAGATCTCATGCATCAAGACGTCTGTTACAGAAATAATCTAATGCTCGCCATTAATCAAATATTATTTACATCCGTCTGTGTTTTACATATTAAACATGCTATAAAATAATATATATAGCACAACGGTCCGATAAATTAGTTTGACATTTTAATATTTCCTACTGGTGACCCAGAAAACATTTTTTTTTGTTTAATCCCCTACAAGTTTTTCTGCATTGTTATTGAAGTCGTCGTATTTACGAGCAATCTGAGTATTGTACCAGATAGAGGGTACATTTTTACATAAATAACTGTATGCATAACTCAAATTTTTATTTTTAGGAGATGTCTGACTAATCAACTGGTTATATATTTAAGGTATGATACATATAAAAATAGCTGGACAAAGAAAAAATACTCAATGCAATTTAAAAATAAACTCACATTATAAATATTTTGAGACTTAAAATGGGACCTCAGTAGTGTCTATGGGTTCATCATTTAGGACGGGTTGTTTCAAAAAAATTCACGGATTCATCAAATATTTTAAGTTAATTTTCATGTTCTGCGTAAGTTCTATTCAAATTTATTGCTAGATTAATAAAAAGAGGTTATTTCAATGGTGTTCTACTCACGGTATTTAAGCAAATCTAAAATATTTCTAAGCGATATAATTTTCAAGCCAAAAACATACGATTTTGCATTACTTAGTAGTGCATCATCTTTAAGAGGGTATTACAAGAGAAAACCAGAAATATTTCATTTTTAAATCAGATTTTAGACGTATTGACTCCTTTCCACAAAAACAATATAAATGGATTTCGAAATATTGTTCTTTTATCTAGCATTCGCAGGTTTTAAATTTTTGAGAGAAAATGTTTATTTTTAGTATAATAAGGTTATTATACCATAGGTCGTTGTCAGATTTGTTAAATTTTCAAAATAGATTTTGTATTATACCACACCCATTTCAAATCATATAATCATGCTGTAAAATAAATCAATACATTATCTGGTTATCGTATGTTGTAGAATTTTTATTTAAGTTTAAATAAAATCATTAAAAAATATAAACGTACATGTGTTTCTTGACGAAAATTGGTCCGTTTGTGTATTTATTTGCTCACTTACAAACTAACATTTTTCATATTTTTTTAACATTCTTATTTAACTTAGACATTATTGAAAAATGATAAATACTTATAATCAAAAAATAATTACAAAAAGTACATTATTTTAATAGTTTTATCATCACTTCTTTCAGCATTTTTGGATGTAGGTATAAATTAAGGCAAATTTGGAATGAAATAAAATCGATATCGAGTTATAATTTTAAAAAGCTGGTACGGAGAATAATTAATCTTTCTCGTTGTAACCGCCCTGCATGATCGTAAGAACAACTTTCGATGAAGTGTGAATTTTCGGCCGCTGGCTGGTTAAACGCTCTTAATCAAAACATCGGATTTTTATCTTATGACAGTTTAGTTGTAGAATTGCGAGACTTGGTTCTCATCAAAACATCAGCGTGATAAAGTTCACGTAATATTTTCATCACCCTCTCGTGAGAACATTGTTGTCTCTTAAATATTGTGATAGCGCGAACTCAAGGTACAAACAATGTTCTTCCCACACGTAGTACTTATTCCTTGGAAGTGGCACGTTGAACTCGCCTAGATCTAAGGCGAGCACACCCAAAGTGCCTGGCATCGACCCTTTAATTTAAGGCAAAGGGGTAGTTTAAGTGAAAGTGATGTTTACATCAAGGGTTTCTTTAGTAGGTTATACCCACCGAACACATTTTCAAGTACATTGAAAATCGCTAAGAACTCGTTTGAGTTTGTTTGAAATACATTCCGTATTCTAGAAGTGACTCTTTGGTATAACTCTATCGAATTCGTTCGCACAATTTCGACTTTAAATCGAATTACAGTTTCTGCTTATCAGTATCATGGCGTGACCTTTATTGGAGCTTTGAAAAGTTAGAAAACAAAAATTTCTGGATGTTACGAGAAATTGAAGATTTTACCGCTGTGTTATTTATTGATGATAATGTTTTAAAGCCAAATACTGTTTTTATCGCTTATATTTTCATCCATGAAAAGAATGAATTTTTTGTTGTTGAAAAATCCGTAATTAAAAGAGACTTCATGGTATTACCCAGCTATCCGCAATTTCAAGTAGGTAATGATTAAATATCACCCCATAATCGAATCAAAATGGCTCTATCCGTGTTTACTTATCAAAATAGTCAAGTACTTCAAACCTCCCTTTTCTTTATATACTACTTCTCTTATTTTATTTCATTCTCACAACCCATATTGGGAACTGCGTTATCCCACTGACTCTAGGCAGTTGCGAATCTTGTGAAGTAATACCAAAAAAAATTCTTGTAAATTGTAGTTTAATAATAAGTGTTTTTTTATTGGTTTACATATTATTTTATTCGCCCACGGGGCTTTTACATTAGGTACATAATGTTAACATTTTTTATACAAGGGTTATAGTAATACAGTATATTGCAGAAAATAATTTTTGCAAAAGATAAATTTGAAAAAAAAAATTATAACAATAATATTAGCTGAAATTAACAGAAATCTTACGTTGTCATAAAAAAATGGTTTAGGTATGTTTTAAACAAAGAAATTGTTATATTAAAAATATCATTTGTATATTTATTTGCCAAACTATGTAAGCGAGGATTTGGCGAGTTTGCTACATTATTTGCTTGTGAATGGTGACATTGAATTAGGTGATGATTCGAGAAGGTACCCTTAAATTTACTATTCTCAAGAGTTAGCAACACGTCGCCTTAATTCATATTTGTCCAAAAGACAATTAAAAAAATTTAAAGGAGGAAAAGTTTTCTTTCATTTTTTCAATCAAACATTATGATAGGTGTTTAAGGTAAATCTATTTCCATAAATGTAAAGGTCTCAATAGTTCAAATAATTCTTAATTAAGTGATTAACTATAATTTTAGATACTTTATTTTTAATTTTAAAGCGAAGATTGAACAAAAACTAAATTGGTCCATTGGACAAATAAGAACTGACCATTGGAGCTTAACTGTTACATTTAAGCTCCAGTGTTATTATTAAAACCATACTCAAAAGTTAGCAACAGTTAAGTTCCAATGTTAATATTACAACAATACTCAAGATTGAGCAACAGTTAAGCTCCAATGTTATTATTACAACAATACTCAAGAGTTAGCAACAGTTAAGCTCCAATGTTATTATTACAACAATACTCAAGAGTTAGCAACAGTTAAGCTCCAATGTTATTATTACAACAATACTCAAGAGTTAGCAACAGTTAAGCTCCAATGTTAACATTACAACAACACTTAAGAGTTAGCAACAGCTAAGCTCCAATGTCAATATTACAACAATACTCAAGAGTTAGCAACAGTTAATTAAGCTACGATGTTATTAAAATAAATATCAGTTAAGAGAGGTGATAAATAAATATTGCACTTCATTAATATTGCTATAATTGCTTTCTTTGAAAACGTTAACTTTGATGAAAATGGTTTCTTACGTATTTACAAAATACGACATGCTCCATTACATCAAAGCTCTTTAGCTATACATTCTAAAATACTTACATGCCTAAGTACCTGTATATTATTATGTAAGTAGGTTTTAAATACCAAATCGATATCTCCATTTGGCCATATGGATTTTATGTTAGCAAAGTAGCCACTGAGATATTACGAAGAAGCCATAGTGTATCGTACTATAATATATAATTTAATCTTTATTTTTCGTTCCGGAGTCAACCCTCTGCGGTAAGCTGAATGTGAAGTTCCTTTGTTTTTTCTTTGTTCAAATAAATAAATTGGTTCGAATATAAAGTGACCGAACCACTAAATTACCGTTTACGGTTGAACAAGCCCGGCTCTATCCTAATTGGCCGGATTACTGGACTAAAATGGCCGAGATAACGATTTTATTTTATTTGTTACATTACTTTGCGGGTATACCAAACTTTTAAACGATTTGAAAATATTTATGCAGTTAAATGAACTATGTAAACAGATTAATATTTTTATATGAATGAAACGCAGAAGAGTCCCAACTGCTTCCCACCGCCTGGAGTCGGAGAGATTTTGACATCCCCAATTATTTATTGTGATATGCTGTGAGGCTAAAGGTAATTGGGAGAGTGAGGAGATGGGGCAGAGGACGGTGAGGAAAGTTACTGAAATTTAAAAAAAATAAAAACTTTTTTTAAAATATACTAAGCTCAATTTGAAATATACAATCGCGCTACTTGCATCATCTAATTCATTTGTACTTTTATGTATGACGATTCTTGACCTTTATTAATGATGGGATTATTTTGTTTTCATTCCTGAGCATGACTGCATGATTGCAAACGAACAAAAAACTGTTCACAACGACTAAATTTTCTTAATTTAGTTAATGAGAACCGTTGTTTAGGCGTTTGCGGTTTGCAGTTGTGCTGGGGAACGATGGTAAGATGCAGAATAAATTTATTTCATAGAATTTAAAGATTTTTAGAAACCACTTATCAAAATCTTATTCAACTATTGTGCTTACGTAATTATATCTTGCCACTCATTCCTTGCTCCGTTTACATTCGTTGATATTTTTTCTGGGACATAGGTACCAAACGTTTTCCCGTTTTTTCTTTGCTTTCATTTTCAATTAACCAAAAAAAAAATCAGATAATATATTTTAATCGATCGGATTTACACATATTTTAGACACCTTCCTTTCGTTCAATTCCTTTCTTACTTCTTCCCATCTTCTACGCAACAAAATTATTAAAATAGTTTTTAAATGTCTTTACCTGAACCATCTAAACATCATTTGAAATCAAAGTCCATAAGTGACATAGATAACCGTTCGCAACACCCCATGAAAATATATTTCATACTGTTGAAGTAATGTTTTATGATATTCTTTGACGAATGGAAGAGATTTATTATCGCCGCAGATAAATATAGTAAAAACTGACCAAATAATTCACAAGCCAGTCTTCGGAAAGCCGTGATGCCACGGGCATACAAAAAACACGTTTATTTACTATCAACGTCATAAATGTGCCATAATCACTGATTACATGTCACAAAATCAAAGTTAAATGAGAAATAATTAAAAAATGGATTTATGTAGAATATGTTTGGCTTTTCCGGAAGGAAACTATAGAACATATTATATCGGGATGTTTTGTATTAGCGCCGTCCGAGTATGTATTCAGGCACAATCAGGTTTTAAAAATAATTCACCAAAGTTTGGTAATTAAACGTAATTTGATTGACTGCCATAATATAGTAGGTACCATATTATGAATATGAAACAAATTCATTTTTAGAAAATATATTATGATAAAACTATACTAACAGACAGAACAATTAGTCATAGACATAGTGTTACATGACAAAATTTAAAAAATAACTTATATCTTTGATGTCGCGATTCCAAATTCATGTAATATTAAAAAAATCTGTTTCTGAAAAAATAAGAAAAAATACAGATTTAGGAAATGAGATTAAAAGAATGGGCATTCTCAGACCAGAAAAATATTACCATTTAGGCATATTAGATTTGGCAAAGAATTTATATATAAAAATGCAAAAATCAGTCATTTTAAACACCAGATTTAAATGTCCGGGTTAAATTTTCACCCCAAAAAAAAAAGGAAAAAAATAAGGAAAAACTTAACCCTTTCACACACTTCCCCAAATGATCATTTAGTCAACCCACGCTATGCAATTGCACTATATAAGTATTATAAATACAAAATAATACAAGAACAACATGTCAACCTACTAGAAACCAAATGGGAATATAATTCACCGACTCCAGATATTTTCATATCAGAGGGTTCGGCTCTGTGGCATTTCTAATTGAACCTATTAATCCTACTGATCCCTCAATATAAATATAGGATTATAATTTTTGTATAGGATTATAATTTTTCATGTAGGATTATAATTTTTTAAATATTTATATTGTGGGATCAGTAGGATTTATATGTCCAATTAGGAGTTCCACCGAGCCGAACCCTCTGATATGAAAATATCAGGAGTCGGTAAATTATTTTTCCATTTGGTCTCTTTGACATGTTGTTCTTGTATTATTTTGTATTTATAATACTTATATAGTGCAATTGCATAGCGTGGATCGACTAGATGATCATTTATTTTGTGGAAAAGTATGTGAAAGGGTTAAGTTTTTCATGTGGGAAAGATGGAACTCGGACATAAAATATGAAGAGTTAACAGTTAATTATTTTGGCATTTGATTGGGAAATGACACTAGAGATACAACCAAATTCTATAGCACAAACAAAATTAATATTAGAAAAATGAAACAATACAACTTTGTATAAACCACTTATATAATGCGTAAATCATACCGGTTTCGAAACAAACGTTCCTTCTTCAGGGAAAGCTTATACTAAAAAAATTAATATTGATTGAAAACATGTAATAATAGTACAGCCTTCTTGTTTCTACCTTCCGTGCAGTTAAATTGATCTGTCACGCCTGCGTATCTATTACTTACTTCATGTAACCTAAGTACAAGCGAGTGTTTTTATCATTATGACGTATTGAAGGTTTTATATCTTTTCATTTAAACAAACAATTGACTTTAAGACCCTATTTTTGTCTATGAAATAATTTGCCATATATAACCCGAACATCTGAGAAAAATTAGAATCCTCTAATGCAGGTGAAACATGAGATAAGGAATATGAATTAAATAAGACTACCTTTCAGAAAAAGTCGCTTATTGATCTACATAGCTATAAAGTTTTGGTAAATTACAGGAAAATGTTTCGTTATCAGTGAAAAACATAACAAAAAGAAGAATAAAGATGTACAAATAAAATTATATTAATTTAAACTAAACGTTTGAAGATTTGTGGCGACGCATTATCTTTCGCCTTCAGAAAGAAGACACGAGAAACATCTCCTAATATTCGCGCGCATCGGCAAACCTACTTGCCTAGGTACCTTCCTACCTATACTGGCCGCGACGCACTTTCTCGCCTGCCGCGCCGATAAATGATAATATCGCCACCGCCTAGAAAGGTCTGGAGATAGCACCGTACAATATCTGTACGGCGCCGAACATTCTCGTCAACTGACGAAGTGGCACGTATTACCTACCGCGAGGTAGTTACTCTGCCGCGGCTATATAAGCGACTTAACTCGGCGCTCGCTCAGTCAGTCCCGATCCGTCAGTCAACGCTTGTCCGCCAGCGAGGAACCGTCTAGACGTTATACAGACGCTATGTGATTTACACGCATTCTCCAGCGTAGCATCTCGGACTCTCCGTAACACCTTCGAGGCTCTCATCCACCACCGCTGTCTCGCAGTCCGGTCCGCCGCACCACGACTTGAGATGTCTTTTCCCGCAAAGCCCGCCGTGCTTTCTGTTCGGGATGTAACTTGATCTCCGGCAATCCGAAGCCTGTCACGTTTCGCTGCCGCTGAGATTCTCCTCATCGCCTCACAAGGTCTTCTTCCTGCCCTGCGTGTGACTCCAGCTCACCGAAGTCACAGCCGTCATCTCCGTCCTCATGACGTCGAACGACCGCCTGGAACTGGTCAGCATCTACCACTCTAGTGATCTGAAGGGACGTCATCTTCACCACTGCAGCTTCCTGACCATCATCACATCTTACAGCGCACCATCACTGTCTGCTCTTCCGTCTACGCCCCTGGCTCATTGACTATCGCTACGTAGCACAATAAAGACGACTCACATTACATCGACTGATGCCTTTCATTTCTGTCTCCCGTCCCTCAGATTTTACTAGAAAATAGAAACAACGTATTAAAAAAAACTATACTAAATAAATCAATGAATATCGAGAATTTGATGTCTTTTTATGTCAATATAAATAATGTGAGGGAGTAATTTTACAGAAACACCTTAATATAAGTATATTGAATAGATAGATACGAGGGGTTGCATTTTTAATATCCACATTCGGAATGGATGCGGCGTACAAATGCTCACTTTCCGTATACTAAAACAGTGTTTTATGAGGGTCATTTTATTGCCACTGAAAATATCATGAAAAATGTAAAAATATCAATTTAGAGCGAGCAGGAAAGGCAATAAAGGAATTACGACTGTAATAATACATTTAGGATTTGGGTACTGGAAAAAGGAGTGTCCTAATAATTCAATGTTCTCAATCACAAGAACTTTGATGATATTTTTAGTACCTTTATTTGGACCGATTATTTTTATAATCATGTTGAAAAAGATCGAAGAGTCGGAAAAGACGTTTATGAGGAAAATAATGTCATCCACGGCACTTAAACAAATTCAAATAAGCTACAGAAAAGCTTTTAAAGTTAATCTGGCATTTTAAAATATGCCTAAAATTATCATCTAAAATTTCTAAGTCAATCCAATTTTTTAGTTCCCAACTAAATTTCCGACTCGAGTAATTGAAATATCCTCAAACTGTCAAATGAAGATATTCTTCTCTTTATAATATTTTTAAGCATATGTACTATTGACAGTTCGACCATTTTTTTAATTATCGACTTCCAGTTATAGACTTATGGCCGTTTTGCACGATCTCTTTTTTCAGCCCGATTACGCGATCGCTATTTCCATCTCAATTTTCACATTTACGGTTTCAACTGTCACGATGCCAACTGAAATCGTAGATATGAAAATAGGGATCAAAATAGCGATTGCGTAAAGCGAAAAATGTTGACTTTGGCCTCTAGTGGAATCGGGCTGAAAAAAGAGATGGTGTAAAATGGCCATTAGTCAAGAAACGAAGTTCTTTCTGTGCATTATTTAATTATTTATTGATTTACGCCCTTTTTCGGGGCTTTTACATATGAATGGTAAGAAATATACACTTTTTATTGTACATAACTGAACTGCCTCGGTAACAATATTTTATATTTGTTTAAAGATAAATTGAAGACATCCACTGACTTGATATAATTGTTTTCCTCCATTTGTATTCTGGGCAGAGAAGAATACATATTTTGTATTCCTCTACATTACTTACTTTATATCTGGGCAATTATGAAATTGTTATAATAAAACCATTCTTAAATACCGGTCAACGGCTGACTTGTTACCGCGTTTGGGTTTCACCCAAGAGTCGTATATTCAATTCCTTGTCTGGCTAAGTTCCCACAACGATGCAAGCCACATTTTCCGCTCACGGTGGTGATAGTAGGAGATTTTTAAAAATATTGTCAGGTTATTACGATTATGTTGCAAGATTTTTTGGTTAAAAATGTGGTTATAATATGACACGACAAATTCACGTAAATATGCCTACTTTTTGAGATTCCTGGTAAATATTTTAGAACACTATTTTGTACCTTTGAACATTTTGTTGTAACACTGTGTTGAATTTTGTTGTACCTCTGTTGCAATAATTTTTCATTACTCCTTTGATGGCTACTGCAATTGCATTATTAAACTTTTCAGTGAAAAAAATAACATTTTTTCCTGAAAGCTTTTTCATTTAATTTTTATGTTATATCGTACAATGGTCCCAACAGCTCCCGTTTTGAGTCTGCGAACTGGCTGAGGTATGTTGTGAGACTGATGGCAGTGAGGAAGGGAACGAGATGGGGCAAAGAAGGTGGGAAAGTAGCTGGCTTTTCAGATCTGATCACCAAATACGGCTTAACCAAGGCGATACTGATAGTATCTTCTTCTTTGAAATGTGCCTATTTATATTATTTTAAATTAATAAATTGTGAAATAATACAAATCAACCAAATACAATTTGCTGGGGCACGCCGGAATTTGAAGCCGTGACCTTCGAATGGCTAGTAGAGTGTCTTATCCCTCGACCACAGAGGTCTTCTTAACTTGAGCCTAACTTTATAAATGAACAGTGAATTCATTTTATGACTGTATCGTACAATCAGTCATTTTGACTAACTGAACTTTTCTACTTTACTTACGTAAATGTGAATTTTTGATAGATGTGGATTAAATACCTTACATATTTCCTCACTCATACTCATCTATTATTAGTTCCTTACATATTTCCTCACACGTACTCATCTATCATTAGTTCCTTACATATTTCCTCACACATACTCATCTATCATTAGTTCCTTACATATTTTCTCACTCATACTCATCTATTATTAGTTCCTTACATATTTCCTCACATATACTCATCTATCATTAGTTCCTTACATATTTCCTCACACATACTCATCTATCATTAGTTCCTTACATATTTCCTCACACATACTCATCTCTCATTAGTTCCTTACATATTACCTGACACATACTCGTGTATCATTAGTTCCTTACATATTTCCAGTCACATACTCGTCTATCATTAGTTCCTTACATATTTCCAGTCACATACTGATCTATCATTAGTTCCTTCTATATTTCCAGTCACATACTCGTCTATCCTTCCATATTTTGATGACCGGCATGGTCTAGGGGTAATGCTGCAATCCGATGGTCGCGGATTAGAATCCTGGCATGGGCAAATAAATTTTTATTTGATTAATTTGTGTTATTTCACAATTAATTCATTTAAAATAAAATATAGTATTTTTGCGCACGTTCTAGAGGAGAAGATACTTGCTTTAGACGTGTTTGGTGACCAGATCTAAATAGCCAGATACTTCCCCACCTTCCTCTTTCCATTTCCATCCTCTCCCATTACCTTTAGCCTCACAACATTCCATAGCCTCACTGGTTCCAGACGGGAGCAGCTGATACTCTTGTGAGTTATTCACATATTTCCAGTCACATACTTGTCCATCATTAGTTCCTTCCATATTTCCAGTCACATACTAGTCTATCATTAGTTTCTTCCATATTTCTAGTAAAATATTCGTCTAACCTTCCATATTTCCAGACATGTACTCATCTATGATTATTGCTATTGACGCGACCTTCCTCAAAATACTGAATATAAAAATACTGGAATCATAAGACAATAATTTATAATGTTGACAGATTGCTCGGGATGTTGCGGGACATGCTTGCCCATATAAATTAGGTACTGCGCGTTCATCCGTGAGATTATTAAAAATAAACAACTTTTCAGAAAAAGAACACGCCTCGGCCGTTTACATCAGACGAAAAGAACATACAAATACGCCCCGGTTGGAAGGAGAAAAAGTATCCGCAATATGATGTTAAGAAACGTGTAAGTGTTGGGAATGCGTTCATTGCCACAAAGGAGACAAAACAAATAGAATTGTTAGATTTTTCCGTTGTAAGAATCCGTTTTACTTGGGTTGTGGAAAGAGGAGCGTTTTTTGGGGAACACACAGTACAAATATAGCGACGCAATAATATTATGTATGTAAATTCTAGTTGTGGGAAAGGGGTTTACGGTTTGGACACACCGTGCGAGATATTTGGTTGGAACATACATTACATTCTCATTTTTTTTAAATGAGCTCCACACAGGAGGCCCGGAGAAAAATAATTTCCCTCAGGGCCTATGTCATCTTTGGGGACGCTGTGTGGAGGGTTTTTAAGGAAAGGAAGGAGAGGAGAGTTCTGGGAAGGAAAAGGTTTTAAGGGTTGGATAGGAATCTGGGGTTCAGTTTGTCCTGGTCATCAGCCTCTAAGGCCTAGACAAACCTCACCCCCATGAACCCGGGAACCCCTGCTAAATCACCAAACGTAGCGAACCACTCGAAGTGACTTATGGCAGAGGTATTGGTTATCCAATAAAGGTTCCCGGGGCGGCGGTACCCATACCCGCCTCCCAAATTGAATATTAACCTCATATACCTACAACATAAACCAATTTTTTCACATATTCCTTCTTGTTATTTGGAAATTCTTGGAGTTTGGAGTCCAGAGCTCACGCACGTTCCATGGTTGAATTTAGCAGCTACCTCTAGTTTGGAGCCCTAAAATACCAGAAAAAATAACAACAGTGCAGTTCACACGCGGTAGAAGTGAAACCTTCAGAAAACTAAAATAGATAAGAACGGGGAGACTACGAAGCACCGCACAAAGAGGAGACCAATTATTCTATCTCACTCTCTCGCAGACTAAATCCTGCAAATTTATGTGTTTGTCTCTTTTTAGTGACGCTTTTTGGTTTCATCGAGTTTCAAATCACAACGGTGCTAAAGAAGTTTGCATTTAAAAAACCATCGACTCTGTGTAGTAACGGGCGGTCCGTTTGAAAGATTCTGATATCGTAACAAACGCATTGCAATCTTTAGAGTACAGGCGTCGCCGTCGGGTGGGAATGCTGTCCGAGGAACTAGCTTCATCGATCCTCTCAGTGTTAGTGTATAGCCGGGAAACATGCCAAACGCGCGCCCAACATATGTACACCGTTTGACATTTGTTACATGAGAACGGGTCGCTTCCACGACTCCTTATTGAATTCAACAGCTTGGCTGTGAAACGATTTACGATTTGCCAGCCTCTGTGTTCCCATCCTCCTACAACACGGGTCTCTTCCTCACTACTTCCTCTCCTCAAAAAGACTCTCGACACGGCATCTTCAAATACTCCATAGGGCCAGAGTTAAATTATTTTCCTCAGGATCTTCTGTGTGGAGTTATTGTAAAATAAAGCAGCAACTAGTTATTTCAACTTTCGCGATGGGAAAGTAGGTATTTAATAAAACAATGGTCTCTACTGCAGTGCAAACGACAAAAATAAACATTTTTCATGTTTGATAGTAATAAATTAGTTTGTTTCTTTCTTGAAGCTCTTGTACTTGCAAATACAAACTCGGTTTCAGGCGCAATAAATAAACTTTTGCTCTCTTTCAATTAAACCATGCTATACATAAATTTAAAAAATATGTTCAATTTAAATGCGACAGTTATGAGAGAGCTGAAAAATTTGATGCCTTTTATAAAAAGCTATCTGTATACAGATGCTGGGGGTATGTTTGCTCTGTCAGATCGTTACACGATTTCCCGGAAAATGGTATTCCAATTGCAGGAACTTGGTGAGTGGAAATTTATTTTCATGCGCATTCGTGGAAATATCGATATATTTGTTAACATTTCCACAAAAATTCCAAATAATGTGCCACTACGAGGATATCCTGTGGTAAACACCATGACTTTAAAAAAAAATCGTATGGAACAAGAAACCGCGAATCCTAAAGCTGGGTCCACACATGTTCTTTTGTCCGTTCCGTTCCTCCGTTCCGTATCAGCGTCGCGATCAAGAACGCTAGTTTGGACACCCGTTTGGAACGGTACGGTGTTACGGTGGTACGTTACGGGTAGAGGTACGCCCCGATCCATCGGGAGTCGGTTTATTCGGCCCGTTCAAAGGCGATACGATACGGGTATGCGCCAGTCTGGACGCGATCGCGGCATGCGCAGGCACGCAGGTCGTTCTCTCTGGAATGGAACGAACACGCGATGTTGCCGATGATCGCAGCGACGTTACGGAGGTACGGGCTATTTTTACTTGCGTCCAGAGTTTTTGATACGGAACGGAGGTACGGAACGGAGGAACGGAACGGACAAAAGAACATTTGTGGACCCAGCTTAATACACGCGTTTTACAGGATAAGTATGTTAAAATGTTATTAGATATATTAAACAAAAGTAAATAAATATATTATTTTGGAAACTTCCAAATATAAGCGTCATAGTATGCATCTGACGCAGATTGCTTTAGGATGTGAGACTAATAATTTACACCTTGTTTACACCAGATTTTTTTTAAATGGAGCTCTGGGGGTCATGAAATTCGCATAATTCCGCTAGGAATTATAATCCTTATCCATCCTGTCCAGCTTTTCATTTAACTATCAAAAGCACGCAAGAATACTCGCAATAGTGTTTTTCCGTAAGTTGGATTAGCAAAAAGATTTAAACTTTTTTGAATAGGTGCTTTAAAAAATCAATTAAGATTTAATTTCGGGACACACTATATGTACCTACAAGCACCAAGCATCTACCCTTACACCAGCATTGAAAAGGGGTAAAATGTTTAGGGACACGTTGTGTTATGTACCCCTGTACCTACATGAATGAAATGGGAGAGTTTTTGGGTGCCTTCATAATGTATTATTGTATAAGAACTTTCGGTAGGAAGAAACAGTGCGCTGTTTTGAAACACACTGTTACGTACGTATGTACCCCCTAGAGTTCAAATGGAGAAATATAACATTTTCGTGACAACTATGTAGTATATGGTATATCGGTATGAAGTATGCATGTAATATAAGTGAGCAATGTGGGCGGAATACTTGGAAAAATGAAATTGTTTTCGGCGTGGGTTTGAGTTATGTAAATCTACCTTTTTGTTTTTAAAATGATTGAATAAACGTATCTCATTTTGTTTGCGAATATTTCACAGGGTAGATGATTTGAACAAACACAATCAAAGTTGAAAAAAAAAAACTTTTTTTTTGGCAATGAATATTTTCGTGAAATTTCTTCAAAAAAGTTGCGAAGAGATTCCTGTTCGATTTGACTGTCAATCATGTAATTCATCCAACTTTTGATTGATTTATAAAACACCCATGTCCGTAACAATTTTATAACAAATAGGACACACATGCCACAATGTCACGAATGTACTTGTAATCGAATGTTTTGCATTAAGGGGACACCGTTTTATTGAAACGAGCCATTATTTTTAATTAATGTTTTGTGCGTACTTCAGGTATTTTCAGCAGGTGATGAGTTTGTGTATTTGGGAAGTATGTTTACGAGTGATGAGAAGGCTGATAGAGATATAGAAAGAAGGGTAAATGCAGGTAACTCCATAAATGGAGAATGAACGCAATTGAATGAAGGCAATGAACGAATTGAACAAAAAACTGTCCAAAAAAGTGAAGCTAGCCGTCCATAATAGAGTGCTGGTACCTACCCTATGGCAGTGAGGCATGAAACAGGCAGAGGACGGATGAAAGTAGACAGAATGCTGAAAAAATGAGATACCTGAGGTGTATGTGTGGTGAAACCATGTACGATCGTGTGAGAAATAAAAAATGAGAAATAAGCGTATGAGTAAGATTAAGAAAGGAATGATCAGATGGTTTGGCCATGAAGAGAGAATGAACGAGGAAAGGAGTGTAAGGAGAATATAATATGACGCAAATATGAATGGTAAAAGAAGTCGGGGACGCCCGAGGATGACATCGTATTATGACCAAGTGAATCAGATAATTGAGTCGGGCCATGTCTAGAGTCGTAATAATAGAAGTGCATGTATGAGACGATGTATGAATGCTAACGAGGCAAGGAGTGTGTGCCAAGATCGAGTTCTTTGGCGGTCTGTCCAGTCTCCCTACCCCTGCGGCGATACGGTGTGATGGTTTAGTTTGTTAGCGCAATTCACAAGCTTCCGTACTCAGCGATGAGCGATATCACGAATTTTGTGCTATCAAACAACCATGCTTTTCACGTGTTCAAGCAGGTAGGTACAAAATGCTTAAAACATTATTACCAACTCTCAAGTCAACAGAACCAATCTTAACAACGAAGCATAGGATGAAAAAGTATTAAATATAATGTATTTGTACTCGCACCTTTAAATATGTGCTTAAATGGTAATTTAGCTTCAAGTTCCGTCAATGCTTAAATTTTTAAATTACTTGTACCATTTTTTTCTCGGCATGTTTTGAGAAGGTAACAACGCAATTCAATTGATGAGAAATATGAAATCACTTCTGTTTACATTGATTATTTGCGTGTTGAAAAATTCGACAAAAAAATATATTAAATTTCAGTTTATTTTACTTGTAAGTTTTGCTTGACCTCGGAACGAATATCTGTCGCCACAGAAGTGGCTTTTTTAGCGAAAACAAAAAAAAGCGTCGGGCTTTTTCAATTCGATTTTCTTTCTTCTCCGTCAGCTTTTTCGAATCAGAGAAGTTTTGCGTCTTTGCTCTTATTCTTTAATGTCGGGGGCGAATCTGAATTACTTTTGCTGTTTCGTTTATTGAAACTTACGACTTGATATTTACGACTTGAAATTTCAATAAACTCGTTTTATTGATTGGCTGAAAATAAGTGTTTTTTTTAACAACATTGATATTTTTTCAGACGTGTTTTTTGTAAAAGCCAATTCCGAATATTTAGATTTTTATCATTCGATTTTCTCGTGCAAAGTGATTTTTTTTAGCATTAAATTAATCGAAAAAAAGTCTTTATTCATTTATATTTAGCCAAAAGTATTTTTGTTAGTTGTTTTTGGGGTGCTATGCCATGTTGCGCTACCTCTTCCTTTTGGACTGCGTTACAGTGTCCATCACCATTATGATGGTCACTGTAACGCTGTCTGTGCGAAACGTTGGCGGGAGGAAAGGAGGTTGCGCAACACGGCATAACACCCCAAAAACAACTAACAAAAATATATGCTTTTCCTTTAAAAAAACAGAAAAAGGTGTTTTTTCAAGTGTTTTCATTTTTCAGAATGTTGATTAAAACTACAGGCATCGATAACATTATTAATACATAAATATATTTGACATTCAGTTATTTTTCATATGATCTGTGCTAGATAATATTTAAAAGTCAGGATTTATTTCAGTGCAGAAATTCTGGAACTAACTATTATATGTATTCCTCTCTGCCCAGAATATTAATGGAGAGAAAATAGTTATTCCAAGTCAGTGGACATCTTCAACTTATCTTTAAATAAATGCAAAATACCGTTACTGAGGCCGTTCAGTTACGTACAATAAATTCTTTATAATTCTTTATAAAAGAAATATATACCTATTAGGTATATTTCTTTGTAAAAGAAATAAATAGTATTTATATTTTATTTAATCGCAGTGTAATTTGTAAATTTCACATGTAAAAGCTCCGAAAAAGGCGTAACTAAATAAGTAAAAAAAGTAATATAATGCATGAATTTTCAGTTTCATGCTTAAATGCTTGAATTGTGCTATTATATTAACTTCAAGTTTTAACCTATTTAAAAAGTAGGTGTGGAGAGGATCGATTTTGTGAGGCTTATAACACTCAACGTAAGTTTGCAAAAAGTTCATTAAAAATCGTCGTTTGATTGGAACTTTTATCCATAAACAGAACGTGTCTCGTTAAACCACTTAGCATATTGTAAACCATTTTTTTCATATGGCCTTAAAGAATCCACCCTTTGCAAAATCTTGCAAACAGTCAGAATTCGTATATTTGGAAGGTTGTTTTTTTTAGAAGTTTAGAGACCCGACACAGCCATAGGCGTTGCGACGCCTTATCGCATTTTGTCGCCTTATATCTCGGGGGTGAAGACGCCTAGATTGAGGTATCACGTTTTATCACTCTGTTCTGTTTTGAGGGGAGGCCCTAATGGGGATTGTGGACCTTTTATTGTCAACCGAAACAAACCCACAATTGAAAACGATATCTCGAATGCAATCATTTTTGGGTTCACTCAAAATAACCGCTTTCTTCGAAAAAATTCTTGAAGATTTCGACTTTTTACAATGTAACAAATATAATAAAATTAGGTAATAAAACCAGCTGCCTTTACAGTGTCAACATTTTTAAATAATTATTACAAACCAAAACTTTATATTACGCTGATGCTTTTTTCATATTTTTATCTATCTATCATTGTTCATCTGTGTAGATGATTTGTATATTAATTCTTATTTTTATTTCTATTATCCTTAAAATATTAATATTTGTTACTTTTATTATAGCAGTGTATTGCGTCCTCTCTACAGCTCAGTGATAAGGAAAGCCAAGCTGAGCATCAAAACAAAGATGGCAGTGTTTAAAACGGTATACCGCCCGACGCTCACTTACGGCCACCAGACATGAATGCTAAATGAACGAACATGCACTAGAGTCCAAGCTGCCGAAATGAGGTACTTGAGAGGAGTGGCAGGGGTTACGAAATGGGATCGTATAAGAAACTCCACTATCCGAGATGATCTAAACATTGAACCACTGCTACTCTTCGTAGAAAAATCGCAACTGAGGTGGCTTGGGCATGTACAAAGAATGTCTTATGACCGAATTTCGAGGAAGATACTGAGTGCGATTCCAGAGGGTAGACGTCCAGTGGGCCGCCCCAGACACAGTTGGGCGAGTCAACTCCAGAAGCTGTGTGAGGAGAGGATGGGGCTACCATGGACAGAGGCCGAACAATCAGTACAAGACAGGGACATTTGGAGGAGCCTTGTCGATGCAATGGGTCCCCGACCCGAATAGGATAAGGGGAAGAAGAAGATGATGATGACTTTTATTTTTATTTGTTATTGTATTTTATTTTTATTTATACAGGATTCACCTACTTTATCTCCTTTCCTATATGTGATCATGTACCTAATACTAGAATGAATATTTTCCTTAATATGATGCTATATGTTTGTACTTTCATCTACATAAATGGATGAGTATGCTTAATATTTTACACTTAATATAACATCTTATGAATCTCGACTACCATAATACGGGGGTTTGCCTAGCTTGGTAGCCGAAAAACCATGTAAAACAAACCTGTAACAAACAAAATGAATAAAGAAAATTAAAAATTAAAATTTTTTTTTTTATTTAAAATTACGTTATTACATAGTTTACATTCAATGGTTACTTAGATTCGTTTTTTTTTTTTTTTTAAGTGAATACCGCACAAGAATCTCAACTGCTCCCGTCTGGAGCCAGTGAGACTATGGCATCCCCAATTGGGGTATGTTGTGAGCCTGAAGGTAGTGGGGAGGGGAAGGAGGTGGGGAAGAGGAAGATTGGGAAGTACCTGGCTATTCAGATCTGGTCACTAAACACGGCTAAAGCCATTTTCAAGCAACGTTTCAATTCTGAATGGTGGTCTTACACCAGGGCGATACTGATAGTATCTTCCATTCTGGAACATGCCGCAAATATACTATATATTATTTTAAATGAATTAATTGTGAAAACACAAATTAATCAAATAAATTTTATTTGCGCATGCCGGGTTCGAACCCGCGACCTCCGGATTTTGAGTCAAGAGTTTTACCCTCTGGACTACGGTTGTCAATAAATAAGTAAAATTATATTTGGGACATATTTTTGGAATATTGTACCGTGTTGCACTATTGCGAAATTTGTGTTTTCTCCAAATCGTAAATAAAATAACGACTATGTGTCAGTGATTCGCCCCAAGTGGTTCGCCATGCTTGGTGGCTTAGCAGGGGTGCCCGGCTTCATGGGGTGAGGTTTGTCTGAATCTTGGCAGAGGATGCGTCTACCCACCAACTGCGTGGCAAGCCGAATAGGGAGAGATTGGTTGAGCTTTTGACATCTCCTGTAGGATTCTCTCTGAACATCGTCTTGCACCATAGGAGATAGGAGAGGTTCATATGTCCGTCACTCCTGGACAGACTGACCTTCAGATTCCAATAAACCCCTCAAATATTTTTCCTTCGCAGAACTTCCTTTTCTAAAATGACCATCCAGACAGCGTTCCCAAAGATGACCCAGGCTCTGAAGGAAATTATTTTCCTCGAGGCCCCATTGTAAAATGTAAAAAAAATCAAATAGTGCAATTCACACGCGGTTGAAGTGAAACCTTCAATAGACAAAAGTTGGATAGCTACAAAGCACTGCACAAAGAGGAGACCGATAATACCATCTCGTGGCTAAATGGCTTCTCTCGTGGGCAAAATCCTATAGATGTATGTTGTTCACGCCTTTATTGTTACATGTGGTTCTTTCGAAAATACCTATTGTATGCCCTCTGCATAATTAGTTCAGTTGAATTCACCTCGCCGCAAAGGACACAAGTCCTAACAATCGCATCGCTTTACAGAAGTCATAAACCGCAGTTTTTCGTAAGTAACATCGCCGCGCCGCATGATATCGCTCATTGATTACGCATTCAAACGTTTATACCTGTTCATTTCCCATTCCTCCCCAAAGATCCCAACTAACATATACCTTTCCCAGTGAACACCAATATCAGTGGAAAGCAGAATGCAGTTCGGTAAGTGAAATCAAATATAATAAAATAGATAAGAACCGCATACGCATACAGTCCACGCAGCATTTGATCCCTCGATCTTGAGAGGGAACACTTGCTCCCCACCGCATAATATGTGTTTCTCTCTTTTAAGTGTCGCTATTTTTAGTTTCATCGAGTTTCAAATCACAACGATGCTAAAGATGTTTTCACTTTACAAAAAAGCGAAGAAATTCGAATATTCTGGGCTAATCCCCAAACATGAAAAGTTGCATTTTTAGAATCAGTTTGTCTTTGAAAAAAATCAGAATACAGCAATAAATAATTATTGAATCATTTTTAAACTATTTGTCTCTCAACCTCCAGTGTATGTTCTAAACTATCAATTTAGAGGTATGACGCGTAAAAAGCATTTAAACACCCTTTCTTAAATTTTTAAGTAAGTGAATTTCCAGTATTAAGTAGTTTTGTGTAGAAATCAGTGGCGGATACAGAAAAAACTCAAGGGGGGGAGGGCTATATATTATAAGAAAACTAAATAGTAGACAACAGTGGGGAGAATACGAAGCACCGCACAAAGAGGAGACCGACTATACTATCTCATTCTCTCGCAGGCTAACACATATAGATGACAGTGGATGAGTTTGTGTATTCGGGAAGTATGTTTACGAGATATGGGGAGGCTGATAGATATATTGAAAGAAGAGTAAATGCAGGTAACTCCGCATTTATGGTGGACTGAAAGCCGTTGGCGCTAGAAAAAAAACTGCCGAAAGGGGCAAAACTAGTATTCCACAATAGAGTGCTGGTACCAACCCTGATGCATGGCATTGTAGCATGAAACTGGTAGAGGAAGGACTAAATGCTATAGAATTGAGATCCCTGCAGCGTACGAGTGGTAAAACCACGTATGATGGTGTGAGAAAAATATGAAAAGAATGCAAGACTGATGCAAGCGTAATAAGTAAGATTAAGAAAGGGACGCTTAGAGGTTTAGGCATGTAGAGTGAATGATTGAAGAAAGATTTTCTTATATTTAGGGGGACCAAGAGGGGGGCGCGCGCCCCCGCGTATGTATCCGCTTCTGGTAGAAATGTAACGTTTCATCATAATAAAATAAATATCTTTCAAAGAGGATACTCATTTTCGCTTGCTCAAAGTTTTAGGATAAATATTCATAAATAAAACGTTTTCTTGAACAAACAATACCAGACACAATAATAACGTAACACGAGCGGCACTAATTTTCATGAATGGGTATTCGATATCATAAAGTAAAAAAGTTTAATGCAAACCTTCCTAACAACTTCGCTTTTATCAAGTATTAAAAAAGTCGACACAAAAAGCTTAAAAAGTAATATTATGTTAACAAACCTTTTAAGTCCCAAAAGCGTAATTTTGTTAATCCCAGTTGAAAAAGAGTAATAAAAAGAGGTGTATGTTTAAACATTGCTGTCGACGACGACAAAACATTTAAATGAACGCTTTTAAGATTTAATTGTATTTAATGCGTATGTATTTCAAAACTTAATAACCAATACTTTAAACATTAATTCCAAACTTTTGAAAAAACCTTTACCTTAAAGGAACACTAAAAATAAATTCTCATTATAATAACAATTTGGAAGGCGGGTTTGGGTACAACCGCCACCATTTATTCTATAACCAACACCTCTGTCATGGGTCACCCCAAGTGGTTCGCTACGTTTGATGATTTAACAGGGGTGCCCGGGTTCATGGGGTGAGGTTTGCCCAGGGTCTTGGCGGTAGAAGCCCACAGCTGCATGGCAGGCAGGATCGGGAGAGAGTGGTTGAGAGAGTCCCTTTGACTTCTCTAGCCTTACTTTCTCGGAACATCGCCTTGCACCGTAGTGGGAGGGATGAATTCATACGTTCGCTATTCCTAGACACACTTACCCTCAGATTCCTACCCACCACTAACACCCTTTTCCTTCCCAGAACTTCTGCTCCTTTCTTTCATAAAAAAAGACCCACCGTACAGCATCCCCAAAGATGACTTAGGCCCTGGGGGAATTATTTTCCCCAGCGTCTCCTGTGTGGAGCTAAAGTGAAAAAAAGATTATTTAATAGATCATTTTAATCAAAAGATTTTATTTTTTGTTTCAAAATTTTATTTGTGTCCCGTGTAGGTCAGAGGTTCCTTTCAAAGTCGTGGTCAGCGGTTCTTTCACGAATCCCTAGGGTCTTCGCACGTTAAGCACGGAACACGCAATAGCGAATTCAACTGTCAAACCTTATTTTATGATTATTAATAATAATTTCCATTTGGGAGGCGGTTATGGGTAACACTGCCCCGGGAACCATGGCGGCTGGTTGTACCGATTGTTAAAATTCAAACCAGTTAGTTTTAATTCTAGCCCTTCTATTGGCGGAGCAGAACAAATCCTTCAAAATTCAATTCAAATGCGGTACGAATCGGAATTATAATAATAATAAATTTGGACAACTTATATAGCGCTGTTTTTGCGAAAAATCGCCTCAAGAGCGCTGTGTATACTTATAATTAGGATATTAAATATTTTACATTAAACTAGCATATCTTCCAATAATTATGTTTTTGCAAAGAATTACAAGGGTTACACATCTAAGCACTAATGCGAAACTTTCTTACCGAAAAGTCATTATTATTCCATACTAGCTGGTTCCCGGCATGCGTTGTAATGCGATATTCAAAGAAATACATTTTTTCTCCCTGCATGTCCTTTCCCGTGCGTCCCCGTTCCCCTCCCGCATCCCCTATCCTCCCGCGTTCCCCTTCCACCTTCCTCGCCCACCCTCTCCCCTCTCCCGCTCCCCCGTCCCGCAAACCCTTATCCCACGTTCCATATATTTCAAACAGCTCGCGTGCCACCAATTACAATTTTTTTATACAAATTTTCATTTTTCATATATATCAAATATTCACTTTAGTATATTATAAGAACAATCAATCCAATTTGGTAACTAACACAGATACCTGTTTAAAAAAATCTATAACTTGACAATTCTTTTAATACAAAAAAACAGCTGCCTGCTAAATGCCTAATATTTGATTTCATCAAACGCGCGGAACTGTCAAACGTGCGACGTTAAAATAGTCGTTAAGTTTTCTGAAATTATCCAATTTTCTTAATTTTTCTTTCCGTAAGTACTTTCTACAAAGTTTTAGAAAACTTCAAAAAAGATGAATGAAATAGGTAAAGTCGTTCTGAAGTTGTGGCATGACCAAAGGAAACAGGGATTCATTTTTATAAACATAGATGTCCTAATCCGGTTGGGGGGACCCATCGCTTTGCCAAGGACCCGTAGCTTCGCGGAGCTATGCTCATCAGCTGCTTCCGTCCATGAAATAAATACCTAAGTAAAACCCAACTTAATTATTTCAGTAATAGAATCAAATTAGGTTTTTTAAAAAAAAATTTAAAAATGCCCTTTCAACGTTTAAACACAGATATTATTTTATAATAAAAGCAGCGCGCTGCATTTTCATACTAGTTTAATAATTCTTTTCAATAAAAACAGAATTCAACGTAACAACTTGATAAATGGATTATTATAAAGCCGTTAATTAATTTCACCTCTCAATTTATAGGCTTTGATAACTCCACAATACCTTTCATTTATTTAAATGATCATTTTTATTTATCGGGTTATACAATATTAGAGACCTGTCCAGTAAAAAAGCATGAAAACAACCCGATTAAAAAAATGTATAATTCAATCGACGATACTTGGATTTGGGAAACGAGAATTTTCGACTGGATGGTCAACCATTGTTGTAAATTTCACATTATGGGGAGGGGGGGAGGATGACGTCACGAACGTGGTCACAGTGGCGTAACCCGCACAGTGGCGTGCAGTAGCGCAGTGCGACTGACAGAAATTCGCCCCGGGGTATTTACTGCGTGCTTATGCTCACAGCCACTGAACCGGATTTTATTTTATTGCAACTTTTGGACATCGAGCTCGGCTTGCGGTGTTTATGCTTTCGTTATGTGGATTTAATTATTTGTGCAGTCTCGCTTTAAAATAACAGAAATAGTATTACACTAGTGCAGATTCGTGAAAAAACACGGGGTATTATAAATCTCATTTAGAAAAGAAATTTAAATAGTTTTCTGTTTGATTATTTTATAGGTAGGTACCCACTTTATCGCTTGTCTGAAATGATCTCACAATCAGTTCCAATTTAGAAAATTGTTCGAAAATTGAATGAAAAGTTCTACAGTTGAACATTGAACCCGAGTTACAGATGGACACACGACCGAAATCAATAATTTTTATTTTTCTTTATTCATTGCGTATTATGGTTACATTATTTGTGGTTTTTTCGACCACCATGCTAGGCTGATGCCCGTGTTATGGTGTCGATTGTATTCATTAAAACAAAGAGTTTCACACGCATTTAGAGGTAATATTTATTCACCTCATCATTATCATCACTCTTGGCTCTACAACCCTTGGTGGGTCTCTTTTCTCAACCTCCTCAAGAGTATTCCTCCACTCATCTCGGTTTTGTGCCAGCTGTCTCCGGTTTAGCCTTGGAGCTTCTAAACCGGAGACAAATCATATCACTCTTGGCTCTACAACCCCTGGTGGGTCTTGGCCTCCTCAAGAGTCTTCCTCCACTCATCTCGGTTTTGTGCCAGCTATCTCCGGTTTAGAAGCTCCAAGGCTCTTGGAGCTTCTAAACCGGAGACAAATCATATCACTCTTGGCTCTACAACAACCGGGGGGTCTTGGCCTCCTCAAGAGTCTTCCTCCACTCATCTCGGTTTTGCGCCAGCTGTCTCCGGTTTAGAAGCTCCAAGGTAGGTATATCTTTAAGGACGTTATCTTCAAATAGAATGCCACCTTTCGGCAAATGAAGTAGATAATCTATTTTTACCTACAGAATTTCATTTTGGAAAAAGTTTGATCAGTTTCACCTCAAAACATTTCTACAGCTGTGTATCTTCAGTGATGTGAGCATAATTACTTCAATTTGTAGATAAGCAGCAGATTTTCTGGTCATTGTTACCCCTTTCCCACTCCTTAGATCCCGGTAGTAAGCGCTCAAAAAGAAGAAGGGGAGATATTTATACAAATGTTAGTGGGAGCGCGCTAATATTAATACAATTTTATTTCAGCGAAAATAGTGAAAATCTCTAATAAAACACGACTCGCTTAAAATAAAGCAAAAATCTCGTAGGTATGTCTTAATAAAAAGACTATGAATTTTGACGCACATATAACTTGTAAAATTACAAAAAAGAGGTTATAATAATTTTCGGAGCACATGTACTTTGCGATTTTTTTTCTATCGAGGAAATTTAATATAATTATCATTTCGGCGTAACAAACGTGTAGACATTGACTTCAAAAATTGCATATATTATTTTAGAAACTTAAAAAAATAAAGTGTTCAAGAGAAATTTATTTATTTATTTATTATGAATTAACGCCGATTAACGGCTTTTACATGGGAATTACAATAATTTGAAACAATATACATAGTTAAGAAGAAAAAAAAATAATATAACAAAAAATTAAAGAGCACATATTGAAGTGACAGTATAAAGCAAAAATAGTAAGCTATTATAAAACAAACATGAAGAAAAAGAAAACCTCATATACATGAATGTGTACAAGATATTATGAATTAAAAAATTACTACGTAAAGTACGTAGGTAGTAATTAATTTAAAAATTCCAGAAATAAACATTGATGAAGAATATAAACATACAAAGTATATTAGATTATAATCTATCTGAAAAGCGCTGACAAACAGCTTTAATTAAATAATAAAATATGAGGTAAAACGGAAGAAATTCGGAAAGCCGCGGCTTACGGCAGAATTTTGACATCCTGAAATTTTGCACATTTGATGTTCAAAATAATAGGATCTTTAACGTTTCCATCAGAATTCGAAAAACTTTGCATAGAGCCCGGGCCCCGTCGGGGACATAAAACTTTCTTCAAATGGTGCCAAACATGTGTCCTTAAAGCTTGACCCTCAAAGATAAAACGCATAATCTTAAAGCTCAAAACCCAAAGCTTAAAGCACATTGCTCAAAGTCCAACCTCAAAACTCAAATCTGAAACCTTAAAGGTCAAAGCTAAAAGCTTTACATTATTTTATATTATAAATAGAACGATTATCATCTTACAGGGACCTTAATATTTAAAAAGGCTTTAATCTTTAGGGCATTGTAATCCAACGAAGCTAATTGTTTAGGGGTTAGGGGAATTTCGATTTTTTGCTGTAAGGCTGTTTAAAATAATACGAGAAATTGAAATGCAGTTGAGATAAAGGAGTGATGGAATTTTGATGGGAAAAAAGGCATTTTATAATAAATCTTCGTTGAAGGAGATGAATGTTATATACAGGTATTAATAATAAACTCAGTAATAAAATACTTTACACAATAACACGACAACATACTTTTAGACTATACACACTAACTATGTTAAGCAATCCATTGTTTACGAGTGGGGCATATTTATATAATTGCCTTTCAGACGACAATAAAAATGAAAAAATTCTGGGTAGGTAGATTTTTTTTTTTACATGAGCTCCACACAGGAGGCCCTGAGGAAAATAACTTCCCTCAGGGCCTATGTCATCTTTGGGGATGCTGTGTGGAGGGTTTTTTTTAAGGAAGGGAAGGAGAGGAGAGTTCTGGGAAGGAAAAGGGTTTAAGGGATGGGTAGGAATCTGGGGTTCAGTATGTCCTGGTCATCCGCCTCCAAGACCTAGACAAACCTCACCCCATGAACCCGGGCACCCCTGCTAAATCACCAAACGTAGCGAACCACTTGGGGTGACCTATGGCAGAGGTGTTGGTTATCCAATAAAGGTTCCCGGGGCGGCGGTACCCATTCCCGCCTCCCAAATTGTAAAAAAAACATTAATTTTTATTCCCAAAAAAATAATAAAACTGAATGATATTGTGTTGTAATGTAAAATCGATTTAGTTCAGTAATTTCTAGTTAAATAACTGAATATGTATTTTTTTGTTTATAGCAAAATAAAAGCTTATAAGAAAATATTAGAGCTGTGCGGGATTTAAGTATGGGTATTTAAATGTGTAAGAAAAATGGATTCAATGTTAATTTTTGGCCGATTTATTGACATAGTCCGCTTTACGATAGTAATGAATGTGTAAGTTTTGTGAGTTTGAGCTCTGAGCATTGAGTTTGAGTGTTTAACTTACTTGTATTAATAATGTTTGTTTTCGATTTTCCCATAAATATTGTAACTATTTAAAAAGATAAACGTTCGGTGAATATGTGCTAATCCGATAATTCGGTATTTCCGAAATGAAATGACGTTCAAATAAATATTTTTTTAGTTGAAATACCAGTACACGAATTTGATAGGATTATAGTATGATTTATTTAAATTTAGTGGTCTCTTCTAGACTACGTTTTTATTATTAGAAATTTGGTGTGATGCAGATATACGTATTTGGAATTAATCTGTAGCATGGAAAATATATAATATTTATGTTACCCAATATTAATAAATCACTGGTAAACAATGGTTTTGTTGCCTTTGATATGAAAGTGGTTCTGAATCATTTTATGCCTACAATTTATGAAACTATGAATGATTTTGGAATATTGGCTCTAGTTTTTATGATTTTGGCGTATTTTATATCATCATTACATAGTATAAAGTAAAGTCGCTCCCGTTGTCTGTACGCTTAGATCTTTTAAACTACGCAACGGATTTTCATGCGGTTTTCACCAATAGATAGAGTGATTCATGAGTAAGGTTTTTAGGCATATAATTTGTCAAGGTTTTGTGTAAATTGGTTGAAGTATCATAATATATATGTGGCAGCGGCAGTGGGCTGCGAGCGATAGGCAGCGGGCTGGCAAACGGGCGATCTGGATTTGATATGTATGCAAATTAACAGATGGCGTTGGTTATAAAGGTTGAGTAATTGCGTTGTCAGTAGATGGCGTTGTGCTTTATTAGTCACAGCAACGTGCGGTTGTGTCTTAAAGTTTAAAATAATTAGCAGTGCAAGTTGGCTCTCCAGAACTAGAGTTATAAATAGAAGTTTAGTTTTTTTGGTGAAATTCGCTTTCGGCGAAATCACGTTACTCCCCCCCCCCCCGCATGTTCATGTGGAAAATCATTATACCTGACTTGATATGTAGTGGCGGAAGTATAATTTTTTCTCTACTTAACAACGGCTCATTTAGAACATTGGCTTTACCGACAGTTAAGGATTCTCCACATGAGGCATGCTGGGAGGGGGGGTGTCACGTGATGTCGCAGAAAGCGAATTTCACCAAAAAACTAAACAACTATTAATAACTCTAGTTCTGAAGAGCCAACCTATACTGCTAATTATTTTTAACTAGCAGACCCAACCACAAGTTGCTGTGACTAACGAAACACAACGCCATCTATTTAAAAAGCTATTACCCAACCTTTATAACCAACGCCATCTGTTAATTTGCATACATATCAAATCCAGATCGCCCGCTTGCCAGCCCGCTGCCTGTCGCCCGCAGCCCGCTGCCGCTGCCACATATATTATATATTTCAACAAATTTACACAAAACTATGACAAACTGTATGTTTAAAAACCTTCCTCATGAATCATTCTATCTAATAGTGAAAACCGCATGAAAATCCATTGCGTAGTTTAAAAGATCTAAGCGTCCAGACATCGGGAGCGGCTTTACTTCATACTGTTTTATGATGATATAAGATATGCCAAAATCATAAAAACCAGAGCCAATTCAGTACTTTCATGAATATATCCGTAAACTGGGCACTTGAAAGTATAAAAATCCGCAGAGATATCCAGGGCAACAAAAAAAAATTACATATTTTGTTGAGCTGTGTAATGTTTATGTTCAAAATTTTAAATGGACAGCCCTGATTTAATTGACCTCATTGAATTTCATATACCCACGAGAGCCACTCGTTCCAAAATCCTGTTTAAATGCAACAATACCAGGACTATTCCAAAGAATTACAGGAGTATTCCAAAAACTTGCTTGTACCTAGGTTGCATGAAGTTAGTAATAGATACGCAGATGTGGCAGATCTATTTAACTGCACGAAAGGTAGGTCTATAACAGGGCATTGCCATCAAATCTTTTCAATCAATATTAATTTAACCTACATACTACCTTATTAGTATAGTCTACCTTATTTGTAAGTACAAAAGAATTTGTATGTACTTGTATCCCTTACTTATATCTCTGTTGTCATTTCACAATCAAATGCCACAATTAACCGTTTTTATTTTAAAAAAAAATATTTATAATATTTTCTTATGATTTACTGTGATATTAATTAAATAAATATTTCACAACATTTCATTAATTTCAATAAATTTACATTTCTTTGTCAAAATACGTTTTTTTAATGTTTACGCGAAACGATGGTACAATTTAAACACTGAAATATTTGGAAGTTTTCTTCAAAAGATTTATCTGTAGGTATACATTATAAATGTTAATATAACCGAGCAGAAATTACGCTGAATTTAAGCTCATCGCATAGCATTTTAAATGAAAAGTCAACCCGCAGGAATTTGCATACTTGAAAGCTGTCCTTTGTATGACTTTTTTCGAATGTGGTCATTTTCAGTATTTCCAAAAGTAAATCCCCCATATGGCGTGGGTAGATACTGAAAAAAAAACAAAAAAGAGTTTTTTAAAGTTTTTTAACCAAATTTTCGTGCACTTGCAAAATAAACCTCGGATATGTGAAAAATTCAACGAATTTAGTTTTTGGGGTGAAAATGCAATGAATTTCCGTGGAAACGGTGGAATTACGAACCATATGCACTACGTACGTATTTTGTCACAATGGCATTAAAACATACAGCTTTGTTGAAAAATGTCATCTAACACGAGGTAGGCTTTAATTAAATGTGTGTGTTATTTGAACACTTCACATTCCAACACCCCTGAAAAAATTTCTATTGTAAAAGTTCCCAAAAAATTAACCATTTCACTGGTATTTGACGCGAAAACTCTAGGTACGTAATAGAGTAGGTAAATGCTGAAAAATTTTTATAACTTTGCCTGAAATAAAAAAGAAACATTAGTGATTTACCAGTATCGTTTTGGAAAAGTGATGTCCGCGGTTGCGTCTTCTGCGGGTTCTAGGCCAATGAACCGGTTAAGAGTGGTTTTCTTAGGTAGTACGCATGACGAATTTGTTTTTTTTTTATTATTTGGGAGGCGGACATGGGTTTCGCCGCCCCAAAAATCATTCATTGGATAACCAACACCTCTGCCATGGGTTTCGTTACGTTAGCAGGGGTTTCGGGATCACGGGAAGAGGAGTGTGGCGGGATTTGGAGAGGCTTGTTGAGAGGGACCTTTTTATCTCTCAGCAACTCTCTCAACTCATCGCCTTGCATCACTCCTGGACCCCCGGATTCCTACCCATTCCTCATCTCCTTCCCAGATCTTCATTTCCTTTCTTTCCTTTAAGAAACCCTTCGTACAGCATTCCCAAAAATGACTCGCAAGAGGTATATTTCTGTTCTCCTTTGACCTGTCTTGTTAAGCCACTTACTCACATGCGAGCTGTACAGCGTCATTACTAGCATACACAGTAGTCAGGCTACCGTGTGTTCAACCGAGTAGGTAAGTACTCTGGCAGACGACTTTACGTGAAAGTTTAATGATCTCTAATTTTAAGGCCATTTTCGGACGAGCGAGACACTCGCTAAATATAATTATTTTACAAGCGATAAATTTGGTACCAAAATTATTTTATTGAAACCTTTCTTCATTTGAAATGTGTATTTATTTCGTTCAAAATGATGCTTGATAGATATCGTAATTTTTCAAGTTTACTGTGGTGTATTGGTTGGTCGTAGTTTCAACATCCTTCAATGTTGTTAGTATAGTTAGTTATACGAAGTGTGGTATCTCAACAGATATCAGCTAAGTATTATTTTACAAAACTATCATCTATCGTCGTTTGCGTCTAATGTGCGAACGGTTATGATGATAGCCGATAGGATGAATATTTATTTTTATAGTAAGTGGTAGTTCTTAGTCGAAGTATGATACAGTTAAAAATGACCGAATCGGATAGAGACACCTTAGCTCAGTGGTTAGGTAGGTTAGAAGGTTCTGGGTTCGAGTCCCAGAGGTGCCAATATCTTTTTCTGATTTTCTATTGAGTTTTGCTAATATTGTCTTCATTTAATTAAATGTTACAATTTGAGGTTTTACTCATAAACTTAAAAATAAATATAAATGTTATTTCTCGTTGGCGATCAGTAGTCCTGCTACGGAACGATGGAAAGTTACCGAAAGTTATCCAATCAATCCTTATCGATCGATCACGCTAGATTGCGACCGATGACCACGTAAATCAAGCAACTTGTACAAATATTTCCGAACCACGATTTTATTTGTCTCGTTTCCTGACACATTTTAAGAAGTGGATAATCATTGGAAAACTGATACTACTATTAAAATTTGACAGGTACATCTCTTCATTTGAAAGATTATGATCCAGAGGCAAAAATTTACTCTAATAAATACTCATACTCTCGGCTTTACAAATCCTACAAATATAGTTATAATAATCAGTGATGTTTCACGCGTCTGAGCTACTTCCTAGTAAAAAATGCTAATTATTTACCTCGAGTATTTCGCATTCAATACCAGTGAGGTCATGCGATTGCAAATTTATTTTGATGAACATAAAATAGAAATTCAATCGGTTCAGCCGATTATTTAGTTCGACGCCTTTGAAATTGTTTAACGCTCGTGTTTGTCCGATTATGAACATTCGATTAATCGCTTTACATTGAATGCAGTTGGCTTAACATTTTCTGAACGTGGAACGTTGACCGTTAGCCAAAACTTTTACAGAAAACAGGAAATGCGATTTTCGGAAATCCAAAATACTTTATTTTCAGTCTTAACAAAAATGTTTACAACTCTATTTTTTAATATTACGGTACGTTGGATATTAAAATTTTCCTTTGGAAATTGATTGATATACGTCAAGGAATTTTAAACAATTTTATTAGTTTACAAGAAAACATAAGATGTAGGTATTATCTCCAATTCTATTAAAGTGGCAAAATGCAATCAGGAATGCCTTACTAAAATTTCCATTAACGTCTTGTAATTATTTTTTATGTGTGTGTTTTTTTGTGTGTTTTTTTTTTAATGTACATCTCGTACTTTCTATTCCCTGTGGATACTTACCTGTTATTTGAGAGCAGACATGATTTTTAAAAATGAATTAACTGGATTACAAAATTAAATTGAAAAATCCAGCAGCGTGAACAAGTGTGTTTTTATAAAGTACTACTCAACTGTGTTACTGCAAAAGCCTCGGCAGTAAAATGAAATTAATATCGCCTGCTTTAGCCCTCTGACTCAAATGTATCTACTTTATAATAAGATGTGATATTTGTGCTGAAGTAGACATTTTCTTCCAAGGCAGTTTCAGAAAAAATGCCTTTTTATTGTTCAAAAACATCAAGCAAATGTTCGGTTAATTATTTTATTATAATAAAATAACTTAATTTGAATTCTACTTTATTGAACTTGTCTTTAATATATAGACAAACCGGTTTCAATTCAACCTAAACCTCCATCAGTGTTATATATATATATGTTATGCATTAAACACATATAAAATAAAATGGCATTCAAACTAAGTTATTTTATTCGAATTATGATAATTACATATACCCCCATAGCGAATTTAAATTTTTTATCTAAATCTCACAAGAGTCCCAAGCTGCCCCCGCCTGGAGCCAGTAAGACTAAAGCATCCCCAATCAAGGAATGTTGTGAGGCTGAAGCTAATTGGAAGGGGAAGATGAGGAAAAGGAAGGTGGGGAAGTACCTGGCTATTCAGATCTGGTAACCAAACACGGCTAAAGCCATTTCATGCAACATTTCAATTCTTAATGGTGACCTTGCACCATGGCAATATTGACAGTATATTCCACTCTGAAAAGTGTCGCAAATATACTATATATTATTTTTAAATGAATTAATTATGAAATAATTCAAATTAATCAACTAAAATGTATATTGCGCCCGACGGGATTCAATCCGCGACCTTCGAATTGCGAGTCAAGAGCCTTACCCTTCTACTACAAAAATTATCTGAAAAAATTATCTCTTGTGTCTCTTGCTTTCCTTTGTATTATTAATTTGCCATTTGAGAGAAATTTTTTACAATTTTATGTCGATGTTATGTGTCCTCTGACTGGGTAGGTTTTCGTAATTTTATGTAGATATTTGTATTATAATTGGGCTTTACAACTGGATTGTTCTCAACTAAGTGGATTAACAGATGTTATTAAAGGTATTACGTCCAAAACAGATAATTAATTTAAACCCTAAACAGATATCAATACAGTACTTTTGTAAGAACCAACACTAAAAGAAAAACGCTTTCGATATCTCATAGCACACGTATGTAATTATTATTAGCACTCTCCGGACTTTCAGGTATCTAATATGCAACTGGTGTCCAATGAAACTGACTGCACGCTCATCACCGGTGCGCGGTGGGTTCACGTTAATTCTTGGTGCCAGTTATCGCGTTTTACCTTCCTCGTATACAAATGAGACAGTGTTGGAAGAAAACACGAAGCTGTGATATTGTGAATATTGCTTATAGCTGGAAAGCGGAAAATTTAATTAAAAATTTAGAGAAATGTGTAAATCCGTTGTGTAAATTTGCATACTTTATTAAAAAAAACTTGAAAAAGTTCATAACGACAATAATTTTGGCAAAATTTTACTTTTTTTTTACATTAACTCCACACAGCAGGCAAATATGACATAGGCCCAAGAACAATTATTTTCCTCATGGCCTATGTCATCTTTGAGGTTACTGTGAGGAGGAAGGAGTGATCGTGGGTTTCTTTTTGCAGGAGGAAAATCGTTCCACAGCCGAGCTGTTGAACTCAAAAACGATTATCAGAAGCGACCCGTTCTCGTGTAGGTATCGTATCCGTTTCATGAAATATTTATGTTATATATTATATGTTTTATGGAACACATTTTGATTTTGTTTTCTACTGTGATTTTGATTTTGTTTTTATTTTGTTTTGCTAATTTAGATGTTTTTGTAATAAAAAAATGAGTAAACTTCAAAACGCCTGAAGTAAAACTTCACTAACTTATAAAAGAAGAGAGAAAGAAAATGTGCGCTTGCACTGCTCTCTCTTGCTCCTATAGTGTGATACAGACAATAGGCCTGCACTGTGCCTTAGATTTACGATACGTAACTGGCTATGAGAGAAAAAGATAATGAAAATGTGTGTTCGCACCTCTCTCTTGCCCCTACAGTAATATACGAAACGCAACTCTCTGTCTTTCTATCTTCACTAACTTATGTCTCACACTTTTCGTAACGCTCTCGTCACGCATTCCCCAGCTTACTCCCCAAGTCAAGCGTGCGTTTAGAAGTTTTATTTAAAAAAATAACATGTAAAAGCCCAGTCGGGCGTGAAATTCAAAAATAAATAAATATCACCTCACACATAAAAAATTAACTAAAATCACGTACCTCAAACATACTATAGCCTACCTAGATTCATTTATACATTCAATACATGAGTACATACATGTAGATTTGAGTTTAAAACCGACAAATGCCAGGCAAACGAGACTTGTGGGTGGGTTAATTTACAATTTTTGGATTTTCTGCTATTACTTAACCAGTTTGGTAATGTTCACGACAGTTTGAATGCATCGATGTAATAACTGTAAATTAGCTCTCCCATACCTAATTTCAATCCAAAAGCAACACCAACTCTGATTAATTTCACAATACAATACCCATCGAATTCCTTCGCATCTCTTGCGTGATGTAATTCTTTTTCTTGGAAGAAATTAAACATTTTTTATCCAATGTTACTTTTCTCGAAACGCTACCTCGAATATTATATATGTTAGATGTATGTAATTTTTAAGTATTTATACATCTTTAAATTGTTAATAAAAAAGTCCGCGATAGCCCATGCCTAACATATTTCCAACTGCCTCAATTTTGTATCTTAAAATGATCTTTACAAAGGTAGTGACGGGACGAATGGCAAAAGACACGCAGGGAGTAACAATTTCTTTATTAAGTGGCATTGCATCGCATTCCAAGAATCGATAGTTAAAATTATAAAGCAAAGATACAATATAATAATATGTGATACCTAACATCCTAATTCGACAGATTTTTTTGACATTATATCCATACAGGAGGCCCTGAGGAAAAAAAATCCCTCAGGGCTTATGTCATCTTTGGGGATGCTGTGTGGAGGGTCTTTTTACGGAAATGAACTTGAGGAAGTTCTCGGAATGAAATAAAGTATGAGGGGTGAGCAGGAATCCGGTGTCATTGTGTCAGGTGTCATGAGTCTCAAAAGTCTGAATCTGGGCACCCCTTGCAAGTCACTAAACGTTGCGAACCACCTTGGGTGACGTCTGGCAGAGGTGTTGTTTATCGAATAAATGGTTCCCGGGGCGGCGGAACGCACGCCGCCTCCCAAATATGATCAATTTCTACTAAAAGCATATAATTTCTTTAACAAATGAAGTCTTCTTTTCTGAATGCTTGTGTTTCACCACCAATTTAAATGTATCCACTGTTTTGTTTTCACATCGTTTGTAATTCACAACGATAAAACCTTCTTCATTTTACTCCTTGTTCAAAATAAGAAACCGTCTCAAGCGCAGTCCTCTGCAACGTTAAACAACGTAGGTTTATAATATAATCTTAACTAGGAGTTCGCTTGACGTCGTATTCCCTAAGCGAGCTGGAGTACCTACGTCTACGTCTAAACTACGTTACTTACGCAACAGCTGGCACGGCGTGCCCACAAGCGTGAAAATGTGACAAAACAAGCGAGGGTGGTGCCACGCATATTAAGTACACTATCCAAAACACAAACATTGCAAATACAAATAAAGCAAGCCTTAAAATAGCGAATATACGACGTAAAAATAATACGCTTTGAAATAAATTTAAAAGGCTCATGCTTGCCGTTGAACAAGGCACGATCGCCTTTTTATGTTGACTATTTTATTTTATCCGTAATTCTAAGTAAACTTAGTTGGAAAATACGGCCGATATCTATCAGTATTTTTAGTAAATAAAAAGTTGCCAATATTAAAGAAAAAAAAAATCACATCGCCCAGTTACACTTATTGAAGTGAAAACTTCTTTAGCACCGTTGTGATTTGAAACTCTGTGAAACGGTAACGAGCGACACTAAAAAGGACAAATACATGATGCATCTATAGGATTTAGCCTGCGAGAGATTGAGAAAGCAATAAAATGTTTCTTTAATTCACTGGTATTCGGTTCCAATATAATACAATAAATCCATAGTCCCAATTTTCCAAGCCTGAAGCAATGACTCGATGTTCAACTGCATTATATGACGACCTCCGTAGTCCAGTGGGTAAGACTCACAGTCCGGAGGTCGCGGGTTCGAACCCGGCGTGCGCAAATAAATTTTATTTGATTAATTTGTGTTATTTCACAATTAATTCATTTAAAATAATATGTAGTATATTTGCGGCATGTTTCAGAGTGGAAGATACTATCAGTATCGCCCTGGTGTAAGACCACCATTCAGAATTGAAACGTTGCTTGAAAATGGCTTTAGCCGTGTTTGGTGACCAGATCTGAATAGCCAGGTACTTCCCAACCTTCCTCTTCCCCACCTCCTTCCCCTCCCCACTACCTTCAGCCTCACAACATACCCCAATTAGGGATGCCATAGTCTCACTGGCTCCGGACGGGAGCAGTTGAGATTCTTGTGCGGTTATTCACTGTAAAAAAAAATAAAAAAATACGATCAAAATTAGAAGACGCTTTTTCTTTTTGGGCCCCATACCAGTAAAATTTCATAGATTTATATGAGAATGCATGATGAATACCCGCGATTTTTGCATCATCTGAATTTGTTATCTGAAACGCGGTACAAAAGTCTCCAATCTAGAAGGAATGGGACCCTTACTGTAACAGCTTTTAAAATTATAAACTATTACATTGACAGCCCATACCTCTTACAATGCTATAAATTGTTCGTCCCGAACAACGCTGCCAGGGTCGTCACCACGACTTGCTCTGTATCCCACACGGCAGAACATACGTTCTGGCCTAGCACAGCATAACAAGAGGTATGGCGCTGCTAAATGATATCTCTGGTTCCTTGACATTTTCAACATTGGCCTTGAAGGTTTCAAGAGTAATTTTAAGCAAGAACTGTAAAATATGTATTTTTCGTGTAAAGTTATGTATATCTTATGGGCATTGTAATAGGATTATATTTATCTGTAATGCACAAAAAAGTCTCCTTTGATGTATGTAGTTGTATCAAGCGCCTGACAAACCTCTGCATACATTAAGCGGACCAAATAGCGAATCCTACGAAATCCAAAAAAAAATCTAAATTATTTTTGTAAAATCAATATCCTATTTTCAAACCAATCCAAAATGAACAGGCAAAAGAAAACACAAAAGAAAGTGACATCTAGCTACTCAGAAGAAGAAAACTCAAATACTAATGACCAAATTTATAGGAAAAGGTGCACTCAAATTCGACAAAAATATGGAAAAAATCAACCTTCACATGGATGAAAAAAGTAAAAGAAAAAACATTGATAAAAAAGCTTCGTAGTCTCCCGACTTACTCCCCTCTACTTTAGGTTTCTGAAGATTTCGGTTCCACCGCGTGTGAATTGCATACTCTGATTTTTTCGTTTGTTATTTTGTGACTTTGAATTCAGTATCAAAGCGTTGCTGGAGACGGTTTTAGCCGTTTTTGGTGACTAAATTGGAAATCACAGGTACTTCCCCACCTTCCTATTTCAAATCTTTCTCCTTTTTTCATATACTTTCAGCCTCACAACTTACCCCATACACAAAGGGTTGCCATAGTTGGGAGCTGTTGTGCGGTATTCATGTAAAAAAATAATGTTAAGGACACGTTTTTATAGGTTAACTATTAAAACACCCCTAAAATAAAGCAATATATGAACGTGTTTAGGCAAATAATCTGTTGAATTGGTTATGCCTTTTCATCTAGCATGATTTTTTATTATTTGGAAAAGTATTACTAGAAAAGGTTCGCCCAATTGACGCAATGTTAAAAGAGTTCTCCTTTTGTAATTCCATGCCTTATAAGAAGGAAACTTTCATAAAGGGATGAGTAAACTATTATAGCAGCTAAGCTCAAAAGCGACGTTCAGTGTTTTTTGTCAAAGAAAATTTCAGTATATTTGAGACTTGTTTTTCTGCAAAAGTAAGCTAACAAATTGATAGATATTTTTTTTCGATTCACTCCCTTGGCAAAAGTTGAGTCAAGCAAAAGAAAAGTATCTGTAAGCCTTTAGAATTTTATATTCTTCGTTTAAAAGAACTTACGAATCTATTGTTTGTGGCGATTCCGCGCGCAAACAAAAGTGTTTTGGAAATAATTTTTATTTAAAGTTTTTGTTAGGAATTCTTGGAGCTAGTTTAAGCCGATTCAATGATTTATTTTATGTTTTTTTTTCATAAAATAGAAGATAATATTTTAATTAAATGAAGACAATATAAGCGAAACTCAATCGAAAATCTGAAAACAGAAAAATCAGAAAAAGATATTGACACATCTGGGACAATATCTTCTTCTGATTTTTCTGTTTTCAGATTTTCGATTGAGTTTCGCTTATATTGTCTTCATTTAATTAAATATTACAATTTGAGGTTTTACTCATAAAGTTAAAATAAAAATAAAAAAAGATAATATTTTAGGTTGTTTCAATCTAAAAAGCCTCTTATTTTAGAAGTTGAAGATACAGTTATTTATAAATGATGTGCTTAGCAACTTCAAATGAAAAACGTTGTTAACAAATAAATAATTGAATTTAATGCAAACATTGTAAGCGAAACTCAATTGAAAATCTGGAAACAGAAAAATCGGAAAAGATATTGGCACCTCTGGGATTTGAATCCAGGACCAGGATTTTTGTGTATATTCGGTAGGTAGAGAATAGGTCATAACTTATGACTCATAAGGTATATTTCATACGGTTCCATGCCAACTCAGAATGAAACCAACTCAGAAACGCCTCCGAAAGGTCATTAAAAGCTATGAAAAAATAATTTTAAAATAACCTATTTTGGTAGAAAGCAGTCACTTTGTGGTTTGACATATTAATTAAAGGAAAACAATCACTTTGTTTGTAACCACGATTTATTGATTTAATTTTTATTTACCGACCGGTTTCGCTTAATACAAGCATCTTCAGGGTATAAATTAAAACTGATGAAAAAATACATTGTGTGAGCTTATATATACATACAGACAGAGACAAAACATAATATAAAGTAAGAGTGAGAGAGTGTAATTAACATCCTACATAGTGATAGAGAGAAAGAGACGGGTATATCTAATGAATAATTATATTATATCTACCGGGACTAAACGTCATTTGAACAGGTGATTAAGGAATAATATTTCCCATAAACTAAAAAAACCCGCAGCCACTTTATAATACATAAAAATCGGTCAAGCCGTTTCGAAGGAGTGCTACCACAAACACCGTGACACGAGATTTTTATATATAAGATATCATTTCTAATGGCTTTTTACTTCCAATTTTTTTTTTTTTACATGAGCTCCACACAAGGAGGCCCTGACGAAAAGAATGTCCCTCCGGGTCTCTGTCATCTTTGGGGATGCTGTGTGGAGGGTTTTTTTAAGAAAGGGAAGGAGAGGAGAGTTCTGGGAAGGAAAGGGGCTTAAGGGGCGGGTAGGAATCTAGAGTTCAGTATGTCCTGGTCATCCGCCTCCAAGACCTAAACAAACCTCACCCCATGAACCCGGGCACCCCTGCTAAATCACCAAACGTAGCGAACCACTTAGGGTGACCTATGGCACCAATGTTGGTTATCCAATAAAAGTTCCCGGGGCGGCGGTACCCTTCCCGCCTCCCAAATTAATCTCCTTCCTGAATCATTTGTTTCTGTGGTGTATTGATTTTATGCATGTAGTTTCAGCTTCATTTATTAGACGTCGATAGGTTAGTTTGTAATATTTGAACAGATGGCAGCTGAGTTAATTATCAGAAGAGTACCTTGCATCACCGTTCGTGTTTTAGGTACGAACGGTTATGACTATGACCGAAGGCTGAATGTGGATCTCGCCTTAGCAAGACTTCCTCAGTCAGCCGGCCGATAGAACTACTTAAAATCTTGCCTGGCAATAGCAAGGACGTCTATTCAGCTTAATAATATTCATTGTAAATATTGACGATAACCAAATAAACGTACCAGTAATTATTCAAACCTTAGAAGTTATTATACATCTCAAGTTTATAGCATTGGAAGTTAAGGGACATAGCAGTTTCCTAATTTGGTGTATCATAGTTCTGATTGGAGGCGTCTACTAATATCTACAGGAATTCCAAAAACTGAACAAATCGGACTTATTTCTATGAGAACCAAAGTGAGGACGAATATCTACAGCTCAAACTGCTGATTAATATCTATGAGAACCAAAGGGCGGACGAATCTATAGCACTGGCAGAGGTTGAATTTGCAATTATGTATAGCATATTGGAATAACGTAATATTGCGTATGCAGTTTAAAAAACTTAATTTATGTATGTATGTATGAAAAAATCCCCAATATCCGACTATTGGACACATTTAGCTGATTATTAAGGTTTTGGGTTTTTGTTTTAACAACTTTCTTCATTTTGAGTGCTTCTAAATTATTTAGTCTGTTACCATGACCATTTATATGTCAGTTAGGTAAGGTTAGGTTAGGTTGTGGTGCCGTGTATTTCGAAAGAAATAAATATCTTTTTATTATGACCTCCATGTTTGTTCAATAAATTATTGTCCTCGTAAACAGCAATATACGTAATATTATGCAAAAACTTCATGTACGTACTTCAAACGTTTAAGCTTTTACGTAATTAGTAATTGCGTAATTGAAGTAAATTATGCTTTTCGGCACAACCTCTTGTTCAGCTGCCCTCTGTAGATATTAGTCCAACCTACGCTCCATAGATATTAGTTACCACTGGGACCATCATAGATATTCGTCCGACCTTCGCTCTGTAGATATTAGTCCTCACTCTGAAGTTCATAGATATTAGGCCAACATATGAGCTGTAGATATTCGTCCGACATACAGGCTGTAGATATTAGTGTCCGGAGTCATTGATGAGGCTTTTTTATTTTATTTTTTTATTTTTACATTAACTCCACACAGGAGGCCCTGAGGAAAATAATTTCCCTCAGGGTCTATGTCATCTGGGATGCTGTGTGGAGGGTCTTTTTGAGGAGAGGAAGGAATGAACATTGGTCTTGAAGAGACCCATGTTGTAGGAAGGAGGAAACACAGAGGCCGGCAAATCATTCCACAGCCGAGCTGTTGAACACAAGAACGAGTCGAAGAAACGACCCGTTCTCATGTGACATATGTCAACTGTGTTACATGTGACATATGTCAACTGTTTCTTACGCTTGCGTGGTAAGAAACAATATTGTACACATGAATTACACACATTATGATTAAATTTAAAAAAACGTTGTTTGAAATACTCTCTAACAATTTCAGCTGGTGCCTAAATTAATTAGTTGCATTATTTGTAAATGAACAGACCCTTTTAATAAATTATCGCATTTTTTACTGGTGATAATACAATCGAACAATCATTTGGGTTGCAGGATTATTTGATTTCGTTTTTAGTGGTTGTTTTAATAAATAATTAATTAGGCTGCTGCAATGCTTGTTTGAAATGACCATTATGCTTTTGCATTAAACCAAACGATATTTGAATTGATTATTGAACAAAATTAAAATAAAAACAACAAATGAAAGCCATTAATTTGGGAAATAAAATATTTAAAATTAGTTGTTGCCGACTAATTTTGTTCAGTTGGAAAATGAAAATTTTAAATTTTAGCGTCCTAATGGACGCTTTCGGAATTCAATTTATTCAATTGCAATGCTTTTGAATAGGCACAACATGTAATACATGTATAGTAATAAATCCCCCTTACACATAAGCCTCACTTCATTACGATGGTACTTCTTATTCAAAATGAAATTATTACTTTGTACAAACATAACTTTTATTCTGTAAATGAGACATTTTTTTTTAAATATCTTTTTAATAAACATATTAAATTAATTTAAAACTTCGTTGTATTATTTTTTCATTGTTATTTTTATCGAAATATACAGGGTGTCCGGGGGTAAAGTGCATTAACTTCGGGAGGTGATTCTACATGATAGTACAAGTAAAAAAGATAAATAAATTTTTTTCGATATTCCAACTTTTAGGGGTAGTTTTGAGGAAAAAAGATAAAATTAGTCTGGCGTGTGCGGCCAGATTTATTATTTTCCGCTGTTATGATACGGGCCAATCACAATCGAGTCGGGCGCCCGGCAGGCTCTCAGCGAGTAACATCGTACCTCACTCTAAGGATTTTTAGTACGTACGTCTTTTTGTATGGGAAAAAAAATGTTGGAATTTCGGAAAAAGTTGTTAATATTTTTTACTCCTACCATCGTGTAGAATCACCTCCCGAAGTTAATGCACTTTACCCCCGGACACCCTGTATTTGCACTGGTAGTTCTGTGATCTGAAACCAAGATAAAATGATTTACCTATCCTCTCTTATTACCCTGTTAATATTATGAAGGGGAAAGTTTGTATGGATGTATGTTTGTTACTCTTTCACGCAAAATGTACTGAATGGACTTTAAAAATTCTTTCACTGAAAGAAAGCTGCATTATTTGCACTATAGGCTGTATATATTGGTAAGCTATGGCGTTATGAATAAGCTCTGGCGTTATGAAATTATTTATTTTACGTTTATTATGCAGACGAAAAACAAAGCGTTGTTAAGTAATTGTTTGACGTGCGCTGTCATTTTGTTATTTGTTTAGGTTACTATGGAGATCCCTTTGATAGTAAAAATTCAAATGCTAATCAATACTAAATGTTTATACTAATATTATAAATGCAAAAATGCGCGTGTTTGATTATGGTGTTTTAATAGGTGGCACGCGAGCTGTTAAATGAATGTGGCGGGAATGGGGGGGTGGGAGGGGGAGATAGGGAAGGTGGAGGAGGCGGAGTGGGAACCCCCTAATACAATGCCAGCGAAGCCAGGGGCAAAAGCTGGTATTTAATAATTTAAAATAAAAATAAATAAAAGAACACACTTCCGCACCAGATATTTAAAATACCTTTTGATTATTAGTATTTTGCCCTTAAATTCAAAATTAAGTTTGTTGAAAATTGTATGAAAAAGGACCCGAACACGTAAATAAAATATTAACTGACTCATATGATTGTCCCTTCTTTGTGCCTAAATACTTTTGCTTACCAAAAGTTTAGTCTTTGAGTTTTGAATTGTGTGAATGTAGCCTTTATTTGTTTTGCACGAGTTTCCCCTTGACGTTATTCCGTGTCTGATAGTAGATTCCGCTAGTGACAAAGAGATTATTTTTAACATATTTACAGGCATGAAATACTTAATTCTGTAAATTCGCCTCGGATATTACTTACGTTATGCTTGAGAATTATCCAAATATAAGGAAGAATCTGGTAACGTACAGAAAAGTACCTACCCACCTACAAATTAACTAAATAAAATAATATTTTTGAGGTTGAAATGTGTCTCGAGCAAACGCGTGACGCAGGAAAAACGTCAAGAAAAGTTATCTTTTCCACTGTCAGGCGAATAATTATAGATAAAGTTCTTCTTTGTAGTCTCATACGCATTTAATTATGTTGACATGGTATCGCCGTATCTGCTAAAAGAAACTTTTTAATACATTTATGTTACTTGAAAATGAACACTAGGCAGGTCCCCACTTACTTGGAAATTTCCACACAGCTATTATTTTTAATGTAGGAAAATATAATAACGAATGTATTATTAAACTTTCACAGGTGCTCGTAGCAATCATTATGCATAATTGTTATAGGTGATTTCAGAAAAATAACTTTGTTGGTCATCACTTTATTGAGAACATAAATTAATGAATGCCTGTAAGAAGTCCTGTCTAAACTGAAAATTTATATTTCGTCTGTCCGTAAATCCATTTCCGTTTACTTAAATTTGCTGCTTCCACTATTATTCAAGCAAGCCTTACTTTGACTTTGATAAGCTTATGAATGAAACACAATATACACATAATACTTTGCGAGCGCTCTATACTTTGCTTCCGATTCAGCCGTTAGGTCAATCATTTACCCCGTTAGAAACGAACACCCACGTTTAGGTTCACAGACGAGAGCTTCACAAAAGGTTAGCAAGGATCTCGTGAACAGTCACACACGTGTGTATCGTTAATATCGGTTGGTAACCGTATACCGAATTCTATAGGATGTATTTCAATACGCAATCTTGAATAAACCCACGCACTGAAGCGTGAGTGAATCAAATTCGCAGAGAGATACGCCACGTGCGTCTCCACTAGGGTTTGCAAATCCTGCACCCTTTTCGAATCCCGCAGGATCCTGCGGGATCTGCGGGATTATTATTAAGGGGTATTTAATTGAAATAACTCCAACATTTCAAAATAAATATTTTATTAGAATTTGATTAAAAAAGAGGATTCCTAAAAAATACAAATACATTCATGTCACTGACAAGATTCTCCATAGTCATTTGCCAGCCAAAAGCCAGCAGCGGCAAATGCTCTCTCGGAAAAGGCAAATCACGCACATCAAAATCCCGCAAATCAAGATCAAGGAGCAAATCAAGATCAAATCAAACCTATTATGGTTCCACGACAGTCGATCCGCCGACAATGGTATACAATAGATGTAATAGGAATATATATAATAGTATACATATATTATTTTTTTTAAAAAGAAAGACTAACTTTCCCGGATTACGAATGACCCAACAATGTTTGAAAATCTCCTACTACTACCACGGAAAGCCGAAAATGTTGCTTGTGTTATGAAGGAGGACATAGCCAGCCGAGGAATCGAACACACGACGCCCAGGTGGGACCCAAGCGCTATGCCCACTCAACCACTGACCAGTCACTTAATTAACATTACATATATAAGTTAATTAAGTAAATTGCATTCCCTCAATCACTCAATCCCACGAGATTTCAGCAATATTTGATCCCATGGGTTTGCGGGATTTTCATTTGCGGGATTTGCAGGAATGAAAAAAAAAAACTAAATTTACACCACAAAATGATTCCATGACGGTTGATCCGCCAACAATTAGTCCGCCGACGTACTTATATACAATGTGATAATTAACCTAATTACACAAAATACAACCAAGTAGGGATATGCAGAAAGGATGTACCGCAGAATAACAAAATAATAAAAACTATTTTCATTCAAATGCATCAAGGAAAAATCTGCTTCTCTATTTACTGTAGGTATGTACCAGAGCGCAAGTATAAAAAATCGACACATTCCTTTGATATTCATACCAACTTTAATGGCTTCAGATTTTATGTCCGGGTTTAATCTTCCCCACAGGAAAAACCTTTCACACACTCCACAAATGATCATCTAGCCAATCCATGCAATTACAACATGTCAACCTACCAAAAAACCAAATGGGAAAATAATTCACCTACTCCAGATATTTTCATATCAAAGGGTTCGGCTCGGTAGAACTCCCAATTGGACTTAAATAAATCCTACTGATCCTTCAATTTTAATATTTAAAAAATCTTTTGTTATCCTACATGTATTTAAATGACTGATTTTTGCATTTTTCTATATAAATTCTTTGACAAATCTAATATGCCTAAATTTTGAATGAGAGATCTACGTAGGTATAATGCAAGTAGCCAAAATAACAAATGGTAATATTTTTATAGTCTGAAAAAGCAAAATTCTTTTAATCTCATTTCCTAAATCTGTATATTTTCTTATTTTTTCAGAAACAGATTTTTGAATATTACAGGAATTTGGAATAGCGACATCAATGATATAAGTTATTTTTTAAATGTTGTCATGTAAAACTATATCAGGTCTATTATGACTAATTGTTCTGTCTGTTAGTATAGTTTTGTCATAATATATTTTATTAAATTCAATTTCTAAAAATGAATTTGGTTCATATTAATAATATGATACTATATTACGGCAGTCAATTAAGTTGTGTTTAATTATCAAACTTTGGTGAACTATTTTTAAAACCTGATTGTGCCTAAATGTATACTCGGATGGTGCTAATACAGAACATCCCGATTTAATATGTGTTGTAGTTTCCGGAAAAGCCAAATATTTAATATATAAATCATCAATTTGATTTATATCTTTGATTATATGCTTCCTATATTTTTTTAGTATTAACGACTTTCTTGAATGGCAAGCATAAATCCTTCTATTTCTGCGCTCAACTCTCCAATACTCAACCATTTTTTTTGACAAAAGTTTGTCAACATACGTTTGGTTGAGATAATTGAAGTGTTTTGCATGAATAATTTTATTTGACCAGTAATCTAATAATTCCTGGTTAGTATTTATAAGAATGTCGGCATTCTCGTCATATAAATTTAAAGGACTAATGGTTCTATCTGCTTTGCAAATTATTTTATGCATTTCTTTTACGTTTGAAATTGGTAAATAATGCACAACAAATTATAATTTTGTAATAAATATCATATCGGGGGATCAATTGTCCGGGGATCAACTGTCGGGTCACCACCTATTATATACCCCTGAAGGAAAATTTTATATTTTGTAACTTTGGTGAAACCAAGATATTGCTAAACACCGAGATACCTACCACACACACACATTACCTTCGCTTGTAAGTTAAATGTATTTAATATAGTATAATTTTTATAAGCAGTAATTAAATTAATTTATTCTCCATTTTAGTTAATTTTACTCCTTCAAAGTCATAGTAAGTGAGAAACCGTGAAACAATATAAGTGGATTAACATGGAAATGAATAATTTGCCAAATTTAAGATATTCATGAATACTAATTAACAAACAAAATATACTACTCGAAGGGGTTGTGGTTGGGCAAGGGAGATTTGAATAAATAATATTTAGCGGCTTACAAAATTGCCCAAATACTATTTAATTTTAATGGACCACGACCAAAGTATTCCATTTCAGGGAAAGGTTGCTAGTCCATAATTTTAATTGGTCATTTTAAATGAACTCGGAACTATAACCTCAATAATTAAGTCTTTAATTTTTTTTTTGGTAGGTACAGCAAGTTATTAAAACTCCAACTTTCTACCGATTTACAACAACTTAAACAGTTTAAGTTTTTAACCCTTCGAATAATAAGAAAATAATTTTCTGTCAAATTTTGCTATCAAGGTTTGCGCGCAAAATTCCTGGTTCTTCCCATGCATTTTAAATGTTCCTATTTATTGTTTTTTTTAACGCTTTTGCAAAAACAAAAATTGTTCTAAAATCTAGATAAAATAATCTTTCCGGTGTGTTTATTAGAAATCAACATTTTTGTTTCTAAATATTAAAATTTTAATATTGTAAATTTAAATTGGCTAAAAAATGCATACCTGCGAATATTCGAATTAAAGTAATTAAAATAGAATAAACTTAAAAATTAAAATACAGACTCCTTTTCTAAATAAAATTTGAAATAAAACTGTCACCTCACTTTTTATCACTTTCATACAATTTTATTTTAAAATTAAATGTGTGATACGTCACAAATTGGCGAAAAATTAAGCCGTCACTTTTGATCGGGTTTGTAAAATATCTGAAAAACCTAGCTCATATAATTCTGAGACAATGAGAAGCATTATTTCATTCCGTTATCATAAAAGAAATCACAAATATTCGCATGACAGGAAGAGAGATATCTAACTTTTAATAATGCACTGTCGCTCTGGGACAATCTGGGTCTCCTGTTATTATAACGGCATATGATGTTTTGGGACAACTTGGGTCTTCTGTAATTAGACGGGTTAAGTTCTTAAAAAATATATGTTGTTTTTGAAGATAAGCCTACCCGAAACAGTAATTTTATTTTTTTACATTTGCTCCACACATGAGGCCCTGCGGAAAATATTTCGCCTGAGGTTCTATGTCATCTGAGGGGATGCTGTGTGGAGGGTGTTTTTAAGGAAAGGAAGGAGAGGAAGTTCTGGGAAGGAAGAAAGAATGAAGGGTAGGTAGGAATCTGGGGGTCAGTGTGTCCAGGAGTGACTCCATCGTTTGAATCCATCCATCCAACTGCGGTGCAAGGCGATGGGTCGAGAGAGTCCGGCTGGAAAGGTCAAACCAGTCTCTCTCCATCCGGCCACCACGCAGCAGGTGGGCAGACGCATTCGCCTCCAAGACCAGGACAAAACTCACCCCATGAACCCGGGCACCCTTGCTAATCACAAAACGTAGCGAACCACTTGGGGTGACCCATAGCAGAGGTGTTGGTTATACAATAAATGGTTCCCGGGGAGGCGGTACCCATACCCGCCTCCCAAATTGTTATTATGAAGTAATATAAAATTCCGTCTATGGAAAAAAGTACGCCCCGAAAATTATTAAAAACACATTATGTTCTATTATTTAACGTTTTAAAGGAATCGAAAAATTCACAGTGTATATTCAAATGCTACTTAGACGTTAGCCAAGAGATTTTTGCTGTATTTTAAACGAGCGGGGTTTTATTAAAATTTTCACATTTTTCGCTTAATTATAATTGTTCTTTAACATTAGTGCGCTCCCTCAAACATTCGTATTTATACATCTCTCTTTTAAACCATATTTTGCTTCTTACGCTTAGTGCTGGGTCTTAATGTTTTTTGAAGATTTAACCCAGAAAAAAAATGTGATGATATTACTTCAATAGGCCACTTGCATCACATTTTTTAAATTTTTTTTCCGGTTTAGGCAAATATTCTAAGACATTCTGAAATTTTTTTTTTTTTAATCGTATTTTTGAAACCCTGGGGATTTTTTGAAAATTTCAATCTGAAAAATCAGACCATTTTTTATAAACCGGAAATACGGGACATAATTTTATAGATGTGAAAAAACGATAATTACATACCCGAAAATCATTTAAAAAAAAAGAACGTTTTCCACACGAATGGCACAGGAGAATAACGAGGCATACCAAAAATATTACATCTCATAAATATTTTTTTCCTTGATCCATCTTGTTGATCATAAATCATTATATTGTACAGCGTATATATTACTAAATTTAATGTACTATACTTGTGCTTGTAAATTATAACAATAATAAGAATATTATAAAATTTTATTTTGTTAAAATCAGCACCATAATCATTATACCTCTAAAACACGTACCAACATCTTCTTCACGTTCTGAAGAGAACCCCGTACATCTAAAATGTACGGGGTTCTCTTCAGAACATCTGTCAAAAAGTGAAATCAAATGATAAGTTCGCAGAGAACAAACAATAAATCTAGTGAACGAATTAAAAAATTCGCCTGAAATCAAAGTGATGCCATATAAAAAAAATAAATCAGTGTGGAATTTTTTTAAATTAATAGGAACATTTTCGGAGACGGGACATTTTCATGTAGTGACGTCATGAGCCCAAATAATGGATTTATTGATTTAAAAATAAAAACAACTGTACATTTATATAATATTTACTACCAGATTACTTTTCTACTTTGTCACAAAAAAATGTATGTGTACTTATATTTATATATTTTATATACATTTTCTTTATTACACACCTTAGCTGCAGAGAAAAATGAAATTTTCAGTTTTTTTTGTTTTTGTTATGTAATTATGTACATTTCAGGTATAATATGAACTAACATGTCAATTTGTCTGTCCTGGAACGGGAAACTTTCCTAGTTGGACAGGCAAAGCTTCCTAATTGTAATGTGTACTTTCTTTTGTATCTATAATAAATAAATAAATAAATAAATAAATTTCTAAACAATTTTACTAACATTTTCTTAATCTTAGTAAAAAGATCTATCCACATGATTTTTTCCAAGTCGTTATGAAATCCATGCAAGTGGCCTATTGGGGAATTTTATGATGCAGAAGAAAACGGCGAAAGAACGGTGAATTAATTTCAAGTTATTAGACCGATATTTCTGAGAAGATTATCTTTCAATAAACCAAGGAAAGTATTTTGGAAATATATTTTTTGTATTACGTCAGGATTTGTGACCTTTTATTCTAGATGCAAAGATGCCGAGGAGAATATCGATAGTTTTATTTAAGACCTTCATTTCTTTCCCAGTACAAAGTGATTAACCGAGAGATTTCAGAATACGAATGTTCAAAGTTTTTTTTTTTTTTTACAGTGAATACCTCACAAGAATCTCAACTGCTCCCGTCTGGAGCCAGTGAGACTATGGCATCCCCAATTGGGGTATGTTGTGAGGCTGAAGGTAGTGGGGAGGGGAAGGAGGTGGGGAATAGGAAGGTTGGGAAGTACCTGGCTATACAGATCTGGTCACTAAACACGGCTAAAGCCATTTTCAAGCAACGTTTCAATTCTGAATGGTGGTCTTACATCAGGGCGATACTAATAGTATCTTCCACTCTGGAACATGCCGCAAATATACTATATATTATTTTTTAAATGAATTAATTGTGAAATAACACAAATTAATCAAATAAAATTTATTTGCGCATGCCGGGTTCGAACCCGCGAGCTCCGGAATGTGAGTCAAGAGTCTTAGCCACTGGACTACGGAGGTCGTGATTGGATTTAAAAATAATTTGTATTTATTTTGAACCTCAATTGCATGAAGTAAGAATAATAAAGCGCCATCTTAATGATTTTTCACAAGTAGAGTCATTTATATGCAGAAGTAATTTTAAGCCACTAGAATGTTTGAAAACATTGTACACTTCTTTTGTAAGAAACCAGGTAGAGTATTATTCGCCCATTTGGTCCCCATTGCATAAAACACATTCCAACAATATAGAAAGAGCACAGCACAAATTTCTAAGATTTATTAACTTTAAGCTGAATATTCCAATTCAAAATATTAACTATGTCCTTCTGATGAAACATCATTACGCTGTCAGATAGGCGGATCATCTCTGACATTATACTATTAAATAAAATCATTAATAATTGAATGTTGGCTGAAATTCTCACCAAAATAAAATTTTACATATCGACCAGAAATACGAGGCAATGTGCTATCTTCTTCTGTGACAATTTTAAAACAAATTATGAGGCTCATACACCATACTATAAATAGATTATATCATTTCGGCAATAAATTTGTGAATATTGTAGACATGTTTAAAGATTCCGTATTAGTTATAAAACGAAGTCTTTATAATTACTTTAATGAAATGAATGATTTTAATTTTTATTAATTTTAATATTTACTATTAATTTAATCATTCTTAGTACTACGTTCCTGCCTTACTATTATTACCTATCTTTGTAAAAGCACACTAGGGCATAAATAAATAAATAAATATATACATAATTATCCTCATATAAACGTACATGTTACATTTACATACTCTCTTCCTACATTTGGAAAAATATTTCTCCCTGCATAATTTCCAAAATCAAATCAATGGATCAGCGTGTTCCGGACTTCATTGGAATTTTTATGAGGTCGTTATAATATTTTACCTTGAAATCAATTCAGATTTAAAAGTTTGCAGCATTCTCTGTATAAAGCTGAATAAAAAGCGGATTTTCAAAACCCATAAAAACTCGTGATCTGTAACAACTGAATACCGATTTCAGGCATAAAGCTGCACACGCATGTCCAAAACCACCCTTATCGGTATTTATTTATCCTTCCCCTACGAGAATAAGGGACTCAATTCACCAGAGTAATTTTCCATTCCCGGGACCCTACAGATTTCCAATGGAGGGAGATTCAATCAGGTCACATTAGCATAAAGGCCCTTTTTAGTGACATGAGGATGTTTTTTTGCACGAGTGCGTGTGACTTGAAAGCCCTTGCAAACAGTGATTGCTTTTTTGAGTCATGAGGTTTATCGGTATCCGATACTATCAACCCACTGACTTACCCTTAACTTTCACGCTCTCCTGTTGGATGGAAGTTTAAACTTCATCCCTAACTCTCGAACTGTTCACATACTTAAAATTTAGATATCAAGTTCGACGATTCTTCGCGTGGTGTTGAATGAATATAACTGACTTCAGAAAGATTTTTATTTTACAATTTGAGAGCTTTGTTGTTAAAAATTAAAAATAAACTTTTAGTACTAACGCCATTATCGAACAGATGTATTTCTCGGATACTAGGTCTCTGTTGTTACATGAAAGTATCTATGATGTATGGAAAAGTGTAAACTAATAAATGTTAAATTATGAAACACACAGTGAGAAAACGTGATAAAGATTATGTCCTTTTCTGGTAAAAACATTATGAACCTAAATCATATTTTTTTAAATAGTAATAAATAGTAATAAATAATAATAAATAATAATAATATCCAGTAATAAATAATTCTGTTCAAACCCTTATTCCAGAAAAAAACGTGTTATAACTCATCACCTTCTTCCCCTTATAACTAATTAGTTAGAAGAAGTCGAGGATGCCCAAGAAAGACATGGCACGACCAAGTGAACGAGATACTTGAGTCGGGCCATGTCAAGAGTCAGAATAATAGAAGAGCATGTATGAGACGTTGTATGAATGTAAACGAGGCAAGGAATGTGTGCCAAGATCGAGTTGTTTGGCGGTCCGTCATCTCTGCCTACCCCTGTGGGGAACGGCATGATGGTTAGTTACTGTTTTTTTTTTTTTCCATTTTCCACTTCGCAAAATTCACCCTTTTTTCCTGTTTTTACGTTTATTGAAAGTTTATTTAACTTGAATCCTTGACAGCCGGCGACTTCCATATTTATTAAATACAACCATGTTCCTGTGAGTTGCTTTGGTATTTTCAGGCTAAAAAACGCTTTAGGATAAGATTTACAAAACATAAGACAAAAAACGGAAAAGCATTTTCAATATTTTGATAGCAGAATAACAAATTTAACATAATTGATTAACCTGGTGATTAACTGGAAAAATACTAAAAATGAATGAATACTTCTATTATTAAACCTTAAGTACTGCATAGGGTCCGTCCGGACCCGACCAAAAATGCATTCTCCTCTCCAGATAGCGTTGCGCTAGCCAAACCACCGCTGCCCCAGGACTTATCATCTTAAGATGAATATAAACGTGAAATCGTATTTAGATACTATTTTGATTAATCTTTACGACGAATCGGCTTACAGTATGAACATCAAAAAATATGCTACGGATAAATCGATGCTTTTACTAGCTTTTCTATGTATTGAAATTACAAAAAAATATTATTTACCTAACAAAAAATATAAGCGTACACCACCAAAAAAAATGTTTTTTCATGACTTAACTATGAAGTAATACAAGAAACAATTTTTAAAAAATACCCCTTTATGGATAAGACTATTTTTGAGGTTTTCTATGTTCTAACTTTTTTGGTTCTTATAAAATTATGTACAAAATAAATAAAAACCACTTTTTCGCTTACTAACCTCGTGCAAAAAGACGCTCGATTTTAAAATTTTGCAGGCATGAGATTCGAAATATTTCTGGCGTTTATATTCCTCTTAAACATTCAAGTGTTTAAACTTTAAACATCTAAGTTTCATTTGAACAGTATTGGGACAAGTGGTCTACTTTCTTGGTTTTCGAGATATTTATATTTAGATTTTTGTACTTAACTCCTTAACTGCCATCTTGAGCAAAAATTGTGAAAAAGCTCAAAATTATGAAAAAATGCCAATTAGCACCGAAACGTCAAAGTGGTACTAAGCTGCCATCTTGAGAAAAAATCGTCGAAAAGCTCATGATGAACAACTGCCAAGTAGCACCAAAACGTCAAAGTGGTACTAAACTGCCATCTTATGCTTAAATCGTCAAAAAAATCAAAATGATGAAAAACTGTCAATTAGCACCAAAACGTCAAAATGATACTAAACTGCCATCTTGAGCATAAATCGTCAAAAACCTCAAGATGGTGAAAATCTGACCAAGTATATGTCGTACGAATTGCAAAGATTATTTGTTATTATTTTTCTCATACCGCGAGTATATTATATTACAATTAATGTACTCGTAAGTAATTAATTAACGTACAAGTATGAGAAAAATAAAAACAAATAATCTTTGCAATTCGTACTTGTTAAATTTAATATAATTTGTACTTTTCAATTTCTCAAACTTGTGCGAGTATATTATATTATCAGTTATTATTATTATTGATTTGTAAACATATGAGGTAATTTTTCACGTATTAGTCCTTAGCTTTTACTACTTTTTTTTACATTAGCTCCACACAGGAGGCAAAGAGGAAAACAATTTCCCCAGGGGCCTATGTCATCTTTGAGGATGCTGTGTGGGGGGTTTTTTTAAGGGAAAGGAAGTAGAAGAAGATATGGGAAGGAAAAAAGGTATGAGGGGTGGGTAGGAATCTGGGGGTCAGTGTGGCCAGGAGTGACGGACGTATGAATCTATTCCTCACACTTCGGTGCAAGGCGAAGGGTCGGGAGAATCCGGCTGGAGAGGTCAAAAGGCCTCCCTCAATCGCTCTCCTCCGATCCAGCCCGCCACGCAGTGTTTAGGCAAACGTATCCGCCATCAAGACCTAGACAAACCTCATCCCATGAACCCGGGCACCCCTGCTAAGTCACCAAACGTAGCGAACCTACTAATCGTACTTAAACTATACAGCATGAAAATATTGCGGAAATTCAAAATTCAACAAATTTAGCTAAGAGGGGTTGGTTGCTAATTTTGCAAAAAGATTTATAATAAACACATAGATGTGCATTTTGAAGTGCGTTTTTGTGGTTTTTGTGAGCACCGAGTACCAAGTACCGAGTACCGTGTTATGTGTTCGAGCAAAACGCAGGTTTTATTTTTTTCATGGAAGACATGTTTTTCACATATTATGAAAGTGTATATATTTGTTTCTTTAGCTAAACTTAGCAACTGTTTACAATAAATTATTTATGATGTTTAGGTGCGTAAATGTAGGTTCCAACTGAGGCGTTCTTTTTTAATGTTAACGTACGTTAATTCGCCAAAATTACTTGTTTTTTTCGATTTTCACTTGGAAAAAAGCTTGTCGTTTAAACATTCAAAATAAAAGAATTACAAACTATGTTTTCTTAAGTACTTAAACTCCCATCACAATCACGGGTCCGCATGGACCAAGCATAGTATTCACATTTGGCGATATTAAATGTAGCATATATGGGTTAATAATGATACAAGCACAAATAATAAAATAAACTAATGAACAGCTCTGAACTCTACATTGAGAATATTTCTAGTAAGTCTTCGTGTATTCCCAGTCTAACCCTTATCTCTCTTCTTGTCTCCTCTGTTACTTCTCGCTTTCCTGCACCTGACCTAATTACATTATATTTATTACTATTACTACCGCTGGTCATAAATTATGTATGAACATTTATTACATTTACATCTGCCCTGAAGAGGGCATGGCCGTATTCCAACCCATTTGGCCTTAACCTAATACTGCGGAGTATGAGAAAGTAATCCATCTCCTTTTTATGGGCAGAAGGACGTAGGTAGATACCGAATATTATAAAGATAGAAGAAAAATACGGACTTATTTCGATTAGGCCTGCCAATTTAATTACATGACAGATTATTTGCCTTGCGAGGGATTTTAAAACTATTGAAAAATAGCTGACACACAATCGTTTCACAGAATAATCACGCCTTTTCTAAAGGTTCTGATTTCAAATTATAAATCAGAAAAAAATCTAAAAATATTGAGTGTATGTTGTTAGAAATGTTACATCAATGATTATTATGAAAAACTTTTCAGATATTCGAGCGACGCTCTCTTCAGGGAATTTAATGTTCTAGATGTGCGACAATGTTACATTAAAAAGATAATATTTATGCTCATAAAAATGAATATAAAATGAAAACAGTCGAACACAAAATCAAACTAGAAGTAAGGGCAGAAATGACCCTACTATTCCAACAAGCAACACAGCGGCTTATCAAAAAATATTCTCATACCTGGGACCAAAATTACATAACAAAATCCCTTCACAACTCAAATTGTGTGAAGGGTCATCCTTTGGTCCAAAAATAACAAAATGGTCACTAGATTTAGGCAGGACAGAGTCAGAAGTATTATTAAAAAATGTTATTTGGTAATTATATATTTCGAGCACCTCATATATTTCTTTTGTTTCGAAAATTTTTGTTTTCTTTTTATTTTTAATTTTATTTTTCTTTTACTTATTATTTTTCTTGTTTAATCACTTCAAATACCTTTTCTTGTAAATTAATTGATTCTGAAACCCATTACTCCACTGCATAAAATTTCTGATGACGGCTCGGCAGGTAGGCTTCGTGATGGTTGCCATTTCGTGATGGATATTTTCTTTTAATTGCATTAACCCCACAGGAAAAAGTCCATAGGGGTTAAATAAGGACCACGAGGTGGCCAATTTATGTCATCTCTCCTGGAGATCAATTTGCCAGGGAAAATTTCACGAACTCATGGCAGAGACGTATTGGACGTATGTGATGTTGCTCCGTCTTGCTGGAACCATGTTCTTTGGTTATAGCCAGTAAGTTTGTAGTGGTGCAGCATTAGGTCTTTGTGCTAAATGCTGTGTAACGATGATCTATGCACATTTAAAGCACTTGCGCGCTTCCGAATCGAAAAGTTTGAGTCGTCACGAAAAGACTGATAAACACTCTCTACGGTTTCTACCGTTCTCGTTGACCTTGGTCGCCCGGATTTTGGTTTTGCAGCGTTGTACCAAACTCTTCAAACTTTTTGACCCATTTTCGAATGAGAGGAATGCTTGGCGCATCATTAAATTGACGAAAACCTCAAATATTGCAGAATCTTCTACGCACTACAGTCGCAAAATCACCATTTTTGTAAAACTCACGCACGCACAACGCGCGGTCGCTCCCGAGAAATGTTTCATAGAGATTAAATTCCCAAGAGTCAGACTACTGATTGACATACCCCCCGCGCCCCTCGGAAAAGTTGCGTTCACACAGAAAGCAAAACAAATGTATACTTTCTTTTGGGACACCCTTATATTATAATTATTTAAATGCAAATTGTGAAGCTTAACTTTACTTAATACTTTATGAATTGTAATGTACCTACCAACCTAATAAGAAAATATCAATTTGACTATCCTAGAATTATCTATGGAGTTTTTCATAAGTAACCAAATATTTTGTTCTACAAAAAGTTTCAAAAATCAATATCTAGATTGTGTTTTTCACACAAAAACTAAGTGTATCACATTAAAAAAGTGGATCGTTTTCCAATTTTAAAATAATCACAGTGAGAACAGATATACTATAACAGTGAGTTTAAAAACAAAATCTTGAAATTAGCATGACAAGTGAGTAATATTTGAATTTTTGAATTTGAATATTTGAATTTGAATTTGAATTCGAAGTCTGAAGACAAGTGTCATTTGAAGCCATAGACAAAAAGTTAATCAAAAATAAATTAATACTTTACTCTAGTCGACAATAGATGGCGGTAAATACACCAATTTAAAGAAATACTACCTACCGATATTCATTAACAGATGGCAGTGGATATATAAAATTATTTATTTATTAAAGTTATTTGAATTTGAAAAATGGAAAAGGGAAATAAAACACCCAGAGTAAAAAATTCGGACCCGTTCACGAAATCTTTTATGACCCCAAGATCCCCAACTGAACAAGAGGACGATAATTTATCGTCTGATTCGGAAAATAATATAAATGATGACGAAGAAAAGTCTATATTGATAGAGACAAATCAAGTGAGTAACGCACTTACTAACTCGAGAATCATAATTAATTCCATGAAGACAACCCTCTCAGAAAGTAAAGGAAAAATTTCCATGGGCCAAAAAGAAAAAATTAATGAAGGAATGGATAATTTATTTAACATTATAGCTCATTTAGTGGCAGAAAATAATGAAATGAAGGGCGAATTAAAAATTCTCCGACCACTCACAAAAATAGTTACCCATAATTTTAATGAAATGAAAAAAATAATGCAGGAAAATAAATCGCTTTTCAATAATATGAACACAAAAAATGAAGAAATTAAAAAAGACATAAGAAAAATAATAGTACCTGAAACTTATGCGGAAAAGGTAAAAAAACATGAGCCGATTGTAATCATAAAACCAAAAAAGAAAAATCAAGAAAATATTGAAACAAAAAACGAAATTAAAGGAAATATTGATCCAGTAAACTTTGGAGTAACTGGAATGAGAAATTTTAAGGATGGAGGGGTAATAATGGAATTCAAAAATTCCACCGATATAAAAAAAATTCAGGATGAGGTGACTGGACTGATAGGAGACAAATATGATGTGAAAATCCCACAAGAAAAAAAACCATCTGTTAAAATTATTGGCTTAACTGAAAAATATTCTTTTGAAGAGATAGAAATAAAAATAAAACGACAAAATGAATTTATTTTTGAAGAAAACGCCAAAATAAAAGTAACATTTGTAAAAGAAACAAAAAATATAAGAAATCAAACCAGCTACACCGTTTATGCTGATGTTGATGGAAAGACATACAACAAGATGTTAAAGGAACAAAAAATAAATATCGGATGGGACCGATGCAGGGTCTTTGACAATTTAAATATCATGAGATGTTTTAAATGTAATGGTTTTAATCATAAGGCTGTAGACTGCAGAAACCTAAAATCTTGCCCAAAATGCGCCAAACATCACGATTTAAAAGAGTGCACCGATGAAAATATTCAGTGTGTAAATTGTATTATGACAAATAACAGATTAGGTTTAAAAATAAATAGTAGTCACTCAGCCATGAGCAGAGAATGCCCGATTTATAAACGAAAATTGGAAGCGAAAATGAGCAGGATCTCTTTTTTATAAAAAAAGTTTACGAGAAAAATGAAATAATATACCTAAATGTACAAAGCATCATTGCACATTACGAAGAGGTCCAAATACTTTTAGAAGAGAAGAAACCATTTATGCTAATGATGAGCGAAACACATGTGACAGAAGATATTCAAGATAATGAAATAAAATTTGAAAATTATAATACCATCCGTTGTAACTCACATAGTCGACACACAGGAGGAGTGATGATTCTCTTAAGTAAGAAATACCCGTATGAAGTAATATCAAATCAGCAAATTGAAAAACTGTGTTGGATCTTAGCCATCACCATTAAAACAGGAAACAAGAAAGGTACATATACTGTTATTTATAGATCGCCAAACACAAGTAAGTGCGACTTTTTAACATATTTTCAAAAATGGTGTATGGAAAATTTACAAGACGAAAATGTAAACATTATAGCTGGAGATTTTAATATAAATGTCAAAGCAAAGGCAGACATATACACAAAAAAATTGAAATATATTATTCAAGCTGCAGGGATGAAACAACTGGTTAAAGATTTTACACGAATTACCAAAACCTCGAAAACAGTGATTGATCTTGTAATCTCAAATAAATTCAACTTAAATATTAATATACTAGATAATCCTAAAATTACAGACCATAACATCATTCAGATTCTATTAAATGACAGAGAAAAATACAACTCCAGCAAAGAAACAAAAGTAATAACTTTTAAAAATTACAAAAAATATGATAAAGAAATTTTCATTCAGACCTTGGAGGCTATTAATTGGAATGAAATAAATCAAATGGAATATAACAAAAAAGCGGACCAGATGATATTAAACTTAAAAAAATCTATTGATGAAGTAGTCCCAGAACAGAAGATACATAAAATAAATAATAATAAGTGGTACACAAAAGAACTACGCAAAAGGCAGCACGATAGAGATACATTTTACAAAAGAGCACGCCTTACTAATAATACTATGGATTGGGATAACTACAAAAAAGCGAGAAACGAATACTCCAAAGACATAAAAAGAACGCATAATGAGTACATAAAAAATAAAATTAACTCAGAAGAAGGGGATCCCAAAAAAATTTGGAAAAGCATAAAAGAATTAGTACATGGCGAAAACAAAGACGACATAAAAATTGTAAACTTCCCAAAAGAGATAAACGAAGAAAACATGGCTAATAGCTTTAATAAATATTTTATTGAAAGCATCACTCAAATCAACAAATTAATACCCAACATTGTTGCTAACCCCATAAATGAAAATAACGACTCAAACAAAGAATTATTGGTCTTCAGAAGAATAAATGCAGAATATTTATTTAAAGTCTTAAATGAAATTAAATCAAAGAATAGTTCAGATGGATTAACTATTAGTATAATTAGGGATGCTTTTCCAGTAATTGGATCTACACTATTAAATATTATTAATGAGACGATTGAAGAAGGAAAATTTCCACAATCATGGAAACAATCTACCATTATACCGGTTCCGAAGGTTAAAAATACCAGAAAATGTGAAGAATTTCGACCAATCAACACCTTACCAAAATATGAGCAGATTCTTGAAGTGATAATAAAAGAACAAATTTTACAATACCTAGATAAACACGATATTCTATGCCAAGAGCAATCAGGATTCAGATCTAATAACTCGTGTGAAACAGCATTAAACGTAATTGTCGAAGAATGGAAGGAAGGAATGAATAGTAATAAATTTATCTTAGCAATATTTTTAGACTTTCAAAGGGCATTCGAAACTATAGATCGAGAAATCTTAATAAGAAAACTTAAAGAAATTGGTTTCTCATCTATAGCCATTAAATTAATAGAAGAGTATTTGAAAGACAGAAAACAGGTAACAAAAATAAATAATCAATTCACAAAACCAATGGAAAATAAATTAGGAGTACCGCAGGGATCGGTCCTTGGACCCCTATTGTTCATACTCTATATTAATGACATGGTGAAAATATTTTCAAAATGCAAAGTACGACTTTTTGCCGATGATACACTTATATACTTAATTGGAGATAACTATGAAGAACTAATAAATATTTTAAATAATGAACTAGATGATGTATCAAGATGGCTAAAAATAAATAAGCTTAAATTAAATACAAAAAAAACAAAATGTATGGTGATTGGATATAAGAAGACATCCAGTGAAAGCAAAATTAAAATTGATGGTGAAATTATTGAAAATGTTTCTGAAATGAAATACTTAGGAGTCATATTAGATTCCAAACTAAACTTCAATAGACATGCCGAATATACCCACAAGAAAATTGGCAAAAAGATATCTTTTTTGGGAAGAATTCGGCCTAAAATTTCCAGAAAAACCGCCATCACCATTTACAATTCAATTATTGCTCCACACTTCAACTACTGTTCAAGTATCCTTTTCCTTTGTAATGAAAGAGAACAGAATAAATTTCAAATTCTCCAAAACAGAGCAATGCGAATAATACTCCGAAGAAATAGATTTTCAAAAATAATTAAAATGCTAAAGGAACTTAATTGGTTAACAGTGAAACAAATACTGACCTTGAACACGTTGATATTTATTCACAAAATATTAAACAACATGTTACCAAAATACTTCACAAATAAAATCGTATACAATAAGGACATTCACAGACATTACACAAGGACTTGCAAGGAAATAAGATTAAACAAAAAGGACAAAACGAATACGCAAAACAGTCTGCTGTACAAAGGAATTAAGTTGTATAACACACTACCAGAAACTCTTAAGTCCTCACCAATTGAAAAGTTCAAGATGGATTGTAGGAGCTACATAAAACAAAAACAAAAAATTTTGTGATTTCAAAAAATTTTATGAATTTAAAATATTATAATTAAAATAAAAAAAAAAACTGCACTATGAAATATTATAATCAATTAGAAATTTGTAAACTTTAATGTACAAATTACTAAAATAAAATTCAAAAAAAAAAAAAAAAAAAAGAACGGGAGACCTTCCTAGTTGGACAGTTACAGCTCCCTAAAATGAATGTATTATACAACAAATAAAATAAATTAATAAATATTCCTTAAATAAATAAATTTTTCAATATAGGAAGCTACTTAATCGTTAACAGATAATGTAAACTACTTTTTTTAATGTTTGTTTTTCTAACGCATTTACCACTTGGCAATTAACGATAATTACCCTGATTTATTTATCACATTATTCAAAACTGATAATTATTACGAGTCGAGCAATATTCCTTGTACGAGTCAGTGTAACTGTAAATAATAAGCGACTGTTATGGTCTAATTTTGGTTCCTCGAAGGGTTGAAGTGTTAAAATTTAAGATTTATTTATCGCGTGATAATCCAAAAACGTATAATTGCAAACGTCAACCGTCTTAAGAAAATTTGTAATATTTTTGTTATGATATCAAACACCAAGTTTCATCTAGTCTGCTAACACGTTCGATATATTCCTCGTTGATAATATTGTGTTTACGCATGGAATCTGTTAAAACAGATATTAAATTTCATAATAATATTGTCCCAGACTTGCGTAATGTTGTCTGGCTTCAAGTGAAAACAAAACAGACAATTGATATCCTGTAAAAGCCATACCGATATTGAGGCGGTATAATTTTGTGCTAATATTATGATGTGATACAGATTTTGATAGTCATGTTGAATTCAAAGCGAAGCCCTTAAATAATAATTGCCCTTGGGCCCAGAGGTCAAGGTCAAGGGTTTAGAAACCGATGATTATTTTACAACGATTTTACAATTTCACTGTTTCATTAAAAAATAAATATAATATTTTTCTTCTTTGTTTCAGAGTGCAAGATTCTATGGATTGTCGAGGAGAATGAGGGCTATCAGAAATAAAGCCGCGAATAAAATGGCTTAAGCTTTATTTCTTAACCAAATCAAGGTAAATATTTGAATTTTTCGCGTTCATTATTAATTTCTTATAAAACTTTTAATGTAAATCGGGTGAAGCACACAAGCACGCATATGTGATACGTTATTTTTTATGCGTGTTAAGATAGAACCTGCAGACAATCAGATGTGTTGGCTTTGCGGGGCGTCTTTTTTTACGAAACAATAAAAAACAAAGTATTATGTGAAAACTTTAAAAAAGGGCCAATTGTTTCACAAAACTTGACGAATTCATCAAATTTCAAATTATGTATTGAAGTTCTGTGACACGATGTGATAATAATAGAACATTCACGGAACTTGAACAATAATTAGAATGTTGGGTTTCGTCCTACGCACTGCGAGAAACTTCAGAGACACCCGGGTTCTCACAGTACCATACAATACTTTGGTTAGGAGTAGGCTTGAGAGTGGGTCGGTGGCCACACCAAGTGAAGTATTCCCTCATGTTGGAGAGGGTTCAGAAGAAATTTCTGAGATTTCTTTACCTGAGGGAGTATTTTTTTTTTTTTTCATTAACTCCACACAGGAGGCCCTGAGGAAAATAACTTCCCTCAGGGCCTATGTCATCTTTGAAGATGCTGTGTGGAGGGTCTTTTTGAGGAAAGGAAGGAGTGAACACGGGTCTTGAAGAGACCCATGTTGTAGGAGGGAGGAAACACAGAGGCCGGCAAATCGTTCCACAGCCGAGCCGTTGAACTCAAGAACGAGTCATAGAAACGACCCGTTCTCATGTGACTAATGTCAACCGTGTACAAATGTTGGGCGCGTGTTTGGCGTGTTTCCCGACTATGCACCGGTGCCGAGGGGATCAATGACGCTAGTTCCTCGGAGCATCTTCCATTGTAATACCGGTAGAACAAGGACAGCATTCCCACCTGACGCCTGTGCTCTAAGGATTGCAGTCTGTCGAGGTCCTGTTCGGAAGATTGCTTCCGTTGAAGGAGACTAGATTTTCATTTCGATCTCTTTTAGACGTTATCAAACATGATTGGGTCTTTGAAACATTAAATTCGACGAGGTTATTCTTACCCCAAGAGAAAACACTCTCGAGGTGACCGTCCATTCTTTGCTTCAAAGCCCTCCGAGCTATTGGAGTTTGTGTGCCCTTTGGGGGCTTGTCAAACAAAAGCTCGTACTGTCATCCGCGTAACAATGGATCGGTGCACATGACTACTATCTACTATGGCTACTATCCGTGGCTCTACCCTACCCACTTTCTCTTGGGCATGCTTGGTATGAACCTTCTACGGGTCAGAAGGGATGTGCTCATTGTAACACATTTCTTCAGAGAGCTTCGTGGAAGGTTCGAAAACTCGGCTATCATGGAGAGCATTAGTTTCTATGTTCCCGATGGTTATCTCCGTCATCGACAGCATAGTCTGTTTTATCTCCCGGCTTGCAGAACTAACTTGCAAATGGTTATGCCTGTCGGGAGAGTTGTCTTGTTGTTAAATAGAATCACTTCGAATATCGATATGTTTAATATCAATGAAGCACAATTCAGATAACAAGCTTTGTTGTTGTTAATATGATTGTGCTTCATTAAAATATAAATTACTTACACCTGTTTAAATTTTAAATCTTAATACTCTTTTAAAACGCATTGAAATTTTATTTTGTAATGTTTTAAAATGAATAAATAATTGAATTGAATTACCTACAAAGAGTACCTACACATCGATGATCGATACGTATTGACTAGCTGAGAGCTAAGATATGAGAATGTAAGACTTTTAAAGACAGAGTTTTTTACACCGTAAAATCTACTTGTCTCTCTCAGTACTCAGGAAGTCATGTTGCGAATTTTACAGTACCACAATTATAATAAAATACACAAAGTTTTCCAATACATTAAATGCAATATTTATAACGATTCTTTCTAAAATATTTGAATACACCTAGCAACTTTGTTCAATAAAATAACATCTTCATTATAAATTTATTTCAATCGAACGCTTAAGTGAAAGATAAATAATACCTCAGCAGTAAAGAATCACAGTTCTTATCAAGAAATTTACGTTCATCCTTTCGCTAAAGGTATTTGGGTTGGTTCTCTCAATACCAAGCAAGTTTCTCGAAAAAGAAATAAACGGCTGAGAAAGTTTTTTTTCTGAAAACGGCTGAAGAAAAATTTTGCGTCCCTAATCCGGCTCTTTTGTGGTGAATTAACAAACTTTTGGAACTTCGGCGCTTGTATGAGATCAAAATAACTGGCCTAAAACATATAAAAATAACTACAGGGCACACTATTTAACTTACCAATAAGATAAGTTACGACCTATGACTACAAAACAAACGGAGGATTTTGAATATTATGTTTAATTTTATTTAAACTAGCACCGACCTGTGAAAAATCACGGAAACATATATTTATTTTATTAAATTATTTAATTTATTAAATTAAAAAAAAATTGCCACGGCCTCGAATTGAACACCAATCAATTAACTGCTTAGAAGGCTCCATGCTGAACATTTCACTACTAACTATTGTAAGAACGTCGAATAAATTCATTAAAAAAAGTAATAATTTACGTATGGAAAATATAAGAATTACGTATATCAGAATTACGTAAACAGCTTAGAATTTTATCTGTACAGCCAAAATAATATTTTTTAAGAATACTTCAGAGTAGTCTATATCAGATATCTAGTATGTAGACAAATACATAATACTTCTAATAAATAAAACATGATATTACTTAAAACATTAGCTCCATACAGGACGCCCTCTGAAAAAATAAATAATTGACTCATGTTGTTTTTGGGGATAAACCTATGATGTGGGGGGGTCTTTTTGTGAAAGGAAGGAGAGGAGTGTGTTCAGGAGTGACGGAGGTATGAATCCATCCCTCCCATTCCAGTATAAAGCGATGGGTCGAGAAATTCCTGCTGGATAGGTCAGAAGGTCTCCCTCAATCCGGCCTGCCTCACAGTTGTTGGGCCAACTTATCCTCTGCCAAGACCCGGACAAATCGCATCCCATGATTCCAGGCACCCGTGCTAAGTCACAAAGCGTAGCGAACTGAAAACGAAAATCAAAATTAAAAACGCATATAGCTTTTATTAGAAAAATGTATTACAAACGTTATAGACACTTTACTTTTTTGTCGATTCATGTGAATGTAATTAATAAAAATATCCTAGAGTTTAGTTGTTTTTTTAATTTTGGTAACTTTAATTTCAAATGCCGAGTTCTCACTTAGGGGTTGTGGGTTCAATTCTTAGACCTGCCAAGTCTTCCATCGTTGCACTAACAACACGTTCCACTTTTAATGATGGTAGTAACAGATTTTCAAATATTGTCAGGTTATTCGAAGGATATAATATATTCAGGTAACTCAGGAATGTTGTGTTTTTTGAAAACAAAAAAACAAGCTATTAAGTTTGGGGCGCTCTCGGAAGTGACCGGCTGCTTTTTTAAGCGCGAAATTATCCTGAAAATCTTGGGAAGTTCTCAATTTTTCCTGTGTAGATATACTGTAAAATAACCGCGATAATTTTTAGGTTAGTTACATAAAAATAAAATAATTTCCAGTGCCCTCGAAATGATTTTTCATAACAATAGCGCTATGCAAATCATCAACATATTATTATTAACCCTCTGCTTTATGTTAGGTTGATAGGTTCCTACCCGGACCTATTGACCAAGCCGAGCACAAGAAAAGAAAATAATATGCAGGTTAACCACTGGTACTATCGATCTTGATTCATCGGATTGCCAGTCAACGACGTCGTCCACCAGGCGATCGGTCTCCTTCAGTAGATGCCTGTATTATACGTTGTTAATACATTGATTCAGATTTGTTAATTTTATATATTTTTATTTTTTTTGGTGCCCTTTTTTACTCATTTAAAGTACGCTCTAGCGTGTTTAAATCGTACTTTATGGAACGCGCGTTTTTTAAAGTTACCATGGCAACATCAACAAATCAACAAAATGTGAAGTCTAAATGTCAACTTTTAACTATAAATCTGACAGGAATATTATTATTATTAATATTATTATTTTTTTATAAACGTCTTTGGATTTTTCAGGTATTAACCGCGATTCTGCTTTGGTATTTAAATTATCAATGTTAGAACTCATTTTACAACACACAATAACTAGTAAAAACTGTGATGTCAACTATTAATCTTATGTGACAGATTGCAAATTAATGTTTGTGTTTTTCATTTCCATGACAACAAGATATTGTGATGTCACATCACGAATTCATTAATAGTTCTTATTTCCAAATTTTTAATAATAATATCAATATTTATGTTTTCAAAGTGTACCAATAAAAAAAAATAGCGTAAAGTATTCGTGGATAACTGGTCTTTAAAACACTTGCTTTATTTCGAGCACTCGGCTACGCCGTCGTGCTCGAAAAATCGCGCGTGTTTTAAATACCTGTTTATCCACTTATATTTTAATATACTATTTTTAATTTTAGAGATATTTTGACTAAGTGCGAGTCCGGGACACGTAATTCCTTTTTTGTGTTCAGTAGACTGCCGGCCGTCCTGAAATCAGCACAGGTTTGTTTTAGGGCAGTAAACCTCGTGTCCAGTTGAAAGCCAGTAATGCAAAGGGTTCATACCGCCAAAAGCATTCCGTTTGCGGATTCAGTAGATGCACCGCACCGTCCTAAAATCAACCCGCACGTGTTTTGACTAGTATTGCTCGCAGTGCGAATTATAATAAGGCTTGGCATATTTATACTGAGACGCATATTTATACTGAGTGCAGAGCAGAGCAACGCAGATTTTGTAATGTGTGAACGAGCACGAACCACCACACGGTGCGAGGCAGGCGCGTGCGGTGCAGACACACCACGTTCACACTATCCTGCGCTGAGTTGTAACCGTGACAGGCGGGCAGTACTTCCCCATGAGAATATCGCTTTTTTAGGTAATCACTTTGCCAAAGAGTTTTTTTGCGCTTTGAAAGACAAATTATTAATTTCAAAGATAGAATCGGACTCGGAACTTGACATTCGCATAAAAGACCTGCGCCCAAGCAGGCACAAGCTGAACTAAGCTGTATCACTTGTGTCGTAGCACATGCTGGTCACCGATTTCGTCCTTCAATATCGTCCTTCCAGTGACATTTCTGCTCTGTACTGCGTTGCTTGGCCCACATCTCAGCAAATGCTCAGCCTTACTGGCGTTTAACTGGGCACGGATTTGTTGGGGTATAAAACTACGACAAATCCGTGTTGATTGCGTCTACTGAATTAAGCCCCCGGGACAGCATTTCTTCACTCCATACCATGCATAAATATTGCACACTATCCAACGTTGGTGATAGAAGTGAATAAATTAGAATTGTATTAAAAATATCCTTATTCATGTGTTTAAAATATTTCTAACGCCATACACTTTCTCATGCCACGCTTATCAATTTTCGCTTAAGTGCATAGTCTGGTGCAGCGTCGTTCCAGTGACTCGTTTCACCTTGTCCGTTCATTGGGTTCTCTCCAAAGTATGTCCAATTTATCATCGTCTGAGCGGCTTTCCCTGAAAAATAGTCTTGCGGATAAAAAATCTTTAAAACCTGATCGCGAAAATTTATGGTCCGCCATGCTGTGTAAATAAAATACTAATAATATTTATAGGATTTAAAAAAACTAAAAGATGAATTATTTTATTTATTGTATTTATTTAATTATTTATAAATTATTCATGGTTATAGTACCAACATATTACGTAGGTCCTTACAATATCAGTAATTTCGCATGGAATGAGAACGGTTCTTAATTATTTATTTATTTTATTTTAAATGCACATTTACAGTTATACATAACCAATAATAAACATACATTTTATTTTATTAAGTAATAATAGCGTTTTTGAATTGATAAATATTTAGTTTAAAAATATCTATACCAGGGGACAGGAAATTTAGTAACAGAATCATTTTTCCGAGCGGCATTACTAATGGTAAGTTAGTTCTGCATCTCGGAACAACAAAAGTTCTGTGACTGCGCGCTCTTGTGAAGTTGTCGGGGACATAAAACTCAATTTATGTCCCCGCAAATCTTAATTAATTTCCCCGATTAATCTTAACTAATGAGTATAAATATGAGTAATAATAATAAACAGGAAGAAAAAGTGGACAGAAAAAGATAAATTTTGAATTTACTCACGAATTGTAAATGACTGATAGTAAAAGTTTTCGATACGATTGTACCAACCCAGCCAGGAGCACTCCTATCCCGGTGAGACCGGTACACCAGGGGCACTGATTTGTTAGGACTGGGATGGGAAGGAAGTTGGAGTTTAATCGACCGGTATACATTGAATATGTAGGCTGAGAAGGAATAAAGGAATTGATTTGAGCTTTGGTTTCCTGTTTCTTTTCGCTTCCAGCTACCCGCTTCACGCTTCCATCTTTCGATGTTGCTTCCGCTACTTTTGGTGTCACTAAAATATTCTCTCTTTCACTTACACTTACACTCTGATATTCAATTAAAACATTATTAAATCACATTGCTCTCAGAAGTTTTACTTTATTCTACTGAAGTATTCATAAGCGAAACTACATTGCCCAATCTCCAATACAACGATTTCACTCTATGGGAAATCAATACTTAGGTGATGTTGACATATTTAACATAAACTTGGCGAATTTTGTTGATCTTGTAAAAAACTTATTCCAAAACTAGTCTTAAACATATCTGTATCTTTGTAAACCTATGAAATCACTGTATTTTTGTATTTTTATGACTTGTGTGCGTTTTTATCTAATTTTATTTATATTATTTCTTTATCTGTTTCAAAATCACCTGTTATGAATTAATTGTACTACCAAACATGTAAAAGCCCTTCGGGCGTTAAATAAATAAATGAAAACATCTAAGAAATATTTTCCATTGTTTAATATATTACAGCAACACCCATAAAAAAAAATAAAATAAAAAAATAAGTTAATTACACAAAAGAATAATAATTTGAGGATTGAAAATTGAATCTATTAATTAAACTAAGTATTCTGAAATTTTTTAACCCGTTGGGACATAATCTGAAACGTTTATTCACAAAAAACTCAAAAGGTCGACAAACACGTCAAGCTGTGATCCAAACACGGTACTTCTCTTAATTGACTGATAGTAAAAGTTTGATGAAAAATTCAGTGTGCCAAAATAATTTATAATTGATAACGCAAAAAAAATTAGTTCTGTGTGTTAGCAATGAAGCGGGAAATATGTCTTAGGTGTGGTAATTTTTCGATGTCGGATATTATGTATGTTGGGATTGCAAGATCAATCTGTTGTTGGCTTCTATATATCCGTGAAGAAGTGCAGTGCCTGGTACGCCTTTTGTCTTTTTTGTGAACATCATTAGGTAGGTACCATTTTTTAATCATAAATTACACAAATACGTGTTAAGATAACAAATATATAGTCTTTAAAGAACGAAAACAAAAGCATTATTGTATAGATAACATCAACGCAAGCCAAATCAATTTAATTACATCAAATTAATCGAAATCTGAAAATCAAAATTGTTAGGAGGCTTAACGGAAATTTTGATTGCAAATGACACTTACCGGAAATTCAATTAATTAACCTTTTCAGTAGCTTCCGTCGAAGGACACATTTATTCTCATTAGGGGTAGGGAGCAGGAATTATCGATTACCGGATCATTTCCATTTATTTTGACACGGTTGAGTGAGTTAATTAGAAAATTTGGGGTGTGAAATAAATACGCGTAAAACTGCCATGAGCGGGTTATATATAGAAAAATTTGGTATATTTATTTAAAACAAGCTGGTCCCGGCATGCGTTGCTATGCCATTTAATAAAGAAATTGTTTCTCCCAGCGTGTCCTTTCCCATTCGTCCCGTTCCCCTTCCGCCTCCTCTTTTTTCTCCCGTTCCCACTCCGTCACCTCCACCTTCCCTCTCCCCACTCCAATCCCTCCCCCCCTTTCCCTCGTACCGTGAACCCCCCTCCCGTGTTCCCCTCCCCCCTCACACGTCCCCTTCCCCTCCCGCGTTCCCCTTCCACCTTCCGCGTCTTCCCTCTTTCCTTTCCCGCTCCCTCGTCCCGCCAACCCTCCTCCCGCATTCCATATATTCAATCCCAGTACATTCAGTTTTTAAACAGCCCGCGTGCCACCTTTTACAATTTTTATTAAAATTTCCATTTTTCATGTATATTAAATTTGGTACCTAACATATGTTCCTATTTAAAATATCTAAAATTCTTGATTCGATTTAAACTATTAGGGGAGTGCCTACTTTAAATAAATTTATCAACTTTGAGGGAGCGGTCCGTATCGGTAGAGAGAAATGAAAGGCGTCAGTCGATGTGTGAGTCATCTTTATTGTGGCTACGTAGCGGAGGTCGATGCGGAGCGGGAGCGAAGTGACAGTAGTGATGCTGCTGCGCGATGATGTGAAGATGAAGGTCAGGACACTACGGCGGTGAAGATCACAGGTCTTCAGGAAGCCGGCGTGTTGCCCTACACCGTGGCGGTGTAGACGTGACCTTGGTCCAGGCGGTCGATCGACGTCGCGTTGACGGGATATGGCGGCTGTGTGTCCAGTGGGTCGGAGCACACACGTGACGCAGGAAGGAACCTTGAGAGGCGATGAGGATGCTGGCGCGTTGCCAGGTGCTGGTTGCTGCTCGTTGCGGAATGCTGGATGATGGCGCGTTGCCGGTTGTGGTTGCTGCTCGTTGCAGGATGCTGGATGATGGCGCGTTGCCGGTTGTTGTTGCTGCTCGTTGCAGGGTGCTGGATGATGGCGCGTTGCCGGTTGTGGTTGCTGCTCGTTGCAGGATGTTGATTGCCATCTCATGTCGAGATGGTAGTTGGAGAAGTGCCTCGAAGGTGCTGGAATGTTCCTGGGTCACGCTGGATAAATTGTTCACTACCAACTGCGCGGGCCCGTGCCGGGCGCAGTTACTGCACTGCTCGGACTGTGTTCCTTTATCGATGAATGGAAAGTAAGTACTGACTGGCTCCGAGCAAGCGAGCGCGGCTTATATACCCGTGGCAAGTAATTAGTCTCGCGGTAGGTAATGCGGTGAATTTACGCAAAGGTGAGAAATCGCTCGAACTTTCTGTTTGGTACAGCCAGACGTTCTAGCTCTTTCGCGCAGGTGGCGGAATTATTTCTCGGTAGGTAGACATGTGCCAGCGGGCGCGCGGTACCTGGCTGTAGATAATTCGTAGATGTGTTTCTAGTGCGTTCGCCTAGAGTCCAGTGGCGGAGTAATTAATTCGGCACAAGTGGCCGCCACAGACCCCCTTCCCAGTGGTACGGAGTACCGTTGGGGGACGATGATGCCAGGAAACGCAGGAGAGCCGAGTTGATGCTGATCGTTGCGTCCATGCTGATGCGTCTCTACCGATTCCCTCGTTTTTGTGGTATTACCGGTGCGTCGTGGTAACACTCTTGTCAGGATGTTGCGTGCTGCATGTTCACATCAGAAGGTTACGTGTTCACATCACGTCGGGGTCACCAGTTGAGGGAGCGGTCCATATCTGTAGAGAGAAATGAAAGGCGTCAGTCGATGTGTGAGTCAGTCTTTATTGTGGCTACGTAGTTGAGGTCGATGCGGAGCGGGAGCGGAGTGACAGTAGTGATGCTGCTGCGTGATGATGTGAAGATGAAGGTCAGGACACTACGGCGATGAAGATCACAGGTCTTCAGGAAGCCGGCGTGTTGCCCTACACCGTGGCGGTGTAGACGTGACCTTGGTCCAGGCAGTCGATCGACGTCGCGTTGGCGGGATATGGCGGCTGTGTGTCCAGTGGGTCGGAGCACACACGTGACGCAGGAAGGAACCTTGAGAGGCGATGAGGATGCTGGCGCGTTGCCAGGTGCTGGTTGCTGCTCGTTGCGGAATGCTGGATGATGGCGCTTTGCCGGTTGTGGTTGCTGCTCGTTGCAGGATACTGGATGATGGCGCGTTGCCGGTTGTTGTTGCTGCTCGTTGCAGGATGCTGGATGATGGCGCGTTGCCGGTTGTGGTTGCTGCTCGTTGCAGGATGTTGATTGCCATCTCATGTCGAGATGGTAGTTGGAGAAGTGCCTCGAAGGTGCTGGAATGTTCCTGGGTCACGCTGGATAAATTGTTCACTACCAACTGCGCGGGCCCGTGCCGGGCGCAGTTACTGCACTGCTCGGACTGTGTTCCTTTATCGATGAATGGAAAGTAAGTACTGACTGGCTCCGAGCAAGCGAGCGCGGCTTATATACCCGTGGCAAGTAATTAGTCTCGCGGTAGGTAAAGCGGTGAATTCACGCAAAGGTGAGAAATCGCTCGAACTTTCTGTTTGGTACAGCCAGACGTTCTAGCTCTTTCGCGCAGGTGGCGGAATTATTTCTCGGTAGGTAGACATGTGCCAGCGGGCGCGCGGTACCTGGCTGTAGATACTTCGTAGATGTATTTCTAGTGCGTTCGCCTAGAGTCCAGTGGCGGAGTAATTAATTCGGCACAAGTGGCCGCCACAGCTTAAAGATTTTCAAAAATAGAATCCTGATTAAAGAATCATTGTTTTCAAAATGTCATTCTCAAACATGCGAACTGTCAAACGTGCGATAGGTTTTCTGAAATTATTCAATTTTCTGAGCAATTTTCTTAATTTTTCTCTCCGTAAGAACCATTCTCGTACTTCAAGGAATATTCTAAAAAAAGAATTAGCGAAATCGGTTCAGCTGCTCTCGCAATTTGCGCTTAGCAACACATTCAGCGATTCATTTTTATATATAAGAAGATATTTACATATTTGTGCTGAAAGTTGGCTTGTAAAACCTGGTACTTATTTTACAAAATTGTAATCGCTGATTCTATATAAAATATTATCTTGGTATAATAGGGGTGTGCGATACACAATTACACAACCGCCACAGCAAGTGAACTTGCATACAATTTTTCCTGATACATATTACATTATATATTTTTTACATTTATTAACTAAGAAAAATATTTCCCCTCAGGGCATATATCATCTTTGGGGATGCTATATTTGTGGAGGATATTTTAGGACTCGAACTTATATGAAGGAAAAGGTATGAGGTGTGGGCTGAAATCTGGGGGTTTACGTGTCCAGGAGTGACGGAAGTATGAATCCATCTCTCCAACTGTGGTGCAAGGAGATGGGTCGAGAAAGACCGGCTGGAGAGGTCTAGGTTAGACTAATAAACTAATTCTCTCGAAAACCTGACCCGATGAACCCGGGCATCCCTGCTAAGTCACCAAACGTAGCAAACCACTTGGGATTAATTATGACAGGAGTGTTGGTTATCTAATAAAAGGTTCCCGGGGTGGAGGTACCCATATCCATATCCATATCCGCCTTTTAACTGATTAATGTTATTTTGCGTTGTAGTAACATTTATTTATCAGTTAAATCTAAACTTAAACCAACTTCGCTTCCTTCAAATCAATAAACATTGATAGATAAAAAAAAACAAAGTGTGCAATTCACACGCGGTAGAACTGAGTCTTCAGAAAACTAAAGTAGACAAGAGTGGGGAGGCTACGAAGCACTGCACAAAGAGGAGACCGATTATACCATCTTATTCTCTCGCAGGTTAAGTTCTTTAGATGTATGTTTGTCTCTTTTTAGTGTCGCTATTTTTCGTTTCATCGAGTTACAAATTACAAGGGTGCTAAAGAAGTTTTCAATAAAAAAAAAACGAGTGTGCTTTAGACTTTAGACCACACGACTGAAGTAAAACTTCACTAACTTATATCTCCCTCTCAACTTCCGTTAGCCTCGCCCGATCACACTTTTCATAACGCTCTCGTCACGCATTCACCAGCTTACTCCCCAAGTCATGCGTGCGTAAAGGTCCAACCGTTCGCCTCGCCCGATCACACTTTTCGTAACGCTCTCGCCACGCATTCTCCAGCTTACTCCCCAAGTCATGCGTGCGTAAAGAAGTTTTACTTCAAAAACACATTAGAATCACAATGAATAGTAAATATTATATACAGCTGCTATAACTATTATAATTGAAAGAAAGAAGCGTCCCTTATACATGTGTACCTATCGCTATGTCACTGTTTTCCCCCAACAAAGCAAGCAAATTCTATATACAAAACCTCTTAAGAAGATTGTCGCACGTACCAAATAATCTCGTAGGGTGGCTTTTATTCTCATATCCTTTTATCGGAAATGCCAACATCTCGTGATGGTTTGATTCTTGACACAACCTCTTCGGAAAGATTACACTTCCAACGTGATTTAGCTGGAATCATCAATCTAATATTAAGTGCACTGGAATATAAAGAAAAGTGATAAATCTCGAGTTGCAAGACATTTACTCGATAGAAAATACGACCCCTGAAACAAGTCGAAAACCCATTTTAGTCCCCCTCGAAGAATGCATCACATTATTATTTTTAATACTGAATAAGTTTCAATATGTTTTCTTAACCCTAGAAAGATAATCTTATTTTGACCTACGTCAAAAATGATACGTCTTAAAGACGTACTGAAATTAATATTTGAGATATCATCAGCGCCCTTGAGGTGATTTTTCACGAAAATGGTGCTTTATAAATTAGGCAAATTATTATTATCATACATAAGGCAATCGAATAATCAGTTTAGGGTTTTGTACTTTAAATAAAACCAAAATAATAATAAAAGTTAAAATAATAAAAAAATTACACAGCACCCTTGAGGTGATTTTTATAAAAAACGGCGCTATATAAATTAGCCAAATATTATTATTATTAAAAAATAATATTGTCTTTAAAAAAAAAAAAAAAAGCTGTAAACCTCTTACAAATCAACGTCTTTTTTTATGAAAAATAATGTTTTATTTTATGTCTAAATCATATTTTTTTTAAATGCTATGAAAGATTAAATACATATCAGTCATTAAACTTATAACGATTGCACTTTTTAATATAATAATAACATTATAAGAAGAAGTCCGAAAGTTACACAAAAGATAATCATACGTCTTTCGAAAGTATGTTGTGTGCACGAGTATATCTCCGTAATTATTGTACTTACCGTGGTGATACAGCCACCCCGCGCAAGCTCTGCTCGGCAACTGAGCTAACCGAGATAGACAGCGCGCTACGTTGCGTAATAAATAAGACAGTAATATATGTGTCTCGCTTACGCCGCAAAGACGTAGATTATCTTTCTAAGGTTAATGAATCTTTCTTATGAAAGTGCACGTGTAAATTATATCATTTTATAAATAATATAAAATATGGCCGAATATCCAGCCCTGAAGTGAAATTAAAGCTTTTAATTAAAGCTATCATTTTAGGCGTCAAAATCTTTACTTTGAAATGCGATCAGCAAATTTTAATTTTATTGTAAAAAACGATATTTTTGTAACTTGACAGGCATATTTAACTCGAAGACGGTTGTAGCAAATACTAATTGTTATTAATTCTCGTAATGAAAAATATTTCAAAAGGAAATATCGTTTTCAGATTTTACGATTGAAAATATTTAATTGAATATTTTTATCATGGTAATTATGTGCTTGGTTTTGACAAAAACATTTTTAAAACTTCGTTTCTTTTTCAGTCTGAAATTGTTCTGGTTAATCGAAACATTTGTCACTAGAACATTAATCAAACCGAATTTTTCGAAATGAAAATAGATTAATTGTTAATATTATGAATGTTTTATTATCACTAAATCTAATAGTTTTTGTCCATAGGTAAATAGGTTTATTTTTATGTACTTAATATTTATGTTCAAAATTGTAAATGGTAGAATAGACAGTCCTGATTTAACTAAGCTCATCGAATTTCATATACCCACTAGATCAACTCGCTCCAAAATCTTGTTTCATTGTAACAACAACAATTTGGGAGACGGGAATGGGTACCGCCGCCCCGGAAACCTTTATTGGATAAACAACACCTCTGCCATAGGTCACCCCAAGTGGTTCGCTACGTTTGGTGATTTAGCAGGGGTGCCCGGGTTCATGGGGTGAGGTTTGTCTAGGTCTTGGAGGCGGATGACTAAGACACACTGAACCCCAGATTCCTACCCACCCCTTAAACCCTTTTCCTTCCCAGAACTCTCCTCTCCTTCCTTTCCTTAAAAAAAACCCTCCACACAGCATCCCCAAAGATGACATAGGCCCTGAGGGAAATTGTTTTCCTCAGGGCCTCCTGTGTGGAGCTCATGTAAAAAAAAAAAAAAAAAACAACATGACTGAGTACACGAAACACTCGCTTTTACCTAGATTACATGAAGTTAGTAATAGATACGCAGATGTGGCGGATCCATTTAACTGCACGGAAGCTAGGTACAAAAAGGCTATTCTGTCATTTATTTTCAATCAATATTAATTTTATTTATACTATAGTATTGAATGTAATTGTAGCTCTTTGTGTCATTTCTTAATCAAATGCCACAATTAATTTATAACTCCCTTTTTTAATTATTTCTTTTTTTTTTTTTACATGAGCTCCACACAGGAGGCCCTGAGGAAAACAATTTCCCTCAGGGCCTATGTCATCTTTGGGGATGCTGTGTGGAGGGTTTTTTTAAGGAAAGGAAGGAGAGGAGAGTTCTGGGAAGGAAAAGGGTTTAAGGGGTGGGTAGGAATCTGGGGTTCAGTGTGTCTTGGTCATCCGCCTCCAAGACCTAGACAAACCTCACCCCATGAACCCGGGCACCCCTGCTAAATCACCAAATTTCTTAAGTACCTACAACAAATATTTTGTGACATGTAATATGTATTTATGGTATATTTATACCGTTAATAAATAAATTACAGTTTAGTATACATTCTTTCCTGATTAGGAAACCATTGGTTTTGAATCATGTTGATAAGTTGTATTAAATAGGGAAGTGATTGATTAATACATTAAATAAAATTTAAAAATATTTTGTTTGTTGAAAAAATTTAATGAATTTAATATTTTAAAAAACGTTGGGATTTAAGTTAGAATTTATACTAACAACGAAAAATAAGCCTTGACCGAATATCCGGCCAATACTAATGTGCTTACACGCGTGGCTCGGCTTGGGAGACGGACGGCGCCGGCGTGGCATAAGCTCGTAACATTCACCATAATTTGCTAATTGTAAATTTTAAGTTATATCCTAACAGGTTTTCGTTTATAATAAATGTTAAGTACATAATATTAAAAAATATATGTATCTACCTGTCTTATTTACTATTTATTTATATATAGTGGCCTATTATTTCGGGTAGATATCTGGCCGAACAGTAAATAAGCGGCTGGATAGGCCGGAAAACATAGTTCTTACATGTAATAATAATACTTGGATGATTATGTAGCACCGTTATTGTGAAAACCACCTCAAGGGCGCTGTATAAACTTATGAAATCTAGAAAAACTACAAACAATTAAACACAACTTTTGGCTAAAAATTGCATCCACCGGTTCATTGATTATTACGAAAATATGTGTACAATGTTTTGACTAATGAACGCGATGCTTAAAAATGTACACGGGACCATACTTACCTAGGAGGTCGCTTGAGATTAACACTATGTATTGTCTAATTAAAGAAATATAGATAGAGTTCGCAAAAATTTCCCGTTTTTCATTATATTAGTGGATAAAACAATGAATTCCATAAACAGTAAATTAACTGATTTAGCTAATTACAAAACCTTGAGTTCACTTTACTTAGAGGATAAATAACGAAAATCCGACATACGTTGTTTATCACAAAAAAAATGTATTTCAAATCACGGACATTTAAATATATCTGGACCTGCCCCAAGTGATAAAAACGTGTTATTTCCCTCTCCGCATGGAGCCGGCTAGAGCTCCTCCTTGGAGCCAGCTGGGCTTACGAAGGCCTCACTTGAATAAAAAAAATGTGACGTCATCATTCTTGTCCTGACCAGCGTAGAGCTAACATCTATACATTTTACCAAATAACACGGTAATATATGAGAGCTTGTGCTATACACCTACCTAGAACATAGCGAATGTGGGCGTTTCTCCAGTGAGCTGGTCACTGGTTACAGGGGTAAGTAAATTATGAAACATTTGTAAAAGTGTCTTAACTAAATATGGCATCAAAATATTGCTATGCGAATAGGGGCGAACCTTTTCGGGGCGAGCATTTGGCCTTCGCAAATATGTTGTAAAAATGTCTATTCATTCAAAGCAGATTTTGTTTTTAAGAACTAAATGGTGATATTATAATGCAAGATGCCTATACATATACTGTCAGATTGATTTTTTAACGAATCACAGTCATCTTTCCCCTCTTTCTCTCCCATAGTTTGGTTTTACCCCTCATCTGTATTTTCTGGTCTATTAAATTTGGATGTCTATGATTTCAAATACAATCTCTTCACGTTAAAGGATGTACCATGGGAGTCCACTTTGACTTTCGTTAAGGACAATTATCTTCATATTAACTGAAAGCTTGAAACTATAACCCCTTTTCTATAGTTCTAATCAAAGTTCCGCGTTTGTTGCAAATATATTTTTGTTTTGATTTCCAACGCAAAAAAACTTTTATTTCAATCCCTGCAACACGCCTTTAAAAGGTAATGTATTATAGGGATATACATTAATTATTATCAATAGCGTAAGAAGGATATATTTCAATGCACTCACTCATTATTTTACCATTCAACTGACATATTTCATACCGAAAAAGCATGAGCGCAGATTTTTCAAATTGTAATCTGCAGCGTATATCAAACCTTAGAGTACTCCATCATACCGGACACCCTCCATTGGTTGGGGTGATTGAGTAGGTGTGACCAGGTACCTGACTGGAACCTACCCGGTACTGGCTAGTTGATGGGAAACCTCAACTACCTGGCAACACCGAATGCCTATTAAAAATTTCCCGCGAAAAGCCCCGGAAAATGACAGATGCTGAATATAGCAAATCCGCTATTTGAAATTTTTGGATTATGAAAAAGTGGCTTCGTTTGAAATGTAGAAGGGATAAACTCTCATTTGAAAAATTGCACGTTATTACAAAAAACTATCAGCATTCATTAATTTAATGAATAGTTTTGAATATGATGTGCGAATTTTTCAAAGTAATACTTTCAGATTAGTACTGGTTAAGTTATCGGAAGAGCTTTGAGCATTAAGAGCGTTTAACCAGCCAGCGGACGAAAATCCACATTTCGTCGAAAGTTGTTCTTACGATCGTGCAGGGCGGTTACAAGGAGAAAGATTAATTATTCTCCGTACCAGCTTTTTAAAATTATAACTCAATATCGAATTTATTTCAATTCAAATTAGCTTTAATTTATACCTTCATCCAAAAATGCTGAAAGGCGTGATGATAAAACTATTAAAATAGTGTACTTTTTGTAGTTACTTTTTGATTATAAGTATTTATCATTTTTCAATAATGTCTAAATTTATTAAGAATGTTAAAAAAATCTGAAATATATTAGTTTGTAAGTGCGCAAATAAATACACAAACGGACCTTTTTTCGCCAAGAAACACATGTACGTACATATTTTTTAATGATTTTATTGAAACTAAAATCAAAATTCTAAAACATACGTTTGCTAGATAATGTATTGATTTATTTTACTGCATGATTTTATTATTTAAAATGGGCGTGGTATAATACAAAAACTTTTTTGAAAATTGAACAAATCTGCCGACGATCTATGGAATAACCTTATTACACTAAAAATTAAAAAATTTTCCCAAAATTTATTACATACGAATTCTAGATAAAAGAACAATCTTTCGAAATCCATTTATAATTTTTTGTGGAAAAGAGTCAATACGTCTAAAAACTTTTTTGAAAATGACGTATTTCCGGTTTTCTCTGGTAATGCACTCTTAAAAACATCCTCTACCCATTTTCCTTCCCCTCTCATTACTTTCCATTTGTGAGGTATCACATCAATTAAATTAAACGTGATATATTTTCATCTGAATGCATTCATTAAAATCACGAAAAAAAACCTCGACTCTGGGCAGAAACGGGCGTTATGTTTGATAGATCTTCCTATCTTAACAAATGAATTGCAATTGTTAGAGCACAGGCGTCGGTTGGGAATTTTATACTACTTGTTCTACTGGTATTTTAAAGGAAGATGCTCCGAGGAACGTTTCTATTTTTCGGCACCGTTTCACGAACGGGGAACGCGAGCCCAACATTTGTAGACAGTTTTTCATGAGAATAGGTCATTTCTACGACTCGTCCTTTACTTCATCAGCTCGGTTGTAGAATTATTTGCCGGTCTCTGTGTTTCTTCCCTCCTACAACATGGATCTCTTCAACACCCAGGTTCACTACTTCCTTTCCACAAAAATACCCTCCACATGTCATCCCCAAAGATAACGCAGAGTTAATGTAAAAAAATGATTAAGTTAGGTAACTGTAAAAAACATCAAAAATGGATACACAACAAAAAATACATTATTTATTCATTTGTTAATAAAATATAACCCGACAAAATCATTAGCCTTTCATCTCAATAGGGCACCGCTGTATCGACATTTGCAGTTTTAACCTTACGATAAATAAAAAATAAAATAATATATTTTTTTTAAATCCATATCAAATTATAAATAAAATCATTCCAAAAATAAACACTGCAGTGATTCATATTAAAAAAAAAATTACAGCGCGGAAGTATATTTTGAGGTTTACAACTATAACATTCTGTTGTAAACTAAATAAGTGTTACAAAGTACCTTTGATGGCTTATCAGTCACAATCATAGGGTGACCATTAATCATACTAATAAAGACATAGGGGAAAGCATGAATAATAATTATAAACAAAGAAAAGTACAAAAAGGAAATACTCGTATTAATAAGGAAACGAAGGTTGTCGCACAATTTAGCTTCTTCCAAAACGGTTTTTATTCCCATCTGTAGCGGTGAAATAATAATAATAAAAACATGCTTTTTAGGCTCGTCTCCCTTTTCCTTTGCGTCAAATACACCATCTAAAAGGCTTTTTATGAATAAATAGCTCACATTCCTTTTTGTGACCTTTTCAATGAAAGTGAATAATATGCATCATGACACGACAGAACATTTGTACTACTTTGAATGCCATTCTATCTTGTAGGCCTTTATTCCCTTTGTCACGGTATATGCCTATTTTGTGTATTATGCAGTGTATGTAACATGTTATGCAACAATGTGGAACTTTTGCATAAATAAAAGAGTTATCCCCTTCTGCCTTTACACATTTCAAAGAAAACGATGACATATTTGATACGTTACCAAATATTCAAAATTTAAATCTGGAGGTACCGTAGGTATTTAAATAAGCAGGTATCTCGCGCACAAGATGCTTTGTATTTTTGAAACCTTTACACAAAACATTGAAATATTGCGGCGTGGCCGTTGCTTTCGGTGGCCGACGTAAAACATTTGTTTTGAAAATGGTAAAAAAAACGTTTATGGGGAGACCTGCACAAAACCGTATACCGGGGTAAAATCGTATTACTCTAAAAAAGCCTTATTACTTTAAATATTCTTGCCCCACACTCCGCCCCACGTACGACTCCTAAACCAACGCAAGTTAGCAGAAACTTGTCGGTACAGTCATGTCTGCCCGCTGGCGAGATACAAGATGTTTTAAGTTTGGTGGTGTCCTGACGTAATTTTTTATGGATATTGAATTGATCAGAAGTAAAGTATACTTTAAAGCAGCCGAAACCTACAGAGCACAGAAATTCACATAACGTTTAAATTAATTCAGGAACAATCAAGGTCGGATTTGTCTACGACAAAAGACCTAAGCCGTTTTAAGCCTGCATTTTCTTAATTTTTATAAGTTATACGATTTTACCCACCCCAAGGGGCAAAATCGGAAATATTAGAGGTCTTGTATTTTTTTCGTACATTTTTATCTAGCATGTATCTTTTGTGTTTTGTTCCTTAGTAAATTCATTAATAAAAATAATTATTACAAACCTATTTCTATTTTAATTTACTAAACTACAGAGCTTCTACCTTAAGTATACGGTTTTGTACAGATCTCCCTTACAGTTACCAATGCAAATAACGTATGTATCCCAGATGTTTTTTAAATAACGGAAAAATGGTAAAAATTCCGTCTCGCAAATCTACATAATTAGGCTTTTATCGAATTGACTGCCAGAAAAATGTAAATATCACAGCAGGGTTATCAATCTTATCAAGCGGATTGCAACTTTTAGAGCACAGTAAGTATGTATGCTATGAGTCAGGAAGGTATGCTATTCTTGTTTTACCGGTAATACAATGGAAGATGTACTGAGGAACTGGCGTCATTGCTCCCTTCGTCGGGAAACACGCTGTGTGCGCGCCCAAACCATGATTACGGGTCGTTTCTACGACTCGTTCTTGAATTCAACAGCTCGACTGCGGAATGATTTACCGGCCTCTGTGTTTCCTCCCTCTCACAACATAGGTCTCTTCAAGACCCGTGTTCACTGCTTTCTCTCCGTCGAAAGACCCTTCACACAGCATCCTCATGGATGACATAAGCCCTGAAGGAAATTATATCCCTATGTGTAAAGTTAATGTAAAAAGGGTGTACAACCGTATTTTAAATTGCATACTTATCACCAAAAACCAAATCTTTGCTTAAAGTGTGCAGACACACGGTTCACACTAATTTTGTACGTACCTAATTCAGTTAATTTTTTTTATTTTTACAATAGTCCCACAGAGGATGCCCTGAGGAAAAGAATTCCATTTATGGGGTCTGCTTATGTCATCTTTGGAGATGGTGTGGGGAAGGTCTTTTTAGGGAAAGGAAGGAGAGGAAGTTCTGGGAATGAAAATATATGAGGGGTAGGCAGGAATCTGGGGGTCAATGTGTCCAGGAGTGACGGATGTATAAATAAATCTCTCCAACTGAGGTGCAAGGAGATGGGCCGAGAGAATTCGGCTGGAGAGTTCAAAAGGTCTCCCTCAACCAGTCTCTCCCGATCCAGCCCGCCACTTAGCAGATGGGCAAACGTATCCCCCGCCAAGACTTAGACCAATCTCACCCGGTACCCCTGGTAAGTTACCAAACATAGCGAACCATTTGGGGTGATCTACGGCAGGGCATTTTAGAAAACGCTAAATTAATATCTTGTGTTATTACGCTTACATAAGTAATATATATAATTAAATGTGTATTTACCTGTCCCCTCTTACATTATTTTACAAAAATTGAGTACGAAATAACGAAAAATAATCAATGTTAGCATAATTCCTACTGTTCTTGTGCACAATTTATGTAGCATATTTCACTACATGATTATTGCTCCACAAAATTATTTTGTGTATCACATGTACGTATAGATATATATTGTAAATAAAAGAGCTAGAAACCGATGTAAACAGCTACAACCAGCTTAACTTTACATTTACATGAACTAACCTATGTGTACCCAGTAAATTTAATCAATGTTTTTTCTACCACGGTCGCCGAAAAAACCTTTTTTGATTTTGGGGTTGACCAAAAAGGTTGCAGATAGTTAAATTAAAAGACTAGCACTTATTGTACTGGGAGTAAAATATATTTGTTTTATATTGCCCAAACTTATTTATTTATTTATTTATATATAATTTGTACATGTATTTATAACAATTACAAGTATATAGCCTAAGACGTTATAATTGTACCATTTATGCAGTATATATGCAATGACAAAAATCTTACAAATGTGCTATAGGACACAAAAAATAAATCTATTTTTAAACGACTTCAAAAAGGAGGAGGTTCTCATTTTATCCACCGCATTCAAAAAGCACGTAGCTCTCCCCAAAGGTGAGTTCATAAATAAATTAGTGCGGCTTGCTCTACTATATAGGAGGTTGTGATGACGTCCTCGAGAGTGAGACTCTGGTACAAAAAAAGTTAATTGGGCCAGTATCTCATTATTAGATAAGTGACCGTTCATTAGTTGAAAAAAATATTTAAGCAAAGCAATACCTCTACGTGTCTCTAGGGAGTGGTAATTGGTCATGCCTAATATATAAATCTATTTAATATATAATATATAAATATATATATATATCTAATATATACTTGTGTGTATCTCCACCACAAGTAGTTTCAAAGAAACACGCTCAACGGTAATAACATATAAAATGTGAATACTTCACTTAAGTAATCCTACCCTTTGAAATTGTCAAACTTTGCTTAATCTGTGTCCGTAATAACCCCTAATGAACTTTATGCATAGTTTATGGAGCCTCAAATGTCACAATTCCTTCCTGTTCGACTTCATTAGAAGCTTTGATGAAATTCATGAAATAATAACGCTGAATTCTCGGGAAGCCTCTGCGCATAGCTTCTCTTGATGCGATGTTATAAAGCTGTTTCGGGAATGTAAACATTAAATTAGTATATTAATAGAAGTTTTGCTATCAAAACGTTATATTTTGGGGACATCTTGTGGGGAAGAAAAAAAGAAAAAAAGCACTTTCATTTAAAATCATATTTGTTTTTTCCTGATTACTTAAAATGGAAGAATATTTTCTGTTTTTCTTATCTATATCCAAGCAATAAATAAATCATCTCTGTACACATAATGTATGTACGCATTTATTTCATGTCATAATTACTTTACTTTGTACAGTTTCAAAAGCGTTGTCTTAAAATGTGATCTTACAATATGCTGTTTGTGATGCAATTTTTAGTACTTGAACAAAATATGTCCGAAGGTAAAGGTAGGATATTTGTTTTTTTAGATTAATTATTTGACGACCTCTTGACTACAGATCTGTAGTTTTCGCGTTTAAATCCTTGAGTACATAAGCAAGTTTTAATTTCTATATCTTGGGCATATTCTTGTATTTCAGAGTACGTAATTGCAAGATGCCCTTCAACTTAAAAAGGTATGAATTTCCCTACCATTCTGTTTCTTTTAATATTATCCCGTATTGGGAAAAGTATGTTGACAACCACTCTTTTTCACCGAGTTGGTAATATTGAAGGCCGAACTGGGCTCTGCCACTTACCGAAGCGGCACACCCCATACAATTGTGAAAAGTGAATTCATTGAAGGAAAACGTATTTTTTATCAGTTTTTCTATCTGTATCTTAATAAAATACGTGAAAACACAGTTCTTTACACTATTATATCAAAACGATGGATTATTAGAAAAGATGATGTATCGGATAAAGAAGCTAATTCCTAAAACATGATTACTGTAAATGATTTTTATTGTACGTATGTAATAACTTCGTAACCACTCATAATGGAGTTAATTAATCAATAAAAGAACGGAACCTGAAAGAACCAGATATCCATGGCAACCGAGAATTCTTGCGTTGACCCAGAAACTGCAGGGATAGAAAGATGTGGTAGGAAAAAATCCTTACACTACAGTTCGTTCTTTCGGAGTCCCAGCTTGCACGTGGGAACAGACTACGAATTATACTAGTATTTCGCGTAATATTGATTATTCCGATTGACAGCTACTTGCTCTGGTGGAATAAAAAGGCACTATCAAACACGACTACAATCTTGATAGGGTTGACCGAACACGAAAAGCATGAACAAATTCACAGAGAGACGATTATCAAAGTGATTGAGTCAAAACAGGACTTTGCTACCCTCAGACAAAAAATTATCCACTATCTATTCACGGCAAAAAATTATCCACTATCTATTCACGGCAAAAAATTATCCACTATCTATCCTCATGAAATCATAATGGCATGGTCAAAAAACACATCATCAAAAATTCATATTATATGCGATTCATATTATGTGCAATTCAATCGACTGGACATCAAGTGGTTTCCATTAATTTTCATATTTTCATGACAGATATGAGCACTGACGTCTTTAAAAAATTATATTACGATTTCCTTTGACAACTTTGACATATAAAATATGGTAGGCGTTTATTATTTGACACATATTAATTGCCCAAAACGCCATTGGGCATTTAGGAATGCATTATTGTCGTCTCGTTTCTTTGTGATTAATGGCTCGATTCAATTTGGCTTTGCGTTATACGATGTTAAAAATTTAATTCTCTGGATGTTTTTTTAGATGTTTTACGCTGCCGCATATTATTTTAATTAATAAGTATAAAAGGAAGAGAGATAAAAGCAGCGATTATATTTAATTGCTTCGTGCAGCCATACATTTTATTATTCCCATTTATTTCGTGGAATCCTGAAGAAATGACCTTTCAGAAGTTTGAATTGTGTCTCTATTTGTGTCTCTTATGTCTCTTGTATCTCTTGTGTCTCTTGTGTCTCTTGTGTCTCTTGTGTCTCTTGTGTCTCTTGTGTCTCTTGTGTCTCTTGTGTCTCTTGTGTCTCTTGTGTCTCTTGTGACTCTCGTGTCTCTTGTGTCTCTCGTGTCTCTCGTGTCTCTCGTATCTCTCGTATCTCTCGTATCTCTCGTGTCTCTCGTGTCTCTCGTGTCTCTTGTATCTCTTGTGTCTCTTGTGTCTCTTGTGTCGCTTGTGTCTCTTGTGTCTCTTTTATCTCTTTTGTCTCTTCTGTATCTTGTGTCCCTTGTGACTTTTGTGTTTCTTGTGTCTCTTTTGTCTCTTGCCTCTTTTTCTATTATTTATCATTTGAGTAAATTTTTGAATAATTTTATAATTTCCTATTTTTATTTATTTTGTTTTTTTTTGTGTATTTATTTAGATGTATGCAAATACTTAATTTTTCTGTTTAGATTTTTGTAATTGTTTTTACCAATTTTTTAATTAACTGCGTTTCATATCTGAATTTGTGTTCACATAAGTGAGAACATCCGTAAAAACCCTATATAAATAAAATAAGTATAAAATTTTGTTATCAGGTTTTATACCGTTTCCCGATTCATTGTGAATATAGTGTGAAATACAATCCCCTACATTGATAAGCTTTTACTGAAATTGGTATGATTTATTGGTTCCATGACAGTTCATCCTGCGACAATTCATCCGGCGACAGTTCATCCTGCGACAGTTCATCCGGCCGACAGTTCATCCTGCCGACAGTTCATCCTGCCGACAGTTCATCCCGCCGACAATTCATCTGGCGACAATTCATCCTGACAATTCAACCTAACCTAACCTATAAGTATAACCTATAAGTATAAGTATGTCGTATTTTGTTATTCACGCATGCTTCTTCGGAGAGTCGAAATAATTATTGTTAGTAAAAATATTTTTACAGCGGATTTCCACTCAAGATGCCTTCAGATATAAGTATATCGATTTTGGTTGTACGGCCGTATATCCTCTTTGCATGAAGATTTTTATTAAGTAAAAGCATTTGCTTTTACTTAATAAAAATCTTCTAAATGATCAGGCAGGATGAATTGTCGCCGGATGAATTGTCCGCGGGATGAACTGTCGGCAGGATGAACTGTCGGCAGGATGAACTGTCGGCCGGATGAACTGTCGCAGGATGAACTGTCGCCGGATGAATTGTCGCAGGACGAATTGTCGGGTCACCGATTTATTTTATTGTTCACAGGTATGAAAGTCGAATATTTTAATTATATTTTGTGGATATACGCATGATGTTTCAAATAGTATTTTTTTGTTTAAAATAATACGGTAGTCTATTTTGCATTTAAAATGCTACTTTGTATATGAACCGGTATTGAAAATTCAAAAGTATAACACGTGTATATTATCCTTCAAATGCGATATGTCAGCTCCACAAAGACGTAAACGGAGAAAGCGAAGGAAGGCTCAGGGAAGGTCACTATAAAAGGAAATCTTCCGAATCTCTTATTTATACGAAGTTCTACCCTTTTCCGGAGTAGGTAGGTATATGGTCCGGAGGCGTTAGCCTTTTTATTAAAGCCCCCTGTGGGAATATGGATAAAGTATAGTCGAGGCATCAAAAATATATGTGTTTGATTCAAACACTTCGTTCATTGCTCCCGCGATAAAAAAAACTACTTTGAAATAACGAACGTTTTGGTGTTATTCCCATGTGACTGAATTTTTACATTGATCATTGTTTTAACAATTGAGCGTTTTTTTACGAATATTATCAGAAAATTTAGTGTGACGGAAGTTTAGCTTTTTGTTTCAGCCAGTTTCGGCCAACAAACGAATTTCGACCGCTTTTTTGATGGTGAAAAATTAGCCGAAGCCGAAACCCGCATTTGTTATGTGTTTGGTTTAAATTCGGAATCACATTTGGATTTATGCATCTCAAGAATACCTTAAAAATATTTTAAAATACGCTGTTGGACAAGAGTTATCTTAGTTAAAAGTTTAAAGAGTAATCAGTTTTGAAATCAGTAATCAGAACAGATTCTAGGATATTTGAGATCATTTTTGTAAATCAACCGTATTACCATCATAAAATAATACATTTATATTGTATTAAAAACTATTTAGAAAAGGCATTAAGACTTGATTTTTGTGTCCGTCGATTTAGATTGATTTAAAAATGAATCGCCTAAATGTATGTACGCGCATAACTTTCGAACGACTGCTCCAAATTGGATAATTCTTTTTTTTCTGTGTTTGTTATTATCAGGACAAGGTTTATATGGTGAGCTTTGGCATTATGAAATTTGTATAAAAAATTGCTATTGGTGGAAGGTGAGCTGTTTGAAAACAGAATTTATGGAATGCGGGAGGGGGGAAGGGGGAGGGGAAATCGGGTAGGTGGTTTGCGGAAGGGGGAGGGGGAAATAAGGGAGGGGGGAGGGGAACCTGGGAGGGGGAAGGGGGACCTGGGAGGGGTACGGGAACTCGGGAGAGGGGTTCGCGGGACGGGGAAGGGGGGAGTGGAGTGGGGGGAGGAAAGGTGGAGGAGACGGAGTGGGAACGCGAGAGGGGAAGGGGACGCAGGAGAAAACGGGAGGCGGAAGGGGAATGGCTCGAATGGGAAAGGACGCGCAGGGTGAAACAATTTCTTTATTAAATGGCATAGCAACGCATGCCGGGTACCAGCTAGGTTTTAATGAAATGCAAAATATCTAAACTACGCTGTATTTATTGATCTCAAAAACAGTAAAAAATGCGGAAACGAAACTTTAAACAGCTCCACTGCAAATCACAAAATCACAAATCCGACTTTGTTCTTCAGGACTGTCGATTTATTTCATCATTATTCCGCGAAGCTTGTTTAAAAAAAATATATAACATAGGTTTCAATATTTTCTATCTTAATTTGAATAGATCAGGGTACTCCTAACTGTAAATAAAAAATTCAAACAATGGGAATACTTTGCACGCATGAAAAATCACTGACTCGAAGGCTTTGTAAATGCGTAGGTATTTGCCCAATTTCTTCAAACATAGGATATAGATGGAAGAAGGTAGTTGCCTCCCCGGAGGCTTTTATCTCTTCTATTCGTGCTTTTTACCCACCCACTGCATAACGTTAAAGAAGGGTATAGTGTTTTCATCATATTTCTGAAACATCGCACAGAACGCAAGATTGCCGAAAGGAGAAATATTAAAAGGCAGTGAAAGTAAGAGTGGATTTTGAATTCACGACTGTCAGTCTTCTAAAATAAGACAAGAAAATAAATAAAATTCTCACGGTGCCTGAATATTATTTTAAATCAAAAATGAAAAGTTTAATAATTAAGTAATTACCGTAATTATCATAAAATGAATAGAAATTCTGATATAACAACATTATTTCGGAATTATATTACGGAAATTTGTGCAGTGATTTATCCAGTGATCCCTCAGTGCCGTAATATCGATTCCCATAATGGCGTATAATAATAATGCGATAAATCAGTTCTTTAATTCAATATCAATTCTAAATTCAAACGCAGTTTCGCATAAAATGTATGGTGAACGGAGAACTCCTTTGAAAAGCCATTAAAAGTGATAAAAAATGGTTAAATAGGTTGTGTTAGGTTATGGCTATGGGCTATTTTAAAATTATTTTTTTCGTAGCTTTTAATGTGACTTCTCAAAGAGGTGTTCAGTTGATTCTGGGTTGGCATAGAAAATCTACGATGTTATATTTAATTTTATTTTGTGGATATTAACTAACATTTTTTTCCGCCATATTAAAAAAAAGGAATATTTCTTGACAGTCTTTCGCTGAAACCTGAGGTTTTTCATATCTTACTGGTAAATCAAAGAAAAACGGGTTCATATTTTTCACAACGGTCTTTATTTTCTATATTATTTGTAAAGAAGTCGAATAGTTTTATTTTAATCAACTTCTTGATCTAAAGATGAACATATAATGCTCTAAAGATGAACATATAATGCTATAGATATGCCTAAAATATCGTACAAGATAGTAGTAATCACCGTTAATAAATAATTTAATTTTTAACCTACCAGCAAAGCTTAGGAATGGTCCAGGAACCATTAACATTTGAACGTTTCGTGTAATGTTCAAGCTAACATGGCTAAAATTGAAATTTTCAAACAAGTAGATTTCTTGGGTGACAAAATTGCACTATGCAAACTGCTGGTCCTTGGCGGAATTTCCGGGGTCTAATGGGTGGTTCTTAGATTTATCCAGCACCTCGGAGTTTTCTTGCAACTTTCCGTGCCACTCGAATAGCACCTTAAAAGCACTTAGCGTCGCTTTAATTAGTCGATTAATACCGGGGATATGCAAGTGAATGCTTCCCCCCTTACAGAGCACTTACATAGCGTGTTTTTTTAATGCTACCAACCGATGTTCACCTATTTGTTTAAACCACTTGAGTTTTTACATAATTAAGAAAGCTAGGGGCGTTCGTTTTATTACCAATTAAGAGATTAATTGTTTTCTAAAACTCTTTATCATACTTTAACGACAATGTTAACCTCTAATAACGTTGAAATAATGTATGAAAATTGATTCCAGGAAAACTTCAAAACTGCGTTTTACAAGGTCAAAGTTTTAATGACATTAATCAGAGTTATGAATTAATGATACATCATGTGCTTTGGTTTGAAAATTTGATGGCTTAGAAAATTTTTAGATGATTTAATAAAATACATACAAGTAGAACACATCTTGGCCGTTAAAATTGTATCCCAGAAAAAAATTTGCACCAGGATAAATATAATATACGGCTTTAAAGTTGGAAATATCCCACCCACGAAACCCGGTTATGATTTTATTGTATAATCTGGAAAATTAAGTAGTTTTTGAAGAAGATCGCAAAACATTGAAATATTTGTGTCAGAACATCGCAAAATAAAATTAAACGCGCTTTGGGGAGATGTTTTTTTTTGGCACACATGTCAAAATAGGCGGCTGGTGATTATCTTATCGTCATAGACGTGTTATTGTTTATTAAAATTTAAAATGTTATTTGAAATTTTACACCGGTTAAAAATGTTTCACGACGACGTAGTACATCGCCTTTCATTGCGTTTGTTCTTGGTGCCATGTGCCTTCGAATTTCAAAGATAAATCTAATATATAAAATTCTCGTGTCACGGTGTTTGTTACCATACTCCTAATTCAGCTAATAAGTTGACAACAGTTTTTGATTCTGAGGCGGTACGAAGTTCGCCGGATCAGCTAGTAACTCATAAAAATACCTTTTTACTCGAATCTTGTAAAAATGAATATTACAAAAAAAACTTATACACAAAAAATTGCAGAAAATAATTTCTCAACTTTTTATTTTTTATTTTTATTTTTTTTTTATTTATTTATTTAATTACGATAACAATATGTAATACAATATAAGATATGGATAGTCCCACAAAGCTGTGACAGATCAGCTTGTCTGTAGGTTCTACCATTAAATATTATTACATAACACACATTAGCCTAGGTTACAATATTAATACCTAATATAAGATTTAGGATAGATAAATGTGTTGTTCATTTATTAACCACTTTTTTGTCAGTTTATGGCAGGGTCCCTCATTATTTTTTAAATTAATGTTTTGATTTAATATGTTGTAAATAAAGGGAATCATATATTCGAGCGTTCTGCTACCATACTTATTTGATATTCGTGGTATTTTTAGGCCTTTGTTTTCAGTAAATCTTGTTGTGTGACTATGCACCAATACATTTTTATACGTGCTTTCTCCCGAATTATCCATAATTATAATGTACCAGAGAAGCCCTTTAATTGGAAGTAGGCCCTCAGACCCATACAGTAATTTTAAGTTGTTTTTTTGTTTATAAATGCTAGGTTTAACAATTTTTTAATTATAGCAGTTTGTAAATTTTTAATGTATTTAATATTAATTTTACTCGAGTGTCCCCAAGTTCGAATTCCGTATCTAAGTATGGATTCGACCATAGAATGGTATATAAGTTTGAGAGTGCATCGAGGCAACACAAATTTTAATTTATAAAAATTACTCGCCAAACATCGGAGCTGGTTACAAATTTTGATCACTTGTTTATCCCATTTAAAGTTATTATCATATTATTATCATACTCATCCTTATAATAAAAGTACTCCCAGAAAAGCAGTAATTACAATGAATTTTCTTCCAATTATTTCGCAAAACACGTTCCACTGATAAAAAATACCCATTAAATTTTTACAAGTACTTTATTACATCTAAAGAAGAGATTTTCAATGATTTCTTATACACTTTTTTTCTCAATAACTGGTTTTCAATGGCCCAGAACTAATTAAACGATCCTGTTTCTAATAAATTGGTTCAATTAAGAATTAATTGAAACCATCATTGCTCAATTCCTGAATTACCTTAATTTTAGTTTAACGTTTCAGGATTCTCGTTCTACTTCGTTTAAGCCTTGAAAATTATCTTTTTACAAGGCGATTAACGAGAGACATAAGTAAGGGTGGAAGACGAGAATATTTAAAGTAGGAAATTTGTGATAAGGGTTGAAACATGAGAAATGCTGAATTAATCTCCTGGTACCTTTAGAATTATTATTATCTGTCGACGGTTTACAGTTTTCGGCAACATAATTAAACTTTACAATGCGGTCACCGTTATTTTGAACCAACTCTCTACGGTATTTTGAAATTCTAAGGTAATTAATTGTTATGGAATTTTCAAACGATAATATCAGCAGATTTGGTAAGTATAAGTAAACAATATAGTGGTAAGTAATATTGGTAAGACTATATTTTTCTTTAGGTTTTTTTTTTTTTTTTTTTTTTTTTTTTTTTTATTGAAAGAACAGATATACATATTAAAATCAACAAACAAGTCCTGCTAAGCCAATTCAATTGGCTTGTCAACAGGTGCTTATATTTTAGTTACATATAGATTATTTACATTTAAAATTTACATCTTATATCTACAGATTCAACATACATATCAATATACATATCAATTATCAATACAAATATTTTTTTTCCGATAGCCAATTTTTCACCATATATTCAACCTTATTCATAGAATTACATTGCTTTATAGTGTCAGGTAATAAATTAAATATCTTCGGTATGATGTATTCAAACGTTCTCTGTCCGTACTTATTGTTAAATTTCGGAACTATTAACCCGTCGTTGCGCGTGAATCTAGTGCTGTATTTATGTTCTAATTTCTCTTTATGCTGCGGGGTAAATATATGCTGAATTATAATTTTGTGCCATAGTATTGCTTTCACTGGTAAAATTTTGGCATTCTGAAACAGCAACGGTGTATCATGTCTCTGTTTGAAAATATTAGGGACGACTAATAATTTTACAATTGCGTATTGTACAACTTGTACTTGTTTCAGATTGGTTATAGAAGTATTTCCCCATATTGTTAATCCATATCTTATAATAGATTCTGCCAGTGACATATAAATTATTTTAAGTGTTTCAATTGAAAGAAAAAATTTTAATGTGTACATTTTGCCAGCAATTGATCTGAGTCTTTTACAGGTTTTTTTAATATGTTTGTCCCATTTAAAAAAACAATCTACTGTAACACCAAGATACACGTATTCCGTAACTAATTCTAAGCTATCACATTTACAATTAGTTGGAATATTTTTATGGATGCAATTAAAATCGTGAGAAATAATATTAGGATTAAATAGAAATTTGGCATTAGGTGATCTTATATGCATTACTTTGGTTTTTTTAGCATTTATTAATAATCCTGCATCATGTGACCATTTACAAAGTTGATTAAAGTCAATTTGCATGAGTTCAATTGCAATTTTTAGATCTTTATGTGATATGACCAATGCCGTATCATCTGCGAATACAAAATGTTTAACAAAAGAGAAAAGTTTTTTCATTATAGTTACATAAATTATATATAGTGTAGGCCCCAATATGGAACCTTGTGGAACTCCTGCAGAAACATTTTTTGTTTTACTAAAAGTATTATTTATTTTGGTACATATTTTTCTATCTCTAAGATAATCTTTAAATAAATTTAACACATTTCCTCTTATTCCAATTTTTTCTAGAGTTTTCAGAAGTTTTTTAGAGTTAATTGTGTCAAAAGCTTTAGAGTTATCGATAAATAAAACAATAACATGTAATTTATTATTTAATTGATTATTTATATAATTGGAAAAATCTTGCAGTAGTTTTTCAGTGTTTTTTTTTCTTTGGAAGCCGTATTGATTTGGATCTATGATAGTGAATTTTTCAATATAATTATTTAATTTATTTGATATAAATTTTTCGAGAATTTTTTCTAATGCTGGTAGTATACTAATAGGCCTATAATTTCCTAGTTCAATGTGTTTTCCACCTTTAAATATTGGTCTTGTAATGCTACATTTAAATTCTTGTGGAATTTTTGCTTGCTTTATTATCATATTGATTAAATGAGTAATTATTGGCCCAAGAGTTTTTACATTTCTTTTTAAATCAAACATTCTTATATTGTCAATACCTGTGCTTTTAGAGTTTTTCATTTTTTTAACAATGTTTTCAATATCAGTTATAGTAGCTCTTGGTATATATAAACTATGAGGTAGTTCTTCGAGTACTATATTAGTAGCTTTGTGATTGCATTTATGTAACATGTTGCTGATGCTATCCGAGAAGTAATTCACAAAATCATTTGACACAGAATCCTCAGTTCTATCTTTTAACATATATCGTGTTATAGTTTCATCACAATCGTTTTTGGGTTTACGTCCTAAAATATTATTTATCTCGTCCCAGGTTTTTTTTGTATCATTAAAACAGTTTTTAAATTTATTGTTATAGTAGTTAGTTTTATCTTTATTTATAAGTTTATTGACAAGGTTTCGTGTTTTTTTGTATTCTGTTTCAAATGTTTTGTTTGTTGGTGTACTTTTCCATTTTTTATAAAGTTTATCTCTTTTATTTATATGACATAATAATTCACTGCTTACCCATTCATTTATTGCAAAAGGTCGTGTTTTCGGTTTTTGCACTATCGTTTTAGAACTACTCTTGTAAAATTTGTCAAATAAAGATTTTATTTTTTCATATAATGAAATACAATTCCTCTCCTCTATAAGTTTACTCCAGTTATAATCTTTGATATATCGATCAATAGCCTTTTGTGAGATGATTTGAATATACTTATTTGCAAAGTCTACCTGACGTTTATGAGATTTTATATTAATAGCAGTGATAAAATGATCGGCAATATTATTTTCAGAGACGCAAGCAGTTATTTTCTTGCCTCTAAATTTGGCAAATATATGGTCAATACACGTGCGAGTAATTTGTCCATTTAATACAGCTTCTCTGGTTACTACATTAATGCATTTTGTTAAATAATGGTTAGTTAGTAAGTTTTCATATGAAGTTATGATATAATCATGGTCATTAAGCAAATTTAGATTTATATCTCCAAGTAAGATAATATTTTCCTTATTATTAATTGTATCAAGATATGATGATAATTCCGTTAAAAATGAAGATTTACTGAAATTAGGAGGTCTATAGATAGCTATTATATTAACTTTAGTTTTGTCCTGGAGTATGAGCTTTCCTGTTATATTTTCAAAATGTAGAGATTGGAACGATTTTGGCCTAAATTCAAATTTATTTCTTATAAATAATATAATCCCTCCTCCTGACTTATCAGTCCTACAGTAGTTATATGCATTATATCCGGGAATATTGTACAAACACGTACTTTCAATTTCAATAGATGTTTCACATAGCATTATAATATCAATATGCTTCAAACAATTAAGTAGATATATATGCAGTATATTCCAATATTTTTGTATAGATCTTATATTTAATTGAATACAAACAAGATTATCAGACGCATTTGGGTTTTCTTTTTTTATCCAATCTTCTAAATTATTTACTGTACTACATTCTATTTCGTTATCATTATCTATATACGAGAAATTATTCTGAGCCATTGAATTCGTAGTTAAATTTTATGCAATACAATAAGATTGTGATACGAAGTTTTGTTGATTTTACATATTGAAATATTTCTATAAGAAATAAGTCTATATTATAATGCAGTATAAGCTTCAATTTAATACTTGATATAATTACATACATTTTTTTTGTAAAACCCGTATTTATACTTAGCGTAATACGGCAATAAATAGTTATTATACAAGTTAATATTATGATAAAGCATTTGTTTTTATCAAAGACATCACAATTCTTTTTCTTAAAGTAAAAGCCCTTAGTATAATATAATGATACAAAATAGTTTTCCATGCTTTTAACATGAAATAATATTACAAATATTTGATTTTTAGATAAAACAATAAAATTTAATATTTTTGTTAGGTTGATTTTATCCCATACATAAAAAATATATTTAACACATATTTTTATTATCTGTCCAGTAAACATGAAAAGAGAGCAATATAAAATAACTCCATTTATGAAACCTAAACTATAATTAATATCTTTTGTAGGTTTCAGCCCGTAAAAATAAATTATTTTCTTGTTTTGTTTAAAAAGAGAAGTATTTTGAGTAAAGATTAAAGAATTTAATGTTAAATATTTAACAATATAAAAGTGATTGTTTCTAGAGCTAATTGGTACAAGTACTTTTTGATAAAGACTTAATAAATATAAAATAAACTGTATGTTCACATCTAGTGTTATTTCAGAATATTTATAATATTTAAAAAAAAATTTAAAAGCTGTTGTTATATTTATGAATGTGAAATATAGTACATAATGAATATATGCATGTTTAAGTAAACAATAAAATGTTTTTGAAAGTGTCGTTATGATATTACTGTTCAAAAAATAATGTAATATAATAATTTTATTTTTTTTAGTTATTTGGCGATCTTTTATAATTTTTATAACAATATTTATGTAATAAAGTGAATTTTTAATAACAGAATATGACGACGTTTGGAAATCTAATGTCTTTATACAATGATTATTTTCTGTAAAATAGTATAAAAATAGAAATGTGTAATGTTTAGTAATAATAACGTAAATAATTGTATTTATTGAAATGTAGCAAATTCTACGAGAAAACTTCATATGTATTATAATAGCACTGTATCTACTTTGAGGCAGGTTTAATGTTATTTCTAGTCAATATTCTATTTTTTCTTTTGCTAAAATGCTCATTTTTTTATACACATTGCATTTCGTATTGTCGTTTGCAGAATGCCTGATGTCAATATTCCAGTTCATTTTTTTATTTTTGCTATCACAGTTTTTACATTTAGGTTCTTTGTCTTTGTTAACACAATCTTTGTAGGAATGATCACCAGCGCAGTGTGTACACGACGGTTTGTCCTTTTCTTTATGAAGACACCTGACAGAAGTATGTCCAAAGCCCAAGCAGTGAAAGCACTGAACCACAGCGCGGGCATCCTCTACTTGTATTCTCTGGTACCCCAAATAGATTTTACCGGTAGAAACTAACCATCTTCTTATTTTAGTACTAACTTCTATTATGTAGTTAGATGTGTTGTTATATTTATTTTTCAAGATCTTTTTTAACGTCATCTCAATTTCTGGTTTATCTATCATTACAGCCTTGATATCTTCATTCTGTTCGATAATATCTTGTAAAATATCATCCTTATTATAGTCATTAGTAATGCCCTTAAGGATTACAGTTGGTCTTTTCTTTTTAATTTCTGTAGCACTAATGTCTTTGCACTCTTCCCCAATAGCTTTCCTCATTTTTTCCGCATCATACTTTGTTGGACATTTTATGAGTATTCTATTGTTAGAAATCGTATTAACTCCAATCACTTTTGCACCAATCTTACTTAAACTAATTTTCTTGGTGATTTTATTTTGAATCTTTTCTGAAGATTCTTCAGCATTGTTGGACGAAACTATTAATTTGTAATCACTTTTCAATATTTTATTTTGATTTTCAGCTACTTTCCCGTATCCAAATGTTGGTTCAATTATTTTTTCTTTTGCTTCAGACAATTGAATAGTTAAATGTCCCATCCAGTTTAATATAGCACTTGTTTTCGTTGTAATTAGGTGAATTTGTTCCTTGTTAAATTTATAAACTTTATCTTGAACACAATTGAGCAAATCATCAATTGCCTCCTTCGCAGAATCCATAAATTGATGTGGGTTCATTTTTTTATAAGTTATCGCCTTCTCTGTATTAATTATAAAAATGAACGCGAAAAAAAAAAATTATTTATTTTTTTCCGAACCGAGGATTGAACCCGTTCTCTTCTCAGCGGCTGGCTTTGACAGTTTAGTGAGTGACACTAACCGCTAGACCAATTCCTGGATGTCGGCCGGCGAGATTTAATAGGTTTATTAAGGTTATAAATAATAGTTATCAATTAATTGAAATTTGTATTTTTAGTTGTTTTTAACTCACTTCTCAAGTAAAGAAAAAAACACCGTTTTTATTGAGGTTCTAGATTTTAGGATACACTATATATTTCGTTGTTTTTCACTGTTATTATTTATTTACTTCACTAAATCGTTGTATGTTATTGACTTTTTTTTTCACAAACTATGAAATAGAGCACTGAGTCGCTTTTTTGAAGTTTTAAAACGCACAGACAACGCACAATCGCGTAATCAATATATTCTGCACTTTTTATTGCTTAAATATAGCTTTATTTGTGTTTATTTCTTTAAATTCGTATGAGCAAATATGACACGTCTAATCCGTAGGTAGATGTAGCGTATTCATATCACATATCACTTCGGGGTCAACGGTTTAGCAATGTGGGTTATGTTTAGATATTTTTTCCAGAGGGTTTGACAGTTTACAGGCCTTGCCACGTCTGCAAACTGGATGCAAGTATTATAGAGGTTTTTAAGCAATAAATTTTGATTAACGCGAGTCAAATATATTTACCTTGAGACTTTGTGTTACAATAAAATAGCACAGATTTAACAATTATCTCGTTTAGAGGAAAAGCAGGCGGACGGAACGAACGTTGAAACCGGAATAAGTTTGCAACGTCATGCACTAGACCGGAGAGCGGTGCCCGGTGATACCAGTCTATAAAATCGAATTTGAATAATCTTTTTTAAGGTTGTCCGTTGCTCGGCTACAGTACACTGTAAGGGAGATTTAATAATACAATAATTTTTATTGTATTATTAAAGCCATGGAGCGTAAATACATTAATACAAGTAATGATATAATATTAAAAAAAAAAGATAGTGGTATAATGAAAAAAAAAACATTTTTCCAAAAATGTGTATGTGCGTTAAATAGCAACAATCGCAATTACAGCGTTTATTAAATAACGTCAGTAGCAGCCTGGCATCCCCAGTCATGGGTTCGGTTCCAAGGCAACAATATTTATAATTTTGGAGGCAGGTATGGGTACCGCTGCCCCGGGAACCATTTAATGGATGATACACACTTCTGTCATAGGTCACCCCAAGTGGTTCGCTACATTTGGCGACTTAGCAGGGGTGCCCGGGTGCGTGGGGTGAGGTTATCCGGGTCTTGGAGGCAAATGCGTCTGCCCATCAACCGAGTGGCGGGTCCGATCGGGAAAGACTGGTTGAATTAGACATTTGACTTCTCCAGCAGGACTCTAGCGGTGGGAGGGATGGATTCATTTGTCCGTCACTCTTGGTCACACTGACTCCTAGATTCCTAGTCACCCCTCATACCCTTTTCCTTCCCAGAACTTGCTCTCGGTCCTTTCCTAACAAGGTCCTCCACGCAGCATCCCCAAAGATTATATTGGCCCGGTGGGGAATTATTTTCCTCATGGCCTCTTGCCTGAAGATAATGTTAAAAAAATTCTAACTGATTTCTCCATCATTTCACAAGTTACATTTTCTGCTTATAATGAAGGTTATCACCTCCTTAGGCGTTTTGAAATATTGTTAGATTATTCGTAATCCGTAATTTTTAGTACTTTTTTATTAAATAAAAAAATACATTTTTTTAAATTGAAATTTTTTTTATTTTTTTGGTACAGTACATACAATAGATACATAAATATAGTGAAAGTATATAAAAAATAAAAAAAATGTATTTACGATATAAGTCTTGCATACATGAACTGTAGAGCCCCTAAACTATTGATTCAAGGAAAACTCGGGAACTGTGAAATCTGTCATGCAATTTGCATAGCTATAATGTCTGTGAGTTTCTAGCACAATGCTACTATTTCTTTAATCTCGGATCGTCAATTTCTTGATATTATATGAACCTGTTTATTAAAACCGAGGAGTTTTGAAATCGCGTACAAATCTGGTAATTAAAATTTTGTACATTTTCAGTTCCCGGCATGCGTTGCTATTCCACTTAATGAAAAAAATGTTTCTCCCTGTGTGACACTTCCCATTCGTCCTGTTCCTCTTCGGCCTCCACTACCTCTCCCGCGTCCCCTTCCCCTCTCACGTTCCCGCTCCGCCTTCCCCGCCTTTCCTCTCCCCCCTCCGCCCTCGCGCATTCCATTCAGTTCCGGTACATTCAGTTTTCGAACAGGTCGCGTGCCACCAATTGCAATTTTTTTATACAAATAGGGTTCAGTATGTCCTAGTCATCCGCCTCCAAGACCTAGACAAACCTCACCCCATGAACCCGGGAACCCCTGCTAAATCACCAAACGTAGCGAACCACTTGGGGTGACCTATGACAGAGGTGTTGGTTATCCAATAAAGGTTCCCGGGGCGGCGGTACTCATTCCCGCCTCCCAAACTAATCCATAGTAACCTAAACAAATAACAAAATGACAGCGCACGTCAAACAATTACTTAGCAACGCTTTGCTTTTCGTCTGGAAAATAAACGTATAATAAATAATTTTATAAATTGTAAAATAATTTTTTAAATCCATTCAGTAGTTTTTGCGTGAAAGAGTGACAAACACCCATCTATACAAAATTTCGCCTTTATAATATGATTAGGATTATATACATACACTCGTACGATACTTTGATCATAAAACAGTGGAATATTTTTGATATATTGGGGTTTGTTTTTTATCATCGTCCAAGCTTCAATATATTTCGATCCGTGCAGAAGATAGTTCTTGTTGTAAGTCTCCCATCCGTAAAGTAACCTATCACCTTTAATTCTCCCCCTCAAACTAGCATTAAAATACAACCCTCTCCGCTGAGGATGATCAAAGGCGCTGGAAGAGTGCTATTGTTTCCTTTTCTACCCTTATAAAACAAGGGAATGGAGTAAAAGCCTCTATTGGTACCGGCCCCGCATCTGCAGTAATCGCTTGGAAAATCTTCACAATTTTACGACGCTCGTTATTTTTGATGAAGCAGACGCTAGTAATAAGTATAAAGTAACCAAACATGAAGAAAAAGCCAATCAGAAGAACCTTGAACATAAAAGCTGATTATAAGGTATGTTTTTTGTTTTACCCATCTGTGTAGGGTAAATAAAACAATGATAGAATTTAAATAGATGATCGAGATGGAACTAGAATATAAAAAAGCACACATTTTTTGATGCTAAATACATTTAAAAAATCACATGAAAACTGTAAAAGATTAGATGTTGTGAGTCTGTGGGTATAGGGAGGGGAAGGAGAAGGATAATAGGGAGGCTGGGAAGTACCAGGGAGTCTATTTTTTTACATTAGCTCCACACAGGAGGCCCTGAGGAAAATCATTTCCCTCAGGTCCTATGTCATATTTGGGGATGCTATGTGGAGGGTCTTTTTAGGGAAAAGAAGGAGAAGAAGTTGTGGGAAGGGAAAGGGTATGGATGGGGGGAAAATGGTTTGATTTTTGGAGAAATAGGGAAAAATTGGAGGGAAGGGGGGAGGAGGAGGGAGGGCGGGGGGGATAGTTGAGGAGGGGGAAAAAAGTCGGGAAAACTTTTGGATGGGGGAAAATACTTTGATTTTTGGAGAAAAAGGGAAAAATTTGGGTGGAGGGGGGAGGAGGGGGGAAGAGGGGGGAAGTTGGGGAGGGGGAAAAAGTGGGAAAAACTTTTTGGATGGTGGAAAATACTTTGATTTTTGGAGAAATAGGGAAAATGTTGGGGGAAGGGGGGAGGAGGGGGGGAGGGGGGTAGGATTCTGGGGGTCAATGTGCCTAGGAGTGACGGACGTATGAACTCAATTCGGCCCGCCATGCAGTAGGTGGGCAAATGCATTGGTCGCCAAGACATAGACAAACCTCACTATATGAATCCGGACACCCCTGCTAAGTCACCAAACGAAGCGAACCATATGGTTCAATTTGGGAGGCGGGAATGGGTACCGCCGACCCGGTAACCTTTATTGGATAACCAACACCTCTGCCATAGGTCACCCCAAGTGGTTCGCTACTTTTGGTGATTTAGCAGGGGTGCCCGGGTTCATGGGGTGAGGTTTGTCTAGGTTTTGGAGGCTGATGACCAGGACACACTGAACCCCAGATTCCTACCCACCCCTAAAACCCTCTTCCTTCCCAGAACTCTCCCCTCCTTCCTTTCCTTAAAAAAAAAACCCTCCACACAGCATCCCCAAAGATGACATAGGCCCTGAGGGAAATTATTTTCCTCAGGGCCTCCTGTGTGGAGCTCACGTAAAAAAAAAAAAAATATGGAATGACCTATGGCAGGGTTGTCGAGAATCCAATAAATGGTACAATCAATATTAATATATTCGAGGTCTGATTTACTTATACGTTTTAATTTGTGCGTACTTGGTTCTCTTTCTTTTATAGCTTTTTTTAAAAAAAATTTATTATTATTTCATAAATGATTAAATGTTACATTTTTGGCCATTTTTGACTACCATACTAGGCTATTGCCCGTGTTGTGGTAGTCATACATGTAATATAATTTTATATAAACAGATAATAAAATATAAGAAGAGAAAAGAAAAAAATAACATATTTAGGGATAAATAAAACTAAAAACAGATAAAAATAAAAGAATTGCAAGTTATCTAAGAAATAAAGAAAATTTAAAGAAGATGAAATAAACATTGGTGAGCATTATTCTTCTCGAAATAAAAATAGAAATAAAATTTGGTAAGTAATCTTCTGCACGAGAGTACATGTTTGTAGTCATTTTTGATATTCGTTCTATGAAAGAAATTGGAAAGAGTGTTAGAGAAAGTAATTTTGTTTGATTTTTTTAAAATGCAATATTAAGTAGTAATTGATTAATTAAATTTGTAATATTTTTTTAATTAATATTAATATTATTTGTTTTTTATTGTAATATTAAGCTCTCATGTGTTGTTTGAAGAAATCTCTTCCCTTTTCAAATATCCAATGATTGATACGGGATTTAAAGATGATGATTTATCTGATGTCATTTTACGATCAAATGATCAAATTAATTGTTTTTCTTTTTTAAATCATTCCCAATATTTCCTTATTCTTATAAGTGTGACATGTGTATGTGTGGTATATTTATACCGTGGATGTTAAGTAAATAAATAAATTAATTCATAAGTTATATCGGGTGCACCGACGTGTACGCACAGCCATTTAAAAAAATTACCAATGAAGGAAAAAAAATCGAATGCGCTCTTATGTTCAAAGATTTTTTTTTTATTTTCAATTTTAAATAAATCTGACTGTGTAATTCACACGCGGTACAAGTGAAACTAGAAAGTCGCTAAATGTAGCATTCTTTTTGGATTTCGTAGGATTCGAACCTCCGTTCGCTCGATGTCTGACTCTCTGGCCGCTGAGGCTTACTTGTCAGGCGCCTTGCCCGCTCCGCTGTCAAAGGCCCGCGCCGAAGCGCGAATTTACCGCATTATATTATAAATAATAAATTTGTGACGCATTTCCGTTTCATCCGAATTTCAAATCACTAACGGGTCTAAAAAGTTTCATTAAAAAATAAAGTTAAACAAAAAAAAATACTGAAAACATTGAAATATGCAAAAACGGCGGTAGATCAATATTTAAAATTCCTGCACTCCCTTTCACTGTTTCTGTTCCATGTCAACAAAATGCTCGCTCCGTTTATTTCATTCGGTTCCGATCGCATCAGTTTAAATTATAGTATTGTTTTGTAAAGAATTTGTAAGAAGGTGTTTGCATATTTTTTATATATTGTTTTATGTGTGGCACTTCCAGCATTTACGGATTTCCTATTTATTGTGTGTTGGCAAGATTGCCAACCCTGGATTTTTTTTAAGTCACTGCGGTTGCCAACCTTGCGATCGAATCACAAAATTCGGAGCAAGATTCGTTCGTGAGTGGCAGGGGGGGTATATTGTCCCCGGTATGTAATTTCTACAGCAATACGACAGTTTTTTTCCCAAATCTCACAATTTCATACTTCACTGTCTTATGTCAAATAAATCACTTTAAAAACTCCGTGAGCAAAAGCTCATTTCGCGTTTTTTGACATTTTTTGCTAGTATCTACTCAAATAATATGATTAAGTTAATCACATTTAAAGAATCACAAGAAATAAAAAGGCAAAATAATAAATCATTATTTTCATTTGAGTTAGTTTATTTTCGTTCTTAGATACATTGCGGTTACCAAACTTGCGATCGAATCACAAAATTCGGAGCTAGATTCATTCGTGAGTGGCAGGGGGGGTATTGTCCCCGGTATGTAATTTCTACAGCAATACGACAGTTTTTTTCCCAAATCTCACAATTTCATACTTCACTGTCTTATGTCAAATAAATCACTTTAAAAACTCCGTGAGTAAAAGCTCATTTCGCGTTTTTTGACATTTTTTACTAGTAGCTACTCAAATAATCTGATTAGTTTAATTTCATTTAAAGAATCACAAGAAATAAAAAGGCTAAATAATAAAACATTATTATTTTATTTGAGCTTAATTTATTTTCGTTCTTAGTAAAGCGGCTTTGGTGCGTTGTTGTACTTGTATATCGCTGTAGGGAAACGATAGGGCAATAAGTTTTAATTACGAAATGTCAGAATTCCGGCTAACAACGTCTGAGACATTAACCACTTACCGTAGATTCTCCAGATACATATTTATGGTTACAAGTTATTCGAGGAAATGTATCAAGGCGGCCGCAAATGTAACGGAAGTAATACTCGCCGAGTAGGCTGTCAAAACTTCTACCAGAATTCCATTCAATTTATTCAAGTTGCTTAGTTATTATTCATCTTTAGGACGAGTGGATTCTGGCCAAAATAATAGGAAATTTACTTCGACCAAAAACAAAAGGATGATTAGAAAGCCTTAAAACGAAATAATTTTAATGTTGTTAACAACGATTGTAGTAATGAATAAAAGGGAATATTTTGCATTATTTAAAATACCTGCCTACTCATTGAAACACTCTTCACCCCGTCCAAATCTATTCGTTGATGATTTATTTAATTATTAAAATTGTTTTCTAAACTCGTTTGTCGCAGTCGTTTCAGTAAAAAAGTTTTGTGAAATTTCTGTGAAAACAACAGTACTTGTAATATACCCTAGTGGGCTTTTACAAAGTTAGATAATAATAGATAGGCAGATACGTAGTACACAATTATAATGATTAAATAAATAGTAAAAAATAAAATTAATTAAAATTAAAATCATACATTTCATTAAAGTAATTATAATGACTTCGTTTTATAACTAATACAGAATCTGCAAATATGTCTACAATATTCCCAAATTTATTGCTAAAACGATGTAATGTATTTATGTGAGCCTCATAGTTCGTTTTAAAATTATCACAGAAGAAGGTAGCACTTTGCCTCGTATTTCTGGTCGGTACGTAAAAATTTATTTTGGCCAGAATTTCAGGGTTGTCAATGCAGTTATTAATGATTTTATTTAATAGTACAAGGTCAGAGATGATCCGCCTATCTGACAGCGTAATTAAGTTGAGTTGTTTCATCAAAAGGACATAGCTAATATTTTGATGCTTTAATTTGTGTATTTTTTTTTTTCATTTCTGTTGTACATATATATATTTTTTCTTTTTTTCTACCACTTTATGTTTTCTTTTATGTTTTAATCTATGTTTATAAATATATATTATAAATTTTAGCGGAAACTTCGCTGGTTAATGCAACCATGTAATATGTTACTCTATTATGAAAATATGTATAACTGTTTGTTTCCTTAATAAACTAAAATAAATAAAAAATAAAATTTTTGAATTGGAATATTCAGCTTAAAGTTAACAAGTCTTAGAAAGTTGAGCTGTACCCTTTCTATATTGTCGTAATGTATTTTATACGATGGAGACCAAATGGGCGAATAATACTCTACCTGGCTTCTTGCTAAAGAAGTGTATAATATTTTCAAACATTATAGTCATTTAAAATCACTTGCTGTTCTGCATATAAAACCAAGCATTTTTATGTGCACATAACTTATATAAGACATAGTACTTTGTTTGTTAGAAAGGGAAAGTACAAATAAATTTACAGACAGATGAAACTACAAGTTGTCGAGTGAAATCGGATTTGTCTAAGCTCAGTATCTATAGAAAAAATAGATTTTTTAATAGGAAACCAAAAAAGTATTTTTATTACAAGGTAAGTAAGAAATCAGACTAAAGAAATCAAGAGAAAATTTATTTATGATCGGGTAGCAGATCGCATTATAGATTTTTTTGCGATTTATAACTAAAAAATTCACAATGCCTTAATGTAAATTTAATCGCAATGGTAGAAGGACCATAAATAATTATTTTTTATGGCCGTCAAAATATCTTTGCCTTTGAGAAAAATTTCTGTCAAGGATCGTTGCGTTGCGACAAATTTCAAATACAAAAAATTAAATGGTAATTTTTTGGGGTTTTTAAAATTTATTCAAAAATGAGGCATAAGATAACTAAATTTTATTCAAAAATAATATTATATTTATGACATTTAAAATATCTTTGACAGAAATTCAACGAGAAATTATTATTCAGAATAACAATCGGAAATATGTCATTTTTAAATAAAATTTTGACTCTAATAAAATATAAATCGATCTCGAAAGATTGTTATTTTATTTAGTAAAGTTATGTTATAAATTTAAAAAAAAAGTTTATTTTTATTATAATAAGGTTGCATCGTTGGTGGTTGGCAAATTTGTTAAAATTTCAAACTAAACATTGTATTTTACAACACACATTTCAAATTATATAATCATAGAGTAAATCAATATATTTTCTTGGAAAGCCACTTTCCACAATTATAATTTTGGTTTATATAAAAAAATAAAAAAATCCGCGCACGCGTTTTTTGACGAAAATACTTCAGAATGATTATTTATTAAAGGTCTGATTAAAATATTTCAAGTTCTATACACACTTATTTGGCTTACACATTATTGAAAAATTATGTATACTATACATTTTTTAATTAAAATTACACAATTCTATCCACACGCGTTTGAGCATTTTTATTGCTCACTAGAATGTAGGTATATATTAAATAAAGCAAATTTTGAATGAAAGAAAAACGATATTTAGTTATAAGTTATAAGATAAAAATGCTGATACGGAGAATAACCAATCTTTCTCATCAGAACCGCCCTGTACAGTTGCAAGTGTTTTGCAATTTGAAATCTCAGCCGCTGGTTAATGGGCCTTAATAACCATGTACACAACAAATAAACAACCCCTTTTTGGCTGGGTAAGCAATGTATTTATCTTTCGATTAACTTTTTTCGATTATTTTTTGTCAGTTTCTAATTAGTAAGGTTTTCTTATACGTGGTTGTTTTGCAGTAAGGCTATAAGTATTTAGAAGTCTCTTGATATAACGTCTCCGTATTTAGGATTGCATCAGTAGAGTACATTTTTAGTAGTTGAAAAGCTTATGTTCTCGAATGGTTGTCGAAATAATAAAGGGATTAAGCTCTTCATGTTGCTACTCGTGGGGCGAAATTAGTTGACTGTTTGATGTTTCCTGTTTTAGTGCACCATAAGTCTCAGTCTGTTGAAACCTTGTTAGTGCTGTCATATAATACTGAAAAATAGCGTCCGCTCTTGCACATGATAGCGCTATTTGAGAAGGGAGACTCATAGGGTGAAAATCTTTTCAAAAATGACAAAAGCTTACGAGCAAAGTAATAAGTACTCATGAAAACAAGACCGCCTTAATATTATATCATAGGTAAACTATCTTTGTATACGTAAATAATCATCACGCTATTTCCCCGCAGGGGTCGACAGAGAGGACAATCCGCCAAACAACTCGGTATTGGCTCACATTAATTACCTCATTAATATATGCAATATACAGGGTGTCCGGGGGGCGTATTTACAATCCCTACCGCGTTTCAGTCGCTTTAAATTTTCAATATCAAAATTTAAATATTTAGAAATAAAATTCTTAATTTCTAATATACACATGGGAAAGATTATTTTATCTAAATTTTAGAACAATTTTTTTTGCAATGTGATAAAAAATATATAGAGGTATACTGTATAGGTTTTGTAAATACGCGTCCGGATGTAAAGTGCATTAACTTCGGGAGGTGATTCTACATGATATTACAAGTAAAAAAGATAAATAACTTTTTTAGAAATTCCAACTTTTAGGGTTAGTTTTGGGGTAAAAAGATAAAATAAGTCCGGCGTGTGCGGCCAGATTTATTATTTTCCGCTGTTACGATACGGGCCAATCACAACCGAGTAGGGTGCCCGGCAGGCTCTCAGCAAGTAAGGAAGATCGTACCTCACAATAAGGGTTTTTAGTAGGTACGTCTTTTTGTAAGGGGAAAAAAATGTCGGAATTTCGGAAAAAGTTGTTAATCTATTTTACTCCTACCATCATGTAGAATCACCTCCCGAAGTTAATGCACTTTACCCCCGGACACCCTGTATAGCAATGAGACATTGGACTACCAGCACTCCAACGTTGACTGCTAGCTTTCCTTCTTTGGACAATTTTTGCTGACGACAACCGCGTTTAGTCCTCCATTAATGAATACTATTACTCCATACTATTCTTTCGATGCCTATATCAGCCTTTTTAACTCTCGTAAACATGCTTCTCAAATATTTTCATCATTCACAACTATATTGTAACACTGTTTTCGTACTTTCTCTCTATAAAACGTGACTCATCTTTACATAGTATAAAGCAAAGTCGCTCTCGCTGCCTGTATGCTTAGAACTTTTAAACTACGCAATGAATTTTTATGTAGTTTTCACTAATATATAGAATGATTTATGAGGAAGGTTTAGGTATATAATTTGTCAAGATTTTGTGTAAATTGGTTGAAATATATAAATTTTATCTTATCTAGTAGACATAAATCTTCACTGATAAAGAACTCAGAAATATTAACAATCCGTAGAAATTTTACAGAATTACATATGAATGCTTTACCAAATTATAAAATCATTCAGAAAAGGTAAAGGTTTATCGAGAGTTGTTTAACTAAATAACCACACTTCTTTCTGATATTCTACAAGTCCTTCCAGGAGTAAGGAAAGCAAGAAAGTTGATTCCTGGAATATTGGCGTTTTAATCGCAACGTCTATAAAGAAAGAAAAATATATACTACGCTGATTTAAAAAAATGTACTTTTTAGTGGAATAAGGGTTTAGACGGAATGTGCCTTTTAAGTGGAATAACGAAACTAACGAGAACGAAACTAACGAACGAGCACTGAACGCACCCGTGGAAAAAAATATTCTGATAAAAAACATACCCTTTTTAAAATGTTGCTATGGTTTTTATTAAAATTTGTAAATTATACAAATCATTTACGAGCGAACTACAGGTACAAAATACAAATTTGTAATATCTACATAGTAGCTGATAGATGGTAATTTATTAATTTATTCAACAAAACGTTACGAATTTTCAACTAAAAATTAATGCTAGTACAAGTAGTTCTGTGAACAACAGACCTCCAGTCCAAAAAAGGGTTTCTGATTTCTTCTTAACTAATAAAAACCTGAAACTCTGAAACCACAACATTGTAAACAGGTACTTAAGTACTTACTCGCTTAATTATAAACCATAAATATTTTACGTGACATCCTAAATTTTTAATAAAGAATTATTCGATTTGCACGAAGAAATGCCGCTTTCTCAATGAAGATTCTTATTTTGAACTTTCTTTAGTCAGGTCAATTTTTACCATGAAATTGCCACCTGTATTACGCTAATAATAACTCTAGCGATATAATAAAAGGTAGTATCCAACACAGCCACCATCTTGAACCGAAAACGGACCACACAAACAAATGTACAGAGATTAGATGCCAGACATTCTAGTTAAACAGGACTTCGCTACGCTAAGCACTAACCTAGTAATTTGACTAACCCAAAAATTTATTTTTCTTCAAAATACCTTTAATCGCTTCACTAATAAAAATCAAACCTTAAGAATGTGATTTTCTCACAATTTAAATTATCTTCCTCAATCTGAAGCCAACCCATTAATACAAACCGCTCGTAGATTTGCGTCTACGAAGAATGCATATTAGTCAATATTAGTCAATGGGTGTAAATTGTATACGTAACGAGAATATAATTAATGAAAAGCTTGGAGAGCTTTTCATATTTGCAGATAATAATATTATAGCACCACAGTATAATACAAGTTACCTTCACAGAGCCTTGAAAAATCACGGGTTGTTATTTTGCTTTATTTTATTTGGGGAACCAAAAGTTTGAATAAAATAAAATATAATCCTATCTAAAACACATTAACTGTATGATTTGAAGGTTTCCACTTGGGTATTAAAATTTATAAGTGATTTTAAATATGATGTTAAAATGAAATTAGGGAGTGGGTAGGAGGGTGGGGGGGTACGATATAGTCGAAGTATATTGTGTACACTAATAGTAATATGCTTAACAATATATATTTTAAAGGATCAAATGGTCACCTTGTAACTTTAAGGAGTGAGGTGCAGAGTTCATGTCAAATTGTGTGTAGTGTGAATTAAAAGTGTGTGATATATGACAAATGAAGTATTGCTCAGAATTGGTGTTGCATCGATGGAAGTTAAGCATTTTTCCTGATCTAGTTGTTAAGAACTCGTAGTTGGATTCATTGTAGGAGTTCCCGGCAATCTACGACGGATATTTTCTGTGGAAAGCGTACATCAGCCGAGCTTTTTCGATCTTCGAATGATAACGAATTGAAGTACGCGGCCGATTCTTTGTGATTTAAGTGGAGACGATAACTTCGGAAATATAAGTATCGTGGGAAACAGTTTTAAACGCGTTCCATATTGTACACATATGATTTTCATTACGGGTCCCATACTTGTGGCGAGTATTCTAGTGAACTACGGACATAAGCAAAATAAAGAAATTTCATTGTTTCAAAATTATTGTGTTTACATAATTCCAATTTCGTAAACGTCTCATTAAAATGGATTTCTGCTAAAATTTCAGGTAGGTACCTACTTTTTCTCCTGTCTGAATTCTTCACACAACTGATTTCAATTTTGAAAATTACACTTGAATTCAAAGCAATTCATGCGGTGATATTTCACTTTTTATGCCGAAATTATTGTGTTTAATAACATTTGCGTTATATTTAGTGTGTACCCTTTGAAATTTATTAATACAGCAGAATAGAGAAAAGGGTTTGACAGACCTGGAATGACTAGCGGCTAGAATTTCAATAGTTTTGTACCAGTCAAAACAATAGAATTTCTCCACATTTGAAATATTCAAGAACCCTTTGTATAGACTTGAGGTCTGGAAAGTTTTTATCGTAAAGTTCAGGGAGTAAAACAATAATAATAGTTTCTATTTACTAGTTGCTGGAACAACAACATCGATAGAAAATTGTTTCGAAGAGTAACAAGCTCCAATAGTCTACTACGGACGTACGGTTTAAAAGCAGACTGGTCAAAATTAGTTCCAATTTGAGAGCACAAGTGAAGTAACTTATTACATTATTTTAGAATATTTACATTTACGCGTAGTAAAGATACGATGGGTTTAATGTTTAGTTGATTGCACTGAACTCGTTAAAACTTTAACAATCAATTGAAAATATTTTTAAAAAATCCACAGGTTAACGAAAATGTTCCAGTTTTGTTACACAGATTAAAACTTCAAACTGTTTTAATGCCTCTTCTTCCTTTGCGCTGTCCCAACTCATTGCCTAGGTAGGCTGTTGGGGTCGGCTCTTCTCGTTCTCAGGTTGTAATATCTTCTGTTCTGGGTATCGCCTTCATCCAGGCCGTTTCTCCGAAGAATTTTGGAACATTGAGTCGTCCAGGAGTTCTTCGGTCTTCCTTTGGATGACTGTCGATGAAGCTCCATAGACATTGCCTGCCTCACTGTGTGGTCTGATGGTCTCCGTCTTATATGTCCATACCATCTCAACTGTCGTTCTTCCAGCTTGCTATTTATGTCTGTGACACCCAGGCTACCACGAATGCGTGAACTTTTGATCTTATCTTTTAATGATACTCCTGCCGACCATCTAAGCATTCGCGTTTCTGCTGTTTCAAGTTGCCTAGTGTAGGAGTTGTACATAGTCCAGCATTCGGAGACATACATTATTGCGGGTCTTACAATGGTCTGGTATATTTTTCCTTTCAGTTTTATAGGCATTTTGGAGTCACACAATATTCCTGTTACGGATCTAAATTTAATCCATCCCACACCTATTCTATGGATGACATCCGCTGCACATCCTCCGTCTCTGTGGATTAGTGAGCCCAGATACTTAAATGAATCACAGTTGGCTAATGTTACTCCATCCAGTTGCATCGAAGGAGTTACAGCGTTTGTGTCTTCAAATGGTAAATACAAATATTCAGTCTTTTTCCTGCTAATTTTTAGGCCATTATCCTCCAGGATCTTTCTCCATCTTTCCAGGCTATTCTGTAAGTCACAATGATTATCTGCTATCAGTACTACATCATCTGCAAAAAGCATAGTCTTGAGAATACTGTTCATTTCTTGACTTGTTAGATAATTCATGACCATTATGAATAGCAGTGAGCTGAGGACAGATCCTTGGTGTACCCCCACTTTAATTGGAAATTTTGGTGATGTTCCTGATGTGCATCTTACTTGAGTTTCAACGTTTGTATACATATCTTGTATGGAGAGCACATATCCTTCTGGTACATTGTGGGCTCTCAATGCCGCCCATATCAGGCTTCGGGGAACCCTGTCAAATGCTTTTTCCAAGTCTATAAATACCATGTGCAAATCTTTTTTTTTTTTTTTTGCATCTCGATGTTTTTCAACTATTATTTTAACTGTTTGAATAGCATCTATTGTTGATTTTCCCGACACAAAACCGCATTGATCGTCGTGTATTCTTGCAATATTTCTTATTCGTGTGTTGATAATTCTCTCATATATTTTCATGGTGTGAGACATAAGCTTTATCCCTCTATAATTGTCGCACTTCCTAGAGTCTCCTTTATTTTTGTAAAAGGGAAGAAGGTAACTCTGCCTAAAGTTTTCTGGCATTGGTTCTCCATTCAGTTACTTTATTGTACAGAGTGCACAGCCATCTATGTCCTACTTCACCACATTCTTTCCATAATTCAACTGGAATATTGTCTGGACCCACTGCTTTTCCCACTTTCATTTGTGATATGGCTACTTGAACTTCTGTTTGAGTGATTTCTTCAACTGGCCCCTGCACTGGTTGCTCTGACACTTGAGTTCTTCTCGGAAATTCTTCATTCAGTAATGTAGAATAATAATCTTTCCATCTTTGACATATTTTGGTTTCGTCTGTGATCAACTCACCGTCAGTGTCTTCTATGTATTTGGGTGTTCTAATTGATTTGGCCCTTTCTTTCCTGTGTGCTGCGATTTTGTAAATTTTTTGCACCCCATTTGGTGTTTCTAGGTCATCATACAGCTCTTTCAATGCCTCATGTTGTGCAGAGGCAACTAGTTTCTTTGCTGTCTTTTTGACTTGTTTATACACTATCCGGAGTTGCTCTTTCTCGCCATCGCACTTACAGTTTGACCAGTTTCTGAAAGCAGTTTTCTTCTCTTTTAGACACGTTTGCAACTCATTTGTCCACCACCACGATTACTTCTTTATTTTCAGTTTACCCTTGGAGACTCCCAGATGTTGTTTGGCTTCCTGTAAACATACCTGTTCAAATGCTTTCCACATTTCAGTTGGGTTTTGTGTATCTTCTTTTTGGAGATTTTCTAGCATCCAGGTTTTCCGTTTTCTTTTGAGATATTGAACCACTTAATTTTGGTTGTAGGTTTTATCTTATCTTTAAACAATTTATGTTTCGTTACATGTAATTCCAGCAATAGTAGGCGACGTTGTGTTGCAAGGGGTTCACCAGGGATAACTTTACAGTCTCTGAGCGTTTTCCTCATTTCGTTTCTGCATAGCCAATAATCTATTTGTGTTGCAGCATTTCCACTTTTGTGGGTTATGAGATGTTCTGGTTTCTTTTGGTAGAATGTGTTGATTATTTTGAAACCGTATGCATCTGAGAAATTTAGTAGTTCATCCCCTAGTTCGTTTCGCACTCCATATCCAAAGCCGCCATGGCTAGTATCATGGCCACTGTTTGACTTCCCCACATGCCCATTCATGTCTGCCCCCATCATGATAGCTTCATTTTCTGGAATGTTTTGGATTAATTCTTCCAGCTTGTCCCAAAAACTGTCTCTTTCTTCTCAATCACATCCCATTTGTGGTGCATATGCACATATGATATTGTAAATAGCGTTACATATTACCAATTTTAACATTATAATTCTATCATTTGGTGCTATTACTTTTATCACATTTTCATGAAACCTCTGCTGTAGCACAATGGCTACCCCATTTCTGGTACTGCTTTCTCCGTAGTAATACAAGTAATACAAGTGATAAAAACTGTTTTAATGCCGTCAGAGAAATAATGTTTAACAATATTTAAATTAAATAAATTATATTATACATAATATTTGCGTAATTCAGATATTCCAGGTAACGTTGTTGGGTTCGCAGATGACACTATTTGAGGGTAAAACCTGGATATATGGTTGTGACAAATGTGATTCAGGAGTAGTAAAGAGTTGGCTGAATAATAACATGTTAACTTTGAATAAAACAAAAACTAAATATGTGTCTTTTGTTATTAGTTTTTGGGGTATGATGCCGTGTTACGCTACCTCCTTCTTTAGCCAACGTTTCGGACAGCGTTGCAGTGTCCATCATCAGGGCAGACATCTGCCATAACAAAATAATTTTTGGCCGTGAAAATCTAAAATCGTATCTAAATATGTGTCATTTAATATATCACCAAAAAGACAGCCTTCTGACACGCATAACCTAATTATACATAATTGTCGGCAAAATTGTAATTACCACCCCTTAGAAAGTGTAGACTGTATACTAGGAGTAAATATTAATAAACTTTTGAGATGGAACGACCATATTGATGGGTTAACAAATAATATCAGTAAACTTAACTATATTTTTTAAAGAACTTGAAATATATTGGATAAGAGAAATTAAAAACTGTCAATTATGTCGTAGTCCAATCTCGACTTTAAAGTCCAATGTAGAGCCACTAAATTTTGCTCACGAATTGATTCTTAAAGTCAACTATAAAAAAAATCCGTTATCCATCGAACCTACTTTACAAGGAAACCAATGTTATGTGTGTAAAACTGATGTATATTACTGAAATACTTTGCAGATGTTTTGTCAACACTCAATCTGAAGAAACACCAAAAACAAATCCATACCGCTAGAATTGAATATGCAATGATCTTTGTGGCGGTTCATACAAAAACAACTTTTGGCCAAGTAAACTATTTATATCAGGCTCCACTGGTTTATTTTATGTGAGATTATATAAAGTCATCAAATTCGTTCATTAACTTTTTTTTAATTGTTGAGATGTTTATGTTGAGGGAAAATTGGTATAATTTTTTTTCATCCCTGTCCGCTTTCTCAAAATAAGATTTTTATAAAGTCCCATTTGCTAAAAACGGAGTGTCACCATGTGGTTTTTAATATTAACTTTAATTTTGGTTGAAAAATGATTTGATTTGATTGAAAATAAAGAACAACCCCACCAATAAGATTGACCTGAAGACTAGAGAGCTAGTTAAAGCTTCCAGTATTAGGAAAGAGGATCGATCTGGGCTTTTCGTAAAAGCCTCCAGAACTCCTGCCCTATACGGTCTTCCGAAAATACACAAAAAGGATATCCCAATGAGACCGATTGTCAGTGCTATTGGTGCACCTACTTACAAACTGTCCCAATACCTCTCCAGACTACTACAGATGCAAACTGGTAAAACTGAATCTTGGATCAAGGACTCCACAGATCTGATCAGTAAGCTAAAAAAGGTCAAGACTGAGGAAGGCGATATCCTGGTCAGTTTTGATGTAGTGTCCCTTTTTACAAATGTGCCTCTAGAAGACTCCATGACAATGCTCAGGGAGATCTATGAGGACGACATTTGCAAACTTTTTGAACACTGTCTCAAAACGGGATATTTTGCATTCCAGGGTGAACTTTTTGAGCAAGTGGAAGGAGTTGCGATGGGCAGTCCATTGTCGCCAGTACTTGCCAACTTTTTTATGGAGAAGTTTGAAGAAGTGGCACTCGACACAGCTTCAGCTGTTCCCAAGGTATGGTGGCGTTATGTTGACGATGTCTTCGCCATCTGGCCTCATGGAACAGAGAAACTGAATGAATTTCTGAATCATCTTAATTCACTCCACAGTAAAATCAAGTTCACAATGGAAGTAGAAAACGATGCGAAAATCCTGCCTTTTCTAGATGTGGAGGTGATGCGAAAAGAAGATGGTAATCTAGGACACACTGTATATAGAAAACCAACGCACACAAATCGGTATCTACATGCCGATTCGCATCACCACCCAGCGCAGAAGAGAGGACTTATCCATACGTTGGTGACGCGAGCGACCAGAATATGTGAAGAAACTAAAATTGGAGCAGAACTTACAAAGCTGACCGATGCACTGGAACGCAACGGTTACCCAGCTAGTCAGACAAGGCAAATCATAAGAGCCAAATCTACACCAAATGAAGACAGAGCTAAACAAGAGTTAAAAGGCTGCGCTTTCCTGCCTTACGTTCACAATGTGACAGACAGAATCGCCAGGCTGTTGAGAAAAGATAGCATCAAGACTGTCTTCGGTGCCACAACTAAAATTCAAGACCTACTGAGGTCTGCAAAGACTAAGTTTCCTCTGGAAGCAGATGGAGTGTATAAACTCAGCTGTTCCGGATGTGACAAGGTTTATGTAGGCCAAACAGAGAGGACGATCTCCAAAAGGATAGCAGAACACTTTCGTGCTTGCAAACTCGGCCACCCTGATAAATCGGCAATCGCTGAGCACTTAATCGAAACCGGCCATTACTTTGGATTTGTTCCTGAGGTCTTGGGAAGACCTAAAACTTATAGAGCACGCCTAATTACGGAGGCAATTGAAATCTACAAAAATCCTTTTAATATTAATAGAGACGACGGAGCTAAGCTCAATAGCTCTTGGTATCCGGTGATTGACGGCTACACCAAAGCTAAACGCAAAAAACATGTCTAAGTATACAGTAAGGCCAGCTCGTGGTAAACCATTTTTTTTTTTTTTTTTTGTGTTATAACTTTATATTGACTAAATTCGCTTTAACCAGTGTAATTCTAATTCTAGTAAAATTCATTTATTATTAATAGAGCTAAAAAACCATGTCTAAGTATATAGTAATGCGAGCTCGTGGTAAACCATTTTGATTTATATTGACTAAATTCGCTTTAACCATTGTAATTCTATTTCTTAAATTCTTACCATCGTGATTTCTAATTTTAGAATTCATTAAGAGATGGAGCCACTTCGGTCGGCATCTCGCAAACGGACTTGCCCCTGACTAGCATAAATACCACGTTTTAATGAACTTTCTATTCCGTTCCGCGGCGACGACGCCACTGCTTGTCACGATTATTTTGTACTGGTGAAAGTTAACAATTGTAATTTTTTTATTTTATTTTATTTTTTTCCTAAATTCTTACCACTGTGATTTCTAATTTTAGATTTCATTAAGAGATGGAGCCACTTCCGTCGGCATCTCGCAAACGGACTTGCCCCTGGCTAGCATAAATACCACGTTTTAATGAACTTTCTATTCCGTTCCGCGGCGATGACGCCACTGCTTGTCACGAGTATTTTGTACTGGTGAAAGTTAGTGCTGCTGGCGACACGGTATCGCTTCGAAGTAAATAAGCACACACTTCACGACTAAAAATTACACATCTACCGGATCTGCCGGATCTGCCCTGATGATGGACACTGCAACGATGTCCGAAACGTTGGCTAAAGAAGGAGGTAGCGCAACACGGCACAACACCCCAAAAACATATAACGAAAAAGAAAAATGATTTATTTGTGGTTCAAAAATTCATACAAATTCACTCACAAAGTATGCATCGTGCCATTCATGTTAATATTTTTTTCATTCTCCATATAATATGTAGTGTTTTTGTATGTAGTGCTACTTTACACAATTTAAAAAAATATTAACGTCAATACAGGCAATTAGTCATAGTGAAGATGATGTTTTATGTAAAATAAACATATTGTAATTTATGTATTGAGAAGCAAGTAAATAAATAAAATATATTATGTGTTTCATAGTTTTTGAGTTCAAAAATACAAAATACAATTCAAATTAAAATTCTCGTTATCAGGATCAAGACGAAGTGAGATTTAAATAAGGCATTTTAATTTGACATCATTCTATTATTTTTTTACAAGAACAACTCTTTTTATAACGTTTTGTCTCAGTTGCAACCGTCGTCTTTTTCATTTTTCATTTAGATTATAAGTGTTATCTTCTTCTTCAATAATATATTACATTATTCTGCATTTTGAGCATTTGTGGTATCTATTTTTAAAATATTGAAAAATATTTAGGTTGTGGCAAAAGCAGTGAAAATGAAAATGAAAATGTAAAAGTGAAAAAATCACATAGAAATTGCCTTGTACTTATGAGATTTAAATTTAAAATATTAATAATTTTAACTTTAAGGTGGGATTAGTGTGAGCCAATGCATAAGTGAGTTGGGGGAGTAAGGATAAAGTTAGATAATCCGGGTTAGTCAACAAAGGTTGTCATCCAAAGCAACCTTTCAAATCAAAAAGCCAATTAGAATTTCCATTAGGGAAACGCATATGATTGCATTTGCGAGCATGTTTTCTCAAAGTTTCACAATTTATATTTGTTGTTATAATTATATTCTGACAGCAGATCATAGTTACGTAATATAATAAAAAAGGATTCTGACTGGAAAGTAAAGTTTGTAAAACGTTTTTTTTTGTAGACATGTAGGCGGGTTAAGGATAGAATTATGAAGAATTCTTTCATAAACATAAATACACTTCAAACCATCATCAAACAGCTACCCTGGTATCAGACATGAGGCGCATGACTGAAATATGTATAAGAAAAACTCATCATTCAACGCCTACGTGACATTTTAGGGAGTGTCTTTTTATAAATTTAGTTCCTACGTCGTGAAATATTTGCAGTTGCTGCTTTTGGAAAAAATAAACACCTTATTTTCCTGATAAACTTGAGTACAACAGAAAGAACAGCTGCATCATTATTATTATCATCATCGTGTTCAGTATTTCAACTCGTTCCCGCATTACTATTAACCCTAGAAAGATAATCTTATTTTGACCTACTTTAAAGATAATGATACGTCTTAAAGACATGCTGAAGTTTAAAAGTGTACATTTTACATATTTTCACACGTAAACAGTTTAAAGGTATTTTTGTTATTTATTTTTGGGGTGTTATGCCGTGTTGCGCTACCTCTAGCCAACGTTTCGAACAGCGTTACAGTGTCCGACACGTTGGCTAAAGGAGGAGGTAGCGCAACACGGCATAACACCCCAAAAATAAACAACAAAACTATTCTTGGCCGTAAAAATCTCATATCAATTCAGTTTAAAGGTAGTTGAATATTTAGTTTAGGGTTTTAAAAGCTATAAATCAAACCAAAATATATTGTAATTAAAAAATAAAATAAGCTGTAAACCCCTTACAAATCAACTATCAACTTTTAATGAAATTAACATTTGAATGAAAAATAATGTTTTAGTATTTATTTATTTAATTTATTTATTTGTTCAACGCCTAGAGGGCTTTTACGTGTTTGGTAGTACAATTAATTCATGACTGATAATTTTTCAACAGATAAAGAAATAATAAAAATAAAATAAAAAATGCACACAAGTCACAAAAATACAAAAAAATACAGCGATTTGAGAAGTTTACAAAAATACAGATATGTTAAGGAATAGTTTTGAAATAAGTTTTTTACAAGATCCACAAAATTCATGTTTATGTTAAATATGTCGACATCACCTAAGTACTGATTCCTCATAATGTGAAATCGTTGTATAAGAGAGTGGGCACTGTAGTTCCGCTTGTGAATGCTGCAGTAGAATAGTGTATTTTGTCGCGTGGTTACTGTCGGTATTCGTAAGTTTATGAGTTGTAGTAGTTCGCAACAGTCGAATTTAGAGTTAAGTATTTTTAATAAATAAGTTAAGTCGTTTATTTTACGTCTGTCTTTTAGTGTATGTATTTTTAGAATACTTAGGAATAGATTATATTTTAAGTCCTCTAGTGGGATACTTAATTTAAAATTTATAAAACGCAGATTTTTTTTTTGTATTCGGTCAATATTATTAACGTGAATTTTGTAAGATGGAGACCAAACTACCGATTTATAATCAATTTGGCTTATAACTAGAGATACATATAAAAGTTTAATGGCTTCTATGGAACTCAAGTTTTTAGTTGTTCTTAATACGAAGCCTAGTGTTTTCATACCTTTTTTCATAATTTGGTGGATATGGTTGGCAAAACTTAGTTTTTCATCCAAAATAATTCCAAGATCTCTCAGTTCCGTGACTCTTTCTAAAGCTGTGTTATTGATGGATTATTCGAATAAAAAAGGATTTTTATTTCTGAAAAATGTCAAGGTTTTACACTTTTTTATATTTAAAAATAAATTATTTTGAACGCACCAATCTTAAAAATTACTAATATTTGACTGTAGTATATGGCAATGATTTATATCAGTTATTTTCTTGTATAGCTTGATGTCATCAGCAAAAAGCAATACCTCGACATCATTGAAGCAATTGGTTATATCATTGATGAAAATGAGGAACAATAAGATAATTTTATGTCTGAATCGTATTTTTTTCTACGCTATGAAAGTTTAAATGCTAATCAGTCGTTATACTTAAAAATAATAATAAGAAAAAAAAATTGTTCGCTAAATCATATTAACGAGAACAAGTCTGAAAGTTACACAAAAGATAATCATACGTCTTTCAAGCGTACGATGTATATATTTCTCCATAATTATTGTACTTACTGTGGTGACACAGCCTCTCCACGTAGCTCTACTCGGCAACTCAACTAACTAAGATAGACAGTGCGCTACGTTGCGAAATAAAAAAGACAGCAATTTCTTGTGTCTCGCTTACGTCTCATAGACGTAGATTATCTCTCTAGGGTGTTACGCAGTAAAACATTGGTCACGGGATTTCTATGAAGACATGACTCAATGGTCTTTAACCGCGACCAGAGACAAGTTTAAAAATGGCAGTTCCGAGATTTGACCGAATTCCTTGTTCAGCAGCAGGAAGGTGACTTCTCGAGATGCAAAGCCGACGATCAACCACCATAGTTAGAAATAAAATAGTTTAAAATAAATAATACCCTATTCCGCAGGAGTACGGCGCCCATTTACCAGTAAGTCGTTCACAATATTACGTAGGAGAAATCTTGACATGCGTTAACTTTGCCATTAGTGATTTTGGTTTATTCTAGAATATGAAAAGGGAGATTTAAAGAACTCTTCGAGATCGAAACCATGCCCTGATTTCATAAGTGTATAGAATCTTAATTTGAACTAAAATCATGCATCTTTTGTATAATCATCTACAATAAAACCAAACCTCCGTTACATTTTACATTGACTTTGATTTCTAGTATTTTGAGATTTCAACATCATGTTCTTTTCAGCATTAAATACGAGGCAAATACACATTAAGTAAATTAATCTGTAACAAGGATTAACATCGCATTTCCACGATTTTTTTAAACAATAAAGTAATTCAAATCGCATTTAATACAGCTACCAGGCTTTAAAAGCCTTGGTAAATCAAAGTAGAGGAAACATAAATATTCTGGCTTTACATCTTCCTAAAAGCCTCCGCAAGAAACCCAGCATCCCCCGCAAGATATCATAAAATATCCCACAATATTCCGACAATGCGAGCTACGAGCCACGAACTACGGACCTGTCCCGGTTTAATTAAGATTAAACACTGATCATTAGTCATCTAGGGTTTCTTCGGCCTCCCCACCCGTAAATTAAGAGATGTGACCCCATATAAGGGAGTGTGAAAAATTATTTCTCTGGTTTTTTCGCCCATCGGGGAAATTGGGCGACCCCTTGTAGAAATTCACAAGAAATAGGATATTATATCGGTCGAAAAAAATTCCCGTAATAACTGAATATTTATTTTATTTTTATCGTGATTTAAAATGCGTCGTTTTCAATTGCCACAAACAACTATCGGTTTCGGCGTAGGGCATTTGTGACGTCATACTGGCCAACAATAGTAGGGATGTCCAGAGTGCCGAAGAAAACAACAGAACAGCATGTAGTATTACCTACGACATAGCCAATTTCAAACTGTTTAGAAATTTGCTAGATCGTTTCTAAAATCAGTAATTATTACACTTTTGAATGTAGCTATAACTTTGTGGTTATCCATTATAGATAAATGAAACAATGTTACTTTGTTTGAACCACTCGTATATTTGTTTAAAGCCGACCTGTTTCAGAATGACCGTTCCTTCCTCAGAGCAAACGTATACTGATTTGACAGTTACAAAATAGTGGATGGGAACAATGTATTATTACTAAGGATTGTGGTAGGGCTTGAGCCGTTGCTAGGCATTAATGAAGAGTGGGTGGGTAAGGCAACATATCCATGATTGGGCTGGAAGATAATATTTTTTGTTTGTTGATAATGGATTCATTATTTTTAAGGGATTTTTTTCAGTAATTATTATTTATTTGAACATATTACCCAATACTAAACATTTTTGTTGCGGCGATCAGAACCAGAAAAATAATCTCTAAATATTCCACATACCTTTAGCTTACTCCCAAGCCCCCTCAAAACTCAAGACATTTATATATTAGTCAAGTAAATTGGTGTGAGAATGGTTTTATCGAGAGACGTTTTTTAGGGAGCTTTAACGTGGGATGTTTGAGTTGATGGTATGGCGGCGTTTTTTGCGAGCGCAGTATACCGTAAAAAAATGTATGATTATCCGTTAGGTTTATTTTATATCCATTTTTCTCCCTCGCTTCCCGTAGATTTTTTTAAATTTCGGCTCTGCTGACTGAATATTTCATTATGAGTAAAATTATTGGCCGAAAGTTGATGTTGGATTAAAATTCACGGTTCGTTTATTTCCAAGGTAGGTCGATTTGGTACAAACCGACAAATGATCCGGCCGACAGTTGGCCCGGGCGACAGTTTAGAAGATGTTTTCTTGAAGTAAGCATGCAAAGAGGATATGCGGCCGTACAACCAAAGTCAATATACTTATATCTGAAGGCATCTTGAGTGAAAATCCGCTATAAAAATATTTTTACTAATAATTTCGACTCTCCGAAGAAGCATGTGGTAATAACAAAATACGACATACTTATACGCGCAGTCGGCTAAAGTAGGAATCTTTAGCAAAAAATCGCTAAAGATTCCTACTTGCATTTAAAATAACTTTTTATCATTATTTATTTATTTCAATATGAAATATATTTTGCATAATTTAATTATATTTGAAATATAAAATTCATTAAGTTACCTTCCGTAACATGAACATCACAATTAATTAAGTTAATTGCATAATGGCAACGGGCCAGTCATCTATTCTTGTGTCACGTAAAGTAACCACAAGGTGCAGTTTAATGCAATTTACAAACAGGTAAGGGCAGGAGCTAGGCTACGAGATATACACTTACAATGATGGGTAACGAGATATGCACTTACAATGATGGGTAAAGAATGTTCTGTAATTATCATTTAATTTGTATGACCTACAAAAAACTTTACGGAGTAAGGTTAAAATATTTACTGGGGAAAATATTGCCGGTTTATTTCTGGTGAAAGTTCATAAATCTTATAATATTTTATGTCTGGGGAACATATTGCAGGTTTGTTTCTGATGAAAGTTCATTAACCTTATAATGTTTATGTCTGGGGAACATATTGCAGGTTTGTTTCTGATGAAAGATCATTAATCTTACAATGTTTATATCTGGGGTACATATTGCAGGTTTGTTTCTGATGAAAGTTCACAAATCTTATAATGTTTATGTCTGGGGTACATATTGCAGGTTTGTTTCTGATGAAAGTTCATAAATCTTATAATGTTTATGTCTGGGGAACATATTGCAGGTTTTTTTCTGATGAAAGTTCATAAATCTTATAATGTTTAAGTCTGGGGAACACATTGCAGGTTTGTTTCTGATGAAAGTTCAAAAATCTTATAATGTTTATGTCTGGGGAACACATTGCAGGTTTGTTTCATAAATCTTATAATGTTTATTTCTGGGGAACATATTGCAGGTTTGTTTCTGGTTAAAATTAATAAATCTCATAATGTTTAATCATGTTCGCCAATCATTGGAGAACATATTGTATGTTTGTTTCTGGTGAAATTTCATACCCTTTATAATGTTTTATGACTGGCGACCATATTGCAGGTTTGTTTCTAGTGAATTTTCATACATTTTTCATGACTGGCGAACATATCGCAGGTTTGTTTCTGGTGAAATTTAATAAACTTTATAATGTTTTATGTCTGGCAAACATATCTCAGGTTTGTTTCTGGTTAAAGTTTATAAACCTTGCAACGTTTTATGAGCGGAAATCACGCCTGACGTCAATATATTTAGCTGTTATGATCAATTTTCTGATATGGGTTAAACAAGAAAGTTTTTATTTCTCTACGATGTAGGTGGCGGGCGAGATAATATAATAAGTAATAAATAAGCTAATTAACTATGATGTATTGTGTTACGTTGTTACTGAGTAAACTGGTAGGAGAAAATTAATATTACCGCACTAAAAAGAACGTAGTACGGTATAAATATTACGTCATTTTTCAGATGTCCTATAATCATTTTCTGAGTAAAATTTTCAATTTTATCCAGAAAACAGCGTCAATGTCAAAAACCGTGTCAAAGCGGGAAATAATATTGGCTTAAAGTTTAAAAGAATACAACAGATTTACGGTATCATTCTATTTGCCTTGAAGAAAATTATTTATTTAAGTTTTTGTTGCAGGCATTGCAGAGGGGTGACTAGATCTTAAGATGACATCGAACTAATGGTAAGTGAAAATACTTATTTGTAAAAAAAATTAAAAAAGATGCAAATGGCAAAGTTTTAGCGTCGGTTTTGTTTCGGGGTTGAACGTTTTGGATTAGATGAACTGTATCAAAAAAAAAAATGAGTGTGCTTTAGACCACACGACTGAAGTAAAACTTCACTAACTTATATCTCCCTCTCAATTTCCGTTCGCCTCGCCCGATGACCTTTTCATAATGCTCTCGTCACGCATTCACCAGCTTACTCCCCAAGTCAAGCGTGCGTAAAGGCCCGACCGTTCGCCTTGCCCGATCACACTTTTCGTAACGCACTCGTCACGCATTCACCAGCTTACTTCTCAAGTCAAGCGTGCGTAAAGAAGTTTTACTTAAAAAACTTTTCTTATTAAGTCATAATTTACATAACGGAACTGTGAATATATCAATCATTTCAATTTTCAAATTAGAAGCTTGCTAAAAATTTCGGCGAAGAAAAATATCTTATATCTACCAATAGCATCAAAAATATTGCCCTCAAATGTGGTGCGGTTAAAAAAATCTGAAAATCTTAAAAAATCCACACTTTTTCAACAGTGAATAATAAAACAAACGCGTTTCATACTTTAATATCCGGGTCACGTCCCGATGCAAATGTCGGTTCGTGCCCCCGCCGCAGGGTGTCCTTATTAACCTAGATAAGGTTGTTAGCATACCCTTGGGTCCAGACTTGGTCGCGAGGACCTTAGGCTGCCAATTTACAACTGCTTGGTCATCAAAGATCGTGCGAAAAACGTGATCACTTTCGTTTTGACCTTAAATCGATAGAACACAGTGAATTCATACAGTGGAAACTGTTTTGCGATTAAATTTAATTTTTAGATTTTCATATATTTTTTCTTAATAATAAGAATATTTGGATGACTTGTGTAGTGTCGTTTATTATGAAAAATCACCCCAAGGGCGTTATGCAAACATATTTATACGATCGTACTTCTAACCACAAACAAAACAAACCATTATAACAACTTATGGTTAAAAATTACATCCACCGGATCATCAATCACCGATACGACACTATATGTCAATGATTTGACCAATGAACGCGATGCTGCGTAAAAATGTACTCTATAGGCAGAAAATATACAGGACCATACTCACCTGGGAGGCCATTTTAGATTAACTCTTTATTGTTTTTTAAAGAAATTTTGGTACATTTCGCACACAGAGGACATTTAATTCTGATATAAATTTTAATAATGTTACAAAATATGTTATTTAATGGTCGTTTTTTGGAAAGCAAAAGCAACATTTTATGATGGGCGGTACAATAGTACATGGATTTGATACCAACATCCCTGCCACAGATCACTTCAAGTAGTTCTCTTTATATAGTGAATTAGCAGGGGTGATTGCCGATCGGATTCATGGGATGAGTATCGTTTAGGTCTTGGTAGCGGACCGGCTTTGAAGAGACTGAGGTTGAGGGAGACCTTTTTACCAATCAAGCAGGACTCTCTCGACTTATAACCATGCACAGCAGTTGAGGGGATGAATTTATACGTCTTCATTACATGCGATTCATAAGTTTCTGATTATTCTTCCAACTACACTACTTACATAACACAAGATACGGGATAAGTAAAACGAGGACTTTCAACCTAGCGAATATTACATGGCCCAGAGATTGGCAATCTCGCAAACTCGGAAAATGAAGGGAATCACGAACTACTTATAATAATAACGAAAAATAAAAACACATATCAATATATTATAACATATAACCTACGTAAGAAACATGGCTCCCTTATCAATCACAAGAACTCTTTTCTGATAAGATGTACGTGATCAACGATGACCTTAAAAATACTATTTTGGAAAATATGTATATATAAAATTAATGTAACCCATAAGTCATGCAACCCGTATAAATGTATACAATAAACAAATAAATATGTATATATGACTATCATGATACCATGCATTTATTGCATGCGCGTGGGTCGTGAATCTTTAGTGAAAAAAATCTACGTTCAATCTATTGATAGGACGTATTTTTTAAAACATCTATTTGAATTCCACTTTCATTTTCTTGATTGAATGAATGTCCCGAATCTTGGGAGTGGAAATTCACCCACTTCCCGACATTCGTCATTTTATCAAATTTTGGTGGTAATAAATTTTGGTATTATCCATTCGGGATTTAACCCTGTTGAAATAGTTGTCGTTTCCAGTTCCTGTGAAGAAAAGTTCAATTCTCAGTAAAACAGTTTTTTTTGGTTTTGTAATGGTTGATTTTTTAAATTTTGAGATAAGCAGGAGTACGTAAATAATAAGAGAGATTTAAAAGAAAAATCCCCTTTACGCTTGAAAGAATCTCTGCGAATCCTTCACCGTCGTTTATTTGTAGAAAGAAACTGTTGAATAAATCTATTTGTGTAATTTGGAGAAAGAACTTGAATGTGTTGATTTTCCTGTTAGTTTATTTATTTATACTGGGTTTTTACAGATTGGTCTCTGACACGTGATAGCAACCCAGTTATAAAAACTCAGTTGATTATACAAATAAGACAAATAGGTAAAAATTTATGTAAAATCAGCCAAATTAAACAAAGGTTAAATTTTGAAACAGTTTAAATAAAAATTAGATAAAAAAAAAACAAAAAAAAAAACAGTTAGAAATAGAAAATTATTAAAATAAAAAGTTTACTCAAATGCCAGTTAAAGAGAGGCAAGATCAGACATAATTAAAGACTCAAATGATACATAGTAAATACCTAAGCACATATTTTTCAGCAATGTCAGAGAACTTTTTTGAAACCATATAAATTATCGACAAAATATCTACTTCAGCACACTCTATATTATGATATAGTCGACGCATTTGGGTCAGAGGGTTAAAATAGGCGATATTATTTTTAAATGTATTCAGGTGAAACAAATTATGGCGTCTTAAACAATGAATTGGGAAAATTTATATCAATATTGCTAAGAGACAATGAAGTATCGAGATGGCTGTGAATTATTTTATGTTTATAATATAAATGTGTTATTAGTTTTGAAAAAAAAACTTGATTTTGCAATTATTTTTGATGCTCGTTACATTTACACATCATTGGCAGTAATGTAAAATGCAAAGTTGTGAACAAAAATCAAATTGACGTGAAATTGGCAAATTACAGAAATTTACAGGTGTACCAACATTGCTTAAAATGTAATCACCGGGTTTAAATCATCCGTTCAAATAGCGACAATTAATATGTTCAATAGGGTCAATATTTATTTTATTAATCACACGCAGAAAGAAGAAATATCCTACACCGTTCCGACATAAAGTATTAAGAGGGCATTACCAGAGAAAACCAGAAATATGTCATTTTCAAATCAGATTTTAGACGTATTGACTCTTTTCCACAAAAAAATATAAATGGATTTCGAAAGATTGTTCTTTTATCTAGCATTCGCATGTAATAAATTTTGAGATTTTTTTTAAATTTTTAGTATAATAAGGTTATTCCATAGGTCGTTGGCAGATTTGTTAAATTTTCATAAAAGATTTTGTATTATACCACACCCATTTCAAATAATATAATCATGTAGTAAAATAAATCAATACATCATCTAGCAAACGCATGTTTTAGAATTTTAATTCTAGTTTCAATAAAATCATTAAAAAATATGTACTTACATGTGTTTCTTGACGAAAATTGATCCATTTGTGTATTTATTTGCGCACTTACAAACTAATATATTTCAGATTTTTTTAACATTCTTATTAAATTTAGACATTATTGAAAAATGATAAATACTTATAATCAAAAAATAACTTCAAAAAGTATATTATTTTAATAGTTTTATCATAACGCCTTTCAGCATTTTGGATGAAGGTATAAATTAAAGCTAATTTGAATTGAAATAAATTCGATATTGAGTTATAATTTTAAAAAGCTGGTACGGAGAATAATTAATCTTTCCCCTTGTAACCGCCCTGCACGATCGTAAGAACAACTTTCGACCAAATGTGGATTTTCGTCCGCTGGCTGGTTAAACGCTCTTAATAATTGCATTCCTTAATTTATTTTAGAACCAAGAATATGAATGTTTTTTTAATAAATATTCCAAGGTTCTAGTAATTCATAACAAAAGTACGTATTACGTACTTTTAATACGTACGTACGTATTAATTTCATAACAAAAGTACGCAATTCAAAATAACGTGCTCGTGTTTCTGGATTTTGGACAAAGGGTAGAGAAAACTGGTTGAATTTCAACGAAATGCGAAATATTCTGACGGAAACTCCCGTCGATAATCTCGAGAAATACGAGTATATCGGTAATTCCGAATTGGGATTATAATACATATTTTTTTATACAACCTTGAAACTTCGTAAATGCAAATAAAAATGAATCGCCGAAATGTATGTACGCGCATAACTCCCGAACGACTGCATCAAATTGGATAATTATTTTTTTGTGTTCGTTATTGTCAGAACAAGGTTTGTAAAAACTAATGGCGAGCTCTGGCATTATGAAATTTTTATAAAAAAATGCAATAGAGTTTGCACGCGAGCTGTTTGAAAACTGAATGTACCGGGACTGAATGTATGGAATACGGGAGAGGGGTGGGGGACCGGTGAGAGGGAAGTCTGGTAGGGGTTTGCGGGTGGGGGAGGGAAGAGGGGAACCCGGGAGGGGGCTTCGCGGGACGGGGGAAGGGGGGGAGTGGAGTGGGGATAGGGAAGATGGAGGAGGCGGAATGGAAACGCGAGAGGAGAGAAGGACGCGGAAGAGGAAAGGGAGGCAAAAGCGAAATGGGACGAATGGGAAAGGACACGCACGGAGAAACAATTTCCTTATTAAATGGCATAGCAACGCATGATAGGAACCAGCTAGTTTTTTTACATAAATGAATTGCTGTTCAATCTAAAATAAAGTGCAACCAAAGCCCGGCGGATAATTTATGGACGGAATATTTTAAACACAAAATAACTACATTTACGCGCAAAATTTAATCATTCTTTCATAATTCGTTGGTGGTGTTTACAGTAGTTTCAACGCACACTGTGCTTTCAATTACCGATCTCCCGGAGTAGCTTGGTACTTTCTACGACAATACGTAAAGAATTCAGATATTATTGTTTTAGGACAATTCATAAAATTTCCTTTCCTCTTAAGTTTACGCAAAATTTTATGTGAAAACAGACAGAAGAGTAAATGTTTTATACTCCAAGTCGACATGAACATAAAAATAATAACTGCCTTACATAGGGCGAGATAGTTGGTAAGCAAAAGTATCTCATATATGTAGTAAGGCACCAGACACTATTTGACTCGCCCCGACGCGACGTGGAGTTGGCCTACTTTGTTCGTCATTACTATCAGGCATTTATCAGGTTTCCATTCTCGGGTTTCGCTGACGGGGTATTATTATATTCTATAGTGCGCGACTTGCCTCACAGTGGGTTTGTTGGCAGATAGCTGGCCAGAATTTGAAAACAAAAAAAAACAATATTTTTCTCGCGTGGTGGTAGTAATGATATGAGACAGAAGCATAATTCTGGATACCGCACACTGCATCTTCAACAACCTTACTGTAACTTGAAGGCTATGACGGCACTGCAATGATAAGAAAGGGTATTTTGTGCATATTTCTAAGTCACCTTATGAGAGGAGGTATAATAAGAAGACTCGACTTATCAGAGGTAAATTTATTGAACATAAATTCATGTTTTTTTTATCCATTACACAATAATATCAGAATAACGCGGAAACTAATGCATGATTACCCGAAGAAGGGAAACTTCTAGCAACCCTATCGGGTCCGAGTTTTTGGAACTTAGGTAAGCAGGTATTCTGTATTTTATCGGGGTCATTTATAAAACGTGTAATTTTATACTAAAATGCAGTTGGTTTTATTTTTGGGACGTTTCGTTTGGCGATATACCGAATATTTGTTAAACAAATTTATCAAGTGTAAAGAAAAGATGTTATAAAACAATAATAACATTGAGCGAATACGAAAATAAATTCTGCGTTGTATAAATTTTAAATTAAATATTCCACCAGAGGACCTTAAAAATTATTTCTTTTTAAATATTTTTAAAATCCAAACATTAGAAAGCAGACGTAAAATAAACGATTAAACCTTTTTATTAAAAATACTAAACTCTATGTTCAACTGTTGTGAACTCCTGAAACTCATAAACATATGAATACCGAAGGTGACTACACGACCAAATACACTATTCTACTGCAGCATTCATAAGCGGAACTACATTACCCATTCTCCGATTCACGATTTAATACTATGGGAAATCAGTACTTAGGTGGTGTTGACATATTTAATATCAACTTGGCGAGTTTTATGGATCTCATAAAAACTTATTCCAACACCAATCCTAAACACATCCGAATATTTATAAATTTATCAAATTGCTGTATTTTTATGACATGTGTACATTTTTCATTTAATTTTGTTTTTATTATTTATTTACTCGTTTCAAAATTATCTGTCATGAATTAATTGTACTACCAAACACGTAAAGGCCTTTTTTTATAAAATTATTTGCCTTCTGTTTCCATTACTGCCAGCAAGAGAAGCCGGCATCACTAGTCAATAAGTTAGTAAATTTTATTTACCATATTTGTCAAAAATCACCTAAATTGTTGGTGATTTATGGTTATTTTTTTGGGAAAAACATAAGAAATAGTTATCGGAGACCAAAATGCCACCTACAATTTTTACTCCAGTTGATTTCAGGAAACACTGGTTAATGTGAGTCGGGTACGTTTTACACGTTGTGTGTAGTTACAGGTAACATAGTGAATTAAACGCACTCTCAAAGTTGATCAACATTTTTAGTAGAGGTAAATACGCTTTTTACATATGTAGGTAGGTACCACGGTAAACCTTGATCGGTGACAAATGATTATTGGGGTGCTATTTTGAATGATTTAATATATTGATCATGAAATCCTACAAATCCTATCTCACGAAAATCATACTCTAATCTTTCCTGTAACCAACCAGCTTTATTATATGTACAAGTGAAAGAGTGTATATAAGTAAAAAAAGCATTATTTTGCATTATTTTCTTGTACAAAATATTTCGTTACAAAATATTGGGCAATATATTTTATCAAACACCCCAGTGTGCGTCCGGGGATAAGAATCAATAAATTATTCGATGATTTGACAGAAAATGAGACAACTTAAAGATATTTAGCAAACGAACGCCTAAAATTGCACAATATTTAACAGCAACTTTCAAAAGGGTTTTGCTTGGACTTTCACAGACATATATAGTAGGTTGCAGGTAAGCTAGAACTGATAAAGTTGCCGTCACAGAAACGCGTTCTCAGGACTGAAATAATTTACTTTCAAATGACATTATTTTTTTAAAGACAATTTCTTGAATTTACCCATGTCTACTTAATATTATTATATATAAATATCTTTAAATGTTAAACCTATGATAACCTGTGCAGGGTGATAAGAGCCATCCAAGTTCTCGTTAGATTTTTTTAACAATAAATGACGGCTTGGAATATGAAACATGTTTTGCCAGAGTCACACTCGTTTTTGAAGATTTCTCTTTGAGTTTACACCAATCTTGGTATGTTCTGGTGATTATGAACCTGTTTCTGGAATTAAGCTTCACCATTCCCAAAACTTTTTACTATGGGGTATCCTTAAACATTAAATACAACAAAATTTTCGAATGTTACACACTTATATATGCAGCATTAAGAAATCAAATGTAATGCTGTATATTTGTCAGATTGTCCCTGTCCTAAGAGATTTCAGGCTTCGAATCTGTACGACTTACCTTTTTAATCAGTTTATTACAAAACCGGAAATCAAATTGAAACTGAAGACTGCAGTTAGTCACAACTCTAATTGCTTCCGGTTGCAATGTCCGGGGTTAAGAGAAAGGATTCAAGAAATATATTTTTAGATCCACTCAAAATTGGATTAGGTAGGATAGAAAGTTAAGAAATAGAATCCGAAGGAAAGATTAATTTTGTCCGGTTTCCTAAAAATTTTTACTATTTTTATAATCTACCAAATTCTCAGATAAATGAGAGGAATAGCATATACTGCTTCAGGTATATTAAAAAAAATGTTAATTTTAAATCTAATGTAGTTTTTTTTGTGTTCATTAAAATATAAACATATGGTAGTTAAATGAATTTAAGACGTCTTCCATGAAGTTAAATTTATGGTAATTGAGTTCTTGCAGTTTACAAGTTTATAATTATGGTAGATTTAGATTTAAGATTTCATTTATCTTATTATTGGAAGACTCCTGTAACGCAATGTAATTTGCATTTTATTTGGGATGGGACGTTGCGGGTTAGATCCCGGTCAAAACATTATATAAAATGATTACACTTTACCAACCAAATTAATCCAAAAACTTGATTAAAAAATGGGCAAACAATTAAATAAAACTTAACCAGTCTTACATTTTATTACATCCGCCGTATTTCGTTTTCATTTGGAATGAAAATCACATTAAAATCTACAAGTTTTTTTAAAACGAAAGTTGGTATCATTTTTACGGGTGAAATATTCTTCCGAAACAAAATGAGAGCAATTAAAATTAGAACAACATTTCATATCAGAACTTTCCTCAAAGAGCATTAATGATTCAAACATCTCGCCTTTTAAAACTTAGTTTCGTGCTCCCGCGCGGCTACACTGAAAAGTGCAGAAAATTCTGAATTTCCTGAAAAATTTTCATGAACAACTTTCATCCCTAGTAATGCTTCCCTGCGGTAGGGTGTTTTAGATTATTAAGTGTTATTTTCCAGAGAAACATTTGCCCGTCGGCGGGGATTAAATGGCATTAATCACCTTTAAGTTGAAACTCCCTTAAAATACATCTTTTTGAGATTTCTTCCTTTACTTGTTGTTCTTCTTGTTATAACTTTATCAGTATTGTAATAGAATTGTAAATGCTAAATCGTGAGTTAAAATTGAATGGATTGCATTTGTAATGGCGCCTATAAAACATTATTATATTTAGCCTCTTTTACATTATATAATCACTGTTCTTGAGTAATGTTTTCGTGATACCAATGGAAAAGTATGGATTCTTCTCTTTGATTACTAATAAATCATTGGTTTTTGTGTAACCATTTAAGATATCTAGGGTAAATTCACGGTTTTGTGTTGTTTTAAAATGATTTCGTAAAATTACATAAGCTATTAAAAAGCTTTTATGACGAGGCTTCAGATTAAAGTTAAAATCGTAAAAAAATACTTTAATATGTTTTTTTGTTTGTTTGTTTCAAAAAACAAGGTATATTTTTTAATATTATTTTATCCGCCATGCTAGGGATGTCTCTGTGTTATAGCAGGTGAAGTTAACAGATTGGAATTATATATTACTAGCTGACCCGACAAACGTTGTTCTGCCATATAAATTATTTCTAGTGAATATTTTGGTTGTTAAATAAAAAATAACGAATGTATTGTAAGTGTGTGGGGATAGGATCTATGACAGAAAGAGGAATGTAGACGATGACCGCCGATTAAAACAAAAAAAACACTAACTAAAGTAGGAAAATGAAATAAAGAAAATCAATGCGAATTTCGAAGAGCAATTGAGTGTAATGTACGATATTTTTGTCAGTCCGTCTTTAGCCAACACAAATAAGCTCGATGGTTTGCCCACACGATAACATGATGCCGAATGAAATATCAAAATGACGCGACGCTTCTCAAGAATGTCTTGCGCATGTGTGGATGAAAGTTTGATGAGGTGGACGTAGCGCCATCTGTCATTCAACAACATAAATAATTTCGTTCTGTTTGAAATACGAAAGACGGTTAATTTTGTTCATACAAAAATACTGAAATCGCGATTAAAAAGTGAGAGGGTGGAGGTAGAAGGGTTAAAAGTTGGGGTTATAGGCATTTTTTAATGCCAAAAAATTCAAAAAAATAAAATTGCCAAAAAACGAGATTTTTTTTCTGGATAGGGACACCCTAATCACCTAGCGGTATGAAATATACGAGGCTTATCCAGAAAGTAAGTGTACTGTTTTTTAATTATTTTTTTTGAAAAAGTGAATTAGTAAAAAAAATACAGGATATTTATTGTTGATCCACTTGTTGACTATTTTTCCAAATAATTGCTAACCCGTTTAATGCATGTGGTGAGCCGTGGCACAAGTTTATTTTGCCCTTCTCAAAGAATTTTCCCGCCAGCTCCTTCCCCCTCTTCAGGGCCACTTTCTGCACCTGCTCGTCGGTTGAAAATTTATTTTCATCCATACATGCCTTTAGGAAGGTGAAAAGATGATGATCTGAAGACGCCAAGTCAGGGGATTACGGGGAGTGGTTCAAAACATCCCAATCAAATGAGTCCATGATCTTATTGGTGGCTAAGGCTTTGTGAGGTCGGACGTTTTCGTGAAAAAGGCAAACTTCTATGGTCAGCATTCCCCTCTTTTTGTTTTGAATGCTCCTTTTGAGTTTTTTTAGGGTACACAATATTGTTGTGCATTGATGATCTCAATCTGAGGCCGATGATGAATGATTGAACAAAATGATGCCCTCTCGGTCCTAAAACACTGAGGCCATGATTTTTTTTGCCCGAAATTGTGGTTTTCAATTTTTTCACCGATGGGGAATTGGTGTGACGCCATTTTGACGACTGTTTTTTTTTTCAGACATGTAATGAGTCACCCACTTTCATCTCCAGTAACAATAGAGCTCAGAAATCCTCACCTTTTTTTCTTGTAGGTGTTATTTCTTCCGTGAATAAAAAGCAGATCACAGCACTTGGCGGGATTTTTTGCCGACAACTTTCACGCAACTGGACACTAAAACGTGAGTTTACGTACAACAATGTTCCTGCGATGCTCTTTCTGGTCAAGAGACCCCCCTGTACCACTAAGTGTTGCCAACCCTCAAAAAACTAAAAACCTCCGCCCGTTGTGGTCACAGTACACTTACTTTCTGGATATGCCTCGTACTTTAAAACCTATTTTCATACCTACAAATACACATAAAAATCGGTGGAGCCGTTTCGGAGGAGTGTAATCACAAATACCGTGACACGAGATTTTTATACATATTAGATAGTAATTCGATTATATAATGCAAATTATGTTAAAAATATTTTACACAGTATTTAATTTCGAAAATAAGATAGGGATTGCGGGAACTTATGGAGGTAATTTAGAAGGATGGAATATAAAATGTATAAGTATTATGATTGAAATGTATGTCAGATGTTAGGTTCCGTGGAATTATTTCATGTTTTTTAAAGTAAAGAGTCAGGATTCGGTATTTAGTAGTAGTTCCAATAACTTCCAATCCCGGTTAAAATGAAAACTACCCCTTTTCGATAACAAATTTCAAAGCAAATACAATAATCAAGACCTTTAAGCCCTCATAGATACGTATACTTGACATTTTTCTGTGAAATATTATAATTGTGCCCCATGAAGGGATAAAGAACGTAGAAAGATTAATCTATTTTGCCCATGGTCATGTGCAAAGTAAGTCTTTTATTTATATATAATTTGTACATATATTTATAACAATTACAGGCAATATAGCCTAAGACGTTATAATTGTACTATTTATGTAGTGTATATGCATTGCCAAAAATCTTACAAATGCGCTATAGGACACAAAAAAATAAATCTATTTTTTTATCCACTGCATTCAAAAAGCACGTAGCTCTCCCCACAGGTGAGTTCATAAATAAATTAGTGCGGCTTGCTCTACTATATAGGAGGTTGTGATGACGTCCTCGAGAGTGAGACTCTGGTACAAAAAAAAATAATAGGGCCAGTATCTTATTATTAGATAAGTAACCGTTAATTAGTTGAATATTTAAGCAAAGCAATACCTCTACGTGTCTCTAGGGAGTGGTAATTGGTCATGCCTAATATATAAATCGATGAGTAAAGCCAAGGGTAACGTCCATAGAGCCGCGAGAATAAAAACCTTAAAAATTTCTTATGGGCTATTTCAATGCGTAAAGTGTATGTTAATTCGTGTGGGGCCCAGATGATCGAATTTGACTCAAGTACACTCAGGACTAGTGTGTTATATAATTTATGAGCAACATACAAACAATATTTGCCATTGAAATTTGCGAGTACGATTTATAAGTACGACAATTTATAGGATTTTTGCAATGGAATGTTTTGGCCAAACGGAAATATGCCAACGATGACGCATTGCAACCAACAAGAGGTAAGCAATAATAATTTATGCGTTTCCATGTAGTGTATGTACAGAATAATCTATAAAATATTAATATTCACGTTTCGAGGAATTTGTATTCCACTGCAGTGTACTTCCATGGTCTTTTACTACTTGTGCTAGGGGAAGCAGCCTTGGGGGGACGTAGAAGGCTATGTGGGGTAAGGGGTGGGTATCAGGATTTCAGGAATACTTCCAAAGACTTTAGGCTCTGCGCGGGACGAGAATAGGTTCATTGTAATTCAGGTTGCGTCCCCTTTCCTTGTACTCTGGACAGATTGTAATTTATATGGGACATTATTCTTCAGCTGTTTTTGAACGATTTAATATTGTAGAATTTATTTTATACCCCTTACAGCGGTAAAGCTCGATATCAAATAATAAGAAATGAATAGCACACTTGTTGTATTGCAATCAAGCATATTATTTTATTTCCGTATTTCAAATATTAAAAAAATTACTTCTGAAAAGGTTTTGAATACCCTTTTTACGGTAAGTAGGGATCTTTAGAGTTCCGTAAATTTGTACAAAGAAGGAAGCCTTCCTAGCAAACCTAAAACTCTTTCTTTTCATTATTACACAATACTTTTTTATTTAATATTGTTTCGTGAGCAAAGAATCCTCTCAGTTGAAAGGTATTTACAATAGTCGGGACAATACATAATTATTAAAGTACGATCAAAATTTTGAGAAGAATAGAAAAAAAATTATTTATCTCTGATTTTCTATTTTTTTTTTGCTTAGCCCGTATTTTGTTTTCAGTTAAAGTTATAAATGAGAACGAAACACGAGCTAAGCAAAAAAAAAAGAAAATCAGAAAAACGATTTTATATCTTTTGTGGAATCGTTACGAGATAACGTAAGTGATCTCCTGTGAGATTTGTGTGATTTTTTACATATTTACTGTCACATATTTTGGTTTAGATCATTTAAGTATGCATGATTATTTATTCATTTAATGTACGTTGTACATAGTAAAAACAAATATCAATTTGGAAGGCGGGAATTGGTACCGCCGCCCCGAGAACCTTAATTGGATAACCAACAGCTCTGCCATAGGTCACCCCAAGTGGTTCGCTACATTTGGTGATTTAGAAGGGGTGCACTGGTTCATGGGATGAGGTTTGTCTAGGTCTTGGTGGCGGATGACCAGGACACACTGAACCCCAGATCCTACCCACTCCTTAACCCTTTTCCTTCCCAGGATTCTTCTCTCCCCTCCTTCTTTTCCTTAAAAATCCCTCCACACCGCTTCCCCAAAGATGACATAGGCCCTGAGAGAAGTTATTTTCCTTAGGGCCTCCTGTGTGGAGCTCATGTAAAAAAAAATCACACAAATCTGACAGGAGATCACTTCCGTTATCTCATAACGATCCCACAATAAATATAGAACTGCTCTTCAATATATATATATATATATACATATGTATTATTCGTTATAACTTTTAACGAATATTATATAACTTTCACATTACATAATATATTTATTTATTCCACAAGTGAAAATTTTCCATGTAATATTTAGCACAAGTTAGATTAAGTACATTCGTGAGTGGATAGATATATGACTTTTTGAAAATTCAGTATTTTCCATTAGAATCTAGCGGTTAGAAACAAACGGTTCTTGAGATGCATATTACATATATTTTTAATTCCAACAAAATTTCAATTGTGCTTATGGGGCATCACATTACACTTCATTATAATTTAAAAAAATGCAAAGATTATCACACACAAGAAGATATGACACGGGAGAGAAGAAATGACACACAAAAATATCACAAATACAGTGTAATCCGAAAATATAGCTTTTGCGTATAATATTGTGAAATCATCAAAAACAAAATCTCATGCTGGAAAAAAACATGTTTTCCAATATTCTGTGTCTTGCAAATCCTGACCATAATCCTTTCATTGCCTTCTAAACAAACTTCTACAACAGAATGATGAATCTAGCCTCAATCACATGACATCCGGAATTACGTTCCGGAAGGGGTCGGCACAAGGCGGGAAAATGCAACCGGAACCGTGGAAATGGCGTGAAAGAAAAATGGCCGCCGGCATAATAGGCGGCAAGAGTAATGGCGCCTCTCGTCACGGCCAGAGAGAAGTGACGGGCCCACTGAGTCGATGTTTCCTAGATGTGGCATATATACTGATTTAAAAGTAAAGTGATGTCGTCAAGTGACATAATATTTATCGATTTCTCGGCCCTAGACTTACCAGTAAAATTGACTATCTATATATGTAAAAAATCAAAATGTGTTTGGGGATTAGTGTATTATGTATTGCCGTATTAAGCATAGGAAATTTGTGAAACTTTGAAAAATGCATTATTTGGAAGTACTTACATAATAATTTGAATCGAATCAATAATTATTATATACTAGCTGGTTTCCGGCATGCGTTGCTATGCCATTTAATAAATACATTGTTTCCCATTGTCCCGTTCCCCTTCCACCTCCCCTTTTTCTCCTGCGTCCTCTTCCCCTCTCGCGCTTCCACTCCGTCACATCCACCTTGGCCTTTTCCTGACAATAACGAACACACAAAAAAAAAGAATTATCGAATTTGGTGCAGTCGTTCGAAAGTTATGCGCTAGATATTTTAAATAGGTAGATACCTACGTTAGGTACCAAATTTGATTGATTGTTCTTATAATATTGGATAGTTCTCATAATATTGATTATAATATTTGATTGTTCTTATAATATACAAACATGAATATATATATATATATAGAGGAAAATAATTTCCATCAAGGCCTATGTTATCTGGGATGCTGTGTGGAGGGTCTTTTTCAGGAGAGGAAGGAATGAACATTGGTCATGAAGAGAACCAAATTGTAGAAAGGAGGAAACACAGATGCCAGCAAATCATTCCACAGCCGAGCTGTTGAACTTAAGAACGAGTCGAAGAAGCGACCTGCTCTCATGTGACAAATGTCAACGGTGTACAAATGTTAGGCACGCTTTTGGCGTGTTTCCCGACTATGCACCGGTGCCGAAGAGATCATTGACGCTAATTCCTCGTAGCATCTTCCATTATAATACCGGTATAACAAGGATAGCATTCCAACCCGACGCGTCGTTGGGAATGCTAGGAAGGCAGATTGCACTCTATCAAACGGAACGCCCGTTTCTGCAGAGTCGAGGGTATTTTTCAGGTATTTTGGAGCTCAAGACCAGAGGTGGCTGCAAAATTCAACCATGGGGCGCATATATGCGCATATTTGAAATAAATGACAATGAAAATTTGAATTAAAAAATTGTAATGCGGACGGACGGGAAAGGACATTCAGAGAGAAACAATTTATTTCTTTGAATATGGCATTCCTTCCCATGCCGGGAACTAGTTAGTCTAATTAGCTAGTCCGTTCAAAAAAGCATAGTAATATTTGAAAATTATGCATATCGGCCAAAGTAAATAAAACTTTAAGTAAGTACTTAGTTTGGACTCACGGATCCTCCTTTGTCAGACTTCCAGTTTAACTCTTCAGTTTTTCTGATGATTTGGAAAAAGATGAAATGTTTGACCATCTTCGTCAAAAAATAGTAGAAATGAAGATTATTTCGGGTACATAACCAAAGAAAAGAAAATCTCTAAAAGTGGGATAAATAGATGATATACCCCCCATACACACAAGCCCTGCTTATTTATGGTGTTACATCAAATACATATATTATATAATTAATTATTGTATAAAATTTATTATAATTTATGTATCTTTTTGTAAATAAAAAAACATAAATAAAATTTAAAAAATATACAATTTGAAAGAAAATTGAGAAAGTTTATTAAACATAAAACCTTTCGTGTCCCCTATCCCAGACGTGCTGATGAGATGGGTATTTGTGTCGAAAAATTGATTAAAGTATTTAATTTTTTTAAATAAATTTTATAGAAGTAAGGAAAAATTAAGCTAACTTTGGCTAGACGGTTACGCCCACAACACACTTATACCGGTTGATTTATTCAGTGGACGCGCTCAACGGGAAATGGTATAGCTCTGAAAATTCCATGATTAAACGGTGATGCAGCGAAAACCGTTCTGCTTGATAACGATTGAATAATTTCCAAGATTTTAACAATTAATTTAGCAGGTAGATTAGTAGATGATTAACCCTTTCAGTACCGCATTTTTTTTTAAATTTTTGATTTTTCAAGTTCTGTAAAAGTTTTGTTATTCAAAAGAACTTGAATAGAACTTAAACAGAACTTGAAAATCAACTTTGAATTTGATTAATTATTCAAATTTTGTTAAACTAATAAGTAAGTCACCTTTGTATTCATTTTGATCCCTATATTACATACCTCAAACTTGCATGTTTGATACGTTATAATTATAGAAATATTATTCAAATTTATTTGAATAATTTTTGCAGTCATCACGTCAATTCGAATCGAAGAAAAACATGATATTAAAAAACCCTCATTTTCTTTTTCTTCTTTTGTATGATTTGTATGACCTCATGCATCGCTCTATAGACCTTTTCAATCGCGTTGGGGAACGAATTAACAAATCTTAATGAAAATGTGAAATAGAAATGACAAATAAAATAAAAAGGTAACGGTCGCAACTGGGAATTAAACCCAGATTCTCTGTCTTACCAGGAAAATACTCTCCCAATTGAGCTACTGAGACTTAGAAATATTCACACCCTTTTGATGACATTATGTTTCAGAATAAATATTATCAAAACCTTAAATTAATTATCATATTTTTAAGGTTGCCATCAAATGTTTTCAAAGTTCAAAACGAATTTATTTGCAACCCAGATGGAGTCATCGATATAATTATTCTAACTGATTTATTATGATTTTAGAAAAATGAAATAATTTAACTTTGTATAAACCACTTATTTGATGCGCAAATCCGACCGGTTTCGGAACAAACGTTCCTTCGTCAGGGAAAGCTTATACTAATTTGACAGTTTCGAACATTTAAGGTGTCTTAATAATAATAATTTTTCTGAGTTTGCTAACCATATCATTGAATATAACCATAGTTTTGAAAAAAAATACAGGGATAAATATTCTTCATATTAATCATAAAGGAAAACGTTTATATAACTTAGAAGCCTTGGAAATTAAAAAATCCCTTAAAAATAATGAATCTATTATCAACAAACAAAAAATATTGTCATATAGCCCAATCTTGCCCAATCTTGCCCAAAATGCGCCAAACATCACGATTTAAAAGAGTGCACCGATGAAAATATTCAGTGTGTAAATTGTATTATGACAAATAACAGATTAGGTTTAAAAATAAATAGTAGTCACTCAGCCATGAGCAGAGAATGCCCGATTTATAAACGAAAATTGGAAGCGAAAATGAGCAGGATCTCTTTTTTATAAAAAAAGTTTACGAGAAAAATGAAATAATATACCTAAATGTACAAAGCATCATTGCACATTACGAAGAGGTCCAAATACTTTTAGAAGAGAAGAAACCATTTATGCTAATGATGAGCGAAACACATGTGACAGAAGATATTCAAGATAATGAAATAAAATTTGAAAATTATAATACCATCCGTTGTAACTCACATAGTCGACACACAGGAGGAGTGATGATTCTCTTAAGTAAGAAATACCCGTATGAAGTAATATCAAATCAGCAAATTGAAAAACTTTGTTGGATCTTAGCCATCACCATTAAAACAGGAAACAAGAAAGGTACATATACTGTTATTTATAGATCGCCAAACACAAGTAAGTGCGACTTTTTAACATATTTTCAAAAATGGTGTATGGAAAATTTACAAGACGAAAATGTAAACATTATAGCTGGAGATTTTAATATAAATGTCAAAGCAAAGGCAGACATATACACAAAAAAATTGAAATATATTATCCAAGCTGCAGGGATGAAACAACTGGTTAAAGATTTTACACGAATTACCAAAACCTCGAAAACAGTGATTGATCTTGTAATCTCAAATAAATTCAACTTAAATATTAATATACTAGATAATCCTAAAATTACCGACCATAACATCATTCAGATTCTATTAAATGACAGAGAAAAATACAACTCCAGCAAAGAAACAAAAGTAATAACTTTTAAAAATTACAAAAAATATGATAAAGAAATTTTCATTCAGACCTTGGAGGCTATTAATTGGAATGAAATAAATCAAATGGAATATAACAAAAAAGCGGACCAGATGATATTAAACTTAAAAAAATCTATTGATGAAGTAGTCCCAGAACAGAAGATACATAAAATAAATAATAATAAGTGGTACACAAAAGAACTACGCAAAATGCAGCACGATAGATATACATTTTACAAAAGAGCACGCCTTACTAATAATACTATGGATTGGGATAACTACAAAAAAGCGAGAAACGAATACTCCAAAGACATAAAAAGAACGCATAATGAGTACATAAAAAATAAAATTAACTCAGAAGAAGGGGATCCCAAAAAAATTTGGAAAAGCATAAAAGAATTAGTACATGGCGAAAACAAAGACGACATAAAAATTGTAAACTTCCCAAAAGAGATAAACGAAGAAAACATGGCTAATAACTTTAATAAATATTTTATTGAAAGCATCACTCAAATCAACAAATTAATACCCAACATTGTTGCTAACCCCATAAATGAAAATAACGACTCAAACAAAGAATTATTGGTCTTCAGAAGAATAAATGCAGAATATTTATTTAAAGTCTTAAATGAAATTAAATCAAAGAATAGTTCAGATGGATTAACTATTAGTATAATAAGGGATGCTTTTCCAGTAATTGGATCTACACTATTAAATATTATTAATGAGACGATTGAAGAAGGAAAATTTCCACAGTCATGGAAACAATCTACCATTATACCGGTTCCGAAGGTTAAAAATACCAGAAAATGTGAAGAATTTCGACCAATCAACACCTTACCAAAATATGAGCAGATTCTTGAAGTGATAATAAAAGAACAAATTTTACAATACCTAGATAAACACAATATTCTATGCCAAGAGCAATCAGGATTCAGATCTAATAACTCGTGTGAAACAGCATTAAACGTAATTGTCGAAGAATGGAAGGAAGGAATGAATAGTAATAAATTTATCTTAGCAATATTTTTAGACTTTCAAAGGGCATTCGAAACTATAGATCGAGAAATCTTAATAAGAAAACTTAAAGAAATTGGTTTCTCATCTATAGCCATTAAATTAATAGAAGAGTATTTGAAAGACAGAAAACAGATAACAAAAATAAATAATCAATTCTCAAAACCAATGGAAAATAAATTAGGAGTACCGCAGGGATCGGTCCTTGGACCCCTATTGTTCATACTCTTTATTAATGACATGGTGAAAATATTTTCAAAATGCAAAGTACGACTTTTTGCCGATGATACACTTATATACTTAATTGGAGATAACTATGAAGAACTAATAAATATTTTAAATAATGAACTAGATGATGTATCAAGATGGCTAAAAATAAATAAGCTTAAATTAAATACAAAAAAAAACAAAATGTATGGTGATTGGATATAAGAAGACATCCAGTGAAAGCAAAATTAAAATTGATGGTGAAATTATTGAAAATGTTTCTGAAATGAAATACTTAGGAGTCATATTAGATTCCAAACTAAACTTCAATAGACATGCCGAATATACCCACAAGAAAATTGGCAAAAAGATATCTTTTTTGGGAAGAATTCGGCCTAAAATTTCCAGAAAAACCGCCATCACCATTTACAATTCAATTATTGCTCCACACTTCAACTACTGTTCAAGTATCCTTTTCCTTTGTAATGAAAGAGAACAGAATAAATTTCAAATTCTCCAAAACAGAGCAATGCGAATAATACTCCGAAGAAATAGATTTTCAAAAATAATTAAAATGTTAAAGGAACTTAATTGGTTAACAGTGAAACAAATACTGACCTTGAACACGTTGATATTTATTCACAAAATATTAAACAACATGTTACCAAAATACTTCACAAATAAAATCGTATACAATAAGGACATTCACAGACATTACACAAGGACTTGCAAGGAAATAAGATTAAACAAAAAGGACAAAACGAATACGCAAAACAGTCTGCTGTACAAAGAAATTAAGTTATATAACACACTACCAGAAACTCTTAAGTCCTCACCAATTGAAAAGTTCAAGATGGATTGTAGGAGCTACATAAAACAAAAACAAAAAATTTTGTGATTTCAAAAAATTTTGTGAATTTAAAATATTATAATTAAAAAAACTGCAATATGAAATATTATAATCAATTAGAAATTTGTAAACTTAAATGTACAAATTACTAAAATAAAATTCAAATAAAAAAAAAAAAAATAAAAAAAAAATCACGGATTTGTTCCCCTACCCACCCACTCTACACTAATACCTACCCACCCAATCTACATTATTATCTAGCAACAGCTCCACCCCTACCATAGTAAAACATTGTTCGAAACTGTCAAATTAGTATAAGCTTTCTCTGACGAAGGAACGTTTGTTCCGAAACCGGTCGGATTTGCGCATCAAATAAGTGGTTTATACAAAGTTAAATTATTTAATTTTTCTATAATGGATAACCACAATAGAAATATGATAGCTACATTCAAAAATATATTATGATTTTATTCATGTGGGACCAATTATGGCTTTTCTACTTATCTAGAGTGAATATTTAAATTATTGGAACAACTTTTGATGCATACGCGCATCAATTTAATTTTAAATAAGGGAAACATAACTTATTTATCTTTTCAGATTCTTAAAAATTTAATGAAAAATTCAGAATGGAACGATAGAATGTTTATAATGATTGGCCATTCCAACAATGGATTTACATACATTTACACTCCAATGAATTTATTTTTATCTCCTAACAATTTAATTCTGCCACATAAACAGTTGCCTATTTACCAAAGAAACAAGGGGAATTTTTATGGCATCTGTCTTGAAAGCAAAAAATAAAACAGTTTACAAATCCTTTAGGTTGATAAGAATCTATTCCAAGGTTTTTGGAATAGATTCTTATCAACCTATAAACAAATTTACACTATTTTCAGGGTTTACGAGACGTAACGATATAAATGGAGGTCTCACTGGTAGTACGAGCAGTTCAGGAAAATAGTAAATTCTCCTTTAAATGCTGCTTTCTCAATAAATCATCAAAATCGTCGTAGAATGAAATCTATTCTTTATACATAGAAGTATGAAGCACCCTGGAATTCTCCGAACAGAATACCAATAAATTTGTTTGGTAAATCGCGTCTGTAACGTTACGAAAGAGTAATAATAATAATTAACTGTGCCTCTCCTATTGACCACCGACCGTTTTGCATTTAGTCTGTCTGTCAATTTGTTTTTGGGTTTGGTTTCCTTTTCGAGATGGTGGCCGTTTAAATGGTTCAGTAATGGTTATTTTTCAAATGTGGTATTTTCAAGTTTATTCGGACTTTTTATTCGCATTTTTTTCAACATTTAGTGAGTTATTTTTATTTTTTTTTATTAGTTTTTGGGGTATTATGCCGTGTTGCACTACCTCCTTCTTTAGCCAATGTTTCGGACAGCGTTGCAGTGTCCACCATTAGGGCAGATGTGTGACACATGTGACATTGCAACGCTGTCCGAAACGTTGGCTAAAGAAGGAGGTAGCGCAACACGGCATAATACCCCAAAAACTAATAACAAAAATACTTTTGGCCGTGAAAATCTAAAATCGTATCATTTTGTTAGTTGTTTTTTTTTGTTTAAATGTTTACCTTTAAAACCTTGAAAACTTAAAAAAAAAAAAAATTAATTTTCACAAAAAAGATTGGCTTTGATTTTTAAATAAGAAAATTGGAAACATATATTTTTGGGCGTGAGATCTACTATTCACAGAACTAATAGTAATAGAATATTAATTTTTTATTATTATCATTCCTTAGATTTATAGGCATTCTATTAAGTACTCCCATAGACATTCAAATTAATAGACCAGCCAATCAGAGATAGGGACACAAACCAAATAACGCGGAGCGCGGTATGCGGCGTGACAGTCCACCTATCTTGATTTAACAATGAATGAATCTTATTGTACACCGGTAAATCACATTTGATTACTGAATAGTAATCAAACGAACTACTAGTCCTTTTTACAATGGTGCGCACACTTCTGGCTGCGTAAAAGCTTATCTACGAATTCCAAATCGGGAATCAAAAGTTCGGGTTTATTTCCAAAACTGAAAATTTTGTTACACTATTTAGTTGGATAATTTTAGAAGTCCATAGCAATTGATATAGGATAAACCACTTTAGTCCATAGTAATTTCTGGTGACTTGTTTTGAAATAGGCAATTCACCCTACAAAGAGTGTTTTATGAAATTATCCTTGAACTTAGTGTATTATCCTTTAAGGTACAGAAATGTGTTATTTATGTTTTACCGATCTCATTCGATTTTACCGTCCTACACTAGGCGGTTCATTTAAAAACGAGACCCTTTAGATTCTACGCAGAAAAGTCCCATAATGGACAGAAAAGACCAATAATAGACAGCGCTGCAACCGCATGGTGATCAATGAACGACTCAAGTCGTAATCGTAAGAATATGGTCAAGTAGTCCATCAATTTCAAGTTGGCAATTTGCTCTAATTATGAGAATAATAAATTCATCCAATATTTTATAGCTCGTACTGTATTGGTATATTTATGGTAGGCGCTGATTGCAGTTTAAAACCATTTTGGACGTTTTTGTCTCTAAATGGAAATTGTTCAGCATTTTGAGGATTTTTAACGATTTTAGCGCTGATGGCAGAGTAAAACCATTTTAAACGTTTTTGGTTCTAAATAGCATTTGTTCAGAATTTTGAGGTTTCTTGACGATTTTAGCAGAGAGAACGGACCGCCAAACATCCCGGTCTTGTTTACATTCGTACAACGTCTCATACATACTCTTCTATTATTTTGACTCTTGACATGGCCCGACTCAAGTATCTGATTCACTTGGTCGTGCCATGTCTTTCTTGGGCGTCCTCGACTTCTTCTACCATTCACATTTGCGTCATATATTCTCCTTACACTCCTTTCCGCGTTCATTTGCTCTACATGCCCAAACCATTGGAGCGTTCCTTTAGATGGCAGTTTAAAATCATTTTGGATGTTTTTGGCTCTAAATAGCAATTTTTCAGCATTTTGATGTTTTTTGACGATTTTAGTGCTAGATGGCAGTTTGAAACCATTTTGGACATTTTTGGCGCTAAACGGCAATTTTTCAGCATTTTGAGGTTTTTTGACGATTTTAGCGCTAGATTTTTGCTCTAAATGGCAATTTTTAGTTTTTTTGACGATTTTAGCGCTAGATGGCAGTTTTACACATTTTGGACGTTTTTGGCTTCAAATTGCAATTTTTTAGCATTTTTAAGTTTTTTGACGGTATGTAGTTAATGTCCACAATATTTGGCTAAAGTTTTGTTTATTTCTTCATTTGATTCGACCGATTGACAAAATGTCTTCACAATTAATTGAAATTTTGTTTCTCAACCGATTAAGATCAAAATGAGATTTTTGAACGCCGTCCCTCTAAAAGTAACCAATACTTTCATAGTAAAAATGATTCTTGAGAGCACATCGTTAAGAACTTTTCTTATGAATGTTCGTTCAAGTTCTGATTATTATCTTTCCTTTGTTGTATTTTCAGTAATCCTCAATCAAACGAAAACGGCGAGTATTTACTCTCTTGTATATCCAAAGATCTCCTCAGAGATATTCCATAAATCTCCATGATAGTGAAACTTGACAGGGGAGGGTCAGTATTTTATTTATGTGGGGTCATTTCGGATGTTTGATTCCCAAAATTGCTTTCCGAACCGATGCGGTGAAAGGGGTAAAGGGTTTATTCAATTGCTGATGAAATTTCTCTTCCTTAAATAGTTTATATAAGAACTTGAGCTTTGAATCAATAATGAGGTATTGTAAGTACCATTTTTCCAGAAGTAGCTAGTATTTAGTGTGTACAAATTTAAATGTAACAATTATTTATCAAAAAAACAACAAGCATATAATTATTTCTAAGGTTTATCACATTTATCGAAAGTTACCAACTTATATTTAACTTTACGATTGTAATAAATTATTAACATTTCATTAATGCATATTTTAGACTCGATCGTGAACATTAAAAGCCTTACCAATAAAAAAATACTTTTTAATCGCTAATTGGGTTTTATTTTAGTTAACATTAAAAAAAAACTTCGCAAACTCTTGACTAGCTGGGAAAGAGCTGGCAACGCCGCATTTTGCTCGATTTTGACACATGAGATTCCCGTCTTGTAAAAGTGATGTTATTTGTACATTGTTTTTTAATTGACTGTTGTTCAATTAAAAAAACTCTAACATATTAAAATTCAAATTGAACAGTTCCGAACTCCTGCAACTTACGAACCTACGCATAGCGGTTTCACGCTACGAGAAACCAATAAGTTCTTAGGTATTCGTTATTCACGATTATTGTTGTAAATTTGTAAACACATCTGAACACCTTACTTTAAAATTTTTGTTCCATGTAACTTTTATTTATATTATATTTTTCTCTCTCGTGTTAAAATTATACTGTCTTTATATATTTATGTTAAAGCCCTCTGGGCATAAATTAGCTGAATAAATTAATTTAACAAAAATTCCACGAAAGAGATGTTTTTTAATAACATAAATGCCTAATAAATGTAAAAAATGAGCGTTTAAATAACAAGGTGAAATTTTTATTGCTTTCTCTCTATTTTTTATTATATGAATCATGTAATTAATGAAGTGATTGTTTTCTGGCAGGTTTCTTAAAAAAGTCATACGTTTTCAAAATTTCGTAAAAAATTGTGTTTGGTTTTCAACTTTTTCTACGTTTAAAATTAAAATATTTCCAGTTTATATATATATTGTACGTTTCAAATACAAAAATCAGAAAGTTAATTTTATCTGGTTTCTAAAATAGTATTTTTTACGACATCTTCAAAATTTTATGAGAAATTTCAAGTTTATAAAGCAAATAAACTTGACTCTTCCGCTGAATCCCATAAGTTTTTATGACAATTGGATATGATTATTTTTATTTTTTTTTACGTTAACTCCACACAGGAGGCCCTGAGGAAAATAATTTCCCTCAGGGCGTATGTCATCTGGGATGCTGTGTGGAGGGTCTTTTTGAGGAGAGGAAGGATGAACATTGGTCTTGAAGAGACCCATGTTGTAGGAAGGAGGAAACAAAGAGGCCGGCAAATCATTCCACAGCCGAGCTGTTAAACACAAGAACGAGTCGAAGAAACGACCCGTTCTCATGTGGCAAATGTCAACCGTGTACAATGTTGGGCACGCGTTTGGCGTGTTTCCCGACTATGCACCGGTGCCGAAGGGTTCAATGATGCTAGTTACTCGGAGCATCTTCCATTGTAATACCGGTAGAACAAGGATAGCATTCCCACCCGACACCTAGCACAGATTTTACAATTTTGTGGGCGGGTGTGGGTACCGAAGCCCCTGGAACCATTTATTGGAAAACCAACACCCCTGCCACAGGTTACCCCAAATGATTCGGTACATTTGGTGACTTAAAAAGGGTGAGTGGTTTGTCTAGGTCTTGGCGGCATATGCGCTTGTCCACCTACTGCATGGCGGACTCGGGAGAGGTTGGTTGATGAAGACATTTTTCCTCTTCAGCCGGACTCTCTCAACCCATCGTCTTGTACCGCAGTAGGAAGGATGTATTAGTACGTCCGTCACTCCTAGACTCAGATTTTGGTTTTCCCTGGCCTCCTGTGCGGAGCTGATGTAAAAAAATAAGTTTATTAGTAGGATTTTCACGTAACCGGTTTTTCATCAATTGTATAAAATTTAATCCGCGTTTATTAGTGAGGCTGTTAGAAAACATGTCATTATAGTCATTACTCTGGTTTGCTCAGCACTCCTCCTAATGAGCACTTGATGCAGACGATGTGGTTTCCATCTTGAACCGTGTCTCGCTAATTTACGTACCTACCTTCCTGTCCTTTTTATTTGTGGTATTATTATGTTTACAAATATCTATATTTATTTATATGTGTTTTTGAATATCATTATTGTATGTATATACAAAATTTAACAAATCCTAATAAAGCTAACACAGTATACATATCATATATAATATCAAATACCCTGTTATATTAATTATATCTCCAACTTCTAATATTTCCCATACATTCTGATGGCAGTATGCTACACCAGCGCCTCATCGCAGCATAAGTTGTGCACCCTGGTTTTCTTTCCATTTTTTTGGATTTTATGTTAAATATATTCTGTAATTTAAATATTAATAGGTTAATAAATAAAATATTATTTGATAAATTGCTATAAAAAACGGATATGAATCAAAATTAATTGATAACAACCTAAATAAAAAACTTAGCAAAATTTCAAAAAATAAATATCTATACAATTCTAATAATATTAATTAATGATAAAGAATGGCGTAAAATTTTGTAAATTAATAATTTTTCAGTTCAATGTTGCAAAAATCTCCTTTCTAATATTAAACCAGCTTTTTATACAAGAAATAATATCGGTAATTTTTTGAGAAATACTTAACATAAAGACCATAAATTGACTAATTCCGGAATATATAAACTCAAATGCTATGATTGTCCCCCATTTTATATTGGAAAAACAACTCGTAATTTTGAAATCAGAATTAAAGAACAATTAAGGTATCTTAATAATAATAATTTTTCTGAGTTTGCTAACCATATCATTGAAAATACCATAGTTTTGAAAAAAATACATTGATAAATATTCTTCACATTAATCATAATGGAAAACGTTTAGATAACTTAAAAGCCTTGGAAATTAAAAAATCCCTTAAAAACAATGAATCTATTATCAACAAACAAAAAATATTGTCTTATAGCCCAATCATGGATTTGTTCCCCTACCCACCCACAATAACTAGCAACGGCTCCACCCCTACCATAATAAAACATTGTTCGAAACTGTAAAATTAGTATAAGCTTTCCCTGAAGAAGGGAAAACCGGTCGGATTTACGCATTATAAAAGTGGTTTATACAAAGTTGAATTGTTTCATTTTTCTAAAATATTTCTGAGGATGCGGAGTGAGGATTTTACTTTTTTGATTTACATGTTATCATTTATTCTATTTATGTATGCTTTATTGAGGACATTTAAATATGTATTTTTAAATAATTTTTAGGGGTTCTTGTAAACAGGTAATTTTTCATTAATTAAATGCAACACGAATCTAGTTTATTAATTATTTACAGAAATTCTAAAAACAGTCATACGTAATTTACTTCCATGCCCAACTTCCACATAATGTATATTTTATGAAATTAAACTGCTACAATGGAGATGATTAGATTTATAGTCAGTGGGCGATCTGGTACAGGTTTCATGGTCAACTTATTACTAGTTACCCCTTGAAAGCCTTCAAATAAATAACTGACATGGGACAACGCAACAGCAAAACTTGTTTAATATTGACCCCTGTACTGATGTCAAATAAAGACCAAACTTTACCCAACTCTCAAAATATCCAATGCTCTACTGAATTCTGTAAATATATCAGTAAATTATAAAAATATTCGGTCGTCTGTATAACGGTCTTATTCTACGAAACAACATCGAATGCATAAATTATTCTGATAAAAATACTATTTGATCAAACGCAAGCATTTTAGATATTTCAGTACTTAAAATAATCACAATTTTCGGAATACAGACGTGATTACCTTTTCTAACAGTTGCTATCAAAATGAAAAATAAACTTCAACACTATTTTTCGATTGTTCCCTTTTAATGCGCATTTTCATTGAAAATTGTTTACTCAATCTTGTTTTCTTAATTACCTGCTATTAGTTGTACTTAACAAAAGATGTCACAAAAACAATAAAAAAGCTAAAATGGAAGTGGTCAGGCCATACAATCAGAGGAAGTGAAAAATGGTCAAAATTAGTCATGAATTGGTTCACAAGTGGCAAGAAGAGAAAACGAGGTAGACTGCTTAGACGGTGGGTTGACGACATCAAAGCCAAAGCAGGTGGTACATGGACAAGAGTATCTAATGATAGAGAGAAATGGCGACAGTTGGAGGAGGCCTTTGTCAACTGTGACATACAGACAGGGAGTCGATGCATGATAAGTGTTATAAATATTATAAATAATGTAACGTAATTTAATGTCTAAGGCTATTATTATTATTATCATTATTAGTTGTACTTAATGTTCTTTTTTTGAATAGTGGGGGGGTTAGAGGGGGACATCTAGGTCTGCGACCCAGTCTATGGCCTCAGGCGTCGCCTCATCAGTCCCGTTGGGGAATGAATGGAGCGGGCGTTCGTTGACCACATGCTCGGTGGTCTGCACTGCGCTGCATTCACACATCGCCGACTCTTTAAAACCCCATCAATGCATCATGTGGGCACATCGGCTACGAAAGCACCTTATCCCATTGATGGCGGACCAGAGTTCACGAGGAAATGAGAATCCAGGCAGTCTCTCAGTGGGGTCGTGTACGTTATGGGAATTTCCCACGTTGGCCGATTGCAATTCAAGTTTCCACTGATCTTCTGGGGTGAGAGGTAATCGGAGGTATCTCTCTCGTTAAAGCTTAATTACTAATGTAGTATCTCACAATATTGCTGTTATTGAACCATTTAAATATCCCTTTCGAAACCAACTTTTGCTTATCCTCAGAGAGCAGAAATATTTATTAAATACTCAAGTCCAGTTGCTAAATTGTTAGAGCACTTTTTACGTTTATATTTACGTAACATCAATGTCCCTGCTTCACCCTTGCGAGATATTAGCAATAATATTAACCGATGATAAAAATTCAATACACTACTACGTTTAGACAAATGGAAACAATGACTAAATTCAAACATGAAGTAAAGAATTGCATTGCTAATTCAGGTGGTCCCGTTTTTCGCAAACTACTCTAACACATTACATAGGTAGACGTGAATTTTAATTTACATAAACCTAAATTCTACAACAGCTGTATTCCTTACAATAAAATCTCGCCAAACTTAACTTCCATTAATATTGAAAAACCTATCTAATTTATTTCATCTTTTCTTTCGACATTTGTAAAATTTTTCTTATATTTGGAATTATCCCACATTTCCAATATTTTTTTAAAACAATTTCTATCAGCCTTAAAAAAAGATGAAAAAAATTATTTAATATATGTATTTACATATTATTTACGTAGTATGTGTGTACTTATTTATGTACCTTCTACGTCTTTCTCGGCAAAGGTCCTAGTGAGACATGCGTCGAAAAAACAAACTTTTTTATTCTTAAAAATTAAATGCCATTCATTCGATTGTGATGTTGGTGATTTGGCCGTAAAGGTATCTATATATAATGGTGAGCTCTGGCCTTATGCAATTATTTCCTATTCATCCGATTGAGTGGGCGGAAATTCGCGTAAGGTGAGGCGGGAGGGAAAGGGAACGTGGGAGAGGAACGGGGACGAGGACGGATGAGAAAAGAGGTGGTAGAGGGGTGGGGACGAGGGTGAACAGAGGTAGGGATTGCAACGGATACACAGTAGCGGACGGGGATAGCAGAGGTAAATTTGGAAAATCCACGCTTCACACACGGATGGCTGTAGTATGTAGCCTACTCACGCGTTGTAAAAAGCTTCTGATTTAGTGTACGCACCAGACAGAAAAACATAAAAAATATATATTTATAAACCAAAAGCACTTCAATAAACGGAATTAAAATACTAAAACTTTCCTTCTTTGAGTGGCTAGTACTTGATATAAATTAATAAATATGTGGCGACACATCATTATCAACTTCGCCATCAAAAGAAGACACGAGAAATATCTAATATTCGCGCGATACGGGCAAGCTACTTACCTGAGTACATACCTACCTACTGCTGTTTGCCGCCGATAAATAATAATTTCGCCACCGCCTAGAAAGGTCTAGATTTCATAAGCCGCCTGAATATTCAGCACCGGTATGTTCGAGTACCTTCCAGTGTAAACATTGCCGGCGAATGGAACATTACTCCACCGGTCGCGCTGGTATATATAAGCGACTAAACTCGGCGCTCGCTCAGTCAGTCTCACACTAACGGTCGACCAACATCTCAGCATGTAACGATCTCCGCACAAGTGCTCCTGCATGGCATCTACACACATCCAGGGCAGCTTTCCGAGGTCCATCGCCACGTCTCAACTATAAGGCCCATCGTGTTTTCAATTCCTGAGAACAGCTACATCCCGCGACTTATAAGGTTTGACGCCACCTTCAGTTCAGGGATCAGCTCAGCATTTCATGGCACCCCGAAGCCCCACCGTGCTTCGCTGCCATGGAAACACGCTCCGCTTCGCCAGGACCACCTTCTGGTGGCTCAGCTCACCGAGCCACCCACCGTTCATCTCTGCGACTCAAAGCGTCGAGCAATGGCCTGGAAGATAGGTCATCTTCACCACACCATCACCTCCGTAGGCCTGCAGCTTCTCATCACGGCACCCCGCATTACATCTTGTTACCGCTTCACCAACCTCGCTACGTAGCCCAATAAACGACTGACTCACTACATCGACCAACGCCTTTTCATTTATCTCCCGTCTCTACCGATACGGCCCGCTCCCTCAAATATATTGAAAAATATACATATTTATGATTATCTTTTACGGGATCCAGCTCACACTATAAAAAGGTGTTTTATAGTGAGGGTTCTCGTGTATTCTGGGGTATGCTTTTATGAATTGCAAAAACTAAACCTTTTTTAACTCTAGATACACAATGAATCCTTTAGTTGTATGTGTACATATAATATGTGCTACTCCATAGAGCTCTATTACTAATTAAGGTAATAACATAATAACTTATGGGTTAAAGGGTGAGCATTGTCATCGATGGTGTCAAATACTATGGAAAATAATAGTAACCAAGGCTATTAACAACCCTATTACATAATAACTATTTTTTACGACAGTTATGAAAGTATCAACAAATAGAAAATATTTGTAATCAACAAGTCGCTTGCCGGACCAAAACGTAAAACAGTAGGTGTAACACTGATTTTGAGCAGCTAGTCCATTTGATAAAAAATTAAAACGTGATATAAATTTAGCGTTAGCAAGACTTTACGACATTTAGTACATTTTTTACAATGTTTCCAAGAATTAAACTTAATTTTGCATAGTGTAGTGAATAGCGGCTTTCCCGTATCTTCCATTATGCCTTATAGCGTATCATTTATGCAGTAAAACATTTTTTTACGAAAATGATATTATTTCCCGTAAAAAAGTTTCACGGCCCGGGTTTATTATATCATTTTTACGGCCTTTCGCCTACATTCTTATGAGGCCTATATAAATCTCAAAATTAAATTTTTGGTCCTTTTTTGCGGCGTAAATATTGTAATACACACTAAAACGGAAAAAATATGGTTAACCAAGCCAATGGAAAGAGATAATGTAATTAATAAAATTTGTCGTAAAAACGATACTACAAAAGGAATTATTGAAAAAGTGTAATTAACTTTTGGTGTATCGAAAAGTACCTACCTAATTTTAATGAAAAAAATAATGTAGAAAATATTTAATTTTTACAATTTTTCTAAAAACCAGGGGAATTATTTTACCCCCGGAACAATGGTTGAAAAAACTGTCGAAATAAACTTTGTTCTACTCTTCTCTGTCAAATTGACACAGCGGCGTACGTATCATCGTTTGTTATTAATTTCATCGGAGTATAATTTTTTTGTGAACACCGCACAAGAGTCTTTGGCATCCCCATAAAGGATATTTAAAATAATATTTTGTATATTTGCGGCACGTTCCAAAGTGGAAGATACTCTCAAAATGGCCCTGGTGTTAAGACCTTTCATTCAGAATTGAAACGTTGCTTGAAATGGCTTTAGCAACCAGATCTGAATAGCCAATAGCTATTAGTAACCAGATCTGAATAGCCAGGTACTCCCTCCTTCCTCTTCTTCAACTTCTTTCTCTCCCCACTAACTTCAGCTTCATAACGTACCCCAATTGGGGATGCCATAGTCTCACTGGCCCCATATGGGAGCAGCTGTACTCTTTTAAGGTATTAACATAAAAAGGATATATTTTGAGGTTGATGGGAGAGGGAAGGAGGTATTTTGTTGGCATTTTTTAGAGGGGCCGTTGAAAACTTTGTTAAATACATTAAAACATTCAAATCCTAGCTTAAAAATATCCAAATAACTTCTTCAAAACTTATTTTCTGGCACCATTTTATTTCAAAATTAACAGAATACTTCGATTTAACCACGTTTATTTAAAAAAAAAACCAACATGTTTCGTAAGCAATGCTTACTTCATCAGAGATTAATTAAAATTTTAAGTAAACCCTGATGAAGTACGCATTGCTTAAGAAATATCTTGGTTTTTTAAACAATAAACGTAGTCAAAATTTAAAACTAAGTATTCTGTTAATTTTGTATCCATATAACACGATTTCAATAGAAATGTTTATTTTATTTAGAAGCACACTTTCACAATATGTTAGTTTTTTTTTCAGACTAAATTGCGTATCAGTTCACTAGAAGCGGTTCTCACGTTGTTTGCTTACCTACCCCCAAATTCAAAGAACATGCATAAAAAAGTTACTCATTGATACAACGTTACGAGCCCACCACACCGTGCGGAAAGTTAATGAACCAAAGTTGAATTGGCCGTTCGCCTAACTACCCCTTTCACCAACTGCCCACACTCATCCTTTTTTTAAGGCCACGTAATGAAGCCGTAAACCTAATATTGAACGTAACGTTACTACATTTCAGTTGAAACACATACCTCGCAAAACACGACACCGTACTAGAAAAATAAAACTCCCGTGGAAAAAATTCTCATGAAAATAATATCATTTTTCTTTCAGGGATTCATTTACCTATCATAAGTTTTGCTTGAACTCGGTGAAATTATTTTTCGCAAACCGCACTGAAAACAGGTTTCATCTCATTTCATCCTAATTGAAAGGAGTGAGAGGGATGAACATTTCGCAGTGCATGAAATGAGGGTTTTCTTTATCTTTTTTTGTTTCGTTCGCGAGAATAGTGTCTAAAATCTGCTTAAATTTATTGTGTGCGAGCTGCGCGTAATGGTCCATAAAACTATATATTCAGACAGTGTGCCAATGAAATGGGCACTTATAACTTCTCATACAAATTGTGGCATATTTTAAAAGTGTAACACATGACATGTGTTTGATGAATCATTACAAATAACTATAAGTACCTATACCTATTTAAATGAAAACTATATATATTTTTTAATATAATATAAATTAAATTTAAATTATTATAGAGTTTCGCAAGGATTTGTGTAACAGCTGTTTTGGCTTATAAGGCCATTTTCAAATGTGGTTAACCCACTTTGAGACGACTTATTTATAAGAATCTAAATGTAAATTTTTGAAATTTAGATTCGTATAAATAAGTCAAGTTAAACAACTTTGAGGCGACTTATTTATACGATTCTAAATGTCAATTTTTGTAATATAGATTCCTATAAATAAGTCAAGTTAAACGAATTTGAAGCGACTTATTTATACTAATCTAAGTGTCATTTTTGAGATTTAGATTCGTATAAATACGAAAACGAAATAAACTAATCTAAATTTCAATATTTGACATTTTGATTCGTATAAATAAGTAATCTTGCAATTTGGGAGGCGGGAATGGGTACCGCCACCCCGGGAATCTTTATTGGATAACCCACACCTCTGCCATAGGTCACCCCAAGTGGTTCGCTACGTTTGGTGATTTAGCAGGGGTGCCCGGGTTCATGGGGTGAGGTTTGTCTAGGTCTTGGAGGCGGATGACCAGGACATACTGAAACCCAGATTCCTACCCACCCCTTAAACCCTTTTCCTTCCCAGAACTCTCCTCTCCTTCCTTTCCTTAAAAAAACCCTCCACACAGCATCCCCAAAGATGGAAAATAATTTCCCTCAGGGCCTCCTGTGTGGAGCTCATGTAAAAAAAAAATCTCAAAGTGGTTTAACCATAGTTTGAAAATCGCCTTGTAAGCCGAAACAGCTGTAACAAAAATAAAAACAGAAATACTTGCAAAACTTGATAATAACATTATTAAATTTAAATTAAATAAAATTTGAAAAAATAAACGGGGTTTTACGAATTAAACACAAAAACAATTAATAAGACAATATTAGCGAAACTCAATCAAAAATCTGAAAAAAGAAAAATCAGGAAAAAATGTGGTCACATATGGGACTCGAAACCAGGACCTTCAATATTACGATTTAAGGTTTTATTCTCATGAAGTTTGCACTCATTAAGTTAAAAATAAAAATAAATATTCATCCTAGACTTGCAGAAAGGTCAATAGATGTCACACATTAAAAATAAAAAATGATAAAAACTTATCCAAGACACTATCTAGATAGCATTTAGTTCGGGTTTGAATCTTGCAATCATACATAAAAAAATAGCAGCCAATAAAAATATGCGTCAAGAAAATTAAGATAATGTTGGTAGTTCTTAGTTGAAGTATGATACAGTTAAATATGAACGAATCGGATAGGCACACAATTAGCTCAGTTGGTAGAGTTGCGCCCCGGGAAGGCGAGGGTCGTGGGTTCGAGTCCCAGATGTTACCGTATCTTTTATATTCGTATGTTGTCTTCATTTAATTAAATATTACAATTTGATGTTTCACTTGTTATTGAAGAAGAATTTAACAATAATAATCTAAATTAAATTATGAAAGAGAACAAGACACAGAAAAAGATAATGGTCGCAACTGGGACTCGAACCCAGAACCTCTCATTTAACCGGGACGTGCGCGTTTGCCAATTACGCCATTGCCACCTAATTAACTGTCAAGCCGTCATTTTACATAGTTAATCTTATATTTAAATTTTTAGAATTAACAATATTATCTTCTACCAATTGTTAAAAAGTGTTAGAAAATATTATTATAAATAGCCTGCGTTTCTAGTTTAAAACGATCTTAATAAGTTGATCTCCTGTAAACAGCTAGCATTATCTAGCAAGTGGTCAAAGTGACCAAGTTCAGTGTTTTGTTCGGGTCGGGAACAATAAAAAAGTATTTATAATGTGCCGTGAATAAACGAAAAGAATTACGCCTTGAAACCAGATGTTTTACTTGAAGTCCTTCTGCTGATTACCAATTTATAACATCAATGTTTTTTCCATATTATTTATACACTTATTTGGGAGCATCCATGAATTACGTCACACGAATTTCATGATTTCTCGACACCCCCTCCGTCCCTGTCACACATCGTCATATTTGTGAGTCCTCTCCCCCCTAGTGTGACGTCACATATTTTGCAATTTTATATTAAAAATAAATTTTCGTTTACATTTAAGTTTTGCGTTTTAATAATTTAGATTTTTACACGTGACGTAACCGAGCTGATGACCCCCCCCCCCCCCCCCTATACCCCTTGTCACACTTCTCTACTCACCTCCCCCCTCCTCCTTAAGGTGTGACGTTATTTACGGATGGCCCCTTAAGTTAAAAATAAAAATAAATACAAGTTTATCATTAAAGAAGAAGATAACGCTAATAATCTAAACGAAAATATGAGAAATAACATGAAACTGAAAAATAAAAAGATAACAAACCCAGAACCTCAAAATAAGACTAAAAACTTTTCAGTTGCCACCGTTATTTTTTTATTTTTCTGTGTCTTGTTTTTTTTTCATAATTTTGTTTAGATTGTTATGGTCATATTCTTCTTTAGTGATATATTAAATTGATGGGAATAACCTTCAAAAGTTATAAAAAGAGAGTTGTTCTAATAAAGTTTAATAATTACAAGTGTTTGTCAGTCATTGGATAAGTTGCTTTAAATGTAAATAATTACCCAACTTATTTTAACTTGAAGAACGTGAAAAGGCATGTTCAAGAGCAAAAACACCATTCACTTGGTAAACACAAATTAGGGAAATTTTAGGAGTTTAAAGAAATTAATTTGGAGGTCGTTAAATTAAAATCCTAATCTCACCCAACCGTAACGCCATTTTTTTCACAAGGGTGAAATGGATAGATTTGATATCCATAACTCCTTGCTTCATTCACGTTCAAACTTAACAGTATTTTGCTTTTATCTACCCATTAAATTGGAAAAAGCCTTCTTCTCGTCATTCCAATGTGTTTTGTTTAATGCGGGCACATTTCTAGTGAATTTTTTTTGGAGAAATGTGAATAATGAAAAAGTGTTAGAATCATTCGAACTTTAATTCTTATGCCCAATTAAATGTCTATGTCCAATTAATTAATATGTCCAATTAAATGTCTATATCCACATTATTATTAAAGCAATCAAACGTCCTTTATTAATCATGTTTAGTGACATGGCAGCCAGACTCTCTTGACCCATCACGTTAAATCGAAGTGGGAAGGATGGATTAAAACGACCGTCAATCTTGGACAAACTAACACTAACCCCTCTGATTCCTACCAAATACCCACCTCCCCTACATTTTTCCTTTCCTGAACTAATTTTCCTTCATTTCCTTATAAAGAACCTCTTCAGGCTTCCCCAAAGATGACAATGACTCTAAGGGAAATTATTTAACAATTATTATAAGCAATAATTAGTAGCCTGAAACACTCATCTACATTGAAAAAATTTCCCGAGAAAAACTTCATACCGCCGACGGGACTCGAACCCGCATCCTTTTGATGTCCGGTCAGCTGCTCTTTAACCACTGAGCTACGTCGGCCTGTCTCCTAGCCGCCAAATAATTCAATATATACCAGTGTTTCATTCAACGACTACTGCTTATTACGTTTTTCCACCCGCAAACCACCAACTTTATTTTTATATGGGATGTTAGCATCGGCGCTACTTGCGGCCAACGCCAAACCCAAAACCTGGAAAGGACATGCAATAAACAAGCCGGCGGCTAGCTCTGCACAGCCGGCGCGAGCAAGGTCCCTCTTAAACCCAGGGCGAGTGTTTGTGGTTCGCTTGTAAATTCCTACTCCCCTTCCTTTCCTCAAAATCTCCAGGTCTCCTTCCTCAATCAGAACACAGTAGTTATGCACGAAAAAGGGTTTTATTCATTTAAAGGTGAACAGGGTTCTACAAAAGGCCAGCATCGGCACTACACACATGAGTATTTGGCTATCTCTAATTAATCCTATCATAACGGGGGAGCTTCTCTCAACTCTCTCTACACGTGTTTAGTGAATTTAAATGTCAGTTCTTAGCACACAGAGGGGTAGCAAGGTTCATTGGTACTCACAAGCAGGAGATAGGCGGTCGGCAGACAGGTACTGAGGAGGCGGGAGCCTCTGGAGCACAATGCACAATTAAAATAAACATCGCGAGCGTTTACGGAGAGCGCAATCACGGGGACACAGTTGTTATGCCGAAGGTCGGCCGAGGAATGAATGCCGGGAGCCGCTCGGCGCTTGGCTACTTATGTCGAGCGGTGCGGGGAAAGGGGGGCGGAGGGCCTGTGTAAGGGGTCAATTCGCTATTAGCTCGCACGGGAATCAATTCCGTAACGTAACAGGGAAAGGCATTGAAAGTGCTAAATCTCCCACTAGGTGGCGTCGAGACAATTTATATCTACATTTTTTGGTGAAATACTTTAACAAATTATTTACCTCGGGGCCTCCTGCAGGAAATTAAAAAAAAATCTATAATCTTTTTTAATCGTTGGACACACTTAATACTATCATTGTTTTTGAAAAAACACTCCGAGTTAACTTATTTCTATAAAAGGCCACTATTTGCATTTGGAGGACATGGAAAATATTGCATTTAAAATTACAACTATGTAAAACGAAAATTTGCCCTTGTATTCGTTACGCTACGTGACCTTTTAATAGGTTTTTCCTGCATCGTATTTTCTCCTTTGGCTATATGATTATAATGCAGTTTTAAAGTAATTTCATTGTTAATACTTTACCTAGTCTCGCCTATCGTATAATTTATGATAATAATCTGTTAACACGGAAGATATAATGGAACAAACAGCTTTTTCCAGATTTTTTCATTAAAAATGGTTGTTAAATTAAACACTTAAATTCATCCAACAAAAGCGAAATTGGCTTAGGTAGAATGCAGGCTTTACGGAATATTAATTTATCTCGTAAACCATAATAGTCCATCGCATTACCTCAGAGGTGGTATTTAAGATGCAATTTCTCTGTGACCATAACTGCATCTGCACCATTCATTTCCCATAAAGCGCGATAAATCCCAAGTATATGACAGATTAAATTAACCGCGGGGATGGGTCAGAATTAATGCTGTAAATAATTCATCATGGGGTGGAAAACGGTTGCAGTTTTCGGAGGGAATGATCGGTGGCGGTGAGTGCAGAAAATTAGTGGAATGCATATGGAAAATATTTCAATGAAAAATGCATTCATCGTTTTCGTTTTTTGCCGGCTTTTTGGCGATTTTCCTGCTGTTTTTTACGGAAGGCTGGTGATTTTTATATGGCATGACTTCCAAAACTTTTTGAATACGTCATATCTACGTGTTTTTCATAGTTGAGATTGGCAAAACTTTGGTTTTGTGTTGGATTTTTCGTAATAATAAGATTTCAATAAATTATATTTATATAAATAAATTTATATTTAAATAAATTTCTTTTAATTAGAGTCATCAATTAAAAACAGCATGTGTAAGATGTTGAAATTCATAAGAATGAAGGTGTAAACAGTATTACTTGGTTTTTTGTTGTCGGTTTTTTATAAGAAAGTATTTTAATACCTGCTTCTCTGAAAGATATCGACGTAATGTTTTTTTTGTCCCATTTATCTAAAGTTACGTCATTAGTTGTAAATAACTTATTCGAAATTAAAATATTTCTTTTTTTTAACCACTTTTAATGTCCATAAAACCGACATTTTTCGAGAGCGATCCTCTCTTCCTTAGGGTTTACTAAAGAGAGCATCGCCCTCCAAACACGTTGGTTTTATAGACATCAAAAGTGGTTAAAACAAAGAAGTCTTTTATTTTTCAAATGTTGCCACTAAATAAATTTGCTGTATTTGAAGAAGAAACAACAAATTATCTAGTTCTATTTGGTTGAAAGCTAAATTAATTTGAAAGTAATTTCCCAGTTTCACGATTCTCTACGACAAAATTGTCAATTTTTATCAACAAAAAAAAATTCCTACGTAAAGCACCCTTAAGGCAATTTTTCAAAAAAAGCTGTGTTATTCAAATTATTTAAAAAATCGAATGAACACTCTGGAAGTAATGACCAAAACATTAGCAATTACGCCGTGTATATTGTATTAATATTAAGTCATTTCCAAATATGACTCTTGTACGTAGATAAAAGAAACATATCTAAAAAAATCAACAGTTCTTGAGTATTTACATAGAGTCATTTATTATCTTCCTGATATAACACGATCAATCTTTCATAAAGCAGAAGCGAAAAAACCGGTCATCAATCTTATTTGGATTTGGAAAGGACAAACAAAAATACAATTGAACCCATCGGCTTATCAATAAATCTCTCCGAACCGATATTTCAGATTAATACTGTTATTCATTTAAACGAAGCTCATAGTTCAGATTATAAACAGAGTTATTAAAACTGATAGCGAAAGTTTTTTAAATAGTTTCATTGCTCCATTAAATATCTACATTACGATAGTTTACAACTTTTCTTTTAAAGTTGAATCATTAAATAATTCAGGGAAAAGCAGTTTTTCACAATGTCCAACACAAATTTTAATGTGGACTGTTTCAAACTACTGAAAATATTTTTATTTTCCCTGCGAGAACTGAGAAGTAATTACAAATGAAATTGAGAAGAAAAAAGTATTCTTTTCAATACGGAGAATAATATAATGGTCCTTTCAAAGTTTTGAATACTTTGGAAACAACGGCGAAGAATATAAAATTTTTAAGTTTGTATTTTTACTACAAAGGGAAAGAGTTTGTGATGAGTTTCAAAACGTTTTATGCAGACGAAAACTGCAATGTTTTTTGTGACCTTTTATTTAAATACTTGAGTACATTTTTAAACTGCGCTATCAAACTTGTTGAACTTTAATCATGGTTATTCAGAATATATAATATATCTTACTAAAATAGTTCGGCATCATATATCTTACGAAAATTAGGAGGCAGAACTTTAATAAAGAAACAAGTTCTCTTTAAAAAAGCAATTATAATTCCACGGAAAACAAATGCCGTGGGGATAACCCCTTTCCTTCAAGGACGTAATTATTCAATGTTTACAACAAGTGCAAAAAAACTATAAAGGATTCTAATTAAAAAAATCATGTTCAAATGGAATTCCACCATTTTTTATCAACCGTTTCAAAATTCAAAATAACAATTTATTATGTGGAAACGCCATTTAAAGATACAAAAATTAAAGTCAATCAAATTTAGTTGTATTTTTATAACAGGGATGCAAATATGTCTGTGGTTATCATTTTTTCCTGAAAGGTTATTAGTTTCTACATTTATTTTAGTACTTAAGGTCATTTGATAGATATATATATATTTTTTTTTTAAGTTTCTGTATTCTTTAAATAGTTCGTTACATAAATTGGGGATTTTTCGACCACCATATTAGGCACATGCCCGTGTTGTGGTGGTCGATTTTCGTATTTAGTATATTAACAGAAGCAATATAAAGAAATGTGCGAGAATGTAAAAAATAAAATAAAAATATACATATTTTATAAAATATTAAAGAAATTTAAAGAATACAAATGAATATAAAAGAATGTAAATGACTAAAGAGTATAGAAACAATAAATGACTATAGAGTATAAAAGAGTATGGAAGAATATAGTTGAATATAAAAATAATATAAAAAGTATAGAACATAGAAAGCAATACATGAAAGAATATAAAAATGAAATAATTATAAAATATATAAAGTCTAAGTAAGTACTTTATAGAGTATGTAAATAAGAAAGGATAACGATTATAATGAAAATCTGTGTGTACGTGGTTATATTGGTAGGTACATTATTACAAACCAATTTTTGTACAAATAAATTTTGGAATAAATTTATGTTTCGAGTCCGGCGAATTACACTGGTCACTAGAGTAAATTATTATTGTTACAGTGATTTTCTGATGGCACTGGGCTCTGAGTACATGAACATTAGATGTAGGCACTAGTACACAGTGGTGCCAAACAGTTTTAAAGCATTAGTTTTTAAAAGTATTTAAACTTTTGGCTATTTATATTATAGTGATTACAAACCAAAAAAAAAGTTATTAGCCGTATATAAACCGATATCAAATTTATTAATTATGATAAAATATTATTTAATAAATATATATAATTAAATAAATATAATTAATATATTGATAATGGCATTGAACATCAAAACAGTTATTACAATAATATAACAGTTATTACACTTAAATCTAGGATGTAAATATTATATTTAGAGTATCTTGGTTTAAATTTAAATTCGTCTAAGAGTGAAGTTATTTTTTAATTATTATTTTTTATTCTAAGAGTGAGTCAGGCACCGGTGCTCATCAAGTGTGCCAACTGTTCTGTAAACACTTCCAATCTACTTACGTAAGCGATGAGGGCGCGGATGATCCCAATAATATAGATAATCCTACCTGCGTTAATAATGATAACCCGATCGGGAACGTACAAATAAACAACTCATTAGTCAATAAATACTTGAATAAATTGGATGTTACTAAGGGTGCGGGCAGTGATGGTATCTCGCCATATTTTATCTCAAAATGTGCCAAAAATCTTGCATATCCTTTAACTAACTTATTTAACATGTCCTTAAAAAAAGGAATATTTCCCACAAAATTCAAAGAAGCCATTATAATCCCCATCCATAAAACAGGTTCAAAAAGTAACATTGTAAATTATCGCCCAATCTCAATACTCACAGTATTTAGTAAACTCTTTGAGCGTATTGTGTACGATCAAATTTATATAACTATTGTCCGCAGCATACAAAATCAACAACATGGTTTTTTACAAAAAAGGTCAGTACTAACAAACTTAGTCAACTTTACTGAATACTTAACAAGCAATATGGATAATGGACACCAAGTAGATGTTATCTATACGGATTACTCGAAAGCTTTCGATAAAGTTAACCACTCTATCCTCATTAAAAAATTACACCAATTAGGAATCCATGGTGACTTACTTAGGTGGCTAACTTCATATCTGCATAGAAGACTACAGTGCGTATCAGTTGAGGGAACTAAGTCTAGCTTTTTTACTGTGCCTTCTGGCGTACCGCAAGGTTCTCACTTGGGGCCATTATTGTTTAATGTGTATATATTTGATATTTATAAATGTTTTTTACATGCTAACTACCTAGCATATGCAGATGACAAAAAAATATACTTAGTAATCAAATCTATCAATGACTGCATAAAACTTCAAGAAGACCTAAATCGACTTTTTGCATACTGTAAATTAAACAAATTAATCCTAAATATTTCTAAGTGCAACAAATTATCTTTTACGCGTAACAAAAATAAAATTTCTTTTAATTATAACTTTCATGATACACAAATCCATGAAATAGAATCAATCCGTGACCTTGGGGTAGTACTGGATGTAAAACTAAATTTTATCAAACACATTAACGAAGTAATCAACAAAGCCAATAAAATGTTGGGATTTATAATTCGCATATCTAAACCTTTTCGCAATATTAAAACTCTGTATTCCCTTTACACCACGTATATCCGCCCCCACTTAGAATACTGCACACTAATTTGGGCACCGTTCTACCAATGCCATATTGACAGAATCGAAAGTGTACAAAATAAATTTTTTAAACACGTAAATTATAAATTCAAATTACTCTTTGCAAATAACACCGAATCCTTAAAATTTCACAACTTTACTCCACTTCAAACACGAAGATTAATATCTGATCAAATATTTTTATACAAAATTCTGAATAACGGCCTGGACTCTCCTGAACTCGTAAATTATTTAAGAATTCACATACCTACAAGGCCAACCAGACTAAACCATTTTTTTCATTTGCCAGCGTGCAGAACCAACCTTAGAAAAAATTGTCCAATCCCCCGTATATGCGCGCAATATAACACGCAATTTAACAATATCGATATTCTTAATAACACTCTTGTGAAATACCGAAACGAAGTCAAACGTACGACCACAAATGTTAATTAAATTAATGCACAACTATAGAAAAGGTACAGCATGAGCATCTCCTGTCCCCATCCCACCTTCCTCTGCCTCTTGCCCTTTCCTCTTCCTTCTTCCTTCTAATATACTTATATATATATATATATTTTTTTTTTTTTGTTATTTTCATTTTCATTTAACGGTTATTACCAATTACAATTGTATATTATATCATAATAACCAACATTAGCATAAGAAACTGTTTTGGCTTACCTCATGTTTAACCTCTTGTATAACTCACCTGTATATAAATTGCTGTTTGTTTCTTACAATAAATAAAATAAAATAAAAAAATAACAATTATAAAATACTGGCAAACATAATAACGACTTGATTAAAATGGGTACTATTTTAGATTTTCACGGCCAAAAGTATTTTTGTTATTGGGGATTTATGCCGTGTTGCCCTACCTCCTTCTTTAGCCAACGTTTCGGACAGCGTTACAGTGTCCATCATCAGGGCAGATGTGTAATAGTTAGGGGTGATGTTTGTACTTATCTACTTAGGAGCGATACCGTGTCGCCAGCTCCACTCCTCTACGAGCTGGCGCTACAATACACTTCAACATGTTTTTTGCGTTTAGCCTGATGTAACCGTCAATTACCGGATACCAAGAATTATTGAGCTTAGCTCCGTCGTCTCTATTAATATTTATAGGCTTTATGTGAATTTCAATTGCCCCCGTAATCAGGTGTGCTCTATGAGTTTTGGGTCTTCCCAGGACCTCAAGGACAAATCCAAAGTGATGGCGGGTTTCGATTAAGTGCTCGGCGATTGCCGATTTGTCAGGGTGGCTAAGTTTACAGGCACGAAAGTGTTCTGATATCATTTTGGAGATCGTCCGCTCTGTCTGGCCTACGTTAACCTTGTCACATCCAGAACAGCTGAGTTTGTACACTCCATCTGTTTCCAGAGGAAACTTGGTCTTTGCAGGCCTCAAAAAGTCTCGTATTTTTGTCGTGGTTCCGAAGACAGTCTTGATGCTTTCTTTTTTTCAATAGCCCGGCAATTCTGTCTGTCACATTGTGAATGTAAGGCAGCCCAACCCTTTGACTCTTGTTCAATTCCGTATATTTTCGCTGCTGTTTCTTCGCAGTTAGTTTACAATTAAAAATACTAATTGGCGGTTTAGGTTTAGGAACGGTGAACAAATTGAAGTCTTAATATTTTTGTAAAGGTTACACCAATATAAACAGACGTATTGAATTTAAAGCCGTTACCCTCATTACGACTAAATAAATAAAAATATATTGTTACGCTTCTTTGTATCTAGGGGTGAATGATGGAATCGGAATGAGGGCGGAAAATCGATAATATAATAGATGTAGTGACCTCTAGACTTTCGTTTACAAATAAGAAGAATAATTGGCGGTTTAGGAACGATGAACAAATTAGAGTCCCCAATACTTTCTTAAAGGTTACACCAATATAAAGAGGCGTATTGAGTTAAAAGCCGTGACCCTCGTTACAACTAAAGAAATAAAAATATATTTTTACGCTTCTTTCAATCTAAGGGTGAATGATGTAATGGGAATTGAGACGAAAAATCAATAACAGTTGTAGTGACCTCCAGTTTGTTTCACAAAGCACTCTTCTTAGGGTGAATTGCCTAATTCCAGTTAGTTTTTATTGTAGCTTATCTTCACTCTTCACATTTTTTTAATACATGAGTTCTACACAGGAGGTCATGTTATGTCATGATGTATGTATATATATACGCAGATACTTTAATAGTACACAACTGCTAACTCTGTACAAATCACGAGTGCGCCCCACCTCTGGTCTGGAGCTCCTAAATACTTGAAAAATACCCTCGACTCTGTGCAAAAACGGGCGGTCCGTTTGATAGATTCTCCCAACTTAACAGACGTATTGCAATCTTTAGAGCACAGGCGTCGGGTGGGAATGCTATTCTTGTTCTACCGGTATTACAATGGAAGATGCTCCGATAAACTAGCGTCATTGATCCCCTCGGCACCTGTGCGTAGTAACGTTTGACATTTGTCACATAAGAACTCGATTCTTGTGTACAACAGCGTGTGTACAACAAAAGACTCGTTCTTGTGTACAACAGCTCGGCTGTGGAACGATTTGCCAGCCCCTGTGTTTCCTTCTTCCTACAACATGGGTCTCGTCAAGACCAATGTTCATTCCTTCTTCTCCTCAACAAAACCCTCCACACAGCATCTCAGATGACATAGGCCCTGAGGGAAATTATTTTCCGGGGGGCCTCCTATGTGGAGTTAATGTAAAAAAAAAAAAAAAACTTTGAGGATGCTGTGTGTAGGGTTTTTTTAAGGAGAGTTCTGGGAAGGAAAAGGGTTTAAGGAGTGGGTATGGATCTGGGGTTCAGTGTGTACTAGTCATCCGCCTCCAAGACCTAGACAAACCTCACCCCATGAAACCATGAATACTAGTTATTGGTGATCTTCACAAGAAATAATCTCGAATTATTGGATCGAGGGTCGTAAAATAGTAAAAAATAGAAAAACTTAATGTACTTGCAAAGTATATTAAAAACTCCTTTTATTACATCTGTAAATTAAAAATACAAACAGTATGTCATTACCCAGTGGCGCAATAAAAACTGCGACACTATAGCGGGACTATTTAACTTGACTTTAAACAATTACATTTAAAATTAAAAGCAGGATTTTAAAGTGGCGTGAAATGGTGAAACCCTTTAACATTTTTATTTTTCTTGACTGGAAGAGTTTAAAAGTTTAATACTGTATTTAAATGATATTATTTTTTATTACTTTTTCTTGTTGTTCATTTGTACAGCATTTATTGTATTCACTGTCTTTGCTACAATTAGTAGAAAAGTTTCTCAAATTAAAAGAGGTACTGATACTACTCATTTCAATGGGTATTACTTTTTTATGATGCCTTTAACCGTGGTTGATAGAATATGTTTTGAGGAGGTTCGCTCATACAGACACTTTTCGGAAAAAAAATGCATTGGCCCGCTCGCAAGCTCGTGACGTAGTTCGAAGTCTAACCAAACACAACCCAACCCAAACAAAAAAGAAAAAAAAACTTTGTTTCTGTACAGAAAATTCAACCACAATATTTTTTTATATCAATAGAAAAATATACCTGCCAGCTTTACGAGATAATTATTCATCTATTTTTAACAAATAATTAGATCTCCAGCATCATTTCGTCTAGTTCACACAATTTGGGAGGCGGGAATGGGTACCGCCGCCCCGGGAACCTTTATTGGATAACCAACACCTCTGCCATAGGTCACCCCAAGTGGTTCGCTACGTTTGGTGATTTAGAAAGGGTGCCTGGGTTCATGGGGTGAGGTTTGTCTAGGTCTTGGAGGCGGATGACCAGGACATACTGAACCCCAGATTCCTACCCACCCCTCAAACCCTTTTTCTTCCCAGAACTCCTCTCCTTCCTTTCCTTAAAAAAATCTTTCCACACAGCATCCCCCAAAGATGACATAGGCCCCGAGGGAAATTATTTTCTTCAAGGCCTCCTGTGTGGAGCTCATATATAAAAAAAAAAGAAATGGGCGGTCCGTTTGATAGATTCTCCCATCTTAACAGACGGATTGCAATCTTTAGAGCACAGGCATCGGGTGGGAATGCTATCCTTGTTCTACCGGTATTACAATGGAAGATGCTCCGAGGAACTAGCATCATTGATCCCTTCGGCACCGGTGCATAGTCGGGAAACACGCCAAACGCGTGCCTAACATTTGTACACGGTTGACATTTGCCACATGAGAACGGGTCGTTTCTTCGACTCGTTCTTGTGTTCAACAGCTCGGCTGTGAAATGATTTGCCGGCCTCTGTGTTTCCTCCTTCCTACAACATGGGTCTCTTCAAGACCAGTGTTCATTCCTTCCTCTCCTCAAAAAGACCCTCCACACAGCATCCCAGATGACATAGGCTCTGAGGGAAATTATTTTCCTCAGGGCATCCTGTGTGGAGTTATTGTAAAAAAAAAAAAAAATTAAAGCAATGCAAATATTCCTGGGATTTTTTCTTTTTTCCCGAACATTAGTTTTAAAGTTATAATTAATATAGGTAAATATTCGGAACAAACGTCAACGGTTATGTAACGGGATTGTGTATGTTATCTTTACTTTAAAAAACAGCCTACGTTTTTGAATGGTTTGTTTGGCTACGCAGGGTTTGTGTAGCGGGCTTGTGTATATTATCTTAATTTTAAAAGTTTTATAAAAAAAAAGTGCGTATTAACCGTTGACGTTTGTTCCGAACTTCAAACAGAGTGATTTGACAGTGTGAAAGCAAATTTTCAATTTACGTAAATAAAATTAAAAATGTAACATTTTCAACCTCCCCCAATGCAAATAGTTGTCTTTTATGGTAATTAAGAAGAATCTAAAAGTTTTATAAAAAAAGTGCGTATTAACCGTTGACGTTTGTTCCGAACAATTACCCTAATATAATTTACCAACGTATTATTAATCCATTATTTACAATATTTATGCAGAATCGCTTGCCGCCACTTGTATTGCAGAAAATTCAAATCTCCCGTGGAAAATAGACTTCAAGCTACGAAACGAGTTTCTAGTCAATCACCATTCTACCGTCTCGAAGAGCTAATCTTGTGAACTACATTTTCTACTAACCTTGGCCTTGTCCTCTTAATTCACCACATATGGGTATATTTTTCGAAATTATTTTCAAGCAAACCATGAACGAATTTCTTTTATTAACACTCATAGTCAATATATACATATAGAAGACAGTATAAAAATGTTTGTACTCGAATCTAAAGCATAGTTTGCGAAGTACTCCGCTTCCAACAGGACACTCCGACGAAATTGCTGCTCGGCGGTTGTCAGCTTTTAAGCTATACAGTTCATATGAATAATAAAATAATTGTATATTTAGAAACTAGACAGCATCTTAATATATAATTAAATCTAAATAACATAGACGCATCTATAAAAAATTGAAGACCAATGAATTTTATTTCCGATTTTCTTGGAAATTGTTTATTAATATTCATCGTTCATAAAAAATAGAAGGAAGCCGCAATAAAGCAATTCCTACGTGGTGCCATAGGTACTGGATTTTCGAATAGTTTAAGACTGAGCCATGCAAATTGAATATATAGTTTTTTTTAACATGTTGTCAACCCGGTTGAAAAACGTAGTTTCAAGAAAAAACGAGTTAAAAATTTTGCTGAGGGATAATACAACATATAACCTTTTTTAAACGTTTTCATATAAAATGCCGTATCTCCGTCAATTTCACGAATTCATTTAAAAATTTGGTGAGAGTATTCTTGACGAACGCATCATTCAGAAAATGAACTGAAAAAAATGACAAAATAAATGATTTACAGTGTTCTCGATGGGAGCAATATTAATTATTTTTATATATTTTTTTTGTATTTCGATGGTACCTTCTTCAAATATTTTTGTAATATTTGAATTGATATTACAAAAATATTTGCTTTTTTAAAAAGATAAAAGAGTTTCATGCTATTATAAGATAGCTTATACAATTTATTTATTTATTTAATTTTACCTCATTATACTGGTACCATCGCTTTATTTTCATTTTTTTCGTAGACATCTTCCTTAGCATTTCGTTCAAATCTTAAATTTAAGACACTTGTTAAAAATTGAACAACACATGAATAAAAGATATTCGCAATCATTAACAGTAATGATAAGCTTTTTAGGTATTAGGAAACATTTTAGATCCTGAAAGCTATTTTAGTTAAATGAATGTTATCCGAAATATAAGGCTATCAGAAATTTGACTAATTAGAGTCAAAATGGATAAAGATGATTTTTTTCACAGAATAGCTTAAAATCAAGGTCTTCTAAAAATGTTTTACTCGTAATTACATACCCACCACCTGTTCTAAACCAGTCTTCTTCGTATTTTTTAATCTTCGTTGAATTCATCCAAAATGACCAAAATTTTAATTAGCATTATTGAAAATTTTCTGGATATCAATAATAATATTCCATTATTTTTCATTAGTCCAGTTGGTTCCAGATTATACCTAATCACTGCTTTGAGTGCCAATTAGTTTAATCCTATTAAACTATAATTAATCTTAATCGCAGATAATGTCGTGATGAATGTAAAATAAGAAAATTAATAATAACACAGATAGTAATTTAGAAGGGAAAGGTTGTTGAAAATCGTAGATCTAATGTAAGTTTTTATATGAGATAGTTTACGTGCTTAGGGTGGTTAATAATAAAATTATAAGAAAAATAAATATACGGTGGTAATGCGAACATTTGGGGGTAAGCTGGTAAACAAGCTAAAGCTACTGTTGGGGTTAATGTAAACAAGAAAATATTCTTGTTGTTTGTTAACCCCGCACTACGGTCGAGAAAAGAGAGTAGACTCATAAGATTGCTTGTATAGTTGTACATGGTAAGAAAACCAATGTTATAATTGAATTCTGGAGGAATAAAGAGAGCCAAATAATGTGTGGTTATGAATGGTGTTTTTGTACATTACCAAAAATCCATACTTACCTTGGCGATACATTTTTACATTACCAATATTAATAAATTTTGTTAACTGAAAGGCTGCGTATAAACGGGTATGTATTACCACGAACTGAGCGTGGTGAGATGGAATATTTTGGAAATGTTTCCATCTCACCACCACGAATTGGTGGTGAGATGGAAAATTTTGGGATAAAATTAGCGGTATGCTAAATTTTATATTTCCTTAAGGTTTTTGTTTACATTAAATCCACACACCAAGTTCTAAAGATAGTGAAGCCTATGTCATCTTTCGGAATGCAGTGATAGGGTTAGGATCCTTTTGTGACGAGGAAGGAATGAATATGGGATATGAAGAGACCTATGATGTAAGCTGGAGGAGACACAAAGGCCGGGAGTTGATTCCACAGCCGAGCTGTTAAACTCAAGAATGAATTATAGAAACGACCCGTTCTCACGAGACGAAAGTCAACCGTGTTGGGCACACGTTTGAAATATTTCCCGAGTATGCACCGGCGCCAAAGGTATCTATGACGCTAGTTCCTTGGAGCACCTTCCTTTGAAATACTGGCGGAACAAAGACAGCGATTCCACCTGACGCCTGTACTCCGTCCGTTTGTTAAGAGGGCATTACCAGAGAAAGCCGGAAATACGTCATTTTCGAAAAAGTTTTTAGACGTATTGACTCTTTTCCACAAAAAATTATAAATGGATTTCGAAAGATTGTTCTTTTATCTAGCATTCGTATGTAATAAATTTTTAGAATTTTTTTTAATTTTTAGTATAATAAGGTTATTCCGTAGGTCGTTGGCAGATTTGTTAAATTTTCAAAAAAGTTTTTGTATTATACCACACCCATTTCAAATAATGTAATCATGCAGTAAAATAAATCAATACATCATCTAGCAAACGCATGTTTTAGAATTTTAATTTTAGTTTCAATAAAATCATTAAAAAATTTGTACGTACGTGAGTTTCTTGACGAAAATTGGTCCATTTGTGTATTTATTTGCGCACTTACAAACTAATATATTTCAGATTTTTTTAACATTCTTATTAAAATTAGACATTATTGAAAAATGATAAATACTTATAATCAAAAAATAACTACAAAAAGTACACTATTTTAATAGATTTATCATCACGCCTTTCAGCATTTTTGGATGAAGGTATAAATTAAAGCTAATTTGGATTGAAATAAATTCGAAATTGAGTTATAATTTTAAAAAGCTGGTACGGAGAATAATTAATCTTTCTCATTGTAACCGCCCTGCACGATTGGAAGAACAACTTTCGACGAAATGTGGATTTTCGTCCGCTGGCTGGTTAAACGCTCTTAAGTCAGGGAGATTCAAACGGAGCGCCAATTTTTGCACAGAATCTAAGACTGTTCAAAAATTTTGGGGCTCCAGACCAGAGGTGATGCCAAATTCAATAGTGGAGCACACTTAAAAAAAATTATGAATACATTTTACTGTTACCCACTCATTTTTAATCTTTCGGATTATATCTAAACAAGAATGTTTTTTAATTGGGAAACATTGAGTAGGCTAATCAAATATCTTAGTGCTATAAAGCCGGGTTGAAATTCTATGAATGTCTGAACTGAGTAAATAGATTTTCCACTCAAGTTAGAAATAATTTCTCTGCCTCAAATTAATTTTCGAAGGTTGAAGCCGTATACTTAAAGGTCAGACATGAATAGACATACGAATCATTTTAATAAATAAAAAAGGGACCCAAACCATCATGGTGAAATTGCGTAAAATCTTTGTTAAATGAAGTGAAACGGATTCTGTTCAGGGACTGAATTGTTTTGATTAGATATATGTTTCACCAGTAGTAATATTAACATAATATTTTCAAGTAAAAACTTCTCTAGCACCGTTGTGATTTGAAACTCGATTAAACGAAAAATAGCGACACTAAAAAGAGATAAAAACGTTCATCTATACGATTTAGCCTGCGAGAGAATAGATAGTATAATCCGTCTCCTCTTTGTGCGGTGTTTCGTAGCCTCCCCACTTTTGTATTATTTAGTTTTCTGAAGGTTTCACTTCTACCGCGTGTGAATTGCACAACTTTTTTTTGTTTTATTTATTTATATTATCAAACCAGTAATCTGCGAAAAAGCATTAAGTCAAAATTTTGCTGATTTGACTTAATGATGCAGTTTTATCATTCGGTGGCCACTTTTTAGTCTACGAAGACGCACTATGTCTTACCTATAATACTTTTCGAGTTATTACATAAACTAAATCAATTATGCATAAATCTTTTCAGCGAATGAGCACTGAAGGACTTCGTGCATATTCCTTGGCTATATTGGTAACGTACCGTGATATATAATTATAATTATACCATGTGAAATAGCATTAAATCAGACTTCATGCTATTTCGTTGAAAGATTTAAAATAATGATTATATTTATTTATTTATTTATTTTATTTTTTATTTATTTACGCCCATTTAGGCTTTTACATAAATATATACACTTAACAATATTTACGAAATTATACTAGTAAATAGTGCAGGAAATGACTGTTTTCAACACTTGCACATAAACAAATATAAAGCAAAAATAATATTGAATTTGATCCACACAGTATGTAGGCCCAAAATATAAAAACAAAAAAAAATACAAAAATAGCTTCTCTCCTTCAACCGACAAAACACCACCAATATGCTAGTTAATTCAAACAGTTCATCAACACATTCCCCTACTTGATGAAAAAAACTTCAATAAGGTATGCTTATATATTAATATTGATGTTTTAAATATATCAACAGTATTGGAGTATTTGTTTCCAAGCTGTTGAATTCGTCGCATAGGAGTATAATATTGACATGTTGACTTAGAATTGCTGCAATAATATGGTAGGTACTGTCTATTAATGTAGCAGATGAAAATCATATTACACAAAAAAACTATTTTGTGAAAAAATATGTATTATTAAAGTAAAAATTTTACACCACCATACTATTTTTACTTCGGTACTTGCAATATTGTATCAGCTAAAAAGCACTAAGCCATGCAATATTCTTCTATTTTTTAAAAAAGTACGAATTTTTCGGTTATTTTTCAATAATAAGTACAGGCGTAATAAAACAATCTATTATATTCTATTCTTCCAAGAATGACTTCAAAGTAACGTTGCTCAGACTTTCAAATTCAATTATCTCGAAATTAGTATTTTTGACTTTGACGAAATGTCTCGTTTATGAGTAGATAAATGGAGTTATCACCGAATTTCTTGTGTTGTGTATTAATAAGTGTGGTGTGGATATGCGAGTGAATTTATATCGATCACGTAAATGATTTGTCAGACATCTCTGAAAATTTTGTTGAGTGTGCAGTTATATGTTAAAGCGTACCCTCGCTCTGGTATAATAAGATCACTCATAAACACCATCAAATAAAACTAGTAGTGAATTAAATAAAAAATTGATGTTTTCTGGGTCACTAGCAGAATATTTTAAAATGTGTTTAGGTCTGAATACGCGCTATAAAATATATTTAAATACATTTGGGCATTAGTCTCATTTAAATTAATAATTTATGCTATGGGACCATCATGGGGGCGCCATCTATGGTGGTTGTATTATATTGAATTTCCCTATGTGACATTGAAATGCAGTGAATTCAGGCACTTTCTGACCTCTGTGGGGCAGGCAATTACTTTCGACGCGAGTGTTAACGCCAATAGATGTCAGTCCTAATCAAAATTAAACCCATAATTGAAGTATTGTTGTGAGGTTTTGGCACGTACGATTAATGTGCAAAATTCATATTCATTGTTTGAACTTTCTTCCTGTAATAAACATCTGTTGAGATTGTACAATTCCGCCTTGGCAAAATCAATATACGAAGGAAACTAGTGTCGTTTGTCTGGACATCGTGTGGAGAGCTGCATTCTCTGAGTTAGTATTTTTTGTTTTCACTGAGGATTTTGGAATTGCTGTATAATCTGTTTTGTGTCACATAGGGAAGAGTTCATCTTTCATTAATTTACATAGGGTAGTATTCCCTCATGTCTGGGTCTATTTACACGCCCTTACAAGGTCCTTACATAGGAAATTGGCGTTTTGCCGTACTGGCAACTTTGATCTCAAATATCTTCGCTTTGGTTAGGAATTCCAAATTCAAATTTATACAGCTATTTACTCATGTATTTGTGTTCCGAAAATTATAATTCGTTTGTTTTTTCCTTAATTGTTTTTTTTTTCTTTGCGTCACTTAGTTTACAAAATGGAAAACTTGAAATATCGCGTTATTTACGAGTACGAGTTCCACCGTGGCACCAATGCTGCAGAAACGGCTGGAAGGATTAATGATGTGTATGGCGACGGTGCCGCAAAAGAAAACACGGTCTTATGTTAATGTAAAACACAAATACCTGAAAATAGTATCTGAGTTTTGGCGGCTATTCGAATATTGCTTTCCTCGTTATCTCCAAATTTAGTATTTGGAGATGTCTGACTAATCAACTGGACGATCTATATATAAAGGGTGTAATAGCATGTATCCAAAGGATTTTAACTAGCGATTCCAGAGCACATTTGGAGCAAAAAATGTAGACGTCATTTTGCAGTGTCCAATGATATATTTAAAAAAATTATAAACAACACAAGAAATTCCATCACACGTCGTGGCTGAGTAGTTGGGTACAGCCTAGCGGGTCACGTGAATGTACTCCATCTCGTTCCAGCAGCACGGTATGAGACGAGAAAGAGCAGTGATTTAGCTACGTTTTTATCACAAAACGTACAAAAAAAGTGATAATTTATCATACATGTTTATAAATTACTAGCTGACCCGGCCACGCGTTGCTGTGGCTAATAAAACACAATTTCATCCACTGGATGGTTATCCAAACTTTATAACCACCGCCGTCTTTGAGTTTATCGCGAAGAGACAGACAGATGCCGCGGAGGACTTTAATTTATAATACGTACAGATGGTGTAAAAGATTACAATAATGTGCATGAAATGCTTAGGGTAACTAACGTATAAAAGTCAATAAGGATTAATACTGTATCCGTCTAAATAACTTTTCAATTACCGCAATGTACGTGACCATTTTTTTATAAGATAGAATGGGTATACTAAGCTATCCGTAAAAGATAGGGACTTTTTTGTAGGTCTATAAAAGAGGAATATCCCACCATGCATTGTTTTGTTATATCCTAAAAGGATTAGGCAGCGTTTTCGATGAAAGCTACCAGGCGGCTTGACTTTTTCCGACTTTTCTGACAATTATCGTTATGTTTCAACCAATTTACACAAATCCTTGACAAATTACATACTTAAACCTTCCTCACGAAACACTCAATCTATTGGTGGAAACCGCATGAAAATCCGTTTAGTAGTTTTCGAGTTTATCGCGAACAGACAGACAGACCGACGACCGAAAGACTTCAATTTATAACATGTAGAGATAGAGATGTAGAGATGTCGATGAGTTAGACTGACCATACCAGGAAGAAAAGAAACACAATAAATAGATTAGGCAAATGACAGGTTTAAATATTGAGGCGGTTTATTCAAAATCAAAATGTGAAAAATAAAGTGTAATAAACCGTGAAAAAAACATTGTTTAATGCATTTTGCACTAATCCAAATACGTGTGAAACGTGGTGTCACTGCCGAACCACCTCGATGGAACGACTCCGGATCCAATATAACAATGCATGCAGAATTATATTTGGATACAAAAGATATAGCAGTGCATTGACCATGTTTACGGAACTACGATTGCACGGATTCGTTGGTCTGATGAGACATCGGGTCACTGGAGCCAGGATGCGGCTAATGGCCGACAATCGGCAAATCACACACGTCACGTCACGACAATCGTTCCAGGGCCAAACGGCACTCCTGAGTAAGCGCTGGGCCCGAGCTCACCCCAGACCACGCACTACATACAATTGATTATATATTTTTTTTCATTTAATTTAAATTTTGTTGTTATTTTATTTTCTCCTAGTCCATGTACATGATTCTTTTTTAAAAAATATATAATCAATTTTTGTAAATACGTATAATTACATGGGACGTGTGGAATTGCACTATCCTCCACACATCCTGGAATAAAAACATTATTATTAAAGTACATCGTATTAGAGTAATTCGGTCACAGTAATAATATTTTTCAGACATTTATTGGTTATCATGGTGAACGTATTTGTTTTTCATTAAAACTTAATCAGTCTAGTTATATTGACAGAGTTAAAATATTATTAATTAATCGTTAATTTTCCTGCTTTATTTAAACATACATATGTTATATCTACATTTTATGTATACATGTATTTGCATGTGTGTATGCATATATATAATAATGTATGTGTGTAGGCATTCACGTTTTTGTGTAAAAATATCAACCTTTTATGGCGATATTTTTTAAACACTTTAGTTTCCTTTTAATCTTGATTTATACAATTTATATCTTCATGTCCATTTTGGGTAATTTTTATGTATTTTTACGCGCATTACTTTTTCTTTCCGTAACGTTTTAATTGTTTGTATTATTACCAGTCTCAGAACAGACATAGTTTAGTGAGGCGGGTAACTCACTTGTGTTATGATCATTTTATCTCAATAAATGCTGGCAATTTAAATTTGAAAAAATTATTGCATAGTGAAGTAGGCCGTAAATTAGAACTCCATCGCGGAAAGGTTATCAGGGATGGAAAGAGGTGGGAGAAAACAAATTTAATTCGCCCATAACTCGTGATCATTTTGATGTTCTCGATTTCACACGCAGTCTTACTTACTCTAGATGAAGTCGAGTTATCCTTCGGATACATGCCTTGTGATCATTTTGATGTTCTCGACTTCACCCGAAGTCGCACATACTCGTGATGAAGTCGAGTTATTTTTGGATACTTACCTTGTGATCATTTTAATGTTCTAGACTTCATCCGAAGTCATACTTACTCGAGATGAAGTCGAGTTATTTTTTGGATACATACATTGTGATCATTCTAATGTTCTCGACTTTACCCGCAGTCGTACTAATTCGAGATGACGTCGAGTTATTCTTTGGATATATACCTTATGATCATTATGATGTTCTCGACTTCACCCGCAATCGTACTTACTCGAGATGAAATCGAGTTATTCTTTGAATACATACCTTGTGATCATTATGATGTTCTCGACTTCACCCGCAGTCGTACATACTCGAGATGAAATCGAGTTATTCTTTGGATCATTCTGATGTTCTCGACTTCACCCGCAGTCGTACTTGCTCGAGATGAAGTCGAGTTATTCTTTGGATACATAACTTATAATTCATGTTCTCGACTTCACCCGCAGTCGTACTTACTCGAGATGAAGTCGATCATTTTGATGTTCTAGACTTCACCCGAAGCCGTACTTACTTGAGGTGAAGTCGAGTTATTCTTTGGATCATATCTTGTGATCATTATGATGTTCTTGACTTCACCCACAGTCGTACTTACTCGAGATGATGTCGAGTTATTCTTTGGATCTTGTGATCTTTCATGTTCTCGACTTCACCCGCAGTCGTACTTACTCGAGATGAAGTCGAGTTATTCTTTGGATACATAACTTGTGATCATTAATGTTCTCGACTTCATCCACAGTCGTACTTACTCGAGATTAAATCGAGTTATTCCTTGGATTCATACCTTGTGATCATTCTGATGTTCTCGACTTCACACGCAGTTGTAGTTATTCGAGATGAAGTCGAGATATACTTTGGATAGTGGAGGAGGGTTGATGAAAGTCACAGTAGGCACAAAGCCACTAAAACAATATTGCTTTGACTAATCTCTTCGAACCTAGTTATAGGCAGCTATAATTGATTTGATCCTGCATGCGGTACGAGTACATGCGGTTACGGATCACTTTGGCGCGTTACTTTGGTGCCGGTGTGCGAAATTGGTTCCGACCACACGATTCCCACACAACGCACCTCGTCGCTCCCAAGAACGTCAATAAATACTTTGTAATAATAACATTGATTGAAAAGCCCGAATACACTTTTGTAGTCACTATTGATTTGATGCATTTTGTTTTGCTTTTTTGATTGCTTAATTATATTTGTGAGAAGTGGCTCAGTGCGTTTTGTGGGCAGAATGGATGGAACCAATGAAATGATCAGAGCTTCCCAGAGGCCTAGCATGGGCGATCGATAAGGAATGATAAGATAACTTCTCATCGTTCTCTAGCATGATTGCAGATCGCTAACGAATAAGTAATAGTTCACAATGACTGAGTGTTCATCAATTTGACGTCAACCGTTGTTTGTACGTTTTCTATCTGCAGAAGTTATCGAAAGTTATCCTATCAATCCTTATCGATCATCCATGCTAAGACCCCTGATTTTTTAAATTAGTATCAATTTTTACATCTAAAATTTGGCTTCCTGGGCTAAGTTGATGAGAAAAAACAGTTTTGGAGAATAATTGGCCGGTCACGTGAGAACATTTTTTTTCATTTATTTATAACTTCTTACCATACATCTGTTCTTATTTTTCATTTTTACATACAAAAAAAAATTAACCTCACTAGGATTAACAGCCTGTATTGAGTTTAACATTCATAAATTTGAGTGATTTTACGGTGACCCGACAATTCGTCCTGCGACAATTCATCCGGCGACAGTTCATCCTGCGACAGTTCATCCGGCCGACAGTTCATCCTGCCGAGAGTTCATCCTGCCGACAGTTCATCCCGCCGACAATTCATCCGGCGACAATTTATCCTGCCTGATCATTTAGAAGATTTTTATTAAGTAAGTATGCAAAGAGGATATACGGCCGTACAACCAAAATCGATATACTTATATCTGAAGGCATCTTGAGTGGAAATCCGCTGTAAAAATATTTTTACTAAATAGGTTAGGTTAGGTTAGGTTGTACGGCCATATATCCTCTTTGCATACTTACTTGAAGAAAAAATCTTCTAAATGATCAGGCAGGATGAATTGTCGCCGGATGAATTGTCGGCGGGATGAACTGTCGGCAGGATGAACTGTCAGCAGGATGAACTGTCGGCAGGATGAACTGTCGCCGGATGAATTGTCGCAGGATGAACTGTCATGGAACCGATTTTACACACACAAAATACTAAAAAAAACACTAATATATCATTATAAAGTAAGAAATAAAAATATCGTATTAGTGACCAGATGGGTAATTTAAGTATGATTTGTAACAATATAGACCATAAATAAATCTTTAATTACTATACCCACCAAGAAACAAAGCTAGTTCAAAACATCTAGGGTGACACTCCAATTTTGGAAAACACTCCAAATTGGAACTCAAATAAAATCTCTTTATTTAAAGAAAGCTTATTATTCAAAAAACAAATATTATTAAAAAACAAATCTTATTATTTAAAAATTGAAATCTTATTATTTAAAAAAAGGACAAGATTGAAAAAATAGTATGCCAATCCTCTGTCAACACAAATATCTTAACAATATTGTTATTAATTTAAAAAAAACTTACAACTAATTAAGTACTTAAAGATTTCTATAAATGTGGTTATTTTGAAGGCGATCAATTTGGGAAGCGGGTGTGGGTACCGCCGCCCCGGAAATCATTTATTGGATGACCAACACCTGTGCCATAGGTCACCCCAAGTGGTTTGCTACGTTTAGTAACTTAGCAGGGGTGCCCGGACTCATGGGGCGAGGTTTGTCAGGGCCTTGGCGGCGGATGTGCCTGACCACCAGCTGCATGGCAGGCCGTATCGGGAGAGAATGGTTGAGGGAGTTCCTTTTGACCTTTCAAGCCATACTCTCTCGGAACATCGCCTTGCACCGCAGAGGGAGGGATGGATTTATACGTCGTATACACTCCTAGATTTTTACCCCTCCTCATATCTTTTTCCTATCTAGAACTTCCTCTCCTTCCTTTCCTAATAAGACCCTCCACACAGCATCCCCAAAGATGACATAGGCTCTGAGGGGAATTATTTTCATCGGGAGAAACGTTAAATGTAAAAAAAAAATTATGTGTTTTTCTGTTTCCCTCTTGTGTTCTGAATTACAATTTTACAATTTTACAACTACTGTAATACATATTATTGTGTATTATTTACATACATTGTGAATTTATGTTTATGATTATTTAATTTGTGGTTGTAACTAATCTGTGGAACTAACCTCCTGCTGACGAGCTGCTTGCAGTAGCTTAGCGGGTAATAAATTCCAATTGTATGCAATTTTTACACAATAAAAATAAAATAAAATAATATAAAATTGCTCCAACGTAGTTCCAATCTAAATGAAAATCAGGATAAAAAACAAAGCAAGTATTGATTCGATTTCATCAGAAATGATGTAGCACAAAGCTTTATACGAATCACTGTTACCAAGAGCACCGAAAAATATAAAAGCATAAAAATACATAGGTACTCGTACACGACCATTCCATTGTATCGAAAATAACATTAGAAAAATATTTATATATTCTTTAAAAATCTGCCCCATTCAGAATACGTCACCGCCGAGCTCGAAATCAGGAAAACCCTTTAGATTGGTGACAAATTGAGTTACCACTTAGGCCGGAAATTGCGCTCCAGTTTTTGCCCATTGCGAGGGGATGAAAATTTCCCCCCGTAAATAAATAAAATTATCACCGAAAAGTCTGTAAGCAATTTTCAGCGTAAATTCGAAAATTCGTTCGCAATTAAAATTGGACAATTTCAGTGACTTCGTGATAATATTTGGTCGTACATGTACCTATACAGCGGTAAAATGGTTGGTAAGTATTTTTATTTCGGGTTTAACATGTTTATTGGTTAATTGAGAATGACAAACGACTATGGCGAATTATTTTTTTACCCAATACAATTTGTATCTCTATGTTTTGTAGTTTATAACAACATGAAAAGGTTATTATCGTTCTACAGGTATGCCATATGAAAAACTTGTATTTTTATTCAGTGCTTGAAAACAAAATAAATGCTGTTTATTAGCCCCTTTTTTCATTAATTCAGATTCATTGCAAAACATATCAGTGATAAAACAGAACTTTTTGAAAAAAATAACAGTGCATCTTGTTTTCTTTCATATTTTTGATAAGATTATTAATGTTATCTTCTTCTTCACTGATATATTACATTGATGGAAATAAGCTTCAAAACTTAAAAAAACAGTGTTGTTCTACGTAATAAAAATTGAATATTCATTTAGGCTTTTAAACAAAATATCAAAATATGCTCCATATAAATATAATCGGATAGACACCATCTAGGTTTTAAACCAGTTCTCTGAGCGATTGTGAAAAAAAGAAAAAAAATGTCCAAGATAATATTGTTAATTCAATTTTTTATTTATGAATTTTCATTTTAGTAATTTGTACATTTAAGTTTACAAAATTTCTAATTAATTAGAATATTTCGTATTGCAAACTAAATTTTATGTAGTTTTATGTAGCTCCTACAATATGTATATCTTGAACTTTTCAATTGGTGTGGACTTTAATGTTTCTGGAAGCGTATTGTATATCTTCATCCCTTTGTACAGTAAACTGTTCTGCGTATTCGCCTTATCTTTTTTTTTGAAGCCTTATTTCCTCGCACGTCCTTGTATTACGTCTGTGAATGAAATTCTGAAATAATGAAATTTTAAATATGAGATTGACAAATGTGTAGCAGTGGCCTTATTAGAAAGGCGTTCTTCTCTGTAAAATAAAAGGTTCTGGGTTCGAGTCTCAGTTGCGACCGTTACCTTTTGAAGGGAAATTCTTTAGCCTCTTTGTGATTTGGAATTCGGTTGAAACGGAAATGACGCATCACAGCATCTGCGAAGCATCAAACGGCGCTCATTGACCGCTCTTATTTTGACCACACTTTTAAAGGCTCCTATTGGTTGAGATTGTTTTTGGAAAAGTTTCGCTTCTGCCACGTGTGAACCGCATTCGATATATTTTTTCTGTGTCTAATTTGGGAGGCGGGAATGGGTACCGCCGCCCCGGGAACCTTTATTGTATAACCAACACCTCTGCCATAGGTCACCCCAAGTGGTTCGCTACGTTTGGTGATTTAGCAGGGGTGCCCGGGTTCATGGGGTGAGGTTTGTCTAGGTCTTAGAGGCGGATGACCAGGACACACTGAACCCCCATCCTACCCACCCCTTAAACCCTTTTCCTTCCCAGAACTCTCCTCTCCTTCTTTTTCTTAAAAAAACCGTCCACACAGCATCCTCAAAGATGACATAGGCCCTGAGGGAAATTATTTTCCTCAGGGCCTCCTGTGTGGAGCTCATGTAAAAAAAAAAATCTCTTTCATATTTCGGCTCCTATTGGTTTAGATTGTTTTGGAAAAGTTTCGCTTCTACCGCGTGTGAACCGCACTCGATATATTTTTTCCATGTCTTATCCTCTTATATATTTTCGTTTAGATTTTTAATCTTCTTCTTCAATGATTTATAACTACATTAGTTTATTATGTTCTCTTTGTCACCGTTCTGTTTTATCTGATTATCCATAATACTATATAACAGTTATAAACATTACCCATAATATCAGGGTAGTGTGATCATAATGTAGTGTAAGCAATTTTAAAAAATGTGTTAGGAAATTGATGCACGAAAAGGTAAAAAGGCTAAAAAGAAAAAAAAGGTAAAAAGATAAAGATAAAAAGAAAAACAATAACATTGCTACAAGCTAGAACTATTAATCTAACAACCAAACTAAACAAATTATTAAGTATTTTCAGTGGTAAATTTTTTGCACATACGAAATCCTTTTCTGCTGGAACCACATCAACATGTCTGTAAGTAAGCCTTGTGTAATAATTAATATCCTTAGAGATATAAGAAAATACGAGTCATAACGAACAAATGATTGATAAAGCTCCGGAAATATGATTAATAACCTACGTGTCAAGTGTATAACCCTCGCCCCTAGAGGGTAGTTGGTACAATATGATAAGGATCTTCACATAAATATTCTCTGTCACACTCCAAACCCCTCATGACAGCGCTACAAAGCGGTTTTTGATAGTTAATTAAGTTACATCCACTTAAAGTCTAAAATAATGATAAAGTTCTTTAAAATTACAGCAAAGGAAGAAAATACACAAAATGAATATTGCTGTAAAATTTGAACTACATATACACCTAAATCATTAATAGTTTACCAGGCAACTTCTCTAAGCAACTGCGCTATCGATAGAAACTTTGAACTAATAACCTTTTGAATAACTGAAAACGTACTCGGTATATCTTCACGGTGTCTTAGAGTTTTTGATCTCGACGTCTAAATGCGATTATAAAAATTTAATTTACTTTTATTTTTATTATAATCTATATACAGAGTATTAAGGGACGTACTTGAATTACTTTAACCCGTGATTCCTGACATTATTTGGAGTAAAAAATGTAAATAAAATAAAATTTTGGTCTCCGGTGACATTTTTGGTGTTTTTTTTATTATTTTTTCTACAAAAACGTAAAAAATGGTAATTGTTGGACATTTGGAGGCGGAGTTAGGGGTTGGTCGGTTACTCGGCTGAGTGACCAGTGACGAAATGCAGAAGAAATATTTTTTTGTTTGATTTTGAAGAAAAAAAAAATTTAAAAAAAAAAGTCAATTAAAAGGTCACCGGGGACCAAAATTTCAATTACATTTTTGCTCCAAATAATGTCAGGAATCACTGGTTAAAGCAAGTCAAGTACTTCCCTTAACACCCTGTATATTATAAATGAAAGTGCACAAAAGTGTGCGTCCAAAACGCATAAAAGAGTCCCAGAACCAACAAGGGAGATATATGGCGTGGTAGCCCTCTGTCCCCCATTCATGAAGAATGTTCCAGTTTTTACCTAAAGGGAGGGCTTTTGAAGATACAAGTGCCGGAAGTTTCGCCCTCTAAAAATTTCTAGAACAGTCCAGAACATTCGAGAGTATTAGAGAGCATTCTATAACATTCCAAAACATTCCGAAACATTCTGAAATGTTGTGAAATGTTCGGGAATAGGGAATCGGGAACATCATTGAGGAACATTCCAGAACACTCTCGAATTTTGTCCCAAGCGAAGCCCGGTGCCCCAGCTAGTTTAAAATGAATCACATTTAATAATATTATTACTAAGCCACTTTCAAACTGTGAATAGGCCCCACCTAGATATTGTGATAATTTATGATTTATATGAATTTATGTGATTCGAAGTTAATTAAAAATATTTAGAGTTACACGAATTCAACATACAAACATTAAATAAAATTTTCCGTTAATGAACCTTTAAGCACGTTTGACACACACATTAATGTGTGTGCTGATTTTTGAAATTATATGCGTGGACGCACATAATTTAAAATCAGCTTTTATTAATATTGCCAATATAATATTATTATTACAAATGTGACGTTTTTTACCCTTGCCTTTTGTGAAGTGAGAAAGAAATAAACCGATAGGAAATCAGACCTGTGTAACCAACATAAAAAAAACCTGTGTCTAAAATATGTAATATATCTCAAAATCAAAAACATACTTTTGATAGACGTATTCGGAGAAGACGGTTTTTGATACAACATTTTTGTTAGGTATGGATAAAAATAACCAGCAAAAGACCAAATACATGGCCGTAGGATGCACTCAACAAATTCCAACTCTCTCATGTGGAAACCAAAATTTCGAAACGGTACCAAGATTCACATACCTAGGCTCCTTGATAACAAACCCCAATAATACCACAGAGGAGATCCAGAAACGTATGGTGAACGCAAATCGCTGTTATTTCCGCCTACAAAACCAATTAAAATCCAGACTGCTGTCCAGAAACACGAAGATATTAGTATACAAAACACTTATCAGACCAGTACTTACGTACGCAGCTGAGACTTGGGTACCAACTAAGAGGAATGAGCGAGCACTGAACGTTTTTGAAAGGAAAATTTTGAGACGCATCTTTGGACCGGTTCTAGAAAATGAATTTTGAACAATGAGCTCTATACTTTGTTTAAGGAGATAAACGTCACAAAATTTATAAAACTGGGAAGACTTCGGTGGCTGGGTCATGTGAATAGAATGACCGAGCATCAAGCACCAAAGTCCCTACTGAACTCAAGACCAATAGGGCGAAGGAGCCTGGGAAGACCAAGATTAAGATTGAGCGACAACGTCCTCAAAGACATATCTATCTTGGAGCTTCTAAACTGGAGAGAGCTGGCACAAAACCAACGTGGAGGAAGACTCTTGATGAGACCAAAACCCACCAGGGGTTTTAGATCCAATAGTGATGATGGAGATGGATAAAAATTATAATTCAATTATTATCTAAGTTTCATTTTCCTAAAGATTTTAGCTTAGTCTGTCAGATTATTAAATGGTAAAAGTAAGTATATGAAGCTATATATGTACAAGTTTACACCTAAATAACCAATTTCCAAAACCTTTAGCCATAAGAATAACGTCCTGCTTTTCTTGGCGACTTTTCATCCCTTTTTGCTTACATTTATTGAATTTATTGTTATGCCCTTTGTGAGAGAAAAAGCCGACGATTTATGAGTAGGGTTAAGTAATATATATGCTCAAAGAAAAAGACATAAGAAATATTTAATACCGTATATCAGTGCTCCCTAAGCTACGGCACGCGTACCCCAATGGCATACAAAATATTCGAACGGATTGGCGGTTGACCTTTATTTTATCAATTGATTATTTGTGATAAACGTGTTTCATCTGTTTATTTCAGTAGTCATATATAGTTAAAATCATTTATGATAATGTTTTCATTTTCCATCCAGTATTAAGTAGCTGATGCCTAATGATCTCTGATCAAAGGCACTATTAATAATTTAATTTGTTCAAAATAAAGTTATGGAAGTTAGGTTATAACCATAGACATATGAACATTACTAGACCAGAACATAAAGGTGAGGGGGAGAAACCAACTACAGCGGGGCGCAGAGCGGGAAGATGAATTTGGTGATATGTTATTCGTCAATAACTCACACTGAGAGTATATGGGTATCTCGCATTATAATATCACCATTTAGTTCTTAAAAGTAAACTCTGCTTTTGAATGAATAGACCTTTTACATGGGAGCGCGTAATGCTCGCCGCGTAATGAAAAAAATTGCGAATTCCAAATACGGCAAAGTAAAGTTCGCCTATTTTCATAGTCCAATATTTTGTTGACGTATTTAGTTATGACACTTTTACAAATGTTTCATAATTTACTTACCCCACTAAACAGCGACGAGCACACGCAATGTATCTCGAGTGATAGTGTGTGTTACAAAAACGACCATATTATGTGATCTGAATAAGCTTAAAATAAAGTAAAATAATGCTTTCCTATGGAATGTAATACGACAATTGGATTTGTTCTCTTATTCACTTCTATTTTTACACGTTTTCAAAACACAAGCCACTATTTTTGATGTGTTATTTCGTAAAATGCACCGATGAGTGCTCGACGCTGGCTCGCGGAAGAATGATGACGTCACATTTTTTAGATTCACACGAAGCCATACGCGATCCCAGCCGGTTTCAAGGGAGGGGAAAATAATACGCTTTTATTGCTTAGGGCAGGTCTACTAATATTCATATGTCTATGGTTATAAAGTTTACTATCACCTTATTATGTAAACAAATTTCAATTAAAAGTAGGCACAGACAGCCTCCTTGGCAGAACTGAAATCTGCCAGGCCGTGGGCCCAGAATAAATACAATCAGTCTGTTTTTCATTACCCATCAATATTAGGCGTGATAATAAAACATTTGGTTCTCTTCGTTTCAGAGCAAAGGATGCTGTTAGAATCGCCCTGATAAGAAACCAACATTGAGATTGAAAGAAAAAGGTACGTACTTCAGTCAGCATAATTTCAATTCCATCACTACTTTTTAGTGCCTCACATAATTCTCTAATCTTTCGGAGCGTTTGGCCTAAAAATTTTAAAATTTTGTATCATCTTATATCGCAACAAAAACAGCCACCAATCACAATTGATTTTTTGATGTTCTATTAATTTTTTTTATTAAAGGGCAAATAACTTTGTTTACATAATTTTATTTTGTACACAATCTACATATTTCGTGAATAATGTTCACATCATCAGGAGTAAATGTACACTAAATTCAAAAATTAATTACAGATTACCGATTAAATCACATATATTTGACTACAGTGTACATTTACTCCTGATGATGTGAACATTGTTCACGAAACATATGTAGATTGTGTATAAAATAAAGGGATGTAAACAAAGTTATTTGTACTTTTGAATGTAGCTATAACTTTGTGGTTATCCATTATAGATAAAGGAAACAATGTATACGTTTGCCCTGAGGAAGGAACGGTCGTTCCGAAACCGGTCGGCTTTAAACAAATATACAAGTGATTCAAACAAAGTAACATTGTTTCATTTATCTAAATTGTTTGTGTTTTAATAATATACATAAATAATGCCATCACTAAGTGGAAACCTGTCAGAAGAAGTTTTCTTCGAAAGAAACAAAAATTCTAATAAATTCTTTTTTATTTATTAAACAAAACATTAGTAAGTAACATAGTATTTTTTTCAGTATTTATCTCTTGGGATATTACAAGTTTGGGAAACAGTGCTGATGAGGCAGAACTTTCTCGCCTCAGATCCTGTGTTATCACAATAACAAATAAAGTTCTATATTGATGGCAGAAATATAAACATTGTAGTAATCCATTTCTATTACAACATTACGAACCACGCTTTATATTATTTATGTAATATAATTCATTGATTTATTTCAATGCCATTATAAAAATAGAACTTCGCGGTCTCGAGCGAAAGTTTAAGTGTTTTATTGTTAGAAAGTTTTCTGCTTCAACCACGTTTTATTCAGTGCTCGAGTTTAAAACTTTTAACGGCTGTGTTTTTACTGAGATGACTACATAATTTGGGTGGTCTTTGTTTTGTTTCTACCCACTCGTCATTTCATGACAATAACATTTCGAAATTAGGAAATTAACATATTTTACAAACACAAATTTACATTTTCCAAGACGGGAACAGCTCTTTCAAAAATATGCTTTCACTTGTGCGACTTCACTGACGTCACTGTCTTGTATTAAATCAGTGACTTCAATATTTTATAGTGTTAATTTGTCTGGAAAAATTCTAAAAAAACTCTTTTAATGATGACAATTATTTCTACAAATTAATGACACATTCCATGAAACAATTATGGAAATTTTCTCTCTTTCTCGTAATATGTAATATGACTTTCGCCAAATATCCAAAGCTCATTTCGCTATTTATCTATTCAAATTTGATCAAGAGGTTTACTAACACGGTGTAATCGATAACTCTACAATATCGGATTGATAGGCTTAACTACCGATGATTTTATAGCGATTTTCCGAGCACGATTGCGCTGTTAATAGACCGATATTGTTAAAGAAAAAATAAGAAATCGATATACGATGGCAACACTGGCTGATCTGTCTATAGATTTACATTCCGAAATATCAAACGTGAACATTAAAATTACTTGGAAATTGACAATTTAGAATTGAAATACTAACCTTAAAATACATTGGGGCTTCGCATGCACTTTTTGAGACTAAACGTGAGTTAATTAGTTAATGAGGTCTTCAGTCGTATTTTAACCCCTTTCTCCAAGATTGAAAAGAATAAATCGAATCGATCTTTGACGAATTATTTAAGTCTGTGGTTCGCGTATACGAATTCTCTCAATTTTAAGAGCTTCGTTAGCTCACCACCATTCATTAAAAAGCAAGTTATTTTTCACAAAAAACGACTTTATTCAAAATGAAAATCAAAATTTTGCATATTGGTAACCTATCTGACACTCAGAAGGCCGCGATAAAATGGATCAATCGTAGGTCGGAAAACCTCTTAATAATTGTTGACTACGCCCGCAAATGTCGATAAATGACCATAGATGACGGATTTAATCAATATCGTAATAATATCGGGTTTTATCAATCGTCCATTCTAGACCTTCTGGGTAGATACGCGTGAAGTAGGTTAGAGCAGACGATTAAGGCAACTCTTTTTTTTCAGCAATGAAGATCTTTGTCCGGAAATTGGATTAATAATATAATGCCTATGGAATATCCATCAAGGGTCTTGGATGTGCCTAGAGGCTTCAGATTAAATGGTAAATACATTCAACGATACGACATACTTGCGTACGGAGCCAACACTGATTATATTTATGCTCTTATCGTATCTGCGGTGCGGGCTACGTATACACTGAACCTTCAGATAGCCCTCCTTCTAAGAAACATGAACTTAACTGGGAATCAACAGCTCTGTACCTGAGATCTTCACAAAGTTATACCTAGTAAAGGGATCGCAATCCATAAGATTCTAGTATGTTGAAGAAAGACTTGTTCGGAAGATTACTTTTCTTGACGTGGAATTGATTTCCATTTGGATCCCTCTTTTCTTAATTTTACTCCACACGACAAGCCCCGAGTAAAATAATTTCCCTCGGGGCCTGTTACATCTTAAGAGATTTTGTATCAACAGTATTTTTAAGGAAAGAAAGGAGAGTACGTTCCGGGAAGGAAAAGGGTACTCGGAGTTAATGTGTCCAGGATGGATGAACCAGGATACGAATCCATCCCTCCAACTGCGGTGCAAGGCCTCCAGATTCGGCATTCCTCAACAAAGGCGTCTCCTGCACCGGCACGCCACCCAATTGGTGGTGAACCACTTGGGGTGACCTATGGCAGAGACTTTGTTATCAAATGAATGTTACGATTTACTTAGTTTAAACCATTATATTATTAACAATATCACATGTTTCAAAAACAATGTTTTCTACATCGGGACAACTCGACAACATAAACAACTTGTCCTGGTGAAGAAAACATTATTTTTGAAACATGTCGATATTGTTAATAATATAGTGGTTTAAACTAAGTTATTGGTTTTATTATTATATGAACAAATCCTGTTCAAAATCAGTTATAATAAAACGGAGAGCGTTCGTAACAATGGTCTGAGCTAAAAGTTAAACAAAATACGCCTACGCTTGAATAATAAACTTTTCAATTATGTAAATTATTTTGATATTTTAGTGTTTGTGCAGATGCCAAAGTTTATAAAATATCAAATGTGTGGAAACTATTGACAAATGTGTGGAAATTATTGACAGCCTGCCAAACCTGAAAGTCAAAACATCAACATTTTGTTAATTGTCAATAAATTGCCAGACATTTCTTATCTTTATGTGATACGAATATACCATCCCAGTTAGGAGCATCTCTGCCCCGGTGCAACCGGAATACCATGGGGTCTTTGTTAGGACTTGGAACAAGTGCTCTGAGGATAGGAAAGAAGTTAGAATTTAATCGGCCGATGAACATGGCAACTTAAAAATCTAATTTCAGAATTTAAGATTGGCAGGAATAAACCAATTGATTAAGCGTCATTTTTTTCCTTGGGTCTTCCTTCTTCTTGCCTCGTTTTGACTCTTCATGGTTCTGCTTGACTATTCTTGGCTCTTTTTGGCTCGCCTTGACTCTTTTTGCATTTTCTTGTATCTTCTTGCCCTTTCTTGTTTCTTCTTGGCTCTTCCTATTTCTTCTTGACTTTTCTTGGGACTTTCTGTCTATTCTTGACACTTATTGGCTCTGCTTGGCTCGTCTTGACTTTTTTGCATCTTATTGCATCTTTTCACCCCTTCTTTACTCATCTAGGCTCTTCTTGGCTTTTCTTGGCTCACCTTGAGTTTTATTGCTTTTCCTATCCTCCTTTTTCTTCTTTTCCCTCTTATTAGCTATTCTTATCTCTTCTTCTCTCTTCTTCGCTCTTCTTGACTTTCCTTGTTTCTTCTTGGTTTTTCTTTCTTTTGCCTCATCGTGATCCTCGTTGCCTCTTCGTGTGTCTCATTGTTTTTTCTGGTCTCTTAATGCATCACTTTGCTTTTTTTTGGCTCCTCCAACCCATTGCCGCTTATTTTTGACTCCTCTTGCTTTTTCCATGCTTTGTTCCCGCCTCTAGTTCTTTATGCCTATTTTTGCTTCGTCTTAGATATTCTTGCTTCTTCTTGAATAATCAAATCAAATATATTACATTTGATTTGATTATTCACTTCAAGTGTTGCACTTAATAGGTACTTTTCTTATTGCCGAATTAAAATAAAGCATCATTTTTCGAAATGTTTGATTCTAAGTAAAGTGTGATAAATAAAACTGCTACCGAGAAAATCGTGAATATTCTGGAAAACATAATAAAACTAGAGTAAACACTATGTACCTACGTTCATTGCTATTCCATACTGTGGCGTAAAAATCGACCGTATTTTTTTTTATACTAATTTTTCCATTAACTGTAATGCTTTCAACCATGGGTAGAATTATTCATAAAAAATCCTATGGTGCAATAATCATTAGTGTCTAACCGTGTATTGGTTTCGTATACACTAAACTTATCACACTTATGTCACTGAAAAAGCATTAAATAATAAGATCTTTCCAACTCATGATACTACCATTATTTGCTTGACCATTACCATCCAGTCAAACTTTTAATGAGAGCTTTCCACATCCTTTACAGCCATAATAAATATAACTTTTCTTCCTCCGGCCCATTGTTTACAGCAGACATGTAATTTGACGCGAATAAGATGGCGCCTAGCTAGTTCCAACAACTGTCACCAGGTTCGCATTTTCGTACCAGCTTTGCTGCCCTTTCGCTCGGTTCACCCCGAAATTCGTTTCTAGTTAGAGAACACTCAGTTAAATTATTAAATTTGTTGTATGTTGTGCAGCAGGTATGTAAATAGAAAATACATTGAAATAGATATCCCATCGTGATAAATAGGAACTGTTATGTTTGTAAATAATAGGTATAAGTACATGCCACTAATAATGCATTCAATTTTGTTCATTACAATAACATGTCTAGGCACTATATGCTTTGCAAGGACTGGAAATTGGTTTAAAACTACTTTTCAAATGTTGTTCGCATGATTGTATATTGCGTTTTGAACTGAAATCTTGGCTGTCAAAGGCTGTATCATGTCCTAAGATTGTGATTAGTTTTTTTTTCATATTTACGTAACATAGAACGTGGAGTTATGTATTTCTAATTTGAAAAAATTACTTTATTTAATCAGTAAAATATAACTGCTTGTTTAGGAATAAATACATCGCAAAACACGTAATCGCGTTATACCTTCATAAGACCAAACACGTCCAAGAGTGACCTTACATTTTAAAGCTGTATATCGCTCTTACCATCTTTACAATCAATTAAATAAAGTATAGTATTACGTTTTAAGCGCCTGAGATTAATTTTGAGGTGTCTAAAATACTCGTAGCTTAAGAGTCAATTACATTGCGCGAGTTTACAAGCCACTATCTGGGAAATTCACTATCTGTCAGTAAACTCGCTCAGTGTAATCGTATTACTCGCTAACTAGCGTATTGTTGACTATCCACGAAAAAAGTTGAAAGGTCGTCAACTTTACTTGCTACCCGCTTACTTTGGTTCGCGGTACGCTCGTGATTGGTTTATTTATGTTTTTAATATGGCTGCCAATAAACAGCTAATTTTGACTGTCAAACATCTGACAGAATTAGTTCACGCAGGCGTCGTTATTCTCGCTGCTGGCGCTGGCAGCGACCTCAGTTTCCTACGCTGATGAGCGAGTGGACAGTTTTGTGTGTCATAATAATAATAATAACATTATATTTATATAGCGCAGTTTTGTGACATTTCACTTCAAGTGCGCTCAACTATAATAAATTAAAAAATAATCCTACAGTGCTCCTTATAATATTGAGAAAATAATAAAAAAAATACAGTATTTACAAAACAATGACAGAAGAACAAATTAACTAAAGAATATACAGTATTTACAAAACAATGACAGAAGAACAAAATTAACAAAGATAGTGCTGTTACAGCACACACGGGATAATAATAACAATAGACAATAGCGGTGCTATTGTAACACAGGACAAAACAAGAACTTTAAAACTAAAATATAATATACTAACAGAAAGGCAGTGTGCGTTTAGAAATGAGAGATATTCTGACATAAATTCGGATACGAAACATAAAATAAAAATACAATTATGAGGAAACCGAAACCAAACAATTACAGGAAGCTTGAAAACATGGCTTATTATTATTACGTATATTGAAAAGATGTTAAGATTCATGAATGGTATGATTTTTTAAATAATTTTGTTTTTAAAGCCCGTTTAAATTCGGCCAAATTCTGGATATTAGTAAGAGCTGAGGGAAGTTTATTCCAAATGAGAGGGCCCGTTACATGAAAAGATCGATCATAGTAAACAGCTCGATTTGACCTAGAAAGTTCGATTAGACGATTAGTAACATCTAGATCTGCTGATCTTAGAGGAAGCTGTCTCTCGCTTAAGTTTTGTCGGACATATAGTTCCGATATATAGGCTGGCGCCATTCCTTGCAATGCTTTGAAGGTCATTAAGCAGATCTTGAACTCTATTCTTTCAGGACATCGAAGCCAATGAATACGATCCCTTAGAAGCGGGGTTATACGACAGTACTTAAATTCACCAAAAATCATTCTCGCCGCAGCATTGAAAAAGTCATAGTCATCACGACAATCTCACTCGCCGCCTTTAAACTTAGTAGGTAGTAGCTTGTAAACTCGCTCAATGTAATTGAGACTTTACATCATAGCATATGAATTACGGAAAATGAAATGGCGTTCCAAAACGTTAATTATTCAGGAGCGCGAAAGGAAATTTTTAATTTTTTCAAAAAATCATACCTATAACAATGAATTTTTATTATAAAACAACCTTGAGTAAGCCTTTCAAAATACTCAACATTTGCTGTAAATTTCCGTAATAAGAGAAATTAATTTATTTTTAATTTTACAGAAAAAAAACCTTAAAATACACGTTGTCGAAGGCGTACATTTTCTTATAAATATTTCGACGATGCAGATTAATTTTTGAATTTATAGTCCTTTACATTTCAACTTTCCGCTATCTATATGTTACGAAAGTTATGTAAGAAATACAAATTAAGCCTCGATGACACACGGCGAGTTTACAAGCTACTATCTGGGAAATTCACTATCTGTTAATAAACTCGCCCAGTGTCATCGTGTTACTTGCTAACTAGCAGCGACTAGCAGATTGTTGACAATCTACGAAAAAAAGTTGAAAGGTCGTCAACTTTCGCTACACGCTTGCTCCGCTTGCTCGTGATTGGTTTATTTATGTTTCCAACATGGCTTCCTATAAACAGCTGATTTCGACTGTTAAACATCTGAAGAATTAGTTCACGCAGGCGTCGTTATTCTTGTTACTGGCGCTAGCAGCGGCCTCAGTTTCGTACGCTTCTGAGCGAGTGGACAGTTTTGTGTGTCATCATGACAATCTCACTCGCCGATTTACCCGCTTTCAAAATTTAGTAGATAGTAGCTTGTAACTCGCCGTGTGTCATCGAGGCTTTAGACACCAAAATAACTATATGTGCAAAACATGCCTTTCGCAGACACATGCTTTTCCAATTACCTATACCAAAAAATTATGATGCATTCTATAAGACTACCGAAAAGACTGCAGCGTATGTAAAAACGTAAAACAAACTTTGATCACAACGAATGATGCAATTAATTACCTGTTGTTACGTCTTACATTTTGTGACTTAATAATTTTTTACCTTTTAATAACTGTCTTTAAAAAAAAATTGATATTCTGTAAATAACGATTTTTTTTTTTTAATTTTCTACAAATATAACGTGGGTACGTTATATTTGTAGATATGAGTAAATTTTAACAGCCTTAAAAACACAGTATACCCACGACCTGGCGATGCCCATGTTGGATTTTTTTGTTAAAATTTCCCCTTGAGCGCATTTTTTTATACGTTGAAAATCCTAATTTTCACCGTTTTGGGGAAATGTAAATACATACTCCTGCAATCTAAAATAATTCTGATGGATAACAGAAATTTACTAAGTTTCACACCAATTCTACAGGCAGGTAGTAAAAATACTAATAGTTGTACAAACATAGTCGTATGGAGTTCCACAAGTTTAAAATGAAAACCATTACGTTTGTATAATATTTAAAAAAATGCACCTTTTAATAAAATATGTGAAGATCTGAAATGCACTTTAAAATTTCCGAAATAGAGTCTTGCGACATTTTTCCGGCCTGAGAAATATATTGCTTATTTTGTTGGCTTCAGTCATTTTCACTTTCATTCACTTCGTATATTTACTTTTCAGTTTTCGTCTATTGGTATTGTGCATATTTCGGGTTACAAAGTAACTTGCTACTTCCATCTAAAGATCCTCTTAAAGTTTGAATGTTTTTCACGCAGTGGCGTCAAGTGACTATTATCAACTTTTCATCATTTTAAAGAATGAAGTTATACTTATGATTTTAAAAATATTTTACAATTACGCAACGATGTAGCGACCATATTATATTAAATGAAAGCAAATAATTTGTCACCTATCAACTCAAAGTCATAGCGTAGTAGACGACAGATATATTATTTCAACTGATAGAGCGAAAAAAGTAACACGAACTTTCAGTCCAGTAAGCGTTAAAAAGCACTGGTTTTGTTGATATTAAATAAGGCATATAAAAAATTCAATTCTCACCAAAGCAGTTAGTGTTGAGCTGCATTAAACTCTTTTATTGTGCATAATCAACGGTAATGCGCGTTTTCATTCCGCAACAAAATATCCCCGACAAAATATCTACTAAAACCTACCCTAACCTTATTTTACATTATACTTTTATGAACAATAATTTATTGTCTTTACAGGATGTCTGTATTATTTTTTGTCCCATTTTACTATTTTTAACGATAATTTATTTTACTTTTGAATGTAGCTATAACTTTGTGGTTATCCATTATAGATAAATGAAAGAATTTAACTTTGTTTGAACCTCTTTTACATTTGAGTAAAGCCGACCGGTTTCAGAACGACCGTTCCTTCTTCAGGGCAAACGTATAATGATTTGACAGTTATGAAATATGGTTAAAAAAAAGTGGTTCAAACAAATTTAAATTGTTTCATTTATCTATAATTTATTGTCTTTACAGGATGTCTGTATTATTTTTGTCCAATTCTTTGTTAGGTTAGGTTAGATTAGGTTTAAGTAGATATATTATTGGGGGATGTTTTGTCCGTAGGATAATTTGTCGAAGGATATTTTGTAGTGGATGTTTTGTCACGGGATGAAAAGTCGCGGAACCAATCATCAGGGCAAAAGGAGCTACGCTATGAAACCCCGGAAAAAAACCTTTTGCAGTAAGGCAGGGGGGAATTAAACTAAAAATTTTCCATTAATCCGGTTATTTATCCATTTATCAATTCTGCGGAAGAAAACATGTTTTGTTAATTTTATTACTGCCATGAAAAGGTCATGCGGTTTTATCACATACGTTAAGATATTTTTTAGACCCATGCTATTCTACAATATAAAAAAAGGAAATTAATCTGGAAATCATAAAAATCACTTTTTCTCTTTTTTTAAAGCATTTTTTTAGATAAATAGCATTTGTTAGAAATTGAGGTTACAATGATAATCTCGTTGCTTATTTCTGTAAAAAATAATCTAAATGTACCACCTCCATACTTGAAGTTAGGAGCGTAGAAAAAATAGCAAAATTGGCCAAAAGTTTACTGCACGCCACTGATTGCATGTTATGAAACATGCACAGTTAATAACATCATTCTCAGAGGTATCTCTTCGTTTTCTCGAGGTACTAAAACTCAGTACTCACAACTCAAGATAGTTAGCCATACTCAGCGCTCATAAGACTCGCACAGGGAGCCATGCCATTCTGACTTCGTAAAACATCCCCTCAGAGACTAAAATAACATAACTTATATTATATTATGTATTATACAACCGGCGTGTAAATACCGAACAGCTCCGTGTGCACTTTACCGTGCATCACATGGAATATGATATCAAATGTATAGTTTATAATTGCTCAGGGGCTAAGAGGATCAGGTGTTCAGCGTACGTCTTGAGTACTGCTGGAGAAATGCAATATGTTGAGGCGGTATTGCGCGCGATGTTAACTATGCTTTCATTAGCCTGTCCGTCATAATATCTCAGTTAACATTGCATTAATTATCCAAGAACTATGCGTTTATTAAACTACTACTAAATAACAAGGTTCATCTGACATTGCAATGTCATTTAATAAAGGGCTCTCGAGAAAGATAATTTGAGATCATTATGCATCACACAGCTGTGTCAGATTGAACGATCTTAAAGGTAATCCTTAAAAACATAGACTAACTGATACAGACCAAATATTCAATAGATGTGACGTACTAGATATACGTTAAAACTCCACTAAACTACATTTTTGACCAAAAAAACAAATTTCAACAATCTCAAAATATCACTAACAGACCAGTAAGACAATCGTACAAAAATAACATAAAAACTCCGACAGTGAATTCAAGATTTGAACAAAGGCATGTAATAATTCTCTCTTCCTCCTACATTTAGATTTAACTCGGTTTAATATTAAATATATAAAACTCTCCTGGTCATCGGCAAGACAGTTGTGATAATTCTATCTTTCTATCTTTTGATGCTGATTTATTTTATTTTTGGAATTCTTTCATCCCTTCAAGTTTTCTTGAACTTTTCTTTTGGCTCTGATCGATATTTAAATTTTTAAGGCTTTGCATGTGTGTAGTAGGGATGGAAAATTCCTTCCCTACGTCACACAAGCCTTCATGAAAATTGGACCCTTATTTTCTTTGATAACTACAGAAAGCTACTTAAAGCTCCCTTGCACTATATACCTTTAGAGATATATGTACTTAACTAATTAATACGTTATTTACGACCTTGAACGTAAATATTTTCGTATTTATGTTGTAATTAAACTCCATCAAACGTTGTGTAATTTTTTTGATTTATGATATGGGACTTTAATTACTTTCATTCTTTGTGGTAACTTCTTGATTCTAGTCAGAGCGTTGGGTTTCAAACTGTATTGGTCTCTCTCTTGCAAATCTAACTTTAAATAGTTTCTCTAAATGAACTAACTTTCCTCCGTCGCTTATTATGTTTTCCTACATCCTAACGAACTCGTAATTAACCTGTACTAATCGAATTACGCATGTTTAATTGAACAAATAATTAAGTATGACTCAAATGGTTAATTGTTAGTAAATTTGATTATGATTGTTTTGTATCTGCTTGTCATCTCTCCAATCCGATTCAGCTGCTATAAGGTACATATAAAGATGGGTTTAGTAGGTTAATGTAATTAATAGATTGCATATTAGACGAACTCAGAATACCCTTTTTCTGCCGAAAATTTGGCTCCTATCCTCCTGCAAGTAAACAGGATGGTCAAAGATCAACTAGAACTTCGCACAGTCAGCCGACGCGATTTTCCAGAGGGTCTTAGTACCTTGTTCTGTCAATCTTCCATGTCGTCGTGTACTCTATTCAGGCCTTTCCTCGAGTCCCGAAACTCCCAAATTCCATCTCCTCCAAGGTCTACTATTTACTTAGGGCGAACCGGTTTCGTCCTATCTGCAATCATATACTCACGGTGTTTTGCAGAGTTACGGGTCGTGAATCCTCCCTCCACGTACAAGAGATGATGTGAGAGTAACTCTGTCGAGTCTAAAACGCTAATTGTAAGCGGGTCCACATCAACCAGTGTACAGTACATAAAAAGATATATATGTAAACATACGTTTGGGTAGGATTATAACTCGCAATTTTGAGTCTAGCCAGTCTCAAATCCCGAGCTCGGATTTCGTGGAAAGGAATTCTGCACAAAACCTTAACCGATGACCGAATATATACATATTAAAAGTGGGAAATATTAATAGATACTAGTATAATAAGCAATTATCTCGGTTTGTTCTGGAGTGCCGAAAATTCCAAGCTTTTGATTGATTTGGTTGACAATTTTCTTTAAGAGATTGCCATCTCTATTATGTGTTTGGTTAATGGTCCTTGATTTTTTAAGGAGCGACCACTGCCTCCTATTGTTGAACTGTTTTCTAAATTTTCCCCCAAGGTTCAACTTTTGGTAAAATTTTTACTCTCCCGTGATTTTTCAACTGCTTCATGTAAATTATTTATACCTGTAAGAGCAATTATTTCATAAATTTTCCCCGAATTTTTCATGTAGTCCTTCAATAATCCTTTATCTGACTATCCCGTGATTTTCAAATGTTTGATGTACCTATTAGCTACCTAGGAGAGTAGTTAATCCATAAATTTTTTCTCAAATGTTCAATGATATTCTTCAAGTTCTTTTATTTGACTATCCCGTGATTTTTCAAATGTTTGATGTACCTATTAGCTACCTAGGAGAGTAGTTAATCCATAAAATTTTTCTCAAATGTTCAATGATACTCTTCAATAATCTTTTATTTGACTAGCCTATAATAAATCTAATTACCTTCAAGTTGTTCAATCCTAAATATCTCTTCAAGTTCAAATTAAAGATTGTGTTTAACCCCCTTTTTTTATATATATAATTGCGCAACGTTATGGTGTTGCCCTATCCTAAGATTGACATCTTCCTAAAGCATTCAACACAGTGCCCTACTGACCGAGTTGTTTTATAAACAATTTTAGTTATGTCAACATTCCCACTGGCCTCGTGACCTAGATCCAAGAACGCGTGACATTTGTTTACCTTTAAAACACTCCGAATTCAATAATGGTAATTTCTTTTTTTTTTCAATTGCCCTAACCTGATCCCAAATAAATATAGTTATAATTTACATATTTACATATATATTTTGCCTCAATAAATAAATATACTGATATATATATATACAATTTCATTATAGTTGAGGTAAATTCTAATATTATAACTCATTTTTTTGATCATTTTATATTAGCTGAAGTTATAATAAATAGTATATATACTAAATAAATACAAAACTTTGACTTGGAAATTTGTCAAACACATAACTATTTTAAATAGTTACGGATAAATGCAAAGATAGGCATTCGAAATCGAAACCTTTACTTTTAATATAAGTGTGTTTCTTTTTGATTAAAACTTTCTTGGAATATATATATATATACATATATATATAAATATATCTATTTTATATATAATATTTTAATATAGGTACATATCACATATTAAGCAATTAATACTTTGTTATAAAATTAATTCAAATACCAACTGTCTGCTGCATGCCGCTATCTCCTCGGAACCTAGAAAATATTTATACTTTATGTAACTTACCCCTTTAAGGTTTTTTTTTTTATCCGACCGGGAGCTACACGGTAAAACCTTGTTATGTTTTCCTTACCTAATACCTACTCCTATGTTATCAACTAAATTCAAATAAAATTTTTTTTCGACTTCAATTTTATTTTATTCCCGTTTAATCTATCTAAATTAAATGATGTTTATCGTTCTAACCGCATTTTATTTCAAATCTCGTTGGTTAACTTAACACTTTTTAAATTAAATTTAACAATTAATTATTTATTTTGTGTTCGTTTTCCCACCGTACTTTTATTTCGCAACAAAGCGTTATACAACTAAATACCGAACAGATTGTTATCATGCTTATTTATTTATTATTTATTTCAACCTCCAGATTTATTATTATAATTATTCCATCGTTAAAATAACACTCCGTTTAAATTATAATTTTTAAGCAATAACCACTTCACGATTATTTACGAAATAAGTGATTTATTATTTTTATTTTTGTTTGTCACCGAACCTTTTTTATTTTGCAATAAGATAACGTATTTCACTATTTATTTAAACTTTCCGAAATAGTTATTATTATTAAGTTATCACAATCTCATTTAACAACAACTTAATAATTTGTATTATTTATTCTAAAGTCCATATTTATTATTATTACTTTATCTAACACTAGATTAATCCTGTGATAAATTATTACGTTCGATTTGCACTTTATTTAAGGAACTATTACTGATATGTTTTTTTTTTCCAAGTATTAAGTCCTAAAATTTAACTAAACACTGCTTTTAAATTTGCCAAATACAACACCACACTTTTCACTAACACAATTTAAATTTATGATTTAATCACTTCACTGAATCTAATTAATTATTATTAATGGTACTAATCTCTTACACTGAATTTAATACCAAACTTTGGACACTTAGAACTTTCTGTTAAAATGCATTTTATCTAACACTAGATTATACTAAGTCCGAAATCACTTCTATTGACTTGACTCCAATTATTTCAGAGTCATAAAATTTTCTAACACTTAGACAATTTTTCAATTAATAACCGCTTTAAACGTCACGTCACGTCTCACAAACTTCCGCTTTTCAAAACCCCCGATGACTAACCAAAAATCACTAAGTCCTGTCTTTTAAACCCCTTTCAGGATTAGAATGGCCTATCTAAGCTATCTTTGATCCACGAATTTAATCTCTAACAACTCGAGATTTCATATATCGATTCTGTCATTTTTGTTTAACTGTCGTTAGGTCCACCTTTCATGACTTTGTTCATGCCCTATCTCGTTTAAACATTTTTCCAGGATCGGACCGGCGATATTACGTCAAAATGCCCTTCATTCCTTTTGTCTGTTGGTCATACAAAATTAGCTCAAATTTCATAATTTTTTAGTTATTTTTTTTCTCAATTCGTAAAAGGTCCGTCTTCGATAACTATATTTACGTCTCGATTTTTCCGTACCTATCACAAATCATGATTATCTCCATATCGAAATGTTTACTATGCAATTTCGAGTTGCAATTTTTATAATTTCCACTCTATCTCACTGCTACTTGTATGAATTTTTTCCATTAAACCCGTATTTTCTCTATTTACGTAGTATATCTGAATTTTCCCCTTTCCCCTAGAATTTTCTTGTATTCACAACACTCTTCCTACGAATTTCCTCTTTTATCCTTATGTTATTATCCACATCTATATGATTAGTTACATTCCAAGCCAAATTTATTGTTTTCATCGATACTTCTGAATTTTCATGAGTTTTCCTTACGGAATCATCTTTTAATTGTTTTTATTTTCTTTTTTACTACCCCCCGTTTCGTCTTCGATGTATGTCACCTCTTAGAAAATTTCATTTTCTATATACTACTACTTTTTATGTTATTTTTCACATTTTTTATAGGAGAAACTTCCACTTCGGCCCTTAAATATATGTCAATTTTTATTACTTCATATGGATCTTCCCCCAAATTCCGTCCCTTTCTCCCCTAAATCTACATTAATTTAAAATTTGACATGTGTTTATGTCTGGGTTTCCGAGGTGTTGATCAATAACTCAGCTTTTATTCGAGGGTAATAAAATCTAATCGTTTTTAGTTAAAGTAAACTGTCCCTAAGACCAATGATGATTTTTATCGTCCAAAAAGCCATTAAAATGGGTTTAATCGCCTAAAACCATGTTCGTTTTCTGGTTGTTTAAATAACAAAATCACGTGTGAGGTCGTCAACTCAAATAATGTTTACGTCTATCATCCAACTTTCCTATCTTCCATAGTACTTTCGTCAAACAATTGACGGAAAACAATTCCTTTTTGTTTGATTTACCTAACGCAATGTAACCAGTATGACCTCCCTATTCCAAATATATAACGATATCTATTTAAACTCGTCTGAAAACGCAAAATTAAGTCGAAATCTTATATTGTTCAATAAACACTTCCGTTTAAACGTCCAGTTTTTCCATTAGATTTCCTTTTCAAATCGTTTTTCCTGACGTGACAAAAGTGACATTCCAAATTTCCAGCGTTTTTCTTCCTTTTAAATGTAAAATGTACGCTTTCCTTTTAATCTGGTCTCCTTGACTTTCTATGTACTCGTTATACGGCTGAATAACCCTACAGTAGCTTTTCTTACGTTTTACACGTCTTTTCTTTAACCTTCCTCTGATCATAATTTTCTTGCTATTTTCTTGCCTAGTTTTTCCAACATAATATGGATTAATTTGTTCGTTAACGGCGGTCGTCAACACCTTCATTGCACTGATTGTTTATCTTAAATCTAGGGTCATTGTACCTGATGCACCGGGCGTGAGACCCTGTTTACATTATAGTGTATTGATCTTTCGGTTGATGACGATATTTTTTTCCATAAATCTCAGGTTAACTGCCTAGTTCAAAGTCCATCTCTTTGTTCAAAATATGAATACGCCCTCCACTTTTGTGATTGGTTAATCATTCTTTGTGTTTATTTTCGCGCCTAAGAAAGGGTCTTTCCCTGTCTCGTGACGATTTTTAATACCATCTGTGGTTTTTTTATTAATACTCATCTCAATCTACTTAATTGTAGATCCCTATCGTCAACAAGAATTCAATTTACTTTGATCCGGTAGATGTCGCAGGTGTGTCTGTTTTATAATTAATTGGTATTTTCTTTTTGAATTAAAGTGGGAAGCTACGATATTTTCTTATTTTCACTGTTGATTAATGCAATTCATCACAGGCACTATGAATGTCATGCTATAAAAGCATTCAACAGTCTTACCCTTGAAAATAAAATAGAAGAAAACAAAAATTAATTCATACTCAAAATTAAAAAATGGATTAAAGAACAAAAAAGACAATATTACCAAAATCTCATTACGTAATAAGAATAAAACACATATACGTAACACGCAAAAATACATTTTACCTATAATTTTACCATAATTATAAATTTTTATTTTTAGTTTAATTTTAGATTTTTTTTATGCAGCATTGTTTTTATATTATTTTTAATGTATTATAAATAAATTTTGTTTTATAAAATGGAGGCCTCAGCACAGGTGAGGTACCCAGTGAGGCCGACATTGCTGAATTGTATTTAAAAATGTTAGATATTATGTTAAATAAAATAAACTTGGTTGTTCTAAGGGGTCGTAATTATGAATATTGCTGTTCGTTCAACATCCTAATCGTAATATCATTATCTATGCAGTCATTATCCTTCTGTCATAACTCTCTATCAAAATTATTAGTTATTGGGTTGACGCCTAAGTTTTTTTAGCACCTACATTTTGGGGGATTGATTGTTAGCTAACAAAACGTTGTTGTCAACTACGAATACAAAACTCAAATGATTATTAATGTTTGTGGGACAACATAGTCGGTAATGTACGTGGAATGATAACGTTGGTAATACATTGCATGATATAACATATCATAATATTATCATCTTTTTTGTAAAATATATAAGATATAATATATCTATGATTTGGATGACAACATTAAGAAAATGACCATTAAGTATGAAATATAATTACATTATATATGATTTTCGATAAGAAACACTAACATATTTCTTCAAGGATGTTATCGAGAAATCTACACAACAGGCAAGAATAATGAAAATGCACATCCATGAGATAATTTCCGAAAGAAAATCACTCAATCTTTCAGCATTTGAAGTACGAAAGCATTAAAGGAAAAAGTAACCTCAGAAGTCATAACACAAATGAAGAACTTCATTAGCTGAATTTGAATGAGAGCCTCATGTGTTCAAAATTATGTCGTAATATTTTCGAAGATTTTTCTTTTTTTTTTTACTTACTTACTGTTTTTCTTGTTCAATCATTTCAAATGCACCTTTTTTTGTTAATTAATTGATTCTAGAACCCATTACTCCACTATATAATATATTATAATTATTTAAATGCAAATTGTGAAGCTTAACTTTACTTAATGCTTTATGAATCATAATGTTCCTACCAACCTAATAATAATAAGTCAATTTGACTATCCTAGAACGGGAGACCTTCCTAGTTGGACAGTCAAAGCTCCCAAAATGAAGGTATTTTATGACAAATAAAATAAATAAAGAAATATAAAATATATAATGAATAACATATCACTTTGTTTAAACCACTATATTATAAACAATATCTACATGTTTCGATAACAATGTTATCTTCATCAGGATATGTCAATATAAAGAAAAATAAAAATAAGATATAATATAATCCTGATGAAGATAATATTGTTATCGAAACATGTATATATTGTTTATAATATAGTGGTTTAAACAAAGTGACATGTTATTCATTATATAATTAATGATGCCACAAAGTAATTTTGCGAAGTTTGAAGAAATATAAAATAATTTCATAAAAAGAAATAAATATTTAAAAATTATTTTAGCAAGTTGTTTACACATCATCAAATTTTCTGAATACCTTATTTTGTTTATACTAATAATAATAAAACACTTTGCAAAAAATAAAACTGACCTGTAAGGGTTTTTTTTACGAATCAAACACAAATACAATAATATTTTCATCTGATAATTTTAATTATTTTTCTCAGAGTTTTTGGCGTAAAATATTAAGTAAATTTACATGAAGACAACGGTTTATATCTAAGATTTATCGTTATTCTTTAAAAAAAATCAAATGCTTTGAACACTTTCCTTACCTGTTTCCGAAATATACATTGTTCGTCTACAAAAGCTTTTATTCGAATTTCGTTACGTTAAGCGGGGCGTTAAAAAAGAAAACTTTAGTACTTTGTGCGCTTCAAGCTTTATGAGACTGCATAGTTAAAAGTGCAACGCGACTATGTTAATGAAGGCAACATTTCCATTGTAAAGCCTGCTTTAAACAGCGAACAGCGCAAATAACGTGTGTGAAAAAGGAAAGTGTCTGCCTTGAATCAGAATCCCTAAATAAAACATCCCCTAAATTAAACCATTTTTTTTCATTTGTAATTACAATCATTTTTAATACACAATAATAACAGACATTTTTAAAATTTTGTTTTCTTTATTCATTGCATTGTCAATGACCTAGTTGAAGAATTTTTCGACTTGCCGTATTGTAATGGTTGAGACATATTATTTAAGTTTAGACTTACGGAATTCAAAATCGTTTGTGTGAAAGCACTATGCAACGATAGATATGCTTAGAGTGAAAAAATCGTTTAAATACCAACTTAGCTGACTGTATATTGAAAAAGTTCTAACGTGAACTGGATTTTCTCATCACAAAACTCTGTTGGTAATTCCGCAAGATTTTCCAAGGACACGTTAATGGCCACTTTTATATCTTCCAAAGAGTAAATATTATTATGTCATATTCAAATATAGCCACACATGTTGAGTATGGTCTTTTACGTTTTGAGTATTTTATTTTTTGTTTTGTTCTTTGTTGTGTTTAGATATATTATGTTTTATTTGTTACATAAAATTTGCATGTGACTAGCACACCCATGAAAAAACACGGGGTATTATAATTGTAGGATTTGTGACCCTAAAAAAATTCATGAAAAAATATATTTTCCTCTGAATCATTGCCTTTCAAATCAAACATTATCAATTTAAGAGAGGATCAGAAATGTACCATTTTAAATGAATACCGTCAAAAACGCTAAAATTCAAAGAAGCGTATTTAAAAATTACAACATTTAATTAATTAATTACAAAATACAAAAAATTTGGTCCTTTATAACTTCCACGAATTGTTCCCAAAATCAACCAGTTCCAATTTTGAAAATCATAGCAAATTCTAGAGCTTATTCAACCTGAGGTGCGAAGGACAGATACCTACGTAACCGAAATAAGTATTTTGATGATAATAGTGCAGATGATAATAGGACAGATATCTACATAACCGAAATAAGTATCTTTGATGATAATAGCGAAAATTGGACAATTAACCAAGTGGCAGTTTTTTCCAACCAATCCAGCATTCTTCTCTTGGATGGATAAATCCTGGGAGGTTGTTCTGTATTGAAAACTGAACTCACTGGAGTCATTTTTAATTACACCGCAGCCTTACAAAAACTTGTGAAAAGAATGCGCACGTTTTCGTGCATACGAGCTAAAATAGATATAGACTGCCCTGGACTCCTGTCTCAAAATTTACCGCATTAAACTAACAAATTTCTCGAGTTGTCCTAACATGATCTTTGTCCCAACTCAACTCTCGGTATATTTATGGACTACTTGCCGTCATTCAAGAAAAAAAAACATTACTGTTAACATAATCAATGCGCACTCACAACGCTCCACTATTTGACACAATTTAGTGACATAGGTACACAAAAACATTCCAGGTACAAACACACATACACTTATAATGCATCACATTCATTTTTATGTATCGTTTATCTTTATCTTTACGTCAAAACATTCCTTAGCATGGTAAAAAATATATAATCATCAAATATTTGAAAGAAACATTTCATTGGTACTAATTACCACTCGTTTTATCATGTTGTTCGTTCCTAAAATAATATTAAATAAACTACATTTTATTACTAAACTACTTTACCATTCACAAATTCATTTTACTTGAATGAAAACAAATTCACATAGTATACACCACTTATTTAATCAAAACTATCAACACTTTCACAACCCATGGTTTCTTAGTCAGGATAGAATTAAAATTGAAAAATAATTTCATTTTTATCTTGAAAAAGAGATCATTATTTTTGGAACAAGTTGAAAAGTTTGATTAAACTAGTGGTGTACCTACGCAATGTGATTAGTTTTCTAAATATAATAAATACAATATTAGGATCCACAGTGAGCGCTTTTGACCTCCACCTACGTAACAACAAGAATTTTAATTTGATGTGTGATTTCGTGGATCAAATCTTTGTTATGCGAAAACCCTTCGCATAGTTTGCTCCACTATGTATAAAATAATATAACTGTTAACTTAACTGACACAGTGCTACGTATGTATTATAATATGCTTAACAATAGGCGCGGGAACTAACCCAACTTTGTTGATTTAATTAAATTTTCGAGAGCAACCCTAGTCACGTTATACACCATATGATTTTAGCCACGCGAAACAACACAGGCAATCCCACAAAATTCTATTGGTATTAGGCTCATGAAAATATCATAGGCTTATTAATAATACTTATTGACTGAGTACACGATTTATTAGATTATTAATTATTAGGAACTAGCGAGTTTCCGAAATGCGCCAATGCCATTTATTAAGAAATTGTTTTTCCTTGCGTGTCTTTTCCGATTCACTCTGTTTCCCTTACGTCTCCCCTTCCCCTCACGTGTTCCTGCTCAGCTTTCCCCGCCTTGCCTCTCCCCTTTCCCGCTTACCCCATCCCGCGGATTCCCATCCCACGTTCCCCTCCCGCTTTTTATATATTCAGTGCCGTTACATTCCGTTTCCAGCAGTTTTAAAAAGCTCGCAGATATTATTAATATACCTATCAACTACTAGGTTTATATTACGAAGAACATTTTTTTTCAAAGTCTCCATTTCGAGGGATTGATGATATAAAACGTTATCTAAAAAAATACACAAACAATTCTAGGACTTAAAATCAAATAATATTTTTCACAAACAAACTTACCTATAACTCGAGGGTTTATAGTCAAACAAGTATAACTTCACCGGCGTATCTAAATATTCCCATATTTCTGAGCATCTCAAAAATCTTCACTGGCTCAAGTGCCCCGAGAGAATCCAGTTTAAGCTCTGCTGGATGGTATTCAAGTCTCTTAACGGAATGGCTCCGACTTACTTATCGGAAATGTGTATTCCAGAAAATTCCAATTCTCGACAATCAACCCTCAGGTCAGCAGCAACATCAGCGATTGGAAGGTTGAAGGAACCAAAGCGCACACCAGATACTAAATTCGGTGAGCGTGCTTTCGGAGTGTCGGGACCTAAAGCCTGGAATGGACTGCCACACGAGTTAAGAATGATCACAGATTCAGCGCAATTTAGAGCTAAACTTAAAACTCATCTCTTCAGACAGTCGTATCAATAAGTTAAAAAAAACTTTCACCTTCGCCTTCACGGCTCGCAACATTGTAAATAACTAAGTGTGTAAAAGCAAATTCTTAAAATTCTCCAGACTTTAAAAATAAATATTAACTCAACTTTGGCATTAATCTTCTGTTAAATATAAATATAAATGTAAAACTCATGCAATGTCCAGTGTTTTGAATATAATGTCCTCCACGTGCAAAGTCGTATCTTCCCCATAGCATAAGCATAAACTTTCTAATAAAGTGTGTTTTGTCGGAAGTGTCCTGCAGGTAAGTATGATTCTGTATCTATTTGAAAATAATAAAATTAGATAGAGCCTAGGATTTATAATAAATTGTAAAGCGCCCTTGAGGTGATTTTTCACAAAAACGGCGCTATACAAATTATCCAATTATTATTATTATTATTATTAACTGTAAAAAAATATATACCAATAACTCGAGGGTTAAAAATAACTTTTACTGCAAAAAACCTAATAGTTACTTAAGGGTTCAAAATCAAACAACATTAACTGCGAAAAAAACATACCAATAGCTCGAGAGTTTACAGTCAAACAATTTAAAAAAACATACCAGTAACTCGAGGGTTAACAGCCAAAACATATCAGTAACTCGACTTTAACTGCAAAAAACATACCAATAGCTCGAGAGTTTACAGTCAAACAATTTTAAACGCAAAAACATATCAGTAACACGAATTTAACTGCAAAAAAAATACCAATAATTCGAGAGTTTTCAGTCAAACGACTTTAACTGAAAAAATTTTTAAACATATCTACAGCTCTATCAATTTTGACTGTAAAAAGACTATGACTGTAAAAAGACTATGCGACTTAATGCCATATTTTTTTTTAGTTTTTATAGATGACAAGCAAAATTTGTAAAGTTTTGCATTAGTTTTTCACTTTCAAGTATTTCTATACTGAAAATGTTTTTATAAGTAAAAAAAATAGGTAAAATATCATCTAGGTTCACCAAAGAGCCACAATCATAAACGAAACAAATCATTAATTTTTCCATACTTTACCAGTATATGCCTATCTATTTTCCTGCACTATAAGGTCTGTATTACCAAAAACAATTTTAAAAGTCTCTTTTTGGAGAGCTTAATGTTATCAAACGTTATCCATAAAAACACACAAACAATTCCCAACAAATGTTCGTTTTTTTGTAGATATCGTTGTTGACTTAAAAGCATACATTATCTCTATGTTTTTTGTACATAACGATATTTGACAAGCAAAATTTGTAAATTTTACTTTAGTTGTGCACTTTCGAGTAACCCAGTACGTTAAATTAATTACGTTAGATACACGTCATTTGTTTCTAGTTAACCATTGTTATTGCGATCGAAAACGATCAAGTCCAGTTTGAACCAAATTTACCGTCGCAAATAATTTATCTTCTCTAAACATACCAAAAGAGCCAATACAAATCATGAAACAACGTCAACCAATCGACATAGTTTGCCAAACTTGGTAATGTCATTCCTATATTGTGATTCGGCAGACAAAGAGGCTGTAATGAGATGTTCAGTTAAATACCTATAGATTGAGGGGGATGGGATGATTTAAAACTTTGAAAGGGCTTTTGAATGTGAAGGTTCTAAAAGCTAGTGCTCGTCAATCTAAAGTATTTGCCATGAACGGAATCTGAAACCAGATTCAAGCTTTTGACACGATTTAGGTGTTTTTATGGGTCGACGGTGATGAACACTCGGAAGCTTCGAATAAAATTAACAAAAATGTACCAACGTACCAAAAAAGTAATTTTTTATTTTTTTTAATACAAAAAATATATCTACAATTTGGAAGGCGGGTATTGGAATCGCAGCTCTGGGAACCATTTATTGGACAACCAACACCTCTGCCATAGGTCACCCTAAGTGGTTCGCTAAGTTTGGTGAATTAGCAGGGGTGAATATGGAGATGTGAGGTTTGTTCGGGTCTTGGCGGTGGATGCATCTGCCCATCAGTTGCAAGGCAGGCTGGATTGGGAGAGAATGGTTGAGGGAGTCCCTTTGACTTGGGAATCCCTTTAGCCGTGCTCTCTCGGAACATCGTCTTGTACCGCAGTGGGAGGGATGGATTCATACGTCCGTCACTTCTAGACACATTGTCCTCCAGATTTCTACTAACCCCTCATACCATTTTACTTCCCAGAACTTTCACTTCCTACGTTTCTAAATAGACCCTCCACTCAGCATCCCCAAATATGACAGGGGCCATTTTACTTCACAGAATTTCACCTCCTACCTTTTTCAAGTAACCTCTACACAGCATCTCCAAAGATGACATGGGCCCTGAGGGGAATTATTTTCCTATGTGGAGCTAATGTAATTTTTTTTATCTATAGCATGACAGAAAGCAACTGCGCTCAGCGTACCAAACGAACTTCGTTAGTTAATATGAACTTAAATTACTTTAGTGCGCGATGCAATCATAGAACGATGTTTCTTTCCGGTAAATAAATCTTTCACCCAGACAGTAAAGTGTATCGGTATACATTGAAAACGTGTCAAGAATATAAAACTTCACCTGGGAGTTGTGCAGTTTCTGAATTCAGTACATTCATAGACATGGAACATCGTTTCTCAACCTAGGGTCGCGATCAAGTGAAGGAAGGGTTGCAATCTGTCAAAAAAATAAGTGTTGTAAACGTAAAATATTTTTATATAATTAATTTCTATTAATAAGTGTTACTATGCCAACTTTCTAATAAACTTATAAATGAAGATGTGTTAATTTATAAATCAATGCGATGTTATTTTTTTTACTTTATTTATTTAAATTAATAATGTGATGTTTGTTTTTCACCCACATAAAAAATTTTTTTTCAAGTGATAAAAGACGATTTCTTTAGTTATTTTTTGGCCACCAAAGACGAGATCGATTTAATTTACCACTACTTAATTTCACACACATTTATTTATTTATTTATTTTCGGGAAATCGACAGTTTACATTTTTCTAGTTTGTACATGTTTGTATAGCCAAAATAAAACCAATTATGAATTTCCTCCATGTGACTTTACCTCTGATTAACAGCATAATAAAAAAATTAAATAATAAATTTATAATAAAGCAGTATGAGATCAAAAATTTTATAAAACAAAAGATTAAGTATATAAAACTAAAATTTACATAAAACATAAAATATCAATACATTGGTAACCATAAGAAGCCAGGTTGTACATATAAATCAAATCATAACAGAATTAAAGATAAACGATAGAAACATAGACACATAACATATTCATGAAACATCAGAGAAATACTCTTTTATGTACCCCTTATATTTGGTAGGTTCGGAATTGAAAATGTCCACCTTGGATAATATGCTATTGTAACTATTGCATAGTCTGTTCAGACAAGAATTTTGCTTGCATTGATCAACCCTGAACAGGACAGAAGAGCGTGTTGTACGCGCAGGTACATTAAATTGAATTTTATTTAGCAACTCTGGGCATTGAATATTATTGTTAACTAATTTATACAGGAATATTGCATCCTTATGATGCCTTCGTACACTCAATGAATCAATTTTAAAGTATGAAGCTGCCTCTGCATAATTATTAAATCTTACATATGACTTGTAACAAAGATATTTGAGGAATTTGTTTTGAATTGCTTCAATTTTGTTCGTATGGATTTTATAAAATGGAGACCAAACAACTGGCGCAAACTCCAAATAAATTTAAAACTCGCAAATTTAAAAAGTGGCAAAGGGGAAAAATGTTTTCAAAGAATCCGTTACTGATTTCCCATATTACCATCGTCGTGCAAGCCAAAAATCATCAAAATGCTGTGACAAATTTCTGGTAGTAAAATAAATAAATGTTGATATTTCCGTTAGTCAGTCTTTCATATTCAACACATTATTTTAATAAAACCGTTAAAAACAAAAACATAAAAATAAAAACGTTAAATGTGTTGTAATGGGGTCGTACGTTTTTTAGAAAATTGCTTTTTCTTTTCATTAGTGTTACTAAAGAGGATGTATAACGACGCCCGATCGAAGTGAAAGTCTTTTTTTTTTGTTACAGGGCTGTAAGATTTTTGGCCATGGCTTCTTGTATTGTCGGTTCTACATACGAGTGCAAGCTTATTATCAACTTGTGTTAAAATACATTAATTGCATATTTTTTAAATGTTTTACCTATAATGTACCTATCTATCCACTGATGAAGCAGTAAAATGTCTTTCAAAATTATAACGCAAAAAATATTATTCGCTACGACTCAGAGTATTATTTCCTGACTTATTTCCACCAATAATTTAAAAACACACACATTCGTGGATGTTTTTGCGTGCGGCCAAATAAGAGATAAAGACAAACTGAAAATCATTACTTTTCATCCAGTTTTTGAAGGGTATAAAGCGGATTTTGAGGCTAGCTTGTCGACTTTTCTGATAGGTGTCATTAGTATTCTATCGGCGGGCCAGTGTTCCAGAATGTTCCAGAACGTTTCCACGAAATGTATTGGCATTGAAAGCTCCATACATCAGGCAGAACTCTGGCATTTTTGTTCCTCTGAACTTACCCACACACTGTATAAAAGCTATTCACAAAAGCCGCTATCGCTTTCAATAGAGGTTACCAAGTTAACTCGTGTTCCCCCTAATGAAAGTTACTACTAACTCGGCTTGTATTGAGCATCACGTACGTGTTTTTCATTCCGATCACGGACCATGCCCGGAAGATCATTTGACTTTGTATTATAATCGGGACTGATAAACAAAATACATGGGAGGTATTGGGAGATAATTGAGAAGTAATTGAGGAGTAATTTGAGCCTTTTGGGTCACTGTTATCTGATGTTCTGAGATTCACAAACAAGGAAGTTAATACAAAGCACTTACATAGGTATTAAAGATTATTATCGTAGGCATTTGTATTATGAATGTATGTTTAAATTCCGATGAATTTTGTCAGTGTCCCTGCAGTGAGCGCACTACACAGATGAAATATCTCGACCTCACAATTGATCCATATCTCAAATGGAATATTCACACTCAAATAATTGCAAACAAAATAAGAAAAACCATGCACTTTTTCAGAACGATACGAAAATTTCTCGACTTACAACACTTGAAAATGATTTATTTTGCAGTCTGTCAATCTATCATTGAGTATGGTATCACAGCATGGGGAGGTAGTACTGCATCAGCACTAGACTCAATCATAAAGAACACACAGAAAACTATTATAAAATTAATTCTTAGACTATCTCTAATTACAGACTAGAACTTAATCTTTAATATTATGAATGACGTTCGGCAGATACGTGTAAAAAAAATCCTTACTCATCTATACACAAATGTACATAAATACTATGAAAAAAGATTAAATACTCGCTGTACTCGAAAAAATAACAAAGACTTACTATAAATTCCCATAACGAATACTACTTTTGGTCAACGAAGCTTCAGATACTTTGCAACAAGACTTTACAACATTCTTCCAATTAGAAAAAAAATGTGATTCACCAAAAAAATTCAATAATGACATAATACAGTATAAATTGACTTAAAATTACTGCCTCAATACAGGCTAGCCTAGTGAGGCAGATTACGAGAAACCCAAATTTATAATTATAAATTTCTATTCTTTAAGTACCTACTGTTTATATGTTTATTGTTTTCCGTTGTTAACTTTTGAGACTTACGTAACTTTTAAACTGTTGTAACATGTACTTGGAGTTATAAATATTTCAAAGATATTTTATTATGAAAACGAACATGACATGAAATGAAAATGAAAATGCAGAGCCTTACCTCATTACATACAACGTTCTTGCTGTCAGAATCAAATGGTGTTTTATGGAATCGTAATTACATTGTGGAAAAGTTTAAATTATTTTAGCTTTGATTCTAATTACAAAGTCGTAACTTTTGAATTTGCGTCGGCGTCGTCGGTTTAAAAGTAGGATTAAGGAGTAACTATCAATTTCTCAGAATGGGCTCAAGCAGTTGGATCCATAGCACGGAAACAGCCCCACCCAGCAATCCCATGGTTGTGTTTTTTTTTTTTTTTTTTTTTTTAATTGTACAACAGATTTTTATCCAATTACTGTACAATTTTACTCATTTTGACAGTCTTAACACCTAGGAAGATGATTATTATACAAAAAAATCTTAAGGCTATCTAAAGAAGAGTTATGTTTCCGATATTTCGTTCAACAGCACCATTCCTCTTGTCATGCTATGCTGTGCTAGCTGTGTTGAAAGAGCTTACCGTATTTTTACGTTACATGAGTTAAGAATATTCTTAAAATATAGAAGGAAAATAAATAAAGTCCATTTGATTAGTCAGACATCTCCGAATATATGTTTTGCGATAACGAGGAAACAATATAGAATGCTCACCATAAAACAAATATTATTTACACTTGTCTGTGTTTTACGTATTGAATATGCTATAAAATAATATTTTTTTTTTTTTTATTAATTTTTATATACATATACATGTAATATAATCATGAGTAATTGCATTTTCAGGTTACAATCGGATTAAACTCAAATCATTAAATACTAACATGCAACATTGATTAGAAACAGTATAAACATATATATGTATATAATATATAACCTTTACAAGAGTGTAACTACTCGTGTGTAAAGGGAAGAGAATATATATAAAAATATATATATATATATATATATATATATATATATATATATATATATATATATATATATATATATATATATATTTTAATTAAAAAAATTAAATTAATTAAAATTAAAAATTATAACACATACATTATATTTACGTACTCACATAAATCAAATGTGTAAAAAAAAAAAAAAAAATAATATAAAAAAAAAAAAAAATAATTATATAAAATAAATTTTTGAAAAAGTATTGTTAATTTAAGGTTAATGCGGTTAATTAATACCGGGGTCATAATTAGTATGACATTTAAAAATATCCTACTAGTTACCCTGAAAACACAAACATTTCGTTTCATTCACTAGAAGTTTTTCTTCATTATAATTGATTTGATGGTGTCTATGAGTAATCTGAGTATTTTCCCAGATAGAGGATACTATTTTACATATAACTGCGTACTTAACTGAAATTTAGATTTTTCGAAGATGTCTGACTATTCAACTGGATGATCAATTTGAGGTCGTATTACGGGAATGTAATATAAACATATGTTTAATATCATTTCAATTTGATATTGACGTTCTATGGGCAAGAACTTAACTAGGCAAATATTAAAAAAATAATATTAATATAATTTTATTTTAGCCATAAATAAATCTAGGCTTGAAATCGACTATAATTGCTTTTTCGTACATTTCATACAGATATACCGTTATTGTTCTCTCGCCTTCCCACTTAACTCAAATATATTCAAGATGTGAAGGAGCAAACAATGCGCCCCAAATCAGCGGAACCAAACAACACCGCCGCAAGAGATTATGTGAAGCCGAGTGGACGTGACATGTTAACATTTTGCGCCAAAATCTCTCAACAAACAAACAGCCTTGTCGAGAAACAGTCTAGAAAATTCTATTTTCCGTGCTGGCTACACTGCAGAGAGACAAGACCAGAGTTGTCCTTCAACTTTATGAATTATATTAATACGATAATAAATTTATCAAACGTGCCAACAGGATTATATTATGATAAATAGTCTTAGTAAACATCATGATAATGCGCACTTAAAAGTTTTCACGGTTTTTATTGCGGATGCTGGTGGTTACACATGTGGGAGAACCTAGGGATGAATTGTATAGAAAAAAAAACAAGAAACTGACTGAGATTGTGTGAGAAATCAGCCAATGGATGAAATCACTAGTTTACGAGATTCAAAATGCTGAAGTTGGTAAAAATAGTCACTTACAAAACAAATTAAAAATAAGTTCTCACGCCATTAAATTAACGTTATGCGTAGGTGTGTGCTTGCGCTAATAGCATCTGGACCAGGGTTGAATTTTTTTGTACATTAACCAAACAGGCTCGAGGATTGTGATTTTTTTTTTGTTTTTAGCTGCTCCATCTTCCGGTGATACAACGTGAGAGGGACAGAGCACCTCACATTTCGGTATTCGGTTCAATATCCCTTTTATACCTATAGGGGTCATAACAAGTAATTATTAAATTAATCACTCCTTTCCTATACACAAGAGTACCTATAACAATAATTGAAAATATTGTTTCCATAAACAACGTTTCTTACAATTAAACGTTATTTTTTTATACTAAAAACATGAAAAATATAGCACTTCACAAAACATACTAGTGAATCTGTAACACGAAATTGTGCCAAATGGCTTTAAAAACAATTTTATTTTTTAGGAATTCTTTTGAATACGAAATTTTAACACGGTTTTTTAAGCTTTATAGGAATTTGGTTTTTTTATGCAGTTTGCCTTAAATTCCCAAAAGGCTTCAATGTGTGCTTAATAAATGCACGTATTTTAAACGGTTCCATGACAGTTCATCCTGCGACAATTCATCCGGCGACAGTTCATCCTGCGACAGTTCATCCGACCGACAGTTGATTCTGTCGACAGTTCATCCTGCCGACAGTTCATCCCGCCGACAATTCATCCGGCGACAATTCATCCTGGCAATTCAAGCTAACCTAACCTAACCTAACCTAACCTAACCTAACCTATAAGTATAAGTATGTCGTATTTTGTTATTCACGCATGCTTCTTCGGAGAGTCGAAATTATTATTAATAAAAATATTTTTACAGCGGATTTCCACTTAAGATGCCTTCAGATATAAGTATATCGATTTTGGTTGTACGGCTGTATATCCTCTTTGCATACTTACTTAATAAAAATCTTCTAAATGATCAGGCAGGATGAATTGTCGCCGGATGAATTGTCGGCGGGATGAACTGTCGGCAGGATGAACTGTCGGCAGGATGAACTGTCGGCCTGATGAACTGTCGCAGGATGAAGTGTCGCCGGATGAATTGTCGCAGGACGAATTGTCGGGTCACCATAAGAACTTTGACTTCTGACGTGCAGCTATAATTTGTCGTTCTTTTTTATTGAACCACAATTTTACACCATATCAAGCTAATGTTTTCACTACTTTTAATTTAACCAGACGAAAATTTAACTATAATGAATAAAAAATCACTTTGTTTAAACCACTATTTTTAAAACAATATCAACATGTTTCGACAACAATGTTCACCTCTACTTTTTAATATTTTGTCTATATTATAATTTATTCTAATTTGTTTATACTTGTTTGTCATTTATTATAGTAACATATCCTGATGAAGACAACATTGTTGTCGAAACATGTTGATATTGTTTTAAAAATAGTGGTTTAAACAAAGTGATTTTTTATTCATTATATGAAAAATGATACCACAAAGTTTATTTGCAAAGTTTGAAGAAGAAAATTTAACTAATCAAACCATGGTTATACAATTAAGTGAAACCACAGACCGTTTCATTTGTTAATCACTCTTTGAAAACGGTCGAGTTCGGCGAAGAACAATGTCTGAAACGAAATTAATCGCAAAAAACGATACTTATTTTAAATCACAGACTAAAAAGAAAACAGGTGAAAGGCGATGTTCCTTTATAAATACATATTATGTATCATCCCTTGTAGGGTTTATTTACAAATTTTATTACCTATTGAATGACGGCTAGAGTAGAATAGTACCTACGCATAAAATTTAAAAAAGATAACTTTTTTTACATTAGCTCCACACAGTAGGCATGAAAGAAAATAATTTCCATCAGGGCCTATGTCAACTTTTGGGATGTTGTGTGGAGAGTCTTTTTAGGAAAGGAAGGAGAGGAAGTTCTGGGAGGGAAAGGGTATGAGGGTTGGGTAGGAATCTGGGGGTCAGTTTGACCAAGAGTGACGGATGTACTTTAGTGCAAGGCGATGATTCTTGCTGGACAGGTCAACCAGTTTCTCCTGATCCGGCCTACCCTGGTGAATGGTGAGTGGACGCATTCGCCGCTAACACCCGCACAAACCTCACCCCTATGAACCCGGGCACCTCTGCTAAGTCACCAAACGTAGTGATATAGCATATCCAAGAACATCTGTTATATGATCGTCCATCATAACCGAAAACTTGTATGTGTTACTCAGTTTGTAGTATTACGTACTCCATCGATATTCGTGCCGTCTTTTTCTTACAAAACTTAGTTTTGGATTTGAGGTCAACATACTTACCCAAACGATTTAATTTTTTTTTCGAAAAGCAAAATAAAGGTAAAACGGAAATGTTCTACTATATTTATATATTTTATTAAATTATAAATTATAGACCAATAAAGAAGGCGACTTTAACAATTTTTGGTTAGACAATGGAATTGTTAAAAAAATCTTACCTAATCTACCATTAAATATAATGCAACGTAAATTAAAAAAACAAACTGTCGTAAAAAAGCGTTTCTTGGATCTAAATTTGTGTTCCAACACAAATCGGCCATGTGTAAGTTGAATGCCCAAAGAATGCTTCCTTTAATTATTTAAATTTTTTACATTATATTAGTGTAAATAGAATAAAAATATTTTTTTATTCACAAATAATTGCCAAACTTGCTCCAAAATTATGAAAAATTAAATTCTTTCATCGCCTTTATTTTATAATTTACAACTAAACTTAATAAATTAGTACCAATCCATACTTGATATTTGCAGTACATATTGATAAAAAATTAAGTTGGGTATTGTGCCAATCCAAAATAAAGTTTTGGATGTCTCGCAGCTGTTCCCCTTAAGACATACCATTATTTCACAATATATTCAAACATGTCGTAAAACAAAGAAAAACTTTATTTAATACTTAGTCAAACTTTAGGACAGTTTTGTAGGAAAGCGAGACATTTAGCACCTTGCCTATTATTGTCTGTACATTACGGTGTGTATTATTGTTTTATTCTTATTGGTAGTTCGAAAGTGGTTCCAGACCAACTCAGAATAGAGTCAATTCAACACCTCTTTAAAAAGGTTCTGAGCTATCTGGTCACTGTCTAAAGAACATAGGGTAGATGTAATGTTTTTGACTGAAATGAATTACGCTTTGAAAATTTAATATTTTATTATATTTTGTATTTTACATTTTTGTTGCGCGTACTTAAACATTCCTTAAAATAATATAACATATGGGTTATCAAAGCATTAGTTAAAATTAATAAACAGCAAAAAATTACGCCGTCATAACGCTAAAGCTGGTATCTTTTGAAACACATCCAATCTATACCATGTCGAATGGGAATAATAAGAAACGAGGTTGAGGACGATTTAATACGGAAGGGGGTTGAAGGAGATAATCACGTGGTTTATGGTGAGGGTCAATGGGAGAAGGTCGGGTTAATCCTCCCCACCCCCTGGAGACCGCTAGAGACCGACCGGAGAATTTCTGGGAATTTTATATGAGCTCCAGACGGGTGAAAGGACCTTACCGGGATTAGAACGGAGCTCCGTAGCGCTCTTGAAATTCTGTTTGAGGCGTTGTGGTTTATGCGCCCTAACTTTTATTGGTTTTGCGGAGGAGTGTATGACAATGGGGCGCCATTTGGAATCTATGTGTCCAAAGGAAATGCGTGACGTGAAAACGTAGATGAACTTCAAAGACAATGGGTGCCTATTTCAGTGGAATAAATTTAGAAAAAAGTGGGTATTATTATAACTACGAATGATTTGATATTTTCTGCAAAAACGTTCAGTCTGTTTCATCAGGTTCTGGTTGTTAGTTGTTACTAGTAACTTTTTGTCTATTTTATTTTAACTTGTTCTTAAGAAGTAAATTAGAATTGCATGAAATTATGAATAAATGAACAGACATTTAGTAAAAAAACACCAACTAATTAAATCTCTACATATTATAAATTAAAGTCCTCCGCGTTGTCTGTCTGTCTGTTCGCGATAAACTCGAAAACTGCTGATTGGATTTTCATGCGGTTTTCACCAATAGATAGAGTGTTTCGTGAGGAAGGTTTATAATTTGTCAAGGATTTGTGTAAATTGGTTGAAACATAAATAATTGTTAGAAGTGTCGGAAAAGGTCAAGCCGCCTGGTAGCTTTCATCGAAAACGCTGCCTAATCCTTTTGGGATGTAACAAAACAATGCATGGTGGGATATTCCACTTTTATAGATCTACAAAAAAGTCCGCGAAGGCATATATCTATCTTTTACGGATAGCTTACTGTCAAAAATGGTCAAATACATTGCGGTAATTGAAAAGTTATTTAGACGGATAAAGTATTAATCCTTATTAACTTAAATACGTTAATTACCAGTGGCGGCTCGTGACTTTTGGGTGTGCTAGAGTGCTGATATTAAAAAAATGGCATTATTGATGTTGTTGTAGCCAAAAAAAAAAATTTTTTTGTTTTTGAAAATCAGTTTTTTGTATGAAAAATTTCAGAAAGTTTGGCGGTGTACCGCACCAATTTCCTGAAAAATCTTCATACAAAACACCGATTTTTACGTCAAACATACGACAACATCCATGATGCCATTTTTTAATATTAGCACCCTAGCACACCCAAAAGTCACGAGCCGCCACTGTTAGTTACCCCAAGCATTTCATGCAAATTATTATAATCTTTCACACCATCTCTACGTATTATAAATTAAAGTCCTCCACGGCATCTGTCTCTTCGCGATAAACTCAAAGACGGCGGTGGTTATAAAGGTTAGATAACCATCCAGTAGATGACGTTGTGTTTTATTAGCCATAGCAACGCGTGGCCGGGTCAGCTAGTAAATAATATTTTACAAGATTTTCAACAATCTGTAAAGGAAATATACGTTACTATATTACTCCAATACCGAGATTATAAGAATAAAACGTGAATGAATCACGTGTTTTCATATAAGTTCTGTTTTTTTTTTTACGTTTTGAAAAATGTCACGTGAATTTGCCAGAGTATTCACAAAGCTGCTAAACGTTTGCGTTTACTGTGGAATATGTTGATTTTTTGCCATCATTTAGTTGTTGGAGTTGGTTTCGTTAAGTGCATTTTGGTTAAACGTCAGTTTTTTTTTGTGTTTATAACGTACTGTTTCGAGACGAAACCGCACGAGCTCGAATACTTTCTCGTTCATACCTAACACAAAAGTCTTGTCTACGAATGGAGGACATCTAGTATTATCAGAGTAGATCTAGTATTGGATACGCAGTGCACCTATAATTGGCTCGCCTTCCTGTTACCTACCAAATGCTGTTCCGCGACCTGCCTATTTGAGCGAATGCACGGCTTTGAACCAGTTGAGATCCTGATCGAACTCTAGGCTCAAAGGGAAGATTTTTATCCTCTGAATACAAAGGGATGTACCCAGGGATGCGCCGTGTCACATTTACCACAAGTGTAGTTATATTTACATGTAACTCTTTATCGTGTATTGTTTCTTTTACTCTAAATAAAAGTTTTTGTTTTCGAACCCACGTATAAATTGCTTGTGACCAATTTATGTTACAACTGGCGCCCAACGTGGAGCTGATATAAAACAATTTATGAAAAGTGTTATGGTACAATAATAAAAAAAAATGATTGATGTTTGTGTATGATCAGCGCTGAATTAAAAGTTACATATTTGTTTCTCGTTGCCAGATATAATTCTCAACCAATTTATTGCAGTTCACGTTATTTGAAATAGAAAATCCCGAAGCTCTTTGATTGATACCTCATTCAAACATTTGCCAAACTGATTAGAAAGTGGTCTCTGGAGTCAGACTTGGCTCGTTCTCTCTATGTAACTACAGCATTCCGTAATCGTATGAAAGCGGGAAAGCCTTTCACCCCTGAATAGGTAACAGATGAAGTGTGGTTAGCCCATGAAAGCCTTCCATATACGCTGTGAAAATTACCTACGAATTTGAATGCAGTTGACTTGAATTGCCCGCTGGCCGGTGTTCGAGATTGGACAGAAAATTGTGAATATTTTAGATTAAATTATTCATGGACCTTGTGGCCGTAGGGAAAACCACCATGAAACCCTTTTCCTGGATTTAGTCCTTTTATCTGCCGTTTTTACTCCCCGGCGGGTTTGTTACATGAAGGTGTCAAGGTATTCACCCTCATAGAGGGATTCGATTGCTCGTTATGAAAACACGAATGGAAATATTGTTCTAATTGATTTAAAATTATTTAATGTAGGTTAATTAGATCTGGAATAAGTTAAAATAATTCCTTTGTTTTAGATACTTGCATCGCATTATCAATAAAAATATATTAGATAAATGAAACAATGTTACTTTGTTTGAACCACTTGTATATTTGTTTAAAGCCGACCGGTTTCGGAACGACCGTTCTCTCCTCAGGGCAAACGTATACTGATTTGACAATTACAAAGTAGTGGGTGGGAATAATGAATTATTACTAAGGATTGTGGTAGGGGTGTAGGCGTTGCTAGAGATTAATGAAGAGCGGGTGGGGGAACGTATTCATGATTGGGCTGTAAGATAATATTTTTTGGTTTTTGATAATAGATTCATTATTTTTAAGGGATTTTTTTTATTTCCAAAAACATATTAAATTATTATAATAGTATGAATATTGGCAACATCAGTAGTTGGTTTTATGAGCAAAATTAAAATTTTGAAATATCCTCAATGACTGTGTTATATCTAACTTCCTATTTAAATGCATTTTGGTTTGGTAATAAGATTGTTTTTGTCTAACAAGTATTTTGTCTGATATTATTCTAACAGCTGGAATCCGAACCTTTTGTTTCTGGCATGGCAGAATTCCCTCAACTCTGAGCCTACCATACTTAGACTGTCATCAAGCTGTTGTCATATTTATTTTTGAAATATTTTGTCATTATCGTAGGAAGAGTGAATTACTGAAGTCTAGGATGCCCGAAGAAGACATGGTGTGGTTGAGTAATCCAAAAATTTGTGTCGGGCTATGACAAAAGTCAGAATAACAAAAAGGTATGAATGTGAATGAATCACTAAATCTGTACTAATTAGAGTGCAATAATACTTATCCATCGCCACAAACATGAATTCACAAACAAATAAAATAGTACTTACTCAACTCAGAGAAACTTCTTCACTGTAGCAGGAGTAAAATTCCGCTCGCTGGCCGCACGCCGGCTGTAACTATTTTCGTAATAATTTTCAAGTTTTTTTTGCAAAAGATGTTTTTTTAATTGTACCGTCTTTCCAGATAATTTTTTTTTTTAAATTTTTTTTTAAATCGTTTATTCCAGATCTCGGGGAGGGTGGTACAGTCCCACGAGTTCCAAATTATGCATATATAATAGCGTGTGTCGCTCTCCATAGAGAGAGAAAAAATGGCCTTATATTTAAACGCCCGGGGTCTCAAAAGTTTCGTATGATCTGTAGCTATTTGAAAACGTAAAAAAAAAAATTATTGTCACTATTAGCCCGCTAAAATGGCCGGAAGTTTCGAAAAAAAATAGATTTCGTGATTTGGAAAAAAAATAAAACAAAGGGTTCATATTTTATATTTTGTACCAAACTTATTTTTCATAACATAACTGCAGTACAAAGAACCAAAAAAAAAATTTTTTTTTTAAACATATGTGATGTGTTGGTTAAAAAAAATAAAAGGGGAAAATAACACTTTTTCTTGATAAAATCAGAATTCTTGTTGACTTACTTGTATTCGTATTTTTGTCAGTTATACGCATTTTTTAATAATAAACAAACGTTAAAAGGTTAGATTACTGAAAAAAAAATTATTAAAAATTAAAAAAAATATTTTTTTTTTAGATTTGTTTTCTGATTTTCAACGCATTTTAGCGGGCTAATAACCATTTTTAAAAAAATAAATTTAAATGCAGTTCTCATTTTCTTCGCAAGACGCAACGTTGAAATAATTGACACACGCTAATATATAATGCATCATATAAAAATAGTGCAAGATGAAGAAAAAATATTTACATGATGAAAGGAAATAAATAAAAGAAAATAATAATAATACAATTTTTTTTTTTTTTTTACTTTTTGTTTTAAATTTGGGTCACCAGGAAGTGGCTTTATCGCTTATAAATGGGATCCTGCCAGAAGTGGAATGCTGCCATCACAAGAGTGTTTTCGCTCGAGGCCAATCGCGTTCTGTAGTTGGTGATCCGTTTTTTTATTAGTGTTCGGAATCCGGGGACGCGCCCTGATTCAAACATCTCAGTGGCACTGCAGTACCAGGAAAACCCAAAAAGCGTTCGATATGAATTGTTGTACTGTATTTCCATTCTTTTTAGTGACGCTTTTTGAATGGTTTTATGCATTTATGAAAATTGTATGCATCCATCTTATGTAATTTTCCTAGGATAGTTACTTATATTCAGAGAAATGATTTTTATTCGTTCTAAAATTATGAATAATATAGTACATTCATAATATGAAAACATTAGGAAATATTCTTAAGTTTTTTTAAATTATCCAGCTAAATACCTAAGCGTTCTTCACAATAAAATTAGTCCGTATGAAGCATAAATTAGCGCTGGAGTAAATGAAAAGAGCGCTATGTCTTTTGCAGAATTATGATATTTGGCACGAAATTTTGCGACAGGCTTATTTACAGAAAAAATAGACAAGTTTTTTTAATTAATATTTTTTTATTTTATTTCATTGCCAAGTGAATAAAATATATGTTGTATGCAAGGAGCATTTTTTAAATCCTCTATTAAATTTTGTTTTTTTTTCGTGATTGAACGAATGCTTGTCTTGGAAGTGAAAATAAACCCACTTCCCGACATCCGATCGAGCTGAAAGCCCTCATGCCCTGGGATAAGTAACTTATGGTTACTCTTTCAAAGTTCTCGCAAGGACTCTAATTTTTTTGAAAGAACGATTCTGTATATAAATGAACGAAGCTAGACTTCCAAATGTCCCTGCATACAGTATTAGGCAGCATTATGCACTGCTTACAAAAGTACAGGACGGCAAAGTGTCAGTAGTTATTAAAGATAACAAATGGCTGCTCCTTTGGGCAGTGATCTTTATTCCCAAAGAGCCAGTCGGTATCCATAAGATAAAAACGGACAAAACAAAAAAAAAAAACGGCAAAATTGTGGTCTGTAAGACTACAAGCATCTGCAAATAAGAAATAATTAAACGAATAACACTAATAAGTTATTTAAATAGTATAGTTAGTAAGATGTACCTACTTATCCGAAGCACGTGTTTCACCATTCAGCTGGTAGTCCTCGGAAGAAGGTGCGTAGATTTCAGAATGACCGTGCACGTAGTCATCTTCGCCCTTAAGTCAGTTTCTTAGTAGTGCCTAGAAGAAAAGTAACTGGGAAAATGGGGTATAAATCCGAAGACCCTAAGGATAAATGCATCGAGTCCCTAGAGGCAGGGCGGATAGTTGACGGCTCTTTCGATCATTCCTTGGACTTGCACCTGTCCCGGGGGGAGGCGCAGTTGGCTGGCGAGAAAACATTGCCGTCTAGTAACCGAACCCTTGTGGGATTCAGGGACGAGGTCTATTCCACTCCCTAAATGGGAATTGGTGGACGTGACAAAATGTTGTTCAGTTCGTAGCCCCCAGGCGCGAATCCCATAAAGTGAATGAGAAAAAAAATAAGGATCATTGGACGCCCACCACTTTCCCACGGCGTTCTAAGGAAACAGATGGTTTCCTCCTTCACCGTACTCGTCAGAACTCTAATTTTTTATTTATAAAGAAGCTTCTTTTTATTTAAAATGACTAGACTCCCAATGTCCGGGCATACATTGTTAGCAGGCAGTATGCGAGTGCGTACATGTTGTTAGTTATTTATTTCACAGTATAACGTCTCATCTCCGCCACCTGATGTAGCTGAAATAAAAGTTTGTTAATATGTAGGGAGAAAAATTAATAGAATAAAAACAAAATACATATTATGATGAGATTGTTTGACTTAACCAAAGCAGCTGAGCTACAGTCATCCGGCAGTCCCGTCGAGGATAAGCGGAGCCATCAGTTCAGTCGCAAGCGAGACTCGGTGTCCGCGCCCCTAAGCCGGCTTCCCGGTAGGCCCTCGAAGAAAGTGTTGGGATTAAGTGCGGAAATACCTGAAGACACTAGGGATAAAAGAGAGCTTCGGGTCACCGGAGGCAGGGCGGAAGGGCACCGGTCCGCTACGGTTGGTCTTCTGGCCCGCTCATTGCGATGGGGGAGGCGCGGGCGGGTTATGCAGCGGCTACCTTGGGAGTCATCTTCTCGGTTGTTGCACGGACATAGATCTAGTACACCCCCTTGATGGGGTGTAGGACAATACAAAAATGAGATGTTATTTCAGTTCCGGCTCCTTGAATGATACAAATCCAGACAAATGAGATCAAGAATAAAAGTTTAAGGTAAATCATAAGAGATGATTCAGTATTAGTGGTCTCAAATGTGGAACCTCACGAATCATCATGGCCATCGGACACAGTTCGGTGCATACTAAGCATGAGCCTTAATATAAGAGAAATACAAAAGAGAAAAAAAAGCACTAAAATAAAATTTTAGGCGCAAAAATATAAAACAATACGAACAACCGTCATTGGTAGGGACAAATTATACAGGGGATAAAACAAAAGATAAAAAAAATCCGAGCATTACTAATATGAAAGCAAGAGTTGAGAGAACCGTCAATAGCAATACAACTTGGATTCTGCTCAGTAATTTGTAGCTTATCAGCGACTCTAAAATCAGACTCTTCACCCAGACCTTTGTACACTTCCTCAGGCACTCGAAGTTCACATTGTTTGATATTAGATCAGTATTCTATAAAGGAATACTAGATTACATCTCAATATTCCAAAACTAGATTATATCTAAACCGTCCAATATTGCCTCTCGTAAAATTTCGCTGAAACTAGACTCGTCGTCGATGACAATGCACTCAGCTTGGTGACACTCATGCACACATACACATTTCTCTGAAATTGGCTACTATTGCTAATCAGTGACTCTAAAATCACACTTCTCACCCAGACCTTTGTACACTTCCTCAAGCACTCGAAGTTCAATCTTGTTTGATACTAGATCAGCATTCCATAATGGAATACAAGATTACATCTCAACATTCCAAAACTAGATTACATCTAAACCGTCCAATATTGCCTCTCGTAAAATTTCGCTGAAATTAGACTCGTTGTCGATGTCTATCAGCTTGGTGACACTCATGAACACACATTTCTCTGAAATTGGCTACAATCCAGTCCAAGTTCATATTATGAAAATTGAAAATAGCTAATTGAAAACGTATTTAAACAATATAAACATCTTTGTTTTTACAGGTTGATTTTTTTATAGTTCAAATACCATAAAATCGAGGCATAAGGCGTAAATCGGGGCATAAAAATGAAGTGCTTTGAGCTGCCAGCAAATCCATGGTGGATTCGTCGGGTATACGACGGGAAAAAAACGTCAGAATTCCATGCTGGATTTCTTGGCACACTAAAGGTTAATTAGATTCTTAACATAAATCAGGTTCCAGGATTTCGGATACAATAACGTCAATCTACCGACGCTCACAACGCTGAAATGATATTTTAAAATTGGTCAAGGCGTTAACGAATTCAAACCGAATTCCCGCTTCCATTATTTGGATAAATTTATAGGTACATCAATCAAAACACCGTCTCTTTCCCGACTTGTGATTTCTCTGATTAAGGAGATACAATATCTGAACTGAACAACGGCGCTTCACATTTTGAAAACGAATTCAATGATTTATTGTTGAAAGCCTTGAATAAGATATTGAAAGAGCCATTTCAATTAATCTCAGCCATCCCTTAGCAAACGGAAGTTGGAGAATGCTACGGAACTGTGGAAAATATTTGTTTGAGGAATAATTCTACCGGGACAAAGAAAATGGATTAGTCCATTACTAAAATTAAACTCTTGCCGAAATATAGAATTATGATAAAGGCTTCACGTCGTCGCGTCAAATATTCTCAACAAATGCTTTGCTCTTAATCAAAATCAGGGGAAATAATAAAGATTTTCATTTGTTACGATTGGCTTCTTCCTAGAATCGTTTCCACGAGATTATTTACTTCTGGTTCGATCAAGGATTTTCAGTATTATTTGTTTGTGGTACTACGTGACTCTAACTTGAATTTGCTTCGCGGAATATTTTTCAAGTAGGTAGGTACTTTTACTTGTAGATTTCCTCGTACCAGGAAGTAATCAAGTGATACCTTTTTCCAATTTAATAAAGTAGGCGCTCGCGCATCAACAACTTCTGATTTCAGATAAATTCAATACGATTTGCTTATACTAATAAAATGCAATGAATCTACTTAATTTTTTAATAATTTGCCTTGGAAAATGAAAATGTTCACTCATTCTTGATTTTTATGCTTTACACATTAAAATCAAACAAATTTATATTGGTTTACCATTAATCTAGAGATGTCTCAGAGGTATCATGTTTGCGGCCCATAATTATATTTAAAATGTTTGCATTGTGTAGTTTTAGCTAGCACGTCCAGTCTTATAGCTTTGTTTAAGTAGCCAAGTATTTGAAACCTTCATATACCATTATGAATCTCGTTCATGTTTCTGTAACATCATAACATACCCTAATATGGGGAATGCCATTTTCACAATGGCTTCGGGTAATTTCGTCTGAAAACAACGACGCGTCGTGCTAATATTTATACTTTCTAATTAAATTAATTCGTGTAAGCCCTTGGATAATGTTTATTATGAGAGACATGATTAACTTTACACAGGGTAAAAGCAGGAGAGACATCATCCATTTTGGAAGAATGGCAATAAAAAAATTGACTTTTCCAATTAAGTAAAGGGAATTATTTTTAGTATAAATATACGAATAAACACATGATGTACCAAAATCGTTACCATACAACTATGTAAATTTATTATCTGTTCGTGCTATATTACGGCTTAAAATTGCGAGTCAGCATACATCTCAAATCTGAATATAACAAACTAGTGGTTCATGTTCATAACACAAAACTAACTGCAAACGATGGACTTGTAATTCCCAGATATCAAAATAAATACGGTCAAAGAACTCGAGAATACCTCGCTTCAATAATTTACAACATGTTACCCAACTCAATAAAAAGCGGTGAATTGGGTTTCAGAAGGAAATGTATGCTAAAAAATGGTTAAGTGAAAGAACTTTTTTGAATTAATATCTGTTTTTCAGCTTTTTGTTCTATTTTTTTTTCTTCTTCTTTCTTTCTTTTTCACTATTCTTTATTTTTTATAAATTTTATTAACAATGTTTTTTCCAAAAATATCTGTTTTTATTTATGTATTTATATATTGCAATAATGTGTATATTTTAAGTACTTGTCTCAATTAAAAACAAGTAAATAGTGTCCAAAGTACCCGTTGACAAACTGATATCAATCAGTTGAACGGGACTTAATTGAAACATGTAAATAAATAACAAAGGAATTTCATATTAAAAAAATATTTAAAAAATACAAATCCTTTACCAAAAACAATGGAAAACTATGCAGAGCTCTAGTTATAAGAAATAGTGGAAAAAAGGTGTCTATCTTCCAATGTGCGTTTGAGATGCCACGTCTTGGAGGTGATATGTGAGAGGTCTTTTTTTAAAAACTTTTTGACTCTTCCACAAAATTTTCCCTCTCAGAGTTGCTGCTGAATCGAACGTAGATAATTTTGTTTCGTCAGATATACTTCTTTGGCATCCTAAAATAATTTAAAAAATAGTTTTGTAGGACAATATGGCATCTCTCCACTTATCGTGTTAATACCATCCCGAACCACAACCGGACCACTCAAGTAAAAAAAATTAAATTCACTAATAAATGTTAAAAAATTAGCTATATTCAAGTGATAATGATCGCTTACTATATCATGCCTCCGCTACGCCTGCAATCGGCACCAGAATATCAATGGCGTAAAACTTTGGTGTTTTCTTTCGGGTAAAATTTTCATTAACGCTGTGTGAACGCGACAAGCCGGATATTGGCGTATATAGTTTAAATGCAATGCTTTTATCGAACAGTATTTGAAAAATCGTATTTCCACCGCATTGAAAGTTATAAGGTGTGTAGCGTCTCTCCTCCCCTGGCATCTCTCCTGCATTTACCCTATTCATATTGTGGATGGTTGAAGCAAACATAATAATGTAATATAGCTTTCCCGCAAAAACCCTTAACTTTACTGTTCTCGGAAGAAAAATGAACAGAAATATATCAAGTGGATTTCTCTCAATATTCTGTGGATATCTCCGCTCGTCCGCGCCTACTACTTAATCTCATCGGTATTAAATTCCTACCCAACATCGCCCACATACCGTCCCGTCCTTGTTGTTCCAAAGAGGCTGCCAATACTCCTACCCTCGATATAATCAAATGTGTTTGCTCTGCATACAAATTACCGAAGTCCGAAGTTTGGAAGACCCCGAGCTTTGATGAAGTATGTTTTACCACGTGGAAATTAAATCTCGACTAACTATTAATCATATTCAGTAGCAGTCTGTTTAGCTTTGAGTGGCAGTTCCCATAACTTTGCGACTAATCCACGACATAATACTATAGGTTTTCTTGATTAGCTCGGTCACTGAATATACATGGCCTAACTTGGAGATAATACTTGTAAACATGTTTGCTTATATTACATGTGTGCATGTTTAATAGCATTTATTGTAAATAGGTCGTAGGTATATGTAAACAAACGCGTAGACAAAAGATGATGTGATGAGGGAGCGTAACGGCGAAATTAAAGTATTATTTCTTCAGTTTCCTGTTTTTTAATTAAGAATTTACTAAAATTAATGACATTTTTTTTTAAATGCTTCATGATTTGTTAAAAAGTAAGATTTCTTCGTTTGAATATGTTTATTTTAATTTTCATGTTGTCGTATATTCTGGAAAGGGAAAACACCGCTTGCAGACAAATTGTTAAAAAAAATTGTTATGATTACATGAAAATTAATACTTTTACGAAACTTGACAAAAAATTTGTAAAGGCAAAAAGTATAAAACTTTTTCATTGTGTGATTATGTAAACTGGCTTTGTTTCCGTATATGTATATATATATGTACATATTGATTTAACTAATCTATCTACTAGATTAAGATTATTTTCTTTAAATTGGCTTTACCCTTTTTATCCGAAAACAATTTAATTAGTGTACATACGTAATTAACAGATTGAAAACAAATTATTTTTTCCTTGATTCTTCACTTGCACAACCTGACGACATGTATTTTTTAATCATTTCAAAAAACCTACACAAAAGGAACCAACCGGAAACGTACCGAACATATTGTTTATTTACGTAAGCCTTAAGAGATCACGTCCGGAAGTGCTCGTTATGTTACATGTTTGCACAATATGAGCGTGTAGCGCCACGGCGTTGGAAGGTCGACGCCAGGCGTCGCATCGCAAGCGTCGACGTCGGGACGCTTGATCTATTCACATTTAAAATGCATAGCTGTTGCATCCAACCGCACGACACATATTCTGAGACCCATTTCTGTACTGCGAAGCGGGGAATTCGGATAGGAATATAATTTTTTTTATTAATTTAATAATGTCACTACCGGAATATGTATGTGGTTAACTATCTCAATAACTTATATTTCTTTATAATTTTCTTTAACCGGTGATTTCGGACATTATTTTTAGTAAAAAAAAACAGATGAAATTTTGGTCTCCGGTGATTTTTTGGCCGTGTTTTTTTATTAAACAAACAGAAAAAATGTCTTCTGCAGCTGTTTACAGCGACACTTAGCCTAGTATCTGCCCAATCATCCACCGACGGTCCCTAACTATCCAATACCTACATAGGTACAGATATTTAAAATGTTTTTTATAAAAAAAAAAACAAATATCACTGGATACTTTATTTGAAAATTTATTAACGTATTTTAATTCAAATAATGTCAGAAATAATTGGTTTTCAAGTAAGTCAAGTACGTCTCTTCAACGTCCTGTGTATTGAGATATATATCTGAACAAAAAACAGAAAAAATATTTTTGTCTCTCGAAAGACCGTTCGTACGGTCTTTACTGTATTTCGTATTTCGTACTCTTTATACTGTTCGGGACGGAGACCCATCTTATCTACAAAACGACTCCAGGCGTCCCTGTCCTGCGCTACTTTAGAGGCCTCCGTCCATAGCAGGCCTGTCCTCTCCTCGCACGGTCTCTGGAATAGTTTCTCCCAAAGTCTGGGGTGGCCCACTGGACGTCTTCCCTTTGGAATATTATCCAGAATTTTCAGCGGAATCCGATATCCCTGCATTCTTAAAACATGACTAAGCCACCTGTCTATTTCTATGAAGAGGAGCTGTTCGATGTTTAGCTCAACTCGCATCGTCGAATTTTTTATTCGATCCCATTTTGTAACATCTGCCACACCTCTTCAAAATCTCATTTCAGCGGCTAGAACCCTGGAAAGCCTACTCTATTTTTTTCCATTAATATCTAAAATATGGAACAAAATGATATGGCAACTTCTTTAGTTTTCGGTCCATTAAATGGATAGTATTGCTGATTCGTACCTCATAATGGAAATAAAGTTTGCCTCAGAACTGCCTAATGAATAGAGGACTAAAGTTGTAAGATGAAATGCTTGAAAGAATGAAGAATGTAATCATTGTGCTTATTATTTTATATTCATACTAAATAAATGCAAATATAAAAATAAAACTTGGAAATATTTGGGCTTACCTTAGAGTTGCTGCCTCAAAAAGTTATACAAATTTCATCGTTCAAGAGCTTTTCTGCTTCAGTTATCACACAGATTGTCCGCGTAAGATGAGATATTTTCGCTTTGATCAATACATGATTGCCTAAGCCTAAACTAATAATAAATTTGTGTACACATCTTTCAACCATTTTATCATTAAAGCGAATTCAAAAATGTTATTTCCTCACCATGGTCATTGTTGATTCAGTATTCCGAAGCAAATGCTTCAGTTATCACATAAACAGATTTTCTGCATTAGAAAAGCTATTTTCGCTTCGATCACTATCTGTTTACCTAACTGAGTAATAAATTTTTCTGCACAAATAAAATCTTTCACCCTTTTTATTGTTAAAGCGAATTCAAATGCTATTTCTTCACCATTGTCGTTGTTGATTCAGTATATCAAAGCAAATAGATATGATAAAAAGCCTGTATCTTACAGGCACCGTTACGTTTCTTGACATTTCCTCAAAGGGAGGGGGTTAAGACACATAGCCATTTGCGACTGTTGCAAGCTTTTTTATAGTGCGTTGGCCCATAAAACCTTCCCTTGGGACACATTTAATATGTAGATATGACGGCGGGGACATAGATGGATCAATATTCGTATAAAAATCTGACAGTAAGTAAACATGCAAAACAAAAATTAAGGATATTACTCATTTTTAGATGTACGATAATCATAATATTTTTACTTTAGATATGATACTGATCAAATTAAATGTATTTTATTTGTAGTAAGTAATTCTCGCAAGAGCAGCGTTTGTTGTATATGAATCAATGACGTTACATATTATTAGACGAGGGGTAGAAATCTCAAAGTGGGAAGACAAGAACAAGACAATATTGTAACGATCTCGATTTCTAGTACTTTAGTACTAAACTGCTATGCATCGAGTAAGGTTGCGTCTTACCAGTAAGTAAATTGCATTTTAAAAAGTGTCAAAATGCCCTCCTGTGTGATGAAGAAATGTTTCAATTACACGGCAAATAATAGTAAAGGCGAATGAATAACATTTCATTTGTAAGTACACGCAAATTACTTAATATTATCGATTATTATAAATATTACAATTAATTTTCATGTTTCCCGCTCGCGGTTTTAAACGTCATTAGAGAAAATTCAAGTCCTACTAAAGTAAAGGGTCTGGACGCGCAACAGCCAAATTTCTGTTGCTAAGTAAACTTCACTGTTTTAAAGTAGACTGATCAGCCTAAACACTCTGTTAATCTGTTTGCTTGCGGTAAAACAACACATTAATCAGTAGTTCTAATAGGTATTGACAATCGCCACCATTTGAAAACTGTCGTTGCCCTATTAATTGTATTTATTGCATAGCTCGACATATCAAACTCCGACAGGCAGCCGGACCTTTTATTCTAGTGGACCTCAAGAAAGCCGAACGTTCCATAAAACTGACAAGCAATACGCCGCCCGCTCATATATATCCATATCATTCATACAAACGCATTACTTGATTGTCTATCTTTATCACACAGGAATAAACTTTTGAATTAAGAAATTATACTGAAAATCACTGAAAACAAAAGAGTGTTCCTTACTTTCCGCATTATATTGTGAGTATATGAGACTATGGCGAGTCTATTTATTTATATAACGTCATTGATATGAATACCGCAATAGTTGCCAGCTGTCCGGAGCCAATGGAACTATGGCATCCCCGATAGAGTGTATTCTAGTATGGAATAGGCAATAGGGTTAATAGGTAAATAGGTAAGGAGATGGGCAAGATGAAATAAAATGGTTAAAGCCATTCCAAGCATCATTTCGACTCTGAATGGTGGTTTTTCTCTAGTCAAAGTTCTCCAAAGTTCTCAATTTCGGAGGCGGATTTGGGTACCGTAGTTCAAGGAACCATTTAAACAGGGATAACGAACACCCCTTTCATGGGTCACCCCAAATGGGTTGCTACGTCTGGTTACTTAGCAGGAGTGTCCGGTTCATGGGGTGAGGTTTGTCAAGGTCTTGGCGGCGAATACATGTGCCTACCTACTACGTGGGGGGGTCGAATCGGGAGAGACTGGTTGAGAGAGACCTTTTGAAGTCTCCAGCCAGCCGACCCATTGCCTTGTACCGCGGTGGCAGGGATGGATTCATTGAATGAAGTGATGGACGAATTTCGTCCATCACTCCTGAATATATTGACCGCTGGATTCCTACCCACCCCTCATACCTTTTCCTTCCCAAAACTTCCACTACTTCCTTTCACTAAAATACCCTCCACTCAGAATCCCCTAAGATGACATAGGCCTTGAGGTGTAGCTAATGTAAAAAAAAGTTTTTAAATATATTCCTTCAGACATGATTTTAATCTGAACGATTCTCACCCCAATACCGCCAAAATTAGCAAGGTATTTTCCATTTCACTTAACATGAGCTTTCAATTGAAAATTACGATAAAAAACCATGCTTTGACTTAAAAATAAGAATATTTATTGTACGAGACCCGTAGGCCTGCACAAAAAACTGTAAACAATAAGCGCCGGTACACAGAGACGCCTGACAATTCCAATGTCTTGATAGAGATGTATTCTCGCTTTGACAGCTGTTGAAGTACCGCTGTAGAGTATCTGGTTACCGAAGCATCCATGCTGGGTATCTTCCGCCACGCATCGTGAGATGGAATGCTCTTGCATCGGAGTATGTAGGCTGCGCTGGACGCTGGTTGTGTATTATGTGAGATGGGCTGCGCTCCAGATGATGTATTTTCTTGATTTTGTTATGTATCCAAGGGAACAGAATCCTAGGCGGGGGCGGTCACAGCAACTCTCAAGTAGGCCGGCTTGTCATTGCATGGCGGTGGGTCACTAGCATCATAGGCTAGGGCGGTCGCAGCCACTCACATCTTGATTGGCTCCAGGGTATCGGTCTGCATTCTATTGGACGTGCTGCAAGTGCATAGCACGCATCTCTAAATGGTGTCATCATTTGATAGACGGGGTCATCATCAGGTAGGTCTGCGTTCAAAGGAGCCCGAGGATGGCCAGGGCTTCGGCGTTATCATCAGGGCAGAGAGATGCAAGGCTCGATGCAAAGGGGCCCCGGGCTAGCAGCCCAGAGCAAGATGGTCAGGCGTAGCGCAGCGACTTCACGGGCTTGGTAAGAATCAGCAAGTCCAAAGGAGCCAAAGGATGGCTATGGGACTTCGATGTTATCATCAGGGCAGAGAGATGCAAGGCTCGATGCAAGGGGGCCCCGGGCTAGCAGCCCAGAGCAGGATGGCAAGAGGGCCCCGGGCTAGGAGTCCGGAGCAAGATGGTCAGGGCTCAGGCATCAGCGTTTTGTAGGTATTATCCCATCGGGTGCTTGAGGTGAAAGAGTTGTGTCTTGGTGCCTCGAAAGGTTACGGCGAGACTGACGTCTTGAAGTTCCAACCGGTGTCGGCGAGACTGGCGTCTTGAAGTTCCAACCGGTGATGGCGAGACTGGCGTCTTAATGTTCCAACTGGTGACGGCGATACCGACGTCTTGAATCGAGTAGACAATCTGAAGAGATGTTGCTACGATCACTTGTCCGTGGAGACTGAATACCAACTGCTTTCTTCTCAGCCGTTTTATAGGGCTAAGTTCCGTTGGTTTCACAATATTTTAAATTCTTGTAATAATTTTCACTTCTGCGTGAATCATCCCAGGTTGCAATTTAACGTTGTGTAACAAAATAATTTCTATTTTCGGGAGCATGAATCACCTCATATTGAAAGTGTTGCGAAATCAATATTCCGGTGATGAGCCGTTCAAATGAAGAGTATTTCCTCTTCGATAAAAATGCATGATATTAAGAGTTTGCCATGGTTTCATATAACACGTTCGATATATTTATTATAAAAATACCCCTTTCGGTTCTTCACCGTAAACCATAAACAAAAACAGTTATAAGTTGCTTTCGTATTTTAAAATAGGAAAAATCGTTCAAGAACTCTCTTCTTTGAACTTCAAAGATATTATCGGTTTCGCAGGACAATATTAGGTTTTACCCTTTTTCAAGCTGACAGTTGCTTATCAACGGGCTCATGGCGGATGCAAAGACAATATAGAGTAGTACGTATTGATAATACAAGGTGGCGCAAAATTAATCATCAAATTATATTTTTGAATAACTTTTTTAATAAGTAAAAAAAAATATATTTTGCGTGATGGAAATCTTTATTTGGACCTTTGCAATTTTTTCTGTTAAGTGGAAAAGATGATGTCCGTCAAGTGGCTGCCGCCAGTGTTGATACACATTTTTGCCCGTTTTATCACATTTTCCATGACTTTCCGCAATATTTCCGGTGATAACTGTTCGCATTCCTGTCGAATATTCTCCTTAAGGGCTGCGATTGTGTGAGGCTTGTTGGCATAAACCCGCAACTTCAAGTAGCCCCAAAGAAAGAAGTCTGGGATGGTTAAATCTAGCAATCTTGCTAGCCATGCCAAATCGCCAAAACTGGAGATTACGCGACCAGGAAATGTTTCCTTCACATTATCCACTGTGTGCGGTTGCACCATCTTGTTGAAACCACATATTCACCAAACCCCGTTCATCCAATTCCGGCAGTAAGAAGTCATTTATCTTGGCCCTGTAGCGTTCGCCAGGAACAGTGACCGTATTGCCAATGCCAAAAAAATACGGCCCAATAACTCCACCCGCGAAACGCTGCACCACACAGTGGCTTTGAGTGCATCACACGCGGATTTTCAGTGCCCCAGAAACAAAGATTTTGCTTGTGGACGTAACCGCTTAAGTGTAAATGCGTCTCGTCGCTCATGATGACTTTCGACACAAAATCGCTAAAAGCGTTAAAGCTAAAATCGACATATTTTTTTCCACGCTCTTGCGGAGTATAGAGCTCCATTGCTTTTCTGTTTGTATACTGCAGCTGTCTAGTTCATATGATTGACGTACGACGTCATTTGCAAAAATTATAACAACTTCCGATAGGGTGATTAATTTTGCGCCACCCTGTAGAATAGAGTAGATAGTCATAGGCTAAAACTAGATTGATCCTCGTAACCACAAAAGTTTGTCCTCTTTTCTAACAAAACTGAATATTTTTACTTTTTAGTATACCTACTTATCAAAACTTTATTTTACAAAAGCCTCTCTTGATTAGATTACCACGTTTCCTCAATTCGGTGGAAATTGTTTTATAACTCGATTTCTTATATCAACCGAAAATATTTTCTATTATTTTTAAAATTTGAAAATAATTTACTTTGTTTTGTAAATTGACTTTTTCTCGTAAAGTTTAGAGAAGAAAGAATTTTGCACCACTAGGAAAATATGCAGAGGGATGATAATGTAAAGGCTACATGATATTATATTAATTGTTTTAAAAAAATATTAAAGTTTTATCCACCTTTCAACGAAATACTAGAAACCTATAAGCCGTTTACCGAGGCTACAAGACGAACACACCGGAAAAATCTTTAGGCCCGGTAGCAAGCGCTGAAAAAGAAGGTGAAGGGGAGATGTGTAAATAAAGATGATAGAGGAAGCGCACTAATATTAAAACCGATAATATTTAAGCGAAAATTGTGAAAATGTTTAACAAAACACGGCTCGTTTAAATTAGAGCAAAAGCTAGTGGGAAATGCCTTAAATAGCATTTAAAGAAATATTGTGATTTTTTTTATTCACAAACTTGTAAAATAACAGAAAAAACGAGTTGACAATAGTTTTCGGAGCATACTATGAGATTTTTTTCTATCGGTGGAATTTCATACAATTACAGTTAGGTAATATCTTCAAAATAATGTATATTTTTTTGAAACTTAGTGTTCAAAAAAATATATTAAGAAACGGTAGAAATTCGGAATACCGCGGCTTCAGAATCAGAACGCAGGTTTTCACACCTTTCGACCAAATACTGTGATCGACAAACTTATTTATCAAACAGTATGATTATAGTTAATTATTAAACACTTTTAATCTTCATACTATCCTAACGTAACGTCATTAACAAAATTACAAATTCTTATTGAATAACATCTTGAACAAATTATATATTATATACGCTGTATACGTACGATTAATGGGAATGGAGACCTTCTTCGCATAATATTGTTGAATCTGTTTTTAACTAATATGAATACGACAATTATTTTTATAATGTTCGTGCTTTTCTATGCCAGCTTTATTACAAAATTTCTCATTAACTCATGTTTAAAAAATTATTCATAAAATGCACAAAGCCAGTCGCACATTTCTTGCTTACACAACGCATGAAAAAATACTTTTTCATTTATGTAATATGGCAGACTAGGATTGCACTACCCTCCCAGCCCTGCTGGAATAAAAACTTAAATAAAAATAGAAAATAAAAGCGGCAAGTGTTTTTTTTAATATATATTTATATATATAAAAAACACTTGCCACTCAAAGTGAATTTAATAAACATCACCGTACAAATACACACTTAGTTATTTACAATGTTGGGAGCCGTGAAGGCGAAGGTGAAAGGTTTTTTTAACTTATTGATACGACTGTCTGAAAAGATGAAATTTAAGTTTAGCTCTAAATTCCGCTGAATCCTATTATTGTATAAAATTTGTTGAATATTGTACAGCGTTTGCGTCGCTTTAAATTTAAATACTCTTTGTTGTCCTTTTATTTTAGTATTTTTTAGATATTTTTTTTACAATGAATAAGTAAAATAGACAAAATGGGAGAAACATCACGCACATTTAAAAAAAATGTCAAGATAATGTATTATAAATCGAAAAGAAAGTTTTGTAAGATGGAAAAAAGAAAATTATACGGACATTTAAGGAATTGTCCATGAATTAAATTTTTAGTATTCCAGAGAATGTATAATTAGGTTCTTACTTTATTTAAATTGGGTCTCAGAAACTCCAACAGCGAAGATTGGAATCCAATTTTAAGCGAGACAAAATCCAAAAAAGTTGGCATGCATGTAGGTAGGAAATAAAACAGTAAGGCTTTATTTTTAACCTTGTTAAAAAATAATATAGAAATGTTCCCCATAACTTCTGCTTATTATGTATAAAAAAAAGTTTTTTTTAATATTATTCTAAAAGGAAATGTTCATAAGACGGTTGAGAAAATATTTATGCTTTGAGTAAAATACAACTTTTTACAATACAATAAATATACAAATTTTAAATACGGTAAAATTAATAAATTACAAAATACAAATTTAAAAACGTTTTTACTAGATGACATCACTTCAATAGAGCTATCAAATATATAAAATGTGATATCACTCGTACATTACCATATAATTTTTCTGTTTTCAGATTTTCGATTGAGTTTCGCTAATATCGTCTTCATTTAGTTAAATATTCAATTTCAGATTTTACTAATTAAGTTAAAAATAAAATAATTTATTTATATTATGTATGTAAGAAGAAAAGGAAGATCTGGGAAGAAAAAAAGGTATGAGGGGTGGGTAGGAAGCTGGGGATCAGTATGTTCAGGAGTGACGGATGTATGAATCCACCTCCCAACTGTGGTGCTAGGCGATATGTCGAGAGGGTCCTGCTGAAGAGATTAAAAGGTTTCCTTCAACCAGTCTCACCAAATCCAGCCCACCACACACTAGATGGGGAGACGCGCCCGCCGCCAAGAACTAGACCACCGTTTTGAATATCCATATAATCTCTACATATTATAAATTAAAGTCCTTCGTCGCGTTTGTCTGTCTGTTTGCGATAAACTCAAAAACTACCGAACGGATTTTCATGCGGCTTTCACCAATAGATAGAGTGATTCATAAGGAAGGTTTATGTATATAATTATAATCAGCAATAATATCCATGAACCCAGCTACTAAGTTATAAAACTTTTTGAACTGTATAAAACCGTGTGTAAGTTATACAACCGTAGTGGCCACTTGGGGTGACCTTAGCAGAAGTGCTAATTATCCAATAAATGGTTACCGGGGCGGTGGAACCCATACCCCCAATTTTGTAAATGAATAATTAGGAAAGTTTTTGGATAAAAGCTAAGCTGTCACTGTTTTTGTAATTATGGAATTTAATGTAAAATAAGACGAATTATTTTTCCATTTCCTGAAAAATCTTGAAATTTTGAAAACTTGAATGAAAAAATGTATTTAACGGAAGTATATAATAAAAACCTGAAGTGGCTAAGCATTTCAATGCCTACCCATCAGAAACTAAACTTCTACAAAGTGAAAGAGAGGTTAAACTATCATTACGAAACGTGTTAAATTATACCAGAGAAAGCCGGAAATACGTCATTTTCAAAAAAGTTTTTAGACGTATTGACTCTTTTTCGCAAAAAATTATAAATGGATTTCGAAAGATTGTTCTTTTATCTAGCATAGTTATGTAATAAATTTTTAGATTTTTTTTTAATTTTTAGTATAATAAGGTTATTCCATAGGTCGTTGGCAGATTTGTTAAATTTTCAAAAAAGTTTTTGTATTTTACCACACCCATTTCAAATAATATAATCATGCAGTAAAATAAATCAATACATTATCTAGCAAAGTTATGTATTAGAATTTTAATTTTAGTTTCAATAAAATCATAAAAAAATATGTACGTACATGTGTTTCTTGACGAAAATTGGTCCATTTGTGTATTTATTTGCGCACTTACAAACTAATATATTTCAGATTTTTTTAACATTCTTATTAAATTTAGACATTATTAAAAAATGATAAATACTTTTAATCAAAAAATAACTACAAAAAGTACACTATTTTAATAGTTTTATCATCACGCCTTTCAGCATTTTTGGATGAAGGTATAAATTAAAGCTAATTTGGATTGAAATAAATTCGATATTGAGTTATAATTTAAAAAAGCTGGTACGGAGAATAATCAATATTTCTCATTGTAACCGCCCTGCATGATCGGAAGAACAACTTTCGACGAAATGTGGATTTTCGTCCGCTGGCTGGTTAAACGCTCTTAAGATCCGTTTTAACCGGATTCTAGAACAAGCACCTGCAAATTTGAGATATCCAGAAGTCTAAGTAAGGTACATGATATTAAAAACACTTACACCTTTGTAGGTTGAAGGTACTTCAAAACATTTGCTTTTCCACGAAGCAACTTATTGACTTAGCAAAGAGCAATCTAAAGAGTTTTATTGTAGCTCCATTTAAATGAACGGCGCTGTGTTGATTAAGTATAATAACAGGGGGCTAATTCCTTACACAAATACTCGCAGCTTATCATCTGCGACAGACAGTTTGTATATTTTGGAGAGAGTTTGTTCGTAATATTATGTAGGAAGTAATTTTACTGGGAATTGTCCCGTTTAAATGCACTCGTTAAATATGTAGTTAAACATTTTCGATGAAATAACTTTCACGGTGAAATATTTACTTTTTAAATATGTTTTGTTTTATGTCTTTGTGTATGGTTCCACTAACGAAAATATTTTTTAATGTTATTAAATTTAATTGTAGAAATCCATTGAAAAGATTATTTCTCTCATATATTAAAAAAATATTATTATACTAGCTGGCTCCCGGCATGCGTTGCCATGCCATATTCAAAGAAATAAATTGTTTCTCCCTGCATGTCCTTTCCCTTGCATCCCCGTTCCCCTCCCGCTTCCCCTTCCGCGTTCCGTATATTCAGTCACAGTACTTTCAGTTTTCAAACAGCTCGCGTGCCACCTATTACAATTTTTTTATTCAAATTTTCATTTTTCATTTATTTCAAATATTCATTTTTGTATAGTATCATAAGAACAATCAATCAAATTTGGTACCTTACATAGGTAAATCTAAATCTATCTAAATATCTACAATTTTAAAAATCCATAGACAATTCTTTTGATACAAAAAAAACAGCTGCCTTCTAAATACATATTTATCAAACGAACGAACCGTCAAACGTGCGAAGTTAAATTAGTCGTAAAGTTTTCTGAAATTGTCCAATTTTCTGTGATATTTTCTGAATTTTTCTTTCCGTAAGAACCTTCCACAAAGTATTAGATAACTTTAAAAAAATGAATGAAATAAGTAAAGTCGTTCTTAAGTTATGGCGTGACCAAGGGAAACAGGGATTCATTTTTTTTATATATAGATAATTTATAAAAGCAGTTTATATATAAAAATAGATAATTTATAAATACAGTTTATTTATAAACAAGTCCTGCTACGTTATTATTATTACGCTTGAAAACTATTTCGTATTCTAAAGGCATTTTTAAACTACCTCATAAGGCGAAACAGTTGTAACGCGGGATAATAATTACAAAGCAGACTTGTTTTATAAATAGACTGTTTTTATAATTTAATTAATCTTATTATTGTACACCTAAACAAACTATCTAACCATCACGCCGTTTCCTTTCAGGGGTAGGTAGAGGATGCCTATATATATTGTATACCTATATATAAAAAATCGAAAAAACATATTATTTAAGCTATTTTACTCCAAAAACATTCTGCCTTGATGGCGGACACCGCAAGGTTTTCGAAACGTTAGGTAGATACTGAAAAAGCTAATAATAAGCGTAGCACAGCCCAATACTCCAAAAGTCAGAAAACCAACACAATCCAGTTTTATTAATATGAAAAATCGATTGACCTATGATATACTTGGTCAAAGAAAAAAGCACCATAAATTTGTACCTACACGGGACACCTAATATATCTCTTTTATGGCAAGAAAAATGATTAAATATGACCTTTTTTGGTGGAAATCGTGAGATGACTTTAGAAGTTGGTGACCATCAGCCCTCTCACATATTATTTTGTTTTTTAATCTTTTCAAGACAGTAATTCTCATATTTCGCAAAATTTCTTACTTTATTGATTACTAGCAGATGATAGATAGTGTTTATAATATCGACCCTGATGTAAAGCAGTGAGGCATGGAATTGGCAGAAGAACGATGAAAGCAGACGCTCAAGAAATTAGATTTCTGGGGCATTGATGTGGTAAAATTTGTAATATTGATATTTGAAATTTGAAAAATGTCTGATATTCAAGAATGCCTATATTTAAAAATATCGAATATTAAAAAAAATTGTAATATTTCATAAGTGGCTGTGTAGTAAAACCACGACCGTGTTGCAAGGGCTGATGTAAGCGTAATGGATAAGATGAAGAAAGCGACTCTTAGACGATTTGGACAACGCCGATAGGAGAATACTTGAGGCGGAAGTGAAAGAAATAGTCAAGGACGCCCGAGGAAAATTCTTGTTAAAAAAACACAATTCATTCCAAAATTCTTGAGTCGGGTCATGTCAAGAGTCGGAATAACTTCTTCTTTGTGTGCCGTATCACGTCCCCCCGACGCGACGTTGGCGATCACTTTTGAAAATGTCTCTCTGTCTTGCGCTGCCCGGAATAGCTCCTCCACACTTCTAATGCCGGTCCACTCTCGTATATTACGCAGCCAAGACATTTGTCTCCTACCAGGCCCTCGGCGACCCTCTATCTTGCATTTCAATATTAAATGGAGCAAGTGATACTTCTCCCCTCGAAGTATATGACCCAGATATTAGAATAACAAGAGAGTGAATATAATACGATACGTGAATGTAAAAGAAAGCAATGGTGTGTGCAGAAACGAAGTTGTGTGGCGGTCTGTCTTTTCTGCCTAACACAGCGGGGCAATGGGTGGTGGTTAGTTATTTAATATTATATCTGAGCAAATATTGCAAAAAAACTAACTTTTGCCATATGTCGTATTGGAACACTTATTGTTTTCATAACTGTGTACTTATATTCTGAATAGAGGAAAATATTTGAATAGTTCTCCTGCAAAATAAAGTGTACAAACGTCTTCAAATCCCCGGACATTATTTGAAGAGACTGTATGCATTAGACAAAAAGATACCGGCCAATTTAATACTCTTTCAAATGTGTGCTATTCGGAAGAGGGGGCCTCCTTTTAATTTAAGCGTACCTTAGTTTCTACCTGATAAAATGCTGAGGCTAAATTGAAATTCCACCCCATGACTGAGGCTCTAATCAGGGCGACCCAAGGGCCTCCCGGCACCACCCACTTTACCCGCGAACCACCCAAAGGTCACCCATTTCTCCCACTATCCACTGCTTCTCTTAACTTCTACCAACCGATGGATTTAAAAGGAGTCATAGAATTAAATGGAGCGCGCTTTGAGAAAAAAAAATGCAGTGAAAAATTCCAAAAAGATAAATATGTCCCAATTTTGTGTAAAAAAAACTCGATGCACAGCATAGATTTAAATATACTATATTAGCCCAGTCATTCCGTAGTTTTACCTTGCAAAAGGTCATGTAGTAGCGATTTTGATAAATGTTGTTAAGATTGGGACTCTAAAGAAAAAAAAAAGTTTTCGATCTCGGGAGGGTCGAGCTCGATCCGCCATCTTGGATTGAAGGTCCGAAATTTGTTTTTTTTTTATGAAATTATGAAATGGTTGATTTTACAACAAAGTTGTTGAAGGCGAACTTGAAGAAAACTAAATTACGTACATTTTATGTAGAATGTTTTTTTTTGTAAGTCTAATAGGTAACGAGTTACAGCGAAAGAAAGAAGACAATTTTGACAAAAAATTGTAAAACTCAAGTTTTCTTGATAAATTTTTGTAAGAACATATTACAAAATATCATTTTAACGTATTCCCACAAACAATATACTTATATTGCATCATCCGTGTGCTCGATGACGTTGATTGACGTTGTTATAGTGGGCTCCTAGTCTATAGCTGACTTGGAATCAATTCACTTCTTTCTATCAGTACTGGAATTGTCGGGGATGAAAAGATTAATTGTCATTTATCCAGAGAAATAGGTACCGAGAGGATGTCGAACATGGTTACCAGGTATACAAATTTTGAATCTATTAAATTCAAACGTAAGGACAAAGTTATTCCATTAGTAGCAGTCAACAGCAGCATCAAGATCGGCGAAACAACTATTTCCATCAACCCGCTAATGTTGTTCCAGAGAATGTGTATTTTGAAGAAATCCGACGAAGAATTGAAGGATTACCTTAAATTCGAACTCGCCCCATTTCCTTTGTCGCTTTTCTCTAAAGAAGGAATGCGCAAAGGTACGAAATCATCATTTTATGGTGTTTTTGAACAACTTACAGAAGGCGTGCAACTTGAAAGTAGCAAAATTAATGTTGTGAATGGAGGATACCTTTTACATAAAGTTGTATGGAATCGTAATGATTTTTTTGGGTCAATTTGCGAGAAGTACGTTCACTACGTAAGACATCACTATGGATCACATGCAGTTATTGTTTTCGATGGATATCCGCTAGATGATGGTGTAAAAATACAAAAACCGCAGAAAGACTTCGCCGATCGAAGAAGCATATGTCTGCAGATGTTATTTTCGATGAAACAATGCCAGTTCAAGTTTCACAAGAACGTTTTTTAGCCAATGAAAATAACAAAGTCCGTCTGATTTCGATGCTTACAAACCAATTTATACAAACTGATTTTACAGTTAAGCAGGCTGAAGAAGATGCTGATGAGTTGATTGTCAATACTGCGATTTCCTTGTGTTCATCATTTGACGCTGTATTCGTTATTGGCGAAGACGTTGATCTCCTAGTTCTGCTAACAGCATTGGCACCACCCGAAAGTAGTATATATCTTCGCACACCCGGGAGAGGCAAAACTTTTGAAAGACTGTATTCCGCGAATAGTGTGAAATACAAAGAAGCGGCTGAGAATATTCTGTTTCTCCATACCTTTAGTGGCTGCGATACAACATCGTCCTTCTTCAACCAAGGAAAAACAAAATTTTGTTCACTTGTACAGAACGACACAAGACTCAATGCCATGATAGGAATCTTCAAACAACATGATGCAAAACCAGAAGACATGAACCAGCAGATGCAGGAACACGCTTTCTTGTTGCTCTTGTACGGGGGTGACATGGATAAGGAAACCTTAGAAGAAGTACGCTACCAACGTTTTGCAAAGTCAACAACAAAAAGCAAATTCAATCTTGCCTCTTTGCCACCAACGAAAGACGCTGCACGGTACCATGCATTTAGGACGTATCACCAAGTCCAAAAATGGCATGGAATCCAAAAAAATCCAGAAAACTGGGGCTGGAAACGTGGCACCAACGGGCTTGTTCCAGTAAGAATGACCGAGAAACCAGCACCCGAGACTTTATTGAAATTTATTTCATATAATTGTAAAAAAGGATGCGGCGTTGCATGTGGCTGCAGGAAAGCTGGATTGAATTGTTCTATTGTGTGTGGGTGCTGTAATGATCAAACATGCCGAAATTCGCCAGAGGTTCATAGCGATGTCGAGGAAGAAGATGGAGAGATTTTGTCAATGGAAGCCCAGAATCTCAGTACCACAGGCAATGAATTAGATGATGACATTGATGAAGACTGTTATTAAGATGTCGATATCAACCAATCGGCATTAACAAAAAAACATCATTACGCAATAGCCAATATATAAAATAATTTCGAAATCTACCATCGCTGGTATATCTGTGGAGTAGACCTACATGGGATACCACAATAAAAAAATGCGCCATGTTCTCTACCTCATGGTGGTGTGGAAATGAGTTAACAAAATTATTATAATTATATGATAAAAAATATATTATATAATATAATTATGTATAAAATGGTCACCAACACTAACTGGGCGAAGCCAAACCAAAAGCTGCCTACAGGGCCTAGCAGTAAAACCCTACGGAGCGGGTTTTTAACAGCTAGTTCTGTAATGAATAACCCGAAAAAATAACACAAATTGGTAATTTCATCATTTTTTAGAAAAATATTCACATTTCCGCCACTGTAACTCGTTACCTATTAGACTTACAAAAAAAAACTTTTCACATAAAATGTACGTAATTTAGTTTTCTTCAAGTTCATTTTGAGCAACTTGGTTGTAAAATCAACCATTTCATAATTATTTTGAAAATACCGAATTTCGGACCTTCAATCCAAGATGGCGGATCGAGCTCGACCCTCCCGAGGTCGAAAACTTTTTTTTTTCTTTAGAGTCCCAATCTTAACAACATATATCAAAATCGCTACTACATGACCTTTTGCAAGCTAAAGGCCTTTTTTATCCCCCACTGACTGGGCTATATTGCGTACGTAAAAACATATGTATTTTGGGCTATAAAAACATAGACGCCCCTGCGCTTCTTTAATGATTTTTTGTACAGAAACAGCGCTATGCAAATTATCCCATTATTTATATTATCGTCCATTGGGAGGTGATTATAATTTATTTATTTTTTTTACTATTTTTCTCTCTTTCTAGGTTTACATAGGTAAGTACCAATACCATTTTATTTTACTTGAGAATCAAATAATAATAATACCTTTATAAACATAAAAAAGTAAGTAAGCAATGGTAACCCAAGCTATTACTGATAACAAAAATTGGCAAGTAGGTAGTAGGTTTAATTATGAATTTTAAAGTTTTAAAAATGTACTAGCTTTAATGTACCTCCGTATAAGTAGAAATTAAGCTACACTTAAATACAAATTACGTGAATACAGGTACACAATAATAAAATTTATTATGTGCAATTATATTTGCGAAGAATGTTAAAAAATAATTCAAAAACAAGCAAATAATAATAAATTCAACAAAAATATAACTTATTTCCACATAAGGTCGTCTTCAGACTGGTACAATTTCATATGTGCGAGAGGAAGAGGGGTAGTCAACAAGGATTTTATTCAATTTATATCTGTTTCCCAGATTTGTTGCAATATCTTCTTCGACGATTGGATTTCCAGTTATTTAATTAAGATTAAGAAACAAATATACCAGTTTGAAGATGGCCTTAAATCTGAACCTAGTTACCGTAACAAATTAAATGGAAATAAGTTTTATATTTGTTTTATTCTATTATTATAATAGAATTCATCAACAAATTATTATAGTATTAACCTTATCAAAAATATAAATGTAAACAGGTAAATATGTAACGGATTTGACGACATGGTATTAAGTGTATATTTTTACGTAGTACTGCAGTAAGAAGTAAGTAGTAAGTTTATTTTACGAATTGTGTATCAATATGTAAATTTTGTAACCAATTTCAAATCTTGTACATAGTGCGATATTTTGAAAGTAATTTGAATTTGTTTATGTTTGTTCCAACACTGGTTGAGAACAGCTTAAAATGAAATAAAACTAAGGTTATTTGAGTTAATTGTGCTAAAATAAATATTTTTGTCATTGTTTATGTAGTATTAAGCATATAGTTAATATTGAAACAAGGAGAAAATGACTCGTGTTATATTTTGATAGAATATTTTATTAATTTATAACTAGCATATGTGAAAAAAGAAGGTTATAGTCCGAAATTATACATGAATTAAAATATATTAATTATGCATGAATTTCGTGGACGAAAATACTCATGGAATTGAGCAATAGGCCACTTGCATCACATTTTTTTAAATTTTTTTCCGGTTTAGGCAAATATTCTAAGACATTCTGTATTTTTTATTTTTTTTTAATCGTATTTTTGAAACCCTGGGGATTTTTTGAAAATTTCAAACCGAAAAATCAGACCATTTTTTATAAACCGGAAAGACGGGACATAATTTTATAGGTGTGAAAAAACGATAATTACATAGCCGAAAATCATTTTTAAAAAAAAGAACGTTTTCCACACGAATGGCACAGGAGAATAACGAGGCATACCAAAAATATTACATCTCATAAATATTTTTTTCCTTGATCCATCTTATTGATCATAAATCATTATAATGTACAACTTCTATATTACTAAATTCAATGTAATATACTTGAACTTGTAAATTGTAATAATAATAAGAATATTAATAAATTTTATTTTGTTAAAATCAGCGCCATAATCATTATACCTCTAAAACATGTTCCGACATCATCTTCACGTTCTGAAGAGAACCCCGTAGCCATTAATTGTACGGGGTTCTCTTCAGAACATCTGTCAAAAAATCAAACCAAATGATAAGTTCGCAGAGAACAAACAATAAATCTAGTGAACGAATTCAAAAATTCGCCTGAAATCAAAGTGATGCCATATAAAAAAATAAATCAGTGTGGAATTTTATAAAATTAATAGGAACATTTTCGGCGACGGGACATTTTCATGTAGTGACGTCATGAGCCCAAATAATGGATTTATTTATTTAAAAATAAAAAAAACTGTACATTTCTAAAACTTTTTACTAACATTTTCGTAATCTTAGTAAAAAACTCTATCCACACGATTTTTTCCAAGTCGTTATGAAATCCATGCAAGTGGCCTATTAGCATACCTACATTACGCTTGTAAAAACACGACGCAAACACCTAACATTTCTTTTTTTTAATTCGAAATTTATTTAGAAACTTTAAAATTTAGAACTAAACAATTTTTTTCTTATTCTATGATCGCAAATATGCTTTGTGGCGTCATTATAAATAAAAAAGTAATAAAATGTTTTCATTTTATTCTGATGAAGAAACCATTGGTTTCGAAACATGTTGATAATTTTGATTAAATAGGTGATGGTTAAGTGATGTTTTTTTCAATTAATTTAAAACTTTTTTTGTTTATCGTATATAATTCCGGTAGGCGTAATACTCTCGACATGTAATTTCGTTCATGGGTAATTCCATCTGTGTGTTATTCTGACAGTGATTGTAACGTGAAATTCATGTCTGAATAATTTCATGTAACTGTTTGTTTGTACGTTGGTTTACGTGATGTACAGAATAATCATTAAATTCGTATATATTGGGTTATTCAACAATGCATTCCTGAAAGTTTCCAAGATCTCTCACTTCGGTTACATTTCATTAGAATTATTTGCTTTGTTCAAATGTGCCTTGAACCAATCCACACGTAGGCACAAAACTCTGCTTTTACAATGAAAACAACAATTTTTTTAACATTGGATTTGTTTGAGCCTCGTATCAAACCTTAAAAATACTTGCAACCTCCACAGTATTAGGTAATCTCAATCCCAGTTTCCACCTGTCGACATTGGCAATATTATTCCTTCGTCTAATTTTCGAGTATTTTTTTTATAAATTTGGAACCTTGCCGAAATTGCTAGTCTAAAAAATGCTAAATTCCAAAGTTTAATAATGTTGGGTTTGTTTACAAAGTTCGACCCCTTCTGATGTGAACCGTTTATTAAATAAATTTGAAAAAAAAAAAAATTTAATTTTATAATTCCGTCCTGAAAAGCCCTCCAAATAAAGGTCTGAATTATCAGAAATTCTAAGACTGATATAATTTTGAAGAAATGGCTCATCTAAATAATTATAATGGAAAACCCGCAAGATTTATAATATCCGAATATATATTTAGACGAGGGATGGAAGTCAGGATTATTCACGATCAACGAATTTTGTTAGATTATAAACTTTATCCACGGAGCAGAAAATCAACGAATTTTGTGAGATAATGTAACTTATCTGGGAAGCAGGAAATCTGTTTGTCGAAGCGGCAAATAGCCTCAAGCATAATATTTAATCATAATGGTATAGGAACATGAGTGTACATCATGTTTAAGGGAGAAAACATTTTCAAAACAAACTAATAAATTTCCTGAAAGGACCTTACCATATAGACATACAATTTTGATTTCGTTTTCGAATTGGCTAAGCATGATTAATTTTAATCCTTGTTTCTCTAATATTGGCAGGAAAATAAATAACAACTTTAGAAAAATTAATCGAATCTCCATTTTATTTCTTTTATCTGAAACGTGAATGCCATATTAAAATATAAATATAATATCTAAAGATAAAAGATGGATGTGATGGGTTTGAAGTGAAATTAATAAATTAAACATAAATTACATTAGAATGTGTTTTCTTTAGGGTATTTTATTAGGCAAATAAAAAGTTATACACATTACATTTTAAAAATATACATATTTTACGTCATTGCATGAACCAGTGAACTTTCCGTATAAGATCAATTTTATAAACAAAAAAGCATGAATGGTTAACGAAAAACATTAAGTCGTAATAATAGAAAAATAAAAAATCTATAATAACGTAGATTGAAAATATATAGACAAATACTGTAAAATTAGATTAATCGAAAATAATGTCAACAAAATTATCAAAGATATACAAAAAAAAAAGAAACATGATAAAAATACTCGAAAGATCTTGTACACAGCAAGGATAGATTTAAAACCGTTGTGATTTGAAACTCGATGAAACGAAAAAGCGACACTAAAAGAAACAAATACATACATTTACCCTCCGAGAGAATGAGATAGAATAATCGGTCTCCTCTTTGTGCGGTGTTTTGTAGCCTTCCCACTCTTGTCTACTTTAGTTTACTGATGGTTTCATTTCTACCGCGTGTGAACTGCACATTTGTATTTTTTGTCATTAATCTTTTGATTTTTTTTTTGTATACTTAAGCATTTCGAAAATGTAAACAAATTCCCTATTGATGTAAACAATAAACTTGTGTAAATGTAAAGAGTAAATAGATTTACTTCTACGGATGTTCAAACAACATGTTTCATAGTTAGTGTGGTGTATCTGTGAATGTCTATGAGATCAAGCGATACAGTGTGATTGCCGGATCTATAAAATGGATGCATGCATGATTAATGTCCTCTTTTGCTTCAAGCAGCTCCCGAATAAATAGCAGAACGTAATTGCGGATATCCTTTATTGAGTAATACCCAACACGCCGCAATAAAGGCATGACTGTACACACTGGCAAGTCTGTACAATATAGTTGGCATAAATTATTAGTTTCTCACTTTAGTTAACACACAATAATTTTAAACTTTTTTTTATTACAAAACCGCACAAAAGTTCAACTGCTTCCAACCACCTGGACCCAAAAGAAGCCTGAAGGTAGTGGGTAGGGGAAGAATATGAGGAATAGGAAGGTGAAGATCACTAAACATGGCTAAAGCTATTTTAAGCAATGTTTCAATTTTGTATTTTGTATTTTTGTATTTCATCCAGCCGGGAAAAACCGGGAGTATATTCCTCTGGGGGTGCCGCAAAAATACTATATGTTATTTTAAATTAGTTAATTGGGAAATAACAAAACCTAATCAAATAAAATTTACTTATGCGACTTCCAGATTGCTAGTCGAGGGCCTTACCGCTCGACCACGGAGACAGTCAAAGCTGCTAGATTTACTCATTAAAATTTTACACACGCTTATTAAGAGTTAACTAAAACTCTATTTTTTATCTACAAAAAAAATGTTAGCCCCATTTCTCGTACGCTTAGCTCCACAATTGTGATGATTTGAAGAATAAACAGCAGTCGCCTCAAAAAGTGAGCAGGACAAACACTACAATAATGGATCCAACCGCGTACTCCAGTACTCGTTCCTTTATATTTTTGCCTTAAAGGCTTTCGAAGAACAAAAACTCCAGCTTCTACATGTGTCGAGGGGACGATTTGGAGTCAGCCGAGTTTCCAAAGATAATTTTACATTCCCCCAAGAACAATGCAAAGGAAATGTCGCGGTTCCATTGTTTTCCCTCTATTGTTGTTTCCATTCTCCCTATCTACTAAATAAACAGTTACCAATTTTTTTTGTATTTATCCAACTATCTCTGTGGTGACAGCTTTTGCGGGCTTTGTGTAAACTTGGGATTGAGATAAGAAGAAATGGTATTCCCGGAATGTGCTTGTTAAAAAGGTGAAACACTAAAATAGACCAAACAGTTTGTTTGATCTTGTGGCAGGAATAAAAATAATAAATTGTTTTTGTCGGAAATAAACACAAACGTTTGAGCCGTACATATTCCGGTTGAGGTTTTTTTGGTGAATACAATGTTTAGATACAAACCTGAATATTTATGAAGCTGTGAATGTAATAATAGAGCGATTCGTTAGAATTAAGTAATATGTACAATAACAACAAGTACTTCGAGACTAACGTTGGTGATTCAAGTGCGGACCGCGGTAGGTTAACGCACTTTCGTGAATTTGTTTAAAATTGTATATGTTTGGTGACCCGACAATTCGTCCTGCGACAATTCATCCGGCGACAGTTCATCCTGCGACAGTTCATCCGGCCGACAGTTCATCCTGCCGACAGTTCATCCTGCCGACAGTTCATCCTGCCGACAATTCATCCGGCGACAATTCATCCTGCCTGATCATTTAGAAGATTTTTATTAAGTGAGTTTGCAAAGAGGATATACGGCCGTACAACCAAAATCGATATACTTATATCTGAAGGCATCTTGAGTGGAAATCCGCTGTAAAAATATATTTTTACTAACAATAATTTCGACTCTCCGAAGAAGCATGCGTGAATAACAAAATACGACATACTTATACTTATAGGTTATATTTATAGGTTAGGTTAGGTTAAGTTAGGTTAGGTTAGGTTGAATTGTCAGGATGAATTGTCGCCGGATGAATTGTCGGCGGGATGAACTGTCGGCAGGATGAACTGTCGGCAGGATGAACTGTCGGCCGGATGAACTGTCGCAGGATGAACTGTCGCCAGATGAATTGTCGCAGGATGAACTGTCATGGAACCATATGTTTATCCCCTTTAATGTGATTTGATTTCAAATTGAAGACCTCGTTTTTTTATAGACCTCGTTTATTATTGTACTCGGTAAATTGAATTCAAATGAAGCCAAGTTCGCTAGAAAGAGTCTTATCAACTTTCTGGTCGAATGTTAAATTAGATTCCAATGACATTGTTAGCCAAGCAAAATTTCGAATGCTTTACTTATTAATGAATTTCTGTAAGTTATTCTTACACTAAATGACTAGACCTGTCACATGGTTACATGAACTTGACTTTTTATAGTAAAGCAGAGCGAATTTGAGAGGCAGGAATGGGTACCGCCACCCTGTGAATCATTTCTTGGTTAACTAACACTCCTGACATAGGTCACCCCAAGTGGTTCGAAATGTTTGGTGACTTAGCAGGGGAGCCCGGGTTCATGGAGTGAGGTTTGGCAGCGAATGCGTTTGCCCATCTACTGCATGGCGGGCCCGATCGGGAGAGATTGGTTGAGGGAAACCTAACCTAGACCTCTCTAGCTGAACTCTCACGTTCCATCGCCTTGGAGGGATGGATTCATTTGTCATTCCTGAACACATTGACTCCCAGATTCCTACCCACCCCTCATACTTTTTTCTTCCCAAAACTTCCTCTCATTCCTTTCCCTAAAAAGACCCTCTACAAAGCATCCCCAAAGATGGCATAGGCCCTGAGTGTTTTTTTTTCCTTCTGTGTAGAGCTAATGAAAAAAAAAAAAAAAAGGAAAAATCTGAATTCTGAATTTTTAATTTGATAATCTCAACTTTTCGTATTGGATTCGTTATTTAAGTAATGACGAAAGCATTTTGCATTCAATGAAATACAACAAAAGACAATATCTGGAGTGTCCTACATATGTGATATAATCTTTTCTTGGCCACTCAAAAATATTGAAATTTATACCAACAGAGCTCTCCATATTCTAAAATTCTAGAGAATGCTTTATTCGGGCGTCCTTTTTAATTATACTACAAATTAATGTCTGCTGTCCAATGGTTAGTTTGTAAAAAAAAATAATCTGATATCTTACAAACTAATTTAAGAAAATGATAGAAAAGTTAGTTTTTCTCCTCATACTAATTATCTAAACTGAAAAAGTTTTAGATTGAAATAAGCCTTTTATCGAAAAGAGGCTTAGGTGTCTCGCAGGTTGGTACCTCCCTGTCTGACTAGGGTTTGAAATTTTGTTAGAGGTTAGCGGACGAGTGTTGAACGGAAAAAGTTTTACTGTTAGAAGTTGGTTTAATATCATGTTTTCTTACACAAAACTCCATTGTTTAGAACTTTGGTTAATTAAAAATATAATTAAAATCTTTGCGAAAGATTTAGATTTACTAACGTCCGAATTATAAACAAAGAAAATGAAACTTGAAAATTAAAAAAAAAAATCAGAGTGTGCAATTCAAACGCGGCAGAAGTGGAAACTTCAGAAAACTAATGTAGACAAGAATGGGAAGGCTTTTTTATATGAGTACCGCACAAGATTCCCAACAACTCCCTTCTGAAGCCAGTGGGACTGTGGCATCCCCAGTTGGGGTATGTTGTGAGGCTGAAGGTAGTGGGGAAGGGAAGGAAATAGGGAAGAGAAAGGTGGGGAAGTACCTGGCTATTCAGATCTGGTCACCAAATACGGCAGAAGCCATTTCAAGCAACGTTTCAATTCTAAATGGCGGTCTTACACCAGGGCGATACTGAGAGTATCTTCCACTCTGGAACGTGCCGCAAATACACTATATATTATTTTCAATAAATAAATTGTGAAATAACACCAATTAATCAAATAAAATTTATTTGCCACGCCGGGATTCGATCCCGCGACCGATCCGCGGCCAGTCAAGAGCCTTACTACTGGAATACGCCGGCCGTCAAAGGCATCGCACAAAGAGGAGACCGATTATACAATCTCAACTCAAATTTGCCCACTTGAAGTGAAGTGATACAAAACTGCGCTATACAAATATTACGTTATTATTATTATTATTATCAATCTCTAGCAGGCTAAATCCTGTAGATGTATGTGTTTATCTTTTTTAAGTGTTGCTATTTTTCGTTTCATCGAATTTCGAATCACAAAGGTGCTAAGAAGTTTGCACTTCAAAAAACTTTGATATGCTATTACTTTATGGCAATAACTACCTTAAATGACTTTTATTTTTTATTTATTCACATGTAGGTATATTAAGAATAAATTACCTATAATCATTTTTAATTAAAAAAATATGAAACGTCTTCAGTTTGATGGAATAATATGAAATATCACAAGAATGATAATTGAGCCGTTCAATTTCTATATCGCAAAAAACTGTCACATTTCTAGCGTAAATAAAAAATTGCATTTTTTGTTTTTATATCATGAATTGGAGTAATGTAAATTCGAAAAGTGTTCATTTTTCAATATACGTCTAGAAATATTTAAGTAATTTGGATAAATAAAATGGATATAGCGGATTTTGATACTCATTTCGTGATTTATTTGGAATATAGAGGCTTTTGAAACTCAACTGACCTGAGGGGTGTGTTTCTACACCCGCCATCTTAGAGAAACAACTGCTCGTGATTGGTTGAATTCCGATATAGCGGGTTTTGATAGTAACTTATTGAATTATATAGCGGGTTTTGTTTCTCACTCACAGTTTTAATATGGTTTTTGGTCGTGATAAGGGAGATTTTAAAAATCAATTTTAGGTTAGTCTTGTTCCTCGCAAAAATGTGAACAAGATGTCATACTCAGATCATTTCGCCAAAAATCGGATATAGCGGGTTTTGAAATTTTAGGACTCAATTCATTCTTTGGAACTGAGAGATAAAAATATGAAATTATCCCTTTGTCAATGAGCCTTGTTTTTGCTGAGTATCCTTCAAATATGATTCCGGTATGAGTACATGTCATATTATGAGGACAAACAGACATGGACGTTGAAAAGAGTGATGAAAACCAGAAACCTAATCTTACCCATTAAAACCTACCGAATAGAATAAAGTGTTTCAAAACAAACATCCTTTCTTAATTATTTACTTACTTACAACGGTTTACTTTTATGTATTTAATTTCATTAAATGTAGGCACTGTCAACATACAAATAGCACAAGTTAGTTAATTCGCGGTAACTTTATACGTTTTACTGCCAGATGTAGGATTGTTTATATTAATTCCAGCAAAGCTTTCTCAAAGGCAATTACAAGCTTATTTAAAGCACATTAATGCTGGAAGACATGCGCGCTTGTAATGTGATCTTACGTCTACAGGGTTAACTTACAAAACAGGTCAATTTTACTGCCTAATTGCTTAAATAATTAAATTCCTTTGTACGTGTTTCATACACTTGCTCTTAATTCAATTAACATACAAATTCTATCAAAAGTCTTCAGCCCGGGATATGGGAACACCTCTTGCATCCTTCACATGAGATTATGAACATTCATGAATAATTATTATGCATACTTGCTAGTTGAATGTGAGCCTCACCTCGAAGATACTCTGTACTCTTGACTTGCCATGTTTAATATTGATACTGATGCTGTTCGAGGAATATTTGAATGCTGGTACCTGTGTCTGTTTTAGTATCTACCTAGCAAACAGCTTTCTTGTACCTTTTAAGCCCCTGCAGCCGAATTTCTACCGATTTATAACATATTTCTCTTGAATACTTTAAGTTTTTAAGCTCCTAAAGAAATATCTGTTATTTCTTAAGATAATCATCATCATCATTATCACTCTTGGCTCTATAACCCCTGGTGGGTCTTGGCCTCCTCAAGAGTGTTCTTCCACTCATCGCGGTTTTGTGTCAGCTTTCTCCAGTTTACAATCTCCAAGGTAGATATATCTTTAAGGACGTTGTCGCTCCATCTTAAACTTGGTCTTCCCGGGCTCCTTCGCCCTGTCGGTCTTGAGTTCGGCAGGGACTTTGGTGCGTGATGCTCGGTCATTCTCTCTACATGACCCAGCCACCGAAGTCTTCCCAGTTTTTTAAATTTTGTGACGTTTAGATCCTTAAACAGAGTATATAATATCACTATACCATGTTCTAAAAAATGATGTACATGTACTGTTAGTTGTAAGAAAATTTTACCAAAGTTGCACTTACCTGTCGTACAAAATAAAATAAAAATATGTAAATAAATAAAAAAATAAAAATATAGCTCATTGTAATAACGTCTGCGCCAATATCCATTTTCTGAAACCGGTCCGAAGATACGCCTCAAAATTTTTCTTTCAAAAACATCCAGTGCTCGCTGATTTCTCTTAGTTTTCTTAAGATAATAGGTATTTATAATTTGCAGAACCAATAAGATAATTATATGATATTACCTCGATAGAAAAAAAAAACCGTAAAGTGTGCTCCGACAATTATTAAGTTATAGGTATGAAAAAATGCACAGTTTGTCTTTAAATGTTAATTAGGCCTTTGTAGAGGGATTTTTCCTCTATTTTAAACGAGTCATGTTTTATTTAATGTTTTCAAGATTTTCGTTTAATTATCATGGATTTTTATTATTAGCGCACTCCCTCTAAAATTCATATTTATATATATATCTCTTTCAAATCATATTATTCTTCTTTTTTAACGCTTACTAGGATTTCGTCCACATTATGCCACAGGATGTGCGTTTGTTATCACATTTGGGAATACTGAGAATGAACGGTCAATGGAACTAAAATCAAGAAAGTAAAAATGAATGCCTATAATTATTTCATTATAGATAAATGAAACAATGTTACTTTGTTTGAACCACTTGTATATTTGAGTAAAGCCGACCGGTTTCGGAACGGCCGTTCCTTCTTCAGGGCAAACGTATACTGATTTGACATTTACAAAATAGTGGATGCGAACAATGTATTATTACCTACTAAGGATTGTTGTAGGGGTGGAATCAACAATCAACAATCCTTAGTAATAATACATTTTTCCCATCCACTATTTTGTAACTTGTTTCATTTATCTATAATGGGTAACCACAAAGTTATAGCTACATTCAAAAGAATTATTTCATTATTTTTAGTCTCATCGTTTTAAAGATAAATGGATATCCTAAAAAATATACAAATACTGAAGATTTTCTCAGAACACGATTATATTTATTTATAATTCGTGGAAATGAAAATAATTAAACTTTTATCATTCGTGGAAAAATTTTTCTCGCAATTCTTTTAAACCTACCGGAAGATAATTTTTTCAAATGAAAAAAATAACACGAATACAATGAATGGAAGCCATAAGCCTAGAATTTTTTTTAATTAAGATAGGGCTCCAATTTTTAATACAGTGGCAAACACCCTGTAGATAAAAATCCTTATTAGCGTTTTCACTGTGAAGACAAATATAATTATTATGAACATTCTTGTTAAGCTGATGGATTTCAGTAACCTATATCTAAAGCAGTTTTTTAATATTTATGTCAATATAGGTAGATACTATGTTGTGTTGGTGTTAATACCAGCCGAGATGCAGAGGCAGAAAGAGAAAAAAGATTGGAGTAGGATAGGAAGAAAAGGAAATTGATTATGATTGACAGGAATAATTCGTAAGTAGTGGAAAGCGTATATCTGTTAATTGCTTCCGTTAGGTCTCTTAAAACCTAATGTTCTTGGATAAAACAAATATTTTTTTCCTTATTAAAAAAAAGATAGCCGTTTCCAAAATATCATAATAAAATATGTTGTAATAAGTTATTTCAATTTACATAAGTAATTGATTATTAAAATATTTAGAATTTTAGCTTTATTTTATCACAATCCCTTTTTATGTAGTCTGAAAACTTATTTCTGCTGTTCGAAACAAAAAAAAAATCTATTAAAAATTTCAATTTTTAAAAGCTTTGTGATGGAAAATCTTGGATTTTATATTGACAACGGACTTTTATTGTCAGACACTTATTTTATTTTTATTTAAAACCCATTTCATCAATTTAAATTAAATTCTACATTATATAAAGAGTCGCGTTTTTTTGTAGGCGCTACTCAAAATAAAACTGTGTTTCATTATATTTACAATGCCTTCATGATATTGTGCCTCCCAAAATTAAATTATATTATAACGAGATAAGTATTTATCAAATAAAATAAGCTCGGGCCTTTTTAAATTAGATCATTTCAAATGTGTGTCTGTGTTTTGCCTTGGACTTAATAAAAATACATTTCAGAAGGCCTTATTAAATTTGGTAACCAAACAATTGTCAGAAAGGGGCTTACTTATAAATATTGCTAAGTGATATTGTTCTTATCAAGCTGTCAATTAATCATCACCTCACTCGAGATGACATAGAATACAAAAAAACACAGAACGGTTGCATAATCGTCGCTCAGTTCTAAAAATACATAATAAATCAAAAGTAATATCGAGTACTTAATCCACACAATATTTAATTAAATAATATTCTTGTAATAGGCTTTTTGTGTCATTTGAGATGACTCCGTCTAATAAATGTGTTATTAATGTAATAAGATCCATCACCATCCCCAGTTGTATTTTGCCTTACACTCGTGTCAACAGAGCCTTCGAATCAAGAATTATTAAATTGCTTCTTATGTGTTCCTTTCGCCCCTTACTTGGGTAATTAACAAGAACATTGCAAGTTTGATTAAAATAACCGCGGAGAAGAGCGCGAATGTGGAAAATTAAGATTACAGAAAATAATAATGGAATGCTGTTCATGTAAAATATTAGGGGAAATATCATTTAATTTTTATCCTCGTCTAGTGTCCTGTGTTTGGAATATTATCAATGGAACCTTCACATGCTTCCTCAGTTCGGAACAACCCAGCTAGACTACTACCCTTCTATGGGAACAAGTCATACCAGCTTATAAGTTTGGAAGCCATGATTGGCGGAGTATCTTCCGTACCTCGTCTTTAATCAATCTTTTCCAGGGTTACGGTAGGTTTGCCTGGTTGTGTTTGGTATTTTCTTCTTTGTAGCAAAAATCAAAGAACCATTCAATTTTTAAATTTTAGTTTTATACTGAAGTTGGTATCTCAATGCCAATGGTCTCAACCAATTACAATAAATTACGAAATAATATCTATCTTCGACTTTGCTTTACAATCAATATTTATATGAGGAGTAGACGTTTGAACCCTTTCAAAAGCAACAGAGAAGACACTAGAAGCCTTTGAACTCTGGGGTGAACCCAGAGTACTGTACCTATATACCGTCTCATGATAAGATTTCTCTTGAGGGAACGAATATCTGTGCAGAGGTCATGGTAAGATACAAGTTCATTTTGAATAGTATTGAAAAAGCATAAAATGCAAACCTACTTTTAAAAAAATATGATGAACAAAAATAACATTATAAGAATACATCAGTTCATCAGTTTATTATATTGGAAAAGAAGTGCTCGCAGTAAGCGAACGTCAGCGTTGTAGCAATATGAGGGGATTGAAAATCAATTTGGGAGGCAGGTATGGTTACCACCGCCCCGGGAACCTTTTATTGGATAACCAAAACCTCCGCCATAGGTCACCCTGAGTGATTCGCTACGTTTGGTGACTTAGCAGGGATGCCCGGCTTCATGGGGTGAGGTTTGTCCGGGTCTTGGCGGCGGATGCATCTGCCCACCAGCTGCACGGCCTGCCGGATCGGGAGAGAATGATTGAGGGAGTCCCTTTGACTTCTCCAGCCGTACTCCCTCGAATATAGCCTTGCACAGCAGTGGGAGAGATGGATTTATACTTCCATTACTCATGGGCACACTGACTCCCAGATTTCTGCCCACCCCTACCATTTTTTTTTCTCAGAACTTCCTCTCCTGCCATTCCTAAAAAGACCCTCCACGCAGCATCCCCAAGGGCTTAAGGAAAATATTTTCCCCAGGACCTCCTGTGTGAACGTAAGAAAAAAAGACAGTGTGTATTTGTTAAAGGAGAAGATTTCTATTTCATACTTTGATGTCAAGGGTTTAGATGTAATTCATTACGTAAATATGAAACATTGTAAAATTTGAGTTACAAATACATAAGTAAATTAATCAGTAAACTCAATTGGCATCTGAATGTGATCCCCCAAGAACCTACATATTCTTAAATACTGGAAGTTTCCGAATTCCTACACATTTAATTTTTTTGTGGAACACGTGTTAGCGATTTTTCACATAATTCATGAAAGTATGCAACATTTTCCATGCATCCACCGTATGATTTTAATTTAAGCTTTGCTCAAGGGGCTACAACCCTCTGCGCTAACGTGGAATTATTCACGTGTTCGCATTACCGCCGAAAGGGTAATTTCCTCGGAAATGGATTCTAAATAATGTGGGTACCTGCTGCTGCGCGAATAGTCATCCCATTCCGAAGATTTACTAATTCAATTTGCATTTGGTTTATTGGAATTGATCAAATAAAATACAGAAAACTCGAATTCATCAGGATTCGAACCGAGAACGTTTTTCAGATTTATTCACGTGAAACTAAATTTTTATAACTAACTAATAATAGGTTTTTTCTGAAAATATGTTTTATATGGTTAAATGAAGCCTTAAAATGATTCAGCAAATAATTAAATGATTTTGCAAATAATTAAACGTTAAATTAAATGATTTAGCAAATAGTTTTGCTCGTTAAAATAGGCTTAGATAGATTAATAAATCATTTGAGTTGCTTCTTTTCTTCCATAAATATTTCTAAAAATTCCTCGGGCAAATTCCTTTAATACTAGGTATGTACATACTTTCATGGTAGCGTAGCCTAAGCACTTGACACAAAAATATGGATTAAGGCTCTGCAACCCCGCCCGAAAAGAAGATGGAGAGATATGAAATTACGAATGTTAGAGCGCTAACATTCACAGCGACAAAATCGATGCGAAAATTGCGAAAATGTTTAATAAAACACGACTCGTTTAAAATAGAGCAAAAATCTCGCCGGCATTATCTTAAACACATTTAAAGAAACACTGTGATTTTTTTCATACACATAACTTGTAAAATAACTGAAACAAACGTGTTAATAATAATTTTTGTTGCACACTTTGCGAGGGAATTTTATATAATTTACGTTTCGGCGCGGGCAAAGTCTAGATATTATCTTCAAAAATAACATTTTTTTGAGAACTTTAAAACTTACCGTGTTTCTGGGAAATATGTAATAAATCTGTATAAATCCGGGTTGCGGGCCCTTAAGAACAATTTTTTATTTAGTTTGTCGTTTGTCATTAGAATTTGTCTGAAATATTTATTATGAAAACATAATCTGTTTTTCACAACCTCTTCTTGTGGTGATTAATAGCTAATTTGAATTCTTCCTGAAAAAATGAAGGTACACATTTGTAAATGAATGTGATGAAATAAAGTTCAAAATTAATCTAGTTCAATTTCAAATACCCGTAAATGAAAACTTATTTTTATGAAGAAAAAAAACAAAGCGGAAAGAGATTAGCAGGCCAAAAAACCGTCCAAAAATACCAATTTTCATTTCGGAAAGTCACGTACTTTTAATTATGTTATTATAAATACAAAATCTCCGACTTACGTTAACCTTCATTCCGTATAATGATGCCCGTCATCGATTCCGTCTAAGAAGGCTTCGTTTTCTCATTCGACTCATTTATATTTACGTTTTCAGCATTGAGAGATCTTCAAAATATTTTTATAGAATTTTTTTTTTCAATAAATGGGAAACATAAAGGTCAATATATTTCCAATTCCAATATATTAAGTTTGTGTGAAATTAAATAAAAATTCATCAAAACAGATTTTTTTAAATGTGAATATCGTACAAGAGTCCCAACTTATCCCAACCACCTGTAGCCAATGAGACTGGCACCCCCAATTGGGTTACGTGGTGAGGCTGAAGATAGTGGGGAGGGGAAGAAAATGGGAAAGAGTAAGGTAAGGAAGTACCTGGCTATTCGGATCTAGTCAACAAACACGACTAAAACCATTTCTGGCAACTGTGTTTTCACAATTGAATCATATAAAATAATATAAGGTTTATTTGCGGCAGAGTGGAAGGTACTCTCAGTATCGTCCTGGTGTAAGACCACCATTCAGAATTGAATCGTTGCTTGAAATGGTTTGGCAACTAGATCTGAATAGCCAGGTGCTTGCCCACTCTCCTCTTTCTCATCTCTTTGCCCCACTAACCTTCAGCCTCACAACAACCCCAATTGGGGTATGTTCCAAAAAAAAAAAAAAATTTATTCCATTTATTGATTGGATATGGTGATAGTTCAAATTTTGAGGCGCATCTTCGGACCGGTTCTAGAAAATGGATTTTAGCGCAGACGTTATAACAATGAGCTCTATACTTTGTTTAAGGAGCTAAACGTCGCAAAATTTATAAAATTGGGAAGACTTCGGTGGCTGGGTCATGTGGAGAGAATGACCGAGCATCAAGCAACAAAGTCCCTGCTGAACTCAAGACCAATAGGGCGAAGGAGCCTGGGAAGGCCAAGACTAAGGTGGAGCGACAACGTCCTCAAAGACATATCTATCTTGGAGCTTCCAAACTGGAGAGAGCTGGCACAAAACCGAGATGAGTGGAGGAAGACTCTTGAGGAGGCCAAAACCCAGCAGGGGTTGTAGAGCCAATAGTGATGATGATGATGGTGATAGTTCTTCTTATTAATTAAAGATACGATAGTAAAAGGATTGTACTGTTCAAATTATTACTCCAATACAAGTAATAATATTTACACGTTTATTATTTTTTTAGATCTATTCGACATGAAATAACGAAATGAGATTAGTGGAGGAAGACTCTTGAGGAGGCCAAGACCCACCAGGGGTTGTAGAGCCAATGGTGATGATGATGATGATGGTGATAGTTCTTATTATTAATTAAAGATACGATAGTAAAAGGATTGTACTGTTCAAATTATTACTCCAATACAAGTAATAATATTTACACATTTTTTATTTTTTTAGATCTATTCCACATGAATTTGCAATTCAAATATTATGACGACTCATTGATTCATCTTTTGGAGTCGATGAAAAAATAATATCGGTTATTTATTTTTAATTTTTAACTTCATGAGTAAAATCTCAAATTATCATATTTAATTAAATTAATACAATATTAGCGAAATTCAATCGAAAATCTGGATACAGAAAAATCAGAAAAAGGTTTTGGCTCCAGTGGGACCACTATCTTTTTCTGTTTTTTTTTCTCTAGATTTTCGATTGAGTTTCGCTATATTGTCTTCATTTAATTAAATATACGTTATGTTTATCGATGTACATGTAAGACTTGCTTATTGAGAATAGTCTCCAAACATATAATAAAAAAATAACCTACGAATAGGATATGGGCGTGTTTCATCATCCAAAACTAAGACTATTATTTGCTTGAATTTCTACCTACTCGTTGTTGTGTTTTCTTATGTTAAATTACTTAAGAGTCAATGTTCATTATATTCCAATGAAGATTTTATTTCAATGTTTTCGAAGAGTGCACTTTTCTTATAAAACTTTCGTTTTTATTTATTGCAAATTTTCGTGGCAAATGGACACAAATATTTTTGTATTTATTCTTATTTTCCTAATATATTTTGAAGATATAAATTACAACTCTAGTAACGCTACATTTTTTTATCGTCGTATAATAATGTATTATTGGTATTCCAATAGACAAATAATATATTTTATTGCTTTTCATAAAAATAATGCCGATAATCTCGGAATATCTCGAAATCTATTGTCGCCGAGTCATAAAGTTCGAAGAGAGCATCCCGGCTATAAAAAACTCATAATATAACCAAATACTGTTACTGGATCTGGATAGGGTGTTGCAGGTGTAGTGTTGTTAGAAATCAATAAATATTCCAAAAGATCTTTCTTAAAAAAAAAAAAAAAAAAAAAAAAAAAAAACACTCTAGGTTTGGCCATCACTTCCATATCAATATTCTCCGAGATTCATTTCAAGCGACGAATCTAGGATAAGAAACGGCGGATTTTCCTTCGGGCCAGTAGAGCGGGTACTAGCTATCAGAGGCTATACTCCTATTTACCTTCCCCTGGAGATATCTATCTACCCTTGAACACAATGCCCTCCCTCGGGCAAGGCTTTTGTGCCGAAAGCTCTGTTCTCGCTATTTGCAAACAGAGTTCTTATTTGAATTGGGACATATGTGTTTTATGGGAGTATTTCGGACTCGTATAATGTGGCCATTTAAATAATTGTACGACCAAATGGGAATGCACTTATTCATTGCGAACGGGTCCCTGCTCCGACATAGTTTTAATGTTGGAGTTTTAAGATTATTATTCAAGGAAACTTGATACAGTAAAGCTTTTAATCTTGTCAGGTTTGGTTTCGTGGTTTTAGCTGATTGGGTAATACTTTTAATCTTGAATGTGGTTTGGTTTTGTGGTTTTAGCTGATTAGATAAAGTTTTAAATCTTGTCTATGGTTTGGTTTTACGGTTTTAGCTAAGTAGGTAACGATTTTAATTTTGCTATTGGTTTATTTTGTCATTTTTGCTAAATTAATAATAGTATCTGTGAAACTGTGTGATTATTTATGATAATTAGAGGCTGAGCGGCTTTTTTCGTACAATGCTTATATTTTGATATGAGGCCAAAACGAATAATTATTCTAATTTTAATCAAAAGGTATACCATATATCTTGTATGCAATATGTGCTGCTTTGTGTGCTTATATTATGAATTATAAAAAATAGTTAATTAAATAATTTAATTAGCTTAATTTTAGAGGCAACTATAGATTTTTTTTGGGGGTTAATTATAATTATTGAAAAAATAACCGTGCTTTGGGCATGAATCAATATAATGGAAAAAATGAAACATCGTAAAAAAGGGGTATTTATCAATATAAATTTTAATTTACACACAAAAAATTTGCCTTCAAATTAAAACACTTCAATACGCCCAAAAATGCATTTAATTAAATTTGTGTATTTTATTTTAAATTTCATTGTCTTTCTATGGTAAATATATATTTTTTATAATTATCGTTAACTCGCAATAATTAATTATCAAAGTTGCCACTAAAATCACGAATATTGGACATCTTTAATGACCTTTTTTTACTTCTTCATTACCTTTTTTTAAATTAAAAACATATGTAAATAAAGTAGCGCACATTCTTTCTGATATCTTATATATAAAAATCTCGTGTCACGGTTGTGATCGCACTCCTCCGAAACGGCTGGACCGATTTTTATGATTTTTTTTATGTAAGAACTTTCATCCATACATGCGCAAGACATTAACGAGAAGCTTCGTGTCATTTTGATATTTCATTCGGCATCATGTTCTCTCGTGGGCAAACCATCGAGCCTATTTGTGTTGATTCATATTAATTTTCTTTATTTCATTTTCCTACTTAGTTTGTGTTTTTTGTTTTTATCGGCGGTCATCGTCTACAGCGCTCCATTCCTCTTTCTGTCGTATGTAGATCCCATCCCCACACACTTACAATACATTCGTTATATAATTAATTTATATGCCAGAACAACGTTCGTCGGGTTGGCTTGTATATTATAAGAATAAACAAATAATTATTCAATTTGTTTATGTATTTTGTCCTCTAATCCAAATTTTGATTTTGGTTTTTGTCATTATTATTTTTCAAGGTGTAAGGTGTTCTTATGACAAGCCACAATGGAACTATGGGGTATGTGTGTGTGAATGGATTGCGTATAAATCTGCATTTAACACTGTTCTTTCAAGTATATTAACATCCGAGCCATAATTTATAGAGAATTCGTATATGAAAAGTAGAAGCGAAGAAGAAGCGATTTGCAAAGCGGTTATGTCTTCGGAACAAAATGGTTTCGAATAATTTGCCACGGCAGACGGTGACTTTGTGAGAATGTCGAGGGATCGCTAATGGCGTGTGAGGAACCAATAGGAATACTTCCGATTCAAGATAGCTGCATGGTTCGCTGCCCACAGTATTAGTTTTACAATTTGTGAAGTGATTGGAGATTTGCACGGCCAAAAGATTTATTTTTGAGGCATCATGCCGTGTTGCGCAACCTCCTTCTCTAGCCAACTTTAAGTTTCATCATCAGATCTGTAATACACGTACCTAAGTTAAAAGAATTCAAAATAAATGTTCATTATGTAAATCCATAATAATTAATTTATTCATCCATCATTATATTGTGCGCAAAAAATATGAAAACCGAAAATAAATTAACGTTCTCGAAATCAGTAATTTTAATTTATTTTTGGATCACGAAAGGCAGATCTAGAAAGTGGTAAAAACAGGTTCTGCAACGAAACTAATATTATTGATTTACTATTTATTTTTGAGAGGCGGGAATGGGTACCGCCGCCCCAGGAACCTTTATCGGATAAGCAACAACTCTGCCATAGGTCACCCCAAGTAGTTAGGTGCATTTGTGATTTAGCAGGAGTGCCCGGGTTCATGGGGTGAGGTTTGTTTAGGACTTGGAGGCGGATGACCAGGACACACTGAACCCCATATTCCTACCCACCCCTTAAACACTTTACTTTTCCAGTACTTCCTCTTCTTCCTTTCCTTAAAAAAACCTCCACACAGCATCCCCAAAGACGACATAGGCCCCGAGGGAAATTATTTTCCCCAGGCCTTCCTGTGAGGAGCTCATGTGAAAAAAGTTTGATAGACCTTACCGGATTGACTTTTTAGTGCTACGATGTAATAATATAATAATTGATCAATACGTTATTTATCAACCCGAAGAATCAATTGTTAATATTTATGAGCGTTATTATTTAATAACTTAGTTTTGATGGATACGTATTTCCCGATATGATGCATGGCTGGCAATTTACCAAAACCGTAATTCAGCAGTAAAATAATAATGAAGGACGTCCATTCTCATTGAATTTATTGCATGAAATGAACACTCAATTCAATCTACCACAAAAAAATATCAATAGAGACGACGGAGCTAAGCTCAATAGCTCTTGGTATCCGGTAATGCCAGTTCTAAGTATACAGTAATGCCAGCTCATGGTAAACCATTTTGTTTTATACCTGACTAAATTGGCTTTAACCATTGTAATTCTAATTCTAACATTCCTACCATTATGATTTCTAATTTTAGAATTTGTTAAGAAATGGAGCCACTTCCGTCGGCAACCCGCAAACGGACTTGCCCCAGGCTAGCATAAATACCAAGATTTAGTGAACTTTCTATTCCTTTCTGCGGCAATGACGCCACTGCTTGTCACGGTTATTTTGTACCGGTGAAAGTTAGTGGAGCTGGCGACACGGTATCGCTTCTAAGTAAATAGGCACGCTCACCACTAAAAATTACACATCTACCGAATCTGCCCTGATTATAGAGACTGCAAAGATGTCCGAAACGTTGGCTAAAGAAGGAGGTAGCGCAACACGGCATAACACCCTAAAAATAAATAACGAAAATACCACAAAAATGTTTATTTTTCAGTAGAACAGTCATGGAAGTGCGCCCCAAAATTGTTTTAATTTTGACTTTTAATAAACCTTTTTTTAATAATGAAGGTATTATTTTCACAGGTTTTATAATCCTTTTACGTAACTGAACGGGTACGGATATTCCCAGTCGGTTAATTAATAACTGGTGTGTTTGTTTTTGCATGGAGATTGAAAGAGGGTTTCAATTTAATAAAAAACCATAGCTGGATGTGATAATATCATAATTCTAACGGGCTTCTTCAAATTGAAGAACCTTCCGGCAAATTTACAGTAATCATTTTAATTTATAATTTTATACATTACGGAGATGGAACAAAAACTGACCACATTGATTAAAAGATTTGCCTATCATCGTTAAATAATGTAATCTTGGCAATGAATTGACAAGATTAGTCAATTCTCTAAAACATCGTATTATAAGTTACAACTGTTCATTTCACTATAACAAATAAGAAAACTTCCGTGGAAGATCCGTTAAATCCGTTATAACTCCGGATCAATCATTGGTCGGTTTAAAGGCTGGTTTGCAAAATTTTGTGTATAGTACCTACCTGTATTTGCGACACGTTCCGGAGTGAAAGATACTCTAATTATCGCCTAGGTATAAACCATTAGGAACGGAAAAGTTACTATTTTTTTAAATTATCTCCACACAGGGGACCCCGAGGAAAATAATTCCCCTCAGGGCCTATGTCATCTTTGGAGATGCTGGGTGGATGATCTTTTTAGGAAATGTAGGAGAGGAAGTTCTGAGAAGGAAAATGAGGGGTGGTTAGGAAACTGGGGGTCAGTGTGTCCAGGAGTAACGGACGTACGATTTCATCCCTCCCACTTTGCATCGCAGTGGATTTTTCGAGTACAGATGGAGGTGTCAAAGGGACTCCCTCAACTATTCTCTCCCGATCCGGCCACCCGTGCAGCTGGTGGGTAGACGCAGACACAGCGAACAAACGTAGCGAACCACTTGGGGTGACCTATGGCAGTGATGTTGGTTATCCAATAAATGGTTCCCGGGGCGGCGATACCCATACCCGCCTCTCAAATTGAATAGCTTGAGATGACTGTAGCTGAATATGGAAATAGTTATTTTCCTTTTTGCCATTTCCTTCCACAACTTCAAACATAACAATTTAATATAATTAGGGTTGCCATAGTTTCAAAGACTCCAAGCTATTGTAACTCCCGGGCAATAAACAAAAAGAAAAACCAAACAAACACACACACATTTTTCTGACAACATTCGTTAGCCCGCTAGATTTCAAATTCTAATGACCGTTAAGATTTTTTATCCTATATTCGAATTCTTCCCCGATTTGAATTTTACCATTTTCCCTCACACCTCCAAATTTTATGATTTTTTTTCAACCTCTTTGTCAATATATTTTTGAGTTTCCTACGAAACCTGCGTGAATATTCTCTGCGTATAGTATTTTCAGCATCGTGATTATCTGTGTCAACCGCCTGATGATGCAATATTTTCTCATCTCCGCCATTTCATCACCTGTGCTCCATCAAGAGTAATAATGCCTAATTGTACAAACTCATAATATTCATAAAATGCTACATTTCCACTGGCATGACCTGCTGGTAACATCGCTGCAAGTTCAAATTAGAAAACTACGAAAATAACCTAAAACGTAGCATACTTTAAACCTTGTTTTTGTTTAACATATTTTTTTTGTAAAAGTGCACCTACCTACGAGTATTTTAGTTTATAATGTAGTTTAGACGTCGCAACGTCGTGAAAAGTTAAACAGTTTTTTTTTTCAGATATATAAAATAATAATATTAGGTATTAAGACGGCGTTACCCGAATTTCTATCGATTTCTTGCAAACCTCCTTTAAACATTTGAAGTTTTTAAGCTCTTAAAAAATATATGTTATTTTTGAAGATAATCTATCTATCTATCTATCTATCTATCTATTTATCTATCTATATAAATAAAAATAAATCGCCGAAATGTATGTACGCGCATAACTTCCGAACGGCTGCACCAAATTGTATAATTCTTTTTTTTCTGTGTTCGTTATTGTCAAGACAAGGTTTGTATTAAACTACTGGTGAGCTCTGGCATTATTAAATTTGTATAAAAAAATTGCAATAGGTGGCACGCAAGCTGTTTGAAAGCTGAATTTACCGGGAATGAATGTATGGAACGTGGGAGGGGGAAAGGGGAGGGGAACTCGGGAGGGGGAGTCGCGGGACGGGGAAAGGGAGGCAGTGGAGTGGGGAGAGGGAAGGTCGCGGAGGCGGAGTGGGAACGCGAGAGGGGAAGGGGATGCGGGAGATGAAGGGGAGGCGGAAGGGGAACGGGAAGAATGGGAAAGGACACGCAGTTAAAAACAATTTCTTTATTAAATGGCATAGCAACGCATGCCGGGAACCAGCTAGTATCTAGATATTCGTCGCGCCGAAACGCAAATGATATAAAATTCCTTCGATAGAAAAAACTCGCAAAGTGTGCTCCAAAAATTATTATAAACCCGTTAGTTTCAGTTATTTTACAAGTTATATGTATGAAAAAATTCGCAATGTTTCTTTAAATGCTGTTTAAGATTTTAAGTTTTTAAGCTCTTAAATAAATATATGTTATTTTTGAAGATAATATCTAGACATTCGGTGCGCCGAAACGCAAATGATATAAAATTCCTTCGATAGAAAAAAATCGCAAAGTATTCTCCAAAAATTATTATAAACCCGTTAGTTTCAGTTATTTTACAAGTTATATGTATGAAAAAATTCGCAATGTTTCTTTAACCTTTAACCCATTACCTCCATGAATTTTTTTTATTTTTTATTAACTTGAATCATCATTATAACCCGATAGTATAGACTTAAAGAAGAGACCGAAATCAGTTTTAGAATTTTCCGCCCGCCCACCCTCTCACCAGAGCGTCTAGAAAATTGATGCCTAAACGCAACTCTTGGAGGTAACCCCTCTAAGCAAAATGTATGTCAACTGTGGGTTTAGTTCAGTCTACTGTGTGATTTATATTGATAATATAAAATAAATGATTGCCTTTGTTTATAATTCAATGAAAAAAAATATTAATGGAAAATACGCAAAATAGTAAAAAATTCAATATTATAAAAAACATTCAAGAATGAGGAAACTAACCAAATCTAAGCAAATTATTCTTTAAGTGATATTGTTCGAAGTAGTCAAAATAAAGGGCTCGGTTGCAGGCCCGGCACCGATAGCCTGTTGGATTTTTTTTACACAGAGCATAACGAATATGAGATTTGCCACGATATTGCAAATGAAATTCTTGCATTCGAGGCACACAATTCCCATCTTCTGCGTCATGGCCTTCCTTCACAGGAGGTTCTCCGAATTCGGTATTGACCTGATTTGGAAAAGACAATAAAAGAGTATGGGTAAACTCCACATGGAATGCCTTCTGGGAAAGGTTTCTCTGTTGCGTAGTCATCTTCTGGTTTCCCATATCATGCTCGTACTTCCTCAAGAAGCATTGCAACTTCCATCCATTCCAAGAGACAAGAGCGCTGCTGAGGCAAGATACAAATAAAGGCCAGTACCACTTCTTTGACCGAACGTTGACCCGATAATTTTGTATACCATTATCATGGAGGTCCACCCATTCCCAAATTGTAATTTTGTATTGGCGCCGGGCAATCGATTTTTTTGCATGCTTTCTCCAAATTGTTGTCTTTTTTGTCTTTCATCGATATCTGCCAACGATGCACTTGATGTACTGGCTCCATTCGATCATAGTTCGTGGCCACTGTTACTACACGGCTGTCCTACCAACGGCATACGAGGATTTGGTTTTCTACGTCTACCACCGCATCAAATTTACCTACAATTATAAGAGCGATGAGAGTTACACTTTAGCTAGGTAAATAAACGCTATGCGCAAGGGAAATATAAAAGAAAATGATACCTTTAGGCAATTGTTTTCCTGTCTTCAACTTGCCTGAAGCTTCAAGGTTAAGAAGCTACATGTGCCAGTAGCGCGCTTTCTCTTATCCTTCAGGATACACATCAAATGGTGAGATGTGAAGAAATTGTCCATAAATAGCTCATGGCGTGTGAGGAACTCTATATATTCTATCGTAGAAGTAGGACGGATAATCCCTGATCTAATTGGGGGTCATATGTATCAGATGATCCGGAATACGGCATTGCTTGGAACAGGTAGCCTTAGACCACTTTTGTTTATAGTGAGACTTCTTTTTGTACTGTAGTTTTAATTTTTTGGCTGGTGATGCATTTGAAATAGATATTCGCAAGGTATTACGACTCCACAGGACGATGTCGAAGGCTGACTCCAGTAAAGGTCATTAGCGAATTCATCTGGTTCATGCTCGTCAAGGCATGACTCATCAATTTTCTCAATTTTGATGTTGCGCTCGATTACAAATGTGCCGGCAATATCTCGAAAGTTATCCACCTCCGCATCTTCGTTATAAGTCATCAAATTATCGTCAATACGCTCTTCGTTCATCTGTTTATCAACGTTCTCACAACAATAGCGCGTTATTAACAACATTATTGTCATCACTTTCATTTACATTAAAAGAGCGCTCCAATTCTGCCATCATTTCATAGTGATTCAACGATTTCGTTTTATAACGACGAATTAGGTAGGTAAAGGAGAAGTAGGTATTTTTGACATAATAAAAAATATTCGAAAACCGCAGACAAACTATTGATTTCAATAAAAATCACCCATAAAAACACTACAAAACCGTATTATTTGAAGGCAAGCTAACCAAAAACGTATGTAAACACTGTCACAGCTAACCTCCAAAGGTTGATCACCTGATTTCAGTGATATCTAGCGGTCATCTTATGCATATAATACTATGTTGAAAAAGTGTTTCCGACCACTTCATCTTTTGATAACAATATGTGATTCACACATGTTTTATTTTTTTCCGATTTAATTTTTTTTTCTTTTTTTCAAAATGGGTCTATTTTCAGGGCTTTAGTAACAAAATAATTAAAAATAGGATAATTAATAAAATGTATTAAATTATGTCAATTATTGAAAGCTAACATACCAATCTGTAAATGCTGTATAACAACTTGGTGGAGTTTGGCTTTATTCATAGTGAAAAAAAATCATACTTTTCATCAATTTTTTTGATGCCTATAGACATCGTCATGGAGGTAATGGGTTAAATGCTGTTTAAGTGAACCCTCCGAAGATTTTTGCTCTATTATAAACGAGTCGTGTTTTATTAAAGATTTTCACAATTTTCGCACCGATTTTGCCATTTTAAATACTAGCGCTCTCCTATAACATTCGTAATATCATATCTCTCCATGTTCTTCTTTTGGTGCGTGGTTGCGGGGCCTAAAGGCATAATAATGGTAAAGATTTTTAAAAACATAACATCCAATCTTAAAAGCATTATTAACAATGCACTGGCAAATTGTATGGTTTTGGGTGTTGGCATGCGGTGTACGTCACCAAGGCAGGTTCGTGACTTATAATTTCTGATCTCACATGAAATAGTATGACGTCTTAAATAAAAGTGACAATTAATTTTCTTTACATTTATGTACATATAAAAATGATTTTTTCTTTGTTTATCCCGTATATTATTCCTAAATCATTCAGATGAAGGGCTAAGGCGGCGAAGATGGGAGGGGAACGCGGAAGGGAACGCGTGAGGGGACCGGAGGCCAGGAGCGGGAACGGGGACACATGGAAAGGGACACGGAGGACAGGGGGGGGCATAGGGAGGGACTGCAAAGGAGGAATAGTAGCGGCAGGGGATAGCAGGGGGTAAATTTGGAAAATCCATGCTTCTCACACAGGCAGCTGTATGTGGCCTGTTCACGCGCCAGAAAACCTTCTGATTTTGTTCGTGTACGCACCAGACGGAAAAACCAAAAATATTGTCCATCCAAAATTATATCCATAACTAGAATTAAAATACAAATACTTTCTTTGAGTGGCACTGCAACGTAAGCCGGGTACTCGCTATTTTATTATAAAAAACCTAGATGGTTGATGTTATAGATCTTTTGACCTCTCCGGCAGGAGTCTCTCGGTACATTGCATTGTCCGTCATTCCTGGACACACTGACCCCCAGATCCTTACCCACCGCTCATATCTTTTCCTTTCCAGTACTTCCTCTTCTTCCTTCCCCTGAAAAGACCTTCAACATAACATTCCCAAAGATGACGTTGGCCCTTTGTGGAACTATTTTCCTTAGGGCCTTCTATATGGAACTAATGTAATATATGTACTAGCTGACCCGGCAACGCGTTGCTGTGAGAACTCACACTGCCGTAAAATCTTATGGAACATACAAATAATTACAAATCATTGTCCTGTTACAAACATTTAATGAATATTTAATGAACATTTGAACGTTCAATTCCTAATAATAAATATTAAGGTCAATAATCGAGATAAAAACCATCCTTTTAAGTTGGACCAAATTACACACAGCCAGCCAAAATTCGTCAAAAGCCGTCACGATGTTTGTTCGAAATATACTCCGAAACTCTTTAACTGATTTTGATGAATTTTGGCTTGCTGTGTGTAATTTGGTCCAACTTAGAAGGATAGTTTTTATCTCGATTATTATATATATAACTAGCAGACCCGGCCACACGTTGCTGTGGCTAACAAAACACAACGCCATTACCCAATCTTTATAAAATACACACCACCCGCTTGCCAGCTGCCCGCTGCCCGCTGCCTTAATTGAATATTTGAATTTATCGGCTTTTCTCTACTATAATGCAACACTGAATATTTGAAAAGGGAAAATCAAATACCTACTTACTCTAGGACATCTATTTTCCAATTTCTTTCAAAAGTGACTATAGTACGGCCCGCCAGCCGTTTTAAATCGCACAAAAATATGTTTCGGCTTTTCTCTAATATAATTTACATGTATTATGCATATAAACATTCCTCTTCAATCACTCTATCTATTGGTGAAAACCGTATAAAAATCCGTTGCGTAGTTTGAAAGATTAACGCGCACATACATTTTGAGCGACTTCATTTTATACTATGTAATGATGATGATGATGCTAACACAATTATGTCCTTTAAAAAATGATACATATCAAGCGTGAATCGAATTTTAACAAACGCTGTTTTAAATTTTTTATTAAATATTGTTATGAAATCGAGGTTAGGGCAGCGTCCGATTTCACCAAAGATATTGAAATATAAGTAGATGTGCTATGTATCTGCAGTTTTTACTAGGTGGGACTGCGCTTCCGGGTGTCGCCGATATTGTTTACCAATTAAAAATAAAGTAAATAAACGATTAATTAACGAATAAACCAAACGAACGTTAAACTAAATGAACGAATTCTTTCCGTATTCAAACTATATTGTTAACCAATACTAATGCACATCTACAAAAAATCAACGAAATGAAAAAATTCTTTTCGTATGCAAACAACTAGTCCACCGACTACGACCTAATGCCCTACGAATATCTTTGGATTTCACCCTTAATTTGCCCCGTGGATATTGCTGTAACAATGAAAATATACGATTTAACAATGTTCAGTCAGTCGATACCACAGTAAATATGCACCCGACGTTTGTACATATACATATAAGTAGGTTAATACGTACCAAATGGGTGAAACATCCCGGAAATGAGACACCCACGTGGTTTGCTTCGCCCTCGCAGCCATCTGTCGGCGAGCTCAGTTATTACCCCCTTCTTCCGGTGGACAGAGACGGAAGACCCATCGCGCATATTTACTGCTGCATTAGGCCTGCTCTCTGCTTAGCTACCAGTTAACTCGAGCTCTGAAATATGACTCTAAATGGCGAAAGCGTGGTGCTCGTAAATTCTGGAAAAATAATACAAAATTTTAAATAAAGGAAAATTTCATTATTTTTACGGCTTTGTGCGATGCCATCGCTATTTTCTGCAAGAACATCAGCAGGCAGCAAAGGCGTGCCGTGACTTATATTCCAAAAGTAACACGCTTTTTTTTTACTCGATTTACATTTTTGGAATAGAAAAATAATCGGATGGTCCCAAAAACAAATTATATAAACATATTTAAAAAAGTTGCGAAATTAACTCTCGACAGGCCAAGATGCCAAACATGACGTCCGTAACCGTGGGGGTCGGCTGATGACCAGTGGCGGCTTATGACTTTTGGGTGGGCTAGAGTGCTGAAATTAAAAAAATGGCATTATGAAGATGTTGTAGCCGAAAAAATTTTTTTATTTTTTTTTTTGAAAATCAGTTTTTCGTATGAAAAATTTCAGAAAGTTTCAGTTTGGCGGTGTGCCGCACCGATTTCGCGAAAAATCTTCATACAAAACACCGATTTTTGAAAAAAAAAAATATATATTTTCACATACGACAACATCCATGATGCCATTTTTTAAATATTAGCACCCTAGCACACAAAAAGTCACGAGCCGCCACTGCTGATGACCCCATTTTTTTACTAAACTTTTAAACCAAAGAAAACACTTTTTCTTTTTTTGTTATTTATGTTTTTGCAGGGAATATTACCTACCTATACAAAATATTTTTTCCTGCGATCAACGATTTTTTTAAAATGGCATATTATGTATTAATCCTTTGCGCAGGAATACCTAAAATACTAAAAACATTTTTTTATTTTTTATTATTTATTTACAAAAAGATACATAAATTATAATATATTTTTTACAATAATTAATTACATAATACATGTATTTGATGTACCCCCATAAATAAGCAGGGCTTGTGCATATTTCATGTATTTAAGTAGATATAAGAAGGATAGTTATTTTGGGGTCTACCTTCGGCCCCAGTAGGCTGCGGGAGTTAACAAAAGCATAGCTCCCCCACGATGTATACGCACTTATGATATCTCCTATTTGGGTTAAGAGGCTTAAAGAATTGTAAAGGGGAAGGAGATGCGGGAGAGGAAGGTGGCAGTGTACCTGGCTATTCAGATCTAGTCACCAAATACGACTAAAGCCATTTCAAGCAACGTTTCAATTGTAAATGGTGGTCTTACACCAGGGAGATATTGGGAGTAACTTCCACTCTGGATATTTACCATAAATATGTGTTTAATTGATTAAATTGTGAAAAAAACACAAATAAAATTTACTTACGCACGCTGTGATTTGAACCGGCGACCTCCACATCACTAGTCGAGAGCCTTACCCCTCGACCACGGAGAAAGTCAACGTTTATACCTAGTTATGCCGATTCCTTAGAAACAGTTAATTTTTTTATGTGTGTAGGTAACACAGGTTTAAAAACTTCTTTTCTTTCTTGTAATTAGTTTCACAGAATTTTTAATATGTTTTTTAAATTTATTATTATTATCCACGATTTATATTATTATGCTTTTATTTAAATAAAAGATTATTTGTTTACATCAACTTTATTAGAATTTCTATATTACGTTCAATTGTGTCACTTTATCGTCATCTATTTCAAATAATATTACTACTATGTTAGTGGTGCTTTATTTAAGTGAAGTTGGAGCACAAGTACCTATACCTGTGTACTCATTCCACTCAAACTTGTTTTCTTGAGAAACCTAAGTTGCGAGAAAACTTGCTCCTAGGAGACTTGAGTGGTGATAAGTCTTCGCTACTATCCCTGTGAAAGTTTACTCATTGTATTCTATGACATTTTATGGAATTAAAGCAAGTCTGAATATTATATACATTTGGGTTTATATCTGCGCTAAAGTAGTAACAGTTTGAAATTACAATGCGAAGTAAGCACCCAGTAATTAAGTTGGTGGCTACAAGTCATTTCAAATTGATTTTTAATTCAAATTAAAACAAATGGAATAATGCAATCTTCCGTTGATAAAGATACTACGGCCAAGCTTTTTTTAAACCAGAGAGTTTCGACAAGAGAAGACACATACTTCGGTGAAATCGCCACATGTCAGCTAATACTTCGGTTGGTTTTGAGTTTATTGATTTATCATTTAATATTCTGTTCAATTTGAACTGACGCCCCCATGTAGTAATTGTTACATCATGAACATCATTTTGAAAACATTTGATTTTATTTTTAAAACACGACAGGCTATTTGATTAATTTCTAACTATTTAGTTTCTTTTAGGCTAAACACGACCCTGAGTTTTACCCTGCGAATATTAGAGTCTCGTGTTCTGGTAATTGAATAATATAATATAATTATTGCCACAATTCTTTTATTTTATATATTAACGTCTTATTAGAAGTTGTATTATTTACTAAGCATCGCAGGGTTTTATTGAGTTATTTCAATAATAATAATTAATAATATAATTATAATTTTAGCGCGCAATGTTTCAAACACTCAATCACGTCTGATTATGTCTAAAAGGGATCAAAATGAAAATCTAGCCTCTTTTAACGAAAGCATTCTTCCGATCCTCTCCATTGATATGCTAAGTGTTACTCTATTTGACCAGCTCGGGTACGGGGGCTCCATCGAAGCCAGAGTTTAGCCTCTCAGAAACCGGGCGTACTCTACAGGGCCCGCAGATACTTTATTAGTATGGTTATTTTGTAAGACTGGGTGTATGATGCGATAAAAGAAAGCGATTGAAATAAGGTGTGTGCACCGAGACAGATTTTTATGGGGGCCTATCCTCTCTGCAAAAACTAGTGAAACGGCGTGACGGTTGGTTATTAGTTAGGGTTTAATCTTCGCTTATGAAACCAGGGACCAAACACTTTACATCGTTCATATTTCCCTTCAACGTTCAAGCGTCACGTTTCTGTTTAATGCTTCCCTCTATAATATCGGGTTCCTTCATGGACACAACCTTCAAGTTTTTTAAACTTTTTTTTTTGCTAACAGCATTTTAAAGCATTTATTTATTTTCTTCCAAAAAGAGTAAAAAAACGTAAAAATTGTATTACAATTTTCCAGCTTTTGATCTGAGTTAGTTAGAAAAAAGTGCGAACGTACTTATAAAAAAGGTGTTAAGGAACGTATTTGACTTACCTTAATCAGGGCTTCCTGAAATTATTTCGAGTAAAAAAATATATCAATGTAATTTTGAATTTCGGTGACTTTAATGATTGTTTTTTTTCTTCAAAACCAAAAAAATTCCTTCCACGTGTCATCACTGGTCACTTAGCCGAGCAACCGCCTAATTTCTCACCCCAATTCTGCCTGTCCAATACCTACTGATTTTTTTTATGTTTTGAGATGAAAAAAAGTCGAAAATGTCACCGCAGAATAAATCACTTATTCAAAATACTATTTATTCAAAGCCTGGACAATGGTTTTTTTCACAAAAGCAACATTTGTCTTCAAATGGACGGCGTGCTAAAATTTGGTCGAAAAGCTTTTTATGTCACGTGTTCACCATTTACCAAAGATGGTTTGCGTGAAACTGAAAAATTAATATACTTAATGTGAGTGGTTTAAAAGAACAAACTTCTTTATTTTAATTTGTTAAAAAAACGTGTCATGCCACAGTGCGGTATTTTCTGTTTATTCCGATGAACCTTGAAATTGAAAAATACTTGTTATTTTTATCCATCCTCAAAATTCAATGATAATGTTTGATTATTTCAGTGTAAATACCAAAAAATATATTGTATACTCTTCTCCATTTTGAAAACATAATTATATTTCTTACTAATCTTCCGTAAGTAGCTTTTATAATAATAGATAAAGATACAATAGATGTCCAGTATACACAAATATGATTTCATTATTACTTTTAAAACACATGTTACTTTAATAAATGCTGTGGAAAATCTGGATATATTACAAAAAGAACCTTTTTTAATTTATTTTCTCGCCAACAGATATCTTATTATTAATATAACCTAACAATTAAGAAAAAAATAAAAAGTTATAAAATAGTGAAATAATCACAGTTGGTTGGTTTTTTATTTTAATTTTCTTTAATGAATTGTTAAATGTGTTTCTGTTTTTTAAACATAAACAAAAATTTTAACAAAACAAAAAAACGACTTCAAAAAATGCACTAAAAAGTAAAAAAATAATTTCGTATTCTTCTACAACTTTATAATCAACTTATCTTTTCTACTCATCAATATGTACGTACGATTGTTATTTTTGGAGTCGGTGTCGGTGGGAGAGGAGCTGTCAAGTGAACACGCCGGGCCGCGGTTACCTTGGTTGACACCGACTCCAAAAATAACAATCGTACCTACATATTGATGAGTAGAAAAGGTAAGTTGATTATAAAGTTGTAGAAGAATACGAAATTATTTTTTTACTTTTTAGTGCATTTTTGAAGTCGTTTTTTTGTTTTGTTAAAATTTTTGTTTATTTTTTGATTTTTAGTGAATCTGAAGTACACTAACTAATTCGATTGAGGGAGCGGGAGACAGAAATGAAAGGCGTGCAGTCGATGTGTGAGTCAGTCGTTTATTGGGCTACGTAGCAGATGGTCGGTGGTCGGTAACATGATGTAATGCGGAGTGCCGTAGATGATGCTGCAGGCGTTCGGATGTGATGGAGATGGTGCGGTGAAGGTCAGCGAGTTGCTCGACACCATGGCGGTGGAGATGACCTATCTTCCAGGCCGTTGCTCGACGCTTTGAATCGCGGAGATGAACGGTGAGTGGCTCGGTGTGCTGAGCCACCAGCAGGTAGTCCTGGCGAGGCGGAGCGTGTTTCCATGGCAGCGAAGCACGGTGGGCTTCGGGGTGCCATGAAGTGGTGAGCTGATCCCTGGACTGAAGGTGACGCAAGCCTTGTAAGTCGCGGGATGGAGCTGATCTCAGGAGCTGAAGACACGATGGGCCTTGTAGCTGAGACGTGGTGATGGACCTCGAGGAAGCTGCCCTGGAGCGTAGCGATGCCATGCAGAGATCGTTACATGTTGAGATGTTGACCGATGATTAAATGTGAGACTGAACTGCAGCGGGCGAGCGATCGGCTGCTTATATAGCCGCGGTAGAGTAACTACCTCGCGGTAGGTAATACGAGCCACTTCGGCAATTGACGAGAATATTCGGCGCCGTACAGATATTGTACGGTGCTGTCTTGAGACCTTTCTAGGCGGGGCGATATTATTATCGTCGGGCTGGCACGGCAAGCGAGAAAGTACATCGCGATCGGCATATGTAGGTAGGTACCTAGTAGCAAGTAGATTTGCCGATGCACGCGAATATAAGGAGATGTTTCTCGTATCTTCTTTTGAGCGCGAAGATAATAATGATGTGTCGCCACACGATTAAGATTCGGCCGAGTATCGTAAATTTGTACTTCAGAATTGAAGAGTTCCGTTACTTTGTCATAGATCCCATAATCAGAACCTAACCAAACTCTCATCAAACTACCCTTGAAGTACATCCTTTCCAATAAAAAAAGAATCATCGAAATCGGTTGGCGTGATATTGAGTTATTCGTCCATTTGTCGCGCACATACTTGATGCAAATTTAAGACTTATATGATTTTCTCATAGATGCCATTGTCAGAACTAGACCAAATTAAAATGAAACCACACGGGAAGCACCAGCTTTCAAATAAAAAAAGAATCATCAATATCGGTTCACCAAGTTGAAAGTTCTGAGGTAACAAACATAAAAAAAAAAAAATAAAAAAAAAAAATAAAAAAATACAGTCGAATTGAGAACCTCCTCCTCTTCGAAGTCGTTAAAAAGTATAATTTCATCATTTAAATATTTAATTACCTCGTTTTGTTTATTACCTAATAATGCGGTGGAAAGAATGTTTTTCAAATTTTTTAAAAATAGCTCCACACGGGAAGTCATGAGTAAAATAATCTACTTAAGGGCCTGTGGCATCTTAGAGAATGCTGGAGGGTATTTTATGCGGAGGGTATTTTTAAGGAAATGGAGAAGAGGAAGTTTTGAGAAGGAAAAGGGTATGAGAGGTGGGTAGGAATGGGCGGTCAGTGGGTCCAGGAGTGACAGAAGTTGAATCAATTCTTCTAACTGTGTGACAGGTCGACACAGTCCAGCTGGAGAGGACAAAAGGCCTCCCTCAACCAGTCTCTCTCGATCCGACCCGCCACGCAGTAGGTGGGCAGAGGCATCCGCGCCAATATTTATAAAAACCCCACCCCATGAACCAAGGCACCCCTGCCAATAATAATAATAATGTTTGCATGATTTCTGTAGCGCCATTTTGGTGATAAAATCACCTTAAGGGAGCTAAGTCAACGAACGTAGCGAACCACTTGGTGTGACCTATGGCAGAGGTATTGGTTCTCCAGTAAATGGTCCCCGGTATCATAGTAGAATAATCACAATTGGTTACAAAACACTACTCCATATATGCATTGGTTTTTTTATATTATTTTAATTACCTTCATGTAATTTCTCTTACACTTACATTGCTATTTTTTAAACAAATAAATCAAAAGAATAATTTCTTCACTCAAATAAATATTCAATAATCTCTTTCATATAATATATTACCTAATGGTGTCGGGGAAAAAATGTTTTTCAACTGAATGTTTGGAAATAATATAATAATTATTTGTTCTTAAAGGTTGTCCCTTTTCTCTTTATCCAATCACTAATTTATCATTCCTCACACGTTGAGTTATTTACTACCGAGAAGTCTCATGTTATTATCATCTTGTCATGAGAGTGTTTACGGTGTTGTGCTGAACGTTCCGCGCAGCATGAAAAAATGTTATGAATTAAGATAAACGATGTTTGCTACGGGAAGTAGGGTTGCCAGCCCAAGGGCCCATAATATTTCAGGTTCATGTGTTCAGATTTGCGTCAGGATGAAATCTGAGGAAAATTTCCCCTTGCGTCATTTGGTTGTGTTTGTGCTTTGTGGCTTTAAAATCGTTTGATCCCAAAAAGGTTCCCCTTTCATAATTCATAGTTTAATCTCAACTGGGTAGTGTATTAGCTCCAGGATTAGGTTGCATAAAGGAGCCTTTGTTTGTATGACGCCACAGATTGATGTGTTATACTAATTTGTAGGTACTCATCTCTTTGTGTATGTTTGTTGTTTTCTGTGCACTTGGAGCGACATTGCATGAAATTACTTTTAGGGATTTGCGTTTTGTGATAGCACAAAAAGATGCCTTATTTCATTCAAATTGTCGTAAAAATACTTCAATAAATTTATACGTACGTCTACACCCGGCATCTTTTTTTTTTTTTAAGAAAGACAAATATTCCTGGGTTACGAATAACCCGACAATGTTTGAAAATCTCCTACTACCTCCACAGAAAGCCGAAAATTTTGCTTGTGTGCAACCGAGGAATCGAATACGCGATCCTCGGGTAGGACCCAAGCGCTATGCCCACTCAACCACTGACCGGTCATCATTTAGATTTATTAACGCATTTTTTATAAATTTGTTTAAAAGTGTCAAAATGAAAGGTTTATATTCCTTTAATTTTAGTACCTTGATTGAACATTAATTCATAAGATTTTCTTGCATAATATTGTATTTAAAACACGAATTTATAAGTACATGGGAGGTAACCGCGTCACATCGTGCGACTGCTTTTTCATAACTATTTTCGCTAAAGCTTCCATCGAGAGCAAACCTTTGTAATTATTTACAGATTATATTGAGTGTGGCAGGAGTATCACTAAAAATAAGATCAAAAGTTCACGCATTCGTGGTAGCCTGGGTGTCACAGACATAAATAGTAAGCTGGAGGAACGACAGTTGAGATGGTATGGACACATAAGACGGACATCAGACCACACAGTGAGGCAGGCAATGTCTATGGAGCTTCATCGATAGTCATCCAGAGGAAGACCGAAGAACTCCTGGAATGCTCCGAAATTCTTCAGAGAAACGGCCTGGATGAAGGCGATACCCAGAACAGAAGAAATTACAACCTGAGAACGAGAAGAGCCGACCCCAACAGCCTACCTAGGCAATGAGTTGGGACAGCGCAAGGAAGAAGATTGAGTGTAAATTACACGAAAAGAAACGGTTTATTTTTCGCAATATTCCGAAATATTTCGGTGTTGCCGACTGCAATAATAGTGGATAAAATTTATCTATTTTTTTTTTAATGTGGATGATATTAGGCATAAGTTTCTACTTTTAAAATACTGAGATTTGATTTTTGCAATGTCGCTCCAGAGTACCATAGAATCGCCTGTAAACGTTGACGCTTATTTGCACTTGCACGTCTAAAGTCAATATAATCGAAGACAGCATACTGGCAAATTGATTCTTAGAAATCGGATAAGATACTTTGTCTTTTTACAAGATTCTCAATTAATTATACCGACTCTTGGCGACTTTTTCCTAACTGCAGTCGGTAGTTGTTACATTTAGCCGGGCCGTTCAACAAATCCTTTGGGAGACCTCCTTTATCTCCTCCAAGGATGCTACTTAATAAATATGTAATTACGTGTGCTAGTCGTACTGTGTGTCCAGCACAGATCTAAAGTGTTGAGATTGCGATAGCTATTTGAACTACTTTGTAATTTTTTTAACTGCTCATTCGTATTTTTATCTCTGAACATGTATAATTTTTATCTCTCTTTGTGTAACCGCTATTTTTACATAACTTCATTCTTCGAAATTCTAGAGGTTTTAGGAATATTTCAACACTAAAAACTTTGTGTAAATCCTTAGTACGTAGTCAAGTGGAATATAACTCCTCGCTCTGGTCCCCCCATTTTAAAATACATTCAGGTTCAATCGAAAAAATTCAACATAAATTTCTAAGACATATTAATTTTAAACTCGGTATTCCATTGAAAACATAAACTACGATTAGATACTTGATGAAATAATTAAATTTATTAAGACTCGCAGATCGAAGAATGATATCCGACTTAATATTTTTGTTCAAAATTGTAAATGGTAGATAGCATAGAGAGTCCTGATATAACTAAGCTCATTGAATTTCATATTCCCACGAGAACCACTCGTTCTAACTGTTTAAATGCAACAATAATAGGACTGAGTATACAAAATACTCGCTTGTACCTAGGTTACATGATGTTAGTAATAGATATGCAGATGTGGCAGATCTATTTAACTGCACGGAACGTAGGTACAAGAGGGCTAGGCTATCAAATCTTTTCAATCAATATTAATTTTATTTGTACTTTTTACTTTTGTATATAATTGTCTCTCTGATGTCATTTCTCATTCAAATGCCAAAATTATCTGTTATACTATTTTTATTATTATTTATGATTTTTTGTCATGTAATCAGTGCTTATGGTATATGTACACCGTTGAAATAAATAAATAAATATATATTTTGATGAATGTTCATGTTTACACTCCAAAACTGAGTAACTGTTAGAAAGGCGTTATCATTTAAATTAATAAATTAATTCGTTTTTACCACTTTTATTGTTTACAAAACCAACATGTTTCGTGAGCAATGCTCACTTCTTCTCATTGTTGAAAACACCTGTTCAGTGTTTATAAGGCTAAATTTAGTAATAATAAAAGAATTTTAATGTACTTTAATGTATTATTAAAAACAGCACAAACGTTAAATAAACCACCATCAAATGTTTTTAAAAAATATATATTATTTTAAATTTGAAAAAAGGAAAGTTGCTTGACAATGCTTTTGTCATCAGAAAAAAGGACTCATGGTAAATTAATCAAGCCTGCTGAAAACTCTAAAAGCAAATAATATTTTTATCGAGCACTACAGACAGAGTTTGTTCCAGTGCGGAAATAAGTTTCTCTATTTTATGGACTCGGGGCATTCACTCGTTCAGAAGAGTTACGCAAAACTGGGTCATTTTTTCAGTCGCGCAGTCACGACTCTTCAAGTAGCCATTCACGAGCCTCCCGCCTCTACCGCCTTCCAAAAACCATCCCCCAGAATATGGGGAGGGTTTCGTCCGTATTTACATTCCCTTCACTTGTATTTATGATCGCGGGAAGCGAGCGGCCGCAAATAATGTTGTGACTGCGGTAGAAAAGCTTTTGTTTACCTTATTCACTGCTAGAATTTTTAATAGATAATTATTTAGCAAACTAAAAGAGAGAAGTTTTATTTTCATTCTGGAGCGAAAAGCACTTTAAATGTTAAATTAATTAAATAGCTAGCAGGTTACATATTTCAGAGTTGCGTTCTTGTTTTTATAGTTTTTTTACGAGCGTTGTGGAAATTTTGCACAAATTATGTCGTTAAAAGGTTTAATAAATGATTTTTTAAGAATTTTAAATCGTACATATGGGAGAGGACTTTTTAGATTATAGCCACGTCTTATATAATATTTAAATTAATAATGTTTTTCTTTGTTTCAGGTAAGTTACCACAATTTTCGGTCATCATCAATCCAGACGATGGAGGTTTGTTTTCTTTATCAATTGTTTAAATTTGTATTATTCAGCATTGTTTACAAAGATGCTCTATCATTATAACCGTGATTATCTTACCTTATTTTAGTCACCAACATTTCACTTCAAGCAGTATTTTATCAGTAGTTATATCATCCTCTTCAACTCTTGAACCTCGGCTATCGAAATTTCACCACGATGGCTTAGAGCACAAACAATGTATCGCCATTGTTTTGACGAAAATGAGTTACAAACTAGAATATTGTAAGAAAAACTCATAATATTTGACCAATTATTATTATACTAACATCCCTAAATCATATCCTAAAAACCTAAAATGGAAAGATCACATCGGACATACAATAAAAATAATTAAGAAAGTAATTTATATATTCTTACGAATAAGGAACTTCTTATCAACGAAAAATCTGTACTCAATATACTACGCACTAGTATTTGTCTATTCTTCAATATGCTATTATCAGTTGAGAAGCAGCTTACAAAACTAGTTTGACCCCCATAGAAATTATTCAAAGACTCATTATAAAAATTATACTAAAAAAACCTCCAGACTTCCCCACTGAACGCATATTCGAAGAATTCAAAGTTCCAACATTTAAAAACTTATTTGAGAAAAATTCAATTCATACAAATTATAAAAGAAAAAGAAAAAGACAAATTCTCATTCATAACTGAAAATCGTACAAGACTTACACATGTATTTGTATGCCCCAAACTAAACACGTCTTTTGCCCAACACCATTATATACACCAAGGAAAATACTTCTTTAATAACCTTCCAGTAGAAATCAGAAGCATTAATGACAAAGTACAATTGTTGAACTCCATCAAAAAACATTTTAGAGAAATCACCAACGGGAAAATTGCTGCTTCCCTCATCACCATTTGAATGTCACACTAAAAATTATACCTATTTCATTTATTACTGAATACATGTGGATGATTTTATCTTTTAGTTAAAAGATCTTGATTGCGATATGATTAAACTGTGTTTTAACGGCGTATTAACAGAGCGCCCTTGAGGTGATTTTTCACAAAAACGGCGCTTTATAAATTATCTATTATTATTATTATTATTATATTAACTGTGAATCTGTGCATATATTATGTGAAACACCTGACTGTATAAATTGTACATATTTAAAATGTATCCACAAGCCCCTTCATTCACAAGAAAATGCTTTTAATGGGGGAAAAGTAACACTGTAACATGTTCCATTTTTTAAGATAAATAAAATTATATAAAAAAAAGTAAATAAATAAAAAATTATATCGTTCCAATCATATTTAAATACTCAGCATGTTCATCTTTAGCTAACTTAAATCGTAGAAAGTAATAGCATAAGAAGATTCAATACTGCAAACTATTGATTTGAACTCCATATTATAATATGAAGACGACCGAGACGGGGGAAAAACAAAAAATGTCATTACAAGGCAAATTTGCAAAAGGTAGAATTTATTGTTTAAAAATCTGTATTTTGTCACTGACTTTGATTATTAATGTTTTTTCCCATAATCATCAGTAAGTATTCCTATAAATTCTTAATGTCAAACTAACGTTTTTTTTTCATTGTCTCCTTAGTTTATTTTTACTTATTTTTTCTTTAATGTAATAATTAAAACACTTTGTTTTTACCACGATAATCTTTATTTAAAAAATCAACATGTTTTGAGAACGATGTTCTCTTCATCAGGACATTATATGTACTAAAAACTAAATTATCAAGTATAGAAAGACCGGCGTGGGTAGAAATGGAAGTAGTGGGTAGGAGAGAGGTGGAAAGGCGAGGTGCTTAGAAGATCAACAGGGGGGAGAGGAGGGAGGGGGGGGGGAGAGGTGGAAAAGGGGGGGGGGGGGTGCTTAGAAGATCAAAGACAAAAAATTACAATGGAAATATGTTTAAGGTAGGGTTACTCACAAAATTAATTTGATTATTAATAATATTTAACTTTCTATTGACATTTTTCCTAATTTCTATTTAAAACCAGTATTCATATCAAATGAATGGTTAAATTAAGTGGTTAATTAGATGGTTAGCAAATTCCGAATAATTATTGCTATTTAGACATCTCAAATTCTCTCATTCATCTCCCCTTTCCACCTCTCTCCCCCCTACTACTTCCATTTCTACCCACGCCTGTCTTTCTATACTTGGTAATTTAGTTTTTAGTACATATAATGAAGATGAGAACATTGTTCTCGAGACGTCATTGGGACTTTAACCGACATGTCCCAACAGACATTAATTTTTTTTCACCGTACCCTTCAAAAGTTTAAAATCAAATTAACCTCACAATATACAAAAATCAAAACTATTATTTCTTTATTGTTTATTTTCATTCATTTTTTTACTTACGATATGTAGATAATAATATTACATTTAAATCTATTTGTTTCCTAATCTGTAACCATAACAAAAATTATTATAAATGGAACGTAGTTTATGTTTTGATCACCACTAAATGTAAACCTTGTTTATTGTGATCTTTCACTCTCCAGACACAAAATCTTACAAGTGAACAATCTCAAAAGTTCTTATTTATTTGTTTTTTTTTTAAATTTCATTATTCGTTTATATAAATTATTGAATTTACTTGTTTACACTTCCAACATTCTGATAAATTTCGCTCAAAGAATTCCGAAAATATATTAATTCAGTACCTATACATATATTGTATGAAAACGAATACGAATGACTATGCGTAAAGCATATACAAATTATAATAAAAAAGAGAAATCTACAAACAATTTCTTTGAGTTCAATGCGCGGAATCTCTCTCAGAGAAGTATGTTAATATCGCCTTGAATTTTAAATTTAATCTTGAAGCAATGAAAGACCTTTTTTCAAACATATAAAACCCTTGATAATTTTAAATACATTTATCATATTGAAATAGGGTTTTTTTATAAAAAAACACATGTCAGTTGAAAAGGATTCCATACTATTCCATTGGGACCAGTTCTCAAATTTAACGTTGAAAGAAGATGATTTGAATTAAACATGAATTCTCCTTATGAATTCCCTTCCAAGCAGTGAGAATGTAATGGATGAGATTTGATGGTAAAATTACTATTTACTAGAATATTTATTTATGAGATTACTAAACGAATTACCCTTTCTTTTATCGTTGTAAATATTATATTATAAATTGTAGTATTCTGTTATTTTAGTGAACACACTAACAGACTCTCCAAATACTTGGATGGAAATTACTTTGGAATAAATAGAATCTGGTTCGTTATCTGCGATTATTTATACTTCGCGTATACAAATGGGACTGCGGTAGTCAACCTAACTAGGAGCTAGCTAAAATGGTTCTGGTGAGTGATAATTCAAACACACCCTCTCAACTTCTCCGATCCCCTGCCGGAGAGCTTAAGCACTACGCTGCCTGCCATCTAGCGGATTCTACCGATAGCTGATGTCTCCGCCATCTGTCTCTACAAGGCGGAAGCTTTTACGATACACAACATTTCTTATAGAGTTATTGTTTATCATAGTTTGATTTTTAAATAAATCCCAAATATTCTAATATGATTTTCTTGTGGTATCAGAGCAAAATTAATTAGAGTACAAATCAATATTACGCTGTGAGATATTATGGGGTGGTTCCATGCCAACTTGTTCAGAACCACCTTAAAGGTCATTAAAAGCTAAAAAAAATAATGTTAAAATAGCCGGTAATTCTAACCTAACTTAAAACCTATTCAACCAATTTAAAAAATATATTTTTATCATCACTCTTAATGACCTTTCTGAGGTGGTTCTGAGTTGGTTTCATTTTGAGTTGGCCTGAAACTGAAGTTTTTGTTACTTTTTTTTTTTTTTTTATATGAATTTTACATTACAATTTATTTGTATTATCTTCACTATCATACTAGGTACTTGTCCAAATCAAATTAGTCACACACGTAAAATGTCTTCATATTATTATAATGTAAACAGGAATAATCAATCATATCATAACTAACAATTGTTAAAATATCTGAAAATATCAAAATTTTAGTATAAAATGTGTACAACTTTATTGCTCTTATGGTTTGTCAGGTCGAGGTTAGTTTCTGGCTAGGAAGATTGACTGTTATAAGGAACCAAATGTTCCAGTAATGTGTTCAAATTTGGCTCTTTTAGAATCAGATTTTAAATGTACCACATTTTATTAGTCAGCAAGTATGATAGTGATTTAGTTTGGAAGAAGTGTTTGAAATCTGTCCATCTTCTAAATTTTCAAAAAGTTTAAAAAAAAATCTTTGTGTTATTTGACAATTATGTTATTTTGAATTTGCTCTAACTGACCATTTCATTCATTTAATCTCATCTTCATAACAGCAACGAGATTTCAATTATAACTCCATCACAGCATAAGCAATTCCAAAATATTAAAAAAGTAACACAATAAAGATTACCGCATACTATTCACGTCCACAAAATAATTAAATTGTTCATCGGTTCAGATCCCCCATTGTCCGTTTGTCCATGTTGCTAGCGATGCGCATCGTTTATAAATAAATTTATGCTAACGCAAATAATAATTCCTCTCAATCACATTCAATGAACACGGAATATTAGTTTTGATGTTTGAAGCATAAACGAATTGTTTCCATTAACCCCTTTAGACCTGAATAAAACTGACTGAAAACACATATCTAAAATAAATACAAAACTTCATTCGAAACAATAAATATACAAATAAAACAGTTAAATCATGGGCAACTTCAAAGCTTAACTTTGAAAAAATAATTTAACGCGTACGCCATCAAGTAAATGTTATAACATGATTATAACTTATTCAGTCACTACGTACAAAGGTGGGTCATTTAAAAAAATGTTGTTTTTAAATTCTAAGCGGCCGCCAAATGAATTCAAACGACGTGTTTAAAATTTTTCAAATTTCTGATACGGTCTTCTTCCTCCGAATTCACTTCAAATTTTTGAAAATTTTCCTTTCAATGGGTTATTTCTAGTGTACATAAAAGTTACGATGAATCCTATAAACCATATTTTTTGTAATGTTCCTTAGCAAATACACAGTAAATATTTTTACGAAATCATTTACAAAAGGTCCCTAGATTGAGTCTCGTGAAATAATGCCGAAATTTGAGAGTAAGAATGATTTTGCTGGTATTTGAATACACTGCCTTGAGATAATTTGAATTATATTCATATATTTTTTTTAATAAATAAATCAAAATATTCCCTCTATTTAAAATAGTCAATTTTTAATTATCTCTCTAACATTTTTTTAAGATTTTAGGGTGGGTTTTTATCTATTATGTGAAATTTCAAAGTCAATCCGGAGGAAGAAGATGATATCCTAATAATTACGTGATTTATATCTCCATTTAACACCCTTTTATCACTATTAGACAATTCAAAACCAGATTTTTTCCCATACAGTCGTGACCCACCCTAATGTACATATCTACTATATGCATAATATCTACAATTTATACAACACTTAATTCGAAATATTACCGTGTTGAACGTGAGATGACATTTCAAAAACCGTGGAAATTACCTTGATCAGTTCTGATCATTCATAAATACATAGCAATTGTTTTTTTTTTGCATTTTCTTTTTACCAGATAAATATATCTTATGATTCATTTCATTATAATACCTTAAGAACTTTTTCCAGAATATCTGACTAACTAAAAGAAAAGGTTAAACATGCTCACATTTCAGAAATAATTGTCAAAACCTGAATACAACCATGGAAAAACACAATTCAAAGGAGTTTTCAAAGAAATATTGACCTTCATACTAATTTTAAAACTTAAAATAACGATATTTTCGCTATTGACAGCTGCCAAAAGCCACCCGCAAATTTCATAGAAAATTATTTTAAAGTATTTCAGAGTAACTACAATAAACAAATAATACCTATATCCTAGATTGATATTAGCGCAAGCATTAAAAAAATTCCAAATTCTTAAAATCCACATACTTTGAAATATATGCACGGACCGAAATGGTTAACGTGAACAACGCAATTCCGGAAATTGCCCAGTTAACAATAATATCAAACATTTAAAGTTATACAAGTTTCAGTTACGCCCGATGTAACCGATTACCTAATACATAAGTTGAGGGATGATCGCGGTACCCTTTACTCTGGGGGCACAATCATGCGGCAGTACAAAGGGGTAGTACAATGGAATACCCACAGGTTTTGAATAATGCAAAGGGGTTAATTTATTGATTGAAGGTTGGCAAAGTTTTTCGGTTGGAATTCTTTTACATCTTTCTCGGGGAAATGCTTTACTATTCAAATGTAACCATGGTTTGAAACATTGAGTGTTGCAATTGAATATCAAATCTACTGGTTCAAAAATGTTAATTCTGTTAGATGTATTGTGTATTTATCTGACACAGTCGTTTTTCGTTTCAAAAGCTTGTATATGGATGGATTCATTTGAAAGTCAGATCATTTTGAAAAGCAAAAACTCTGAGGCAATTAAAGGAAAAAAAACTTTCCGTTTCAAAGATCCTACAATTATGTATTATTATTATATCATATGCATTACAAAATTGATTGTCCTGAATTATTTCAATTTATCAATATCCATGTTCCCAAAAAATCATGTCGACATTTTTACCCCTTTACTTCAATGACACCAGGAAACTAGCTTATCAAAGGTCTCCAATAAATATTCTAATATAGGTGATATATTTCGTCAAAATAATGTCGACATTATTACCCTTTTACTTCAATAACACAAGGACACTAGTGTTTGGTTCTGAAACAGTTTTTTAAAACTAAACCCATGTTCCCCAAGTCCTTCATCAGTCATTTATTCCTTTATTATCCTCCTTTCCTCAAAAAGTCCCTGCAAAGAAAAGAAGAAGATGTTTTCCTACCTACATGGAAAAATTTAACAATATTGCCACAAAAGTTTTTAAATTTTCTTCTTGGGCAGTTGAAAAATCAAAGTGACATTGCGTCGCCTTAGTTCTTAATTGTCCAAACGACCATTTGAAAATTTTACAGGAAGAGAAGGTTTTCTTTCATTATTTCAATAAAACATTATGATAGGTGTTTAAGATAAAGCTGTATCCGTAAAGTCAAAGGTCTCATTAATTTAAATAATTCTTAGTTAAGTGATTAACTATAATTTTTTATACATTATTTTTAGTTTTAAATTGGAGATTGAGCAAAAACTAATCCCAAAGTTTTCATATTTTATGAACCCAAAGTCTCGGTATTAGAGACTTGGTGTAGTGCCATTATTATTGGAAGCTGCCAGTACCAGAATCGATCCTGAAGCAGTGGAGGAAGCCGTCAAAGGTAAGGTACTATTCCTTTCATAGCCCAATTCCTGTGATCGATATTTTAAAACGCATTCAATTGTCTTTTACTTGTCAAAAATCGGATTCACGGTTCACTTCGTCTCGTGTCGCGGCATCTGTCGTGACAACTAGCTTATCAAGATTCTCCGTTTCCGAGACTTCACGGTCTCGGAAATAAATGTTCTAATATAGGTGATATATTTCATCTTAAAACTAATCAGTATAAATGTTGTATATTGATAAATGATATGTTGATCACTTTTATTTTTCTAGAAACAAATAGATTAACATAATTTCTGGGATTTTTGTTTAAATTGAATGTGAGACTTCATATAATTTTTACATATGTACTTTTTATTTTATTATATGCCTTTGTTGTTACATTGTGTCACGTATTTTCTTTTCTCGTTTTATTATATTTTCTTCATTGTTTGATACTCAATTTATAAAATGTAATGTAAAAGCCCATTAGGGCATGTAATAAATAATAAAAATAAATACATTATAATATTCCGTTATTTTTCATGGGTCTGCACTAGCCTATGATAAAAATTTTCAATTGTATTTCGATAGTCATGATATCAAATTCATAATTTTTTAAATTGTACTTTTGCAGCAAAAGCACATAAATATTTAAAGAAACTAAAAAAAATCTATTCTTCGATTCATCCAATACTTTTGTGCAAAGTGAGGTGTTTTTTGAATTAAAGATCAGCCTTTTACGAATTGGGTCAACAGAACAAAAAACCTATAGCAGCCTGAAAATGATCCCTCTGGCGTTTATAAATGCTGCCTAATCTTCTGAAAATAGGCCTGATTCCCTCACAAGCACGCAGGTGCCGCATTGTATGGGTAATCAATTCCACAGCCTTTTCGGGAAGTTTTCAGGGACGTAACCGAACGGTGGGCGTTTCGTTGTGGGGTGGGTGCTAATTCAAAATTGATAACTCCGCACTAATTCGGGACTTTTGTCTGCTGAACGAGATTAAACAATGTTACTCCGTTAAATATTTCAGGTGTAATTTAAGCACATAATTAAAATAGCGAAAATTTAGGGGGATTAGGGAATTTTGACGCTTCAGTATCGTTGTAAAGTAACCAGTAACCATCGAATTATTTTGAAATATTTTTGTGTGTGTTTTTTTTTACATCAGTTCGACACAGGAGGCACCGAGGAAAACAATTTATCTAGTGGCCTATGTCATCTTTGAGGATGCTGTGTGGAGGGTTTTTTAAGGGAAAGGAAGGAGAAGAAGATGTGGGAAGGAAAAAGGTACGAGGGGTGGGTAGGAATTTGGGGGTCAGTGTGGCCAGGAGTGACGGACGTATGAATCTATTCCTCACACTGCGGTGCAAGGCGAAGGGTCGGGCAAATCCAGCTGGAAAGGTCAAAAGGCCTCTCTCAATCAGTCTCCTCCGATCCAGCCCGCCACGCAGTGGTTGGCAAACGTATCCACCACAAAGACATAGACAAATCTCATCCCGTGAACCCGGGCACCCCTGCTAAGTCACCAAACGTAGCGAACCTAACTATGTTCCTAATCACAAGGCATTGTTAGATTCGTAATTTTTTTACCTTAGTTCCACACACGAGATCCTGAGGAAAATGTCATCTTTGGGGATGCTTTATGCAGAGTCTTTTTAGGGAAGTCGTAGGATGGAAAGAGGTATGAGGGGTACGTAGGAATCTGGGGGTCAGTCTGTCCAGGAGTGACGGACGTATGAATCAATCCCCTTAATGCGGGTAAGGTGATGTTCCAAGAGTCCTGCTGGAGACGTCTACTGGTCTTCCTCAACCAGTCTCTCCCGATCCGGCCTGCCACGCAGTTGGTGGGCAGACGCATCCCCTGCCAAGATCCGGACAACCAAAGCACCCCTGCTAAGTCACCAAACGTAACGGACCACTTGGGGTGACCTATGGCAGAGGTAATCCAATAAAAGATTCCCGGGGCGGCAAAACCCATTTTGGCGCCTCCCAAATTGAAAGTGATTTGCGGAAATTGTATTTATAATGTTTCTCAGGTAAGAGATTGACGAAACCTGTGATTTACAGAGCTTTCTGACGGATAACTTTTACATTTTTATTATTCTGAAATGGGAGCAAGTCTAAACCCGCTGTGCGTATCGAACTTCACCCGTGACATTTAGGCGATAATCCAATCTACCGGACTCACGAAATAAACGACTAACGTAATATCACTTAATCCATTCGGATGAAAAATCGATTTTTTTCTCATAACCAGAATAATATAAGAAAAAGCATACCCCATTAAAAAATCCAAATAGTGCGCACTTAATTTTATTATTTTAGCAAGGTATAACGTTTTGTACGATTTCGTTCAGAAATATTGTTTAATTTTTTATTTGTCTCGTGTCCCCTGACAATTCAGTAACTTGATGAACCAAAACAGATCTAAAAAAATACCTACTGAAAATCTTAAGTTCAAATTAAAATGAACTCAACTTAAGCAATTCAAAATTCAAATGAATAAATATAAACAACGAGGGTTGTTTGTTTGTGTTCAGCTTTTAAATTCCATACCATGAATATACAAACCTGATAATATTATTTGTTCTTTGTTTGAACTTCAATACAATGGTGGTAAAATTTAATTTATTTAAAAGTCTAGAGTTAATTTAAAACGGAAACATGTCACAATATTTTTATTAGTATATTATATTTATATAAAATTCATTTCAACGTCTAGGCGTGTACATTTGTCGGCGGAGAAAAAGTCATGTTTTATTCACATATTTCGTACGCTTTGCTTTTATGTTTCCCTTGTATATTACAAAGCATCCTTCCTATTCCCAAGGAATGAACTTTGTTTTTGACAGGTTATGTTTCAGTTTCAGATTTTTAAATTCAACGAATTGTTTATTTTTTGTTTTATATGTTGTTTGTTTTTTGTATGATTGAGTGGCTCAGGTTCCAAGTGCGAACGCATTTAAAATATTTTTTGGCCAAGGTGAAATTTTATTCCCAAGTGATTTTGAAAAAGTAATAAAATATACACGTATTTATTTTTTCTCAACTTGGTGATGCATATATATCAATAATAATGTTAATTAATATAATGTTATTGTCTTTGTAATATACAAGCAAATGCGATTATCTGAAGCTTAAAACCATTTATTTCTTTGAAAATCTCTCTACTCCTCTTATAATCAACCCAATTTGGCGGGTTTTATAATGAGGATCAAAAAATATATGATCAAATCAATATTTAAAAAACGAATTGCTAAACTTGAAACTATTCCTCTTTATTTAAAAAAATAAATTAAATGATGTTATTATCAAGTTCTGCAAGCAGTTTGTTTTTTTTTATTGGGACAGCTGTTTCGGCTTACAAGACCATTATAAAACTGTGGTTAGACCAATAGCAGTTCCAACATTAGTAAACAATTAAGCACACATTCAAATTGAATGTGGGGAAAACAGATTTTAAAGTCTCAATTAATCGGTTTAGCCGATAACAAATCAATTTAGGCACATTCAAAATTAAAATTTAGAATCAAAATCAAGTGGTCAGTGGTCTAACCAAAGTTTTTTTAAGTGGTCTAATCACGGTTTGAAAATGGCACCGTAAGCTAAAAAGCTTTCATAATAAAAAAGCAATAAAGTAATTGCAAAAGTAAATAATGACATTATTAAATTTAATTTTAGATAAATTTAAAAAAAATGGAGTTTTACGTATTACACACAAAAACAATTATTAATTCCCCTTTCATTTTAAGACTTGTAGTAAAAAGCCAGATAATTATTTTTATAACCACAAATAAATAAAAATAATTCACCATTGAAGGTCGGAAGTATTAAGTATTCCTCGTAAAAATTTCACAAACGTACTGAAGGAGATGATTTTTTGATTTTCTTAAATATCAAGTCTTAAGAGCTCTATAAAGCTGGGAAAAAGAATTGAACTTCTTTTTTCGCCATATATTACAAAATCCAAAACAACGTAACTATTTATTAAATCACTCAATTTCGAATTATTATCTTTTTGGAGTAAGTAGTAATAACTATAAAAGTATGACAGGTAAGAACTCTATAAAAGTATGACAATTCCGAAAAAATAGTCCATTATGATGAGGAAATAGATGAAATGAAATGAAATAAATAAATATGACAGATGAGGAAATAGCAAAATCAAAATAATATGAAACATTTCCCATATATTTTTTTCTCGATTTGTCCATTTTTTTCTAACTTCAAAAACTTGCAACCGGAAAAAATGTGATTTGTGAGGAAAAAATATTTTGACTCTTCCGCAATTGTCTAATCTTTTTTCTGACATCCTGATATAATGTCTGAAAGAATATTGTCTAAGGAGCAAAAGGCAGTAGCAATCTAGTCCTTCGAGAAGAAAGAACGATCCTACAAGAGAATAAGAGATAATAGAATTCGGTACACGAGAAAGTGTAAGAGAAAATATCTCATATCTGAAGAAAGGAGAGAGAACAAAACACCATTTCTCAAAGTTCTTGTTCATTTTTTTTTATTTATCATCAATTTGCTGTCAAATAATTTGTTAGGGTGTTTCCGATACTTATTTCTATCAAAGGAATACTACTCTAAGGATGAGATGATTTTTTTATTAGATTGATAATACTCGTAGTTCGTATGAAATGTAGCTCTTTGGGGAATTACATACCCTCGTCACTACATCATTCGCTTGAAACATACTGAAAAAACAGTTGTTTTAGTGAAACATGAGGACTTGATATATAGCTGTAAGTAACCAAAAAAAAGGATATATGCAGATAAGATGGCATATATATTTGAACAATAATTTGTGTAAAATGTAGAAAAAATGCTTTCTTTAAGAGCTGGTCGGCCTTTTTTTATAAAAATACAATTTTTGGGATTTGAGGCCAAAATAACCTATCGAAAATAAACGATTTTTTTAAATCAAAAGGTTTAAGAAGTAATATCTAGCACACGAATTCAGAAGTATTTCTTATATATTTTCGTTTTAAATTATAAAATTAATATAGGCCATTAAAGAGATCGATTTTCCATTTTCATTTCCATATAATTTAATAAATCAACACGAAAAACGTGAGCGAAAGGAGATGGGAAATATGAAGGTGGGAAAGGCTTAAAGCTAAGGAAGGCGAACACAGCTAACTTTTCCGACCAATTCAACTGAAGATTTTTCACCGGGCGGTATTAAGAGAACTTTCACTCTGATCTATCTTAAATTTTTCGGGTAGGTATACAAGATGACACAGGCCCTGAGGGTTTTTTCCTCAGGGCCTGTGTCATCTTTGGGGATGCTATGTGGAGGGTCTTTTTAGGGAGAGGAAGTTTAATGAATCCACCCTACCACTGCGGTGCAAGGCGATGGATTGAGAGAGTTTCTAGATTATGTCTCCCTCAAACAGTCTCTTCCGATCCGCCACACACTAGGTAAGAAAACGCATTCCCCAGACCTAGACAAATATAGCTCCAAGAACCCGGCATCTCTGCTAAATCACCAAACGAAGCAAACCACTTAGGGTGACCTGTGGTAGGGGTATTGGTTATCCAATAAATAGTTCCCAGGGCGGCGGTACCCATCCCAAATTGAAAATTAATGATAAAATAAAAATATTTAACTGGACAAGCTTTTTTCCTCTGCTTTCAAAATACAAAATAAACTTTTTCTTTTATTTTTATTATCTTGCCCACGACGTCCTACTTATTCTAAATATAACTGTTTTCATTATTATACAATCCTCTTCCATACACAAGCAAATGCTTCTAATGGGAGGGTGATATAAATCTTAAGATGTGAAAAACTAATTGTGAAACCTAATTTTTGAAAGTCCAAAATGTTTCATAAAAATATTGCGAAATGTTTGTTCATTCTCAAAACAGAGTATTAAATATTATGTTTGTTAATCAAATCACATCTACGTTGCTGTTGAAAGCAGTTTTCACTAGGTTTAAATTTTGTGTTTGATTTTAAAAACAGTTGTAGAAACTGTGTTTTCAGCAGTGCGATTTCAGCAAAGGAAATGAAACCATATTTCTATATAAAGTGTATATGGTACACACGGGATTCCCTTTATTACATAAATTGATCATTTTCATCTGCAATCTGTTGTTTCGCAAACATCCTTTCATTTCTATATGATACACATTTTTCTCTTCAAGCGCCTGTTTATTTAAACACTGATTTGTTTTCCTACCTTACCATGATATATATATATATATATTTTTTTTTTTTACATTAACTCCACATAGGAGGCCCTGAGGAAAATAATTTCCCTCAGGGCCTATGTCATCTGGGATGCTATGTGGAGGGTCTTTTTGAGGAGAGGAAGGAATGAACATTGATCTTGAAGATACCCATGTTGTGGGATGGAGGAAACATAGAGGTCGGCAAATCGTTCCACAGCCGAGCCGTTGAACACAAGAACGAGTCAAAGAAGCGACCCGTTCTAATGTGACAAATGTCGACCATGTACAAATGTTGAGCACGCGTTTGGCGTGTTTCCAGACTATGCACCGGTGCCGAAGGGATCAATGACGCTAGTTCCTCGGAGCATCTTCCATTGTAATACCGGTAGAACAAGGATAGCATTCCCATCCGACGCCTGTGCTCTAAAGATTGCAATCCGTGTGTTAAGATGGGAGAATCTATAAGCGGACCGCCCGTTTCTGCACAGAGTCGAGGGTATTTTTCAGGTATTTTGGAGCTCCAGACCAGAGGTGGCTGCCAAATTCAACCGCGGGGTGCACTTGTGATTTGTACAGGGTTAGCAGTTGTGTACTATTAAAGTAACTGCGGGCCCTGCACAGTACGCCCAGTTTTTGGAGGCTAACTTTACTCTGGCTTCGATGGAGCCCCCATACCTGAGCTGGTCACTTACGGTTATAATATATTCGGCAGTTTCATTTCAAACTGTTGTTAACTAACTAACCATTATTTCTCCGCAGGGGTAGGCAGAGAATACGGGCAGCTAAACAACTCGGTCTTGGCAAACACTCATTCCCTCATTTACATTCATTCATCTTCTCATATTTTATTACTCTGATTCTTGACATGGCCCGACTCAAGTATCTGATTCACTTGATCGTACCATGCCTTTTTGGGTGTCTCTTACTTCTTCCACCATTCAAATTTGCGTTATATATTCTCCTTACACTCCGTTCTTCGTTCATTCGCTCTAACAAATCAAATAATATTAAAAAGTACATTCATTGAGAAATTCAATAAAAGAAGATCATTTTTCTACCAAGTTTGATAATAAATTTTATGAAAGAAATATTTTTTCATAAGGGGTGATAATAAAAATACGTTACCATCATCGTGGATAAAAATGACTTTAATTTTTATTAATTACGTTTACTTCAATCTTTTCAAATCCAAAAAAGCACGTACAAGTTAGGAAATGATTACTAATTATTTCCCAAAATGATACTGCGGCAAGAGTTGGAAAATAAGACTATAAAAAATCCTGTAAAAATATTCACTTTTATTGGCTAGATTTTTTTTCGTTTTCAATTGGCCAATAGGTAGCTATGTTGGTAAAGGATTGTTAATTATTTCCCAAAATGACACTGCGGCAAGAGTAGGCAAATAAGACTATAAAAAACCTGTAAAAATATCCAATATCTAACTTTTATTCTACTTGGCAAGATTTTTTTCGTTTTCAATTGGCCAATTTGGTTGATTTAGAGTTATGCGCCATCGTATCGCGGGATGCTGCGGAACGCCGTACGTACGAGATTATTTTTTCATCCGTTATGTGTTTTGTTCATTTTTTCATTCGCTCTGTTCGCGGGGGAAGGCATAAGCGAACTTTTTTGTTACGGTCCTTCATGAATATTCACATCGCGTTGTTTTGTTGGTGGCGCGATAGCAAACGCGCCGGTACTTTAAATTGGTTTACGTTTATAAAACGTATGGTAGAGCTGCGGATTTCAGTCGGAAAGTGGATGCCCTCGAGTTTACTGAACTAGAATGAAATATTCAAAGCTAGTTTTCAGTAGTAACACATCAAAAATTACAGTCTATATTTAATGGATAACTCCACCGTAGCTTTTAGAGACAACGTAAAACACCCAAGCTCACAATTTTTGAACAACCTAAGGAAGGTTATTTCAGAAATGTTAAAGATGGGAGTTATTCTTATTCTTCTTCGTAAGTCTTCTGGGGTTAATCTTAGGACATTGACTTCCCAAAAGTCGACAGTTCAGCATTTTATTTCAGTTACTTTTAGATCGGTAGCTCACCTCTATGGAAGACCACTGTTTCTTTCTCCCAACAATGTATATTAAGGAATGATATTTTGCATGTAACCAAATACATTGCCGTAGGATGGGCCCAACTAACCCCAACTCTCTCATGTGGAAGCCAAAATTTAGAAACGGTACCAAGATTCACATTCCCAGGCTCCCTGATAACAAACGAAAATAATACCACAGAAGAGATCCTGAAGCGCATAGTGAACGCAAATCGCTGTTATTTCCGCCTACAAAACCAAAATAAAATCCGGACTGCTGTCCAGAAATACCAAGATATTAGTGTACAAAACACTTATCAGACCAGTAATCACATACACAGCTGAGACTAGGGTACTAACTAAGAGGAATGAGCGAGCACTGGACGTTTTTGAAAGGAAAATTTTGACCGGTTTTAGGAAATGGATTTTGGCGCAGACGTTACAACAATTAGCTATATACTCTGTTTAAAGATCTAAACGTCACAAAATTTATTAAACTTGGAAGACTTAGGTGGCTGGGTCATGTAGAGAGAATGGCCGAGCATCATGCACCAAAGTCCCTGCTGAACTCAAGACAGATAGGGCGAAGGAGTCTCGGAAGACCAAGATTAAAATGGAGCGACAACGTCTTCAGGATATATCTTCCTTGGAGCTTCTAAACTGAGAGAGCAGGCATAAAACCGAGATAAGCGGAGGAGGCCAAGTCCCACCAGGGGTTGTAGAGCCAAGAGTGATGATGATGATGATGATGATTATTTTACATTTTTCAACTTTGTCCACGAACCAGTGACAAAAAACGTGTGGTCGATCACATGTCGCTTCGTTTCTACCAGAGACTTGAATATAATTTGTGTGCCTTAATCTTTATTCACAGAACATAATCGAGCAATACCACCAAGTCCATCAACAACGTGCAACTTAAATTCTCAACTTAATGCTAATTTCTGTAACATTTCTGAAATTTCTGAGAGATAATTCTGCAGGGTGAAGTTGTCACAGAGCAATTTACGATCATGTAAATGTAATACTAATAGGCCATATGTATATATGAACTTGACAGTTGTTTTGACCGAAAGTTGACCTACATACACAGAGACGCCTAATTGCACCCAGCTTTCCTAGAAGTGGGTTACTAAAGAAAAGGGGAGACGACATGGTTTGTCGGAATTGGAAAAGTTTTAGTTAAAGGATTAGTGGTTTAATTTTTACCTTTGATGTTGAAAATGGTTTCTGCTATATGCGCGTCACTTGTTTTTGGCATACGGATGCCTTTGTGGACTTTGAAATATTGAATGTTAGAAAATTAAACCGTCGAGAATGGTTAATTCTACAATAATCAACGAAATATTGCTTCAATAAACAGGAAGGATGAAAAGGAAATGATCAATCATTGAAAATAGTATTGAATTACTCAAAAGGGATTCAAAATATTTATGGAAGCTCAACAAGTATGTATGAAGAATGAGATAATGATGAATGTAAGTAAGTCTAAAGTCATGGTATTTGAAAGAGAGCATACGAAAACAGTGGGCAATATACTTTTCAATGATGAATACTTGGAGCAGGTGGACGAGACGAGCTTGTGTATCTGAGTAGTGTCTTTATGAAAGATGGGAAGATAGAGATTTTGAAAGAAGGGAAAATGCAGGTAACTCTATTAATGGAAGACTGAGTGCCGTTGACGCCAAAAAAAAACTGTCAAAAGAAGCGAAGCTAAAAGCCAACAACAGAGAGCTGGTACCTACCCTATCCTGATGTAATGAAAGTAGACTGAATGCTGTTGAAATGAGATACCTGAGGCGTATGTGTGTTAAAACCACGTATGATCATGAGACAAATATGAAGATCCTCAAAGAATGGTGATGTAAGATAAATAAAGGGACCCTCAGATGGTTTGAGCAAGTAGAGCGAATGAACGAAGAAAGATGTGTAAGAAGAATATTTGACGCAAATGTGCATAGTAGAAGAAGTCGGGGACGCCCGAGGAATCAAGTGAATCAGATTCTTGAGTCGGGTCTTATCAAGAGTCAGAATGATAGAAGAGTACGTATGAGGCATGTATGTATGTAAATGCGGCAAAGAGTGTATGCCAAGACCGAGTTATATGGCGGTCATTAGTTAGTAACAAAGAGAATTATAAAATATATCGGCCTCGGAGGGTAGACATTTTTTAACATGTAAATGTACTTATTTTTTTTTTTTACAGTGAATAACCGCACAAGAATCTCAACTGCTCCCGTCTGAAGCCAGTGAGACTATGGCATCCCCGATTGGGGTATTTTGTGAGGCTGAAGGTAGTGGGGAGGGGAAGGAGGTGGGGAAGACGAAGGTTGGGAAATACCTGGCTATTCAGATCTGGTCACCAAACACGGCTAAAGCCATTTACTGATAACTAATAGTATCTTCCACTCTGGAACATGCCGCAAATATACTATATATTATTTAAAATGTTAATTGTGAAATAACACAAATTAATCAAATAAAATTTATTTGCGCATGCCGGCTTCGAACCCGCGACCTCCGGATTGTGAGTCAAGAGTCTTACCCACTGGACTACGGAGGTCGTCTATTTAAGGAGCATGTAGAAATAAACGCACTAAAGAAACTAATCCAAATATGTGAACATTTAGCAAAAAAATCATTACCTTGTTTATAATACATCAAAATCAATCTTCATGGTTTTCAAATGTAAAAATGGTAAGATAAATGGATGTTAGTCGTAGCGTCAAATTTGTGGGACGTATTATCAGACTACCCAAAAGACACCGAGAATATAGAAAGACAAAGAAGAGCAATATCCGTTAAAACAGATATGCTGTCATGGACGTTTTCACTTTTGCACACAGTCCACAAACGTCAAAAGGATACTATTCAATTATTCAACGCGTCTGCCCATCGCTGTATATATCTGAACTATGGGGTGGATTACATTGCATCTCAACGGCATAAGCTAGTCGCTTACAATATTGCGCATCGCTAATTATTCCGCCTACCTAGATACTGCAGGGCAACGGAAATTTTCCTGAAGGGACCAGTGCACACTTTCAGGCCACTTCATACAATAAATTATTGTATTTAATATTGTTCACTTTATTTCTGTATTAATTCTACGTACGAATTGTTACATTGTTTCTTTTTTTTCTATTTTTTTTTTTTAATTATTTCGAAATGTGGAATTCGTTGCATTGATACATCCATACATTCATTGCATATATTCTGGAATAAATCATTATTTTTAATATTATTGAGCATTCGACATTTCGGAATGTTCTTACGTTTTAATTTATTTCTTATGTTTATTCAAAGTGAATCAATACAGTGTCACCCTAAATCATAAAAACACGATAGGTATTTATATGGACTCATTTTAGTGATAAATGTAATTCGTTAAATTTGAAAATTTTGAGAATTGGCCAGTCGATTTCTCAATGTATTTCACAACACTTGCTCACAACTATATTCAATGTCACACGCTTTAACATCCTGAATTATAAATAACGGCTAAAAACGAAATTCGCTTGAATAAAATCATTCTTTAAAGCCTGCATCAATGGCATCGTAGCTCCGTGTTAGCGCACAGTATTAGGTATTGCTGGAGAGGAAAACGGTTACTGGGATTTTCGTAACATAATGACTCTTAAGATTTATTACGCTGATAGCAGAAGTGTACTTTCATTTTGATAAACGCGCTGAAATGTAAAGGTTGTTAGTTGAATGCGTCAGTCGTGTTATAAGCCTTTAAATCCGAATACTTCATTTTTATCTGCACATTGGACAAAAACACCATTTCCGTAACCATTTCATACTGATAGTAGTTAGAGTTTCTATTTCAGTTTCAGTTCATAGTTTTCTTTAGTCTAACTTCCTAGACAAAGTCTGTTCCGAGACGGATATTTATTACAATGTATTTGTGGAACAGCAAACAATATATTTTATGAATTTTTGAAGTGAAACTTCGTTACGCACGTTTGACTTGGGGAGAAAGCTGGCGAATGCGTGACGGGAGCGTTATGAAAAGTGATCGGGCGAGGCGAACGGTCGGGCGACGCGAACGGAAGTTGAGAGGGAGATATAAGTTAGTGTAGTTTTACTTCAGTCGTGTGGTCTAAAGCACACTAGTTTTTTGAAAATATTCCTCATCCATGCCCAATGTCCAAACGCATTCAGTTAACAGTAATTGATTCCACTGGGTTTGACTTGTAACACGGATGAAAGGGAACGGACTATTTATTAAAGTCTACATGACGAAAATGTCGGAAGGTCATAGAGGCTAACACTGTGGCCTTGCAAGGATTATGTACTGTTATACTGTAAAACTTTATAGCTCCAGTGATGATGATGAATGATGATAAACCTTCCACTTTCATAAGAAAAACTCTCTTTTTATAACTTTTGAAGGTTATTCCCATCAATGTATTATATCGTTGAAGAAGAAGATAATAATAATAATCTAAACGAAAATAGAGAACAAGTCACAGAAAAAGATAATGGATGCAACTGGGACTCGAACCCAGAACCTCTCGTTTTTCTAAAAGAGAGTGTTTCTTATAAAAATTGAATATTCATTTAGACCTTTATGAAAAGTCAATAGTTCCATATAAGTAAAATCGGATATATTTATCCGTGACGCTATCCAGGTTACAAACCAATTCTTAGAATGATTGTTTCCAATAAAAAGGGTGGTTGCCTATGATTTGGAAAATAAATTAGTTGAAGATAATATTGTTAATTCTAAAATTTGAAATATGAGAATGGCTATTATCACGGTTTGACAGTAGGGTGCAATGGCGGAATTGGTAAACGCACGTCCCGGATAGACGAGAGGTTCTGGGTTCGAGTCCCAGTTCCGACCATTATTTTTTTCTGTGTCTTGTTCTCTTTCATATTTTCGTTTAGATTATTATTATTATCTTTTTCTTCAATGATGATAAACCTTCTAAATTGAAGTCAGATGCAGAGAATCTCCACCATAGACCAATAAAAGTGACTTCTGGAAGTGAGAAAAATTAAATCGTTACATTTTCAAATTATCTTGGATCACCGTATATAAGGAAACAGGTCTGTGTTAATAAAAAAAATTAAAAAAAGGTTTTAAAATACGTACATGCCTTTCAGGACCAAACAAACAAATTTCAAATGATTGTTCATCCCTTTCCTAAACACACTTTATTCCGAAACGATTACTTGGCAAATTCAAGAGGTGACCGAATCCATTTTTGCCACCGAGGAAATTAGGGGTTGTTTTTCCAGCCCATAACTCGCCAGAATGTGTGTGCGTGGATAAGGACAGGGTGCTGGGGGAGGTTCGCATCGATTTAGCATTGGAATGCGTCGGGTTTGCGGAAATCGGAAATGGATTTCGGGGATGCCAGTCTGATCAGTCAACCACAATATTTCTTCCTCTTCGATATCTATGTGAAAAGAGATTTCAAAAACGTGTAGCATTTGACACGCATTTCATTCAGAATTGAATTCATAAATTTCGGCCTCATTCTTTTTCTATTGATTCTTGGTAAAAGCGGGTTACTATAATAGTAATGGTCGAAAGTGGTCGAAATATATAATATTAATTTACTAGCATTTAAAATAAGATTTTTCACTGCATGAACTTTGTACATATTAATCATTTTTTGGTATTTTTTCATTTCGTCTTAACATGTCTCTTATATTAAGATATTGCATATTATACCCCTCGTTCTCCTGAGTTAATGACAATTTGTTAGAGAACATTTTTCCAGAGCAAATTGATTCACTATAAATGTGGAAGAATTTAAGATAACAATATTAAAAAAAAAATATATATATATATATATATATATATATATATATTAAAATTAAAAATGTAAGGACATTTCAATTTCGACACAACAAAATTTGATATCTACGAGGTAAATTTATTATTGAGTACAATGGAAGTCATTCAAATAATTATGAAATTTTAATTAAAAACATGTTTTAATATAATGTGTTTTTTTGTGCAATTAAGTCGAGTTGTATTTATTTGTATAGAAAGTCAATTATGTAAAGTTTGTCTGTAGTGTTTTTGTCCAAAGGATTTGTATGTTTTAAGTATTTGTAGCTGATCTGTGATGTGCAATACGCGCATGAACTGTACCATTATGCCTCATTATAAATATGCATTTTGAAAAATATGTCATATGCTTTGAATATAATTTTTGAATTTGTCAGATTGGGAATTTTTAATAATATGGTTTATGTGGGTGTTTGTATTGGTACTTTAAGAATAACTTTTATTACGGTTTTCTGAGATGTAAGTGTTTCCGTTTACCAGAAAAAACCCCGGCAATGATACCAAATTCCACTAAGGTTTATGCTATGTGGTATACATTCGGGGTATACAATTGTGGTATACATTCGCGGTATACACACAGTGCGTGGTATATATGTCACATAAAAAATGTTTTTGCTATTATTCACGTTTTTGAAAAGTAGATCAATATGTCTACTTTTCCAATTACCAATTAAATATGTCAATCCCATTTCATTACTGGAAAATATTGATGAACTATATAGCAAGATATTTAATGGTACCGGTGTTATTTATTTCCGAGTGTTTTACATTATTTACAAATGAGATTATTATTATTGAGAATTTAAGTGAATTCAAAGGAAGATTTTTATTAGAAATTTATTTGTTTTTTTTTCAGTATATCAGAGATATTACTATAAATGTGAGAACTGGCGTATAAGAATTACCTTGTTGACCCAATAAATGTATGATTACTTTTTTTTAATTCATGAGTTTATTAGTAATTTTGATCACTTCTTGGTTTAATGTGTATAGAATTTCAAACAAAGAATTTGGATATCCATGATAAACATTTTGCCCTAAAAAAATGTCCAATCAACCCGAACTGCGAAGCCCCGAACTCATTCTGCAGTTGCAATTATTGTCAACGATCAACCAGAAAACCCAACTCGTTTTCATTTGAAAAAAACAATTGACTCAAATGCGTGTATTGTAGGTACAATCTACAAAGTACAGGTTTATAATGTTACTTTCATATTTTATCATTCATGAATCCCATACAAAATGTTGGCTAAATAATAGTTGTGTTGAAACAATATAACTCTATTGTTCTCTTACACGTACAACCCTATAACTTTGGCCCACTAAAGTAACAGTGTTTCGTTAATAAAGGTCAACCCCAAATTATTATTTCACTAAAATTAATTTTATTTATAGTATTATTAATAAATATAACAGAGAGTGGCTAATGAACGGAAGTATTATTTCAACTCGGACGCATTCCTTATTTGGTCCCTACCGTACTTTTGTATTCCAAATAAACTGATCTCACTACCGCAAGTAAAGGCACGCTTATTAATAAAATCAAGCCACTTACAAACAAGGGTTGAAGACTTCCTTACAAAAAGGCAGAACAATTGTTTTGAAATGCAAAATTTTCGATCGGAACCTGGTTGCTGTTTTGTAAATTGATTTCAGTGGAATCGTCTGCGATATATTTTGTCGCGGAAGCGGAAGTGGTTCACACTTTGCATTGGCGTATGTCGGGGATTGCGTGCGGTTAGCCGAAGCCTTTTGCCAATGCAGTTAAGGCTTCTCGGGGAGCCTGCAAATTTGCAAACCCCTTTGGATTTATCTCGGGAAGTCTGAACGCCGCTTACATTTATAGTAATTACTCTGCATTGCAGTGAGGTGTTTATAAACATTATATTTTGCAATTAATTAGTTTTGAAGGATGTTATTTGAAAATGGGAAAACAATACCTACCTATTGTATAGATTTTTTTTATTCTTAAGTCACATAACATCGTGGTATTATCTAGTACACCAATTAAAAAAATAATACTAATATACTAACTTTTATCACTACAATTAGTATAACAATAACATTCATTCTGTCTTATTTTTAAAATTTACGAACATTATCAATAAATTTTACTTTTTTAAAAACTTGAGAAATATTTTAAACATATGTGACATAAAATATATATATACCTCGCACTTGCATAATCCATAATGGAATACGGCATTATTGCCTGGGGCTGTGCCAGTAAAAATACATTAATACACTGTTTAAAGCTCAGAAAACCCTAATAAAAGTAATACTTAAGTTACCAATACCCACTTCATTCACATTCGAAAAATTCCCATTGCTGAAAATTCAGAAATTATATTCAAAACAAATACTTACTTTCCTTTACAAGAACTTATCCACATTTAACACTTCACAAAATTCTCGAAATACTAGAACAAGATATGCTCACCAACTACAAATACCAAAAACAAACACATCCTTTGGACAAAAACACTACAGATACTAGGCTATAAAACTATACAATTCTATTACTGCACAATATAAAACAACTAATATCATTGAATATTAGTTACGATACGGGCTATATACGATAATATTAGTTAGTTAAGATCGTACCTCACACTAAGGATTTTTTGTAAGTACGTCTTTTTGAATGGGAAAAAAAAGTTGGAATTTCGGAAAAAGTTGTGAATATTTTTTATTCCTACCATCGTGTAGAATCACCTCCCGAAGTTAACTCTCCCGCAGCCAACTGGGGCCGAAGGTAGACCCCAAAATAACTATCCTTCTTATATCTACTTAAATACATGAAATATATTTTTAGTATTTTAGGTATTCCTGCGCAAAGGATTAATACATAATATGCCATTTAAAAAAAAAAAAAAGTGAAAAAATCGTTGATAGCAGGAAAAAATATTTTGTCGAATATAGGTAGGTAATATTCTCTGCAAAAACATAAATAACAAAAAAATATATCAAAAAAAAGAAAAAGTGTTTTATTTGATTTAAAAGTTTAGAAAAAAAATGGGGTCATCAGCCGCCCCCACGGTTACGAACGTCATGTTTGGCATCTTGGCCTGTCGAGAGTTAATGCACTTTACCCCCGGACACCCTGTATAATAAGAAGGTGTGGATTGTCGCGATTTATTTTTGGTGTATCACGCCGTGTTGCGCTTCTTCCTTCTTTAGCCATTGATCGAATCCAGCCTTTACTTTGGATTTGATCCTGAAATCCTGGAAAGACCCAAAACGCACCGAGAACGTCTAATTACGGAGGCAGTTGAAATTTACGAAAACCCATTAACATTAATAGAGACAACCGGGTCGAGCTTAATTACAATTCTTGGTATCTGGTATTTGATAGCTAAATCTAAAATAACAAACACCATGTCTAAACGCCGAAAACAATAAGAATTTATTAATATTAACACCCATGAAACAATGAAACACCGCCACTAAGGGAACGTACCCATACTACGTGACCTGTTCGGGGGGGGGGTCTTCAAAATGTCACGCTTGGTACAAATGAGCAGTGGGTTACTTAGGTTTTTGGTCACCGGGGGGGGGGGGGGTTAAAATTGCAAAAAATTGGTCACGTAGTATGGGTACGTTCCCTAAAAGGATTGGAGGGTGCAACATGGTATCGCTTTTAAATACATAAACACTGACTTATCTGCGTATCTTCCCTAATGATCAATATTATTACCGGACTTATCCAAAATTTTGGGTTAGACCACTATTGCGCTGGTAAACTTAATCACGTTTACGGAACATTAAACGGTTTAATTTTTTTCTGATTGTTACTAACTTCAATTTGGGAGGCGGGTATGTGTACCTCCGACCCTGGAACTATTTATTGGATAACCACCACCTCTGCCATAGGTCACCCCGGGTGGTTCACTACGTTTGGTGAATTAACAGGGGTGCCCGGGTTCAAGGGGTAAGGTGAGGTGGCAGATGCGTCTGCCAACCTGCTGCGTGGCGGCCCGGATCGAGAGAGACTGGTTGAGGGAAGATTTTTGACTTCTCCAGCCGGACTCAGTCAACCCGATTTGGGGGATGGATTCATACCTACCTATCATACTTTCTTTTCTTTGAGGCATCACCGAGGAACCGGCTAAGGGGCGCGGAAGCTGAGTGTGGTTCACGACTAGACCGAATGTCATGCGCATTCTTGCTGGGACTTGCCAATCGATTGAAGAGGACTCCCAACCGTTTGCCATTCCCTTATTACTTATCTATTGTGTCTTCTTCCCAAACAAGTGCTTGTAGGATACGCTGGATACAATCACCCAGCCCTTGCCACCTCGTGGACTTTCACCAACCTGTCCCATTGTCTTGTCTACATTTTGTCATACTAACACATATTGTATCTGCATTTCCCGCTAAGCACTTGCAAACTGCTTACTAACAACGTGTGCAGGGACATTGGAGGTCTAGTTTCGTTATCAAATGTAGAGTCGTTTTTACTAAAAAAATTAGAGTCCTTGCAAGAGCCTTGAAGGGGTAACCATCTGTTACCTATGCCAGGGCGGGTAAGTGGTGGGTCCTCCAATACCCATCATACTTTTTTCCTTGCCATAACTTCCTCTTCTCTCTTTCCTTAAAAAGACTCTCCACACACCGTCCCCAAAGTTGTCGTAGACCCTAAGGGGAATTATTTTCTTCAGGATCCCTGTGTGAAGCTAACGTGAAAAAACTACGATTTACGTATTATTTTCAATCTCTTTGCAAAGAAATTTCTCAAATAATTCTGAATTGGTTGGTTGCTTAACTGCTGTATACGAATAATGTTGTGTGGGAGTAAACAGGGCGCAGTAACGATGCGTGTAATGTTTGACGTGATCGTCTGATCTATTTTCGGAATTCAGTTGCAAAGCAGATATTGGTAACGTAGTTAGTTTAGTATTACAAATTTGGGTAACATATTAACATTTGTGATAGGTATATGCTTTAGTCGTGTCCGCTGAGTTTGTAACATGTTGACTTGTGCCGCACGATGCATTGTGTCTGTGCGGATACGACAATTTCTATACCACTAAATAACCAGCGTAATGCAATATACCGCTCGAATTTGACTAGTGACCAACAATTCAGGAATATTATACTTCACACTAGGTAGTAAATTACTTCGGAAGTCGATTCTAGATGAAAGTACTTGTGAACAAGAGAAAAACTATAAAGTTTTTTCGAAATTTATTCAAACCTTGGTAGACTGATTTTAAAGAATATTCGAGTACTTTATTTTATTAATTAGCATTATAAAAGACAGAATTGGACAAGAGTCTAAAGGCTGTGCTTTCCTACCTTTTGTTCACAATGTGACAGATAGAATTGCCAGACTGTTGAGAAAAGAAAGCATCAAGACTGTCTTCGGAATCACAACCAAAATACAAGACCTACTGAGGTCTGCAAAGACCAAGTTTTCTCTGGAAACAGATGGAGTATATAAACTCAGCTGTTCCGGATGTGATTAGGTCTATGTGGGCCAGACAGAGCGGACGATCTCCGAAAGGATATCGGAACACTTTCAAGCGTGTAAACTTGGCCACCCCGACAAATCGGCAATCGCCGAGCATTTAAGTGAAACCGGCCATTACTTTGGATTTGTTCCTGAAGTCCTGGGAAGACCCAAAACTTATGGAGCACGCCTAATTACAGAGGCAATTGAAATTCATAAATATCCTATTAACATTAATAGAGACGATGGAGCTATACTCAATAGTTCTTTGTATCCGGTAATTGACGGCTACACCAAAGCTACTCGTAAATGCAGAAAACGATCTTCAAGTATACTGTAAACTGTAATGCCAGCTCGCAGTGGAGTGGAGCTGGCAACACGGTATCGCTTCAAAGTACTTAAGCACACATTTCACCACTAACATTTACACATCTGCCCTGATGATGGACACTGTAACGCTGTCCGAAACGTTGGCTAAAGGAGGAGGTAGCGCAACACGGCATAACACCCCAATAACAAAAATTATAAACGGTGTTTATAAATTCATATTCAACAGAGTTAGGAATATTTATGTCATTTGCCAATGAAATAACGACATTCAAATTTAAGAACACAATAGAATAAAGGAAAATGTACAACAATATAACAGTTCTGATGCGTAAAGCGCACCTTCTTACTTAAATCTACAAAAAAGTGACCTTTGTCTGTATATAGTGTACTGCTAAAAGCAAAAAAATCAGAGTGTGCAATTCACACGTGGTGGAGGTGAAACCTCCAGAAAACTAAAGTAGACTAGTGTTGGGAGACTACGAAGCACTTTTTTTATCAATTTGAAGGATGATTTTTTTCATGTTTTTGTCGTCCAATTCCTGCACATTTGGTCATTTTATTATTATCTAATATTTATGTGTTTTCTTCTTTGGAGTCGCTTTATTTTGTGTTTTCTTTTTCCTGTTCTTTTTGGAGTGGTGTGAAGATTGGATATTGATTTTACAAAAATAAAAATGTTTATTTTTTGCATTTCGTAGGATTCGATCCTTGGTCAGCTAAATGTCTGCAGAGGTTCGTAAGCTGCTTTATACCACTACACCAAAGGAGACTTGCGGGGGACTATGGATTTATCATATTATATTGGAAGCGAGTTCCCGTGAATTAAATAAATATTTTATTTTATCTCATTCTCTCGAGGGCTAAATCCTAAAGAAGTATGTGTTTTTCTCTTTTTAGTGTCGCTATTTTCCGTTTAACCAATTTCCAAATCACAATGGTGCTAAAGAAGTTTTCACTTCAAAAGAAATTTAAAGAACATAAAAAAAATTAATAAAATAATAAATTTTCTGTTAGATCTAACTTTATTTTTTTTTTTTTATTAATTTAAGGACGATAGTCCATTAAAAACATAATAATAACACGAATATAAAAGAAAAACAGAGATGACAGTGAAGGGAGAGCAAATTAATAGCAATGACAATATAAAATGTAAAAAGGACATATAAAAGACGCTACAAGTCAAAGCATGAAGAAGCATTTAAATATTGCGTTTCGACTGCCGGAAGTCTTTTAGTTTTACACCAAAGATTTGCGTTGAAAGTCTCGATATTCTGGATAAGGGAGAATCGTATCCATAATTAGTAGAATGTTGATTGAGGAACAGCAATTCATTATTTCGGAGTCTACGGGAAGGGATGTTGAACTGGATGAGTTGTAACAAAGCAGGTGTATCAGTAATACTCTTAATAACTTTAAATATGCATATTAGATCAGAGTCCCTTCTACATAGTTACATACTTTCTATATCTTATCTTATATCTTTTTGTCGTGTTTGTATTTTATATTACAATACAATGTGAATAGATTACCATACAAACACAGTAAAAAAGGTTTATTTTCTTACAATATTACGCTCACGATTTAAATCACAGCAATCAATTTTTTGACAACACTCCAATTGCACCCAAAAACTTTAATAGTTCTTTTATGTTTGACATAATAAAATGGCACGTCAGTTGTCAGTCAAGCACCACATAAGCACTTTTGCATTCGAACGGTTCTGAATTTTAACCCCTGAAGCCTCTGACATTTTGCAATGTACTGCTCTTAGGACTATCAGAACACAGATTCCGCAGAAAATATTTTTTTTACTAATATATTTGATTCCTTCTTTAAAAAAAATGTTCTTGAAAGCATATGAAAGATTCTTTCAGATTTTAATATACAAATCGATATAAGCAAATAAAAATATTAAATTAGCACCGTAGCTCAATTGGTAGAGCTCTTGCCATAGAAGCAAAGGGTCCTGGGTTCGAGTCCCAGCGGAGCCAATATCTTTTCTGATTTTTCTGTCTCCAGATTTTCGAATGAGTTTCGCTAATATTGTCTTCATTTAATTAAATTTAAATAATATTAAAATTTTAAAAGAAATCAGATAAAGACTCTATAAAAGATATTGCCATTTGATTGTTTCGGTGACGTATAAAAGTTTGTATGGAAGATGCTCCTAGGAACTAGCATAATTGATCCCTTCGGCACCGGTGCATGGTCTGGAAACACGCCAAACGCATGCCCAACATATTATGTACACGGTTGACATTTGTCACATGAGAACGGGTCCCTTCTTCGACTCGTTCTCGTGTTCAACAGCTCGGTTGTGGAATGACTTGTCGGTCCGTGTGTTTCCTCCTTCCCACAACGTCTCTTCAAGACCAATGTTCATTCCTTCCTCTCCTCAAAAAGACTCTCCACACAGCATCTCAGATAACATAGGGCCTAAGAGAAATTATTTTCCTTATGGCCTCCTGTGTGGAGTTGTGTAAAAAAAATATTTTTCGAAGTCTGAATGTCGTTTCATAGAATTATTTTTATTTTGTAGGGAGCATTTATGGTAATTTTTCAATGAAAACTGATTGCATGAATGAATGAATGAAAATATTATTTTTTTCCAACACTGTCTAAATCATATTTCTCACTTACATAAATACCAAATGAGCTAACTTAAATATAACTTTTAAGTCCAGGTGGGACATATACGCACCACCAAAAAACTCTATGGTTAGTTGTTGATCGTAAAGAATATCTCCAAAAATTGCCCAAAGGGTTGCTACATATTTGATTCTCGGTCTCTTTCAGCTTTTCAATAAGTTGTGAATATCTCACAAGCATAGTGGTCATGTTTTAATGCCCCAACAGATTATAATTTCGATATGCATTTTGTACAAAATTTAATTTTTATTATTTCTTTATCTGTTTAAAAATCATCTGTCGTGAATTAATTGTACAACCAAACATGTAAAAGCCCTCTGGGCGTTGAATAAATAAGTAAAAAAAAAAAAAAAAATCGTAAATTATTTTTCGCCGTGTTGCGAATCTCACCTGATTATAAACTACGCCCAAAGAATGGAATAGGGCAACACGGCATAATACCCCCAACAACATCCAATTTAATTTAATTTAACTAAACAAATTACGTAGCTCTGCTTTGACTTACATGCATTGTACTGTTCTAATACTATACGAGAATTTATCCATCTCGCATGATGGAGTATTTGATTTTGATTTTATTTCGTTTTTTACTATGTTATTGTTCTGATTGTTTTCTATTTTTTTTATTTTATTTTGTTTTTGAATTCGCTTTGATTTTTGTCTTTTTTTTAAATTTTGTTGCATTATTGAGATGTTCTTCGTAATAAATAAAAAAAATAACACGTAAAAGTCCAGCCGGGCAAGAAATTCAAAATAAATAAATAATAAAGTAAAATAAAATACGACTTAATATTTAAGTAAATAATAAATAAAATAAAACACGACTCATAAACTTTGTCATATTAATGAATTTAATAAAACAATAATTCCGAAAAAACCGTTATATGAGACGTGACTGTAAAACCTGCACAAAAATATTTATTCAAATAACTTAACAAAGCTTTTCCAGATTTTCGTATTGTAAAGCACGTCTAGTAGTGCGGAACGAAATTTTTTTTTTTCTAATTTTTATTTGGAATAGTTGTATTAAGTTGCCAATTGCCATCAATTACCTCAATTAAAAATATAAAAAATATCAGACAACGGTAAAAGCCCCCGCCAAGACATTGAACATTTACAAAAACGACAGTTTTGGGGCTATTTGCGCGGCCTACAAAACAGTACAGAATTTATTAAAATAGGTTTATTTGATTTAATGACGTATTTTAAATATAGTTAACTAGCTGTTGCAATCAAATATTTCATTATTGGCGCTGTGATAAAGGAGTAAAGTGCGGGACGAAGCGGGGGGCGGCACGTGACAATCTACGAAAAGCAGTGTTTTGTTTAAAGGATAATTGTCTCAAAGTGAAGGGTCGCGCGTCAATTATATTCACGAGTACTTGTTGATAAACGTTTTTTAAATGATTTAACATGACTTCTACAAGACAAACGTTAAAATGTCCGATATTTGGTGAAAGTGCAGATTTGAAAGAGAATATCCTACCTACTTATGAAAATGTGACGGAATTCTATAAATGAGTTCGACAAGACTTAAAAGTAAGGAATAACAATCAAAAGAACCTACGTTTTTGGAAATTGCCGAAATAATTGGAACAAAAATTGAAGAATTGTGGATAAAATCTCCTATTCCAATTGTCACACACAAACGAGTCTTAAAGTTACTAAAAAGTTATCACTCGAAAGTGTTATGAATTTGTAAGCTGTACTTGTTTGAGGAAAAAAGTGCCAAAAGAGGAACAAATGTTTTTAGAAGAGCAACGCACTAAAAGGGTAAAACTGTTTTAAAAGGATCAAAGAGGTTTAGAGTGATTCTGCAAGAGGAACATATTTCGATTATAAAAGAACCAGGTTCTATTTATATTGGGTATGTGGTTCCAACATCGGGGAGTGCAATAAATATTGAAAGAGCTTTCAACAGCTCTTTAACGACTGAAAAGATATCACTAGAGGGTTTAATGGTTGTTGGCTGTGATGGAACAAACACAAATGCAGGGAAAGTGAGATGCGTGATTCGTCTTTTGGAAAACAGACTATCTCGACCTTTGCAATGGATAATTTGTCTCTTACACGCCAATGTGTTACCATTGAGGCATTTGTTTACTTATTTGGATGGCCCTACTGCAGGACCTAAATCATTTGCAGGTCAAATTGGTAAAGCATTAGAGATATGCGAGACGCTGCCGTTGGACAACTTTGAGAAGATAGAAGGTGAACTACCTCCACAAATATCCACAGATCTCAGTACAGACCAGAAATATTTACAAGAAATTACTACTGCTGTCATAAACGGATCCTGCTCTCCTGATTTATTACAGAGAAGCCCAGGTAATCTATCCCATTTGGTTGACGAAAGCTAATCGTATACTACGTTTGAATATTTCTACGGAAAATCTACAACAAAATCTTGTGACTTTATCAAATCATACGCTCCTGACTGGTTTGCTATCAAAACATATTCATCCTGCAAAGATGGTTCAAATCATTTATGAAAGCTCATTAACAGCACTCAATATTTGTCCAACTAGTTGTTAGCGATAGTGAACCCTGTTATAATTCGAACAACTTACTTTGCTCATCCAGAAAACTTGTTGTTGAGTATGTTTCACATAAGCACATTAGAGAACTCGCTGCAAGACGCATTTTAAAGGCTCGTCAAGTTAATAAAAAATCTGTTTGGCGCATGTTTGAGGTGCCAAAAGTTGACTTAAATGCACGTTCTTACGTAGACATGATTGACTGGCAAGAAAATATATACAAACCCCCAATACTGATGAATATTTCCGATAAGCAGTTAAATTATCTTATAGAAAATGGAGAAGATACAGTGTTGGAGTTTATGAGACTGCCTTGCCACACCCAGGCTGTGGAAAGATTTGTAAAAGTTGTGACAAAAGCAGCTCTAAATGTATGCGACAAGACAAGACAAGAGGGATTCATAAAATCTAAATTAGCATCTCGAAAGCTCATACCAAGGTTTGAGAAGAAAATGGATTTTTGTCATAAAAAATGATGTCATTCATACCTACATAACTTTCTGAACCTGTGTGTACTTTTGAAATAAATGATTTTATTGGTTAAAATCTACTTTTATTATATCATTTATTCCATAAAATATTATATTTACTTATTATTTTGTTTATAGGGTGGATAATACAAAACGTCGATAAAAACTTAAAAAATTAAATTTCAAGCCTATGGCGGGGGCTCAAGCTGTTGACCTAAAACTTCCAAATTGAGGAGTGTTATTTACAATTATATAAAGCAACTTTTACCTGGTATTCCAATTCGAAATTCGAAAAAATAAAAATTTTCATACAAAAGTGTTCCACCCTAACGTCTAGATCATTACGAACCCCCCGTGTAAATATGGACTGGGTGTACCGAGAGTTCCGCCGCATTGTTCCGTGCTCAATTATTAAAACCCAGCGGAGGAGAGTGAAAATTTTATTTGCGTTTTAAACCATCCTGTTGTTATCATTGGGGTGTTTCCCTCATGGAAGTTTTTTCCCCGGCAGAATAATTTTCATCAGGGGCGCCGCGTGGGAGACCGAATCCGTACTTTAAATATTTAACACTCCCGGGACTGTGCAGTGATACGGTCGAGATGTCTTTTTTTGAATAAGGGGAGATAATTTGTATTATTATTTGCTAACTTTATTTCGTAAATGGAAATGATACCTACTTCCAAAGATTTTTACAGGGCAATTGGGAATATTAATCCTGCAGTAGAAGCGTTCCGTTATTTGAAAATATACGCTTGAATTTATTCGTTTTTTGTTGGCAATAAACATACATGATAAAGACTTGAAAGTGCATCGGAGTCATGCAAGGAAGGCATGGTATGACCAAGCAAATCAAATACTTGAGTCGGATAATATCGAGAGTCTTTTAAATTTTCTCAATCTTGTAGAAAGGTATGAATCCACAAATGTTGGTAATTATAACACGGGGCAAATAATAATCTTTAAATTCAAAACAAACGGCCCAACGCCAATATGAATGCTTGGCAATTACGCCTGTCTCGACACAGGTATATCCTCGCGAGACAGGCATAAAAAAACCCAATGTACATATACTTTTTTATCGACAAATAAATAAAATAAAAAAACCTTTTAGCAAACTGTCTAAATAAATACTAGCTGAAAAAAAATGTTAAGAAAAAAAAATTAACTATATTTTATTTCAACTAAATTTGTTGCATGACATAATATTGAATGCATTTGAAAAAAAAAGTATGTGGTTATGTGTACACTGTACACGCATTTTTTATATTGTATGCTGTATGTATGTTGGAATAATTGGTAATTATTTTTATTTTATTTTAGTTTATTAGGGGAACAAACACCTATTTCATGAAGGTAATTACATATTGCGTGGTTGCATAAACCAGCGAAATTTTCGCAAAAATTCATAGATTATGTAAAAAAAACATAGATTAAAACAATAAAGAAAACATAAACACAGATTAAAGTATGTAGGATAGATAAAATGAAATTAAATTGTCAACCTGTATAAAAATAATACATTTTCTTCACAGCATAAGACAATGTTCAAGGATAAACATGATTAGCCATTTACCAGCGCGCACTGGAGATGATTTTTAGTTGCAAATGTGTTCATTAAAGTGAATGTCTGCATTCATGGTAGTATTCCCGAAATTATTCAATGTACACAACTTACGATAATAGCCCCTCCCTAAACATTTCTTAATTAGGGAGGTGTTAATTAACATCAAAAAACAATTCAAAAATTTTATTACTTTCAAAGTACAGTATTTTCGCACGTTCGTAGTATTCTTGAATATGCATCTCATGTTTTACACAAAAATAACAAAAAGCGTTCAAAATAGATAGATTTTTATAGGTACCTTGACTTTCGCTCTATTCGAACTCATGTTAGTGATACATACTCTGCAAAGTTCTAGAATATACACACAACTTGCCGAAAAAATCGAAAAAATAAATTTAAAAAAAATTTAGAACACTTGTATCATTTACGATCAATGGAATAATCGGCAAAATTATCTTTTTTTTTAATAATTGTACGAATGTTTACTTAAAATTTATTGTGACGGCCGGCATAGTCCAGCGGTAAGGCTCTTGACTAGTACTCCGAAGGTCGCGGGATCGAATCCCGGGGTGGCATATAAATTTTATTTGATTAATTTGTGTTATTTCACAATTTATTTATTTAAAATCATATATAGTATATTTGCGGCACGTTCCAGAGTGGAAGATACTCTCAGAATCGCCCTGGTGTAAGACCACCATTCAGATTTGAAACGTTGCTTGAAATGGCTTTAGCCGTGTTTGGTGACCAGATATGAATAGCCAGGTACTTCGCCACCTTTCTCTTCCCTATCTCCTTCCCCTCCCCCTACCTTCAGCCTCACAACATACCCCGATTCGGGATGCCATAGTCCCACTGGCTACAGACGGGAGCAGTTGGGTCTCTTTGTGCGGTATTCATGTAAAAAAAAACTTTTCCAAAAAAAAAAATTTAATTATATATTTACCCTCAGTTATAAAATACATTTTTTTATATAAACTTATTTTAACAATATAATATTACATATCGTGCATTTTTTTGTTTTTGATAAATAAAAAAAAATATTTAAAAATACGTTTTAAAAATGTCATAATTAGTGAAATAATGATAAGTATGGTAAAGCTCCGCAATAAAACTTGTCTAAGCCTATAGTCAATTTTAAATCGTTATGCTTACCTCAAAGTCTGCGTAAATTTCCTTTTTATTGCCGTGGCTTATTTAGCACCTTTCCGAAACAAAATATTACGCGAATTTTTCCAATTTCCGAAAACTTGAGCTGAAACCCTTGCCTTAAAAATAAGCATCTCTTTCTTCAGACCTTTGAACAATAAGGAAGAGTATCCTCGTATATTAGAGTAATACTATATCATAGCACAAATTACTGCATCCTGAAAATTTCATTTTTTATCCTGCTTACAAAGCCTTTCTTGTGTAAAAATCCAAATTTCCTTGGGTTTAGGGAGCTTTCGGCAATTTATTCCTACAACGGAAGTGGCTGAATAAGGTTTGCCTTTTTTCGGGCTTTATATTGTTTAAATCGCATTTTATATAAGACTAGATACCGTTTAAGATTGTAGGATGAAAATGGACCTTTATGAGAAAAAAATACATAATAGAAAAGCTTTTAACTAAAGATGTACAAGCGTAATGCTTCAAGAAATATGGCAGGGCTCGTAAATATGAAAGCCTCCTTTATCCCCATAAATTTTTGAAGACCGTCTTATCAATATTTGGTGGAACAGAATTTAAAGGCATATTTATTTAATTATCAAAATTACAAGTTTTACATGGGAATAATAAAAGTTAGCATATCTACGAAGTTAATATCATAAGTACATGAATAATATTATTTTAATTAAAACATAAAGCAATGATGAATTAATAAATAAGAGTTTTTTGTTTATTTTAATTCTATTACAATTGGTAATGTGCCGTGCCTGTCTCACTAGGAACTCCTGTGTTGAGAGCAGACGCAGTTCAAAACATAAGCAGTTTATAACATTCACTGAATTAACAACGTAATATTATTATTTAATAATTATTGTATTAATTTTTAATTAATTTATATTATATTTCCAATTTTGGAGGCGGGTATGAGTACCGCCACCCCGGGAACCGATTATTGGACAACCAACACTCCTGCCGCAGGTTACCCCAAGTGGTTCGCTACGTTCGGTGACTTAGAAGGGGTACCCGGGTTCATGGGATGAGATTTGTCTCGGTCTTGGTGACGGATACGTTTGCCCAACCACTGCGAGGCGGGCTGGATTGGAGAAGACTGATTGAGGGAGGCCTTTTGACCTCTCCTGCGCGATTCTCGCGACCCTTAGCCTTGCACCGCAGTGTGAGGATAGATTCGTACGTCCGTCACTCCTGGCCACACAGACCCCCAGATTCCTACGCACCCCTCATACCTTTTTCCTTACCATATCTTCTTCTCCTTCCTTTCCTTTAAAAACCCTCCACACAGTATCCTCAAATATGACAAAAGCTCCTAGGGAAATTATTTTCCTCGGTGCCTCCTGTGTGGAGCTAATGTGAAAATATATACCTCATTTGAGGTGAGGTGTTACAAAATAACGAAATATTTTGCTAGAGAATTGTTTTTTTCCTTCAGCTTGATTTTCTTGGTTCAGAGGTGTTGGTTTTCTGATAAATACCGTGGTGGCGGTACCCATACCCGCTTCCCGCGTCTGTTATTTTTGTAATACGAAAAATGGATATAAAAAGGCCTACCCCCCCCCTCAACCCCCTTCTACCCCCTCCCCCCCTTACATAACATATAACAATAATTTAAAATAAAATATATTTTAAAATTATTTTTTTTGGAGCCTTCACAACACTTCACGCCTCACCACCTCATACATTTGTCCCAAACTATGCGTGACATGACATGTAGTTTAATACATCAACCACCTTACACCTCACCTCATATTTGTCCCATACGTGACAACGTGACATGACATGTAGTCCAATGCACCAACCACCTCACACCTCACCTCATATTTGTCCCGTACATGACATGAATGTAATCCAACAAAACAAACCACCTCACACCTCATATTTGTTCCTCCTTCATATTTGTCCCCCCTTCATATTTGTAGTAATGCAAAGAAAAAGAGTTGGTACAAATACATATTGTGAGGTGGGGGGACATTTTACGTGTTTGTATGGGACATTTGAGGTGCCTCTTGTATGAGGTACTCAACACTACAGGTACCGTTGTATCCAAGTCACCAATCGTAGCAAACCTCATAAGGGTGATCGCCGTCAGTGGAGTTGGTTACCCAATAAATAGTTCCTGGGGCAGCTGTAACCATATTCGTCTCCCAAATTAATTGATGTATTGGAGAAAAAAAACGTTGTTTTACAAGTTGTTTTTTTAAAACGAAAGCGTAAAGCCTTTTAAGGCACTGCTAACGCTGTTAACGATTTGTATACAAAAAATAATACACTTAAATTATTATTGAAATTTTTAAACAAACACAAATCATTCATAATTTGCCCACACGAAAAAATGAAGCAGGCCACATAAATTGGATAATTTAATTCGTCTGCGTATTTTTCCAGCTTTGTAGAAATTTACAGAAATAACGTAATAAAAATAACGCTCTCCTTTTATATTAATTAATCACACACAGATTTCCGAGCGGCCAAGTTGAAATAACTTCTGACCCGTAAACAGCGCGATGATGTATGTATTTGTCAAAGTCATTAGAATTTTTAATTTAAACGCTAGAAGGTATACGGGTATTGGGTAGGTATGCGGGGTCGCCTGTATTTTTACGACGTGGCTGTACCTACGTTACTTTAACGTCGGAAACAGACAGTTATGCGGCCCTAAAACGTACACAGTCTAATTTCACGTGTTTTTTGTTGTTGTTTATTTCGTATTATGCTTTATGTTTTATTTATTTCGTAAGGTTACGAGTTACGACCTGCGTTGTCATATAGTGATGATAAACTTAAGCATTTTAAGTACTTACGAGAGTGATTCGTGTTATTTTCAGTATGTTGTAAAAAAACGTATCTTACTTTGGCCCTAAAAAGAGTAACGGCATGTTTATATTAGTGTTTCTCTCATGCATTAAATAAACAAAAGTTCCTGTAGATGGTTCTAAAACCCAACAAAACAATTCAAAGGATGGGAACTGAGCAAAGTAGTTAGATTATTCACAGAACGAGCAGCTGTGAGTGGACAACATCAACTCGTCGAAAATGTGCAAAAAATGAAGTAACACCAACTCGTCTACGTTGTTGATGTTCTGCCTTAGTGGAAAAAAGGATCTAATGGTTTTGAACAAATAGACATTATTACGAGCCAAATATCGTACGACAACAATGCGGATCCTCTTTAAATTGATTGGGCTACTGTCACTTAAAACATGTGAAAAATAGGTAATAGCAAAAATGAGGTTTAAGTTTTATCTGTAACTATGTAAACCATATTAATCTTCCGTATTACGCAGTGGTCCAATCATTAATTCAGTATGGAATCATTGGATGGGGATGTGCAAATAAAAAAATCCTGTAAAAGTGGTTAAAAAACTAGTTATTAAAGTAATTTTGAAAAACATCCAATAATCAATTTGGTAGGCGGGTATGGGTACCGCCGCCCTGGGAACCATTTATTGGATGACCAACACCTCTGCCACAGGTCACCCCAAGTGGTTCGCTACGTTTGGTGACTTAGCAGGGGTGCCCGGGTTCTTGGGGTAATGTTTGTCCAGGTCTTGATGGCGGGTGCGTCGGCCAACCTTCTGCGTGGCGGGCCGGATTGGGAGATGCTGGTTGACGGAGACCCTTTACAACCGGTTACCGCTGTCCGGGCTGCTCGGTAGTACAGGGGCCCGACCCTCAGGCTCACGACTGAGGGTGGGCTGCCCCATCAACGAGTGCAAAAACCCCGCCACTGCTGTTGTGCCGGTTCGTGACCGGAGGGGACCCAGCAGTAGCGTTTGGGGCGCATTGGGCGACCTCTCCAGCCGGACTCTCCCTGCCCATCGCCTTGCACCGCAGTGGGTGGGTTGGATACATACGTCTGTCACTCCTGGAAACTCTGAACCCCAGCATCCTACCCACCCCTTATACCTTTTCCCTCCCAGACCTTCCTTCCTCTCATATCAAAAAAACAAAAAACCAACAATTAAAATCATGAACTTGAAACCTACAATAATTAACGTCATTACAGCGGCGAGACGTAGGCGTCCCCGATGCGGGCCAAAACTGTTGGTGAATTACACCAACATTCGCGGCCTGCACACCAATTTAAACTCTGTCCACCACCACCTTTTTTCTCAACGCCCAAACCTACTTTTCCTGTCTGAAACTCAGATAGCTGAGCCTGTAGACACCTCCTATCTGGACTGCCCGGGCTTCACCCTCGCAGGTAAGTTCAGACCTAAAGGAGGTATCTGTCTCTATAGTCGAGCTGACGTCAACTGTGTGCGACTGTTGAATCTGGAAAACTCCAGATTCGACGTAATGTGGGTACGCGTCAATCTTGCCAGTACGGTAAGATTCTACGCGTGTTTATACCGCTCACCGAACCTGAGCGAATCAGACACGTCCGAGCTCTTCAAACACTTAAGCGACACTATTGATGACCTCTTGCCCCGCTACCCTACTGCAGAGTTTGTGGTCCTGGGGGACTTCAATGTTCATAACGAACTTTGGTTGAAGTTCTCAGGATCAACAGACTCGGCTGGACGCCAAGCGGAATCCTTTGCCCTTTGCTAGGGATTGGAGCAAATGGTTCAGGAGCCTACAAGGGTTCCTGTTGTCCAGACTCACCGTTCCAATCTGTTAGACCTATTTTTAACTACTGTGCCACAAGGTTACAGGATTGAAGTCACAGCGCCTTTAGGATCGTCCGACCACTGCCTGGTGACGACATCAATCCCTGTAAACTTCAGACCACCAAACGAGAGGCTGAAGAGAAAAGTGTGGCACTATAGGTCAGCAGATTGGTTTGGTCTGCGGGCACATTTTAATGCTTTTCCGTGGTCAGCTGTCTGTTTTCGGACTTCGGATCCCTCAAGATGTGCCCAGGAAATTGGTGAAGTCATCACATCCGCGATGGATGGCTTCATCCAATCTACTATTAAGGAAACTGGTGTAGGCTCAAAGCCGTGGTTCAGTCGACAATGCGCTGAAGCAGTGCGATGAAAAAACGCGGCTTACCGAGCCTACAACACATCTAGAACATCCGAGGACAGAACAGCTTACAACAAAATGGCAAAGGAAACCATGAGAATCATAAATAGGTCAAAATTTGAGCACGACCAGCAGATCAGCAGAAAGCTGACTGCATGCCCGCATGGCAGCAGGCAATTCTGGTCGCTTGCGGGCTCAATAGGTCGCAATTTCTGCAAATCCAGTCTGCCACCTCTTGCCAGATCTGACGGCTCACTAGCAAACACCGCCACCAAAAAGGCTAACTTACTAGGTAAAATGTTTACGGATAACTCAACCCTCGATGACCAAGGTGCTATCCCGACGTCGGTTCCTCACTGCGGTTTTCATATGAAAAAGCTGAGGATCCGGCATCGGGAAGTACTCCATGTTTTACGAGGGCTTGATGTTAATAAAGCTAGTGGGCCCGACGGAATACCTGCCCTGGTACTGCAGAGGTGCGCTGCAGAATTAGCTCCAATTTTGACGAAGCTTTTTAAAATGTCCCTGAAGACTGGCTCTGTGCCCTCTGGTTGGAAAAAAGCGGTTATCCATCCTATTCCAAAGAAGGGTGACCGCTCCAACCCGGCTAACTACCGCCCCATAGCGATCACATCAGTTCTGTCTAAGGTGATGGAACGTGTGATCTACGACAAACTGCTCACATACCTCGAGAAGAACAAAATTATTAACAACCGTCAATACGGATTCCGTCGGAATCGCTCGTGCGGTGATCTTCTCGCGTCTGTGACGCATGTTTGGGGGCGATGCCTGGAACGTTTCGGTGAGACCCAAACGGTTGCACTGGACATCTCCAAGGCCTTTGACCGGGTTTGGCACCGAGGACTTGTCAACAAACTGCATTCTTACGGACTTCCCGCATCTTTGTGTACGTGGATTGCCGACTTCTTGAGGGGGAGGTCGATTCAGACGGTAGTCGATGGTTTCACCTCTTCCTCACACTTGATAAATGCTGGCGTCCCGCAGGGATCGGTTCTGTCTCCAACTTTGTTTTTGTTGCACATCAACGACCTTTTGTCATGTGCACCAATTCACTGTTATGCGGATGACAGTACAGTTCATGATAGCTTTTTGTTTGACAAGCCCCCAAAGGGCTCACAAACTCCAACAGCTCGTAGGGCTTTGAAGCAAAGAATGGACGGCTACCTCTGTTTTCTCTGGGGTAAAAATAATCTCGTTGAATTTAATGTTTCAAAGACCCAATCTTGTCTGATTACGTCCAAAAGGGATCGAAATGAAAATCTAGTCTCTTTCAACGGAAGCAATCTTCCGAACAGGCCCTCCATTGATATGCTTGGTGTAACCCTAAGTGACCAGCTCAGGTATGGGGGCTCCATCGAAGCCAGAGTAAAGCTAGCCTCCCAAAAACTGGGCGTACTGTACAGGGCCCGCAGATACTTTAATAGTACACAACTGCTAACCTTGTACAAATCACAAGTACGCCCCACGGTTGAATTTGGCAGCCATCTCTGGTCTGGAGCTCCAAAATACCTGAAAAATACCCTCGACTCTGTGCAGAAACGGGCGGTCCGTTTGATAGATTCTCCCATCTTAACAGACGGATTGCAATCTTTAGAGCACAGGCGTCGGGTAGGAATGCTATCCTTGTTCTACCGGTATTACAATGGAAGATGCTCCAAGAAACTAGCATCATTGATCCCTTCGGCACCGGTGCATAGTCGGGAAACACGCCTAACGCGTGCCCAACATTTGTACACGGTTGACATTTGTCACATGAGAACGGGTCGTTTCTTTGACTCGTTCTTGTGTTCAACAGCTCGGCTGTGGAATGATTTGCCGGCCTCTGTGTTTCCTCCTTCCTACAACATGGGTCTCTTCAAGACCAATGTTCATTCCTTCCTCTCCTCAAAACGACCCTCCACACAGCATCCCAGATGACATAGGCCCTGAGCGAAATTATTTTCCTCAGGGCCTTCTGTGTGGAGTTAATGTAAAAAAAAAAAAAAAAACAAAAAAAATCTCTTCGGCAACATCATTAAAAATTTTCGAACAACCAAAAATTGAAGACCTGTAGAAAAAAGAATCAATATTATTAAATATTTAAAGATATCATCGATAAATATATCATCCAAATTCCTGTATTTTCAACACAACAAATGCACAATAATTATATTTACAACGGCATAAAATATTTTAATAGTCTTAGATTTGGTGTCATTCAAGAAAAAGGTCAAATAAATCTTTTAAAAAAAATTTACAACCATAACATCACCAAACAAAATGCTATAAATTCATTTCATGCCATATTAAAATTTTAACATCTAGTACATCAGTAATTTGAAATAACTCCTACGACAAGCTCAAGAGCTAGCTCTCTAAATTGGCATAGAAATCCCTTAAAACATGTATTTCACTATTTTGTTATTGCCGTAAAAGTATGTTTAACCCTCTAACAATGTTATAATTTAAACAATAAAAAATAATCTTTTATTAAGTTATTCAAAAACAATCAATACTTATTGTTGTTGGTAAAGAATAAATTAACAACCTAGTCACATTAACGGTCACATAAAATTATGAACAAATTGTATAGGATCAACGATGAAATAAATTCACATATTTTTAGCAGTAAAGTGAGTAAATCGTTTTACGGTAATTACTTTCTATAAACATTTAATATAACTTTATAGGCTGATATTAACAAGTTAATATAAAGTTTACGTCGGTTCGACGAAGCAGTATAATTTTATTATTAAACATAACATGAATTCCAAAACAGCAATATTATCAAACCCCATTCCTAAAATGTAATGTTTTTACCACAATAACAAGCAAAGTTTCCATTTCAAAGATTCCTAACCTACTAATAAATTCGTCCGATTACCAAAACCAACAACTTTCAAAAACCACTTAACTTGGAAAGATCAATAAAGTACCCAGGCAGACGTTAGGGAATCCAGAACCCATGTCGTATAGCAACAGTGTCACCGCTAAGTGATTCATGGCCGTGCCAAAAAAAAGTATTGTTTGGTTAAAGTAATTTATCTTCTTTTATTAAAAGAGGCATTAGCAGTAGGCAATCAAAATCTTTATGGAAAATATACGTACGAGTATTTAACAAAATAAATCGAAAAGTATCACGGTAACGCCTGCGTGGTTGAATTTTAGGACCCAGCTTCGAGTGCATGTCTGACGCCACGCCATACGCGCCGCGCCACAAATAACTTGTGCATACGTGGAATTTCACACAGGGCTGCTGTTATAATTCGGTTTCGAATTCGAGAAATCGTCACAAGATGTCGCTACTTTCGTCAGCAGGTCCTCCCTAGGTATAACTGCTACGAATTTGTGAATATGTGGTGTCTCTCCGGATATGGAAAGATTGACGGTAATACATGTTGTATCAAGCGGTTATATATTACATATGACGTCATTGCTCTGTCTCGGTCACTTTGTCTCGGTGATTAGCTAAACTGGATGATAGTGAATCCGAGGAACGGGCTATTTTTGGAAACAGTTCCTATTGGATTTATAAAATGGACACCAACACTAACTGGGCGAAGCCGAACCAAAAGCCGCCCGCAGAACCTAACAGTGAACACATTTGAAGCGGGTTTTTAACAGCTAGTTTAATATTAATATATCCTACTTTTAACCCCTCAGGCGAATCTGTTCGGTTTTCGGAACAACTCAACTCATAAATCGTAGTCTCCCTTATTATCTTCCGTGGTTAGAAATATGATCTAAGCGATGTAAGAGAAAACATTTAATTAATATTAATATTTATTAAAAAAACACTCCAACAAACACCAAATATCACTAATAGACTGATTAGACAAGCGTACAAAGAAAACATAAAAACTCTGACGATAAACACTACCTTTGGAAAAAGACACCATAAATACAATGCTATAAAAGCATTCAACAGTCTATCACTTGAAACAAAAATTGAGGAAAACAAAAATAATTTCAGAAACAAAATAAAAAATGGATTAAAGAACAAAAAAGACAATTTTACCAAAATTTTACGCAACACACAAAACCAATATAAAACACGTAACACTCACAAACACACAACACATAATATACGCCGATTTTCATTTAATTATTATTATTTTTTAGTTTGTTAATTTAATATAATTTTAATTTTTGATCTCTATTTTTAGTTTAAATTTACCTTTAATTTAAAACATTGTATATTTCTTTTTTTTCAAACTGTATTATGTATAAATTATTATATTATAAAGTGGGGGCCTCAGCACGGGTAAACAACCCAGTGAGGCCAACATTACTGGATTTTACTATGAAATTTTGTAAAATAATGTAAAATATATATATATATATATATGCATACCTATAATTAAATTTAGTCGCGGTAAGTTATTTACGTTTTCTTGATATTTGTAAGGAGTTCCCTATTATGTTAGGTTCCACGTTTTATGAACCACAAGTAATTGCTAACGTTTTACTGAAGATCCACGCAAACCGTTAAGTTTTATCGTGCAACCTTCCATTTTCTCAGAATATGGAGATTATTTGTTTTCAAAGCAATATTAAAAGTTTAATGTGATACATTTAAAGGGTTAGGGCAAACAATACGATTCAACAAGTTAGAACATGACTTTGGAGGCATTTAGGAGGTAAGTTCTCGGCTTAAAACAACTTAAAAGTTCTAAGACAAGAAACCATCGGCGTTCGATATAAACGTGAGAAACGCTTACTCAAAGTTTTGCTTGAAATTTGAGCTGAACTCAACTTCTGTGTAAACTTCTCAAGAACATTAAGCCCAGTATTTATTAATTTTCACCAGCAATCTCCTGCTGGGAAGAGGTTCTATTAAGATAACGTGAAGGAAATACCGGATGTGTTAAACCAAAAATACATATTATATTGAGTTCGGGGTGGATTACTTACTTATGTTTATTGAGAAACGAATATTGCGTTTTGTGCGAGTTTAAAAATATGATTTTTTTTCTTACAAGGATCCATAAAAACATTTTTTAACACCCTTTTCAACTTAATTACTCTGGTAATTCTAATGAGAATCAGTAAAAATGTGTAATGTTTAACGATGGATTTAATAATAAACTTATAACTTGTTGCACAAGAGTGCTACCAGCTTCAAATTATCCGAAACCATTGGGAGTTTGGCATTTCAAGCTCAAGGGATTGATTCACGACTTAGACGAGCTCAAGCAAAACTTCGATTCAGAATAATGGTCGATACTGATATTGACAATACTGATAATATTTACCAATTTTTCTTACTCTGAGATCTTTAAACATGTTTTCCGGTGAAGATGTTTTAACTTTAAACAATAATTATTAATTTGTTCATGTAAAACAGTTTTGTGATGTGACATATTAATTTAAAATAAAACCATAACTTAGTAAACACCACTTATATATATTATGTTACCGGAAATGTATAAAATCTAGGAATTGTATACAACTCTAGTCTACAAATGTATACAAATCTAGTAAATGTATAAAATATTGTTTTAAAAATTATTTAATTCATACATATCCTGGGAAATGTATACATTTCCTAAGAATTGTATATAATTCCCATATCGTATTAGGAAATGTATAAAAAGAGTGGTTATGGTATTTATTTTTGCAGGGTAAGCTAGAATGGCACTTGGAAGCACATAATAGTTTATTTTTATAGCACAGACATCTTGCTGTAATACAGTTCTTCTTGCAAAGGCGCTTTTTAAATCCTTGGCCTGTTCCAGTGGATTGTAGGTTAGGTTAGGTTAGGTTTGCCTCACTATCCCCGCGTACCCATTGATATCTTAAATGTTTTACATTTCCGATTGCTATTTAGGAAATGTATAGATTTCCTAGGAAATGTGTCTAATATAATTTATTTCACACATTTCGGGCGATTTAGGAACTACATACATTTCATAGGTATTGAATACAATGACGGATTACATACATTTCCGTTAACATATACATTATCAATTGTTTGAAATATTGTAAACATCTTATTGATTGTTAATCTTATCTTTTGCACGTAAAAAACAACCATATCCTAAAAGAATCCAGTTTGCTTGCAATAAATAGGAAAGAAAATTATCTACTTCTAAATAAATCTCCGAACTGTAAAAAGCTTTTAATATCTAACTGATTTGATAAGAAAGAGAAACAAATTTCTTGAAACAAAACCTTAGAATAACTCTTTAACACCCAACAACTTTTTTTTTCATTTAAATCTTCCCACTTGTATTGATTTTCCGTATTTGCATATTTATTAGGGAGCGTTTCGTCAAAAAGAGAATTCCATTTCCCAACTTAATCAAATCTGCGGAATTTAATTTGATCGCAAGATGACGCTTCATAAGTCTTGACAGCTTTGGAATTCCAATAGCGTTGATTCGATTTCCCATTGACTTTGTGTACTTAATGGAAATTTATGCAAAATTTAAAGGCAGACGTATGCAAAACTGAATGTCTTCCATATTCGTAATCCTCGATACGGCATTGCAAATCCCTTCAACGCATAAGGAGAATTTCCTCAATTCCACTCACTATCCGTTGAGAGTTTTCTCTCATGTTTCCTTTTAAGGTAGTATTACCCGTAATTATAAATTAACATTTATAATAAGTTGAGTACTCGGCTGATCTTTAGAGTTCTCTGCGGGTTGTTTTAGTTAGCCTACAAACAGGATTTCTGAATTAAGAGCTTTCGGATTTTATTACGTTTGCATTTAAAACTCGTTGAGTCCTATCCATGATCCTGGTATGAATACAAAGAGGGTTTGTGAACAATATTTAAATAACTAATTTAAAGCGAAATAAATTAAGACATTCCACTAAACCTAAAGGCAATTTCCTACACGAAATATACATTACTGTGTAATGTACGAGTATGTGTTCCAAATTCACCTTAATTTGTCCAAATCCCATCACTAGAAAACCATAAATGCTTATTGAACTATTTTTTTTTTATAAATTGTATTTTCACTTATGTAGCTACTGACTGTCAAATATTTCTAATATTTTAGTATTATAATGAGAATTAGTGAAACTATACTGCTTTTGAGTAATTAGAGTGTACCTTTATTATTTTTAAGCATTAATAAATAAACTATCTTCCCAGTAGTACCCGAGAATATTTCTATACTAACTGGTTAATTACATTAGTTGAAGAAAATGATATCGTTCATATTATCAATTTATATCAATGTTTTCAATTTTATTTTAAACAAAAAAACGAGTGTGCTTTAGACCACACGACTGAAGTAAAACTTCACTAACTTATATCTCCCTCTCAACTTCCGTTCGCCTCGCCCGATCACACTTTTCGTAACGCTCTCGAAACGCATTCACCAGCTCACTCCCCAAGTCAAGCGTGCGTAAAGGTCCGACCGTTCGCCTCGCCCGATCACACTTTTCGTAACGCTCTCGTCATGCATTCACCAGCTTACTCCCCAAGTTAAGCGTGCGTAAAGGCCCGACCGTTCGCCTCGCCCGATCAAACTTTTCGTAACGCTCTCGTCACGCATTCACCAGTTTACTCCCCAAAGTAAGCGTGCGTAAAGAAGTGTTACTTCGAAAAGATCTTATAGAAACATGAACAATGTATATTTTTACGCTTAGAGCTTATTTTATTTGCGTCGATTCTATTCGATCAATTGCTTCTTAGAAGCAATTTAAATACCAAAGTAATAGAGAGAATGACATTTACAGAACAATTTGAGCAAAAATAATAATAACAATTTTTGTTTAAAAAATGTTATGAGAACAAACTGTATACTTCAGTGCCTACATAAATAAAATGCCAAATAAAACACTAATATGTTCTGATTGTCAGAAAGTTATTACAATTATTATGGACCTGTTATACTTATAATTCAGCCGCACAAAGAGGCACGGAAAGGGTCTTGCTGTATACTGGTATGTAATAATATAAGGCATACGTGGCGGGACTGGAAAACTAATAAGGGAATGATGAGGAAGACAAAGGTGGCCGAAATTTGCGTCACAGTTGCCAAACTCATGTGGAACAATTCCGGTCATGTGGCACGACTAACGGATGACAGGTGGAACTCAATCATCCCAAGAAGATAATCAGTGCTTGCTTGTAAATGATAACTGTTAGTCACCTGAAGAAATCTACCTTCTTCTAGATGTTGAAATAAAATCCTTTACATGGTCTTCAATCTCAACACTGCAGACAGTCTGGGGATGTATCGATAACCAAAATATTTTTCCAAACCGGCGTGGTTTAGCGGTAAGGATCTTGACTCGCAATCCGAAGGTCGCGGGATCGAATCCCGGCGTGGACATATAAATTTGATTCGATTATTTTGTGTTATTTCACAATTAATTCATTTAAAATTATGGATAGTATATTTGCGGTACGTTCCAAAGTGGAATATACTCTCAGTACATCCCTGGTGAAAGACCATCGTCAGAATTGAAACGTTGCTTGAAATGGTTTTAGCCGTGTTTGGTGACCAGATCTGAATAGCCAGGTACTTCGCCACTTTCCTCTTGCCCATCTCCTTCCCCTTCTTACTACCTTCAGCCACAAAACATACCCCGATTGGAGATGCCATAGACTCACTGGCTTCAGACGGGAGCAGCTGAGACTCTTGTGAGGTATTCACATAAAAAATTGGATAAACTTGGCTGTCAATGTAAATTTATTGATGTTCCAAGCTCGACCGACGCTGCTTAATGTATTGATAAATTAATAGATGAGGGGGAAAAAACTCTATGATGACAAGACACATGCATTTTATCAATTGCGTAAACAAGTAGACATAAAGAAACGATATTTTGGATATAAGCGAAAACCTTCATTGAACAAACTCTATTTTGGTCAATGTCAACTGTCAGACGTTTCAGACTAATAACCAATATTGTCAATAAAGATTTTTATGTCTGTCGATTTCGGCTTTCATGTCAGGCTCCTTGTACAACTAAGTTGAAGGGCATCATAACAGTAACTTGGCGCCTATTCAAATAAATAACATTCCCCTTTAATTATCAATTAATTGACCTTGTATTTGTTGACGTACTCTCACTCTTTTTTTGGTGAGTTAGTTTATATTACATGAATATAAACTAATAAGCAAAATGTAACATTTCATTTGATAAATTGAAATATTTTAAACATTTATTTTTAAATACATTCATTTTTTCTTCATTTTTCATACTTTCAGTCCTCATACATCTTAGTCCTCTGTACATTAGGCAGTTCTGTGATTTTGATTTCTTCATTTGTGGCAATCGAACTCTGTTTATATTTCTTGTTTCGTAATTATGAACGTCTCTATTAAAAACAATTTCATCCTTAAAGTATTTTGGCATTTGGTTTTTCATAATTTTATGCACAAAAATTAACACATTAAATAGTAGTCTCTTTTTATTGGAATCCAATTTAGCTCCTCTCTCATTTGATTAATCCTTGCGTATTTGCCTTTCCCCAGTATACATCTCATAGCTTTATTTTGTATAACTTCTAGTTTGTTCAAATTTCTTTCATTAGCCAAATATAACATCGTAGAGCAGTAGTCCAAATGTGGAGCAACGATAGTTTTATAAATTTATTTTACGTCTTAGTCTTCTAAGTAGTGCTTCTATTTAATTTACGTCTTAGTCTTCTAAGATTATTTATCTTTTTTGATACCTTTTTTAGCACATATTCAAAGTTTGCTGTGAAAGTCAGTTTTGAGTAGAGTATTACACCCAGGTATTTGATTTCATTTACTTTTCCAATTTTTTCACCATTAATTATTGTCAAATTTAACCCTGTGTTACTCTGAGATAAAGGTATTCCAAATACCCTGAAATATAAAGCATCCAACTTGTTCGATCAGCAATTTTAATACAAATGTATTTATAGATCCAAGGATTACTGTTTTGACAGAAAAGCGATAATGTAGGAACATATAATTTTTCCTTTTGTTGTTTATGGCCAGTCAAGTTCTGTTGTGTATTACAGAATGATTTATTTCACGTTGAGTCTAGGATACTTATCAATGGATATAAATCAAGAACGCCTTGAAATTATAGAGCCTATATTATGTTCTCAGAGAGTGATTCAACTACAAAATAATTTAGTACTGTATCCCCTCATGCAATTTTTGGCATATCATGGCAAGTTTGCAAAATCACTTGGGCGATCGCTTGCCATAATGTGGCAAATTTATTTAACTTTCGGAAAACATTTTTTCCTTCCCGCGATCCGTAGTATGCGTTAGTAAAAAGCTGATATAATAATTTCCCATTTTATTTTCCATTGAATGTCTCAAATTGACTTCTTGTAGCCGATTCCATACGCGTCAAAAATCTTAAATCGATAAGTACCCATCTTCATAATTATTCATGAAAATCTTTTTTTTAATAAAGGAAAAGAGAAACCGTTTCATTTTCAGTGTAAAATCACGAGCTCTTGTAAGGAGGTTTTCCGTTTTGAAGATAATACCAACATTATACGATGGTATTGAGGGAGCGGGCCAGATCGGTAGAGATGGGACGAGAGAAATGAAAGGCGTCAGTCGATGTATGAGTCAGTCTTTATTGTTGCGCTACGTAGCGGAGGTCGATGCGGAGCGGAGTGACAGTGGTGCCGGTAGTAATGATGCTGCGTGATGATGAGTAGTAAAGATGAAGGTCAGTAGACTACGGTGGTGAAGATCACTGGTCTTCAGGGAGCCGGCGTGTTGCACTACACCATGGCGGCGTAGAAGTGACCTTGGTCCAGGCGATTGACCGTCGTCGCGTTGATGAGGTATGGCGGCTGTGTGTCCAGTGGGCCGGAGCACACACGTGACGCAGGAAGGAACCTTGAGAGGCGGTGAGGATGCTGTTGCTGCTCGTTGCAGGATGCTGGTTGCTGCTCGTTGCAGGATGCTGGCTCGTTGCCGGTTGCTGGTTGCTGCTCGTTGCAGGATGCTGGTTGCTGCTCGTCGCAGGATCCTTGTTGCTGCTCGTTGCAGGATGCTGGCTGCTGCTCGTTGCAGAATACTGGCTCGTTGCCGGTTGTGTTGCTGGCTTGTTGCCGGTTGCTTGTTGCTAGGTTGCTGGCGCGTTGCCTGACATCTCATGTTGAGATGGTAGTTTGAGAAGTTCCTCGAAGGTGCTGGAAATGTTCCTGGTGTCACACTGGATAAATGTTGTTCACTACTGACTGCGCGGGCCCGTGCCTGGCGCAGGCTCGTACTTTGTCGCGGCACTGCTCGGTGTGTGTAACTCGACCGGATGAATGGAGGGACTGACTGACTGAGCGAGCGAGCGCTGGCTTATATACTCGTGGCGAATAATTGGTCTCACGATAGGTAATGCCGTGAACCACGCAAAGGTGAGATATCGCTCGAACTTTCTGCGGGCATTTGTACGGTACAGCCAGACGTTCTAGGCCTTTCGCGTAGGTGGCGGAATTATTATTCTACTACCTTACGGTACTACGCTGAAGGTAGGTATGCCGTAGTTTCCAGCGTATTCCGTGGAGGTCAGTGGCGCAGCGGTAGATTTCGCAGAGCGGCTTAAGTGGCTGCTACAGTATCAAGAGAAAGGTACTAACCTATACGTTTAAGCAATAACTTAATTACAATCATCTAGGGGAGAAAAATAGTTCAAGTGAATACATTTTTGGTAGTTAATATGACATTCTCAATTTCTTAGGGAGTGTTCCTATCATTTTCCTTATCATACCCACACCTAATCCCCATACCTATATATGTGAAATCACAAGGTCAGTGCATTGACAATCTTCAACACGGCAGCAGTGTTCTATGCTCAATGTCTTGACTGCGAATGATAAAATGACGAGTTAGGTGCAAAACTTTCAAAATTACAATTGGTGATGAAAATTGTAATCGATGTAAAGTGGAAAGAGTTATTGGACAAGAGACATCATTATCCCATCATCAGTGAGTTTTTCCGCTTCCTTTATCTATCTTTCAGAAAGTTCCTACACAGTTCAAACAGTAAATTCTTGGTAAGTAATATGACATCCATAGTTCAAGTGAGTACATTCTTCATAGGCAATACAACATTCGCAGTTCAAGTGAGTAAATTCTTGGTAAGTATTTGACTTATAGGCAGGTACCTACATATTATGATACATCAGGATCAGGGATCTTGTAACAGAATCCCTAATCAGGGTATGGTCTCTGAAGCACTAACCGGACACGCCCCCCTTAGGCAGATCGCATAATTAAGATCAGGACATCTAAGGGGGTGAATAAATTTCCTAGAATTTCGGGATTTGGTAACCCGCACGACCAACGAACAATGATAAGACAAATATCTTCTCAGATTTATTGGAGAGTAGGTATTTGGTCAGGGCGCTAATTAAAGATTGTTAATTTTATTTTTTTTCTTTTAAATTGAAACTAATGTAAATGTTAAAAAAATATTCTAATGATTTCTTTAGAATATTTTTTCATGTGTTTTAAATCTGCTATTGCAAGATATACCCATTTATACAAAAATATGTCATTTCACTTCAAACAGAACACGTAAGTGCTATCATATCGTTAAGCTGTAATTTTGTCGAAATAATAGAGAAAGATTAATTATTTTTATGTTGATTTTGATAAGAATATTTGCAAAAAAGAAGTGATGCAACTTTTAAACGTGTCGGCACCTACGCGCTCTGAACTTGTTTTTTTTTTTCTGTTTTAAGTAAGGTGGAATCTCTAAGGTTTTATTTTAAAGACCGTTTCGTTAAACTTATCTTTTTGGGTAAAGTAGGTCGGTGCCTGCTTTGAATCGAACTCGATCCATCTAATGACTAAAGGAGAAACTATAGTAGAATCATAATTACAGGCTACAGGAGAATTTTTGTAAGGCAGAAGCTAGTTGGGAGAAGAAGAGATGGAGAAGATAAAGAAAAACAACGTAACTGGTATTACAGTCTTTTTTTACATTACGTCGCTTTAGTTCGTATTACTCCAACAGACCAAAACGTAAATCGTGAGAAACAGCGCTTCAAAGTTTTTTTTACGAAAAAGGCATATAAAATGAAATTAGCTAAATTGTAAGTCTACTAAAATGTTTTAAAGTATTACAAATCGTTTTTTTTAAGTACAATATGTTCTAAATGTATAAAATTACGCAGAAAACACGTTTTTAATTTGGATGTTGGCCAAAGTGACGAATTCTTGTTTTCGAAAGTTGGATATTGGACAAAGGACACTGGATGTTAGACAAGAGCGCGTACTCTTGCGTGAAGTTACTTTATCTAACGTGCTTGGTATTACAGGGAGATCGGAAAGCATTTCAATTCAATTCATTGAATGGTACTTATGGATTTAGCTTATGTGTCCTATGTTTTCGCGGTGAGAACTAAATATTCGGGTGTGATTTTTAAATAGTTTCTTATAACATTCGACAATATTTTAGAAATAATTTGTTTCTTGGTTGGGAAACAAGTTTCAAGAGAAAGTTTTTGTAAAATAATAACATCGTAAAATCATCAATGAAAACGTACGTTTTCTGACAATTATATTATTAAATAATGTTTCAGGCGTGTTTTATTATTGGCTGCTAGTCGTCAACCGTTAGTCATCAGATAGGTCCTACGTTTATTAGTTATTATTTGAGAGGCGGGTATGGGTACCGCCGATCCGGGAACCATTTATTGGATAACCAACACCTCTGCCATAGGTCACCCCAAGTGGTTCGCTACGTTTGGTGACTTAGCAGGGGTGGCCGGGTTCTGTCTCGTTGTGAGTTTTGTCTGGATCCTGGCGACGGATGCGTCTGCCCACAAAATGCGTGGAAGGCCGGATTGGGAAAGACTGGTTGAGGAAGATCTGTAGACCTCTCCAGCAGGACTCTCGGAACATCGCTTTACCCGCAGTGGGGAGGGATTGATTCATACGTGCGTCACTCCTTGACACACTGACTACCAGATTCCTACCCACCCCTCATACCTTTTTCTTCCCACAACTTACTCTACGTCCTTCCCAAAAATGACATAGGCCCTGAGGGGAATTATTTTCCTCAGGGCCTCCTGTATGGAGCTGTGAAAAGGTCTCCCCAAGTGGTTCGCTACGTTTGGTGACTTAGCAGGAGTGTCTGGGTTCATGGGGTGAGGTTTGTCCAGGTCTTGACGGCGGATGAGTCTGCCCACCAGCTGCGTGGCGGGCCGGATCGAGAGAGACTGCGTGAAGGAGTCCTTTGGACCTTTCCAGCCGGACTCTCTCGACCCCATTGCCTTGCACCGCGGTTGGACAGTTTCTTACGTCCGTCACTCCTATACACACTAACCCCCAGATTCCTACCCACCCCTCATTCCTATTTCCATCGAACTTCCTATTCTTCCTTTCCTCAAAAAGACCCTCCACATAGCATCCCCTCGTAGGCCCTGAGAACATATATTGTAAAGCGTTTTTGCACTAAAACAATGCTATTCAAATTATCCATATAATATACACTCGTATTATTTTTATCATATTTATTACGGCATATAAATCGGAGATTTAGTATGATCAGACCCGAAAGGTTGGATTGATTTACGTAACTTTATTTTTATGTTAATACTGCACAAGAGTCCCAACCGCTTCCAACCGCCTGGACCAAGTCAGGCTATACATTGCATACCCAATTTTGTGAGGCTGGATGTAGCGGGAAGGGGATGCAGTTATGAAGGTTGGTAAGTACCTGGCTATTCAGATCGAGTCGACAACCACGGCTAAAGCCATTTCAAGCAATGCTTCAATTTGAAATGGCGGTCTTACATCAGGGTGATACTGAGAGTATCTTCCACTCTGGAACGTGTCGCAAATACAGCATGTATATATATTTATATGTATATGTTTTTTTATTGATTTGTGTTATTTCACTATTTAAACATAAAAAACACATATACCCACACTTACGTTTTTTTAATGGTTAAAGTTGTGAAATATGTATATATGATTTTAGATTAGCTCCACACAGGTGGCCCTGCGGAAAATAATTTCACTTTGGAGGAGTCTTTATAAGGAAGGTAAGGATAGGAAATTTGGGAAGAAAAAGGGTATGAGGGGTGGGTAGGAATCTGGGGGTCAGTGTGTCCGGGAGTGACGGACGTATGAATCTATCTCTCCAATTGCGGTGCAAGGCGAGAGTCGGGAGAATCAGGCTGGAAAGGTCAAAAAGCCTCCCTTAACCAGTCTCTTTCTCGCCACGCAACAGGTGGGCAGTCGTATCCGCCGCCAAGTCCTGGACGAACTTCACCCCATGAACCCGGGCACCCTTGCTAAGTCACCAAACGTAGCGAACCACTCGGGGTGACCTATGACAGAGATGGTGGTTATTCAATAAATGGTTCCCGGGATGGCGGTAACCATACCCGCCCCCGAAAATAAACAAATCTACCAAAATGAAAGTTACTTGTGCATGATGGGATTGAAATTTGCGACATCCGGATCGCTAGTTGAGAGTCTTATCCCTCGACCACAGGAGACCGTCGTGTGATAACAGAAGTGTAGTATCCAACATTTTAAAATAAAAAGTTAACTCGAAGGATTTTGAAACACAATAGATAGCTACAAGTTCTTTATAAATGTATAAAACAATAGACGAAGAGTTCTTTGTAAAAATGATCCTATGTTCGAACACATGGGATGTGATTTACGTCTATTACACAATACAGACTTGTAAAAAAAGAGGTCATAAAACAATCCTAACCACTAACCACATTTTTAGCTTCATAACAAATGTATTCCAGTATTTGAGGTACCACTTAGTTGGGCCAAATTATTAGAAGGGTTACAAAAGGGGCTGAAATTAAATAACTGGAAATTGATCTAGGTAAAAAAGTCAAATGAATGGGATACCTAATCATTAAAAATGTGCGAATAGTAATAACGTTTTTATTGACAATCCAAAGCTCGAACAAAATAAAACTCGAATAGGTAAGAAATAAATAAACACATAAGAAATATGAGCCACTCAATGTATAAAATAATAGAAATGCTTTCATTGTCATTCGGTGTACAATTCTCCCATGAAGATTTCAATAATAAGATATTTATAGGTACACAAATACAACTGATCTTTGGCACTAAATATACCAAAAATGTTTTCATTGTTACACTAAGATTTGGTTGATTAAAATAATAAGATACTTTAGGCATTAAATGTACCGAAAAAAAAAACTTGTTTATTTCCGTATTCTAATAATTAACATGTTTTAAATATCTCAGGTAGAATTCTGACACAAATATTTGGTAGATAAACACATAAATATTAGGTACTAAAAGAAAAAAAAACTCCTGCATTGTCTTTATTTTAATAATTGTGTTTTGTATTACAAGTAGGTACCTATTCTTACACAAAGATTTAAATAATTAGGTAAAGGTAGATAAACATGAAGCTATTACTCACTAAATGTGCCAAAAACAAAAACTCCTTCGTTGTACTTATTCGAAAAATTGCCTTGTTTTAAATATCATAAGTAGAATTTTTACACGAAGATTTGGCTGATAAATATACAGATATTTTAGGAACTAAATGTACCGAAAACGAAAACTCCTTGATTTCCTTATTTTAATAATTGGCTTGTTTAAAATATCATAAGTCGAATAATTACATGCAAATTTGGTTGATAAACAAACAGATATTTTAGGAACTAAATATACCGAAAATTGAAACTCCTTCATTTCCTTATTCTAATTGTTGGCTTGTTTTAAGTATCTGAAGTATAATAATGATTTCACTAAGATTTGGTGGATAGACACATATATTAGGTATATAGGTACTACATATAATACATCAGTCCTTATTCTAATAATTTTGTTTTTTAAATATCAGAAGTAGGTATTTTTGAACAAAGATTTAAATAATTACGTAAAGGTTGATAAACATACCGATACTACGCATTAAATGTGCTTAAAACAAAAGCTCATTCAATGTTCTTATTCTTATAATTGTTTTAAATATCATTAATAGGTATTTTTACACGAAGATTTAAATAATTACGTATAGGTAGATAAACATACCGATACCTCTTTATACACATACCCCTTAAGGATCAAATTCCGAGTGTATTCTGTATAATGTCGTCCTTATACTCTCCGTTAATTGACTTTTCTTCAATTTCGGTCAATTCGTTTTAATATTTTAATTGGTTAAATTAAATTAAAACAGCGACGAAGGTTATTTCAATTTTTAGTACGATATTTCACCACATTATAGAACTTGGCATTTATTACAATATTTTCTCAAAAAATACACAACTTCATTATAACCACCCTGTAACGGACGACAAGTTGAAACAATTTGCTGAGAAAATATTGTAATATTAATTATCTGTTATGTTTTCCTTAAAAAAATTTATCCTTTTCCACAGTTTACATCTTTATGCATTTTGTCTGAAGAAATCTCCTAGAAAACCACTAAAGTAACTTGGTAACTAGCATAATCATAAGTGAAGATATTTACTTTCGTGGCGCTAAACGAACGAATGTTTGGAATGTAAGCAATCACGTGGTCCTCCGCTGCGCTGCTATTGGCTGTGTGGTCTGTTAGAGCAATACGCCCGGAACCGAGAGTTTGAATTTCGCACGTTGGCTAAGATACAGCTTGGATGTTGGAGAAATTCCTATGAAATTTGACTGAACGGCCGGTTTAAAAACGGGAGTCCTTTTGGCCAACGTGTGGATGTTGGATAAATACGCTCGAAATGTTGTTTCATTTTGGAGGACGTAAGACAAAGTGCGTTTTGAAAACCCCCTAAATAATTTTTTTATTTTTTTTTTTCACTTGCATTGTATACATAAAGACTTTCTGAGAACTACTGCATACTTAACTCAATTTCGCTAAAAATGGTCTGTTGGAGTAAAAAGAACTAGAGCGACGATTAGTCCTCTTTGAATAGGATAAACAAGAGGAGCATGCTGGTACTTTAAATTGAATCTGATCTAGAAGTCATTTCAACCAACGGAAAACAAATTATCTCTAAAAGGCAGCCTGTCACCACAAGGGAAAGGAGCAATTTCACCTCCTAAATTTTAATACCTAAATTTTAAAAATATTATTTCTTTACGTACTTAAATGTAAAAATATCTAGGTTACACGAATAAAGCTTAAAAAATACGTTTATGTACATACTTATTTTTTTTTAAATTTATAAACTAACGTTTAGACAAGATTTTTATGCATAGCACAAAGGTTAACAATTATTATAAGCAATAATTGTCAGCCTGAAACACTCATTTACATTGAAAAATCTTCCGAGAAAAGATACTTGCCGCCAACGGGACTTGAACCCTTGTCCTTCTGATTGCCGGTCGCATGCTCTGACCACTGAGCTATGGCGGCTTATCAAATACCCGCCAAATAATTCAATATATACTAGTGTTTCATTCAACAATTACTGCTTATTATATTTTTTCCACCTAAAAACAACCAACTTTATTTTTGTCCAAAAACGATGTTTCTAATTTTCTCTTATTTCAATAAATAAAAACTTAAATACCTACCTACTTAATTATAAACGATGTATTTTAGGCAATATTCTTTTTTTTACTTTCAAATACCTAAGTTATTATAAAATCCGATCTAAAAAACGTCACTATCTCAATGACAAATTATTATTTTATCTAACTTTCTTCAGAAAGGTAGGTACCAACCTACCATAATAATGAAAAAGTATCAATAAGAAAGTCCAAATAAACACGACGATTTGAAAAAGTCTCAAACCGGAAACGGAACGTACAAACTAATTTACAGCCAGGAGAAATGCAAAACGGTCGAGTCAAAACTGAATTTCGGTACGCTAAGTAAGTTAACAGTTTGCCATTTTATTAAAAATATCCGTCGAAAATCGTGTACATCTTTGTACAAACCACTTATCTATCTGTTTGTATTCCCCCTTAGACTGGAGAAACAGGCGGAAATACCAGCGTCAGATAAAATAAAAATCTAAATCATTTTATTTATCCTACCAGGGTAGCAGGATGGCAGAAGAGATGGCGGGTCCGTTATGAGTAACTTTTATTTCGCTTGAGTCCGGTCGCTATCCAAAAGTTATGGGAATTTTCTTTGCGAGAGAACCGTCCCCGGCCTGGTTTCTTATGACTAAACTAATTTGCAAACTTCCAGGCTATTTTCCCATCAGCTTTGTGGGCCTGGAAAGAGTATTTCATCTAATTTGCCGGGAAGATGTATAATTAATTAATTATTATTATTTTAGGGGCGATGGCATTTTATATGCCGCAATTAAAAGTATAGGTACTATGTACCTAATCATCAATAGAGTAGAAAGCTTTTATCAGGAATACCTTAAGATAGTGCTGCGCATATAAGTTGGTGGTGGCGTAAACGTAGACTAACTATATATCTTTATATTTTAATCTGATAACCACACCTACTATCATTATGTCGTATGTGACAGCGCCCTCCTCTTTTTGCCAACTTAAACATGTAGCGCTGTATATTTTAGAGTATTTTTACACCGAAAAATCTTTTTACTGGGAATAAAATTCACGTGTGTTAGGTATTTTTATTTTATTTTATTGGGAAAACCAACAGTTACAATTAATATTACTGTTTGATGAAATATGTACAGAAATTTAACCAATAATAGGTTTTCGCTGAAGTTTGTAAATTATTTAGTGAGTAGGTATAAAGAAAAATCAAGAAAAATAGTTAAATTATGTTATGTGGATGGGATGGTGGAAGGGAGTGGAAAAGGATGATCCTTTCAGTGTGAATAATGGTATGTATGTTTAAATGTTATTTATTCATTTTAGTTTTGAAAACGTTAGGTACTGTGTTAAATAAGTCGAATTCACTGTATGAAATGTTAAAGGTGTGTGAAGCGCGATGAATGAATGTATTTTGTTTAGAGTTAGTGTTGCATGGAGGAATGTTTAATGCGTGGTTTTGTCTGGTTTGTCTGATGGGCACTCTTAGTTGAATTCTTTCTAGTAATTCCGGGCAATCTATCATAGAGGTAGCTATTTTTTGTAAGAATAGTACGTCTGCCAAATTTCGTCGACTTTCCAAGGACGATATCCTGAAGAACGTGGCTCTTCGTGGCTCAAATGAGGACGATAGCTTCGAAAATCAAGGTAACGTAGAAATCGGTTTTGCATTTTCTCAATCCTATCTATGTAACATATTTACTTGGGGTTCCAGATTTGAGAGGCGTACTCCAGAGAACTGCGTACGTACGCAAAATAAAGCATTTTCATGGTTTCTACTTTTTTTAAATCCTTGCAAGTTCTAAGTACAGAGCCTAGTATCTTGGAAGCCTTTGATACCATGGATTCAATGTGGCGATCAAATAGTAGTTTCGGGTCTAATACTATTCCCAAGTCCTTGACTTCAGTCATTTTTGTTAGTACTGTACCGTTAAGTGCATAATTGAAAGAAATTGGTTTTCTATTGCGGGTGAAACTGATGGCGCCGCATTTTTAAAAATTTATTTGAAGGTTGTGCTGTGCACAATAAATATTAAGACGATTAAGATCTTCTTGTATGCGGGTACAGTCGTTGGTGCACGTGACAAGGGAAAATATTATCATGTCGTCTGCGTATAACAAAGTCCTGGAGTGGTGAAAACATTTTCCAATGTCATTAATAGATATGTTGAAGAGTAATGGTCCCAATACTGATCCTTGGGGTAATCCCGACGGTACGGTTACCCAATCTGAATTATAGCCACCAACAACCACTGCTTGGCTGCGGTTTGCTATATAGGATGAGAGCCACCTGAGAAGGTCCCCGTGTACGCCAATTTGTGAGAGTTTGATCACTAATATATCATGAATTACTAAATCAAAAGCTTTGCTGTAGTCTGTATACATTGCATCTACCTGTATGCGCTGGTCCATATTATCTTGGAATAATTCGGTGAATGCCGTTAAGTTCGTGGTTGTAGATTTTCCCCTCAAAAAGCCATGTTGGTTGATATTCAGTGACGATCTCAGGGCCGGAAACATCTGGTTGTACACAATTTTTTCAAAAACTTTACTGAAAATACAGAGATTTGATATTGGTCTATAATTTTCGACGTCAGATTTTTGGCCGTTTTTGAAGATGGGAGTTATAAAGGCTGTTTTCCAGGTGTTTGGCACAATTCCCTCTTTAAGGGAGCGACTAAAAATTATGGATAGTGGTTTAGACAGGCTGCGCGCACATTTGCTTACGAAGATATATATCTGATCTGGGCCTGCACCTTTTTTGGGATCTAGATCTTCAAGGTGTTTCTGTATCAGCATCATATGCTGATCGACGTCAATATTATGAATGCTAGCAACACAGGGCTCATGGGGTTGTCCGGTAGAATCTGAGCGCTTTGAGCATTATTGTTGAAGACAGAAAGGAAGTATTTAGAGAATAAGTTTCAGATGTCAGACCCATTTTCAGCTTTTTCATCTTTGAGTGTCATGATATTTGGAACACCGTGGGATTTGGACTTGGATATAATGTAATTCCATACTTTTTTGGGTCGGAGGATATGTCATGTTCGATTTGAGTTAGGTATTTATTGTGGCATTCCCAATTAAGTTTTTTGTGACGCGATCTTAGTAGAGAGAAAGAGGCATAGTCAGAGAAGTTTTTGTAAGTCTTGAACTTTTTAAAGTATTTATATTTTTCTTTTGTTAATTTAATGAGGGCTGAATTATACCATGGTGGGTATTTAGAATTCCTACATAGTTATTAGTATATTTTATAATAAATTAAATGTATCAATGAATAATTTTATTATAATGAGTTCATTAATATATACAAATATAAACGTCCACAAAAATGTTAAAAAAGTAAAAACGACACTAAAACTGAACATCGTCAAGTAAACTCGAGCTGCGAAATGAGTAAGAGTAAGAAAGTGATGCTCAGATGCTTTGGGCATGTAGAGCGAATGACAGAAGAAAGGTGTGTAAGGAGAATATATGACGCAAATGTGAATGGCTGAAGAGGTCGGGGACGTCCGAGGAAGACATGCACGACCAAGTGAATCAGATACTTGAGTCGGGCGATATTAAGAGTCAGTATAATAGAAAAGTACGTATGAGACGATGTATGAATGTGTAAGAGGCAAGAAGTGTGTGCCAAGACCGAGTTGTTTGGCGGTGCGTCTTCTCTGCTTACCCCTGCGAAGAAAAGGCGTGATAATTATTTAGTTAGAGAATGCAGCGACTATGGTATTTAAATTATATTGTTTTTCCTTTTTTCATCCTGAAACATTCCTGGATTGGCTTAAATTGTATTTGGTGACAAGATCTGAATAGCCAAGTATTTTTCCACGTTCTTCTTTCTCGTCTTCTTTCCTTACCCACTAACATTAACCTCACAACATACCCCAATAAACTGTACATGACATAGTACCACTGGCTCCAGACGGTGTGGAACAAAAAGTATCCACAAAAAAAGGTATGTCCGAACTTACAACAGATCAAAAAGATTTTAAATTTTAGCATTCCTAATCCAGAAAGCAAATAAATTTTCAACAGTTTTGCTATATTTCATTTTTTTTCGAAAGAGCGGATCGGTAACAGACGTTCTGCAATTTATTGTTGAAAACGTATATCAAAGTCAAAAGTCACTGTTTCACCCTCACGGCATCAATCATATACCTATAAAACTGCCAAACCTGAAAACTGCAAAACCTGGAAAACTGCAAATCTCGTAAAACGGTACTGAAATCTCGCTATACCTTTAGAACAGAAGGGTTTTTAAGTCGAATGTTTTCCATCGTAAACCTATTTACGTGCTATTAATCCCCTTTGGAATGAAACCGCGCTGCGTTTTAGCCATAGCATTTCATAGAAATCGATATTAATATATATTGGATCGATACTAACAGTGAAAATTATAATATTACGCAAAACCGGGGTGTAAGGTCAATCATTAATCAATTAGCAGTGGTGCCAGAGTTCATGGGGTGCGGTTTGTCTTGGCGGCGAATGTGTTTGCCCACCTTCTGCGCGGCGGGCCGGATCGGGAGAAAATGGTTGAAGGATAACTAACCTAGGTCTATCCGGCCGGACTCTCTCGATCCATTCGCACAGCAATGGGAGGGATGGTTTGGCACTTTGACCCCCAGATTCATACCCACCCCTCATACCTCTTTCCTTTCAAGATCTTCCTTTCCTCTCTTTCCATAAAAATACCCTCCACACAGCATGCCCAAAGATAAGATAGGCCCCGAGCGAAATTGTTTTCCTCTGGCCTCCTGTGTGGAGCTAATGAAAAAAAAAATTGGTAGAATATTTGTCGAACTATACAGCCAATTAATATTACTGATGCACATTTGCATTTAAAAGGGAATTACTTTTTCGCATTTGAAATTTTTAGTAAATACTCAGATTTAAGTGATGTGCGAAAGTATTTTATTTTTCCATTCCAACCTCCAAAAATATTCGATTTTTAATCCTATAAATTAAATTTGGGTTAATGTTATAGTTTATTTATTTATGTAGGTATGTGACGAAATTATAATGATGTTTCATCAATAATTTAAAAAAAAAGTTTTTTAAAACCTTTTTTAAAACCCGAGAAAAGCATTGCATTAACATATTTTACTAAAAAAACTGTACAGATAATGTAATGTAGACAGAAAAAAATTTATTTAAAATATAAACCAGACCTCAAGTCTTGGATCATCTGCCAAGAAGGGTCAAACAGCAAATATTTTATTAAAACTTTTTATAGGTTTGTATTCCTAATGCAGCATCTTACGATGCTGCTTGTTTGTTATATTATATATCATGGCTATTCAGATCTTGTCACCAAACACGGCTAAAGACATTTCAACAATGTTTCAATTTTGAATGGTGGTCTTATACCAGGACGATATAAACAGTATCTTCAACTCTGGAATGTGCCGCAAATATACCTGATATTATTTTAAATCATTAAATTATGAAAACAAATAAAATAAAATTTATCTGCGCACGCCGGGAACCTACCTTGCCCACGGAGGCCATCACATAATAATTAATAATCATGAATAATAAAAAATATGTGACTGCTATCACCACGAAAAAAACATTTCTGTGTATCGACTTTGTTTTACATGTATCTTAATAATATATAAAACAAAGTCGCGTCAGCTACACCATTTAAAACTCGATAACGGCTCTACCAATTTTTACGAACTTTGATTTGTTGGATTTCTCTACGCCCTGAATTGCAGAATAGCTATTAAAACACCGGAAAAATTCCCGAAAAAATAATTATGAAGAAAATTCTTTTGCTCACACATTTTGTATGGAACGAATTTTCATCTTTTGATAGAGCTGCAGGTATATTGTGATAAGTATAATATTGAGTAGTGATTGAATTCCAAAAATTCAAAAACGTCAAAACGGCCAATGTCAACGCGCTGATTGTTTTGCTTTTGTTCTTAAACATATAATGCTGCCCCTCTTTCTTACAAACTAAATTATGTCAACAGTCGAAAGTTGGACAAACGTTGAACGTTTGTCCGCACCCCTCCAAAGGAAAAACACAATAATTATAATTAATCTCCCTCGAAAATGAAACGTGATTCCCGTAAGTAAGTGGAAAAGTAAGAAAATCATAAAAATTATAAAACTGTACACAACGCCATGTCTGATACTGACAAAAACAAAAAAAGACAGTTGCGCATCGATAATTATTATCGATGCGCAACTGTCTTTTTTTGTTTTTGTCAGTATCGGACATGGCGTTGTGTACGGTTTTATAATTTTTTCAATAAAGCAATTATTGCTTTATCGTGTAATTTAACTTAAAAAAACTGAATTTAATGCAGCTAATAATTTAACGCAACAGTCATTGATTCTGAGGCGGTATAAAGTTCGTCAGGTCAGCTAGTTGTTAGTTAGTAGTAAAACAACGCACCATTAGCCATGCAGTAAATGCCCCATACACCACAGTAATTGATTCCCCGATCTTCATGATATTGAAATACCGCCGGGTGTAAAGGAATTCCCACGAAAGCCTCCTGCAACCCCCCTGCGGCCCTCAACCGCTATAAGTTATCAGCCTCCCTCAAACCCACCCGCGTTGCACCCCCTTGCTTCAACTCGTTAACTTTAATATGACAATCATCTCTAATAGTCAGCGAACAATATTATGTGGAAAATATGGCCAATATTCTAATCCTCCATCCCCAAAGGCTAAAGTTCGAGTTTCTGCACCTCTTTTTGTAGAGTTATTATCAACCCTTTACCAAATATATGTTCACCATTTTATGTAGAAGCATAGAATTGAGTGTTTTGAATGTTTAGTTTTTTTTTCGTTGTTTATCTTTATAACAAAACATTACATTATATTTATTGATCAACTTATTTGTTAGTGTTATATTGAAATATATTTGAAAAATAATACACAGAAAGAATCCAAGTTTCATTTAGGTAACTTTAGATATTGCTAACAAGCAAAACATTTTTCTTAGTGTGAATGAATGCGCCGAGTCGGAGTTACGTGGAATTCTATAAAGTTCTTGTAAATCCTTAAAAGAACCGTCATAATAAAGGAAGGGTTCTACCGAAACGGGCATGGATTAGCGATGTGTAGGTTCAGCTGGATTGGGCTCTTGAACTCGGGTTCCTCATGAGAAGCGGATCCTAAACCTTCTCCTTTTTCAAATCGACTATTCCCAGTCCAGTATTCTAACTATTCGGGCCCTAACCCGGATCTAGGCAGTCCGAGCCAATCGTGAGTCGGGAGAAGTCCCGGATTCGAGTTATTTTGCGGGCTCCTACGTCCAGCTTCGGTCGAACCTGTGCGTCTCGGTCCGAGCCACTCGCGAATCGGGAGTTGGTCCCGCGTTCGAGTTCTTTTGCGGGCTACGGCTCCGGTCGAACCCGTGCATCTCGTTTCGCGCCATTCGCGAGTCCGGGATCTGCTCCAAGAACTCAAGTTCTCTTAAAAGGAAGCACGTTTCGGACGCCTCCGGTAAAATGCAGAATTTACTCATCTCTAGCCTGGATAATACATGCGTACATGGTACGTGCGTACGTGCGCGGTACATCGACACCTACTTTTTATTTTATAAATTATTGTTACATTAGCCCTTGTGATTCAGATTTAATTCATCAACCCTGATAAAATCGACTTAACTGAACTTACCCTTACTAAAAATAAAATAAAAAACAGAAATTTTGATTATAAAAAATTAATGATAAAATCAAATTTTATTATTAAGTTCAGCCAGTTTTTTTATTATTGTAACAGCTGTTTCGGTTAAATAACTCCCTGAAATGTCATTTTGAAATAGTTTGAAAATGGCCTTGCAAGCCGAAATATTTGTCACAATATTAAAAACTTATAAATAAAATTTAATAATAATAATTACATTATAAAATTTGATTTATTTTATTTAAAAAATAAATTAAATGGAGTTGTACGAATAAACACGATAGCAATCAATACAACAAACAAATTAGTTAACGATTAAATAAAAATAAAAGGTGTACAGTTCACACTCGGTAGACGCAAAACCTTCAGAAAATTAAAATAGACAAGATTGGGGAGGCTAAGAAGCACCGCACAAAAAGGAGACCGATAGGCTACGAAGCACCGAATAAAGAGGAGACCGATTAGTCTATCTCATTCTCTCGCAGGCGCAATCCTATAGATGTATGTGTTTGTCTCTTTTTAGTGTCACTTTCTCATCTTTCTTTTCATCGTGTTTCAAATCAGGACGGTGCTAAAAAAGTTTTCACTTCAAAATAGGGCTCACGTTAAGTAGCAAGTCAAAGTTTGTTGGTTAAGTTGACATGTTAAAGTAGGGTAGGCTGTAAAACTTTATTATTTTCGGAACAAACGTTCGATGCGCTAACAAGGTGCTAGTGTTCAGAAATCAGAAATTATCACCTTATGGATAAAAATGATAAGCAACGATCACATTCGTTAAATTCATAGAAAAGTCGTCAAAATGGTTGAAGTTCTTCAAATAAGTGATGAAAACCAATTTTCAGATGTAAACAAAGTGAATTTTCTATTCATCTTATTTATTTAGTCATGATAGTATATTATCTCAAAGTCGTTTTTTTCAAAGACCCTGTTTCATGAAAGACGGATCTCTTTCAAATTTGAAGGACTTGATAAATTGTGAAGATCGAGAAACGTATTATTACAGTCGGCCAAAAGGTACGAGATAAATGTAAGTGCTTTTCCGACCCTGCTAATTTGATGAAATATGAAAATAACTCAAAGAACCAGCGCTTGAAGGGTTGAGACATTCCCATGCATATAATGCGAGTAAAATGAATGTATTTTTATCGCTTTTAATAACGCTCTGAAAATATGAACCATTATGTTCCTTGAGAATCGTAAGAAATCTCTTCACAGCGACTCTCAATCGCTTGACGAATTTCATAATAGAAGCGTATTTTTATTCATTATGTGTATGGTCGCTTAAGGCTCTGCAACCGGGCTCGAAAAGAAGAAGATGGAGAGATACGAAATTACGAATGTTAGAGGAGAGCGCTAAAATTTACAGCCACAAAATCAATGCGAAAATTGCGAAAATGTTTAATAAAACACGAATCGTTTAAAATAGAGCAAAAATCTTGCAGGCATTGTCTTAAACAGCTTTTAAAGAAACACTGTGATTTTTTTTCATACATATAACTTGTAAAATAACTGAAACAAACGTGTTTATAATAATTTTTGGAGCGTAATTTGCGATTTTTTTCTATCGAGGGAATTTTATATAATTTGCGTTTCGGCGCGGGCAAAGTCTAGATATTATCTTCAAGAATAACATATATTTTTTTAAGAGCTTTAAAACTTACCGTGTTTAAGGGAAATGTGTAATAAATCGGTATATAATGGCGATAATAATGATTTTATATAATGGCGTTTCGGCGCGCGTAATGTCTAGATATTATCTTCAAGAATAACATATATTTTTTAAGAGCTTTAAAACTTACCGTGTTTAAGGGAGATATGTAAGAAATCGGTAGAAAGTCGGGTTGCGGGCCCTTGAGACCAGAGAGACGACGAGTGGCTAACTACATTTTGGACAAATTGAGATTAACAAGTGTTTAAATGTAGCGTTCATTTCATATACAACCTTTATTTTTAAGCCCTTCAAATGATGCACAAAATGTATTTTTGTTTTCCAAATATTTTGTTTCCTGTTTTCCGAACTCCTCTGCAAAGTGTCCATGATAATAAACTAGTCCCTGCGAGAGCTCGTACGAAAGTTATCGACGTTCGTTCTCTTCCTTTTCAAACGTCTTTTTTGACAACGAAAAAAACAGAAGATCCTAGAACGAAGACGTCACTTACGTTATCTCGCCAGGACTTGTAGGTATATCATGTTTTTGCGTTAAAAATAACTCCCTCTTGACTTTACATAACTATAAATATGTAGGTCTATATACCTTTTACCATAAAATTTTTGTCCCCTCCAGAATATAATAAAATGTCACTTCGTCCAAGTTTACTGATCACCTTTTACAATTTTTGATTATAAAAAATAATATTAAAACCGCTTGGTGTAATATTTTAAGTAAGAGAAAGCTGCAAAACCCCGAAAACTTACGAGCCTCCACCATCTCGTGGTGGTTATAAATAAAAATAAACTAGTCTATAAATTCTCTCCGTTCGTTTACCCCAGTTTTCCGAAAAGATCTTGCGGGCGACAAAGCAAGGAACTTGAAAGAATGATTTAATTTTATCTGTATGTATGCTGTGTGGCCTAAAATCGAACGATGCTTGAATAATTTTCAGGAGAATACTTTGGATTGAATGATTTTAGTCGTTTCCTTTTTAGTTACGTTTATTTAAACGCAGAAACAAGAATTTTTTAAATTTTTAATCATTTTACGAGTATGATATTTATTGAAGAATACCCATCGAATTCAATATTTAAGGGCCATTAACCAGCGGCCGAGAATTTAAATTTCATCGAACGATGACCTTGCTATCGTACCTTTGCAACTGTACAGGGCGGTTCCAGAATGAATGATTATTCTCCATACCAGCTGTCATGACTGATGCCGCGACACGAGAGAGATATATAAGACGTTTGCGTTTTGAACACTCAATCACGGCAATTGGCAATGGAAAGAATAAGTCCCTACCTTTGATGGCTTCATCCACTGTTTCAGGATCGATTCTGGTGCTGGTAGCTTCCCACAATAACGGCACAACTATATGTCACAGTTACCGATACTTTGGAGTTCATAAATTAGTAAATTTTGCGATTAATTGCGAGTTTTCGATTGCGAGCTGAGACCGATGTCACTTCGATTTTTCAACACAAGTAAGTAATTTTAAATGTTTGTTCCAATATTGTAAATGAGTTCCACGTAGGTATGAAAACATCTTCTTCTTTTCCTTTTAAAAAAATAAAACAAAGGGTCCATATTTTATATTTTGTACCAAACATAATTTTCATTCCATCACTGCAGTACAAAGAATACAACAAAAAAAAATTTAAAACATACGTGATATGTTGGTTAAAAATATAAAAGGGGAAAATAATACTTTTTTTGGATAAAATCAGAATTCTTGTTGACTTACTTGTATTCATAAACATGATTTGTTTTTTTTTTTTCATTTTTGTGAGCTAGATACGCATTTTTTAATAACAAACAAACGTTAAAAGGTTAAATTATTAAAAAAACAAATATATATATTAAAATAATTAAAAAAAAATGTTTTAGGTTTGTTTTCTGATTTTCAATGCACTTTAATGGGCTAATAACCATTTAAAAAAAATTATATGCAGCTCTCATTTTTTTGTAATACGCAAATTTTGAGACCCCGGGCGTTTCTGAATTCAAAAGTTGAAACAATTGACACACCCTTGTGTAAATTTTAATTTTTCTACGCTTAGCTTTTTTATTTGAATGCAAAACGTGTTTTTTTTTTTATAACATCGTCTGAATCACATTTTTCACAACGAAACTACTGTCGTTGATTCAAACGGTGGATACAGCGATTTATATTCAAATAAATAAGCTGTACCCAAACGGGAACAAATTAACCTGAGGGATTCGTTGTTCGTAAAATATATATTTAAGGCTGAGGAGTTTTTTTGTGTGAGTGTTTTTTTTTACATTAATACCGCACAAGCGTCCCAACTGCTCCCGTCTGGAGCCAGTGAGGCTATGGTATCCCCAATTGGGGTATGTTGTGAGGCTTAAGGTAGTGGGAAGGGAAGGGAAGAGGAAGATGGAGAAGTACCTGGCTATTCAGATCTGGTCACCAAACACGGCTAAAAGCCATTTCCAGCAACGTTTCAATTCTGAATGGTGGTCTTATACCAGGACGATACTGAGAGTATCTTCCACTCTGGTGTTTGAAAGTGACATAATGTCGGAAGGAAACCACTCGTAATTAAAGTAAAACTAATTTTACTTTGCAAACATGAAACGTACTTAATGGAAAGTTGTTACTATTTTTCTTTTTCGAAATATCCATTTGGTTCAAAATCATTTTTAAATGAATTTTTGATCTAACATGAAACTTGTCATTTTTATTCAGCCTTTAAGTAAACCAATTAATCAAATTCATGAGATCCACGTCTATTATGCTTTAGTCCAATCTCGACTTTCTTATAACATAATACGCTAGGGATCCTGCCTAAAGTCTGATGTAGAGCCACTAAATATCGCTCAGAAATTGATTATTTTATTTACAAGGAATCCAAAATTATGTGTAGGTATAAAACCGTGTACTCGTATATCGCTGAAATAATCTGTAGAATTTTATCAACACAATCTGCGGAAAGAACCAAACAAACCCATACCACTTGAATTGGCTCTACTATGAACTTTGTGGCAGTAATATTTACATCAGGTGCCACTCATGTTTACGTTTAATATTTAGATTTTGATTACATTTAAGTCTACCAATTCCTTCGCTAAATTTAAAAAGAATGTTAAAATGTTGACAGAGGATTGGCATACTATTTATTCATCCTTGTCCTTCTTTTAAATGACAAGATTTTATATAAGTTCCATTTGCCAAAATCAGAGTGTCGCCCTAGTTTTGAAGTCACTTAGCTTCTTGGTGGGAATAGTGATACATGATTATTTTATCGTTTAAGATTTGTTACAATTCATTCTCAAGTTACCATCTGGCCTCTTAGGTAATATATTTTTTCTTTCTCCATGTAATATTTTTGTGTTTTTTTTTAATGTAGCGATTTACATTTCTACTAGTTCACTCAAAAGGATTTAACTGCTAATTCACTCAAATATGTAAATGTTAACGTTAATACGGTCTATTAGTCCTAGTGAGGTTAATTTTTTCATGTTAAAAAATAAATTACTTGAGTACATTGAGAAGCATTAAATAAATAATCAGTAATAAATACAAATACTTTAAAATAAAGTCCGATTTCGTCTAATTAATAAATAAATCTACATTAGTTATACTTACATGAAACGTGAAAAGGTTATTTACGGCTTAATTTTTTATAAAAAAGACACGAGTGAGTTCAGTTGATGATTACACTTACAAATAATATTTTCGGTGAGTGTCTCCACGTCTTTGCGTGACTCCGGTTCAATGACTTCCAGAACTTGGATTTGCTTAGATTTTCAAAATGGAACTGATTGTGGGAACGTTTCGGTCATGCAAAAATGCAGATACCAACATAATTATATTAATTATTAGTTCTACATTTGAAATGTGGATTTTTTTGTTTAAATTTTTGATGGATGTCGTAATTTTTTTTTTATGTTTACCAACGGTTAAAAATTATTTCAGCTTCACGAATCCTTCAATGTATAATATCCCGTGATAATTCACGGGTCTGCGCTAGTATAATATAAAATTTGTGGGTTTTTTGATGTGGAATGGAATAAAATATTGTACAGGTTGTAAGGGTTGTTGAAACGATCCACACATTGGAAGAGGTAAAACATTCAGAATGCCTGTGGGAAATTACAACAAATTTCAATGGTAGGTAAGAAAAGCAAATATGCTTTTTTATTTGTTTCCTTTGTTCCGTATGAGGAATTTAATGTTTTCATTTGAAGTTGGCTTGTATACGTGGATTCTGTTAACATATTGAACAAAATCGGACACATTTATTCACAGTTTTGTGGATTTACAGGAAAGTGAAAATTTTCGTGTTGATTAATAATTGTGTACCTATCCAACTTATTCAACAAATCAGAAGGTAATCATTTATTATGTTCAACATTTTATTTATTTATTACTGTTAAACTCCCTGATGGGCTAGTACAGTATTACGTATTTTACACTTTTCCTCCTAATTAATAATTTTAAATTTATGTTTAATGTACCTACGAGCTCCGGCTTAAAACTTTTATGTCAATTTATTGATTAAATTGTTAATTTATTAATTACTTGCACGTATACAAGAGTATTGGGCGTCTGATTAGAAAATTATTCCTTAACTCTTTGAAAATTGCTGTTACCGCAAAAACTCAGTAAGCTCAGTTGCCGAGCAAAGTTTGCACGGGGCGGCTCTGTCACCACCGTAAGTATAATAATTACGAAGAATTACATCACGTTACGTCCGAGAGACGTATGATTACCTTTTTGTGTAACTTTCAGACTTGTTCGTATAAATGTGATTTAGCGAAATAATAATAAAAGAATTTTAAAAAATCATGAATAATGACCGATTAATATTTAAACATTCATTACGTATAAAAATAATACGATTTAGATATAAAATGAAACAGTTTTAATATTTTGTGGTTGATTGGTAGGTGGTTTACAGAATTTTGTTTTTTTTCTAATTACAATATGCTTTTTATATTTTTTTTTGTTTTTCTTAAAGTAAAGTACCCTAAGTAACTAATTATTTAACTACCTTTAAACTGTTTAGGTATGATATTATATATGATATAATATTCACTTTGAACTTGAACTTCTTTACGTCCCTAAGACGAATGATTATCTTTAAGGTACTCGTAGGTAAAAAATAAGATTATTTCTAAGGTTAAATGTAATGTTAAAACTTTTTAAGCTTACTTGATTATTCTGGACTCATATCGTTACCTTATAAAATATAAAAAACAATGAAACACTTCTATAATGAAACAGTTGGCGATGTTTCATAAAACATATATTTCTAGAATGATCATTTCCTTGAAAGGAAATATGTCACAAACACTTAAGAATTAAATGACAAAAACATTGACATTTTTACTTTTCAATCCAAAAGACAATACGTCAATTCACAAAATTCATTTTCTTACCAGGAAATAATATACGAAGGACCCAAAGGCGATGTATATTTGATGTTATTGATGATGTATAAAAAGGTTGTTCGGACGTTTCTGACATATCCATGATGAGGAACTGTTCTTGAAAATTTTAGAGATTCTCGGGAAAAATGTGAATGACACCAAAAAATTCAATTTTCTTTCGAAGCACAAAATATTATGATATATTTATAACCTTTAATGCTTAATTTATTGCTTTCGAAAATAAAACAGAGCATTATCTTTAACATTTTAAATGTGGATAAATAAATATATAATTTTGTCCGTTAAGAAAAATCAACTCTTTCAATCTTTTCATCCTTGGTGAAATCATTTTCAAATGAAAATTTAAAAATATATATTTCTCTTCCTTTTATTTATTGAGCGATCTCCATATGGGTCAAAAGAGGATAAAAGATAAATTGATTTTAGCGCCGTTCCTATTTTGACCCTTGTTTCCTTTGCCATTTCTTTAGGGGTTAAATACCCAAATTTGAACTGTGATGGCACATTTAAAGGTCATAGTTTAATGTGATGGTTGGCTGTCTAGATCATAAATCAAGCCTGCAGGGTGAACTAACCATTACAAAGGCTTGAGAAAAATGGAAAAAATGTCTGTTTAAATTATGGCCACGCCAACAACGATAAATCAAATTATATTTTGACTTTAGTTTCAGTGGCGATTAATTCAATCACGTTTTATAACTGTTACGAGCACCCAAAATGGCAATGGTTGTTTTATGGTAATTTTAACTGTCGTTTTGAGTTTCTAGCTTCACGCCTTTCATTCTAGACTTTCCATTATTATTCTGAACAATAATCCAAAATTATTATTAGTGTTGAAGTCACTGAAAGAGTCTAACTTACTTCTTCTTCTTCTTCGATGGCGCTACAGCCCATATCGAGCTTTGGCCTCCTGCAACAGTCGCCTCCAACTCCTCCTGTCATCAGCGGCTGACTTCCAATTTGGTACCTGGAGAAGCTGTGCTGCATCACCTCTTACTTCGTCTTCCCACCTCAGTCTGGGTCTTCACACTTTTCTCTTTCCACCTGGGTGTCCAGTCAAAATTCTTTTTGGGACGCGTATATCCGGCATTCTCTGTACATGCCCAGCCCATCTCAGCCTGAGGAGTCTCATATTTGCGGAGATACTAGGGGCCTTATGTATATACATCATACAATTCTGTATTGTGCCGGATGCGCCACTGTTCACCCTCTTTCACGGGTCCACATATTCTTCTCAGCACTTTTCTTTCAAAAGTATCTAGCATTTCAGCCATCTTTACCGTCAGTGTCAGCGCCTCACATCCATATGCCTATACAGTTCTAACAATGGTCTTATATATGGTTATTTTGGTTTTTCTGTGGACACTACGTGACTTAAACTCTAACTTACTAATTATCCACAATGCTCGCTGTTTCCCCAGAAACATGGAGAAAAAATAGTACGCTGGACAACTCTGTCTTGATTTGTACTCGTTGCTTAATTCACAACCAAGCATCGTCTCCTCTTTCATGCCATGACTTCATTGGGCGTCCACAAATCATTACGCGATTATTTTGGGTGTTTTTTTATATTGCGTGTGATTTTTATTTTATTTTTTACATTAGCTCCACATAGGAGGCCCTGAGAAAAAATTCCTCAAAACCTTTGTCGTCTTTGGGGATGCTGTGTGAATGGTATTTTTAGAAAGTAAGGAAAGGAGGTTCTGGGAAGGAACAAAAATCTGGGGTTCAATGTATCCAGGAAAGACGGACGCATGAATCCATCCCTCGGTATAATCCAGCTGGAGAGGTCCAGGTTAGGTCTCCCTTAACTAGTCTTGCGATCCGACCCGCCACGCAATAGATGGCATACGCTTTCGCCTCCAACATCTAGACAAACCTTACAGACAATCCTTGCTAACTCACCAAACGTAAGGTACCACTTAATGTGACCTACGGTATGATATCAAAAATGGTTACCGGGTCGGCGATACTCATACCCGCCTATCAAATTGTGTTTCATTGCACCACTGTTTCGATGCAATTTTTTTTCTTAATTTTTCATTCAGGCCTGCTAAACTACTTTTGTAATTTGTCAACAAGTACATGGAGACAACATTTAATGTAAAAAAATGGTAAGGTAAATTAATATCAATATAACCTCTCTCCTTTTCAAAAAATTGCAAGGAGGAACTGGCGAATGACCTTGTTTTCTTAATAAATCTCTCTCTATCAAAAGGTATCTTTCCAGACAATCTAAAATTTGCGAAAATAATTCCTATTCATAAAGACGAATGCAAAAAAATGTCCAAAATTATCGTCCAATCTCTATACTTCCAGCTATCTCTAAAAATTTTTAATGTATCATTAAAGAAAGACTTTTGAAATATCTCGAACATAACAAAATTCTCACGACACGACACAAAACAATACGGTTTCAGACGACGATCTAACACTAAACGTGCAGCTTTTGATGTTATATCAAATCTACAGAAACATATTGATCATGGGGATTTTACGGCGGCAATATTTATTGATCTAAAGAAGGCGTTTGACACGGTGGATCAAAACGTATTGATCGAAAAACTTAAACATTTGGGTATTGTTGGTACTTGGTACTCCTCTGGAACTTTTCCGATCTTACCTATCAAATCGCTTTTCGGCAGTAGAACTGAGAGGAAAAACGAGTGAGTTGGGTAAAATAACATGTAGAGTACCACAGGGATCAATTTTTGGACCGTTGATATTTCTTGTCTATGTGAATGACATAACAAAGTGGGGTATTAAACTCTACAACTCTATGCGGACGATACAGTAATTTTTTATAATAAACTGAACCTAGCGGAGCTCGAGACGGAAATGAATGCTGATATTTCTAAACTCACAAGCTGGTTAAGAATAAACAAACTAACTCTTAACGTAAAAAAAAACTCATCATATACTTTTTGGCAACAAGAAAAATATCAGCCTCAATATCAAAGTTGGTGATAACTACCTCTGCCCTGAAAAGAAAATGAGCACAAAATATTTGGGCCTGATCGTAGATTCCCAACTTTCGTGGGATCTCCACATAAATCATGTAAAGGAGAAAATTACACCCATAACTGGTGTACTTTATAGACTCCAAGGATTACTACCTTTACTAACATCAGTGTACTACGCCATGGTACATTCACACCTTTCTTATCTCTGCTGTATCTGGGGATTTGCCTCAAAGAAATTGATAGCTGATCTGCAGGTGGTTCAAAACCGAGCTCTCAGAAATGTTTTTGGACTTCCATGGGACACCCATGTCAGAGACATCTATTCAGTTTCTGGTATTCTTCCAATCACAGTCCTTCCTAAACATGAAATCACATGCACTATCCTAAAAATTACCCAACAATCAACTCACACTAACATCACGCCACTTTACAATCAAATTCACACTCACAATACTCGAAGTAGCAATAAAATCCCCATACCTCAAACACACACTACAAAATATGGGATAAAATCTCTGAACTATGTTGCCTATACACTGTATAATTCGCTACCAGATATGTACAAGGGAATCCAGCAAAATAAAAAAAACTCAGAGTAATGCTTTAAAAGAATATTTTTTAAGTATGTTTAAGAATGAACCTTTGTAATTTTCTTGTCATGTTCAATTGTCTTTTTTCTTTTCTCTTATTTTCTTTTCCATTTAGTTGTAATCATCCATATCTGTATAACCTTGTTACTTTTTTCTTTAATTGTTTTCTAATGTTGTTTGTTCTACTAAACCTGTCTTTTTTTTCGTCTATATTGTATGTGAAACTTATATTTTTAATATCTAAATTCATTTGTAAAATTTTAACTATTTCCTCCCACCCATGATTTTTATGTTCCTCCTGTCCTAAAATGAGTTCTTTAACTCATCGGGATTGCTCTAGCAAGAAATAAAAACAATAAAAATATAATATAATGGTCTAAGTACAAGGGCGGATCCGGGGGGGGGGGGGGTCATGGGGGTCATGACCCCCCCTGGGCTGGGTTCAGGACCTATATGGACCTACTTTTTACTTGTATCTATTACTATCAAAATTAAATTATAACTTCTTGTGACTTGACCACGACTATGTGACCCCCCCTGGCGCTATGTGACCCCCCCTGGCGCAAAGCTGGATCCGCCCTTGTCTAAGTATAATTGTATTAATAGCAGTACAGTATAAGCATACAGGTGTTAACGTACAGGTGTCCCCTCAGTAGTATAGATACAGGTAAGTATGTCCCTAGGTTCCCAAGGAAATTACATCTTTAATAATTCTGAAATTGTGATAACTCTGTTATTTATCTGCTGCTGCTGATATATTTGTGGCCTACTAAAAATCATGTTACTTCTACAAATTGTGGGTCGATGAATTCCTCCGCCAATTCCTTAGACCTTTTTCTGAATCCACCACATTTTTTGCAACCACGTCACATTCGACATGAAGGCATGTTGAATGTGACAAGTATGAGGACTTGTACCTGCAACGCTTCGCCGCTCAAAGATTTCCAATTTGTTTGCCAGGATTCTGCTTGTTAGGTTTAATAGGTGAGTTTTCAACAATTCACTGGAAACTGGTTAAATTCTCGCAATTGTTGCGTCACGTCGTAGATGCTTTATTGCTTCTTACGACCGACGTCAAGTGTGTTAAGCATCGATGACACAGAGCAAGTTTACAAGCTACTATTTGGGAAATTCACTATCTGTTAGTAAACTCGCTTAGTGTCATCTAGGGATGTCGAAAGTGAAAAAAAATCGATTTATCGATATTTATTAAAATATCAATATCGACGTCGATATATCGAGGAAAAAATATCGATATATCGGTCAAATTTTCAAAAGATTTTTAGTTTTTAAATAATAGTGTATTCAATTTAATATTATCAATAGTAATTTTTATACACAATGTGCATTATTTTAATGTACAAAAATCTCAATAAAAATAAAGGTATTTTTTTAGGAAATAATTACAAAAATATCAAAACTAAAAAGAAGAACGCATACAAAGTTTGTATGCGACACAGTAACATTCTATTGGCATATTAACCCTCGACCCGTCGCGTGGGGTCTTTAAAAGCCCAGGTTTTACAGAAATGCTAATTATGTTCATTTTAAATGTTCCCACTGATATCTTACTTTAGGTAGCTTCCTAAAAGGGACTATACTTGACGCAAGCGCCGAGAAAATTTAGTTTGCGCATGTGCGATGTGAGATACAGACTTGTGTTTCGGCGTGAGGCTAAAAAAATCAACAAAATACCATGAAAAATCAAGTTAATATGTTTTTTTAATTGTATTTTGTTAATTTTTTTTGTAATAATAATAAGCCTATATCAACCTCAAATAGTTATGAGTTTGATGGAAATTGGTTAGATTTTTTTTTAAAGTTTTCTATTAAAAAATATGATTCAAAATTTCAAAAAAATGTTCCTTGTTGATTTTTCAGCTCTTGCATTGAAAATAAATAACTAATTTTTAACATTTCTTTTTATTTCAAAGCAATCATTATTACCTGACTGTAATCAGTTAAAATAACATATAAAATGTATGCTACAACAACAATTTAATCATATTTATTTTTGGGGTCCTAAGCGACCCCACGCGACACCTCACGTTACAAAACATGCGCGACGGGCGGAGGGTTAAGGTATAGTCAATAATCATAGACAATTGGGAACCAACACACAGGAGTAGCTTAGAAAAAAAAAATGGTGAAAAATAGCATACATTTCTATGTACCTACACACATGAGATAGTATTAGTGATCACAAATACTAATGCAAAGACAATAGATTTGTAAGCTATTAAAAGTTAAAATTTCAACCGCCAGATGTCATGACCCAATACAGTTACTTTTTTCCTTTCGTTCCTATACGGTTTTGGATTCTAGTGACTTTAGTTACATAAATAAATAAAAATATCGTTTTTGGTACAATTTTCGATATAAGATATTTTGTAGATATCGATATATCGGATCAAAATATATCGGCTAAAAATATCGATGTATTGAATTAAAAATATCGATACATCGATATTTCCATACTTTTTCAACAAGCCTAGTGTCATCGTGTTACTTGCTAACTAGCAGATTGTTGACAATCTACGAAAAAAGTTGAAAGGTCGTCAACTTTACTAGCTACACGCTTGTTCGTGATTGGTTTATTTATGTTTTTCAAGATGGCTGCCAATAAACAGCTGATTTCAAAATATCACAGAATTAGTTCACGCAGGCGTCGTTATTCTTGTTACTGGCGCTAACAGCGACCTCAATTTCCTACGCTACTGAGCGAGTGGACAATTTTGTGTGTCATCATAACAATCTCACTCGCCGATTTACCCGCTTTTAAACTTAGTAGATGGTAGCTAGTAAACTCGCTCTGTGTCATCGAGCCTTTAGAGTAATAATACTCCCGTTATGAGTTCGAAACAAGTATTTCCGTAACCTCACTTATCCTAACCTAATCTAACCTAACCTAAACTAATCTTGCAGCGAATTGAAACTATGGACCCCGTACATCGATTCAAAAATAAATTGCTACTCTTTAAAATGCCGGTTCTCGAGATGACAGCTGTGGTCACGAAGAGAAATAATCTCTGGTTTGGTACTTTCGGAGGAAGGACGTGCCGCTAATTCTCTGGGAGATCGATGGAGGGCGACACTCTTCGAAACACTAGAATGAATAATGTTGTTATTTGTATTTTTACAATAAACTGCTTATATTTTAAACTGGGTCTGATCTCGAAACCGAATTTCATAGTGAGACAGGCAATTCTCATCACTAATTAAGTCGAGAATGAATAAAAATTAAAAACAAAAATAAAAAAAAAATAAATGAAGAACTCATCTTTTTTATGAATCTATTTTTGTATTTTGTATTTATTCATTTTAGAAACAGTTGACAGCAAATCAGAAATGACATAATAATACAATTATAAGATAGTTAATTATGCCAATTATGAATTTTCCACTTATGATAGTGAATGATATAGTGTCACGTTGTAAGGGTGTTATCTTAATTAATTTAATAATGTTGTTATTATTTGCGTCGGAATGCTCAAGTAATAAGGAAAATTCAGGAAAAAATGTTTATTTATTTGTTTATTTATTTATTTAAGAGCGTTTAACCAGCCAGCGGACGAAAATCCACATTTCGTCGAAAGTTGTTCTTACGATCGTGCAGGGCGGTTACAATGAGAAAGATTAATTATTCTCCGTACCAGATTTTTTAAATTATTACTCAATATCGAATTTATTTCAATTCAAATTAGCTTTAATTTATACCTTCATCCAAAAATGCTGAAAGGTGTGATGATAAAACTATTAAAATAATGTACTTTTTGTAGTTATTTTTTGATTATAAGTATTTATCATTTTTCAATAATGTCTAAATTTAATAAGAATGTTAAAAAAATCTGAAATATATTAGTTTGTAAGTGCGCAAATAAATACACAAACGGACCAATTTTCGCCAAGAAACACATGTACGGAATATTTTTAAATGATTTTATTGAAATTAAAATTAAAAATCTAAAACATACGTTTGCTAGATAATGTATTGATTTATTTTACTGCATGATTCTATTATTTGAAATGGGTATGGTATAATACAAAAACTTTTTTGAAAATTGAACAAATCTGCCAACGACCTATGGAATAACGTTATTATACTAAAAATTAAAAAAAAATCTCAAAATTTATTACATACGAATGCTAGATAAAAGAACAATCTTTCGAAATCCATTTATAATTTTTTGTGGAAAAGAGTCAATACGTCTAAAAACTTTTTTGAAAATGACGTATTTCCGGTTTTCTCTGGTAATGCCCTCTTAATACAAACGGCATAAGTATGCCATAAACACTAATTACATGTCACAAATTCATATTCAAAATATCAGTAATGATAAAACAGTGTATGTATAACAGTTAGTTGTGACGATACATTGGGAAGTGACAACAGAGATACCTTTACATGCAAACATCTATAATACAAATAAAAATAGTAGTGATTTAAAAAATATGATAGCATAGCCTTCTTGTACCCTTGTTCCGTGCAGTTAAATAGATCTATCACATCTGCATATCTATTAGTAACTTCATGTAACCTAGGTAAAAGTGAGTATTTCGTATACTCTGTCCGATTATTGTTACATTTAAAAAGGATTTTAGAACGAGTGGTTCTCGTGGGAATATGAAATTCAATGAGCTTATTTAAATCAGGACTGTCTATGCTACCATTGTTGCTGAAAATAAAAATAAAATGACATCAAAAAGAACACGAGACAGGAATGGTGGGTTACTGTGAAAGGGATTGCATTTCTCATGTTTAAAAAAATTAATGTTGCAATGCTATGAACGCTATAAATGATTCGACAATGCTTTGAACGATTCGGTAAAGAACACCTTTAGGCAGATCAAAATATGACCCCAAATATGTTGTCCTTAAAAATGTTGTCTTTAAAGAAATATGTTTTTCTTAGCATGTGATCTGATGGAAGCCCCATGAGTTCATTTACTAATACATTTTATACATTTACATTTTATACATAATGTACATTTCATTTACAATATTAAGTATTTCTTATACATTTTATGAACTTAACAGCTTCTCTTGACTTGTATACAACCTCTAAAAGGACGAAAAATGGCCTCGTTGCAAGCAAGAGCCTATATTGTTCGAGATAATTAATTATTTATCTTAATGGTGTTCCTTTCCGTGAACAAACAATCAGGCTTTGTTATTGGTGGAGTTAAGGCTGAATAATGAGAGTGGGATGTGCGATTTACTTACACCCGTAATCCTCAGGTACTATATATCCTTTTAGCTTGTACAAGTACATTAGGGAGAGCCGTCAATACAATTAAGAAATCTATCTATCTTCTATCTTCTTCTTCTATCTATCTATCTATCTATCTATCTATCTATCTATCTATATAAATAAAAATGAATCGCCGAAACGTATGTACGCGCATAACTACCGAACGACTGCACCAAATTGGATAATTCTTTTTTATTTGTGTTAGTTATTGTCAGGACAAGGTTTGTATAAAACTATTGGTGAGCTCTGGCATTGTGAAATTTGTATAAAAAATAGCAATGGGTGGCACGCGAGCTGTTTGAAAACGGAATGTACCGGGACTGAACGTATGGAAGGGGGTAGGGATTGGGGAAGGGGGGAGTGGAGTAGGGAGAAGAAAGGTGGAGGAGTTGGAGTGGAAACGCGAGAGGGGGAGGGGGGGCGAGGGAGAGGAAGGGGAGGCGGAAGGAGAACGGGATGAATGCGAAAGGACACGCATGGAGAAACAATTTCTTTATTAAATGGCATAGCAACGCATGCCGGATACCAGCTAATTTGTTATAAAAATAGAGTTATCGTTTTCTGAAAGATCGCAAAAGTTGCGCACGGTATTTCAGATTATATTTTCCATTTTACGGTTCAATTGTACCTATTTTAAGTCCTCCAAGGCCTAAATATTATACAATTAGAGTGATACCTCAAAAATGTGTCAATTATAATATTGTTGACGTAATACCAGTACATAGTAGGGATACACGTATGACGACCTCCGTAGTCCAGTGGCTAAGACTCTTGACTCACATTCCGGAGGTCGCGGGTTCGAACCCGGCATGCGCAAATAAATTTTATTTTGATTAATTTGTGTTATTTCACAATTAATTCATTTAAAATAATATATAGTATATTTGCGGCATGTTCCAGAGTGGAAGATACTATTAGTATCGCCCTGGTGTAAGACCACTATTCAGAATTGAAACGTTGCTTGAAAATGGCTTTAGCCGTGTTTAGTGACCAGATCAGAATAGCCAGATACTTCCCAACCTTCCTCTTCCCCACCTCCTTCCCCTCCCCACTACCTTCAGCCTCACAACATACCCCAATTGGGGATGCCATAGTCTCACTGGCTCCAGACGAGTTGAGATTCTTGTGCGGTATTCACTGTAAAAAAAAAAAAAATACACGTTTCACCACTTCCTCAACTGAGTAAATATAGATTTTACAAAGTAATATTCAAAACCTTAAACGCTAGCCGCTTTCAAAAGTCACTTCGAAAGTCGGTATGGGTTCTGTATAAAATTAATCGCAAAGGACGTTCAATTGACTTTTCGTGACAACCTCATTAAATTATATTTAAATAATTTTTTTTTAAACGTAATAGTGTTTTAAAAAAAAACATAATTTTTTACATTTTTAGTCAAATAAATATACGAACTCTGATCGATTCACAAGTTCCTCATTACAACATGCATCCACCAACCTACAACTCAAACTACTTTTGGACAATCGTCGTTTTAGTTGTACGTGAAGCCATTATGGCTTCCTTCTTGCAACTAAAACGATTAAAAAATAACTTCAACGGAAAAATTAAGATATGGATTATGGACACGGGAAGGAAGAACACAGATACAATATTGTAAACTAATAAAATTATTATTAATTAATTATCATCTATTTATTATTATTAATATATTATTAAGCTTATAAAATTATTATTATTATTAATTATTTATACTTATTATGTTATCTTTTCTTCTAGACTTTGCTTTATAATTTTCCTCTCGTAAAAACTTTAAATATTTTCAAAAAATTAAATGAGTTACAAAAATAACTTGTCTTAATTTATAATTCGTACACAAAATCATATAAAATGTTACAAAAAAATAAATACTTGAAATTGAAGTGAAACCTTCACAATATTTTACACACAATCTCCACCAATAGGAACGTTGAAAAGTGAGCTCTAATCAAAGCGGCCAATGCGGTAAGGTTTCATTCTATCTCATTATCTCGCAGTCTAAATCCTATAGATCCAAAGAGACAAACACAGACATATATGTATACGTGTTTGTCTCTTTTTAGTGTAATTTCCGTTTCATTGAGTATAAAATCACTTAAAAAAAGGGTATGTTGTAAAAAAATTTGCAAACATGACATTATTAACGGCCCACCCTATTGCATATTTCTCAGGCAAAGAAAACTTATCCAATTTTCTGGAACACGTAGGAAGAGAGGTGTATCTTAGTTAATGTTTTCCAAGTGTTAATTTGTTTTTGTTTGCCCGACTATTTATTAGGAAAGATTTTTTTAAGGGCTTTGAAGGATTTTTACAAAGCAATTAATTTAATTCCAGAATATTTAGTGCAGCAATACCTGTTGGAGATCGCATCTTTGTAGATATTTTATTGAATTTTCCACTACGTGGATAATTAATTTATTTAAATTATAAGAGTGTATTGGTTGATATTTTCACAAAAAATTTCAATGCATTTTGTGAACACAAAACATTTTTTTTAAATGTTTCTGCCAAGAAAGAGAACGAATCAGTAAAATTTCCGGAGATTTGCTTAACCCTGTGTTCTGCTTACACATTCGAATAAATAAACTGCTGATATAACGCAAAAACATAAAAAGTCGAAATACCATCTTGATCTGACCAAATGAACTTTGAAGTGTGGCGTATTTCTCTTTTATTATGTGAATCGAGATTGCTAATCAATTTGAAACCAAGAATGAATGTTATCGAGTATTCTGAAACCAAAATAACTGTGCACTTTTACATTTTTTTACGTTAACTCCACACAGGAGGCCCTGAGGGAAAAAAATCCCCAATGCTATGTCATCTTTGGAGACCTGTGTAGAGAGTTTTTTTAGGGAAAGTAAGGAGAGGAAGTTCTGGGAAAGAAAAAGGTACGAGGGATGGGTACGAATCTGAGGGTCAATGTGTTCAGGAATAACGAATGTGTGAATCCATCCCTCCTACTGCGATGCAAGGCGATATGAGTCGAAATATTCCTGCTGGAGAGATCTAGATTACGTCTCCCTTAACCAGTCGCTGTCGATCTGGCCCGCCACGCAGCAGGTGGACAAACGCACCTGCCGCCTAGACCTAGACTAACCTCAATCCATGAACCAGGGCGCCCTTTCTAAGTCACTAAATGTACCGCACCACTAGGGGTGACCTATGGCAGTGGTGTGGGTTATTCAAAAAAGTTCCTCAAGGCTTTAGACTTTGTATATATATCGCAGTATTGAACATGTTTCGAATGGACGTATTAGGTACTTAACCCAAAACACCAAGTACTTGGTTTTGTGATGCTTGATGTATTTATTTTGTAAAGTATATATTAATTTCGTTTGGAAAAAAAATCATACAACAAATTCAGAAGTTTAGATAGATTTGTATAAAAATTATCGGTAATAAAATTTCTCATATCCCTGTAAGAATTTTCACAAAACCAAAATTCTGTGGAAAGAATCTCATTAATGTAATCACAATATTATGAAGTTACGTAATCACTTCCATGTAATTTTCTTAAAAATACGAGGAAGTGATATAAAAATGAGATCTATTATAAACAGGATATTATTACACATGTATACTGAATTTTATGCTTTTCATGATGTGTAAAAATCTGGCAATAGTCTTTCAAACGTTAAGTTAGATTTTTGTTAGCTCAACTTTACGCTACACTCGGTATTTTATGGAAGATGGAAAACATTACAACTCTGTTTGCACACATTCCTTGATTCATTACAACTCTGTTTGCACGCATTCCTTGATTCATTACAACTCTGTGCTTCCTGCCTCTGTGCCTCTGTGGTTTTTCCCTCCAACAACATGGGTCTCTTCAAGACCCGTGTTCACTCCTTCCTTTCCTCAAAAAGACTCTCCACACAGCATCTTCAAAGATGACATTGGCCCTGAGGGAAGTTATTTTCCTCAGGGGCTCCTGTGTTGAGTAAATGTAAAAAAAAATTTAAAAAAAACTCTGTTTGCACACATTCCTTGATTCATTACAACTCTGCACACATTCCTTGATTCATTACAACTCTGTTTGCACACATTCCTTGGTTCATTCACAATAAATTTATTTTGTAAATCCATTTTTTGATAGAACCCAACAGTCCTGAGATATCCTCGAATTCTTCTTTCATCTTTCCACTTTTGATCATATGCGCGCCATCTATGTGTAGATATATGACGGCCGGCGTGGTCTAGCGGTAAGGCTTTTGACTCGCAATCCAAAGGTCGCGGGATCGAATCCTGGCCTGGGCAAATAAATTTTATATGATTAATTTGTGTTATTTCATGATTAATTCAATAAAAATAATATGTAGTATCGCCATGGTGTAAGACAACCATTCAGAATTGAAACGTTGCTTGAAATGGCTTAAGCCGTGTATGGTGACCAGATGTGAATAGCCAGGTACTTCCCAACCTTCCTTCCCCCCATCTCCTTCCCTTCCCCACTACCTTCAGCCTCACAACATACCCCAATTAGGGATGCAATAGACTCACTGGCTCCAGACGGGAGCAGTTGCGACTCTTGTGAGGTATTCACATAAGAAAGGTAAAATAATAAATTCATCCGAAACAACGCTCTCCTTCCACTCACCCTACTTATCCGAATGACTTAAAGTGGTATGGTGACTTAAGTATTATCAAACAGTATTAATAGGCATGCGTCTGCGTGGTTGAATTTAAGAATCCGACTTCCAACGCATGTCTGCCGCCGCGCCTTACCCGTCACATCATATAAACATCCGTATACGTGGTTTTTCAGACAAAGCTACTACCGTAGTACGGTTTCTAATTCAAGAATTCGTCACAAGATGACGCAATTTTCGTCGGCAAGACGCAAAGGAACGTGACCTTCCTAAATACGAATTTGTGAACCTGGAGTATCTCCCGGATGTAGAAAGATTGACGGTAATACTCAGTTATATCAATCGGCAGAATCTTACATATGACGTCATCATCCGACCCGGTTACTTTATCGCGGTGACTAGCCATCATTGCCATCACTGGTTGACAAGTTGACAGTGGATTTTGGAATTTTGGAACCAGTTCCTATTGGATTTACAAAATGATCATCAACACTAACTTGGCGAAGCCGAACCAAACGCCGCCCGCAGGGCCTAGCACTAAATACCTGCAGAGCGGGTTTTTAACTGCTAGTTAATTAAAATTAAGTTCGTAGATAGTTTTACCAAACACATTGAAGTAAATCTATGTATCTAAGGTACGTAAAGAAGAGTGTCTGTGGCAGGTTGGCGGCATGGCTTTATTTTTTACGAAAATCAACAGTTTTAATACGAGATTAGTGACTTGACCTTTAAAACAAGAATAAAAAATATCCTCGCGAGTTCTAGAAAAAACCACCCCATCCCCTTTTTCCACCCCCTAAAGCAGAATTAAATTTTTCTTGATGAAATTTTTCACACTTGACGCACCAAACAATTGGCAAATAAATTACCTTTTCAATGTTCGCAAATTCACTTTACGGCATCATTTTAATTACGAAAATAAATCATTTTGAATACGACACTCATTTTAATAAAAAATATCAATTTGTTTCGGTATTAATGGTTCCTTTGTCAGGTTAAAATTAAATTAACAAAAGTGAAAAAAAAACATTAATAAAAAGAAGGTAATTAACAGATAAAAACAGATTACAAAGAGTGGTGATTATTTGGTTTTTAAATTAACAAAAAAATAATCAAAGAGCAACCAAGTTTTTATTTTTATTTTTTTAATTAAACTAAAATTAAATTTGATAATGTTATTATCAAGTTCTGCAAGTATTTAAGTATGTATTTTTGTTACAGCTGTTTCGGTTTACGTGACCATATTCAAACTGTTCAAAATGGTATTGTAAACCGAAACAGCTGTAAGAAAAATACAAACTGAAATACTTGCAGAACATGAGTTAGTTAATAACATCATAAAATTTAATTAAAAAAAAAATTAAATGGAGTTCTACGAATTAAACACAAAAACAATCAATAGCAACCAAGATGTCTAAATAAAGAAAAAAGTTATATTAGTATTAATACGAAAATAAATTCATGCTGGCTATTTAAAAAAATATTTGGTTATTAATAATATTTAATTGGCTATTAGCACTTTTTTTTATTTTCTAAGTTATCTGATTGCACACCCATTATATTTTATGTACAATTTTTACCCCTTTATTTATGTCAAAAGAATTATTTGTTTCCAAATAGTGGTTGACCAATTCAGAATAATAATTATTATTTTTAAACACCTTTGGTGCTCATTAACTCTAATATAAATTTTAAAATTTAGAAAATAAATTACTGTCCACATCTTATATCTAAAAACTCAATTTAAAGCCCGAGCAACCCCGGAACTTAATTATACATCAACATTTATATTTTTTTTACCTGAAACTTGTTTTCAATATAATTTTTTTTCTTTTTCAGATATGGGCAATGTGTTAGTGGAATAGTCCGTGAACCTTGAAAGGCGACATGGTCTATTGAGAGGTCCATCGCCCGTGTGACCTCAAGCACTGCTCATGATGGCCACGTGGTCCATTCCACTCCTGCTGGTCGTGCTTTTTGGCCAGCTCACCGCGCTACCGGAGACCATAAAAATTGGTAAGTACCCACACTGTAATAATGCACCAACTGTTCGCTTTGTTACCATTAAATTGCCAAAAAAATTAGTCAATTATTTTTCAATATTGCGTCAGCTTGAGTTTTATTACTTATTACCCGTCATTCCAAGAATGATTTGATGAAGCGTTCTTTGCGCTAATAGCATAGTAAATAAAGTTACTTCCATCAGAAACTAAGAAACTAAAATACTAAGTTTCTCGAACGAATTCCCCTGAACACAGAGAATAATACGTCTGAGTGATTCTTACGCGAATCATTCAATTAATTATTATCTGTGTTTATGTTAGTTGGAAGACCTGCGGGTACAATAAACATTGACACAAGATAATACAAGCATAAGATCAAGGGTACATGGTTAACAAGAAAGCTCAGGCTGTTGTAGGAAATTATCTTGTCGTAGGGAGGGAAAGGAAGGGGTGGTTGCCTGCCATCCCCTATGGCATATAGTTTAAAGACCATTTCTGTTGAAACCAGTTGAAACACTATATTTTGTTAAGTCATTCTTGGATAAACTTCCTAAAATAATGGACATTTTTAAATTACGTTGGGTTCCATTTATTTTCAAATATTTCTGACTTTCGTCATTCAAGGGAGTTCAAGGACATCATTTAAATCTGTAGAAGGAAGGTGCGAATTTAAGTATTAATTCTTATTTAAATGGGAAAATTCCATAACTATACTAGCTGACCCGACAAACGTTGTTCTGCAATATAAATTATTTCTAGTGAATATTTTGATTGTTAAATAAAAAAAACGAATGTATTGTAAGTGTGTGGCGATAGGATCTATGACAGGAACAGGAATGGAGCGTTGTAGACGATGACCGTCGATAAAAACAAAAAAAACACCAATTAAAGTAGGAAACCGATATAAAGAAACGCATTCCTCCGAAACGGCTCGACCGATTTTTGTGAAATTTTTTACGTATATTTGGTAGGTATGATAATAGGTCGTAAAGTATATTTTATACCGCTAGGTGATTAGGGTATCCCTATCCAGATTTTTTTCCATTTTTTTTTTAATTTCCACAAAAAAATACATGTAAACTCAAATTTTCACACTCCTACCCCACATTTTTTTATCGCGATTTTAATATTTTTGTATGAAAAAATTAAACAGTCGTTCACATTTCAAACAAAACGAAATTATTATGTTGTTGAATGACAGATGGCGCTACGCTAATATATTTTTTTTTCATTTTTGATTTAACTTTTAAGGGATCAAACAATGAATATATCCGTTACTTTAATGAAAAACATTGAATTGGGAAAATGGATGGTTGGTGTTTTTTAGTTGTTTTTATCGGCGGTCATAGTCTACAGCGTATTTTCTGTCATAGATCCCATCCCCACACACTCACAATACATTCGTTATTTTTTATTTAACAACCAAAATATTCACTGGAAATTATGAAGGTATATAATAATATCTTTATTCAATGAAATTGGCAACATTATAACTAAAAAAGTACATGTTCAATGTAGTTTACAAATAGATTACGTCAATATAAAAAAAAAACAAACAGAAAGTAATGTACATAAGAACGGTTATACATAAATAGCATAATTAAACAATATTTTTAGTTGTGTATAGCCTGCCTCACTAGGAGAACCTGTATTGAGGCAGAATTTTTTGTAAATTGTTTCTCGCAATTTTATCTATGTTTTTTTTATAAATGTATAATGTATAGTATATCTGAACTTCGTTTGCCGGGTTAGTTAGTATTTAATATTAATTTATTAATTTCATTAAATTATTTTCTAGTCATCAAAATTAAAGCATAAAGTACCTACACATCTGTATGTTAATGACTTAATTGGTTAATAAATAATTTTTTTACGAACAGCCGGGACTTAATAATAAATTGTTTTTGTAAAGGAGAAGTTGAGATGATAAAAATGTTAAAGTATGAGGTGTATTTAACCCAAAAAGGCTAACGACTTTTTGGGGGCTGTTTAAGTTATGTATATAGGCCCCGACGCGCGACGGAGGGTGGCGCAAGGGTGGCGGTGGAATTGATGAGTTTTATCTTGAAAACTTTATTCTTGCAGGTTGACAGATGGTGGATATTTTATTTTCTCGAGAAAATTGCCCACAATCTGGATGAAAGGTCGGCCCTTGTTAGAAACTTTTTCCTTTCTTTTTGGAGCCAAATTTTCACTCTTGCCCTATCCATTGAGTATTTTAGGTTAGAATCCAATTAAGCCCGGCAAACGCTTTCGGTCGTCGATTTTTCTCTATATTAGTTATTCTTGTCACACGTGCGTGTTAGTTTGGGTTTATCTAAGATTAAGTAATTGGGAAAGAACATCTATGTGAAAGTGATTAACTTAACTAATTGGATACCATTTTGAAAAAGAAAAAAAATTTAATTCTGTGACCTTATTGTGTCGGATCCTCTTATTATCTGAGACATTGCTTTATGTCTAGGTTATTACACTCGACAATCACAATTTATAATTAAAGTTAATTGTTACAGTCAGATCTTGAACCGGATCGGGAACTGGGATTTAAACCAGTTACGTTGGTCTAAGGAAGAACTACTTTGTATTTTAAAAAAAGAATTATAAAGGATTATCGCACTGAACCAGAAATTACTGATAATGCATTTAAAGAAGGTATTGACGGAGCCAGAGGACTCCAACCCAGGTCGAATCTGCAATTAATTAAATATACAACTAGTGAGTTCCCGGCAAGCGTTGCAATGCTACTTAAACAAATGGTTTCTCCTTCACGTCCTTTCCCATTCTTTCCCGTCCTGTTCGCCTTCCGCATCTCTTTATCCTCCCCTCCCTCCTTCCCTTCCTGCTAAACTATAGAGAAAATAAGCAAAATGAAATACATCCATTTTTCAAAAAACCCGCGCTATCTATTCCAATATTTTTGTACAAATTTCCTAGAAAGAGCTCGCTTTTATAAATATAAATAGTCGCGGATGTGCGCCGAACAACTCACTAAAGTTTCATTGCAATCGGATGAATGGTATAGGAAATAAGAAATAATATCATAATGCTAGAGCTCATTATTCCATGTAGAACCTTCCCGGGTGTGAGTATTATAATACACCAAAGTATCATCGCAATTGAATGAATGGTTTAGGTACCGCATAAAGGACTAACAAAAATTTTATTTTACGTTTTTTATAACTTTATGTCCGGGTTAAATGTTCCCCACAGGAAAAACTAAACCCTTCCACACACTTTTCCACAAATGACTATTTAGTCAATCCACGCTGTGCAAGTGCACAGCAGTATAATAAATACAAAATAATATAAGAACAAGACCCACCAGATACCAAATGGGAAAATAATTCACCGACTCCAGATATTTTCATATCAGAGGGTTCGGCTCGGTAGAACTCCTAGCTGGACCTATAAATCCTACAATATAAATACTTAAAAAATCATTCGTAATCCTACATATGTTTAAAATGAATAATTTTTGCATTTTTATATATAAATTCTTTATGTTGCTTGCTTGTTTATTATGTTTCTTTCTATTATTTGCCTATTTATAATACCCTTAAAATTAACTAGGACAGGACTAAAGACTGTCATAATGCTGGGTCGCTCCAACTCGGTTGATCAAGCCGCTTTGTGCTCCCTTGCAATGAAAAATTATATGGAATATTTATTAATTGAGAGTACTTGGTAGGGTGGCCAGACCCACCAAGGTACTATCAGAAACCTACTAAACCGGTATATTATCTGACTTGACGATGTCTTTCACATGAAAGTCACCAGTTTCTTTACCGTTTAGGTCTGCTAATGTATAGATTAAGTCCGATTTTTTGTTTACGACAATATTTTGCACAAAACGTGGAGCTAGTTTTTGAGCAAAATAATTTAATGCATTCGACTGAACGAAATTTCTACGCCAAACTCTGTCTCCGACTTGAAAACTAACATGTTTTCTACGCAAGTTATAATGGTTTGCCCCTTTTTGGTAAGCTTTTAGTAAGGCGTCTGAGACTTGCTCATAAACTGACGATAGTTCTTCTAATTTTTGTGCGTAGATTCTCTGACAAGTAGAATATTGTGAATTAGATTCTGTATCAGCTATAGGGTTACGATGCAAATCACCGTCTAATATTTGCTCTCGACCATGCATAAGGAAATACGGAGTAAAACCCGTAGCGCAATTTACGGAATTGTTCATAGCTGATTGAATTTGTGGTAGGAATTTTGACCAATTACGGTGGTCTGATTCGACTAGTATCGATAGTGCGGTACCCAAAGTTTGGTTATATCTCTCAACAACATTGTTCTGAGGTGTATATAAAGAGTTATAAAACGGAGGTGGTATATTATAATTACTTAATAAGTTCTTGAATTCTTTAGATATAAACTGACGCCCGTTATCACAAACAATGGTGCGTGGTACGCCATGCACAAGAAAGATATTTTCTTCTAAATTCTTAACAATACTTTGCGCGGTACCTTTACGCAGCGGAAACAGCCAGGTAAACTTAGAGAAAACGTCGACACAGGATAAAATAATAGTAAAACCGGAGTAACTTCTAGGTAATGGACCTACCAAATCCAACGATAACATCTGCATTGGACGTGTAACTTTTTTAGGATTTGATGAAATACCGTTAGGCGAGGCCGTACTGATTTTATGCGCCTTACAAACTGTACAGCGATTTACAAATTGTTTAATATCCTTGTACATGTTTGGCCAATAATACCGTAATTGTGCTTTTTTATAAGTTTTAAAAACGCCGGGGTGACACGACCGAGAAGACTCGTGAATATTACTAAGAATGTCAAATCTTTTTTCCTGAGGAATTACTTTTTTCCACGCGGTATCTTCACACAGTGCTAAACTAGTCTTTGTATGACGAAATAATTCATTGTCACGAATTTGGTAGTTCTGAAAACGTTGAGGAAATTCTTGACAACCCTTCCAAATATTTTTATACCACATGTCTTGAATATTTTCTGAATCTATAATAGAGATTTCGGCATGATCCATTCGCGAAAGGACATCTGGGACTATATGCTGAGTACCTTTACGGTGGATCACATCAAAAGAGAATTGAGATAGACGTGAACTCCAACGCGCGAGACGACCGCTGGGATTAGACAGAGAACCTAACCATTTTAGGCTTGAGTGGTCGGTTACAACTGTAAAATGAGTTCCTTCAATGTATGGTCTAAAATGTGTAACGGAGTCTAGCACGGCTAAAAGTTCACGCTCAGTTATTCCATAATTACGTTCATGAACGTTTAAGCATCTCGAATAATAAGCAATAGGGTGCTCCTGTCCATCTATAGTTTGAATTAATACCCCCCCAATACCTACGGAGCTTGCGTCGCAGTGTATAGCGAAGGTTTGGAAAAATCTGGACAACTTAAAACTGGGGCTGAAGTAAGTGCTTGTTTTAATGCAATAAATGCGGATTCGGCTTCCGGTGACCATTTGAAGTTACTAATTCCTTTCTTTGAACCAGTAATACTTGTTAAAGGAGCTGCAATGCTTGAAAATCCTTTGATAAACCGTCTAAAATAACCGCACAGACCAACAAATGCCCGAATTTGTTTAGCATTTTTCGGTACAGGAAAATCTTTAATACTATCAATCTTACTTGGATCAGTGCGAAGGCCCTGTGAATCAACCATATAACCCAAGTATTTAAGCTCGGCTTTACAGAATTCTGACTTTTTTAAGTTAATGGTAAGGCCCGCGTCTCGTAGACGTTCATACACACGATTTAGCAATTTAAAATGTGATTTTAAGTCTTCCGATACTAATATAAGGTCATCTAAATAGCAAAAAGCATTATCATCGAACTCGGGTCCAAACAAGGCATCCGCTAGTCTTTGTAATTCACTAGGAGCATTTTTCAGACCAAACGGCATGCGAGTGAATTCAAAGAGGCCCCGGCCAGGAACTACAAATGCTGTCTTTTCACATGATTTTTTGTCTAAGGCTATTTGCCAAAATGCCTTGGAAAGGTCAATCGAGGACACATATCTGGCACCGCCCAGTTTATCTAGGATGCGCGAAATATAAGGGAGAGGGTAACTATCACGTTCCGTGACGTTATTGATTTTTCGCGAATCAAGACAAAACCTACCTGTTCCGTCTTTTTTTGTTACAATTAATACTGGACTGGACCATGGTGAACGAGAAGGACGAATAACACCTAATTTTAACATTTCATCAACTTCTGTTTCCAATTGTCTCTGCCGTGCGGGTGAAAGAGGGTAATACCGCTGTTTGATAGGTGGCCCTGTTGTATTTATTTTGTGTTTAACCAAGTGTGTTAGACCTAACCCTTTCTTTTCAAAAGAAATTGACTCGAATTTTTTAACTATCTTAGAGAGTTCCCTATTCTCTTCAATAGTTAGGGACGAGGCTGGCCGAATAGCCCTCAACCCACTAATATTTCCTTCCGAAACAGAATGAGTAACTTTCGAAAACAGCTCCGGTGCGATGTGGAACTCCTTCCAAAAGTTAACTCCTAGAATAATTGAAGGCGACAATGTCGGGATGACGTAGAAAAGAATTTCCTTTGTGGATGATTTATACGTGACCGGCAATGACATTGTCCCTAGGACTGGTTGGTTTGAACCGTCCGCTGTAGAAACACTAAACTTAACTTTAACTAACTTAATACCTAATTCCTTAAAAATTTTATAACTATTGCCTCCTAGACACGACAATGAAGCGCCGCTGTCTAGCAGTCCGCTGTAAAAATTATTTATAATGTGTACATATGTATAAGGACGATTATCATTCTCAATCGCCGTCTCCCGTGGCAGCGGGCCCACTGTTCCGGTTGACGGGGATGAAAGAAATTTATTAACTATTTGGAGCCAACTCTCCCACTCGTCTTTCCTCTGCGCAAAGGATGGCTTGTAGCAAGAGAGACTCCGACCTAGTTTTTTTGACCTATTATGAGCTTTGTCATTAATAGCTCCCACTTTAGGATTATTAGACCTTGCGTCCTTCTTCCTGCAACCCTCTACAACATGTCCCGATATTTTACAATATGAACAAAATGGTTTGTTGTAAAACGTTCTAGAATTTTCGTGTGCTGTTTTTGTATAAGCATTAGGAGTAGAAGAAGACGGTTTATTATATTTATAATTATTATCCATGTTTCCGAGACTACTTTTAGTAAAATTGTTGTTATTTGGTTTTCTATAATGATTCTGGCTATAATCTTGGCGTCTATGAATATTATTATTAGAGTTATGTGGTTGTCTAGTATTACCATCAAATTTCTCCGATTTATTAGTGACAGGTAAGTCTACCCTTGGTTGAGAAACTTTGACAGATACAAAATCATTCGACAGTGATGCATAAGATTCCAAGTTGCCTGCATGAGTAGTCAATTGATCAAAAGTCTCTATATCTCTTGATACTAGTAAATTTGCATACATAGGCAATAAAGCTTTTTTTGCTAACCGCAAAAGTTCTATTTCTGGTAGTTTAGCTTCAAGCATATTATTTAATGCCTTCATTCTGAGAGTGAATTCTAGTACTGACATACCCTTAGGTTGCGTCATGTTAAATAATTTTACCTTAAGATCTGTTTGAAGGTCATTTGCTTCAAATTGTCTAATCAAAAGTTTTGAAAGATCATCCCATTTCAAATCCTGAGTGTAAATAGACCTAAACCACAAGAGTGCTAATCCTTCTAAAAGATCGGGAAAAACGCGTACAAGATGATCCTGGTTAAAGTTTTTAGTCCTACATTTCTCCTCAATTAATAGCAAAAATTCCCTCACACTACTTTTTCCGTCGTATTTTAATTTCCAATTGTCGACGTTGTTAGAATGTGAATCTTTATAAATAATCTTCGTTTGTTTAATGATGTGGGCTTTTTTAATAGTTGTCTCGTCTAATTCAGAATCCGATGATTCAGAACCTATTTCACTAATAGTAGGCATCTTAAATTCTTTATTATAAGCTCGTGCCTGTAAACGTAGTTCGTGAGAAGTCGACGATGGATCAATATTTCTGTCTTTTAGTTCTTTTATGAGAACCTCCTTCGAAGCCCCATTGATATTTGGTATTGGTGTAGACATGACGGCGTACTTTGATGCTCAAATAGAAATAAATTGTAATCGTAAAGAATTATAAAAAATTTAAAAAAATTAAATTATTTGTTATAAAACAAAAGAAACTCTTTACTAACGGCTGTAGTATCATTAGTAATAATATCTCAACTTCTGTTGTATAATTAAAACCAAAAAAAATTTTTTTTTTTTTTGTTTAAAAAAAATATGCTCCACCCTACTGAGAACAATGAAAAATGGTCCACCCTAATATATTTTGAAGGTTCTTAGATTTCGGCCTGACGGAAATGTTAATGAAAGATATCATTTAATATGCTGTATATTAACACGTACGTATAAGAATAATATCCACTGATGAACGGATATTTACTACTGAAGTATCGATTGTAATTTGAATTTACAATTTGTATTGAAGAACCATGACTTAAATGTCTTGAATATCAGGTATATTAGCATTAAAATCTTGCAATATGATGCAACGTCAATATGTCTTGACTAAACAAGTGAATAACATCGAAGTAAACATGAATTAGACAGTTTAACATAACCTCATTTATAATCAAGTTATTTATAATAAATGTTGACATAAAAACTGACAGCTGCAAAAGCATAGATAAATCATAGATTTCTTGAAAGATGAAAGCTTATCAAAACTTTCCCATAGAATAAAGCAAATCATGAGTCATCCTTACTAGTATATCTGAGTATATTTGAGGTTATGAAGCATCATTGTAAACACTAGACATAAGATATTCAATATTATGTCAAATAATCATGAAACAAACATCAAAATCAACACATCATGCAATCCCTACGAGCCAAACCGCGATGAGGCGCCAATTGTTATGTTGCTTGCTAGGTAGTTTCTTATGTGGGCTATTTGCCAAATATTAACACAGTTTGTGTGGGGTTCAAATAATGTACCATCCGGAACTTTGCAGAATCCTGCGCGCCAATACTCGGTTCCCGAGTAATGTTCTGGATGTAAGAGAGCATGACACAATCTCTGAGCGTGGGCACAATGGTATGCATGATATGATGGTTCGGGTGTTAATTGAAAGATGATGTTCAGAAAAATATAGCGTAGTATATATTGATCATATTAACAGTATTACAAATATGTTTAAATTAAACTTACCCCCAGGGATCGGTCGATGGTTTAAATTCTATCTAAGCTAACTAACATTTATATAACCGTGTGCGGGCGTGTGTGAGCGGGAAGCCTCCATCAAACCGGTGAGGATCCGATCTCGTCAGACCAGCTGGAACCATCAGGATCTCCGTCCGGAAAGGGTGCCCTGGAGACGGGTCCAGCGTCTCCAGCACAGGGTGGCTGATCTCAGCGCATTGAGTTCCCATCCATGACAATGTGGGAGCTCCACGGGCGGATGGCCTTGGCTGATGCAGTCCAGAGCGCGTTGTTATGTTAATACAACTCCCGTATGTAAAATAAGGCCTGGATAGCGCCCCGGGAGTATTATACTTCCTTGGCAGCATGCGCGGTTTCACAACATCGCGCGATGGCAACGATTTGCGGTAGTAAATTATTTAATTTTACATTGCACGCGCGGACCTTTGCGGTCATTTAATTTACAACACTCGATTAAACTTTATATTTATTCGGTTGAAACTTCACCCATCATTGTGGAAATACTATTCTTACATTTCCTATACGTTCACCCGTCTGGGTTTAATGTAAATTATAATTAATTGACTGTGCCAACATTTCAACGATTGCCCGTCGGTGAAACGATTCCAGAGTGAAAAAAACCAAAACCGGAGCCGGAAACCATAGATTCCCGGCCGTCTCTGTGTTGCCTGCCCGTATTCTTAATCACTTTACGAAAATTAAAACAACAATGGTTCTTGTTGTGAAGAGGTGTTAGAAAAATAATAACTTTAAATAAGAGTTAACACCACTTCATAACAAAATCTAATAAGCCTAAATTTTTAATGATAGAGCCATAATGTATTATTGTATAAATTTATTTTTATTTATTTATTTATTTATTTATTATAGATACAAAAGAAAGTACACATATTATTATTTTTTTACATACATATTATTATTTTTTTAATTTCTTGAAAATGCAAAACATGATTTTTCAATAGTTTGTGATAAAATTTCGTCGAAATTCAATATGTACTTTTGTTCCAAAATAGGAGCATATTTTTCTTCCAGGCACTAAACTTTTCATTGTGCTGCCAACCACAAACCACGTTTCATTTTCTGAGAGTACTAAAACCTTGTATCTAGTAAAGAAAGTCGTCATCTTTTTAGAGCCCTCGTATCATAAATTTAATCTAAAAACACAGACTTTCCGGTATAAAATGGTAACAAATTTATACCACAAAGAAAATACCCTTCTGAATATATAAGAAAAACCCTTAAAAATTAAATCCCGTTTAAGGAGGAGTAAAGGGGATAGTTTTGGTACATCTTCTTTTATACTTTGTGTGTTTCTTTTTCTAATTTCCCTTTCTCTTGAAGCAAGCCCGCATGTCTTGTTCGGACCTCTGAAACCTTTACTAAGGGTAGAGGCGGAAACTTTGCCCACGACACGTGAGACAGTATGGACGGTCAAAGGTAAGCACTGAGCAGGCCCTTTTGGGATAACTTTACTTAGGGTTAATTGGAATGATGGCCTGGCTCTGGTTCTAACCCTGAATATACCGAAATACTCACCCGAGATATTAAATTTTGGAATATTTTCAGTAATGTAGCTCTATTCTAGGTACCTGCATACTGTTGGGTATTTTAATGTGGTTCTATTATTATAGTTCCATTAATAAAGCGAACCACCTTTTTGACCTATTAATATCCAAATCCACTTTCCTACCCCATTCCACACAAATAATATTATTCTTCCACAAAAATTTTAATAGCACATTTTGTTAAATGAAGGTTATTTAGTAACTGTATAAAGCGTATTGAAACAGTAGTGATACTGTATTATCACTATGGTTTAGGATAAACGGGTTTTTATTGCGAGTTTTAAAATATTTTAGATTAAAAATATTTTATATAATAGAATTGTCGAAATACGCATAGGTACAATGAAATACGAATGCATTAATTGCATTCTTGTTTCGTATTAGAATTTTATCAATCTAAAAATAAAATAACTGAGTATTTACATTTGATTGTGGGAAGTATCCTTCACATTTCACAACGAATGAAATTAAAACAAAAAAAACATCACGAAGAGATTAATACCCATTGACGTAAGATGTCACGTCAATGCTAATACCGCTCTTATATAACACTCTACCCAGAAACTGAATAATATGACACATAAAATCTATATGTTATGGATTGGGATAGTGGAAGGGGAGAGATAAAATCTAGTAAGATTAATTTGCTAAACACTTCTAAAGTAAGCAAATCATATCGGAAAAAAAATCCGCATGGGAACGGCTTATTAACACATCTCGATTCTGTACTTGTTCCATAAAGCTGATGGGTTTCGTACACGATTTTGTATTCCGATCGGCCAGTACGGTTAAGGGTACCTACCTACACGGTATACAGGAGTCAAGTACCGTATTATCGCCAGTCCGTCACTAACAACCATCGTGCATTGACATTTCGTTGAAGTGTTATTTATCTTATCGTAACATAAAGTATAAACCCTATCGTATTGTATCGTATGCTTTGTGTAAACTTCTTATGTGAATCGACTCGTGTCTCAGATTTCTATCGTGGATTATAAAATAATCCAAAATACTATTGCGGGCTTGTAGATATATAATTAATTTTTCGAAGAAAACTTCTTCTAAAAGGTTGTTACTTTGTGATGTCATTATTTATTTATTAAAAGAAAATAACTTAGTTTACATCACTTTATTTTTTTTATTTTTTTTATATTTTATACTATCAATATGTTTCGTGAACCATGTTCACTTCTTCAGGAATAAAAGTACACTAAAGTTAAAATATTAATTATAGATTACATATGGAGAGAAAAAATGGAAGGAGGGGGAAGGGTTGACAATGGTGGGAGTTTCGAAGAATTGGGGATTAATTGGGAATTGGGGATATGGGAATTGTAGATATATCTGTGATTGTAACAAATGTCTACGTCCCCGATTGGAAAACAAGCCAGAAGACACATTAGCAGTGAGTACCACTTAATTGTGAATTACCGTATCTTGTTTGGTGGTCGGGCATAGTTCGTATCGAAATCCATAAGCATTTTAAATAGCAAAGAGTGGCCACAAGGTTATTCTGACCCCCGTGCATTGTCACGAATCAGTACTCCTTCAACTTATTGTTTATTCCTTCTACCTACATTATGGGTGTCTTCAAACCAAGCTTCACTCTTCCTTCTTTATCTTAAAAAGCCCCTTCACACATCATCCCACAAACAGAAGTCATAGGATGTGTAGAGACAGAAGTATATATTGTTTATGCGTGTAAAAAAAAATCAACACTTCTTTTAAAATTGTGAAACCAGATCTGTTACGAACCGCCGACTTTTCAGTAAATATCAAGTTATAGATTTTCATCTAGACCTCTTTGAACACAGGTTACATAATTCCTCCACATAATCCTAAAAGAAGCCTTTGGGCGTAGGGATATAAAAAAAGTATTAAATTTTTTCATAATTTCTGTCAAATTTTGACTTTGTCCAGATCTGCTACGAACCTCGTCTTCTCATTAAATACCAAGTTATTATGTAGGTCTTACCACGGGATAAGAAGTCATGCCATAAGCATTTTCATCCAATAGAGGGTTATAAATTATATTACTGAAACACGTACGGGTTGCTGAAACTGACCACGTGATGCGATAATGTTTGTTTTGGGTTGATCAACAGAAATGTTGATCTCCGTAGAATATCTTAAGATTTAGTGTAAACAATAGATATTATATACATAATTAACAACGAATTACAATTTGGATTTCTTGGTATTACAAAGGATCAAGCAAAACAATATGAAATTTAATTTCATTAAATATAATATAACGTTCCCTGAACTCATTACGTCTTTGATATTGGTTTTTCTGTTTCCAAGGAACACATTTTATTAACAGAAATTGTGGAAATTGGTTGGAACGAAGGATGATATGTGGGGTTTTATACTGGAAGTACCTATGTCAAATTTGTGAACCTCGTAAGAGTGAAGATTTGTTTTCGATTTCTTGGATTAAAAAAAGCTGAAACAAAATCTTTACTTGCGTGTTAGTTAAGTCACAATTTCATTAATCTAGTATACCTGACATAGGTATTCATAGCATCCAAGTATGAACGTATTAGAGTTCTTCAGGTAACTGCATAAATCAAATTACCAAAAGCTGATCTGGGCACTTACCCCCAGATATATTTTAATCAAAGCTGAATGGTAATCCAAGGTCAAACCAAAATGTTTAAATCAATAACGGCTTTTGTTATCTTTGGGGATGCTGTGGGGAACGTTTTTTTTTAAGGAAGGAAGGAGTTGAAGATCTGGGAAGGAAAAAGGTACAACGGGTGGGTAGGAATCTGGGGGTCAGTGTGTCCAGGTGTGACGGACGTTAGAATTCATACTTCCCACTGCGTTGCACGGCGATGGGTTGATAGAGTCCTGCTGAAGAGGTAGAAAGGTCTAACCTCAACCAGAAACTACAAATCCCGCCCACCACACAGTAAGTGGGAAGACACCACTGGCACCTAGACGATTCTCACCTCATGAACCGGGCCCTGCTAAGTTACCAAACATAGCGAACCACCTGAGGTGAACAATGGCAGAGGTTTTCTCGTTATTTGTTTTTGGGGTGTTATGCCGTGTTGCGCTACCTCCTTCTTTAGTCAAGGTTTCGGACGGCGTTGCAGTGTCCACCATAAGGGCAGAATCGACAGATCATCTACCGGATCTGCCCTGATGATGGACACTGCAACGCTGTCCGAAACGTTGACTAAAGAAGGAGGTAGCGTAACACGGCATAACACCCCAAAAACAAATAACGAAAATACTTTTGGCCGTGAAAATCTTAAAACGTAAATGGCAGAGGCGTTGGTAATCCAATGATTGGTTCCCGGGGAGGAGGCACCCAAACCGATATTATTATTTTGAAATTTTATTATGATTAGATTCAGATGTTGGCATTAATATGTGTTTTTAAAGTTTTAACGAAATTCCATGATAAACTTATAACTATTTCCAATAATTCTATTAAGATGTTTGGTTTTATGATACTATGTACGTTCCATGCAAAGATATTGAAATATAAGTAGATGTGCTATCTGCTGTTTTTACTATGTGGGTCTGCGCTTCCGGGTGTCGCCGATATTGTTTACCAATTAACAAATAAACTAAAAGAACAAATGATTAACGAATAAACCAAACGAACGTTAAACTAAATGAACGAATTCTTTCCTTATTCAAAATATATTGTTAATCAATATTAATGCACATTTTCAAAAAATCAACGAAATGAACAAATTCTTTTTGTATGAAAACTACGCTAATTAGCGCGTAGTACCGGCGATAGTTGCGCGGATACCATAGCATATCTCTTCTGTATTTGAATATCTTTGGTTCCATGATTACCTTATAACAATTTTCAATAATTGTTTTTATATTTTGGTTATATATGTGTACATCCCATGATATTATTTTAACAATTACCAATAATTCTTTTCAGAGTTTTGGTTTTATACCTTTTAACAATTTCCAATAATTTTATCTAGATTTTATATTTATTTATTTTTATTTTGCAGAAACAAACAGTACATAATTACATCGTAGAAAATAGTTCCAAAGTTATAGAATTTAACACAATAATTGATACCAATGACATGTCGCTATTATATACTTATGCTTTTATGTGATAAATTATGCATTTTACCGAAATTACGTTAGTAAATTGTTGAAGGAGATGGGGTATAAGTAATTAAGAATATACTTGTGTTTTTATGATTATGTGCGTGCATGCGTGTACATGTGAACCTATGTATGTGTGTATGTATGTATGTGTGCATATATATGTACCCGTCTCAGAACAGATATCATCTAGTGAGGCGGGTTACATACTTGTTTGTATATGATAATGTTACTTGAGGTGATTTCTCACAAGAACGGCGCTGTATACATTAGCCAAGTATTTTTGTTTTTTTTTGTTTTTTTAAAAGAAAGACCAACATTCCCGGGTAGGTTAGACAATAATAACCCAACAATGTTTGAAAATCTCCTACTACTACCACAGAAAGCCGAAAATGTTTCTTGTGTTGTGATGGAGGATTTAGGCAACCGAGGAATCGAACACGCGACGCTCGGGTGGGACCCAAGCGCTATGCCCACTCAACCACTGACCAGTCATTATCATTTTATTATTTCAATAAATGCCCGGGTTGCCGGCAATTAAAAAAAAACCGCTTCCCAAAATGAAATAAATTTTCCAATGTTTTTGAAAAATGAATTATCAGCGTACAAAACGCAAAGACACGGGTAGTAAGCAGCATTCAATCTTGCTTATAAAAATGTACGTCGATACCACTTACCTGGTAGGTACTAATCCTGGAAAGGGTTCGTGCACAACCGTATACTTATTTTGTAGCACACATGTATAACATATATTATATTGTTGAAAGGGAAGTAATCTCGATGAACCCTTTTCTCAATCCACCCCTCATCGAACCTTAAAAAAACAACCATGCAAAACATGACTTCCTTTGGTTTGTTTGTGGCAAACATTTTACTAATTGGTTGAAAGATTCCATCAATAAATTATACCTTTCGTAGCATTATCGATGGCATTTTACCTTGTCATATAAGGGTTATACTTAAACGATTTTGATGGAAGTTAATAAAAAAGTTAATGAAGTTAATAATTTAAGTGTTATTTTATTAAAACTCTAAATATAATTCCTTTATTATAGGATCATTAAACTGGTAATTTTTTATCATAGCTGTTATTTAAAAAAAACTAACTAACTAACCATCACGCCATTTTCCCGCAGGGGTAGGCAGAAATGACGGACCGCCAAACAACTCGGTCTTGGTACACACTCCTTGCCTCATTCACATTCATACATCGTCTCATACATGCTCTTCTGTTATTCTGACTCTTGACATGGCTCGACTCAAGTATCTAATTCACTTGGTCGTGCCATGTCTTTCTCGGGCGTCGTCGACTTCTTCTACCATTCACATTTGCCTCATGTATTCTCTCCTCACACTATCCTCGTTCATTCGCTCTACATGCCCAAACCATCGGAGCGTTCCTTTCTTGATCTTACTCATCACGCTTACATCAGTCTAGCATTCTTTGCGGATCTCCACGTTTCTCACATGATCATTATGGTTTTACCACACATTCGCCTCAGGGATCTCATTTCTACAGCATGTCTACTTTCATCCTTCCTCGCGTCTTAGGACAGTTTTTTGTTGGTGCCAACTGCGTTCATTCTTCCATTAATAGAGTTATCTGCATTCACCCTTCTTTCAATATCTCTATCAGCCTTCCCATCTCTCATAAACATACTTCCCAAATAAACAAATTCATCCACCTGCTCCAAGTATTCATCTTTCACAACTATGTAGCACATTGTTTTCGTACTCTCTCTTTCAATTACTACCATTTTGCAATTCAATGTGCTCTTCTCGGACTTCATCAGCTACCTCTCTATCATTAAAACCAAAACTACCAAATTGCGAATTATTAATACCAAATTAGAATCAGCTTTTGTATACCTTTCGATTCGGTTGTATAGTAAATGAATAAATAAAGAAATCTTCAAGCATTAAACAAAAGTGAAATAGGATAGAGTCTTATCTTAATAGACGTCATGAAGCGAAGAATTCCTTTATCCTAAAATTCATTTAAACTTATATCTTCTTATAATACATAAAACAAAGTCGGGTTAGTTACACCATTTATAAAACAAGAACGGCTGGACCGATTTTTATGATCTTTGATTTGTTGGATTCGTCTCCACCCCGAATAGCAGAAAAGGTATTAAAACATCGAAAAAAAAAACGAAAAAAATATGATGAAGAAAATTCTTTTTCCTCGTTTTGTATGGAACGAATTCTCATCTTTTGAAAGAGCTGCAGAAATATTGTGAAAATTATAATATTGAATAGTGGGTGAATTCCAAAAATTCAAAAACGTGAAAATGTCAATGCGCTGATTGTTTTGCTTTTGTTCTTAAACATATAATGCTGCCCCTCTTTCTTACTTACTAAACGTCAACAGTCGAAAATGAGATAAACGGTGAACGTATGTCTGCACCCCTCCAAAAGAAAAAATACAAGAATTGTAATAAATCTCCCTCACATATATAAAGAAAATGTAATGCAATTCCTGTAAGTGGAAAAGTAAGAGAATCACAAAAAATATAAATCCGTACACAACACCATCTTTGGTACTGACAAAAACCAAACACGGACAGTTGCGCATCGATAATGGCTTCATTGTGTAATTTTTAACTTAGGTAATAAAACTGAATTTATATTTTGGAATGTAGCTATCACTTGTGGTTATCCATTATAGAAAAATGAAACAATACAACTTTGTATAAAAAACTGTTTATACAAAGAAAAACTGTTAAAAAAAAAAATAAATAAAAAAAAAAAATAAAAAAAAAATAATAAAAAACAGTTTTTACTTTGTTTATACAAAGTTGTATTATTTCATTTTTCTAAACTGAATTTAATTCAGCTTTTTACGTTAGCTCCAGACAGAAGGCCCTGAAGAAAATAATTTCTCTCCGGGCCTATGTCATCTTAGAGGATGCTGTGTGGAGGGCCTTTTTAAGGAAGGGAAGTATTGGAAGTTCTGGGAAGGATAAAGGTATGAGGGGAGAGTATGGGGGTCAGTGTGTCCAGAAGTGACGGATGTATTAACCCACCTTCCAACTACGGTGCAAGGCGATGGGTCGAGAGAGTCCGGCTGGAAAGGTTAAAAGACCTCCCTGAACCAGACTCTCGTTTCGGCCCGCCATGTAGCAGGTGGGCAGACGCATCCGCCGACCTGGACAAACCTCACCCCATGAAACCAGGCACCCTTGCTAAGTCACCAAAGCTAATAAGTTAACCCAACAGTTATTGATCGGTACGAAGTTCGCCGGGTCAGCTGGTTAAAAATAAATTATAAATTAAGTCTGTTTCCCTTCTAATAACACACTTTAAATTTTAATTTTATTTCGAACCAAAGTTCAATGTTTCATTTATCGACAAGGTACCTCACTTATACATTTTGAAATGACCTTCATATCCTACTATATATAATATATATATATACAAACTTTCACCTTTATAATAATATTATAAAGGTGAAAGTTTGTATGGATGTATGTTTGTTACTCTTTCACGCAAAAACTGCTGAATAGATTTTAAAAATTCTTTCACTAATAGAAAGCTGCATTATTTGCAAGATCTATAGGCTATATATATTGGTAAGCTCTGGCGTTACGAATAATCTCTGGCGTTATGAAATTATTTTTCATACGTTTTCTGTCGTTAATAAAAACCGATTTATTGCAAACGCCAATTGTCGCCTTGGAAACGATGTTTTTTTTAATTAGGTTACTATGGACATCCCTTTGATGTTAAAATTCAAATACGTATAAAATACTAATTCCTACTTTACTGAATGGATTTTAATGAAACTTTACAACAATAATATACACATATAGGCTGTAGCACAGAGCTCTGGCATTACGAAATTTGTATGAAAAAATTCCAATAGGTGGCACGATTAGTAAGATATCTATAATTCTTTAATCGATTCAAATTATTAGGAAAGTAGGTACTTCGCTTATTTAAATATTTTCTAAAATAGAATTTTTATTTAAGAATCATTGTTTTGCTAAATGTCATTCTCAAATTTTGACATCACAGAACAATTATTGTTTTAATTGGATAGACAGGTATCGCATTTTTTAAGTATAAATCTTCCGTACTGGATTTTTTGGTAGAATATAAAAAGAAGAATAATAATTCGTACTTAATAAAATGAATCACCCAAATATACGCAAAGACGTTACATACTTTAATATTATATAACGTCACAGAATATACGTATGTATGCGAAATGTATAAACCCGAACGACTGAACCAAAATGGATAATTCTTTTTTTTTGTTCGTTTTTTTTGTATAAAACTACCGTTGAGTTCTGGCACTATGAAATTTGTATAAGAAATTATAATAGGTGGCATGCGAGCAATTAGAAAACTGAATGTATCGGGAATGAATGTGTGGAATGCGAGAGGTGAGTGGGGGGAGTGGGGAGGGGGGAGGGGGGAGGGGGTGTTGGGAGGGTGTTGATGGAGGGGGTAAGGGGAGGGGGAGGAGGGTGGGGGGAGGGGGTTAGGGGAAGGGGAAGGATGGAGGAGGGTGGGGGGATGGGTAGGGGTGGGGGGAAGGAGGTTGATGGAGGGGGGAGTGGTGTGGGGAAAGGGAATGTGGAGGGGTAGGGGGTGAGGGGAGTGGGGTGGAAGAGGGGGGATGGAAGGAAGGGAAGGGGGAGGGGTGTTGGAAGGGGTGGGTGGAGGGGGAGGGGGGGTTGATAGGGGAGTGGAGTGGGGGGAGGGGTGGGTGGAGGGGGAGGGGGATTGATGGGGGGAGTGGAGTGGGAAGAGGGAAGGTGGAGGAGGCTGAGTGGAAATCCCCTAATACCATGCGAGCGAAGCCGCGGGAAAAAGCTAGTAATGAATATAAATCTTGCTGAAAGTGTCGAACAATTATGGCGGCCAAAAAAATGCCCAGTTTTTTGTTTGTGGAAACCTCGAAGGAATTCTTATTGTCAAAGCAACAATCTAGTTTGAGTAGTTATTTAGAATGCGATTGAATTGAATACCTATTTCACTCCAAAAACACGACAAAACGAACAGTATTAATACCGTAGCGTCTGCCTAGTTGAATTTCAGAACCCAGCTATGAGTGCACGTCGGACGCCTCAAATAACATCTGTGTTCGTGGAATTTCACACAAAACTACAATTATACATAATTCGGTTTTGAATTCAAGAATTCGACACAAGATGTCGCTACTTCCGTCAGCCGGTCGAACGGGGACGTCTCCCCCCTAGGTATAACTGCTACGAATTTGTGAGTATGAAAAGATTGACGGTATACATGTTTTATCAAGTGGCTATGTAATTGTCATTGCTGTGTCTCGGTTACTTTATCCCGATGACTAGTTATCCGAGGAACTCTGTGACTAGTTATCCCGGTGACTAGGATCCGAGGAACGGGCTGTTTTTGAATCAGTTCAAATTATTTATTCCCTATTTTTAATTTTACCCACATAACAAAAGCATTGAAACTCGTGCTAAAAAGCAAAGCATCTAACTATTTATAAAATGACCGCCGATTGCGATTTTTTGTTAACTTTGAAATACAAACAACAAATAAGTATTTTTAGTGAAACTCCACAGGAAATAATATTATTTCAGGTTTCGTAGCCAAGTCCACCGATAAAGCGCAAAATGTAGCCAATTTCAACCAACGTGACATTTCTCCCAACAAGCTCGATCCATCACCCAACACAAAAACATTCCGACATATTTCCGGACTCGAGTTCCACTTCTCGACACGCCGCGACTTCTCAAATGTTTTGTAAATTTTCTTTGGTAAACATACTGTAAACAACAATTCACTTTTATTGGCATTCCGAGAAAAAGAAAGAAAACACGGTTAAGGTTTGAGGTGATTGAAATAAAATACTTCCTTTAACTGAAAACAGAACATGTACCTACCTACTAACCAACAAAAATAGTAGTAGATAGGAATCCTTATGTTGTTTTGCGGAGACTCTTAACCATGTATTTGTGTCCATTTGTTGAAAAATGCAGCCCCCTCGGATTTCCTCTTACATACTTCCCAGCCATATTTCGAAAAACCGCGCGGAATTTACCTTTCTATTTTTGGTCAAATAACCGCATAAAACAAAGGAATTGTTTTTTTTTTTGCGATTGTTTTCAAGACCTTTATAAAATTTGAATATGTAAATGTTAGTATTTTTGACTTTGGCATTTGCAAAATTCGGCATGTTAATCCATAGATAATTAATTAAAAAATATTCTGGTGTTGCTAGATGAATAAAACTATTGGCTACGTCAAGAATGGTATTGGTGAAAGCGATTCTAACCTTGTCTTTCATATAGTTTATTTGTACATAAGGGTTAAAACCGCATTTAAAAAATCAAAAACTTAAATTATTTTACCGCGTACGCGCGCCGGCGCATATTCGACAAATGAGAGATTAAAACAAAGTTGCTCTATTTTGTAAATTTTAATGTTTCACCCCAAAAACAAGAAGTAAAAAAAGATTTTGTGGACGTTTCAGGACGTTATTTTCTCTTTACAAAAAAGATTTAATATTTTTTTCTTCTTATCAATATAAGTGATTTTTACTCCCATTTAATAATTTAGGTAAATCACAAAACCATCCTTTGATCCCATTGGGCCAAAATTCTTCTGAAGAAACGGTGATCATTAGTTACTCAAAGAAAATTCTGAATGGTATGTTTTTGATAAAATCATGGTATTTTTTAATCACAAAGTATAAATAAAAGTGTTATTGCCCGAGAAAATGCCACAGAGAAATGCGCACCTAAAAAATATTTTCGGTGTGAAAAGATTTTCACCTCTTATAACAAACAATTGATAACCAGTACCTACAACATTACAACTACACTCGCCAGAAAGGCGAAATGGCGCGTTGTCTCTGATTGTATTCGAAGAATAAAAATCTTCTAGGTCTCTGAAAAATCTCTAAAAATTTCTTCACCGAAAGGATGAAACATCTCGCTATCTGTATCAGGTATTGAAATTAGGGCTTCATATGGGTATCTGATGGTTGAAGATCGTGCGTCCGTTTTCATGTACTAGCCGTTGATTTGATGATTTATGAGTTGCATTTCAAATACCAGATCCGCGATGATAATGGATAAGGATGCTATATTAGATGAGCCAAAAAAAATTCGGGCTTGGGAAGTTCGGTCTCGTTACGCTCCTACTTTCCATTTCTACCAAAAAATGTCGATTCTAATACAAATTGATTGATGATCAGAAGTTTCTGGTACATCAAAAAGATACAAGCAGTCTTAAATTTAGAAAAGTCACTCGCTACTAATATCTGATATTTGGATAACTACCTTCGTGCATAGAGGTGAGGTTTGCTTTTTTTGTCATCAAAGTACGAGAATATACCAAGCACACAGATTTTGTTGTAGCCATTTGGTTCAGCTTCCCTTTCTTCTTCTTAAGTCGGATCCTCATTGCTGAGGATCGTAACCCCTTCTGCAAGGAGCATTGAAGACAAGACTCCTCCACTTCTCGTTTTGCGCTCCGGCGTACCGGACGGCAGTTATACTTGATCACTCTAGAGCATAGATTCTCAACCTTTTTTTGCCTACCGCCCACTTTGAGAATATTTTTATTTCTAACGCCCCCTAACCCGTGAATTAAATCCGAAACAGCAATTTTCGTGGGCATAACGGGATACCACAACGGAGGGGGCGTAATGGGAAAGGGAAAATATTTTTGTGGATGGATGGCCTCTAATGGGATGATATGGGGCAAAACAGGATGGGGTGGGATGGGTTTCTTTGCGTCTCCCACCGCCTCCCTGAAACTCTGAAATGCCCCCCAATTTTCTCTTGGTCTTCTACCGCCCACCTAAAGTTCTGAAACGCCCCCAAGGGGGCGTTATCGCCCACGTTGAGAACCTATGATCTAGACTCTAGAGCAACGGTGACTTTCCTCTGCTTCTTTTGCCAAACACCTTGTCATTGGCTTTTTTTTACATTAGCTGCACACAGGAGGCCTTGAACAAAATAATTCCCCTCGGGGCATATTCTTCAGTGAATGAATCCATCCCTCTCATTACGGTGCATGGTGATATTCCGAGAGAACGCTGTTGGAGAGGTCAAAAGGTCTCCCTCTACCAGTCTCTCCGGATCGGGCCTGTCACGAAGTTGCTATGCAGACGCTTCCGCCGCCAAGACCTGAACAAACATCTATCTTCAAAAAACATCCAGTTTCTCCAGGTCCTCAGTTTGACGAGCAAAGTGTCGAAAGAATAAAATATGTTAAAATATAAATTGACTATCTTTTACCCCAAAAATGTTATTCCAATCGATTTTATTAAATGAAAAAAATTACACAAAACAATTTATTGATTCAGAGATACTTTTTTTTTTTTTTTTTTTAATTTGTTTGTTTATTTAGTACAAGATTATACATGTATATACATAATTCATTAATTTTTTTGACTGCCCAACTAGGAGTATTCCCGTTTTAGGACAGTTGAATTATTATGGGTAAAATGGAACATGATTTGTATTTGTACAAAAAAGAAAGAAAATTGATGAAATTAAAAGAACAAAAAGAATATAAAATAAAATAAAAAAGTTTAAAACCTAGTAACTGTTATTTGTTTAGCATAGTTATTAAAATAATATAAATTTAAAAAAGAAAAGGTAAATAGGTACATGTATGTAACTAATAGAAATTGAGAGGGTTAAAACATTTAGGTAACTTTTGTATGCATTGCATATTATAGTCCTACATACATGTGTTGTAGAAAAAAAAGAAAGAAAAGGAGAAGAGAAAGAATAAAATTAAAATTAAATAACCAATTAAAACATATAATAGCCATCGGTTGTTTAGCATGGTTGTTGAAAAGATAATAAAGATAATAATTGATAATTGAAATTAGATTTCCGCAGTTAAATAATCGAAAACATAATTTGTTCAAGGCAAAGAGAAAGCCGTCTACTAATAACTGAGATTAAATTAGAGGGAAATGCCTTTGAAGCCACTAGGAATTGCCCAACAGCCTAATATTTCCTTGACTTGAGATAAGAAATTGGACCAAAGTTGGAGCAGTAAATTACATTTTAATTTTAGCTAATGTTCAGCAAATAATAAGCACTTAAGAGTAAATAAACGAGCCTTCGCTTTGTTTTACGCAAAAGATTTTGACAATATTTACGAAGGCATGCTGTGATTGTACGTAGATAATAAAGTACTTACCTAGTGAGTCGAGGAGCGGGTTATTATTTTAGCAATAAAATACTATGTTTCTAATTTAGGAATCCACATTCTGTTGACAATGAAATGGAACTGAATATAGCTAAGTGCAAAGTTATAAATTTCACCAAGAACACCAACAAAACTCTGTATTCATATAGCATATGTGATCACAATCTTTAAACTGTTGAATCAATAAAAGATTTAGGAATTATATTTGACAACAACAAACAAACACATTGAACATTGTGAATAAATCAAATAAATTACTTGGTTTTATTGTAAGATCAACCAAACTGTTTAAGAATTCTAATAGCCTAATAATTCTATTCAATTCCTTAATCCGAAGTGTTCTTGAGCACGGGTCAACAGTCTGGAATCCACATTATATTACACAGATATCTAAACTCGAATCAGTCCAAAGAAAATTTACACGGATTTTGTCTTACCGATCAGGTGTCTACCATCTTCTAGACGGGCACGAAAACAAAGACTTACACATTTCAAATTAAAGTTTCGTCTTTTAAGTCTGGTTAAAAGACGAAACATAAATGACCTCTTAATGCAATATAAAATTGTGAATAATCGTTTAGACAGTAACTTAGTCAATAAATCAAGTTATACGCCAGGCACAAATCTACCAGAAATCTTAACATATTCTGGACTGAAATTTTTACGGATAATACTGGATATTTTAATCCTATGTCTAGAATGTCTCGATCATACAACGATCTTGTTAAAATACACACTTTCATAGATATTTTTCTAAATAATGTAACATGTTTCAAAAAATATCTCCACGATTTGTGCACCTAAAAAAATAAATATTTTTTTTTGTTTTTTTATTACATTACATTACTTCATAAATATTGTATACTTATAATGTATTTCAATTTTGTATTTAAGTTTTTTTAGTTATGTTTAAATAATACTTGCATTGTTTTTCATGTGTTTGCTTCTGTAAAAATTCAAATGTGATTACTGCAGACACATTAGTCTAGGGATATTTATATTTGTATTTTAATTTATTTTATATTACCCACAAAAATGTTTTATAAATATCCTGTTTGTGTCTCAAATAAATAAATAAAAATAAATTAAATAAAAAGATTAACTTCATGTTGATAGTGCAATGCGAGTTTTCACAAAAAACGAAAATGAATCCAATAAATGTTAATTAGGCATTACCTTTTGTCCTTGGTGCATCTATTTCATGAAAACTCGCGAAAAATGCCAAAGAAAATAATACTTTCTGTTCGATGTGATTTAAGTCTTCGTAGTTTTCGAAACAACATTAAAAAATCAGCCATCATAAAATCTAGATTCTAATACGTCAAATCCCATTAATGCATCAATATGCAATAAAAATATTTTAATATAATGTATTAAAAACTAGAAGTCAGGATTTATTTCAGTGGAGAAGTTCTAAGTCTAACTACCACATATTATGTTACATTATAATAAAACAAATATAAAACTTTATATACAAGTATATTATAACATACTAGCTGGTTCCCGGCATGCGTTGCTATGCCATTTAATGAGGAAATTGTTTCTCCCTGCGTGTCCTTTTCCATTCGTCTCGTTTCCGTTCCCCTTCCTCCACCCCTTCCTCTCCCATGTCCCCTTCCCCTTTAGCGTTTGCACTCCGTCTCCTCCACCTTTCCTCTCCCCACTCCACTCTCCCCTTCCCTCGTCCCGCGAACCCCCCTCCCCCCTCCTAACTCTCGCATTCCATACATTCAGTCCCGGTACATTCAATTTTCAAACAGCTCGCGTGCCACCTATTGCAATTTTTTATACAAGTTTCATAATGCCAGAGCTCACCAGTAGTTTTATACAAACCTTGTCCTGACAATAACGAACAGAAAATAAAAATAATTATCCAATTTGGTGCAGTCGTTCGGAAGTTATGCGTTTCATTTCGGCGATTCATTTTTTCGATTCATTTTTATAGATTATGTAATCCTTATTGCCCAGTGGACGGAAATAATTATGCTTAGTCAGTGGACATCTTTAACCTAAATAGCTTATCTTGTGCTCATATTCTCATTTCACAAAGGTGTGAACGGTGACGGACGTTTAATTTTTTAAATTAAAACAAAAATAAGTGCCTAAATTTTGATGTTTTTGCCGGGTTGCGGGGGTTTGCCGAGGTCGTAAACTTTGTTTTAACATCACCGTGGCAACCCAAACAATAAATTAAAAACAGCACAACCTTTTGCAAGAAACTACCTTTATTGGTGCTATATTGACCGGACTACGCATAATCTTCACTTTTCCCTTGTAAAAGCCCCATAAAATGTCGTTAATAATTAAATTTTCAAAAATTGTAGCATTTATTAGTGCCTAAATCCTGTGGTTTTATCAATATCCCGGTTTATTCACCTTTTCACCGACATAAATCTCCACCAAGCTATATTATCTTCATGGTATATTAGCTGCATCCAGTTTGAAGCTATAATTCATATTAAAATCATAGTGTTAAAATAGCTTAAAAAATTTCAATAAACACGATTTGTCCTTTTTATATAACACCACGCTGAAGGACTACACGGAAATAATTTTTATCGGAACCTAAGGCTTTAGTTTAGTCATTTGCACATTATACTGTGTTGTAAGAGGAATACAAAGGACTAGTTGTTTCACAGAATTTGAACAATCTTCAACATTCAAACTAAATTTTCAAGTTCTATTAATATGTCATTACTTGCCGGTTGCTGAAATGAGAACTTTCTCGGAACCTGAAAATAAACTTAGAAATTTGATGAATTCTTTAAATTCTATAATAGATACAACTAGCCTTGATTGATTCAAGTGAAAGTGTTACGTGAATACACCGTGCGTTTTTTACAAACATTTCGCACCTATCTACCAACGTTATGTTGAAGATTTAATTGTTTACCTTTGTGCGTTGATTTAAATCTTAATGGATTTAGTACCTCCATGTAATTCCACAACAATGCTTCATGATGCCACCAAATTAGACACACCTACTAATGCATAATAACCACACCATAAACCAACTCTTTTCAACCCCCATAAACATATATCTATCACCCTCGACTCTCGAGTATTCAGGAGGGTGTAGAACCATGGGGTAATAATAATACGGTGGGAGAGACGATACCCCTGTGAATGCCTTTAAAGCAAAAGTGGAATGGATTATCCAGTCCCACCCTTCCCCGGTTTCCCACATGGACTGGGGAAGATAAAGACAGTTGGCAAAGCGCAAGGAGATAAATATTTAAATAAAACTGCGACCGAACCTTTTTAAAGGGCACCTTTATACACAGTTCCGTAAAGCGTCACCATTTCAAATAGAAGACAAAACCACAAAAGATTTCGTTCATGACGTCATTATTCACGGATGTTGTTCGGTTCTTGTCTGTTTTATAAAGCCTCTGTTTTAGATAACCATTAAGTATTTGAGACTACTATTATTTTGAGTTCTAAATACCAGATAACTTTCAGAATCAAACTATAAAATTGTAATATATATTATTAAATCGCAGCCTTGATTTTGATAAAGAATTGTCTTAAGGGCCCGCTACCGGAATTACTACCGATTTCTTACATATCTCCCTTAAACACGTTAAGTTTTAAAGCTCTTAAAAATATATATATGTTATTCTTGAAGATAGTATCTAGACATTGCCCGCGCCGAAACAAAAATTATATAAAATTCCCTCGATAGAAAAAAATCGCAAAGCATGCTCCAAAAATTATTATAAACAAGTTTGTTTAAGTTATTTTACAAGTTATATGTATGAAAAAATCAGTGTTTCTTTTAATTCTGTTTAAGACAATGCCCGCGAGATTTTTGCACTATTATAAACGAGTCGTGTTTTATTAAACATTTTCATAATTTTCACATCGATTTTGTCGCTGTAAATGTTAGCGCTCTCCTCTAACATTCGTAATTTCGTATCTCTCCATCTTCTTCTTTTCGGGCCCGGTTGCGGAGCCTTAACTGTCCAAAGAATCCACAATGAAGTGCTGGTATCTACCCTATTGTATGGCAGTGAGGCATGAAACTGGTAGAGGAAAGTAGACTAAATGCTGTAGAAATGAGATCCCTGAGGCATACGTGCAGTAAAACCATGTACGATCGTCTGAGAAATGTGGATATCCGCAAAGGCTGATGTAAGCATAATGAGTAAGATTAAAAAAGGGACCCTCATATGGTTTGGGCATGTAAAGCGAACGAACGAAGAAAGGAGTGAAAGGAGAATAGAATATATGACGCAAATGTGAAACAGAATAAGTTGGGGACGACCAAGGAAGACATGGCACAATCAAGTGAATCAGATACTTGAGATGGGCCATGTCAAGAATCATACTAATAGAAGAGTGTGTATGAGACGATGCGTGTATTTATGTGAACGAGGCAAGGAGTGTGTGTGTGGAGTTGTTTGGCGGTTCGTCCTCTCTGCCTACCCCTTCGGAACGACGTTAGTTAGTTAGTTTTTAGCAATTTTGATTCACATGCCCAGTGAAGATGAAAAAGTATCGTCGATTTTTTCAGTTAAACCTATTTTTAATGGCGGACGGTATTTATAGGAATAGCTAAGTGACTGAGTCGGAGTGGCCGAGTTGGCATCGCATCATGTTTGGTTCTCCCAGGTGTCGTGAGTTCAATTTCTCGACTGGCTAAGTACTCCATTAAGATAAGGAAAAATTTCCGCTTACCTTCATGGTTGCATGAGATTTTCAAATAATGTGATGTAATTCCAAACCCAGGAATGCGTTACTTTCTTTAACCTTCGTGAACTCGGCGTTTTTAATATTATTTCTTTAGGAAAATCAACAGATTATTTACATTTACATTTATATTTAGATTATTTACATTTATATGTTAAGGGCCGTATTTGACTTACTTTAACCAGTGATTCCTGACATTATTTGGAGTAAAAAATGTAAATGAAATTTTGGTCTCCAGTGACATTTTTGATGTTTTTTTTTTTTTTTTTCTACATAATCATTAAAAAATGGTAGTTGTTGAAAAGTTGGAGGCGGGGTAAGGGGTTCGTCGGACAACCGGCTAAGTGACCAGTGACGACATGCAGAAGAATTTTTTTTTGTTTGATTTTGAAAAAAAAAAATTTGAAAAAAAAAAGTCATCAAAAAAAGTCACCGGAGACCAAAATTTCATTTTTATTTTTTACTCCAAATAATGTCAGGAATCACTGCGTAAAGTAAGTCAAGTACGTCCCTTACAACACCCTGCATTAATTTACAACAACATCTACAATCTAATAAATGAAAATATCAAAAATAATAAAATATTATAAAAATAAGAATTAATCATTATTAGGATTTTTGAGTAGTAATTGTTACTTACCTAAAAGACCGATAACAGTAAATAAGTGTCAGACATCCACTTAGCACCAATGAGCGCGCCACACTAAAAATGCCTAACAACAAATTAAGAAGCTATTTAAAACCTCAGTCCCAATTGTCGTTATTTTTTTGAGAAAACAACGAATTATTGATTTGTCGGTTTGAGAAATCAACGCTTGAGTACAGGAAGGTTAAAGAAAAACATTTCAATTATGTTATTTAGATATCTACTCGTATAATGTAAAGACAAGGTGAAGGTACTTTTATAATTTGTGAACAATTAAACAAACATAAACCAAGAATGGTTCAACAAATGTAATAACAGCTACCTGGTTAACAATAACTAATATTTACCAAATCGGAACCCATTTCTCAAAGTAAAGAAAAATATTTTTTCGGTACAAACAACAGAATAATAATTATTCATTCTGACTAATCGGTTTTCGAAGGCGAAAACAATTCTAAAGGGGACTTTACGACTTTATAGCGCGGAAAAACTCTGAAACTTTCACCTGTCGGAAAATTCGTACCTCTTTTCGGCCAGTTTCCGGCTTTCCGAAAAGCCCACGAAATCTTCTAGAGAATACTTACGCGGTATTTCCGGCAAGCGTTGAAACCTTTTTTTCATGTCATACCGACCCCCTTACACTTTTTATGCGCACTATTAATTGAGTGGGGTTTTCTTTCTCCTGGCATAAAAGAAAATAGTCCATTCACCATTTTAACAAATAAATTAAGGCTTTATTTTGGTAAGAGTGAAGTATTTAACATATCAACGACCACCCTCACAGAGTTAATAAATTATTTGATTGCTTGTGTAATTTACATAAGTTAACTATTTAGTAACTTTACTAGTATAAATCAAGCATGCATATCGCGCGGTGACAGAAAACGTAGAAAAATATACTGACTTTAAATTCCGCCAATAATGATGGAGATATATTTTGTTTGTTTTCGAGCAACAACACGGCAAAATATTTATTCGTGGCAAAAAATTCTATAATAATTAAAAACACGATGTTAAGTTAAAAGTTCTCAACGTCTTCCAAAATATTCTCAAAAATAGGTTAAATAACATCTTTAATTCAGCATCTCACCTAACTGATATTATTTTGATTTTATTTTTTACTGTTTCATTCAATAACAAAAATTAAATTAAATTCGTTGGTATAATTATTTTCAGTCGAAATTCGGAATGGTTTATCGCCAAGCTTTACAGAAATTATGTTGGTTGTCTTTATTATTCCAATGTCGAAATATTTATTAAAAACTAGCTGGTCCCGGCATGCGTTGCTATGCCATTTAATAAAGAAATTGTTTCTCCCTTAGTGTCCTTTCCCATTCGTCCCATTCCCTTTCCGCCTCCCCTTCTTCTCCTGCGTCCTCTTCCCCTCTCGCGTTCCCACTCCGTCACCTATACCTTCCCTCTCCCCACTCCACTCCCCCCCCCTTTCCCCCATCCCGCGAACCCCCCTCCCGAGTTCCCCTCCCCCCTCCCAGATCCCCCTCCCCCCTCACAGGTTCCCCTACCCCTCCCTGGTTCCCCTCCCACATCTCTCCCTCTCTCCCGCTTTCCATAGCAATAGCCGCTTCTTCGCGTGCCACCAATAGCAATTTTTTATACAAATTTCATAATGCCAGAGCTCACCTGAAGTTTTACAAAAAACTTGTCCTGAAAATAACGAACACACAAAAAAAGAATTATCCAATTTGGTGCGGTCGTTCGAAAGTTATGCGCTTAGCTACACATTCAGCGATTCATTTTTATATTATAGATGTTTATATTATTGGTATATTGTACGTAACTTTTACCTACATTATAATAAAAATGTATTTACATATAATTTATTTTCGTTCAATAAAAATAATATTAGTAATGTTTAACATATAACAGACCCGATATAGTTTTTCATGACAAAATTTAAAAAATAACATATCATTGATGTCGCTATTCCAAATTCTTGTAATATTCAAAAATCTGTTAATAAAAAATAAGAAAATATTCAGATATAAGAAATGAGATAAAACGAATTTTGCATTCTTAGACTATAAAAATATTACTATTTGTTATTTCGGCTATTGGCATTAGCTCCCTCATTCCAAATTTAGGCTTATTAAATTTATCAAAGAATTTATGCATAAAAATTTAAAAAATCAGTCATTTTAAATACATGTAGGATTGCAAAAGATTTTTTAGATATGTATTTTGGGAGATTAGTAGGATTTATAGGTCCAATTAGGAGTTTTACCGAGCCCAACCAAAACCTTCTAGATCACAGGAGATCTGTGATCTGGGAGGTTTTGGTCGAACCCACTGGTATGAAAATATCTGAAGTCGGTGAATAATTTTCCCATTTGGTCTCTGGTAGGTTGACATGTTGTTCTTGTATTGTTTTGTATTTATTATTCTTATATAGTAATAAATTGCATAGCATGAATTGACGACACGATCCTTTGTGGAAAAGTGTGCGGAAGGGTTTAGTTTTTCCTGTGGGGTAGATTTAACCCGGACACAAAGTCGTAAAACTAGTTATGCTTCGAGATCGTCATAAATTTTAAGGATGTTTTAAATTAGATGTAATTAAATTTATTTTTGATTGATTTAAAAAAAAAGTATTTTTTATAAAAATCGAAAGAAGAAACTTTCGAAAGCTTGTATTTTATTTAAGGTCTTTGTGAAAATAAAACAAACTTTTAATTTAATTTCTTTAAATGACAGTCAACCAAATTTATGTTTATGTATTTAACTTTTTCTCCAGGAAGATTTATTTAATAAAATATTTATTTCGGAAGGCCTAGATGACAGGCTATTTAAAAATATTTTTGTTGGGATAAAGTCTTCTCAAAAAGACAGAAAATTTTGTTTTAATTATCTCTAGCTTTTTCAATTACTTTCATTTCAAGTTGATTAAATAATTCTGAAACCCTCAAAATGTCCACAATTCATAGAATTTACTTTTCACTCTGTTTTCTTTTGCTTTCTTATTTGTTTAAGATACATTGAATACCTATCTACTCAATTTTAAGAATTTTACAACCAAAAGTAATAAGATGGTTGACCAAATATTATTATATTAATTACGTTATTATAATATAATATACGAACCAAATCACTTAACTAACTATTGTTAAGTGATTTGGTTGATCACTCAGCAACGTCTTAAGGTTGAGTTGGGTTGGGTTGAGAGTTTTATTATTTCTTCTTGACGCGACGCGACGTTACAGACAACCGTGTAACATCTATCGTCGGGGCAGATGCATAGAGTTTGGGTTTTTTTTTTTTTATTAGTTTTTATATACATATACATGTAATATAATCATGAGTAATTACATTTTCAGGTTACAAACGGATTAAACTCAAATCATTAAATACTAACATGCAACATTGATTATAAACAGTATAAACATATATATGTATATAATATATAACCTTTACGAGAGTGTAACTACTCGTGTGTAAAGGGAAGAGAAAAATATATATATATATTTTTTTTAAATTAAAAAAATTAAAATTAAAAATTATAACACATACATTATATTTACGTACTTACATAAATCGAATGTGTAAAAAAATAAAATAATATTAAAAAAAAAAAAATAATAATAATAATAATTTAAAATAAATTTTTGAATAAGTATTGTTAATTAAAGGTTAATGCGGTTCTAAGTGGCTAAATTATTTAAGATATTATTGTTTAATTTATTTTTGAATTTATTGTAGTCAGGTTCTAATCTCAGCTCTATTGCTAGTTGATTAAACCACACCACTCCATTGTACGTGTAGTAGTGTTGTGCAAAACTGGTATGCATTAATGGCGTACACAAGCGACCCACTGTGTTTTGCCTATTGCTCTCAACGCGGACCATGGCGTGGTGCGACTTATTAGAATAGTCTTTGTGTATTTGAAGCAGTGTATTTTTTATATATGTATTTTTTAGAGGTGGGACTTGAAAGTCTTGAAAAAGTTGAGAGGTTGAATAATCTGATGGTTTCTTAGTAATAATTTTGATTATTAATCTTTGAGTAATTTCCAACGGTAAAATTGAGGTTTTGTAAGCTCCTCCCTATGCAACAATACCGTATTGTATTATCGAACGGGCTAGAGCATAGTATATATTTTTAAGAATTTTTAAGTTAAGTATATTTCTTAAATTAATAAATATGTATATAAGTTTTCTTAATCTATTTATAGTATTGGTAATTTGAGTCTTCCACTTAAGGTTACTATCTATTATTACACCCAAATATTTTATTTCTTTTTTATTTGCTATGAATAGACAGTCATTATTTTGGCATGTTAATATTTTAGTGGTGCATTTTTTTGAATGAATTTTAATATTTAAGGCGATAGGAGGAGATTTTTTGTTATTTATACTAAAAGGTATATAATAGGTTTTTTCAATGTTTAATGTTAATAAATTTTCGTCAAACCATTCTTTCAAGATATTAATATCATGATTAGTAGTTATTTCAAGTTCATTCCATGAATTTGCTTGGAATATAATTGCAGTATCATCTGCATATGAAACAAGTTTTCCTGTTATTGGTAATTCAAAGATATTATTAACATACAAGATGAATAGAAGAGGGCCCAAAATCGTGCCTTGTGGTATTCCAAAGTCGCTTGTACTCGGTTCACTAAGAATGTTTTTTATTTTTACATATTGATTTCTAGAGTTAAGGAAACTTTCTATCCATGTGTTAGCGTTATCTATAATTCCGATTTCGTTAAGCTTGTATAGTAATTTTTTGTGACTTATGCTGTCAAAGGCTTTCCTTAGGTCTATGAAAATTGCAAGAGATTTTTTGCCTTTGTCTAGTGCTTGATGTATTTTTGTTGTTAAATCTATGATTGCGTCCTGTGTGGTTATTTTTGCGCGAAAACCAAATTGTTGGTCACTCAGTATATTATTAATTCCAATAAAATTTTTTATTTGCTTTTTAGCTACCTTTTCAAAAATTTTTGAGATATTTGATAATACTGATATAGGTCGGTAGTTATTAATTTCTTTAGAGTCACCTGATTTATAAATCGGTGTAATAATAGTTCTTTTATATATTGATGGAAAGATACCCTTTTTAAGACTATTGTTTATAATATATGTAATAGGCTTTTTCAAAAAGTTAAGATGTGTCTTTAGATTTTCAACAGTGATCCCATCAAACCCTGGTGCTGATTCAGTTTTTAGGTTTTTTATTATATCAACAATTTCTTGTTCAGTTACCGAATCGAATTTTCCTATGGTTTTTTTTGATGATGTTACATCATTTTCTGCGGTAGATGTGGTATTATCTACGATATTAGTTATTTTGCTTGCGAGATTTTTTCCGACATTAGAAAAAAATGTATTGAAAGCATTTGCACATTGTTCAGGGTTATCCAAAACTTGTACCATATTGTTATCAATACGTAGCTTTAAAATGTCACTTGTTTTCCTTTTTTTATCAATTATTTCATTTATTGTTTTCCAAATTTGTTTATTGTTGTTTCCTGAATTCAATACCTTTTGTTTATAAAATTCCTCTTTGGTAGTTTTAATTAGTGCCGTTAGTTTGTTTCTGTATTTTTTAAAGTATGAGATGATTGGATTATTTAGTGGATATTTTTTAGTTAGTTTAAATAGTTTTTCTTTTTCTCGTATAGAAACCACGAGGCCATGAGAGATCCATGGTTTAAGTTTATGAAATTTATTTTTATATGTTTTGTTCGGTATTTCATAGCTTGAATCTTTTATATGTTTTTGAAAGGTGTCATGAAATTGTGATGCACTTATATTCACATCTTCTGTGGTAAGTACAGATTCCCACGATTCGTGAGACAGTTTTTCATATAGTTCTTGTTGATTTATTTTTATTTTTGGAATGGCAGAGTCATTACTATTATTATTTATTTTTTGTTTTTCTATATTTAGGTTTAGTATGCATGTATGATGGTCCGTTATGTTGTTTCTTCATATTATTGTTTTGAGATTATCAGTGTAGTTGGAATTACACCATATATGATCAATACACGATGGCATTTGATTGTTAAATTCTCTAGTATACTTATTTATACAGGGTTTAAAGTTTAAAGCGGTCATCATGTTTATATAATTGTCTTTTTCAATAGTATGGTTATTTTCAGCAATGTTTATATTAACATCACCAATTAGAAAATTGTTTGCACATTTATTGTTTAGGATAATATCATTCAGTTCGGTTATAAAAGTTGGTATTACAGCTGAATGTGTCCTGTAGACTGTCATTATTTGTATATGCAGTTTATTATTAATATTCAATTTTATAATAATACAGTTTGCATTGGTCATATTTATTTCAGCAAAGCATACGTCCTTATATATTGCTTTAGTGTATATTACAATACCACTATTCTTATTAATATAATGTGAACTTTGAAAGTTGATGTAATTGGGGAGAGTTGGAACGATCGAGTTAATGTTTAAATGGGCTTCAGTCAGTATGATTATGTCTGGTTTTTTTTTAATAAATTTAGGTTTACTAGAAAATGGTCAAAATTTTTCTTTATGGATCGTATGTTTAAATGTATTACGGTAAAGGAGTTAGGAGTCATTTCAAGTATTGTGTTACAGTCATTTGTGTTGTCACAAATTAAATTTTGAACGTAAAATTTTTTTTCTAGTTGTTGAATAATGTAATCATCCATTTCTATTTTTACGTGGATTTTCTATATTATAACACAGTTTAAAATTAAGTCGCCTTGTCTTGAAGTGTGGCTTGGCTGAGGACCTTCTGCATCTACTCGGTTGGATCTTGTTACCGGAGGCTCGCGGTCCATCTTCTTGAAGTTTGCCTTCTTTTAGATTATGATGGGGGCTCATTTTGATCTTCGTGTCATATGTCCAGGTATCCAAATTTTGATGCTTGATAAATGTATGAGTTTCAAATAGTGTTGAAACTTCCATGGCGAGGTTTTGATAATTTAAGGGCTCAGAGTTGCAAGGCGTTTTTAATTTAATTTTAGATGTGTTTGTCTATGTCACTCTCATTTTTAATGTGTATTATTTTTCCTTCACCTTCACTTCTAATTAATATTTTGCCATTTTGAACCCATATGAATTTAAATTTAGTTTTCAATAATTGTTTTGTATTGTATAGGAGTTCTTTTTTTTCTTTAGTCAGATTTTCGTTTATGTATATTCGGCCGTTATTTCCATTTTTATATACATCATTGTTTGTCAGTAGAGTTTTCTTTTTTTGTATCCATTCGTCTCGGAATGTTTGGTGCGTGAACTTAACAATAACGTTGGCCGGCTTGGAGTCCGTTCTTTTGGGAAGTCTCCACACCTTTTCTATATTTTTACTATCGGTGTTCAGTTTTTCAGCAATTTTCTGAACGGTTTTTCCTATATTTTCATCTTGCATCATTTCTAGACCAAACACTTCTACATTGCAATTTTTTTCGGTTTGTTCCATTTCTTGAATTCGATATTCTAGTGTTCGGTTCCATTTTTCGAGATCGGTATTTTTTTTAATCACTTCATTCAGTTTATTTTCATTTTCTTTAAGTTTTTTCCCCATGTTTGAGTGGAGTGTTATTAATTCGTCGTATTTGTTTGATAGGAATTCTGTTGACTTCGTTAGCGATTCCAAATCTTTCTTCATTGCGTACATAATGCTAATTTTTTCGTTAATTTCATTTAGAATTTCATTTTGGGATATGTCACTTGGAATGTCTTTGGTTTTCTGTTTGGAAGCAGCCTTGTATAATGTGTCATTTTCCTCTGCGTCGCAAGATGTCGTTGGTTTCTTGTGTCTGCTCATTTTGTATTATTTTAAATTAGAAATATGATCTTAGTTTTTAGATTTCGATAGATGGTGCTAATATTATTCAAAAATTTTATAAATAAAATAAAAGAATAACAAAAATTGTTTTGGATCCACGTGGTTCCGAACTGAGGTCCCCAGAGCCAGAGTCAAACGCGCTCACCACTGAACCACCGCCAACATTTGAGACGTGCCGTTTGATTGCAATATAAACTAACGTTCTGTAGATGTGTTTATGAATTTTGCCAAATAAACTTTAGAATGTTAATTTTACTAACTTCCACTGGTCCGATTTAAAAAATTTAAACACTAAAAATATGACAGAATGAATCACTATGTTTATGTTAAGTGGTTGTATGCGATTAATAACTATTAACAAGGAGATGGCTTATTGTTTGTTTCGTCGCGTTTGACACTTCAGTTCTAAAACGAAAACGGGTCAAAATCCGTTTTTAATTAACGAAACAACTATTTTTTATATATTCACTAGACGGAGTTATTGCTTTTACACTAAATGACACAAAAAAATTGAGTGTTTTTAAAGTTTTTACCGACTAGAAAGAATTTCTATGCGGAGCAAGTTAAATATGAACCGTACCGGCCGGAATTCGCCATTTATTAATTATGTAATGTATAATTAATTATGTAATGTGTAATGGGTTCTACTTGTAAGTTCATTTTTGTTTCAATAATAAATATAACGCGTCCTGGTAAATTTTCGTTGAGAATTCTAAAACTACACAATGTTCGTAACACTTTAAAAATCGGCCAATGTAACCAACTGGTTAGTATAAATATACAAAATAATTTCGGTGGCGTGTCTTTGTGAATGCCTGTAATGATAGGGTTCAGTGGTCTCTAGAACTGGGATTTTGTACGCGCTGTACAAGCATGTGTGCATTACTTTTCAGCCTACCCTCGTAGTTCTTTGGAGGTACTTCTCAATAACTACAGGTTCTTGATAACAGACTGGTTTATTATGAGTTGGCTGTACCTGGGAGGTAGGCTGACCAGAACCGGGTACTCCTGTCGGCCATCGATAGAAGCACTTATCCTACTGGCATATGTCAGCATCACTTAGAAGCTCTTTTAAAAGGTATATTACAGTTGAGTTGTCATAGAACCCGAAAAAACAAATTTAGATATCAAATTTAAATCTTGGAAAGCTCTTGGTACATGATATCACATTTGTTAGAGTAATCCGTTTTACAGCATCGTCTTTACATTATTTTCTCGTATTTATACTTATTTTTCTCGTTCATTTATCGCCATTAAGCACATTATTTGTCTTATCGACATTTTAACTGCATCCATTTCTACTCTTTCGTTCTAGCTGGTCCATTTTCACGCTAAACTGGCCAATCAAATTCCGATAAAACGATTCAAACTGCAATCATTGTGATTTATTAACATGTTTTACTAGCGAATTGATTGTTTAACTACTTCGAAACCCAAGTGTTGTTATATCTGAAGAAATTTATGGGTTGGAAAAATGTGATAATTCACGGAAATATTTTCTTTTTGCTTTCCACAAAGTAATATTATTTTTACAAGTGTAGTTAGAATATACGAGCTTACTTTTACACAAAACAACGCTTAACTCCCCAGGCATCGGGATTATGTTATCGGAGCGAAATATTTCCGCTTTGCAAAATAATCCAAATAAATGGAATATTATTTCTGATCGAATCCGAAAAATAAAAAAAAAATATTTTTAAAGGTGATAAAATACATGCTTCCAAATTTTGTGATTCGAAATAAACATATAATTTTTTTTAATAATTTTTTTTTATGAAAACATAAAAAGTTTAAAAATGGCTCACTTTATATTTTTTCTAAGTAAAATTACTGATAACGAAAAAAAATTCACATATATTTTATTGGGCTAATGTATAAAGGTTTTCGCCAATTCACTAACAATTCCCAAATTTTCATTTTTTTTTCAAATTGCGGTCGGAAACTTTGTATTCATAGAGCTGGAAGTCTCTTAATTTATATCTCACTAAAGAAAACAGTCATAGAACATTAATAAATGCATTTACTCTGAATGCATTTATTTATGTTCTCCAAATTGACCTTGAAAAAAATCACATCTTTGCGATTCTTTTAAAGACATAAAGAAACCATCCCTTAATTAAATACAATTCTTAGTGTTCTCAAAAGTTGTCTCGACAAAAGCAAATTCCCGTGATATCTTGAACGAAACTATTTCTTTGTTAAGAATATTATGAACTAAATATACAATTTGGCTGTCCTGAAACGGGTATTCTGCCCAGTTGGAGAGACAAATAATCACATTGTAATGTATTGTAATATATATGCATATGTAAATAAAATAAATAAATAAATATGCGGTTAACTTTTAGATTTTAATATTGAACGTTGTGTTTTCTCTTCTCAAGATTTTCTTCTCTTCTCACCATTTAAATCATATTTCTAACCATGATAGTCAGGGATACACAGCGATTTCTATGAGACCCATGTGAATTTTATCGAAAACCGAACAGATCAGCCTGAGAAGGTAATGGAAGTAGGTTACTTTTTTTTCTTCGTAGTACTCTCTCCTATTTTGGATTGACTGTTAACAAAGCAACTGTCACCCTGTAGTCTTCAGTATGGAAACCGTAGGTTTGCAAGTGATGAAGTGAGAAGTCTTTATCTGTTCTATTATCATTATTTCTAAAGAAGTTTTCCACCGTTCTTCATCGATGAAATTTTCTTCTTCTTCGATGGCGCTACAGTCCATATCCTGCAATAGCCGCCTTCAACTCCTCCTGTCCTCAGCGGCTGACTTCCAGTTTGGTTCCTGGAGAAGCTGTGCTTCATCCCCTCTTACCTCCTGTACTTCTTCCCACATTTCTCTTTCCACCTGGGTGTCCAGTCAAAATTCTTCTTGGGACGCGTGTATCCGGCATTCTCTGTACATGCCCGGCCTATCTCAACCTGAGGAGTCTCATATGTGCTGAGATGCTAGGGGCCTGATATAAGAGTACAATTCTTTATTGTGCCGGATGCGCCACTGTTCGCCCTCTTTCACGGGTCCACATATTCTTTTCGGCATTTTCTTTCGTTTATCAATCATATATTCGTTCGAATCGTTTCATGAATATGACCCATCTTTCGATTTTTTAATTTTTCATTGATTCAATCCACAATTTAACAATTTTTGCTATTTTGACGTAGAACTTCTAAAAATGGTTTCCATATTTTTGGTGTAGGTACCACGAGGATGCTGCATATTATAATTAATTTATTGATGCCTTAAACTTTGACTGCGGTTATTCATAATATATTTCAACCAATTTATTTGGCGTGCATTATGCCAAAACTCAAAACATAATAATATATTATAACCCACCAAACTATACAATGCCCGCATTTTTGTACCTAGTCGAACATTTGACACATAATATTTTTTTTATTATAGCGACTTTCAATAATAAAAATTTTACATACAAAATATAATGGTGAAATTAAGTATAAAATATTGTATTTTTTAGTCCTCCTCACTAGGGAGTCCTGTGCCGAGGCGGACTAAAGTTATTTAAATAAAGTTCATTTGTGTTCTATGTCGTTTTTAGTGTCTTCGCTAGGGTTTTCTCATTGACCTCTTTAAGCCACATTTTTATTCTTGATTTGTATTCAATTGGATTTTTTAATAGTTTTATGTCTTGGGGAAGGATGTTATGGAGTTTTATTGCAAAGTATGTATAGTTTCTTTGTCCAAATGTGGTTTTATAAATTGGAATATTTTTTATATCATTTTTATTCGATCTAGTGTTATGCATACACGGTCTAGTAGAGGATTCATTATTTTTGAAGAGCTTCAATAAGAGCTTGTTAAAATTCTACTGTCTTTATATATTTATGTAAAAGCCCTCCGGGCAAATTAAATAAATAAATAAATAATATATTTTTGGCATATATTTGCTGTACATTTGGTACGTCAAAGTTATTGAAAATTTCAATTGAAGGCGTTCTAATTGGTACTTTCAATATGGTCTTTATGATTCCTTTTTGAATCGTATTCAGGCTGTGTAGGTACGTATGTGTAGCAGATCCCCATTCTATGATTCCATATTAAATTCGAGAATGACATAACGCGTAGTAGACCTTTTTCATATCCTTTTTATTTAACACGTTTCTTAGATTTTTAATTATAATTTAATGAATTAACCTAACATACAGTAAAATATAAAACGAAAACTACGCTGTTTATCGAAAGCCCTTAACCAACGCAAAAATTAATAATTTATTAATATTCCATATTTTTGTACTTAATGTATCCTTCTCTAACAAAGATGCCCGAGAGAATTCCATGCTTTTACCATATCTGAAATATTAATTTACTGAAATCCGTGTAACCAAAACAACCCCACCACGTACGCAGTACCTACTCGTTATTGATGTATTAATTATTCCTGATATCCTGTTGTGATAATATGCCTAATGATTTTCTGCCCTTCGTGTCCCTGAGGAAGGATACAATCTCCCTTATTTCAAGAAAATAGGATAATATACAAGGCTTATTTGCTTCATTAGACAAATTATATTATTGTAAACGGTAAATCTGTTTCGCTAAATTGAAGATCGAGTTGTAATCATGCAAATAAGATTTTCCTGAAAGCATTATATCGTTGGTCGATGCCTACAAATATACATGTTGTTCGAGAAATAAAGACCTTTATTCATTTTCAAAAGATGGTAGCAATAGAATTTGGCTCAAACTTTTCCTTCCAAAACGAGCGGTGATCCGACTTTGTAGCTGCTACAGTGCGACCTTTGCTTCCGTTTGAGATGGATGTTCCGCTGTTGAATCCCGCCACCAGCGAGGTGCGTTCAATTATTCGTTTTCGAAACCCTGTTGACATTCACCGTCGTCTCACATTCATTTATGGTAATGTGATGAAACAGTGAAATATCTGGAAGTGGTGCGCTGAGTTTTCAAGTGGTCGAACGAATGTTCATGAAAATGGAAGAGGAAGGTCTTCAGCTGACACTTTTTTGAAGAAAATTGATAATTAAGTGCTTGAATGTCGCCTTCTGATAAAATGTGAAATGCTTTTTTCGTAAAAATGAATTCTTGGACAACCCTCATATATAGGCTTAAGACAATAACGTCTTTAAATACACATTATTTGTGTTATCGACATTTTATTTTATTTTATTAGGAACATTTATAGGTTAATAACATTACACGCATTAAAGAAAACAATAAATTATAATTATTAGGTTACAACCCAATAACAAATGTTCATATCATGCCCAAATAATAAATATAAAGTCAATTATAATTAACTTTTTTTTCCCTAATATTATAAGATAGGAACTAGATAAACCATCTAAACATAGTCTGTATTTCAATTCTAACATTTTAACTGCATCCATTTCTATTGTTTCATTCATGTTGGTCCATTTTTTCGCCATCGTTAAAAATATGATTTTTCGACATTGTTTTAATCTTTACTTCTATAATCAGTTTCATATTATCATTATTTTTGTGCCTATGTACATACACAAATTTATTTTTATAATCATTGCGATTTCGATTTTTCTAAATATAATGAAAATCAAAATATTTTAAATATACTGTTTCGTATAATTTCATGCCCTTGTGAACTTATTATTTCAACCACCCATTTTCGGAATATCCAAAAATTTTTAAATTATTTTGATATCATCAAACGCAGAACTTTCCACTATATTTTTCATAATGAAAATGCATTTTATTTAGGTGTCAATGCTAAAGTTACGAACACATTACTCACACCGACGTACATGTCGTACAGTATTGTATAGATGCACGTTTCAACAATTTTACTCGACTTTAGAACAGAAAATATCTGTAAAAGCGTTTTCCAAAGACAAAATAATATATACTTAAACCCTTAGTGTGCCAAAAAATTCACCTTGACTTTCTGATGTTTGCGCGTCGTGTCTCGGCAAATCCACCGTGGATTTGCCAGTGTAGCTCAATGCTCTTGTCTCGATTTTATGGTATTTTGAACTTTAAAAAATGCTCCTTGGACACTTCAATACATATTATTCGCTTCACAAGAAAATAATGAATCATAATACTTTATTTTACCTTATTGTTTCGTCACTAGAAAATAGGTTTGCTTTATCTGTGAAACAAAAGCGTCACAAATTTTCGTGACAGATGTCATAATTGAGATTTCCTAAAGTTATTTCTGTATTTTTTTTACAGAAAAGTATCATACGACTTATATTTATTGTGAAGAACACTAACAAGATTTTTTTTTAATTTGTGAGGCGGTTATAGGTACCGCCGCTCGGGGAATAATTTATTAGATTAAGAACATCTCTGCCATAGGTCATCCCAAGTGCTTCACTAAGTTAAGTGATTTAGCCGGGGCTTCTGGGTTCATGTGGTGAGGTTTGGATACACCTACCCACCAACTGCGTGGCAGGTCGGATCGACAGGGAGGTATAGATTCATACGACCTTCACTTCTGGAAATACTAACCTCCAGTTTCCTAACCACCCCTGATACCTTTTTTCTTCCCAGAACTTCCTCTCCTTCCGTTTCTAAGTAGACCCTCCACATAGCGTTCCCAAAGATGACATAGGCCTTGAGGAGAATTATATTCCAAAGGACCTCCTAGTGAAGCTTTCGACCACCACAACACGGGCATGTGCTTAACACGGTGGTCGATAAATCCTTAAGAGGGTATTACCAGAGAAAACCAGAAATATGTCATTTTCAAATCAGATTTTAGACGTATTGACTCTTTTCCACAAAAAAATTATAAATGGATTTCAAAAGATTGTTTTTTTATCTAGCATTCGCATGTAATAAATTTTGAGATTTTTTTTAATTTTTAGTATAATGAGGTTATTCCATAGGCCGTTGGCAGATTTGTTAAATTTTCAAAAAAGATTTTGTATTATACCACACCCATTTCAAATAATATAATCATGCAGTAAAATAAATCAATACAATAAATAATAAAGCAAACGCATGTTTTAGAATTTTAATTTTAGGTTAAATAAAATCATTAAAAAATATGTACGTACATGTGTTTCTTGACGAAAATTGGTCCATTTGTGTATTTATTTGCGCACTTACAAACTAATATATTTCAGACTTTTTCAACATTCTTATTAAATTTATACATTATTGAAAAATGATAAATACTTATAATCAAAAAATAATAACAAAAAGTACACTATTTTAATAGTTTTATCATCACGCCTTTCAGCATTTTTGGATGAAGGTATAAATTAAAGCTAATTTGGATTGAAATAAATTCGATATTGAGTTATAATTTAAAAAAGCTGGTACGGAGAATAATTAATCTTTCTCATTGTAACCGTCCTGCACGATCGTAAGAACAACTTTCGACGAAATGTGGATTTTCGTCCGCTGGCTGGTTAAACGCTTTTAAAACATGTAACTAACAATTCAATGTATAAGGAAAAAAAAATAATGTTAAAATAAAATTGCTGGAAAATATTTAAAAAAAACTCTGAAACATTGTAGTATGACTTAATTTTATTTATTTTTTAAACATTAGAGAGAAAAATCACACGCTGTAGAAGTGAAACCTTCAGGAAACAAAAGTAGACAAGAGTGGGGAGGCTACAAAGCGGAGCACCGCACAAAGAGTGGACCGATTATACTCTCTCATTCTTTTACTGGCTAAATCCTTTAGATGTATCCTTTAGTATCGATATTTTTCGTTTCACCAAGTTTCAAATCACAACGATGCTAAAGAAGTTTTCACTTCAAAAATTCTCTGAATGTAAGAAGCTATCCTGAAGCAACTATGTCGGATAATTATGTACATTTTTTACATAATATATTATATTTATACACATTATTTGATAAGAAGGTACAGTTATAAAATATGATTTTACAAAAAAACAAGTAAGTTACTAGGAAATTTTCACCCTGGCAAGCTAAGGAGTACTAGGAGGCACGGGAGGTGGCATTCCAAGAGTTGATGGAAAAACCACATCGTTGGATTTTTCGAATATTCATGCTGTCAACGTACAACAACTCTTGCTTTACTTTTTTCGCTATAAACAAAATTTTGTATAATGTGCAAGACAATACGCTGTTTCTCAGTGACTTTTCACATATTCCTAAGAATACGATGTATGGATAAACTCTAATTGCGTGACATACAACATGTTACATCATATTTTACATAAATCTCCTGTGTGGGGTTAAAACAAATCTTAAGTATTTTATTTCTTTAATTAATGAAGCAATTTTAGCGAAACTCGATCGAAAACGTGCAAACAGAAAAATCAGAAAAATATATTGGCACCCCTGGGACTCAGACCCAGGACATTCGGCTTTCCGGGCCACTGCGCTAACCATTGCACCAAGTTGTCGATATCCGATTCGGTCATTTTTAACTGTATCATACCACGACTAAGAACCACCAATGAATGTTTTAAATAGAAAAATGAAACAATACAACTTTGTATAAATCACTTATATAATGCGTAAATCCTACCGGTTTCGGAACAAACGTTCCTTCTTCAGGGAAAGCTTATACTAATTTGACAGTTTCGAACAAATTAGTATAAGCTTTCCCTGAAGAAGGAACGTTTGTTCCGAAACCGGTAGGATTTACGCATTATATAAGTGGTTTATACAAAGTTGTATTGTTTCATTTTTCTATAATGGATAACCACAAAGTGATAGCTACATTAAAAAATATAATATTTTAAATAATGCTATCTTTATGATTGGCGCAGCGGTCAGCGCAGTGGACCGGAAAGCCGAAGGTCCTGGGTTCGAGTTCCAGAGGTACCAATATATTTGTCTGATTTGTCTGTTTCCAGATTTTTGATTGAATTGCGGTAATAATAATAATTATTATTTTTTTTTAATTTGGACATTAATAAACAATTTGAACCATTGATATGTTACATATTTAGCATATAAAATATAATGTACATTTAGATTTGGTAATAATGTGATAATTTGCGTACATTTTCATGTTCAAATATCTAAATACCACTTTTCCGTGGAAGCATTAGCTTGTGTCTGGAAGAGTGGTGTACATTTTTTAATGCTATATTATATTATAAGTTCTTAAATTACAATGTGAAGGTAAAAAACATTTTAATTTGGGAGGCGGGAATGGGTACCGCCGCCCCGGGAACCTTTATTGGATAACCAACACCTCTGCCATAGGTCACCCCAAGTGGTTCGCTACGTTTGGTGATTTAGCAGGGGTGCCCGGCTTCATGGGGTGAGGTTTGTCTATGTCTTGGAGGCGGATGACCAAGACACACTGAACCCCAGATTCCTACCCACCCCTTAAACCCTTTTCCTTCCCAGAACTCTCCTCTCCTTCCTTTCCTTAAAAAAACCCTCCACACAGCATCCCCAAAGATGACGGTGGAGCTCACGTAAAAAAAAAAAAAAAAGTTTTAAGTTCGGTGTTATGTAATTATAAGTTTTTATCAACTATCAAACAATTTTACTATTTGGATAATGTATCCAGAATTATTGTAATTGCTTGTTAAAAACAAAACAATATTTTATTTTTTATTTTTTTTGAGATGATCTTTAAAATATTTTTTAACGGTGTTTATTAATTAATTATTAATTTTTCTAATTTCATCCAGTAGTCGGTTGAAAAAAAGTCTTCCTTGATAAATGTAATAATTTTGTGCGAAGGAAGTGTTTAATTTTGGGCATGAAAAAAAATATTTTTGTCTAGTACGGTGTTCAGTTACAAATTGATACTTTTCTTTTTCTTTTATAATTTGAATCAATGCAATATTGTCTTAATTTAATTGAATATTACAATTTTAGATTTTACTCATAAAGTTAAAAAGTCGATTCTTAGTTTTATTCGATATTATTCGTCCGTGTATTTGATATGCTCAAGTGAAGTGCTTTGTAAATCTGCTAACGTTATTTGACTTGATTAGTGGTTTAAAGTAAGAGCTTTATATGTTTAATCAACGCTTTGATATCAAGTTTAATGGTCTGGAAAACCAACGGTGATTACTGAAACTGTAATGTGTTTACATAATACTAAAATGTTTTGACTGGAAATCAGTCTACCCTCTGGCAACCTATAGAAATGATTATTCCTATCCTTGAAATGTTATTATAAGTATTATGAGACTTTCATCAATGATGTCGAATATACGTATTTAAAAAAAATATGTTTTGAAATACACAATGGAGACAATTTTTTTAATATTATTTGATATTGATGGAAGCAAAAAATTGAGAGAGAGGTGAGAGGACGCGAAGATATGATCATTCATATCTGATAACTAAACATGGTTTGAAGCGTTGGTTCTGAATTAAAAATGTTTTCCACCTAGGAACGACGCGTTAAATGCTTAAAAGTCGGTTAACGATTACTATCTTTCCAATTAATTTGTTATTTAAATAATATTATATCTTTATTTTCGCTATAGAACAAGAAGTACAGAATATAGTAATAGAGTATAATACAAGAATGGCATCAGGGTTTTAATATATATATATACTTTTTTTTACATTAACTCCACACAGGAGGCCCTGAGGAAAATAATTTCCCTCAGGGCCTATGTCATCTGGGATGCTGTGTGCTGTGTGGAGGGTCTTTTTGAGGAGAGGTGGGAATGAAAATTGGTCTTGAAGAGACCCATGTTGTAGGAAGGAGGAAACACAGAGGCCGGCAAATCATTCCACAGCCGAGCTGTTGAACACGAGAACGAGTTGAATAAACTTTCTTCGATGATAATGACCTTCCTTAGTTGCGCCAAATAAATGAAAGATGTGTTTTAAAACGACAAGAAATAATAACTTATTGTCAAAATTGAAACTTGAAGGTGCAATTATATTTTACCACCGAGGTATTCGACTACCAGAGAGTTTTCGTTTAACCTTCAGCTCAAATAATTCTCCTTTCTTTACTAATGCCATACTGCTTTTGGAGTAGTGGCAACTGCAAACCCAGACACAAGGAAGAGTTCTAGAAATTCCGGAAACTTCCTGAGCCGCAACAGTTCGCAAACACAAGAGGTAATCGTCTAACATGGACGCAAATCAGATTGGCAGGTGCAAACGAAAAGCTTTATAAACTCTCTCAAATAGTCTACATCGTGTAGAGTTGTGGAATACCTGGAAACAAAGGTTACATCCCTGTTCCAGGAAGAAAAGCCAATCGCGCAGTTTAGCTTTTCATATTCGCAGATCAGCGTTTGTGAGAGATGTGGATAATCGTTGTTTGAGCCAGATATATTATGGCTTGAGGACAATAATATGTCACTACAAATTATAATATTATGTGCTACGGTTATAAATCTACGTATTGAAAATAGAATGTGTAACGTCATCGAAATAATAATGATGTTCATGTATCCTGTGCCTTACCGTCTGCGATCTTAACTCAAAGATTTCAGAGTCTTCGCGTTGATAACTATGCATAACTTTGTTTTGATTATCTTTGACCGATGCATCGACAGCTGAAGCACTTATTTTATAATTCTGTGTTCTGCAAAAACCGCTATTGTTATTTCCTGTGTTATTTGGTCTACCAAAAAACTATTTTTTTGTAATTGGTAGCACCGGGCTAATGGTAAGCAACAGCTGCAACAAATTCTTGTTTTAAACAACCATATTTAAGTTTTTTCTGCTTCTAATATACGGCTGTTCATGAATGAACTTGAATCCAAGTGTTATTAGTTAGTCGAATCCATTGTTTCACGCATCTATTAATATGTAAATAATTGAAGACAGAATAAGGGTCAATATTTTATTTGCGGGAGGCTTTGAATAGGAATGAGCCCTTTCCAGCTTAAAACAATTTCGGTTTTATTATAAACAAGGCACTTCCGCTGTGACCTGATTTCATTTACAAAGACTACTGGAAAATATATAATAGAAGGAGTATCAAGGGCTTGGTTTTAGACACAATACGCCAATGTTTTTGGCTCGATGTGTAAGAAAACTTTGCTGTATAAATATTTAGATAGCAATAATACTGGGGATATAACACAGTTACTATAACTTATGTTAATATATTGTAATAATTGAAGAAAACTGATGATGAGTCTGCTTTATTAAGCAAGTCTAGAAACGAGCGGCGACCTTTCAATATCAGATGATTCTATCGCCGAGGTGTCACAGCGATTATACATTAATTGAAATTTATTAACCGGCTAAATCATTAAGTAATTTCAACCCAGTGACCGTGTGTAACTTTGAAATCATATTGTAGCTGGATCACCTCATGTCTCTCGACAGATAAAAAAAGTAAATATTTTGATAACTTGACTGATCCAGAATCATTTCCTGATCTACGAGGAAGCTGAACATATTTGATATATTTGGTTGGTAAAGTTTGTCTTTAGAATAGAACATGCATTACTTCAACATTGATGTGAAAAAAAAGGCTTTTAGGCCTACCCAGGAGAAATCTTGTAAGCTTTCATAAAACACAACATTATTAACGAAAGTCTTATTAAAAAAAACGATCGTTTAGCGATCCCAGGTTCCAAAAATTAGTGCAACAAATCGATTGAAGACAAGCAAAATATAAACCATATTCGAAGGTTGAAATAATTTAAACTATTTCATGGATAGTTCATCTCTATTTCATTGTTGTTTGCGTCTGAAACGTCAGGCGTAGGCGTCGCTACGCCAAGATCTATTCAGAATTTCATTCCGAGACAGAATAGCATGACAAGAGGAATAGCGCTGTTGAATGAGTTTCTGAACAAATTGGAACTTGTAATAATATGATTGCTCTCGGAATAGTTTGTAACTATTTACATGCATTTTAAAAAGAGGTAAGATTTTACAGTCCAAAAAATATTCTGTTCTATAACAGACAACTTCGAAATAACATATTTTTTAAATGTTTTTGCAAACCTACTGCCACTGAACCCAGATCCAAAGCACATGAACGATGCTAACTAGCATTAAATAGCCTATCAACATTTCTCCACAGCGGCAGTTTCTTTCTTTTACATTCTTATGCGGTCTCAAACATATCTTTTCTGTTATAGAAACTTAAGCAATGCTTAAATCAAGTATTTGATTCCCTATAATATGGTGAAAAAACTTCTCAGTGATGTCGTCAGATGTCAAAGTGCTTCTATCGATGGCTGATAGGGGTACCCATGTAGATGAGTGCCGGCGAGACAAGCTCTAGCAAGAGAGTCCGTCAGTTTTAATTTCCCTCTAGTGTAAATAGGTCGTAAAAAGTCATGTAATGACTTGCAGCATTATTATTGTAGATACGTAAACTCATAAATTAGTTTATTATCTTGAACCTGAAATTATTGAGAAGTCGCAAAAGAACTGACAGTGTTGAGTTTAATTAATGGAAACAACCATTCAATTCAGTCCAACCACAGCCTTCTGGATTACTACTAGCCGCGCTGTTGGAAGTCTTGCAACGTTGCGTGCAGTCTTAAAATTTTCAGTAATTTGTTCACACTCCTATACAAATATGAGCATTTTTTAGGTTGCGTTGGTGGTTTTTATTAAAAATATTGCGATTCTGTTCTCAGTTTATAATCATTGCTAAATGAAACATCAAGGTAACGTTGATTCACATTTTTTGCAGTAAATATAACATTTAATATGATGTGCAATATACTTTTACACGTTTCAAGTGTTAACACATAACCTATAACGTTGTTTTTTCAGATTCCGTCTTTACAGAATACTCGTGGTTCATGATTAAAACATATTGTGATTATGTTCATAATCAAAATTATTCATTATATCGTAATCAGTTTTTTATGTGTTTTGAAAAGTTATTTAAAAATGTACATTTTTGACTAATACTCAAATACTTCTTATACGCAAATACTACAAATAAGTTCAAATGGTTTTTTGGGGTTTCCCCATGCCCACACAGACAATCCTCGTCAAGTTCTATGAATGTAAAAACCTCCAGAGCAGAGTCTAAGCTTAAAAATGCAAGGTGGCAGAGAATATTACCATGTACAATATAATCACAAACAAATTTGAGAATCCTCAACATTGCCTCTTCTTTTTTAATGAATATGGAACTATGTTTTTATTGACGACCTTTATTTCTAAATTTTCACAAACAGTTATCCTTTTGGCATTTATATATAAAATAAATAAAGGTTTTAAGTGATTACATCTATATTATTAGATAATTTTTTTTAATTGTTACCCAATTCATTCAATAACTTTGCTCTTTTAAAGGACATTACAATGAATAAATATCAAATTGTATGCTAGAAGTGCCGATGTCGAATTTCTGAATGTGGTTGAAGATGATTGTTTATCAATTTCTTGGCACAAAAAAACGCTGAATCAATATTTTGACTTGTAGGCTACAATTCCATCACTCTATATCTGAGTATCTACTTTCTGGTATGTAAATCAAATTACCAAAATTGACATAGGCAATTCTAGCATTAACGACCAGAAATATACATTTCCTCTTTAAAAATCCTACTACAAACGCATGAAATACAACAACAGTCTTTCACCTATCAAATATAACATGGGTTCACACCATAAACAAAATGCAGTGTTGCCAAGTCTAACACCACGGCTTGTAAATAGAGAAGGCGTTGGTCCAACCCATCAGCATTCCATCTAACTTTCAATCAAAAATTGTGAAAATTCCATTTCATTTTGAATTTCGAAAACATAGTTATGAAAATATAAGTCAAAATTGGACAAATATTTAGTTAAAAAAAATACATTCACAAAGCAATTCTTGTGTTATTCTTTATTGTATGGTATCACGTCTTCTATGGTATCATGTCTGACTTTTTCGTCCACTCACTTCCACAACATAATATTCTTCTAGCACTCATTTCTTTGTGCGTCCTGTTCTACAGATCCAAATCATCTACGCGTGCCTTTCTTAATCTTATCAATTATATATCTAAATCTCTTTCTGGATCTCTCGTCTACGAAGCTCATCAATCTAAGAAAGGGGTGGCAAAAATGCGATCGATAACCAACAGAATTATCATAATAAAATTATGTACATAACGATACTCGAGTATGTTACGTAACCACGGGATCGAACCGCCTGATTACGAACTTATAACAAATTAATAATAAATAACACCACAATGTTCAAGACACATACTTACTAAAACCAACTACTATGTACTTACTTTATATCCCAAGCTAGCTCTCCAGGGGAAATTGTGTTCTCAGTTCGTTCTGATTTGGATTCAAAACGACTGTCGCTTTATTGTTGGAATAATTATAGGTAGGGTTTTAATAAATTAGAAGATCTCTTGTCGCTTTTAAATAATTTGTGAATTTATTAATGACTTGACGCTTCTAGGAAAAGCTTTTAATCTCTTTGTGAACTCAAGGTTAATGATTCTAAAATAGAATAAAAGGGTTGAATGATAACACATAATTATATAAGTTGTACGTACGTTACACCGGGATGCATCTGGGCAGACGACCTCATCAGGAAACACCACTGAGTTGATTTAGATATATGAAATTTAACTTTATTTTCAAATACGTGCTCCGAAAAACCGTTGGAATACCCAAAGCTATTCTACCCGCCAAGATGCGAGGACCGACCCGTAGCGAACTTAAAACCAGAAGAAAGCGGGAAGAAGCCCGCAGCCCCCTGGCTGACCGCTTCCCCCCTCCCACGCTGAATCTTTGACCAATCAAAAGATCTAGCCGATGTTGCAGGCTTATGACGACTAATATTAAATATTTAGTACTTGACGACGGAAATATTCATATAGGGGTAGGAAATTATAATTCAGGAAAGTACTTCATGACAAGTATAAGAATCAAAATTTTATATTGATATTAAAAACAATACCATAACCGAACTACAGTGGACCCGCGGTAATCCGACCCCTCGCTAATCCGGCGCCCCCTGTAATCCGACACATCAGGATCTGAATATTATTCAGCTTGTCAAGTAAGATTACAAGAAAAACCTACTTCTGAGAGCCGTATCTAAGGACCAGCCTATAGAAAAAACGTTAAATGATAGACTTGCTTTTTGCTCTTTGTCAATTTTGGAATACATTGCCCGCAGAAACACAAACATTACTTCAGGAGATTTGGAGGTCTGGTGTATATGTAGTATGATGCGGAACTCAAATAGATTTTGTAATAGTTGACGAATTTATATGTACGAGTATTTCGTACCACATTTTTTGCTAAAGATACTTACATAATATGATTTACGAAGGTACTTATATACATATATAACCTTGAAGATCTGAAGTAAAACGAACCTAATATTTGAAACATAGTTACCTAGTACCTATTTGTGTTTTCCTGGAATCAATTCAATTATTTGAAGTTTGGTTGAACAGAAAATTTAAAACAATAGTGAAATACTGAGAAGTACCTAGAATAGCCGCTAAAATCAAAGTTTTCCAAATTTGAATACTAAGTTTTAGTTTACTAATGGTAGTTTCACCTTAATTGTACTACTCCAGTAAATTACCTCTAGTTATTCAAGGCCTATTTTACCCATCCCTATAAGCGAACTAAATTAACGTTCATGTAAGTGTAATGGTTACATTTTTATCAACGAATTTAATAATATAAATGAAAAGTTTTTTTTTTTCACAACACCGCTCCCACATTAGGGTAAGTCAACTATTTCAACTTTTGAATTCAGAAACGCCCGGGATCTCAAAAGTTGCGTCTTACAAAGAAAATGAGAACTGCATTTAAATTTATTTTTTAAAAATGGTTATTAGCTCACTAAAATGCATTGAAAATCATTTAAATTCCAGTCTGCCACCTCTTACCAGACCTGATGGCTCACTAGCAAACACCGCCACCGAAAAGGCTAACTTACTAGGTAAAATGTTTGCGGATAACTCAACCCTCGATGACCAAGGTGCTGTCCCGACGTCGGTTCCTCACTGCGGTTTTCATATGAAAAAGCTGAGGATCCGGCATCGGGAAGTACTCCATGTTTTACGAGGGCTTGATGTTAATAAAGCTAGTGGGCCCGACGGAATACCTGCCCTGGTACTGCAGAGGTGCGCTGCAGAATTAGCTCCAATTTTGACGAAGCTTTTTAAAATGTCCCTGAAGACTGGCTCTGTGCCCTCTGGTTGGAAAAAAGCGGTTATCCATCCTATTCCAAAGAAGGGTGACCGCTCCAACCCGGCCAACTACCGCCCCATAGCGATCACATCAGTTCTGTCTAAGGTGATGGAACGTGTGATCAACGACAAACTGCTCACATACCTCGAGAAGAATAAAATTATTAACGACCGTCAATACGGATTCCGTCGGAACCGCTCGTGCGGTGATCTTCTCGCGTATGTGACGCATGTTTGGGGGCGATGCCTGGAACGTTTCGGTGAGACCCAAACGGTTGCACTGGACATCTCCAAGGCCTTTGACCGGGTTTGGCACCGAGGACTTGTCAACAAGCTGCATTCTTACGGACTTCCCGCATCCTTGTGTACGTGGATTGCCGACTTCTTGAGGGGGAGGTCGATTCAGACGGTAGTCGATGGTTTCACCTCTTCCTCACACTCGATAAATGCTGGCGTCCCGCAGGGATCGGTTCTGTCTCCAACTTTGTTTTTGTTGCACATCAACGACCTTTTGTCATGTGCACCAATTCACTGTTATGCGGACGACAGTACAGTTCATGATAGCTTTTTGTTTGACAAGCCCCCAAAGGGCTCACAAACTCCAACAGCTCGTAGGGCTTTGAAGCAAAGAATGGACGGCTACCTCGAGAGTGTTTTCTCTTGGGGTAAAAATAATCTCGTTGAATTTAATGTTTCAAAGACCCAATCTTGTCTGATTACGTCCAAAAGGGATCGAAATGAAAATCTAGTCTCTTTCAACGGAAGCAATCTTCCGAACAGGCCCTCCATTGATATGCTTGGTGTAACCCTAAGTGACCAGCTCAGGTATGGGGGCTCCATCGAAGCCAGAGTAAAGCTAGCCTCCCAAAAACTGGGCGTACTGTACAGGGCCCGCAGATACTTTAATAGTACACAATTGCTAACCCTGTACAAATCGCAAGTGCGCCCCACGGTTGAATTTGGCAGCCACCTCTGGTCTGGAGTTCCAAAATACCTGAAAAATACCCTCGACTCTGTGCAGAAACGGGCGGTCCGTTTGATAGATTCTCCCATCTTAACAGACGGATTGCAATCTTTAGAGCACAGGCGTCGGGTGGGAATGCTATCCTTGTTCTACCGGTATTACAATGGAAGATGCTCCGAGGAACTAGCATCATTGATCCCTTCGGCACCGGTGCATAGTCGGGAAACACGCCAAACGCGTGCCCAACATTTGTACACAGTTGACATTTGTCACATGAGAACGGGTCGTTTCTTCGACTCATTCTTGTGTTCAACAGCTCGGCTGTGGAATGATTTGCCGGCCTCTGTGTTTCCTCCTTCCTACAACATGGGTCTCTTCAAGACCAATGTTCATTCCTTCCTCTCCTCAAAAAGACCCTCCACACAGCATCCCAGATGACATAGGCCCTGAGGGAAATTATTTTCCTCAGGGCCTCCTGTGTGGAGTTATTGTAAAAAAAAAAAAAAAATCAAAAAAATTATTTTAATTTTTTTTTCAATAATTTAACCTTTTAACGTTAGCTTGTTATTAAAAAATGCGTATAGCTGACAAAAATGAAGAAAAAAATCAAGTTTATGGATACAAGTAAGTCAACAAGAATACTGATTTTATCCAGAAAAAAAATTATTTTCCCCTTTCATATTTTTAACAAACACATCACACATGTTTCAAAAAAAAAATTTTTGCGTTCTTTTTACTGCAGTTATGGAATAAAAATTAAGTTTGGTACAAAATATAAAATATGAACCTTTTGTTTTATTTTTTTCCAAATCACGAAATCTATTTTTTTTAAAGCTTCCGGCCATTTTGACGGGCTGACAGTGAACAATAATTTTATTTATTTTTACGTTTACAATGTATCGGGAGCATCTCCTTTCCTTTTCCAATATTCCCCTTCCTCTCCCCTTCCTACGACCCAAAATTAATTTTAATTTTTAAATATTAAAACTTCATTTCCAATGTACTTTAGCATAAGAAACTTCTGTGGCTTGACTTCAGTTCACTTGTATATTTATCACTGTATATTATGTAAAAGCTGTTTGTTTCTTACAAATAAATAAATAAATGTCGTTAATCGTAGTAATTTTGAAATTATTTGATCAATTCAGATTTGTGACGAAATAATAAAATCTGTTTACATTCGTATGAATATATTTTTTTGACAGTTGTTTCCAAAATGGGAGATTAATGTTTATTTTTAGTTAGTTACCTATTCTGGGAAAACTTCTTACGATATTATCATGTAATATATATAAAAAATAAAATATATTATCTGGTAAACAGAAAAAAATCGCAAAAAAATAATGGCTTGGTTTTTATACCGACATTTGACCAGAACTCACCAAGGTAATTTCCGCGCCGTTTTCGAAATGTCATCAGACTTTCAACAAGACATTTAATTCAAGACTAATTATGAGGGTTCTTTAGTTTTGTTAATTATAATTAATTTTTGTGACGTGAACTATCTTTTAATTCATCCCCAGAACAGACATTTTCATAGGGAAATTATCAACGCGATTGTTCATCGATTCTCTTGGACAAGTCGAAGAATATAGGATGGATAAAAGTTACAATGTTGAATTACCTTTAAAAAGGACAAAAGGCTTAAGTGACAGATCCTCTCCTAATCAGGGTTTATTGGCATTTTCCCAACACTGGTAGAAAAGGATTTCGAAAGAACGAAGAATGATAAATAATATCAAAAGTAGTGGTTCTGATCTTAACTTCAATAGCCTTTTTCACTAGGGACATTCAATTGACGTACTTCCATCGAACCTTTTGCTCTAACGCTGCCAATTCATTTTCTCTCAATCAAGTTCCACGAACTACATGTAATAATGGTTTTTTAGGAAGTGAAAATTCTAAAGATTTTGTTCAAAGCTATAAAATGTGTTTGACTGTGACTCTCAATGGAAACGTTCAGAGTTTATTATGTATTCACACTTTCGCAAAATATGTTAGTGCACGTTTGTAAAGAGATTTTTAACAGTTCTATGTTGAATTGAAAAATTCTTTAGCACCGTTGTATTTTGAAACTCGATGGAATGAAAAATAGCGATATCAAAAAGAGACAAAAAATACATATATAGGATTTAGCCTGCGCGAGAATGCGATAGTATAATCGGTCTCCTCCTTGTGCCATGCTTCGCAGCCTATCGTTCCCCTCTTGTGCGATGCTTCGTAGCCTCCCCACTCTTGTCTACTTTAGTTTTCTGAAGGTTTTACTTCTACCACGTGTGAATTGCATACTCTGATTTTTTATTAAGTACAGTTTTTTAACAGATTTTTTAAGTACAGTCAAATGTAATACATTTAGCATTAGCATTAGCATTTGATAGAAAAGGATTAGTCCAAACCTCTTCTTCCCTGTATGGCAGTTCTCATATACTTCTGAACCTTTTCCATTCATCAAGTAAACATGAGGTGTTGTTATGATGGGTCCCTAACATGTCCCAGGCCAGCTCACAGCAGAGACAAAAGTACCCTCTATTCCAGGGGCAGGTCGCACGAATGCTTCAGAATTCTCTCTCTCTCTTCCACGGGCGTCTGGGAAGTGCACTCTAGGAAATACTCCTGCCGAGGCAGATTAACAACAGGATTGAGTTAAATAGATTCATGTATTGCAAATTCAAAACACAGTACATAGGTCATTACAGTACAATTCAATACAAGAAATGCATATTACACAAACCTAGCTATCGTGTTTATACCTCATGATCTCTGAAAAACGAAACTCTCTGAGTGATGGCTTTGCGCGTGAGTTTACAGTCTATCGTTACGGACACAAACAAAAGAGGGATCAATTGTGCAGCTTACATGGTGGTCGGGGACCTTCGTCTTCCGGGTTCAGCAGGGCACTTCCCCGAGTCTAGGACAGGACCCGTAGTTCACACAGGCATGGCAGAATACCAGCACTAAAACCCGTATGTACTTCAATTAACATCGCAGATGTGATTGCGTTCAATTTGATCGACAGAAGTTTAGCCGCGAACTCGGCGGTTCGGCCCGAGGAGCGCGACGTGCGTCCAAGGCGGCTTGCAATTCTCGACTGTGTGCGCGCGTTGGTGCGCGCTGGTGCGCAGAGGGGAGAGGAGGTAGGAAGCGGGGAAGCAGGGGGAGCGGGGTGTTGTTGAAATTGCCGCGCTGATTTTAGGAATTTGAATTCTCTGACGTTTGTGTGGCGTACCATAACACTTCCCCCCGCGCTTGGAAAAAAAGCGACGTGGCAATGGAGCTGTAGGAAAAAAAATCCTCTTAAGCTTCCATCGGGGTTTTTGAGAGATTCGTTGCTTGAGAGATTGCCTAGCTAGAACATACAGTTTATGCTATAGTTTAGGTCACAATGTTTGTAGGGAATGGATGGGGGTACATACAATGTTTGGAAAAGACAACTTGGGAAAAGTACATGGTGTAAAACAACATACAAGGTTATGCAATTGAGAGATAACAATACACATGGTTATGCAATTGAAAATAATAATACACATGGTTATGCAATTGAAAGAATGACAATACATTTGTACAAGAGAAGAGATTCTAAGGTTTCATTGGTCTGGGAGCTAAGTTTGTGAAGCGTGGATTTGTTTGGTTTCGGAGGATTTCGAAGAAAAGGACGTGGTTTCACAGATTCTAAGGATTACATTATCACTGTAATCAGACCCATTTGAGATAACACTCAGGAGTACACTTAGGCCTTAGAAAACACTTGGTTTGGTCGAAGACGTCGAAGTTCACGAAGTGGAGACTGTGGTTGCTGAGCCGCGACTATGGTTACAGAGGTCATTGAAGAGAAGAATCCAGTATCTGCAGACATGCCAGTACGAATCCTAAGTGTTATTATGGTAAACACGGATCGTATATAATGGTTATTGAAGCATAATGTAGCTCAAGATAACTTGTATTGGTACGCATTCAGCGAATACTGGTGGGCCAAGGTAATGATGGTTTACACATGACGATATATGCGTCACTGCATGACAGAGCAAGAGACGGCAAGGTTGGCATTGATAGCAAGAGTAAGAACAAACCTAGGAGCTAGCGTGCCCAAAAGGTAGTTTAGAGTGTCATAATGTATAGTGGGACAACTCAGCTTGCTGTGGCACGACAAGACAACATACATATGAGCGGTATGGTCTGTGCTCTCAGGAACAAATGCGTAGAAAATGGCAGCAGGAGGGACCTTGTAACCACAGCGCGTGCTGTCAGGAAGTGAAGCTCAGCTTGGCTGTTGGTGATGACATCCGCCTGGGCTTCTTTTTAAATCCGGGAGAAATTATTATTAGAGCAAAATTCTTGAAGTTTACCTGCCTAGGGACCAATGAAGAAAAGGTTTGGAGAGAAACAAAATGTGTCCAGATAATGAAATAAACGAAATTTTAACCACCGACCCAGAGAGTGACGAAGAGAGATATTCCTAACTAAATTGTGATTACATGAACATTTTCCTTTTCCAGGATGACTTGGCGCTTGCCGAGTGACAATATGTCTTGGTTAAAAAACAACCGGCCCTCTATGGCCTATGTTAACATAAGATGGTAACATTTTTGTAGAATTTCAAAGAACAAGACAAAGAATCGTGAACTAGTCACGGCAAAGGGGAACCAATTCATGAATAAAGGTTGTCAAAAAGGAGACAGACGGTACGCCAAGTGCATATCGTACATATCCAACATTCATGAATGTGTTTCGTAGAATTGAGAAAGAGAAAAAAAATGGTGAGACATATGCAGAGATTGAGGGGGAAAACCTGTAGATAACCGGACAGTTACCTATTCGAACTCCAAGTGAGGGCGAAATATGGTCAACGACAGATTTTTCACTTCATAACATAAGTCTGAGAACATGGGGGAATGGGGGGAGGAGGGGAGAAGGGAGACGAGTTACGAAATGTGCTAGAGACTGGACTAATTTCCAATTCAAATTCTATGTGAAAATGAAACATAATCAACCAGCAGATTTCCGGACTCTTTACATTTATCACAAAAGGGTGAGGAGGAATTTGAATACACATTATAACAAAGAGGCTAATCTTTCGCGTGTATTGGGCAAAAGATTAGGGGTCGTTTTTAAAACTTCTACATGATTGTGAGAAAAGACAGACCCTTGCTCCAATTTCACAAACCTGGGGATTTTCTTATTCGTTCTCCAGACAACGAGTTAGGTGGTTTTGTGCTCAATCGATTAACTCCCACAGCACTATGCCCCATAATTGACAGTGAAGCTGAAAACTAGTCCTTTTGGGATAGTAGATATTCCTGGGCTTCTTTCCCTTTGCAAAGAAGTAAAAAACAGGAAGTCCACGGGCATCGGCGTTGAATGACAACAAAGGGTTGTGGACTACATTTCGTAGATCGCACACAAAAGGTTTGATATTATTTCGTTCGCACGACTCATGGTAAGTGTTGTAACGTCTCCACGTATAGTGTACAAAATATGTAAGTTCATACAAGATATAACTCAATTATAGACAGAAGTCAAAGAGTTTATACAATGCAACTTAAAGAAGATGGCAAAGCCGATATTATGTCGTTCACACGAATCACGGTAAGTGTTTTAACGTCTCCACGTATAGTGTACAGAGTTTATACACAATTATACATAAAAGCTGTACTCACGGCAAATAAATGACGCACGACCAGAACAGGTTATACAAAAAGGGTGGTACTCATGACAAATATGTCACACGACCAAAATAGAATGTACAAAACGGTACTCATGACAAATATGTCACACGACCAACTCAATAACATTTAGCTATGAGCAAAAGTGATTATGACGAACTTCTCGTATTGTGGCAGGTATTTTAAGGATCCCTCCTATAATGTAACAGGGTTACGTTTAAATACAACACAATAAACGTTAACAATGCTTGTTTTAACACAGTATATGAAGATTTGTTAGATTAACTAACTCCGTAGCCCAGGAGCGTACGATAGAATAACAAGGAGGTAAACAATTTAATGTCACTTCGTATGTTATAAAGGCGGGGTGGTGACAGAGTACATTTCTGTTTAAACAAAGACAGGCCTATATGGTTTTACATACTGTCTATTGTAGCAACTTCAGTGGGGACAAACAAAAGGGACCAATTGTGGTTTTACATACCCTTTGTGCAGTTACAACATACCAGGTTATGTGCAATTTAGGTTGCAAATACTTGGTTAAATGGCGAAACAAGAGTTGAATGCCTATGTTTGCAAAACGATGATCAAACAAAACATTGATGATTTACGTTAAACTGCGGTTATTTATGTACGGAAATCAGGGCTGCCGTTAGGTTTTATTAACCTTTTCCGTCAGGGTTGAGGCATGTAATACAAGACATACATGTTGTGAAGAGGGGCAAGTCGAGGACTTCTCATAACAACAAAAGACCGAGTATTAGGTTTTACGTACTTTAGTTGAAACGAGCCCATGAGGATTTGTATAAGGGTGGAAAGACCAATTTAAAGGCTTTTCCTTTATTTATATACATATGATTTCAAAATGGACGTGTCAAAATCCAATTTGTTAGCAAAAAGCTCGGGTAGGACGCCATCAATTTTTTAACATTTGAGAAAAATTGAAAACTACTATACACAAGGAATGTGATTATGTGAGTAACCACTTATTTTTACCATTATGAGTAAAATATGGAGCATGTTAAGATGGTTTACTAGTCCTGGGTCGTGATTTAACGCTTTGGAGTTTACCAAATCCGATTTTAGAACGACGCTCCAGTACTTACAGAACATAAAAAGAAAAAAAAAATTTTTTTTTTTTTTCAAGAGATTCCTTCCGATATGATGAAAAAACAACAAACAAAATGGTGAAAATTACAATTTTGCATTACATAGCAAAGCGTGCCATGGCATGAACGTTGCGTAGTGTGAGGGGTTGAGAGGCAATGATTTGGGTTCATGACTTCCCAAACACTGTGACTCGAGGGGTGTCTCTGCTCTAAAGTGATCAATTTTGGAACAGGTGAGAAAAAAAATAAAAAATAAAAAACGTGTGAAACAAAAATTGCGGTGGTTGCCAATTCACGAACATGAACGGGGCAAACTACACCGTGGAGTGTACATAAATTTACAAAAATGATTCTTTTTTAACAATATTCGTTTCATCAACGAAAGGGTGGACATGTAATTGACACTTTACACGCCGGTCATTGTAAGACTTGATGTGCTTACAAAAAGGTTGTGGTGATACACACTGGATCATTTTGAGTTTGCTGAGATAGTGGGGGCAGTTTTACTTGACTCCTCACTTCCAGTCTTTGCAATATCTTTAATATGGTAATTACCAATGTGTTTTCCAGAGGAGTCAGACAAAGAGTACACTAGATCTGATATCTTTCTTAGAACTTTGGCCTTCACGAAACGTGGTGCCAGCTTGGCAGAGAAATACATGGCTCCTTGGGAAAGTGTGTTGTTCTTTCTCCAAACTATGTCTCCTGTATTGAAGGTGACATGTTTCCTACGTAAGTTGTATCTGTCCGCACTCTTTTGATGAGCCAGGAGTAAAGCATCAGTGACTTCACTGTAGATGGCCGACAGTTCTTCCAGACGATGGGCATAGTCCGCGGTAGGGTTGCTTGTGGCGGCAATTGACGTAGGAAAGTTTGTGTCCCTATGTAGAGAACCGTGAACAACTTGTTCCATACCATGTTTTAAGAAGAAAGGTGTGAAACCAGTGGCCAGGTTAACAGTGTTGTTCATAGCAGCCTGAATTTTATCTAGGTTTTTACACCAAGTACGTTGATCTTTATCAACTAGAATAGCCAGAGCTGTGTTGATTGTCTGGTTGTAACGTTCGACAGTGTTATTTTGCGGAGTATACAAGGTATTATAGTAAATGTCCTTGATTCCGTATTTGGCAAGAAAATCTTTGAATTCTTGGGCAATAAATTGTTTTCCGTTATCAACTATTATGGTTCTGGGTGTTCCGTAAGGTATAAAAATGTGTTTTTCCAGGAGTTTGATGATGGCGGACGCGTTGGCTCTTTTTAAAGGGAAGATCCAACAGAATTTAGTGAAAATATCCACTACACTAAGTATGTGCATGTGTCCGGCATAACTTCGAGGAAAAGGTCCGACGAGGTCCATTGACAATGATTGTAGGGGTCTGTCGGCACGTTTGGGATTACCCATTAGGCCGGCAGGTGCTGCCGTGCTATGTTTATAAGCTTTACAAGTTTCACATTTAGAGATGTAATTGCGAATTTGCTTAAAGAGACCAGGCCAGTAATACTTCAAGGCGATCTTTTTATATGTCTTGAAATTTCCTGGGTGTATGGAGTCGGGAGCACTATGATTGTTAATGATTATTTGTTCTCTACCTTCGAGGGGAACGACAAGTTTCCACGAGTAATCTTCGAGGATGGATAGTGGTACCTTGCAATTACGGTATAGTTGTCCTTCTTTTATGATAAAATTAGGAAACTTTTGTTGGTTATTTTTACAACCTTCGAAGATTTTCAAGTACCATTCATCTTTTGTAGATGGAGGGGGGGCAATTGTGTCAACATTTAATGAAGCTAGTTCAATTCTTGAAAGGGCGTCGGGAACAATATTGTCCGCGCCTTTACGGTGAACAACATCAAAATTGTATTGAGACAAACGGGAGGACCAGCGAGCGAGCCTACCGGAGGGATTACTTAAAGAGATCAACCATTTCAAACTACTATGGTCTGTGACTACAGTAAATTTGCTACCGTCTATGTAACCGCGGAAATGGTGAACAGAATCCAATACAGCCAATAACTCTTTTTCGGTAATTCCGTAGTTTTTCTCGTGTTTGTTTAGTGTACGGGAAAAATACGCTACAGGGTGTTCGCCATCTGGGAATTCTTGAGTAAGGACTCCACCAATTCCTACATTGGAGGCATCCGTGTGGAGGGTAAAAGAGAGTGCAAAATCCGGGCAATTCAGAACGGGAGCTTTTTGAAGGGCATTTTTTAAAGTTGTGAACGCTTCTTCAGCTTCGACAGACCATCGGAAATTGCTGACACCTTTACGAATGCCGGTAATTTTATTTAAGGGGGCTGCAATAGTGGAAAAGTCTTTGATGAATCTCCTGTAGTAACCTGCAAGTCCAAGGAAACCTTTGACTTCCTTCGCGTTTTTGGGTCGGGGAAAATTTGCCATGGCTTCCACCTTAGCGGGGTCTATTCTTAGACCTTTTTCGTCGACAATGAATCCCAGATAACGTAGACGGGACTTACAGAATTCAGACTTCTTCAAGTTGATGGTTAAACCAGCGAACTTGAGTTGTTGGAAAACTTTTTCCAGCATTAATAGGTGTTTTTCAAAGGTATCGCTGACGATGATGAGGTCGTCAAGGTAACAAAACAGGCTATTATCGACTTCAGGACCGAAAAGTTTGTCCATCAGTCTTTGTAACTCGGCGGGGCTGTTTTTTAGACCAAAGGGTAATCTTTTAAAATGGAACATTCCCCTACCAGGTACAACGAAAGCAGTTTTTTCGCACGATTCTGCGTCCAAGGGTATTTGCCAAAACGCTTTGCTGAGATCGACAGAAGAGATGAACTTGGCGTTACGCAGCTTGTCTAAGGTTGCGTGAACGTGAGGTAAGGGATACGCATCAGCTTCCGTGCAAGAGTTTAAACGTCTACTGTCGAGACAGAAACGTGCAGAGCCGTCTTTTTTAGAAACCAAAAGAGTTGGGTTGGTCCATGCACTTCTGCTGGGAACCACCACACCCATTTTTAACATTTCGTCAAGTTCGTTTTCTAAAAGTTTAAGTTTTTGGGGGGCTAAGTTGTAATAACGTTGCTTGATGGGTGGGCCATTGGTTTTGATATGGTGTTCCACCAAATTTGTCAAACCTAATCCACATTTTTCGAAGGATATTGATTCGAATTTATTGACCATTTCCTTTAGTTGGAGAGCCTGGTCCGTGCTTAAATTTTCGTGAGGTATTATTGTGCGGATCTCACTAATTTGAGCGGCAGTGGAGGTTTCGCCAAGAGTATTAAATACTTGGGGAGCAACATTGAATGCCTTCCAGAAGTCAACGCCAAGGATGAAATTCTGCGATATAGAGGGCACTATTAGAAAATTGATTGTAACTATTTTATTGTTACAATTAATTGGCAGGGCAAGGGCACCGATGACCGGTTGGGAAACATTATCCGCAGTTGTCAGGTGTGTCGATTGGGGCGAAATTCTAAAATCACTGTTAACAAAAGGCAAGTGAGCATTGTTGCCAAGACAGCTGATAGATGCCCCACTATCAAGTAATCCGGAAAAGGTCACATTGTTAACAGAGAAAGAAGCATAGGGTCTCCCATCTTTAGCTTGTTTGCAACAAACCGAAGAAACATTTAAGGTCTGGTTAAAATACTTAATGTGTGCTAACCAATCAGTCCATTCTTTAGACCTTGGTTCAGAATGGGTGCCTGAGAGGTTATTATTTAGTTTTTTGGCCTCTTCATGTAGAAATTTGGTGGGGGCTTGGAGAAATCCACCTGAGGTCTGACATCGCTTGGGTTTTGTAACCTTTCCATGTTGTGCCTTGATTTCTTAAAAATGTTGCGCAGTTCGTCGCGTGGAGGAGAGCGGTCCCTAGAGTGATGCCTCTTGAAAGTTCGGGGTTCCTTGGATTCCAGAAACCTCGCTTGCTTGAAACAAGTAGTGGCCAGATGGCCTACTTTTTTGCAAAAAGAGCACACTTTTTTGTTGTCGAATTCTGGTTTTAAACCAGACGAACGGCTTGGCACAACTACATTATTTGACACATTCTTTATGTTCTTCCTATCCTGGTACGATTCCAGAAGGAGACAGACTTCGTTTAACTGGGCCAGGGATGCAATTTTCTGCGAGGTGATGATGTTCTCGTATTTGCTTAAAAGGCCATCAGTTATGACTGGTAATAGTTCAGCTTCCGAAACGGGATGTGAAAGCTTGATGTTAATGGATTCAGCCCTTTCTATGAATGTAGCTACAGGTTCATTTACCAGCTGTTTAATAGATAGTAAAGATAATTTGATCCTGTGCTGGGCTTCTGTTTTTCCGAAGCTCGAGATTAGGGCAGATCTGAGTTTATTCCAATCTTTGCATTTAGTTTTTTGAATGCGGTGCCAGGGTATCAATTCTGGGGAGATGAGTTCTATGAAGTTTTTTCGTAGAATCTCGAATGGGATATTTTTGATTGTAGCCGTTTCTTCGATACGGTCGATGAAATCCAGCACATCGGAGACGCCATTATATTTGACTTTCCAAGAGGATAAATCGTAAGTTTTATCTTGTGTCAAGGTGGGTGCGATGTCCTGTTTTACCATTACTTGCGGCATAGGTTCTTTGTTAGGAACAAGATTATCCAAAACTTGCGTAGCCGAGCGTGAATTATTTTCGCTTGAGGGGGCGAGGTTTATTCTCTTAATGTACTTTTTGTTAAATAGAAGTGCATAAGCCTTTAATGTAGATTTAGATTTGCTTGGTGGCGAGAGTCCTCTATCCCTTAAAGCAGTTTGTAAGTGAGTTTTGGATAAGTTATGCACGTTGGGAATGATGCCCAAATTGGATGGTGCCATAGCTTGATTGTTTTCCATTGTGAGTTTCCCGGGAGGTGAAAAAAATTTTGCCAGGGGTTTCCTTTAGTAAGTGCAAAATTAATTTTGTGAGGCACTTTTCACTTGGTAATCACTGGTTGGCACTTCTAAAATAGTTATAGAAAACTGTATTTTATGCTACAATTTGGTATATATGACACCAGAATTTTTGTCAAAGGAAGGCACAAGAAAAAAAATTTGCGTGGAAAGACCTTAGTAGTAAAGGTTTCTGTGTTTCACTGACCACTTTTGAGAAAACTGTGAAATTCACAAGTATTTATTTATTTTTTGAAAAATTTTGCCAGGACTGACCTTTAGAAAACGGCTTTTGAAAATAACTGAATATGGGATTTGTTACGTCAACCACAGTAAAATTATTTTATTTATTCATGGAACCAATCATTGGTTTTATTATTATTTCACTTTTCTTTATGTAGGGAAAAAAACACAATTCACTTTACACTTATGCTGAAAAAAAAGCGGTACCTATAATGTAGAATGGGGAAAGAGAGTCATTATTTTGTCCATTTAGTGAAATATAAATTATACTTTTTTAACAGACGTAAGTGGGTCAATTGGTATATTGTGCAGAAACAGCAAAAAAAACGTAAGTCCGAAATTTTTGATTAAGGAATTCGCAAAATAACTAGGGTTCCAGAATCAAATTTATAATAATCATTTCCGTTGCTAACCGGTTCAGTCATAAAAAGGTGATTTGATTATGAACGCTGCATAGCAACAGTTAATTATTTCGTTCCGACGGGTTCTTCGTTGGAATTTATGGCGCGGGACAAAAGCATTTGCGCGCGCAATCCAGAGAATAGGTATTTACCGCGTGGAACATCGGACCGTTGGTTTGGCGCGAAGCTATTGCCGCCCGTTGTTTGTGACGCGTGCGCAGTCAGATTCGCGGTTTAAATGCTAGCGTCCTTTAGTTGCTTCAAAATGGCCGTGTTTACAATTGCGGCGTGATTCATGGTTTCAATCAGATCTGTGTTATGGATCCAATTTACACATAGGTTTCTGTGGTTCTTTCACAGAATTCACTGTACACTGGGTGTAGAATATCAAGGTATAATTAATGTTCACAAAACAATTCCTGTACAGGGAGGATTTCGACAAGTTGCACCCCGCAAAGCGATCGGGATAAAGAAAAAAATTCCGAGGCCCCACGCTATGGCGACAGTTGTTATGATGGGTCCCTAACATGTCCCAGGCCAGCTCACAGCAGAGACAAAAGTACCCTCTATTCCAGGGGCAGGTCGCACGAATGCTTCAGAATTCTCTCTCTCTCTTCCACGGGCGTCTGGGAAGTGCACTCTAGGAAATACTCCTGCCGAGGCAGATTAACAACAGGATTGAGTTAAATAGATTCATGTATTGCAAATTCAAAACACAGTACATAGGTCATTACAGTACAATTCAATACAAGAAATGCATATTACACAAACCTAGCTATCGTGTTTATACCTCATGATCTCTGAAAAACGAAACTCTCTGAGTGATGGCTTTGCGCGTGAGTTTACAGTCTATCGTTACGGACACAAACAAAAGAGGGATCAATTGTGCAGCTTACATGGTGGTCGGGGACCTTCGTCTTCCGGGTTCAGCAGGGCACTTCCCCGAGTCTAGGACAGGACCCGTAGTTCACACAGGCATGGCAGAATACCAGCACTAAAACCCGTATGTACTTCAATTAACATCGCAGATGTGATTGCGTTCAATTTGATCGACAGAAGTTTAGCCGCGAACTCGGCGGTTCGGCCCGAGGAGCGCGACGTGCGTCCAAGGCGGCTTGCAATTCTCGACTGTGTGCGCGCGTTGGTGCGCGCTGGTGCGCAGAGGGGAGAGGAGGTAGGAAGCGGGGAAGCAGGGGGGAGCGGGGTGTTGTTGAAATTGCCGCGCTGATTTTAGGAATTTGAATTCTCTGACGTTTGTGTGGCGTACCATAACAGTGTATAGAATAAAATGCAGCAATCTCCACTTTTTTCAAAAGTTGACAAGTAATGCAATTTTGTTAACGATTCACTACTTTACCTGGAAAAACAGTTATTTGGCATTAAAACTGGCCCTAAATGCTTTTATCACTTTGTTAAAACAATTATTAAATTAACTTAATTAAAAAAAAAATTAACTTGTTGATGCGGAGAACTACTCTACAAAACGTTTCTTTTTGGATTTCTCAAAAAAACGCATTTTGGAGATTACTGCATTTTGATTCTATACACCTCACATAAGGTATCATATTCTGTAGTATATGTAATTATCGATGTATTGGATATCATCATCGGAAACGTTTGGGTTCCGAAGTTTGACGAGCGGCTCTCGGTACGCACAGCTGACGGGCTCGTTGCCGCGCTCAGATCTAATCTAGAAGCCCTTGTGGCCAGTCGCTACAATAAGACATAAAATACAGTACTACTATAATCCATTCTAAAGTCCAAATAAAGAAGAAACGAACTTACGTTGTACATCTTATTATTGTGGGAAAGTAACCCACATTAAAGAACATTACATATTCAAAGTGGTTTAAGTATCCAATCCTAATTGTCGTTATTTTCGCTTTAAACAAACTTCCATTTTTTTCGATCAGTCCTAATGATTTTTCTATTAATTTCAGCATAAGTAGAATACTTAACGCGATTGTGAATCGCAGACCAAACCAAATAACTAAATACTTATGTCAAGCCATGCCAAGAGTCAGAATAACAGAAGGGTATACATGAGACGGTGTATGAATGTGAATTAAACAAGTAGAGTGCCAATACCGAGTAGCTTTGTGGTCTATCCTTTCTACCCCAGTAGGAAAACAGCGTGATGGTTAGTTAGCCACTCTAAGATTACTACTTTGCACGTGCGCGAAAATTCTTTGCGATAACATTTGAATTTTGATTCCTTCTCAGTGAACAGGTAATACGATCAAATGTAGATACGGGTTATCATCCCTTTTGGTCTTTTCGCAGTCGGTATTATTATTGGTTTCAGTCTTGAATGATCACATTCCCAAACTAATGCTCGCGAGAACGAAACGCGCTCGGAATGTTAGACGATTCAATAACACTGAATTTAAGCCGCAACGTGACGGGAAAGCCAGATTATTAACCAGAACCGTGGTTTGTACAGATCAATAAATTAATACTTACGTCATATTATTATTGAAGCGAAACTTCTTTAGCCCCGTTAGGGATTTGAAATTCAGATTTATATTTATATTTATTTATCTATATATATTTATTTATTTATATATGCATATATATTACAATACATTAACAAAATGATACTTTGGCTGTCCAACTGGCAAGGATACCTATTTCAGGACAGCCAGATTGTATATTTAGTTCATAATATTCTTAACAAAGGAATGGTTTCGATCAAAATATCACAGGAATTTGCTTCTGTCAAGACAACTTTTGAGAACATTAAAAATTGTATTCTGAACAAAGGGGTGATTTTTTTATGTCTTTGAAAGAATCGCAAAGATGTGATTTTTTTTTCAAGGACATTTTGGAGAACATTAATAATTGCATTCAGAGTGAATGAGTGGTTTCTTTAGTGAGATCACAAGTAGGAGATTCTTTCCAGACCATTTTAGTAAACATTTACAATTGCATAATTACAATTTACACATTTATAAACCAATATTTGACATATGAATTCCCAATGTTTGATTATGACTATTTAATTTTAATAAAGTACTATAATTTTTAGAATTTCTTAAATAGTAGAAATTACACAATTATTACAAACCAAATATGTGACAAATTATTTTTTTCAAGCTCGGTTTGGAGAACATTAATTTATTTAGTTGTCTATATATTTCTTTTATTTTGCGCCCAGAGGAAATGAAACGGAAATGCGTCACAAAAAATATTATTTGACGGTCCTCGGTTCTAATATAGTGCGGTAAATTCAAGACTGTGCACGGGTCTCCAATAGCGCCGCGGTATGAAGCGCCCGATTCTCAGCGCCCAGAGAGACATCTGGCGAACGGAGGTTCGAAACCTACCGAATCCAAAAAAAATAAACATTTTTATTTTAACATCCAATCTTCAAACCACTTTAAATAAACAGGCAAAAGAAAAGAAAGCGGCATCTAGCGACTTTCTAGTTTCACTTCTACTGCGTGTGAATTGCACACTCTGATTTTTTATTTTATTGATTTTTAAACCCGCACATTAAAACTTTTAATGAAAATATTGCCTAATGGCTGGGTTATGTCGTCTTCATTATTTTTATTAATCGCGGTGTGAAAGCTTCATGATTTTTAATTCCAGTCTAACATTGAAATTGCATTTTCCAATGTGACTTCTCGCAAAATCGAAAGGAGGATCTTAGTAAATATGAGGCCAATCCGAGTCAGTGTCCTGGCTTGTGTTGAGGTGATGTGGACGACTTTTCTTTCATCGAATCAGTATCTTTATCTTTACATAGTACAAAATGAAGTCGCTCACGCTGTCTGTGTGCTTAGATCTTTTAAACTACGCAACTTCAATTTGGGAGGCGGGAATGGGTACCGCAGCCCCGGTAACCTTTATAGGATAACCAACACCTCTGCCATAGGTCACCCCAAGTGGTTCGCTACGTTTGGTGATTTAGCAAGGGGTGCCCGGGTTCATGGGGTGAGGTTTGTCTAGATCTTGGAGGCGGATGACCAAGACACACTGAACCTCAGATTCCTACCCTCCCCTTAAATCCTTTTCCTTCCCAGAACTCTCCTCTTCTTCCTTTCCTTAAAAAAACCCCCACGCATCATTAGGCCGATCAAAAGAAAACAATAATCCAAAGGGCCGATTATATTTAAGCAGAAAATAATAGGAACAGACAATATGAATAATATTTTGATGATACAAAAATTCGATTAAAAATTTATAATTTTGAAAATGGTTTCAACGAGAGTTTCTGACGTTTCTCATTCATGTTGATTTTAATTTAAAAATATTTTATATTTTTGAATGTAGCTATTACTTTGTGGTTATCCATTATAGAAAAATGAAATAATTTAACTTTGTATAAACCACTTATTTGATGCGCAAATCCGACCGCCATCGCCCAATATATTATGACTTCTGTAATCATACAACAATTATGTTTCTAATATATAATTGCTTTTTTCATTTTTTTTACTTTACATTAGCTTTAGTTCCATATTTTGGTGGTGCAGCTGAACTGTACATATTTATGTATCGTCGTCACCCCTAAAAGGGGGTGGGATAGACCCCGTTCGTGCGTACAGCCAGGCGAACCCATACTGGAGCGGTTTTTCTGCGATCCTCCCGCGCCTCCCCCAATGATATGGGTAGGCCTGAGGAAGAGCCGCGTGGTCTCGACGTCCTTCCGCCCCCCCTCCGACAATCCGACGCTGATCTTTTCCCCGAGTCTTCAAAAACTTCCTCTTCTTTCCCACATATATTTCTTCGTGGCAAAATCGGTGAGTCGGCTAAAGGGCGCGGACTCCGGGTTTCGTCTGCGGTTGGGCCGATAGCCATACACATTGTCATTGGGACTGCCTGGTGGTTTGTGGAATACCTTCTCTGTATAGATATTTTATTTTTATGCCTTTTCTTCTCTCAGTTATTTTTGCAAATACTTGCATTATATTATTACTGTTACTTTTTCGTTATATATCTTAACCAGGTCTCCTCAACCGGGCGCAGCTCTTATTTTTCTTTATTTACTAACACCTTTATCTGTATATATTTTTCTCTATAGATTTCAGAAGAATCATTCCACGGGCTGCTACTTTTATTTATCTTTTGTATAATGTTAATGTAAGTACTTGCATACTGCTTACTAACCCCGTATGCATGGACATTGGAGGGTCTAGAGTCGTTAAAATAAATGTAGCTTCGTTCAAAAAAAAATAGAGTCTTGACGTGTGCGGTGAAGGAGGAAACCATATGTTTCCTTATAACGCCGTTGGGAAAGTGGTGGGGTCCCCTCCAATGTTGTTTAAAGTAGTCCCTAAAAAGCCGGCATTCTACTTGAGTTTACCGGAAGCATTCCTCCCCCCGCCAGCGAAAAGAGCACGGCGCATCCACACCCGTACCCTGCCGCGAGTTAGAAGCTATACCCGGTACGGGAAGGTCACGTCGCCCGTGCGCTTCACCCACGCGGAGTTGCCGCTCGCAAGTGCCGAAACAATGGCCGACGCGACTAAACTATCGAACTTGATTTAAACTTAGTAATTACGGGCCGCAGGTGAGGGACTCGATGTTGAGCTTACACCACCGTGTAGAGTGATGGAACTGCCCTTTCTGACCAGGCATTGCCTCCTGGCCACCACCACTTGAGACCACGCCAGCCCCGGTTTCCTGGACGCCCAATGACCCGCTGTAAGTCGATTCCCCTGTTTATAATGTGTCCTTTTAAAGTAATTTACGGATAACCTGCCGACGCTTTCCCAGTCCCAGGGAGGATTTGAGAGAAAGATTTCTTTGTTAGGAATTACTTAGCCAGGCATTGTTTTGATTGTGTCCGACATGTTTTTGCAAGCTGTTGTATTCGTGTTTACTAGACAATATAGCTATGTTTTACCCAACATCCTCTTTTATTTGATGAGTTTACACGTGGGCGGGTTTGGCGAATACCTTTGTACCCCCTAATTTAGCTACCTACCACCTTGATGCGGAGAGACCTCACACCAACCGACGATAAGAGCTAGCCGCCGGCAAAGGTAAGTGAGGCCCCCCTGACGGGACCGCTCACAATATACTAGTGTTTCATTCAACAATTACATATTATTTTACATTTTTCCACCTGAAAACAACTAACTTTATTTTTGAGAGAGAGGCATTGTTAGTGTTAAATCTCTCGCTAGGTGGCGTCGAGAAAAATTATGTCTACATTTTTTAGTGAAATACTTTAAGAGGGCATTACCAGATAAAACCAGAAATATGTCATTTTCAAATCAGATTTTAGACGTATTGACTCTTTTCCACAAAAAATTATAAATGGATTTCGAAAGATTGTTCTTTTATCTAGCATTCGCATGTAATAAATTTTGAGAAATTTTTTAAATTTTTAGTATAATAAGGTTATTCTATAGGTCGTTGGCAGATTTGTTAAATTTTCAAAAAAGATTTTGTATTATACCACACCCATTCCAAATAATATAATCATGCAGTAAAATAAATCAATACATTATCTAGCAAACGCATGTTTTAGAATTTTAATTTTAGTTTCAATAAAATCATTAAAAAATATGTACATACATGTGTTTCTTAACGAAAATTGGTCCATTTGTGTATTTATTTGCACACTTACAAACTAATATATTTCAGATTTTTTTAAAATTCGTATTAAATTTAGACATAATTGAAAAATGATAAATACTTATAATCAAAAAATAATTACAAAAAGTACATTATTTCAATAGTTTTATCATCACGCCTTTCAGCACGTTTGGATGAAGGTATAAATTAAAACTAATTTGGATGGAAATAAATTCGAAATTGAGTTATAATTTTAAAAAGCTGGTACGGAGAATAATTAATCTTTCTCATTGTAACCGCCCTGCACGATCGTAAGAACAACTTTCGACGAAATGTGGATTTTCGTCCTCTGGCTGGTTAAACGCTCTTAACTTGTCAAATATTAATTATTATTTTTAATTGATAAACTAACGTTTAAGACAAGATTTTTATGCATAGAACAAAGGTTAGCAATTATTATAAGCAATAATTACAGCCTGAATTTTCTTACTTCATATGCTATAATAACGTACCTAATAAATGAATATTTATATATGCTATAATAACATACCTGATAAAGATATTTACTTCATATGCTACAATAACGTACCTAATAAATAAATATTTATATATGCTATAATAACATACCTGATAAAGATATTTACTTCATATGCTATAATAACGTTCCTAATAAATAAATATTTATATATGCTATAATAACATACCTGATAAAGATATTTACTTCATATGCTATAATAACGTACCTAATAAATAAATATTTATATATGCTATAATAACATACCTGATAAAGATATTTACTTCATATGCTATAATAACGTTCCTAATAAATAAATATTTATATATGCTATAATAACATACCTGATAAAGATATTTACTTCATATGCTATAATAACGTTCCTAATAAATAAATATTTATATATGCTATAATAACATACCTGATAAAGATATTTACTTCATATGCTATAATAACGTTCCTAATAAATAAATATTTATATATGCTATAATAACATACCTGATAACGATATTTACTTCATATGCTATAATAACGTTCCTAATAAATAAATATTTATATATGCTATAATAACATACCTGATAAAGATATTTACTTCATACGCTATAATAACGTTCCTAATAAATAAATATTTATATATGCTATAATAACATACCTAATAAAGATATTTACTTCATATGCTATAATAACGTTCCTAATAAATAAATATTTATATATGCTATAATAACATACCTGATAAAGATATTTACTTCATATGCTATAATAACATACCTAATAAATAAAAACTAATGTTAGCTCATAATTATTCTTCTGCTTTGGTTATGGTTTATAATTTGTATCGCTAATTCGACTTCTTGTTTACTATTCCATTAAATTATCGTAGATACCACATGTTTGTGAAAGCCTGTATGGGCGAATAACATAAATAAATAATTGATATTACATCGGCTATAACCTAAAATCACACACTTTGATCAAAGGGTAAAGTAGTACCAATTATTAATTACTAGGAATCGTGTATATGTGATATACCCACGAGTCTCTGTAAATTTGAACAAAAATCGTTGGGATGCCCATTTCCAAATCCATTTTTTTTAATATGATAATGACGTAAAATTCTCCAAATTGATATATATCTGTTATTGTAAGGTATCATAATTAGTCTACAACTAATTCTCACATTACTTTAGTTGTCTAAGGGCCCTTCGGTTTACTTGGACTCGTTTCCGAGACTTGCCGAAGGTAACCGAAGGTATATGTGCAGTGTCCTTATAATTCTAGAGCTCCGCAGACAAAACCTAGCTTTCAGTCAGAAAGGTCGTTGTTCTTCCGATTTATAATTATAAATTACGATACGTCAATAAACAGTCACTGGGATTCAAAAAGTTTAAGTCTTTCCGTAAGCATCCTGCAGTCCTGGAGAATAGTGGTCCCAGTATATACAAATAACGAATGTCTCTGTAGAGAAAATTGGATTTAATTAGTTATGTTCTTAGTTGTCAAAACTTGTTTGTTCACAAAAAATTTACATCATGTATCAAGTGAATAATTATTCTAAAACTACTATAATAATATTCCATTACGTACGTACTAAAATTTGAACTTCACAACATTGAGACATAACCCACGAAAAACTGTAAGAATTTTACCTACCTTAATATTTACAGAGAGTTCATTGACATAATTATAGTAAATCTTGTTTTGTGTTCCCGATAAATGGTTTTAAGAAGCCTGAAATGATTGCAGTTTCTCAGTTGGTAGATCTATCGCATCATCTGTCGCATTACCATCACCATCATCAACCTGCAACAAGTCTGAATAAAATTCTTATAAGTAAATCGTTTTTTTTTTCACAATTAAACCGCCGATGTGTATGTAAATAAAACAAAGAACTCTAATAACTACCGATTATCAGGAACATAAGAAGTGGTATTCCCGCCTTAGGATAAGCCCTATAAAAAGGCATTGTCCGAACCACGCCCGCAGATATGAACGAACCCTTACAATTTGGTATTCCTTTTGGTTGCGGTCCATTATAAATGATGAAGTCCCTCGGCTTAATCCGGCGGTCCCGGTGACAAGGATTGCGAGGGATCGCGAGAGGATCGGCCGGACTAAAAGGTGATTAGCGCCGGAATCCAGGTAAATGGCACTGTGCTCGGCGTCCTAATGCGGTGTTGAACATTGCCTGCTATGATTGATTGAGAGACAAAATTGTATTTATCAGAAGAGGATTTAGCATTGCGGCCACGAATTTGTGCCGAGTAATAGTGGGTTTAATGCGGATGCCCAGTAATATATAACGATCGTTCAAACGAATAAGAGAGTGGCCGTTAAATTGCAATAAAAAAACCTTAGGAATTATTTCTATCACATGTCTTTCTCGTTTTTCTTCCCAAAACTGAGATGGCGTTTACACTACCATTTAGATGTTGGCTAATTTATTTATTTATTTATTTATTTATTTATTTATTTATTTAATTTCAACGGTATACATATACCATAAGAACTGATTACATGTCACAAAATGAAAAATAATAATACAGAAATAATAAAAAAAAAAGTTTAACAGATGATTGTGGCATTTGAATTAGAAATGACACCAGATAGACAATTACATACAAAAATCTATAGTACAAAATATAGAATTAATATTGACTGAGTTTGATAGCATAGCCGTCTTGTACCTACTTTCCGTGCAGTTGTGAGATTGCAGAGTGCGATTTAAAAAAAAATTGGTTTCGAAGAAATTTCATTTACATTTTTTACTTCAAACAAATAGTACTTAACACTTTTTTCTCCAAACAATGGTAAGTAAAAGTCCGTTAATACCCTTTTTTTTACATTTTTTACTCCAAACAATGGTAAGTAAAAGTCCTTTAACACCCTGTCTAATATTTAAGACCGGTATTCGTAGCTTTGATTGCAATCTTGGATACAAGAACGTAAAAGACCTTTATGTTTATCTTTTGTTCTTGTGTTTGTGAAGCTGTGATTTTCTTTGTCCCTGTTCATGAATTTAATAGGATGTTGTTTCGTAATCAGTCAAAATCTGGAAGAAAATCAACATATAAAGTCAAAATTACCAATTTAGATTCTTTGAGGTAATATTATTCGGATACATTGTAAAAGCTCTAATCTAGTGGAACATGCTTCAGAAGTAAACAACATATGAAATTTAAGAGACAAGTGATATTACGCGAACGCGTATGAAGTTGGTCGTGAAATGTGTTAGCAAAAGCAAGTTACAATAAAGGGTGCATGTTATAGGGTACATCAGAACACAATTCCGGAAAGGTAAAATAAGGTTGGTCCTAATACTTGTAACTGGATGTATAAACATGCAGCCAAATAATGTCGTACTCGAACGAAAGAGAAAGTACAAATTGTAAATGTTGTATTGCTGTAGGATGATATTTTTTCAATTAAAAAAAAAAATGTTTTTCTACCCCCCATCGCCACTGATCACTCCGCTACAGTGCACGTCACAACAGATCACGTGATACACGCTCTGTCTTTATCTACATGATACTGCTGGAACGAGATACCGTGCGTATCACGTGATGTGCGAAGTTGTACCCAGCGGTGACGTGTGATGCAGAAATATTTTACTTGTTTTTAATTAAATAAAATGTTATCGGACAACAAGTCGACATGTATTGTTTTTACTTCAAATATGCTCAGAAATTCGACGGTATGTCCCTCTACATACCGACTCCCTCGGAAATACGGCAATATTGTAAGCAAACATATTTTTGGAGCCGATTTCCACTCACCACTAACACTGTATATAAATACTTATATCGACATCTGTTACACGGCCGTATGTCATCTCTTCATACTTGATTTACTGATTCAGACGAACAGCATAAATAATAATTTTGGGGATTAAGTGTCCGAGGAATCAACTGTCCGGGGGTTCTACTGGCAGGGGGAATAAATGTCGAGAGGCCAAGTGTTGGAGGGCCAACTATCAGGCGATCAAGCGTTATCGAATCGGTTAAAGTAGTCAGGTACTTATGTCTTTATATACAGAAGAGTAAGGGGTTTGTTTTTTATACAGATATCAAGTTTTATTCAGAGATTGATGAAATTTTGCAAAACATGGTCATCTAAAAATGAGTTTCGAAAACCCTCTCCTTTGTTTTTCCACCTCTTAAAGCAGAATACAGCCTGGGAAATGTCGGTTGCTTCAGCTAGTTGTTAAACCATGTCAAATTTGTTTATTTTCAGGTGGCCTATTTCACCCTGCTGACGATAAGCAGGAAGTGGCGTTCCGATACGCCGTTGAGAGGATTAACTCCGACAGGACGATACTCCCCAGATCCAAGCTTCTTGCGCAGATTGAAAAGATCTCCCCACAGGACAGCTTTCATGCTTCAAAACGAGGTGAGTGAACGATTTTATTAGAAGAGGAACAAATCCCTGAAAAGTAACATAGTTTAAAAGAGCTGTAAAACATTCCATAGGATATTATCTGGTTTTCAAAACACGCACCTGATAATAGGGTATTTACAAATACTGCGAGACCGTTAAAAATGTTTTTTTTTAAAACGGAACAATGTTACTTTGTTTGAACCACTTCTATTTTTGTTTAAAGCCGACCGGTTTCGGAACGACCGTTCCTTCCTCAGGGCAAACATAACTTATACTGATTTGACAATTACAAAATAGTGGATGGGAAAAATGTATTATTACTAAGGATTGTGGTAGGGGTGGAGGCGTTGCTAAGGATTAATGAAGAGTGGGTGGATAGGGGAACATATTTATGATTGGGCTATAAGATAATATTTTTTGTTTGTTGAAAATATATGAATTATTTTTAAGATTTATTCATTATTATTATTTTTTTACATTAGCTCCACACAGGAGGCTCTAAGAAAAAAAATTCCACTCCGAGACTGTAATCTTTGTGGATGTTATTTTTAGAACAGAAAGGGGAGAAAGTTCTGGCAAGGAAAAGGGTATGAGGGGTGGGTAGGAATCTGGGAGTCGGTATGCCCAGGATTGACGGACGTATGAATCCATCCCTCCTACTGAGGTGCAAGCGATATTCCGAGAGAGTACGTCTGGAGAAGTCCAAACGACTCCATCAACCATTCTCTCCCGATGCGGCATGCCATGCAGCTGGTGGGCAAACGCATCCACCGCAAAGACCCGGATAAACCTCACCCCATGAACCCGGGCACCCCTGTCACCAAACGTAGCGAATCACTTGGGGTGACTGGCATAGGTATTGGTATTCCAATAAATTGTTCAGTTCTCCCAAATTGATGTAAGGAAAATTTATAGATTTTTTTGGCTATTCTGATTGTCGCTTTAAAAATGTAAAATTTTAAGGTATTAGATGTTCCGTATTTTTAAACGACTTCAAAAAGGAGGAGGTTCTCAATTCGACTGTATTTTTTTTTTTTTATGTTTGTTACCTCAAAACTTTTGACTGGGTGAACCGATATTGATGATTCTTTTTTTATTTGAAAGCTGGTGCTTCCCGTGTGGTCCCATTTCAATTTGGTCTAGTTCAGACAATGACATCCATGAGAAAACCATATAAGTCTTGAATTTGCATTAAGTATATGCGCGACAAATGGACAAATAACTCAATATCACGTCAACCGATTTCGATGATTCTTTTTTTATTGGAAAGGATGTACTTCAAGGGTAATTTGATGAGAGTTTGGTTAGGTTCTGATTATCGGATCCATGACAAATTAACCAAACTCGGCCGAATCTCTTAATTTGACCCTAACGTCGTTATGGTCAAATTATGTCTGTCTCATATGAGCAGCACGTTTAGTAGGTTTACTCATATTCAGACAAATTAGTTAGTCTACTTCAGATTCACTAAAAATCAAAAAATAAACAAAAATTTTAACAAAACAAAAAAACGACTTCAAAAAATGCACTAAAAAGTAAAAAAAATAATTTCGTATTCTTCTACAACTTCATAATCAACTTACTTTTTCTAATCATCAATATGTAGGTACGATTGTTATTTTTGGAGTCGGTGTTAGCAAGTCGCTTGTGCAAGCATATCTCTCCTATAACTATGTATGTAGTTACAAACCTACCTTGACTGACACCGACTCCAAAAGTAACAATCGTACCTACATATTGAAGATTAGAAAAAGTAAGTTGATTATGAAGTTGTAGAAGAATACGAAATTATTTTTTTACTTTTTAGTGCATTTTTTGAAGTCGTTTTTTTGTTTTGCTAAAATTTTTGTTTATACATAAACATTCCTAAACGATTCGAATTTTATTATGACGTTCATAGTTCCATCAGGGCAAAGAGACTGGTTCACTTGACCGGAGTGGCATCACAAATGCCATCTACTTGAAAGAATATTACATTAGTGTTTTGACGGAAAATCGAAAATGACACATCTTTTTAAGCCAACTTTTTTTCGACATGATACAAACAATGCATACACACTCCGTTGGTTTTAAACTTACGGTCACTGTAGCACATTTTCGTAATAACCATTTTTCCAGAAATAATGTGCTTAACAGAATGATGAATATTTGATGAATTACGTAACGCCAAATGAAATGTTATTGAAATTTAATTTTCGCTCATATAAATTTGGGCCAGTGAAAATATTTTTGGATAATTTTACTGAAATATAATTTTCGACCATGCAAATTTCGGCCAGTGAAAATATTTTTGCTAGTATTTATTGCAGTTCTGAACTATGAACTAATAGTGGTACCTATTCTTATTATTATTGGAGCTATTTTTATTTTTAAAAATGCGCTTCTCTGGCCTATTTTCCGCAATGGTATTAATAAATGATTTTTTTATGAAAATTTATTGTATAGGTATTCCGGATTCGACACTTTCATAATATTATTATGTATTATACAAGCTGGCGCAAAATTAATCACCCTATCGGAAGATGTTATAATTTTTGCAAATAGCGTCGTACGTCAATCATATTTGACATTTGTGAACAAGACAGCTACAGAATACAAACAGATTAGTAATGGAGCGCTATACTCAGCAAGAGCGTGGAATAATTGTGTCGATTTAAGCTTTAACGGTTTTAGCGATTTTGTGCCGAAAGTCATCATCAGCGGCGAGGCGCATTTCCACCTAAGCGGTTACGTCAATAAGCAAAATCTTCGTTTCTGGAGCACTGAAAATCCTTGAGTGATGCACGAAGAGCCATTACATCCACTCAAAGCGAGTGTGTGGTGCGGCGTTCACGCGGGAGGAGCGATTGGGCTATATTTTTTTAGGACGCCATTGGCAATACGGGCACTGTTACTGGCGAACGCTACAGGGCCATGATAAACGACTTCTTACTGCCAGAATTTGATGAGCGAGGCTTGGTAAACACGTGGTTTCAACATGATGGTGCAACCGCGCACACAGCATGAACCACAATGGATATTGTGAAGGAAGCGTTTCCTGGTCGCGTAATCTCTCGTTTTGGCAATTTGGTATGGCCAGCAAGATCGCCCGATTTAACCACCCCAGACTTCTTTCTTTGGGGCTATTTGAAGTCGCGGGTTTATGCCAACAAGCCTCAGACAATCGCAGCCCTTAAGAAGAATATTCGATAGGAATGCGAACAGTTATCACCGGAAATCTTGCGGGAAAGTCATAGAATATGCGATAAAAAGGGCACAAATGTGTATCAACACTGGCGGCAGCCACTTGACGATGTGATTGACCACTTGATATCATCTTTTCCACTTAACAAGAAAAAAATTGTAAAAGATGTAAAATAAAGATTTCCATTACTGAAAATCTTTTTTTTTATTTAATAAAAAAGTTATTCAAAAACAAAATTGGATGATTAATTTTGCGCCACCCTGTATTATACTCCAACTCTTTTTCAATCATTAAAGAGTTTTTAGACAACAACAAAAAACTTATTACATTTTTGAAAAAAAATAATCTATATATGTATACACATATGTATTTCGGGGTTATTGAGTGGACCTACCTACGTAAAAAAACTTTTTTTACAACTCTACCATATTTAATTTTTTCCAGTAAATGTATTTGATTTTGTATATTTTTTAAGCACGTTTTATATTTAGCAAGTACTCAAATAAAGTGTATTTTTACAATATTCACAAAACAATTCCAAAAACAACCACAGTATGAAAGATAAGACACTAGATCTTAAGAGAGCTCAAAGAGAAACATTACCCCGCACCTACCTACTTTATTTAATCAAATATTAAGAGATTCGTGAGTACGTCTTGAAAAGGAAAGTACAAATTTAGGTTTTTCTATTATTTCCCTTTTATAAATAATTCTTAAGTACGTTTTACCAATAAAACTTGATCGATTGTAAGTAGTCCATTGAATACATAAATAATAAGCTCTTACGTTTCAGTAAATAGACAGGACGGTATTCGCAAAAACATTTTATGAGTACGGAAAAAGATAGATCGACGAGCAAATAAAACTTTAGTTCGTCTGTATGGAGCTTATTCAAACTCTACCTATATTTAGTTTCACGTATTTAAATCGTGAACACTGTGTGAAAATAGACGGAGTATTTTAAGGTAGAGTAAAACGAATTTAACCCACACAAACTCAAATAGGGAAAGATATTGGCTCTTTCGTGATATCAAAACTACGATAGCTACCAAAATTTGTTTAAGGTTTTATTAAATAATATGTCAGTTTTAGAGAGTTTTCCGGAAAAATCTTAATTCAGGTGAATAATTTTATTCGGTCAGCCCAATTTTATAAAAATAAATAACTTGACTTGGAACGAATTTGTTATAAAATATGTACCTAATATTATATACCTGCAGACTAGGAGAAGTAATAACACGAACTGAGGAATGTCTTAGTTAATATTTCTATGAAAATACATTATTTTACTATGTGCAACAAAAAATTGTTGGCGTCAAGAAATAAAATATTTCATTGTCATATTTGTCGTTCCTTTTTTTCGCTATAACAAAAATTATAATTTAAAATATTTTTTCATTAATAGAATTAGGTGCTTTCTAACATGTATTTACATAAAGATAGTATTGGGTAGGTACTTCAGTAAATGAATATAACCAAATTAAAAAAAAAATCGCTAGGATCATCGTGAATACGTTGATCCAAGCGATTTTTTTTTAATTTGGTTATTTGTCTTCATTTTGAAAAATGCCGCTCAATTTTAATTCTCTTATTTGAATAATATCACTAACTTATCATGGCACCCGTATAAATGCCTAAGGGTTTTCACTCTCCCGGTTTGAACAATTTGTTGACTAAAGGTGTACCTAAGTATTTCTTCAATTTTATCGACTGTGATAAGGGCTCGTAAGCTACATAATGGTCTCCGTACTTGCTTATCTGAAGGAAGGTTTCAGGATCGGTTCCTACCTAAGCGTAAAGAAATATTTAAGTTTTTAAGTAGATACCGTAGAAGTTACAGTAGATGAGGTTTTAATTAATGTGCAACTTCTGCTTTGGAAAGAATAGTAAACTGTAAAGAAATAAAAGAAAGGTCAGGATCAAGCCATATTATCAGTAAATTAGTGCCTAATTTTGTAAAACGTTAGAAAATCTCATGTCCAAAAAAGGATGTTTCTCTTATTCAATAAATCAAAACCTAAAGTTCCCTTGAAGACATAAGCTTTGTAAGTAGGTACTTAAATAGTATATTTAAAAAAAATCATAGATATTCATATACCATTTGTCCAAATAAACGTGACCTTCTCAATGACAATAATTATTTTTTCAAACTTTCTTTAGACAGATAGGTAGCATAATTATTGATTATTCCGTTATAAGAATTCATATTATAATTCACGCTTGTGCGAACTCTGGCGGGAACAAAATGTAGTACGCAACAAGAAACGGAGCAAAGAAACAAATTTTCAGACTGATAAAATGCCAAACTGTCGAGTTAAAACAGGATGATTAAATGATTGGTCAAATATCAAGCAATTTATTTCGTATGATCTATGATTGTTTCGATAGATATTGATAGTAAGGGCGTTTAACAAATGTAAATGAAAATTGAGCAACCTAAAAGGTCGGGAAACCCTGATGCTTGCGGCGCGCAAGGAGTGCTCCCGTGATATAAATTCAATTTTATTGTTCGGAAATTGCCTAGAACCGCATTGAAGATTTATTTTTCTCGTAACTGCACGGCTTGGACGCATCGACATGCCTTGTTGCCTTGTATGGTTCGTAGTTTCCCAACCTTGGTGTATGCGTCATGAGAGCTTTCACGAAAATTCATCGAGCTTTCTAACCTTCGTACTAGGTAGGTATACGAACTAAATCATATAAAAAATTGGTGCAAATGACCTACTCTTTGATAACGTCGTTTAATTTCACTGAATAATCAAAGTTTGTTTGACGGTCTTCAGAAAGGTTGTAATATTTTCGAATGCTTCTGTTTTCATTCTATCCCACTTATTAAACGACTTCGAAAAGGAGGAGGTTCTCAATTCAACTGTATTTTTTTTTTTTTGTTATCTCAGAACTTTCGACTGGGTGAACCGATATTGATGATTCTTTTTTTATTTGAAAGCTGGTGCTTCCCGTGTGGTGCAATTTTAATTTGGTCCAGTTCTGACAATGGCATCTATGAGAAAATCATATGTGTCGGCGGGAGAGGAGCTGTCAAGTGAACACGCCGGGCCGCGGGTACCTTGGTTTACACCGACTCCAAAAATAACAATCGTACCTACATATTGATGAGTAGAAAAGGTAAGTTGATTATAAAGTTGTAGAAGAATACGAAATTATTTTTTTACTTTTTGGTGCATTTTTTTAAGTCGTTTTTTTGTTTTGTTAAAATTTTTGTTTATAACAAAAAACGAGTGTGCTTTAGACCACACGACTGAAGTAAAACTTCACCAACTTGTAAAATAACATATAACATTGGGGTGATATATGACCAAGGGTTGACCTACGACCTTGGGGTGACCTTCGACCTTGGGGTGTCCTATGGCATGGTTATTCAATAAATGATTCCTTGTGCTCGCAACCTCTCTCTCTTGCCCCTACAGTAATATACGAAACGTAACTCTCTCTCCTTCTATCTTCACTAACTTATATCTCCCTCTCAACTTCAGGCGTGCGTAAAGTCCCAACCGTTTGCCTCGCCCGATCACCGTTCGCATCGATCACCGTTCTCATCGATCACCGTTCGCATCGATTACCGTTCGCATCACACTTTTTCTTAACGCATTCACCAGCTTACACCCCAAGTCGAGCGTGCGTAAAGAAGTATTACTTCAAAAACACTGCAAAAGAATTGAAAAATAAACTCTGCCAGTTTGGCTTTTCGAATTAGCACAGATAAAAAGATGCTGTTGTAAGAAGAAAATGATCTGCTGACCTATGCCCATAACCATTTTGCTAAGATCTAATAAAACGGCGTCTTATATTTCAATTACAGAGAAAACATTTCTGAAAAAGGCAGAATCAGCTGGTAAAGTAAATTTGTTTCACGTTGTTATTTTGGATATTACGCGTTAAGTCATACAAAATAAAGTCTAGAGCTTTTAAGAAAAAATAACGCCAACTGTTCAAGCGAGCATCAATCATTTCTTAATGTTTTCTGTGGAGTAAAACCACCACCAAATCTCATATTAAATACTTCTATCTTCTTGCCGGCAGAAAATTAATTATCTTTTTCATGTACGTAGTTACACAGAATAAATACCATTTTCTTTGCGTGTTTACAAGAATTACTGTTGTAATTATTGTAAAAAGAAAGCAATTTGGGAAATCTCTCACCCATATAATAATTTACGTAATAATCTACCTAGGTATCATGTAAGATTTAAAAAATAATACTTTGGATTCTTCCTTGGAATATGTCAATAATTTTGAAGTATTCAAATTTAAAACACGTTTTTTTCCTAGAAGATAAACCTTAATCGGATCTCCAAAAACTTGTTTTCTAAAAAATAAATATTAGGGGCTCCATTATAAAGTCTATTTCCATCACATATGTCGTTTAAGAGAGTGAGAGAGAGAGAGAGGTGTCACTAGAAGATCTACGAGTAAAATTTCTATTAGTGTCGTCCAATTTTGTTGTAAGTAGTTATTTATACTCCTGTGTTCTATTTCGAGCTCGGGTAAGCAAGACAAATTACGGAACTTTATCTGATTTGATGACCGTTATTCGTGTATTTAATAAAACGAAACAAAGAAAATACATAAATGTCATCATTTATCTATACCATAGAGACTCCTTAGATCCAAGAAGTCGTTTAGTTTTTGTAAATTGTGCATCAGATTATTCGATTTATTTTTCTGTTCAGAGTCCGAGTAACCAAGGAAGGTAGTGAGCTTTATTCAATCGTTTAAACCCCTACCTTTACTTCCATTCTGAATGGAAAATGTAGGGACCCTAAATAATCTGTTATATTACATAATCGTTACATGCAAAGGGTCCTCCATCGTCTATTTAGCTTTTTTGGAACTCAACTTACATTAATATATACGTAAATAATATTAATAATTATAAGAAAGAATTTTTGTGCACGTATTTAACCAGATTTATATTATAGTTCTGTGAACAATTAACTCATAGACTACCTGCTATAAAACTGCCCAAGTTAGCGTAGCAAGAAGGTAAAATCAATGAAATGTAAAAAAGTAATTAAAAAAGAATTAAACTCCCTGAGGTACACCTCGAGTACAAAAAATACGCTTCTAATTTTCTCTTATTTTAAATAAAAACAATTTTTTCCTCTGATATCATAAGTTTTTTAAGAAGGTTATACCTACCCATTAAGTATGATAAAACATATCTTTAAAATATTTAATAAGAATTAAAAAGTGAAAAAACGACACTTTCTCGATGACGATTCTTTTTTTCAAACTTTCTTTAAAACTTTTCTTCAAACGGTAGGTAGAATTATGTAAAGTACGTACAGTAATGAGAAGCTCAGTCAAAGTTCAGTAATGAAGCTCATTCAAAGTTCAGTAATGAGAAGCTCATTCAAAGTTCAGTAATGAGAAGCTCATTCAAAGTTCAGTAATAAGAGGTTCAGTCAAAGTTCAGTAATGAGAAGCTCAGTCAAAGTTCAGCAAAGCTCAGTCAAAGTTCAGTAATGAGAAGCTCAGTCAAAGTTCAGCAAAGCTCAGTCAAAGTTCAGTAATGAGTAGCTCAGTCAAAGCCACCTAGTCAAATTTGGTCATCTAGCGAAAGTAAGGCTTGCTAGAATAATATATGTAGTGGATGCAGCAGTTTTTCGAAAACGCAAATCAGTCAACACCATCTAGTCAAAGTTTCTCACCTAGTCAAGAATTGCTTGTTTGAATAACAAAGTGGATGTAGCAGACCATTGAATCCAGAAAAGGAACGTACGAATAAATTTACTGACATACCTATATGCTAAATGATGTCAGTCGTAAGAAAATGTGAGGTTAACATTTTTAGCTCTTTGATTTCATATTCTTGATATTTTCAAGATCTGAATTTGTATCAATTGGATGTAGCGTTTCTAAATTAGTTTAGTGGGAATATTAACTCATTTTTTTTACAAAAAAAATGATAACAACTTCATGCATTAGGGTCTTTAGATGCTGAATGATTCCACCAGAACTATCGGGATGTTTTCCGTAGTGAAAAATAAAAAAAAGACGAAGTTTTTTTATAAAACTGTCAGAGATTCAACACGAAAACATGTTCTGATTACTAGGTATAATTTTCGTTTATTTTAAATTTTCTCCACTAGGATTCCTCATTCCATGTGATTGGTTTATTTTTACTTCAAATTAATGGACCAAAATAGTTATCGATGGTTTATGTAATGTATTCCAGCCGCTATTCAATTCCCTGTCCAGGTAAGCGAGATTTAGTGGAAGGCTTTATTTGATTCGCTTAGCGCTCTTGCCGTTCGGTTGGAGCCAGTCATTCTACTACAATTGTATTACAAGAACGGAATTGTGGAATTGTGGGTGAAGTGGAATGGAAATATTATTGATATTTAATGGGTCGTTTGAAATCTATCGTGAGGCGAACATTTCTATTGGATATACCTGGGAGGTTGCGGGTTTTGTGCTCTCAGGAACTCGGAATTACCGGAGCGGAAGACTTCGATGGTACTTCCTAGACAAGATCAAATAATATTTTTATTTGCAGCGTTAACTTCTTTTTGTATTTATTAGATACCGGGAACATATCTGATGACTTATATATTCCGTATCCATTAGAGATGAATAGATGCAGGATACATATCATCTGAAGTATTAGAAATCAATAAATAAATACAGTTGACCAACGGGACGTTTCTAATGCTGTTTTATTTAAGCGTTTTCCTAGTTCTCCTTTCCAATTTGTCAATAGCATATTTCTTTTAAAAATGGATTATCTCAATGGCTGGAATACCTAACGCGTCACACGTAGATTATTTTAATATATATGGATTATTTAATATTAGTAATTCGACGAAATTACCAAACATAAATGTGCGATTAGTTATTAATTGTTTTTTGTGTTTAATTATTATTATTTTTTTAATTTATTTAAAATTAAATTTATTAATCTTATTATCAAGTTCTGCAAGTACTGTAGTATGTATTTTTTTTAAAGCTGTTTTGGTTTACAAAACCATTTTCAAACTGTGGTTATTCCATATTGAGACGACCTATTTACACGATTTTATATATTTTATATTATGATATTTTGAATGTGTCTAAATTTATTCATAACCGGTTAAACCAATTTGCTGGACACTAATTGAGAGATGTGAGTTCGGAATCTGTTTCTCTTTGCACTAAGCTTTACGGTTTTCTTAACCCATTGGCCACAAACCCCGGCAGCCTGCCGGGTGTGCAACTCAGGTACTTAACCACAAACCCCGGCGCCCCGGCGCGCTACCGGGCTAGAGTAAGTCCGCCAAAAAACGGAAAACGACCACGACATTTTTTAATAAAATTTTAAATGCCGAAAGCTATGTAGGTAATTAATCATTGATTTCGTGGAATTGGAAATAATATGTTTCTTATTTTTTTTCCCTTATATTTGTGTTTTAAATTTTATCTGCAGCCAGCCGCCATTTTTCTTCAAGATTGCGAGTGGTTCTAGGCTTTTCGTAGTGACCCTGAACGTCCCTGGTTGCTTTGAAGACTATCGTACCAAATTATTTTATTAGTTATCATTAATATGTATGTAAAAAACAAAAATTATTATTGTTCGATTTATGAATATTATGTTTTTTGTAACTTTTTGGATAAACATGTGGAAAAAATTTAGGAAAAAAGAGAAGGTTTTATTTGAATCCTTATTTACAAATATTTTAATATTTTTGAAATTTTTATTTTTATGTTTTTCTTAACCTTAATTCAATGTGTAAACAAATTTTAAAATATTAATTCATTTGAACATATGGTTCAAAAGATACAATAGATTTAGTACACCAATGAAGGTTTTCAATTTTTTATACAAAATAAATTCAGTGGTGAAGGCCAATTTTTTAGCTCATTTATTCTGTGGCCAATGGGTTAATTGTTTTAGAATGACGTTATTGCTGAGACTCATTTAAGTGCATCATATTTTTTAGGCTTGGTAAATATACTAAACAGTGGGGAATAAATAATTTTCCTTATTTTATTAATTAGCGTTACGTTGGGGTCATTCGTTCGTTTATTCATTTCTAATTGTTCGCGCAAATTTAATCTGAGACCTTTTCTTTCTACATTTAATAGTTCTGGTTTGTTGTTTTTAAGCAGAACGTGATTATTCACAAAGAGAGGTGTAGGGGCGTGTAAATAGCCCCTGACACGAGGGAATGACTACCCTTTGTAAATTAACGAAAATTGAATTCTTCCCTATGTGACACAAAAACAGTTGACCCAGCAATTCAAAAATCCTACGTGAAAACAAACAATACTCACTCAGAGAATGCAGCTCATACACGATGTCCAACACAAAAGACACTTCTTTTGATTAAAAATATCAAGGCTGTATTGCATAATCTTAACAGATGTTTCGCACAGCAAGGAAGTTTCAACAATGAATAAATTTGCATATTAATAATACGTGCCAAAGATCTTGTACAACAATAATTCAATTATTTGGTGAATCATTTGATAATGACTGACTAGGAGAGACATCTCTTGGCTCTGACTCACACTCCCGTCGGAAGTAATTGTCTGATTCACAGAGGTAAGGAAATGCATGAATATACTGAATTTCAAGTCACATAGGTAAATTCAATACAATACAAAAACCATAGATGGCGCCCTCATGGTCTCATAGCATAAATTATTAATTGATTAAGAAAATGGATCCAAATATATTTATGGCGCGTATCCAAGAGGTCCTGCGAATTTTGAGGAAGTGTTTTTATTATTACAACATCGTATGTGTTCTTTGAATCTAGTTGAGAATTCCCTACCTGTTTGTCCGATGTATGTAGCGTTACAGTCGGCATGGTCACATTTTAATTATATCATCATTTTAATTCACGCCACCGTACCAAACAAATGTAAGATAATGAATGGTAAGTTGATTTAATTACATACAACAAATGTAGGTATAAAATAATTGGGCAGGTTAAATTACGACTCATCAAATTAATGTTACATACGGATCCAAGGTAAAATAATTTAATTGTAGTATCTAAGTAATGAGCAAAACATGACTCACAAAATAATGTACGGCGGAATTTACTTGCTTTGAAACAAATCTTTCATTTACTTATATCATATTACTTGCATTTACCATAAATGTATTTACATGTAGTAGTTAACAGTTAATCGGGGTTTTTTTATTTTATATATTTCTCAGATGTGCTGTGTGGCGGAATGCGGGACTATTTTTTATTTATTTTTTATTTTTTTAATTATTATTATTATTTTTTTTTTTTAATTTGCTTACATGTTCATATTCAAATATGTTAATACCACTCTTCCATGGAAGCGTTAGCTTGTCTCTGGAAGAGTAGTGTATATTTTTAATGCTATATTTAAGTTCTTAAATTACAATGTGAATGTAAAAAACAATAAGTTGTAAGTTCGGTGATATGTAATTATAAGTATTTATCTACTGTCAAAACAATTTTACTATTTGGATAATGTATCTAGAATTATTGTAATTAGTTGCTAAAAACAATACAAAATTTAACTTATTTGAAGAACGGAGTATCACTTGGAAACTGAGTTATAAGTAGTTATTCTTGAGATTAGATTAGTCGGAAACTTTTTTTTTTTTGAGATTATCTTTAAAATATTTTTTAACAGTGTTTATTAATTGAATTTTATCATTAATTTTTCTAATTTCATCCGGTAATCGGTTGAAAATAAGTATTCCTTGATAAGTATAATAATTTTGTGCGAAGGAAGTGTTTAATTTTGTTAAGACAAAGACTATAAAATTACCAAATTATCATTCGCCCTCTGGCAGGCGTTTTGAATTTCAACAACTGGATCCGAGTCTAAGAATTTACCATTTTTCCATAGGGGTTGGGTGGTCGAGAAAAAATTTACTACCAAAAGTAACTTCTAATCAGATATATTATCGTCTCTATTCTCCGCCCTCCTCTCACAATTCTGTGAAAGTTAGTAGTAATATTAAGAAGAAGTGTATTCTGATATGATTTTAAATATACAATAATCCGATAAATAAAAACCATCCACAATAATAATTGAAAATAATTTTCTACATTTTCATTCTATTTTTTTCCGCTTGAATGAGTTCAAAGCAAACTAGAAAAAATCTTTTAATATCGTCGATTTTTCTTTGATCGTTTTTTTTTGTCAGAAATACGTAGTTTACAAAGAGGCCCTTATTTGATCCGTTTCGCTCTCGCAACGTGGAGATTTTTAAACGAGAAAAATTTCATGTTATTCATTGGAGCGATAAGAGTAAATATGATGGATCGCGTGTAGTTTAATATTACTAACACAATGAAAACATGTTTTTTTGAAGCCAGTATACAATTTTTCAATATTCTTCAAAAGATTATATTTGAAGAAAACGATTTGAAATAATTGAAAAGTAGGCGTTTTGAAAGACGGTTTCTTATTAATAATGGATTCTTCTTTTTGTGTCTTTGCTTATCAGAGATTTCCTAGCAATGGCAATCTTAATATCACCGTCAGTATCTGAGTAAACAAATCCATCGAGTCCTCCAGCACAAGCAATATTTACCCCTTATATTAAAGGCAGTAGGGATTTTCAAGTTATTAGTAACCGGACGTATGTGTGCTAAATCTATGTTTGATCATGTTAGAAATCCGCAAAGAATGCAAGGCTGATTTAAGCGTAATGAAAAAAGGACGCTCAGATGGTTTGGGCATGTAGAGCAAATGAACTAGGAAAGGAGTATAAGAAGAATATTTTACGCAAATGTGAATAGCAAAATAAGTCCGGGATGCCCGAGAAAGACAATGTCACGACCAAGTGAACCAGATACTTGAGTCGGGCCAGTGTCGGCGGAGTGTGTGCCAAGACCGAGTTGTTTGGCGTGATGGCAGGTTATTTAATAAGTAACCGGGAACATTATTTTCTTTAAAAAATCATCATCACCTGCAAAATGTAGCTAGAACCAGCCAAACAATATTTACCTAATCTATATAAATAAAAATGAATCGCCGAAATGTATGTACGCGCACAACTTCCGAACGACTGCACCAAATTGGATAATTTTTGTTTTGTGTTGGTTATTGTCAGGACAAGGTTTGTATAAGTGAGCTCTGGCATTATGAAATTTGTATAAAAAAATTGCAATATGTGGCACGCGAGCTGTTTGAAAACTAAATGTACCGGGAATGAATGCATGGAATGCAGGGGGGGAGGAGGGAGGGGGAAAGGTGAAGGAATCTCGGGGAGGGGGTTTGGGGAGGGGGAAATGAATGGGAAAGGACACGCAGGGTGAAACAATTTCTTTATTAAATGGCATAGCAACGCATGCCGGGAACCAGCTAGTCCTAAATAAACGAATGTTCGTGAAAATTCATCTTATAACAGCTGCTTTTCATCGATTCTCTTTCTTCTGATTTGAGTTTTTTGTAATTATAATAATAATTGGATAATTGAAGAACGCCGCTTTTGTGAAAAATCTCCTGAAGAGCGCTGTAAGTGTACGATTTATTATGAATTCTGTACCCTTTGGCTTGGGAAAAAGATGAAAACTTATGACCGAATAAGTAACACTAAATGGATTGTTTATAACAGTGATGATCAATCTTTTTAAGGACAATTTGTCCATTTTCAATTTGTCCGCGGTCCGCAGGGGTAGTGCACCAGCTTGATATGTTAAATTTGTAGTCGGTGGTATAGCAAATGCGAAAACATTGAAAATTCTTAGATCTCAGCAAGAAAAGCGTTCTGTTGCAAAGATGATTTTTTTCAACACCTTCAGTCGAACACACCAAAATTTGAGTATGAATTTGTAGGAAAAATCTTATTATTTTCAGTGACTGTTTCAAAACTTCGAAGAAAGACAGAAGTTTTGCCTTCTACCCTTTTGGAAATTAACAGAAACCGAGGAATTTTCTACACCGCAAACTTTTTGATGTTTTATTTAGCCAATTGGGAAGTACGAAAAAGCTCGCGGCCCACACGGAATGGGCTGGCGGGACTCGGGTTTTCTTATTGCTGGTTTATAATATGTATATCTCGCAAGATCATTTTTAACCCAGTTGCCGACGGTTATTTGCACCGGTTTCTTGGTAAAGTGCTTACGATGCATTCAGCACTTAGCAGGATATGTAGAAATGGAATTTACGAGGGACACAATAGTTAAAAAAGAAAAAAAAGTCTTTTTTAATGAAATTGGTTCATATTACTAAAACGAACATTAACAAATACTATCAAAGTTATTTTTGGACCGCGGATTGAGTTTTATTTTCTTTTCACGAGCTAGGAATAGAATTTTTATCTAAGTCACGAATTTCATGTAAAATAAAAAGCTTTTAAGAAAATTAAAATTGAATAATAAAAAGCCTGTAGTAATACGAAGTTTGATAAAAAATTGCAAAATATTTGATTTGGTCGTCTTTTTAAACTATGTACTTATCGTATTTAAAAAAAAATCCTATTAAGGGCCCGCAACCCGGATTTCTAGCGATTTATTACATATTTCCCTTAAACACGGTAAGTTTTAAAGCTCTTAAAAAATATATGTTATTCTTGAAGATAATATCTAGACTTTGCCCGCGCCGAAACGTAAATTATATAAAATTCCCTCGATAGAAAAAAACGCAAAGTATGCTCCAAAAATTATTATAAACACGTTTGTTTCAGTTATTTTACAAGTTATATGTATGAAAAAAATTCAGTGTTTCTTTAAATGCTGTTTAACCCTTCAAAAATTTGGCATTTTTTTCAGATGGTCAAAATATTTTCGCTTTACAATAAAATACAAATATTTGGAATATTTCTGAGCACATTCAAAAACCTCAAACTGTTTCAGAAAGGTGATGAAATACACTTTCAAAGGATAGAATTAAAAAAAAAAATTATTATAAAAATTTTGCATACAAACATAAAAAAGTTTTCAAAATGGCTCACCTTACGTTTTTTCTAACTAAAGTTACTGATAATTAAAAAAAATATAAAAACACATGCATATTTTATTAGACAAATGTACAACAAACACATATTGTAACCTCACTTTTTGTCGCTCTATGTAAAAATAATTTATAAAAAATTCCCGAAATTTAAAATTTTTTTTTCAATTTGCGATTAAAAACTTTGTGTACATAAAAGTGTACATTTTACTTTTTTGGTGGCTATTTTTTAGATTGGATTATAAAGTGTGGTGTTTTTCCTTTCTAACACCGATTATAACATATTTCTAACTATGATAGTAAGGGAGTTACAGCGTTTTATATGAGACCTATGTGCGTTGGGACAAATATGGTCTCCTGTGATTAAACGGTTTAAGATAATGCCAGCGAGATTTTTGCTCTATTTTAAACGAGTAGTGTTTTATTAAACATTTTCGCAATTTTCGCATCGTATTCGTCGCTGTAATAGCGCTCTCCTCTAACATTCATAATTTCGTATCTCTCCATCTTCTTCTTTTCGAGCCCGGTTGGAGAGCCTTAACAGAAAAAAAAAATATGTATCTAGACTTAAAATATCATTTTCGCAAGATTAAGTTGAAAATACTTTAACAGGAAACAAGATTAGAAAGGTACATTATAGAATAAAATTCCTCCAATTAATGATAAGTAAAATATTTTAATGATCCTATAGTCTTTTGACGAAATCACTTTTTTATTGTAAGTAAATCATATTATTACATATACATATGCAAGGGTTTACGATTTTTCATATACCCGAAACATTAAAACCTCGACCGGTGTAATGAAAAAAATGTTGCCTCGTTTTAATTCGTACCTATGTGTCAACAAAACATTATTTATAGGGGTACGTAAATTTCGCAAATAAAAAATTGTGATTTCGCATTTAAAAAAACTCGAAATAGAAAATTTCGCATTTATTTCGCAAAAAAAATACAATGTTAAAAACTCAATTAAAGGCTAGCATTGTTGTAATTTCTACTTTTCATCTTTCATTGTTTGCCTGTGATCAGTTACGACAATGTTGTAGATACTAAAATACCTCTCGGCATCAACACTATTGACAGGGCAATTGAGACATTGAATAGCTGCTTTTGCAAATCCAGGGTAGCAAGATTTTGATGTAACTAAAACTTGCATTACACCCACAGGAGCTTCTTGGCCGACCAATCGAAGTAATTGTCTGTGAAAATGAGAGTACCCGTCAATTAGTACTTCCTGTGGTACACTTTTGAAAAACGGAATTTTTGCGAAGCTTTTCACTATGGAATTTGAATTGACAGAAGAAGATGGCACATTTGCTGCTTCCTATGGACAAAATAATCTGCCAATGTGCTTGTAGCATTCATTTGTTGGATTCGGCCCCATGTGTACCAACAATTTATCCAAGCTCTTTTGAGCTGCTGTCTTCAACATCGTGCATTTGAAAGCACGTAACGTAAAAAGGTGCGAAAGTATTTAATTTTCAAATTTCGCTTTTATCGCAAATAAAATGCAGATTTCGCTTTTATCGCATCTATTTCGTAAAAACGAAATTTACGTACCCCTAATTATTTATTATCAAAAGAATTTATGTATGGTGCAGATTATAAGTGTAAATACAAAACAATAATATTTTTTAAGTTTTGTCCATCTTCGACAAAAAATTCGTGGACCAAAGGTATGCGGGTTTGACAAACAAAAAATCTGCAAGCACCCAAGACGTCGTAGAAACAATTACGCAGTTAATCAATGCTAACCCATCAGCTGCCATTTTCAAAGTGGGGATCTTAATCGCTCTATTTCTTATCTCCCGCTAACGATGATGGATGAGGCGTCCCCAACTCGGTGCAAAGTTAACCCCGACTTACTGGGGGAAGCGGGATAGTGGGGTAGTGGAGGGTAGAAGGTTCTAGTCGCCTAGGGGTGACTCTAACCACGGGGTAACTTGTAACTTCTCAGTGAATCAAAACGTCGGGACTCGGCTTGGAGGTGACAGATGCGGGCTCATTTGTTGCCTAATAATTTATTTTTTCGTAGTAATCTTTCGGGGTGAGAATGGGGGTGGATTATTACGCTGCGGTTTAACGCCTTAGTATGAGGGATTTTCCAGGTAATGAAATATTATTTCAAAATATTTTTAATTGATGTAAGATAATTGGAATAGCAGCCAATGTTCGCTTTTTTAATTACCGTGATGTTTCACGGTTAGGTACCGTGACGGCAAAAATGGCAATAAACAAACGTTCCTTATCTTATATTTCTTACACGTTTTAAATAACGATGAGACACTCACAATTCGTGTGGCTGTTTTCTCTGAAGTACTTCTTTTTGCGACGGGAATTGCGTTTCATTTTCTTTATACGTATGAGGGAGAAGTATAATAATGAATGCACGTTTCTTTTGGGAAGGGGGGGGGGGGGGAGAGAAGACATACGTTCACTATTTGTCTCATTTTAGACTGTTGTTATTTGGTGTGTAAATGGTGTGTGAAAGAGCTGCTGCATTTTATATTTAAGAACAAAAGCAAAACCCTCAATGCGGTCGACGTTTTTGAAATCACTCACACTTCAATATTATCCTTGTAACTATAATCCATACCTTCAAAATTATCGTCACGGATAGTAAAATTGGTAGGGGTCGACGGAGATGTCACTGTGCAGTGTGTGAGAGAGATGCAAGAAACTTATGATTTTTTTCCTTTGGAGGAAACAGAACTACGTACAATGCGTATCTCATTTTTTGAAAGAGCTATAGCATTATTGTGTTAAGGAACGTATATTTAATACCTTTTTTGTCGTCACGGTACCGTAACCGTGAAACATCACGGTAATTATAAAAGCGCACAATGGAAGGAACCATTAGTATTATTTGTTTATTTCCTAGTTAATATTAAGATTTGTTCATGATGCGTTGATCATTACTCATATTTGTCATAACTTGGTGCATTGATCATTACTTATAGTTGTCATAACTATTTTGTACATTAAAGTTTGTAGTCAACTTGTTAATGTCATAAAGAGTGTATTACATTACATTTTTTTTCATTGTCTATGGATTACCTATTAACTTGACGTTGCCTGTCATCTCCTTGTTTATTTACGAAAAAACATTAAAAGTTTAATTAATTCTAGTGTAAAGTGCTTAATTTCATTAAAGTGAATGTCGCGCTCCGACTGTGCCCAGTCTCACTCCTAAATATTATTACTATCAAGCAATATCTGCCTTTAAAACATAATCATTCAATCACCAAATAAATCGTGTGTTCTCCCGACCAAAGTTAAACATTAATCGAATTCAGCAAAGTTGTGGATATTCTACCTTAGTGATACTATCACAGTGAAACCAGTGCCCAAATAACTCGTATAATTTCAAACACTGACAGTTCTAACTTCGACGCAAACTGCCGCTGTTGTTGTCAAAAATACAATCTACCTGCCATCGCGGAATCAAACCAAAACATAACCTGTGCTATTGTTTTTGCCTGCCTGCAGGCGCTACAGACTGTGCTATTGATTTTGCCTACCATCAGGCGCAACGTACAAAATAATAAAGCTTTAACAATCATAATACTAGAAAATCAAACTAAAAAAGTGGTTCACTCGTCTAATCAGGAGAGTGCGCGTTGGGACAGTGAATTTTTTATCCTACAAAGTATCTCGCTAAGGCGGAATACTCGTCATTATTCTGGTGTTTGTACCACAAAATACAACTCAGTGCAAAAGTGACTCGATAATTATATAAACACAAAAAACCTATCCCAAAGGCGTTTTTAGCGTCACAAAGGCTCTGCCATCTCTCATACAAGAAACAAACATTGTGTCGTTTTTTTTTTTCTTTTTGTGTGAAATTTTGAAATCAACTACCTTTAAAATGAATACACTGCTCCATCTGTAAAAAAAACATTGACACCCCGTCAGACTTCATCTCATGTTGTATCTGCGACGAAAACTACCACTTCATTTGTGCCGATATCGCAGAGACATCACGACGAGGAACTAAGATTTTACAGTGGCGCTGCAAATTTTGCACAAAAACACAAAAAAACTCAAAAAAAAATACGTCTGAAAAAAATCTAGAACTGACATCTATCGAGAAACCAAATAAACAACCATCATCAACACCTAAATCTACAATTGCCGCCTCATCATACGCCAGTGTGAACTTACCACCACCAACCACAGATGGCTCTAGTAATCTGACAATCGAGCTATTTTTAACTGAAATTGCTAATTTTAAAGACTCAGTTATTGAATCTGTTGGAAAGAAATACGATGCAATCCTGCTCCAGAATAATGAAATATTAAAAACCATTCAAAGCATATCTCAACAGCAAGAAGATTTAAAATATCGAATAAATAATTTGGAAAAACTACATGAACAAGTAAACTCAGCCTTAAATTCAAGACTTGAGGATTTAGAAAAAGATAGCGGAAAAAATAATGAAAATGAAATAAAAATTTGTCTCTTGACAGAACGAAATGAAGACCTAGAAAAAAGAATAATAGCGATCGAAATTGACCAAGAAAACAGGAACAGAAGAGTTAACAATACTTGTTTGGAACTTCGAGGGCTTCCAGAATTCAAAGAGGAAACATCACAAACCTTAAAAGACATTATATTCAACACCAGTAAAACAGTAGACTGCCAACTAAATACAAATGATATTTATAATATATATAGAGTATCACAAAGAAATAAAAATATTCCTCCAACAGTTAAACCTAGGTCAGTGGTAATTAATTTTAATTCAATAGCGTTAAAAGAGGAGCTCCTTAATGCTATAAAAAAATATAACAGATCTTGCGAAAAGATTGGGGACAAACTAAACACGGGAACAATCGGATTGTCTGGCCCCATTACACCCATCTACTTCTCAGAACTCCTCACGTCTAAAGGCAAACGGCTTTGGTATCTAGCTCGCCAATGTGCGACTGAATGTAAATATAGGTACGTCTGGACGAAAGCAGGTCTAATCTACATGAAAAAAGATGACTCTTCTCGACCTATATTAATAGATTCAGAACAAGCTATACCGAAGCTCTGACTACATGCTCTTTATTCTAATTATCGTGATAAAACTACTCACTACCGCTTTATATCGCCATTCCATACTCTATTACATAACAGCACTATATTATATGAACACCTAGGATTTTGCGTAACTCCTATTTGTACTGGATTAATTTTAATTCTAATTTTAACTTTAACTTTAATTTTAATCTTTATTCTCTCTAGAATGGTAACTACACTTATTACAAGATTATTGATTGATTTATTAGTAATATTACTTATAATTCGGCAAAAGAGAACTCTAATCAACATATTTTATATAACCCAGATATTGCTATTTTTCATACTTATACTACTTTTTACTGTCTTTTGAAAGAGAAATTGCCACACACTAACTACATACGTTATTTATTTCCTGGATTTTATTTCAGATATTATTTCTTACTCAGATATTATTTATTTTTCCTAACTACATCATTTTGTTTACAGTTTTGTCGCTACATATTTCGTACTACAAGTATTGATATGATAATAAAATACTGTTTTAAAACTTTACCCAGAAAACAACAATTAATTTTTGAATTCTAATGGTAATAAACGATCTTCAACATGAAATCGATAGTATCATAATGCCAAATACTGAAATAATTTTTGAAAACATTAACAAAATTATGCAATTTAATTGGGAATCAAATAGGATTAATATTGTTCATCAAAATATTAGAACGATGGGAAACTTGGATGATTTTCTTATATTTTTGGAAGAAGTAAAATCTGTGGTAAAGTTCCATGTACTAATTCTCACTGAATGCAGGTTAAATGATTCATACACAGCCAAACAAATTTCAGGCTATAACGAATACCATACAACATCGCATATTAACCAAAATAGCGGAGTAGTAGTATATATCGACAACACATTAAATTCCTTAGTACAAGAAATAAGCATAAATCAGTGTAATTGTTTAAAAATCAACATTAATGAGAATTTAGGTATCCTAGCTATCTACCGATCACCATCGTTCAATGACATCCAAGATTTCCTGGAAAATCTTATTGGTGAGTTAAAAAAAACTAAGGATTACGCACAATACGTACTGATCGGGGACATGAATATAAATACTATAGGAGAAGTATTGCATAGGCAATCCGACGACTACTTATGTGCTATGGCTGAAAGTAATTTTATTTCCAATATTAATTCTCCAACTAGGGTACAAGGTAGCTCAAGCTCATGTTTGGATCATATATATACTAGAAATATAACAAATTCAAATGCATTTGTAATACATAATACAATCACTGATCATTACACCACTGCAATCAGTATCCCAAACTCAACACCCAAAAAACATAAAATTAATCACAAACAGATTATCGATTATGAGGCTTTATTAAATGATCTTAATAATAAAAACTGGGAATATGTTTATAAAGAGACTGAAGTTAACAATGCTCTAAACTATTTTATTAATGAAATCAATACATTCATAACAAAACACACAATAACTAAACGCATTCCATATAGTAAAATACATCTCACCCCATGGATTACCAACGGCATTGTTAAATCTATACACAAAAGAAATCACCTTCATAAAATAGCTAAACGAGACCCATTGAACGATACTAAACAGCAAAACTATTACCGATACCGTAATATTTGTAAAACCGTTATTCGCAAATGTAAAGAGCGTTATTATAAATCCTTACTCGATAAGGATAATTCCAGCAAAAACATGTGGAATGTTGTCAGAGACATAACCAAAAGTAAAAGAAATACCAGTACATCTGTAACTGAATTAAATACCGGAAATTTGATTATAACTGACAATCAATCAATTGCATGTCATACTAATAAATATTTTGCATCTGTTGGGTCAAATCTAGCAAAAAAATTTTTATTAGAAACCCAGAAAACGGAAGACTCTTTAGCATCGACAATTGAAACAAAGGAACAATCTTTTTCATTTGATATTAAACCAACTACTGTAGAAGAGGTCTTAAAAATAATCAACAGCCTTAATACTACACATGCAAAGGGTCCAGATAGTCTAAATACACAAATACTAAAAAAAATTAAAAATCAGATTTCTGCTCCGTTATCATATATTTACAACTTAAGTTTTGCATCAGGAATATTTCCTGATCACTTTAAAAAATCAATAATTGTCCCAATTCACAAAAGTGGACCTAAATCTCTTGTAGAAAACTATAGGCCAATATCACTTTTAAGCGCGATATCCAAAGTCATTGAAAAGCTTTTCAAAACTAGGTTAAACGAATATGTGGAGGAACATAACATTCTAAGTCCAAACCAATACGGCTTTCGGTCGGGTAAGGGAACGGATGATGCCATCGCATGTCTCACGGAAACTATTGCAGGGAATATGAACCGTGGCAAGAAAACTATTGCCCTTTTCCTGGACCTGGCCAAGGCATTTGACACAATATCTCATAAAATTCTTTTACATAGACTTAGAAATATAGGAATAAAGGGAAAAGCTTTTCAATGGATAGAAAGTTATATATCTAATAGATTTCAACAAACCAGAATTAACGAGGCTATTAGCACTTCACTAAAATACACTTTTGGGGTACCAAAAGGAAGTACACTTGGGCCCCTTCTCTTTATTATATACATAAACGAACTTTGTAACCAACACATTGGTGGCAAAATTATCACGTTCGCTGACGATACAGTTATTTTGTTTGAAGGAGATGATTGGAAAGAAACACACCACCTTGCGAACACAGGTATAAACAGAGTAAAACAGTGGCTGGACAGTAATTTGCTTACACTAAACATACAAAAAACAAAATATCTCACATTTAGCGTTACCCTTGCAGGTCAACCCAAAACACCCCATTACCTCACAATACATAATATTAAGTGTAGCCTTGGAAATAATAACCATACTTGTAAATGCGAAACCCTTGAATGTGTTAAATCTATTAAATATTTAGGTATAATAGTGGATAACCACCTTAAATGGAAACAACAAATTGAAAACACAGCTAATAAAGTGCGCAAGCTTATTTATATATTTATAGCATTGCGGGAAATTATAAAAACTCAAGACATTAAAAAAATATACTACGGACTCTGTAACTCCGTCATAACCTACGGTTGCATTGGATGGGGTGGAACAGGATTAACAATATTATACCCGCTACTGAAGGCACAGAAATCCATTCTACGCGTCATTATGAAGAAACCCTTCAGATACTCGAGCGACGCTCTCTTCAAGGAGTTTAATGTGCTTGATGTTCGACAGTGTTACATAAAAAAAATAACAATCTGCGTCCACAAAAATATAAACAAAACAATAACAGTCGATCATAATCATCAAACCAGAAGTAAGAGCAGAAACGACCTTTCTATTCCTACAAGCAATACTGCGGCTTATCAAAAAGTTTTCTCATACCTGGGACCAAAAATATACAACAAAATCCCCTCTCAATTTAAACTGTGTGAATTATCATCCTTCGGTAATAAAATTACAAAATGGTTATTAGACTTAGGTAGGACAGATTCCGAAAAATTATTAAAAAACGTAGTCTGAGTTGATTTCTTCGATTTTGTATTTTGTATTTTCCTAAAAAATATTTTTTTATTTTTCTTTCTTACATTTATATACTATATTTTAATTTTATATTTTACATGTATCTATCTGGATTTTATTGTTTATTACTGCTAATTTGTATTTTCCTAAAAAAATACTTTTTTTATTTTTCTTTCTTACATTTATATTGTTATATTTTTATTTTATTTTATATTTTACATGTACCTACCTGGATTTTATTGTTTATTACTGATGTACACCTAGAAGAACACAACTTATATCTGATATTGTACCTAATATCTAAGTAACTCCCCCAATATGTACCATTATTGTTAATTATTATTTAATCCATTAATGTGAAATTATGTACACGCAACCTGCCAATTTGACTGTCCTAAAACGGGAAACCTTCCTAGTTGGACAGTCAAAGCTTCCTTTTATATTGTTATATCTTGTATGTAATAAATGTAATAATAAATAAATAAATAAATAAATAAATAAAATTACATTTTTAATTTATATAACCCACTTCTTATAACGTAGGAAATATTTAAATTTCAGTGATTGATCATCTTTTCTCTGACTGTAGATTGTCTCTGACTGTTTGTTAAATATTGAACAACTTGAGCGATTCTGAACTGAAATACATTCACACCACAGAGCGCAATCTCCGAAAATTATTACATTTGACCTTTATTCGTCGTCTTTGTTGTCTGCATTCTCAAATTATCCACTTTTAGAATCGATATGATCAATCAGGGAACGGGTCGTAAATAAATATTTGTAGTGGAAATTCGTAATTCAAACGACCAGGCTCGCATGCGCCTGTTTACACGTACCAAATCAACCAATCAAGTGGATTACATGCCCCATCGAACCTTAAAACCACCCAATCAGATACGATCCTTTGATTTTCCTCAATTCGGATATCAAAATTCTTGGATTGTAAAACGTCACTCGAACCTCAACTAGATGCTCAAACTTCTACACCAATGCAAAATAGTTTACTACATTACCAAAAAATAGTATTATCTCAAAGAAAAACTTAATAAAAGGGTTTTTTTTACATGAGCTCCACACAGCAGGCCCTGAGGAAAATAATTTTTTTGGAGGGTTTTTTTAAGGAAGGGAACGAGAGGAGAGTTCTGGGAAGGAAAGGGGTTTAAGGGGTGGGTAGGAATCTAGGGTTTAGTATGTCCTGGTCATCCGCCTCCAAGACCTAGACAAACCTCACCCCATGAACCCGGGCTCCCCTGCTTAATCACCAAACGTACTGAACCACTTGGGGTAAACTATGGCAGAGGTGTTGGTTATCCAATAAAGGTTCCCGGGGCGGCGGTACCTATTTCCGCCTCCCAAGTTAAAAAAGGGTATTTGAATAATGACAGTAATTAATTTTATGAGCATTTCTAAAATAAAATTAAAATAGTCATTCACCAGGATTATTGTAGCGCCTAGTGGTCATGGTTTATAGATCTGAATCGAGAACACAAAATTTATTATATTGTTTATATACGGGTGTTCTTAAATTAACCAATTTGTTTCTACTTCCTAATTAGTGGATACCCTTAGGGATTTATATGCATGATACTCGTGTGCAATATAATTGTATTTACTTAATATTGCGATAAGTATTTCCCATGTGTAACCTCGCCGAAATAAAAACTGCTCATTTTTTCGCCTTTTCGAGAGACCATCGTTCAGAATTGAATCGTTGTTGAAATGCCTTTACAATAAAACAATCTTACATTGAACCCTAACAGCCAGATATCCATCTATCCTATCTCCTTCCTTTTCCTACTCCTGTAATCCGTAACATACTGTCGCCTCAGTTCTTGTTTGTCCAACAAACCTTTTTAGTTTTTGTTCAATCTCCACTTGAAAATTAAAAATAAAGTATAAAAATGATGGTTAATCACTTAACTAAGAATTATTTAAACTAATGAAACCTTTACCTTTACGGAAATTGCTTTATCTTAAACACATATCGTCGCCTTAGTTCTTGTTTGTTCAATACACTATTAGAAAATTTTACAGGAGGAGAAGGTTTTCTGTCGTTATTTCAATGAAACATTATGGTAGCTGTTTAAGATAAAGCTATTTCCGTAAAGGTCTCATTAGTTTCAATAATTCTTAGTTAAGTGATTAACTATCATTTTTTAAACTTTATTTTTAATTTTAAAGTGGAGATTAAACAAAAACTAAATTGGTTTGTTAAACAAACAAGAACTGAGGCGACGATATCATAATGTTTCATTGAAATAATGAAACCTTCTCCTGTAAAATTTTCTAATGGTCTATTGAACAAACAAGGCGACGATACGTGATACCACAGTGCCATTGGCTTCGGAAATTGTTATAATGGTAAATTAGGGAGTTACTATTATTGCTCTCTCTATTAATAAATCAAAATGAGACCTTGATTGAAAATCAATTGCATTATTTCAGTTAGCAAAATATTGACATCATAGCTTCAAATGTTTTTGTTATCATAATCGTTTATCCATATCTTTTTAAATTAAAAAATATTTTTTTTATACTTTTGAATGTAGCCATAACTTTTTTTATATTAGTAATTTTTCAGTTCAATGTTGCAAAAACCTCTAATATTAAACCAGCTTTTTATACAAGAAATAATATCGGTAATTTTTTGAGAAATGTTAAAGATAAAGACCATAAATTGACTAATTCCGGAATATGTAAACTCAAATGTAACGATTGTCCCTCATTTTATATTGGAAAAACAACTCGTTATTTTGAAATCAGAATCAAATAACATTTAAGGTGTCTTAATAATTAAATTTCTGAGTTCGCTAACATTGAAAATAACCATAGTTTTAGATAACTTAGAAGCCTTGGAAATAAAAAAAAATCCCTTAAACATAATGAATCATTTATCAACAAACAAAAAATATTGTCTTACAGCCCAATCATGGATATGTTCCCCTACCCACCCACTTTTCATTAATGCCTAGCAATGGCTCCACCCATAATATAATAATACATTGTTCCCATCCACTATTTTGTAACTGTCAAATCAGTATACGTTTGCCCTGAAGAAGGAACGGTCGTTTCGAAACCGGTCAGCTTTACTCAAATATATAAGTGGTTCAAACAAAGTAAATTTTTTTCATTTATTAATAATTATTTTAATTACAGTACCAAGGAAAAAAAAACGATATTCGTGTTATTAGTTACCCAGAAAATTATATTAGACCGATTGTGTAATTTGATTTGAAGGGTTCTTTCTGGTAGGTGGGTAGGAACAATGTCCATTTCACGGTTAGGGGCCACGCGACCCAACGTTCGGATACATTTCAAGGGAGCAATTATTATTGATGACTGTAATCGGGAACGTGATATGTGGCGATGTTATGTTGATCGAAGCGGTTCTTTGATTTTAAATAAAAAAAATAACCCGATACAAAAAGTCGTTTATGTGTACTTGAGTGTTTCGAAAAAGCTTGTACCTATATGCCCACACAAATCACAAAAAATATGCCAATTGAAAAACATTTAGGTCTCCTGTAATTGGCATAAATTCAGAAAAAAAACTAGGTTATGATAACTTTCATTGCTTAGGTACAACCGACATGTTTCGTAAGCAATGCTCACCCTATGGATAAATCTAAATGTTGTTTTAATTTTTATTGGTACATTGAGTTGATATGAGTTTGAACTGACGTTCGAACCCACGACGGATCTTGCTTTTTATACCCCTGCCAAGTGCCAATGGGTAGCTCCACCCATACAAAAAGGCTTCGATTGGTCCAAAGTGTTCCAGAACATTTAGCAACATTCGATAGTATTCTGAAATGTTCCACAACGATCTGAAATATTCCGGGATGTGTCCGGATGTTTCAGACTATTCCCGAACATTCCAGAAAGTTCTGGAATGTTCTGTGGTGTCGCGAAACTGCGACTCCACTGTTAATTGGCGTTAAGTGCTGGAGAGCAAAGCCTATACAACCCTCGAAGGACCATTCCCGAAACTACGTGATCGCTAAGTTATACGGGACGATTAAATAGCATACACTTGCAAACCTGATGGATAGTCAGTCGATAGATAGTTCAGGTCTGTGCTTTTAAAATGAAAATTAGATAAGCCCAGATTAGAAAAGGGAAAATAGGACTCACCATTGCAGATGGGGCCTCGCTGATCTCCAGTTTGTGGTGTACACTTCACAAAGTTTAATTAATATAAAAATCGCAATATTCTTATAGCAAGAGGTTATGGTACATGCGCCCTGTCTGAGATGTTAATTTGCACTGAGCAGCAAACCACACTGTCAACTCTCCAAAGTTGAGTACTTTTTTGCAACAATTTTTATGGAGACATTTAGGATGGAAAGATTAGGTAGGTGGGATAAATTCAGGTTTTTGACATATGCTACCCACCAAGTCTGCGAATGCAATACCCAATCAATCCCATATAAACTTCCAGCCCTTATATCTTCAAATGCATGCCCTTTAGGTAAAAACGGGAACCTTTATCATAGATGGGGATGCAGGGCTACCACACCATATAATTGATCGTACCGGGACTTATTTCTGAGTTTTAGCGACACGCACAATGTAGTTCACTTCCTTTTATAATATCATATATTGATTAAAAAATTTCACACAAAATAATTATTCTGAATTTGAAGATGTGAAATACAATGTGTTCATTTTCATTTCTACCTAGAAACAAGCAGCTAACCTAACATCAAACATTATTACATATTCATTGTATTCAAAAGCTTGTAAATAATTACAAAACCTATAAAATAGTATTAAATTACGGCAATAATTGCGACCCACTCCGTTTACCCGTCAGTTTTACCCGGCTCCGCTCGGTTTCCCTTTCAAAGTTGATATCTCGCTTAGCATTCATAGCGTGAGTAAATCCTTTGGCCCGGATATAGCAACTCCCTTTGCTTCCAACTAATTTGTGTTGCCCAGAATAGCTGGGGGGCACCAACGCAAAATAAGTAACACTTTAATGCCTTACAATTGTTGTGAAAGCTGAATGCCGCGTGTAGATTGTATTAAAGGGAAATTTGGAATTAAGAGCCGCCAAAGTAAATGTCCGGATAAGTGATAGCGAGTCATGGAAAATCGTACTTAAATAATTATTTCAACTTAATGATGCATAATGTAATAATATTGTGAGAAGCAGATTAACAGCCCAATGCCCAACGCTGGCGAGTTGATTCCAAGAAACGTTGTTTTAGGGCCTTGTTAACGAACGTATTTTAAATTTTACGCGAACATTAATTTATTTATTTTGAATTTTACGCCCGGCTGGGTTTTTAAATATTATTTTTTATTACAAAGAACGTCTAAATAAACACAAAAAAAAATCAAAAACAAAATTTAAAACAAAAAAAAAGTCAAAAACAAAATAGGTACTCCACCAAACCAGAAAAAGAAATCCAAACGGGTAAGGTCAGGACTTCTTTGAGGCCAGGCAATGGGGGTTCCTCTGCTAACGATACTGAAAGTCAGTCGTAAGTGCGCCCGCGGCCGACCTTGGCTACTGCGCATATAATGTGAGTATAGCAAGGTCACGCTACCTCCAAAACAAAACTTACATTCATCAGTGACAGAATTACACGTTTAACGTAAAGGGTTTTGGTGCTATAATTTTTTTATATGTCGGAATGCTTGCATTCCTAATGGCTGGATTGACAGAGGAGCCCCCACAGACAGACTTCTGCAGAGCGACGAACGAAAGATATGTAAGTTGAAGCAGTTGAGGTGATTTTTTAACAAAAACGGCGATATACAAGTCATCCAAATATTATTATTATTATCAATGTGTGTGTTTAATTAAAATTTGATTAAATTTGAAGTTCTTCTTTCCGATATAAATTGGGAAATGACTTGTTTATATTTAGTGAATGATGTGTTAAATATGTCATCAACATCTTTATAGTAGTCGTTACCCACAATTTTTAATGGCAAAAGGGGGTATGCAATGCAATTGTACCCGTGTGTTTGAGTTGTCCCAATAGAACGGTATACATTGGCTCGATGTTAGTGTGCGAGGTGTATAGAGGTAATGAAAGGTAAATGGTTGTTTATCAGTTGTGTAATATTAAAAACGTGTTTATTAGTAAGGGTGTTAATGTTTAATTCTTTGCCAGTTTTAAAAACAGGAGTCATGTCACAGGTTTAAATCCGAATTATCGTTAAGCCCTTGCATTCCGAATTTCTACAGATTTATAACATATTTCCCTTGAACACTTTTTTAGGTATTAAAAAAATATATGTTATTTTAATGATATCTACACATTTGCCAATCCGAAAAGTAATTATATTTAATTCCCTCGATAGAAAAAAAATCTCAAAGCATGCTCCGAAAATTATTATAAACACATTTCGTTCCGTTATTTGACATACTTCCGGAATGAAAAATTTTTCAACCCTTTTTTAAATGCTACATTAGTCATTTGTCGAAAGATTTTGGTACTATTTTAAATAAGTCATGCTTTATTAAATATTTCTCTGGTTCTATTCAGATTATGGTTTATGGTTTATGCCGGCAACCTGGGCGTTTATTGTTTTAATCTATCGTATACAGATAAGTAAGTAGCCCGTCTCACTAGACTATGTCTGTTCTGAGACGGGTACTTATTCCTACGACGGATTCCTACCCACCCCTGATACCTGTTTCCTTCCCAGAACATCCTCTCCTTCCTTTCCTCAAAATACCCTCTACAAAGCATCCCCAAAGGTGACATAGGACCTGAGGGGAATTATTTTCCACATTGTGTGGAGCTAATGTAAAAAAAGAATACGTTGTTCAACCATTGTTTAAATTTTCTTCGAAGTGTAAAGGACACACACGGTTGATGGCTGAGTTGGCATCACGTTTGGTTCCCACCCAGGCGTTTTGTGTTCAATTCCTCGGCTGGCTAAGTCCTTAACCACGATATAATCAACATTTCCCGCTTCCTGTGGTGTAGGTTTGTAGGAGACTTTCAAACATCGTCAGGTCATTCGTAATCCCGAAATTTTTGTCTATCTTAAAAAAAAAAATTCAATGAGATACTCTTAGTCACGCCTTAGCAAAAGACAAACACTCAAAAACGAAATGTTGTTTGAATTGGCTTTAGCCGTGTTCAGTGAAAAGATTCAGATATCCAGGTACTTCACCAACTTTCCCTTTCAACTTAGGGCTTACATGTTACAAGGTGATGGAAACATTTCACAAGAGACCCTCCACACAGCATCCCCAAAGATGACATAGACCCTGATAGGAATTTATTATCCTCGAGGCCTCCTGTGTGGAGCTAACATATAAAAATACAAGAGTTAAAATACATCTTTCGAAGAAGTGAAATCTTCAGAAAACTAAAGTAGACAAGAGTGGGGAGGCTACGACATCGCACAAAGAGGAAACCAATTATTTTATCTCATTATTTATTGTTTAATCGAGTTTAAAATCACAACGGTATCACAAAAGTCCCATTGACACCGCTGCGTTGGGAATATTGTTCGGAATATAGATAATTAAAAAGAGTTATATTTGAAAAGACTCCCGATCTTTAATATTTGTTATTTAGATGGAACATTCAACAAGTGATTGACATTATTGATAAAATTGAGTTAAGTAATATTTTCCAGGGTGTCTTTCGTAAATAAAAATAACCTTCTTTTCTAAGAGGAAATCACCCCTTCCCAAAAGTATTATCCAATCTTCTTTCACGTTCTCTTCGATTCCAGAAGGAATTGGATCTGGGCCACTTTTTTGTATTTCTGTATATGTGTTAACCCTTCGAATAATAAGAAAATTATTTTCTGTCAAATTTTGCCTATAAAGGTTTGCGCGCAAAATTCCTGGTTCTTCCCATGCATTTTAAATGTTCCTATTTATTGGTTTTTTTAACGCTTTTGCAAAAACAAAAATTGTTCTAAAATTTAGATAAAATAATCTTTCCGGTGTGTTTATTAGAAATCAACATTTTTGTTTCTAAATATTAAAATTTTAATATTGGAAATTTAAATTGGCTAAAAAATGCATACCTGCGAATATTCGAATTAAAGTAATTAAAATCGAATAAACTTAAAATTTAAAATACAGCCTCAATTTCGAAATAAAATTTGTAATAAAACTGTCACCTCACTTTTTATCACTTTCATACAATTTTATTTTAAAATTAAATGTGTGATGCGTCACAAATTGGCGAAAAATTAAACCGTCACTTTTGGTCGGGTTTGTAAAATATCTGAAAAACCTAGCTCATATAATTCTGAGACAATGAGAAGCATTATTTCATTCCGTTTCTAACATAAAAGCAATCACAAATATTTGCATGACAGGAAGAGAGATATCTTACTTTTAACAATGCACTGTCGCTCTGGGACAATCTGGGTCTCCTGTTATTATAACGGCATATGATGTTTTGGGACAACTTGGGTCTCCTGTGATTAGACGGGTTAAATACGGAAATAGACACCTCTCCTTGGAATACCAAACTTTTTCTCCGCCTTTCTTGTGAACATTCTCATAGCTCTTCCATTTTATTTGAGTCGTATTGTCTCCTTTTCGACATGTTTTTGGACAAGTTGTCAGGCTGTAATAAAAGGGGCAAACATCGTAACACAGTTATCGGATACCTGCTGGACATTTACTGGACAACATTCCAATTACAATGAATTCAACAGTTTCGTGAGCAAAAGGGCAAATAACGTGGTTTACTCGATCATCAAAGAAGTGCATAGTGATTCAATAGAATACGGATTTCATTAACCCCTTCACTATAAATCATGTAGGAATCATTGTGTCTCCATTACAAGCATGGTTAGAATGACGATCTGAATGGCGTTTGAAAGAACAAACACCGCATTATGTATTCAAATCCAAAAATTAACCTCAAAATATTTAAAATTTACTCCTTCATGAAACCAAAATATCGGATCACTATTTCAAAAAAAATATGATTGACATTGAAAGACATACAAGTGAGGTGACCGTCACCTCACTTTTTTGTCGTTCAATTTAATAAAATACGTACATATTTCTATTTTTTTTCGTTATCAGTAATTTTAGTTAGAACAAACGTAAGGTGAGCCATTCTTACAATTTTATCATATTATTTGGTTACAAAATTTTCATATTTGAAAAATTATACGAGGGTCAGTGAATAAGTAATGCCTCCTATTTCTTTCTATTTCTACTTTAATAAAGTTAGTTAAGTGAAAATTTTGAATTTGGTGCTATTCCTTAAATCTTCTTCTACAATCTGCTGCAGTAGTAACTTTTTGCGTCAACAAGTGGCAGTACTGCAGCGCTTGCAAAATGGCCGACGTCAATGTTCTTAATAGATAGCGTTCTGTGATTGATTCTTGTTTGTAGAAGGTGAAACTCAAAAATTCACATTTATGAAAGACTGAAAAATGTGTGCCATGATGGTGGACGTCAGCACTGCTGAACGATGGGTCCGTTAAGGCAGAAACATACTTGCGTGTCGTGGCGTGTTGTGACGCGCCAGAAGCACATCGGTGTCATAGATGGTTAGAGACATATTTGTAGGTCGTGGCGTGTCGACAAGCCACGACGATGATTGGTCAATTTGTAGTCACGACACGCCACGACACGCCATGACACGCAAGTATGTTTCTGCCTTTTCTGTAACGAAGCTGAAGGACAAAACCACTGGCTGAGGAAAAGCGCAGCGGCGCCGCGCAGGCCGTTGATTGCAGCGGCTGCACTCATTCGTGGTGACCTCAGATAACTACGGATTTCGTATTCTCTCCCTCAGTAAAGGCAGTGTGATGACTATTGACCATATCCTAGAAATAGAAAAAGTACAAAAAAGGTTTATGCGTTACCTGTATATGAGGGAATATACATACAACCCATTCCTGTATCCATCGTTGTTCTTAACAGGAATGCTCGATCTTAATACCTTAGAAGCCCGCCGATAAATATTTTAGGGGAAACATTTTTTTAAGCTGATCTCCGGTACTGTACTGAATCCACCTATGTTGAAGGGGATTGGGGGGAAGGGGATGAAGGGGGAACCTATATGTCCCTAACTTGTATACTCGTGGGAGATCCCACACACTTTTTTATGCTCCGAAAGCGAGAACTTCTTCCTTTCAGAGTGCCCCATTAAATAGAGCAATTCAACTGCTTAACGATTCTGCATTGAGCATTGACATCTTCAATGTTACCTATGGAGAGTTCAGTAACTATCTTTTGACATATGTCTCAACATAGTGAAACTGTCCCCTTGGCCTTTTTTTCTCTTTTATTTTGTAATCTTGTCCATAATAATTTGGTGTATAACTGTTTTATGGAGAACCTGAAAAAATAAATAAATAAATAACTGATTTTTCAACAAAAGTTATGCAAAGAAACTTAACCGGCCAGAATAAAGAAACAAGAAAAACAATGGACTCACAACACTTGCAGCTCTTAGTTTCTGGAAAAAATTGTCACCGGAGACGAAAAATGGGTTAATTTTTTTAAAGCTGAATCAAAGAGGCGGTCAATGGAATGGCATCACAGAAACTCACAAAGGACAAAACGAATCAAAACTGTGTGATCGGCGGGGAAAGTTATGGCGATGATATTCTGGATATGACCGTGTTTTACAACACTGTGACACATGACCTTGCTAAAAGATGGACCAAAGCTGTGAAAAAGGGCAGAGATTGTATTCAAAAGTAACAAATTAATTGTCAATAGTGTGTTTTTCGACCCCTGTTATTGCATTTTTTATTACTTGACAATTAAAGGAGAAAAAAATAGGAGGCATTACTTATTGACTGGCCGTCGTATGTTTATTTAGAAATATAAAATCTGAAAGCGTATTTTATCACCTTTCAAAAGCAGTTTTTAATTTTTGGATACGCTCAGAAATATTCCATTAATTTCGATTTTATTGCAAAGTCAATATTTATATTGACCCTCTGACGAAATATGGCCGAGGCCCAAGGAGTAAAAATATTTTTTTAAGTGCTTTACGGTGTACCTCTTAATAAAAAATATATGTTTTTAGTTAGTCCTGCGGCAGTAATGAACTAAGCTTTTGATTTAAACAAGTTTTCTACAATGTAAAAAAAAATAGTTACGAGTAATGAATATTGAAACTTACGTATTTGACTGGAAAAGGGAAGTTAATAAGTTCTCAGAGATCGGAGAAACCATCAAAGCTCCTACAAGCAGAAACAGTAGTGCAGGGATGGCGAACCTTTACTAACCTAAGAAATGTTTTATGAGGGCATAGACGTGCCATCAAATACTTTTGACTTTGTGATTATTGGAAAAATAATAATAATAAATACTTCCTATCAATTAAAAACTCTTTGTTAACTACAAAAAATAGGAACATTCAGCATTACACGCGTAATTTAAATTAAAGTAAAATAAGTGTGACTTCTGTTGTTGCAGTAGGTGACAAACAACGTATGTTAGGGTTGTAAGATTTAGCAGAATGCATGCTGAACTGGAGTCATCTGTCAAACGGTTTCTAACCGAGTCTTTAATGTTATTTATCTCTGAAAATAATGACTTGCAGGCATAGGTTGATGAAAATATTGTTAAAATATCATGAGCCAGCTTTTCAAACAATTAAATGTGTCTGGTAACGCATTCCATGCTTCCAAAATTTTTGTTATTAGCATTTCACTTATATTACCTGCCATCTTTCTGTTTCAATTAATTCTAACTCTTTCCTTATTTCAACAAATTTTTGAATCCATATTGAACTAAACTGGAAATCAATCGGCAGCATTTCAAATTCATCAATTTCCAACCAATCGAATGGAAACAAATTCCGTTTATCAAATGACGTCAAATCAGGGTAAATAATAAACTTGAGTATTTCCGATAATTCTTTGAACTGAGAAAATTTCCCAGAAAATTCCTTTATTGAAGAATTAGACACAGAAATAAATTCATCAGTAACTTGGTCTTCGTCTGGTTTCTCATGTATTTCTAAATTTTGTGATCAGTGATCAGTGATATGCCCAAAAGATTGTGTCCGTGCCATTATTGGCACGCGTGCCATTGGTCCGCCATCCCTGGTTTAGTGTCTAGAATTCTTAGGTAGTTCCTCTAGTCGCCTTTCAGCAGCTTCCTGGTAACTAGAAAGCTACTCTTTCTTGGAATATCTTTAATTCTATGTATATTGGAATGCGCGTTTATTACAAAATCTTTTCAGATGGCGTGTTTTAAGCAGGAAATTCTCGAGAACCCCGGATTTCATACGATCGGAAGGTATCTCATCTCATCTTTGATGTAATATTTAAGTGCTAATATTTGCTTTTCAACTTGTTTTTTTTTGTACATTAGGTCCACACAGGAGGTCCTGTAGAAAATTATTTACCTCAGGATCTTTGTCATCTTTGAGGATGCTGTGTGGAGGGTTTTTTAAGGAAAGGGAGGAGAAGAAGATCTGAGAAGAAAAAATGCGTGAAGGGTGGGTAGAAATCTGAGGATCATTACGTCCAGTAGTAATGGACGGATGAATCCACCCCTCCCACTGCAGTGTAAGGCATGGGTTGGAAGAATCCTGCTGGAGAGGTAAAAAGGTCTCGCTCAACCATTCGCTTTAAATTCGGCCCAAAATAGGTGGGCAGACGTGTCCGCCGCAAACTTCTAAATCGCCCCTTCTAAATTACCAAACGCGCAGACGTTACAACAATGAGCTATATACTCTGTGTAAGGAGCTAAACATCACAAAATTTATAAAACTGGGAAGACTTCGGTGGATGGGTCATGTGGAGAGAATGACCGAGCATCAAGCATCAAAGTCCCTGCTGAACTCAAGACCGATAGGGCGAAGAAGCCTGGGAAGACCAAGGTTAAGATGGAGCGACAACGTCCTCAAAGATATATCTACCTTGGAGCTTCTAAACTGAAGAGAAATGGCACAAAACCGAGATGAATGGATAAAGACTCTCGAGAAGGCTGGGACCCACCAGGGGTTGTAGAGCCAAGAGTGATGGTAGAAAAAAAAAAATTATCATCATCGAAACCAGCAGAAATATGGCACCCCCGATTATTAAGGTTTGTCCGCTTGTTCTGCAATAAGTGCTGTGAAAGGAAGAAAAAATCATTGAAGAAGATAACAATAATAATCTAAACGAAAATATGAAACAGAAAAAGGCACAGAAAAAAAGAAAAAGATAATGGTCGCAACTGGGACTTGGAACTCAGAAACTCTCAGGTTCAGTTGCGACTATTATCTTTTTCTATTTTTCTGTGACTTGTTATCTTCTTCTTCATTGATATATTACTTTGATGTGAATAACCTTCAAAATTTATAAAAAAAACAGTTTTTCTTATAAAAAATTAAAGAATAAGTATTTTTGAAACGCAGCAATTTTCCCTCCGAGATTGATAAATAATTGAACTTTCATAAATATTGCTCTTAAATGTTAGAAACTCAATTTCTCTGTCGTAAAAATTAACTATTGTGCCTCCTTACATATAGAACTCCTGATTATTTAATTTTGTGGAAGGCGACTGTTCTTTAGTTAAATTATTATTTACTTCTTCAAACTTTGCAAAATTACTTTGTGGCATCATTTTTCATATAATGAATAACTGATTACTTTGTATAAACTACTATTTTTAAAACAATATCAACATGTTTCATCAACAATGTTGTCTTCATCAGGATGTTACTATATTATTATTTCTTCAATAATCGTAAATTAATTTTTATTTTTAACTTAATGAAAAAAATCTCAAATTGTAATATTTAATTAAATGAAGACAATATTAGCAAAACTCAATCGAAAATCTGATAACAGAAAAATCAGATCTATGATACCCCAGATGTTTTTGTTCATTTCAATCTTTTTTCCGATTCTGTTTTCTGATTGAATTTCGCTAATATTGTCTTCATTCAATTAACTAATCGCAAATTCACTTTGTGGCGTCATTTTAACTAAATGAAAACAAATCATTTCCAACAACACTTATTAAATTATTATTATTCATCTTCAAATTGGACGCGAATCACCTCCGTGAAAACGAATTTCAAATTTGATTTAATTTAAAACTTTCAGTTTAGAAACAAAGTAAAGTTTATCCATAATTATTCAAGGATTCCTTTGGAACCATTCCAACATCACGTGTGTTTCTGGTATGGTACCAAGAACTTATATGGGAATGGGCACACGGTAGACCACGTCCATGGAAAAAACGTAGAAAGGAAATAGGGTGGCCGGTGCAATATCCTGTTTAACTGGAAACCAGAGGATAAATTGCCACAAGGAAACGAAAAAATGCAAGTAGAAATGTAGCGATCCAAAAATAAATGGTTAACTGAAATAATAGGATTTGTCTTAAGATGGAGAAAACATCACTGCGAAATTCATGGAAAAACAGTCAAAAGTAAAAAGAGAATTTTCAATAATTTTACAAACCGGTAGAAAAATGTTCGTTTCAAGCCTTTGGTAATATACAAAAGGTTGGTGCCAACATACTTACATTTTCATTACAATATTTCCAAAAATTTTTGGTAGGTAGAATTCGGAACTTTGGAAACTCTTTCGAATCGATTACGTTTTCTGTAAAGCATAATTTAAGTTTGTTTGTAGGTACCTTTTGAAATTTCAGCTCTTTTAACTGTAATTTCATTAACTTATTTACATTTTCTTAGAAAATTAATCTGAATTTATATTGAATTACTAAACCCATTTTGTTTATAAGATGTTTTCGTCTAATTCAGTGTTAATTAATTTACTTTCAAATTAATGTAACGATTTAAAAGTTTTATCATCGTGCATTTTGATTCTGGTTTCAAAAGCTCCCAAAACGACCATGAAAACTTGCAAAACTATTTATGTATGATTATGTTATTATAGTGCATGATTATGTTTAGAACGCCTAACTATTTTTAAAATGATTAGATTAGTTTTTATTTTTTAACTTTTATGAGTTAAACCTCAATTTGATTAGATAAGTTATATGTAACTCTAGATCTCTAATTTTCAAGTTACAGGATAACTAAAAATCTTAGTCTTACGTTCTAAGAAAATAAATTTCCAACACAAATGTATTATGATGTTTAATTATGTTCTTAAATTTATCTGATACCTTTTCTAAACCAAATAAAATAATTATTTGCGCTCATTCCAAACTGAAACATTGTGTGTTCACCACAAATGGCCTTGCTGCTGAAGTAACATGAGTACTTGATCATCTTGTGCTTTGCTATGGACAGAAATTTTGCATTTTTTTACTCTGCCGACTTGATGCTTTCTATAACCCTTTCAATTTTCAAGGTTTCAGAAAAGATAATATAATTCATTCATAGCATACCTTACGACAATTTTCACACGTAATCACGAAATATTAGTCAGAGAAACTCATATTTCGCGCACAGTAAGAACTGCTTACTTACAAAGGTGATGAGCTGGGTGGGGCACTGGAATCATTCTTAGACTAAGAGTATGGATATAGTTCCAAGTACTTAAGCCTGGATCACAAGGACCGAGAAGAGTGACGAGACAGTAAAATGATACTAGGCCGAGACAGTTGGATGGACGAGTAGGTGTTTAGACCTAATTTTTAATTTGGCACCGAGTCAGTCAGTCAATAGGCCACTTGCATCAAATATTTTATATTTTTTGGTTTAGGCAAATATTCTAAGACATTCCGTATTTTATTTTAATATATCTAGCGAATGTTAAATGTCATATTCAAAAATTCGCCTGAAATCAAAGCGTTGCCATATAAAAAAAAAATCCGTGTGGAATTTTACAAAATTAATTTAATGTTATTGGAGACGGAAAATTTTCATGTAGTGACGTCACAAGCCCAAATAACGGATTATTTAAAAAAAAAACATTGTAAATTTCTAAACATTTTTAGTAACATTTTCGTAATCTTAGTAAAAAAATCTATCCACACGATTTTTTCCATGTCATTATGAAATCCGTGCAAGTGGCCTATTCAGTTGCGATGCGTGGGAAAAGGTGGCGTGGTGCGACCGACAGTGGCGAGTACGCAGCAAGTGTATGTTTATACCAGCCGAGTGGACAAGCGAGTCAGTGCGGGGAAGTGCAGGGAGGTGCGGGGGTGTTCACTCAGCCTAGTAAGTAGAACAGGGTCCGAGTGACTGTCTCGCCCTTTTACTGGGCCCAGCGCTCGGCCCAGTACTCGGTGATGTGTTTACACGTACTCGGCCGAGAGTACTGTCTCGCCCATCTACTCGCTCTGTGTGATCCACGCATTAGACGTTAGAGGCATATAATGGAGAATAACAAAAAGAAATGATTTCAGGGCGTGTTTCGTGACACAAGCCTAATTACGGCCTATTTTTCTACACAAACTATGTTTCACAATGATTATGAAATTCAAATGAGATTGCGACATACAACTTCGGGCAAGTGTAAGAGTGTCTAGAATCAAAAGGTATTAAGTCAGGGGCACAATTTTTTCCATACAAATTTGTTCGTAAGGCACTTCCAGTGTTATATTCTTTATTCTATGGTCGTGGGAAGTAGTCTGTGTGACTAAAGTTTATTGATCAAGGGTTAAAATATATCGATCGTCTAGTTGATTGGTCAAACATCTTCAAATATTAAGTTTTGATTTAATGAGGAAAGCAATTTTCGAATGCTCACTATAAATCAAATATTATTTTCAAGTGTCTGTGTTTTACATATTAAATGTGCCATAAAATATCACTGGGAAGCAAGAGAGGAAGACTTAAGACTTGCATACCAGATTATGTTGCTGGATTTGCGGATAATACATGAAAGGTTTATTATTCACAGATAGGTATTAAATTTTTTAGTGCCATAAATAAGATAGTTAGTAATTAAATTGAAAAATGATGGAATAATTTAACCATTAATTACTCGCACGAAGAACATTACATAACTGCTCGCATGGGGTCACAGATTTCCCCAAATAGTATGAGTAGTTTTTAATATATATTAAAATATATAAGTAAATTAAACTATTTTATTATTAAAGTACTTCGTTTATTCTGTAATATCTATAAGTAATAACATGAATTACTAACTATACAAAAGCAAGTTAAACTAAAATAATTATCAATAATTAACAATTTGTACTTAGGTATACTGTGATCATAGTTAATACTCGTATTTTTAGGAATTCTCCGAATCACTCTTGTCACACTGTTGACAGTATATTTCAGAGTGATCATTGCATACAAATCTTGTACATTTCTTGCATTTTGTTGGTACTTTGTAAAGTAACGTAATTACTCGCACGGGGTCACAGCTCTAGAGCGCAGCAACGCGCCCTTCCACTCCCGTGACTTGTCGATACTAAAATACAAACTTAGACGCGCGTTATGAAGCTAGCGAGGGCGCGGGGGGAATCGGGCCGCGCCAAGTGCTTCATTTTTTAATCCGAAAATGCTTTGACCCCATGCGAGTAATTAAGGGTTAATCAACTTATAGATATGCAGATACCCTTTCATGTTCAGTAAAATTTGTTTTGTCGGCGTACAAATAACCCTGAATTGAAAATAGATTAAGTCAATGGCTTTCTCTGAATTTTGAGATGTTATTTAAGGGTTCGTTTTTCTGAAATCTTGAAATTCAAAGAATTCTGGCATGAATAATAACACATTTCGAAGTACTTTCGAGTACCCGTGTCAGATCCGACGTAGTCTAGTGTGGCGGGTTACTTACTTGTTTGTATATGAAAATTTAAAACAATAAACGCCCGGGTTGCCGGCATAAAACGGCTTCATTATTTCTCGGAACATAATTTTGTGGAAATATGGCTAACTAATTTACACTGAACAGATATGTAAAAACTTTTTTCGCCAGTTCATAGTACCTAATCAATCTATTTGTGCTGGAATCTCATTCTCAGGAATGTCGGCACAAAAATATAATTATACTTTCAATCGAAGCGCACAATCTGTAGCCGAATTCGCGCTTGAGGAAGGCGACTTACTACCTGCATACAGTGGATATAAAATTCGACGTTTTCTTCGAAACCTATAATGATTTTGAAAGGTTTTTTGCAAGGAATTAGAAAAAAAGTAGGTGTGAAAGTGTAATGTTGTAAATATTATATACGCACATAAAACATCAGAGTGTGCAATCCATACGCGGTAGAAGTGAAACCTTCAGAAAACGAAAGTACACAAGAGTGAATACGAATCACTTTTTTGTCAACGTGAAGGATGATTGTTTTCATATGCAATTTTTTCTATACATTTGACCATCTTGTTAGTATGTATGTGCGTTTTTTCTTAAAGTTGACAAAGTTTCTCAAAGATGACATAGGCCCTGGGTGAAATTATTGATCTCAGGGCCTCCCGTGAGGAGTTAATGTAAAAAAAATCAGAGTGTGCAATTCACAAGCGGTAAAAGTGAAACATTCAGAAAACTAAAGTAGACAACAGGGCACTTTTTTATCTACGAAGCATTTTTTTTTAATCTATGTGAAGGATGATTTTTCCATATTTTGGTCGTTAATTTAAAGTGTAGTTACCTTCTCCTATATATTTCGTCATATTATTAGTTTTTTTGTTTACTTCTTCGATGTCACTTTCTTTTGTGTCTTCTTTTGCCTATTCATTTTGGAGTGGCTTGAAGATTGGTTATTAATTTTTTTTTTTTGGATTTCGCAGGATCCGATACTTGGTCCGCTTAATATCCACAGAGATTCATCAGGCGCTTTATACGACTAAACCAAAGGAAACTTGCGTGGGACCATGGATTTATCGTACCATATTGGAACTGAGTACTCGTGAATTAAATATGTATATTTTTTTCGTTATTTGTTGCTTAGTATATTATTGCTATCTCATTCTCTCTCAGACGAAATCTTATAGATGTACGTATTTGTCTTTTTTAGTGTCGCTCGTTTCAGATTCATCGAGTTACAAATCACAACGGTGCTAAAGAAATTTTCACTTCAAAAAGAAACGTAACTTAAAAATAAAACCTGTTGACACTAGACAAGCCAATAAAGTAAATTTTTTTAAAGAAAGAATGTTGATATTTGAAAATATTTATATATTTCATTTATAGTTAGGACATATTTATCTATATTTTTTAAATGATTTAAATAGCACAACTTAATAATTAATTTATTAATCTTCCTCTGAAAGAGCTAATTTTAAATAGGATAATGTGATTGTCCAACAACGATCAACATATCCATTTTAATAAATTGATTCGAGTAGATATTACAGAAATAGTGACGCTGTCCAAACATGCCGTTGCATAATTCGTCCTCATTATTCCAAATTGACCACATATTGTTATTAAGCAAATGGTGTCCAATTAGTATTTTAAACCATTCAATTATTATTCAACTATTTTGAGTATAAAATTTTAACATAAAGCAAATATCTCCTACTCTATGGACGGCATTCAATTAATAGATGAGTTGTTATTTATCAGTTTACCCATGAAAGCTTTGAAAAATTAATTTGTCGAATTAAATTATGGTACGAAAAAATTAAAATAGATTTAAACAAAAATTTCCCAAACAATTTTTTTACACTTTTTAAAACTGAATACCATACTTTTGGGAGAAGTCTCCACTTTTACCAAACGTCAAAAGTCAGCATGGTATCTATGGTATCTCCTACTGGGGTTTGTTGTGAGGAATTAAGGAAGGTTGGGAAGCTTTTGGCTATTCAGATCTGGTCACCAAGCATGGTTAAAAATTGGACAATGTATGTGTCTGATTATGATTTTTTTATAACAGCTCCACACTGGAGGCAATGACGTAAATATTTTCCCTCAGGGCCTATTTCGTCTTTCGGGATGCTGTGTCGAGGGTCTTTTAAAGAAAAGGAAGGAGAACAAGTTCTGGGAAAGATAAGGCACGAGAAGTCGGTAGGAATCTAAGGTCAGTAGGTCCAGGAGTGACGTACGTATGAATCTATCCCTCCCACTGTGGTGCAAGGCGATGTTCCAAAAGAGTTCTGCTTGAGAAAGGTCTCCTTCAATCAGTTTCTCCCGATCTAGCCTGCCACGCAGCTGGTGGGCAGACACATCGCCGCCAAAACCCGTACAAACCTCACCCCATGAACCCGGTCACCCCTGCTAAGTCACCAAACGTAGCGAACCACTTAAGGTGAAATATGGCGGTGTTGGTTATCCAATAAATGGATCCGGGGTGGCGGAAAATATTCTGATTTTCTGTGAAAATGGGATCCCCGAGGCATATGTATGGTAAAACCATGCACGATAGTAATAAAAAATGAAGGGAAGAATGCTAGGCTGAGTAAACACAATTAAAAAGGAAAGAAACCATTTCTTAAGTATTATAATTAAATCTAACCGTTTAATAATTAATAATGGTGTTAAAAAATGGAAAAATAAAAGAAAAGTATATGCATAAAAAATATATATATCACCATTTTTTTAAAGATTGAAATAAAAAAATATTTTAAAAAAATTAGGTCCTATAAACAATAAAATTTGGGTCAACAAGAGATTCGAGAAATCTAGTAAAATTCCAGGAACTAAGGCGAAACATGCCCAGAATCCTGCCACTAAGTGGATAATATTATGTAGTCGACACATTCATGCAAGAGATTGGGAGAAGGTTTACGTTTGTTCTTTGAAAAGGAATATGAAAAGTTTAGGAATATATGCGATGACTGATGTTAATCTTGATTGTGGCTAATGATGATGTGCAAATTTAAATAAAGCAAGGAAAGCGTCCTAAGGCAGAGTTTTCTGCCTTGGGACTCTCTGCTTACCCTTTAAGAACGTGATGTTTAGATAAATAATTACTTAGAATATACGAAATTGTTATATTTTCATTCAATTTTAATACAGTATAATATGATATCTTTGCACATATTATAATATTTTCAAACACAGTTAAACTACTAAATGGACACGGGGCTTTCAGAGCTTAATTGGAAATTATACTCAACAACATTCCAGAACATAATTGTTATGATTCATTTCCATAAACCGCATCAAATTCTCACAACATCACGTTCACGTTTAATGCCTAATATTTGATGGACAATGCTTTATGTCACGAATTAACGATATTAACGTACCTATTATAACAGTTTGACAATAATAAACAAACATTTAAATTGCGCAGGAATACAAAATATTTCTAATAATTATCTCAACGATGGAGACGAAATTAATTGGATAAATTTAATTACCTATAACATTGAACTACGTATTTAAAATTACATATCATTATGGTCATTTGAACAAGTTGTTAAATTGATGACTCACACCTCCCCGCAATCGGAGGGAATCTAGGGAGCTTCCCATTATTTCCTCGATATCATCGCATAGATCACCGCGTGTGTAGACAAATTGGCCCTAACTTTAAAATCTTAAAGAAATTTTTATTTTTAATTTATTATGCACAAGCAGATCCGGCCACACTTTGCTGTGGCTAACGAAACCTTTATAACTAACGCCATCTGTTAAATCAAATCCACACCGTCCGTTTATGAGCCCGCTGCTCGCTGCCGCTTGGCCAGATATATTATGTATTTCAACCAAATTACACAAAACCTTGACAAATTATATACATAAAAAACCTTCCTCATGAATCACTCTATCTATTAGTGAAAACTACATGAAAATCCGTTGCGTAGTTTAAAAGATCTAAGCGTACATACAGCGGGAGCGACTTCATTTTATACTATGTAAAGATTTTAAAAAATGGCGAAGGACATGGAAAAAGAAGCCTGGACCAAAGTTAATGAGTTGTTCAAAAGAATCGTGGTACAAAAAAAAAACAATCGGGACGGACTGTTTCAAAAACATTGAATAATTCATCAAATATTTGAACTTCAGCGTTCTGTGCAAGTTTTATTCAAGTTCTGTTGTCATATAATTACTGGCTAGTTGATTCATAAAACTGAAATAATCACAGAATTTGAATAAAACTTACACCGAATGTGAAAATTAACTTTATGTATTTGACTAGCTGACTCGGAAACGCGTTGTTGTGGCTGACAAAACACAACGCCATCTACTGGATGGTTACCTAACCTTTTAACTTATACCACCATCTGTTAATTTGCATATAAATCAAATCCACACCGCCTGCTTTAATTATTTATTTCAACCAATTAACACAAAACCTTGACAAATTTGAAACCAAAAACTTAAAAATCCGTTCAGTAGTTTTGAAGTTTATCACGAACAGACGCGGCGGAGGAGATTATTTTAAAATATGTAGAGATGAATTGATCAGCTTTTTTTTAAACAACCCATCCTAAGACTTTTTTTTACATTAGCTCCACACAGGAGGCCCCGAAGAAAACAATTTCCCTTGGGGCCACAGCTAATGTAAAAAAAAGGGAACGTCAAAGTCTAAGTCTAATTTTGAAAAACTCTGAGCGACGCCGAGGAGTTCTGCTAGCATACCAAATGTTTAAAATAATGTGAATACCGCACCCGAGTCCCAACTGCCCGTATTCAGCAGGTATTTACGGGTATCGGTGATTTTTGATCATGTTTCGAGCCCGGAGGGGTGGGAGTAGAAGGAAATGGGGATAAGTATGGTTGAGAAGTACCTGGCTATTCAGATCTGGAAACCAAACAAGGCTAAAATCAATTCATGAAACTTTTCGATTCTAAATAGTGGTCTTAAACTTGGGCGATACTGTGAGTATAGTGGAGAGTAGGTGCCTTAAATGTACTAATTTATTATTTCATATTCAGGTACTATATTATCTTACTAATATTATAATCTTACTAATATTATAAAAGCGAAAGTTTGTATGGATGTATGTTTGTTACTCTTTCACACTAAATTTCATTAATACTGAATAGATTTTAATGAAACCTTACAATAATATGGCTTAGAGCTCTGGCATTATGAAATTTGTATAAAAAATTGCAATATGTGGCACACGAGCTGTTTGAAAAATTAATGTAACGGTATGCAGAGGGATGAGGGGGGCAGGTTAAGGGGGAGGGTGGAGGGGGGAGAAGGGAGGGGGGGAGGGCGTAGGGGGAGGGGAAAGGTGGAAGGGAGAGGAGAGGAGGGAGGGGAAAGATGGAGGGGAGGGGGGATGGGGAGGGAATGGAGAGGGGGAATGGGGTAGGGGATGGGAGGAAGGGGGGAGTGGAGTGGGGATAGGGAAGGTGGAAGAGGCGCTGTGGGAACCCCCCTAATATTACGCGAGCGAGCCGGGGGCAAAAGCTAGTATACAACGTGTCCGGAAACTCGTATACAAGCGGGAAACTGGTGAATCTACATCACGCAGAGAACCCAAAAATCTTGTTTTTTTCAATCTGAGCATTTCGATTTTAATATTATTTTTTTTCTATTTTTCCACATTTTCGGCAACTAAAGGGTTAAAAAAAATTTTGAGCCCGGTTTACCCTTCGATGCATTTTATACGACATTACACAGCTGAAATCAACCCCCTACCAAAAAAATTCCAACTTCGGACCCGATTTACTCGAAAACGAAAGCTCAAATCAAAAAAGTTATGTCACAAATCGACTCCGAATGTGATGTAGATTTACCAGTTTCCCGCTTGTACTACGAGTTTCCGGACACCGTGTATAATAACGAAATTTCTATGAAAAACAAAAAAATATTATTTTACCATAAGGGATTCGACCTCCGGATACGTCAGAGGATTTTAATGAGAAAGTCATCGGTACGTTATGATTTCATAGAACAAATATTTATATTATTTTCAAGGAATGGTATGACCGATATTTATTATATTATTTTTTTTTACTATTTTTACAATTTTTACATGTTATGCAGTGGTAAAGGCATAGCCTTAATTTTTTTTGTTTTTTTTTGTTTAGCCTTTACTCACCATGAAGAGACAAGGCTCTTGTATTTGGTTAGGAAATTCAGGCTCAATTATATAAAAATCATGTATGTAAGAAACTAATAAAATATTGTAAATAATAACAAAAAGATATGTCAGAAGAATGCACGATTTATTTTAACCGTGAAATATTTTTTCCAATGTTGTTTACGTGTCGTGTTGTCGTAAACAAAATATTTCATTATTATCCTTGTCGCTTCTTCTCGATCCGAAAAGATAAGGATCTGGAGACAAAATGTCTTTTACTTTCACGTCGAAGACCCTTCTGGGTGTGACATTACAATTTAAATAACAGTTCAGCGATTCTTCCGCTCAAGTAGATCGACATTTTATAATTATATACACTTCAATGGGGGAAATGAGCAAGGGAATATAGACAGACGGCCGGCGTAATCCAACGGTAAGGTTCTTGACTCGCACACCGAAGGCCGCGGGATCGAATCCCGGCGTGGCAAATAAAATTTAGGTAATTATCGGTTCGGACTGGCCACGCTTATTACGAATAATTTTTAGAAAAAAACTTTAGATTCGCCTTAATTACTATAAAAAGAAACTTTTTGGCTTTGGGGCGGCGGAAAATAATGCATTTTAATTTTCAATTGCATAAAACCAAAATTCACTTCGCGAACCGACACAGCGAAAATCCGCGGCCGTACCTGTCACTGTTATGTTGGTATCCTTGATAAATTAACAAGAGCTAATACGACTGTAGCCGACTTCGTGGGATACCTACATGAAATACCGCGAATCACAAACCATGTTACACAAACCTAGCGTAGCCGCTAAACTACTTGAAAACTGGGATGTTTTTCTTGCCTTGACGCGAGTAGGCGTTATAAAGGGGCACTTTCTTTTGTATCACAAACCACGTTACACAAACAAGCCCGCTAGACAAATTTCATAAATACGCGCCTTATCCCACGAAGTCCGCTACAGTCGTATTAGCTCTTGTTAATTTATCAAGGATACCAACATAACAGTGACAGGTACGGCCGCGGATTTTCGCTGTGTCGGTTCGCGAAGTGAATTTTGGTTTTATGCAATTGAAAATTAAAATGCATTTTTTTCCGCCGCCCCAAAGCCAAAAAGTTTCCTTTTATAGTAATTAAGGCGAATCTAAAGTTTTTTTCTAAAAATTATTCGTAATAAGCGTGGCCAGTCCGAACCGATATTTACCAAATTTTATTTTATTAATTTGTGTTATTTCTAAATTTATTCACTTAAAATAATATAATATACTTGCGGCACGTTCCACAGTGGAAGATACTCTCAGTATCATCCTGGTGTAAGACCACCATTCAGAATTGAAACGTTGTTTGAAATGGCATTAGCCGTGTTTGGAGACCAGATCTGAATAGCCAGGTACTTCCTCACCTTCCTCTTCTCTATCTCCTTTCCCTCCCCACTACCTTCAGCCTAACAACATACCCCAATTGGGGATGACACAGTCTCGCTGGCTTCAGACGGGAGAAGTTGGGGCTCTTATTCATAAAAAAAAAAATACAAAAGAAAAATTAAAGTACGTCGTTTAAATACGTCAATAAATTGTGTTACCATGACTTCTGTCCATTTATTCAATACATTACCTAGAAAGCATTTAGTTTGAGAAGAATATAGAATATGATCGGCCAATAAAAACATGCATTATGAAAATTAAGATAATGTTGGCAGTTCTTAGCCGAAGTGTGCTAAATATGACCGAAGGGGATAGGGTCTTATTAGCTCAGTGGTAGAGCAGCGCAAGGCTGACGTCCTGGGATAAATTCTTAGATGCCACCGATTTTTCTATTTCTAATTTTGGATTGAGAGTCGTTTCTATTGTCTTCAGTGATTAAATATTACTGTTTCATAACGCCGATGGATTTCTTTCGTTTTGTGCTCCGATTGTCATTCGAGATCGGCAGGAACCCAGACTTGGGAATTCCGCACAATAAGGGTGCCTAACTACACGGTCAACAAGTGACAAGCGCTTTATCGTCAACAAGTCAGTCCGTTGCTAACCCCCGACCGTATCGTGACATTTTCGCACCACGCCGAAGTGTTATCCATCATATCGTTGCATAAAGTGTAAACCTTATCGTTTTCATCGTATAATTTGTGTGAACTTGACGTGACTCAGATTTCTATCGTTTATTTATCAAATAGAACAATATCGAGCGCTCATGGACATCTATGACTGTCACCAAGCTAGAAGAACAATCGTGAGTACCACTTAATTGTGATATACCTTTCTTGTTTGGTGGTTGGGCATAACTCAGCGAAATCCATAAGCGTCTTAGCAAGGGTATCCGCAAGGTTACCCTCATCCCCATGCCCCGTGCATGATCAATTACATTTTGAGGTTTTCTTCATTAGATTAAAATAAAAATAAAATCTTATTTTTTACTCTTTCGGACATCTTTCGTATTTCAAAAGTTTTGACTATGGCATCACCTAGTAAACATATTATAAGAAGGGAGGAATGGAAAATTTGATCGAAATTATGAGATGGAAATGGTTTACAATATATGTAATTCTGGAACGATACGAAACTTTTTCTACTTACAACACTTGAAAATGATTTTTTTTGCAGTCTGTCAATCTATTATTGAGTATGGTATCATAGCATGGGGAGGCGGTACTGCATCAGCACTAGACCCAATTATAAAGGCACAGAAAACTATTGTAAAATTAATTCTTAGACTACCTCTAATTACAGACTCGAACTTAATCTTTAACATTATGAATGTGTTTGACGTTCGGCGGATATGTGCAAACATAATCCTCACGCATCTGTACACAAATATACATAAATACTATGAAAAAAGATTAAATACTCGCTGTATTCGAAACAATAATAAAGAATTACTACAAATTCCCATAACTCATACTACTTTTGGTAAACGAAGCTTCAGATGATACCTTGCAACAAGACTTTACAACATTCTTGAAATTAGTATAAAAACATGTGATTTACAAAAAAAAATTAAAAAAAAACATGAACATTTGGATATAAAATAATGATTGAGCATTTACCGGTGCACTCACCCGAATTCGAAATTAGTAATGAACCAATGCTATTATTATTGTACCAATGTTATTGTTATTATTAATGCAACCAATCTATTGTGTGATTATATTCTAATATTGTTATCTAAATTACTGCCTCAACACAGGCTAGCCTAGTGAGGCAGGTTACGAGAAACCTAAATTTATAATTATAAATCTATATTCTTTAAGTACCTACTGTTTATATGTATACTGTTTTCTGTTATTAACTTTTGTACTTTTGCAACTTTTAAACTATTGTATGATGTACTTTTTTTGTAGTTATAAATCTTTGAATTTTTGTTCAATAAAGATATTTAATTATTATTATTAATATAAATTTTATCCCCGTTTCGTGATACGGCGCCCAAGTAAATGTAAATTCGCTCACGTAAATTTGATACAGATTTCCTCTGACATGTGCATTATTATTGTTCACCTGCGAACTTATGGAACTAAAGAACTTTTAGAGTAAGAATCCATCCCCTGAGTATTTAATAAATAATGTCTTTCATTGTTTAGCACAAAACAACCCTAACCTGTGTAACATGTAACATAACTTTCATTTCTGTAGCAATGACTCAATCTCAATAACTCAATGCTTTATTTAGTATTACTTGAAATACTTACAGAGCTAGTAAGAATAACCGCAACATTTGGCGTATATTCATAAATTCGGCAACACAGGACATAAAACGATAAAAAAGTAAATTGCTGTGCAGATTTTTTAACAGATTGATTGATTGATATCTTGATTTTTTTTGTGAAGATACTGAAGGCATTACAGTTTGTATCTAAATCAAATGCCAAGTATTTCCAATATTTTGGGCAGATTATCAAATTCCTCTATAGTCTTCTTATAAAATAATGTGAGCTTGGGTGCATTTAAAAGCTAACCAGGGTTAAGGCGTAAATAACTTTACAAACTATTCCGATCGTTAATATTTAGTTATTTACGTCACAGAAACAATATGTTTTATGTCCATCAATCGCCATACATTAGTACTAATGTTGAAATAGATTAGCGATTAGATTAGAAATTACATACTTACATTAAACGGACACGTATATAGAATCGCTCGGCAGGTCTACATTTTAGGTTTTGTTCTTCAAAGACTTTATGAAATATATCTACGCAGAACTTTATAATTACCAAATCTTAGCTTTCATATTGTTAAAACAGTTTCACAAGACAGTTTTCAGAAATTTTTTTTCAGACGTAATATTTAGGAAATTCCAAATGGAGTGCAAAGGATAAAAGGATTCGCAAGTATGAAGAAATAACTCGTATTTATGTCCTGGAATACAAGTTTTTCATACTTTGTGTCTATACGCTAACTTCCTCAGTAACCATCAGTGAAGTTGGTATAAGATGGCATAGTAGCTCCCCTAAAAGTTAACGGTGAGAACCATAATGCGGTTACAACTTCTTGTGGGATTTCACTCTAGGCTCTGGAAATATTTTACTTAATCCAAAAGCTGCCAGATATGTTTTATTCAGAAATGTTTTTATGTATGAACAGCTAAAGTACGAGGGTCAGTCAATAAGTAATGCCTTCTATTTTTTTCTAGTTAAATAAAGCTAGTTAAGTGAAAAATTTGGTGCTATTCCTCAAACCTTTTTCTACAATCTGCTGTAGTAGTAACTTATTGCGTCAACAGGTGAAAGCACTGCAGTCGTTTGCAAAATGGCCGACATCGATGTTCGTAAAAGATAGCGTTCTGTGATTGATTCTTGACTGTACAAGGTGAAACACAAAAATTCACATTCATGAAAGACTGAAAAATATGTAACATGATGCAATAATGGACGTCAGCACTGCTGGACGATGGGTTTGTTACTGTAACGAAGATGACGGCCAAACACGGCTGGCTGAGGAAAAGCGGAGCGGCGCAGGCTGTTGATTGCGGCGACTGCACTTATTCATAATGACTCCAGATAACTACAGATGTCATATTCTATCCATTAGTAAAGTCAGTGTGATGACGATTATTCGACAACTGATTTTTCAACAAAAGTTTTGCAAGGTGGGTACCAAGAAATTTAACCGGCCAGAATAAAACAACAAGAAAAACAAAGGCCTCATAACACTTGCAGCTCTTAGTTTCTGGAAAAAATTGTGACCGGAGACGAAAAATGGGTTCATTTTTTTAACCTGAATCAAAGAGGCAGTCAATGGAATGGCATCACACAAACTCACGACCGTGCTTTTTACAACACTGTGATACATGCCCTTGTTAAAAGATGGACTAAAGCTGTGGAAATGGACGGAGTTTTCAACCCATGTAAATGCATTTTTTATTTCTTGACAATTAAAGAAGAAAAAATAGGTGGCATTACTTATTGACTGGCCCTAGTAGATATATTCCAAACAGTCTGTTACGTCTAAGAGAAAACTTCGTACAGTGTGCATGAAAACGAAAATTTTCGGTGACGGATAAACTTAAAAATGGGTTGGTGATCGCACGGTTGTAATAGTTGTTAGAGAATTTTCACCTAACCCCAGTCATTCCAGATACGTGGTCCCTAAAGCAAGAACCACATTCATTCAACGACAACTCTGGCTTATCGCTCCTAAATTATACAGGGTGTCCGGGGGTAAAGTGCATTAACTTCGGGAGGTGATTCTACATGATGGTAGGAGTAAAAAAGATTAACAACTTTTTCCGAAATTCCAGCATTTTTTTCCCATACAAAAAGACGTACCTACTAAAAATCCTTAGTGTGAGGTATGATGTTACTTGCTGAGAGCCTGCCGGGTGCCCGACTCGATTGTGATCGGTCCGTGTCGTAACAGCGGAAAATAATAAATCTGGCCGCACACGCCGGACTAATTTTTTCTTTTTACCTCAAAACTACCCCTAAAAGTTGGAATTTCGAAAAAAGTTTTTACTTGTACTATCATGTGGAATCACCTCCCGAAGTTAATGCACTTTACCCCCGGACACCCTGTATATTAAACATTTTTACTCTCCGAGTTCATCACGGGCACCAGTTTGTTTAGGATTACATGAGTTTTTTGTACTTTTAAAGTTTTATAACTTTACACACCACACCACATATAAGTTTAGTCAGTTTCAATTTCGGAGGCTGGTATATGTAAATACCGCCGCCCCTCGAACTGTATATTGGATAAACAAAATATCTGCCATAGGTCACCCCAAGTGGTTTGCTTTGTTTGGTGACTATGTTTTTTTGGGTCTTGGCGGCAGTTGTGTCTGCCCACTGCATGGCGGGCCGGATCGGAAGAGACTGGTTGAGAACGACCTTTTTACTCCTCCAGAAAGACTCTCGCGGAATATTGCCTTGCACCGCAGTGCGATGGATTGATTCAAACATCCGTCACTCCTGGAAATACTAACCCCCAGATTCCTGCCCACCCTTGTGCATTTTTTCTTTCGAGAACTTCATATCCTTCCTTGCCTTAAAAGACCCTCCACACAATATTCTCAAAGATGACATAGGCCCTGAGGGGAATCATTTTCCTAAAGGCCTCCTGTGTGGGGTTAATGTAAAAAAGTCGAAGAATGAAAGTTCTCCAATAACAAGAAAAATTGCGGTTCTGGACTGTAATTAATAATTATTCCAAAATACACTTTTTCAAAGACAAACACCCCCAGTTACGAGTAACTTCACAATATTAGAATTCTCTATACTTCCATTAATATAAAAGGAAATGGTTTCTTGTTCAACGGTGGAAAAATAAGCAAGCAGGGCATCGAATCGAACGGAAGCTTAATTATTCTTTTGTGTTATTGTTTAAATTGGGCATGCAATATAAATATATGATGTAACAATATATAGATAGGTTAACGTTAATTAAATGATACGGTCAGTTAATCGAAATGAATTTGTTATTCTTTTAATCAAAACTGCGAAAGCCTTTACGCAATCGCCATTTCCTGACCGATTTGGTACGCCTGACAAATCCGATTAAAAACAGCACAAATTGAATATTTCCCAAGCATTCATATATCATGTCCAAATAGAGTATCAATCAAGTTTGATTTTAATGAATTGCCGAATGCCAAACAACATGAAAAACTGAATAAAGGAATTTCTAGAGATAGGCCTATTGCCTTCTACACATACACTGGGGTAACATAAATTTATCAAATCTATCATGAGGGCCTCGTGGTTTAGAGGGGTGAGACTGACGACTAAGAATCCGGAGATTTTAGGGCTCAAATTCCGACGTGCCCAAGTTAATTTTAAATTGCATTGTGTCGTTTCACAAAAAAATCATAAAAAATAATATGAATTATATTTGCAGCACGTTCCAGAGTGAAAGAAAATTCGCAGTATCGCCATGGTGAAAGACCATTATTCAGAATTGAAACGTTGCTTGAAATGGCTTTAGTTGTGTTTGGTAACCAGATCTGAAAACGAGGTATCTCTCAACCCATCTCGTACCCCAATTTTTGATTGCATTATCTCACTGGCTCCGGACGGTTGGGAGCAGTTGGGACTCTAATTCAAATTTAACTTTTTTTTTCAACATTCAAAATCAATCAATTTTTTAACAAATTTTAGATTTGATAATAATGTTTGAAAATCTTCCCATCCATGTTTTGACCTACTTTACCAAGTATTTTTAAACCCTATTGTGGACGTGCTTTAACCGCAATAAATTTGAACCCTATTTTAAAACATGCATATTAAAACCAATATTTTCTGTCGTTGCGCGTGTTCTTACATGGAAAGAACTCAAGTTCACTGTGATGCGCGATGAGAATTAAATTTATTAGCCTTTTAAATGGTAATATCATGTAATATATTAAAAAAACAAACATTTTAGAAATTGATGAAAGTTAGATGAGAATTTTTTACCAACAATAAAATATATATACATTTATTATTCTATATTATGTTTGAGGGATAAAAATGATCAAGGAGTAAGATAAATAAAAGAATTGTTTTATGACTTCAGTAGATCTTTTTGTCGGAAAAAATCCCGGAGAGAATAAATTATTATTGTGTTTTATAAAAGAACATACATTAAGGTTCCCATGTAACAATACAATATTTCAATGTGAATACGTCAGGAATTACGAAAATGTACAATATAACTCCAGGCCATGTTTTGTAATACAGTGGATTGCTTTATTACGACATTCATATAAAATATGATGCTCTTTATTGCGAAATAAAATACAAGAATCATTTAAATCTATTCGTTTATTTCTTAGCGGGAGAATAATTCTTCAATTTAAGAACAGAATTTCCTGAAGGCGTTGAAAGCTTTTTAATTTAAAAGCTCCTATCAAAGTAGGAAGGTTCTTAGAATTCTTTGCACGTAGATATCGCGTGGGTTTCACGTGTGAAGTGTGAACCACGAACACGTGCCGTTAGTGTTCCTAGGTTATAATACGCGAATAGCTTGAAATATGTTTAACACGTGTGTCTATATCATGTCGGTTATCAATATCATTTGACGGCCTCCGTGGTCGAGGGATAAGGCTCTCGTTTAGCAATCCGGAGGTCGCGGGTTCAAATCCCATTTGCGCAAGTAAAATTTTAGTTCATTGATTTGTGTTTTTACACAATTTAATAACTTAAAATAATATAAGGATTATTTGTGGCACTTCCAGAGTGGAAGATGAATTGAGACGTTGCATGAAATGATGCAATTATTGTCTAATATAAAATAAACAAATAAAAATGATTAAAAAAAATCATTCTGACGGGCGTAAATTTTAATTACAAATGACAGATATTCGTTGGAATACATATTTATCTTATGGGTAGGGCAGAAAGGACTCTATAGTTTCAAAAAAATCACTGAAGGCCTCCCGGACCGAGCAAATATGAGGGACGCGTACCGTTAGGTAGGAGGAACAGTACCGTTTATGGTAGTGACCATGTTGTGCGTGGTCAGGTAAGTACCGGGGCTTTGTTGTGGAGACGTTCTTTATAAACGGGGAAAGCGTTGTGGCTACGCATGGGGATCCGGCTCCAGTTAAATCGAAATGACAGTGTTCCTGATCCTAAATCCATTCGGAAATGGAAAAGTAATGTAAGGTTGACAGGAACTGCAGATCCTAAAATACCAGTTAGGCGACTTAAAAGTGTGCGAACACCTGATAACATCGCAGCAGTAAGAGCGTCAATTTCATATATATTACATATTACGTAAGTACATATTACACGTCAGCTGATTTGACAGCTCCGCATTTAACAGAAATTTAGTGACTTTAAACAACATAGCAACATAACTCAAGTTGAACAGTGATAAAAAGTGATACGCTAGTCAAACTGGCAGTGTTTGCGACAGTGGCAGTTTAATCTCCAGTCATTAATCGTGATTTTAAATATCAAATTTTAATTTCAAAAAGATTATTGACAGACGAAAACCATAGACAAAATATATTTATTTCGTCATAGACTTGTATTTTCTGTGGCTATTAAATTAAATTAAAAAAGGGCTAACTTCACATAAAGAGGTTCAACTCTCTAAATGACCCGGTCTACTCAAGTGATGGATTTATTAACAGAAATGAAGCAGGAATTTCAAGAACTTCGTAAGGACATCACTGACTTTAAGGTCACGATCGATTACTGTGCTAACAAAATTGATGATTTCTCTAAACAAATAAAAGAAATGGATAAAAAAATTAAAAAAATTGAGAAAAACGAAAACGATATTTCAGTCATCAAGAGTGAACTAAAAGATATACAACGAAAATTGAATGATATAGAACACACAAACAAATCGTGCAACATCGAAATCCGAGGAGTTCCTGAAAAAAACAACGAAAACCTTTTGAAAATCATTAATGAAATAGGTTCAACCGTCAAACTCGACCTCGCAGATTTAGAAATAAATAATTTCTACAGAATCCGACGGGACCTGAAAACTTCGGATGATGTGCCTCCCCCTGAACGAGTGCGTCCGATAATAGTGAAATTTAGCAAACAACTAAAAAGAGACAACTTCCTTGCGGCAGTAAAAACATTTAACATGAAACAAAAACTTAAAGAGGATAAAATAAACACAACCCACTTGAAGAAGTTCACCGCACAAAAAAAGAGCCCATTTTCATAAGTGAGCACCTCACTACACACGAGAAAAATATTCTGAGGCTTACAAAAAAATTCGCAAAAGAACAAAACTACGCTTTTGCATGGTCACGAAATGGACGATGCTACCTTAGGAAGACACCTACGTCCAAGATTATGGTGATCTCCCACGAAGATCAATTATCGCCAGAATCACTGATTAAACAGTCCGATGTACTCGCACATCCAAACCAACACATTGCTGGAAAAAAAAAACTAATTCGGAATTTTCCAATACGATAGGATTTATAATGAATATACATCTTACAATGATTAATTGCATATATATGAATATCAGGGGAATGAGGACTAAAGTTGATGAGATACACAAAAACATCCTTATCAACGAATACGACTTAGTAAGCCTAACAGAGACATGGTTGAAGGAATCTATCTGCGACCAGGAATTAGTAGACAACCGGTATGAGGTATTTCGGAGAGATAGACTACACAACACAAAAAAAGATGGAGGAGGAGTCATGATTGCTGTATCAAGAAAACTGGAGGTGAAGAGAATGGCGCATTGGGAATGTCAAGCAGAAGACTTATGGATCCAACTCAATATAAATATTAACAATAGGAGTGTCAAGCTAAATGTTTGCACAGTATATCTACCGCCAAATGAAGAAGAATCTGTTGTAAGCTCATTTTTAAGCAATCTTCGGAATGTGTACTTAGCAACACCAAACCAACACATTTTAATATTTGGAGATTTCAATAAGTCTAACATTCATTGGATTCCCGATGAAACACACAATTTATTACCTTTCGCCACAAACACAAATACAATCACCTCTGACATCATCGATACCCTATCATTCTGCAATCTTAAACAATTTAACGGAATTGTTAACCAACAATCCAAAATCCTGGATCTCATTTTATCAGACAAAGAAGACATATCAGTAACTCGCTCTTTATTTCCACTGAGCAAAGAAGATCCATACCACCCTGCTCTAGAAATAAATTTTCTTTTTGATTTTCTACCTAATCTAGAAAACCGTAACGCCCCGAGACCAAACTTTTATAAAGCTGACTATGACTCAATTAACACAATTCTTCGTGAGACTGATTGGGAATTCATTAATCAGGGTAATATAGATCAATCTGTCGATCAGTTTTATAGTATACTCTACCAGATTATCTCTTCTCATGTTCCTATTAAAACAAACAATAAACACTTCCCTAAGTGGTACTCGCAAGATCTCATTCGTTTGATAAAAGAAAAAAACAAATTTCATAAAAAATATAAAAAATATGGTAATGAACTAGATCATTTATCTTTCAATCTGATTAAAACCAGAACGAAGAATCTTATAAGAATTTGTTATCATAAACATTTAGATTTAATTAAACAAAACTTAAAATCTAACCCGAAAGATTTCTGGAAATTTGCAAAAAGCAAATATAAAAACACAACCTACATACCTAAAGAAATGCACCTAAATGATATAAAAACTAAACAAGGTCAAGATATCTGCCGACTTTTTTCTAAGCACTTTCAATCTATTTATAAACCACAAAATGCAAACTTTTCACCACAAATAACTGATGATTTCTGCAAAGCCTCGGTATGATCAATATTTCGCCCTCAACTATATTAATTAAATGTAAGAATTTAAGAACCAATAAGGGATCAGGTCCTGATGGTATTCCACCTATTTTTTTCAAAACATGCAGAGATGTTCTTGCCAGACCACTTAGTGTACTTTTCAACAAATCACTACAAGAAGGTGTTTTTCCAGTCAAATGGAAAACGGCTTTTTTAACTCCCATCTTTAAGAAAGGTTGTAAGAGCGATATACAAAATTATAGACCCATCTCTAAACTTGACTGCATAGGAAAATTGTTTGAATCAATAATATATGACTATCTATTAGCCCATGTAAGTAAATATATCATCATTGAGCAACACGGGTTTTTCCCTCGGCGTTCCACAACAACGAATCTTCTTGAATACTCCCAATTCATCCGCGATAACATCGAAAAGCATTTACAAGTAGATGCCATCTACACGGATTTTTGCAAAGCATTCGACCAGTTAAATCAATCATTACTCATCAAGAAACTGAAAAAGTTTGGCGTAAATGGAAATACTCTGAAATGATTCGAAAGTTACATTACTAATAGAAAACTACAAGTAGTTGTAGGAGGGTACTCCGCGGATCTTTTTACGGCAACGTCGGGAATTCCGCAGGGTTCACATCTTGGACCGTTACTGTTTTTAATATTTATCAACGACATAGTTTTCGGAATAAAAAAATCAAAATATCTCCTGTTTGCCGATGACCTTAAGTTGTACAAAAAAATAACATCATTAGAAGATTGCGCCGATTTGCAAAAAGACTTATCATCACTTCATGAATGGTGCACACTAAATGATTTATATTTTAACGAAAACAAATGTGCTGTAATTTCCTTCACAAAAAACATCAATAAATTTTCAAACACATATCACATTAACAATGTCGCATTACGTAACACAACTTCAATTAAAGACTTGGGCGTGACATTTGACTCTTCACTTAGCTTCAATAAACATGTAGATGCAATTTCAAAATGTGCATCACAAGTATTAGGATAAACGCTAAGAATCACAAACTGTTTTAAAAGTGCAGAATTAACATTAACATTATATAAATCAATTGTGCGAAGTATCCTCGAATATGCATCCACAATTTGGTCTCCCAATTATGAAATTCATAATTATAGGATCGAATCCACACAAAGAAAATTAACCCGTGTAATTGCTTATCGTGAAGGTATATCTGATCAATTCGGAATGTACAATGACCGAAATTCACACTATAAACTACACTCTCTAACAGCCAGACGTAAACTTTCTGATTTATTACTTTTACACAAAATTATACACTCATCAGTTGATACACCAAACATTTTGTCCGAAATTAACATTAACACATCATCAAGAAAGTCAACAAGGAGGATGAAAGACATTTTCTATATTAAAGCCTACCTCACAAATACAGGGTATTTCTCCCCTTTACCACGAACACTGAGAAGTTATAACGCTATACATTGCTCTAATAAAGAAATAGACATTTTTAATGACCAATTTAAACATTTCAAAAAAAAAGTTTTACCTTTTATCATATCAAGCTGATACTGTGATGAAGCCCTTTATTTATAGAGAGGCAATATTGTACCTACCAAATCAGCGTCTCACCAGTATAGGTAACAATCAGAAATTGTTTATGAACATTTACCTATCATGTACTTACCTTTTACCCATTCCTACTTGTCATTCACCTCAGCTTAATTACTTTTGTTACTATCTTTTGTTATTATTATCATTTCATTTATTTGTTATTATACAATCACTATGTTAATATTATCATTTTCGATACTATGTATTTTCGTTATCACTATGTTTAAACATTCATGTATATAATTTTTTGGGCACCATGCCTGTTTTATATACTTAAATAAAATAAAATAAAATAAATAAATAAAATAAATTTCAATTGAAGAGGGGCCAACCCGATCAGCGCGGAAACATGCTGCTGCGCTTGCAATATCGTCCAGAACTGTAAGGTGAATCTTACATTCAGACCTTTTCCTGTACCCCTACAAGATGATGCGTGCACAGGAATTGAGCCCACAAGATTTTGTGAAACGTAGACGCTTGCATTGCAATCGTAACTGCTGTACCCCTCGGCGCTATTTTGTGCACTAGCGACAAAGCGCATTTTCATCTTTGTGGCACAGTAACCAAACAAAAAAAAATTGTCTCGTAAACTGCATTAAAGATCTCTTCACATCCCAAAAGTAACAGTGTGGTACGCTGTGTCCTCAAGTATTATTGGGCCTTATTTTTTGAATCCGCAGGATTCGACCATTACCTTGACTTTCTCTTGCAATTGTGAGATGTTAGCGAACCTTGGGCGTCCCAAAATAGAAGATTATGGCGAGGAACACGACACATAAGCCTTCTGGCTTCAACGAGATGAAGCCATGACCCATGCTGTCCATCGTTCACGCGAAATTTTGCAAGAGTTCTTTTCAGGTAGCCCGACCTCTTTGCGGGAGGATATTCCATGGCCCCCTCGCTACCTCAATTTGACAGCGCCCTGTCCAGCGATTGACTTTTTGTCTGTGGGGATACGTCAAAGCTGAGGTAAACAAACTTCGACCTCAAACCCTTGAGCTCTGAAGGAGGCGATTGAGGACGTCATCGCTTGAATTCCGAAAAATATGCTGGGAAGAGTGGTCAAAAACTTCTTTGAAAGGCTCAATATGTGTATTGCTCGACAAGGCCGCCACGCAAAACTATATCATTTTCAAATAATCATGAAAATAAACGAAACGAAAATAAATTTCAAATTTGGGAGGCGGGAATGGGTACCACCGCCCCGGGAACCTTTATTGGATAACCAACACCTCTGCCATCGGTCACCCCAAGTGGTTCGCTACATTTGGTGATTTAGCAGGGGTGCCCGGGTTCATGGGGTGAGGTCTTGGAGGCGGATGACCAAGACACATTGAACCCCAGATTCCTACCCACCCCTTAAACCTTTTTCCTTCCCAGATCTCTCCTCTCTTTCCTTTCCTAAAAAAACCCTCCACACAAAGATGACATAGGCCCTGAGAGAAATTATTTTCCTCAGAGCCTCCTTTGTGGAGCTCATGTAAAAAAAACGGCATCATGTGTACTTTTGAGAAATACACACCTTTTTTATTTATTTTGAAGCGTTGAACCCCAAAAATTTCTAAGATTGCCTTTATAATTATGCAAAATTGACTTCTTTTTACTAACTAACTTACTAACAATCACGCCGTTTCCACAGGGGTAGGCAGAAAGGACGGACCGCCTAAAAACTCGTTCTTGGCACACACACTCCTTGCCTCATTCACATTCATACATCGTCTCATACATGCTCTTCTGTTATTCTTACTCTTGACATGTCCCGACCCAAATATTCATTTGTTTGTGCCATGTCTTCCTCAACATAAGACATAACGTACGGTTTTCAATAAGCTCTAATAAAAGCTTTCGATACTCTTAGCCAAGCTCATATAATGTTAAGCGAAATGTAACTAATTATCCTGAATGAACCTAAAAAACACTACAGCTTCAATCCAACCGATTAATGAGTGGCAATCTGTAGCCTGTTTATCACCACCAATCTCACCACACGAGTCACGTTCGCAAGAACACTTCCACATACGTAAGAACACTTCCGAAACGCGTTCTTCTGCAGTATTTCATCCGTATAACTTCCTGAACGACATTGATGCCTAATAATTCATCATTACCGTATCTCAGAACGTGTGCGTAATAATAAAACCACTCTAGTCCGTGGGAGCTTTAAGTTCTATTACGTGAAGGATTAATACATTAAATATAAATTACACAATCAGGAACAAGATTTAAAGCCTGAAACGGAGGATTTAGTAAATTTATTTGCTTGCTTGCCTTGCTTAGACCTTACAAGAATGGAAATGTAAATGGCTGGGCGTAGCGTAGGCGTTGTATCTTATTTTCTAATAAAGCTAATGGGAAATACAACAAGTCTAGAAGGATTATTACCTTCGTTTAAATTTAAACGTCCCTTTTAACGCGCCGTGTGCTGTCTTGTAAAGCGTTACTAGTAGATAAATGTGGTGCAGTTGCAATGACCCAGAACACATTGAACGACCAATTGGTCTGTCGGGAAAGGGATAAAGACATAACGATTGTGAAATCGAAAATAAGTAGGTTTGTACAAAAGAGTCTGTGAAAAAAGTAAAATAGAGAAAATCGCAATATTTCATACGATAGAGAAAAAATTCTTTCAAGTTGGTAGCGAGGGTAATAAGATAATTTTCTATGAAAAAAGGCGATGGTATATAAATAGAAAAAGTAATAATATTTATATTACGAATGTGTTAACCCGTCTGCTTGGTTCAATATGTATATTCGCACCTCACAATCTGGAAGCCTTAGTTTCGCGAAAAAATCAGAAACCTTCACTTTGGATCGAAATTGTAAAATATCTATGCAGGATAGCTTTCATATTTCAAAGACAATAAGAAGCATTATTTCATTCTATTTCTGGTTAAAAGAAAAAAAAAGAGATATATAGCTTTTAAAATGTAAGGTCGCTCGGGACGTTTTTGGTCTTATGAAAGTATAACGCGATTACGTGTTTTGGGATGTATTTATTCCTAAACAAGCAGACGGGTAACTACTAATTGTGGATCAGGGTTCCTTCGTTCTTCAGTGAGTTATCATAGTTGGTCATAACACCTCTCATTATTTTTCATGTGAATATCACACAAGAGTCCCACCTGCTCCACTCTGGAGCCGGTGAGACTATAGCATGCCAAAATGTGCATGGATTAAGAACGGGTTATTTAACAGAATTTGAACAATTCATCAAATTTTATAGTTGAGGAAGTTTGTCTACGTCTTGGAGGCGGATGACCAGGACACACTGAACCCCAGATTCAGACGAGGAAGGTGAGGGTGGGCATTTCTCCGGGGCAACGCTGACTTCCATTCTTATAATGTATTTAATTAATTAGATAACAACGTTCGTTTAAAAAATTCTCGTACACAATATTTTTTATTCAATATGGGTTAAATTCTCTTCCTGTTTTCTGATGAATGATAAGATTGTGAAACGAATGACGGTTCCGTTAACCGATGAGAAATCGTTGAGGTTACGTACAACGTCCAATAAACCCACATACACCCCCGTAACAGCTTTTATCGGGTTATGTCCTGACGTTCTATGATTAATAAATGAATCTATTATTATTGTAATACTACTGTTAGTACTTTGTGTAGTGTGTAGGATAACCTGGTTTTACTACAATGTGTTTGAGTACCTTGTACTAAATGTATTGGTGGTAAGGTGACCGTTTAACCAGTCAGCGGCTGAAAATCCACATTTCGTCGAAAGTTGTTCTTACGATCGTACAGGGCGGTTACAATGAGAAAGATTAATTATTCTCTTTTTAAAAATATAACTCAATTTCGATTTTATTTCATTCCAAATTTGCTTTAATTTATACCTACATCCAAAAATGCTGAAAGGCGTGATGATGAAAAACTATTAAAATAATGTACTTTTTGTAATTATTTTTTGATCATAAGTATTTTTTATTTTTCAATAATGTCTAAGTTAAATAAGAATGTTAAAAAAATCTGAAATATATTAGTTTGTAAGTGCGCAAATAAATACACAAACGGACCAATTTTCGTCAAGAAACACATGTACGTATATATTTTTTAATGGTTTTATTGAAACTAAAATTAAAATTCTAAAACCTGCAATACCAGATAATGTATTGATTTGTTTTACTGTATGATTATGCGATTTGAAATGGGTGTGGTTTAATACAAAATCTTTTTTGAAAATTTAACAAATCAGCAACGACCTATGGTATAACCTTATTATATGGCCTCTGTGTTTCCTCCCTCCTACAACATGGGTCTCTTCAAGACCCGTGTTCACTCCTTCCTTTCCTCAAAAAGACCCTCCACACAGCATCTTCAAAGATGACATAGGCCCTGAGGGAAGTTATTTTCCTCAGGGCCTCCTGTGTGGAGTTAATGTAAAAAAAAAAAAAAAATACTAAAAATAAACTTTTTTTCACAAAATTTAAAACATGCGAATGCTAGATAAAAGAACAATCTTTCGAAATCCATTTATATTTTTTTGTGTAAAGAGTCAATATGTCTAAAATCTGATATAAAAATGACATGTTTCTGGTTTTCTCTGGTAATACCCTCTTATCTGCTAAAACTGTATAAATCACAAGTGCGCCCTACGGTTGAATTTGGCATCCACATCTGGCCTGGAGCCCTAAAATACCTGAAAAATTCCTTCAACTCTGTGCAGAAACGGGCGGTCCATTTGATAGATTCTCCCATCTTAACAGACGGATTGCAATCTTTAGAGCACAGGCATCTGGTGGGAATACTATCCTTGTTCTACCGGTATTTCAATGGAAAATGCTCCGAGGAACTAGCTTCATTGATCCCTTCAGCACCGGTGTACAGTCGGGAAACTTCGACTGTTCTTGTGTTCAACAGCTTGGCCGTGGAATGATTTGCCGGATTCTGTGTTTCCTTCTTCCTACAACATGGGTCTCTTCAAGACTATTCTTCATTCCTTCCTCTCCTCATAAAGACCCTCCACATAGCATCTGAGATGAAATAGGCCCTGAGGGAATTTATTTTTCCTCGGGGCGTCCTGTGTGGAGTTTAAACAAAAAGAGGTAAAACTGTGACTGACGTCAACCTTTTCGATTAATTCCCTTATTTATTAGCCAACATTCGAAGGTTGTCTAAGAAATAAATTTAAATAATCAGGAAAAAATTGCGTTACATTTTAGGGACATTTATTTATTTACCTATTTGAACCTAAAAATATAGATACATTAACAGAAAACTTTACATAAGCAATAATTTATTTCAGTATATCATGTATTTTTCGACAGTCTCTGTTACGATCGATGCACTTGGTGAGCCATGGCACTAGATCCTTGATTACCTTATCGTGGAACCCTGCCGCAAAACATGTTATCACCTATCCCTCCACATCCTAGTCGGCCTCAAAAGGTTTTCCGGCCAAATGTTGCTTTAGGTGAAATAAAAAATACAAATCGTGTCATTTTTTGCCTATTTTATTTCAAGGTTAGGCAATGAACTCATGTTTCAACCCAAAAAAGCCTCACCTTGGTTGTAAAACCGGTTCCGAGAGACCCGAGCGCTTTCCACACGATTTTGCTCTTCAGCAATTTGCATACGCCATTGTTCCCTCAAAATCGTTTGTGTGGCAGCCTTACTGGCAGTCTGGGATCAAAATTGTGGGATTACGAACTTCAACAGGGCGGACTCCCTCTTACATAGTTGAGAAACATATAATTGAGCACACAGGCGGCGGGATTCGACAGCGGAGCGTCCATCTCAAACGGACGCAAAGAACGCACTGAAGCAGCTAACAAGCTGAATCACCTATCGTTTTTTAGAGGACAGTCTGAGCTACCGCCATATTTTGAGAATTAATGACCGCGTCGCCGAAAATGAGGAAAGATCAACCCTTGTAATTTTAATGTTTTTTTACTTTTTTATTTTTTCATAGGTATCTTTTACCAGCTAGTGTGGTAAACCATTTTGTTTTATATTGGCTATATTCGCTTTAACCATTCTAATTCTAATTGTAATATTCTAACCATTGTGATTTCTAATTCCAGAATACGTCAAAAGATGGCGCCAATTGCGTCGGCAACTAGCATAGGGACATGCCCCAGGCTACCATAAGTACCACGATTTAGTGAACTCGCAGTCTCCCTCCGCGGCTATGGCGCTATTGCATAAATATACAAACCACCCACCGCTAATGCTTGTCTCGGTTATTTTGTACCGGTGATTAGCGATCACTTAATGACAGTGGATTCGAGGAACAGGTATTTTGGAAGCGGTTCTACGTCATTTCCTGCCTCGGTTACTTTCTACCGGTGACTAGCGATCACCGAACGACAGTGGATTCGAGGAACAGTTTTTTGGAACCAGTTCTTATTGTAGCTTGATTACGGATGCTTTTAAAATCTACAACCATTTTGAAGTATACTGTAATACCAGCTCATAGTGTAGTGGAGCTGGCGACACGGTATCGCTTCCAAGTAAATAAGCACACATTTCACCACTAACAATTACACATCTACTGGATCTGCCCTGATGATGGACATAGCAACGCTGTCCGAAACGTTGGCTAAAGAGGGAGGTAGCGCGACACGGCATAACACCCCAAAAACAAATAACGAAAATATATTTCTTAGTTTGCCGTAAAAATAATATAAATGTATTAAATAATATTCTTTACATAAAATGTGAATCGTGATGTTCTGTTTCTATTTTTTTGAAAATCTAACGTTAGCGATTTTATGTACTTCCTGAATACGAAGAGTGTTTTTTGAAACGCACTTTAACTGATACGTGTCAGCTCTAATTTTAACGCAATTTCGGGATATATTTCATAAGCACTTTATGCGTACCTATGTAAAATTATAATACACATTCCGAAATCATCAAAATATTTGTAATATTTTTTTACTAAATTCCCAGAATATGATATTTAAAAAAAGTGAATTTTCATCTCGTTGAACAAATTTTATTTTTTGATCGGAGAGTAAAACCGAATATTTTTTATTATTTTTTTTTCTTTTGTGAATACCGCACTAGAGTCCCAACTGCTTTCATCCGCCTATGAGAAGTGAGAACACGACATCCCCTATTGGAGAATGTAGTGGGAAGGGGGATGAGATGGGAATCATATAGAGACAGGCTGTTGGTTTAACAAAGAAAGAAGCAAGTGTACATTAAAATATTAATAAATACTTTAACTTATGCGCTTTAGAAACTTTATAAAAATTTAGTTAACAAAATAATAGCATCCTGTAAATCATTATTAATGTTGTGTTAACTCTCTCACTATTCTCCTCCTCACACAAAATCACACTCTCCCACGACCCGTACCTAATAAAATCTAATCATTATGCACGTTTAGAAACACTTGTTGACATATTCACTGCTAGTTACTTTCGCTACAGAATTTGTTTGTATAACATTCTACGTGCGAATAATACATAACACATATTCATGATGATTAAATTAATGGTACCTAAAAATTTTAAATTACCTGCGTGGCAACTTTCCTTTATCCCTGTCCTCCCCTTACCCGTCCCAATCCAAATATCTGTTTCGCACCCTAATTCTCTACTGTTATAATCGCATTTATTTTATTGCTGTGTTTTTATATTTAGGTTTATCACTTGTTGAATCTACACCTGTATTTTATATATATATATATATATATATTTTTTTTTTAATTACTGCTTTGTCCTGTTTTTTTTTTTCTTTTCTTAAATATTCTTGTTTTCATTCAGTTACTTCTATGTTTCTAAATACCTATCTGTGAACATTAATAATTGGTCTTTTTTTGTTATCCTCTTATGTATATTATATTATTAAGACTATTTATGTTCCTTAAATAAATAAATAAATTTCTGTACTTGCATAAATTTTACGTTGGTTTTAAGATAGGTGGGGAATGGATAAATAAAAATTAAGTAACAAATGTACGTGTGAAATAAAACTATTCAAAACAAATTTTTTAGAAATTGTTGCATTGTTTATGCCCAAGAAATACAAAAAAAAATTATTAAAAACTAGTTTAAAGTTGCACTCCTAGTAATGTTTGAGATTGGCAATAAAGATCTTTTATTGGAGGCCGTTTGTTATTCCTAGTCACTCCGCAATACTATGCAGTACTTGGAATTATTCCAAGACGTTTATAAAGGAAGAATGTATTGGAGAATTTACGACGATGCTTACTGATGCAACAGTATGAAGTACGAGTACTGCGCAATAATAATTTACATAAATATTGGTCGGGTTATTGGATGTATTGCAATGGAGAAACTCATTCCGTTTTCCATATTGCAAAGGTAGTTTTGAAATAGGATCTTATATTGTATCACCATGACATTGTTCCTCTTCTGAAGTCATCTCAAAACAATGCAAATTTTGTACTACAATGTTTCCCTTGATTGAAAAGTCTATATTTTCTGCATCATAGTTTTTCATTTTTCATTTTTCATTTTTCATTTTACAAAAAAGTAATGCAAAAATACTGTGTTTTGATTAGAAAATTCGGTCGAATGAAATAAAAAAAATCGATTGAATGCGTGAAGAATGGCAAGGCTGTTGGTTTCGACAATATTGCTGCCGAACACTTTAAAGGAGATAGCCATATTATTCTCACATGGTTATGCAAACTTTTTATCCATGTTTAGAGGAGGGTTACACGCCATTAGATTGGGGAAGGGCTGTAATCATGCCGTTATACAAAGGTAAAGGGTCACGTATGAAATGTGGGAATCATAAGGCTATTAGCGTGCTAAGTTCAGTCGGCAAGCTGTACGGAAGAATATTGATTGAAAGGGTAAGAACGGAAACAAAAGATAAAATATGGGATGTGCAAGGTGCCTTTATGAGTGGAAGGGGATGCATGGACCAGATTTTCTCCTTGCGTATGCTCACTGAGAAGTTTTTGGCGAAAAACCAGAAACTTTTCTGCGCTTTTGTAGATCTACAAAAAGCGTACGATCGAGTAGACAGGAAAAGCTATAGAAAGTGTTGTCCAAGTATGGAGTGAATACAAATCTCATGCATGCAATTGCGTCTCTGTATGAGGGAAGCGTTGCATGTGTTAGGGTGAACGGTGGTTTTACGGGTGGTTTGACATCACAAAAGGTGTTAAGCAAGGCTGCGTAACTGCGTTATTCAATCTATATATGGATAATTGCATGCAGGAATTGAAAGAGGTGGGACTGGGCGTGAAATAGAGTAGTCTGGAAGTATGTTGCCTGTTGTATGCTGATGTTTGCTGATAGTTTTCAGAGTTTATGTTTTCCTTACTCCGTTATTACATAATAAACTAACATCTGAACTTTTTCCGACTGAAATTATTTTTTTGTTTAATAACACTACTTTTGTGAAGTACAATAATTTGTTAAAGAACTAAAATATGCACTGAGCCCAACATTATCAGTGTGGATCATCAGAATAAGAATTTCACCTATATGGAAATGACGGTTATAATTGCCTTGGTTAAAAATAATCTGAAAATAAATTATTTACGATTGCGTCTTGAATGCTCAGTTGAATTTTATCGACTTACGTAATTTATATAACACACTTTTACATAAAATAAGTCTTAATAAATTACTCATATTATAATTATGTAATTCATTGATAATAGAAATAATCATTTTTAATCCCAACCATATTTATGAATGGGATCCTCAATTATAATTCAATGTATCCAAATTGGCATTAATGCAAACAATAAAATGTTAAAAAATAGGAACAAAATGAATCAACGTTCAATATAAACAGGGAAATAAGATAAGAGAAAAAAAACTATTGAGCAGCAGAAGTCCGAGAGACTTTAGTCGCGGCGACAGTTGAAAAATAATTCAAAAATTATACAAATATGAAAAGTCTCACGACTAAAAAGTTTCTCGTATGCGGAAATGCATTTACAATAATGCACTTTTATGCCCACAACTAAAAAAGGTAAAAAGTATCTATGTAAGTCACGGATTATATTTCAAAAACGTTAGAAATCGCCGATTAAAATCATAGAATGGAATAAATGAAAATATCAAAGGAATTGCATTTATTAACTTGGTAAATATGCATAGAGTCCACCTCATGGATAATACGAAATGTTCGTGTTTTCAAAGTTTGATGCATGGTTAATACGGAATATTCATTTTTTAGCTAATAGACGATCAAATATGACATTTGTCGGAAGCACCAATCTTATAAAATAAATTCTCGTCAAAAATTTATTCGTGTCCCTGTTAAATCAACTCGACTCCACCACCTTTTCCACAGTGACAATCATAGCACTAACTATTCCTATCATTCACCGCTAGTGCGATTTCATCGAACTGCCAATACGTATACAGACCTTTTCGATATTTTCAATACCTCACCGTCTTGCATCAAAGCAAAAATAATTAGTTATTTATATAACTGATATGTTTGTAAAATGATAAATATTTGTTGTACTAATATGCATCGTATGTATGTACTGTATGTTATTCTATATATATAATGTTTGTAAATGTTCGATACACTTGTATTATGTATGTAATAGCCCTATGTACGGGCGTTTAAATAATAAATAAATAAAAATAAAAACAAAAAAGTACCTACTTCGAATTATTGGATGGAGTTTCAAACTACGAAAGCTGCATGTCATCATAATTTAGATATACATCCCAGGTTTAGAATAGTTTGTTTGGCAAAGCAGGGTTTGTCTAGCGGGTATGCGTAATTATTCTAATACATTTCTTTCCATGTTCTGCTGTTATAAATACAGGTACAAACTTGTCAATAATGCATTCACTTTAACGTGAATAAATTATTGTTTTACATGGCAATAATATTTTTTCCATGATTGGCAGCATTGACTGATTGCCTATGAAATTTTAAATAAAAACAATTAATATAAAAATGGCGTTTCCGCGTAAGTGAATTAATTTTAACAAAATTAAAATGTTAAATGCAAATTTTTGCATGTTTTTTGTGTCCCCCGACATACTCGTATATACTCACTTTTTGTAATAATAAAGCTAAATCTAACTCTTTGAATAAACAGTATTCCGTAAAATGCATAAATAAATATTACAAATAATTTAAAATCATCGCGGAACATCAGCGTTATCATTTAGTCTGTTATTGTTAGTTTGGCCATCATAATATTATCAATATTGTGCGGTTTGTTATTTGCATCAGTCAGGTAAATACAGAATGTTGCATGTAACATAAATATAATTTTACTCACATTGCACATTCTGTATATACAACAATTTCAAATTGGACAAATTATTGCAAAAACTCTTAAATTGGTGGAAATTAATTTTAACAGGAATGATAATTATTTCTATGTACTTTTTTATTTTCTTTCATTTATTTATTTTAATTTTAGTTTATTATGAAAACAAACAGTAATTGCTTATATTTTTTTAAATATCAAATTATACACGATTGCAATAAAATTTTTGACTTTCGATATAAATCTTATAATTCTCACTGATTAATTTCATAACGTTACCTATAATTCTCTTTCTGATTTTTCTATTTCCAGATTTTCGATTGAGTTTCGCTAATATTGTCTTCATTTAATTAAATATATAAAAAATATTGTTGAAATAATAACATGTTCCATTATTATATGAACCATGCCATACAGCGCCTTTATGGGTTTTAGAACCTATTGTACCTATCCCTTCACTTACACTGATATTAATAACTAATAGTTAAGCTTCGGCACTAATGGCTTTCAACTAAGATAACGTTAACAGTACCTACATAACGTTATGAAATTCACGAGTAGGAATTACAAGATTTATATTAAAAGGTGATAATTTTATTACAATCATGCTTAATTTAAAAAAAAATCTAACTGTTAGATCTTGATAGCTAAATGCCAGGAAATCAATCTCTTTTTTAATAACCATTCCACCAAAAAATATAAATATAAATTTAAATTATTACCGTGTTGAAAAATAATACGTACGAAGGAGGAAATGCGACTGATTTCCACGAATTTACTTTTAAGCTTTCACTTGACAGCTTGAAGTTCGGGATCAAGTGTGTTAAATGAAAAATGATCACATTTCTTCCCAGGTAGGTAAGAATGACAAATGTTCTAAGGCAGCGCGTTTCACAGTTCACTGAATTCCGACAAATCAAGTTAGTGAATACATTTCTGTAGAAATTATGCTTACAGTAATTTATCGTCTCGCTCAGGTCTCCGTGTGGAACTGTCAAGATCAGGCATTCGCTAGGTAGGTAAATATTGTGATACCCTTATTTTTATTTATCAAAGTAATCAATGCCGTTTTGAGTAACCCTTCAGTTAAATGAAATTACAGTCACTTTTGAAGTGAAAACTTCTTTAGCACCGTTTTGATTTGAAACTCGATGAAACGAAAAATAGCGACACTAAAAATAGACAAACACATACATCTCCTCTTTGTTCGTCGGTTCGTAGCCTATCGGTCTCCTCTTTATGCGGTACTTCGTAGCCTCCCCACTGTTATATACTTTAGTTTTCTGCAGGTTTCACTTTTACCGCGTGTGAACTGCACACCCTGATTTTTTTTATTTGAATAACTTTAACTAACTAACTATCCGCAGGAGTAGGCAGACGCACACTCTTTACCTCATTCACATTCATACATCATCTCATACGTACTCTTCTATTATTCTAACTTTATCGTTGACTTTATCGTCTTCCTCGGGCGGGCGTTTCTACCATTCACATTTGCGTTGTATATTCTCCTTACACTCATTTCTTCATTCAATCGCTCCACATAGCAAAATCATCTGAGGGTCCCTTTCTTAATCTTACTCATTATGCTTACATCAGCCTTGCATTCTTTGCAGATCACTTTTATTGCACAAAAATACAGAAACTACAAAAAGTGTAACTTTAAGGTACATCCTATTATTTCTTCCAGCTAACTCAAAAAATACGTGTTATACTGTAGAACCCAACAATTATATGTTATATTAAACGCAAATAAATAACAAAAGTATTAAATTTATGTAAGGTATTCGTTTATATTTAATTGGCATTTATTTGCATGGTTTTACCAAAAGATATTGAAATAAGGTTTTACCACACAAACGCTCAGGGATCTCATTTCTACAGCATTCAGTCTACTTTTTTCCTTCCTCTGCCCAGCTACATGCCTCACTGACATACATCAGGGTAGGTACCACTACTCCATTGCACTTTGGGCTGCAGGCTTCGCTTCTTTGGCCAGTTTTTTGTTAGTGCCAACGACATTCTGTCAGTGGAGTTACCCACATTTATCTTTCTTTCAATATGTCTATCAGCCTTCCCATTTCTATAAACATTCTTCCTAAATACATGAACACGTCCACCCTCTCCAAGTATTCATCATTCACGACTATACTCCTTCTTTCAAACATCACGACTTTGAATCATTGAAAAAGAGTTAGACAAAGATACAGAGATTTTATTTGAAATCATTATTTTAGATGAAGTTTTGTAACAATTTTGTAAAAACAATAACTCAATTTTAATCTGAGTCTCGGACTGTAAATGTGTTTTTAAGCTATTAGATCTTTTAAGTTATCTAATTGCTCATTAAATATGAATCCCTACATCTTTCAAACTCCTCCCATTTAGTTAACCACCAATTGGCTTAAAAAATTCAACACGAACGTAAAATTTTCGCGCTGAAATAATTAATTACCTGAAGCGTTAAATTTGCAGAAATTTTTAGAAAATATAAAGCTCTTCTTCGTCTCAGGAAGCTGCCTCAAAGAAGGTAGTTTGGAAGTTGAACATTAAACAGCGATGTTATTCTGGAAAGGAAGTTTGCACATAACTGCAGTTAAAACTGAAAGTTTGCTCATTTCCGGTCGGCGCGAAAGCCTCCGTGGGCTCAAAGGTAGTGCTACTCTGTAGCTTTCAAATGTTCCCTTAAGATTTATTCTGAAAGTTCAAATGTGATGTAGCAATTATATTTTTTGTGGCAGTTGGGACTACATGGCGTCGAAGTTTGAATTTTAACTTACGAGTGACTATTTCTGAGATTTACTGCTCCTACCGCTGTCTACCAAGTAGACCTCCAATGGGGTTAGGAAACTAAAGAAAAGTTTGCCTCACAGTAAAAAATAATACGTTTTTTAGATTAAATGGAACAATATTACTTGGTCAAAACGTTGCATTTTTAACGTTAACGCCGACCGGTTTCAGAATAACCGTTCCTTCCTCAGGGCATTATATTTCTGATATATTGCCCTCTATACGAGTATATTAATTTGTAATCATCATCACTATTGGCTCTACAACCCCTGGTGGGTCTTGGCCTCCTCAAGAGTCTTCCTCCACTCATCTCGGTTTTGTGCCAGCTCTCTCCAGTTTAGAAGCTCCAAGATAGATATGTCTTTGAGAACGTTGTCGCTCCATCTTAGTCTTGGTCTTCCCAGGCTCCTTCGCCCTATTGGTCTTGAGTTCAGCAGGAGTTGGTGCTTGATGCTCGGTCATTCTCTCCACATGACCCAGCCACCGAAGTCTTCCCAGTTTTATAAATTTTGCGGCGTTTAGCTCCTTAAACAGAATATAGAGCTCATTGTTATAACGTCTGCATCAAAATCCATTTTCTAGAACCGGTCCGAAGATGCGCCTCAAATTTTTTCTTTCATAAACGTCCAGTGCTCGCTCGTTCCTCTTAGTTAGTATCCAAGTCTCAGCTGCGTACGTTAGTACTTATTGGAGGGGACCCACCACTTTCCCACGGCTGTGTGAGGAAACTGATTGTTTAACCTCCTTAGCCGCACACGTCAGGACTCTAATTTTTGTAAAAAGGAAGCTACATTTATTTTTAAACGAATCTAGACCCTCCAATGTCCCTGCATGCATGATTGTTAGTAAAAAAAGTAAAATGTATGCATACTTACATTTGCAGTAATTAACAAGATAAAAATAGTTCGCCTGTTGGTTCAGCATCTAGTTGAGTAAAATAATAAATAAAAAGAAAAATATTTACAGGTGTAAGTATGATTAAAACCAAAGAAAATATATAAAAAGAAAGATATTGGGGGCAGTTTGTCCCACTATCACGGGGCAGTTCCGGCGAGAATGAGCGGGCGAGCGGCCTGGTCGCAACGTGCCCAAACGCCCGCGTCCCTTAGCCAGTTTCCCAAAAGTACCCTTGAAGAAGTGTTTGTGGAGGGGGGGGGGGAGATACTCCCAAAGACCCTGGGGAATGATGTGAGCCTCGGGTCACCGGAGGCAGGACGGAAGGGAACCGGGCTCGCGCAAACATTCCTCAAGCTCGCTCATGACGCCGGGGGAGGCACGGGCGTTAGTGGGACGGCCCTACCAGAATTCTGCCACCTGACTGGATGCAGGGACCGGGTCTATCCGCCCCCATGGTGGGGAGTTGGACAATACAGTACAATGGAGTTCAGTACATCAACCTAGTCACAATTCAAGATGTTAGTAACATTATAAAACCAAATAAGACAGGTAAAAAGGCGTGATCAACAAAAAATTGAAGCAACAAAATAGAGAAAAAAGAAAAAAAATAATATGAAGATTTCGCAGCAGTAAAGAGCAAAAAAATAAAAATGTATAACAGTAGTTATAAATAAAAACAGAATAATAAATAATAAATACATACCACCAAACAAGAAAAGTAAAAACAAGAGTATAACAGAAATATAAAGCAATCGAGCATAGGCAATAATAAAAATTGAGACGGAGGAGTAACCATGGAGAGACAAGAACAATACGTTTGGCACCTGAAACAAAGATGATTTTAATCTAAGTCAGCAACTCTAAGCACAGGCCATCTCTCCACCCAAGACTTTACAAACTTTTTAAAGCATTCAAAATTATCTCTGTTCGACACCAGATCGGCATTCCATGCCGGTCTTGTAATTCCTCTCAAACCATCCAACATTTCCTCTCTGGCATCCTTCATCAACTCGCAGTGCCACAGAATGTGCTCGGCTGTCTGGTTAGTGTCACCACATGCGCAGTTCGGATGAGGAGACAGTGCCAGACTATGTAGTCGTCCCCTGAACTCCCCATGACCGGACACCAATTGCGTCATGTAGTGATCCAGTTTTATGTGCGCCCCTTCCATTCTGCTTTTAACTGAGGGGAAGAAAGTACGTAAGTACTGGTCTGATAAGTGTTTTGTACACTAATATCTTCGTGTTTCTGGACAGCAGTCTGGACTTTAATTGGTTTTGTAGGCGGAAATAATAGCTGTTTGCGTTCAATGTGCGCTTCTGGATCTCCTCTGTGGTATTTTTGTCGTTTGTTATCAGGAAGCCTAGGTATGTGAACCTTGGTACCGTTTCAAAATTTTGGTTTCCACATGAGAGAGTTGGGATTTAATGGGTGCATCCTACGGCGATATCCTACTACGATTTATTTTTATTTATAAATTTATGAATTTAAGAATTATTTTTCAATATTTGTAATATACTGTTTTAATATTCTTCTGCGATGCTTCCGAAACCGATAGAGCCTGATTAAAATAAAAAAATATTTTAACGTGTCTTATATATTTTAAAATATCTTATATATTTTATTGTAAATTACGGCGAGTCACAAAGTTAATGCTTTTTACAAATACGTAATATATATTACAAAATTATAATGTGTTTAAGGAGGGAGGAGTGTGGAAGGAGATAGAACGGACGATGGAATAGAACTTTATCCATTATTTCATTTTTTAGATTTTCTCATAATGCTCGAACTCTCAAGTTCTAAAAGATAATGGTGGTGATAATGATAGAGTACAAAAATTATTACAAACACTACGCATTCAAATAACTGGAATAGGATTTCAATCGAATTACACTGATTGTTTTGGTCACTGTTTTAGTCTGATTTGGCTGCTACAAATAAGCAGCTTCAATATTAACAACATATTATTTGTTTCAGTCTGTCACCTCCTGCGTAGTGGCGTGGCGGCCATATTCGGGCCTCAGAGTGCACATGCAGCCAGCCACGTCCAGTCCATCTGCGACACCATGGAAATGCCCCACTTGGAGACTCGTTGGGACTATCGCCTGAGGAGAGAGAGCTGCCTGGTCAACCTCTACCCACACCCTACTACCCTTAGCAAGGTAAACATTTTTTTTTTCAAATACATTACACAATTTTTCAAAAATGCCAGGTCATAATTTAAACATATCACGCAATTGTTCGTACACACCACCTCATATTTCAAACACACCGTGTTAAGACCGATGTTAAAGGCCCAATGCCAAACTTAAGCGGACTGCAAAACTTATGTTATTGAACATTTGATTGAGTTTTTTTTTATATCCCAGGACCAAAGAATGACGGAAAAAGCCCTAATTTTTAATGTAGTGATCTGCTGATCCATCCACGATTCACAATTTTTCAGGTTGGCACAATTACATTGCCAGTATCATAAACTTATCTAACGCGAGTTTCGTGAGAGAATCAATATTGCTATTGTCACAATCGCGACAGTATTTCAACTGGCAATGTGGGTATTTTAAATATGATTGCACAATAATATTTCGAACTGGCAAAGTAGGTAGAATTGTACTCATCCCTTCTTCCTTCTCCCAAGTAGGGCTTTTAAGGAAGGATATGGACAATGGGAGATGAATACATGTACAGGACCTTAGGAAATGAATTAATCCCAAAGCTGTTTCAACACTAAACACACAACGCCATATTTCCATGCCCCAGAGGCACTTCCGTGCTGAATCCCGATGCCGTCAACTTGTTGAATAACCTCAGCTACTCACTTTATCATCAAACGCCCTTCTAGCGACCAAAAAATGTAAAAAGCAAATTTTAAAAGAGTACATATACAAGTATATTAGAGTTACAGGGGAGTAAATGCGCCCGAAACCCGACTCACCAAATCGCATTTTTCATTTGTGAGTACTCACAGTGATAGAGCCTACAGATATAAATTTAGTGCTAATTAAATGAAATCTTCCTGAAGACATACATTCGATGTAGGAATCCCATTGAATTTATCTGTTAATAATGGGGGGGGGCAGCATGTGTAAGTACCTAGTGAGGCTTACATTACGCAATCATTAATAATAAAACAAATTTCAACAATCACAATATATCGATAGTAGACAACCTATAAATAGACAATAGACAGATGAATAACCATAAAAAAACATCAAAACTCCGACGGTAGTCACACGCTTTGAACAAAGACTTTACAAATACCAGGCAATAAAAGCATTCAACAATATTTCACTTGATAAAAAAATGAGGGACACAAAAAATTTTTAGATACAAAATTAAAAGATGTAACAAAAAAGAACAATAAATAACAAAAAAGGCAATTTTACAAATTTTTGATCAAGTAAAATAATAAAACGTACATGCAATACACAAATCTATATAATACTCGTATATATAAATCTAAAAAAGTTTGTATGCATGTATGTCCGCTATTCGTTGCTAAACCATTCATCCGATTGCTATGAAACTTTGAGGATTTGTAGGGAGAAGTGGGGAGGGGGGAGGGATAGGTGGTAGCTGGAGGGGGGAGGGGGAGAAGGGGGAGGGTGGAGGGGGAGGGTGGCCGGTGCCCGGGGGGTTGAGGGTGGAGGGGGGGGGGTGAGGGTTTGGGGAGAGGGAGGGGGAGAAAAACCTGCGGAGCGGGTAAGCAACTGCTAGTATCATTTTAAAACACAAATTATTATGTACAACCGTACCTCATTATGTACGTTTAATTAAATTGTATTTTTGTGTTTTATTGAATTTATTACAAAATGGGGGTCCACATCATAAAATAATGTTGATATTTTAAAATATTTCCGATTTTTTCATTCGTTTTAGTCAAATACGCGGGCCCTGTTTATTTTCAAAGGAAATTCTCATCGTTCGAAGAACCGAAGAATCTGTGAATAATCTAGAACGCTTTCGAACAGCGAACCCTAATTATCTATTAACGTGTTTAATTTTGTTTTTCATTTTGTCATACTTTTACATCAAGTTTTACTAGATTCATCAATGAATTAGTAAAGAAAATAATTTCACACTTTCAGTAGATTCAAAGTGGCGAAAAACAAAGAATTTATATCTTACCCGCTCCGCTGATCATTTTCGTAACAAATTAAGATCAGTCAGACGAATTAAGCTAAAAACTCATAATGGGTACCAGTTTTACTCGTTCCTGAGAAGCACTTCTCAAGTAAATCTTGGAAAAAGCTCTTTAAAAAGCCGTACGAATTTTATTGTACTTTGAATTATAAGGAATCACCTCTTTTCAAAAAGATACCGAGTATTTTTTTTTGCTTCCTTCCATTTTAATAATATACAAATAAACGCTTAAAATGTTATACTTCGTCTAAGATAAATTCGGTTCTAAATACACCGATCTCTTTCCGAAGTCTTGGAAACTGTAAGGGAACACGTGTGTAAATTTATGAAAGAGACAATCGAGTACGATTGAGATAGCATGATCGTGAGTATTCTGATAAAAGTGTATGCCTGTTGTGTTTCTTCGTCTTATTTTACCTGCCTTCTGAGCGTGAAACTTCTTATGGACTTCCAAATCAGGGGTGTCACGTCGTCAGCTTCCAAGGAGCAGCATTTTTTTTACAGAGCTTAGAAGGAAGACACCAGGAGATATTCAGAATAAACTAGAAATTTTAAATGCTTAATTCATACGTATACCCGGCATGGCTCGGAGAGCAGGGCCATATTAAGACGTGAAGAGGCCCATGGGCACACTGAGTTTGTTGGCCCCTTTTGAGAGCCGTAAACCTTCAGGAAAACAACAAACCATAATTGTTCCATAAATATACCGAATACGTTCGTGCAAGACAGTGCTATGTCACCTAATCATGATTTGAATGGAATAATAGTTACAAACATTGAAGTATACACCGCTCACAAAGACACGGATCTTTTTCATGGTGTTCTCAATTGGGATAAGTATGTGGTATAAATGAAAGGAGTGGAAAATGAATTATTACATTCACAAACAAACGAAACAAGTGCCTTAGGCAAAAAAAATTATAAGTCGAAGCGTCAACCAATAAAAGCATTCGATTTTTATTCGAACATTTAAAACATAACAGATTAACCGGCTAGTAACCGAGTGGACACGAGTTCAATACCCCCATCATTATAAGTAGCATTTTCCGCTTACGTAAAAATGTGAATTTTTTTTCGTGGCCTGTGTCCTCAATGCATTCGATGTTCATTGCCAAAAATGACGTATTATGCCGGGGCACCCTTGTGGAGTTAATGTTAACTCTCCCGCATCCAACAGGGGCCGAAAGTACACCCCAAAATTACTATCCTTCTTATATCTACTTAAATCCATGAAATATATTTTTTATATTTTAGATAATCTTGCGCAAAGGATTAATACACAATGTCTCGTTTAAAAAAAAATTGAAAAAATCGTTGATCGCAGGAAAAAATATTTTGTCAAATATAGATAATTTTCCTTCCCCAATAAATGGACCAATAACAAAAAAATTAAAAAGGGATTTCTATGGTTTAAATGCCCAAAAAACAAAAATTACATGTGGTCTTCGACCGACCCACGTGGTCACGAATATTATATTTGGTATTTTGACCTGTCGAGAGTTAAATATTAAATAAAAATGGGTCCTTCCCCGAGGTTGTGCCCCTAGGCCGGATCCTCTCGGGTCTAGGGGAAGTACGCCTCTGACCGAGATGACGCGTTACGTCTGTATCTAGCTGTAACTTATCATTTTTATTAAAAAATAACGGATTCGTATTTTTGGCATAAATACTACACGTCTTGTTTAAGTCTTTTTTCAATTTACTCCAGTTAAACTCTTTCCACAAGAACTTATAATCTCTACCCATAGAAAGAATTTGAATATTCTAAAATGAACAATCATTGCAGAAAATGACCTTTTTCTATAATTTATTCCTATTTTTGCGCAGATCCAAAGCATCGTGGTTCATGTTGTTGTCACCCCCGAATGAAACACACCTGACAGATAATTGTATCGACCGCTTTCCGGAACCCTTCGGGGCTCCTTATCTATTGAATAAATAACGTGATTCCTCTCGGGGGATCCATCGCGTAAGGGCTGAGGGTTTGGTGAAATGTATAAAGATGTCACCATGGGGCCTTTTATAAATAATACTACCCTTGCGGCGAAGGAGCCAAGCCGCCGAAATGCCACCTGGAGAAAGATTGATTATTCGAATAACGACGTATTCTTTTACTAGAATTACCGCCCGGCTTCCCAAGATAGAATAGCAAAATTTTATATTATTTAAAATATTTAATTTAAAAAAAGTTGGTTGTTACGTGTAGGTGGTGAATACGAGCGTATTTTAACCATTACTGAAATTCATAAAAGTTACTAGATATTGCAGACAGAACCTGAGAGAATTCATAGTACCTGAGCACCTAGAACTCACCTTTCATGATTTAATGATCAGTAAATGAACAACAACATATCTTTTGTATCAGGCATTACGTGCAATTTCGAATATGATGCTGTACGCAGTATGATGCTGTGTGAGTATAAATTAAGACGACAATATAAAATATATTCAGAATCTTAACGACGTAAGTAAAGAATTGTGTATTGAACGTGTATTGGACGGACCTACTGTCGAATTTGAAATATCAAAGAAAAGAAGAAGAAGACAAATAATGTGAGAATCTTAACGACGTAAGTAAGGAAAGCGTGTAAACAAATATACGTCCGTGGCACGGTGTATTGGATGAACGTACGGTCGAACGAGCGGACGAACGTTGTGGTGTCGCCCTAGCGGGCCTGGAGATTCGACCTTTCTGCCACGTTCATTTTAATTAATTCTGAAGAACGTGTTACACATATTTAAGATGTTTCTAAATGTTTCCCTCCCGAAGTTAGTAATTCATCGTCTATAAAAATAAAATCTGGGGCTTACCGCTAACTTTATAGTTGAAAACGGTTATAAAGTTTTCAAATCGTTGTACGTAAAATATATTAATGGTAAGGTATTGTTTTTATTAATCTTAAATATAAAGAACTTACATCAGTTTGAATAAAAAATTATTATAGTTACGAATTCACCGGAAATGATTAAAATGTGAGTTTTAGGGTTTTGTGTACCGCCTTAAATAATATTTGGTTTAGGCAATAATAATAACACTGAAAATGTTAAAAATTGTTCGGTTCCTATTGTAGAATAATCTTTCCCCTGATCACATCAAAGATGAAGTATAATTGTAATAAAATGGTAAATAAATAAAGCAACTTATCACTGACGCATTTTAATTTTATATTTTAATTCACGTTCTGTCATTACCCGAGAGACTTCATCAAAGACAAATAATTCTACAAATTGTTTGACAAAATCCATTGAGAAAAATATTTTTAAATTTCCTCACGGTATTTGCTCGTGATAGGTAAACGTAAACAAATTGCAATCAATAGAATCAACAGCCTAAGATATCGAATCGTTTCCAAAAATAGAAAAAAAAAGTTTAGCTCTCCGTACCCGGAATTTAGGCGTTGCTCGTAACTTACCAAATAACGAGTTGGAAAACGAATTCATTTTAGGAATTTTTTATTTTTGGTTTTAATTGAACTTTCTCGAAAACCCCAAATGTTAAATTTCAAGCCTCAAGTAATGATTTGTATAGCAATGAAATAATACCCTTGTCAACCATTCCCGATCCACATCACTTTCAATCTAAGACATGAGCTGTCATCTCGTTTTCTACGATTGATCGTTTTCAGCACTTAAAGAGATTGGAATTAGGCCAACGATATAGGGATAAAATGGTATTTATAATTTATTTCAAGGTTTCTTAACAGAAAACAAGTCTCTAAGAAAGGCGAACGATTTTTATATCGATGGAAAAAAAACGTTTCAAGGATGAGTGGTTATATTCTTATCTTTATTGAATTAAACTTTCAAGGAAATGTTTTAGTTTGTCGAGCACGTGATTGCGTGTTTAGCCTGTCGTGAAATATCAAATTATTCAGAATTTGTATAGAGCATCATAAAACCTTAATTAAGCAGATTTCTTGGTCATGGGATGAAAAATTCTGACAAGTAGATAAAATTACTATATGTAATAGATCTATTATTTTTTTAATTGATAAACTAATGTTTAAGGAAAGATTTTTATGCATAGCACAAAGGGTTGTTTGCAGATGGAAAAATGTAATAAGTAGTAATAGTTGAATGAAACACTGGTGTATATTGAATTATTTGGCGGGCAGGAAATAAGACAATGTAGCTCACTGGATAAGAGCAGTTGACCGGAAATCAGAAGGACGCGGGTTCGAATCCCGTCGGCGGCATGTATCTTTTCTCGGGAGATTTTTTCAATGTAGATGAGTGTTTCAGGCTAATAATTATTATTTATAATAATTATAATAGATCTCCTTGGTAATTATGCAGAAATAACCAAATCAAAAATAAACAGTCTCGGTGATATGAGTAATAGGTAGGTGAGATAAATTGATAAAAAATTGTTGTAATACGATTAGACATGTAGTTTTAACCTGATGTCGTTAGTATAGATAAGTTATATATAGTTTTTAGGTGTCTCAACAGACGCCAGTTAAGAGTATCATATATCGTCGTTCGTGTGTAATTCACGAATGGTTACTGAAATAGTCGATAGCTTGTGACAGACTGCTGGACTCTTGAAGTGTTTGCGTGCCAGGTTGAGAATAAATTAGAGCCTCCTATAGAACGAACGCCTGATCCAGATAAATATTCGTTGTAAGCCTTACGATTACGTCAACCATGCCACTTGTAGTCTCGATGAACCTTGATCTTATTTGGTGATTTTCAATTTTCAGTAATCTCAATCACTGGGAATAAAGTAATAATAATATTGATCTTGAACATTTATCATGGACATATGAACATATCTGGACCTGCCCTAAGTGATAAAAGCATATTATTTGCCCCTCCCCATAACGGTTCCATGGAGCCAGCTCAGCTTACGAGAGCCTCGCTTGAATCTAAAAAATGTGACGTCATCATTAGCGCGGAGTTCACATCGTACATTTTACGAACAAATATGAGAGCTTGTGCTATACATTGTACCCTAGTTTATGTCTATATAGCGAATGTGGGCGTTTCTCCAGTGAGCTCGTCGCTGGTTACAGGGGTAAGTAAATGATGAAACATTTGTAAAAGTGTCTTAACTAAATACGGCAACAAAATATTCCTCTGTGAAAAAGGGAGAAGTTTGCTTTGCGGTTTTTGGACTACGCAAATATGTTAATAACGTGGCGGGCAATTCGCGCTCCCATGTAAAAGGTCTATTCATTCGAAAGCAGATTTTACTTTTAAGAACTAAATGGTGATATTATAATGCGAGATGCCTATACACTATATACTGTCAGATTGATTTTTTAACGAATCACAGTCATCTTTCCCCTCTTCGCCCTTCATAATTTGGCTTTACCCCTCATCTGTATCTTCTCGTCTATTCATTTGGATGTCTATGACATTTATTTATTTCCCCTTTACAGACTGTTTACTTCCTGAAACAGAAGTTATTTCATGTTTTTGGTGGTACGACAATACACAAAATAAAGACTAATTAAGACCAGTTGATATTTCAGGAAACTTGTATCCGTATAAGTATCAATTTTATAATTATGAACTCCCTCAAAAAAGTAACTAAGTATCCTCAATGAAAAAATTGATCGATTTTTGTATATTTATAACAATACCACTCCGTGGACAGTTTACTTTAAACGAATTTATTACGTCGTGTTTTTAGGTGATAAAAAATACATAAAAGAAAGATGTAATTAAGAAGACTTAATATTTCACTCCGACAACTTGTACAGATGAATAAGTTACAATTTCCTCATGTTGAACTTTCACAATATACGGGGATATACTTTAATTTTCTTGTCTGATTTAATCGTCAGAACGGGAGGGGAGAACTTTGTAATTAATGTATTCAGCCCAGAAGAAAATTTCGTCACACTTCTGGCGGCAGGAAATTGGGTGACAAAGCAGCCCTGTTGATTTTAAGGTAAAGACTGGAAATATTTTTTTCATTATGGGCAGGTGTTTCGATCTGGGTTCGAATAAATTCCTGATTTATTTCTTGTGAACACGGAATTCTGGCAGGTTATCAAATAAATGAGGAATTTGTATGAAAAATGAGATGTTGTCGGCGTTGAATTTTTAGACGTTTTTTTTCTAGATTTTCAGAGATATATGACCTATACGTGGGATTTTACGAGAACCTTCAGCGTACTACTATAAATATCTCTTTCTTCTGTGTTGCAATATTACCAGAAAACAGGCCATTTTAAATATTCCCAGAATCTGGATGATTGAGCCTATTTAACATACAGTTAGTACTTTTGGGATAAAATAATTTCTTCATTAGAATTACTAACTTTACTGCATCGAACTCTACGATGTATATAGCATCTCAACCTGATATTAAAATATATTACACCTAATAGTTAATTATATTACACTTAATTTTTTATAGATCGCTATTAAAAATTAATATTTAATATAAATATTAATATTAATCATTAACCTGTCCGTTGGACGGACGTTGGCTATGCGTACTTTGTTTACTGCGGCCCGGAACAGCTCTACAGTAGACTGGTCAAACCACTGTCTCAGGTTTTCTGCCATGATGGTCTTCCGGGAATAATATTTTTATTACAGAACCAAAATGTATTGATTCTTCGCTTTATGAAAACTTTTTTTTCAAATATGCAAATATTTCTCCTTTGCAAAAATTCGAAATTTTTTACTTCTTTTTGAAAAAAAAAATACTTTTCACAAATGAATTATTTTTTTTTTAATTATTCATCATGTCGAACTTATAAACTATAAACTACGCCACCAAAAGAGGAATCGAGAAACATCTCCTAATATCCGCGCGCATCGGCAAACCTACTTGCCTAGGTACCTTCGTACCTATACTGGCCGCGATGTACTTTCTCGCCTCCCGTGCCAGCCCGACGATAATAATATCGCTCCGCCTAGAAAGGTCTCGAGACAGCACCGTACATTATCTGTACGGCGCCGAATATTCTCGAAGTGGCTCGTATTACCTACCGCGAGGTAGTTACTCTACCGCGGCTATATAAGCAGCCGATCGCTCGCCCGCTGCAGTTCAGTCTCACACTTACAGTCGGCCAATATCTCAACATGTAATAAGTGCTCCTGCATGGCATCGCTACGCATCCAGGGCAGCTTCCTCGAGGTCCACCATCACGTCTCAGCTACAAGGCCCATCGTGTCTTCAGCTCCTGAGATCAGCTCCATCCCGCGACTTACAAGGCTTGCGTCACCTTCAGTCCGGGGATCAGCTCACCACTTCATGGCACCCCGAAGCCCACCGTGCTTCGCTGCCATGGAACGCGCTCCGCCTCGCCAGGACTATCTGCTGGTGGCTCAGCTCACCGAGCCACACACCGTTTACCTCCGCGACTTAAAGCGTCGAGCAATGGCCTGGAAGATAGGTCATCTCCACCGCCATGGTGTCGAGCAACTCGCTGACCTTCACCACACCATCTCCACCTCCGTACGCCTGCAGCATCATCTACGGCACTCCGCATTACATCATGTTACCGACCACCGACCATCTGCTACGTAGCCCAATAAACGACTGACTCACCACTTCGACATGACGACTTTCATTTCTGTCTCCCGCTCCCTCAATTGGTGACCCCGACGTGATCACGCCGCGCTCCCTCAACTGGTGACCCCGACGTGATATGGATACGCAGCATACAGCATCCTGACAAGAGTGTTACCACGACGCACCGGTAAACGCAAAACGAGAGAATCGGTAGAGACGCATCAGCATGAACGCACCGACCAGCAGCATCAACCCGGCTTTCCTGCGACTCCTGGCATCATCTTTCAACCCTGTACTCCGTACACTGGGAAGGGGGTGTGTGGCGACACATCATTATAAACTTCGCCACCAAAAGAACATACGAGAAACATCTCCTAATATCCGCGCCCATCGGCAAACCTGCTTGCCTAGGTACCTTCGTACCTATACTGGCCGCGATGTACTTTCTCGCCTCCCGTGCCAGCCCGACGATAATAATATCGCCCCGCCTAGAAAGGTCTCGAGACAGCACCGTACAATATCTGTACGGCGCCGAATATTCTCGTCAACTGGCGAAGTGGCTCGTATTATCTACCGCGAGGTAGTTACTCTACCGCGGCTATATAAGCAGCCGATCGCTCGCCCGCTGCAGTTCAGTCCAGTTCAGTCTCACACTTACAGTCGGCCAACATCTCAACATGTAACAAGTGCTCCTGCATGGCACACATCCAGGGCAGCTTCCCGAGGTCCATCACCACGTCTCAGCTACAAGGCCCATCGTGTCTTCAGCTCCTGAGAACAGCTACATCCCGCGACTTATAAGGATTGACGCACCTTCAGTCCAAGGGATCAGCTCACCACTTCATGGCACCCCGAAGCCTCACCGTGCTTCGCTGCCATGGGAACGCGCTCCGCCTCGCCAGGACTACCTGCTGGTGGCTCAGCTCACCGAGCCACACACCGTTTACCTCCGCGACTTAAAGCGTCGAGCAACGGCCTGGAAGATAGGTCATCTCCACCGCCATGGTGTCGAGCAACTCGCTGACCTTCACCACACCATCTCCACCTCCGTACGCCTGCAGCATCATCTACGGCACTCCGCATTACATCATGTTACCGACCACCGACCATCTGCTACGTAGCCCAATAAACGACTGACTCACCACTTCGACATGACGACTTTCATTTCTGTCTCCCGCTCCCTCAAATTTATTGAACGTACATTTAAATTTTATCAAAAAAATATTATTTACCCAGTGGGATTATTTTATAACTTCCATATAACATTTTTCACTCTATCAATATTTGTATCTACTAATAAATTCTAAAACAGTTCAATGCATTCTCTTATTTGAATGCATACATTCATTTATTAGCCGTAATAAACTTCCATATTCATTTATTTCATCTGAAATGCGTGGAGTGTGAGTACGATTTAATTCGCAATATTCCATCTATCCGCTCTCATTCCACATAACTACCGATCTTTACTTTCAAAAGAGCCTAACTGTTCCAAATTCAAAACAACCCAACTGTATTTTAAGAGGGCATTACCAGAGAAAACCAGAAATATGTCATTTTCAAATCAGATTTTAGACGTATTGACTCTTTTCCACAAAAAAATATAAATGGATTTCGAAAGATTGTTCATTTATCTAGCATTCGCATGTAATAAATTTAGAGAATTTTTTTTTAATTTTTAGGATAATAAGGTTATTCCATAGGTCGTTGGCAGATTTGTTAAATTTTCAAAAAAGATTTTGTATTAAGCCGGCGCCAGACATGTGTTCAAAGATGTGTTCAAATATGTGTTCACATGTGTGGCACGGGCAAATGATACTGTGTTCACTTATTTGGGCACATATGTGCGCTTTGCCGTTCCGTGTCGGTTTCTTTAGCGCACATCAAAGGGATCAGCGTCGAAATGTTTGCATGCCTGCCACACTGCGCGAAGCTCAGTTGCGCGAGCGTCGCCGTGGAGAGTAGTCGTGCGTGGACAGCCAAACGAACTAACGATGGAGTGGAATAATGAGAGCGTTTTCGAGTTTATAGAGTTGATGCAAGTAGAGCCAGATATATGGGATCCGAAACGTAAAGGGCATAAAAATCGAAATAACATCAATGACGCCTGGAACTCAATTAAACACCACTCTTCAATACCTTGCTCTATCGAAGAATTAATTAGATAGATATATTTAGATAAATATATTTAGATAAATATATAATTAGATAGATATATTTAGATAAATATATTTAGATAAATATATTTAGATAAATATATTTAGATAAATATAATTAGATAAATTAATTAGATAATATAAATAATTAGACGCACATAAATAATAGAAGCAAACTGTGTCGACCAAATCGTCGACCATGTTGTGTGAAGTCTATTTGAAAACTGTGAGCTCAAAGGAGTGATCAAATCTTTGAACACATATCTGGCAGAGACACACATAAGTGAACAAAGGTGTGCGCAAAGTCTTCAAATGTGTGAACACATCTTTGAACACATGTCTGGCGCCGGCATTATAGCACACCTATTTCAAATAATATAATCACGCATTAAAATAAATCAATACATTATCTAGCAAATGCATGTTTTAGAATTTTAATTTTAGTTTCAATAAAATCATTAAAAAATATGTACGTACATGTGTTTCTTGACGAAAATTGGTCCATTTGTGTATTTATTTGCGCACTTACAAACTAATATATTTCATATTTTTTTAACATTTTTATTAAATTTAGACATTATTGTAAAAGGATAAATACTTATAATCAAAAAATAACTACAGAAAGTACATTATTTTAATAGTTTTATCATCACGCTTTTCAGCATTTTTGGATGAAGGTATAAATAAAAGCTAATTTGAATTGAAATAAATTCGATATTGAGTAATAATTTTAAAAAGCTGGTACGGAGAATAATTAATCTTTCTCGTTGTAACCGCCCTGCACGATCGTAAGAACAACTTTCGACGAAATGTGGATTTTCGTCCGCTGGCTGGTTAAACGCTCTTAACAGTTTAAATGTATTCCATGTTCAAAACCGCCAAAAGTTCAAAACAGCCTAAGTGAATTCCACGCTCAAAAAAGTTAAACTGTTGTATTCGACACTTAACTTTAGCACACTTAGACCGTAACGCACATAGTTTCATAATTGTGATTCACAATAACTGTTCCCATTTATGGAGAACACTGAGAACAAAGTTTAAAGTGTGAGAGCAACGCCAGTTCTAGCACGATTTTAATTACCGCTCCCAACAGTTAAATCCAAATCCTAGCGCATTTGTTAATTAATTTTTAATCTAAATGTTTTAATATATTTATATTTTAAACTGAACCATTTAGTACATAATTGGGTTAATACATTTTTAAAACTAGATTTTGATAGGCAAATGAAAATAAGAATTTGGGAGGCGGTAATGGGTACCGCCGCCCCGGGAACCATTATTGGATAACCAACGCCTCTGCCATAGGTCACCCCAAGTGGTTCGCTACGTTTGGTGATTTAGCAGGGGTGCCCGGGTTCATGGGGTGAGGTTTGTCTAGGTCTTGGAGGCGGATGACCAGGACACACTGAACTCCAGATTCCTACCCACCCCTTAAACCTTTTTTCTTCCCAGAACTCTCCTCTCCTTCCTTTCCTCAAACAAACCCCTTCACACAGCATCCCCAAAGATGACATAGGCCCTGAAGGAAATTATTTTTCTCAGGGCCTCCTGTATGGAGCTCATGCAAAAAAAATAATTTCTTTCATCCACTGAATAGATAATCACATGAAATGTGAAAAAAAAACTGGTGTCGCAAATTGAAAAAAAATAACTGGTGTCGCAAATTTGCAAAAGACGTTGATTGAGATATCACAGACTAAAGAAATATTATATTTTTCAAGAAAGAATTTAACATTTGGAAATTTTGATAGAAAAATTGAGTTGTAAGATCCGAATTTAAAAAAAATTGCGTGGCTTTAAATGGCGAAAATATAAATTATTATAAATATTAATATATAATTAATATATAATACCCCAAAAACTAATAACAAAAATAAATAATTATAGTCAAATTACTATAAATGTAAATAAATTACTTTGTGCACTGCACTTCATAAGTTACCAAATCCAAATAATTTTCTCTTCATTACGATGAGTCGTATACTTTATATCATCGGTAAAAAATACAATTTAACGTTATTACATCAATAATGTCAACGGAAAGTTTTTTTTTAAATTCAATTAAAAATTAATTTAATGTTATTATTAAGTTCTGCAGGAATTTTTTTTTTGTGACAGCTGTTTCGACTTATACATTTATTTTCAAAGTGTGTTTAGACCACTTCGAGACGATTTATTTATATGATTCTAAATTTCAATTTTGTAGGTGTCTAATTTAATTTATTACCAGTCAACCGATTTTTTTATGAAATAATATGACAATTATTCTGTATTTTTGAATGTAGCTATAACTTGTGGTTATCCATTATAGATAAATGAAACAATTTAACTTTGTTTGAACCACTTTCATATTTGTGTAAAGCCGATCGGTTTCAGAACGACCTTTCCTTCTTTACGGCAAACGTTTACTGATTTGACAGTTATGAAATATGGATGGGAACAATGAATTATTATGGTAGGGGTGGAGCCGTTGCTAGGTATTAATGAAGAATGGGTGGGTAGGGGAACAGTATACGTTTGCCCTGAAGAAGGAATGGTCGTTCTGAAAGCGGTCGGCTTTACTCAAATATAAAAATGGTTCAAACAAAGTTAAATTGTTTCATTTATCTACAATTATTCTATTTTATGTGGTACTTTGAAATCTGTTTCTCCATATTAAATGTTAATTTGTTTATAATTAATTAACAAAATTAAATTAATAAAATGTAATGTTTAAATATTTATCTACAAACCCTTATTGAAATTTCGTGTTCTTTTTAATGATTTTCGCTCTTTTATTCTTATTATGTAAATAAGTTTATCATTTTGCACATCATTTTGGGATGGGTTTTCAACAAGTAAATTATATAAATTTTATTACGGCGAATTCGTTTCCTTGACACGTGACCTGAGTTTTTGACTTCTTGTTGTGTTTCCTGAAGTGAGCCTACATTTAATGCTAATTCCTGAACATGCCAGGGATCTAACTTTCCTTATTTAACTTTCATAATAAAGTTATGCCAAAGGGCTCTAATAATGTTCTTTCAAACTTTGTACAATAAAGCGTTTAAACTAAATAACTTTTAAAACAATAATAATTATTGTGTAACTCTGCATGTAAGCAATTTAGAACATGTCGTGAGCTTAATATAGCTTGATGTAAACTTATTGAAAGTAGAGATTACAGATTATGTTAATATTTTTATAAATTAGGAGTAAACATACTCTTGTTTGCTGATCACCTAAAAATTTACAAAACGATTACCTCCATCAATGATTGTAATATCCTTCAAGCTAATCTTGATCGCTCTCATTGGTGTAATTATAATGAACTATTTTTAAATATTGATTTATCGTCAATTTATGTCTTTCTGTAGAAACAAAAATTCTATTATGTCTAATTATAGTATCAACAATATTTCTCTTAAAAAGATGTCTCATGTCAAGGATCTGGGTATCGTATTTGATGAAAAATTAACATTGGTTCCACATATTAATGAAGTTACTAGGTAATAAGTTTATGAAATGTTTGGGATTTATTTTAAGAACAGTAAAAGATTTTACGTCACTTTATTCATTTAAAATTCTCTTCACTGCTTTAGTGAGAAGTAATTTAGAATACAATTCCACTATTTGGTCTCCGTACTACAAAGCACATAAAAAAAATGGGAAAGTTCAACATAAATTTTTAAGATTCATTAATTTCAAACTCTCCATACCCATTGAACAAATTAATTATGCTAACTTAATGAAAATACTTAATTTAACTGATCTAAAGTGTAGAAGAAACAAGAGTGATTTGGTTCTTTTATTCAAATTGGTTAATGGATAACTTGGCGCACCTGACTTTAACAAAACTAATAACATTCCGAGTAACAAATCGTGACACAAGACTTCCAGAGCTGTTCTTTGTTTATCCGTCTAAAACTATTTTATTAACTCCCCAATCCAAAGACTACATAGGTTTGGAAATAAATTCAGTTTGTTGATATTTTCATTTATTCCTTACCTAAATTTAAATCAGAAATTTCATAATTCTGATCTAAATTTTATTATTATTCTTCTAATTTTGTTTTTGTTGTTATTTCTTTTTAATTCTGTTTCATTTTCATTAGTGTAAAGGAAGGGAAATAATATTTAGTATTTTATTGTTTCTATTTCTATTATTGCTAAGTTACACTATTGATGTAAATGCTCCATGGGCGAAAATAAATAAATAACTTTTTTATTTAATAATGGTTGAATCATTTCTACAGCACCGTTTTCGTAAGAAAATCACTTCAGTGGTACTTCACTTTTACTTACAACATCACAAAATTTGTTAGATGGGTGGAAAATGGGCGAAATACCCGCGTGCAAAAAAATGCAATTTGTGATCATTTTGGACCGTTGTTTAATATTATAACTAATATATAGTAATAATAGATAGTTTTCTTATGTTTTGTAATCACTTTCAATCAGCTAACATAATGAATCACCGAAATATAATTTTTAAAACTTTGAATGCCATTTTCTCTGAACGCTCTACTACACCCGATGCTTCAATTTGTGTTCTCCAGTACTAAAAATAATCTTGGATTAACACGAATTACCGCCACAACGCAATAATTTCGTTTTTGTAGTTCAATTTTTGTTCTTTGCGTTTAATTTTTGTTGTGGTTTCAATTTGGGAGATTGGTATGGGTACCGCTGCCCCGGGATCCATTTATTGGATTACCTACACCTCTGCCATAGGCCATCCCAAGTGGTTTGCTACGTTTGGTGACTTAGCAGGGGTGCCCAAGTTCATGAGGTGAGGTTTATCCAGGTCCTGGCGGCGAATGCGTCTGCCCACCAGCTGCATGGCAGACCGGATCGAGAGAGAATGGTTGAGGGAGTCCTTTTGACTTCTCCAGCCGTACTCTCTCGGAATTTCGCCTTGCACCGCAGTGGGAGGGATGGATTCATACGTCCGTCACTCCTGGATACACTGACCCTCAGATTCCTACCCACCACCCTCATACCCTTTTCCTTCCCAGAACTTCCTCTCCTTCCTTTCCTAAAAAGATCCTTCACAATTCAAATTAGGTACGTTAGTTTTTATTTTGACAAGAATTTATTATATAAAGTTGGTACTTCCGACAAATGTCCGTTTTAATATTTGATCGTCTATTCATTAAAAAAGAAATATTCCGTATTTTCTGCGAAGAAGACACAAAAATACAACATAAAATATAAAATTATCAAAAACAAAAACATAACATTTGTGTTTTAGGAGAAAACCTCATTCCATTACCTTAAGGCTGTGCAACCGGGCTCGAAAAGAAGAAGATGAAGAAATACGAAATTATGAATGTTAGAGGAGAGCGCTAACATTTACAGTGACAAAATCGTTACGAAAATTGCGAAAATGTTTAATAAAACACGACTCGTTTAAAATAGAGTAAAAATCTTGCGGGCATTGTCTTAAACAGCATTTAAAGAAACAATGTGAAATTTTTCATACAAAAAACTCGTAAAGTAACTTACTTGAGGTAATCCAACCGCTTTCCCGCCCTGGTATAAGTAACAGATGGTTACTCCTTCAGGGCTCTCACAAGGACTCTAATTTTTTTTAATAAACGAAGCTACTTATAATGCACGAAGCTAAACCCTCAAATGTCCCTGTAAAACAGGAGTTAGTCTGAAAATGAGGTGATGGGTTAGTGTAATGAATGATGAACATAACATGAGATAAATACAGAGAGTATGATTAATATTATTTTATAAAACTTTACAGAAAAATATAAGAAAAAACAATGCCATCACTCAAAACAATGGAAAAATAATAACTGTAAAAATATTAAGATTACAAGTAAAGTCACCTGAAAGATACAGAGACTGAGGTGGAGTAGACAATAAAAAATATATAAAGTTCTAGGAACTTTGCTCAACCAAAATCAATATAACTAGAATGATACACAGCGATATCACAATAAAAGAAAAAATAAGATAAAAAAACTGAAAATTTCTTTTCACACAAAATTTAAATTTAAATTAAAAAAGTGATACACAGAAAGATCACAATAAGAAACAATAAAAAAAGAAATATATAACATACCTAAACTTGAAAGGAGGATCAAGGAAGACCATAATCGGTAAAGTAACTGAAATAAACGTGTATATAATAAATATTTTTTGTACCATACTTCGCGATATTTTTCTATCAAGGGAATTTTATATAATTTGCTTTTCGGCGCGGGCAATGTCTAGATATTATCTTCAAGATTAACATATATTTTTAAGAGCTTTAAAACTTACCGTGTTTAAGGGAGATATGTAAGAAATCGGCAGAAATTCGGGTTGCTGGCCCTTAATTGAGACTTGTGTGGTTAACACACGAACTCAACTGCTTGAAATAATCCTCTTAATTAGTCAATGGACTCCTGCCACCGTACCTATGATATATCTGATATAAGATCTCACAAATAATAATGTTTGCTCGGGGTCCAACTGTTCGGAAACCAGGCTGAATATTTGAACCATTTAACCTGCGCCGCAAACTCGGATTGCGTTGCACGTAAATCAATATGGTGAGGAGCTGCCAGCGAAACTAAATAAACGTTCGTGGATATTTCATATTTGCTTGAAATGTTAGAGTGTTTCCATTTGAAATACTTTCTAGCGGAAACATAAAATTACTAGAAATTCGTCTCCACTATTATGAAATTAATGAAAATATGTCTCCACTATTAAGAAATCAATGAAAATCTGTCTCAACTATTATGAAATTAATGAAAATATGTCTCTACTATTATGAAAGTAATGAAAATATGTCTCCACTATTATGAAATCAATGAAAATCTGTCTCTACTATTATGAAATTAATGTTAATATGTCTTCACTCCTATGAAACTAATGAAAACATATTATCTATTCTCTACTATTACTGATCAGAGCCAACATTGGTTTTGAACTAATTATGTGTGTGTTTTTCTTATCTTATTTATTTATTTATATAAAAACAAACCGTACGTTGGTGAGAAAATTTACAGTTTTAAGTAATATTTCATGGTGGGTACCTACGAGTATGATATGTTTCTTTGAAGTGTCTTATTTATGGCATATATTTTGAATTACCGGGTGATGTGCATAGTAGGTAGCAGTAGCTGTAGTAGAAAATGATGTTAAACTTCTTTACGCACGCTTGACTTGGGGAGTAAGCTGGTGAATGCGTGAAGAGAGCGTTTTGAAAAGTGTGATCGGGCGAGGCGAACGGTCGGGCGTGGCAAACAGAAGTTGAGAGGGAGATATAAGTTAGTGAAGTTTTACGTGTGATCTAAGGCACACTCGTTTTTTTTCCAATTTCATAATTTTCTATGAAGATTTTCAGAGTTCTTTCAGTATGTGGATGCGGCGCATCCACATACTAAAATACAGAAAGTTGAAATTTGGAAAAAACTTCTAATTCATTTTGAACTACACTCAGTAATGTCGTATTTTTCAATCTTAGCACTCTTGCTCACTGAAAACTCACGGACCGCCAGTAGTGGGTAGGTGTGTGTGTATATGTGAATGTTTGTAGATGTAAGAAGTAGGAATGCGTTAAGGGATATAGATGTGCATCGAACTGTTTATATTATTGACATGATTGGTTAGGCATTGCAATATGTTTTGTTTGTTCGAAAATTTAAATAAATATACTTATATCACAAGGATGGTACTTACTCACTCTTTGGATTTAACAGAGACACCTAAATGGATTGTTTTTAAAAATAGAATCAAAACAAGAAAATAACTGACATCGCCTGTTTCTATGAAAATTTTCTTGTCATTGTGAAAACTTTTGAGTAGTGTATTAATTGACAAATCTCATCTCTTGTGCAAATTTTCAAGTCACAAAAGGATTGCACTGATTGAATTTAACTATTGATTGGATGTAATTACGGAGGCCTCCAAGCTGCATATAATTACAAAACAGGGTTGATGGATCTGTTATTTTCCTTGGAGTTTTTTCTTTGTGCCATTCCTTTGTGATATATTTGTCCACGCGAGTATAGTTTTCATAATCATATCTGTGAGTATTAGGCTCAGAGGGTTTGAGATTATTTACACATCTCAAACTCATATTATAATGCAATGATGCTCTTTTTAAATTTGGGCTGTGAATCGGAGAAAATGTCGATGTCAGAGTTTAGGCAAATATGAATTAAATAAATTAATTTAAATCACCTACCCTTGCCCTTGAGTGTATTCAATTTGGTTTTCTTTTCAAATAATCTTGAAATAAACATTAAACGCATACTCAATAATATTGCGTTACAAAGATAAAAACATTTTTAGTTTACTCAGAAGTGAGCTGAGTTTGCTTTATATGTGGGCATATTTCTGGAAATATATTATAAATATCAAATATTATATTTAAATATATCAAATTTCATGGACCTTTTAATATCCGTTCAGGACCTTTTAATATCCGTTATATTAAGAATTAATTCGATTAGTAATTGAATTGATGCTTCGTCTCAAGACGTCCAATGTATTTTTAATAATTGAAATAGAATTGAATGCCATTTTCCCAAGCCACAAGAGTTTTTTTTTTAATTTCCTTTTCTTTAAATGGCACTTACACCATTTTAAGTTTCCGTTATTCAATAATATAATATATTATATGAATCACGAATGTCTTTGGAACGCAGAGTCACTAAAATACTCACAAGAGATGTTAAAATTACCCACAAAATCCTCATTTATTATCTTTGTTGATATCTCGGAACCAAATCAACCATTTTATTTTCTTTCCTCAAAAGATTCCGAAATTATTGCTTTGCAACAAATAAGATTATTTAATTTAATTTAAAATAAAATAATAACTTTTCAAGAAAACACTTTTTTTTTTAAATTTTTGTCAAACTTTTATATGTTTATATTCTTCTTTAATATGTATACTGACATAAAAATGAATTGTTGTACATAAGTTATTGTTTTATTTTACGCTATTCTGTCACGTCACAAAGTAACTGCTTCAATTGAATAAAAAATATTTTATTTTGTTCTGGGCGAGTGGAACTATTTGTTGACATTTATTTGACAAGAGATGCTCGTTCGTGAGTATGGTCAAATCGATCGTGCTCATTTGTGAGCAAATGTGTAAGTTGATGAGCAAGCTCATATGTGATCGTGTGTATCAGTATTTTATTATTTGTTATTGCAGTTAGGCATTGGCCAAACTACTACAAACTAGTAGGTAATAAGTGCGATCAGTAACTACTTTAACATTACTCACGGAGACTCTTGACCCAAAATGGCCAGATGTAGAGGTTACGTGCAGAATTGAAGTAGCAAGAATTAACATGAAATCCCTCTTCTGCAATGAGAATATCAGCTTTAAACTAAGGCAGAGAATGCTAAAATGTTATGTGTGGTCGGTCTTTCTTTATGGATCTGAAACATGGACCTTGAAAGTAAATACCATGAACAGGTTCGAGGCTTTTGAAATGTGGCTTCACCGGAGAATGCTCAAGGTCCCATGGACCGACATGATCACCAACACAGAAATTCTCAGACGGGCTAGAGGAGATAGAGAGCTACTTACATTAATAAAAATCCGGAAAATTTCATATCTCGGTCATATACTTCGAGGGGAGAAGTACCACTTGCTCCATTTAATATTTAAAGGCAAGATAGAGGATCGCCGCGGGCCTGGTCGGAGACAAATGTCTTGGCTGCGAAATATACGAGAGTGGACCGGCATTAGAAGTGTGGAGGGGCTATTCCGGGCAGCGCAAGACAGAGATACATTTTCAAAAGTGATCGCCAACGCCGGGGGGACCTGATACGGCACACAAAGAAGAAGAAACTACTTTGAGCCGGTATAATATAAGCAGGTGTCACCTGCTGTTAGAAAATCATTATTATAAAATCAATAAGCGGAACATAATACAATTATATCTGATAAAGAAGCGAATACTCCCGAGCGTCAGGGATTTCTGGATATTTGGTATCGGTTTCTTATTGTTTTGTTTTACAGATTTCCGTTTCGGCCCTTTGCTTTCATTAATATCGTTCCTCCAAATATTAATACGGAGACACATGATGGTTTAAGGAAAATTAATTCACCGAGATTTCATTATTTATCCCATATTTTATTGGTTTTATAAAAAAAAATCTTTTATATCAACTTTTAATTTTAGTTTTTTAAAATCACCTACATCATTTTGGGTAGATATCGCTCCAATGGATTGAAACATCCATTGCGCTTAATAATTTTTTCCCCTTTTTATTGAGTTAGGTTTTAGTGAATAAGATATATTATGTCTATTTGAAAAATGTCAGACTAAAGTCATGACTTAAAATAAAATGAGAATATCACCATTACGTATTCTGAAATTTTCTTTTATGGTAATGCTCCGTGGCACCCTTATTTTTTATCGGCATTCGAAGGGGGGCCTCACTTGTTCCCGACGAAAAACAGTCAGTTATTTTGATAGACGTGTTCAAATCCAAACAACCGCCCCACGCCCGTCAAATATTCTTTGAATTCTTAGTCTATCCGCTCATGGGGCATCTGGAAAAAAAAACAGTTGGCAACTCAATCACTAACCACAGGAAAGCGAATTGCGATTTTCATTGGCGGGTGAATGAAAAAAAAGAAAAATAATGAAAAAAAAAACAGCAGGCAACTTGTTAAAGACCAGTTGTCAAGGGCGACGCATTTCTAGTCGCAGTGCTTGTCGCGTTTAAGTTGCCCAAGTTTTCGAGTATAATCTGCGATACGTCAAAGCAGGAAAATATCAATTTTGTTCAGAAGGTTGATAAATTTTATTATTATTTATTAAGGTTGGTAATAGACAAATTATTAATAAATTATCTTTTTGTTAAACAACTGATATGATAACTGAAATTGAAACAAGTTTTCGGTTTCTCCATGAGCGAAGGCCCTTATTGAACCGAAATAAAATAATCAAGGCAGAATTTATTTCATTATTTTTTAATCACAGAAAAAAATTAAACTTGTAAATAAATTTCTAAACATTCGATTTATAAAAATGCTATAGGTTTTAAAAGATATCACGATGATGCAAAAACTATCGGTATACCATTTTCATCTGACCGGTCAGTGGTTGAGTGGGCATAGCGCCTGGGTCTCACCCGGGCGTCGCGTGTTCGATTCCTCGGCTGGCTAAGTCCTCCATCTCAACACAAGCAACATTTTCGGCTTTCTGTGGTGGTAGTAGGAGATTTTCAAACATTGTTGGGTTATTCGTAACCCGGGAATGTTTGTCTTTCTTTTTAAAGAAAAAAAAATTGTGTTAAAACATATTATAATTTGAGATTTTACTCATAAAGTAAAAAAAATAATTAATTTAAATATTCATCCTAGACTTGCAGAAAAGTCAATAGATGTCGCATATTAAAAATAAAATGAATGAAAAATTTATCCAAACAATATCTAGATTGCATTTAGTTCGAGTTGAATCTTGCAATCATATACAAAGATAGCAGCCAATAATATGTGCGTTAAGAAAATGAAGATAATTTTGGTAGTTCGTAGTCAAAGTATGATACAGTTAAAAGTGAACGAATTTGCTATGGGTTCCGTAGCTCAATCGGTAGGGCTCTCGCCATGTAAGCAAAGGGTCCTGGGTTCGAGTCCCAGCGGATCCAATACCTTTTTCTGATTTTTTTGTCTCCAGATTTTCGATTGAGTTTCGCTAATATTGTCTTCATTTAATTAAAAATAAAAATCTTAATTATATATGAACCTCGTTTGGGAGTGTCAACATATTTTTATGAATCGACTCCGGACACCGGAATTACCACATAAACCTGTTTAAATCTAAATAATAATTTGTCATGAATTGAATCGATACCGCTGTTCTCCTCTCGGTCTCCATTCAAGAATGCGGATGTAGAAATTGGCACGTCTGCCAACAAACAAAACGAGACGCAAGGCAATCAAATGCGCTATTCTCCGGTCGGATAATCTAATAATTCGTTGTTAAGTTTAACCGGGGCGAATTGTTATTTATTATTAATTTACGGGTTTTAGTTAGGAAAATAATTATCTTGATAACAATATTTTGAAAACGGTCTACGTTAAAAGTTGACGAAGGACTGTAACTGCAAAAACTTCTCATTTTTTATTTTTTGTGAAAGATTCTGCTCATGGGCATGCTAAATTGTATTATTTAAACGTTTATACTAATCAACCCAGGGAACAATGTATAGGATAATCAACACTTTTGCCACAGGTCGCCCCAGATGGTTCACTACGTTTGGTGAGTTAGCAGGGGTGCCAGGATAATGGGTCTTGGCGTCCTATGCGTCAGCCACCAACTGCTTGTTAGGCCGGATCAGAGGAACTGGTTGAGGAAGACCTTTAAATCTCTCTAGCAGGATTCTCTCAGGATATCGCCTTGCACCGCCTTGAAGTGGGAAGATTGATTCATACACTGACCTATGGATACACTGACCCCCAGATTCTTACTCTTATACCTTTTTACTTCCCAGAATTTCTCTCCACACAGCCTCCACCATGACATAGGCCCTGAGGAGAATTATTTTTCTCTGCGCCTCCTGTGTGGAGCTAGTATAAAAAGTGAGATTTTATGTAAAAGTTTGGAGTTAGGTGTGGGTTTTTGACGTTTGGTACACAATACATATATAAAAAACAGACATTGACGAAAATCGCGCCAAAAAGTGGAAACGGATCCGTTCTCCGTCTTTAACAGACATTATGTTTGTCAAATGGATATAAATAATTTTGTGAATATATTATACCCACGTATTATATTTTACGGGGTATTGTAATCCCCCGTGGCAAAATATAAATCAAAATACAAGATACTGCGGATTTGAAGCAATAAAATATTATGCTTTGTTGTGAATACACTACTGGAAGCGTATGAAAGCGCCACGCATTTATTCAATAGTAGTAACTGCCTTATGGGAGGCTATACAAAGGAAACCTGTGTTACGTTATTACTTGAGAAATATCTTAGGGAACGATGGCTTTTGGTGATTTAACTGTGATAAATTTTTAGGGCAGTTTATTTTTATTGTAAGTAGCGCAGTTATTTGAAGGGTAACGATAGGAACGAAAATAGTGAAATATAAAATCTGCTTTAAAAAAGGCAACCCGCTACGCAGTTCCACCCTTTCGAAACGTTTTTCTAAAATTACTGTTCAGTCATTATAGGTGCATTAAAAGATTATTAGACTGGCAATTCATCTTTTTTATTATTGTACAACACATTAATTATCCAATTTGTGTACAATTTTCTCATTTTGATAGTCCTAACACATAGGAAGACAAAAAATCTCAAGACAATCTGAAGAAGAGTTATATGTATAGTGTTTTCGATATTTCATTCAACAGCATCATTCCTTTTGTCTGTTCCGTATGCTGTGCTATAATATCTGTTCTGCCTTATGATATTTTGAACAAGTCGTGTCGATGACTACGACTGAAGTTTTCATGCACGTAAAAGCTATAGCATTCCAAGAGGAATGGACTGTCAATACAGTTATGAATTATGTTAAAGCTAAGAATTGCTAGATTTGCATGACGTCTAACGTCTAGTTTCTAAGCTAAATCTATTTGTTGTCTGAAGTAATTCTGTATGGTGCATGAACCTTGGATAAGTTCCAAGCATCCGCATATAGACATACCGGAGGATTTTTTTCTGTATTTGTTCCAGCATATATTTGGTTTGGTCCGGAGTCCACACACCACTAGCATACTCCGTCTTACTTCTCATGACGCCGTCGAACGTGGCTAGTATGCATCTATGCATCATGGATTATCTAATTGCTTAACTTTGTGCAGAGTCGGATTTTTTAAATATCCCTATTAGTCATGCCAACAGGTTACCACGGACATAATAAATTATTAGCGTAGTTTCCATGGCCGATTCATTGGATGGTCAGTGGTCGAGTTGGCATCACGTTTGGGTTCCACCCAGGCATCGCGTCGGTCGTGTGTTCAATTCCTTAGCTGGCTAGGTCCTTCAAGTTGATACTAACAACGTTTTCCGCCCACTGTGGAAAGTAGGAGACTTTTAAATATTGTCAGGTTATTCGTTACACGTAAAAGGCTGTCTTTATTAAAAATATATATATAATTTTATATTGAACTAGTCTGAAGATGGCCGTGGTAGGCTGAAACCGACAACGGTCAGAAACAAAAAAAGAGAAAGCAAGTTTAACATTGTTTTAATATAATATCATCACGAACGTAGAGTCCTTTGCAATCTCGGAAAATCTTACTTTTCGATTACTAATGATTTATTCTTTCCATCTAGAAATCTATTATGATGTATTTTCATGATGAAGGATGAAAGCATCTCCATAAACTTAAATCAGTAATTATTTACTTTCAATTTGGGAGGCGGTTATGGGTACTGCCGCCCCTTGCCGCCCCGGGAACCAATTATTGGATAACCAACACCTCCGCCATAGATTACCCAAGTGATTCGCTATCTTTGGTGACTTAGCAGGGGTGTCCGCGTTCATGCGCGGGTGAGGTTTGTATAAGTCTTGGCGGCACATGCGTTTGCCCACCTACCGCGTTGCGGGCCGGATCAGGAGAGACTGGTTGATTGCGACATTTTACTCTCCAGCCGGACTCACTCGACCATCGCTTAGCCTTGTGGGAGGGATGTATTCATACGTCCGTCACTCCTGGATACCCATATTTCGAATTTTGGTCCATTTCCACCCTTCATACCCTTTTCCTAAGAAATTCCTCTTCTTCTTTTCTCTAAAAAACTCTCCACACATTATCCTTAAAGATGTCTTAGGCCTTTAGAGATTTTATTCCTTGGGGCCTCCAGTTTGGAGTTATCGTTAAAGAAAAAACTGTACGTATTTACATTGGATTCACAAACGTTTTTAATATCTTCATTCAGTCTCTATTGATATCTATACGTTTAAGTTTTTGATGCATTTTTTCACTTATTTCTCTTAAATCAAAAACGCAGAGACTGCAAAAATTTTATTATTGGGTTTAAATACCTAGATGCAATATTGCGAACAGTAATAATTATTCGTTAAAGAAAGCTGTGTTTTTGATAAAATTGTCACATTTTTTGACAAAAGCTATTACGGAGGGTAATTAAATATGTAAACGAATACAGAAAAAAATTATTGTACTCATTGGTTGATTCATTATTTACTTAAATATTTTTTGAATCCATCTTTTGTTTGAAGTCTAGTTATTTCCAATCATTCAGTTCCATGAATCAATGACTATTGTGCCGATTCAAATAAAATGATAACATTTCAAACCAAATAAATAATAAATAGGTACACAACAGAGTAGATACGCATGTCTTTGGTTTAAGAAAAATGTTTTGCAACCTCTGAAACTCGATCGAATTAATAAATAAATTAATTAAAATGATGCTTCAAGTTTCCAAAATACAATCGACAATAATAATAAAAGCAAACGGAAGATATAAGCAAGTACAAGAATAAATAAGTAATTGAATAAATAATTAATCCGAGTTCCAGGAAGAATTCGGCCCATTATTATTAACTGAGCTTTTAAAATTATTATAAATTCATAATGGGAGGGTTCACTTAATTCGAGAACCAACATAATCCGCTTGGAAAAAGGTAAAGCTGCTAAGGCAATTTGTTTTCTTTTCAATCAGTTAGGGAGGAATAATTTGGAATTATATTAGTTGTTCCAGTTAATCAAAAGTTTCCACAAATTATTAAAATATATTATAATTGTTTTATAACGCTGGTGGGTTTCATTTGTTTTGTGCTCCTACCTACACAGTGGACATTAGTCAAGTACCGCAATATCCTGTCTATCAACAACCAGTCTATCAACGCCAGTCTATCAACAACCATCGTAACAAATCGTAACGTGACATTTCGCTCTACGTTGAAATGTTATTTTTATCAATCGGAAGTGTGTAATATGAAGCATTATATCGCCGTCTTTATCGAATGTTTTGTGTGAACCGCTTAATCGTCTCGTGACTCAAACTTCATCGTGGTTTTAATAACCGATCAGAACAATCTTATCGTACGCCTTTGGATACACCTGTGACCGTCGCCGAATGGAGATCAAGCCACGAGACACAACAGTGAGTATTGCTTAATTGTGTATACCGGATCTTGTTTGGTGATCGGGCATAATTCTTATCGAAATCCATAAGGGTTTTAAATAGCAAGTAGTAGCCGCAAAGTTACTCTCACCCCCGTGCACGAATCAATAATAGTTGTGCGGAAAATGTTTTTTTAGGTACGCTTTCAACAAATCTATTTATACAATCTTTGTGGAAAGTGTAACAGTTCACACACATGGTTTACATTACATTTCTACGTCGATGTCGATACCCCCACACTTACTTCAATTCAATTATTTTCCGACCCTTTCTGTAAAAGGGTCGGTGACCCTTCGATTATCAATTTAGAGTGCCGTAGTTATTTTTATTTTTTATTTTATTTATTTGGGATACCAACAGTTTACATTAATAACAGCATATATTAATATGAGTTATATGCATATGAGTTACAATAATTGAACCATTTACAGGTTTCCACATAGGTATTGTATACAAGTGTAGTATTTCCAAAAAAAAATTATAAATGAAAAATTACGTTTTAAGAGCCGAGTTATTTAGGTAGGAATAGGAAGGGGGGAGGATGGGGGGATGGAGGAGAAAGGATCAGTTAAGTTGAGCTATATTAGTAAAAATATGCGTGACAAAAATTAAAAGAGAAAAAAAAAGAAAAAAAGAAAGTTCATAGAGTGGTGGTTGTATTAGAGGGTATCTATAGTTATTGTTATTGTAGAGTATCGAGAGAGCGTCTGTGTGATTTTAAGGAGTGTGGTGCAGAGTTAAAAATATCAAATTGTGTATAGTGTGTGTTGAAAGTGTTGGATGCACGATAGATGAAAGCGTTCTGCTTAGAATTTGTGTTGCGCCGAGGGAGGTTAAGAATCGTGTCTGATCTGGTTCGGATATTAGGAACTCGTATCTGTATTCATTCTAAGAGTTCTGGGCAATCTACAACGGATCTGACAATTTTTTTAAGGAAAAGTACATCGGCCGAGCTTCTTCGAACTTCTAATGATAGTATATTGAAGTACGCGGCTGAATCTTGGTGATTATGTAGGTATACAAGTTAAAGCGTCGATGATATTGGGCGAGTTTACAAGCTACTATCTGGGAAATTCACTATCTGCTAGTAAACTCGCTCAGGGTAATTGTGTTACTTGCTAACTATCAGATTGTTTACAATCGACGAAAAAAGTTGAAAGGTCGTCAACTTTACTTGCCACTCGCTTACTCGTGGTTGGTTTATTTATGCGCTCAAAATGGCTACCAACAAACAGCTGATTTCGACTGTCAAACATCTGACAGAATTAGTTCATGCAGGCGTCGTTATTCTCGCGACTGACGCTAGCAGCGACCTGCGAGCTCAGTTTCCTACAAAAATGTTCGCTACTGAGCGAGTGGATAGTTTCGTGTGTCATCATGACAATCTCACTAGCCGATTCACCCGCTTTTTAGTAGATGGTAGATTGTAAACTCGCCCAATGTTATTGAGGCTTAAATAAATGTGATGTAAATACGGAAAAAAATATATGTTATTAAGATACCTTTAACTATTTATTAACATTCGATGGGTCGAATTCGACCTGCCACGCAGCTGGTGGGTAGATGCATCCACCGTCAAGACCCGGACAAGCCTCACCCCATGAACCCGGGTACCTTTACTAAGTCACCAAATGTAGCAAACCTTAGGGTGACTCACAGCTGAAGCGTTTGTTATCCAATAAATGGTTCCCGGGGTAGCGTTACCCATCCCACAATCCCTCTCTCTAAACTTAACTAAAGAATAAATAGCTTTTTACGCATTTTTGTTATTTGTTTTTGTGGTGTTATGCCGTGTTGCGCTACCTCCCCCTTTAGCCTAGGAAGCGCAACACGGCATAACACCCCAAAAACAAATTACAAAAATACTTTTGGCCGTGAAAATCTAAAATCATACCATCTTTTTATGCATCTCGTTAATAAACTATTTCATTTTCTCAAACCACCACCTTTCGTATTTAAATGGGGAATTTTGAGCAGCCGTGCTTGATCACTTGAAACGGGAAGCAGCTGGTACTTATTAGATGTGGGGAGGGGTCTGAGAAGAATAGAGGAGGAATTTGGGGGTGGTTAATCGAACAGGGAGGTTCGGAGAGTCTGATAAGATTCGAGTCCTTATGCAAAGTAGTTTGCCGCTTTGCGTATTGCTTTTCAATTAGAGACTGATCAATCTTTATTCCGAGTTCAACAAGAATCAAAGAGGAAATCTAATCAATGAATCTGAAATAATTCTCTGAAATTTATTCATTATGCCTACATTATTATTTTATAAAATTGTGTGCGTTCTGTGAAGAGTACAAAAATATTGTATTGAAATATAAAATTGAATCATTAATAATTTAGAGATTTATTTTTCGGTTACTATACCGTATTAAGCTTCATCCTTCTACAGCCAACGTTTCGGACAGCGTAACAGTGTCTATCATCAGCGCAGATATGTAGATTGTGGGGAAGTGTTTGTCTTGCATATACATAGAAATGATACCGTGCTGCGAGCTCCAATCCTTTTAGGAGCGGTATTTTGGGTGTTTAGTTTTGTAGTAGCCATCAAGTACCCACCGGATTCCAAGAAATATATTAAGCTTGGCCCCATCGGCATCGTCTCTAATAATATTAATATTATTTTTCTTGAATTTCAATTGACTCCGTAATTAGGCGTGCTCGACATTTGTCGATTCGTCGGGATGGCCGAATTTGCACGCTCAAAATCGTTCTGAGATCCCTTTGAAGATTGTCAGTTCTGTCTGGCCTACAAACACTTTGTCACTTGCGAAGCAGCTGAGGTTATAAACTTATAAACTCCTTCTGTCTCAAGAAGAAATTTGGTTTTTGCAGGCCTCTGTAGGAGTTTGGTTTTTGCCGTTTTTCCGTATTACGTATATTTATTCATCGGGCCTGAAGACCAACCATAGCGGACCGGTGCCCTTCCGCCCTGCCTCCGGTGACCCGATGCTCACTTTTATTCCTAGGGTCTTCAGGTCTTTTCCCCTTTAATCTACCATAATACTACTACTGCTACCATAATGTCATTTATCTAATAATGAGATAACGTCCCAATTAAATTTTTTTGTGATGACGTCCTCGAGAGTCTCACTCTCGAGGACGTCATCACAACCTCCTATATAGTAGAGCAAGCCGCACTAATTTATTTATGAACTCACATGTGGGAAGAGCTACGTGCTTTTTTAATGCGGTGGATAAAAAAAAAGATTTATTTTCTGTATCCTAGAGCGCATTTGTAAGATTTTTGGCATTGCATGTACACTGCATAAATGGTACAATTATAACGTCTTAGGCTATATTGCCTGTAATTGTGATAAATAAATGTACAAATTATATATAAATAAATAATACGGACATTTGCCTAGCTTGGTAGTCGAAAAACCATGTAAATCAAACCTGTAACAAACAAAATGAATAAAGAAAAATTAAAAATTTAAAAAAATCCCAAAACTTTTCGAAGGCGTACCGGGGAGCGGGAGGCGTACCGGGCGTGGACACCGAGTCTTGCTTGCAACTGGACTGTGATGGCTCTGCTTATCCTCGGCGGGATTGACGGACGACTGCAGCTCAGCTGCTTTCATTAAGTCATACAATCTCATCATAATATGTTATTCTTTTTTTATACGAATAACTTTTCCTCTTTTATATTAATAAACTTTGCTATATCAAGTGGCGGAGATGAGACGAGATACTATGAAATAAATAACTAACAACATGTACGCATTTGCATGCTGCCTGCTAACAATGTACGCCAGGACATTGAAGGTCTAGAGTCATTTTAATAAAAAAGTAGCTTCTTTGTAAAGAAAAATCCTGACTTCCTGACGTAAAATTAGAGTCCTGACGTACGGTGAAGGAGGAAACCATCTGTTTCCTTAGAACGCCGTGGGAAAGTGGTGGGCAACCTTCAATTACGTATATTTCCGTATACCGTATATTCCGTATCCTGAAGGATACCTTCCTTCTTTGTTATGAACTGAATCATAGATTAAGAATTCCACATTATCTGTCCCGATCTGTTGATCGGGGTGACCCGATAGTTGGCCCGAAATGATATTTACCACGAAATTATTTATATTATTTTTTGTGCATTATTTAACAATTTCAAACGTAAAATTGACTTTAATAATACCTTAATGAGTTGGTATGAATATCAAATGAATTTATATACCGACAGTGTCGATTTTTTGTACTTATACGCTGGTATATACAGTTTAGAGACAAGAAGTTTTATCCTTAATGCATTTGAATGAAAATATATTTTATATTTTTGTTATTCGGCGGTACATTCTCTCTGCACACCCCTTGGTTACCACACCACTGGTAATTTAGTTATATTTTGTGTAAGTAGATCTACCGTATTTTCCTTAAATTGACTGCATATTGTACACAAGTATGGCGGGGGGGGGGGGGGTTGCAACTGGCGGCCGATTAATTGTCATGGAACCGTGGATAGGTTATAATCTAATCAGACAACTTAATAATGTGAAGACTGAGAAATTAGGTATTCTTGTTAGTTTTGACGTAGAAGCTCCTTTCACTAATATGCCTTTAGAAGACTCTACGATAATGCTTCGTGGAATATGGAAAACATCTGTTACTTCTTGAACACTGCCTCGAAACGGGATATTTTGCATTCTGACGTGAACTTTTTAAGTCAGTTTGTTTTAGCCATTACTAACCCAAACTTCTTCAAATATCTTTATAGAGATCACTATAATAATAATAATTGGTTTCCAGGATGTAGGGAGGGTAGTGTAATCTCACATGTTCAATAGAGAGTGCAATACGCAATATACGATATTCATCTTAAGAATTTAAAAAAGATTGAGGAAATTTTCCTCAGGGCCTATTTCACCTTTGAAGATGCTGTGTGGAAGGTGTTTTTGAGGAGACAAAGGAGTGAACAAGGGTGTTGAAAAGACAGAGGTAGGATACACAGAGGCCGGCAAATAGTTCCGCAGCCGAGCTAAGAGGAGAAGAAGGGCATAAGTCATTAAGGAAATTTCCCTCAGGGCCTATTTCACCTTTGGGGATGTTGTGTGGAAGGTATTTTTGAAGAGACAAAGGAGTGAACACGGGTGTTGAAAAGACAGAGGTAGGATACACAGAGGCCAGCAAATAGTTCCGCAGCCGAGCTAAGAGGAGAAGAAGGGCATAAGTCATTAAGGAAATTTCCCTCAGGGCCTATTTCACCTTTGGAGATGTTGTGTGGAAGGTATTTTTGAAGAGACGAAGGAGTAAACACGGGTCTTGAAAAGACAGAGGTGGGATACACAGAAGCCGGCAAATAATTTCTACTTTTAGGCAATAGTTTAGTGCTTAAGAGCGTTTAACCAGCCAGCGGACGAAAATCCACATTTCGTCGAAAGTTGTTCTTACGATCGTGCAGGGCGGTTACAATGAGAAAGATTAATTATTCTTCGTACCAGCTTTTTAAAATTATAACTCAATATCGAATTTATTTCAATCCAAATTAGCTTTAATTGATACCTTCGTCCAAAAATGCTGAAAGGCGTGATGATAAAACTATTAAAATAATGTACTTGTTGTAGTTATTTTTTGATTATAAGTATTTATCATTTTTCAAAAATGTCTAAATTTAATAAGAATGTTAAAAAAATCTGAAATATATTAGTTTGTAAGAGCGCAAATAAATACACAAACGGACCAATTTTCGCTAAGAAACACATGTTCGTACATATTTTTTAATGATTTTATTGAAACTTAAATTAAAATTCTAAAACATACGTTTGCTAAATAATGTATTGATTTATTTTACTGCATGATTATATTATTTGAAATGGGTGTGGTATAATACAAAAACTTTTTTGAAAATTTAACAAATCTGCCAACGACCTATGGAATAACCTTATTATACTAAAAATGAAAAAAATTTCTCAAAATTTATTACATACGAATGCTAGATAAAAGAACAATCTTTCGAAATCTATTTATAATTTTTTGTGAAAAAGAGTCAATACGTCTAAAAACTTTTTTGAAAATGGCGTATTTCCGGTTTTCTCTGGTAATGCCCTCTTAATGTTGGGCGCGCATTTGGCGTGTTTATCGACTGTGCACCAGTGCATAACGAACTTGTTCTTGAACTTGTGAGTTTATTGTTTATGCAGTCAATAAATGACTTTAAATTAACCATGTCAGGTATTATTTTGAACTATTCATTTATATTTTGATTTCAACGCCTCTGTAGCAAAAAAATAATTTTAAAGTTGCGCGTTTCTGTGACAAATTTTAAGTAAGACCTTTTTTTAAAGGCGAAAAATACTAAATTCAGACTATATTCATTTAAGCCGATGTTTTTCAGGGAACAATGGGCTCTCCGCTTAGGAGGTCATACATTATTAAATAAAAAAAGTATTGGGCGTATAAGCAGAGGGTGGAATTATTCAAGAACCGTTTAAGGATTTCAAGGATCGAGATCTTAGGGACTACGTACCTCTCCCTTGCTGTCGAAATTCGAAGTAACCTTGAACCATTTATAAAGAAATAAAAATACGAAATGGTTTGCATGGTCGTCCTGTCTTCCTTCATTACTCCATTATTCCCGACAAGATCAATAAGACAATCCAATTTATTTCATTTGCTCACATGTAGAACTAACATTAGAAAAAAATATCCAATTCCCCATATATGTGCGCAATATAATACAAAATTTTATGAAATAGACATTTTTAACTTCAGAAATACCGAATAGAAGTAACTCGTACGATCGAAAATTAATACAAGAGCGTAGGATGTATCTGGAGCATCTCCTATCCTTATCCTATTTTCCTCTTCCTCTCCTCCTCACCTAAAATTAATTTTAACTCTTCAAAAATTTGGCATTTTTTTCAGATGGTCAAAATATTTTCGCTTTACAATAAAATGCAAATATTTGGAATATTTCTGAGCACATTCAAAAACCAAAAACTGTTTTAGAAAGGTGATAAAATACGCTTTCAAATTTTAGAATTCGAAATAAACATATTTTTTTATCATAAAAATTTTGCATACAAACGAACAAAAATGGCTCATCTTACGTTTTTTCTAACTAAAGTTACTGATAATAAAAAAAAAATGAAAACACATACATATTTTATTAGACAAATGTACAACAAACGCATATTGTAACCTCACTTTTTAAAATTAATTTATAGAAAATTCCCGTTTCAAAAGTAACAATTTTTTTTTTCAATTTGCGATTCAAAACTTTGTGTACATAAAAGGGTACATTTTACTTTTTTGGTGGCTATTTTTTAGAATAGGAATATAAAGTGTGGTGTTTTTCCTTTCTAACACCGATTAGAACATATTTCTAACTATGATAGTAAGGGAGTTACAGCGTTTTATATGAGACCTATGTGCGTTGCGACAAATATGGTCTCCTGTGATTAAACGGGTTTTAAGATATAATAATACTCCATCTCCAAGTAACTCTAACAAAATTGGCTTGAATTAATTTAACTCCGTATACATGTATTCTAAATTTTTATGTATAAGCTGTTTATCTCTTAGAAAAAAATATTATCACCCGTCACCCGAGATAATATCTATGTTGTGTTAATTGTAGTAAATTGACTATTATTTTACCATCCCAATATCGCAATAAAGAAGGAAAGATATGACGGGTATAGAAAAAAAGTTTTTTTTTATGAATACCGCACAAGGGTCCCAACTGCTCCCATCTGGAGCCAGTGGAACTATGGCATCTCCAATTGGGGTATGTTGTGAGGCTGAAGGTATTGGGGAGGGGATGGAGATAGGGAAGAGGAGGGTGGTAAAGTACCTGGATATTCAGATCTGTTCACCAAACACGGCTAAAGCCATTGCAAGCAACGTTTCAATTCTGAATGGTGGTCTTACACCAGGGCGATACTGAGAGTATCTTCCACTCTGGAACGTGCGCAAATATACTACTATATATTTTTTTTTTTACATTAACTTCACACAGGAGGCCCTGAGAAAAATGATTTCCCTCAGGGCCTATGTCATCTGTGATGCTGTGTAAAGGGTCTTTTTGTGGAGAGGAAGGAATGAACATTGGTCTTGAAGAGACCCATGTTGTAGGAAGGAAGAAACACAGAGGCCGGCAAATCATTCCACAGCCGAGCTGTTGAACACAAGAACGAGTCGAAAAAACAACTTATTTTCATGTGACAAATGTCAACTGTGTACAAATGTTGGGCACGCGTTTGGCGTGTTTCCCGACTATGCACCGGTGCCGAAGGGATCAATGATGCTAGTTCCTCGGAGCATCTTCGCTGGACTACGCCGGCCGTCTGAGGGGTGGGTAGCAGTCTGGGGGTCAGTGTGCCTAGGTGTGACGGACGTATGAATCTATTCTTCCCACTGCGGTACAAGGCAATGGATCTGGGGAAGTCAAAAGATCTTCCTCAACTAGTCTCTCCCAATCCGGCCAGCCACGCTGGGTGGGCCAACGCATCCTCCACCAAGACCTAGACAAACCTCACCCCATGAACTCGGGTATCCCTGCTAAGTCACCAAACGTAGCGAACTACTTGGGGTGACCTATGGCAGGGGTGTTGGTTATCCAATAAATGGTTCACGGGGCGGTGGTACCCGTACCCGCCTCCCAAATTGAAACCTAAATGTTATGGACGCTTTTTCCAAATGTTAAAAACTAAAACTCTGGTCGGGATGTTTCACAATTCATCAAATTTAAAATTAAAAATTCAAGTTCTGAGAAAGTTCTGTTTCTGAGAAAGAAATTTAATCGAGCCAGTTGTTTCACATTACTTTGTAAAATTTCAGTTATTGTGACTCTTACTCGTAACATAACCCAAATCAATTTCTTTGATGCACTTGATCGTGCCATTTCTTTCTTGGGCAACCTAGACTTCTTCTACCATTAACTTCAAGATCGTATGTTCTCCTTTCACTTCTTTGTTTGGTTATTCGTTGTACATGCCCAAAACATCATAGCATCCCTTTTTTATTCGTAACCATTAGGCTTACATCAGCATTGCATTATTTCCTCATTTTTAACACGATCATCTCATTTCAACAGCATTCAGTGTACCTGCATCCTTCCTTTGCAAGTTTCATGTCTCACTGCCACATATCAGGGTTGGTATCAGTACTCCATTGCGGAATACTAGCTTCGCTTCTTTGTACATTTTTTATTCACACCAATCAGTTTCATTTTATGTAAAATTTATTGCAAATTTAAATAATTAATAAACGACTGGTGTAAATTTGCCAAAAAAAATTCACAAAAAGAGATAGGCTTATGTTCGACAATGTAATTCTGATACGTGTCATTGAGACATGAAACTGGCAGAGGGAAGTCACAAGTAGACTAAATACAAAAAAAGATGAGAACATGTAATATAATTTAATGTGTTCGAAAAGAACTAAAGACCATGCGTGATGAATAAGATTAAAAAGTAAATGCTCGGGTCGTGAAGATGGATATAGAACAGATTGTCTGTAGAATATAAATAGTGCGAATATGTATAGAGCACTTAAGGAAAAAGTGCCACGATCAAGAAAATTAAATACTAATTAACTGGGTGATAGTTTATATTTACGCACCAGATTTAAATGTCCGGGTTAAATTTTCCCCACAGGAAAAACTAAACCCTTTCACACACTTCCCCAAATGATCATCTAGTCAATCCACGCTGTGCAATTGCACTATATAAGAATTATAAATAATACAAAACAATACAAGAACAACATGTCAACCTACCAAAGACCAAATGGGAAAATAATTCACCGACTCCAGAAATTTTCATGTCAGAGGGTTCGGCTCTGTGGAACTCCTAATTAAACCCATAAATCCTACTGATGCCTAATCCAGAAATTTTCATGTCAGAGGGTTCGGCTCTGTGGAACTCCTAATTAAACCCATAAATCCTACTGATGCCTCAATATAAATATTTAAAAAATCTCCATTTTTTATTATATTACTATTATAATTTTTAGGCAGCATCGCGTTAATTGGTCGAAACATATACATACATTTTCGTCTCAGTGATCGATGAACTGGTGGATGCAATTTTTAGCCATAGATACGTTGTATTTAATTATTTTTTTTTACATAAGCTCCACACGGGAGGTCCTGACGAAAACAATTTCCCTCAGGGCATATGTCATCGTCATGTTTGTCTAGTTTGTAGTTGTTCTAGATTTTAGATATATATTATAAGTTTGTACAGCGCCCTTGAGGTGATTTTTCACAAAAACCGCGCTGTACAAATCAACCAAATATTATTATTATCTTCAAACTAAACCGTGGACATATAGAAATCCTTCTAAGATCATAATAAAATAAAACCAACTATGACAGCTTTGTAATTGTCAAAAAACAATAATTTTAATTGCCTCATTTTATTGATAACCATAGTTTTACAAGCAAGCCCTCGTAATAGAGAACTCCAGTCCAATTTTTTTATGAATAATGACCTTCTAACTTAAATAACTGCATTTTTATTTTTATTTTTAGAGTTAGTTTTAATAGTTAAAATAATTGTCAAAGCTTTAATTTTTCAAAACCCCCCGAAAACCATCGTATGTATGGTGAATTGTGTGACGTTATCACTCCTGAAAAATTTGTATAGGATCGGGCAATCAGCTGATCTACTGCCGCCATTTTGAATTCCGTTGTCCGAAGTATTCTCCTTAGAAATAGCATTACTACTTTTTTGTGCAGTAGTTTTTGAATATTTTCAATAATAATACTGAAAAACTAATAAGAGATACCTTTATTTTTGAAACATTATTTAGGCCTAAATAATGTTTCAATAAACACAACAACTATAAAAAGTACGTAAATAAACGAATAAATTAATACGATGGCTTGTGTCATATCATACATTCCCATACAATGACTTTGCGGTGACGTCACGACACGTCGAACAGTGACGTCACCTTGACGGCGTGTTTTTACGACCCGATTAAAAATGGACTTTTTAATAATTTTTTAAAAACTCTGCGTTTAATATTATTAAATAAAACTTATATATTCAAATTCAGCGTTTATTGGTCTATGTGAACATATTTTTTTAAAGCCAGAATATTTTTCACTGGAGTTCCTTATTACATAAAATTAAAATAACGTAAAATTGGTCTTCCGTACATTATTTCATTTATTTTCTGTGGGTACCTCTTTGGACCTACTTAACACCTTTGAAATAATATAAAAACTTGTAATTTCTTCGTGATGATTTACCTTCCTGAAAAGTTGTTTAGTGTTGAGAGAACTTTTAAGTTTTATTCAAATTTATGAACACCGAGTCTCTTTGTCTCGTTTAAAGTTAAAAAGCCCCAGCTGATTTACGTATTTAACTTTATGTTAAATTACTTACGTATATGGACCTGCATACCAAAATTAATTTCTGGTGAAACAAAAAAATATATTATTTAGTCTTTTTAAGTTGGTAAGTTAAAAAAGATCTCAATTATTTAATTACATTAAATAAATTTTATCTTTTCGTAAATTTCACCTTTTCGTAATTTTTTTCTTTTCGTTAAGTTTCGAAAGTTATTCGAATATGAAAAAGATAGACTTTCAAAGAATGTGTGTGTGTATGTGTGAACGATAGAGATATAAAACCGGGAGGCGTTTTCATATTTGCGCCAAATACTACATTCTACTGAGATGCCAAGATACGCTTACACTAAGATGAACACGGTATGCTATATGAGACAATCTACTCTCCTGGCTTGTCCTTCTCATACCTACTTAATTATTGCTACGTTTGCTATCTCACTTTCTCTAACGGCCTTAAAAATCTTCGTGATACGATCGAAATAATTGTATTTTTTACAATAATAAATAATTTACTTGTGTTTACGAACTATGTGTTATTCTTGGGCTTTGCCGTGTAATGCGACATATTCTTATCACACACGAGGACATTTTGGCGCTTTTTTAAAGCATTTTATTTACTAGTACGATACGACCTTACGCGACGAGTGGCAGTTGAGCACTTAGGAAATCGAAGACAACACAATTGCCTTGTCTTTGGCTTACCACTTTGAGATTTCCACCGTGCCCATAAATTATATAACGTTATTTATCTAAGCGATATTTATATTCCAAGCTTTGTAAATCTAAAATTAACGGATATGGTTAAGTTCCTAAGTGACACAACATTAAAAAAACATTCCTTAAGTTTCATTCAAGTAACATTCCACATTAAATAAAACGGTATGAAAAAATATTGTCATTAACATTACCCAACAATGATAGTTCCTCAACCTCTTATTTGGCGAAAACGCGCGGAATCTATTTCGAAAAAAAAAATTTAATGCGATTTTAATCCGTATGTATAAAGAATTTATATGAAGGACAAGGTCATAATCGTATGCGCCAACATCATTCATGATATAGCTAAAAGTTTTATTCACCTGGCGACACCAGAATATTTTTAAATGATTTATCTGTGGAATTTGGACGTCAATTCAAACTGTCAAAAGTCCGATGCGTCATACTTGACAGAAACATTGTAAAACTTGTGAATTTACCAAATTAACGCAAGTAATGTTGTTTTGATACATAGTTTATTGTTCAAGGAATGTTTTTCGGTAAATTAAATACACGATAGCACAAAATATATCCACAAAACATTAAATTCAAAGTGATGCAGTGATGCTTTGCATAATTTCCTTGTTTAAGGGCATGGCCTTCCACAGGTCCAAAGGACACAGAAAACAAGACGGTTGAATATATATTATTATATAATATTATCCTTGCAGAACATAATATAATACGTGCTTCTCTTATGTAACTAATTTCCCCCAACTATTCTCGAATTACTCTTCAGAATCCCATGATAAACAGTATCATGTTCGATCCATAAATATTGTAATATTAAACTAGTCATGATATTAATTACACCATTAGGGATAATATTACGAATTACGAAATCATACAAGACGCGAGAATCTGTTTACCTGAACACAATTACACCCATAAGTATTAGGTAGGTACTGTATATTACTGAGTACAAAGATCGCCTTTAACCCTCAACTACTAGGGTATTTCCCATAAGGCTTATTGTTACAAAGGGATTGACGTTTTGTAAGGGTAACAATAGAACGGGATCCTTACCTTTGCGGTAAGGCTGCTCTGATACAGGACGTGTTTGAAATTTATTATGTAAATTAAAACATTCGGCGTTAAAACTAAGCTTTTTTGTCTATGTGCTGTAATGGAATGTAATCTAGTTTATTAATACAATACATACACATACAATCCCAAAGAGAAAGTTTGTATTATGAATAAACCACAAATCACGCAGTAATGTTATATGAGTATTTTTGAATGTATTTCTAAGAAATTCGAAACAATTAAGTGTAACGAGCGTAGGTTGGAGAATATGGAATAATATTAAACGTATGTTTCGATGTTACGTTTTGATTTGAGGGTGTAAAACGCATGTTCGCGGGTCTGTAGCACTATGAAATTTTTGACCGTCCTACTTTTTTCTTTTTTTTACATGAATACCGCATAAGAGTCCCAATTGCTCCCGTCTGGAGCCAGTGAAACTATGGCATCCCCAAAATGGGGTATGTTGTGAGGCTGAAGGTAGTAGGGAGGGAAGGAGGTAGGGAAGAGGAAGGTGGGGAGTACCTGGCTATTCAGATCTGGTCACCAAACACGGCTAAAGCCATTTCAGGCAACGTTTCAATTCTGAATGGTGGTCTTACACCAGGGCGATACTGAGAGTATCTTTTACTCTGGAAAGTGCCGCAAATATACTATATATTATTTTAAATGAATAAACTGTGAAATACACAAATTAATCAAATAAAATTTATTTGCCACGCCGGGATTCGATTCCGCGACCTTCGGAATGGGAGTCAAGCGCCTTACCGCTGCACTACGCCGGCCGTCAAACTTCTTGTCCTTTAAATATAATGTACTTAATATCGGAGTCTATTTTTTTTTCATTCTATTTACATGACACTTTCTTTACATTAAATAACACGTTAAAGATAACACGCTAAAGTTAAGATTTTATCGTGCCTAACTTTTAGGATTTAACAAAATATAACTTCTTTCCTGTCTATTGACTATTGGTAAAAGTAAAAGTGAATTTAGTACACCTCACGGATAATACTGAACCTTCATGTTGTCGAAGTTCGATACACGGATATGCACGGTTAACACGGAATATTCCTTTTTTAACCAATAGACAATCAAATATGACATTTGTCGGAAGTACCAATCTTGTAATATATTATTCTATATTATATTATATATATTCAAACTGATTGATCACTTTTGTAAGATTTTTGTAACAGAAATATTGTGAAAGAAAAAAACTGAATAAACACACTAAAAAAAAAAAATAAATTAAAAAGATTCCCGTCAAAATAAAAACAAAAAAGTACCGGCTTCCAATTAATCCTAACATTATTGGGTTGAGGTTAAAACCGCAAAAGCTGCATGTCACCATCATTTAGATATGCATCCCAGGTTTTGAATGGTTTATTTTTTGTTTGTCTAACGGGTATGTGTAATTATTCTAATACCGTTTTTTCCATGTTAAAACGTAGACATTATTGTTTTATACGGCAATAATATTTTTCTATGATTGGCAGTATTGATTGATTGTCTATTAAATGTTAAATAAAAACGATATATGTAAAAACGCGTATTTATAAGTTCATTAATTTTAACAAAATTAAAATGTAACCTTCATATTTTTTAGATGTTTTTTTGTCTCCCCGGACATAAATACTCACTTTTCGTGATAATGAAGCTAAATTTAACTGTTTGAATAAAAAATATTCCGTACTAATCAGTAAGCGGTTCAAGACATAAATAATTGACTATTTAGTAACAATGAAAACCTTCGTCATGAAACTGGTAGTTAGTTACCTAAGCTTGAAAGAAATGCAAGTGTATCAAATTTACCTAAGGTTATTATTTATTATGCATGTATCTACCAAGTTTATTTTTACCTAACAACACTTCACTCCTTCGTAACAAATATTCCCTTGAACGATTTGTTTCTTAAAGTTAACCAACAGTACAGATTCTCTTGCATAGAATTGCTGACGTTTTATTTTATAAAATTCTGCATATAACGTAACACATTAAAATTTTAAACGAGAACGACATTAAGAGTTTTTGACTTCTTCACACTTAACCCACACATATTTAAATATGTCTCTTCAAGTACAAGATTTCAGGAACTCCGTGACGTGAAAAAGCGTCACTTGAGTCGAAGTAATTAACCGACATCTATGTTATAATGTTCAAAGTAACGTGATTCCGTGTGACGCGCTGGAGTAATGTAGCCTGCCATCTGTGACTCGGGAACGTCATGGCGTGAATAAGAGACGCCTGGTTAGGATAATATTTCCAAGAAAATGGTTTACATAATATTCGAGAAACAACACTTTTGACGACAACCGGGAACTCGTATTTGGCTTCATGGAAATCCGGTACTCGATTTTGAAGTTTCCTTTATAAGATATCATTCCCTCTAACATACAATGTTTTCCTAGAATAGTTATAAGGAGGTTTATGTAACGCAATATATTTTATCGACGATCAATGACAAGGTATGCTCGTTTGTTTGATAAGCCTTTGTTCACTGGCAATATATTGACTACTTGCTTTTCTTGTATAAAATTCGTTTAAAGTATGTACAATCTTATTTTTATATTATAATACTTAGTATGTTCAGAAAGTAAGTGTACTGTGACCAAAACGGGCGGTGGTTTTAGTTTTTTGAGGGTTGGCAACACTGAGTGGTAGAGGGAATCTCCTGACCAGAGCGAGCATCGCAGGAATAGTAGTACGTACGTTGTAGTGTCCAGTTGCGTGAAAGATGTCGGTCGAATTTCTGCCTCAGGTTGAGACATTGTCTCAACTTGAGACCATCAATGCACAAAAATATTGTGATACCCTAAAAAACTCAAAAGGAGCATTCAAAACAAAAGGAGGGGAATGCTGATCAGAGAAGTGTACTTGTTTCACGAAAACTTCCGTTCTCACACAGCCTTAGCCACCAATATGCTCTTGGACTCATTTGGTTGGGATGTTTTGAACCACCGTATTTCCCTGACTGGGCGTCTTCAGATTATCTCGTCTTAAGATTATCTCTTTTTTAAAGGCATATATGAATGAAAAATTTTCAACCCACGAGCAGGTGCTGAAAGTGGTTCTGAAGTTGGGGAAGGAGCTGGCGGTAAAATTTGTCGAGAAGGGCATAAAGAAGCTTGTGCCACGGCTCACCACATGCATTGAACGGAATGGCGATTATTTGGAAAAATATTCAACAAGTTTATCAACAATATCCTGTAATTTTTTTTCTAATACGTTTTTTCAAAAAAAAAAAATTCGGTACTTACTTTCTGAACTTGCCTAATTGTCTACGTGTTACTTTTTCTTAGATAAACCTTTGTTCAATGGCAATATATTGAATATTTGCTTTTCTTGTATAATATTCGTTTAAATTATCTATATCTACATACTACCTACATGATTCAATAAGCTACATATATCTGCCGACGTTCGAGTGTATATCCATTTTACGTCATCAGATTTAATGGTTTCCAGGGAAAACATTCGCTTGAAAACTGTCAAATAAACAGGTTTGTAATATATTTTATATTATTATATTGAAATAACATACAATAAGGCGCTTCTTGAATAAATTAGGATAAAAATCCACCAGTTTCTTTGCTTAGATGATCACATATACCTATACTTTTGGCTTTTGTCATATTTCTTTTGAACCCGTTGTACGCTGTGCTAAAATTTATTCTAGATATTTAAATATTTCAGAAATCAAGACATGCGTAAGTCCTAAAATATTTTATTTTTAATATTTCTTCGTGTTTTTTTTACGAGTTTGATGTTTTATTATGACAAGCCACAGGTTACTAACGCCCACGTCGAAAAATATGCTAATAAATAACACTCTTAAAAAAAGTTTGCTGGCGTATATAGACTATATAGGTATTGAGGACTTATTTCAATATACTTTTTCTGCAACGAAGTTAACCTGGCAAAAATCTCCTACGTGCGTAGATCTTGCTACGATCTTTCATACATTAATCTTTTAAAATAATCATTGTTCAATGCCCGGTTAGTTAGGGGGTTGTAAAAATATGAAAATAGATGAGATTTCGATCGGGTTTCAATCACTAGGAATCTAGGAAAGCCACCTTAGAATGGCTGATGCTTTCCTGATAACTTCATCTATGGACCACTTAAAACCATTTAACAGGGATGATGCCCAAAATCCAAAAGTTATATAATATGAATCAAGCTTCAAAAGAGATTTTGCAAGAGTTCCCTTTTTTCTCCAGTTCCCACTACGTCACCTCCACCTTCACTCTCCCCACTCCACTCCCCCCCTTTTCCCGTCCCGCGAACCCCCTCCCGAGTTACCCTCCCCCCTCCCAGATCCTCCTCCCCCCTCCCAGGTTCCCCTCCCCCTCCCTGGTTCCCCTCCCCCATCCCTTCCCCCCTCCCGCTTTCCATAGCAATAGCCGCTTCCTCGCGTGCCACCAATAGCAATTTAAAAAAAAAAATCATAATGCCAGAGCTCACCGGAAGTTTTATAAAAACCTTGTCCTGACGATAACGAACACACAAAAAAAATAATTATCCAATTTGGTGCGGTCGTTTGGAAGTTATGCGCTTAGCAACACATTCAGCGATTCATTTTTAGAATAAAAAATGTGGTCCTGAAGTAGGAATCATAAATCTCAGCAGTCTTTTGTTGCATTTTGAACTGTAAAAGTTAACAATTTGGAACACAATATTATATTTATTTATTCATATTTTTTCGTTGTTAAATAATCATTATTGTCCTTAACAGATTTGTGATATCTCAATTTTCGTTTTCGAGTAGAAAGCAAAATTCCCCCCCCCCCCTCCCCCCCCCCTGTAAATTTTATCGCAGAAACTCATTAAAATTTTAATCAAATTATTGATTGAATTAAAATAATTGTTGCATGACGACATCTTTTTTTAACTCCGTCGACCAAAGCTTTACAATCTTAATTACGAATCGGTTGATATCTTGACAAACGTCGGCAAAATAAGTTTTCTTTTAACATTTATTCTTTCTTTTATCCCAATTGAACTTCAAACTATGCAATATTACAAAATAAATATTTTGTCACGTATTCTTACAAAATGTGATGAACCTTGTGTACGTATCGTTGGTAGCACAGAAGGAATGGTCATTTAACAGTTGTTTGTTTAACCCAGTGCGGTTGAAGTGCCTTTTTATATTCAAATTATCTTCAATGGGAGTGACACTCTTTTCTTGCTTAACTAAGGTACCATTAGGAATAATTGAGCTGTTTTTATTTCCCATTTATACCCGGCCCGCAAAGGGTTTTAGGGTCTAGATACGGTCCAGGTTTCCAACTCCCCTATACACTTTCTGTCCCTTTGTGAATTTGTAGGAGGCGAGAAGACCTCATTAGTGGGTCGGGGTCCGGGAAATGTTTCTTTAAATTCAAACGAAATGAAAATTACGCGAGATTTAATTCTAGCGGAAAATTTTCAGATTCTTAATTTTGATAATTATTTTGATTCTGGCGGCGGGAAAACGCAAGTTCAGTTTGTGCGGAGCACTACGTATTTAATTATGAAATTGATGAAAATTATTATTCTCTTTAGGGCTTAAATATATTTATTCCTGATTATTGATAAATCTAGCAAAAGCTCATACTAACAATACCTATTGAACTACATACGCAATGTGCTGCCAAAGAAGCACAAGCATTTCATTCTGAAAACAGTTGGCTAATTCAAGTTAACATAGTTTAATAATACTGAATAAATATCCGACCCAGGTTCAAAAAGTTTCCCTAAAATTATGCAACACTTGTTCAATTGGGAAGACGCCATTGCTTCAAAGCTATCTGAATAATAAACGAAATTATTTCGGTAGTAAAGTAATATGTTTTCATTGCCGAGACATTTAATTTTTCACCTGTTTTTTGGTTTTCATTATTCAATTTGATCTACTTCTGGACCTATTTATTGTATAAAGAACACCTCTGCCATACGTCAATTTAAATGGTTGACTACGTTTGGTGACTTAGCAGGAGTGCCCGGGTTCAAGGTATGAGGTTTATCTTGATCGTGGCGGTGGATGCTTTTGCCCACTTACTGCGTGGTGAGCCGGACCGGGAGAGACTGATTGAGGGAGACCTTTTGACATCTCCAGCCATACCCTCTCGACCCATCGCCTTGAACCGCAGTCGGAGTGATTGATTCATAGGTTCATCACTTCTGAACAGATTGACCCTAGATTCCTACCCACCCCTCGTACCAATCTCTTTCGAGAACTTCCTCTCCTTTCTTTCCTAAAATAAACCTCCACACAGCATTCCCAGAGATAACGTAGGCCCCTGGGGGAATCATTTTCTGATCAAGGCCTCCTGTGTAGAGGCAATTTAACAAATGTATAACTATTTATATTGACAAGTACGGGTCGTTTCTACGACTCATAGAAAAAATACAGCTATATATATTAACGAGCACTTAGGAAAGAAGATATTACATTCAATGCACACAATTGTATATTACACATACACAAATCTGTTGTTTATATGGAACAGAGGTACCCAATCATATCTGTTTAAGGTGAACAGACATAATAGAACCTTTTGATGTTGTTTTTTGCCGCCAATCATTTAAATTAAATGTTTTCATTTAGCACCGAAATGAGTGCTCCAATTATATCTCGAAGTCTAAAATTAATGAATTTTGAGAAATTTCTTACCGTCGCGTCGCGCCGCCACACAGTGGTTGGAAATGCTCATTATGGTCTCATAAATCTGTAACTTATTTGTTTCTTGTTATAAAGCAAAACAAAATTGGTATGCTGATTAAAAACTAAACAATCTTTTCGTTTCATATATTTATTTAGTGAATTATTATTATTTTGACATAAAACATGTCATTTCAAAAACAATTTATCCTTTTTTAGTACTGCGACAAGGTAATTTTCCGATAAAAAGAAGCAGCGGCAAAATCGTTTTTGATGCTGTTGCGCAAAAAATCAGCAATTTTTTTTATGAAAACATAAAAAAAAATGTTTTTCTTATAAAATGGTGTTTTAATATCCACAAGTTGAAAGTTTACCTGAACTTTGTTAAAATCCAGTTTAAGTATCATTTTATTAAAGGGATCTTATAAATCATTATTACTTAGAACTGAAATATTTCAAATACACATTGTTTTAGATTAAAAATCAATCTTAGCGGTGATATATAATAAACTATATATAAAGTAGCTCAAATGCTTTAAATTTTTACCACGAAAAATTCCACATTTTGATTCAATTAAATATTTCAGCCCGAACCCGTATTTGACATTATTTGAAATATACAAAAGAACAAAAAAAATATTTTTTTCTAACAAATAAAAATTTATCAATTATTTATCTTATTAAAACCAGTATAGGTAATATACGAAAAAAAAGTATAGTTTTTCGATTTATGAGACGGTCTTGTTCCGGGCATTCTATAATGACAGTGGTTGCAAATGCTCTTTATTATCTCATAAATCTGTAACTTCTTTGTTTCTTATTATAAAAAAATAAAATTTGGTGTGCTGATGAAAAACTAAACAATCTGTATATTTCATATTTTTATTTATTGAATTGTTAATGTTTTGATTCTGAACAAGACATTTCAAAAAGAAAATTTATCCTTGCGACAAAGTAATTTTCTGATAAAAATGAGCAGCGGAAAAAACGTTTTTGACGCTAAAACGCACAAAATCCGCAAACATTTTTTAATGAACCTATTTAAAAAAGGTATATTTTTAATTATTATGTTTTCAGATCCACAGGTCTAAACCCTGCTACTAGTTGAAAGTTTTCCCGAACTTTGTCAAAATCTGGTTTCAGTGTTATTTGCTTAAAGGGAGCGTATAAACAAGTATTATTAAAAATAAAATATTAAAAATATATATTAATAAAGCTTAAAAACAACCTTTGCAATGATATATAATAAACTATATATAAAGTAGCTCAAATGCTTGAGATTTGTACCACAAAATATTCCACATTTTGATTAAATTAAATATCTCAGCCCGAGCCCGTACTTTGACATTATTTTAAGCATACAAAAGTACAAAAAAATTTTTTTTTTCCACCGGATAAAATTTATCAATCATTTATCTTATTAAAACCGCTATAGGTATATCTGAAAAAAAAATACACCCTTTTTCGATTTATGAGATGGCCTTGTTCCGGGCCATTCCATAGTGCGCCAGTCGGGTTCGATTACATTTTAATTATCACGAACTCTCCTTGTTTCAGGCCTACGTGGATATCGTGAAGGCTTGGGGGTGGAAGTCATTCACCATCATCTATGAGAACAACGAGGGGCTGGTCAGGCTCCAAGAGCTGCTGAAGTCTCACGGTCTTTCAGAGTTCCCCATCGCAGTTCGGCAGCTGGGAGATGGGACAGATTACAGGTGACTTTCATTATTTAAATCTTGTGGCATGGAAAAAAATCGCAACAAATATAACTTTTTAAATGTGTGTTTTTCATCTCATCATCAAAGAAAGATACAACAGCTAACTACGTAATATTATTTGACTTACACTACTGAACCACACCTTGATTAAACCGTATTCGTAAAATGAAGGAAAGTCATTTATGTATCCATAAAAATTATTTTCATTTTCACAAACATTTTTGTCATGCTTGTCAACTATCTGTAATGCCGTTTCCCTGCAGGGATATGTAGAGAGGACACACAACCAAAAAACTTTGTCTTAATACACTCCACTTCATTCACATTCATGCCTCGTCTCATATATACCTAGGTACCCTTCTGTTATTTTGACTCTTGACCTGGTTCGACTCGTGAATCTATCTGGTCACCATGTTTGGTGACCAGATTTGAATAGCCAAATAATTCCCAACCTTTCTCTACTCTATCACCTCTCCCCTACCTTCAGCCTTACAACATTCCCCATTTGGGGGTGGACTGGCTTCAGATGGTTGGGAGCAATTGGGACTCTTGTGCGGTATTTACGAAAAAAGTCTTGGGTTCTTATCAAAAAATCCACATTTCTCAGAGGTTCATACATGATTTTACTCACGTCTGCCCCAGGGATCTCTTTTCTACAGCATTCAGACTGCTTCCATCCTTCCTCTACCAGTTTCAGTGATGGAACGTGTGATCAACGACAACCTGCTCACATACCTCGAGAATAATAAAATTATTAACGATCGTCAATACGGATTTCGGCGGAACCACTCGTGCGGTGATCTTTTCGCGTATGTGACGCAAGTTCGGGGCGGTGCCTGGAACGTGTTGATGAGAAGAATTTGTTTTTAATTTAAAAAAATCATCGTCTAGCAATATGACATCTACATTTTTTTTCAAATACACTCAGGAATCGCTGGTTAAAATCCATCAGAAAAGGGCTCTTACACCCTGTATAATAAACTTTTTTTATTTACTACTTTGATTTATTGATTAATTAGTTTCGAACGCAGCTTTATCTTCTTCTAAGAAGACACTAACACTGATTATAATATCTATAACGTGTCAAAACAACACTAAGATTTTGGGAATAAATTTTCCTAAATTACGTTTGTTTTCCAAATTGGGTGACTTTAAACTCGTGTTATAAAGATATTTTTTAAAGTATTTATTTACGTCTCGCAAAAAAAATTTCAAGCAATGTTACTTTTAGTTCTCATTACATTGTCGTTCAAACAATATGTTCTGGAATACAACCATATAGTAAGGTCCTGAAACGAATAAACAATGAATAACTAAAACATCTAAATTTGTTTTAATTAACCACGAAGTTTTATTCCCCGATGAAAGCTTATCAGGTCAAAACAGGCTACTGGAAAATAATATATTCAGCTTTTCCGCAAAACGAAACATGTAATTTATAGACAAGAAACAGCCAACAGTATATTTCCACTAAAATTCCCGAGGAATCGTATTTTTTACGTTATGAAGATAAATAATTGGGCGTCGCTCTACAGAATAATCCTAAACAATAAAATTAAATTAAAAACACGAGAACCATTTATTTATTAACCAATACCCCTACCATAGGCCACCCCAAGTAGTTCGCTACGATTGATGACTTAGCAGGGGTGCCTGGGATCATGCATCTACCCATCTGCTGGGTGGCACGCCGGATTGGGAGAGACCGGTTGAGGGAGACCTTTTGACTTCTCCAGCAGGACTCTCTCAGAACGCAACCCTTTTCACCGCAGAGGGAGGGATGGATTCACACGTACATCATTCCTGGAGACTCTGATTCCTAGATTCCCACCAATCCCTTATACCTTTTTCGTTTCCAGAACTTCATCTCCTTTCTTTTCTCAAAAGGCCCTCCACACAGTATCCCCAAAGGTGACGTAGACCCTGAAGGGATTATTATCCTCAGGGCCTGCTATGTGAAGCTAATGTTAAAACAGACGGATGAGTATTTTTAGGTTGTTAGGAATAAAGCTAAATCAAAACGAAATATTTTTTTCCCTGAAAACAACACAAGGTTAGTTATATATGTATAAATTGTTATTAGACATTTTTTTATTGGAAGCCGCTCACTATGAAGTGTATTACAAGTGTACATTTCTATGTTTTAAATCAATATGTTTTTGGAAACACGAAGAGACTAATAATTGCATTAATTGTTACAAAAGGTAAACGGGCAGCATTTTGCCCGTACAAACGTATTCCCAAATTTCCTCTTAGGATTTGTACGCCAGTGCAGATATTTTTGAATTCAAAGATATACGAACTTAAACTGAATCATGTCAAATAAAACCAATATAATAACACCTCCCCCCCATACACACAAGCCTTTATGGGGGTACATCAAAACCCTACATTATGTGATTAATTACTGTGTAAAATTTATTTGTAATTTGTAACTAATAAAACAAAAAAAAATTAAAAATTTTGACCGCTGGCGTGTCGGCACATTTCAATTTTTTGATTTGTTCTTCTTATAGGAGTTAAAAATCTCCAAAAATCATTAAAATTGCCTGATTTGACCGCTATCAACAACGATCGTTCAGTACACAAATATTCAAATTGTTGAAAAAAGTAAAACGTACAGACGTATTATATTTTCGTTTAGTACAATCTTGACAATCGGTACAGTTTTGGAGAAGAAAAATGGATAATAAAAAACATCGATTTTGACAATTTTATTTAGTATTATCCGTCTGAGATGCAGTTCTTCCTTTCGTTCACTATTCCGGGGAGGGGGGGGGGGGGGTTCTAGCAACAGTGATAGCAACAGTTTAATAAAATACCTATTATTCAAGTTTCAGGATAGATTATCTGTAAATGAAAATTTCCTTGGTGAATAAAATAATCCAGCAGAAAAATAATAATTGTTGAAATGTATTACACAATTTATAAAAAAAAACATTCACTCTGTCTTTCTAATATCTTACTCGTATTTGCAGCTGTTTTTTTTATTAAAAACATGTATTTGAGAAATTTGGCAATATTGTCTTACTACATGGGTTTCCACATACTTTACAGTTTTTGTTGGCTGGCTTGGTTCTGCAGGACGATGTCCAATTGTTCATGGTGGTATTATTTATCACTTGGTATGTGTACAAAAAAGCTCATGCTTTTGGGTGTTGAGAACACAACCAAACACTGGTTTGGGATAATAAATTATTGTGCTTCTTGTGCCAAGGATCATATGTGATGTTTAGATACGAGACTTTATGTTGTACCGTGACAAAGGTTTAAAACCCACGAAAATCGTGAAATTTTGTTGTTTAGTTCTGTACTAATACCGTAATAAATGCACGATAAGTTTACAAGTTTTTTTGACAAGTTTTTTTATTATGAATCTCAACTGGATTCTTTTTCCGAAGAATTATCGACTCAGAAAGCAATTTTTTTCTTCTTTATTTATTTACGCCCTAGTGGGCTTTTACAAGGATATATAATAATAGTTAGGTAGGTACGTAGTACACAATTATAATGATTCAAATAATGATAAAAAATAAAATTAATTAAAATCAAAATCATACATTTCATTAAAGCAATTATAAAGACTTATTTTTATAACTAATACAGAATCTGCAAACATGTCTACAATATTCTAAAATTTATTACTAAAATGATGTAATCTATTTATAGGTGTATGAGCCTAATAGTTTGTTTTAAAATTGTCACAGAAGAAGGTAGCACTTTGCCTCGTATTTCTGGTCGGTAAGTAAAATTTTATTTTGGCGAGAATTTCAGGGTTGTCAATGCAACTATTAATGATTTTATTTAATAGTACAACGTCAGAGATGATCCGCCTATCTGACAGCGTAATTAAGTTTAGTTGTTTCATCAAAAGGACATAGATAATATTTTGAATTGGAATATTCAGCTTAAAGTTAACAAATCTTAAAAATTTGTGCTGTACCCTTTCTATATTGTCGGAATGTATTTTATACAATAGGAACCAAATGGGCGAATTATATTCTACCTGACTTCTTACTAAAAAGTGTACAATATTTTCAAACATTCTAGTGACTTAAAATCACTTGCTGTTCTGCATATAAAACCAAGCATTTTTATAGCTCTATTTGTTATTTCATTTACGTGCAAAGTAAATGTTAACTTTTCATCAAATATAACACCCAAGTCCCTGATCTGAGTGACCGGTGTCAATATTACATTATTTAAAGAGTAGGTATTCACAAGTTACATGACTTTGGATTTTATAAAAACGAATAACTTGGCACTTTTGAATATTAAGAAATAGCGAGTTGATCACACACCAATGAAACAATTTATCTAAATTAGATTATATATACTCTATACTACGTATCATTTTATATATTTTTAAATCATCAGCGAAGAGAAAAACTTGTACATCTTTAATATACTAACAATGTCATAATTCTTCACAATAACTGTTCTTATTATTCTTCTGGCATCTAGCGATTGACATAATGTGAAGTTCTCCATGAAACGTCTTAGTATTTTCGTAAGCTGGCGGTTTTTTTTTAGGTCGGCTGCATATTATATTATTATTTTCCGAGGAAGCCATCAGTTAAGGTGTATTCACATTGACCGGCACCATGCGTGGCAAGTTAACGTTGCAGACACGACAAAATGAGTTGCTTATAATATTATCAATGGATATATTATTCACATATACGATAAGAGCCGACATCGTCAAACAATCTCGATTTGAATATTTTGTAAAATTTAATATTAGGTTGTTTTTTACATTAGCTCCACACGGGACGCCCCCCGAAAAATAATTTCCCTCAGAGCCTGTGTCATCTTTGGGGATGCTGTGCGGAGGGTATTTTTAGGAAAGGAAGGAGAGAAAGTTCTGGGATGGAAAAGGGTATGATGGGTGGGTAGAAATCTGGGGGTCAGTATGTCTGAGAATGACAGACGTATGAATCCATCCCTCCCACTGCGGTACAAGATGTTCCGAGGGAGTATGGCTGAAAAAGTCAAAGGGACTCCCTCAATCATTCACTCCCGACCCACCCTGCCGTGCAGCCAGGAGCAGACGTATCCGCCGCCAAGACACGGATAAACCTCATTCTATTCCTGAATTCCCCATTCTAGAATATTGAAAAAAAATTGTTCATCGTCTGGTGATTCTTAATATTATAATTATGGGAAAAGGATTCCATATTTTTTTTATTAATTATGATAGGAGTGAAAGGATATATGTATATTATAAGATATGACACGAAAGTTGAAAGTAGAAGAAATCGGGGACGGTCGAGAAAGACTTCGGCAAGTGAACCAAATACTTGATAATACTGTTGATAATAACTGATTAGTTTTTATGACACAATATGCATGAATATGAATGTAGCAAGGAACGTTTGTCGAGACAGAGTTGTTGGCATTTGACGGTCTGCCATCTTTGTCACGAATACGTAATAACGTAAGTTTACGTTGATATGTAGCGGTCTATAATTACGTGTCTGTATATATGTCTGTTATAAATGTCTGCCCTCAAGACACCGCGCCGATTTATGTGAAAATTCGAGTCTGTACCGCGTCCGCCACGCTACGTGTCTGCCACGCACGATGCTGGTAGATGTGAATAGTCCTTTAGTCATGCTACGTGTCCAGTGTGATTTCACTTGAGTATGGAGATTTCGACAATCAAATATATACAAAAATGCTCCGTATTACCTATTATTGTGAGCTTTTTCCCAAATTTCCTTGTTGAGTGTATTCCGACTCTTTAAATTTTTAATGCACTAGTTTGGAACGCATTATGGTATTCTGGCTAAAATTGCAAGAAGCAGTGGTTCCTAAAATTTTTAATGAAATGAAAACAAATTACTTTGTATAACACCACTACATCTTATATATAAAAATCTCGTGTTACGGTGTTTGTGGTCGCACCGCTTGACCGATTTTTATGAAATTTTTTACGTATATTTGGTAGGTATGGGAATAGATTTTTGAGTATATTTCACACCGATAGGTGATTAAGGAGTCCCTATTCAGAAAAAATATCTGTTTTTTTTCTTAAATTTTTGCATTTCTTTTTAAATCAAAAAATACCTATAATCCCAAATTTAAACTCCCCTCCCACCACCCTCCAATTTTTTTATTGCGATTTTAGTATTTTTGTTTGAACAAACTTTAACCGTCTTTCGTATTTCAAACAGAACGAAATTATTTATGTTGTTGAATGACAGATGGCGCTACGTCCGCGTCATCAAAGTTTCATCCACACACGCGCAAGACATTCACGAGAAGCGTCGCGTCATTTTGATATTTCAATCGGCATCATGTTCTCGCGTGGGCAAATCATGAAGCTTATTTGTGTTGGCTAAAGACGGACTGACAAAAAATATCGTACACTCAATTGCTCTTCGAAATTCATATTGATTTTTTTTATTTCATTTTCCTCCTTTAGTTGGTGTTTTTTTTTTGTTTTTAGCGGCGGTCATCGTCTACAGCGCTCCATTCCTCTTTCTATCATAGATCCCATCCCCACAAAGTTACAATACATTCGTTATTTCTTATTTAACAATCAAAATATTCACTACTAAATAAACTTAAAGTTTGTCGGGGTCAGCTAGTAATCTATATTATCGACATGTTTCAAAAACAATGTTTTCGTCGTCAGGATAAGTGATTAATATTAATAATAAAATTATTAATAATAATATTTATCTATTATCCCGACGAAGAAAACTTTGTTTTTGAAACACGTCGATAATATGGATAATAGGTTCTCAACCTTATTTTGCTCATCGCCTACTTTGAGAATATTTTTTTTCTAGCGCCCTCTAATTATTTTCACTTATCATCTTTCGCGAATCTGAATCAGCTATTGTCACGATTATATTTCCTCCCTTCTTGTATTCATGATATAGTGTCAATTCTTAATAATAATAATACACGTAAGATTATTAGTACGTGATAAGTGAGTTTTTTTGTCTTTTTAAGACATGTTTTTTTACCTGCCCACGCCCTCGCTATGCCATCTCAAAGCACCTTCGTTTTCTCTGGGTTTTCTATTGCCCCCCCTACCCCCCCTGAAAGTCTCAAACACTCACAAGGGGGCGTTATCGCCCACGTTGAGAACCTATGATATAAATTATATGGTGGTGTTATATAAAGTAATTTGTTTTCATTTAATTAAAAATGACGTGTTTGGGAAGTTTGAAGAACCAAACATTTTCTCTCAATTTCACTGGTCCGGTTGTCTTTGTATGCACACTTGATTTTTAATTATATGAACTCAAATATATACCTACGTTTCAACGTTTTCAAAGGAGGTTTTCAGTAAGCTTAATTACTCTTTTATGTACTTAATTACTCATTAATAATAATATTATCGAACCTTCCCAAACCTGTTCACTACTGGGAATAGAATTAGACATAAACATAAACTGGAAAGAACATGTCTCAAAAATTGTAGCAAAAATCAGTAGTTTTTCTTATGTTCTGGGTACCTTGAGAAAAATATTGAACACCGAATCAGTAATAGCCGCATCCTATGGTTATGTATATTCAATAATAAAATATGGTATTATTTTTTGGGGAAACTCGGTAAACGCCAAAGATGTCTTCATCATACAAAAGAGATGCATAAGAAAAATTACAAACTCTGGTCGTTTAGATTCATGTAGACCTATGTTTAAAAATCTGAAAATTCTGACAGTCACAGACATATATATAATGGAGTTATGCATGTTAGTGCGATCATCTACAGACAAGTTCCCACTAAAAAACTCAACACATAAATACGCTACAAGGCTCACAGAAAACCTATTAATACCAAAAGCAAACAAAACAATATTCCAAAAATGACCATACTACATGGCCATTAAAGTATATAACAACCTTCCACATAACATTAAACAAATACAAGATACACACAAATTCAAATCGTCACTAAACACTTTCCTTGTTAATAAATGACACTACACGTTGAGTGAATACCTCACGTAAATGAAACGCCTATTTTTATTGGTATATTTGTATTTTTTTTTATTTTTTCATTGGTATATAGTTATTTTATCTGTATAAACATTGTAATTATAATAAAACAAAAAATATTATATAAACATTGTAATTAAATAAATGTGGTTAGCTGGAAGAAATGGGGTCTACCCATAAGCTACACTTTTTGTAATTTTTATTTTACAATAAATATTTTTTGATTTGATTTGATTTGATATGGTTTTTGGTTTTAATTAATAAAAAAAAGATTTCCTTCATAATTCGAAGGCAGCTTACATTACTTTTTATAAACGATTCATACGTTATTCAAACGTGCTACCTGTTTTCGTATAAAATAATCCTCAGCATATTATGTAACTTAGATTTCAGTTTAAATGCGATCATAAATTATATTGGTTTTCTTCTCTTTAACTTGTTTGCAAAGCGATACATGAATCATTTAAATAAAATACAGACAGTTCAATGGCTTTATAAATTCATGCCCTTGTATCCAATGAACTTCTTGGAATACTTAATTCTGAATGAACAAACTCAGTTTGGGGTTTAATTTTCTGTATCCACGCCAAATGACTTGTTAGAATCGTACATAACTAATTACTACACTAAAATTCATTGCATCATCTATTTCGCGGAACCAATAAATTCCCTTCGAAATTTATGGGCTAGCGTAATCTTTCAAACAAAAAATATCCACCACAGAAAAACTTAGAGCATTTCTCAAACTGATTATGCTGAAGGAAGTTTCTTTTCTAACACATTTTTCTTATTCTCGTGTAATAAAAAGCAATGTTTTCCACTTCAACGGAACTTGAACCCAAGGATATACCCCCCAAACGTGATGTTGCATACCATTAATCTAGAATAAAGAGATGGCGGTTCTAACAATCTCCCTTTCTGTTTTATCTCTCAATTTAAGAAGATTTTGCAACTAAAGACATTTGCTAGAGCAAGCAAGAAACCAGAAACGCCCTTTATTATGAGAGAGAAAATCCATTACAAGCGCTGAAACATTCGTATCGAAAAGTGTACTTAAATTTGTTGGAACTTGTGAATGCTTACGTTTAGTTTACAATTTAATCGCATAAATTTAAGCTTTTCCCCGTATAACTAACTATCTATATACATGTGTAATAATATTAAAAATACGTGTCAGAACAGCTTTAACGAGAAGAAATATAATAATTATAATAAAATTAGCGATGCACAGGTATTTTTTCAGTTTTAAACAGGTGTTAAAAATGTTTTTTAGTGTAACGACCAACAAGAGTGTAGAAATGAAAACTTTGGTCCAGCGATAAGTGTAAAATCAGTTCGTAGAATTAACGACCATTAATACGGAATCCGGCTGAATCGCTCGCGCGGTGATCTTCTCGCGAATATGAAAAATACAATAAACATGCTCATTCCAATTGGAACAAAATAATTTTATGTTAAATAATGTTAAAGCTGACTTAGATTTTAAGAGAGACACATTGTCAAACAGTTTATCTTTTCATGCCATGGCCATGACAATACAATATTCGCTCATTTACTCCATAGACTTTCAACCCCCAACACCCTTTACACAGATTGTAGGTAATATCGCTTCCACGTCAGGTTCTGCGGTCGCCAACATGAAATAAACCAACGCACAAACAAACTAATGGCAGAATGTCCACCAACATCAGCATATCAAAATTATAAATCCCCAGGGCGACGCGTGACGTGGCATCGAGACACGTTCGGTCCATGGAAACCACAGAATCATGTACGATTTACGAGATGAAAATGTCTAATTTGTTTTAAAGTTTGGCGCAAATTATTTGAGTTTGAAGGTTTTTCTGACCGGTATATTTTTAAGGCCTCGTAACTCGTAACAGCTTGATGAAAATGTATAATATTCCAAGGGTTGAATTTTACCACCTACCACGTACAAAAGGTCGTAGAAAGTAAAAATCAAAGTACGAACTGTGTCGGAAAGCTTTTTAATACTGTTATCGTCCTCGTTTTATTAATTTATGTATGATCATAAAAAAATAAAAATTATTCAACTTTTGATCGGCATGTCATATTGAATAAAAATCAAGTGTTTTTTACGTTTCTTAACGGTCTTTGAAACAAAATGAAAAATGCATAACTGACATTTACAGACCTTCACGACGCTACAATCCGCGTCGCACAGATTTCAAATCTATTTTAAAGAAATATCGCACAAAAATTCACATTTTACGTATAATTTAACACTCTCCTAGTGAATGATACTATCCGTTCCCGGATATTTTTTAGAATTTTGATTGAACATCACTCATTAAATTTAATATAGATTTATGATAATTGATCCATACTCGACAAATACATCCACTGATTTAGCTATTGAAAAAATAATTATACATTACTCAGTGCGATATTTGGCCAATTTTTGTAAGTAATTACTTGAAAAGCGAGGATTCTAACCATCCCGATAACCCGTGTTGCTGCCGCAACATGAATAAAACAAAAATACACTAAAATACGAAATATTACTAATAAGGTTTGTTCTTAAAATGTATTTTAAATCGAGCAACAATGTAATGTTTTATAGTGTAAGTAATAAATTATTTGTTTTCCTTCATAACCGCTAGGTGGCGGCGCCTGCGCATTCGTCGTTTGCGCTCATAAATGAACTTTCGCGCTGGAACCCCGAAAAAATTTCGCTTTGCGGATGTGTGTGCAATATTACTTAAATGTGATGGTAATTTCTACTAATATGACTAATTTACTCTTATATTTATATAATTGATATATTTACCATGTTTCTGTGGTTTTTCATAGGTTTTAGTCAAGTTATAATAACAATAATCGTACTTTGAAAATTGAAATGTCAAAAACTATTTTAAATGATACATGAAAATTCAAATTTACGTTTAAAGGATTTTATTTTATGAGAATTTCATGAAAGTGTTTTTTTTAAATATTAATATCTAGTACATGTTTTCCTAAATGTTTCAGAGAAATTAACGTCTTTAGAGCTGCAAGAAATCTGTTATAAATGCCGGTATTATTTTTTTTAGGTTAGTTTTTTGGCAATAAAAAAAACCTTGAAATTTTTTATTATTTTTTTATTGTATGCACGAGGAAAAAGTGAGGTGACAGTTTCGTTCTTAATTCATTATATAAAAGGACTGTATTTGATAAATTTACTTTTTTTATAAATTTCTCTACCCTTTCACAAAAAAGTTTTGGTAAGAAATTTTTTTTCATTTTTTTCCGCGTTTGAATCTTAAAATATAGCAGTTTTTTAAAACTAAAGTGTATTTCAAATACTCAAATCTAAAAGCTAATTTTATGTAGTTTTCATAAATGGTATTTCTTTTTACGACACCTTCAAAAATAAGAAATATAAAGAACTTTCAAAATACTTTGGAAAAATTCCAAATTTCGTTCAGACATCATTACTAAAACAGAGATAAACTACCCTCTCAGGCCGTGTAAACAATGTGTATTTTTTTCCATGAACAATTTTTAATTAGTAGTGTTTTCACATTCGCGGCCGTTTGTCAATTGAATGAAATTTTCACTGGGTTTTTTAGTAAGGCTGATGGTGTATAACCATTTGAGCAACCAACAAATAATACCAAATTATCAGAGTTCTCATTTAATACAGAAATTAACCCTACGATTTAAATTAATTGTTATTATAACAATACATTTCTGCAGCGCAGTGTGAATTGAAAGCCATAATGGTACTTTACCGTCGTAACGTAAATTAATGGATAACATGAAACATGAGTATTTCAATGTTATTATATATTACATGCTTGTTGTATGATCTTAACTTCTGTAGGAATAATGCCATATCAATATCAATAGCGATTAAGAAAGATAGGATTATCTGTTCTTTCCCCTTTATATAATTAGGGCCTCTTCAAGACCCGCATTAATAAATCCATTCCAATAACCCCTCCCTTTAACCGCCTCAAAACGCTGCGCAACCGCGTAGTGAAATAGTTCCCCATGCCTTTATACTGTACAGATAGAGATACTCTAGCGAGGTGTCACATAAAAAAATAAAAATAACTCCATTTTAAATTTTTTTGTCTTATTTCTATATTGATCAATTTGGGAAGCTGTATGGGTACCGCCGCCCCGGGAATCATATATTGGATAACCACCATCTCTGTCATAGATCACCCCAAGTGGCGCGCTCCATTGTGATTTAGCAGGAGTGCCCGGGATCACGGGGTGAGGTTTGTATGGGTCTTGTTAAAAATTGAGAGACTGTATCGGTCTCAGTATCGCTCTGGTGTGAGACCACCATTCAGAATTGAAACGTTGCTTGAAATGGCTTCAGCCATGTTTGGTGACTAGATCTGAATAGCCAAGTGCTTCTCCACCTTCCTCTTACCCATCTCGTTCCCCTCCCCACTTTCCTTCAACATCACAACATACCCCGATTCGGGATGCCATAGATCATTGGCTGTCGAAGGGATAGATTCACACGTTCCTCACTTCTGGACACACTGACCACAGATTCCTACTCACCGCCCATACATTTTTCCTTCCCAGAACTTCCTCTCCTATCTTCCCTAAAAAGACCCTCCGCACAGCATCCCCAAAGATGGCATAGGTCCTGAGTGGAGTTAGTTTTTCTTAAACTTCTTTAGCTCCATCTATATAATAGGAAGAGAGAAAGAAAATGTGCGCGCGCACTGCTCTCTCTTGCTCCTACAGTATGATATAGACAATAGGCCTGCACTGTGTCTTTGATATGCGAAACGTAACTGGCTATGAGAGAAAGAAAGAAAGAAAATGTGTGCTCGCACCTCTCTCTCTTGCCCCTACAGTAATTTACGAAACGCTAATCTCTCTCTTTCTATCTTCACTTATATATCCCTCTCAACTACCGTTCGAATTGCTTTTCGTAACACTCTCGTCACGCATTCACCAGCTTACTCCCCAAGTTAAGCGTGCGTAAAGAAGTTTTACTTCAAAAATTGCTTCAGTAGCCGTCTTAGACGATTCCCCGCATTTACACAAACGCTGTCAGATTCCAGGTCGCAACCTTTTTTCTGTAGTTGAGTACATAATTCGGAAAGCATAATCAAAAAGCATTCATATTTTCTCTTGAATTCATGTAATTCTCCAGCATTTCTATAATCAAAATACATACAGAGAAGGCACTCTCGCAAAAATCGAATTAACGAAAGTGCAACGTAAAAAAAAAAAACGAAATTCGAGTTCTTCACTCGCCACTCGTTGATTCGGCCAATCTGCCGTGCATCGCGGAGTGTGTTCAATCCATCAGCCACTATTAAATATTCAGTCGCGGGAAATTGCAGATTTAGCTCCGTAACAGACAAAGGGCGCCACGGTAGAAACGGCAATAAACAAATATTACAGGGAAACCGTTCGCTTCCACGCTGATGAAATAACCATGAGAAACGTGAGCAAACTTTTAACGCGGATAATGGGTGAAGAATTTTGATGAATGCTCGGAAAATTGCTCGCTTTTACACAGTCAAAAGGCGGACGAAATTTGTAAAATTATTTTCGTAATTACATGACAGCTATTTCCTTGAATTTCGAATGTGCGTTTAACCTATATAGAGTGATTCCTGGCTGTTATTTATGCGTTTTAACAATGCTTACGAATTAATAATTTCCACACAGTAAATTTGAAAAATTTTTGATTAAAAACATCTGAAAATTAAACAAAAAATAAATAAAGCACTCATAAGTAATTGAATATCAGAATATTCTCGAGAAAATGTAATTGTAGTTGCAAAGTGCATGAAGCAAATGCAATTTTCAAAGCTCTGAATTGTGTAAAAATCATTTTTATCATTATGCTACTTAAAATGAAAACAATTTAAAGAAATGCCTTAATTTGAACTGGAACTGGAAAAGGTAAATAATTCCCTATCGAGTCCACGCTCAAAGCACACTTTAAAAAATTAAAACAAATTGTACTAGGTAGATAAAGGTTAGTAATAAGTAATTCAATAACCCGAATTGAAAAATATTGCGTTTTAATGTTTTTTTTTTAATTTAAAAAACACGAAATCTCAGTTTTCAAGAACCGCCATGTTAATTACGACGATGAAATACGTATTTTTAAAAGAAAAAATCACTTTCTGTCAGTTAGACAATCATAAGTACGAATTGCAATCTTTGGAAATGATAAATAGTGCGTAATAATCATTATTTTGTTCAGTTTCATGGCAACAACATGGCGTTCCTTGAAAAATGACATTTCGCGTTTTTAGATAACAAAGTAACAATTAAAATGCAATGTTTTTCAATTCCGGTTTCTGAATTACTTATTACTAACTGTAATGTACCTATTACAATTCGTTTTAATTTTTTAAAGTCTGTTTTGAGCGTAGACTCGATAGGGAAATATTTACCCTGAAAAATTTTGTGTATTTCTCGATTTTGTTTTGCACCGACCCTAATCAGTAATAATATTTGCAAAATTTCGCTCTGGCTGAAAGGGGTTAGGTGTTTAGGAAGGTAACATACTTTCCATGGGGTATTCTATTCAATATAATTCACATTTAAGTCAGAGGGTGGGATAACAAGGGATGGAGAAATTATGGTTCGCCCAGAATTCCCGTGATTAGGTAACTATACATAATAGAGGTTGAATTGGTCAAAGGCATTATACAGAGGAAGAACTGCCAACATTTAAACCAGCAAAGAAATATTTTAATTGTTGTAACAAAATTCTGTTATACAAAAAACTTTAAGCGTCGGTTTTAATTAAGAAAATTTCACAAAAAACATCGTCTTTTGAGCGAAGTATATTATTTGATTAAATACAGCAAGCTCTGTGAGCAGCCATATCAGAATGTTGGTTCATCTAAAAGCTAGCCTTTGCAACAAAGAAATTGAATTAATCCACTTCAATACACAAGCTTATTATCCACGAGCTTAAATCATCTGGATAAAGATACCCACGAAAGATAAAATAAATCTTTCTAGCAAAAACTAGACGACCTATATACCCACAACTTTTTCTTAAAAAAATTCGTCAATATTGATATTCAAAGATCTTCACAAAATTTTGGGGTTTTGACAGTTAAACCTTCAAGAATCGCCGCCTGGAAAACTAAACAAAACAAGTTACAAGACGGGTTTAACTTTTGAATATTGCCAGCGGTCGTCAGGATTATTAAAAAAGTTTTTTTTTCTGCTTTAAGCTATCTTTTGGAAGACATTCTGAAATATTCTTTTCCCGTGAGGTACTTACCGATACAAAATTCGTAGAAGTTGTCTGTGACGCTATTTAAGCTCCCTGCCTAAAGCTTAGGAATGGAAATTGTATTTTAGTTTTGACAAAAAGGGGTGTGAAATTTGAATTACATTACCCGAACTTATGGTGACCGGGTTCTGACCGCCTTTAGAAGTAAACCGTAATACGCGTAAAAATCTTGTGTCATTTTGATATCGAATATTTATAATATAGTTGAGCAGTTGTAGAATTTCTAAAAACTCCTTTCGCCTAAATTATTTGTTTTCAATACGACGACGCAGAAGACGACGAATTAAGCACACGTAATGCACCAGATTTTTAAAGCAATATATTCAAATTGATCTCATGAGATTCTGCTAATCAAAATTTGTAAAATATACAAAACTTTTAATTTTCTTCATAAAGGAAAGAAACGCAAAAGCTTGCAAGTTCTTCAGCCATTTTGTCTCTTTGCCAGAGATCTTAGCAGTGGGGCTTTTAATTTTTGAGATTAGTTGACTTTTGCATATTATTATTTAGTATCAAGAGCAGACCCGTGATAACTCACTCACATAAAACTTTAAAAATAATGCTAAAACATATGAATGTAAAAAAAAGCAATGTCGAAATTTCAAAGAAAAAAATTATTAACGTATGTTTCCCTTGCATGTAATATACATGTTATGAAACGCGTATGCTAAATTTTGCTCAAATTTAATATGTCTAGATAACATATTAAATTCCCGCAAGAAGATGCGTAATATTTTAATAAGATTTGCATGTCTCGGGATATCAAATATTTCATATTCCAGCACAAAATATTTTCATTTAAACGTCCATGTAATAAGTAGTCAATATGCTTGATTTCTCTTTTGCATCGTTAAAATTTTGATTTTCTTACAATTTACACAAGTTTTAAACAAGTCTTGAGTATTTCTTACTCATTCTATATTTTGTGATTAAGTTTTTATGGATTTTTTTCTGCTAATTTTATTAGGAAGACTGACAGCAGATGACGAAATTTCCATTTTAACTGCGTAAGGATGTTTTCTAGGAAGCCGAGCAGATGACTTGTGTTTTTAATGTTTTTAATTTTCGTAGTTATTATTATTATTATTTTCCCCAAGACCTTCTGTGTGGAGCTAATGTAAAAAAAATTACGAAATCTGAAAAAGCTCTAAATTGATCCTTAATTCTGTCAGAGCGGAAACTAATACAAACCAATGACTTAATATAGTTTTGTCTATTTTTGTCAATCTTCTCTTTGTTAATCCAGCTACGAGTGCACGTCGGACGCCACACCATGCGCGCCGCGCCACAAATAACATCTGTGTACGTGGAATTTCACACAAAGCTACTGTTATAATTCGGTTTCGAATTCAAGAATTTGACAAAACATGTGACTACTTCCGTGAGCAGGTCGGACGGGGACGTCTCCCCCTAGGTACAACCGCTACGAATTTGTGAATATGTGGTATCTCTCCGGATATCAAAAGATTGACGGTAATACATGTATCAAGTGGCTATATATTACATACGTCATTGTTCTGTCTCGGTTACGGTTCTACGGTTGACTAGCTACAGTGGATCCAAGGAACGGGCTGTTTTTGAAATCAGTTCATATTGGATCTATAAAATGGTCACCAACACTAACTGGGCGAAGCCGAATCAAAAACCTTGCGGAGCGGGTTTTTAACAGCTAGTTATTTATGATTATTCTTACCACAATGAAAAATGTTTTTTTCGGTGCATCAAGTAAATATTTTGTGAAAAAAATATTCCTAAAACTGTGTCGTGTAATAAAAATCAAAAATACACGGAGTTGTAATATACCGTACTTATTACAGCTTATTTCCAAATCGAGTAACACATGATGTGAACGACACAATAAAAGATTTGTCAATGCAATAAAATAGTATTGCACTTTTCCGTGCGCACTCAACACATATTATTTAGTTATATTCCTTTTTCGCGATAACAAGTAAAAACTAAGTTATATTCACTGTCGACCGAGTTCACAATGCAGTAACAGCATGTTCCCAGTTGAAATTTGTACCAGAAAGGTGTGAAATGCCGGTTCTGGGAGTTAGCACGGTTCACTGTACATCGCAAGAATATTAACAGCGCGAAACCGCTGGAGCGAATCTGAAATACATATTTCAGCTCCCAACTTACTGGATTCGTAACGACGATGAAATCCAACTAAAACATCGTATCATATTTTCAACGAAATGGGAAACGCTTTAGCGGAATTTTAGACGTAGGAAACAGGAATATTACAAGTACAAACAAAATTTAGGATGAATGTTTGGTTATGCGGAAATCGTTAAGCAATTTACGGAGAAAGTTACGTCAGAAGCTTAAATCGAAATCAATTATGAATAAATCTTCAATGAAATTTTGTGTAAAATGCAAAAAACTTTTGAGTCTCGGATATTTTTATTTATCTGTAACTAATTACTTTGGTTTTAACTAATTATTTTGGTTTTTTTATTTTTATTTATTGGATTGCTATTTTTTTGTATATAAATGCATCTATTTTCCAAGTTTTTTGAAGTGAAACTTCTTTTGCGCCGTTAGTGTTTTGAAATTCGGATAAATGCATTACAACTCAGTTCTACACAAATACTCGGTTCTAATCTAATGCGGTAAATTCGCGCTCCGGCGCGGGCTTTCGATAGCGCAGTGGTCAAGACGCCTGACAAGTCGCTGCAGCCAGAGAGAAGACATCAAGCAAACGGAGGTTCGAATCCTACGAAATAAAAAAAATATGAAACATTTTTATTTTTGTGAAATCAATATCCAATCTTCAAACCACTTTAACATAAACAGGCACAAGAAAAGAGCGACATCTAGCGACTTTCTAGTTTCACTTCTACCGCGTGTGAATTACACACTCTGACATATATATATTTTTTATATTATCTATTGACTATTTTACATTTGTTTTTGTGAGGTTACATTTGGTGTTGCAGGTTCGGTTCCCGTCGAAATCAAAACAAATAAGTTTCTAAAGAGCGACCTATATAATGTATAGCTGCAAGTCTGAACAGTAACCATGAAGGTACCAGTGTTTGTAAGTATATTTTTAATACGCCAGAGTGCATGAGCGTTGCGACTATGGCGAGCTGTCAAGTTGTACTGTTGTCTTGAGTCCTGCTGGAGAAGTCAAAAGGTTTCCCTCAACCAATCTCTCCGGACCCGGCCTGCCACGCAAGTAGTGGGCAGACGCATCCACCGCCAAGATTCTGACAAACCTAACCCCATGAACCCGGGCACCTCTACAAATTCGTAAATCATCCGTAAAGAACCACTTGAGGTCCTTTGACCGGTCAGTGGTTGAGTGGGCATCTCGTTTGGGTCCCACCCAGGCGTTTCGTGTTCGATTCCTCGGCCGGTTCGGCTTACTGTGGTGGTAGTAGGAGATTTTCAAATATCGTCGGGCTATATTCGTAACCAGGGAATGTCTTTCTTTTAAAAAAATTAACTTAAACTTTTTAAAGGTGACCTATGGCAGAGGTGTTGGTAATCCAAACATTATTTTTATTCCCTATATTATAATTCAAATATTCTCCGATATATTAAGTTTATGTGAAAGGCTTTTCGACTTTTAAGTAAATTATAAACCTTCGTACTGAAAGTCAAATGTGGAAACCGTAATGCAATGGATATCGGCGTTTGGTTGACTGAGCAATGTTAATTAGATTCAAATGATAATACTTGTGAATGCATCGAAAAAAAACATCAAGTTATTCAGTATTCCTACGCAATCATCGTGCAATTTACTGCACCATTACGCATTTGAATATAGTCGCTGGTATTTAATACAGTGAAGTTAGTAGATATTTTGGGAACATCAATACCTCAACTTCTGACTTTTCCCGTACATTCTGATGGCAGCATGCTACACTACCGCCTTCTAGAGGTTGTGTGCTTTAGTTTTCTTTCAAACATTTTAATGGATTGTTTGTGAAATATATTCTTTATATTATGTTATTAAATTAAACAACCTACACAGTTGATCCTCCAACATTTGGCTCCCTGAAATCTCAAAATACTAATAATAATATCCCTATCAGGACCGGGGCCCGAGTTTCAGATGTGACCGTATCTTTTTCTGATTTATCTGTCTCAGATATTCCATTGAATTCCTCTAATATTGACTTCATTAATTAAATATTACTATTTGACGTTTTAATTATTGTCAAAAATAAAATTTTAAAACACTTTGTGTACTTAGTTTAAAAACCACTTTATCTTTATTTATATTTGTCGATCGGTTTCGGTTGACCTCAACCTTCTTCATGTCAATAAACATATAAACTAAATTACAGTACAGAGTTAAGATTCTAAGTTAAACATAAAAGAAAGAGAGAGCATATAAGAGAGGGAAAAAACATCAGATACTGGTTGGTGGAAGGGTAGGAGGCGGAGTCACGGGAGGGTGGGGGTGGGGGTTTCATAGGGAGAAAGGGAATAACTTTAAAATCGGACTGTTGGTTAATTCTGTTTGTTTAAAATTCGACAATTACGTTTCTTTGATTTGGATATTTCTAATGCTTCTAAATTATTGCTTGTAAGGCACCTGCCGTGTTCTTTAATTCAAATATTTACATTACGCGTGGTTTTACTTATGTATGTAACTGGGCAATCGTTACAATTAAGTTTATAAATGCTAGAGTGGCTTAATTTATCTTCTGTATCTTTAGAATTATTTAGGAGTTGAGCAAAATTATTGTTAGTACAGAACGCCGGCCTTATTTCTGATGGAAGTGTCCAATAGTTTTTTTTCTGTGTGCCAGAAATAAAAGAGATTCGCAAATCAAATAGATCAAGGTCTCATGTTTTAATACCTATATAACCATCAACATGGGAGCCAATTTCTATCTACAAATATAATATGTACAAAGGAAATACCGGAACGTCATCACCATTCTCGGTCCCACACTTTGCAATTACCAATTGCAAAACCACGTATTTCTGAACAATTTGATTATCTCGCACATCTGACTGGTTGTAGGAAGGTCTTGAGCTTCCTTGGTTCGTCTTGGAGCTGCTGGATGATATTATTAATTTGTCTATCGGTTTTACGTTCTGAAATTGCCAATAATTTGCTCGGAGAGTGCAGTGTATCATAACAATCTAGTTTATATTTTATCAAAGTAGTCTATGGGTACTTCGGGCCACATGGTCTCGTTGCAGAATTGTGCCGAAGGTGTCCGAAGGTAGATGATTTACGAAGTCATTAGAATTCTGGAACCAACTATCGCATACATGCACCTATTTCTCTCTTTCACACACTTGAAAATAAATTCACCCCAAATATAGATATATTTAATATAAGTTTATACATTATTAAGAAATACCCGAATGATATTTTTATGTTGCATATTTTCATATTTAATGAGCATCATAGATATACGAGCTATTGAGTATATTTTTGTGTTCTTTCTGTTTATCTACAATGTAAAAACTTGTTCCTCTTTTCTTTTTCTATATCATGCACTTTGTCACATATTATTTTGTCACATATTATTCATCACAATCAGTCAGTCACCTGTAAATTTTATTTTATATTATTAACCTACACCAGGTGTCACCAATTACTTTCATTAGGGGTCCGTTTTTTTAAAATAACATGACCGTCGCGGTCCGGAACGGAAAAAGCCTAACCCCCCCCCCCCCCTGGACTAAACTTTGTGCGGGCTATTGTAATTAAATCTTGCAGATATTCATCGGTACGTCTACTTCGTAATTTATGTTTTATGAGATTCCTTTGGGAAAATGCTGCTTCACAAATATTCTAATAAACATTTTAATTCTGGGTATTTATTAGCACAAACAAATTTTATCCAAAACTCTTGACAAGAAACTTCCTGCTTTTGGTGATTTAAAGTGTATTTTCTTGGAAATCAATCATTCCTATCTGGAGAGCGGTTTCATTACCCCCTAAAATATTTGCAGCTTCATTGTTCCCATTCATCATCAGGATGCAGAGAGTAAATGTTACCTTAGTATGTCGACGACATTCTCAATTTTCTTAAAATCTGTGAATCTGTTTTCAAATTCCGATTTAAGATCCTTAATGAAAAAATATTTTGTATTGTTAACACAAGGTCCACACAAAATAGGGCGGACCGCGGTCCGCCATTTGGTGACCCCTGACCTACACAATATTATTATTTCTATACCATCTAAAACTTTCTCTTTTCTTGTAATACCTACCATATATATAATATTCATTTCTTAAACTTCATGTTTTTTATTTAAAAACTGTGTCTCTATATCATACACTAATCACATAAAAGCCCATCAGGGCGATGAAAATTAATAAATAAATAAATATATATTTAACGAACTAACAATTATTACATTTATATACAAAAGTAAAACAAATTACAAATAGACAGAAAAATCAATTTACATACGTTTTTACCCATATAAACAAATTAAAATAATAGAATGTACACTAACTCCACTAATAGATTTGACAGGATTCACTACTTTACTTCATCTCTTCCTACATTTAAGAGATAACTCTATGGGATTTACCATCACTTTCAATCATCTTTCTGTTTTAATTGTATTCAAATTAATGTGTACGTAACCTTAAATATTCTTGTAACTATGATACTCATTTATGTACCTCTACGCCTGTCTCGAAACAGGTATATTCTAGTGAGACAGGCATCGAAAAAACTAACGTAAACATACTTTATATAGGTAAATAATTAAAAAAGATTTTTAAAAATTCCGGATTGCATCTAGTGTGGTAGTCGAAAAACCTGTAAAAATCTGTATACAAAAGTTATTTAAAAAAAACGAGTGTGCTTTAGACCACACGACTGAAGTAAAACTTCTTTAGCTCCATCTATAATCTATATGATAGGAAGAGAGAAAGAAAATGTGCGCGCGCACTGCTCTCTCTTACTCGTATACAGACAATAGGCCTGCACTGTATCTTAGACATACGAAATATAACTGGCTATGAGCGAAAGAAAGAAAGAAAATGTGTGCTCGCACCTCTCTCTCTTGCCCCTACAGTAATATACGAATCGTAACTTTCGCTCTTCCTACCTTCACTAACTTATATCTCCCTCATAACTCTTCGCTTTTCGTAACGCTCTCGTCGCGCATTCATCAGTTTACTTCCCAAGTCAAGCGTGCGTAAAGAAGTTTTACTTCAAAAATGGGTTCGAAGAACTCTCCAGATCAGAACACTAGTCTTCAGCCTGGAAGGACGTTTGTCCTCAGAAGTATTATTACCTATATTAACAATACATCAATAAACAGTCAATACGTTAAAATAACTTAAGTGTTTTAATAAGCATCCACGTATAAGAACCTAGTGGAGAATACAGGTCCCAGTACGTACAATATTACCATATTCTCTGGAGAAACAATTAAGAGACATTATAGGTGGCATCTTTATTGCTACGCTGAAAAATGCTTTGAATCGCAGTTTAAAAATTTGAAAATTATTCTAAATAGAAAATACTTGACAATTTTATTACATAGAGTTGAAAATAATAATAATAAGAAGTAAGCTGGAGTATGCTAGTGGTGTGTGGACTCCGCACCAAGCTAAATATATTAATATGCTAGAACAAATTCAGAAAAAGTTCCTTAGGTATGTCTATATGCGGATGAATGGAACGTACCCGAGATTCATGCACCATATGGAATTACTTGAGGCAACAGATAGATTTAGCTTGGAAACTAGACGTTACGCAAATCTTGCAATTCTTAGTTTTAACATAATCCATAATCGTATTGACAGCCCATTCCTCTTGGAATGTTATGGCTTATACGTGCCTGAAAATTTCAGCCGTAGTCGTCGACATGACTTGTTCAAAATACCATACGGCAGAACAGATGTTCTAGCACAGCATAGCATGACAAGAGGAATGGTGCTGTTGAACGAAATATCGGAAACACTAGATATATATAACTCTTCTTTAGATAGCCTTAAGATTTTTTTGTATAATAATCATCTTCCTAGGTGTTAAGACTGTCAAAATGAGAAAATTGTACAGTAATTGGATAAAAAAATCTGTTGCACAATTTAAAAAAAAAAATAAATAAATAAAATAATAAATGTACCTAACGAAAAATTGTAATATTTATAAATTTTTAATAAAAAAAAGTAATTCAATTTTCGTTTCGCTTTAAGAAAGCCGCTGCGAAAATGTCGAGATAACATAAAAATAACATATCACAATATTTTCAAATTTAAATATTGTACCTACGAGAGTTTTTACTAAAAAAAACCAATTTACTAGCGAGTGAGTTTTTTATGTCCTTAATGTAATCGCTTTCGTTCAGTTATGGTGAATATTTTACGAACAATATATTTTTCAAGCCCAGAGAATACATTTAACAACTGGAGCGCCATCCACGTCAAAACAAGATTCGTTGAGCACAGGAGATTATCATAAGTTTTGGTTTCGGATTCGCACGCGCTCATTAAAAAAACCATACCTTCTAATATTGATACGAAAATAGATAAACTGTTAACTGTCCTTTAGGGAAAATGCAGATATCATAAAAAATCATTAAATTGTCAAAATATTGCATGATTATTTACCCCTCAGGCCTCGGCCGTACTTTGGCAGAGAGTAAAAGTAATTCCGCTACCCAATAAAATTCAAATAAATGAATATTTCTGAACGAAAACCACAAACAGTTATTGAATGATGATTAGATACGCTTTCAATTTTTATAAATTAAACTAAAGATAATTTAGCAGTATGAAAAATTTGCATGTAAACATTAACAGCCTTACTAAAAAACCCAGTGAAAATTTTATTCAATTGACAAACGGCCGCGGATGTGAAAACAATATTAATTAAAAAATTGTTCATGGAAAAAAACACACTTGGTTTACACGGCCTGAGAGGGTTGTTTATCTCTGTTTTAGTAATGATGTCTGAACGAAATTTGGAATTTTACCAAAGTATTTTGAATGTCCTATATATTTCTTATTTTTGAAGGTGTCGTGAAAACAAATACCATTTATAAAAACCAGATAAAATTACCTTTTAGATTTGTGTAATTGAAATACACTTTAGTTTTTTAAACCTGCGATATATTAAAATTCAAACGCGAAAAAAAAATGGATTTTTTTTTTACCAAAACATATTTGATGAAAGTGTACAGAAATATATAGAAAACAAAATTTTAAAAATACACACCGTTTATATAATGAATTTGGAACGAAACTGTCACCTCACTTTTTCCTCGTGCATACAATAAAAAATAATAAAAAATTTCAAAGTTTTTTTATTGCCAAAAACTACCTAAAAAAATAATACCGACTTTTATAACAGATTTCTTGCAACTCTAAAGACGTTAATTTCATCGATACGTTTAGGAACACATGTATTAGATATAAATATTAAAAAAAAACACCAATTTTATGAAATTCTCATAAAATAAAATCCTTTAAATGTAAGTTTGAATTTTCATGTTTTACATTTTATTTATTTTTTTTATTTTTTTTTTATTTATTTACAAAAAGATACATAAATTATAATACATTTTTTACAATAATTAATTACATAATACATGTATTTGATGTACCCCCATAAATAAGCAGGGCTTGTGTGTAATAAAATACTTATTGACATTTTAATTTTCAAAGTATGATTATTGATATTATAACTTGTTAAAAACCACAAAAAACACGGTAAATATATCAATTATGCGAATGTAAGAGTGAATTAGTCATATTAATAGTATATATATATATATATCGTATCGTATATAGTAGATCGTAATTACGATCACATTTGTGTAATATTACACACACATCCGCACAGTGAGTTTTTTTTTGGCGGTTTCAACGCGAATGATGAATGCGCAGGCGCCGCCACCTACCGGTTCTGTAGGAAAACAAACAATTAAATTATGTGCACTATGAAAAAATACATTGTTGCCAGATTTAAAATACATTTTAAGAAAAAATCTTATTAGTAATGTTATCGTGTTTTAGTGTATTTTTGTTTTATTCATGTTGCTGCAGCATTACTGGTTATCGGCCGTGCTATGGTTTTTTTTAATAAGGCTGCAAAAGTTTTAAAAATGGCTCAGCCACAGAAAAATAGAAAAAGATAACGGTAGCAACTGGGACACGAACCCATAACCTCTCGTCTAACCGGGACGGGCGCCTTTGCCAATTCGACCATTGCCACCTTCCATCAAACCGCCATTATTGTCAATCTCATATTTAAAATTTCATAATTAACAATTTTATATTCGACTAATTTTTCCATATTTTTACCGTTAGATATTTTTTGGTTCTGTGACTTTTTCTCTTTCATATTTTCGTTTTGATAATTAGTGTTATCTTCTTCTTCGACGATACATTTCATTGGTGGAAATAACTTCAAAAATTATAAAAAGTGAGTTGTTCTTATAAAAAATTGAACTTACATATTTTACTAGACAAATTCATTATAATGTTTCAAAAGTATCTACATTATTCTCATCTTACTTTTTGTCGTTTCATGTAAAAATAATTATTTGAAAATTCCTAAATTTTCATAATTTTGTAGTGGCAGATTGGGTAGACAGCTTTCGTACTTGAACACCAGGTGCCCTTTAAGAGCGTTAAACCAGCCAGCGGCCGAAAATCCACAATTCGTCGAAAGATGTTCTTACGATCGTACAGGCCGGTTACAATGAGAAAGATTAATTATTCTCCATACGAGATTTTTAAAATTATAACTCATATCGATTTTGTTTCATTCCAAATTTGTTTTAATTTATACCAACATCCAAAAATGCTGAAAGGCGTGATGATAAAATATTAACATTATGTACTTTTTGTAATTTTTTTTGATCATTAGTATTTATCATTTTTCAATAATGTCTAAGCAAAATGAGAATGTGAAAAAATCTGAAATATATTAGGTTGTAAGTGCGCAAATAAATACACAAACGGACGTATATCTTTTTTAACGATTATATTGAAACTAAAATTTAAATTCTGAAACATGCGTTTATCAGATAATGTATTGATTTATTTTACTGTATGATTATATGATTTGAAATGGGTGTTGTACGAGTGTAATGTAAAATCTTTTTGGAAAATTTAACAAATCTGCCAACGACCTATGTATGGTATATAACCTTATTTTACTAAAAATATTTTTTTTTTCTCAAAATTTAAAACATTTGTTTACCGGATAAAATAACAATCTTTCGAATCAATTTATAATTTTTTGTGGAAAAGAGTCAATACGTCTAAAATCTGATTTCAAAATGACATATTTCTGGTTTTCTCTGTTATACCCTCTTAATGGTGTTTTTTTTCTGGCGTTCATGTGTGAAAGCTATCCACCCATTTTATGGATGCCAAGCGCTTCAGTGGTTAAGTAATACATTATTTCGTATAGGGTTGTATGCTACAAGAGTAATTGTTTTGTTCTTTTATTTGCACAAGAAGATCTTAAATAACATATTTCCAAGAAGGGTCATTGGCCATATCAGATAAATATATTAAAATATAAATATCATTAAATCAGCGTAGATTTCACTTCTTCTATTCAGCAGCTGTATTAATGTGCTTGTCTTACATTACTAAGAACTGGGACATGAAATTGCTCGAATTAATATAATAAAATATCGCACAATAGTCCCACTCCCAACTATCTGAAGCCGGTGAGAATATAGCATCAACAATTATTGGGAAATGTTGTGATGTTATGATGAAGGTAGTGGAGAGGGGAAGAAGATAGACAAGAGGAAGGTGGGGAAGTAAGTGCCTGGATCTTAAGGTATGGTTGCCAAATACAACTTAAGTCATTTCAATACTGAATGTGGTCTTATACCAGGGCGGTACTTCGGTACTTCAGGGAGTATCTTCCACTCCGGAACGGAATGAATTGTTAAATCACCCAAATAAATAAATGATAATGTACTTGTGCACGCCGGGATTCCAACCTGCGGCTATTGGATTTCAAGATAAGAACGTTATCCCTCGCCAATGAAGTGAGTCATGAATCTTACCCTTTAATAATAATAACGTAGTATTTATATAGCGCAGTATTGTGATATTTCACTTCAAGTGCGCTTAACCCTAGATCACTAACCTTATTTTTCGACGCTTATTACTAACCTTCGTCGTTTCGACTACGGTACTAAATAAAGGGGTTAAAGGGTTTTAATTAAACAAAATTTCTACAAATTTCTTTTTATTATTAATGAACATTTTATTTGTATTATTTCTCATATTTAGAAAAACAAAAAAAATCTAATTTATTAATCAAAAGCCTTAAGAATGAGACCATAGTTTTCATGCAAAATCAACAATTGTAACATTTTTAAAGTTGGTATTTGAATTAGTTATAACTAAATTTTGAAAAAAAAATTCAAATATCAAAAACAAAGACTTGAATTAACTAATAAAATAAAAGTTTTGGTAAAAAACTAGAAACTAATAAAAATTTCGTGAAAATCTAGCGAAAATAAAAAGCCACGTTATCACTACCCTTCGTCGATGCGACGAGCCATGTTTGCTGAAATGGCGCTCGTGGACTCCTCCCATCGTCCGCACTACCGTCAATAGCAGAAGTACCAGGCCGGTTGAAATTAGCCAGAGTATGAAAGAATTAACGGTCGCGAGTGCGAAAATTATCGCGGTTTTTTTAATCCTGCGTCGACGATTCGACGAAGGTTAGTGATCTAGGGTTAATGATTGTAATTGAATATGTATATATTATCTGGAAAGGGTTTAACGACTAGGGTTGGGTAAAATAAAATAAAAATGTGTGCAGTTTTTTCGCAATTTTATTCATCATAATTAAAAGCTAGTAAAAAATCTGGTAAATATCGGTTCGGACTGGCCACGCTTATTACGAAAATTTTTTAGAAAAAAACTTTAGATTCGCCTTAATTACTATAAAAGGAAACTTTTTGGCTTTGGGGCGGCGGAAAATAATGCATTTTAATTTTCAATTGCATAAAACCAAAATTCACTTCGCGACCGACACAGCGAAAATCTGCGGCCGTACCTGTCACTGTTATGTTGGTATCCTTGATAAATTAACAAGAGCTAATACGACTGTAGCCGACTTCGTGGGATAAGGCGCGTAATTATGAAATTTGTCTAGCGAGGTTGTTTGTGTAACATGGTTTGTGATGCAAAAGAAAGTGCCCCTTTATAACGCCTACTCGCGTCAAGGTAAGAAAAACATCCCAGTTTTCAAGTGGTTTAGCGGCCACGCTAGGTTTGTGTAACATGGTTTGTGATTCGCGGTATTTCATGTAGGTATTAGGTAGGAGTGAATTCTTTTTTTTCACTGGACGGTAATGTAAGAGTCAAAATTTGGTGCCTTTTAGGTTAAATTTAAGCCATGTAAAATATTATTCAATTTTTTTTAGGGTAACTGCCTCCGCAATGGCATTGAATTTACGAAAATAGTCGGTTTTTCACTCTAATTGGAAGTCATGTTTATATACGATATTTTTTAATAAACATACTAATTTTTATCAAGAAAGTTTACTTGGTATAAATATAGATTCGACATTAAATAAAAAATAAGTTCGAATTTGTGTTTTATAATTTAAATAAAGGGGAGAGAGTAAGCGTGGGAGGTGATACTTAGCTTGCTTGCTCTATTTGTTCGAGGCTCGGATCAGTCGCACGCTCGTTTGTCGTTAAAATTACGTTCGATATTCTTACATCGCAACTATGCAAAGAACACGGAGTATATTCAAATGTCCTCTATTTGGTGATGTTTGTGAGATGAAAGAGAACTTTCTACCTACTTACGAAGATGCAGTAAAATACTATTATGAGTGGACGAGACATCAACTGAAATTGCAATCAGAAACTGCAAAAGAACCAATTTTTGGTGAGATAACAGATATAGTAATGTCGAAATTGAAAATATATGGCACACTGCATCAATTCCTACATTGACGCGAATAAGGATCGTTCAAATGTTGAAAGCATATCATTTAAAGTGCAAAAATCTACTCAAGTCTATAAAGAGGCTCTCCCTGGACAAGTTAAATAGTTTTCAGAAAAGCAGTAAGATACTTTTTGATATTTCAGTATGCAAGTACAAAGCATTCGCTCAGTGTATATATCCTAAGTATAAAAAGGTTCCCAAACAAGAGCAAACTTTTTTGACCGATCAAAGAACGTCTCGGGTAATGGTAATCAGCGGAAAAAAGGAACCTATCTCACTGATTCAAGAGCCGGGATCCATTTACATGGGATACGTGGTACCTGATGTTGGTACAGCAAAAGGAATAGATACCGTGATAACAGGATTTCTGTTACATAAAGAAGTTTCCCAAGATAGATTTTATGGCAATTGATTATGATGGTACGAATGTTAATACTGGAAAGTATGCTGGAATTATAAGACTGCTTGAGAAAAGGCTACAAAAACCATTTCAGTGAATAATTTTTTTACTCCACATTAACGAACTGCCTTTGAGACATCTGCTTTTTCATCTCGATGGGTGTACTTCGGGACCTAAATCTTATATTGGTCCACTGGGAAAATCACTGGAAACCTGTAAAAAGCTGCCTGTTCAAAATTTTGAACGCATCGAAAGTCAAATGCTACCAGAAATGGCCAAAGATCTGAGTCCAGACCAACTGTACTTGTATAAAATTGTCTCGGCTGTAGTTTCAGATGAATTTCCAGAAGACCTAGGCAATAAATCTCCAGAAAAACTATCACATGCCCGTTGGATCACCGAAGACTACGTTTGTATGTATCTACTGAAGAACCATCTGAAAATTTGAAAACTCTGGCTTCTTTTGCGGTCAAAGTTTACGCACCGTTTTGGTTCTCATTTAAAAGTAAACCATCATGCAAAGATGGCACGTGTTACCTGTTCAATATTATTAAGGCCTCCAGTTACCTGCCAGAAACTTAAAAAAAATTATAGATCCTTTTATCGAAAGAAACGGCTACTTTTCCATCCTGAAGGGATTCTTCTTGCGATGATAACAGATGATAAAAAAACATGTTAGAGAGCTGGCAGCCCTACTAAAGGCACGCAGTACTACTCAACCTCCAACACCTAGACTGTTTCAAGTGCTATCAATAGATTTTAATGCTTCTACATATAGTGATTTAATAAATTGGCCGGAAAACTTAACCGAACCACCGATTTTGAAAAACTTATTGGACTAGGAAATTCAGAATGTCGTGGAATCTGGTGGTGAAAACGAACTATTGTTTATAAGGCTTCCCTGCTATACCCAAGCTGTTGAAAGAGCTTTAAATAATACAATGGAGGATTCAATTTCTCAGCGGATAAAAAAATCGCGATTAGGTGCAATAAATGCCAAGCTGGAATCGCGAAATCAAATGCCTAAATTTGAAACTAAAAAGGATTTTAAACCTAAATAATAAATGTATAATTTTTCGAGTTTGTTTCAAATTTCATTTTTTTTACAGCGATGCCTTAATAAATATTTTAATTATATATTGTTTATCATTTAACACCTACTTACCACTAAATTAATCACAATGTATCGCCTTATAAACTTTAAACTTTTTTACCCTAATTTTCAATTTTTGAAGTCACTGCGGAGACTGAAGATCTTAATCAAATGAAATGAAAAATCTCACGTATTTTTACTTTAATATAAGGCACAAATCCCCTCCTCTTAGAACTCTGAATCTTAAAAAAATTTTTTTTTCATACATCCGTGCTCCACCCTAGTAGGTATCCCACGAAGTCGGCTACAGTCGTATTAGCTCTTGTTAATTTATCAAGGATACCAACATAACAGTGACAGGTACGGCCGCGGATTTTCGCTGTGTCGGTTCGCGAAGAGAATTTTGGTTTTATGCAATTGAAAATTAAAATGCACTATTTTCCGCCGCCCCAAAGCCAAAAAGTTTCCTTTTATAGTAATTAAGGCGAATCTAAAGTTTTTTTCTAAAAATTATTCGTAATAAGCGTGGCCAGTCCAAACCGATAATTACCAAAAATCTATCTGTGAAGTAAATATTCTAGATATAATGTTATATTATTTGTTTACTCCTATGTGCACATATTTCAAAAGTATTTTTTGGAGTAGGATAAAATCAAAGAATATTTTTATAATAAAAGTTATTAGTGTATTAGTGGCACATTTGAATCTCGGAGAGGGGATCAAATACAGCATAACATAACCATTCCTGGTCGGATCTTATTTAATCTACCAATAGAATCACATAAATTAAGAAAATAATATTATAACGTTTGTGAAAGTTTAGGCGATGCTCTGTGGTTCTTTCGGCAAAGCATCCCTTTTCAAACCATCACCTTCCTTTGAAAATTCAGATCCAAGTGCTTTAGTATATGTTAAAGGTTTTGTGTTTTTACCACGTGACACAGCGCGCCACTCTTCACCAAATTCTTGACGAAATGAAACCTATTGAAAAAAAAAAATGTTATACTTCCAAGCAAATAAATTAATCATAATTCCAAATTTCGTTGAAATTGAATTGCGTACAAAACTAAAATTGTATTTAATATTGTGTCATCCAAGAAAAAGTAATAAATTTAGCGAATTATTTTGATACTAAATGTGCGAATCGAGATTATTTAATTTACCATTGTTTATTTACAATTCATCTTATTTCTAAAAAAAATTTTAAGAATTTAAGACAATTAAGGGATACAGAGGGATTAAAAAATCATTGATTTTTCACTTTAAGTTTTAAAAGTCAACTCTTTGTACCTTATGTTTGTTAGAATTCTTTGCAACTCCACAAATCATTTCAATACCCGCCACGAATACTGCCAAGATACATCCTACCAGGAGGACGAGGAAAAGTCCCCTCATCCTCTCAAAACCAACTGATGGGCCGCTCTGTCCGAAGTCCTCGCTTCCCTGGAATCAAATCAGTCAATAATTTTCATAAATAGCTGTCTGTATTTTAATTCTATGAAAATCTTAATAGCAGCCTTCTTTGGCCTCTTTGATTGTTACATATGTATGGGTGAAGTGTGTTTTTTTTTTAAATATTAAATTGGTCAGTGAAGGGGTGATTCAATTTATCCCGGGTATTTGTCTGATAGAGGCAATCAGGTCTTTGGACTTTTTCCATGTACTGTATTCCCGATTCGAGAAATTTACCCAATTTAACCCCTTGAGAATAGAAGTGATTTTAGCGACCTGAAACGGTGCTACCCATTAGATTGTCACTACATATAATATATATGAAACATTGCCTGATTCCCAAATTTTAGTAATAAGCAGGTAAGAGGTTTGTGAGACTTACGACGCAAGAGCCTCCTCCATATTTTTCTTTCCACCACTTTTGCTTCAAGTTAGTGATGGTACTATCATCCTGCATTTTCAGGATTGCATTATTGAGAGCATTTCTATAAGGGGAATCTGAAAAATTGGTAATAAGTAATAACTATCTTAAATTAATGTTAAATAAAAAAAGAAAACTTAAATAACGATGATACATTTATTAATAAGGAAGGCAACGCATATTCGAAGAAAATCATGATGTATCATAATACATACATACAAAGATTTCGGTTGTGCACTTGTTAGGTTAAATGTGAAAAAATGTCCAAAAATTTTATTATTCAAAACGTTTTTTTTGGTTTTTGTTGTCCAAAGCTCTATAAACATTGTCAGAATTTATTTGAGTTTACCAAAAATAATTAAATGTTCAAATTAAAAAAAAAACTTAAATTGAAGGCGCTCCGAAGGTTTTAAACGGCAAAACCAAAACGGCTCATTGAGGTTTAAAAAAAGGGGTGACTGAACAACTCAGTGATGAAAAAAGTATAAAAAAATGGTTTAACAGGTTACGTTAGGTAAGGATATCAGCAATTTTTTTGTAATCTTTTAATGACTTTTCAAAGAGGTGTAGAGTTGAATTGATTCTGAGTTCTCGTAGAACCAAAAAAAGCACATTGATCCAAAAGCATTTCATTTCTTCAACCAAACGGTGTTTAGAAAGTTGTGGAACTTTCCGATAGGAGATGGTTCCAAATGGTATTTTAAGAACTATTTAACTCTTTGTAAGGAAGATAAATAAGATGGAATGATGATTTTTGGTATTTCTGAAATTTACCTTCAAAATACCCATTCATTAGGTGTTAAATTAAAATAAATCACAGATCATCAGAAATATGAATTAAAAAAGGTTAGATAAATCGAGTCATATGTCGTTTATTTTATTATAACGACGTTTCCAACTCGAATGGGAAGAACAAATTTCAAAGACAAGGTGAGTAACTTTATTTATTTTTTTTATTATTATCGTACAACAGAATAATTCCGATTACAGTACAAATTAGTTAACTTATCAGCATTTAGGCAAGTGACTCTTCAATAATGTTTTTAAGGCATGTAAAGAACAGTCACATCCAAACGGTTTGCAATTTCATTTAACAGCACCACTCCCCTCGTCATGCTATGCTTTGCCAAGACGTCTGTTCTGCCGTTCGGTACTTTAAATAAGTCGTGATGTTGACTTCGGCTGAAGTGGTCTGGTACATATAAATCATAGCATCCCAAGAGAAATGGACTATCGATGAAATTGTTCAAAATTTTGAAAGACAGAATAGCAAGACTTGCTTTCCGTCTAGTTTCTAGACTCACAAAATCAGTTTCCTCAAGTAAGTCAATATGGTGCATGAACCTTGGATAGGTTCCATGCTTCCGCATATAAACATACCTGAGGAATTTCTTCTGGATTCGCTCTAACATATCAACGTATTTCTGGTGGTACGGTGCCCAAACATCGCTTGCGTACTCCAGATTGCTTCTCAGTAACTTAACTTAACTTGGTCAACCCGCAGCAATAAAAGTTTTTAGTTTCAACTTAATAAATTTAAAAAAATAATAATAATTGCCAAACTGTGCATATTATCTGTTTAATTGAAAAAAAAAGTCTTACTTTTCCTCATAGCAATTCCAAATCCCTTGCTATTCAACAAACCACCTACTTGTGTCAGATCGCATTCTCTCTCCGTGATATATTCAATAGTCGTGGACTCCATCAAGTACGCATAATTTTCTGTTTGTACTCTGCAAAAAGATAATAGGGTAAAGTTTTTATTTCCATATTATGTCAATTTTCTTCAATAAATGCAATTCTTACTCAGATTTTACCTGTTCACTCCTTCATTTGCGTTGCTTGTCAGGTATTGCGGATGGTTCATCATGTATTCGTACATTTTATTATACATCGGATTATCGGAATTCTGCAATGGAAAAAGTCATATTATTCAAAGAAAAACCCAAAACACCTATTTATTTGTGAAAGGTCAAGAACTAGGTTAAAAAATAAGAATCTCGTGCTCCAAATAATTCTACAATTTTTTTTTTCAAAAAACTGTCGTATACCAGAGGTTTTGCGACACGTTATAATATTTTTTACAGTATTTATCTGGTCACCAAACACGGCAAAAGCCATTTCAAGCAACGTTTCAATTCTGAATGGTAGTCTTACATTAGGGCAACACTAAGAGTCACTTCCATTCTGGAACGGGCCGCATGTAAACCATCTATTATTTTTAAATAATTAATTGTGAAAGAACACAAATTAATCAAATAAAATAAATTTGCCCAGGCCGGGATTTGATCCAGCTACGGATTGTTAGTCGTTAGCCTTACCCCTCGATCGCAGAGGCTGTCAACGTGAAGAAACAATAAATAATAAACCTACAAAGCACCCTTCACTTGACCTACAAAGTCCTACATTTTATAATTCACAGCTGCGAATTGATATGATCATTTTTATAACGAAATTGTTTTATTGGGAGCTTTATCAGTACAGGGCAACAAACTTATTACTAAAAGATAACAATAAATTATTGCTACCTTAAAGTATTCGACGGTGGCACCGTTCCTCATGCCTCCATAAGTAATACCATTTTTGTTGTTAACCAAGTCTTCAACACTATTAATGGCCAATGTATATGAATCTATGGTTGTGTAAGAAACCAGGTTTGCAATGTAGAAACAGGCTACGATGAGGGTAAAAAACCACCATAGGCACGCTACCATTCTAGTGGAGATGGCCCTGAAAATATGAAAATAATGTTTTACAGGTATTCATTATTAAATCGTCTCCCGGTACACACATTCAGTTATTCTCCATGTACGACAGCGTCTGGCAAATCAACCAAATTGCAGATTTTTGAGGGAGGTCTGAGTTTAAAGTTAGACTCCAAATAGTTTGAAGAAATGCTTCAATCGGTGAGAAAGATAATATTAGTATTTCTTAATAAAAATGTATTAGAACAAGATACAGAAAATATAAAAGTAACAGTCACAACTGAGGATCGAACAACATTTCAATTGTGAATGGTTGTCTTTCACCAGGGCGCCATTAAGTGTATCTTCCACTCTGGAACGTGCCGCAAATATACTATTTATTATTATAAATCAATTAATTGTGAAATATCTCAAACTATTCAAATGAAATATTTTGCGCACGCCGGATCTCTGTATTATCCGAATCTCTATCAGCCCAGGACCTCTGTCTTACCGAGACAACACTTTAAGCTCTGAACTTTTGAGATCTGTTTATTTTCTTCTTCAAACTTCGCAAAATTATCAAAATAAAATAAAAAAAATAAATTTAAATTATTATCTGTTTATTTTCCTTATTTGTTTACTGATCTCGTATTTCATTTTGCTAATATACAATTTATATTAGAATAATTGAATATTTTGTATAATCAATATATATATATATATATATATATATATATATATATATATATATATATATATATATATATATATATGTATATTAAAAAAGAAAGTGTACAAAAGTGTGCAACCCGCTAAAACTCCGAAACGAGTCCTGGAAGCGTATTTACAAAACCTATACCGATTCAGTCGCGGTAACGACAATTTACATTTTAAATATTGGTTATTTTTTATCACATTGCAAAAACAAAAATTGTTCTAAAATCTAGATAAAATAATCTTTCTGATGTGTATATTAGAAATTAATTATTTTATTTCTAAATATTTAAATTTTAATATTATTCCCATATATTGTAAACACACCTCTATATGGAAAATTTTTTATCACTTTGCAAAAACAAAAATTGTTCTAAAATCTGGATAAATTAATCTTTCCAATGTGTATATTAGAAATTAATAATTTTATTTCTAAATATTTAAATTTTGATATTGAAAATTTAAAGCGACTGAAACGCGGTAGGGATTGTAAATACGCGTCCCGGAACGATCAAAGGAGTGATACGGTGCGGTAGCCCTTTATCCCCTATCCATGAAGAAGGTTCCCGTTTTTACCTGAAGGGCGTGCTTTTGAAGATGCGGAGGTGTCGTTTATAAATTTCTAGAACAGTCTAGAATGTTCGAGAGTATTCCAGAGGATTCCACAACATTCCAGAACATCCTGGAACATTCTGGAATGTTGTGGAATGTTCGGGAACAGGGAATCGGGAACATCATTGTGGAACATTCCAGTACACTCGAATTTTGTGGAATGTTCTGCATTGTAGACCGTTCGAAGCCTTTTTGTATATAAGTGGGACTACCCATTGATAATGGTATATAAATCAATATTCGTCGTGGGTTCGAACGTCAGTTCAATCTCATATCAACTCCCTGAGCGAGGCCGGGTACCCCAGCTAGTATACCTACAATATATTTATAATTGTCATAGAATATATCGAATAATATACAAAATACATCAATTACTAATATAATAACATTGAGTTAATCTCCTTTTTTGAAAATACGTAGGTCTCAATAGCTCAGTGGTTGTCCCAGTAAAACAGAAATCCTGGGTTCGATCCCCAATTGCGACCGTCACCTTTTTATTTTCTGAATCATGTTCTGTTGCATGTTTCGCTTAGATGTATGAATACTATCTTTTTCTAATTTATTAAATACTAGCTGGTACCTGGCATGCGTTGCAATACCATTAAAAGAAATAAATTGATTCTCCCTGCATGTCCTTTTCCACGCGTCCCTGTTCCTTTCCACCTTCCCCCTCCCTCATCATTTCTCTCTCAACGAACCCCACCTTCCCCCTGCCTTCCCTCCCTGCCGCTAAAATATATGAAATACACACATTTTCATTTATATAAATTTCATAACGCCAGAGCTTGCCATTTTATATAGCCTACGTTACTCTCTGATAATGTAGCTTTGTATTGGTGAAAGAATTTTTAAAATCGATTAAGTGGGTTAGGCGTGAAAGCATAACAAACAAACTCACACATTTTCGCATTTATAATATTAGTACGGATTTCATTTATGCGTAAACTTCAAAATCGATTCCGATAAATTGAATAAAACATTAAAATAAATTTTCATGTTTTAACAGTTATATCGCATTTTGTATATCGCAGATTTGAAAATGAATTCGAAAAGCCAACAGATTAAAATGCAGCTGACTTTGTTATATCGTGTTCCCAGCACAATTAGAATGGCGAGATAATGGTAATTATTATGACGTCATCTAATTCAAATTCATTTGAAACTATTAACACTGCTAATTGGGCCCATTTTTGGATTTCTTAAAAAAAAAGTTAAAATTGGTTAGTGTTCAACATTGGTAAAAGTGCCAACATTTAAACAAAATGTATGTATTCACATTGGTAAATATCCCGACTTCTGCTGAACAACACCTGCCCCAGTGAACCACATAGAGTTAAGGAGGCCAAACTGATTCTCCAGTTGGTCAGACTTCTCGCTGGAAGGATCTGGTTTCTTCCACTCTTTGGGCGCCATCCTTGCCAACACGAAGAGGAGTAGAGATACCCCGAAGTATGCCACTGCAATGTACAGCCACACCTATAAAATAAAATAAAAATGAATAGCCCGAATCTTCTGTAATCTGCTCCCTTACAAAAAAATTACTCCCTCTTAGATCGTAAGCCATTGGATATTAGATTTAATATTATATATTTGTATTATTTTTTTTTCGGGTTTTTATCCAGGCGGCATGTGTTCTATTACCTTCTATAAGGTTCTGTTACAAAGTGAGCAAGGTGGGCAACGCTCATTTTCTTTGAAAAAAAATGCTTCAGAAATACATTTGTCATACGCAATCCAATCCTACGCTACCAATGCAACGCGCCGCGCCGATCTGTACTATCCAGATCGGCATGGGACGGTTGAATTAAAGATGGCGGTCTTCCAACAAGTTGACTTTATTTAATTAAATAAAGAAAATATAAGCGAAAGAAAATGAAGATAATGTGGGTAGTTCTTAGTCGAAGTATGATACAGTTAAAAATGACCGAATTTGATATCGACACCGTGGCGCAGTGGTTAGCGCGTTTGCCCGGAAAGCAAGAGGTCCTGGGTTTGAGTCACAGAGGTGTCAATATCTTTTTCTGATTTTTCTGTTTCCAGATTTTCTTCAGATTGTCTTCATTTAATTAAATTTTACATTTTGAGGTTTTACCCATAAAGTTAAAATAGTAAATTAAAACTTGATTTTTAAAATTTTTAAAAGCTCAAGTTGAAACAAATCACAGCTGATGAAATCAAAAATACAATTTCTTCTCTAAAATCAAATGTATCTTTCGGGGAAGACTTAATAACAACAAATGCAATAAAATTTCTCTGTAAAGAACTTATCGTACCTCTAACATATCTAGTAAACATGGCTATAACTGAAAGCGTATTCCCCACAGCTCTCAAAAAAGCTATTGTAATACCAATATATAAACAAGGAAGTAAAAATGACATAAACAACTATCGACCAATAAGCCTACTCAATACATTTTCAAAAATATTGGAGAGAATATTAAAAAAACAACTCCTATCCTACTTAGAAGAAAATAAAATATTATCAGAAACACAGTACGGATTTAGGGAGAATCTAAGTACTGGTGACGCCATAGAAACTATTACAGATATGATCATAAAAAGTTTAGACAAAGAAAAAAAACACTGGCAATCTTCATAGACTTACAAAAGGCATTTGATAAAATAGATCGCAAAATCCTTTTTGCAAAACTTTCAAAAATTGGTATGTCAAATAGAACTCTAAACTTATTAAAAAGCTATATGATGGAGAGAGTACACAGAGCGTTCAAATTAACAAGAAAAAAAGCAAACCTCTCCTAATCAACCATGGAGTACCGCAAAGAAGCGTACTAGGACCGATATTATTTCTAATATACGTAAATGATATCGGTAGCCTAGGAACGAGAGGAAAATAATAAGCTTTGCTGACGATACAGTAATTGTATTCAACGAAAAAGATTGGAGAAGCACCTACAAAGAAGCGGAACATGGACTTGGTCTACTGCAAAACTGGCTTAAGAGAAATTCCCTTACAATTATTTCCCTTATATTTACCTCACAGGAGAACGGTGCCAGGAAGAAGAAAAGGTCCGGATCTGAAACTTGTGGTTTTTGGTATAAAATACTAATTCCAAGGTTCATGAAAGGCATCGTAAAGTCAACAACAGCAGCTCTTTCGGGTGTAATTGTCAAGTCAGTCACAATTAGATCTGCTTCCTGAAATCAAAATAATTAAATGTTGTTAAATTAACATAACGATTAAAGGAAAAATAAGGCAAGCAGATCTTTACATTACATACAGCGTACCTGAAAATTCCCTTGAGTATGTCCAACATAAATTCTTACAACACATTAATTTTAAATTGTGAATATTCATTGAGAACATTAATTACTTCTCTCTGTTACGACTACTGTGACTCCATAGGAAGGAATAATTTGTTCCGACTAATTTTATTTATTAAAAATTGTTAATAATTTGTTGAACTTCCCTGAACTAGCCTGGAGTGAAAGAGGTCGAAAAAAATTTTTTTTTCGAATTTCGTAAATCCTATATTACTAAATGTTGCTATGGATAAATGGCTATTGAAAAATATTTTTTAATTTTTTTTTCCCATATGATCCTCAGGTGGCGCAGAGGACTTGAAATTTTGAAAAAATGACCGATTCTTGAAAATTAAAAAAAATTTAGACGAATATTATTAACAACTTTAACTTTATTATCTGCATTAAAATATTAAGAATAATAATAATATATATTTTTTTTAATAATTTCAGCGTTTTGTCGTGTCATCTGCATATGGGGTAGCTCCCTGAAATCAGAGGAAAATTGTGATTTTGTGTCGAATTTTGGCATTTTTTTTTATCGATTTTATTCTTGCTCGATTATATTCATCGCGAACTGTACTTCTGCAAACAACCAAACTAGCTTCAGTGACCAGCTTCACACCTCTCTCCGTAGCCTGGGAATGACAGGGAAAATTTTCAATACGGATATTTATATCTTCGCTCATGATTTTCGCATAATTCACTGTCATCGTATTTTTTTGTGAATGGTGGCTCGAATATTTGTTCTATTTTCCATTCTATCAAATCATAATAATCGTTGACTTCGAGGTGTAATTTTTAATGTCACGAATGTTCTTATTTTCTTCCCATTCGCATTTTGTCGGGCTTTCAGAATTTTGCTTTCTGCAAATTTTTTATATCTTGCAGCATCGCTAATAAAATATTTTTAGAATATGCGTAGAAAGAGTTCCGCTCAATTATTCAAAAATCAATTGTTTTCAGCTCACATTTTAAATAGAAGCATCTTTTTATCAATCTGAGGACACGTTTCGGACCATTTTTAAACGAAAGTTTTGTTTTTATGGTAAACCTTGAAAACAAAATGTTGACACTTACACTTTAATCACAAATTGATCAATTAGATCTTGATTGCTGTATGATAATTTACCGCTATCATTCGAGGTCTCTGCAGTCAATGTAGTATCTAGTGAGGGGTTCAGAGGTCTGAAGAGTCTGTTTTCGAAGTAATCTATTTTGCCTCAACAGTCGTTATTGCCTACGCTCCAAAGCCTTGGTTGCCACTATATATTTTGAGCCGATATACATTTTGTGACTACCTCTCTGATGGTGTCGGAATTCCAGCTCCTTCTTGCATATTTTTACTAAATATTGACCAAAATCAACATAAACGCTCCTGCACACAGCAAAATCAAAGATTATATTTGTTGCATCTTCATAAAATTCAGTTTTCTTTATAGATATTCGACTTTTCTTTAAGCGTTTGTGCTTGTGATAATACCGGGTTAGTCTGTTTACAATTTGACATTGAGTTAGAATAGGAATAGACGCTTTATTCCATAACGTAATAAGATCAATTGCAATTATTTCACATGTCTTTCACAGAACGATCTTTTCCATTGGATAACCATTGCAAGTCATTTCTAATCCACAAACAATACTTTATTATATATATTATATTATATAAATAAGTTGGTAACATATTGTCTTTTAATTTTTTTGGGCCACCAAATACAGAACACGATAAATTTTGTATTGTTTTAGGCATTTTACGAACAAATCACAATCAAGTTCTCGCGACTATTCCAAAGAATGTGAGCTCCGCGCTGATATCTGTTTTTTTTCTGATTGACTGCATCTTTTGTTTCGCAAAATAATGTCAAAGGGTGGAGGGAAAGAGGAGTAAGTTAGAAGGGTGAAAATAAAATCTATTTCGTGACGTTTAAACTGCATTAGATGAGTTGCTTATTACTAACAAAATCCGAAAAAACACACTTTTTTATAGAACTTTAGGGTCAGTGCGCCACCTGAAGACGAAGTAAGAATTTAATGATATTTTGTGTACTTTTGCACCCATTGATAATATAGGAAATTCGAAATTTGAAAAAAAATTCTTCCCTAGGCGGGCAGATCTGTTCGTCATAAATTACCTTACCATTGCAACAATACAGGATCAAATAAATGCTGAGTTATATGCCATAATAAATCGCCTGCATATACTTGGTAATAAATATGTTGTTAATGGTGTGATAAATATTGAAAGATTATCAACATACAAACATTATTTAATTAAAGTTGTTTATAAAAGCCGTTCGTCGGCGTTAATTCGTAATAAATAAATAAATTGATTACACCATTTGCCAGTGCACTAGATACAGTGTTAAAGGTGAGGGAGGTAAAATGAATTGTTCCGGAAACAAAAAAGCTTGATATTTATCGGAGTCAAACGTTCCCACATTATCGACTAATGAATTCACAATCGTAGTATCTAATTACTTTGAAAGAAATTAAATCACGATTTTTAAATATCTATTGTAAGTGTGTTGGAACTTTCACAAATTTATAAAATAAAAGTCTTTCTGGCTCTGCAACTGGGCTCGAAAAGAAGATGGAGAGATACGAAATTACGAATGTTAGAGGAGAGAGCTAACATTTACAGCGACAAAATCTATGCGAAAATTTGCTAAAATGTTTAATAATACCCGACTCGTTTAAAATAGAGCAAAAACCTCGCGAGCATTATCTTAAACAGCATTTAAAGAAACACTGTGAATTTTTTAATACATATAACTTGTAAAATAACTGAAACAAACGTGTTTGTAATAATTTTTGGAGCATACCTTGCGATTTTTTTTCTATCGAGGGAATTTTATATGATTTGCGTTTCGGTGCGGGCAATGTCTAGATATTATCTTCTAGAATAACATATATTTTATTTTAAGAGCTTTAAAACTTACCGTATTTAAGGGAGATATGTAAGAAATCGGTAAAAATTCGGGTTGCGGGCCCTTAAGGTACACAGTTATATCATTTTACCCAAATGTTGAACTACACAGCTTATTTTCGGATTTGGGTGTTAACCAATGGATGTATATAAAATATTCTTGTTAGCCGTTACTTTGGATTAAAATACTTAAAAATCAAACATTATTTTCCTTTACTCAAACATAACACCTATATTTTTCTGACTATCATTTCACATACCCGCATTCCGCATATAGAAAGTAATACGGATATTCCCGTTCACTCAAATGAAGATTAGAAAATGTGCATTAGATCTGCATACCTACATATTTAACTCCATCCTTAAAGCATCGAGATGTTTTTACCCAAGAGCTTCGGATATATTTTACCGTATTGTACATAATTATATATCAATACCATAGTTATCACTAAAAATAACCGCAATTATGTTATGTGATGGTGGACATTGTTGACAATCAAATACTGCTAAGTGTTTTCTTCTGAACCTTAATTAGACAACTAATTGATTTCTTAAAACTTGTTTTCTTACCCAGTTTATGATTGATCCGATCATTCCTTTCCACTCGTTTGTTTCTTTATGTATATATCCATAACTGCCATCCTTATGTATGGTCAATTCATACTCGAAGTCCAACATCTGGGAAATCTTTTTAATCATGTCAACCGAGAAACCTTCGAAGCGATCATTTCCGTGCAATTCCACAGCCGATTGTTTCAGGAATCCGAAGGGTTGACTCTAAAGAAAATCATTATTAATCAATAGTTTTTCTTCTAAGAACACATTTGACTCAAATTGGAATTTTTTTAAGTACACAGATTCATAAATAATAACATAAAAATAATACAATAAATATAAAAAATCCCACAAAGGCGAAGCCCTTGCATGAATATTATACTAGAAGTATGTCTATAAAAGCGGTGACCGGACAATTCAGAATGAAACCAACTCAGAACCTTCTTTGAAGATTCATAAAAATGATGAAAAGTTAGCATTATGAACTATTTTAAAATACAAATTTTCTTAGCTTTTTATGACATTTCAAAGAGGTGTTGAGTTGACTTGATTCTGAGTTGGTGTAGAAGCATAAAAACAGTGCAGGTTAAAAAAATAAATATAGTCATTTTAGATACATTAATGTTATATAATGATTTTAGAGGAGTTTTGGCGAATTTTTATTTTTATATTTTATTTAAAAACGTAGATAGACATAGCAAATTTTACATATGTATTAAATATTTTGATGGATATCGGCGAAGTTTAACTTATTTGAAAAGTTTACAGAGTTCCAATTTTTTTACCCAACTTTTAACATATCTTTTGTATGCATTCGGGTTTTGGCACGTATTGATGGAATTGGGTAAGGAATTGGACAATTTTGGGGCAATACAGTTAATGCGCCTTAGGGCCAGTCTGGTTTTTCAGTAGGGCACTTTGCACTTGTAAGTGGTGTGTCTCTGGCTAGAGTGAGTTGAGTTTTTTATTATTGTTATTTTTAATTTTGGGTTAGGGCAAGTGTATATAAATTTAGAATATCGGACACAATAGATCCGCCTTAGTTCCATAATTTCAGTTTACCGAAACGAGTGACGTCTGCTGGTACATTATCTTGGGGTTTGATTTCTGAGCAATTTCTAGGGTTTTACATGGTTATTGTATGTTCCTCCCAAGGTGATTATTCCATAGGAAATAGGATGGCTTTTATTTTATTTTAACAATACCAATTGCTCGTTTTGAATATGTAATTTAGATATCTAAGTCTATTAAATGTAAAAGTTTAGTTGGTGTAACCGTCCAAAGCATCGGGTTATCACAAAAGCATCACCAGCGTGCATTATTCGTTCTTCATCATCGCATAATCAACATTTTACGCTTATAATGGTGACAGAAGAAATTCAATTCTTATTGCCGGCTTGTTGAAAGTTGAAGAAATTAAAAAGTTAACAAAAAATACGCAAGACGTGCACATGGATATTTTTTTAAACTTAACACTCATTATATAATATAAGGAACTCAATTATATAATGTATTTTTAAAGATTGTTTTTTATTACAAAGTAACTTACAAGATTTATCAGAACAACTAATTTCTTTCCCTCAATGGCTTCTTTGATAAACGTAGCTGGTTTAGAACTTCTTGTCAAATTGAGAGTTTGAGTGATGGAGTCCCATGTTCCAATCTGAAAATAAAGACATACGTAAGAATTTCACGTTTTTTTTAATTATTTATTATTCTTGACAATTTTTGGCCTTGTAAAAGGTCATCCTCGATTTGAAATCATTGGGCACATGAATATTAATTATGGTGATGTCTACACCTTGGATACAATGTATAAATTTTATTAATGACATACGATAAGATTACATTATTTCCCGTGAAGTTTACAGTTTTGTTTTCATTAAAACAAATTAAAAAAACGAAGAAAATGCAAAAAGCAGTTTTTTTATTTAAATCTTTAATGTTTGAAAATTGTCTCACATCAACCTTCTTTAGGATAGATCTGTGTATTATTCCTTTTATAAAAATAAGTAACGTGATATTTGTACACAAAATTACACCCATTTCCCATCGTGACACAACCAATTTTCAAACAAACAATATTAACAAATCAAGTTTAAAAATCTGAAAATTCTGACAGTCACAGACATATATATAATGGAGTTATGCATGTTAGTGCGATCATCTACAGACAAGTTCCCACTAAAAAACTTAACACATAAATACGCTACAAGGCTCACAGAAAACCTATTAATACCAAAAGCAAACAAAACAATATTCCAAAAAGGACCATACTACAAGGCCATTAAAGTATATAACAACCTTCCACATAACATTAAACAAATACAAGATACACACAAATTCAAATCGTCACTAAACACTTTCCTTGTTAATAAATGTCATTACACGTTGAGTGAATACCTCACGTAAATGAAACGCCTATTTTTATTGGTATATATATTTGTATTTTTTTTATTTTTTCATTGGAATATTGTTATTTTATCTGTATAAACATTGTAATTATAATAAAACAAATAATATTATATAAACATTGTAATTAAATAAATGTGGTTAGCTGGAAGAAATGGGGTCTACCCATAAGCTACACCTTTTGTAATTTTTATTTTACAATAAATATTTTTTGATTTTGATTTTGATTTTGAAATGGGTATGAAACCAAAAAAATCAAGGAATCTTGTGACATTGTTATTACTTGATTTGGAATTCCAATAATTACATTTTGGAAAATCCAATGTTTCCACATTTGAATACAGGCAATTACATGCGCTAAATGTCAACCGGTACATATTATGTTGGGCACGTGTTTGATTATTTTACGCACCAGATTTAAATGTCCGGGTTAAATTTTCCCCACAGGAAAAACTAAACCCTTTCACACACAATGATCATCTAGTCAACCCACGCTATGCAATTGCACTATATAAGTATTATAAATACAAAATAATACAAGAACAACATGTCAACCTACTAGAGACCAAATGGGAATATAATTCACCGACTCCAGATATTTTCATATCGGAGGGTTCGGCTCTGTGGCATTTCTAATTGAACCTATAAATCCTACTGATCCCTCAATATAAATATTTAAAAAATATTTTTGTAATCCTACATGTATTTAAAATTACTGATTTTTGCATTTTTATATACAAATTCTTTGATAAATCTAATATGCTTAAATTGTGAATCAGATTCCTAGGTGGCTTCCCTTGGCCTTCCCAGTGGCCGAAATAACAAATATAATATTATAATATTATTTTTAATTGATAATATTATTATAAAGTTCTTCGTTGAACTCGGGATTATCTATTTTGTATTTATTCGCCAATAAGATTATAAAATAAATAAACATTTCTTATCACAGTCAAAGTCATTAGGTACTCATTACTTTGTTTACCTTTTCAATGCCAGATAGCGTAAACTCCAGAACGGTTAGAGCAAAATCACTCCTTAAACCGGATTCATCAAATCTGCTCAAACCTGTGAGGCCTAGTATAGGAGTCTGTAAAACATATAAAACATTTCATAATTAGTGTTCATCCTATATAACGAAAATAAGAAGATATTGAAAGAAATGGCATTTTTGAAACAGGACAATCACTCTTATTATCCAATCAATTTCTTGAACGCCCTCGTCTCAAGCTGTTATTCACTCAGGATACGAGATTAGAATAAGTAAATCTGATAATTAACCTACTGAAAAAATAGGAAATAGTTCCGGAAGATGATAAAAGAAGTAGTTACTACCTTTACTTTATAATAAAGATTATTGTCAATCTGTAGCATTATTTTAATGAACAAAGTCTGGATGGATCCATTTTTTTTTAGCATAATCGTTGCTACAGAGCTTTTAAAATTAAAGATATACTATACTAGCAGACCCGGCCACACGTTGCTGTGGGTAACGAAATCTTTATAACCAACGCCATCTGTTACATCAAATCCACACCACGCTGGCCGTTGCCCGCTGCCCGCTGCCCGCTACCGCTTGGCCAGATATATTATGTATTTCAACCAATTTACACAAAACCTTGATAAATTATATACCTAAAAACCTTCCTCATGAATCACTCTATCTATTGGTGAAAACCGCATGAAAATCCGTTGCGTAGGCAAGCGCACATACAACGGGAGCGACTTAATTTTATACTTAGTAAAAATTAATAGACATGTTTCATGTGATGTGACAATAAAATGCAGAAATTTAATAAAGTGAGTTTTTTTATTACTACCTACATTTATTGAAATGGATGTTTTTCATTACTGCGGCTTGTTACGTAGAGTGTGAGTTTGGTATATTTATGGAGTGTGATAAAATATAGAAATTTATTAAAGTGGTGGATTTTTTTCATTACTACGCAAAGTCCAGTAACGTCGATTTTGGAACAATTATACTACATTTATATGTAAGGTTACGTATAAAGTGCATCACTCTCAGAGAGTTTTATTTTAATTGAAACATCTAATAAATGGACAAGTATTAAATAACAAGTACAAATTTAAAATAGTAAAATTACGATTTCCCGAGAACCGCCACACAACTCTTGTCTTGACACACGTTCGTTTGCTACAATCATATTAGTACGTCATTTAAATCTTGCAGTATTCAGACTCGGGCAATGATTCTATCAAGTATTTGAATTGTTTGATCACACTTCATGGTCGACGTTCAGCTTAATGCCACAATGCGAACCATCAGCGGAACCTTAAAATCGACTCCTCTTCCTTGGCTCCTCGTACTTGCAAATATAACCCCGCCAAATATCAGGCGAGAGATTGCAACACTGAGGGAATACAAGAAGGCGCTGCAAAAAAGCAAAATACCCTTGCACGATGATGTCGTTTCTCACCCGGCATGCCGCTTAAAGTCTCGAAAACCCTTCTGGACGGAAGGAGAAAGACTCCTTCGAACACCTCTCACCCCAGAAGATAGGTGGAAGCTTGAGTGGCAATCAGCCAACGTCAAAAACTCCCATCTCGTGCAAGACCCCACTGAGAGACAGCCTGGGTTCTCATTGCCTCGCAAACTCTGGACTGCCATCAATAGGATAAGGTGCTCCCATAGCCGTTGCGCTCACATGATGCATAGATGGGGCCTTAAAGAGTCGGCGACGTGTGAATGCGGTGCGGTGCAGACCACCGAACATGTGGTCAACGAATGCCCTCTCCCATTCCCCGGCGGGATTGATGAGGTCCACAGGGCAACGCCTGAGGCCCTAGACTGGCTCGCAGACCTAGATGTCCCCCTCTGACCCCCCACCATACGAAAGAAGAAGCTTGATCATGCCATGCACTTTCACATTATAAACTCTTACCCTTCTGGCACTCCATTAAACAGAAACAAACAGTATATTAGATACTTACATCAGTGAAAAAATTTTCAATTAAAAAGTATATTCCATGGTGGGTACCTATTATATGTTTCATTGTAGTGTCTTATTTATGGTATGCATATTAAGTAATTACCGAGCGATGTATGTAGTGGGAAGGTGTGTAAGTGTATGTGTGTGTGTGTGTGAGTATGTGTCTATGTATGTATGTATGTATGTATGTATGTATGTATGTATGTATGTATGTATGTATGTAAGTATGTATACTTGTGGCGTTGGGTCACAATATTATAAATTGTTTTTATTATGAACATTTATTAGAACACAGCATTCATTAAAGCAAGAAAAAAAATAATTAGGTTAGGCGATAACGAATAAATTGTTAATCTCAGACAAAAAAAAGAATTTGCACAAATTTTAATTTCTAATTTCTACGGCGTTCATTCACCTTATCAGATTCTTGCTGAACGTCATACAAATTTGACAATGAAAATAATTTTTGGGAGGCGGGCATGGGTACATAATTTATTGGATAACCAGCACCTCTGACGCAGGTCTCCCTGTAGCGGTTCTTAGCAGGGGTGCCTGAGTTTATCGAGTGGTGTGTTCAGGCCTTGGCAGCGGATGCGCCTGACAAACAGCTTGAGACTTGCCGGGGAAGTCTTTCTCAACCCATTATCTTGCACCGCGGAAGGAGTGATGGATTCACACGTCTGTCACTTCTGGATACACTGATCCCTAGATTCCTACACTCCCCCCTCTTCATATATTTTTTCTTCCAGAAATTTTTCTCCTTAATTATTTTCCTCAATGCATCCTGGGTGGGGTTAATGTGCAAAAAATATATATAATAGCATATTATAAGACTTACGTTTTTAATTTTGTCAATAATTTCCGATCCCTGTTCGAATATTCCTTCTTGTTCGCAGTCGATTGACTTTCGCCCTTTTGTGTTAACATCTCTCAAACCCGATGCGAAGGTAAACACAGCATCCATAATCATGGCCACATCAACACTTATCATCTCAGCGTCCTCATAATCTGTCTCAGATGTTCTATTGCTGGAGTTCCAAAACTTCAGTGTAGATACCAAAGCTTGGTTTTCAGGGTCTGTTAAACGTATTCCTGTAAATCAAAAAGCGTAAATATTAAGTATAAATATTGCATAATATATAATGTAAGACTTGACTGATCTAGCTTGAGGGACATTCTCATAAAAGAGTAAACACATTAAAGTCGGACCCAACACTAACGCGAAAAGGTACTCGAAACATACGTCGTGCGTCAATTCATAGGGACAGGGCATTTAAGGGCCCGCAACCCGGATTTGTACCGATTTATTACATATTTCCCTTAAACACGGTAAGTTTTAAAGCTCTTAAAAAATATATGTTATTCTTGAAGATAATATCTAGACTTTACCCGCGCGGAAACGCAAATTATATAAAATTCCCTCAATAGAAAAAAATCGCAAAGTATGCTCCAAAAATTATTATTAACACGTTTGTTTCAGTTATTTTACAAGTTATATGTATGAAAAAATTCACAGTGTTTCTTTAAATGCTGTTTAAGATAATGCCCGCAAGATTTTTGCTCTATTTTAAACGAGTCGTGTTTTATTAAACATTTTCGCAATTTTTGCATCGATTTTGTCGCTGTAAATGTTAGCGCTCTCCTCTAACATTCGTAATTTCGTATCTCTCCATCTTCTTCTTTTCGGGCCCGGTTGCAGAGCCTTAACGATTTGTTGAAACTCAACGTCCATAAAGGAAGGACATGAATAGATACGTTTTTAGATTTTCACGGCCAAAAGTATTTTCGTTATTTGTTTTTGGGATGTTATGCCGTGTTGCGCTACCTCCTTCTTTAGCCAACGTTTTGGACGCGTTGCAGTGTTCATAATCAGGGCAGATCCGGCAGATCCTAAAGAAGGAGGTAGCGCAACATGGCATAACACCCCAAAAACAAATAACGCGAAGTACATGAAGTTCTGGGAAGGAAAAGGGTACAAGTGGTGGGTAGGAATCATCCCACCCACTGCGGTGCAAGGGGTCGAGAGAGTCCTGCTGGAGAGATCAAAGGGTCTCCATCAACCGCCTTTCCGGCCCGCCACACAGTTAGTAGGCAGACGAATCCGCCGCCAAGATCAGGACCTCACCCCATGAACCTGGGCACCCTTGCAAAGTCAACATACGTAGAGAACCATGTGGAAGAATTTGTGGCAGGTGTTGGTTATCCAATAAAAGGTTTCCGGGGCGACGGTACCCATACCCAAGTTGACGATGAATCAAAAAAATTTAATTCAATTTTAAGGTTTTATTAAGTTTCTTGAATACACTTGTAAAAACATGCTAGAATTTTTGCGTTATAAAAACACTATCCTAGCGTCAGAATAAAAAAGTCGCAGGTTAAAATTCACCGATCTTCACATATACATGCAACTAAATTTTATTTAGTTTTTATTTCACTTATACCGGATAACGTCATTAAAAAACATATATCCGTCTTTATTTTTGCTGCATTTTTCACAGCGGTACTTCCAGTATCCACTAACCTAGTGATGCTCTAATTATCGCACTGTTAAAGAATTCAGAATCGAAATGTTGCTTTAAATTTTAAATGACTTAAGCTACGTACGGTGACGAGATGTGACGAGCAGCCAGGTAATTCCTAACCTGCTTCTTTCCCCACCTTCTTCCTCTTTACGTTCGTTCAAGTTTCACTACATGGGTTAGATTTTTTTCTTTAAAAATGAAAACTCATGCAAATTCGAAAAAAATATTGATACATTTTAAATGTTTGATATTTTTATTTGATTTAGTTTTACACTTAATTTTAGTTTTACAATTTTTCACTTGGGGTAGACAGAGGCTATACGAATCATTTTTTGTTTTCTTTAAAAATGAAAACTAATGCAAATTCTAAAAAAAATATATCTACGTATTAAACGTTTAACATTTTTATTTGATTTAGTTTTATTGACAAAAACATAAAGGAACTTTAAAAACACACAATTAATCCTGCAGAACTCTCCATTGATACGAATCACGATCGTAGTGGGGTTACTCGAATCAATTGGTATGAAAAAAAATATTATGGATTTTAGAGCCCATTACAAATGAAAGATTTATGACACTTATATTTACACTCTTTCTGACTTCAAAAATAAAACATTAACATTTAACATTAGTAAAACTTTTTGTAGGTGACAGCAGCTCTGCGTGGGTAATCGCATTTCACCGGATTTCACTTTACCCGGCTTCATCCATTGCAATTTTCGACAACGATTGATTTGTTCGTAAACACGACAAATTTGATCTGAAACCGAATTAAATAAGTTCTTTGTGTTAAACTACTTTATTTTGATTTATATTTGTCGACCGGTTCTAGTTGACCTCAACCTTCTTCAGGACAAAAAACATATAATCTGTTTCAAATTAATAAAGTACTTAGCTTTTATTGTTTACAAAACCAACATGTATTGTTTTAAAAAAAAAACTGAAGAAGTGAGCTTTGCTCACGAAACATGTTGGTTTTGAAAACAATAAAAGTGGTAAAAACTAAGTATTTTATTAATTTGAATCATAATGGTGCCACAAAATAAGTTTGCTGTGTTAGAAAAATATAATCTGTTATTGTCCTGAAGAAAGTTGAGGTCAATCGAAACCGGTCGACAAATATAAATAAAAGTGGTTTAAAACAAAGAACTTGTTTCATTCTGTATAATGTCAAGCCACAAGGAGTTGGTTTTCTTCGATAATTTATCTGAAACAAATGGTGCGTAACTATGCATAACATAGTTGGAAACCATCTGTTTGAAATAAAAATGTAAACAATTGAATTTTAAAAGAATTAAAAAATATGACCCAGATAGCCCACCAACATCGGTGCGTTTAACTCCTTATTTAGTAAAATTATATTTTCGAATTGTACCTAAATATTGAGTATTTGAATACGAATACTATTAAGCTTTCCTCTGCATAAACACTAACACCACACTATTTTAACACAAACTGTAGTATTGGTAATTTTACCATTGCGGCATCAAATGAATGCTGACGCTGTGTCAACTTCTTTCATTGTTATTTCGTAACAATAGCCGAGATATAGCCACTTTTTCTAGCTACCCATTTGGGAATGCCATAGTCCCACTAGCTTTGGCCAGTCAGGTCTCGATAGATACATTTTTTTGATAGGAATCCAAAAGATTATCAATTTACAGCGCAGGCAAAATTTATTTACACTATGGAAACGAAACAGGACGTCGTTTACTATATTACATGTTTTAAATATTTCATAGTGGGTACCAATATCATGTTTCCTTGTCATAATGTAATGCAATTGTTAGTAGTGAAATGTGTGCTTATTTACTTGAAAGCGTGTTGCCAGCTCCACTACACTTCGAGCTGGTATTACAGTATACTTCAAAAATCTAAAAAACGAATCTCATATAATTATGTATACATGGTATTACAGTATACTTCAAAAATCTAAAAAACGAATCTCATATAAGTACGTATAAGAGTATTTTTTTGTAGGATGGTCAATGTCAACTAACCTAACCTAACCTAACCTAACCTAACGTAACCTAACCTAACAGTATATCGTTAGACATAAGCAAGATTGCTCCGGTGACCGGTGTAATGTACAGACTACGTAGATTGCTTCCAACAGCCATACTGTGATCATTGTACTATGCTATGATTCACTCCCACTTGGCATACCTTTCGAGTATCTGGGGTTTTGCTACCAAAAAAATGATATCGGAGGTCCAAATAATCCGAAATAGAGCCCTACGTAACATTTTTGGCTTGCCTTGGGATACACACGTTAAAGATATTTACCGTCACGCACTTGTATTGCCATTTAAGATTGTTCCTAGCTTTGAGATAACAAACACCATCCTAAATATTATTCAGTGCAACACCCACACAAATATAAAACTGAACCATAACAACGACGTTCACTAATATAATACACGACAACACAACAAATTACATATATCAAAAATACACTCAACAAAGTTCGGACTGAAATCATTAGAATACATTACCTTCACTAACCTATAACAAATTGCCTGAAGAATTAAGGCAGGTCTCTAACAAATCTCGAAACAATAAATTGAAATCCTATTTTTTCAAATGTTATTTGGAAAACGAGTCATAAGTAGGTACAAACTCTGTTCTGATAGTGCTAGCATTGGCGCTACTTGCGGCCAACGCTAAACCCTAAACCTGGAAAGGACATGCAATAAACAAGCCGGCGGCTAGCTCTGCACAGCCGGCGCGAGCAAGGTCCCTCTTAAACCCAGGGCGAGTGTCTGTGGTTCGCTTGTTAATTCCTACTCCCCTTCCTTTCCTCAAAATCTCCAGGACTCCTTCCTCAATCAGAACACAGTTGTTATGCACGAAAAAGGGTTTTATTCAATTAAAGGTGAACAGGGTTCTACAAAAGGCCAGCATCGGCACTACACACATGAGTATTTGGCTATCTCTAATTAATTCTATCATAACGGGGGGAGCTTCTCTCAACTCTCTCTACACGTGTTTAGTGAATTTAAATGTCAGTTCTTAGCACACAGAGGGGTAGCAAGGTTCATTGGTACTCACAAGCAGGAGATAGGCGGTCGGCAGACAGGATTCTGGGTAGGCGTAAACCTCTTTAAGCACAATACACAATTAAAGTAAAACATCGTGAGCGTTTACGGAGAGCGCCTAGCGCGAATCACGGGGAACACAGTTATTCTGCCGAAGGCCGGCGAAGGAATGGGGACGGGGAGCCGCTCGGCGCTTGGCACGGGCGCCGCGCGGTGCGGGGAGAGGGGGCGGAGGGCCTGTGCAAGGGGTCAATTCGCTATTAGCTCGCACGGGAAACAATTCCGTAACGTAACACTTCCCCCCTCGCCGCAAAAAAGGCGACGTGGTAATGGAGCAGTAGGGCTAAGAAATCCTCTTACCCTTCTAGCACTTGTGCCAAAAAAAAAAATCCAAGAGAAAGGGGGGAGAGAGAGAGAGAGAGAAAAAGAAAAAGTTGCTAGCTACAAAATAGTAGAAACAAAAACAAAAGAGAAAAAAAACATAGTGAACAAAGAATTATACATGAACGTACATGAAAGAGCAGTGGCATACATAAATATAAACAAGGACCCGCTGGAGAAAGGTACAAGGGTTATGCAGTGATAGAAAAAAAATGACTCTAAATTGTATCATTGGTCTGTGAGCTAAGTTTGCGTAGCGTGGTTTGCGTAGGATGTTTGGGGTGTTTTAACGTTGCACTGAAGTTATAAGGTTACTTTGTCACAGTAACCTGGCCCGTTTGAGATTACACTCAAGGAACACTAGGGCCTTAAAGAAAACACGAAGAAGAGAACGCAGGATGAGGCTTCTTGGTGGTGGAGAGGGTTCTACCTGTCACAGAGGTCAAAAAGGTAGCTGCTTCCGGATCCTGTGGGTGGGCCAGTATGACATCATTGAGGTACTGGAGAGTGGAATTGTAATTGGTGGTTGGTCCTTTATAGAGGAGGTGGTTTGTGTGCATGACAGCCGTTGTTGTGATGGTGGTTGGTACACTGGTTTGTATACAGTGGGATTGTTGGATGAACAATTGTTGGTATTGTTATTTGCGCAAGGGCACAGGAGCATTGGCATGATGGCAACAGAGCAATTTGCAAGGTGCAGCTGGAACAATTGTACAATGGCAACAGGAACATTTGCAAGATGCCGCAGGAACATTTGTACAATGGCAACAGGAACATTTGCGAGATGCCGCAGGAACATTTGCACGATGGCAACAGGAACATTTGCAAGGTGCCGCAGGAACATTTGTACAATGGCAACAGGAACATTTGCGAGATGCCGCAGGAACATTTGTACAATGGCAACAGGAACATGAACCAACTTAGAGCTGACGTGCTCGGGTTTGTTTGAGTGATGGTTTTGTGATGATACAATTCGCAACTACACGCACGACTCACACTAGGTTATGTTAGGTGTGGTCGGGTGCTTTTGGTACGTAGGGTTTGAAGGCATGGGACCTCCGTGACGGTAGTGAAGGCAGCATGAAGAGAGGCGCAGGTGTAGATAGGGTGAAGAGCTGCTGGTCTTCTTATTAATCCGGCGAAAAATTATTATTAGAACAAAATTCTTGAAGTTTACCTGCCTGGTAGACCAATGATGAAAAGGTTTGGAGAGAAACAAGGTGTGCATATTGAGAAAGATTGGATTAGTTTGACGTGTAGAGAGAGAGAGAGACGGAGAGAGAGTTAACTAAATGCAACTACAGACTTATACATATTACAAAGGTACGTATTCAAGGAAGGTTCTGTTTAACCCATTTAGTTTTTTTTAAACTAAATACATTTCCAAGAACACGTAGGTAAGGGTTTGTACGTATGACAAAATGCCCCGTTCGAAAGAAGTTGGTCTTCCATGACCTATGCTCACGTCTATACGGTAGCATTTTTTCTACTTTCGAAGAACAAAAAACATTGAGTACAAATAAGTTATGAAAAGTGGGAAAGGAGTAGGAAGTTGAAAGGATCCGTGTATGAAGGTTGTCCCATTTGACAAACGAAACGCCAAGTGCGTAACGCATATATCCCCATTCACGGATAATTTCGAGGAAGGGAAAGGGTGACAATTGGGAACATTTGAACGAAGAAAACTGCTGAGGACTCGGCTATTTCCGAAATTCGACCTCTGAGTGGAAGGTGAAACAAGGTCTACAGCAGTTATCCTGGCACATTACAATACCATTTGGTAGTGTGGGACAAAAGGAATACACTTGACATAAAAGACGTGTGATCTACACTTGGTAGGTCACACAAACATGGGGGTAGATATTATTTCGTTCGCACGATTCATGGTGAGTATTGTAACGTCTTCACGTCTCATGTACAGGAATGAACGATTTACGTCAAATTTTGCCCAGTATTGAAAGACAGTAGCCCAATTACGTTCGAAAATGTGGGTCCCCATTCAATACAGACGGCGGGTTAAGCGGTTCTCATGCCAAAAGACACACGACCAAAAAGGGGCGGTTCTCATGCCAAATAAATGACACACGACCAACAAGGGGCGGTTCTCATGCCAAAAGACACACGACCAACTCAATAACATTTAGTTAAGAGTATAAAGTAATTATAACGAACTTCTCGTATCATGGCGGATGTTTTGAGGATCTCTCCTATGATGGTAGATATTGTCACGTTTTCACGTCTCACGTGACAGGAATGAACGATTTACAACAAATTTGCCCAGTATTGAAAGACAGTAGCCCAATTACGTTCGAAAATGTGGGTCCCCATTCAATACAGACGGCGGTTTTGCAATGATGTAATTAATACGGCACTGCTGTAGCTTAATAATTTCATATTAGCATACATTACAAGACTTGCCAAAAGGCGATAAACACAAATTTTATTGAAGATCTGGCCAAGATTTTAAACTTCAAACAAGAATAATGGTACAATAAAGGACAAAAGAAACTGATGTCATGATAAAATATTGTACCTCATAATGAAGTTGTATATGTACAAAGAACAATGTTAATGAAGGGACGAAACGTATTGTCACTTTTATAACAAATATTATTCTCAGAATCCGACAAAATACGATTCTGGAAAAAAATAGAGCAATTGGGTTGAGCGCCATTCTAATTTTTGGAAAAAGAAGAAAAACCACAAGTAGCAACAAGGTTGCCCTTGAATTGTTTCGAATCCAGCGAATGTGACCTGATAGGTGTGTACATTTGGTGTATTCGAAACGATCCCCAATATACAACATTACTATGAATGTGTTAGGATGGGGTGAAGAGGAAAAAGAAAAAAGAAAAAACGGGAGGATTTCCTATTATAACGGAAATCGTCGCGACATTCTTACAATATGGTGCTGTGACCATAGTAGTGAGCTGCGGCAATGGTCTGAAACCAATGGTTATTATACAGACTTGCACTTATGATTTTATATTTACAACATTAGGGTAGGGACGTACTGGTACGACAAAAACCCGACACAAAACAATTAAAAAAGGTGATATGACAAGATGAGGCGATGAGGTGAGAAAAAAAAAAACGCGCGGATGCTGCAAGAATTGTGAAAAGGAAAGCGACGTCTTGGAGCAGGAGTTTTCCGGAACCGTTGATGGTAGGAGGAAAAGGAGGCCCTTTCCCGAAGTGATCAATTTCAGGAAGAGGATGCATACAAGTATGAAAACGGTGCCCCAAGAGGTGCTCTTGTGGTACAGCAGGCAAGGCACGCAGGATGTACAAGAACATATAAAATTATGCAAAAAGAAAAAGAATGTACAGGAGTTAGGCTACCGTTGACATTAATGTGCCTTCGGGTGTAAGGATTACCTTACGAATGCCCATATGGGTGATTATTTACATTTAATAATTACATGTAACTCACGTCACTTATGACAAGAGTTTTGCCAATTTGATAACGCCTGAGTACTTGATGTGATGGAATTTACTGATTCCGTCACAGTAAGGCATTTTGGAATTATTCCTAGGAGAAATCTTTCTATTTCTCAGGGCCTGTAGTAGTTCTTCCTTTCTTGAAGTGAAAATGTGCGGGATTATACCCAGCGTGACTTGAGGAACTTCCATGGTGTATAAGATTGTGTTAGAGTGACCTTATGTTGGAAAAAGTGAGAACTAGACTCGCAATTGGAAAGAAATTGGGCAGAGATTGACCACTGGGGACGTATTTTTACAAAAAGTTTTTGAAAAAAAAACGCGTTTTTTATAAGTGTTTGGTTTATTTGAAAATTTGGGCAGGGGTTTGCCTCAAAAAACGTGATTTTGAGAAAAAATCCAGATGTTTTGGAAATTTGTTGAAAATTTTTCAAAGTCCAAAAACGAGAAAAATTTGGGCAGCGGTTTCCCTTAAAAAACGTGATTTTGTGAAAAAATCCAGATGTTTTGGAAATTTGTTGAAAATTTTTCAAAGTCCAAAAACGAGAAAAATTTGGGCAGCGGTTTCCCTTAAAAAACGTGATTTTGTGAAAAAATCCAGATGTTTTGGAAATTTGTTGAAAATTTTTCAAAGTCCAAAAACGAGAAAAATTTGGGCAGCGGTTTCCCTTAAAAAACGTGATTTTGTGAAAAAATCCAGATGTTTTGGAAATTTCTTGAAAATTTTCAAAGTCCAAGAACGAGAAAAAATTGGGCAGCGGTTTCCCTTAAAAAACGTGATTTTGTGAAAAAAATCCAGATGTTTTGGAAATTTCTTGAAAATTTTCAAAGTCCGAGAACGAGAAAAAATTGGGCAGCGGTTTCCCTTAAAAAACGTGATTTTGTGAAAAAATCCAGATGTTTTGGAAATTTGTTGAAAATTTTTCAAGTCCAAAAACGAGAAAAATTTGGGCAGCGGTTTCCCTTAAAAAACGTGATTTTGTGAAAAAATCCAGATGTTTTGGAAATTTGTTGAAAATTTTTCAAGTCCAAAAACGAGAAAAATTTGGGCAGCGGTTTCCCTTAAAAAACGTGATTTTGTGAAAAAATCCAGCTGTTTTGGAAATTTGTTGAAAATTTTCAAAGTCCATAAAATGAAAAAAAATTGCGCAGCGGTTTGCCTCAAAAACGTGATTTTGTGAAAAAATCCAGCTGTTTTGGAAATTTCTTGAAAATTTTCAAAGTCCGGATATGAAAATTTCACGGGCCGGGATTCACCTTAATGAAACACGTTTTTAGAATTTATTCCGATGTTTTTGAAAAATGTTTGCAAATTTGCAAAAGTCCGGAAATGAAAAACGGAAACGAGGTTCGCCTTAAACGAACATGTTTTTAGAATATTTCCATTTCCTTTCCAAAGGGGGGTTCTTCAGAAAAGGAAAGAAATATTTTTTCTTTTATACAAGTTTTCGTGGAAGTATTTGTTTGAAAATTCAACAATGTCTTGGGGAATCGTTTCTTTATTTACGTGGCTAGACTGTAGCCTGATTTGAGCATCACCAATTATTGGTATTTATCCGCCGACTTCCTTTTGTCATAACAAGTTATATGCAGAAATGTGCATACGTAATGTAATGCCTGACTCGAGGAATCGACGTCAACGCGAACCGAACGTCTTTCAAATTATGTCGTCTGTTTCTTACGAAAGAAAAAAAAAGCTAAATGATGAAACAGGCGGCAAAATTAGAAAAATGCTCAATTGTCAAAAGGTAGAAAGAATTTAATCCACTTGTTTCCCTTAAGCTGCAAAATATGCCGTTATATATACAGGCCAGTATTTTGCGAAATAGTCCCCTATTCGCAGAATATGTCGATATCAAATACAGACCAGCACACTGCGGAATAAGTTTATTAATAAAAACTGGTTAATTAACTTTCGGGAAACGAAGCGGGTAATTGGTTTATCATATACAGGATTTTCATTGTTGAATAACTTTGTTTTAAATATTTGTGTACATTTCCACTATTAATCTTGTATTCGAAACTAGCAAATTTAGTCGGTCGACACTTGTAAACACTATATTATTCACGACGGCAACTTTCTTGGTTGAGCACTTTACGTAGGAATACCGGTGATAATGTTTTGTCGAGTGACGACTCGAAAATGAAGGAATCGTGCCCGTGATAATTTAAATTGCAATTCGAAGTTACAATCGCGCCGGGGTTCTTGATGGAAATGCTAGACAAATTGGGAGTAACAAGACAAAACATTATACATTATAAAGTTTAAACAATTGCTGATTGAAGAACGAGACTGTGGGACCGTGAAGAGGGAGGAAAAAAAATGCCACACGTCGGGCGACAGTGCTAGCATTAAAACGCAAAAAAAAAGCACCACGTTGGGCCCAGTGCTAGCATTGGCGCTACTTGCGGCCAACGCTAAACCCTAAACCTGGAAAGGACATGCAATAAACAAGCCGGCGGCTAGCTCTGCACAGCCGGCGCGAGCAAGGTCCCTCTTAAACCCAGGGCGAGTGTCTGTGGTTCGCTTGTTAATTCCTACTCCCCTTCCTTTCCTCAAAATCTCCAGGTCTCCTTCCTCAATCAGAACACAGTTGTTATGCACGAAAAAGGGTTTTATTCAATTAAAGGTGAACAGGGTTCTACAAAAGGCCAGCATCGGCACTACACACATGAGTATTTGGCTATCTCTAATTAATTCTATCATAACGGGGGGAGCTTCTCTCAACTCTCTCTACACGTGTTTAGTGAATTTAAATGTCAGTTCTTAGCACACAGAGGGGTAGCAAGGTTCATTGGTACTCACAAGCAGGAGATAGGCGGTCGGCAGACAGGATTCTGGGTAGGCGTAAACCTCTTTAAGCACAATACACAATTAAAGTAAAACATCGTGAGCGTTTACGGAGAGCGCCTAGCGCGAATCACGGGGAACACAGTTATTCTGCCGAAGGCCGGCGAAGGAATGGGGACGGGGAGCCGCTCGGCGCTTGGCACGGGCGCCGCGCGGTGCGGGGAGAGGGGGCGGAGGGCCTGTGCAAGGGGTCAATTCGCTATTAGCTCGCACGGGAAACAATTCCGTAACGTAACAATAGCTATCCTGATTATCTCCAAGTACCAAACTTTGTACATCCAGATATGATGGGCGCAGTTTATATCTTTTTAAAATCTTTATGTCATGTATTTTGTATGTAAACACCTTGTATTAAGTCTGTATATTTTTGAGCCCATACCTTTTATGGTATTTTCCTGATTTTGTTTTTTTATGCATTTCTATATTCCATCATGGAGGATACTTTATTTTAACTTTTTGACACCAACAGTACATAAATCAAATGATTGGTTATAATTATTCATTAAATCTTATAAGACATGTTTCTGTGAAATATTTGTAAAGTGATTCTTCATATGTTGTGTCTGTATGTTGCTTCTGTGAAAAGTTTTGTAAAATTTTTCTTCATATATTGTGTCTGCATATTTGGGAGTACCAATTGGTGATCCCTTAATGAGTTTTGATACCTCATGAGAATGCAACTTCGTTGTATGTTTTATTTAAATAATAAAAAATATATATGTTTTTTAAAAGCAAATTAGAAAAATATGTCTTTCGGCAAATTGCTGTTCGAAAAATTAGTCTTTCGAAAAATTAGTCTTTAGAAAAACTGAAATTCGAATAACTGATTTTGAAAAATTGAATTCGAAAAACATGTCCGCTCCCTATTATATATACGCATTAAATGATTTATAATATTACTACCATGGAGCTCTTTCTAAATGTGGTCTGTGAGTGTGAAAAAATTTCGATCTTCAAGTTTTGGCAAATATTCTGAAGAGCACGTGTGATTGACGAATTTGCTGCTGCATTTGTTATGTATTGAAGGTACGTCTCAAAGGTTTGTTAAAATTAATAAAAGACAGAAGTTCGGTACAGTCGATGTTAATTCAGCTACTGTTCGCTTTTGTTGCAATGACTGAAATTGTAGTGTCCGTGGTACACTGTGGCCGCCGGGGGGGGGGGGGGGGGGAACCGGGTGCCGAACGTGGCCAAAGGTTTCCGATCCTGCCCGAAGGTGGTAGTGGAGGGGCAGGCCAGAGGCGCTGGCAGTGCACGGCGGCTGCCGGCATTTCCGCGAATTACCTTACTATCGCTAACATTGTACATCTTCATAATTGACTTAATAAATAACCATTCATATAAACGAGACCTTTTCAATAAATTGTATTTGTAATTGTCACAGACATTACAGAAATGAACATTGAAACTTATTGTGAAATTTGAAGATATATGACTTAATTTTTAATTCATGCGGTAGGTTTAAAATCGTCATAAGTTACCAGTTATATTAGCCCCTCCGTGCATAAAAGCGTCCATCTCTATGATATGTAAGTCTGGGGATGTAATGATAAAGCTGTACTTCTCTATCAGCATGCCTATTTGCTGAGCTTGAAGAAGAACCTTATAAAGCTTCTCAGATGAAGAACAGTCGATAATAAAGTTGGTCTCTCCGGATGCTTTGGCGTTTTGGAGAATCGCTCTAAAATATAATTTAAACAAAAATTGTAAATGCTTGTTTTCAACAATTATACACAATGATTGACTAGATACAATAATTATTATTACTAATACAACACATAAAATAAAAAAAATCACTTTAAGAGGTAATAACTAGAAAAAAAATTTTAATTAAAATTTTTGCCTTATTGACTCTTTTCCACAAAAAAGTATAAATTGATTTCGAAAGATTGTTCTTTTATCTGGTAAAGTTATTTTTAAATTATGAGAAAATGTGATTATTTTTAGCATAATAACGTTATACCGTAGATCGTTGGCAGATTTGTAAAATTTTCAAACAAAATTTTGTATTATACAACACACGTTTCAAATCACCTAATCATGCAGTAAAATAAATCAATAAATTAACTGGGAAAGCAATGTTACAGAATTTAATTTTAGTTTAAATAAAATCATTAAAAAAAAGGTCCGCGCACGTGTTTTGTGATGAAAGTACTTTTGTTGATCATAAATTCTTATGATCAACAAAAAAATTATAAAAAGAACATAATTTTAATATTTTTATCATCACGACTTTCAGCATTTTTGAATAGAGGTTTTAAATTGAATCAAATTTTGAATGAAATTAAATCGACATTGGTTTATAATTTTCAAAAGCTGGTATGGAGAATAATTAATCTTTCTCATCAGAACCGCCCTGTACGGTCGTAAGAACATCTTTTGACGAAATTTGGATTTTCGGCCGCTGGCAGGTTAAAGGCCCATAATTCGATTTAACATCACAAAAATCTGAATGTCGTGTACAGCAACGGAGCTTGTGGGATTTTCTAGCACATCACACACAAGGGGATAAATTCCTAAGGAATATTTCTGTTATGTTTCTCACGATGAAGGGGCTTAACAATATCTAGAATAATGTGACGTACTATATAATAATATATTGCGCTTTAGGTATTCTTCGTCTATTTACCGATAGTTTCCTGTACCATCGTCGAACTGATTGAACGTAATCTTTCGTTTATCATCATAGGTATGCTTCAATAAACCATTAAGTGTGGTTAAACTCTGAGCGTTTTCATACAAAATGGTGAAATGCTTCCACTCCATCGCCTCAGCTAATTCAGCGTAAACCTGCAATAAAATCAATTGATCAGTCTAAAAGTTTTGTCAAATATATTCTATAGGTAAATATTAAATGCAACACGTCTGGAGTTTGGAAGTGGTCGATTTTACGGCAAAAGTGGTATTTATTTGTATTTGAATACTTTTATAAGAAAGAAAAAAGTTAATCGGGAGAGACTAGATACAGTGAGATAAGGGGCCATCCATAAATTACGTCACACCGTAAGGGGGGGGGGAGGAAAGGTGAGTAGAGAAGTGTGACATTGTGTGACAAGGGGTATGGAGGGGGGTCATCAGCTCTTTGACGTCACATGTAAAAATCTAAATTATAAAAATGCTAAATTTTTTAGATGTAAAATTGCAAAACTTGTGACGTCACACTAGGGGGGAGAGGGTCTCATAAATGTGACGATGTGTGACAGGGACGGGGGGTCATAAAATCATGAAATTTGTTTGACGTAATTTATGGACGGCCCCTGATATTAACCACAAAATTGTTTTTTTTAGTTGTTTCTTATTTGCGTTCATACCTTTTTAATGAAAAAAATACATTTTTAGGAGTTTACGCTTATATTTTGTTATAAAATGAGAAAAGCTTCATCAAGAAAGAAAAAATGGAAAGACCTAAATTTATCAAAAACATATTTTTTGATATTCATAATTTGTACCGATTAATAATGGGTAGATAATTTCAATAGCGCCATTTTTGTATGAATATCACCCCAAGGGCGCATAGTAAGTAAAGATTAATCGAAATAGCGATTTCACGTTAACCAATCGAATGCTGGCGGGTCTCCGAAGAACGTGCGAGCATCTTAATATTATCCTTTTTGGAATTTATGGTATTCGATATTGACCTTTATGCTTTGAAAAATGCACGAAGAACAAAATCAGAATCGCTTGTAAGAATTATATTGTGTACCGTGAGTAAGGGTAATTGTGTAAAAACGAAGATAATTTTTCTGAAACTCAGTTTTTAAACGTCCTATGACAACCTTGATGCAATTAAGCGATTGACACTAAATGCAGTGGCCGGATATATCGCGTATTATTTTTATGCTCCAATTTCGCAACTCAACTTATCCAATTTAGCTTCAGTTGTTCGCCTAGTTCATTGAGATACATTGTTGGATGTGGCACTTTCTGTTGCTGATTATTTTCACGCCTACGGATTTTAAACGCCATGTAATACGCCTACCGGCTATGCACGTTATGTGACATCAAAATTAAGCCGATTTGAATAAATTTTCTTTAAATTACACAGCAGTGGGTAACCACAAAGCTTTTTTTGTTATTCTGTATGATTAAGAAACCACAAACAGAAACAATCATCCCACTGAAGACAAAAGTCGGAAATATCGTCGATCGGCGGACAATAGTGCGAATATGACAATTAAAAAAAAATTATCTGAATTTCATTCGATTCGCAATCATTTTCTCCATCCACGTTATGCCTAATAATAATTGTTAAAATGTTTTTTAACAATGTGTAACACTATTCACAATTGTTTCACACTGAACAATTGGTTTCATGACAATATAATAATAATAATATATTTTTTTAAATCAGTCATTTTAAATACATGTAGGATTACAAAAGATTTATATTGAGGGATCAGTAGGATTTATAGGTTCAATTAGGAATTCCACAGAGCCGTACCCACTGATATGAAAATATCTGGAGTCGGTGAATTATTTTCCCATTTGGTCTCTGGTGGGTTGACATGTTGTTCTTGTATTGTTTTGTATTTATAATACTTATATAGTGCAATTGCATAGCGTGGATTGACTAGATGATCGTTTGGGGAAGTGTGTGAAAGGGTTTAGTTTTTCCTTTGGGGGAAATTTAACCCGGACATTTAAATCTGGTGCAGAAAAATAATTATAATATAATGTTAATAATTCATGATGCGAGGAGGATAGTGCAATCCCACACGTCCCATATTTATACATACTCGTATTTATATATTTACACAATAAAAAAACAAAAACATAAAAAGAAAAAAAATAAAGAATTAATAATAACAAAAATAAATAATCCATTATTATTTAGGGCGTGGTCTTTAGTGAGCTCGGGCCCAATTGTATTTGAATATCTTTGGGACCAACGCTCACTCAGGAGTGGCGCTTGGTGCAGGAGGGCTGCAGTCACCACCGTGTTGTCGTAGGCCATTAGCCGCATCCTGGCTCCAGCGAACCAGTGTCTCATCAGGCTGGCGAATCTATGGAGTCCTTATTCCGTTATCATTCTTGATGCGCTGCTATACCTTCTGTATCCAAATATGATTTTGCATGCTTTATTATATTGGATCCGGAGACGTTCCATCGAGCGTACTCGTTATTGACACCACGTTTCATACGTATACAGGCTAGTAATATATAAATCTACATAATATTTTTGGTTTATCTCGGCTTTTGTCGATTGGCAAAAAATAGCAAACAAAAATTTAAAAAATAAATAAAAAAAGCACCTTAAATGCCTAGAGGACGTGTTTTCTGATCCAAGTATTTGGCCAATCGGGCCTGAAATTTCCAAAACAAAACTGTTTCACCCCGATAACAAAATTCATATAGGATGTCAGGAGAGTGTAAGTAAAACAAAGAGCGTGCTAAATTGAACATTTGTTTCTATTCAAATTTCTTTGGAAGGCACTTTTAGTTTTCTCGAAAAAAAAGTTTAATATCTTGGTCTTATGATGATGGGCGACAAAATCATGATTAGAATTCTGATAATTTAGGACAAAATTGAAGTGATATAGACATCGCCTCTCGTGACTTTGCACTCGTATGACTGGTATGTGGTGAGAGTCCAGATCTATAAGGCGACCTCCAGTATGATGGACCATCAAACTACTTGCTGGTTAAAGGATAATGATAAGAAATGTACAGTACCTTCGAAAGAATTGCTGGATTAGGGTAAACGTTGATCAAATTGCTAAATTTATCGTGGTAATGGTCCACTGTTGTTTTGATGTACGGTACACCTTTGGATGCGCATATGGATTGCACATGTCTTGATGCAGGCCCCACAGTTGGGTCAAAAACACCTACAACGCCATCCTGTAATTATATTTTTTTAAATTATTCTTTCCGTTTTCACTGGTCTCTAATCCCTATTGGCATACACATCCACACTGAAAAAAATTTGGATAATATTTTAACAGTTGGAATTAGAACCGTAATTCACGGATTCCTGAATGTAACAGTTGGTGTTTATTAGGTATTCCACGTCAATAATTTAATATGTTGCTTTCTACATTACATAATATTTATAAATTACTTCATAAAACCTTTTCATACATTGACACATTACATCACCGTACTAGGCGACTGCCTGTTTCATGGTGACCAATGGAATATAGTTACTTTGTGGTGTCCAGTGTGAACAAAATTAAATATATTTAAACATGTTGAAAATTGGAAAAATTATAGTGGAAAGTTTATAATGAGAATTATTTTTTTAAAGAAACTAGAAAATAGAAAAGAAAAGAGAATAGTTATGCAAAAGATTACAAGACCATATTCAAAAACATAATTCTTGTTTATAGTTGTACATGTGTGCATGCGTGCATACATGTACAAATACATGTAAACACACATACACCCTGACATTCATATATGTATCCATACGCGTACATAAGCATGCATATACATGACACACATACATACATATGCACATACATACATTTACTTATATATACAAATTTACACATATTTATAGACAGTTGTTCTATCTGAGAACGGGAAACAGGCCACTGTATTATATTTAATCATGCTAAGGGCCGTACAAAAAAAGGTATTTAAACGTTTTTACAAATATAAAAAACCATCATACGAAGTAGGTAGCTTATCTGGTTGCTAATGATTATTGTGTAGAACTGTTGTGTAAATTTTAAAACACGTTGTATGAATCGATTGGGTACTAACTGGAATAATAAAAAAGGAGTGTAATTCGATGGATATGAATTATTATTATTGACAAATGAACAGCAATAGTAAAAAGCTTCAAAATCGTTTGGAAAGTAAAAGTAAGGTGATGTGTTTCAAAGAAAAATAGAAAAATATTAAAGATGCAGCAAGTTAACAAGAAGTGCTCATAAAATGCCTTAATTGAAAACACAGTATTATTTTTTACGGATTCATTCATAGGTGTACATACAAATACAATAGCAATGTAGCTTTCGGTTTAGAAGGGTGTTTATGGACTGATTTTTTTTCTACCTTAATCATTTTGCAGATCGCTTTCGAGACTCCAAAGCCATCTAGCTGTGAGATTTGTTCTGTTCTTGCTACTAGCATTCGTCCAGGTAAATTGTCTTCGGCAGAGTTTATGAAGTCGACTGCAATTTTAAACGCCAGTTCTTGAGCCGGTCCAACTTCGGAATCGAATATTCCTCCTGAAATACAAAAATGATTACGTTGTTGATCTTTCTATCCTGATGTTCTTATCGGCTATAACTTATACAATTGAACAGGAAACCCGACAGAACTTTGTCGGGAACGCAACTTAAGTGCCAGAGCAAATCGACTTTCCCTATTTCCTGAAATATTGAAAATTTAATTGATTTTTTCTAAAATTGACACCGTTTTTTGATCAGAAAAACAATTTTCATTTGTTGAGCACATGCGATGCAAGTTCTATGTAAATTGACAAAATAAGTTTTCTTCATATCGGTACCTATCTATAGGTCAGACTCCTATGAACTTTCTTCAGATTACCTTTCTAAATTTCCATGAATTTTCTACTCGCTACCAAAGAACACACAAAAACTTCAAATCTATATAATTCATTTAAGTGCATTTTTCGGACAGATAATTATATTTTTTGGCCAAAAAATTACTGAGGAGATAAACAAGTTTAAAACATCGTAAAAATATGACTAAGTAAATATGAAATCGGAGATATTATAAAAAAATAGAAGAAGCTGGAGTAAGTGACCGGTCAGTGGCTGAGTTGTCGCCGCATTTGGGTCCCACCCAGGCGTCGCATGTCAATTCCTTGGCTGGCTAAGATCTCCATCATGACACAAGCGTCATTTTCCGCTTTCTGTGGTGTTAAAAGGAGATTTTCAAGTTGTTAGGTTATTCACGACTTGGGAATGTTTGTCTATTTTGAAAAAAAAAATTATATATATTGTACAAGACTTGTAGGCCTGCACAAAAACTGTAAGCAATAAGCGCCGGTACACAGAGACGCCTGACAATTCCAATGTCTTGATAGAGATGTATTCTCGCTTTGACAGCTGTTGAAGTTCCGCAGTAGAGTATCTGGTTATCGAAGCATCCATGCTGGGTATCTTCCGCCACGCATCGTGAGATGGAATGCTCTTGCATCGGAGTATGTAGGCTACGCTGGACGCTGGTTGTGTATTATGTGAGATGGGCTGCGCTCCAGATGATGTATATTCTCGAGTTTGTTATGTATCCAAGGGAACAGAATCCTAGGCGGGGGCGGTCACAGCAACTCTTAAGTAGGCCGGCTTTTCATTGCATGGCGGTGGGTCGCTCGCATCCTAGACTAGGGCGGTCGCAGCAACTCTTAAGTGAGCCGGCTTCTCATTGCATGGCGGTGGGTCGTTAGCATCCTAGGCTAAGGCGGTCGCAGCCACTCACATCTTGATTGGCTCCAGGGTATCGGTCTGCATTCTATTGGGCGTGCTGCACGTGGCATCATGATCAGGTAGGTCTGCGTTTAAAGGAGCCCAAGGATGGCCGTGGGGCTTAGGCGTTATCATCAGGGCAGAAAGATGCAAGGGGGCCCCGGGCTAGCAGCCCGGAGCCAGATGGTCAAGGGTAGCGCAGCGACTTCAAGGGCTTGGTAAGAATCAGCAAGTTCAAAGGAGTCCAAGGATGGCCGGGGCTTCGGCGTTGTCTTCAGGGCAGAGAGATTCAAGGCTCGATGCAAGGGGGCCCCGGGCTAGCAGCCCGGAGCCAGATCGTCAAGGGTAGCGCAGCGACTTCAAAGGCTTGGTAAGAATCAGCAAGTTCAAAGGAGTCCAAGGATGGCCCGGGCTTCGGCGTTGTCTTCAGGGCAGAGAGATGCAAGGGGGCCCCGGGCTAGCAGCCCGGAGCAAGATGGTCAGGGCTCAGGCGTCAGCGTTTTGTAGGTATTATCCCATCGGGTGCTTGAGGTGAAAGAGTTGCGTCCTGGAGCCTCGAAAGGTGATGGCGAGACTGACGTCTTGAGGTTCCAACCGGTGTTGGCGAGACTGACGTCTTGAATTGAGCAGCAGCGTTTCGATGTCGAGGATCTTGTGGTAGTATCTGTGTAGAGATGTTATTCCGATCGCTGATGGTGAAGACTGAATGTCAACTGCTTTCTTCGTAGACCTTTTATAGTGGCAGGTCAGTCGGTTCCACAATATTTTAAATTCATGCAATAATTTCTATTTCCGCGTGAGTCATCTCAGGTTGTAATTTTACGTTGTGCAACAAAATAATTTATATTTTTGGGAGCATGAATCATCTCATATTAAAGTATTGAGAAATCAATATTTCGGGGACGCGCTGTTCAAATGAAGAATATTTCCTCTTCGATAAAAATGCATGATATGAAATAACACGTTCGATATACTCCCTCCCGTGTAGCCGTGGCTGCACCCAGCTGTTTCGTCGAACGTGTCAGTCCCCAACGATGTTCCGAGTTTCCGATGTAGGCGAGTTTGATCCCTGGTCGTATGGACTCTGGACTGGCTTATCAGGAAGTGAATAGGCGGCAGGAGACCGTCATCAGGTCATAGACTGTCAAGTCATTAATATGTGCGTGGGTGATCTGTCGTTCACAAAACTTTGACGTTCTGTTAGCGCCGTAACTAGGGTATCTTTTCTGGTCATCTTCTCATTGAGTGTGATGTCAAGGGGTCGTTTCACGGATCGTGTTAACCTCCACCAAGCTCCCCCCGTGTAAGGTTTTATTGGTGGTTAGCGACGCCAATTGATGAACGGCATTGCTTGAGAATTTGCGCGACTGTGTCCTGGCTTTAATGCCACTAGGGTGCTTTTCATCTCGGAGTCAGCACCGTGAAATTTTGTCCTTTTTGACGGGCCAACGGTCTTCCCCCATCTGAGGAGACATTGGAATGTACCGTTGTTCTGGAAGGGCTTGCTTGCTTTGGCTGCGTCGATGAGGACCACTGTTCCGATACTGCTGCAGTTTTGACAGGGCTTCCAAGGTTGGGCTATTGCTGCTTGGTTCCGGGTGGGTTTCGTCGTACGGCTGTGGTGCGTGGTGTTGTGGCACGCTTGTAGGCCTTGTATAGAGCGAGTATCTGGTCGCTAGGTTATTTATCCCATGTGAATTGCGCGGGTCTGCTGCGCACTGGAAATTGATCTTCTCTTGTAATGAGGAATGTACCGCTGCTAGGTTCACCGGGGGTGCTTTTGAGGCACACACGGACGCTGTGCGTGGCCCAGTGTAGTTGGAAGTGCGGCTAGCATATGAGGCGGGCTGCCTTCCAGGTGTCACGTGGACTTGAGTCGCTGAATATCCGGCACCGGCATCCAAGGCTGAGACGGTCACAGCAAACTCGTGAACAGATTGGCTGGTAATTGTGTGGCCGCGAGCTGCTGAATATCCGGCACCGGCATCCAAGGCCGGGACGGTCACAGCAAACTCGTGAGCAGATTGGCTAGCAATATGTGGTTGTGAGCTGCTGAATATCCGGCACCAGCATCCAAGGCTGGGACGGTCACAGCAAGCTTGTCAACTGGTTGGCTCACCATCATGTGGCCGTGAGCTGCTGAATATCCGGCACCAGCATCCAAGGCTGGGACGGTCACAGCAAGCTTGTCAACTGGTTGGCTCACCATCATGTGGCCGTGAGCTGCTGAATATCCGGCACCAGCTTCCAAGGCTGGGACGGTCACAGCAAGCTCGTCAACTGGTTGGCTCACCATCATGTGGCCGTGAGCTGCTGAATATCCGGCACCAGCTTCCAAGGCTGGGACGGTCGCAGCAAGCTCGTCAACTGGTTGGCTCACCATCATGTGGCCGTGAGCTGCTGAATATCCGGCACCAGCATCCAAGGCTGGGACGGTCGCAGCAAGCTCGTCAACTGGTTGGCTCACCATCATGTGGCCGTGAGCTGCTGAATATCCGGCACCAGCTTCCAAGGCTGGGACGGTCACAGCAAGCTCGTCAACTGGTTGGCTCACAATCATGTGGCCGTGAGCTGCTGAATATCCGGCACCAGCTTCCAAGGCTGGGACGGTCGCAGCAAGCTCGTCAACTGGTTGGCTCACCATCATGTGGCCGTGAGCTGCTGAATATCCGGCACCAGCATCAAAGGCTGGGACGGTCGCAGCAAGCTCGTCAACTGGTTGGCTCACCATCATGTGGCCGTGAGCTGCTGAATATCCGGCACCAGCTTCCAAGGCTGGGACGGTCGCAGCAAGCTCGTCAACTGGTTGGCTCACCATCATGTGGCCGTGAGCTGCTGAATATCCGGCACCAGCATCCAAGGCTGAGACGGTCGCAGCAAGCTCATCAACTGGTTGGCTCACCATCATGTGGCCGTGAGCTGCTGAATATCCGGCACCAGCTTCCAAGGCTGGGACGGTCGCAGCAAGCTCATCAACTGGTTGGCTCACCATCATGTGGTATGCTTCTACCATTATTGAAGCGATCTGATCCAGTGGGTCGGCGTCATGTTGCAACCATTCTTGGTTGTGCTGAGTGCCGGATTAAGTTTCTTCGGCACCCATCTCCAGTGCGGTATGTTTGTCAGTTCATCCATCTCATCCAGTATATTGGACACGAAGGCAGAGTAAGCGCGAGGGTAGACGGCTCGTTGGTCACTTTTATTGATTCTCACCGAGAACATTAGGCTAAGGGAGTCAAAGGCAACGTTTGATATCACCAACTTTCTCAGGCGCGTGTCTGCTACTGTGGGTGAGCCCTCTGTGAGTGATCCATATCAGTGCGGTCCGTGATACTATCCGTAAAGTATTTTGATTGTCGCGCCCTTCCCGGGAGACCATTCGATGGGCATCGTCTTGCCCTAACAAGAGCTTCAGGGTGAAGGCTAGGCGTCACTGGGCGTCTTGGATGAGTGCATGGCCTTGCAGCCGCTGCAAGGCGATGGCATCTCTACTAAGGCGTGATGTGTAGATCCGGCTCGAAGGACCAATTTGTTTGTACGAGACTTGTAGGCCTGCACAAAAACTGTAAGCAATAAGCGCCGGTACACAGAGACGCCTGACAATTCCAATGTCTTGATAGAGATGTATTCTCGCTTTGACAGCTGTTGAAGTTCCGCAGTAGAGTATCTGGTTATCGAAGCATCCATGCTGGGTATCTTCCGCCACGCATCGTGAGATGGAATGCTCTTGCATCGGAGTATGTAGGCTACGCTGGACGCTGGTTGTGTATTATGTGAGATGGGCTGCGCTCCAGATGATGTATATTCTCGAGTTTGTTATGTATCCAAGGGAACAGAATCCTAGGCGGGGGCGGTCACAGCAACTCTTAAGTAGGCCGGCTTTTCATTGCATGGCGGTGGGTCGCTCGCATCCTAGACTAGGGCGGTCGCAGCAACTCTTAAGTGAGCCGGCTTCTCATTGCATGGCGGTGGGTCGTTAGCATCCTAGGCTAAGGCGGTCGCAGCCACTCACATCTTGATTGGCTCCAGGGTATCGGTCTGCATTCTATTGGGCGTGCTGCACGTGGCATCATGATCAGGTAGGTCTGCGTTTAAAGGAGCCCAAGGATGGCCGTGGGGCTTAGGCGTTATCATCAGGGCAGAAAGATGCAAGGGGGCCCCGGGCTAGCAGCCCGGAGCCAGATGGTCAAGGGTAGCGCAGCGACTTCAAAGGCTTGGTAAGAATCAGCAAGTTCAAAGGAGTCCAAGGATGGCCCGGGCTTCGGCGTTGTCTTCAGGGCAGAGAGATTCAAGGCTCGATGCAAGGGGGCCCCGGGCTAGCAGCCCGGAGCCAGATCGTCAAGGGTAGCGCAGCGACTTCAAAGGCTTGGTAAGAATCAGCAAGTTCAAAGGAGTCCAAGGATGGCCCGGGCTTCGGCGTTGTCTTCAGGGCAGAGAGATGCAAGGGGGCCCCGGGCTAGCAGCCCGGAGCAAGATGGTCAGGGCTCAGGCGTCAGCGTTTTGTAGGTATTATCCCATCGGGTGCTTGAGGTGAAAGAGTTGCGTCCTGGAGCCTCGAAAGGTGATGGCGAGACTGACGTCTTGAGGTTCCAACCGGTGTCGGCGAGACTGACGTCTTGAATTGAGCAGCAGCGTTTCGATGTCGAGGATCTTGTGGTAGTATCTGTGTAGAGATGTTATTCCGATCGCTGATGGTGAAGACTGAATGTCAACTGCTTTCTTCGTAGACCTTTTATAGTGGCAGGTCAGTCGGTTCCACAATATTTTAAATTCATGCAATAATTTCTATTTCCGCGTGAGTCATCTCAGGTTGTAATTTTACGTTGTGCAACAAAATAATTTATATTTTTGGGAGCATGAATCATCTCATATTAAAGTATTGAGAAATCAATATTTCGGGGACGCGCTGTTCAAATGAAGAATATTTCCTCTTCGATAAAAATGCATGATATGAAATAACACGTTCGATATATATATATCCTACAAATATCATAAAATTATATTTTATAAAAATACGATATGAAGATATGAATAAGCTGATAATATTTGAAAATCTACTACCGCCGGAGTAGAAAATCGAAATCGAAAATAAAACAATGTTTAAAAATAATATTAACAGAAATCATAGGAATTTCGCAGCTAAAATAAATTCTTGAACATAACTGACCTAAACCGAGAGGAAAGCTCATGAATCTGTGTCGGTTTGACAGAAAACTGATTTCACCCATTTATTTAAGACGTTTTGACTCCTTGGCGACTACACAAGCCAACTAAATTGATAATGTATTCAAGCTAGAGGTTCAAAAGAGGTATTTTTTTTGTCAATTCCACCCGAAGTAAGGAAAAAATTAGCTTACTTGTGAAACATAGACACACCCCCGACACTATTCTATCAATTTATCTATGCAGTGCTGACCTCCAATACAAAAATGAAACGAGGTCAAAGTCAGATTAGATTTCATAATGTAGTTAAATCCAGAAAATTTTGCGGGAAACCCATTATACTGTCCGTTTGGCTTTGAATGAGTCTGTCAGTGAGAATAAATTGTTTAATTTTTTATAAGAAAAACTCTCTTTATAACTTTTGAAGGTTATTCCCATCAACGTAATATATAATTAAAGAAGAAGATAACAATAATAACCTAAACGAAAATATGAAAGAGAACAAGACATCGAAAACAGAAAAAAGACAATGGTCGCAACTGGGACTCGAACCCAGACCTCTCGTCTAACCGGGACGTGAGCGTTAACCAATTTCGCTATTGCTCCCTTCTGTCAAGCTGTCATAATAGTCAATCTCATATTTAAAATTTTAGAAATAACAATATTATCGTCAACTAATTATTTTTCATATTATGGACAACAACAAAATGAATAATCTTCAAAAGTTATAAAAGAGAGTTTTTCTTATTTACTTGGGTTATATACTGGGTTCGAGTCCAAGTTGCGATTGCGGCCATTGTCTTTTTTCTGTTTTTTGTGTCTTGTTCTCTTTCATATTTTCGTTTAGATTATTATTGTTAAAAGTCAATAGTTCCATACGAATAAATTCGGATACTTTTATCCGAGACGCTATCCAGGATACAAACCAATTCTTAGAATGATTGTTTCCAATAAAAAGGGTAGTTGCCCATAATATTGAAAAATAATTAGTTGAAGATAATATTGTTAATTCTAAAATTTTAAATATGTGATTGGCTATTATGACGGCTTGACGGAAGGTGACAATAGCGAAATTAGTTAACGCGCACGTCCCGGTTAGACAAGAGGTCTGGGTTCGAGTCCCAGTTGCGACCATTGTCTTTTTTCTGTTTTCTGTAACTTGTTCTCTTTCATATTTTCGTTTAAATTATTATTGTTATTTTCTTCTTCAAGAATAAATTGTTTATTTGAACTACAGAATAAGGGTTTTCTAGTTTATTCTATGACATGAATCAAAATATTTATGAGCGTTGGTTGTTATTGAATGTACGAGTACTTGGCAGAAATTTTAACAAAATGATCGTCAGGTTTTGCAGTACGGGACAGAACCAAAATGATGTTTATTTGGAAGATATTATCGATGATAATTTCAAAATTTATACAGGGATCTACTAATTCTTGCTGGTTTCATAAATATCTTATTGAACTAGCCCTGTACACTTGTACTTATGAGTAATTAAAAGGTACTTAAATATGTTTGATAAGTAGATGCACATCATTGGACTGTTAGTCGTAAATTAATAAATGCAGCATTCTTGAGGGAGAATGTCACTCAGTTACCTACAGACGTAATTTTATTATTAACGTGCGTAAGTTGCCATCGTAAACATTGAGAAATTACGTTTTCATAAACAAATAATGGTACTTTGAAGTTTTGCATTAATAAGATGTTTCAAGGCATGACAAATGACGTGCTTGATTTTTTTCAGAAATAAAATGTTTTTTAAAAAATTATATTTTGTATTCCTACGTAAATATTAACACTTCATGTTATTTTTTTGTTATTATTGAATAAACTGTTAACCCGTGTCTCGGGCATATTCTGTCAGAACGTCAGAAAATTTCCGCTTTGCGAAAATCCGAATAAACGGAACATTTCTAAATATTTCCGAAAATTAAAAACAATTTTTTTAAGGTGATGGAATATGCTTCCAGATGATATTATTAGAAAAAAAACATATGTTTTCGGAAATATTAGATGTTTTAATAATACGAACATAAAAAAGTTTTTAAAATAGCTTAACTTGAGATTTTTCTGAAACGTTTTTAGATTTTCAAAAGTATTTCCGTTATTTGTTTTTGGGGTGTTATGCCATGTTGCGCTGCCTCCTTCTTTAGCCAACGTTTTGGATGGCGTTGCAGTATCCATCATCAAGGCAGATCCGATGACCTGATTGTAGGTAGCACAACACGGCACAGTACCCCAAACACAAAAAATTAAAATGAATTTTTTCTGTCCAAAATTACTGACAACGAAAAATCATAAAATTACACACATATTTCATTTGGCAAACGTATTATAAATATTAATATTGCCTTGTTGAATCACGAAAAAAATGAATAGAAAATTCTTGAAATTTTATACATTTTTATCAAATTGCTATTCTGAAACTTTGGTTTTAAAGAGTGCACGTTTAATTTTTTTTATATTTAAATTATAGATTTAAATTGAATGGAGTGTTTTTACTTTTAAACGCCATTGAAATCATATTTCTCACCATGACAGTAAGGGAGACACAGCGACATGTGAGTACTACGTGAGCTGGGACAAAGTTGGTCTCCTGTAATTATACGGGTTAAGGTATCATAATTTTGTTTTTCTTACCAATTTTAACATACTCGACTTCTGCCGAAGAGCCATGATTAGCGAAGATCACAAAAAGAAAAATCCATATTGCTTCACTTAAACCCTTTCCCATCATTTCCTTCATAATTGATCTTGAACATAAAACACAAACAAACAATATTCAGAATTGAATCACTTCATAGATGAACTTAAATGATCAGGTAACTATATATAACAGGGTTACTTAAATGATTCTTACTCTAAAATTATAAAAATTAATTCAATAAAGAACAGACACCTAACTAAATCAAAGATTTTAAAACGCTGTTACAATCGTATTGGTATCACAACAAATTCTAATACAACACTGATTCTAAAGCTACACAAAAAGTTTAACAGCAAAGTATCAACACCCACACAAATAAATTTATACGCCACAAAAATAAATTTACACAATGAATTAAAAGCCACAAATTAAAAAGGATTTTCATTTGGTGGAATAATTCATTTCCATTAATTAAATCAAATAATGGCGTCGCTTGAAATAAATCACAAATAGTCTTTACTAAACATCAAACTGTTGGTTTATTTTATAAAATACGATGGCAAAGTGTTATTTACATTTTTTATCTCTGAGAAGATGTGTTTGTTTCCGAAACGGAACGCAAACTGAACGCATCTGACTTGCTTGTCGAGTTTTATGTACGTACATAATTAAGAGATTCGCGAAATTTCTGGGAACTACCCAACGACTTTCGGTAAACAATAGTGTAGAGTTGAATGTTGTGATTTTATTGGCTTCTCAGAATGTCATAATCTTCTGAATACTAAAAACAAGGTGAAACAGTTCCGATACCACGAATATGCTGATGTTATTATTGTTTATACAAGGATCGCAAGATTTTTACATGTTTTCATTTAAATTGACCGTTATCGTCAGTACTTTCGAGTTGTTTTGAGTGAATTGAATGAATCTCGAAATATATTGTATTTTGACATTTTTTATTCGTGATTGGCCTGCGACATGTACACGGAATTTGTGTACTGTTGATTTCCTGGTTCGGTTTTTGTTTTATTTAGGTATTCGACGGATACTACAAAGGAAGGATCTGAGAGGGGATCATTTGATTTATCTAATTGTTTGAAAACGGTTTGAAATCGGTACTTTCAGTGCATTTCAGAATATTAGTTTAGTTCTCTTCTCGTATACATTCATACAAATGATATGGGATTATTTGGGAATTGAATAGTGACAAGAAATTGCGAAATGAGACGAACCAAAAAGAGACTGGAAGAGACAAGAATGAACAAGAAGGGTTGGTAAGCAGTTGGAAAACTCAAGAAGATACAAAACGAGCCTAGAAGGGTCGAGAAGCTAAAAGATGCAAGAAAAGGCAAGAAGATGCAAGAAGAGGCAAGAAGAAAGAACCCATAAAGAAAGGATTAAAAAAAAATCGTAATGCTTAATCCATTTCTTTATTCCTGCCCAGCCTAAATTACGATATTGGCTTATTACTCCAGTCAAGATGTACATCCGTGCTTGCAAAAGGTCCGGTCGTTCTGAATTTTTTATATGTTGTTAGGACCTAAACCAGTATTAAAAAAAAAATTTTGCAACTTCGAAAGTGCTGTGCGAGCGGTGGTGGACCCAAAAAACCAAGAAATTTTCGGATTTTTTTCAGTTTTTGCTCAATATCTCAGTGAAGAAAGGGTCTGACCGGTATAGTCAGTATGGATACTTTTAAAGTAGACTAAATTTGCTACAATTTGAGGCCAAAGCAAGCTATATACAATCATTCCAAAAGGTGAAATTTTTTCAAAATGTTCAATTATTTTATAAAATATTTTCTAAAAAACGCATCCCACGTTAAATATTATGTGAAATAAAATTGTAGTAAATTTAATTAGCTTTCATTTAAGACTAGATTGATATCTGTAGACCTAACGGTTCTCTCAAAAACGCCAGATAACCAAAAACAGTCATAAGTGGGTTTTGGGGGAAATGCAAATAAATTGTTCTCACGTCTTTTTATGGTTTTATTGTGCTGTGAAGTAAATCCATGAGACTAATCCATGAGACCATTTATTGTGTTGTGAAGTAAATCCATGATGCGATCCATGAAAACCTATGGTGGGTTGGCCCAAGGAAGGGGAATCTCCGACAGTGTTCTAGCAAGGTGGACAACAGGAATGGTGTTTATGTTGAACATTTGTGAAGAACTGGAAAGTTTTTGCAGCATCTCATGTCCTACTGGAGAGCAGCATATAGACATGAGACCTTCTCGAATCATCCAAGATAATAGTGATGTGGAAAAATTAAAAAACTGGTTTGCTCTCCACCCTCCATTTCCCAAAACTGACAGTTTGATTTCTATCAGTAGTGGTTTACTGGCAGGTCCTGAAATTAATTGCCACACAGCCCAGAGAGTTGGAACGGAGAGAGTGATGAAAATTGTGGGGCTAATGTACGAAAGGGAGTAATAAAACGGAAAAATAAAGTTACCACGCTGGCATTGATCACCGCAACCGTTAAACTGCCGGACAAAAACAGAAGAGTGGCTGTGGATCCGCTCACAATTTTCCAGCGAGTGTGTATTGCAAAGCAATCTGAACCGGATTTACAGGATGACTTCAAGTTTGAATTGGCCCCATTCCCGATGTCTCTGGTCAATGAACAAGGGATGCGCAAGGGCACAAAATCTTCTCTGTACTCTGCTTTCATTCCTCTTTCCAGCCACACGCCGATAGATTGGTGCCAGCACTCACGTCATTTTGATGGTGGCTACCTCTTGCACAAGGTCGTGTGGCAGCGGAAGAGCACGGTTCGAGCACTCTTGGCGCGTTATACCACCTACGTCCGAAACCAATCTGTCTATCTTCAGAAGAGCACGAAGGGTGTAGCTGGTTGCTGTCCCTACTCTACGACCTCCTACAACCACCAGGGCTCCCGGCGATTACCGGGAACGGCATTATTCACCCACGTGTATACCGGGTGCGATACCACCTCAGCACCGTTTGGCCAAGGAAAGACCAAAATCACCACACTTCTGAGCAAGAATGAACCACTTGCTTAGCAAGTGGAGGTATTCCTTCAGCCAGACTCCACCCCACAAGCCGTGAGTGAAGCAGGCATCAAGTGCTTTGTGGCTCTATATGGGGGTGAGATCGCGAGGGATACTTTGGATTTCCTGAGGTATAAGACGTTTGTCACTTCAACAAACATAAACCTCGCCCATTTGCCACCGACGGAAGATGCCGCAGGCCACCATGCAGCAAGGTGCTACCTCCAAGTGCAGAAGTGGCGGGGAGTCAACTTGAATCCCACTGAATGGGGGTGGAAGCTGTCTTCTCAAGGACTCACCCCCATCCTCACCACGATGGATCCCGCACCTCCTGCCCTTCTGCGAAAAATTTCATGTAAATGCAAGGGATGCTCTGGGAGCTGCTCGTGCAGAAAGGCTGATGGGCTCCACCGCTCAGTCCTCTGTCAGTCATGCGGTGACAAATTGTGCATTAACATCCCGGATGTGGAGCTGAAATGCTCGGACGATGAAGATGACCCGACTACAGACTGGGCGCCTCTCCCAGCGTCCATCACAGATATCGAGACACCTTCTCCGTGCGAGCCTAAGCCCGGGCCATCTAAGATAAAAAAGAAAGACATGATTTGGCAACCAAGACACAATACCTACATGATGTATATTAGTTTTATTTTTTATGTACATGTAATTTGTCCTTATAGTAGGTACCATGATGTTTGTACAAGCATTTTAGTATGTAGATATATAAAACAATGTTTGAAGATGACGTAGTTCACGATAGATTTATTACCTTTTCTTTTTTTCATCAAAAATTTGTTAACAATAACAAAAAAAAATTGTAACTATTTGATAAATAAAGCCATAAAAAGACGTGAGAACAGTTTATTTGCCTTTCTCCCCAAAACCCACATATGACTGTTTTTGGTTATCTGGCGTTCTTGAGAGAACCGTTAAGTCTACAGATATCAATCTAGTCTTAAATGAAAGCAAATTAAATTTACTACAACTCTATTTCATATAATATTTGACGTGGGATGCGTGTTTTAGAAAATATTTTACAAAATAAGTGGCCATTTTGAAAAAATTTCATTTTTTGGAAAAAATGGCCTATTTTCGAAGAACTGTATCTTGAAAACCAATGATTGTATATAGCTTGCTTTGACTTTAAATTGTAGCAAATTTATTCTTCTTTAAAAGTATCCATACTGACTATACCAATCAGACCCTTCCTTCACTGAGATATTGAGCAAAAACTGAAAAATATCCGAAAATTTCCTGGTTTTTTGGGTCCACCGCCGCTCGCACAGCACTTTCGAAGTTGCAAAATTTTTTTTTTAATACTGGTTTAGGTCCTAACAACATATAATAAATTCAGAATGACCGGACCTTTTGCAAGCACAACCCCCTTTTCATGTTTAACTTGACTGGACTATATTAGGTTGCCATGTATACCAGTCGATTAAACTCCAACCTCCTTCTCATCCTCAGAGCACGTGTTCCTAGTCCTAACAAATCAGTGCCCCCTGATGTACCGGTCTCACCGGGACGCGTATTTACAAAACCTATACCGATTCAGTCGCGGTAACGACAATTTACATTTTAAATATACCTCTATATTGGTTATTTTTTATCACATTGCAAAAACAAAAAATGTTCTAAAATCTAGATAAAATAATCTTTCTGACGTGTATATTAGAAATTAATAATTTTATTTCTAAATATTTAAATTTGAATATTATTCCCATATATTGTAAATACACCTCTATATTGATAATTTTTATCACTTTGCAAAAACAAAAAAATGTTCTAAAATCTAGATAAAATAATCTTTCCAATGTGTATATTAGAAATAAATAATTTTATTTCTAAATATTTAAATTTTGATATTGAAAATATAAAGCGACTCAAACGCGTTAGGGATTGTAAATACGCCACCGGGACAGGAGTACTCCTGGCTGGGGTGGTACAATCGTATCGTATCGTATCGACTGTGAACTAGATTTTTTGAAACAGCAAGAACAAGAGCCCTGACGATGGTAAGGCTCAAGACCGACAATCTCAAGGTCGTGGGTTCAAATTCTGTGTGTACAAGAAAATTTTATTTGATTGATTTGTGACTAACTAACTAACTAACTAACCATCACGCCGTTTCCCCGCAGGGGTAGGCAGAGAGGACGGACCGCCAAACAACTCGGTCTTGGCACACACTCTTTGCCTCACTCACATTCATACATCGTCTCATACATACTCTTCTATTATTCTGACTTTTGACATGGCCCGTCTCAAGTATCTGATTCACTTGATCGTGCCATGCCTTCCTCGGGCGTCCCCGACTTCTTCTACCATTCACATTTGCATCATATATTCTTTTTACACTACTTTCTTCGCTCATTCGCTCTACGTGCCCAAACCATCTGAGGGTCCCTTTCTTAATTTTGCTCATTATACTTACATCAGCCTTACATTCTTTGCGGATATCCACATTTCTAACACGATCATACATGGTTTTACCATGGTTTTATCGAAAGAAGGGTAAATGCCGGTAACTCCATTAATGGAGGACTGAATGCTGTTGGCGCTAATAAAAAACTGTCAAAAAAAGCGAAGCTAGCAGTCCACAATGGAGTCCTGGTACCTACCCTGATGTATGGCAGTGAGGCATGGAACTGGCAGAGGAAGGATGAAAGTAAACTGAATGCTGTTGAAATGAGATCCCTGAGACGTATTGATTTGTGTTATTTCATTATTTACAATTTAATCATTTAAAATAATATAAGGTATATTTGAATCACACTCCAGAGTGGAAGATACTCTCAGTATCGTCCTGCCACGCGATTCTGAATCTGTCGTGGATACAGAATCAATTCCATACGTAATTATAGCTTGTCATTGTCTACGGCTTGTATATTGCACCTACATGGTGACGTCGGTCCATGCTAGTAAATCAGAAATTTGAGTAAAGTAAGTTAAGTATGGTAGATTTGCCTTTTACAAACCCATGTTGTTGTTCTGTAATATTTGGCGGCAAGCTGGGATATATATTGTCATGACAAGTCTTTCCGAGAGTTTAGGAATCGCCGAGAGAATGGATATCTGTTTGATGCGAGACACTGTTGTGGACTAGTATAATACAGGCTAATTTTCATCTATCAGGGAAAAACCCATCAGGCACACATTAACGACGCAGCATATCTAGGGAAAAAACGCCTATATTCCATCGTTACCCGCACCCTTGTTTATATCTAGTGACTCGATTGCACTTTTTTCCGTTAGTTCGATGGTGTGAATATGCGCAAGTCCAGAGTCCGGAACTGTTTTAAGTTGGTCAGTGCTAATTGTGACATTGATAGAGGAGGGTTCAAATGTTAACTTATAGAATTCAGAGAATATATTACAGATTTCCTACGCAACGTTAGATTTGCGCCCTTCAAGCAGTAGGGTGGGTATTCACCAGACAATTTTAATGAGAATATGTATGACTAACAAATTTTGATATTATTTTGCAATGAACTTTCGATGTTGTCGAAAAATAACTTGCGGGATTCACTGGTCAATTTTTTGTATGTAACACGTAAGAAGGAAAATTTGCGACAGTTAGAATGACCTTTACGTGTCTTCCATTTGAGCCAGACTTTATCTTTTTCCGTGATATAATATAATAATACTTTTGTGTGATAACCCAATAAGTTCGGGAGTTAACCACATCGGAAATTTGTCATTTCGTCGTGCCAACACTGGAATAAACCTATATATGACATTGTTTATATTCGAATAAACTTATCTATTACTAGTATGTGTAATACACATATATGAGATTGAAAGATCCTTGTATTATAATATGCGAGCATGGGGTGTAAACGTAACCCCAGACCCTCTGAGCTTAATACTCAAAAATATATTATCGATTATGAATTTAACTTGCGCAAACAAAATATCAAAAGCAATGTCAATCCGACAACTAAGGGAAAAAACAGATTGACTGACCTTGTCGTCGTTCACTGCAGCTTAGGAAGCTTCCCAATAATTTTATCCACTTAAAAAACAGATCAGTCCAATTTTTGGTAACTTTGAAACATGCAGAATTTAGTTGCCAACTGTGCACAACTGGATTAGAATTCACAATGAACTTGCAAAATATTCAGACCACAAAATGATGACAGTTATTTTTAGATGTTACAATAATATTTTTTAAATAAATATATTTTGACTGCACTATTCTTCCCAATCAATTTGGGAGGCGGGAATGGGTACCGCCGCCCCGGGAACCTTTATTGGAAAACCAACACCTCTGCCATAGGTCACCCCAAGTGGTTCGCTACGTTTGGTGATTTAGCAGGGGTGCCCGGGTTCATGGGGTGAGGTTTGTCTAGGTCTGGAGGCGGATGACCAGGACATACTGAATCCCAGATTCCTACCCACCCCTTAAACCCTTTTACTTCCCAGAACTCTCCTCTCCTTCCTTTCCTTAAAAAAAACCCTCCACACAGCATCCCCAAAGATGACATAGGCCCTGAGGGAAATTATTTTCCTTAGGGCCTCCTGTGTGGAGCTCATGTAAAAAAAAAAACCGACAAGAGGGCGATAAACTTTAATTTCGGTTGATTATTTTGAAACTTATAATTTCTGATGAATATTTTTTAATTAATAAAACTGTGATTAAAGATATTTTACGAGTTTATTTTGATATGACAAATTTGGGAAATAATTGATTATTATAACTGTTCAAGAAAAATCGATTATTTATTAATCGATTTTTAATGCTAAGAAAAAGAATCGATTATTTAAAAATCGATCATTTACATAAAAGTCGCATCCTTAGATAGAACCTATTTTCAGGTAATTAAATAATTATATTCAGGTAATCAAATTTTCGCCCTTTTCTTCGGGAATGCCATCAATGCCTACGTTGCATATTCTACTGCGCTGCTCCATCTTGTGCATTTCGGAGTGACTGGACTTCTTGCCGGAGGTCGGAGTTTTCTTCTTGGAGAACGTTCGTTTGTTTTTTTTTCTGGCGTTCATGTGTGAAAGCTGTCTACTTACTTTTATTAACATTTTTTCAAAAGGGCCATTGGCCAAATTTATCAGTTTTATATCAAATCAGTGAGGATTACACTTCTTCTGTTCGGTGGCGGTATTCGTGTGCTTATCTCACATTATTAAGAACTGGAACATAAAGAATAAAATTGCTCTGAAAATCATGATTTATTTTTATTTTTATATGAATTCCGCGCAATAGTTCTAACTGCTCCCAATAGTCTGAAGCCGGTGAGACTATGGCATCCAAATTCACGTTGGAGGTAGTGGAGAGGGGAAGCAGATCGGGAAGAGGAAGGTGGGGAAGTATCTGACTATTCATTCCATGTCACCAAACACGGCCAAAGTCATTTCAAGCAACTTCTCAATTCTAAATGGTGGTCTGGTGGAGGGCAATACTGAGAGGATGCGATTTGCGGCATGTTCCACTCTGCAAAACACCATATATTATTTGAAATGGATTAATTGTGAAATAGCATAAATTAATTTAAAAAAAATGATTTGCCCACGCCGGGATTCGGTCCCGTGACTTTCGGATTGCGAGTCAAGAACCTTACCCCGAGACCACGCCGGTCGTCGTCTAGGCTAAAAGCGGTGGAGAGGGGAAGGATATAGGGAAGAGGAAGGTGGGAAAGTAAGTGCCCTGCTATTAAGGTATGGTTGCCAAACATGGCTTTGCCATTACAAGCAACGTTAATGTGGTCTTACACCAGGGCGGTACTGAGAGTATCTTGCATTCCGGAACTGAATAAATTGTTAAATTAATTTTTAAAATCAAAATTTCCTTGCGCACGCCGGGATTTGAACCCGCGGCCTTCGGATTTCAAGTTTAAAACGTTATCCCTTGCCCATGAAGAACGTCATTAACCTTACCTTTTGATGATTTCTAATTGGATATGATATATTATCTGAAAAGGGTTTCACGACTTGGGTTAGGTAAAATAAAACGAACATATGTGCAGTTTTTCCGCAATTTTATTTATAATAATTAAAAGCTAGTAAAAGATCTATTTTTGAAGTAAATATCCAAGTTATTATGTTAACTAATAATGCCATAATAATTTGTTTACTTCTACGTGCAAATATTTCAAAGGTATTTTATTTGGAGTAGGTGCTGTAATAAAATTAAAGAATATTTTTATGATATCGGTGGAACATCTGAGAATCTTGGAGAGGGGATCTACTACAGCATAACATAACAATTTCAGGTCGGGCAATGATCTTATTAGACATTCAATAGAATCATGTAAATTTAGAAAATAATGTTATATCATTTGTGAAAGTTTAAGCGATGCTTTCAGGTTCTTTCGGCAAAGCATCCCTTTTCAAACCATCCTTTGAAAATTCAGATCCAAGTGCTTTAGTGTATGTTAAAGGTTTTGTGTTTTTACCGCGTGAAATAGCGCGCAGCTCTTCACCAAATTCTTGACGAAATGAAACCTAGTGAAAGAAAAATATGTTATAATTCCAAGCATATAAATTAATTGTAATTTCGAATTTCGTGGAAATTGAATTGTGTACAAAATTAAAATTTCACACAATATTGTGTCTTTTGATGGTTCTTGATCATTGAAAAAAAAAATTAGCAAACGAATTTAATTAATTAATTTAACCTTAAATGTACGAATCAAGATAAGGGATGCAACCATGCATCGGAAAACCGATAAATATCGATATATCGACCCCTAAAATATCGATATATCAATATCGAAAAACTTAATACATCGTATCGAAATATCGAAAAAAAACTAGTTTTAAAGGCAGAAGCCACTATAACTCAAAGCTGAAACCAGCTACAAGGAAGCAGACTGTCAAAGTTTCTATTTAATTCATAGTTAATTAATAAATAGTTACGATAGCTAGTAAAAAATACTGGAATTAATATATTTTCAAATAAATTTATTAAAAAAAAAAACAGATTTTATATACCTATCGAAATTTTGTGATTATTCACATAGGTAAATATAAAAAAATATATCCATACAAAATCGATAAACGTTTGATAAAACTAAAACTACATCGGATTTCTATTAGCTTTAAAAAAAGAAGAAATATGGGTATATCAGCCCAATAAACTGATATACCGATATATCAATATTGACTGAATTCGATATTTATCGATATCGATGTATCGATATTTTTAAAAACCTTGCAGCCCTAATCAAGATTATTAAATTTACCATTTTTATAAATTCATCGATTTTTTTTTACATTGGAAGGAGAGGAGAGTTCTGGGAAGGAAAAGGTTTTAAGGGGTGGGGGGTTCAGCGTGTCCAGGTCATCCGCCTCCAAGACCTAAACAAATCTCACCCTATGGACCCGGGCACCCCTGCTAAATCACCAAACGTAGCGAACCACTTGGGGTGACCTGTGGGAGAGGTGTTGGTTATCCAATAAAGGTTCCCGGGACGGCGATACCCATTCCCGCCTCCCAAATTGTAATTGGTTGATATTATTTCTACAAAAAATAGGGATTTAAAATCATTGGTATTTTCCCTCTAAGTTTTAATAGTAAACTCTTTATACCTTATGTTTGTGAGAATTCTTGGCAACTCCACAAATCATCTCAATACAAGCCACGAACACGGCTACGATACATCCTATGAAGAGGACGAGGAAAAGTCCCCCCATCTCCTCAAAACCAACTGATGTTACGCTTTGTTCATAGTCCTCGCTTTCCTAAAATCAAATTAGTCAATAATGTGAAGAAAGAAATGAAAATAATAAGTATTAATCATAAAAGACATTAAGAGCAAAATAAAACAAGTAAATCACCCCAAGAACGGTCTTTACAAACTCATTGCCAGTATTAAATTTCAGTAATTCGTTATAAACCTTTTCTTGCCTACCCATTCCTTTCATAAATATCTTTGTTTATATTTTAATTCTGTGAAAAATTAATAACCGTCATCTTTTGCCTCTTTGAGTATTATTTTTTTTTTACTTGGCGCATTTAAAACCGACATTAATTAATAATACTTTAAAAAATAAATTTTATTTTCTACTACGGACAAAGTTCTCCACAACATTTTTTTTTCTTTTACTCTATTCAAATGTATTATTAACACATATGATATGTCACATTATGTATACATCACCCCCACACACATAAAACGTATTAATTTTTTTGTATTCTGATTGTGCCGGCGAATAGAAGAAGAGAGAGTGAAACTTCAAAAATGTGCTAAAAACTTTTGGTCACACTTCAGACATCAAACTGGTGATAAATATTATTATGAACGAAAAAAAAAACTTTTGAATGTAGCTATAACTTTGTGGTTATCCATTGTAGATAAATGAAACAATGTTACTTTTCGTTATTTGTTTTTGGGATGTTATGTCGTGTTGCGCTACCTCCTTCTTTAGCCAACGTTTCGGACATCGTTGCAGTGTCCATCATCGGGGCAGATCCGGTAGACGTGTAATTTTTATGGACACTGCAACGATGTCCGAAACGTTGGCTAAAGAAGGAGGTAGCGCAACACGGCAAAACACCCCAAAAACAAATAACGAAAATGCTTTTGACCGTGAAAATCTTAAAACGTGTCCAATGTTACTTTGTTTGAACCACTTGTATATTTGAGTAAAGCCAACAGGTTTCGGTACGACCGTTTGTTCTTCAGGGCAAAAGTATACTGACTGATTTGACATTTGCAAAATAGTGGATGGGAGCAATGTATTATTACTAAGGGTTGTGGTAGGGGTGGAGCCGTTGCTAGGAAAAAATATATTTCAGAATAATGAAATAATTTTACTTTGTATAAACCACTTATTTGATGTGCAAATCCGACCGGTTTCGGAACAAACGTTCCTTCGTCAGGGAAAGCTTATACTAATTTGACAGTTTCGAACAATGTTTTATTATGGTAGGGGTGGAGCTGTTGCTAGATAATAATGTAGATTGGGTAGGTAGGTATTAGTGTAGATTGGGTGGGTAGGGGAACAAATCCATGATTGGGCTATATGACAATATTTTTTGTTTGTTGATAATAGATTCATTATTTTTAAGGGATTTTTTAATTTCCAAGGCTTCTAAGTTATCTAAACGTTTTCCTTTATGATTAATATGAAGAATATTTATCCCTGTATTTTTTTCAAAACTATGGTTATTTTCAATGATATGGTTAGCAAACTCAGAAAAATTATTATTATTAAGACACCTTAAATGTTCTTTGATTCTGATTTCAAAATTACGAGTGGTTTTTCCAATATAAAATGAGGGACAATCATTGCATTTGAGTTTATATATTCCGGAATTAGTCAATTTATGGTCTGTATCTTTAGTATTTCTCAAAAAATTACCGATATTATTTCTTGTATAAAACGCTGGTTTAATATTAGAAGGAAGATTTTTGCAACATTGAACTGAAAAATTATTAATATACAAAATTTTACGCCATTCTTTATCATTAATATTATTAGAATTGTATAGATATTTATTTTTTGAAATTTTGATAAGTTTTTTATTTAGGATGTTATCAATTAATTTTGGTTCATATCCGTTATTTATAGCAATTTGTTTTATTATTGAAAGTTCAGAAAGGAAATTATTATTAGACATTGGGACATTTACTTATATAATATGTTATTTAAATATATTTCACATTTTTTTTGTAGAATAGAATAAAATTTGTTATAATATCAATTAGCCGTAAGCATTTATTGAGAGAACAACATAAAAAAGTCGTCTCTCCGTCGAGGGGACCGATTGCGAGGCATTTTTTATTCGTTCTCCCCTTGTTCTACTATTCCTTCCCATCATTGAAGGGGAGATTCACTTTATCCCGGCTGTTTGTCTGAAAGAGGCACCGGGTCTCTGGACTCGAGCCCACTATCCATGTACTGTATTCTCCATTCAAGCAATTTACCCAATTTGACCCCCTGAGTTTGAAAGTGATATTAGCGACCTGAAACGGACCTCCCCGTTACAATTTACCAATTAGATTCTCAATATATACGAAACATTTCCTGATTCCCAAATTTGAGTACCTAATAAAAATAGTTTTCGGTTCATAAGACTTACATCGCAAGAACCTCCTCCATATTTTTCTTTCCACCACTTTTGCTTCAAGCCAGCGAGGGTACCATCGTCTTGCATTTTCAGGATTGCATTATTGAGAGCATCTCTATAAGAGGAATCTGAAAAAAAACAAACATTTATGGTAATAACTAATAACCACCTTAAATTTTTGTTATCAGAATTTTTTATTTATTTTTTATTTTACTATATTTATTAATAAGGGAGTTAATGCACAATCAAAGAAAATCATGTGTACAAATACACACAAATAATTTCGGTTGTGCAGTTAAAGCAAAAATAAATTATTTCAAATAATTTTTGTTTTTAAGGCATTTTAAACTTAATACTTAATGTTTTTTTTCCAAAGCTTTATAAACATTGTCAGAATTTATTTTAGTTTATCAAAAATAATTTACTGTTCATCACGTTTTAATAAAAAAAAACAGAGAATGATGGCGCTCCGAAGGTTTTAAAGGGGTTTAAACGGCATAACCGAGACGGCTCATTGGAAAAAAGTAGCTTTAAAAAAAGCGCTGACCGAACAACTCAGTGATGAAAAAAGTATTTAAAAAAAAGTTTTAATTGGTAACGTTAGATTAGGTTATGGGCAATTTTTTTAATATCTTCTAATGACTTTTCAAAGAGGTGTGGTTTTGAATTGATTCTGAGTTGTCGTGGAACCAAAAAAGCAAATTGATCCAAAAGCATTTTATTTCTTCAAACAAAATTTGTGGTACATTACGAAAGGAGATGGTTCCAATTCCAATTTTAAGAATTATTTAAGGGTTTTCAAGGAAGGTAAATTACATGGAAAGGTGATTTTTGTAATTCTGGTATTTACCTACCAAAATAGCCATTTATTAGGTATAAAATTAAAATAAATCACAGTTCATCAGAAATTAAAAATTAAAAAAAGGTAGATAAATCGAGTCAAATGTCGTTTTCCCTTATTTGTTTATGACGGCGCGGCATGTCAAACTCGAATGTGAAGAACAAATTTCAAAGACAAAGTCAGTAACTTGGTCGTGCCACAGGAAGTTTTTTTCAGTTTCAACTGAATAAATTAAAAATAATTAATTCCCAAACTGGAGGTACATATTTATAATCTGTTTAATTAAATGAAAAAAAGGTCTTACTTTTCCTCATAGCAATTCCAAATCCCTTGCTATTCAACAGACCGCCTAGTTGGGTCAGTTCGCATTGCCTCTCTGTGATATATTCAATAACCGTGGACTCCATCAAGTAAGCATAATTTCCTTGTTGTACTCTGCAAAAAAAATCATAGAGTAAAGTTTTTATTTCCACATTTGGTCAATTTTCTTCAATAAATGCAGTTGGTTTTACCTGTCCACTCCTTCTTTTGCGTTGTTTGTCAGATGTTGCGGATTGTTCACCATGTATTCGTACATTTTATTATATATCGGATTTACGGAATTCTGTAATAGAAAAAGTCATATTATTCAAAGAAAAAACCCAAAACAAGTTTATTTGTGAATAGGTCATGAACCCACGTCACAAAAATAAGAATCTTTAAAAAATAAAAAATATAATATATGTTTTGTAACAAATGTTTTCAGACAGGTTAAAATATTTTTTTACATTATTCATCTGGTTACCAAACACGACTGAAGCCATTTCAAGCAACGTTTCAAATCAGAATGGTGGTATTACACCAGGGCAAAACTAAGAGTATCTTACCCTCTGGAACCGCATTCTATGTCACATATATGTTCTTTTTATTATTTTTAATTAATTAATTGTGAAATAAAACAAAATAATAAAAAAAAAACACATTCGCGCAGGGATTTGAACCAGCTACTATTGCTAGTCGACAGTCTTACCCTCCGATTGCAGAGGCCGTAAACGTGAAGGAACAGTAAATAATAAACCTACAAAGTACCCTTCACTTGACCTGCAAAGTCATAAATTTTATAATTCACAGCTGCAGAATAAAATGATCATTTTTATAACGAAATTGTCTTATTGGGACTGGGAGCTTCATCATTACAAACCATATTATGAAAAGATAAAAATAAATTATTGCTACCTTAAGGTATGAAAGGGTGGCACCGCCCTTCACGGCTCCATAAGCAATACCACTTTTGGTGTTAACCAAGTCTTCAACACTACTAATTGGCAATGTGTATGAATCTATGGTTGTGTAAGAAACCAGGTTTGCAATGTAGAAACAGGCTACGAAGAAAGTAAAAAACCACCACAGGCATGCTACCATTCTAGTGGAGATGGCCCTGAAAATATGAAAATAATATTTTACAGGTATTCATTATTAAATCGTCTCCCGGTACTTAAACCAAGTTGAACTTGAGGACGAGGGAGAGGCAGAAGTGGGATTGCACAGGATAGATAGTAGCGGTAGGGGATAGCAGGTGAATATTGGAAAAGTCATGCTTCTCATACTGGCAGCTATGGTAAATGTGTCAGTGTGTGTATTTTATGTAGTTTAGTAGCAGTGTGGAAAGGTGGAAGGGGAAGGAGAAACCTTGGGGCAAAAGGGAAAAGAAAGAAGGGAGGGGGGTTCGCGGGATGGGGGACAAAAGAAGGGGAAGGGTGAAGAAAGAAGCGGAAAGTGAAAGGGGAACGAAGGAGGAGGATGGCGGGCATGGTGAAAGGAGAATGCGGGAGGGGAATGGGACACGGGTGGTGAGGGGAATAAGACACGGAGGGGACGGGTGACGGAGGGGTGACGGAGGGGTGACGGAGGGGTGACGGAGTGGTGACGGAGGGGTGACGGAGGGGTAACGGAGGGGTGACGGAGGGGTGACGGAGGGGTGACGGAGGGGTGACGGAGGGGTGACGGAGGGGTAATGGAGAGGTGACAGAGGGGTAGGGGGCGAAAGATCGTAGAGGGTGGTATTCCAAAGGTCATGTAGTAGCGGTAGGGAATAGAAAGGGGTAAATTTGGAAAAACAATTATTCATCATGTACGACAGCGTCTGGCAAATCATTGAAGATTTTTGAGGGAGGTCTGAGATCAAAGCTACATAGACTCCGAATAGTTTGAAAAAACAATTTTAATATATCAATCATTGGAAAAGAAAATATTAGTATTTCTTAACGAAAAATGAAATAGAAAAAAATACCGAAATTTAAAAAGTAACAGTCACAACTGAGGGTCGAGCAATGTTTCAATTGTGAATGGTGGTCTTACATCAGGGCGATACTGCGTGTGTCTTCCACTCTGGAACGCGTCGCAAATATACCATTTGTTATTTTATTATTTTTTTTTACATCTATCTATGCAGGAGACCCTGAGAAAAAACATTTCCCTCATCTTTGAGGATGCTGTGTGGTGATTTTTTTAAGGAAATGAAAGAGAGGAAGTTCTGGAAAGGAAAAATGTATAAGGGGTGGGCATGAATCTAAGGGGTTAATATGTCTAGGAGTAATGGACGTATGAATTCGTCTCTCCCACTGCAATGCAAGGCGATGGGTCGAGAGAGTCCGGCTGGAGATATCTAGATTAATGAAAAATTAATTAATTAATGCATTCAAAAGTATATCTAGATTAAGTCTCCCTCAACCAAACTCTCCCGATCCGACCCGCTATGCAGTAGGTGGGCAAACGCGTTGGCCGCCAAGACCTAGACTAACCTCACTCCATGAACCCGGGACCCCTGCTATGTCAAAAAACGTAGCAAACCACTTGGGGTTTCCTTTGGCAGGGTGGCGGTACCCATTCCCGCCCCCATAATTGTATCGTGAAATAACTCGAATTAAGCAAATAATTTTTTTTGCGCACGCCGGATCTCTGTCTTATCCGGATCTTTGTCAACCCAGGACCTATGTCTTACCGAGACAATACTTTAACCATTGAACTTCTCAAATTCCAAAGAAAGTTCAACTTCCTTGATCATACTGTTTAACTGGTTGAGTTTTAGCGGGACGCACACTTTTGTACACTTTATTTTATAATATAATATATTGATTAAATCGACGTGTAAACTGCACAAACTTCAAAATCTATTTCAATAGATTGAATAAAATATTAAAATAAATGTTAATGTTTTAACAGTTATTCATAATATGAAAAGAAAATGAATAAAATATTCGAAAATGGATTCAAAAAGCCAACAGATCAAAATGCAAGTAACTTTGTTATATCGTGTTCTCAGCACAATTATCAGGAGATGGGGAGATAATGTAATTATTATGACATCATCTACTTCAAATTCATATGAAACTGTTAACAATTCTAATTGAGCCCATTTTTGGATTTCTTGAAAAAAGAAGTTAAAGTTAGTTGGTGTTTGTCATTGGTGAAAGAGCCAAGATTTAAACAAAATGTATGTATTCACATTGGTAAATATCCGGACTTCTGCTGAACAACACCGGCTCCAGTGAACCACATAGAGTTAAGGAGGCCAAACTGGTTCTCCAGTTGGTCAGACTTCTCGCTGGAAGGATCTGGTTTCTTCCACTCTTTGGGCGCCATCCTTGCCAACACGTAGAGGAGTAGAGACACCCCGAGGAATGCCACTGCAATGTACAGCCACACCTATGCAATAAAATAAAAAATGCAAAGCCTGCACTTTCTGAATGCTCCCTTCACGAAAAATCACTTTCTCTTAGCTCGCTTGCCATTGGATATTAATTGTAATGAAACTTGTATTCATTTATTTTTTGGGGTTCTTACCCAGGCGTCATGGGTTCTCGTAAAGTAAGGATACACTGAGCCCACGTGCGCATGGTAAACACTGCTTATTTTCTATGAAAACAGATGCGTTAGAAATGGTTCCATGACAGTTCATCCTGCGACAATTCATCCGGCAACAGTTCATCCTGCCGACAGTTCATCCTGCCGACAGTTCATCCTGCCGACAGTTCATCCTGCCGACAGTTCATCCCGCCGACAATTCATCCGGCGACAATTCATCCTGACAATTCAACCTAACCTAACCTAACCTAACCTAACCTATAAGTATAACCTATATAAGTATGTCGTATTTTGTTATTCACGCATGCTTCTTCGGAGAGTCGAAATTATTGTTAGTAAAAATATTTTTACAGCGGATTTCCACTCAAGATGCCTTCAGATATAAGTATATCGATTTTGGTTGTACGGCCGTATATCCTCTTTGCATACTTACTTAATAAAAATCTTCTAAATGATCAGGCAGGATGAATTGTCGCCGGATGAATTGTCGGCAGGATGAACTGTCGGCAGGATGAACTGTCGGCAGGATGAACTGTCGGCCGAATGAACAGTCGCAGGATGAACTGTCGCCGGATGAATTGTCGCAGGACGAATTGTCGGGTCACCGTTAGAAATATACTTGTCACACGCAATCCAATCCTACGCTTTCCACGCAACGCCGATCTGCGCTGTCCAGATTGGCGTGGGACAGTTGTATGAAAGATAGCGGTCTTCCATCAAGTTGATTTTACATTAAAAGTTATATTATATGACGTTTGGCGTTTATTGACGTTTATTTATGAGTTGAACAACATTTAGTAAGATGTCACGAAGTTAATAGCGTAAAAACATTGTCAATCGCGGTTGCACGATTCAAATTTAGTTGCGTGCGTGGGAAAAGGTGTCAACGTGTCTCATCTGCGCTGTCCAGATCGGCGTGGGACGGTTGAATGAAAAATGGCGGTCTTCCAACAAGTCGATTTGACGTTTAAGGTTATATATTTATTTTAGCATTTTCGGCGTTTATTGTCATTTGCTCGTATTTACGAGATGAACAACTAATAGATTTAGTAAAAGTTCGAATTTGATAGCGTAAAAAACATGTATATCGCGATCTAGGATTAAAATTTGATTTGCGTGCGTGGGACTATTTTGACCCTTGAATCCAGTCCTTTCACCCTGATGAAATCGCCTACTAGGACTATTCTGACGTGAAGGGCGATCCTTTGAGACATGACATGTTTTTTTATGTGACATTTTTGACTTGACTTCACAGATTTCCGATGTAACATTTTCTTTGTGTAAAATTTGCTCTGAGCTGTGACTTACTGTCTCAATATTTTTGACAATTAATATTGCTTTCTCAAAAGTTAACGATTCGTCTTCAGATAGCAATCTTCTAGACATTGCATCATCTTTTAAACCACACACCAATTTATCTCTCAGAGCTTGGTCTAGAAAAGCACCAAAATTGCATGATATTGACAGACTTTTTATATCCGTAATATAATCATCGATTCCTTCGTTAGAATGTTGTTTCCGGTTATAAAATTTATATCTTTGCGCCATTGTACACCTTTTTTCTTCATATTTACTCCTCAGTGTTGTTACAATATCGTTGAAGGTTAAATCTTCTAGATTTTTCGGATGCACCGTTTCTTTTAAAATTTTAAATTTCTCCGCACCGATCAATATACACAAATATCCAATTTTTTCTTTCTCTGCGATATTAATAATTTTTAGATACATTTGTATGCGTTCCAAAAACATATTGAAACTTTCGCAATCTGGTTCGAAATGAGGCACTGGCAAGGTACTACTCGACATGTTGAAAAAAATGTTTTTTCCACGGCGAAATCACTGTTAATACTATTCACACACGTTTTAACTGATAAACTGATTTTCCTCGTCGCCAATTATAATATTTGAGGTTTCGTAATTAAATGCAAGAACTGATTCATTTGTAAGACGTTTATTGACACTGTTGACAAGTTCAAGGTTATACATCAAGTGACGCGACAGACCTGCCAACTATCAGCATTTGACAGCTGGTTATTATTATTACCAACATAACAGGGACAAGGTGTGCACGTCGGACCGGGAAAGCGTACTTTGCGTGCGTGGGCCCGGTATCTAGTAACTTATTACATTTATTCCTTCCTTAAGTCAGTAAGTTGGTAAGTAGGAAGGTGCAAGCAACATTTTACGTTATGATGGTAGTTTCTGGTTATTCATAACCCAAGCAAGGTTATTTTTTTATTTTTAAAAAGATAAAAAGAAACTATTACCAGTGACTTGCGCCTTCAGGATACTTAAGGTTATGATTGTATGTATATCACATCATAAAAGAGAGATATTATAATATTCAATTTGTACGCGTTGCTATACATAAATCTCATATAATATATTATGAGGCATTTAGAATAACGAAGGTAGAATAACGATGTAATATGTAGGTGGCATGACTTTGTATAGAGTGTACACTAATCGTATCAGATATCTCGTGTTAGATAGTTACTAGAAAACTGAAAAGAGATAAAAACGACTTTGTGTTGTTGTTGTTGAATTAGTTTTACCAGATATCTCAGCTTAGATAGTAACTAGAAAACTGAAAAGAGATAAATGCGACTTTGTGTGACAGATTGCAGAATTAGTTTTACCAGATATCTCGGCTTGGACAGTAACTAGAAAACAGAAAAGAGATAAAAGCGACTTTGTGTGACAGGATGTTGAATTAGTTTTACCAGATATCTCAGCTTAGATAGTAACTAGAAAACTGAAAAGAGATAAAAGCGACTTTGTGTGATAGGTTGTTGAATTACAAGTCGCTACATATTTACCTCGAATGAGAATGGTGCCAGGAAGAAGAAAAGGTCCGGAGCTGAATGTTGTGGTTTTCGGTATAAAATACCAATTCCAAGGTTCATGAAAGGCATCGTGAAGTCAATAGCAGCAGCTCTTTCGGGTGTGATTGTCAAGTCAGTCACAATGAGGTCTGCTTCCTGAAATCGAAATAATTAAATCTAGTTAAATTAACTTAACGATTAAAGTAAATACATATATGGCAAGCATATGTTTGATTAGTTATTTCAATTATTATTTAAATTAAAGTATTTGCTAGTGTACCTACTAAAGTGTGAAAGGTGAGGGCAGTAAAAGTGATTTTTTCCGGAAACAACAAAGTTAGATATTTTTCTCAGTAAAAATTATCCTACGTCATCAACTAACATATTTTGAATCTTTAAAAGTTGTATCTAAGTATTTTGAAAGAAATTACATCATTTTATTTTAAATACCTATTGTAAGTGTTTTGGAAGTTACACAAATTTATAAAATAAAATATACTTTCTTAGGGTTCTAAGTTGTACCCTTTTACCCAAATGTTGAACTGCAATACGCATTTTTACTAATTTATTCATTACTCGCCCTAGTGGGCTTTTCTCATAAAATTTTACGAGCTATTTCTATTAAAGGAAATACTTAAAAATGAAAACAATAAAGAAAGAAAAAAAAAGAAAATGACAAAAAAGGTTGCAACAAAAATACAAAAAATGTGAACAGAAACCAAGAATTCTCACGCTTACAATTACATTTAAAAGATTCTACAAAACAAAATAGTAGAAGCGCAGAAGTTATACATGTTCACGTACACATGTCTATTTGTGTCTAGAAGAATAAAAGAGATAGAATGTACAACATTTATATTGATTAGTTTTATGATGAAATATACCACCCAGATCAGAATATTTATTTCCGGGGCTGTGAAATCTCGGAATCGGAGAATTTTGTTAAGCTAGTGTCCTGGTGTAATTGAAGTAAAAGGGTAATAAATATTGATATTGATAAGCTGAAGTAATTCAGGACAGTCAATTTTGTAATGCAGTATTTTATATAATATTATTAAATCTGTGCTTATTCTTCTTTCTGAAAGTTTCAAAAGTTTTAAAATATATACTATGCTCTAGCCCATTCGATAATACAATACGGTATCGTTGCATGGGGAGGAGCTTACAAAACCTCAATTTTACCGTTGGAAATTACTCAAAGATTAATAATCAAAATTATTACTAAGAAACCATCAGATTATTCAACCTCTCAACTTTTTCAAGACTTTCAAGTCCCACCTCTAAGAAATACATATATAAAAAATACACTGCTTCAAATACACAAAGACTATTCTAAGAAGTCGCACCACGCCATGGTCCGCGTTGAGAGCAATAGGCAAAACACAGTGGGTCGCTTGTGTACGCCATTAATGCATACCAGTTTTGCACAACACTACTACACGTACAATGGAGTGGTGTGGTTTAATCAACTAGCAATAGAGCTGAGATTAGAACCTGACTACAATAAATTCAAAAATAAATTAAACAATAATATCTTAAATAATTTAGCCACTTAGAACCGCATTAATCTTAAATTAACAATACTTTTTAAAAAAATTATTTTATATAATAATTTTTTTTATTTTTTATATTATTTATTTTTTTTTACACATTTGATTTATGTGAGTACGTAAATATAATGTATGTGATATAATTTTTAATTTTAATTAATTTAATTTTTTTAATTAAAAAAAATATATATATATATATTTTCTCTTCCCTTTACACACGAGTAGTTACACTCTTGTAAAGGTTATATATTATATACAAATATATGTTTATACTGTTTCTAATCAATGTTGCATGTTAGTATTTAATGATTTGAGTTTAATCCGATTGTAACCTGAAAATGCAATGACTCATGATTATATTACATGTATATGTATATAAAAACTAATAAAAAATAAATAAAAAAAACATATTTTATCCAGGAGGTAATTGTAATCAGAGTGTTGTATAGGAATATGCAATTTATTTTTAATAAACCTTAGAAACTTACGTTGAATCTTTTCAAAAGGGAGGCCATAACGTAGAGTTATATTCAAGTTGGCGTTTGACAAGGGGTTTTATAATATATCGTGATATCGAAATGTGCCTAAACTATTGAAATGTTTTTAAGCTCTCAAAACAAATCCATTGTCGTTAGGGCCTTATTGATAAAATCATTAATATGACATGTTAACCAGAGGATATAAATAAAACTTCAATCATCAATTTACTTCTGCTGTATTTAAGTGTTTTCAGATGAACCTTAATTTTACACCAAATTGAATTCTTAAATTTATGTTCTTACCTGGTTTATGATTGATCCGATCATCCCGTTCCACTCCTTTGTTTCTACATTAAAATATCCATACATGCCATCCTCGGGTATTTTCAATTCATACTCGAAGTCCAAAATCTGGGAAATCCTTTTAATCATATCAACCGAGAAACCTTCGAAGCGATCATTTCCGTGCAATTCCACGGCCGATTGTTTCAGGAATCCAAAGGGTTGACTCTAAAGAAAACCATTAATAAAATCAATATTTTTTCTTCTAAAGGTCACATTTGACACAAATAATATAAAGATTAATTGATTATTTAAAAAAATGGAACGTTTTTTTTAATATATACCAAGTTCATAAATAATAACAAAAAATATGTTTGTTATTAGTTTTTGGGGTATTATGCCGTGTTGCGCTACCTCCTTCTTTAGCCAACGTTTCGGACAGCGTTGCAGTGTCCATCATCAGGGCAGATGTGTCTGATGCTGGAGCGCAACACGGCATAATACCCCAAAAACTAATAACAAAAATACTTTTGGCCGTGAAAATCTAAAATCGTATCACATAAAATATAATTCAGTAAAAAAATCTCATAAAGGCGAAGCCCGTGCGTGGATATTGTAGTACCTACATTGGTGTTAAAATTAAAAAAAATATACAGTACCTGTATACAGATTAATGTGATATAATAATTTTAGAGGGGTTTCGGCGAATTTTTTTTTAATACATAAGAAATTTAAGATATTAAATATTTTGATATATGTATATGAGTGAAGTATAAATTATTGGACAAGGTTATTGAGCTTTTTACCCAGCTTTTAACACTTCTTTTATATGAATTCAAGTGTTGGCACGTATTTATGAAATTGGATAAGGAATTGAATAATTTTGGGGCAATACGGTAAAATTGTGTTACAGTCAGCCTGGTTTTTCAGTGGGGCACGTTGCACTTGGAAGTGGTCTGTCTCTGGCTAGAATTTGGGTGTTTTTTATTAATTATTATTATTGATTTTGAGATACGAGTTCTATAATTTCAGTTTCCTGAAACAAGTGATTGGAAGAAATTTTTCGTGGTTTTACATGGTTACTGTATGTTCCACCCCAGGTGATTATTCCATAAGAAATGTACCAACAAACTCATGGTTCTCATTTTATTTTAACAATACCTATTGCTCGTTTTGAAAACGTAATTTAAAATAAAAAAGTTAAGTGGTGCAGCGGTCCAAAGCATCGGGTTTCCACAAAAGCATCGCGGGTTTAATCACCTACTTGCATTATCCGTCTTACATCTTTTCAAAATCAACATTTTACGATTATAATGATGGCAGGAGGAATTCAATTTAAAAGTGTGTCCTTCATTTTTAAAAGACAAAAAAAGTAAAAACACAAAAAAAAATCGGATGGCATATACAGGGATTTTTTTATCTTAACATTGATAGGGACTCAATTATATAATATGTGTTCAAAGATTGCGTTTTTATCAAAAAATAACTTACAAGATTTATCAGAACAACGAATTTCGTTCCCCCAATGGATTTTTTAACAATTCTGGTTGGTTTAAAGCTCCTTGGCAAATTAAGCGTTTGAGTGTGGGAGTTCCATGTTCCAATCTGAAAATCAAAAAAAAAAATGCATAAAGTCCTTTATGAAAAAAATAATTTTAAAGTTTTTTGGATACCACTAAGCTTTTTTTGTATGAGGCTATCCCCGATTCGAAAGCCGTGCCCAAAATAAAAAAAATAATAATTTCAATTGTGCTGTTCTGAAAATCATTTCCATTCGATGTAATGTTTATTTCTTGTCTCACAACAACCTTCTTTAATTCAGATCTGTATATATTACTAATTTAACGCAAACAGGTAACTTTTTTTATTAGTTTTTGGGGTATTATGTCGTGTTACGCTACCTCCTTTTTTAGCCAACATTTCGGATAGCGTTGCAGTGTCCATCATCAGGGCAGATGTGTAATAGTTAGGGGTGATGTTTGTACTTATCTACTTAGGAGCGATACCGTGTTGCCAGCTCCACTCCTCTACGAGCTGGCGCTACAATATACTTCAACATGTTTTATTGCGTTTAGCCTTGATGTAACCGTCAATTACCGGATACCAAGAACTATTGAGCTTAGCTCCGTCGTTGACGGTTACATCAAGGCTAAACGCAATAAAACATGTTGAAGTATATTCTAGCGCCAGCTCGTAGAGGAGTGGAGCTGGCGACACGGTATCGCTCCTAAGTAGATAAGTACAAACATCACCCCTAACTATTACACATCTGCCCTGATGATGGACACTGCAACGCTGTCCGAAACGTTGGCTAAAGAAGGAGGTAGCGTAACACGGCATAATACCCCAAAAACTAATAACAAAAATACTTTGGGTCGTGAAAATCTAAAATCGTATCAAACAGGTAACTTGTTATTTGTACACGAAATTACACTCATGTCCCATCGTGATGCAACCATTTTTAAAAACAAACAATATTAACAAATCTAACAATCTTACGTTATGAAAAACAAAACATCGAAGTGACTATTTTGAGAGAATATATATATCCTTAGGTCGTGGTTATTACCTGGTTTGGAATTCCAAAAATTGAACGAAAACAAATTTTGCAGATCATTTTAAAAAAATAAATGTTTCAACATTTGCACAGACAATAATATGTTATTATAATAATATGTTGTTTCGAATACAACAATGATGTTATGTTTTTTGAAGATGTCAAAGAAACGTAGATAATATGAGAAAACCTAGCAAAACATTGATGAACGCTTTGTTTTTGATTGGTATTCTATTGCAGCATTGTAATTTTTGAAAACAATAATTTCAATACCGCTACAACACCTGAAAGCTTCAATTTAAAAATAATGAATCTATTATCAACAAACAAAAAAATATAAATCCCTAGCAACGGCTCCACCCCTATCACAATCCTTAGTAATAATACATTGTTCCCATCCACTATTTTGTAATTGTCATATCAGTATACGTTTTCCCTGAGGAAGGAACCGTCGGCTTTAAAAAAATATACAAGTGGTTCAAACAAAGTAACATTGTTTCATTTATGCTTCAATTTTAATTTCTCATAATCCAATTTTAATTTCTCCGAATCCAAATTTTTTAATTAATAAAACTCGTATAATAATATTCTTTGTTGAACCCAGAGTTATCTCCTTTTGCATTATGCGCCGGTAATATTATTAAATAAGATTAAAAAACATTCCATCTTACAGTGGAAGTCATCAGTTGTTTTTTTACCTTTTCAATGCCAGAGGGTGTGAACTCCAAAACGTTCAGAACAAAATTAGTCCTTAAACCGGATTCATCAAAACTGGTCAAACCGGTGAGGACTGCTAAAGGATACTGTAAAAGACATAATACCTTTCATGAATGCTGTTCGTCGTTTATGAAGAAAAAGTGTAAATATTGAAAGAAATGACATTGATTGATCAAAAGTGATTGACCAATAATAAATTGGTCACTTAATAAATCACTTTTATTATCCAATCAATTTTTTGAACTCCCCGGAACTCGGTGAAGTCGATAACTTTACAATATCTGATCGATAGGCGTAACTTTCGACAGTATTCCGATTTTATATCGATTCCCGTAGCACAGTGTCACCCTGATACAGGGTACTGATATTGACAGGGAATAAAAAAGGAATCGATATATGCTGGGAATACTGGCGGATCTGTCCACGTTCTCGCATTCCGAAACGTCAAACGCCAATCAATTGCGTACAAATATTAATAACTGGCTTTTACCCGCGGCTTCGCTCGCATGGTATTAGGGGGAAGTTTATTTATTTATTTATAAGAAACAAACAGCTTTTACATAATATACAGTGATAATAGATATAAAAGTGAGCTGAAGGCAAGCCACAGAAGTTTCTTATGCTAAAGTACATTGGAAATGAAGTTAGTTTTGGCTTATAGGAAGGGGAGAGGAAGAGGAATATAGGAAAATGATAAGAGATGCTCCTGATATATTCCATATTCTCATATTAATAATCGGTCGTACGCGCTACTTCATATCGATATTATTTAAGTTATTACTAAAAATGTCAATGTTGTGAAATTTTGTATTATATTGTGCACATATGTTCACGAGGAAATTGGGAATTTTTTCTAAAATTTGTTCTTAAAGATGGTGAATAAAATAAATCGGATTGTCGGGTTCATCTTGATGGAATATGAAAATTTATTAAATTGGTAAGTTCTGGTGAGTCCAGACACTGTATAGGGGCCATTCATTTATTACGTAAGACGATTTAGGTGGGGAGGGGGGTCGACCATGTCTTATTTTTTCTTACAAGGGGCGTGGGAGGGAGTCTCGATAATTCTTACGTAAGATCACAAAAATGCGCAAAGTTAAAATTATTAGTACCTATGAAAGAACAAATAAATATTTCTAAAAATTGTTACTTTGGAAAATAAACCAAACGTGTATTTATTTTTTCCTTTAGATACGTTTTACGTTATACATATTAAACAGGGGGGGGAGGAGGTCAGCCTATTCTTATTTTTCTTATAATAGTGGGGGAGGGGGTCGAAAACTTGCAAAATTCGTAATAAATAAATGGTCCCATAAGGAATTTTTCCAAGGGAATTAAATGTTTTTTCCGGGATAAAAAGTAGCCTAAGTCACTTCCCAGTCCTCCAATTATCTCTGTTTAAAAAAATCATGCCAATCTGTCGCTCCATTTATATTATCATAGGTAGTTTCCGGTATGCGTTGCTACGTCACTTATTAAAGAAATTGTTTCTCTCTTCCCGTCCCGTTCCCCTTCCGCCCTTCCTTTCTCTCCCGCGTCCCCTTCCCCCTCGCGTTCACACTCTGCCTTCTCTCTCCTCACTCCAACCCCCCTCCCGAGTTCCCCTCCCTCTACCCTTGTTCCCCCCCCCCCCTCTCTCTCGTGATTTTAACCAGCGATTCCTAAGCATATTTGGAGTAAAAAATGAAAATGAAATGTTGGTCTCCGGTTACTTTTTAATGACATTTTTTCTTCAAATTCAAAAAAAAAAAATTTCTTCTTCTTGTTATCGTTGGTCACTCAGCCGAGTAACAGACCAACCCCTCACCCCGCCTTCAACTGTCCAACACCTACCATTTTTTAATGTTTTTGTAGAAAAAATAAATAAAAACATCAAAAATATCACCGGAGACCAGAATTTCACTTACATTTTTTACTCTGAATAATGTCGGAAATCGATGGTTAAAATCCCTTGGGTACGTCCTGTTACACCCTGTATAGATTTGGCAATGTCGAATGGAAATACCAACCAAAATATGCATTGGCAGTCCGCATTTACTTCTTGACAATAAGTTCTTACTTGAACCACCTTAGTTTCTCAAAAATCGATCTAAATAAATTGGTCACGTGTTAGCATCTTGGTTGTCTGACTAATCAACTGGACGATTTATATATGTGTATTTTATGCTTACTTTTTTAATATCGTTAATGATTTCCGATCCCTGTTCAAATATTCCGTCTTGTTCGCAGTTGATTGACTTGTGCTCATTTGGTTCGAAATTTTTCAAGCCTGTTGAAAAGGCAAGCACAGCATCCAGAATCATGGCCACATCAGTACTTATCGTCTCGGCGTCCAAATAATCAGATTCCGATGTTCTATTGCTGGAGTTCCAAAACTTCTTTATAGCTCCCAAAGCATGGCTTCTGGGGTCTGTTAAACGTATTCCTGTAAACAAAATGTGTAAATATTAGGTATAAATATTGCACGATGTACAATTTGAGACATGGCTGAACTCCGCAAAAGGGACAGTCTTACGGCCCAATACTAACTCGTAAAGGTACTCGTAATATACATTCATACGTCGATCGATGGGGACAGGGCATTTAACGAAATGGGTTTACATCTTGAGAATTGCTGAAGCGAAATGTAAGTTAAAGCCTCAATTGCATTGATCGAGTTTACAAGTTGCTTGCCGGCGAATTCACTATCTGCTAGTAAACTCGCTCAGTATAATCATATTTACTAGCTAACTAGCATATTAAGATACTCAAATTATTTAATTCAACCTCTAAAGCACATTTTTAACCTTTCACTTTGTAATAATATCTTTCCTGAAATGTAGAAACTAACGAAAGTCACACCTATACACAAAAAAGGCAAAAAGTCGGCAATCGATAATTACAGACCTGTAGCTGTCTTATCAGCACCCGCAAAACTTTTAGAAACCATAATTTACTCACAAATATATAATCAAACAAAACATACACATACACATCAGCAGGGATTTCGTCCCACTCTATCACCCTCAACAAACCTAATGAATCTCACCACCTATATAAATAATTCGTTTGAAAATTTTGTACATGCCGATGTGATTTATACAGACTTCGAAAAAGCATTTGACAAAGTCGATCATGATATTTTATTAAAAAAATTAAGTGATCTTGGATTCTCTCAGGATTTTCTCGCTTTCGTAGCTAGCTATTTACTAAATCGTCATCAGTATGTCAGTTACGGACACCAGTTTTCTCACGAATACAAAACTAACTCCGGGATTCCCCAAGGGTCGAATCTAGGACCACTCTTCTTCTTTCTTTTATTCATTAATGATATAGGCAAGACCATTAAACGCTCAAAATATCTCCTCTCCGCTGATGATATTAAACTTTTCAGAGCTATTAAAAGTCATATAGATTCCATTCTTCTGCAGAAAGATCTCGATTCTCTTGTCGGAACTGAATAATTTACCAAATGGTCGGAACTGAATAATTTACCATTCAGCATCTAGAAATGCAGTGTCGTCACATTTACAAGATCACAAGACACATTTTTATTCCCATACCATATTAATAAAATTATACTATATCTCAGTTTTCTACAAAATCGAGTGATTATTTCAGCTCATGTTAACAAAAAGGAGTTAAAAAGGAAAGCAACGCGAGGGTTCAAATCGCTAGCGAGTGGAACGTTTTGTGTGCCATCATCACAATCGCACTCGCCGATTTGCCCGCTTTTAAATTTGCCGGCTAGTAGCTTGTAAACTTGCTCAATATAAGAGGCTTAAGGAAGGAGATGAAGTACCAAGAAGGAAAAGGGCATAAGGGGTGTGTAAGAAATCCGGGGAGTCAGCATGTCCAGATTCAGGTGTGACGGATGTATTAATCTTCCCACCCACTGCGGTGCTAGCCGAAATGTCGAGAAGGTCTTATTAGAGAGGTCAAAGGGCCTCCTATGACTCTCGATCTGGCCCGTTAGTTAGTAGGCAGACGCATCCGCCGCCAAGACCTGGACAAACCTCACACCATCAACCTGTGCTCCCTTGCTAAGTCACAAAACGTGGCAAACCGCTTGCGGTGACCTGTGGTAGAGATGTTGATACCCGCCTCCCAAATTGATGATTCTAGGCAAAGTTTTTTTTAACTGACATTGAAGGTTTTATAAAGTTCCTTGAATGCACCTATAAAAGCATGCTGGAATTTTTATGTTATAAAAACTCGATTCTAGCCTCTGAATCCAAAAGTCGTAGGTTATAATCCGCAGATCCCCTCGAATGCAATCAAATTTTATTTGGTTTATTTCAGCTATTACGTAATTTAAAAATATATATTATATCCATTATTATTTTTGCGGCATTTTCCAGAGCGGTAGGTACATCCAGTATTTACTTCTTCATCGTCATCACTCTTGGCTCTACAACCCCTGGTGAGTCTTGGCCTCCTCAAGAGTCTTCCTCCACTCATTTCGGTTTTGTGCCAGCTCTCTCCGGTTTAGAAGATTAAAGGTAGATATATTTTTGAGGACGTTGTCGCTCCACCTTAATCTTGGTCTTCCCATACTCCTTCGCCCTAACGGTCTTGAGTTAAGCAGGGACTTTGGTGCTTGATGCTCGGTCATTCTCTCTATATGACCCAGTCACCGAAGTTTTCCCAGTTTAATAAATTTTGTGACTTTTAGATCCTTAAACAGGGTATATAGCTCATTGATGTAACGTCTGCGCCAAAATTCACTATCTAAAACCGGTCCGAAAATACGCCTTTAAAATTTTCCTTTCAAAAAAGTCCAGTGCTCGCTCATTCTTCTTAGTTAGTACCCAAGTCTCAGCTGTGTATGTGAGTACTGATCTGATAAGTGTTTTGTACACTAATATTTCTGGACAGCAATCTTGGTTTTGTAGGCGGAAATAACAGCGATTTGCGTTCACTGTGCGCTTCAGGATCTCCTCTGTGGTATTATTGTCGTTTGTTATCAGGGAGCCTAGGTATGTGAATCTTGGTACCGTTTCAAAATTTTTGCTTCCACGTGAGAGAATTGGGGTTTGTTGGGTGCATCCATGGGCCATGTATTTGATTTTCTGCTGGTTTACTACGAGCTACGAGATCCATATTTTTGGCAGAACTTTCAAGATTTATGAAGGCGTCACGTAAAGCATCGGGAGCTTTCGCGATTTTGTCGATATCATCAGCGTAATCCAATAGTTGCACTGAGTATTTACTTATTTGCACCCAGTATTTACTTATGTAGTAATAATATCATTATGCTTGTATACCATTAGCCCCGGTAAAAGAATTCCGAATCGAAACGTTGCTTTATTATATTGAAAAAGATGAAAAAATACCTTAAACTATTTAAAACCTATTTTTTTAAAACACTTTAAATGATTTTTCAAAAGACTGATGATTTGTCACTTGGTTGAGTTGTCCGGTCAACAACTCTTTCCTTGTTTCCTTGTCATTTCTTCTTTGCGTCAGGTACATTGAGTAATTACCGGGTGACATACGTAGTATAAAGTTCGACCACGGTGGTCAAAAAATTCTCAAATTATGCAACAATCAAAGCAATGAATATCGAAAAATTTAAAAAATAAAATAATTAAAAAGTGTGCGTGTGGGTGTGTTTGCAGGAATGAGAACTTGTGGTATACAGTTATATATATGCACAATGAACAATTTATAATATCATTGCCATAATACTCTTTTAAAACATTGTCGGTGAGTCCGAAGACATTTCGATGTTAGAGGTTTTTTAAATATTATTTAAGTTGCAAAGAGCACGTTTGATTGACGACATTGGCGGGTATATCTCAATGATTTTTTAAACTTAATTATTGAAAGAAGTTCGCTAAAGTCTTTTTGCCTTTGTTGCAAATATTAAAATGTGCATTGAAAGTGATTTTTCAATTCGAAGGTTAGATATTTTAAATGAAAAAAATAGAATTAGAATCATCAGAACTCACCAGTTATTTTAGCCCCTCCGTGCATAAAAGCCTCCAGATCCATTGTGTGTAAGTCTGGGGATGTTATGATAAAGCTGTACTTCTCTATCAGCAAGCCTATTTGCTGTGCTTGAAGAAGAACATCGTGAAGCTTCTTAGTTGAAGAGCAGTCAAGAACAAAGTTGGTCTCTCCTGACGCTTTGGCATTTTGAAGAATCCTCCTAAAATATAATTAAAAAAATGTATAATGGAATGAAAACTATTTTATTTCATCTATTTAATTTTTTTCATGTTTTCAAAATGCTCGTTTTCAACGTTTATACATTGTAATTGACATATCGATCGTCTTGCCGATTGGTCAGACATATCCGAAATATCTAAATTTGAGTTGATTACGAAGATATATGTAAAATGTATCTGGTACAATGCTCAGATTACTCAAAAACACCACCAAATCAATTACGTGTAATGCAGGAACTTTTTTTAGAATACTACTTCATTTGTGATGAGCATTCGAATATCGCTTTCCTTATTATCTCAAAATTTAGTATTTGGACTGACTGATCAACTGGATGATCAATATATGGACTATTATTTTTATAATAAGGAACTCCAGTGAAAAATATTATGGCCTTGAAAAAATGTATTTATATAGGCCAATAAACGCTGATTCTGAATATATAAGTTTTATTTCATAATATTAAATGCAGAGTTTTTAAAAAATTATTAAAAATTCCATTTTTAATCGGGTCGTAAAAATACGCCGTCAAGTTGACATTATTGAAATTTTAGTGGTGATTTTATTTGATTTTTTGAATTTTATTCACCGTAAAGTAATTGTATTGGAATGTTTGGTATGACACAAGACATCGTATTAATTTATTCGTTTATTAACGTACTGTTTATAGAGATTTAGTTGTTGTGTTTATTGAAACATTATTTAGACCTAAATAATGTTTCAAAAATAAAGTTATCTCTTATTAGTTCATCTCTATTATTGAAAATATTCAAAAATTACTGCACAAAAAAAAAAAGTAATACTATTTCTAGAGAGAATACTTCGGACAACGGAATTCAAAATGGCGGCAGTTGATCAACTGATTTCCCGGTGCTATAGTAATTTTTCAGGAGTGATGACGTCACACGATTCACCATACAAACAGGGGTTTTCGGGGGGTCTTAAAAAATTAAAACTTTGACAATTATTTTAACCATTAAAACTAAATCTAAAAATAAAAATAAAAATGCACTTATTTAAGTTAGAAGGTCATTATTCATTAAAAATAATAAAAAATTGGACTGGAGTTCTCTATTAATACGATAAATACATTTAAAAAATCGCATTTATTCTACTGAACATCACAAAATTTTAATGTGGTGTACGATAACGGAATACGTGCGATTTTCTAGCACCGCAAAGTAAGGGAAAAGTGACCTAGTGAATATTTCTATTCTTCTTCTCATGGTAAAGGGTCTTTATAATACCTAAAATACTATAGAGTACCTACATATGTTCTAATATATTGCACTTGAATTCTTCCTCTACTTACCGATAGTTTCCTGTACCATCATCGAACTGAGTGAACGCAATCTTTCGTTGATCATCATAAGTATGCTTCAATAAACCGTTAAGTGTGGTTAAACTCTGAGCGTTTTCATATAAAATGGTGAAATGCTTCCACTCCATCGCTCCAACTAAATCGGCGTACACCTGCAATAAATTTTTTTTGTTCATGAACAATAATTAATCATCGTTATTTATTTTTGGAGTTTTATGCCCACCTCCCTCTTTAGCCAACGTTTCGGACATCGTTACAGTTTCCATCATCAGGGCAGATGTGTTGGATGATGTAACCATGATGGTGAACACTGTAAAGCTGTCCGAAATTGTGACTAAAGAAGGAGGTAGCAAAACACGGCACAACACCACAAAAATAAATAACGATAATACTTTTGGCCTAAACTTTGGTGAAAATCACATCCAATAATTTTAATCAATATAAGAATTTATCCAAATATATTCCATGAAAAGTTAATGCAATCTCGGCACCATTTAATTGAAAATTAATTAATTCTTATATAAATCTTCAACCACAAAAACAAATATTACAGGAATAAATTTTTTTTAAATTGATATTTAGTACAAAACAATAATCAGATTGCAAAAAAAAGTGTCTTGATGTTATTGAGAGCACGATTATTTGGCAAGCGGCAGATTCTGGTTCAAGTTTATGTTTTCTTGTCTGTTAATTTTTAGAGTTTGTCTTAATTTTCCAGAATTTTTACAATTTTGCATAAAATGTTTTAATTTATTTACATTACCTTATTTACATACGTTATTTATTATACATAACATTATTTACATACATACATGAATGGCATGTGGTAAATGGTAAGATCCAGATCTGTAAGCCGGCCTCGAGGGATATTAAACTACTTCCTCTAATAAAAGAAAATGATAAAAAACGTACATTACCTTCAAAAGAATTGCTGGATTAGGGTACACGTTGATCAAATTACTATTTTTATCATGGTAATAGTCCACTGTTGTTTTGATGTACGGAATACCTTTGGATGCGCAAATGGATTGCACCAGTCTTGATGCATGTCCTACAGTTGGATCAAAGATACCTACAACGCCATCCTGCAAATAATATTAAATGAAATATTAGATCCTTACATATGAAATTGGCGTTTTGCCGTACTGGCAACTTTGATCTCAAATATCTTCTCTTTGGTTAGGAATTCCAAATTCAAATTTATACAGCTCATGTATTTGTGTATACTCATGTATTTGTGTTTCGAAAAATATAATTCATTTGTTTTTTTCCTTAATAGTTTTTTTTTCTTTGCGTCAATTAGTTTACAAAGTGGAAAAATTGAAATATCGCGTTATTTACGAGTAAGAGTTCCACCGTGGCACCAGTGCTGCAGAAACGGCTCGAAGGATTAATGATGTGTATGACGACGGTGCGTAAAACACAGTGCGTTTTTGGTTCCAACGTTTTCGTTCTGGAAATTTCAACCTGCAGAACAAGCCCCGTGAACGGCCGGAGACCAAAGTTGATAATGAAGAATTGAAGGCTATTGTGGAAGCGGATCCATCGCAAACCACGTCCGAGTTAGCTGCAGACTGCGGTGTGAGTGATAAAACTGTTTTAATCCACTTGAAGCGAATTGGGAAGGTGAAAAAGCTTGAAAGGTGGGTACCTCACGAATTGAGTGAAGCAAATCAACAAACGCGCGTTGACCGCTAGACCACACACTGCACAACAGACGGCTACCAAATTAGAAGAGCTTCAGTTGGATTGTCTAAGACATCCACCGTACTCTCCGGACCTTGCCCCAACAGATTACCATTTTTTTCGAAATTTGGATAACTTCTTGCAAGGGAAAAAATTCAACTCCGATGGGGCAGTCCAAACCGCCTTCAAAGATTTTATTGATTCCCGTCCGAATGGTTTTTTTAGTAAAGGGATGGATGAACTACCTATGAGATGGTAAAAGTGCATAGATAGCAATGGTACATACTTTGATTAATAAATATAGGTATTATATTATAAAAAATCGACTTTATGTTCCTCCCATACAAAACGCCAATTTCATATGTAAGGACATAATAAATAATCGAAATTATTTTTTTTTGTTCTTATGAAGCGGATCCTTTGTAATGTGACATTATTAAGTTATAATAAAACAATAACTTTCTAAACACCACTTTCATCTTTTTATACTTTATGCCGACCGGGTTTCGCTACAACCGTAGCTTCTTCTGGGCAGTATAATACTTTACTAACATTAGGTTACATGTGTGTTATAATATATGATTTAACAAAATGGGCTGAACTTCTCAAGTGAAGGAGGAGGAAGACGTAGATGGAGAATTGAGAAGGGAACGGGGTATTTTTTTATCAATAGGGAACAATCTTAGAATGGAACTTTTATTTAAATTTAGTTGGTTATTAACTACCTTAATATTAGTGTTTATGGCTTTCCTAAGTTCAAGTGCCTCTAAATTGTGCAACCTTATACCGATATTGTTTTTATTAATAAGTGTGGCACCTGAGTTTTTATCAAATTTATGGTCTTTTTCGGTCAAGTGATTTACAAATTCCGAAAATCCAGAGCTGTGTAAACATCTAAGATGTTCTTTGACACGTGTGTTTATGTTTACTGTTTTACCTATATTAAAAAACGGGACAGTCGCTGCATTGGAGTGAATAAATTCCCGAGTGAGATAGACTGTCTTTCTTATCTTTACCGTTCATTAAAAGCTTGTCTATACTATTATTTGTGGAAAATTCTAGTTTGATATCTGATGGAAGATTTTTAGACTGAAGAAGTTACGGTTGTAGCGAATACTGTTCGGCATAAAGAATAAAAAATAAAAGTGGTGTTTACAAAGTAATTGTTTAATTTGAAATTATTATTGTTGATAAATGAACAAGAATAGTACAAGCTTGTACAAGAATTAACAAAAATACTGTAAGTTTACAAGTTTTCAGTTTGAAATTATCACAAAAATTACTTAACTGGGATTACAAAGTCTCATTTTTACAGATACTCATACAAATATAATAGCAACATCACTTTCACTTTGAAAGTGTGGTTATAGATTGACTTTTTTCCAACCTCAATCATTTTGCAGATCACTTTCGAGACTCCTAAGCTGTCCAGTTGTGAGATCTGTTCTGTTCTTGCCACTACCATTGGTTCAGATGAATGTTCAGCGGCAGAATTTATGTAGTCGACTGCAATTTTAAATGCCAGTTCTTGAGTCGGTCCCGCTTCGGAATCGAATATTCCTCCTGAAATTAAAAATAAAGATTATTTCGTTGATCTTTTCATCCCGATTTTCTCATCGTCTATTACTTAGATATAATTAAACAAGAAACCCAACAGAACTGGGTCGCGGACGCATCTAAAGTGCCGGAAGAAGACTTTCCCTAATTCGGGGGCATTGGATTGAATTTTTCTAATATCAACACTCTTTCTTGAGCGGAAAAACAATTTTCACTTGCCCGCATTGAGCACATGAGAGGCAAGTTCTACATAAATTGACGGAATTAGTTTTCTTCATATCATGACAGACTCCTATGAACTTTCGGTACAGGTGACCTATGAACTTCTATGAACTTTCTACGCGGTACTAACAAACACACAAAAAGCTCAAATCCATGTAATTCAAAATTAAATACATTTTTCGGACAGCTAATTATGTTTTTGGCCGAAAAAAAACCCAGGAGATAAACAATTTAAAAACACCTTCAAAGAGTGAAGTCGGGGAAATTATTTAAAAAAACAAGAAGACGATATAAGTGACAGGTCAATGGCTGAGAGCATCATGTTTGGGTCCCACCCATGTTTCCACCCGTCTTCGATTCGTCAATTGGCTAAGTTCTCCATAACGACACAAGCAACATTTTCAGCTTATTTTGGTGGTAGTAGGAAATTTTCAAATACTGTCCGGTTATTCGTAACTTGAGAATGTTTGTCTTTAAAAAAAAACACCAACACGAAAACCTACGGGAACAGAGATCCATAGTTAGAGACAGATCTTTGTAATGTAGCTCATAATAAATGTATCTAAAACAGTGATTAATAAAATAAACTAAATTAAAAAATTTAAATAGTACTACTCCTCGCTAAAATCGAAAACTAAAATATATGCATGTTTATTGTTTATTTATTTTTTTATTTTTTTTATTTATTTTTTATTTTTTTTTTTTACAGTGAATAACCGCACAAGAATCTCAACTGCTCCCGTCTGGAGCCAGTGAGACTATGGCATCCCTAATTGGGGTATGTTGTGAGGCTGAAGGTAGCGGGGAGGGGAAGGAGGTGGGGAAGAGGAAGGTTGGAAAGTACCTGGCTATTCAGATCTGGTCACCAAACACGGCTAAAGCCATTTTCAAGCAACGTTTCAATTCTGAATGGTGGTCTTACACCAGGGTGATACTGATAGTATCTTCCACTCTGGAACATGCCGCAAATATACTATATATTATTTTAAATGAATTAATTGTGAAATAACACAAATTAATCAAATAAAATTTATTTGCGCATGCCGGGTTTGAACCCGTGACCTCCGGACTGTGAGTCAAGAGTCTTACCCACTGGACTACGGAGGTCGTCATATTTATATATTTATTTATATATTTATAAATCATATTAACAGAAATCTTGGGATTTTTCAGCTAAAATAAATTGATGAAAATAACTAACTTCAACCGAAAAGATAAGACCATGAATCTGTGTCGGTTTGACAGAAAACCGATTGCCGAAATTGACAATGTATTCAAGCTAGAGGTTCAATAGTTAAAAAATGTAAGTCAAATCCACTCGAAGTAAGGAAAAAATTAGCTCACTTGTGAAACACAGACACACCCCCGACACTATTCTATCAGTTTATCAATGCAGTGCTGGCATCCAATACGAAAATGAAACGAGGTCAAAGTCAGAGTAGATTTCGCAATGTAGTTATATAAAGAAAATTTTGCGAGAAACACATTACGTTGTCCGTTTAGCTTTGAAAAAGTCTGACAGTTGAATCAAAATTGTTTACTTGGACTATAGAATAAGGGTTTTCTTGTTTATTCCATGACGAGATCAAAATGTTTGTGATTTGTTGTTAGATCAATGTAAGAACTACCTACTTGTCAGAAATTAAAAATAAAAATCCATCGTTGGGTTTTCAATAAGGGGCTGAACCAACATGATGTATTTGTTGGTAGAAGAGCTGGGATAATTTCAAAATAAATATAGGGATCTACGATAATTCCAGCTGGTTTCATAAATGCCTTATTGAACCAGTCCTACGTTTATTTTAGTGCACTAATTAAAAGTAACTTAATATGTTTGATTAGTAGATGCACATCATTGTACTTTTAATCATAAAATTAATGACACGCAGCATTCTTGAGGGAGAATGCCACTCAGTTACGCCATAGGCACCTACAGAGGTCATTTTATTATTAACATGCATAAGTTGTTGTCGTAAACATTAAGAGGGCATTACCAGAGAAAACCGGAAATACGTCATTTTCAAAAAATTTTTTAGACATATTGACTCTTTTCCACAAAAAATTATAAATGGATTTCGAAAGATTGTTCTTTTATCTAGTGAAGTTATGTAATAAATTTTGAGAATTTTTTTTTAATTTTTGTTCGATTTGTTCAATTTTCAAAAAAGTTTTTGTATTATACCACACCCATTTCAAATAATAAAATCATGCAGTAAAATAAATCAATACATTATCTAGCAAACGTATGTTTTAGAATTTTAATTTTAGTTTCAATAAAATCATTAAAAAATATGTATGTGTTTCTTGGCGAAAATTGGTCCGTTTGTGTATTTATTAGCGCACTTACAAACTAATATATATCAGATTTTTTTAACATTCTTATTAAATTTAGACATTATTGAAAAATGATAAATACTTTTAATCAAAAAATAACTACAAAAAGTACGTTATTTTAATAGTTTTATCATCACGCCTTTCAGCATGTTTGGATGAAGGTATAAATTAAAGCTAATTTGAATTGAAATAAATTCGATATTGAGTTATAATTTAAAAAAGCTGGTACGGAGAATAATTAATCTTTCTCATTGTAACCGCCCTGCACGATCGTAAGAACAACTTTCGACGAAATGTGGATTTTCGTCCGCTGGCTGGTTAAACGCTCTTAAGAAATACAATTTATATTTAACGAACAATAATGCTTTGAATTTTTGCATCGATAAGACGTTTCAAGGGTGTACATGATGTGCTTGATTTTTTTTCTGAGAAATAAAAGATCTCGGAACTTTTCATCAGAATTTCCGCTTTACAATAAAATCCAGAATAAATATTTCCGAAAACAAAAAACGATTTAAAAATAAACGAGGTGATAGAATATGTTTTCAGATGTTATTGTTAGAAATAAACTTATTATTTCTGAAATATTAATTTTTTAATGCAAACATAAAAACAATTAAAATTTCTCAACGTAAGTTACATCTATTTAAAATTACTGATTATGAAAAAAATAAAATTACATACATATTTTATTTTGCAAATTTATTATAAATAATTTAAGTTTCATAAAAAAGTAATGAATAAAAATTCTCCAAATTTTATACATTTTTCTCAAATTGCTCTTCTGAAACTTTGGTTTCATAGAGGTGTACATTAAAATTTTTATGCGGGTAAATTCTAGATTTAAATTAAATGTAGATTTTTTCTTTTCAACACAATTTAAGTCATATTCTCACCATGACAGTAAAGGAGAGACAACGGTATATGAGTAGGCCTCCTGTGAATGCGGGTTAAATTAATATCATAATTATCTGTTTCTTACCAATTTTGATAAACTCGACATCTGCCGATGAGCCATGGTTAGCGTAAATCACAAAAATTAAAATCCATATTGCTCCACTTAAACCCTTTCCTTTTATTTCCTTCATGATTGATCTTGAACATAAGACACAAAGACACGAAATTCAGATTTGAATATGTTTGAGGTATTTAAATGATTTAAACTAAAAAATATCCAAGATTATTCAAAAATACACCTAACTAAATCAAACGTTATTGACGTCACCACAAAATCTAACACAACACTGATTCTAAAGCAACACAAAAAGTTTAACAGCAACAATATCAACACCCGCTTAAAAATCGGATTAAAAGCCACAAATTAAAAGGATTTTCATTTTGGTAGAATAATTCATTTCCATTGATTAAATCAAATGATGGTATCGCTTGAAATAAATCACAAATAGTATTTACCAAAAATCAAACTGTTGGTTTATTTTACAAAATACAAAAAAAGGCAAAGCGTTATTTACATTTTTTTATCTCTGAGAAGATGTGTTTATTTCCGAAACGGAACGCAAACTGAACGCATCTGACTAGCTTCTCGAGTCTTATGTACGTATGTAATTGAGAGATTCGCGAAATTTCTGGGAACTACCCAACTACTTTCTGTAAACAAATGTACTAACTGATGAATTGAATGTTGTTTTATTGGCTTCTCAGAATGTCATAATCTTCTAAATGATTAAAACAAGGTGAAACAGTTCCGATAACATGAATATACTGATGTTATTATTGTTTTTACATGGATCGCAACAAATTGTTATGTGTTTTCATTTAAATTGACCGTTATCGTCAATATTTTCGAGTTGTTTTGAGTAAATTGGATAGATCTTGAAATTTAATATATTTTGACATATTTTAATAGGCTGAGTACTAGATTTTCTGAAACAAAAGAAACTCTTGAACAAGATCTCTGACGAGGGTAAGGCTCAAGACCGACAATCCGAAGATCGTGGATTGGGAAGAAAATTTAATTGGATTGATTTGTGTTATTTCATTATTTACAATTTAATCATTTAAAATAATATAAGGTATACCACGTAGGTTGGTAGGTACATAGGTTGTACCACGTTCCAAAACGGAAGATACTCTCAGTATAGTCCTGGTGTAAAACCACCATTCAGATTTGAAAAGTTGTTTGAAATGGCTTTTGCTGTGTATCCAGTACCAGATCTGAATTGCCATGAACTACCCCACCATCATCATCCCCCCATCTCCTTTCCCTCCCCACTACCTTTATCTTACAGCATGCCCTCATGGGGATGTCATAGCCTTACTGGCTCAAGGCCTTTAGCTGTAGTTGGGACAAATTGGGAAAAAAAATTATACTGTTTTTTATTTATTCCAGGATGTAGTAGGATAGCAATCCCACACGTCTCATATCGTTATAAATTTTTACACAGTAACTTTTAAGTAAAGAAAACAAGGAGAATAGAAAATAATACGTAAAAAAAAAAAAAAAATTAAGCATTTGAAATTAATAATCAATTTTGTCGTGGGTGGTCTTGAGTGAGCTCAGACCCAGCGCTCACTCAGGAGTGGCGCATGTTTCTGGAAGTCTGCGGTCACCACCTGTCACTCACCACCAACTCTCCTCTCTTTCCTTTCCTTAAAAAATCCTCCACACAGTATCCCCAAAGATGACATAGGCCCTGAGGGAAATTATTTTCCTCTTGTGTGGAGCTCATGTAAAATAAAAAAAAAAATCCTGGCTCCAGTGACCCGGCGCGGCGCGGCGTCTCATCGGGTCGGCGAACTCCCTCATTCCTAATTCTGTAAAAGTTATGTACTTATATGTACCATCTCCCTCTGGGACCTAGTTCATATTTTATTTTTACATTAAAACGTCACTTCAAACATGAGCTTTTGGGATTTGAAAAATTCATTTCACCGCCATTAAATAAGACAAAATTAAACGTCAATCGCATATTTTCAACTGTTGAGAATTAAAAAAAATATTTCAAAAACGAAGAGACATTCTTTGAAATCGGGTCATAACTAGTAACAAATATTAATGTATGAAGATGTACATAATTTCAATAATAATATTGTTTAACCTTCCGTGTCACGTGTTGTGCCGCGTGTATTGAATTAAATAAACAAATATGTGTATTTAAATCAGAAATGTACGATGTTCAGAATAATTTCCCTAGCGGTGTTTTCATAATTATCAATGATTATCGCTATCTTTTGAACTTAGGGTTAAGAACACCGCGTGAATTATTATCTATGGATACTTCTTATTTGTTAAGAAATGATAAAACCGCAATCATTTGCTTACTCAATATGGGTCAACTCCGTCAATAATATTCATAACACTTACATAATATTATTGGTATAAATGAAATAATTTTAATTTTAACTTTATGAGTAGAACCTCAAATTGTAATATTTAAATAAATGAAGACAGTATAAGCGAAAATCAATTGAAAATCTGGAACAGAAAAATCAGAAAAAGATATTGGCACCTCTGGGACTCGAACCCAGGACCTCTCGCTTTCCGGGCAAACGTGCTAACCACCGCGCCAAGGATTTTACAAATAAACAATTTATTTTATTAGTGGTAATAGTCGTAATACAATCTTTATTCATATATTATTTAAAAGGTTTTATAAGATGAGTCAATCACATAATTACGTTATTTATGTTTTGAATTGTTTGTATTTCCTTGGGTAATTCGCATAATATTGGTATTTTCTTTTAGTCTTGAAAATAATGCTCATGGCCTCCGCAGCCGAGTGTTACAAATTCGCTAGATTAAACGGGTTCGGATCTAGAGACCGCCGGTACAAAAAGATGTTGATTTAAATTGTTTATTTTCTTTGTAAGTATATAAAAGGTGTTAACAAACGTACTTGATTTACTTTAACCAGTGATTTCTGACATTGTTAGTAGTAAAAATATAAATAAAATTTAGTCTTCGGTGAAATTTTTGACTTTTTTTTAACTTAAAAATAACAAATCGGTAGGTGATGGGATAGGTAGGATCGGGTGAGGGGTTGGACGGTTACTCGACTGAGTGACCAGACCAGAGAGATGACATGCGAAAGATTTTTTGTTATTGTTTGGTTTTGAAGAAAAAAGTTTTGAAAAAAACATTAAAAAAGTCACCTTAAACCAAAATTTCAAACTCATTTTTTACTCCAAAAAATAATGTTAGGAATCAATGGTTAAAGTTAGACAAGTCTACGTCTCTGAATACCTTGTATATTATAATCATTAAACAAAGTTTTTTGTCATTTGACTCAAAACTGACTTTCACAGCAAACTTTGAATATGTGCTAAAAAAGGTAAATTTTCTTAGAAGACTAAGACGTAAATTAAATAGAAACACTGCGGAGCTTATTTATAAAACTATCGTTGCTCCACATTTGGACTACTGCTCTACGATGTTATATTTGGTCAATGAAGAAAATTTGAACAAACTAAAAGTTATACAAAACAAAGCTATACTGAGAAAAGGCAAATATGCAAGGATTAATCAAATGAGAGAGGAGCTAAATTGGATTCCAATAAAAAAGAGACTACTATTTAATGTGTTAATTTTTGTGCACAAAATTATGAAAAACCAAATGCCAAAATACTTTAAGGATGAAATTATTTTCAATACAGACATTCATAATTACGAAACAAGAAATATAAACAGAGTTCGATTGCCACAGATGAAGAAATCAAAATCACAGAACTGCCTAATGTACAGAGGACTAAATATGTATGATGAAATGCCTGAAAGTATGAAGAATGAAGAAAGAATAAATGTATTTAAAAGAAATGTTATGCTTACTGTAAAAATATTAAAATTTATCAAATGAAATGTTACATTGTGCTTATTAGTTTATATTCGTGTAGTATAAACTAACTCAATAAATAAAAAATTAACAGAATTTTATTTTTTGTATTTCTTGGGCACTGACTATGTAACAATTTCTAGACATTTTTGCTTTGAAAAGTTTTAATTCTCGATGTACATTTGTTACTTTAATTTCAAAATATTTTTATTTTTGCGACCGGTTTGACACGTCCATATCATTGACGAGCAAACTTAAAACTAACTTAAAAATTCTATACAAGTACACAATTAATTAGGCGGGGGTAGTGGGAGGGGGGAATTCGGTGGAGGGGGAGGACGGTGGGAGGAAAAAAAATTAAAATTAAAGTAACAAATGTACATCGAAAATTAAAACTTTTCAAAACAAAAATGTCTAGAATTTTATTTGTATGTGAACAACATGTAATTTGAAGTAGAAATAATCGAAAAAAATATATCGTTTATTTGTCACCTGCTCTAGAGCGGTAGATAAACCCAGTATTGTCCTGGTGAAAGACCAACAATCAGAAAAGTCGCTTGAAATGGTATCACCCGTGTTTTATTACCCCTCTGAAGAGCTAATTATTTTGCTGCTTTACGAGGAAACCGGGTGGCGTTTTGTCCACACAAACTTACTACCCATTTTCCTCTCTGGATTATGACACTAATGTAAATATTTTTTTAATTTAATATAGATATCGACTACTAGGGTGTCGGTACGTTTTGCTTTTTTTGATAAGTTGCTTCTTAATACGATTTAGGACCCTGCGAAAATCGTTAAAATTGCCTGGTTTGAACGCCGTCAATAAACGTTCAGTATACAAACCAGACAATGTATTTTAAAAAAAGCAAAACGTACAGAAATAGAATAATTTCTTTTAATACACTTTGTATAAAATAAATAAAAATCAGTCAAGTTTTGTAGGAGAAAAATGGGGAATATAAAATCTTCATTTTGATGATTTTATTTACATATATATCTCTACATCTCTACATTAGTACTGGGCGTTGACGATAATTCCATCCAACGCCAACGTCGTTATCGTTGGCGTACTATAAATTATGAGAGCGACACGATACTAACAAAAAATATATGAAAATCGTATTAAGGAATCCCTTTTAACGGGTAGTTCCCAGAATCATTGATGTATTATTTTTATCACTTATCACTATGCCCCACGCCCCACACACGTAATAATAATCCTATAATAACGTTGAAAGTTGAAACTGTTGGAAGACGTTGCGCGTTGGTTTATGCGTTGAAAATATTACCCTGTTGAAATATTAAAGACGTTGAAGATATATTTTGCATGTCACTGAAAATTCGCTTGTTGCTTGGCGCTACGGATCGGCCGTATTGGATGGGAAAAAAAAAAAGTGCAGTAGTTACGTCATTAACAAAAGACCATTTCAAATTAGGTATAATATCATTCACGAAGTGTGATCTCTTGACCCTTTTGATTTAACGGGCCAATACTGTTGAAAACAATAGGTACAAAACATAGCTGTTTAGGCGACCGGCGTTGATAATTATTAATAGGTTATTTTTTGCTTGTCGTTGATAAATTTGCTTGTTCCGTGGCGCTGCGTATCGGCCGTATTGGATGGGAAAATAAAAAAAAAACGTGCAGTAGGTACGTACATTACCAAAAGACCGTTTGAAATATCGAGTAATGTTGTTCACGAGGTGCAAACTCTCAACCCTTTTTATTTATTAGGCAGTTGAATCTTTGACTGCGTTGAATAATGTTCCCGTGTAGGTATTGTATTTCAACTGTTGGCACTAATTATTTTCAACAGCGTTGGACGTTGAAACAATATAACTATTGTTTCCAACGGCTAGTTATATTTTAATACAGTACTACTCTACATATTATAAATTAAAGTCCCCCGCGTCGTCTGTCTGTTCGCGATAAACTCGAAAACTACTGAACGGATTTTCATGCGGTTTTCATCAATAGATAGTGTTTCGTGAGGAAGGTTTAGGTATGCAATTTGTCAAGGATTTGTGTATATTGGTTGAAACATAACGATAATTGTTAGAAGTGTCGGAAAAAGTCAAACCGCCTGGTAGCTTTCATCGAAAACGCCGCCAAAACAAAACAATTCATGGTGGGATATTCCTCTTTTATAGATCTGCAAAAATGTCCACGAAGGCATATATCTATATTTTACGGATAGCTTACTATACCCATTCTATCTTCGAAAAAAATGGTCAACTACATTGCGGTAATTGAAAAGTTATTTAGACGGATACAGTATTAATCCTTATTAACTTAAATACGTTAGTTACCCCAAGCATTTCATGCACATTATTATAATCTTTCACACCATCTCTACGTATTGTAAATTAAAGTCCTCCGCGGCATCTGTCTGTCTCTTCGCGATAAACTCAAAGACGGCGGTGGTTACAAAGGTTGGATTTTACAAAGTGTTTTATTAGCCACAGCAACGCGTGGCCGTGTCAGCTAGTTATTATCATAGGTTATATTGTTAAAATTTCTTGGTGAACGGATTTTCTCTTAACCTTCCACTAGCCCCCACCCCCAATTCCCGCTCCTTTTAGACTCACAATATCATGTCTTGGCAATGTACCCCCGAGTGCCCCTTTATTACGCTTGTTCGGTGTCCTCGGTCCATTGCAGGAAAGGCATCTCTGGGGATGGACTTTGAATTTGTTTTCCCAAGCCTTTCTGGGGTAACCAACCGAATTTCTTCCCCCTGGGATTGTCGATAACATTTTGTACGGTTGTCTTTCTGCTGGCTTCTTGAGCACATACCCAAATGATTGCGTTAGACAATAAAACATTCTTTTCTCCAAGTTATTTTTTTCCTAACAAAATTTTTATTTTTTATCTTTATGAGTAAAACCTAAAATTGTAATATTTAATTAAATGAAGACAATATTAGTGAAACTTCCAGTCACAGAGATTCCAATATAATTTTTTTGATTTTTCTGTTTACCGATTTTCTATCGAGTTTCGCTAATATTGTCTTCATTTGATTTTTTTCAATTAATTTATTTGATAAAGCACAAGAGTTTAAATTACCCAGTAAGTCAGCGTATATATGATATAAATATGGGATTGATGATATTAGGGGAATGTTTCAAGATGTGGGAGAGAAGGGAAGAAAAACTCTAAAATTGAGGTTGAGGTTGAGTATTCATATCTGGTCATTTAAAAATAAACATGTTACAATTTCTAGATACGTCTGTTTTAAATGTCTTTCACCAGAGTGATTCTCTTTTCAAAACAAATTAAAAAAATATATTAATGAATAATTATGCTTCAACATTTTTTGTATCTTTTTACACGATACGCTTTTTACACGTCCTTCCCTTATATCTAAATACCGGAGAGAGTCATTATGATTTTATATGTTAATTATCTCACACCTGTGACAGTTGCTTCCGGAATCACGGAACTTAATCGGTCTGACGCCGAAGTCGTTTTCCTAAAATTTCATTAATTTCCTCTACTTTTTGTTAAAAATAAAGTAAACCTTAAGGGCCCGCAACCCGGATTTGTACCGATTTATTACATATTTCCCTTAAACACGGTAAGTTTTAAAGCTTTTAAAAAATATATATGTTATTCTTGAAGATAATATCTAGACATGGCCCGCGCCGAAACGCAAATTATATAAAACTCCCTCGATAGAAAAAAATCGCAAAGTATGCTCCAAAAATTATTATTAACACGTTTGTTTCAGTTATTTTACAAGTTATATACATATATGAAAAAATCACAGTATTTCGTTAAATGCTAATTAAGATAATGCCCGCGAGACTTTTGCTCTATTTTAAACGAGTCGTGTTTTATTAAACATTTTCGCAATTTTTGCATCGATTTTGTCGCTGTAAATGTTAGCGCTCTCCTCTAACATTCGTAATTTCGTATCTCTCGATCTTCTTCTTTTCGGGCCCGGTTGCAGAGCCTTAAGTAATACGTATATGTTTATACATAGCATTATAAAAGTGGTTTCTCGTAAAGTTGTATGCTGTGGGTGTTTTCAATAATAATAACAAAAAACACCCTTCCAATTATTAGCGCCTGAAAGCTACAAAAAGGTCATTCGTTGTAATTTGTTTGATTGCCTTAAAATTGTTTTACGCTCCTAGCGTTCCGTATCATTTGAGATTTCCATTCAAGTTGGATTTGTAATAAAGCAATAAAAGCTCGGTCGATTAACGCCGAACTTAGCCGAGTTGACACGAACGACTAAACCAACAATTTCGGCGGTGTATTCAATTCGTTTGCATCATAAATACCGTGCTCTTTTTAGCGGGAAGTGATAAGAATTCGGAGCTCCGAGTGAAAATTGCCTCGTAAAATTCAGGAGCAGCCTTTTTAACGACCCGACCAAGTTATCTCGCACTGAGGAAATTCTTTCACTAATATTAGGTTAGCAGGACGAAAACTTAACGATAGAAGGCATGAAAGTCAAATCAGAACGTTCTAAGATATTATTTATCGACAGAAGCAACCAAGAAATATATTGGAAAATTCACTCAACTTGGGAATTGCTTTATTTTAACGTACGTATGAATATATTTAAATTTCTGCCTAAATGAAGTCTTCATTGAGAAAATATTTGTATTATCAATTCGATAAGACACGATTATATTATTTTATTAAAATTTGTTTTACAAAAGATACCTACACTCAAGCATTCGAAAAATATGGAGACATAATAGGTTAACAATATAATAAAATTAAAGTTTCTGAAATTAAAAAATATTTCGTGACAAATTTTCTTCATACCAAACTGGTTTACAGCAAACCGTGAAAAGCATCAAAATAGATGTGAGTACATCTACTAACTAACTAACTCTACTAACCCAAGTCGGAGTCCCATAAAGAAGTTTCCAAGTTAGGTCAATTTTTTTTTATTTTTTTTATTTTTATTGTTTTTATTTCTTGCTAGAGCAATCCCGATGAGTTACAGAACTCATTTTAGGACAGGAGGAAACATACAAATCATGGGTGGGAGGAAATAGTTAAAATTTTACATAGAAATTTGGATATTAAAATATAAGATTCACATACAAAATAGAAGAAAATAAAAGCCAGGTTGAGTAGAATAAACAGCAATGGAAAACAATCAAATAAAAAGGGAACAAGGTTATACATATATGGATGATTACGACTTAATGGAAAAGAAAAGAAAAGAAAAGAAACAAGACAATTGAACATGACAAGAAAATTACAAAGTTTCATCCTTATACATATTTAAAAAATATTCTTTTAAAGCCTTACTCTGATTTTTTTTATTTTGCTGGATTCCCTTGTACATATCTGGTAACGAATTATATAGTGTATAGGCAACATAGTTCAGAGATTTTATCCCATGTTTTGTAGTGTGTGTTTGTGGTATGCGGATTTTATTGCTATTTCGAGTATTGTGAGTGTGGATGTCTTGATTGTAAAGTGGCTTGATGTTAGTGTGAGTTGATTGTTAGGTAATTTGTAGGATGGTGCTTGTGATTTCATGTTTAGGAAGGACTGTGATTGGAAGAATACCGGAAACTGAATAGATGTCTCTGACATGGGTGTCCCATGGAAGTCCAAAAACATTTCTGAGAGCTCGATTTTAAACCACCTGCAGATCAGCTATCAATTTCTTCGAGGCAAGTCCCCAGATACAGCAGAGATAAGAAAAGTGTGAATGTACCATGGCATAGTACACTGATGTTAATAAAGGTACGGGTAGTAATCCTTGGAGTCTATAAAGTACACCAGTTATGGTTATATCCCCATATATCAATAATCTCTGTAACTCAACCCGCGCTGGAAAACTAATATCTTTTGTAGATAACCCACTATTTATAACTCGACTTAAAAATTGGAATAGAACATTTGACCTAGATTAAAACGATCTAGGTCTTGTAAATAAATTGAATAGACTAAAATTTGCTTATTTTTAATGCTGGACTTAACTCCCAAGCTGAATAACTGCTGAAACCCGTCTTACTAACAATCACTAAATAACAATATACTCTTGTCAAATATCAATTGCCAATATCAATCTGGATATTATTGTTCTTGACCAAGCTTAGAACGGGTTACCCATTTAAAATACCTTGGGGTATTGATTAATCTAATGATGGGATCAGCACTTAGCCAGCCTTACTCCCCGCATTCGCAAGCTCTCTTATGGATTTAGGACACAAAACTTAGAACCTATTATAATACTGAAAATAGTATACTATGCTCTCTGCCAATCCCCATTAGCATAGGGCATTACCATTTGGGGTGGCAGTGCTCAAAGTATTATTGATGTTCTACACAAAGTCCAAAATTTGGTAATACATGTTACCAACAAGCGACCGACAATTTCTCCATTCGACTCTTCACGGAGTATAATTTACTAAATCTGTTTTCTGTTTTGCTATCTAAATCTTATGTTTGACATATTTTTAAATACATTCCACGAACAAACTTTCTTACAATTAAATCAACGCAACTATAACCAACCGATATTACCTGTTCAGTACCTAAACTGCAACTAAGGACGGGTTGTTTCACAGTTTATGAAAAATTCGTCATATTTAAAAGTTAATTTTCAAGTTCTGTGAAAGTTCTATTATTAAACATTGTGGGTCAATTAGTTCACAGGACTGAAATAACAACAGAACTTTCACAGTAAGTAATAATAATAATAATTGGATAATTTGTAGAGCGCCGTTTTTGTGAAAAATCACCTAAAGGGCACTGTACTTTGAAACTAACTTTTATTTTATGAAATTAAGGAAATATTGAGGAAATTTTATGAATTTTTCAAATTTAAACAATTTGTTTCTCAAATATTCAACCTTCTACCTGATTCTTGTGTAAAAATGTTTATGATAAATTGTCTACGTTTGTGGTATTATCCGGAAACGGATACTCTCTGTAAATATATCAAAAAGTGACCTTCTTAATAAATCTTACTTAAAATAAAAATTAAACGTTACTAAGAAATTTTAAACTGATGACACTGATGACTTAAAAACCGAAACTCAATTACATTCTTTCATAACACATATAACGCCGGAAAATGTTAGATATATCATTATTTGAATCGATTACCTATATTATGTTCAATTCGAATTAACTTTGTAAATACACTTGATTTAAGTCTTTCACTCTCAAATTAATTTAGTTAATTTACATGTTCGATACGTTCACAGTAGGTATGGTGGAAACAAATCAATCAGAATCTCTGTTAATTTAATGTATCTACTGTATTCAATATTTTCAAGCAGACAATGCAAATCGATATCTTTGTAATATCTCAATCAATCTGATATATGAATATAATAACAATCAATCCTGTTATATTATAATAAATCAATCTATCAACTTCGAAAGATTACAAATAGAAAGATCTCCCTACCCTACCATGGCGGGCCAAACAATTAAAAATATATATATATATATATATATATATATATATATTATATTGAATTAAGTATGATTAAAATTTATGGTAAATATATTACAAAAACACATGGCAGTCGTTGGTGATGGAGCTTGCGCTCGCCGCAACCGCCCACTTTGTGAATTACGCTCTATAATTAGTTTTTTTGTAAAACAAACCCTGGTAGAATTTCATTCTCAGCTGCTTGAAGTGTACGGAAAACAGTGCATAAGTGTACGAAAACGTGCACAAATGGTGTAGAGAATTTAAAAGCGTGCCGTACGGCCATCGATTTCGGACGACAAAATTACCAAAGTGGAAAAAACAATGATTGCAGATCTACGGGTGACGGTTCGGGAGTTCTGTGATATAATTCCTGATGTCAGTAAGACCACTATCGACCAGATTTTGACAGAACACTTGGGAGACCACAAAGTCTGCCTAAGGTGGGTCCCAAAGTGCTCACCGAAGATCACAAAAAACAACGGGTTGAAGCAGCCCGCAAATTCCTTGAGTGCTATGACATCGATGGCGCAGAATTTTTAGACTCAATTGTGACTTGGGGCGAGACCTGGATACACTACATGACACTACACACAAAGGAATAATCCCAGTGGCTTTATTCAGATTCGCCGAAGCAAAGTTTAAAAATGAATTACAGAGCTTAACTCACACCTGGCGGGTGCGGCCAGTGGAAGCTCCATCGCGAACGGCTACCACACCGAGAGTAAGCGTCACAGAGGGTGCATCGTGGTGGGGATTTGGCAAGGGGAAACCACGCCTCACGCCAGTGTTAAAAGATTGCGCGTTAAATCATTTTTCGCGACTACAGCACCTTGGAGACCTTATTTTACGGACAGCCCTTGTACATAATTATATTATACGAAGTGAAGCGAGCGTTATATTTCAAAATTTTTTTTAATAAAAAGCCGAACCGTCATCAAAGAATTTAATTTATTTACTTATCAAAAAAACTACCTAAACTTTTTAGAATAATATACAAGTCCGCAATGCCTTCATATTTTATACTCTCGTGACATAAAAACACACCGAATCGAAGGCTTAAATTTTTTATCAGTCGCTGAACATGCGCTAATAATAAAAATAACACGAGTGTTAAGTTTTATAGACTGAACAAGTGAACACCTACATAATATCCAGAACGGAGGAATTTAAAAGCGCTCCGTTTTATGTTCGATTAGTTAAAGTAATCGGGTGTTTTCAGCCTGCTATGGCCTGATAAGCATAAAAAAGAACGATAATAAAGCGCTTTAAATTTAAGTAACTTCCTTTATAGCAAATAATAATGATATAATGCCAGTTTTTACTAATTTTTTTGTTCCTGGATCTTAATCTGCCATATTGTGTTGAAATCTTAATGAGTGATTTTCATTATTTTTGTTAGGTTCTGCTTTTATATCTCAAAACCCACCATTATTTCGTTTTAATTTTTTCTCAATATACCATATAGCGACTGCGTTGAAATATAGCGTGCTGCAACTGCTTTGAAAGCAACATTTATTTATTTATTAATTTTCAACGCCCTGATGGGCTTTTACATTATAAGTTTATAATACAGAGACATTTTTTTTTAAATAAAAAAGATAAACTATAAAAATATAACTAGTAAACATCATATGAACGGTAGGTACGCAGATAAATTTAGGAAAGATAGTGCATTATAATAAAAGAGAATGTTTCAAAGTTGTAAATGGCATAAAAATAAACTAGTAGGTAGGTATGTTAGTAATTTAAAAAAATTACAGGTGATTGATTAAATGTCATGAATAATACATGACAAAATGCAAGATACATAAAAAGAAAACGTTAACAAGTTTGTACATTGTGGATTAATATAGAAATACACAAATATATGCAATAGTTCCTATGTGATGCTCCTTAGATATAAAAATATTCTACATAAAAATATTGTTCAGATATTTCTTGAATAACGGTAAACTTGTATTAAATACGTCGATATTTGAGGTGTATTTGTTCGCTAGTGTGTGTAGTCAAGAAATTGATGCATGTGTGTGATAGTTAGTTAGAGAACTATTGTTGCAGAATAATATGTTTTGCCTTGTCGCTCGAGTTGGTACCTTAAAGTCAATGAGATGCAGGAGTTCGCAACAATCTAATTCGGAGTGAATAATTTTAAACAAAAAAAGTTAGGTCGTTTATTTTTCTTCTGTTTTCTAAGGAATGCAATTTAAGTGTATTTAGTAAAGATGTGTAGTTAATGTGTTGAATAGGTATGTGTAACTTGAAGTTAATAAATCTTAAAAATTTGTGCTAAAACATATGGTATATAGGACATTATGCAAAAAATGTTATATATCCACACAGGAGGCCCTAAGGAAAATAATTTCCCCCTGGGCCTATATCAAATATTGAGAAGCGACCCGTTCTACTTTCACTTTCAGCGACCCGTGCAAATTTCAATGTGGGGCGCGCGTTTGGCGTGTTTCCCGACCGTGCACTGGTGCCGAAGGGGTCAATGATGCTAGTTCCTCGAAGAATCTTCCATTGTAATACTGGCAGAACAAAGACATCATACCAAAAAAAATTTTTATAATAAAAAAAATATGTTTTGTTCGAATTCTATAATTTGAAAGCGTATTTTATCACCTTTCTAAAACAGTTTTTGGTTTTTGAATGTGCTCAGAAATATTCCAAATATTGGCATTTTATTGTAAAGCGAAAATATTTTGACCATCTGAAAAAAATGCCAAATTTTAGAAGGGTAAAATTACATCCAACCGTAAATCCTCAATTTCTATGATTTTCATTGGAGATAAATCATTATATTTGGGTAGTTAAGCAATTAAAAACATGACAAAGCGTAATAACGATTTTTAATATTTACGAGTATTATTTGTTAGCAATTTAATATTTCAAAGTATTGATATAAAGTTGGTATCTTAAAATAGTTTCCAGGGTCAATTATAATGGAACAACGATGCCTACAATATTTCACAAAGAAAAATTTCCAATTTTAATGATGCCTGAATTCTTCGTGTAAGAGAGTCGGCGGGAGTGGAAAAATCTGAAAAAAATCTGCTATGTTCAATGTATTCTTTCTTTGAAATTTCCCGTGTTGAAAATATCAAATCAAAACATTTTCATATATACAGGTCATCTGGAGGTAAAGTGCATTAACTTCGGGAGGTGATTCTACATGATGGTAGGCGTAAAAAAGATTAACAACTTATTCCGAAATTTCAACATTTTTTTCCTATACAAAAAGATGTACTTGCCTACTCGTACTACCAAAAATACGTACCTACTAAAAATCCTTAGTGTGAGGTACGATCTTACTTGGTGAGAGCCTGCCAGGCACGATTGTGGCAACATTGCATGGTTGTGATTGGGCCGTATCGTAACAGCGGAAAATAATAAAGCAGACCGCACACGCTGGTCTAATTTTATCTTTTTACCACAAAACTAACCCTAAAAGTTGGAATTTCGAAAAAAGTTATGCATCATTTTTATTTATAATATTATGTAGAATCACCTCCCGAAGTTAATGTATTTTACCTCCGGACACCCTGTTTATAGTGTATATGAATATTATTTCAAACTTCTTCAGAATCTACTTAATTTGCAAAAAGAATAATGGCATTAATAAAAAATATACAGGAAAAGTTTTATTCCATCTTCTTTCGTATCATAATTCTAAGAACTGACTTCCTGAACAAATATACCAACTTGTTCGTGACATTCATCATGGTCCCAAAGCAGATTTGTATGAGGGGGGCGAGGGCGTGTAGGAACTTCTGGGCCCATACCTCACGACGTAGGTATACACCTATACATTTTAAGCACGAAAGTGCCCTTGAATATCCCATTCTTGAAAGTTCAAAAAGCCAAAGCGCGGAATGAGTGGAGGCTTTAGAGGACGTAGATTTATGCACGCTTCACGGCGGAGAGATTTATGCAAGACGGATGCCTCGGGAGTGAAAGTTGAGAGTGGTAAGAGATATGTGTACACAGTGCGCCAAGAGAACTTGTTTCTAACAAGTAATTTGTGAGAATAATTTCATCAAGCCATAGAGACATTCAAAGGGAGTAGAAAACATACAATTTACATTTAGTACCTGAAAATAATTTAACACGTTCACATTTTTTTGCATTTTTGCTTTTTTATCATTTTACCGAAAAACCTTTTTTAGCGAAAATAATGATTATTATAATTTGTTCCGGAACAATATTAATACGATTCTTATGCTTTGGCTTCTATGGCTCAGACGACGCGGGATAAACAATCAAATATTTTGGTTATTTGTTTTTGGGGTGTTGTGCAGTGTTGCGCTACTTCCTTTAGCCAACGTTTCAGACAGCGTTGCAGTGTCCATCATCAGGACAGATCCGCAGATCACACATCTACCGGATTTACCGGATCTGCCCTAATGATACACACGGCAACGCTGTCCGAAACGTTGGCTAAAGAAGGAGGTAGCGCAACACGTCATAACACCCCAAAAACAAATAACGAAAATACTTTTGGTAGTGAAAATCTAAAAACATATCCAATCAAATATTTTGTTCACATAAATCATATTGTAACATGTTTTGTCAAATATACAAATAATGTTTAAATTGGGAGGTGGTTATACGAGTATATTAAATAATTAATACCCTGGCCATAGCTTACCCCAGATGTTCTCAACATTTGGTGAATTAGCAAGGATGCCCGGTTCATGGGTACGAGGTTTATCTGGGTCTTGACGGCGCATGCATTTGCCCACCTGCTATGTGGTGGGCCGGATCGGTAGAGATTGGTTGAGGGAGGCTTTTTAACTTCTTCAGCCGGACTCTCGGTCCATTGCCTTGCACCGCAGTGGAGGTATGGATTCACACGTGCGTCACGGACAAATTGACCCCCAGATTCCTACCACCCCTCACACCTTTTTCCAATTCAGAACTTTCTCTCATTTCTTTTCCTAAAAAAACCCTGCCCACAGCATCCCCGAAAATGACATCGGCCCTGAGGGATTTTTTCCTGTGTGGGTCTAATGTAAAAAACAATTATGTTAGTGCTTTCATTTTAGCTCAACCGAGTGACTACCATTAAAACCTGAACCTGTTGCTTCATAGCTTTATAATAAACTAGCAGACCCGGCCACACATTGCTGTGGCTAACGAAACACAACGCCATTACCTAACCTTTATAAAATCCACACCACCCGCTTGCCTGCTGCCCGCTGCCTGAATTGAATACTTGAATTTCTCGGCTTTTCTCTATTATAATAAGCAAGTATTATATAAATATATAAATAAACCTTCCTCTTGAATCACTCTATCTATTGGTGAAAACCGCATGAAAATCCGTTGCGTAGTTTAAAAGATCAATGCGCACATACATTTTGAGCGACTTCATTTTATACTATGTAATGATGATAATAAATATTATGTTTGATAGTAATATTTAAAAATTACGCTTTTTACAATATTTTTAATTGCCTATCCTCCCGCTTCACTCTAATTTATCTTCACCTCATAATGTTCGTAGACTTGAGGTCTCATAACCCCATTGCCTCCGGATATTGGGATCTTTTGTGGAGTTTTTTTTTTTTCTTAGATTTCGACGCAAATTTCACACCTTTCAGTGGAATTTACGCTTTGAAATGTTTTTTTTTGGTTACACAGTTCGGATATACATTTAACTTACCCTCGTTTGAAGAAAGATATGAAATAAGGGCACTTTAAATGGAGTACCCTGTGAATAAACTCCGTTAAAACAGAGTTTTGCTTTTAATTACTTAAGCCTCTCTTCCTTTTCTTTCTATCTATATTTTCACACAGGAATCATCATATATTAAAGGGATGATGGATTAGTGGAATTACGATGAAGGAAAAATGAATGATGGAGAAAATTAATATTTATAATAAACTAGCTGGTACCCGGCGTGCGTTGCTATGCCATTTAATAAAGAAATTGTTTCTCCCTGCGTGTCTTTTCCTATTCGTCGCGTTTCCCTTCCGCCTCCCCTTCCTCTCCCGCGTCCCCTCCCCTCTCGCGTTCCCACTCCGCCTCCTCCACCTTCCCTCTCCCCACTCCACTCCCCCCCTTCCACATCCCGCGAACCCCCTTTCCAAGTCCTCCTCCCTCCTCCCAGGTTCCCCTACCCTCTCCTGTATACCAAATATTCATTCCCGGTACATTCAGTTTTCAAACAGCTAGCGTGCCACCTATTGAAATTTTTTTATACAAATTTCATAATTCCAAAGCTCTGCAGTAGTTTTATACAAACCTTGTCCTGACAATAATGAACACATAAAAAAGAATTATCCAATTTGGTGCAGTCATTCGGATGTTATGCACGTACATACATTTCGACGATTCATTTTTATTTATATAGATAGATTGATAGATATACATTCACAAAAAGATAGATAGGTAATGATTTTGGGTTCTCATTAAGGACGTCGAAGGTTTTATTCAAAATCCAATAAATGAGCTCAATCCGAAGCTTCTTGACTTCATTCACATATTAAATATTCTAAATTTTACTAAATAACAGCGAGTACCCGACATCCACTCGAAGAAAGAGAATGTTCGTATTCTAATTCTGCTTTTTGGGGTGCTTGTGGATACACGATATTTATTTTTTATTTTTCCGTCTTATTCGTACTTGAATATATCAGAACGTTTTCCGACGTCTGAGCAAGCCACATACAAGCCGTGTGGGAGGCAAGGGTTTTCAAAATTTACCCCCTGCTATCCTCTATTGCTACTATGTCTCATTTGCAATCCCTCCCTCTGCCCCTTCCTTGTCCCGCACCCTTACGTCACCCCACCCCTGCGCATTCTTTCCCACGCATCCCGTTTTCACTCCGTGTCCCCTTTCCCTCTCGCGTTCTCATCTTCCTCCTCCCGCGTTCCCCTTCTACCTTCCTCTCCTTCACCCCTCCGGCATCCCCTTCCCGTGACTGCCTTGTCCTTTGTTCCCCTCCCGCCCTCCCGGAATCCCATACCCCTCCCGCCATCCCTCCCTGCCGCTAAACTATAGGAAATTCACACACTTTTCAAACAACTCGCGCTCCACCTATTGTAAAATATTCTACAAATTCATAACGCCAGAGCTCACCATTACATATAGAAACTTTGCGGGCGTGAGCACAACTAATCCCCAAAGTTTCATCGCGATCGGATAATGGCAAAGGAAATAACTTCATAACGCTAAAGGTCACCATTTTATATAGAAACCTTCCCGGGCGTGCGCACAACAAATCACCAATGTTTCATCGTAATCGGATGAATGGTACAAGAATGCATACGAGAAAAACAAAGAAACATTCACTTTTATGTACGTATAAAGAAGGTGACAAAATCTAAATTATTCCTCAGGTCATGACTCTTCTCCTTTTCAAGAATTTATTTTAAAAGCTGAAAAAAATTCTTTGCTAAAATGAACTCAGAATTGTTTGATAAATTGATATTGTCAGTGTAATTGATGAGTGATGACTGACACAACTGAAATAAAAATAATCAGAAATAAGCAATTCATTTACCTAAGTGAATTTCCTTGTCCATCAGGATTTTCAAATGAGTAATTATTTTGTTATCGACACGTTTTTAGTATATCTTATTGTTTTGTATTATAATAAAAATATATTTTATAATGTTTTCTGTACAGGCTTTAAAACCTATATAGACTCAATCGAAGCCAGAGTCAAGTCAGCCTCTCAGAAGCTTAGCGTACTGAACATGGCCCGCAGATTCTTTAATAGTACACAACTGCTGATCCTGTACAGATCGCAAGTATGCCCCTCCGTTGAATTTGATAGCCGCCTCAGCCAATTTGAGTCCCTAAATACTTGAAAAAACCCTTCACTCTCTGCAGAAATGGGCGGTTCGTTTGACAGATTTCCCTATCTTAACAAGTGGATTTGAAATCTTTAGAGCACAATCGTTGTTCTTCGGGTATAACAATGGAAGATGCTTCGAGGAACTAGCTTCATAATAGCCTAGCCCAAAATATGTACACGGTTTACATTTGTCATATGAGAATGAGAACGGGTCGCTTCTGCGACTCGGCTTGCCGGAACGATTACAAATTTCTTCAAGACCATGTTCACTCCTTAACTTCATCAAAAAGACCCTCCACACAGCATTTACAAAGATGACACAGACACTGAGTGAAATTATTTTTCCCAAGGCCTCATATGTGGAGATTATCTCCACATAGGAGGCAAAACGAGACAAAAAAAATGTACTCAGAGCGACATATTTTGTTGTCAACTCCATTAAAAAAGTGTGACTTTGATGCACGTGGCGAGTATTTCGCATGCATTACAAAAGCATTAATTTAGTAATGGCATATCCCACTATTCAAATGAACACAACGTTTGAAAATAAATTACACTTTATATAACTTCGTGCATATTATTCCGCCTCGACTCTCGATATATGGATATGAATTTCCCTGGCGTAATAAAAAGGTTTATGCTTCAAAATAAACATTTCAACTGCAAGATAAAATTTTTGAGCTTCAGCAACTTTTATAAAGACCTTTTTTTATAATGGTGCCTTCAAATCCTACAATTTTTTTTGTTGATTTGACACATTACTCTTGATTGTGGTCCATACAAAATACGGATTTTCTCTGCCTGTAAAATATTCCAATATTTTTTTTGTGAGTGCTCTGTGTAACATTTTGACGTCAAAGCCGACAAACTGACGTAAGGTAATTTGAATATTATAAAACATCACCATAGTATTTTTTTAATCTCTAAAGTCCATTTTGTTCTGTCAAACTTTAAACAACATCACACAAGACCAGATTATCATTAGTAAAATGAAGACGGTTGTGCTATTTCCCCCTTATCACGTAATTCCTTTGATGGTAACGCTATCCCTTTGTTGTTCACCAGGGTTGATATTGAATATTCGTCTACATCTATTGGTTCCACATTCCGTCTTCCTAGTTATATTGCATGGCATTGGCGCCTCTTCATCCTCTTCACATTTCTTGTATCTATTGGTATTTTCCACCGCCTACAGCTGCTGTATCTCCTGAGATGGCAGTATCCCGTTAATAGTCCGACCAATTTGCTATATGAATTCTTTAATTAATATCATATTGAGTAGTTGCATGATTTATCTACGTTCTTGTCCATTTATGAGTACGATTGTATCACTAAGGGTGCGCACTGCGCACTAAATTCGTACCAACTCGTTGCCACTTTTTAACACACAGATTAATTTATTGGCTATTAAGATTTTTTCACCACATGTACCAAACGACCTTTAAAGCATTGCAAGGAATGGCACCAGCCTATATATCGGTACTATATGTCTGACAAAACGAAGCGAGAGACAGCTTACTTTAAGGTCAGCAGATCTAGATTTTAGATCTTAGATGCTACTAATCGTTTAATCGAATTTTCTAGGTCAAATCAAGCCGTTTACTATGATCGCTGTTTTCGTGTAACTGGCCTTCTCATTTGGAATAAACTTCCCTTCTTTCCATTCAGCTCTTACTAATATCCAGAATTTGGCTGAATTAAAACGGGCTTTAAAAAGATATTTCAATATACGTAATAAGCCATGTTCTCAAGTTAGGTAATAGTTTGGTTTCGGTTTCCTCCTAATTGTATTTTTATGTTTAATGTCCGAATTTAATGTCGAATTTATTATCAGAAGTTAGTTTATTGTATTTTAGTTTAAAAGTTCTTGTTTTGTCCTGTACTACAATAACATCGTTATTGTCTATTATTATTTTCCTGTGTGTGCTATAACAGCACTGTTTTTGTTAAATTTTTGTTTTCTTGTCATTGTTTTGTAAATACTGTATATTATTTATTTCATATTATTTTATCAATATTTTGTAATGGACTCGTAAGGAGCACTGTATATTATTTTTTTTAATTAATTATTATAGTTAAGCGCATTTGAAGTGAAAAGACACAAAACTGCGCTATACAAATATGACGTTATTATTTATTACTAGCTTTTTCCCGCGGCTTCGCTCACATGGTATTAGGGGATTTCCACTCAGCCTGCTCCACCTTCCCTCTCCCCACTCCACTCCCCCATCAATCCCTCTCCCCCTCCCCCACCCCTCCCCACACTCCACTCCCCCACCACCCCCCCTCCCCCTCCACCCACCCCTTTCTCCACCCCTCCCCTTTCCCTTCCTTCCCTCCCCGCTCTTCCACCCCACTCCGCCTCCTCCACCTTCCCACTCTCCACTCCACTCCCCCCATCAACTCCCTTCCCCTCTCCCTCCACCCACCACTCGGCTCACCCCCTACCCCTCCACATTCCCTTTCCCCACACCACTCCCCCCCATCAACCTTCTTCCCCCACCCCCTACCCCTACCCACACCCTCCTCCATCCTTCCCCTTTCCCCTTCCTTCCCTCCCCCCTCTCCATCCCCTAACCCCCTCCCCCACCCTCTTCCCCCTCCCCTTCACCCCCTCCACCAACACCCTCCCAACACCCCCTCACTCACCTCTCGCATTCCACACATTCATTCCCGATACATTCAGTTTTCGTTAACATTAATTTTGTGTGGTAAAAACATCTATGTTATCTTGTTTTTCTATGATTTTTGTACTACGTGTGTCAAGATGTTTCCGAAATGAATATTTTCATGTGTGTATGTATAGAAAATTTCAAAGTCTTGTAATTCAGTTAATATTGCTTGCCGCCGCCTAATTCTTTCAGATTCGGATTCCCCGGCCCATAGTTAGTATAAAATAACTAGTTTGATTTTCTAGGAATCAGAATGCTTCCAAAATGGCTATTTTCCTGTATGTGTATAAAAAATTTTAAAGTCGTATAATTCAGTTAATATTGATTGCCGCCGCCTAATTCTTTCAGATTCGGATTCCCCGACCCCAAATTAGTATAAAAATAATTAGTTTGATTTTCTAGGAATTTCGCCCCTAAACCGAAATTTAGCCCAGTTTTCTAACTGCTCGCATGCCACCTATTATAATTTCTTATACAAATTTCATAATGCCAGAACTCAACGGTCGTTTTATACAAAAAACGAAAAAATAACAAATTATCCAATTTGCTTCAGTCGTTTGGGTTTATACATTTCGCATACATACGTATATTTCGGTGATTCATTTTTAGAGATAGTTATTAAGTACGAATTATAATTCTTCTTTTTATATTCTACCAAAAATCCAGTACGGCCGTTTTATACTTAAAAAATGCGATACCTGTTTATCCAATTAGAACAATAATTGTTCTGTGATGTCAAAATTTGAGAATGACATTTTACAAAACAAAGATTCTTAAATAAAAATTCTATTTTAGAAAATATTTAAATTAGCGAAGTACCTACTTCTCTAATAGTTGGAATCGATTAAAGAATTATAGATATCTTACTAATCGTGCCACCTATTGCAATTTTTTCATACAAATTTCGTAATGCCAGAGCTCTGTGCTTTAGCCTATATGTTTATATTATTGTAAAGTTTCATTAAAATCCATTCAGTAAAGTAGGAATTTGTATTTTATACGTATTTGAATTTTAACATCAAAGGGATGTCCATAGTAACCTAATTAAAAAAAAACATCGTTTCCAAGGCGACAATTGGCGTTTGCAATAAATCGATTTTGTTAACGACAGAAAACGTATGAAAAATAATTTCATAACGCCAGAGATTATTCATAACGCCAGAGCTTACCAATAAATATAGCCTATAGATCTCGCAAATAATGTAGCTTTCTATTAGTGAAAGAATTTTTAAAATCTATTCAGTAGTTTTTGTGTGAAAGAGTAACAAACATACATCCATACAAACTTTCACCTTTGTAATATTATAGTAGGATTGTTATGTAACTCAAGCAATATTTCGGTTCTGTTTCTTGTTTAAAATACTTTTGTGTTAATTGTTTCAGACCTCTTCTAAAACAGATCAAGAACTCTGCCGAATCCCACATTGTGTTGGACTGCACCACTGAAAGAATATACGATGTCTTGAAGCAGGCCCAGCAAATTGGCATGATGTCGGACTATCACAGCTACCTCATTACGTCGTTGGTAAGTTTACCATTTCTTTCACGGCAGCGTAATTGCTGACAGATTTTTTCGACAAAGTCAAATATTAATAAAAGTTACCTACTGGAATATCGTTATTCGAGCTTTTTCTAAGTAAAATCAAATGCTTTTTTTGCTACCCATCTAAATATTAAACTATTTTTGGACTGTCATTCCAAGGGATGAAAAAGTGTTCCTTTAAAAAATAACTTTGTGTTCATTACACTTTGTCGGGGAAATTTGTCAACTTTTTTTTGTTAAATGATTCGAACGCGCTTTTATTCTGAAAATAAATTAAGTGCCTTCTATTTGTTGACTACGTCCTTTGTAAGGGTAATTTTATAAGAAGAAATATATTAAGCTCTCTTTGCATAAAGAAGGCAAGGGAGCAAATTACAATAACGACCACTATTTGTTTTGTAAGAGTAAAAACTCAAAAGGGGATTTTAAAACAAAGAATAAATCTTCAAGGATATTTCGGTTAGGTAGGTACTTTTACCGTTCTTACACATCTTCGTCATTGGAAATAAAAATCTTCCCCAATATTCTTGTAGGTTCAATAGAAAATCTAAGGCTTGATATCTTCAATAGTAAAATTTAAAGAGACGCTCTTATTGTCAGAAGTATTTTATTGAAAAAAACAGTTAGAAAACGTAGACTTAAGTAAATGTGGTGGGTTTGTTTGGTTATAACTATGCTGTTTTACGAATTTAACCCTCGACCCGTCGCGTAGGGTCTTTAAAAGCCCAGGTTTTACAGAAATGCTAATTATGTTCATTTTAAATGTTCCCACTGATTTCTTACTTTAGGTAGCTTCCTAAAAGGGACTATACTTGACGCAAGCGCCGAGAAAATTTAGTTTGCGCATGTGCGATGTGAGATACAGACTTGTGTTTCGGCGTGAGGCTAAAAAAATCAACAAAATACCATGAAACGGTTAGATTTTTTTTAAAGTTTTCTTTTAAAAAATTTGATTCAAAATTTCAAAAAAATGTTCCTTGTTGATTTTTAAGCTCTTGCATTGAAAATAAATAACTAATTTTTAACTTTTCTCTTTATTTCAAAGCAATCATTATCACCTGACTGTAATCAGTTAAAATAACATATAAAATGTATGCTACAACAACAATTTAATCATATTTATTTTTGGGGTCCTAAGCGACCCCACGCGACACCTCGCGTTACAAAAAAGGCGCGACGGGTGGAGGGTTAAGGATTCGATAACGCATGGTAAATTTAAGTGTAATAAACCAGTTACAAGAGAGGCCTAACCGCAGCATCCTAATTTGATCTTCACCAACTCTTCTTCAAAAAGAGAGTAACATCATTCTGAGATATATAGAGCTGATGAAATGGTATCAGGGTAATGATGACGCCGAAGTGGGTGTAATTTGGGAGGCGGGAATGGGTACCGCTGCCCCGGGAACCTTTATTAGATAACCAACACCTCTTCCATAGGTCACCCCAAATGGTTCGCTACGTTTGGTGATTTAGCAGGGGTGCCCGGGTTCATGGGGTGAGGTTTGTCTAGGTCTTGGAGGCGGATGACCAGGACATACTGAACCCCAGATTCCTACCCACCCCTTAAACCGTTTTCCTTCCCAGAACTCTCCTCTCCTTCTTTTACGTAAAAAAACCCTCCACACAGCATCTTCAAAGATGACATAGGCCCTGAGGGAAATTATTTTCCTCAGGGCCTCCTGTGTGGAGCTCATGTAAAAAAAAGAATTCGGAGACGCCCAGATCATAACACAATCAATCGTTTTAGATACAAGCGTAAGATCATGTCAAGAATCTTAATAACAGAAGAGTTAGGTATCTGTGTATGAAAAAAACGTATGAAAATCGATTAAACGAGATGGCACTGTTTTGTCGGTCCATTCTCTTTGCAAACCTTTAATGTGGAATTGCTCCACGGTTTTTTACCTTATTATCAATTAATACTATAGTCAAACAGAAACTAAATGAACGGTCAAAGTCCATAGTCAGTATTAAAATGTACAGGTAAAGTAACACGAGAAGGTTCACGACTTAAAATTAATTTTATTAAACAAAATGTTTTAATATCTTCGGAACTGAATTCAAGTGTCTTGAAGTCTGAATTTAAGGTAATAAAATAAAATGCATAGGTGTTTAACAATACCTACAAGTGATCCGGTAACTCATATTACATATACGGGTGTAACAGTACGTACCCGAGGGATTTTCACCATGGATTCCTGACATTATTTGGAGTAAAACATGTTAATAAAATTTTGGTCTCCGGTGATATATTTTTTTTTTTTTTTCTACAAAAACTTAAAAAAAATGGTAGGTGTTGGACAGTTGGAGGCGGGTTGAGGGGTTGATCGGTTACTCGGCTGAGTGACCAATGATAACAAGTGGAAGAATTTTTTTTGTTTGATTTTGAAAAAAATAAAATACAAAAAATGTCATCAAAAAATTCACCGGAGACAAAAATTTCATTTACATTTTTTACTCCAAATATGCTCAGGAATCGCTGGTTAAAATCCCTCGGGTACGTCCTGTTACACCTTGTATATTTCAGAATCAAGCAAATTCTTAAACCGGTTTTATCTGATACTAATTAATAAAGCGGTAACCAAATTATACACATTTAAATTAAAATACTACTTGGTTTTTACCCCCGGCTGGGATTTTACATATTTATTTTTATAAAGACAAAAAACACTTAAATGTGCACATAAACATAAAAAAACATACTTTTTACAATAAAATATATGTACATGTTACATCGGTAAATTTTTATTTGTAACTAGCTGCCCCGGCCACGCGTTTCTGTGGCTAACGAAACACAACGCCATATACTGGATGATTACCCAACCTTTATAACCACCGCCATCTGTTAATTTGCAAACAAATCAAATCCAACCCACCGACCGCTGCCGACCCGCTCGTTCACCACATGTAGACATTCTCCTTTATATATTTCAACCAATTTACACAAAACCTTGACAAATTATAAACCTAAATCTTCCTCATGAATCTATCTATTGGTGAAAACCGCATGAAAATCCGTTCAGTAGATTTTTTAGTTTATCCCGAACAGACAGACAGACGCGTCGAAGGACTTTAATTTATAATATGTAGAGATTAAAAAATACATTTTACAGTTAACGGAAAACATGTAAATACACATATTTATTTAATTAACACTAAATTTATTCCATGTTATGTCGTAGTATTAGTTCAAGTGTTACATATCATGTTTGACAATAAATAATATGACAAATAATTTAACAGAATAACAAACTTAAGATTGATGCAAAAAAATTGGTTAATTAATTGTAAAAACCTATAGGTAAATATTTCAACACAGGTAAAACACGAAATAGATGATTGCTCCTAGGTTACACATTCCTTTGACAAAAATATGTATCAAACAAATAATTGAAAATTCACACATCATTCCCGTCACTGTCCGTATCTGAGTAATTGTCACTTGTGCCTTTTTGATGAAATCCTTATTTTGGAGTCGTTCTGCATGAATCACACAATTTTTCCGATCCTCAATAGAAACCATATCTATAGCAGCATGCACAAGGTTTTCGATAACCTTGTTTCACTGATAATAGATCACACAATATGTAATTAACGTCACACCGATTAAATAAACGGAGTCAAAATGACATTAATAAAGAAGATTTAATCCAAAATAAAGTAATGGATTGGTTTTTGATCTTATGAAAACACTACTTATTATTATTACTAACTGTAGAAACATTAATTGTTTGCTGTTATAGTAGCATTATATTAACAACAATGGAATTTCCAAAGGATTTAGTCGCCTAATTAGCGGGAATAACCGCCATTGGAATTTCTAAATTTTGTTTCGCAGCGTATAATTAGGAATCGTCTAAAATATTGTTTTTAGAATCCAGTTTTATGTAATGCCGAAAATCGGAATTTTAGAGGGTCGAATAAGTAATAAGAAATAAAAAATATAAATATTAATAATATAATGGTAGAGTGTCTTTCGAGTTTGGGTTTTTTGAAGATTTTACTGTACGTTAATCCCCGTGTGAAATTTTGGGAGTGCACTTGGTATCTGTTCGACTATAATATTATTGTAGTCTTTCTATGGTCAAGCCGTACCCGTTTTGTCGGTCCATTCTCTTTGCAAACCTTTAATATGGAATTGCTCCACGGTTTTTTACCTTATTATCAATTAATACTAATATTATTGTAGTCTTTCTACGGTCAAGCCGTACCTGTTTTGTCGGTCCATTCTCTTTGCAAACCTTTATGTGGAATTGCTCCACGGTTTTTTACCTTATTATCAATTAATACTAATATTATTGTAGTCTTTCTACGGTCAAGCCGTACCTGTTTTGTCGGTCCATTCTCTTTGCAAACCTTTAATGTGGAATTGCTCCACGGTTTTTTTTACCTTATTATCGATTAATACTAATATTATTGTAGTCTTTCTACGGTCAAGCCGTACCTGTTTTGTCGGTCCATTCTCTTTGCAAACCTTTAATGTGGAATTGCTCCACGGTTTTTTTTTACCTTATTATCAATTAATACTAATATTATTGTAGTCTTTCTACGGTCAAGCCGTACCTGTTTTGTCGGTCCATTCTCTTTGCAAACCTTTAATGTGGAATTGCTCCACGGTTTTTTTACCTTATTATCAATTAATACTTTTTTTACAGTGAATACCGCACAAGAATCTCAACTACTCCCGTCTGAAGCCAGTGAGACTATGGCATCCCCAATTGGGGTATGTTGTGAGGCTGAAGGTAGCGGGGAGGGGAAGGAGGTGGGAAAGAGGAAGGTTGGGAAGTACCTGGCTATTCAGATCTGGTCACTAAACACGGCTAAAGCCATTTTCAAGCAACGTTTCAATTCTGAATGGTGGTCTTACACCAGGGCGATACTGATAGTATCTTCCACTCTGGAACATGCCGCAAATATACTATATATTATTTTAAATGAATTAATTGTGAAATAACACAAATTAATCAAATAAAATTTATTTGTGCATGCCGGGTTCGAACCCGCGACCTCCGGAATGTGAGTCAAGAGTCTTAGCCACTGGACTACGGAGGTCGTCATATTATTGTAGTCTTTCTATGGTCAAAAAAGTTTTTTTTTCAATAATTTGATTACAATGCATTTTTACCGTGTTTTGTCTAAAAAATACATAAACCCGAAGGCATAATAAAATCATTTCAAATTCTTGATTTTCAGTAAGTTTCTCGAATTTTCGCAAGTTTGTCTCCACATTGTAAATTTAATTAAATCAGTCGATAGTAAGTATACTCAGTGGTATTTAGTTAGTAGAATAATAATATTTATGATGTGAACTTACTATTATAAAGTATCAAGTACTTAAATAATAAATTGTGTCCTCTGAGCGCTCTTGGGGAGATTTTTTTTAACTATTCTGTACAAATTATTATTCCAAGCATATTTTAAGTGCTTCTCGCAAAATAAAGTACCTAATCGTAACTGAAGAAAACTGTAGTTACTATACAAACAGTAAAAATACATTTACAAAATGAGAAAATAATGTAAGCTTCACCTTCGTGTTCTTATAAAATCAAATTAAGTGATATTACGTCCCAGGTGTACCTGCTGTATAATTACAAAATTTGGGTAAACATATATAATGTTATGTATCTTTAGGATAGAATTTTGGAAGTTACTTCTTCAGTAAATAATTAGCTAATTTAAGCAACCTGACTAAGTTTAATGTTAATATTAATATAAATCAAATTATACAACTAAAACTTTATACAGAAGAAAGGTTAATAATTTAAATACTAAGAATGTAGATAAATAACGAGGAATAAGAGGGGAACTATATTAAAAGTTATTAATCCAAGAGAAGAAAATACCGAAGATAAACTTAGTCTGATAATGAATTTTGTAGTGTCAGGAAAAATGTTTCTACCAGTAAATGTAAAGCAGATAATATAACAGAGAGCTACGTGGAAAATAACAAGATACGTGCGAAATTGAATATTATGTACCTAACAGGGATTAATTTAATAGAGAATATGGTAATAATGTAATAGATGTATTTAATAAAATAATAATATTTCTTAATTATTTAATTGTTTTTGTGTTTAATTCGTAGAACTCCATTTTAATTTTTTAAAATTTAATTAAAATTAAATTCGATAATGTTATTATCGAGTTCTGCAAGTTTTTTGGTTAGTGTTTTAGTTACAGTTTTTAATAAGAACATATAAATTGTTATAAAAATAAAAACACCTCTTCAAAATTCAACAATTAGAAATCAATAAACGCTAATTAATAAAGTAATGAAAATTATTTATTCCCCACTACTTAGTATGTTTACCAAACCTAAGAAATGTAATGCACTTAAATGAGTCATAGCAATAACGTTATTCTAAATCAATTAAGAAAACCCTTACACTTAGTGTAAGGCAAACCAAAGGGAAATACTCCGAATCCCACATTAGCACTCTCTCAATTAGTGTCTCTACAAATTGGTTTAACCGGTAATAAATCAACTTAGACACCTTTAAAAATTGACATTTAAAATCTTATAAATAAGTCGTCCGTACGTGGCTTCACCACAGTGTGAAAATGACCTTACAAGTCGAAACAGCTATAACTAAAACACTAACCAAAAAACTTGCAGAACTCGATAATAACATTATCGAATTTAATTTTAATTAAATTTCTAAAAATAAAAATAAAAAAATAATAATATTTCTACCTACCCGTACAATAATTTAGGTATTATTTACGTGGCTTGACCTTGACCTTGTTTGAATCCTTTGTGGAATTTCAAAAGGAGCGTGATTTATTTGGTATATTTTTTGCGTAATATCTATTATAGGATTTTATGCCCTTACGAGTTGGTATCATAATGACCTATATCCAACGATTTAACACACATAAGATAGATTCAATAGATGTAAACATTATAATGCAAGCGAAAGAAAGTAATTTTGTGTTCAACGCATTTGATTCTTTGATTGTGTGATTAGGTTTCTAAGCATGTGCGATAGCCCAACACTTTAAAATAAAAAAAACACAAGACAAAACATATCACAACAGCAATTTTGAAATGTTTTGCGACCTCTACATACTAGCCAGCAGTCGACTATGGTGTAACTTTATTTCTCTTCTCGTTCTTACGAAACGAAGTACAGAGCTCGCTGTTCTCGCTAAAAAGTTGGTGTTAAAAATCCAAAAAGATTCGGAATTGATATTATTATTCGTCATTTATCCGTATGAATGCAACACATCTAGCAAAGGCCATTCCACAAGATTGATAGTCCGCCAGCCAAAGCAAATAATAACACAATGTTCCTGTTCGCTCAGACGGAAATACGGTGGCCGCCGGCCAAAGTGGCCAATGAAAACAAATCCAATGGATTAAACACGATATAAACACTGCCATTATACTTTTATACTCAAGTCATTAGTCAAGAAAAAAAATCACCATTGAAGCGAATATTTCTGGCGGGCATATGCTGTGTTTCGCATAAGTTGCAAGTAGGGATGTGACAAAGTAATCGATTATGAAAAAATTCCACTCGCTAAAGTCAAAAAAAATCGTTCCGCTAAAGTTGCAAGTAGGGATACCTATGACATTATGAAAATAATCGATTATGAAAAAAATCGATTAAAAATTAAAAATCGATTTTTCTCCCACCAAAAGCGATTTTAATTTTCTAAAAAATCAATTATTTGTAAATCGATTTTTCATGCTAAAAAAAAACAACCGATTATTTAATAATCGATTATTTATGTAAAAGTCACATCCCTGGATTTTAATTTTCTAAAAATTCGATTAATTAGTAATCGATTTTTATCTTACACTGCCGATGTTTTCATTCGCAGCCCTGCTACGCTTCAGACACAGTCAGACTAAATCACAGTCAGACATCCGAATCAGACCTGTACATAGCTGCGCCTGCGCCTCTGAAGGAGTTAAAAAAAGATGCTTTAGAGGTCTGGAGAAGTTATGAGGGAGCTTATCCCAAACTGACACAGTTGGCGTGGAAGCACCTTTTAGTGCCGGCGCGCGTCTTCGGCCCTAGCAGAGAGACTATTTTCAAAAGCTGGCACCATGTTAACTAAGTCCGGGAACCGTATATTTTCCAAACGCTTACCTAAGCTCTTATTTCTGAGCTCATTGCCCACGCATTTCTAATTTGTGTTGATTATTTAAAAAAAACTTTTAATTATTTTAAAACTTATAATTTCTGTTGAATATTTTTTAATTAATAAAACTGTGATTAAAGATATTTTACGCGTTTATTTTAATAAATGAAATTTTGGGGAAAAATCGATAATTAATCGATTATTTATAAAAAGTTTTTTCTTGCTCAGAAAAAGAATCGATTATTTATGTAAAATTCACATCCCTAGTTGCAAGCTCCGTACTGATATTTCGCTGTGAAATTAGTTCTCAGTTTTGGCAGCGTGGCTTTTTTACAAAAATTCTTCCAATTCGGGAAACACAGCGGAATAATAACGGCCGTAAATAAATGCAAAATTGCGAACGGTACCGCAAATTTTCGATTTGTTCATTTCCTGAACATATGCGCCTAATGGACACTGACTTTTATTATGCCGGTTTTGTGACCACGCCATATTACGCGAATGCATTTTTACGTGTGCTCCGATAACCTTTGAACACTAAATTATTTTTGCTACCGGCGGAGTTACAAACACCGAGCTCTTTATTTGCTTTGCGATTCGTTTTGTGTGCATAAAACAAGTTAACTTTGCAAATTATACCAATTTATTGTTGGCTTTTATTACCATGAGTTATAGGAATCCATGGAAAGCACATACAATGATTCTTTATAAGACTAGTAAATAATACTTCCAAATACCATGAGTGTTAGAGATACTGTGGATTTGGGGGAACATGGATGGCTTAAAAAAGTAATATTAATAATCTCAGCAGGAATGGAGGCATCATCTTTAACTTTGGTCTGATTCTAAGAGCTCGGTAGTTCAGCTAGTTTTTAATTAAACACACATGACAAAACTGATAGTTAAATCAAAGAGTTATTAGAATAATAGAAATGATGTCACACATGGTTGTTACTTGTTTGAAGTTTCCACTGCACTGAATTTTTGACATTACAGTGTTTGTGCCGCAGGTTTTTGGCATGGTGGGATTTTTTTTTTACATTAACTCCACACAGGAGGCCTTGAGGAAAATAATTTCCACAGGGCCTATGTCATCTGGGATGCTGTGTGGAGGGTCTTTTTGAGGAGAGGAAGGAATTAACATTGGTCTTGAAGAGACCCATGTTGTAGGAAGGAGGAAATACAGAGGCCAGCAAATCATTCCACAGCCGAGCTGTTAATAATAATAATAATAATTGGCTAAATTATATAGCGCCGTTTTCGTGAAAAATCACCTCAAGGGCGCTGTACAAATAAATATATAAAAGAATTAATATTACTGGCTTATAACTAAGATTTACAATTACAACTAGTGACTTACATTATGGCTACTTGTATTACTGGCTTACAACTAAGATTTACAATTATAACTAGTGACTTAGCTCTAAGACTTAAGAACGTTGAACATAAGAACGAGTCGAAGAAACGACCCGTTCTCATGTGACAAACGTCAACCGTGTACAAATGTTGTGCAAACGTTTGGCGTGTTTCCCGACTATGCACCAGTGCCGAAGGGATCAATGATGCTAGTTCTCGGAGCATCCTCAATTGTGATACCTGTAGAATAAGGATGGCATTCCCACCCGACGCCTGTGCTCTAAAGATTGCAATCCGTCTGTTAAGATGGGAGAATCTATCAAACGGACCGCCCGTTTCTGCACAGAGTCGAGGGTATTTTTCATGTATTTTGGAGCTCCAGACCAGAGGTGGCTGCCAAATTCAACCGTGGGGCGTACTTGTGATTTGTACAGGGTTAGCAGTTGTGTACTATTAAAGTACCTGCGGGCCCTGTACAGTACGCCCACTTTCTGGGATAATATTGTAGGACAATCCCTAAAATAGGATATAACCCTAATACTTGGTAATCAGTAAATCAAATATTGTACTGGTCCCAGCGAGAGATTGTGCGTGATATCATCATTCTACTAGCTTCCGTCTTTTTCGGTTTCAAATAAGACGCATGAGAAGGAGAAGGACGAACGTTGATGAAGCAGGTACGAGATCTCGCAGAATCTGGTTAAGGTAACAGGAACTACTCAAGGGAAAATACACAGATAATCTTTTAATCGAGCAAAGACCTAACAATTTAATTTGTGTCACTGATATCTTTGGCTTGGTGGATCAATAATATATCACGTATCGTATAGTAAGTAGCTGCGAAGTTATAAATATCATTAAAATGAAAGAAAACCACTTTCAGCACAGATTAGAAGCGTTGCTAGTATTTTTAACTAGCGCGGACTCATGGTGAACCACAAGATCGTATAAATTCTTGATAAATCAGTTCCGATTTTGAAAACTACAATATAAATAATTTTATGTTAAAATATCATTTTATGGGCAATGACGTTGTATAAAATAAATAGACTTGCCATAGTCTCACAAACTCAAGATATAATGTGGCAATTAATCAAAACTCTTTTGTTTTCAGCGATTTTCAATAATTTCTTAATTCAAAAGTTATTCGTGTATGATAAAGATAGATGCTTAAAAGAATATGTGCATATGAACGAAACAAAAGATAGAACGCTGGCGGCATTTTCGTATTCAAAATTCAAAAGTTCCGTCGAATACTGTCTCAAGGCCGACTAAAGTAGGAGGCCTGGGCACCAGTCGAATTTTGAGGTGTCAAATAGCTATAATGAACAGCGATGGTTTGCAAATGGCGTTGATTGTTATTGTATTTATTGTTTCTGCTGATTTGTATGTTGTTTTACCGCAGGCAAGTAAATAAAGAATCATTAGATAAGTTTTAAGATTTTCACGGCCAAAAGCATTTTCGTTATTTGTTTTTGGGGTGTTGTGATGTGATCATCATCACATCTACCGGATCTGCCGGATCTGCCCTGATGATGGATACTGCAACGATGTCCGAAACGTTGGCTAAAGAAGGAGGTAGCGCAACACGGCATAACACCCCAAAAACAAATAACGAAAAAGAATCATTAGTTTATTATTATAAAAAGTAAATTTTACTTAGCGACGGCATGGCATCGTAATTTGGCTGTTGCGCATCCAGACCTGTACTTTAGTAGGCCTTGAGTTCTCTAATGACGCATAAAATCTTTGGGCGGAAAGCAATTGTATTATTTTTATAATCGATAATAATAAGTAATTTGCATGTATTTACAAATGAAATGTTATTCCTTCGCTTTTACTACTACTGTTTACCATGTGATGGAAACATTTTCTTATCACACAGGAGGGAATTTTGGTGCTTTTTAATGCAATTTACTTAGTAGTAGGACACGACCTTACTCGACGCGTGGCAGTTTAGTACTAAAGTACTAGAAATCGAGTACTCTACAATTGTCTTGTTGTTGGCTTCCCATTTTGAGATTTCTACCCCGCGTCTAAAGTATGTAACGTCTTTGTTTATGGGTGGATAAGTTATGGCTGAATTCTTAACGCAATCAGTTTCGATTTTGAAATTGACGCCTACATTCAATGCAAATCCGAGTTCTAGAGTATGTAGATGGTTACATAGGACACACGCACATCCAAAATAAGTATTATTGAATAAATATTAAGAAGGTTTTGCAGGACTAAGTTTGGGTAAATAAGCTAAACGCACCCTAGTCCTAGACTGTGACGTTTCAAAAAATGGCATTAAGATAATGTGACATAAGATAATTGTCTAATAACTGTCTTCAAATTTTCTTACAGAGAGATGCGATTGTGAGAAGGTACTGTAATGTTTTCAATATTTCTGCAGCGATTATGGTCGAAAAATGGACCAATTTTATTTTTCTGCGATTGATAGCCGTCCAAAATTGGACCACATTTTTCTATCATTCGTAAAACATTTATTGTAATTATTTAAAACAATTTCTTAACCAGCCATTTATTTTAAAACGAAGCTATTGAAATGCTTTATCTGATATGACCATAGATGTCGCAAATTCAAACTTTTGTAGAATATTTTAGAACGATGTTAAATATAAAAAAAAAAAAAAAAATCAGTTAATTTTTTTATCAGCTGTTGACGGTTAAAATTAAGTCATTTTCCATAGATATGCACCTTTCATTATCAATTATACCACAGAAAATACACATTAATCGAAAAAATCTATGTCTAATAAGTACCTCTCACGGCAGCTTCAAAGTACAAAACACGCAGAATTCGCGCGGCTGTAAACTTTACAATTTTTTTTTTAAATCTTACAAATATGAAATAAACGCTTAAATACAGGTTAATTCATTGGCTATACAGCACAATGGTAAGTTTTTATGTCTCCATGTTCAAATTCGAAGGTATAAGATTTTTTTAATGTTGGCAAAAATTTTAAATAATTATCTTCTGGGAATCTCGAGCAATCGAGGTAAATTTATTTATTTCGCGTGATCGCTCCAGTGGTTAATAGTGTAAAAATGCACACTTGTCATAATCTAAGATTAGGCTGCAAAAAAACTATTTCACGCAGTTTCTATGCATGTTGACCAAATACCATAAAATATGATGTAGACAAAAACTGCAGTACCAGATCTTAATTAGGTTTTAGTTTGACTAGTTTTCCAATCTTCATCAGATCACATAAAATAATGAGAGATATGAAAAAACTACGAGGGTCAGTCAATAAATAATGCCTCCAATTTTTTTCCGCTTAAATGAAGTTAGTTAAGTGAAAATTTGGAATTTGGTGCTTTTCCTCCAACCGTCTTCTACAATCTGCTGCAGTAATAACTTTTTGCGTCAACAGATGGCAGTACTGCAGTTGCTTGCAAAATGGCCGACATCAATGTTCGTAATAGATAGCGTTCTATGATTGATTCTTGACTGTAGAAGGTGAAACCCAAAAATTCACATTCATGAAAGACTGAAAAATGTGTACCATGATACAACAGTGGATATTAGCGCTGCTAGACGATGGGTTGGTAACTGTAACGAAGCTGAAGGACAAACATCGCTGGCTGAGGAAAAGGGGAGTGGCGCAAGCCATTGATTGTAACGACTGCACACATTCATGGTGACCCCAGATAACTACAGATATCGCATTCTCTCCCTCAGTAAAGGCAGTGTGATGTCGATTATTTGACAACTGATTTTTCAGCAAAAGTTTGGCAAGTTGGCTACCAACAAACTTAACCGGCCATAATGAAGAAACAAGAAAAACAATAGCCTCACAACACTTGCAGCTCTTCGTTTCTGGAAAAAATTCTGAACGGAGACGAAAAATGGGTTAATTTTTTTTAACCTGAATCAAATCACACAAACTCACCAAGGACAAAAAAATCAAAACTGTGTGATCGGCGGGGAAAGTTATGGCAATGGTGTTCTGTATGTGATCGTACTTTTTACAACATTTGATACATGCCCTTGTTAAAAGTTAAAAGATGAACCCAAGCTGTGGATATGGACCGAAATTATATTGAAAAGTGTGGTGTCTGTGGATCGGGTAGTAATAACATCTATTAATGTTACAATGTTTATTGGTTGCCAGGTTAATATGGAGAGAGCGCTCAATAGCGGGTACATCCCTTTTATACTTCCCATACTCGCTATCTCGCTCTCATGCCGTCACCCTCATACACAAACGTCACACCCCCACACTTAAAACCTAATTACATACATTTCTTTATTCACAAATTTATACAAAACAATAATATCTAAATATTTCCATTCCATAGTATATGTAATTATTCTTGCTCTTCACGTGTAGCGTGGGAGTTGACCTCGAGGGCGTAACCTCCCCTCCCATGGTGTAGGTGACCTGCAAAAATTAGAGGAATTAGGAAATTTGGTCATGTCCACATCCGAGAGTGGACCCAGGTCCAGCAAATCATCAGACCTGTCACACTCCCCCCACCTAACCTTCCTCTCTGAAATCTGATCATGGTGGCGTTTCCAAATTTGACCCGTAGACATAATTTTAACTAAATAAATCCTATTCCCCAATCTTTTAAAAAATTTTCCTAAAATCGATTTATTATCATTACTTCTTAAATCCCTGGTTAAAACTTTAGAACCAACCTCAAAGTACTTTTTAAATTTTCTTCCTCTATAATACTTTGTCTGTTTATGCTGGCTCAATAATATTTTGTTTTTAACCTTATTGTCAATTTCTTTAAAACCTTGACTCTCGACATTATTCACTATTGGAATAATCGTATTAAAAATTGATCTAATCTTCCTACCCAACATTAATTTACTAGGCTCAATGCCCGTAGACATTGAAGGCGTATTTCTAATATCAACTAAAAATGTCAAAAGTTTATCTTCAAAATCAGTAGGAAATTTATTATTTACCATAATTTTTTTTTTAAATTCTTCACTGTTTTAACCCCATTTTCAGCTAAACCGTTAGAAGCAGGATGCTGTACAGCTGAAGTCAATGATTCTATATTATAATTACGACAAAATTCCTTAAAAACTGTCGAAGTGAAAGCTGTACCATTGTCACTTACTATTTGTTCCGGGATTCCGAATATAGAAAATAATCTTTTCAAAACTTTTATTGTACAAAACGAATCTACCTTATTCACAATATGATAGTCTATCCATTTTGTAGTTGCATCAACAATTATTAAAAAATTATGACCTCCCAACGGCCCCATGAAGTCGATATGCAATCTACTCCAGATTAACCCATTGATTGGCTAAGGTGCCAACTCAACTTTACATGGAGTAGGTAAACATTCCATGCATCGAGCACACTGTTTCACAGTTGCTTCTATATCATTGTTCATTCCGAGCCAAAAAAAATAATTTCGAGCAAGACTTTTCGATTTTACAATGCCTAAATGTGATTGATGTAAAAAATTCAATATAATTTCCCTTAATTCCCTTGGAACTACAAATTTATTATTATAAAATAAACATGAATTATAAGTCGATAATTTATCCCTAAAATACCAGAATTTCAATAAATCATCCTTTAAGAACTTTTTATCCGGCCAACCATTTGCTGTGAACTCGATAATGCTCGCTATATTTACATCATTAATCGAAAACTCTTTCATCGTTTCCGCATTTAATGTTGTCTCTGACTCGATTATGTTCACAAACTCTGACTCAACCGTATTCACGTTTAAAGTATCAATATAATTTAAAAAATAATCGCTAGCATCAATATCGTCGCTACACACATCTAAATTATCCTTATTATTAATCGGCATTCGTGATAAGAAATCCGCTTTGTTATCACCTGGCTTAATATGCTCTATACTATAGTCAAAAGTCTGAAGTATTAGGGCGTACCTCTGCAGACGGTTAGCGGCCAGCACAGGTACTTGCTTATCCGTGTTCAAAATGTGTACTAACGATTTATTGTCGCAAGCCAAAACAAATTTATTGCCGTATAAATACTGAAAGAATTTCTTCAACCCAAAAATTATAGCACACGCTTTCTTATCTAAAATAAACTAACTTTAATTCTGTTTCTGACAATAATCGGCTAGCAAATGCGATAGGTCTCTCTAAACCATTATCATATACATGGCAAATCACCTCTGCTAACGCTTTTTCAGATGCGTCTGAAATAAGTTTAATTGGTAAATTAGGATCAAAATGCACTAAAATATTATCTGACGTCAGCAGTTTCTTAACTCGCTCAAACGCAATATTACATTCCTCAGACCACACATACTTTACTCCCCTTTTTAACAAGTTATACAATGGAGACAAAATACCTGAAATATTGTGAACAAAAGTTCTATAATAAGAAATAACCCCGAGTAAACTTCTAAGTTCCGAAACATTCCTCGGTATTGCCATTTGAGTAATCGCACAGATTTTATTTTCTAAAGGCATAACTCCTTTCCGCGAAATTCTAAAACCTAAATATTCTATATCAGTTTCTAGAAAAGAACACTTATTTTCATTAATAGTTAAACCACAATCACTTAACTTGCTAAGTACAGATTCACAAATAGAAAATAATTCCTCTTCAGAATTTCCAAACAACAAAATATCACCTAGAAATATACGAACGTTACGAAGTCTACCTAGTACCGCCTGAATAACTTGCATAAATATAGCCGGGCTTGTGGTCAAACCGAAAGGCAATACTTTATACCTGAATAAACCTACATGCGTACTTATCACACATAATTTTCTCGACTTATCGTTTAACGAAATCTGACCAAAAGCATTACGCAAATCTATTTTCGCAAAAAATTTTGCACCATTTAAAGATGAAATTAAATCTTCTATACGGGGCAATGGATATTTCAACTTCGCTAACATAGGGTTTAATGTGGTTTTAAAATCGGTACAAATTCTAATTGAACCGTCTTTCTTTTTTACAACAACAATCGGACTAGCCATATCACTTATTTCTACCTTTTCAATTATATCTTCACGTAACATCTTATTTAATTCCTCCTCTACCTTTCCACGTAAACTAAAAGGTAACGGTCTTGGATTTACAAACTTTGGCCTGAACTCCGAAATAACTTCGATGTTAACTTCATAACCAATAAGCCTACCCGATTTTTCTGAAAACACATGAGCATATTTTTTCTTTAAACTATCACGAAAATTTAATTGATTATCACAACTAGTCTCACTGGTATTTACCGAATTTATTCCACTTAATCCGATACCGAAAACTTGTAAAAAATTTCTACCAACAATCGTAGAATTACCGTTTTTAATTATTATAAACTGCGTATCTACACTTTTATTTAAAAATAACACACTTAAATTAACTTTACCTACAATATTTAACCTTTTCCCATCATATCGTGACAATTGAATATCGCATCTTTCCAATTCATAAGAAATGAAATCTTTTAAATACACTTCATATGGAATTGCATTAATTTCAGCGCCGGTGTCAACAATCGCTCGCAGAACAGTGTTACCAATAATGAGATCTACGAATATCTGTTCCGGCCCCGTGCCGTCATGCAACATAAAAACCGAATTTAATCGTTTATTCTTATTACCTACATAAATTTTACTGTTTTTACACACATTACTAGGATGACCCGATTTATTGCATCGATTACAAAAAATATTCTTCCAACAATCTTTCTGCAAATGATTCGTTTTTCCGCACAAAAAACATTTTTTTAATGCAATATTTACTGGCGTCTTACTACGCACTGCACTTTTAAATCTGATTGAACTATCCGACCTGGATTTACGGACAACATTACTATCCTTATGCACAACATTTAAATTCGTATCAACTTTCTTAAAATTAACAACATGTTCCCATGAAGCTGCTAAATGAATGCATTCCGAAAAAGAAGTATTTACCCCCTCAACGAACAAATTATGTTTCAATTTTTCATTGAAAATTCCAATAATGAATATGTCTTTTAAACAAGGTTCCAGCCTCAATTCAAAATTGCACGTCAAACTCAGTCCTCGCAACCTAGCAGCGTAATCTTTAATAGATTCGTTAGCTAGCTGTTTACACTTATAAAATAACTCACGCGACTCGAAAATATTTTGAATAGGTTTGCAATATGAATCAAATAATTTACATAAATCATCAAAAGAACAAACAGAAACCTTTTTAGGGAAACATAGATCACATAATAAAGAGAAAGTTTCTTCGGTGAGGCAACTCAGCAAAAATGCTCTTTTACGCTTTTGTGATAACACTTTGTCATCATGTAAAATGAGGGCCTGATCCAGTCGTTCCTTGAACAATGACCAGTTTCCCGTTCTGTAACAGAACGTCCCCAAATTTTTACAAACACCCTCCATTGGGGGAAGAGCTGAAACAAAATAATCTAGATTACTTATCTCAGCACTTCCTAGAAGGCTACACTCCGAGGTCCACGTTCCACGTCCCACGTGCACGCCACCCAGAGCCATAGATCACTGTCCCCGTCTGGCTCCGTCTCCCGACAGCTGCGGATCCAATCCCTTCTCCGAGGTCTTCCTTCCCAGACTGCAGCGACGGAAACCACGTCCCGGTTTCCGGCTAATCCACTCGATGATCCGATCCTGACCTTGACCCGATCCTTGATCCTCGTACCCCGTTACACGGTGTACCCTTGTGTATCCTTGACACGATCCTGTACCCCGTTACACGGTGTACCCAACGACAATAATCTTGCAAATTGCCGTACCCACACACGCGTATACTTGCGTGTGGCTGCTCCAAATTCTTCTTAACGCGATCGCTCCTGCGATCGGCCAAATTCCTGACAATCCTTTCCGATTTCGATGGAATCTACCGCGTAGATTCTTCCGTATTTTACGTATTCCGTATTCCGTACCGAGCTGCGCCAACTGTGGTGTCTGTGGATCGGGTAGTAATAACATCTATTAATGTTACAATGTTTATTGGTTGCCAGGTTAATATGGAGAGAGCGCTCAATAGCGGGTACATCCCTTTTATACTTCCCATACTCGCTATCTCGCTCTCATGCCGTCACCCTCATACACATACGTCACAAAAAGTAAGAAATTAATCGTCAATAGTGTGGTTTTTGACCCCCGTAATTGCATTTTTTATTACTTGACCATTAAAGGAGAAAAAAAAATAGGAGGCATCACTTATTGACTGACCCTAGTATCAACAGAACTAGGATCCGTTATAAAAGTATGCGCTAAGCTTTTTTCGTTGCCAAAGAACAGTACAAATCGGTTTTACAAAGACAGTACACAAACGTCTTCTTTTCTGACTAGAGAATTTCGGTAAACCGGTTGCCTTTATGTTTCGTTGTTGAAAAATACGATAAATATATTTTTCTGTACTTTTGAATGTAGCTATTTTGTGGTTATCCATTATAGATAAATGAAACAATTTAACTTTGTTTAAACCACTTATATATTTGAGTAAAGCCGACTGGTTTCGAAACGACCGCTCCTTCTTCAGTATATAAGTGGTTCAAATAAAGTAAAATTGTTTCATTTATTTATATTTTTTCTGAATTAAAAGTATAACTTCAACATTAACATATAACATTTTTTTTTACTTTAAGTATATACAGAAGACCCTGAGGAAAATAATTTCCCTCTTGGTCTATGTCATCCGTGTGGGAGGAACTTTTCATAGAAAGGAAACAGTCAACCTGGGTCTTGAAGAAACCCATTCACGAGAGTGAGGAAACAAGAGATCGGCAAATCGTTCCCCACAGCCAAGCTCTTAAACTCAAGAACGAGTGAAGGAAAGACCCGTTCTCATGTGACAAAAAATGTCACAAATGTTACTGTGTAAAGCGTATTTTAAATTGTATTATAATATTTAGTGATATTTCAGCGGTTGTCATCCATAAAATAGGTGTGGGATGGATTAAATTCAGATCCGTAACATGAATATTGTGTGATTCCAAAATGCCTATAAAACTTAAAGGAAAGATATACCAGACTATTGTAAGACCCGCAATAATGTATGGCTCCGAATGCTGGACTAAGTACAACTCCTACTCTAGGCAACTCGAAACAGCAGAAATGCGAATGCTTAGATGGTCGGCAGGAGTATCACTAAAAGATAAGATCAAAAGTTCACGCATTCGTGGTAGCCCGGGTGTCACAGACATAAATAGTAAGCTGGAGGAACGACAGTTGAGATGTATGGACACATAAGACGGAGACCATCGGACGACACAGTAAGGCAGGCAATGTCCATGGAGCTTCATCGACAGTCATTCAGAGGAAGACCGAAGAACTCCTGGATGACTCAATGCGCCAAAATTCTTCAGAAAAACGGCCTGGATGAAGGCGATACCCAGAACAGGAGAAATTACAACCTGAAAACGACAAGAGCCGACCCCAACAGCCTACCTAGGCAATGAGTTGGGACAGCGCAAGGAAGAAGAAGAAGATTTAATGATATTTCTTGCTTAAACACCGTAGGTCTTAGGTATAATCTACTCGTATAATAAATTAATTTACTTTTGACCATAATATTTCATTAATATTATCAATGCTTATTTCGCAGAAAATACCTCGAATCTGTTTAGCATATTTGAATAAATAGTACCGAATTTATTTATTCAATCTCAATCATTTGTGGCTATCCGATTCATTCAACCACACCATTTAATCGGCAATGCTGAATAGCCGCATTTTGGACATTGGAAATGTTTATTATATATTAATTCAGTTTTTCGAGGGTTGTACAAAATACGAATAATAATAAGATGTAATACATTTAAGTAAAAAGCATTCGAAGGCAGAAATTGTAAAAGGTTCGTTGGTTTTTGTGGAAAATTTTGGTAGATTTGCTACCATTTCTAGTCTTTGGTAAGCACAGATCATGGCTTCATATCAATTGATGTATTGGCTAATTTTAAAGAGGATTCGATGAACATTTTTTCTCTTAAGAAACTAATGGTACCACCGGTAAGCTGTTGAATTTACATCAAATTTGGAATCAATTTTGTGGCTATTTGTTTTAAGTCCAATGAAAAGTTGATTTTTTTTAGGCCAAAATTTGCGAAACTTGATCACTACTGGGGTACTATCAGCTGTTCATTGTATTTTTGCGTTGAAGCTAAGACCCGGTGTGTATTTTCTAAGACCAATTTCCCTCGAAAACCACTGGGTTACTGACACCGTGTGCAAATAAAGGGAAGTATTGAACAAAAAAACCGAAATTGATATGGTACTAGGAATTATGTTTTTTGAAGCAAAAACATCGTTTAAAATGGAAGCTTTTTATGGAGGTAATCTGATCAGACAGTGATAAACAAAGATAACACTTTTTTGTATGCGTTAAGATTACCTATTAATTCAATTTAGGAGACAAGAATGGGTACCGCCACCCCGGGAACCATTTATTGGATAACCAACACCTCTGCCATAGGTCATCCCAAGTGGTTCGCTACGTTAGGGTGCCCGGGTTCATGGGGTTAGGTTTGTCCGGGTCTTGGTGGCGGATGCGTGTGCCCACCAGCTGCATGGCAGGTCGGATCGGGAGAGAATGGTTGAGGGAGTCCTTTTGACTTCTCCAGCCTTACTCTCTCGGAACATCGTCTTGCACCGCAGTGGCTGGGATGGATTCATACGTCCGTCACTCCTGGACACACTGACCCCCAGATTCCTACCCACCCCTCATACCTTTTTCCTTCCCAGAACTTCCTCTTCTTTCTTTCCTAAAAATACCCTCTACACAGCATCCGCAAATATGACATAGACCCTGAGGGGAATTACTTTCCCCAGGGCCTCCTGTGTACCGTACATTGGGGAAACTTGGATAGTGGCTTAGTGAACAGCGTAAGTTCATTAAATAGGCCTTTTAAACTCAGAAGGCTAAGGCTCTAAGAGCTCTGTAAGGCTTTTCTCTCTCTCGTCGGTCTAAAATATCTTGGGTTGTATATTAGACATATAGTAAACATCAAGTATTTGACTTATTTTTCTAATAAATATTCGTGTTCGATGATAACAACTTAACTGTTCACAAATAAGACGTTTTGCAATCAGTATTATATTAAAACTAAAAATAAAATGATAATTTGGGTGTCCCTGTAAATGACCTCAAACAGTGGTTATACTTTCATTATTAAATATCAGGCATTCAGTTTGCAATACCAACCTGCTAATTATTACGGTCGTGATGTTTTGTTCATGATTAATGTCAAAAACCTTTAAATGATGCCTAAATATTTTGTATTACTGGGATTGATTTCATAATGAAGCTCGGACGCATGAACATTCATGGGAAATTATAATTGAAGGATTTTTAAAACTGAAAGTATTCATAAAAATTCAAAATTAATAGATTACTTAGTTTTAACCATGTTTATTGTTTATGACAAACTTACCTCAGGGTTTACATAAAACTTTTAAGTAAACCTTGAGGAAGTCAGAATTGCTCACGAAACATGTATTTTTTTATAAACAACTAGCTGGTCCCGGCAAGCGTTGCTATGCCATTTAATAAAGAAATTGTTTCTACCTGAGTGTCCTTTCCCATTCGTGCCGTTCCCCTTCCGCCTCCCCTTCTTCTCCTGCGTCCTCTTCCCCTCTCGCGTTCCCACTCCGTCACCTCCACCTTCCCTCTCCCCACTCCACTCCCCCCCCCCTTCCCCCGTCCCGCGAATCCCCCTCCCGAGTTCTCCTCCCTCCTCCCAGGTCCCCCTGCCCACTCCCGCGTTCCCCTTCCACCTTCCCCGCCTTCCCTCTTCCCTTTTCCGCTCCGTCGTCCTGCCAACCCTCCTCCCGCGTTCCATATATTCAATCCCAATACATTCAGTTTTTAAACAGCCCGCGTGCCACCTTTTACAATTTTTATTCAAATTTCCATTTTTCATGTATATTAAAGTTGGTACCTAACATAGGTACCTATTTAAAATATCTAAAATATCTAAAATTGATTCGATTCAAACTATTAGGGGAGTACCTACTTTAAATAAATTTTTCAAATTTTCAAAAATAGAATCCGGATTGAACAATCCATTCATTGTTTTGCAAAATGTCATTCTCAAACACGCGAACTGTCAAACGTGCGATGTTTTCTGTTATTATCTAATTTTCTGCGCAATTTTCTTAATTTTTCTCTCCTTAAGAACCATCCTCGAACTTCAAGGAATATTTAAAAAAAAGAATTAGCGAAATCGGTTCAGCCGCTCTCGAGATTTGTGCTGACCAACAAATTTAGCGATTCATTTTTATATTATAGATAAACGTGGTTAAAACTGAGTAATTTAATTTTTTTTAATTTAAAATGGTGCCACAAAATAAGTTTGCTGTGTTTCAAGAAGTATTCATAAAATTTTTGCCACAGAATCATATTGTTTGCTAAAAACAAATGTTATCAATTTTCTGTATAATGTATTTTTGTTGAAAAATAATTAGAAAGACGATCAGTGATTTACCTTTCGAATGAGAATCGCTGCTTAACGTTAAAAATCACTTGTGGTTCAGATGTAGGTTTGTATTAGTTTGACAAATTTACACGTGTTAAAAACTTTAACAAAAGAAATACACATTTCAAACATAGAATTATTAAATATAATTAATATTATGGTCTGGAGCTCCAAAATACCTGAAAAATACCATCGACTCTGCAGAAACGGGGGGTCCGTTTGATAGATTCTCCCATTTTAACATACGGTCTGCAATCAAATATGGAATAATTGCGTGGGGAGGTGCAACACTATCAGTCATAGATTCATTATCGAAGGCACAAAAATTTATTATGAAAGTTATTCTTAAAGTTCCCATAATAACAAGTACTGTAGATATATTCAACAAATTCCATGTATTAAATATTCGACAAATTTACACAAAAACAATCTAAACTCATCTGTTTAAAAATAAAACATATACATTTTATGAAAAAACCCAAACTATTCTCATATTCTCCAAAGAACTCATACAAACCTCATACATACCTGACAAAACAAGACAATCGAATAATATTAACAAATACAAAATCCTGATCAAACAATGGATCATCGAAAAAGGTCGTGCAATAATAATTAGTCACCTCACCCAAATATAATCCTCTATTTCATTGTTACCACTACCTACCAACCTGAAAGTTTTTGTCAAATATTTTTGCTTTATTGAAAAATCTACTTTATTTAACATTTATAAAATTTTTGTAAACCAGTCTGTCTCGACACAGGATTTCCTAGTGAGACAGGCAAGGCCAAAAAAAATATGTAAACCTTTTTGTATTTTTTTTTTTTTTTTTTACGTGAGCTCCACACAGGAGGCCCTGAGGAAAATAATTTCCCTCAAGGCCTATGTCATCTTTGGGGATGTTGTGTGGAGGGTTTTTTTTAAGGAAAGGAAGGAGGGGAGAGTTCTGGGAAGGAAGAGGGTTTTAGGGGTGGGTAGGAATCTGGGGTTTAGTGTGTCCTGGTCATCCGCCTCCAAAACCTAGACAAACCTCACCCCATGAACCCGGGCACCCCTGCTAAATCACCAAACGTAGCGAACCACTTGGGGTGACCTATGGCAGAGGTGTTGGTTATCCAATTAAGGTTCCCGGGGCGGCGGTACCCATTCCCGCCTCCCAAATTGTATAGATGCAGATAATAAATAAATAAAAAATAAAATCTTTAGAGCACAGGCGTTGGGTGGGAATGCTATCGTTGTTCTACCGGTATTTCAATGGAAGATGCTCCGAGGAATTAGCGTCATTGATCCCTTCGGCACCGGTGCATAGTCGGGAAACACGCCAAACGCCTGCCCAACATATGTAGGTACACGGTTGACATTTGTCACATGAGAATGGGTCGCTTCTTCGACTCGTTCGTGTTGTCAAATGTTCGGCTTTAGAATGATTTGCCGGCCTTTATGTTTCCTTCTTCCTACAACATGGGCCTCTTCAAGACCAATTTTCATTCCGTCCTCTCCTCAAAAAGACCCTCCACACAGCATCTCAGATGACGTAGGTCCTGAGGGAAATTATTTTCCTCTGGGCCTCCTGTGTGGAGTTAATGTAAAATATATATATATATATATAGAAGTAATTTAAATGACTCCACAAAGTAAATTAGCGGTTATTGCATAATAGAATTATAAAATAAAATAATTTTCTGATATTAGACAGGTGCCTACTTTATGCTTGTCTAAACATCAGTTTCAGTTTTAAAAATGATATTTTAATTCAAAACAAATTCGAGTTCAATGAACTAGAGAACATTTCATATCATAGTCGAGCGAAATCCGTGTTAAATTTTCTAGTGCCCATTGAATCGACGAGCGACTAAAATTATAATTTGTTATTAACTGCATTACAATGAGACGATGTAGAAGTCTTTAAAAAACGTAAAGCCGATTAAAAAATAATATAATGAACCAGATTATGAAAGGGAATCTAAGAAGAGGTATATTTCACATAGACAGTCGCAAAAATGAGTTTCTGCAAAACATTTGTTACGAAAATACTCGTAGATGGAATAATATCAGATACGCTCCATAAAGATACGACATGGAATTAAATAGTCGAGTCGGCTCATGTCAAGGCTCATAATATTATGTTTGTGCGAGACGATGAATGACTATGGGTGAAGTTATAATATGTTTATATGGTTAAGAAATGTTACATTTAGGTATGTATAGTTTGACAGGGTTTACCATCGGCTCTGAAACATGTTTATATTTATTATCAAAAATATATTGTTTAAATGTAACATTGAAATAATTGAATTAATTACATGTAACTTGATCCGGTCGTGTGGCATTTGATCTTTCGTGCCTAACGTCTTCTTATCTAAAATCTTCAATATCTTGGACATGTGACGAGAGATCCAGAGAAGTATGAGATCCTGCATCTCATAATGCAGGGAAAGATTGCCGGAAGACGGGGCCCTGGAAGAAGGAGAACCTAATGGCTGAAAAACCTGAGACAGTGGTTTGGCCAGTCTACCGTGGAGATGTTCCGGGCCGCAGTAAACAAAGTCCGCATAGCCAACATGATAGCCAAAGTCCGTTGAACGGATAGGGCACAAGAAGAAGAAGAAGTGCCTAATGTGTAGAAAAATAACGTGCCATAGTAAATAACCTGATCATACACACGTCGAGTTTTGAATTCATTTTTCGGTTCCCTGTCCCGTTGTCCCCGAGGAGCCTCGGGAAGTCGAAATGTCCCGTTTTCAGAAATGTCACAATAAAATTAATATTGTGGGTGAAATTATTAACACTTCAGAAATAATGAACTAAATCGTGAGAACTTTCGTACAATTTATTATTAATTTCTAGCGGGTGTAAATGAAATAAAAAAATTATACGGTGTTTACCGTATACAAACTTTTATACGGTAAACACAATTAGCCTTTATTGAAGTGGGTTCAATCAATTTACAAGTATGTCACATTTCAATTATCGTAAAATAGTACAATTATAACAGTAGCTTTATGAACAATTTAACAATAAATAGCCCAAAGGAAACAACCCAAACTGACATTCTCGGATCATATATCACGGCTCACTCCAGCGTGCTACAAACTCCTGGGTTTCATTATCAGAATATGTAAGCAATTTGATGACCCAGATGCAATGATAGCCATGTTCGATGGAGTCATAAGAAGTAAGCTGGAGTATGCTAGTGGTGTGTGGACTCCGCACCAAGCTAAATATATTAATATGCTAGAACAAATTCAGAAAAAGTTCCTTAGGTATGTCTATATGCGGATGAATGGAACGTACCCGAGATTCATGCACCATATGGAATTACTTGAGGCAACAAATAGATTTAGCTTGGAAACTAGACGTTATGCAAATCTTGCAATTCTTAGTTTTAACATAATCCATAATCATATTGACAGCCCATTCCTCTTGGAATGTTATGGCTTATACGTGCCTGAAAATTTCAGCCGTAGTCGTCGACACGACTTGTTCAAAATACCATACGGCAGAACAGATGTTCTAGCACAGCATAGCATGACAAGAGGAATGGTGCTGTTGAACGAAATATCGGAAACACTAGATATATATAACTCTTCTTTAGATAGCCTTAAGATTTTTTTGTATAATAATCATCTTCCTAGGTGTTAAGACTGTCAAAATGAGAAAATTGTACAGTAATTGGATAAAAAATCTGTTGTACAATTAAAAAAAAAAAAAACTTGTTTCCTAACCGCTCTTTAAACCTTATGACAAAAGGATTTACGAGTGTCTTTTCTCTCTCTGAGACCTGAAGCTGCGCGGGCCATCCCAGAAGGTAAGCTTAAACTCTTAAGATCTCACAAGTTTTTATATTGGTCAGCTGCCATAGCGGCGGGGTTCACATTCAACAACCAATAGCATTTCTTGTCCCTATTCGTAAGAGACTAGCGATGCGAGAAAGAGAAATTATTCGAGATTGAACACTTATCAATAAACGCTCCAGATAATTAGATTTGCTTTTGATTATAATTGATGTTTTCCAGGCACCAATCCACAGATATACCTAACTGGTGTTCTCCCCAATGAACAAGTTGTGGACGGTTCAAAAAACACAACTGCAGGTTTCAACACTAAAATTTAAAAAGCCAAACAATTTTGATTGCTGATCAACAAATAAATAAGTCTTCTGAAATATCGTTCAACTTTTTATTTACAGGATCTCCACAGTGTGGACCTCGATGAATTCAAGTACGGTGGAACCAATATCACGGCATTCAGACTGCTGGACCCAGATAAACCTGATATACAAAGGGCTGTCAAGGACTGGGTGTACGGGGAAGCTCGTCTGGGAAGAAAGCTGCAACTGGGACCTACGTCTGCTAAGGTAAAATGAATTCCTCCATATCATATTTTTTTATTGGCTTTTAAATTAGAGACTTTTTACGCAGGCCTTTTCACAGAGAAACTTGATAACCAAGGTTCTTTAAAACATAAAAATAAATTTGTTAATAAAAATAGCATTGGAGACTTAAAAAAAAGACAACAAATGTAAAAATGCTGATATTCGTGCTTATATAATGAGAAAGCAATCTTTGTTGACAGCGGTACCGAATTCCTTATTTTTCATGAATTTTTGTACTCTACTAACTTAGGCAAAAAAATATCTGCCTACCTACTTAAATTATTATAATATACAGACATGAAAAAATGAATATTACATTTATAAGGTGACGTAATTACTTTTTTTTCTTGTTTTGTTTTCACAGTGGAGGTGATGCCTTCGTATTTCATAAGTCATGTCGTCGTCTCCGGAGCAAAATTCATAAATAAATTGTAGCTTTTTTCGTTGTACATTTGTGAATAGCTTGAATAGATAACAAAGTTTTGTTTCGGAATAATAAAATATTCTACTCGTATAGTATGTCGTCCGGTTAGTGGTTGTGTTGGTACCGCTTCTGATTCCTTCAGGCTGTGTCAGTTTAATTTTTCAGCTGATGATGGTCGAAGGAGATTTCCTAATTTTATCAGGCTTTTCGTAACGCGGGAATATTGCCTTTCCTAAAAAAAGTAATTTATCTATTCAATATTATCTACATAAAAATTTTTCAATAAAAGTAGGTGTATTCATATTTTGGAATTCAGGCGAAACTGGTCCGCTTCGTCAATGGCCGGAAATGATGTGGGTACGATCAATTTACAAGTAGATATGTGAAAAAGAGTAGGGAGAAAAACTCCAATATTCTACAATAATTCGCACAATATACGTCCTCTAAAATACACAATCGATAATTTTATACTTTTCGATGTAGATTTCGACAAACTTTAACTACTTTTATGACATTTCTTTTGAGAATTGTGTAGCTTTCTTTATGCAACACAAGCCCTGAGTTAAATTCATAATAAAATAGGGGCTGTTCCGCTTAGGAAGCTTTTCATGAAAAATAAAAAAAATTACAAAGTACATCATTGTCAGGTGCTACGGGGGGAGGGTTGATAATAGTGGTAATTAAATCAGGTTTAATGTCAGTGCAAAGGAAAATAATGCCAAAATAAACCGTTGAAAGAAGCTCAGTGTTGCGTAAATACTAAACGTAAGAGACTGAAAAAGTATAAAAGAAGAACGTTGTGAAGTTGGTTTGAAAGATAGCCTCATTCATATCGCCTACAAATAATGGTGTTTTTGATCTTTTTGTTTATTTGTTTTTTTTATTGTTCAAATTATAACATTCTTACAGTAATAAACGATAAACATAATACTATGGCAAAAACAAAATATTGATATATACAATTTCAAGGATTTTTACGCCAAGCCAGGGCTTGAGCTTGATGTAGTAGATATTTTATAAAATATTATTTATTTATTTATGAAACATTTCCGCGTTACGAATATCGTGCAAATATTTAAATTCCTCCTACTTCCATCATTGTAATAAGCGGAAAATGTTGCTTGTTCAGTGATTGAGGACTTTGCTAGCAGAGGACGGTACAACCAGTAACACCTGGATGGGAACCCGATGCATTTGTCAAATCGGTGAATTATCACGAATCAAAATTAATATTTAAAAATTTGATTCATAATAGTAATAAAATATATAGATCGTAGATAATAAAAAAAGATAAATTATGCACACGAAACAAAACTTCTCGAACCATACTAAAAAAAAATAAGGATAATATGTAACTGGTTATTAGTTAAGTAAATAAATGGATCGGGTTCCTATCCGGTATCGTCGGTTCAATTTATCTCAATTTGGGAGACGGGTATAGGTGCCGCCGCCCCGGGAACCATTTATTGGATAACCAACACCTCTGCCATAGGTTACTACAAGTGGTTCGCTACGTTTGGTGACTTAGCAGGGGTGCCCGAGTTCATGGGGTGAGGTTTGTCCAGGTTTTGCGGGGCGTGGTGGGCTGGATCGAGAGAGATTGGTTGAGGGAGGTCTGTGTCTTGATAGATGTATTCATACGGTCACTCCTGGACACACTGACCCTCAGATTCCTGCCCACCCCTCATACCTTTTCCTTCCCTAATCTTCCTATACTTCCCTTCCTTAAAAATACCCTCCACATAGCTTCCCGTAAGGTGACATAGACATAGTCGCTTTCAACGGAAGCAATCTTCCGAACAGGCCCTCCATTGATATGTTTGGTGTAACCTTAAGTGACCAGCTCAGGTACGGGGGCTCAAAGCCAGAGTAAAGTTAGCCTCCCAAAAACTGGGCGTACTGTACAGGGCCCGCAGATACTTTAATAGTACACAACTGCTAACCCTGTACAAATCACAAGTGCTCCCCACGGTTGAATTTGGCAGCCACCTCTGGTCTGGAGCTCCAAAATACCTGAAAAATACCCTCGACTCTGTGCAGAAACGGTCGGTCCGTTTGATAGATTCTCCCATCTTAACAGACGGATTGCAATCTTTAGGGTACAGGCGTCGGGTGGGAATGCTATCCTTGTTCTACCGGTATTTCAATGGAAGATACTCCGAGGAACTAGCATAATTGATCCCTTCGGCACCGGTGCAAAGTCGGGAAACACGCCAAACGCGTGCCCAACATTTGTGCACAGTTGACATTTGTCACATGAGAACGGGCCGTTTCTTCGACTCGTTCTTGTGTTCAACAGCTCGGCTGTGGAATGATTTGCCGGCCTCTGTGTTTCCTCCTTCCTACAACATGGGTCTCTTCAAGACCAGTGTTCATTCCTTCCTCTCCTCAAAAAGACCCTCCACACAGAATCCCAGATGACATAGGCCCTGAGGGAAATTATTTTCCTCAGAGCCTCCTGTGTGGAGTTAATGCAAAAAAAAAAATAGGCCCTGAGGGAAAATAATTTCCTTAAGGCCTCTTGTGTGGAGCTAATGTAAAAGAAACTGCTAGTGAAGTACTCCATCATCGCGCAAGAAACGTTTTCAGCACATAATTATATCAATGTTCGTAATCGTAACGCAGGAATGTTTCTTTTTAAAAAAAAAGAGAAAAGGTTAAGTAGTAAGAGTACAACACTTTTCTAAAAAGTTCTTTGTTTTTATTTTTTGCAAAGAAGCTAAAGAATTTGTTTAATGTGCTTTGTGAACACCGTGGCAAATTTAATAAGACTGTAATGGATACATTTTATTAGAATTCTTGTTTCACGCTGTTTAATACTTGTTTTTCGATCTCTTTGCCCTCCTTGACACTTGGTAACCCGACTCGACACTGAAGGAGAACATGACATTCATTAAGGTAAGTAACTATGGTTTTGTATACCTACTAGTCTTTCCCCGAATATAATAAAGATATACCAGTTTTGTTTCACTGAAAAACATTTATTTTTGTTAATATCCACTGGAGCGATTTTTGTCATTTTAAATGTTTCCGATTGCTTTTTGGATAAAAAAGGCAATTATCTCTTTGATTCGGAATTTTTTTTTCAAACATAAATGTAGCTCCTTAAAAATAAGTTTGCTATTTCGGACTTAAAACGAAGCAATTGTAATGTTGTATCTATTATTCAACTTCGTTGACTATTTTATAACGATGGTAAAAAAAAATCTAATATTTTTTTCAAGCAGAGTTTACGGTCAAAATTAAGTCCTTTTTCCATTCTAAAATATTCTGTGTTGACTAGAATAAGTAACTCTCGCGGCAGTTTCAAAGTGACAAACCCGCAGGATTCGCGCGGTTGAAAACTTTACGATTTTTTTTTATATATTTTTTATAAATCCTACAAATCTTTTCTATAAATAAAAATGAATCCCCGAAATGCATGTACGCGCATAACTTCCGAACGACTACACCAAATTAAATCATTATTTTATTTTTGTATTCGTTATTGTCAGGACAAGGTTTGTGTAAAACTACTGGTGAGCTCTGGCATCATGAAATTTGTATGAAAAAATTGCAATAGGTGGCACGCGTGCTGTTTGAAAACTGATTGTACACAATGCGGGAGCGGGGAGAAGGAGGGGGAACTCGGGAAGGGGGTTCACGGGAAAGGGGGAGTGGAGTGGGGAGAGGGAAGGTTGAGCAGGTGGAGTGGAAACGCGAGAGGGGAAGGGGACGCGGGAGAGAAAGGGGAGGCAGAAGGAGAACGGGACACATGGGAAAGGACACGTAGATAGAAACAATTTCTTTATTAAATAGCATAGCAACGCATGCCGGGAATACGATAAAACGATAAAATACATGGTAATTAATTGGCTATATAGCACTATAACAAGTTTTTGTGTTTCCATGTTAAAATTCGAAGGCACGATTTTTTTAATGTTGGCGAAAAATTTTAAAAATGATTTTTGAAAATCTCGAGCAAATGGAAAAAAAGTTTTATAAAATGCGCTTCCGCTCCAGTGGCTTAAATTATTTTATTGTATCATTTTTGATCAAAATTCTAAACGCTTTGCTTTTAATTATTACATGAAACCAAATGAAACTAATTTTTTGATAAAACCATTTCGCTACAATGTATCTGGTAGATGCATTGTAGCGAAATTAAAAAAAAAAGTCATTAAAATGATTGTTGAAATATTTCCCTGCAAATAAGGGTTGACTTATACAATAAATAATTTCAGGTTTAGTTTTTTTCCCCCTGAAATGAATATATAAATAAGTTATGTTTTTAACTTTTATACCTCAGAAACTAAGTTTATTCTTAAAATAATATTAAATTAAGTTAAAGCAATATTTATCTTGTAAAACATGAAGAGCGTTTAACCAGCCAGCGGACGAAAATCCACATTTCGTCGAAAGTTGTTCTTCCGATCGTGCAGGGCGGTTACAATGAGAAAGATTGATTATTCTCCGTACCAGCTTTTTTAAATTATAACTCAATATCGAATTTATTTCAATCCAAATTAGCTTTGATTTATACCTTCATCCAAATATGCTGAAAGGCGTGATGATAAAACTATTAAAATAGTGTACTTTTTGTAGTTATTTTTTGATTATAAGTATTTATCATTTTTCAATAATGTCTAAATTTAATAAGAATGTTAAAAAAATCTGAAATATATTAGTTTGTAAGTTAGCAAATAAATACACAAATGGACCAATTTTCGTCAAGAAACACATGTACGTAGATATTTTTTAATGATTTTATTGAAACTAAAATTAAAATTCTAATACATAAGTTTGCTAGATAATGTATTGATTTATTTTACTGAATGATTACATTATTTGAAATGGGTGTGGTATAATACAAAAATTTTTTTGAAAATTTAACAAATCTGCCAACGACCTATGGAATAACCTTATTATACTAAAAATTAAAAAAAAATCTAAAAATGTATTACATACGAATGCTAGATAAAAGAACAATCTTTCGAAATCCATTTATAATTTTTTGTGGAAAAGAGTCAATACGTCTAAAAACTTTTCTCTGGTAATGCCTTCTTAATTGAATTCGTATTAATTTTCGTAAAATAAAAAATATGATTTACAAAACAGTATCCTTTGAAAAAAATACGACAAAATAATTATAGAGAAATGTAACATATTAGTATCTGAACTCTGGGTGTTTTTTTTTTTTTTTTTTTTTTTTTTTTTTTTTTTTTTTTTTTTTTTTTTTTTTTTTTTTTTTTTTTAGTAATAGAAGGTACATAAATTACAAATAAATTTTATACAGTAATTAATTACATAGTAGAATATTTGATGTACCCCCATAATTAAGCAAGGCTTGTGTGTATGGGGGGTGTTATTGTATTGAAATGAATGTTTTAAATCCCATACCATCCCCAACTATAACTTTTGCAAAATTATAACCATCATTTGATTAAATTTTTTTCGAAGGTCTGTTGATGAAATTCGGGGTTTTCGTTACAAATATTTAATGCCTAGTTTAAAATATCACTTTTGGTTTCAGTTGATTTTTTTTTTAATAATCACGAAGTAGTTAAAAATTCTTCAAAAACTTTTGTGAATATAATTTTTTAGCTCTCTTCACATCATTCATGACATATTCCTAAAAACTCGTAATTCCAAAAAATTATTGTAGTTCATATAAAATCTTCTTCACAATAAAATAAAAATGTATTAGTAGGTGGATCAACTTCCTACTTCGCAGAATATTAAAATAATATATCTGCACATGTGCATTAACCAATAAAAATATTTGATGCTAACAAAAGATTATGACCTCAATACAGACCGAGACAGCCCTGATGTACGACGCAGTCCATCTATTCGCCAAGGCCCTGCACGACCTGGATACATCCCAGCAGATCGACGTCAAGCCCCTTTCCTGCGACGCCGAAGACACGTGGCCGCATGGATACAGCCTGATTAACTACATGAAGATCGTAAGTGAACAATATTTTTACCAACTGACTTACATGTGGGTACGATCATTATTTTCGGTGACCGGACAACTTGTAATGAAATCACACTCATTTGAAAAATCATTAAAAATGATGAAAAAAAAATTGGTTAAATAGGTTAGAGTTGAGGACTATTATAATTTTTTTTTTCTTTGAATGACCTTTCAAAGAGGTGTTTAGTTGATTTGATTCTGAGATGGCATGGAACCTTATTTTCAAAGGTTTAACCAATTTCATTATACATTCCAAACTGCTGAGAGATTTTTTTTATTATATATTACTACACAACAGTTAGAGGACGAACGTACTGAGAATTAAAAAAAATGACAAAGAAATAACAACGATAGCAAGCGTCCTATCATTTTTTTCTTAGCTCCGCATAGAAGGCCATGATGAAAAATCCCCCAGAGGCTATGTCATCTTTGGGAAAGAAGTGTGGACGGTCTTTTTAGGGCAAGGAAGGAGATGTAGTTCTGGGAAGGAAAAGGGGGTGAGGGGTTGGAATCCGGTATCAATGTGTCTAGGAGTGACGGGCGAATGAATCCATCCCTCCCACTGCGTTGCAAGGTGATGGGTCGAGAGAGTCTGGCTGGAGAGGTACAGGTTGGGTCTCAGTTAATTACTCTTTCCTGATCCGCCCCAAAAAAAATTAAAAAAGCTCATAACCTAACCTAACGTAACCAACTTAAACATTTTTTTCGTCGCTTTTCATGACTTTTCAAAGGAGTTGTTGAAGTTTCATGATTCTGAGCTGTCCGGTCACCATTTTCAACTGTTGTATGAACGTAGCTTCGGTTTACAAAGTAATAAAGTGTGTATTTTTTGAAATGGGTATTTGAAGTGGGTGCCCCAATGGAAGTGACCTAGAGTCAGACCAAGAAAATATGGTCGAAGCAGGATGAAATGACCACATTGATGGGAGAATATATGAGAATTGTTACACGGTCGGATTTGTAACTTCGAAATGTTGTACACTTGGTGGAGTGACGATGATGATTATTCTGGGCATCTGTGTTAGTATCTAAACCTTATATCTGCTTTATTTTTTATTTGTATGTTTTTACAATGAAAGCATCCTTACTGAAAATCAACAATATTTCGTAAATAAAATTCATCTTTTGATATTATAAGCGAACCGTGTATGGCTTAAAAATAAGACCGTATTATTAAAGTCTAAAGAAGCAACAGCCATAAAATGAATCAATGTACTTTAAGAATATAACACAAATTCTCACTATTACGTACAAGACCCTTAGGCAATACCCCCCGAAGATCCCTGTAAAGGAAGTGATTTTCTCTTGAGGCTTTTGCTTCCTTTCCCTCGGAACTTTCCTTTACCCCACGGTAATATCCAATTCGGGACTAGCAGGGATGTGCTTTGGTAATCGAATGCTGAGCTTTTTAGAGGCTTTCCCGCTCTAAGGGGAGCTTTATACTTTATAGAGACCTAAGTGCCTCCTTCAGCCTGTCTAGTCACATTTTTCTTTGTATCGGTGAGGTTTCAAATCAAGAGACTATCGAATCATCTGGGTTCTTGGCTTTCAGGGGCTTCTGTGCTAAGTGCAGCTGCATCTTTCTTAGAAAAATATTAGAAACTTAAGGCAGTTCACAATCCTAATAATTTTTGTACGCTCAAAACTCACATTTTAATCATTTCCGGCGAATCCGTAACTATAATTACTTTTTTTATTTCCATGCCGCACAAGAAATGCGAGTTATTTATATATTAGATTAATAAAAACAGTACCTTACAATTTATATATTTTACGTACAACGATTTCAAAACTTTATTAAGCTGGTTTTCAACTATAAAGTTTGCGGTAAGCACCAGATTTTATTTTTCTAGACGATGAATTAATAATTTCGGAAGGACAACATAGAGACACATTTTAAATATTGTAGCACATTCTTCAGAATTAATTAAAATTAACGCGGCAGAAAGGTCGAATCTCCAGGCCTTCTAGGGTGAATTCGACCGTACGTACGTGCAATACGACGTGCCGCGGCATATATTTGTTTACACGCTTTCTTCACTTACGTCGTTAAGATTCCCACATTATTTATCTTCTTCTTCTTTTCTTTGATACGGCAAATTTGACAGTAGGTCCGTCCAGTGCACGGGTCGCGAGTCGCAATTTGTATACACGGTTTCTTTACTTACGTCGTTAAGATTCTGAGTATATTTTGGGGTATATTGTCGTCTTAATGAAATATTTAGAATAGGAAAGATATAATAATAAATGCAGCATCAGATTTATTATGTATATATATTTATTTATTTATTTTTATGTGAATACTTCACTAGAGCCCCAGCTACTCCCGTCTGTAATGTCCTGTACTGCAGGTAATACTGGGCCCTTAATCTCCAGTATCGCTCTTGGATGTTTTCAAGGTTACTTATTTAAAACACGTAGTATCTTTGGTACACGGAGACTGTTTATTGGAATATAATATTTACAGTGTTGGCTGTAAGCCGCCTAACGAGAAAAAACGGCACGAGCTCTGTGCTCGCTATTATATTGTGCCGATGCCCGGCCGCTTCGGCTAGGTTCGGTATTCCCGAACCTACCCGACAGATACTCATATAACCAATACTACATCTCTCCCTCCTTCAACTCTGAAGCTACTTACTTACATAACAAAATAACTTAAATAACAATTAACATAAATTGTAATACTTCATACACAATAATTTTTTTTAAGATACACATAATTTAACCGCGGTGACTGGGTCAAGTTGTCCCGTCTCCTCTGGAAGTTGTAGGTGCCTTGTGACTTGAACGCAGTCTTCCCGACCATGGTCTCTGTTGCCGTGCCTGCTCCGACACCACCTCCTCCCCCACCAACCTGGAATCAGGAGAACAACCAGTCAATCCACGCAACAAGGTCGCAGTCTCTAACTCATGAGGCTCGTTCCTCAAAATTTCAGACGCGGGATGCTGCGCAATTTTGCCATCTTCCTTCCAGCTCACTGACATTTCCCTCATCTGGTCCACATGTCTCTTCCATGTCACATCAGTGTTTCCTATTTTAATAATATAAACTTTTTTACCTAGCTTTCTAGAAACTACACCCTTAGCCCAAACGACTTTATTATCATGACGATAATCTTTTGTCAAACATTTTTGTCCAACTTTAAAAACCCTGGTTTTTACCCCTCTGTACAACCTAACTTGATCAGATTGAGCTTTAAAAATGTTAACGTTAGCTTCCTTGACTTTTTCCGAAAAGTATTCTCCATTTTTCACTGGCAACAAACTGTCGAACGTAGAACGCAGCCTTCTTCCTACTAACAGAACCACTGGTTCAATACCTGTCGAACAATGGAAAGAATTTCTATAGTCCACTAAAAAATTCAACAGCTTGACATTGTAATCTAGTGGGAATTTACCGTTTATTAACAGTTTCTTGAGGAACATTTTCGAAATTTTTACTGCATTTTCTGCCAGCCCGTTTGACTGGGGGTGTTTCACCGGAGAAGTCATAAGCTTAATATTGTTCTCCTTTAAGAAAACTCTAAATTCCTCACTTGTAAAAACTGAGCCATTGTCAGATACAATTAACTCAGGGTTTCCAAAATTAGAAAAAAATTTCCTCAATTCCATAATCGTGTGAGTTGAATCTGCCTTCTGCACCTCGATACAGTCTAACCACTTCGAGAATGAGTCACAAACCACGAGAAACATCTTCCCCGCTAGGGGTCCACAATAATCTAGATGTACCCTACTCCAAGCTTTACCTGGATTTGGCCAAACCGTCAATTGACTTTTGGGTGGTGACTGTTTTGACAACGAACAATCTGAACAAGATTGAACGACTTCCTCCAAATGTTTGTTTAGAGAAGTCCACCAAAAATATGTTTTAGAAATTCCCCTCATTTTTACAATACCTAGATGTGACCTGTGTAATAAATCTAAAACTTGCCTTTGGAGAGAAACAGGTATAACTATTCTATGTTGCCAAAACAAACAATCTTCTACGATAGAAAGTTCATTTCTTTTCAACCAATATTTCCATATACTGCTATCACGATTTACTCGTTTGGGCCAGCCCTGCCGCAAATACCTAAACACTAGCTGTAATTCGCTATCTGCTGCGGTGGCTAACACAACTGCTTGAAAATTAACATGGTCACAATTCTTAATAAAACAAACAAAGTCAGTCCCGCAATCATCCTTAAAACCCTCAACTGTGTCCTTCAACGGTAAGCGAGAAAGAAAATCTGCTTGATTATTACAAGATTTCACAAATTCCGTTTTGTACGAAAACCCTGCCAGAATGATGCCATATCTCTGCAAACGGTTTGCTGCGAGAACCGGAATATTTTTGTGTTCCCCTAGAATTCTTAGTAACGGCATATTGTCAACGCATAATGTGAACTCCCTTCCAAAAAGGTACTGAAAAAATTTATTTAACCCGAACACAATTGCCAGAGCTTCGAGATCCAAAATACTATATTTCTTTTCGGCGGTTGTCAAACTACGAGAAGCGAACTCAATTGGACGCATTGTGCCGTCCTTAAACACGTGCATTAACGCAGCCCCGAGTCCGCATGTACTAGCGTCCGTATACAGTTTTACCGGTAAGTCCGGAAAATAATTTGTAAGAATCGTGTTGTTGCCCATTAATTCTTTAATGGTATCGACTGCTACTTTACAGTCTTCTGAGAAATTCCACTCTACCCCTTTTTTCAAAAGGTTATGCAGGGGTTCCAGTATTGATGACATCCTAGGAATGAAATTCCGATAAAAATTTAGAAAACCCAATAAACTTTTCAATTTATGAACGTCCGTAGGATACGGAGCGTTTTTTATAGCTTCAAGTTTGTTTGGCTGAGGTTGGATTCCGCTCCCCGAAATTACATACCCCAAAAATTCTACCGATTCTACAAAAAATTCGCATTTATCCGTGTTGACCCTCAACCCGCACTCTCGTAAACGCGCGCACACTGCCTGTATGTTATACACTAAATCCAGTTCGTTGACCCCCGAAATGATGATATCGTCTAAATAGAATGCCACCCCCTTCAACCCCTGAAGACAGCTTGCTATAGTCCTAGCGAAGATCGCTGGCGCTGACTTAAAACCAAAGACTAGTCTGTTATATTGAAATAACCCTAAATGCGTATTTATTGTAGTATACTTTTTGCAAAAGTCAGCTAATTCTAATTGTGAGTAAGCCTGTCTTAAATCTAGTTTAGCGAACACTTTACCCGAACTTACTTTGTGAACAACTTCATTTATGGAGGGAAGCGGGTACCTTTCCAAGTCCGTCATGAGATTTAAAGATCTCTTGTAGTCCACGCAAATCCTAACATTCCCGTTCTTTTTAATTACCGGTACAATTGGAGACGCGTATTCACTGCTGGTTACCGGAGAAATGATACCATCAGCTACCATAGCTTCTAATTCTCTCTCAATTTTTTCCTTAATAGCGAACGGAACCGGCCTCGCATTAAAAAAAACAGGACGAGCTTCCTTGTTTACTTTGAAACTCACTTTATGTTTACTGAATTTACCCAGCCCCGGCGAAAACACTTCTGGAAACTCGTTGTAAATCATTTCAATTTTGTCTTTGATTGTTGAAACCGAATTATCCATCACTGGAACTATCTTCAGATTAAAAGCCTCCATGAAGTCCCGACCTACTATCAATTCCGAGCCATTAATCACAACAGTAAATAATAACTTGTTTTTGATATTATTGTATTCCACGGTAAAACAAGCACTACCTACAAGATTAAGTGGTTTACCATCGTATCCAGATAAAGTACGCTTATCAGGTGACAATGTTACATCCCTAAAATATCGGTTAAAAATAAAATCCGGCATGACCGACATACTGGCGCCTGAATCAATCATAGCGGCACATTTTAATTTATTAATTATTATATTAGCCCTAAACGGATTAATGTAAGAAATCCTATTAATAACCTTCTCCCGGGATTGTTCAAAAATCGGATAAACATTGTGATTCTTACAGAATTTCTTCAAATGCCCTATTTTGTGACAATTAAAACATTTTGCATTCTTAAATTTACAATATTTTTCTAAATGTGATTCACCGCAAATGGTACATTTTTTAATATTCGAGAATCCTCTCGGCTCGGGACTTTTCGACCGCGAAGATGACCTCCGGAAACCTTGAGTTTTATCAGGAAGTGAATCTCTCCCCGGCGAATACGAGCGATTAATTGAATTCACGCCGCCCGACGTCCCTACGGAAATTTCTGATTTAATTTCCGGAACTAGATTATCTAAAACTGAAACCGTTATTGCTAATTCTTCCATTTTGTTAAACGTTAATTTAGTCCCCTCGAGAAAAATTTTTTCCTTGGCTCGGCCCGGCAAAATGCCGATTGCAAAAACATCAGCTAAACATTCCGGTAAACGCGTTCCGAACTCGCAAAACGAAGATAATCCTCGTAAACGCACTGCAAAATCCCTGACTGATTCACCAAGCGATTGCTTGGCCTGATAAAAATTTTCTCGTTCCTTGAACACCGATCGCGGTCTGGAACAATGTTTCTCAATTAATTCTATTAACTGATCGAATGCCACGTCTGTAACTTTAGAAGGAAAACATAAGTTGATCAAAAGAGTTAATGTCTCCGCTTCTAGAAGATTTAGCAAATATGCGCGTTTCTGTGAAGCATCTAACTTAGTCGTTTTTATGTCATCACGAATTAGAAGGAACTGTTCTAACCTCAGGCGAAACAAACTCCAATCCCCATTAACGTGAGAGAACCTGGAAATTCCGCCCGATTCCATGATCGCCCACACCAAAAAAAAACACACCCGGCAACAATAACACCTTCCAGAAAAAGAAACAAAACAACCTGACACCAGGAACCGGCGCCTTTGCAGTCCAGGCGCCCAGCCGCTTCCAGGATTATCAATACCGGGCTGGCCTTAGTTACCCAGGGTCCCGTAATTTCCTCTTCTCCCCTGTATATTACCGGGCTGGACTTAGTTACCCAGGGTCCCGTAAGTAATTTTCCTCTTCTTTCCTGTATTACCGGGCTGGACTTAGTTACCCAGGGTCCCGTGATTTTCCTCTTCTTTCCTCCTTCTCCACTGTCTCCTATTATGCCCTGAAAATCTCCTGATGGATGGCACTTCAGCGGTGCCCCAAGTGATTTATTGTCACCTTCGGGAGATTTTTGCAAGTCACGATCCCTGTCACGACTTGCCGCAATCTGATAAACAGTCTGGCGTGTAATCCTTTTTAGCTGCGCCACTTGTAATGTCCTGTACTGCAGGTAATACTGGGCCCTTAATCTCCAGTATCGCTCTTGGATGTTTTCAAGGTTACTTATTTAAAACACGTAGTATCTTTGGTACACGGAGACTGTTTATTGGAATATAATATTTACAGTGTTGGCTGTAAGCCGCCTAACGAGAAAAAACGGCACGAGCTCTGTGCTCGCTATTATATTGTGCCGATGCCCGGCCGCTTCGGCTAGGTTCGGTATTCCCGAACCTACCCGACAGATACTCATATAACCAACACTACACATCCCCAATTGGGGTATGTTGTGAGGTTGAAGGTAGTGATGAGGGGAAGGAGATCGGAAAGTGGACGGAGGGAAAGTACCTGGCTATTGAGATCTGATCACTAAACACGGCTAAAGCCATTTCAAGCAACGTTTCAAGTCTGAATCATGGTCTAACACCAGTGCCATACTGAGAGTAACTTCCACTCTGGAACGTGCAGCAAATAAAATATAATACTCTCTAAAATTTATTTACCCACACCGCGATTCCGCGATCCGTGGCCTTCGGATTGCGAGTCAAGAGCCTTACCCCTAGACCACGCCGGCCTTCGATATATTATATATTGCTTATATAGAGATTTATTAAATTTATTTTGTGAAAACCAACGACACTGATACATATATTGATCTTCCAGTTGATTAGTCAGACATCGCTAAATAAGTTTTGAGAAAATGAGGAAGGCAATATTCGAATGCTCGCAATAAATTAACGGCCGGCGTGGTCCAGCGGTAAGGCTCTTGACTCGAACTCCGAAGGTCGCGGGATCGAATCCCGGCGTGGCAAATAAATTTTATATGATTAATTTGTGTTATTTCACAATTTATTCATTTAAAATAATATATAGTATATTTGCGGCACGTTCCAGAGAGGAAGATACTCTCAGTATCGCCCTGGAGTAAGATCACCATTCAGAATTGAAACGTTTCTTAAAACGATTTTAGCCGTGTTTGGTGACCAGATCTGAATAGCCAGGTACTTCCCCACCTTCCTCTTCCCTTTCTCCTTCCCCTTCACACTACCTTCAGTCTCACAACATACCCCAATTGGGGATGCCATAGTCTCACTGGCTCCAGACGGAAGCAGTTAGGACTTGTGCGGTATTCATGTAAAAAAATATATTTTTATTATTCGCACGTTCTTGTGTTTTACGAATTAAATATCCTTTAAAGTATGCCTGGAGGTATAACGGTCCGGTAAATTAGTATGTCATTTTGAAATATCCTACTAGTGACCCAGACAACATCAACATTTTGTTTAATTCACTGCAGTTTTTTTCGCAATACGTTTGATTTGGTTGCGTTTATGAGCAATAAATCAATAAAAAAGTTAGATAGTGGGTACACTTTTACGTATAACTGCATACTCAACTAAAACTTCGATTTTCCAGAGATATCTGCCTAATCAACTGGACGATGATATCTTAATCCATCCTTGAACGCCTCCTGTGGGAATGTAAATGGTATCACGATTTATATTATTGTATATTTTTTCATACACTGGAAATTTTTAGGTTAGAATTAGCTTAGTTAGAATGGCATAATGTGATTTTCACTGTCATATTTTCCTTCTTTTTCCCTAAATTTATGTTCTTGACGCAACTATGTATACCTATCTATATACCTTGTTCCATTTTTCTACCCATCCTTTGTTTACCACAATCACCTGTCCCTACTGACAATATTATCTACCGTACAACAATAAAATCAATATGTCAGTCAGTCTGTTAAAAGAAGCTGTGCCACGAACATCATTATTCTCTCAGTTTTATATAACATCGACCAGTTTATGGAAGCTTGTGCAGTGAGTGATTTAGTGCTCCCTCAGATCCATAATATTGAGCAGAACATCAACCATAAGGGGTAAGTCAGTTTCCTTCTCCATTCATCTGTTTACCATTCCCCATAGTTGTGTCGAAGTATTCACAAGTATAACATTTTTTTAATATATTGATACAGTCCACTCCACGTGTCGCATTTGCGATACCATATTTTATTATGTCAATGAGTTGTGAAAGGTCAATGTCATTAATTGTATTCCTAAATAATTATTCCCCTTTTTTAGCATTGATTGAATTGTGAAAAAATCACCGATTAATGCGGCCACATTAAGCACCCTAGAGCAAATAAATACATTATTTTGTGTTCACTATTAATAATACATTAATAATTTGTGTTCACTATTATGAATAACCAATTACAATTAGGGATGTCGAAAGTGAAAAAAATATCGATATATAGATTTATATTAAAATATCAATATCGACGTCTATGTATCGAGGAAAAAATATCGATGTATCGATATATCGGTCAAATTTTCAAGAGATTTTGCGTTTTTAAAATAATAGTGTATTTAGCTCAATATTATCGATAGTAATTTTTATACACAGTGTGCTTTTTTTAATGTACAAAAATCTCAATAAAAACGAAGTTATTTTTATCAGTATTCATTTTTATAAGGTAGATAATAATTACAAAAATATAAAAAGCTGTCTTCTAACTTATATGTAAACTGAGACGCTTACAAAGTTTGTATGCGTCTCAGTAACATTCTATTGGAGTATTAATCTGTCAAAAAGACCTTCGTGTTTTGAACAAGGTATAGTCAATAATTGTAGACAATTGGGAACCAACACATAGGAGTGGCTTAGAAAAAATGGCGAAAAATAGCATTCATTTCTATGTACCTACACACATGAGATAGTATTAGTGATCACAAATACTAATACAAAGACAATAGATTTGTAAGTGATTAATAGTTAAAATTTCAACCGCCAGATGTCATGACTCAATACAGTTACTTATTTCCGTTAATTCCTATACGGTTTTGGATTCTAATGACTTTAAATACACAAATAAATAAAAATATCGTTTTTTGATACAATTTTCGATATTGGATATTTTGTATCGATATATCGGATCAAAATATATCGGCTAAAATATCGATACATCGATACTTTTTCAACAAGCCTATTACAATATTACAAAAATCAAATTAGGATTACTGTATTGTGTATTACAATACACTAATCCCCAATCAACCAGTGTAAGCAACGGAAATGTTTGAAACTTCAAAATACCCCCACGAAGGTTTTTGGATCATTTTAACAATGATTTTATCAAATCAGAATTTAATTTTTAAAACTCAGTAAGTACTTCAAATTAATGAATTAATGAATTAATTTGAAGAACTTACATAATAATTTGAATCGAATAAAGAATCATAGATATTTTAAATAGGTACCTATTTTAGGAACCAAATTTGATTTATTGTTCTTATAATATTTGATTGTTCTTATATAATACACAAAAATGAATATTTTCAATATATGAAAAATGAATACTTGATTTAAAAATATTGTAATAGGTGGCACGCGAGCAGTTTGAAAACTGAGTGTACTGGGACTGAATATATGGAACGCGGGAGGGGGGGTTGGCGGGACGGTGGAGCGGGAGAGGGGAGAGGGAAGGTGGGAAAGGTGGAAGGAGGACGCGGGAGGAGAAGGGGACGCAGGAGGGGAACGGAGACGAACGGGAAAGGACGTGCAGAGCGAAACAATTTATTTCTTTGAATATGGATGTGCAACGCATGCCGGGAACCAGCTAGTCGAAAATAAATCATTGTTAAAGGCGTTACAGTTTTTGATGGAACAAAAATCGACCCTTTGGAATAACAAGGTTCTATCTATCGCGGTAACGTCATGCAATAATGGGATCTTAGTGGGCTACTTTAGTGTTGATTATCGTACGACGTTACGCAATAGATGGAACCTTATTATTCCAAAGGGTCGCAATATAAAATCGGGAAACTGTTACTTTTCAAAATTCGGGTTGCCGGTTTTTTTTTAAGTGAAAACTTCTTTATCACCGTTGTGATTTGAAATATCGACGAAACAAGAGAATGAGGTTAAATCGGTCTCTTCTTTACGCAGTGTTTTGTAGCCTCCCCGCTCTTATTTACTTTAGTTTTCTGAAGGTTTCACTTCTACCGCGTTTGAACTGCACACTTTTTAAAGTGAAACTTCTATAGCCCCGTTATGATTTGGAATTCGTATGAAACGAAAATGACGCATGCAGCACCAGCGAGGCATCAAACTCCTATCAACTCTCCTATTGGTTGAGATATTAAACGGAATGAACGGAAGGATCCTTGGTTTCATTGGTTGATATTGTTTTGGTAAAATTTCGCTTCTACCGCGTGTTAACTGCACTAGAATTTTTTATTTATTTAAAAATTTTAATACAGAGTCTTTCAAAGCAAAAAGTGCAAAAATGCAACACCAACGCTATTATGTGGTAAAAACTGGCATCGATTGGAACTGAAGTTTTTAGATTTAAAGTTATTATCTTGACTTTAGATTTCTCACGAAATTTGTTTGGAAAATATTTAAAATCACATGCAACACGACTGAAGTAATAATAATGATGGGTTTTTCATAATTTTATTCACCCAAGGTTTTCTCTTTCATTAATTTTAAAAATCGATGAGCAGAATAGCCTAAATGAAACAATATTTGAAGCACTCCAGAAAATGTAAAATTTAAACCTCTTTCATTTGCGGAGATGTTTGTTGTAAAAAAGTGAGGCTCTTATTTGAAATTCAAATATTGAACCGTTCCTTTTCGAGTTAAGTTTGTGGAGGGGTTATTTATTTTCTTTGCAATCAATACTTTTATTCAACCCAGCAAATATTTATTTTTTGCACTTCGCGACCTTAAACCCTCGATATTTTGATGAATTCGTATGAAAACAATGAAATAAAATTTGCATGCCTCAGTGAAATTTGAATTTAGTCGTGCGTACTTTTCAATAAATTCGTACGACGGAGATTTTCGATTTTGTCGCTAACAATAATAATACGGTGAAAAATGTCGTTGCGAAATTCCCGAATATTTCAGATGTCTGTCTACGGGGCTCAAAGTACGTCGATTTTAAAGATCTTTAATTAAAATTGCAGAGCAAACAGCAATCGTTCGCCCACGATTTTATTTTGTTTGTATAATAATTATTAATTTAATTTGATTTTAAACATTGCAAGTAAGAAAATTTGTGTTAAAATAAAATGCTGTCAAAATACGTAATACGTTTAATAAAATGTCAGACATTTGAGAACATTATCGTTTTTTAACTGTCTACTCAGTTTTGAGCAGAATAAGTAGACACTTTCTCGGAATAATCTTACTTAAAAAATATTTACCAGATTTTCTTGTAAATTTTTATCATGTTGGTTGCTTTTAAAAAAATTATATGCGTGTTCTTTTTTCCGGGCGAATTCGCGTATTCTGAGAAACAATGGCGTAAATTCACAATTAAATGTTTTTTTATGACAAATGCTCAAAACCTTTTAATCGTCATGATATAATATGTACCTCTAGCCCCACACATATTTTCAAAAGGAGGTATTCTCAGAAATCGGGTGCGACGCTGTGTCTACGCCGACAGGATGGGGATAGCCGCAAGCAATTGTTTGTTTGCTTAGTAGTTCAAATTACTTTGTGAACACATCCGTTAATTTGGGCATTTATAACGTTAATACCCACCACAACGTATTTGTCTGAAGAAAACATCTACCTACAAAGACTACTCCGTTTTAATATAATTCGTTTGGAGAGGTTGACGTCCATTTTCTATTGTTTTTTCCACCATAAAATGATACGACAAACGAACATGTTTCCATGAAAAATGAAAAGGTTTTATTTTCATATAGTTATTTACTTTGGAATGTGTTAAAAAATAAATCTTTCGTAAGTTCTACTCTCATTTAAAGTTTTTTTGAAAAACTATTAATATTTAATTGGACTTGGATATCATTTATGTTCAGAGTTCTTAAAACAATTGGTTTGAAACTCTAACGCAATTGCGAAATGGAATTATTTAGTGATACTTTACCTGAATGTTAATTATTTAATATTTTTGGGGTTTTGGGAAATGAGACTTAATACGACTGCGAATACTGCGATTTGTGACAGAATTTCACTCCTTTCGGAGGATTGGATTAGGTTTTTTTATGTTTAAATATATCATTCTCACTATATTTAGCGAGACAAGTAATTGTGGGATTTTCGTGTCAGGCTAGACCGGCGTAGTTTATCCCCTTGTGTAATAATTAACTCCTTTATCAGAGGAATGTTTCTGTCGTTATGAAGAGTGTGAACCCTGGTCCACAGTGCTAGTCGAATGGCTTTGTTTTGCAGGGTTTGTAATTTATTTATTTGGGTGTTGGCTGCGTATCCCCAAATCGGTGCAGCGTATGTAAAGCCCGGCCTAATGGACGTCTTATAGATGAGAAGTTTATCGTCTACCGATAATCGACTATTTCTACCTAGCGTGGGGTATAGTGCAGCTTTTGACTTATTTGCTGATTTAATTTTAACATTAATATGTTTTTGCCACATTAATCTCGTGTCCTAGATATTTAATTGAAGAATTTATTTGTAATATGTAACATAATGTACTTTGGAGGGGACCCACCACTTTCCCAACGGCGTTGTAAGGAAACATATGGTTTCCTCCTTCACCGCACGCGTCAAGACTCTACTTTTTTTTTGAACGAAGCTACATTTATTTGAACGACTCTAGACCCTCCAATGTCCATGCATACGGGGTTAGTAAGCAGTATGCAAGTACTTACATTAACATTGTACAAAAGATAAATAGAAGTAGCAGCCCGTGGAATAGTTCTTCTGAAATAGGTAACATCAAAAGGAGATAGATAATAGTGTTAGTAAAAGAAAAAGAAAAATAAATGTAACGGCTATGACCAGTCGAAGAAACCTTCTGTAAATAAAATAAGTAATGTGGAAAAAACAGTTATATGATTATTTTATAATGTAAGTAATTACTGTAATAGCGGAAAGAAAATAAAATATATAGAAAAGCCAGAGAAAGTGTTCCATAGACCACCGGGCAGTCCCAATGAGAATGCTTATAGCTATCGGCCCAACCGCAGACGATGCTCGAAGTCCGCGTCCTATAGCCGGTTCCCCGATTTTGCCTCGAAGAAATGTACTTGGGAGAGAAGGGGAAGTTTTTGAAGACCTTTAGGAAAAGATGAGCGTCGGGTTACCGGAGGGGGGACGGAAGGACATCGAGACCGCACGGTTATGCCTGAGGCCAACGCATGTCGATGGGAGAGGCGCGTAATAAGAACATAATGTACTACTTGTAAAAAGGTGCCTATGAAATTTATCTTAATTATGTTCAATATAATGTAACAATCTAGTCAGTGAATATGGTATCTCATCGCCATCTTTTTTAAATTTGTGGGTACTCAAGTGTCGTGGCTGATGATTGAATGAAGGAAACGAGTTTGCTGTAATAATAGCCTTTGTAATAATAGCCTTTAATGAGTCCACACAATAATTATAATACGTGAGCACAATAAACGGTTAGCGTACAATTTTACGATATCAATAGTACACACTGGGTCAAGGTTGATCGCGGATAGACGAGGCAACTGCTCCGTGGTAAGTTGAATGAATACTAGACTTAAGACTGAGCCGTATGCGGCTCGCACTTGCTTTTATACTCTGCCGGCCCGGCAAGTAGATTCAATGACGGTAGGTAACGCCGGGTGAATTCACGTAAAGGCGAGATATCACCCGAACCTTCTGCGGGCACTTGAACGGTACAGCCGTACGTTCTAGCTCTTTCGCTTAGGTGGCAGAACTATTTCTCTAGTAATTTCGCTCGCATACAATTGAACACCGGCGACGCCTCTGGAAATATCGATACGTTTCGGGCGTAATCCAACACGTGACGTAGCAACAATGCGTGGTTGCTACAGGACTCCCTCCCCAGACAACGCAGACATGGCTGCGGTGGAAAGAGGAATAGTCAGATACCGAGGTGATCGGGAAATCGAACCCGCCTTCCAGAACGAGTGGTTGTGTGTGTCCGATCCTGACTGCCATCGAACAACGGAATGGTTGGTTGTGATGTGGCGGCTGGTGACTCTGATGCGGTTTGCGAGTGTGATGTGAAACTCTCAAGATCTTGAGCAATGTATGCTGGTTTGAGGCGGTCGATGCTCACGGTGATTTCCTTCCCTTTTACCAGTATGGTATATGTTCGTTCGTGCCGACGAACGACTTTATGAGGGCCGTTGTAGGGTTGTTGAAGCGGGCTCTTGACTGTGTCGTCCCTCAGAAAGACGTGAGAAGCTGTGGGAAGATTTTGGAAGACGAAATGATGTCCATCACCATGGCGGGTACCTTCAACTGGTCTCAGCTCGTTGAAATGTTTCCGTAGTTCCTTGAGGAAACTTCCAGTATCGTCGTTGACATTAGGTCGTGCTTTACATAGGAATTCGCCAGGTAATCGGAGCGGTTCGCCGTATACTAGCTCGGCTGAGGTTGTAGCGAGATCATCTCTCCAAGCTGCTCTGATTCCCATGAGTACGGTGGGAAGTGTTTCCGTCCAACGGTTATTCTGATGGCACTTGATCGCTGCCTTCAGTTGACGATGAAATCGTTCCACCATGCCATTTGCTGCGGGGTGGTATGCAGTTGTATGGATTTGCGTCGTGCCTGCCAGGAGATTCAACTGCCTGAACAGCCTCGACTCAAATTGTCTCCCTCGGTCCGTAGTAATGCGGAGTGGAGTGCCGAATCTTGTTATCCAGCCCTTGTAGAAAGCACGCGCCACTGTTTCAGCCTCTTGGTCTGGGATCGGGAATGCCTCTGGCCATCTCGTGAATCTGTCTACGCACGTGAGACAGTATCGGCATCCTTCTGAAGAAGGCATGACGATTATGTCGATGTGGACGTGCTCGAATCTAGCGGAGGGTCTGGGAAAGGCTCCCAGGGGTGCTGACACGTGCCGCGTAATCTTGCTTCGTTGGCATTGAAGGCAATTGCGTGCGAGCTTAATAGTCTCAGCTTTAATGGCCGGCCAGACATAACGTTGAGTTATGAGCTTAACCGTGGCCTTAATTCCTGGGTGAGCCAGCTGATGGACCGCATTGAATGCCGCAGGTCTGAACTTCTTCGTGACAAAGGGTCTGGCTATGGTAGTTGAGACGTCACAGTAGAGATGCGCGTCAGTACCCGGAATATTAATCTTTTTAAGTTGTAGGCTAGAACTTCCCTGCAAGTGTTGTTCCAGTTCAGGGTCGCACATCTGGTCAGCTGCCAGCGCTGCGTAGTCCAGAGGAGTATCTATCGTCTCGACCCTGGAGAGAGCATCCGCGACGATGTTGTCTTTTCCGGAGACGTGTCGGATATCAGTTGTGAACTGGCTGATATAGTCCAGATGGCGGAATTGCCTTGGTGAGCATTTGTCTGCTGTTTGTTGGAAGGCGAATGTGATAGGCTTATGGTCTGTAAATATGGTGAACGACCTGCCTTCCACCATATGGCGAAAGTATTTCACAGCGAGATAGATGGCTAGTAGTTCTCTGTCGTATGCGCCATATTTCTTTTCAGCTGCCGAAAACTTCTTCGAAAAGAATGCTAGAGGCTCCCAGTGACCTGCGACGAATTGGTGGAGTGCGGCACCGGCTGTAGTATCAGACGCGTCGCTGACGATAGAGAGTGGGGCGTCGCACTTCGGGTGAACGAGCAGGGTTGCCTGGGCCAGAGCTTCCTTGCACTTGCTGAAAGCTTCTACTGTTTCGGCAGTCCAAGACACGAGTTGTTTGCCTTTTTGGTTCCCTTTTAGGAGGTCATTGAGTGGAGCTTGTGTCCTCGCGGCGTTGGGGATGAATCTCCTATAAAAATTTATAGCTCCCAGGAAACGGCGGAGATCCTTGATGGAAGCTGGTTGGCTGTAGTTGTTGATGGCCTCCACTTTATCTGGGAGGGGTGAAGTGCCAGCGTCAGACACCAGGTATCCTAGGAATTTGACCTTAGTCAGGCCGAAATGGCATTTGGCGGCGTTGATGACAACACCATATTCCTGCAGGCGCTGGAATAATATCTTGAGGTGGGCTAGGTGCTCTTCCTCTGACGTTGAGGCAATAAGGATGTCGTCTATGTAGGCGTAACAGAAATCTAAGCCTCTGGTAACCTCGTCCATGAAGCGTTGGAAGGTCTGGGCTGCGTTGCGGAGGCCGAAAGACATCACCAGAAATTCGAAGAGTCCGAATGGCGTAGTGATTGCTGTTTTCGGAATGTCCTCGGGAGCCACAGGGATTTGATTATATGCCCGCACCAGATCAATCGTTGAGAAGATCTCGGTGCCGCTCAGTGCCTGTGCAAAATCTTGGATGTGGCGAACGGGGTATCTGTCCGGAATAGTTCTGGCGTTCAATCTTCTATAATCGCCACATGGTCTCCACTGGTCGTCCTTCTTGGGTACCATGTGCAAGGGAGATGCCCAAGAGCTCTCGGAAGGTCGAGCGATTCCGAGACGGACCATGGCCTCGAACTCCTTCTTGGCGCGTTTTAACTTGTCAGGAGCAAGGCGTCGTGGGCGTTCGACTGTTGGAGGTCCTGGCGTGGTGTTAATATGGTGCAGTGTTGCGTGACGAACTTCCCTCCTGGCACCGTCAGGGCGAGTGATGTCAGGAAACTGTTGAAGAAGCTTATGATACGGGGACGTTCCTGTGACCGTCTTAATGGAAGCGATCTTGTTGTCGCTTCGTTTTCCCGTGATGGTCAAATTCGTCACCTGGTCCAGCAGCCGTTTATTTCGGACATCCACCAGTAGCTCGTACTTGGCGAGAAAGTCTGCCCCGATGATTGGCCTGGAGACGTCTGCAATGACGAAGCTCCAAGTAAAGTCGCGTCGCAATCCCAGATCCAGGTTGAGCGTTAGGCTGCCATAAGTAGCGATTGTGCTGCCATTTGCTGCTGCCAGTTCGTATGTCGCTTTAGTGGGGCGTCCCTGGACAAGGCGTCGTGGGAACACACAGAGATCTGCGCCGGTGTCTATAAGAAATTGGGTACGGGTTACCCTGTCGGTAACAAAAAGGCGACTGACTTGGTTGGGGCTGGCGCTGGTCGCCATCAGTTTGGGCCCCGCGCGTTTTCCTGTTGGAAGTTGCAGGGTTTGGTGCACTTGCTTGCCTTCGTCCCATACTTCCAGTGGTACCAGCATGTGCCCTCGGGCTGACGACCTCTGGACCGACTACGGGAACGATTGCTCCAACGATGCGGTGTGGCGCTCCTCCTACGCTGGCCAGAGCGTAGTGTCGAAACTTCACGCCTCAAGGTAGCGAGCTCTTGTTGGAGAGGCTGCATTAACCGCTCCATCTGTGTAACCAATGAGTCTTCGGACGATGGAACAGCCACTGAGTTGACTGCCGGTCTACCAGCGTAGTCTGCTATGGCGTCTGCCAGGCTGGCCACCTTGTCAAGCGGAGTATCCTGCTGCGTAGCCAGGACCACCTGCATACTTCTAGGAAGACGACCCATCCATAGGGTTCTCAAAACCTCATCGGGCACAGCGCTGCCAGCGAGGGTGCGCAGGTGTCTCAAGAATTGGGAGGGCTTACGGTCTCCGATCTCTTCATGTTCCAGAAGTCTCCTTGTCTTTTGCTCCTGCGTGGAGCTGAGGCGTCTGGTTAATTCGTATTTTAATAGTGCATATGCACCGATCTCAGGGGGCTTCACAATGATGTACCGGACTTCTTGGGCGTGGGCGGGATCCAAGGCTCCGAGAATGAAACCAAATTTTGTGGCATCCACGGTCACTCCTGCTGCCTCGAAGCTGCGCTCCACCATAGCGAACCATAATTCTGGGTCATTAGGGCAAAAAGGCGGAATGCGTACTGCCACTCGGTTGACCTCAGGCGGTGGATTCCTGATGTTGGGTTGCTGGTTACTTGTCGTTGGTTGCTTGTTGCTGGTTATTGGTTGCTGGCTGTCCTCAGATGTTCCGCTCACAAGAGACATGATGATGATTGGTGCGCGAAATTTATCACCGAAGAGTTTATTTTGTGCGCGACGTGCTCGCGGTAGACGTACTTGCACGCGTCGTGTTCACTGTCGGATTCACAAATGTAAACTTCGTGGTCACTAATGTGAACGTCGGTGTCACCAATGTGGGTACTCAAGTATCGTGGCTGATGATTGAATGAAGGAAACGAGTTTGCGTGTAATAATAGCCTTTAATGAGTCCACACAATAATTATAATACGTGAGTACAATAAACGGTTAGCGTACAATTTTACGATATCAATAGTACACACTGGGTCAAGGTTGATCGCGGATAGACGAGGCAACTGCTCCGTGGTAAGTTGAATGAATACTAGACTTAAGACTGAGCCGTATGCGGCTCGCACTTGCTTTTATACTCTGTCGGCCCGGCAAGTAGATTCAATGACGGTAGGTAACGCCGGGTGAATTCACGTAAAGGCGAGATATCACCCGAACCTTCTGCGGGCACTTGAACGGTACAGCCGTACGTTCTAGCTCTTTCACTTAGGTGGCAGAACTATTTCTCTAGTAATTTCGCTCGCATACAATTGAACACCGGCGACGCCTCTGGAAATATCGATACGTTTCGGACGTAATCCAACACGTGACGTAGCAACAATGCGTGGTTGCTACAAATTCATTAATTTTATCGTTGTTGTTAATCATAGCAGTTGTTTTTAAATGACCTATGTCCAATTTCAATTTCTGAAGCACTTAGATTGCTTTGTTGGTTTTTTTTACACACTAGGCCCAGCGGAAAATAATTTCACTTATGACCTATGTCATCTTTGGGAATGCTGTGTGGAGGGTATTAGAAAAAACGACGGCGAAGGAAAAGAATTTGGCAAAAATGGGAAGGAAGAGGTTTGAGGGGTGGGTAGGAATTTGGAAGTCAGTGAGTACACAGTAGTGCAAAGCGATGGGTCAAGAGAGTCCTACTGGAGAGGCCATATGGTTTCCCTCAAACGGTCTCTCCGTATTTGGCCCGCCACGCAAAAGTCGGCAGACGCATCCGCCGTCAAGATCTAGACAAACCTCACTCCATGGACCCGGGTACCCCTTCTAAGTCGCCAAACGTAGCGAATCACTTGGGGTGACCGACGGCTGAGGTATTAGTTATTCAATAAATGGTGATGGATAATTTTGATATAAAAAAAAATTCAATTGTCATTTAGTTGGCAGCCTTCCAAAATGCAGGAAATAATAACTTTTCAGTTCCATCATTTTGTATGCATCCTTATAAAATTTGAAGAAATTTTGTAATAATTTGTAAACATAATGTATATTTATAAAAATAATGAAATCTACTACTAAAAATTGTATTTCTGAAGTCCTTGTCTGAGGAAATATTCAGTAATAGCTTCCACTGTTTGAGATTTTCACTCACAAAATCTCAAGAATGTCTGGCGTCTGGACAATGGAGTGTTAAACAGAAAGTCGTGAACATAAAGTGGTCATTTGCGGTTTGATGCCCATCGCGTTCTCACTGATTCTTGTGATTTATCTGCGTCTGGGACGTTGGAAGGTCTGGACGCTAGAAATAGTGTTCAATTTGAAATTTTTTGATAGTTTCCGAAATCACTTGCAATAAAAAATATAAATCTCCGACGTTAGTTATTGAACTTTTTTTTGGAAATACGATCGGTTTTCTGGTTCCATTTTACAAACGCTGTGGATGGCTTGCGAATTTAACTGTAAGACATACCGAATTATTATTTATTATCTAATTTACCATAAACTATTTTTTATAATAGTTGACGTACTTTACTGGACTGCAGATTTTGTTTAATTCGTTGCATGAAACTGGTTTGATGAAAAGAATTGCTAGTATACTTAAATTAAAAAAAAAAAACAATCAAATATTTATCTTATTTTGGAGAGTAACCTGTAAAATACATTTCTTTTTTTGTGTGTGTATTTTAGTGTTAGTTGATTGTGGAAACAAATAGTCATTTATTAAGGCGGAAACACACTTGTGTGGTGTGGTGTGTCGTGGCGCGCCAGAAGCACATCGGTTTCATACATTTATTATGGTTAGAGACATATTTGTAGGTTGTGGCGTGTCGACAAGCGACGACGATGATTGGTTAATTTGTAGTCACGACACACCACACCACACAAGTGTGCCAGTGCCTTTATACATATTTTATTAAAAAATACATGATTACTGGAATGCATAAACCGGTGAAGTTTTTCCATAAGCTGCACATTTTATACGAAAATCCATGAATTCTTAAATTAAAACAAACAAATAAAATTGTTTTCGAAATTAGAAAAAAACGCATGTCAAAAAATGTTAAATTAAAGTAATGAAAGGTGATACGTACATCTTATGGCAGGGGTGTTGTAGCGGTACCCATACCCGCCTCCCAAACTAAGAATATTGTTGTAATGTACCTAAATATTACATCGGCCATTTTATTGCAGAAAACTTACTATAAAGCTATATAAAAAATTATAGGGGTGATCGATGGCAGAGGTGTAGGTTATCCAATAATGGTTCCTTCTCTGCCTCCCAAATTGAGATGATCCAATCTAATGAAAGAAAAGCAACATAATGAAAATGTCAAAAATAAGTTTTTGCCATTGGTGTGATTTCAACCATTATTACTATATGATACCTATCACTATAATGTTGAAATAAATAAATAAAAAATATATTTAAAGAAAAAAATATTAAACAGCGTATTCCAAAAAAAAAACTCGCTGAGATCAACTTCACGTAAATAATGAACATCAACAGCTCGCTTTTCATTTTCAATTTTAATGCCTTGATTCCTGATCTTTCATATGTTTTACCGAGTCAGACACCGTCCGCGTAAAAATTCTTGAAAGCACTCGAACCAAATCTTCGTCTTCTAACAAGTGTTTCACCTTCTCCGAAATCTAAGCAGTACAGGCGCTTGATATAAACTGAACCGAGGTTGTATCAGGTGTCAAGAGATGCTTCGCAGTTTACTAATCTGACCCCAGATACCTGAGCCTTCTTCCCATCAAAGCTAAACATTGACCCTTTGAATGATTCTAGGAATTGTTGACCTAGTTACTGCCTCTTTTGGTACTACATAAACAATGAATAACTATTATTTAAAATCGCTACACCAATTTTTCCTTGGAAGATTCCGGAGCGATATAGATGAGTATCACCCAGTTGTAATACAGGGTGGACCTTAACAGTGTTCGCTGTGTGTTTCGTTATTTTTTGAACAATGCGTGGGGCGAGCGCGGTTCGGGGGGTATCGTTAGACGCGTTATTTCGTGGAAATTTTAGTCGCCTTGGAGCCGTTCATGGGAGAGCAGCACGCATTTTGTGTTGTTGCATATTACATAAACAATTATTCCGTGACGATTTCGAGACGAATGTACCGTGCTCATTTCGGTTTACGAGACATTAATCAGGCACCAAGAGCAAAATCTATTCGGAAATGGATCAAAATGTTTGAGACAACCGGCTCAAGAGTAAAAATAATTAATGAAGGCCGCCCAAAGTCAGCGAGGATACCAGAAGTGATTCAGCGTGTTAGTGAATCAGTGAGGGAAAATCCACAAGAAACTACTCGCAAGAGAAGCCAAGCCTTATCCATCAAGAGGACCACTTTACAAAGAATTTTACGCCACGATTTACATCTAATAGTTTATAAAATTCAGCTGACGCAAGAGTTGAAGCCGAATGATACCGATCTTCGACTTAATTTTGCCAATGTGATGCTGGAACGTTTTGACAATTTTTTCAAAATAATGTTCAGCGATGAGGCCAATTTCCATATCAATGGCCATGTTAATAAACAAAATTGCCGGTATTGGTCTGAGAATAGAAGAAGAAGAAGAAGACCCCCCCGACAGAAGCATCAACGTCTCTTGCATAGCCCAAAGGTCTTTGGGTGGGCTGCAATATCAGCTAGGGGTATCATTGGCCAATATTTCTTTGAAAACGAAAGGAGAGTTGCTATGACAGTGAAATCTAAGAATTATTGTCAAATGCTTCAGGAGTTCTTGGTCCCAGCTCTTCAAGATTTTCAAGGCCACAATTCCAGGAGCTGGTTTCAGCAGGACGGCGCCACTTGTCACACTGCTAAACTATCCATAGACCGTTTGAAGGAGATGTTCCCCGGAAAACTCATTTCACGAGGAGGAGACATTGAGTGGCCCCCACGGAGCCCAGATCTCAGCCCGTGTGAATATTTTTTGTGGGGATATTTAAAATCAAGAGTCTGTGAAGACAATCCAACAACAATAAATCAGTTAAAACAAAACATTGTACGGGAAATTAACGCCATCCCACGGGCAACTTGTCAACGTGTTTTTTGAGAATTTTCGAATTCGCCTTAGACAATGTCAACAGGCTGATGGAGCTCACTTGGACAATATAATTTTTAAAACTTAATGTCATTAAAATTTCTATTTATTGTAGTTATTGAAAATATTAATAAAACATGTCTAAGTTCTACCATTATTTATTTATTGTTAATTGAAACTAGGTATACACTTAAGGGCCATCCTGTATATAAGTCGTATTCTGTGACCAGATCTGAAAAGACATGTGATTTCCAATCTTTCTCTTCCCTATATCCTTTCCATTCCCACTCCCTTCAGTCTCACAACATACCGTATTTAGGAGCTAGCTTCTGGCAATCATAGCAAATCTAGTGTGGTATTCCACGTAAAAAGAAGTGAACACTGATGCTAAAAACCGAAAGAAGTGCATTGTAGGTATATTCACACGCATGACATGAAAATATTCAAAGTGGTGCATTTTCCCTCTGACTGTGAAGCATTACAAAGTGAATTAAATAGGCTTTGCAAGTATTGCAAAGTTAACTGCTTAGATATCAATATTTCCAAATGTCACACTATGACATTCACCAGAAATAAACATATAATTAAGTACACTTATTCATTCCACCATGAACCTGTCATCTCTAAAAAGGAATGTAAAGATCTTGGAGTTTACCTTGATAGCAAACTTATATTAACTAAGCACATCGACTCAATCGTTAAGTGGTCGTATAAAATGCTTGATTTTGTTTTTCGTATCAGTAAAGTATTCAGTAACCCACGTACAGTAGTAATGTTATATCTTACATTAGTCAGAAATACACTGGATTATGCCTCGCCAATTTGGAACCCGCAGTAAAAACTGTACATTGATAACATAGAAAACATTCAACACAAATTCATAAAATATCTTACCTTTAAATTCAACAATAACTTTGAACGCACATTTCAAACTTTGCAACAAAGGCGAGCAATAGCTGATTTAACATTTATAAATAGAATTTTAAATAATAACAACGACTCTACCGAACTTCTTTCCCTAATTAATTTTAACGTACCCTTAAGACGTACACGTTACACAGAATTATTCCACATGCATACTTATAAAACAAATGCAGCAACTAATTCGCCAATTAACCGTGCTCTTCATATTTTTATTTTTATTTTTTTTTTTATTGTAATATAAAAAAATATGAGTTACATAATATACACATATATTTTACAAAATATTAAATTAGAGGTCGTTTCTGGTCATGTATACCTTATCAGAAAAGAGGGGCTCTTGTGCCTGATAAGGGAGCCACGATTCTTACTTGAGTTGTAAGTTATAATCTGTTTTGTATAAAATATTTACTTTTTATTGTAAGTTTTTTTTGAAAAATTGTTTTATTTTATTTATTTGTTCTGATTGGTTGATGATGCAGCGCAATTCAGAAGGGAGGTTATTATAGTTTTTTATGGCTTGGAAAATATAATGATTTTGCATTTGAGTTGTTTTAAAATGAGGTGTTATAAATTGGTTTCCGTTTGTCATTAGTTTGTAAAATTCTTGATATTCTGTGTTATTTTTTTCTTTACACATTTTTATAATGGAAGCTTGTTTGAAAATTTCATCAACATTTGGTACTGGAAACAATTTAAAAAGTGATTCAGTTGAGAAGGTAGATTTTTTTTTTAATATTACTTTAATGATAATTCTTTGCGTGACTTTTACTGAGTTTAGGTTTTTTTTGTAAGATCCTCCCCAACCTATAATTCCGTAGATGAGTAAAGAATGAACAAGGGCATAGTACACATTTTTCATTATTTTTACATTTAAAATATTTCTTAACCTAACAAATATATATATACATTTCCTCATTCTCTTCACTAGCTCTGAAATGTGATTATTCCATTTCAGGTTTTGATCAATGATCACACCGAGATATTTGATTTCGGAGGAAGATGTTCAATAATGTTTGTCTAAATTCTAACATCGACATTTTCTCCGATTCACTTCCCAAATTTAAAAAGAGCATCATGTCAATAATGTAAATTGTTCAAGGCGCATACATACATACATACATCACCACTTCTCACTTCTACTGACGTACTCACACACACACACGCACACACCTACCCACTACGCACATCACCCGGTAATCACTTAATATAAATAAGATACTTTAATGAAAAATATACTTTGAAATGTACTTAATAACTGTCAAAAATTTTCACCACTGTAAATAATGTACTGTTTGTTTCTTCAATAAATAAATAAATAAATAGAGTAAACAAGAATTTCCTTACTTCTTGCGAAAACTGATGAATCATTTTCGTACATAGAAATTCTTTCTCGATCAGATTATCAATATAATTTCAATGGCAATGATCCGACTTGAAACAAAATCGATCGTTTCAAATCGGTAAAGATCCTTCCTAATTTTCCCAGAATTTCCCATCAATAGGGCTATTTATATACTGACTTGTTAGAGATAAATTAGGATTTGGAGGACATGGATGGCACAAAACGTAAAGCTTCAGCAGGAGGATGGATGTGTCACCTTTTACTATGCACCGGTTCAGAGCGCTCATTATATCCAGCTTCCAACCAGTTTTCAATTAAACATGATTAAACAAACACAGCGCAAAACTCGTAGTTAAATTAAACTAAAGCTATTCGAATAAGAAAAATCCACACGGTTGTCACTCGTTTAAAGTCTGTCAATGCACTGAATTTTGTCACATTATAGTTTTTTGCCAAAGGTTTAGGTAGGAAAGGGAGGAATAATTCCTACCAAGACTATCGATATTAGAAAATGATAACATTTTCTCCAGAAGGAGAGATTTTAAAATTTTTACGAACATGAATATTTACACAAACTTATGCTTCTCTCGGTTTTCATCTTCAGTGTTAATATTTTCAAAATTATAAATAACCATGTAGAATATTATATTATAGCCACATCAAAATCAATACTAATCACCGTCTACCAAGAAAAAGAACCAAATTACGTTCTCTCAACCTTTTGTGTGATTGTGTCGACTATACTAAAATCCATAGTAGTAACAAAGATCTACCCCATCAGAACTTCTCGAATTCATCGAACCTCTTGTTATAACTTGCCTTCACTTCACTTGATCTTTATATTCTCTTGATTTTTTTGTTGTTTTACACTTTTTTATAAACTTTATTTTTTTATGTTTTCATATTGTTTACATCGTTTTTGGACAGTTTTAGACAATCGTTGTTATTTCTTCGTAATTTGTTTATACGTCTGTGTTTTCATAAACTAAAATACAATAAAATAAAGAAAAAATTCAGATTTCAAATACTTGGGATTTTCAAGTTTAAAATGCTTACTATGATATAAAATAAAATATAAAGAACGATCGTCTTACTCACGTCCCTCACCGTATCAGCGAGTAATTTAAACGCATCGAATATGAAAACGTCAGCAGATATTATTATGTAATATTTGACAGGTTACCATACTCGTATGAGCATGACTGTATTCCAGTTTTCCACATTGATCCTATTTTAAATCGATGATTCTGGAAGAAACTCTCGCAACTTGTATTTTGTATCGTATGGAAGATCTTTAACTTGCGCTTTCACCCAATGAAGAAATGAACCAACAAAAGTAAGGTAAATATTCACTTAAATTTTTTTTTATATGAATACCGCACATGAGTTCCAACTGTTCCCGTCTGAACCAGTGAGACTATGGCATCCCTAATTGGAGAATGTTGTGTGGTTGTAGGTAGTGTGGAACGAAAAGAGATGGGGTAGAGGAAGGTGGGGAAGTACTTGGCTCTTCAGATCAGTTTCAAATACGGCTTAAACCATTTAAAGCAACTTTTTAATTCTGAATGGTGGTCTTACACCAGATCGACAATGAGAGTATTTTGCACTCTGGAACCTGCCGCAAGTGCATAGCATATTATTTTTTATTAATTAATCCTGAAATAACATAAATTCATCAAATAAAATTTATTCGCGAACTCGGGGATTTGAACCCGCAACCTTTGGATTGCTATATGAGAGTCTGTCCCTTCGACCACGGAGGCGTTGAAGATGAAATTGATAAAAAAAAAATATTATCGAAATTATTTTGTTGGTCTGTCTAGACAGTCTAGATCTAGAGTCTAAAAGTGTTTTATGTAACAAGGAATTCAAGATATTTTTCATGAATATTCATATTCCATTAATTTTATTATACTTTTATAAAAATGTTATATTAAAGGTTAAAATATTTAAAGCCCGCCCAATCGATCGAAAATTGGCACGTAATATAATTACTACCTCGGTTTTATCGGTTCACAGTAAGGCCATTCTATTACGGGTTGGTATGAAATCAAATAATAAATAATCAGCAAGATTGCGAAAAACATAACTATTTTCGAAATAATTTGAATACCGCAGTGGTCACCCTTGTGCGAGTTCACGAAGCGTGATTTTTTTTTCTACAAAAACATTAAAAAAATTATAGGTGCTGGAAAGTTGAAGGCGGGGTAAGGGGTTGGTCGGTTACTCGGCTGAGTGACCAGTGACGACATGCTGAAGAAATTATTATATTTTTATTTTGAAGAAAATAATTTTGAAAAAAAAACAACGTCATCAAAAAAGTCACCGGACACTAAAACTTCATTTACATTGTTTACTCAAAATAAGGCAGGAATCAGTGGATAAAGAGTAAGTCAAGTTTAACACCCTGTTTTATACTCGTTTATATACAGGGTCTTAACTGACTGTTATGAAGTGGTGTTAACTCTTATTTAAAGTTATTATTTTTCTAACACCTCTTCACAACAAGAATCATTGTTGTTTTAATTTTCGTAAAGTGATTAAGAATACGGGCAGGCAACACAGAGACGGCCGGGAATCTATGGTTTCCGGCTCCGGTTTGTTTTTCATTCTGGAATCGTTCGGGCAATCGTTGAAATGTTGGCACAGTCAATTAATTATAATTTACATTAAACCCAGACGGGTGAACGTATAGGAAATGTGAGAATAGTGTTTCCACAATGATGGGTGAAGTTTCAACCGAATAAATATAAAGTTTAATCGAGTGTTGTGCCAGATTAAATGACCGCAAAGGTCCGCGCGTGCAATGTAAAATTAAATAATTTACTACCGCAAATCGTTGCCATCGCGCGATGTTGTGAAACCGCGCATGCTGCCAAGGAAGCATAATACTCCCGGGGCGCTATCCAGGCCTTATTTTACATACGGGAGTTGTATTAACATAACAACGCGCTCTGGACTGCACCAGCCAAGGCCATCCGCCCGTGGAGCTCCCACATTGTCATGGATGGGAACTCAATGCGCTGAGATCAGCCACCCTGTGCTGGAGACGCTGGACCCGTCTCCAGGGCACCCTTTCCGGACGGAGATCCTGATGGTTCCAGCTGGGTCTGACGAGATCGGATCCTCACCGGTTTGATGGAGGCTTCCCGCTCACACCCGCTCACACACGCCCACACACGGTTATATAAATGTTAGTTAGCTTAGATATAATTTAAACCATCGACCGATCCCTGGGGGTAAGTTTAACTTAAACATAATTGTATTTCTGTTAATGATCAATATATTTTACACTATATTTTTCTGAACATCATCTTTCAATTAACACCCGAACCATCATATCATGCATACCATTGTGCCCACGCTCAGAGATTGTGTCATGCTCTCCTACATCCAGAACATTACTCGGAAACCGAGTATTGGCGCGCAGGATTCTGCAAAGTTCCGGATGGTATATTATTTGAACCCCACACAAACTGTGTTAATATTTGGCAAATAGCCCACATAAGAAACTACCTAGCAAGCACATAACATGACGTACTTGACTTACTTTAACCGGTGGTTCCTGACATTATTTGGAGTAAAAAATGTAAATGAAAATTTTGGTCTCCGGTAACATTTTTGATTTTTTTTTCTACAAATACCTACATAAAAATGGTAGGTGTTGAGGCGTTGACAGTTGAAGGCGGGGTAAGGGGTTGGTCGGATACACGGCTAAGTGACCAGTAACGACATGCGGTAGATTATTTTTTTTGATTTTGAAGAAAATAATTTTGAAAAAAACAACGTCGTCAAAAAAGTCACCGGACACTAAAACTTCATTTACAGTTTTACTCCAAATAATGTCAGGAATCACTGGTTAAAGTAAGTCAAGTACGTCCCTTAACACCCTGCATATACATACACACATATACACATATGTTTTTAGCCATAATATTTTCTACTCAAGTTACTAATAATTCTTCTTCACGTTCTGTTATGTGCTTCCGCTTGTTATCTATTCATTCTAATAAATATGATTTACGAGGTAAAATATCGGAATTAAAGTTTTGACAAAATCGTGCTTTACAGAATTGTGAATTATTCAATCATAATAAAATCATTTACGACGATAAAACTTTAGTTTGAGAAATATTGTTTGTGAAAACAATGAAGGCGAATAAAGTGAAGGATTTCAAAAAGTTAGTTGATTAGATCGGTGGAAGTATTCATACCTTGATACTTAATATTATTTACCCAAATATTATGTCACCACAATTGGAAAACTTTTTTCCAAACTTAATAATTAAAATCACAATGCTCCTGGCAGTGTTCAAATTTAAAAAAAATCAGTTTTAACAAAACTTGCCACCAGCAATAAGTTATAGAGGAATTTTTCTGAGGCATACAAAACCACGATTATTACACATGGTCGCCGTTGGAGCTATTTAGATAGATTGAGATCAATTTGATCTAGATCGCGTATCTCGGAGGTCACTAAGAGGAAACATTTTTTTTTGTGAAGTTAAATTACGTGAACGTGGGAACAAAAAAAGTTGAATCTGATATTATTTACATTTACCTATTTTTTACATTAACTCCACACTGAAGGTCCTGAGGAAAATAATTTCCCTCAGGGCCTATGTCATCTTTGAAGAAGCTGTGTGGAGGGTCTTTTCGAGGAAAGGAAGGAGTGAACATGGGTCTTGAAGAGACCCATGATGTACGAGGGAAGAAACACAAAGGCAGGCAAATCGTTCCACAACCGAGCTGTTGAACTCAAGAACCAGTCGTAGAAACGACCCGTTCTCATGTGATTAACGTCAAATGTACAAATGTTGGGCACGTGTTTGGCGTATTTCCCGACTATGCAGCGGTGCTGAGTGGATCAATTACGCTACTTCCTCAGAGCATCTTCCATTGTATTACCGGTAGAACAAAGGCAGCATTCCCACCTGACGCCTATGCTCTAAAGATTACAATCCATCTGTTAAGATGGGAGAATCTATCAAACGGACCAACCGTTTCTGCACAGAGTCAAGGTTTTTTAAAAAAGTATTTTGGAGCTCCAGACCAGAGGTCGCGGGTCGCGGGTTCGAACCCGGCATGCGCAAATAAATTTTATTTGATTAATTTGTGTTCTTTCACAATTAATTCATTTAAAATAATATATAGTGTATTTACGGCATGTTCCAGAGTGGAAGATACTATCAGTATCGCCCTGGTGTAAGACCACCATTCAGAATTGAAACGTAGCATGAAAATGGCTTTAGCCGTGTTTAGTGACCAGATCTGAATAGCCAGGTACTTTCCAACCTTCCTCTTCCCCACCTCCTTCCCCTCCCCACTACCTTCAGCCTCACAACATACCCCAATTGGGGATGCCATAGTCTCACTGGCTCCAGACGGGAGCAGTTGAGATTCTTGTGCGGTATTCACTGTAAAAAAAAAAAACCAACTAAAATAATTCCATGCTACTGCCTTAAACTATTTCATGTATAAATAATATGTATTTAAACTAGTCAAACAATAAAAGTAAATAAAAAAAATAATATACTTTTTCAAATAAGTAAAAATTACAAATTGTCACAACCGAGAATCAAACCCCGATAAATTGCTTTGACCATTTATTACACCACAACTATTTTAAGAACAGCGGCATAACTTCATTATGTGTAGGTTCTGAAAATAATAAGAATTACGTAGAAGATTAGGTTCTAAGAAAAGATAACAAAATGCTGAAATTTAAAGATTGTTTAAAATTAATATATTTTTTTAAATACTTAACAATCTTTACGATATCAAAATGTAAAACGAAATTTAAAAATAAAACAGATCGGTTATTTTTTTAAGGTCGTTAATTTATTCTCCCAAGCTAAACCAATTTCGTAAATTTTCCTTTCGAGATTTATTTGTAAACAAAAAACAGGCAATTATTTACTTTGCGCGATAAATTATCGGACGTCCCGTCACCTTTAATTCCGCCCGAACGATTTCCGTTTAATTTGAAACTTTATTTGCTCCTCCCAAGACAACGGGTTTTACATCCGCTCCTGAAAACAACACTTCCGGTTCCGCCTTCTGAGTGCTCAGAGCTTTGTGCCATTTGTGTATAAAATGTATAATGAATTTCAGAAACATCCCTTCACACAGCCCCGAGCTCAGCGACTGAATCTTAACACCCTTAAAGCCTGGACTGTGAGAAAATCATCTTTCATTCGGTGAAACCTTCTTCGTAAAAAAAGTTTTAAGCAGGTTTCTGAAAGACAAATAATAATTCCGACATCTTTTTAATGTTTTTTTTTTTAAATTTCAATGTCCCCTAAGGAATTAAATAAAAAGATGGTTTTACTACGAACACGGACAACGAAATAGTAAAGTTTCAACACAGCTTGGCAAAAAATCAAATTCAATCAAATTCAAGTTTTCTCATCAGTAATTTAGTAGTTTAAATATTTTTTTCTGATTTCAAATATTTCAAGTTATTTTTTTGATAAGTAAAATAAAAACTTTGCGTGTAGTTGAAATTTTCGTTGATGCTTAACTAATTTCAGAGTAACACAAAATATTCAAAATATTTCTAGTAGCAGAGACTGGTGTGACTCTCCTAATCTTGTCTTACTATATTTGTTATATACGTAGCACGACAAGACTGCTATATGTGTTTCAGTGATAATAATATTACATAATAATATTACTGTTTAGTGCTGTAAAACCGATATTGGTTTCAAATTAAATTCAAAGGTGTGTAAATAACCCCAGACCCTCTGAGCTTATTACTCACAGATTTGATTATGAAAATCTACTTGCGCGGACAAATATATACCACAAAGAATGGCAATCGAAAACTCCAGGGAAAATAACATATTCACCAACCTTGTATGCAGTTTTTTTGTAGCTGGGGGGGCCTCCGTAAATTTGTCCACTTAAATCCCAGATCAGTAATTCTTTTGTGACTTTGAAATATGCACAAGTAGTTAGTTGTCAACCATACATAACTAGTTAGTTTTCACAATGATAAAATAAACAGTAAAATTTTTCAAAACAACAGATGACAGTTATTCACTTGTTTGGATTCTATTTTCAAAACAATCTATTTCAGGTGTCTCTGTTAAATCCAAAGAGTGCCTAACTACCATTCTTGTGATATAGGTATATTTATTTAAATTTTCGAACAAACAAAATAAACATATTGTAATGCCTAACCAAAGGTATTCAGCATATTTTATTTCGCTGTGCTTGCATTTGTGGCAAGTAGTCAAAAGACTTAAAATTATTTTATTTTTAACTTAATAAGAAAAACCTCAAATTGTAATATTTAATTAAATTAAGATAATATTAGCGAAATTCAATCGAAAATCTGAAAACAGAAAAATCAGAAAAAGATAGGGTCACATCTGGCACTCTAAGCCAGGACCTCCGCCTTGCCGGGGCTCAACTCTACTAACTAACTAACCTTCACGCCGTTTCCCCGCAGGGGTAGGCAGAAAGGACGGACCGCCAAACAACTCGGTCTTGGCACATACTCTTTGCCTCACTCACATTCATACATCGTCTCATACATTCTCTTCTATTATTCTGACTTTTGTATGGCCCGACTCAAGTATCTGATTCATTTGATCGTGTCATGTCTTCCTCGGGCGTCCCCGACTTCTTCTACCATTCACATTCGCGTCGTATATTCTTTTTACACTACATTCTTCGTTCATTCGCTCTACATGCCCAAACCATCTGAGGGTCCCTTTCTTAATCTTACTAATTATGCTTACATCAGCCTTACATTCTTCGCGGATATCCACAACTCTATTAACTGAGCTAATTTATCCCTATCCGGTATGGTCATATTTACTGCATCATACTTCGACTAAGAACTACCAACATTATCTTCGTTTCCTTAATGCATTTTTTTGTTGCTATTTTTTATTTTTGATTCCTGGGTTCGAGTCCCAGATGTGATCGTATCTTTTTCTGATTTTTCTGTTTCCAGATTTTCTATTGATTTTTGCTAATATTCTCATAATTTTCCAAAAAATATTTTTTGAGCACATTTTGTTGCTTATTCGAATGCTTAGTCTAACAGAGTTGGTCTACACAAATAATTTGGCAACCCGTTCGCTAAATCTCTTGAGACGATAACCAACATGTAGACGACACAAAATATTATATTATGTTTATGCAATTACATAAGTAAAGTAAGAGTGTTGACCACACGACTGAAGTAAAACTTCACTAACTTATATCTCCCTCTCAACATCCGTTCGCCTCGCCCGACCGTTCGCTTCGCCCGATCACACTTTTCATAACGCTCTCGAAACGCATTCACCATCTTACTCCCCAAGTCTACGCGCATAAAGGCCCGACCGTTCGCCTCGCCCTACCATACTTTTTGTAACGCTCTCGTCACGCATTCACCAGCTTACTCCCCAAGTCAAGCGTGCCTAAAGAAGTTTTACTTCAAAAACCTAAAATATTTTAATTGGCGCCATCTGTGAATGGGTAGATTATAACGTACTTTAAGTTTAACCTTAAATTGAATCCTTCTATTTTTTCAAGGATTTTGAATAAAAACACAATTGAATGTTTTTTTCCGTTATTGTATGGAACCTGCTATGCTCTCTTTTTATTTATTTATCTATGGTTTATTAATCATAGGGATGCAGTATGGTCCTTCACATTTATCTGCCTGTACAGTCAAATGCATTGATCCTATTATAGTTTTATATTGGTGGATTCAATCATAAGTTGTTATAATAGTTTTTATCTAGTTTATAGTTGGTAATGAGATAGAGCATTACAGAAATTATATTATTATATATTTGTACAGCGCCCTTGAGGTGATTTTTCACAAAAACACGCTTTTAAATCATCCAAATATTATTATTAATAAGCGTAAAAACTAGATGTTTTATCTAATACTACAAGGCTTCTGAGTAAATAGAAAAGAAAGTGGCAAATTAAAATCTCTTAAAAAGATGACGAATGAAAAATTAATTAAAGAAAAATATTTTTACTATGGCTTCAAGGCAAAAACAGTTTTCGTGTCCTCCAATGAAAATTCAGTTACTACTTTGTATGAGAGGCGAAATTAGCAAGTCTGCATTAAGAGAATTTTCTGGAAAGTGTTTACGTGAAACACTTCAAACTCTGTAATTCGCATGTTGACAAAAGTTAAATACAAACATCTTACATTTACTCGAATTTAATTAAAGTACGCTAGATTCCTTTGTTTTAAATTAATTACTATCGTTTATGACCTATTCATATAAAAGGCAGGAATTAGAAATGAAAATAATTGAAATATTTTCCCCTTGCCAAAATTCTTTTTGATTATTAATTCATACGGATACCGAAGAACATCGATCGACGCTAAGAAAGATTAATTAAATTCAGTACGATTGGGTCAAAGATATAAAAAAAACATAACGTGGTCTCTTTCGTATTATGCCCATAATATTAGACATTTTTAAAATACCTGGCTGTGCCCAAGGTTGGGCTAAGCACTCATTTTTCGAAGTTATTCGACAGTTAAAAGAATATTTCAAAGCTCCATTGCTCATTTCGGAAATAGCAGTTTATTGCCAAGGAAAAATGAGATAAAACAAATAACACAAATTATAGAGTAATTATCATGTTTATTGTTCTAGAATATTTGCGGCTTCAGCACTCAAACAGTTGCTTTCAAATTTCTACTAACACCATATAATATATTAAATTTGCTTGAATCAATTTCTTTCTTTCTTCCCCTCCCCCAAAATCACCCCCTAATTAAATCGAATTATTTTTGTACTTGCACAGAATTTTTAAGTAAGTTTTAAGTTTGTAGTGAATGACGCGGATGTGGTGAAATCAGTAGCAGAAAATTTAAAATATAAAGTAACAAATAATGTTCATTGAAAATTAAAACTCTTCAAAACAAAATAAAATCTTTTTCATATTTATAAATACACTATCTTATTCCTGCGGCTTCGCTCGCATGGTACTAGGGGGATTCCCACTCCGCCTCCTCCACCTTCCCTTTCCCCACTCCACTCCCACCCCCTACCCCTCTCCCACACCTCACAACCCACCCCACCCCCTAACCCTCCCCCCACCACTTCCCCATCCTCCCCCCTTCCCCTTCCTTCCCTCCCACCTCTCTCACCCCTAACCCCCTCCAGAGATTTTCAAATTTTGTCGGGTTATTCATTACCCGCGAATGTTTGTCTTTCTTTAAAAAAAAGGTTTAAGAAGGAATAAATAATGAAGTAGGTACAGGACTTTTACACATTGATTGAAGGCAAATGAAGTTATAATCCTCCTTGCATTTACATTCCGTGTAGATAAATGCTTACTTAGTGCAAACTCTTTGCTTCGTTCTCTTTCATATATTGTCTCATACAAACTGGTTTATTAACTCTTATCATGGCACTTTTATTAAGTGTTTAATTCACTTGATCGTGCCATGTCTTCATATATTTATTTATTTTTATCTAAGTACATAAAACAGGCATTAAGCCCAAAAATTTATATACATGGATGATTTAAATTACAAAAATTATAACAAAAATAATATTAGTAATAATTAGCTACTCGTAAATACGCAAAAGTGAATGACGAACAAGAATGAGTAAAAGGTAGAGTACAAAAGAATCACCAACAATTTATTATTGGCACCTGTGCTGATGGGACAATGATTTAGTAGGTGCAATATATATTCCTTACACTCCTTTCTTAGGTGGTGCAATCAATCTCTATATGCCCAAATCATTTAAACATGCTTTTCTTTAAATTTTTCATTACACTTACATATTTCAAGCCCCAGGGATCTCATTTCTTTAGAAGTCAGTCAAATTTATGAATTTTATGGGTGAAATTATTATTTGAAGAGAAATAAAGTTTATAATATTATTTTATTCTATTCTATTCTATGCCCACTGATTGAATGTTGGAATTACGTCTATATGCAACAACTCGGGACTTCCGCTTGTCGCAGACTTCCGTTGCATGTCGCTATAAATTTGGATTAAAAACAAGGCGGGGTGGCGTACATGATAGTTAAATGTGTAGGTATCTACTAATTAAATTCGAATGGTCCAGGGCAGATACTGTGTGTGGTTTTTAATAATTAAAAAAATTTCAGATTTAAGCATTTTTACTGCTTCATCAGAGACTTACTAACCAGCTAACTACAGTCACCCATTTCTTGTTACCATTTTTATCAATCTTATATTTCTATATTTTTTTAATCCAGCTATTGCTACTAGAGTTTCATTCTTTTTGCTACCATTATTCATACACTCATTGGTTAAGTTTCATGAACCGTTTTAATTTCAGGCGAAATATCCTACTGATATTCAGTTGACTTTCGTGATATGTGCTATAACCATATAATAAGTTATTTTAATATAACTTATAACTTTATCACGATAAATTGTATGTGTCTTAATAAACAAATAACTCAAATACACATTGTTTGCATAAAGCATGTTTCAAAGTTGTTGATCGACTTAAAAAAAAGGAAATTAAGTTCATTTCCATAATATAAAAAAAAACGAAGGTCCCGAAGAATAATATGAGGGATTTTGCAGTTTGGCAGTAGAGTTGTTTAAAGTTTCGTTTATGCGTTTTTACTATTTTTGATAATATAAATATAATGTGTTTTAATATTTTGCATTTCATAAAAAAATCAACATACAGACTTTTAAATCATCAAAGGAAAATTGAAATAGGACACTGTTCTTCAACACTTCACTTATCACATTTTTGTTATATCTTTTTGTTTGATAATAATGGCTTGATCAGAAAATGTTGCTCAGTAATGCTTTTCAAGAATACGTTGCTAAAGGAATAACAAGGACGTACAATATGTGTTATTATGTAACAACAACTCTAATTATGCGAAATAAACGTTGCTTCCGGAAAATACCCGAATTCGAGTCTTGGTTGCAAACTAAGAATATTAGTATTTTTTTTTAAATTGTAGTCTCTCTTACGTCACCATAATTTGAATTTAAGTAGCAATCAAAGCGGTTTAGCTTTACCAGGGCACACACCTACTATAACAAACTTGGCAACTTTTTGAGGCGGATTATGGAAGGGGCTACATCAAAAGACTTGAATTGAATGGTGGATTCAAGCAGAATAGTTACATGTTTTGCCAATTCCAATACGTGCCATTTTACAAAATAACGAGATTTTCCACGTTTTCACGATGTCAAGAAAATGTAGCGACAATAACGGTTTCAGGTGAAAAATAACTTTGACATATTGACATTGCATTTCACCGACAAATCGAAAAATAAGTAAATATTTTCAATAATGGTTCTTTAGCACTCATACAATTATTAATACCTTTTTTCATCTACGCTTAAGAGTAGGAGAGTTTATAATATCCGTTATTTCATTTTACGAAATTGGAACCCGAATTTTTATTTTTTTTTATTTTTTATTTTGATGAATGTATGTTATATAATTTTGTGTTTAATTAATTTAAAACAGTTTGCAAATGGCCTTGAATGCCGAAACAGCTGCCAAAAAAATAATAATATTTAAAAAAAACTAAAATACTTGCAGAACTGAATAATGACATTTACATAAAATTTTAACAATAATTTATCTAAACTCCTAACTAATTCTAAAGATACAGAGGATAAATTAAGCCACTCTGGCATTTATAAACTTAGTTGTAACCATTGCCCAGCCACATACATAGGTAAAACGGCGCGTAATGTAATATTAAAGTTAAAGAACACGTCAGATACCTTACAAGCACAGGTTTCTCAGAATTTGCTGACCATTTAATTGATACTGACCAAACATTTAACATAAATACAGGAGTAAAAATAATACATACAAATAAAATAGGAATACGCCTTAATAACTTAGAAGCATTAGAAATATCCAAATCAAAGAAACGTAATTGCCAAATTTTAAACAAACAGTTAGAAATAACCAACAGTCCGATTTTAAAGTTATTCCCTTTCTCACTACCCCACCCCCACCCGCTCGTGACTCCGCCTCCTACCCTTCCAACAATCAGTATCTGATGTTCTCCCTCTCTTATATGCTCTCTCTTTCTTTTGTGTTTACCTTAGAATCTTAACTCTGTACTGTAATTTAGTTTATACGTTTATTGTCCTGAAGAAGGTGAGTTCAACCGAAACCGGTCGACAAATATAAATAAAAATAAAGTGGTTTTTTTAAACAAAGTACTTGTTTCATTCTAAATAATATATTGTTCCAAAATTAAAGCATCGGATATTCAGCCTACTTAGTTAATTAATTACACTTACGGGTTAATACGTTTAACGCACTCTCGTATGTACGTATTTTCTCCTTTGACGTAAGTAACTAATGTAGGTTGTTTATGACTAACCATTTGTGATAGCTATCACGGTTCATATTCGTTAACCTAGATAAGCCGATTATTAACCTAACGTAAATAAACCAAATGTATTTTTCTTGCGGTGTTTGGTATTTAGAACGGAAATTCGACGAGTTTCGAGAAAACCCAGTAGAAAAAGGATTTTCAGAGTCCAAAATAATAATAAATACTGTAGTTTTCTTATCTTTTCCGAGAGAAGTTTGATAAAAGAAAATATAGTAAAAATGAAGAGAGATATGGCATGGAATCGTGCCGACAGTCACGTCACCCAGCTACAACTATGCTGCACGGACTATCGAAGCGGCGGAGTCCATTAAAGTTATGATCTAGTCTGTGGGTAGCGACAGTTTTGTGCGCGCGGTTTTTTTTTTACTAAGAACAGTTCATGACCCGTTCCCCTGTTTCAATATTATGTCGATAAAGGGGGGTACTAAAAGCTACCATTAATAATTTACATCGAGAGTACCTACCCACGTCAACTAGTAGCAGAAGACCTCAAGTATCCTCAATAATATACCTGGGTAATTTTATTTAAATTTAGCGATGTTCTGTAAAACAACCAATCGCGCTCAAAAATTATTTGCTAATTACAAAATTGTTTTGCAAGAAAGCTATTTATGTTTAACCCTAGATTCATAACCTTATCTAAGAGGAACATTATTCATAATCATTCATCTCACAGACGACTAAATTTAAGTGACGAATTTAGGGGTACTTGTAAATAAAATAAATAAATTAAGTATGGCACTCCTTAATATGTTTAATTAGGTAACAAAAAAAATAATAAATGAGTTAAAATTAAATTTCATCGTTACATTCCACAAAAATGAGGCCGCGATGGTTCATGCACATATACTTTTTGCATTGCTTGCTTTGGAACCTTGTCATACGATGTTTTTAATAATCACAATAACCACAAACCTTTTTTTGAGTACCACTTGGACCAGGTGTGGCAATGGTAGGCGTTTCACCTAAAACTTCGGCGGTTTTCCTTTTTAGGCATCTCTTCAAAGTTGGCATTTCGTGTCTTATACTTATCCACGGTTCGGTCAACTTCTCCGAAACATCCTTCACGAAACATCGTCTGCTTGTTGATTTTCTAAACATGATCTTTGACATCACTCATTTCTACATCCTTTTGCTGACTGGTAAAATCATCATCACTAGAATCAACTTGCCGATCATCCATTCTAAAATAAAATAAAAAGATTTGATGTAAAATACACACAATAATACATTTTGAACGATAAAATAAGATGTAACTATAAATAATAACTCATATAGAATAATATCATGTACTTACTTTTACTCTATATAACCAGAACTCATCAAAAACAATGTTCTCAAAATAAATTGCAGTCTCGTCAAAAGTTACACTATTCATAAACATTCGTCTCTCAGACGTTCAAAGGTCTATAACTTGTGCACAAGTCGTCACTGCGAGGCAAGTGCACCCGCGTGGACTGGAAGTGGAAGGAAGGCACTTGAGAGGTCATCATTCTATCTCTTTCACTTGAGATACTACAAACAAATTTACGTTTTGCGCGGTCTGTGGGACGAATGGTTATGAATCTAGGGTTAAGTTTATAAAAATATAAACAAAATTACTTCTTAACCACTTTCACAGCATCTTAAGTATCTCTTTTTACTTTTATTATACATTATACATACTTACATTTATTAAACTATTGCACAACTCTCCTACTCTAATAATGAGACTACGTGCCTGTTTGCATTGTACCTGTATATCTTTCATATTCAGTTTGTTATGTTATGTCACATACACTTCAAAAAATTCAAATGTAACATTGTCATCAAATGTTTTTTTGACAGTTGAAAGATCCCCGTTAAATGCCGATTCTCAGTATGTTTCGGCTTTTTAGAGGACACAGAACTATCTTGTTGGTAAGTTTTTCAGCTTATTACAATGTGGTAGAAAGCAGAAACGCATCTAGAATTGGCGTTTAACGGGGACCTTTTACATGTCAAAGAAAAACAAAATGGTGCTGAATGGCTATTTGTGTAATGTCTCTGACATGAAAAACGGGCCATAGAACAACTTACCCATAAATAAATTAATAACGTTAATAAATAAGTAAATAAATAAATTAATAAAATAATTTTTTTCAGGTGGAGATGAAAGGCCTCACAGGAGTCATAAAATTCGACCACCAGGGGTTCAGGAGTGACTTTTCTTTGGACATAGTCGAACTGAGCAAAGATGGCCTCAGGAAGGTTGGCACCTGGAACTCTACTGAGGGGGTCAACTACACCAGGACCTACGGAGACTCGCAGAGGGAAATTGTTGAGATTCTTCAGAACAAGACTCTCGTTGTCACTACTATTCTGGTGAGATTCGGTTTACTTTTTAAATAATAATCTTTTTTTAAATCTAAGTGATCCGTTTATCTTGTCATCAAATCAGGGCCGCCGAGAGGGCACGTTGGCCAAGTCCGAAACTTGGGGCCCGGGCCTTAGGGGGGCCCGGGACGCGTATTTACAAAACCTATACCGATTCAGTCGCGGTAACGACACTTTACATTTTAAATATACCTCTATATTGGTTATTTTTTATCACATTGCAAAAACAAAAATTGTTCTAAAATCTAGATAAAATAATAATCTTTCTGATGTGTATATTAGAAATTAATAATTTTATATATAAATATTTCAATTTTAATATTATTCCCATATATTGTAAATACACCTCTATATTGATAATTTTTTATCACTTTGCAAAAACAAAAATTGTTCTAAAATCTAGGTAAAATAATTTTTCCAATGTGTATATTAGAAATTAATAATTTTATTTCTAAATATTTAAATTTTGATATTGAAAATTTAAAGCGACTGAAACGCGGTAGGGATTGTAAATACGCGCCCGGAACGGGTTCACGGGCCCCGGATTTTTTACTAATAAAAGCCAATGATACTCGGAGCGGACGCGGGCCGGGCCCGCACGCTCCGTAATCCCAGCTGTCAAGCACTTTGATGATGTTATAAATAGCTTTGCAAACAAGAAAAGTAGAAAAGCAATATATTGTAGATGACAATTTTTATTTGCCTATACTATTATTATATAGTTTGTGGAGTTTTTACTATATTTACTCCCCCTCCCCACAACGAACCCCCCCCGGTATGTTGTGGGGAGGGGGTCCAGTTTAGTCTACTAGACTTGGGGCCCAAATTGGCTGTCAGCGGCCCTGCATCAAATTAATGTCACTTCAAAACACCTAGACTGGCAGCACCCACATACATAATATGACATAAATATTACAAAACTAGCTGGTTTCCGGCATGCGTTGCAATGGCGAGGGGGGAGGGGGGAGGGGGGAGGGGCGAGGTTAAAATTTATTTGCGCGCGCCGGGATACGATCCCGCGACCTTCGGAATGCGAGTCAAGAGCCTAACCTCTCGACCACGCCGGCCGTTTCAATAATGAATCAAAAAATAACGCTCACATTGAAAAAACATTAATAAATTATAATAATTATGAATTTTAAGTATAATGTGCATAATTTTCAAGGTACGTTTAAATTACCATAAAGCATTACCTAATCGATGCTATTTTAATACTTTGAAAAATAACAGAGTTAAATAAAAATAATGGTGTTAATACAAATAAAGTTTGCTCCATTTTTTCAATGCATAAAACATGTTATCTGAAATTATTATTGTTACATAATTTTTTTTTCACAATTGGGTGGCGGGTATGGATACTGCCGCTCGGGAAACCGGAGATAACCAACAGCCCTGCAATAGGTCACCCAGAGCGGTTCTCTATGTATGGTGACTTAGCAGGGGTGCCGGTGAATTCGTAAACGCTTCGTATTTGACGATGACATTGGTAACATAATGATTACGACATATAATTTGACAATGACAATGACATTGGTAAACGTGATCAAGTCAGTGCCAATTAGTAACGACAGATAACAAATGGCGGTAAATGTTGATGATATTTGTTGTTGCAGCTAATGCGTGTGTTATTTTGCAGCAAGGGTATTAAATGAACGGAGTGATCAGACTATTTTACAATGATCTTGACTCGACAGCAGTGACTTTGTAAATTGGCGGTCGCGCCAAGACTTATTCTCTAGTTAGCCCTGACATTGGCCGGCGTTACATTACGTTACTCCGCCCGAACATAAACGAACGTAATATGTTATAAAATAAAAATATATTTATAAAGTTAGCGGCAATTTTAAATTTAAAAAAAAATGCATTTGTCATCTATTCATCCAACATGAAAGAAAAAAAAACTTTTTTAGTATAATTTTTTTCTCCATTGTGAAAAACAGCGAAAATACCCCTAACATATGCCCTCAAGCTACACAAATTTTATGATAATTGATTGTAAGCAATTTGGGAGGTGGGTGTTGGTACCGCAGCCCCCGGAACCATTTATTGGATAATCAACACCTCTGCATACAGGACGCCCCAAGTGGCTCGCTACGTTTGGTGACTTAGCAGGCGTGCCCGGATTCATGGAAAGAGGTTTGTCCAGGACTTGGCGGCGGATGCATCTACCCACCAACTGCGTGGCAAGCCGGATCGTGAGAGATTGGTTAAGGGAGACCTTTTTATCTCTCCAGCCGGACTCTCTCCACCCATCGCCTTGCATCGCAGTGGGAGGAATGGATTTACACGTTCGCCACTCCTGGGCACATTGTTCCCCAGATTCCTACCCACCCCTTATATCTTTTTCCTGCACAGAACTTTCTCTTCTTCCTTTACCAAAAAAACCTTACACACAGTATCTCCTAAGATGACATAGGCCCTGAGGGATTTTTTTTCCTTAGGGCCTTCTGTGTGGAGCAAATGTTTTTTTTTTTTAAATCTACTTCGAATTTACACATAACTCCCCCAGATTGTACATTCTGTGATCTAGATGTGGTAACTTTAGATCATATATTTTTTGGTTGACCCTCTCTAAATAAATATCCTCTCTTCTATCAAGCTTTATCTAAAATGACCTCCCCTCCATTCAACATCTCATCTCTTCTAAGTTTGAATTATTATTTTAACTCGACTCCAATCTTTCCTTTCTCTTCAATTTTAAATGATGGCCTAGAACACCCTTGAAGGGTGAAAGCCAGAAATAATTGAAAAAAATGACTAAATTTGCTTTTTTTCGTTTTCTTTTCATTTCAGAGCTCGCCCTACTGCATGCGAAAAGAAGCCAGCGAAAAGTTAACAGGCAACGCTCAGTTTGAAGGATACGGCATCGACCTGATCCACGAGATCTCCAGGATCCTGATGTTCAACTACACCTTCCGCCTGGTGCCTGATGGAAGATATGGATCCTTCAACCGGGAGACCAGGGAGTGGGACGGAATGGTCAGGGAACTGCTGGACCAGAGGGCGGATCTAGCTATTGCGGATCTCACAATCACGTTTGACAGGTAGGAAATCATTTATTATCTGACCATTTTCTATCGGGAATCAGTCCAGTTTGAAGGATACGGTCCAAATTAGAGGGAAAACACATCCGAACCCAGCCACACCATTTTGATCTATATCACCATCAAATGAACAACTCGAACATGTGAATTAAAATAATTAAATGGGTACGTACATAATAGGTTAAATCCCTCAGGGCCTTTTCATCTTATGGGACTTTGTGTGGAGGTTTTATAAGGGAAAATAAGGATGGATTCTGGAAAATAAAAAGGTACGAGTGATCGGTAGAGATCTGGGGTTCAATGTGCCCAGGTGGGGCATGAATCCATCCCGTCCACTGTGCAGGACCCGAAGACAGAGCCCGGTTGAAGAGGTCGAAAGGTCTTCCTCTTCAAGTCTCAGTTGGTGAGCATTATGGGTGACGCGTCCACCGACAAGACCCAGAACAGCCTCACCGCGTGAATCCGGCATCCCCCGAGTAAGTTACAAAACGTAGCGAATCACTTGGGGTGATCTATGGCAGGGGTGTTTGTTATCTAATAAATGGTTCCTGAGGTAGCGATACCCATACGGGCCTCCCAAACTAAGATTATTGTGATTGTGTACCTAGCTCTACTCTATCGGCAATTTTATTACGCAATTACTATAAAAATCCAAGAAAAATTATATCACGGCTCTTACATTTTGAATTTATAAAAAACTTCGCATTTTTCCTGGATTACTAATATCTCGGTCAAATTTAAGCGTATTATTAGCAAGTGTTGGAATAAAAGATATTGTATGAAACCTTTTTGAATGCTTGGTCAATATTTACTGCAGCGGTCTCTTTGTATTTACAAAAGCCTGAAACCTTTCCCGAAGTTTTTGCAGCCCCTAAAAATATACCAGAATGGGTTGCTATATTATGAAAGGTTTTGATATTTTACGAATCCTTTTCACAACTCAAATAGATGAAGGTCTCTTGTGTGCATTTAAAAAAAATAGCGGATTTAATACGAAAATATACCGTTTATAATGGGTCGCCAGAAGAAATACAGGAAATACGATATTCTTTCGGTAACAGGACCCGTTTAGCAGTATAAAGAGCAGTAGTGTGAAGAGAGACTTTGATTCGATGTAAACAGAAATACCATTTGTAAATATGCTTCAAGACAAACATAACAGTCTCGATGAAATCCATCGATGAAAGAATGATATCGTACCTTGTATGAAAAACACTTTGCTAAACAATTTAAGCACATAATTTTTTAATTTAGGCAAATTTATCATGTTATATAAAATTCTTGTCAGATGCAAACTAGAGTATAACTCGACATTATGGTCTCCCTTTTACAATATTCATTCCGACAGCATTGAAAAGATTCAATATTAATTCATGTGGTTTATAAACTATAAAAGGCATATTCCTGTACAAAACATTAATTATAATTACATACTGGTTAAAATGTCCCTAGTAAAACATTCAGAAAGAAGAATAAATACAGATTTAATACTATTACATAAAATACTGTATTACAAAATTGACTGTCCTGAATTGCTTCAATTAATCAACATCCCTATTCCCAGAAGATCTTGTTGATATTTACTACCCTTTTACTTTAACAGCACCAAGATACTGTCATACCAAATTTCCCCGATTCTTAGACTTCACACTCTCGGAAATACAATGATCTGGGAGATATATTTCACCTTAAAAATTACCAGTATGAATATTGTTTATTCCAATTATTTTACTATTTTTTTTATTACATTAACTCTACACAGGAGGCCCTGAGGAAAATAATTTCCCTCAGAGCCTATGTCATCTGGGATGCTGTGTGGAGGGTCTATTTGAGGAGAAGAAGGAATGAACATTGGTCTTGAAGAGACCCATGTTGTAGGAAGGAGGAAACACAGAGGCCGGCAAATCATTCCACAGCCGAGCTGTTGAACACAAGAACGAGTCGAAGAAACGACCCGTTCTCATATGACAAATGTCAACCATGTACAAATGTTGGGCATGCGTTTGGTGTGTTTCCCGACTATGCACCGGTGCCGAAGGGATCAATGATGCTAGTTCCTCGGAGCATCTTCCATTGTAATATTGTAATACTGTATAACTAGACACATATAAACGTGTATAATTTCTGCATTTTTTTAATATTAAAATCTACTTACGTGAGACATCGTATCATTTTTACAAATGTACAATTTTTTTTATGTATGCTTTTGTTGTTACATTTTTTTGCATCGTTTTATATTTTCTTTATTGTTTTGAAGTATTTAAAATAACTGTGATACTCAACCTATGAACTAGAATGTAAGCGTCTATTAGGACGTGTAATAAAAAAAATAAATAAAAGGAAATTGGGACAGTGTGCTCAATTGGAGGCTTTATATTGAGTTTCCAAGTATACTGGAAAATGTGATCGAACTGATCAGCACGAGCTAGGATTCTTCTTCTTCTTTCGGATGGTGGGGAGGGGGACGAGCTAGGATTGGGAAAAACTTTGAAGCTTATCTTGTCAAGATGGCAAATATACCACCAAACTTGGGATTCAAAATTTTATTTCAACAATTATTTTATATCAGTGTACCTCATGAAACAATTGGTTTGATGGTCGCAATCACTCGCCCGTACCCCATGAGACCGTAAGAAAATGCGCGAACTATCCAGGAAAGGCTACATATATCTATCTATAAATATCTATCTATATCTAGATCCATCGTAGATTGTCCAGAACTCCTAGAACGAATACAGATACGAGTTTCTAACAGACGAACAAGATCAGACATGATTCTTAGCCTCCCTCGGTGCAACACTAATTCTAAGCAGAACTCTTTCATCTATCGTGCATCCAACACTTTCAACACACACTATATACAATTTGACATTTTTAACTCTGCACCACACTCCTTAAAATCACACAGACACTCTCTCGATACTCTACAATAACAATACTTATAGATACTCTCTGATACAACCACCACTCTATAAACTTCCTTTTTTTTCTCTTTTAATTTTTTGTCACGCATATTTTTATTACTATACCTCAACTTAACCAATCCCCCCCTCCATCCTCCCCCTTTTCTATTCTTACCTAAATAACTCGTCTCTTGAAATGTAATTTTTTATTAGTAAATATCTCTGAATTCACTACACACTTGTATACAATACTCATGTGGAAACCTGTAAATGGTTCAATTATTGTATTCAATTATTATATACTTTGTTGTTAATGTAAGCTGTTGGTCTCCCAAATAAATAAAAATAAAAATCTATTGGTGGTGGGGGTGGGGGTGGGGGAGGGGGAAGAGGGGGTTAATGGGGGGGAGTGGAGTGGGGAGAGGGAAGGTGGAGGAGGCGGTGTTGGAATCCCCAAATACCATGCGAGCGAAGCCGCGGGAAAAAGCTAGTAATAGAATAGAATACTTTTTTACCATCATTTTGCACTTCTCCCCTCCCCGGAAAACTAACCATGGGTAGTAGAGATACTCTGCGTTGTCTTATTCATCAAGTTCGTTCTATCGTCCCGCTTCGATCAGAGCTTCCACCAAACGTGAACATTTTCCCGGCTCTCAACCATCAAATATTATTCATGCCCAACATATATACTAGTATGGGGACCTCTGTTTCTCCTTTTGAACCAAGAACGCAATGTTAGCTGGTGGCCATGCTAGGTGCCCGCGAATAATAGTAACAAGCGTCAGCGTAAAATATTATTGCATTGATAAGGAGGAAGCGTTCATTTAACCAGCACAAGATGACAACGCAGATTGACGATGAAAACTTTCATATCTGCAACCAGATCAAAGTGGCCCACCTTACCTGGACCCAGATATCCTCTTAATTAGGCTAAATTTATTGCAAAATGAATGATAGCACCTTAATCTCAAAAGTTTGGGGCATTCTAATGTCTTCCAGTGTTCGGAATTTCAATTTTCAGCATCTGTTCTTACCCGAGAGACGCTTATCTCATTGCCCTTAACATCTATGGTAAACTTTGCAACATTGGAAAGTACGGAGGTAGGTACCTACCGCTTCATATAACCTTAATAAATCTACCGTGTTTCCATGATTGATGTAAGAACTATCGAGAACGAGTAAAATAAGTTCACAGATAATCACGGTTCATCAAAAATCTGAAAACAGAAAAATCAGCAAAAGAATCGGTCACACCTAGGACTCGAACCCAGGACCTTCGCCTTACCGGGGCGCAGCTCTACCAAATAAGCTCGCGATACTTGCAATAATACATTAAGCTAGCAGCCAATAAAATGAAGATAATGTTTATGTTAGTAGTTCTTATTCGACGTATGATACAGTCAAATATGTCCAAATCGATAAAGATACAAGGATTGTCAGTAATTATTATTAAATGATAGATTGATGCTAATTATGAAGAGAACAAGCACAGTTTTTTTTTTATACAGAACGTTTTACAACTTTTTTAAACAGAACGTTTTACAACTTTTTTAAACAGAACGTTTTACAACTTTTTTATACAGAACGTTTTACAACTTTTTTATACAGAACATTTTACAACTTTTTTATACAGAACGTTTTACAACTTTTTTAAACAGAACGTTTTACAACTTTTTTATACAGATCGTTTTACAACTTTTTTTAGAGCGAAGCTTGTGCCAAAAAGTAAAGAAACATAAAATAATTAAAATTTCCAATAATAATTAATACCTATAAAAAGTACAAATAAACATAAAAAGAGCACTGTTATCAAAAATGGGATTACGAAAAGTAAAAAGTAGAAAAGCAAAGTTTTCAGAAATTGATTAAATTATAATATTTAATTAAATGAAGACAATATTCACGAAACTCTATCGAAAATGTGGAAACAGAAAAATCATAGAAAGATATTGGCACCTTAAATATTTGAATCATTTAAATAAATATTATAATTTGAGATTTTAATTATAAAGTTTTATATTCAAAGAGTCTGGAAAAAATTCACTCACAAAAAAGTTTATTTCGGATAATATTCATCCTAGACTTGCAGAAAAGTCAATAGATGTCACATATTTATTAAAAATAAAATGGATAAAAATTTATCCAGACACTACCTAGTTAGCATTTACTTCGGGTTGAATCTTGCAATCATATATAAAGATAGCAGTCAATAATATGTGCGTTAAAAAAATGAAAATAATGTTGGTAGGTCTTAGTCGAAGTATGATACAGTTAAAAGTGACCGAATTTGATATCGACACCTTAGCTCAGTTGGTAGAGCAGTTGCCATGTAAGTAAGGGGTCCTGGGTTCGAGTCCCAGAGGTGCCAATATCTTTTTCTGATTTTTCTGTTTCCACATTTTCGATTGAGTTTCGGTAATATTGTAACATTTAATTAAATATTATAATTTGAGATTTTACTCATAAAGTTAAGAATTAAAAATAAATAAAAATGATTAAATTATATTCGAAGAGTCTGGAAAAAATTCCCTCACAAAAAAATTTATTTCGGATTTCTCTTATATAATAAACAAACAAAAAATCCTCTGAAATCATTACATAAGTAAAATAAGTCCTTTAATTCCTACCAACTTAATTATAAACCAAGATCTTAACCAACCTTTTTAATGCAACTTTAAAAAAAAATCAGGAATTATAAAATTTGTCCAAAAAGACTTCACTATGTCAATGACAATTCCCCTTTAAAAGTTTTTTCAGAGAGAAATGTGCTTTAATATTAATTATTCAGATTACTTATCGTGGTAGCATTCGCGCTCATGCGAGCTCTGGCGGGATAAAAAGATACCTAGTAGCCAACACGGCCACCATCTTGAATCAGAAATAGGACACACAAACGGTGGAGTTAAAACAGGACTTTGCTACACTCAGTAACCAAATAAAGATAAAAGTATGGAAAAGAAGGTGATCACCTCCTTTGACAAGTCATTAAAAGTAATGAAAAAAATGTTTAATAGGTTGCGTTAGGTTATATTAGGGACTGTTTTTTTCATAAATTTTATGACTTTTCAAAGTTGTGTTGAAATGCCACTTGTTGAGTTGTCGTGGAACTGAAAAAGAAAATAAAAAAGACAATGCACAAGATATATCTACTATAGTAGAGTACGCCTATAGGGTTAGCCCATACTCAAATAATACGCAAGTGTACAAAAATTAACCACCTCCACAAAATAAATACTTTTAAAGATGAGTTGTTTAAAAAACAGGAAAAATTTATCAAATATTTGAAGTTAATTTTAACGTTCTGCGAAAGTTCTATTCAAGTTCTGTGATTACATCAGTTATAAGAAGCAATTAACCTATAATTATTCAGGGTGTTAGGGGACGCACTTGACTTAGTGATTCTTGACATTATTTGGAGTAAAAAATAGGAAGGAAATTTTGGTCTCCGGTAACATTTTTGAGGTTTTTTTTGTTTTTTTTTTCTACAAAAACATTAAAAAAACGGTAGTTGTTGAACAGTTGGAGGCGGGGTAAGGGGTTCGTTGGACACCCAGCTGAGTGACCAGTGACGACATTTGGAAGAATTTTTTTTTGTTTGATTTTGAAGAAAAAAAAATTTTTAAAAAAAGTCGTCAAAAAAGTCACCGGAGACCAAAATTTCATTTACATTTTTACTCCAAATAATGTCAGGAATCACTGGTTAAAAAGTAAGTCAAGTACGTCCCTTAACAAATACCCTGTATAATAACAGAACTTGAATGGAACTTACACAAAAATTTAACATTAATTTCAAATATGTGACGAATTGTTCATTTTTTTAAACAACCGGTTCTAAGTCTTCAAATCTAAGACTTGTAGTCATATACAACTTAGAAATGTTATCTATAATCCACTTCGAATCCTTTGAACTCATGATTATGCAGGTAGCACCTACGACACGCAATCTACTCTGACTCGATAATTCTAGATGGCATTTTCAGATCACTCGGGCTTACCCAATTTAACCTCGAAGACGTGTGTTCTTATCCTTAAGTCCTTATGGAAACGTTGGTATAGACTTGCGGGAGTTTACAAGACATTAAGCAGAAGGTTAAGTTAGTAGCTCACATTAGTTGTTAACCTTCCCGTATCTAAGATGCAATTGACGTGACCTAGCTGACTTATTCTATAATATCTCCATATCCGTTCATAGTATTTTATCTCTTCCTAGAATACATGTAGTTTCTATAACGAATGCATTAATTTATTGTTATTTGTATGTCGGTTTGCACGTATATACTTTATAGGATTTGTGGGTTTGCACTAACTTCCCTCATTCCATAATAAAGAAGTTATTTATTAATTTTAAAACACGTCAGTAAAAAAAGCGAGTGCTAAAAGATGTGTAACAGATGAGAGGTTTTTATCCTTATTTCAGATATAAATGTATGTAATTTACGTAATATCATATAAATGGCCACCAAACAAAGAGTCGTGCTGCGTATGATGGAAAGATGAAAGAGTAGATAGAGCAGGTCTAAGATGGCTGACCTTATAGTAAGTATCACCACAGATCTAACCTGAAGATTCATGAAATAAATTTTGTATACCTACAGCTTTTACAGGTTTTTCAATTAACACACTAGGCACATTCTCGTATTATGGTAACTATTCTGGGCATGAGGCAAAAACTTCCGGGTGACGTATGATAGTTGGAATTAGAGTACTATCGGAGAGTGTTTTGTTTGGAAAAGATAAACAGGTGTTATCCATATATGATAGATAGGTTGATGAGAGAGCGCAACAAAGAATCGATTAAAAATTGAAAAAATGAGGGAGGCCATTACTCGAAGCTAGACGTCAGAAGGCTCATAAAGAGAAAGAATTTCAAAGAATATCACAATTCGTTACATACTTTCAAAGCTTTTCCACAGAAAAAGGTATAAATAACTCAAATATTCAAACGGTAACGCTATATGTCACTTTGGGAAGAAATAGAAATGTTCACACTTGGTAAAGGGAAGGTTAAGTGGTACAGATTCGCATTGTCGCTCGAGCAATTAAATTGATTAAACGCAAACTGTCTGTGTCAGACGTACATACATACATAATGCACGTGTAAAGTTTGAACATTATCCTTTGTCTGTATAAACAGAGTGTCTGCCTGGCAAATGGTGTGTAACTGTGTAGTATTGTGTACATAGGCTCTCTTGAAGTGACGAGGTGATAGATTGCTCTGCTAATGAATTGGCCTACTTCACTAAACCGAGTTCAGCAATGCTTGTGGCCTTGTAATGGCCTGTTTATTGAACATGCACTGTGCACTAACATTCTAATAATCAAATTATCACTGTTTGTAATGTTTAGACGCATTGACAAGACTGTTTAATAAAATAACAAAAAATAATACGCATTTTCATTATTTCTCTAAAACAAGTGTCATTTATTTATTCACGAAGAAACACATCTTTCCATTTATATCAAGAATAGTGTATGTGGCGGGCGGGTGGCGAGGATTTGATTTTTATGCAAATTAGCAGTGTTTTCGATTTTTGTTTTTGGGGTGTTATGCCGTGTTGCGCTACCTACTCCTTTAGCTAAAGGAGGCTAAACAGTGGTTTTTATTCCGAGATTGACGAAATTTTTCACCCTTGACCTTCAAACAAGAAAAAGATTACTGTCTTCGTGAAATTTTGAAAGGTTACCCCCGTCCCCTTTTTCCAATCCTTTAAGCAGAATTTTGACTTTTCGTTCAGTATAAAGAAAAGTTTACTTTATTTTTATTTTTAACTTAACTTTATGGGTAAAACTTAAAATTGTAATATTTAATTAAATGAAGACAATGTAAGCGAAACTCAATCAATAATCTGGAAACAGAAAAATCAGAAAAAGATATTGACACCTCTGGGACAACCTTGGCTAAATAAAATATTCATCCTAGACTTGCAGAAAAGTCAATAGATGTCGCGTATTAAATAAAATGGATAAAGATTTATCCAGACACTATCTAAAGAGCATTTAGTTCGGGTTTGAATCTTGCAATCATGTATAAAAATTGTAGCCAATAATATATGCGTTAAGAAAAATTAGGATATTGTGGGTGGTTCTTAGTTGAAGTATATACTGTTAAAAATTACCGATTTTGATATCGATACCGTGGCGCAATGGTTAGCGCGTTTGCCCGCAAAGCAAGAGGTTCTGGGTTCGAGTCCCAGAGGTGTCATATCTTTTTCTGATTTTTCTGTTTCCAGATTTTCGAATGAGTTTCGCTTATAAATATTGTCTTCGAAAAATTTACTGCCCACATCTAATTTCTATAACTTCGCGTAAAACCCGGTAAACACCGGGAACTTCAACTATTTATTTTTGTTCAATTTCTAATTTTATTATAAATACTTACCCTTAATAGTATTTAAGAGATAGTTAATTATGATAGTTATTAAGCAGGTAGGTAATAATTAACTCAAATGGTAGTTTTCAATTTGATTAAATTATTAATTTATATTGTAATTTACACTATTTTTTTTAATTAAAAATAAATAATTATATATGCATATCAGTTACAGATGGCTTATAATTTAAAAAGGAGAAAAAAGCTTCTAATCGTTTTATAGAATTATAATTGTCAGGATATTTTTTTTTAAATCCTTTGGTCCGTCAACAAAAATATTTTCGTAGCCCGCAAACTAATTTTAAAATAGGGTTATAATTTAATTAAGTTTCCTTCGTGAAAACTAGATGTTTTTTCTACTGAAGGGATGTGCAGACAAGTTTATCTTAGAAATAACTTAATGTCGGTAGACGTATTTAATGTTTACATTCAATTATCCGAAGACTTCGAGAAGTCATCAGTACTCCCACTCTCCACTCCTGTGTCATTACTTCCCGTTTGCTACATACCTCTCACCATTGCCTTATCTAGGAATGTTATTCAGTGTGTAGAAGCTATTTAACACCGCTAATTGGAGATAATTCCAAGGCAGGGGCACCTAAAATCAATATTCACATTTTACAAAATATCACGAGGTTGTGTGTCCCTATGCTTGGTGGATTTGAACTAGGTACTTCACAAATTTTCTTAACTGGCTTAAGTCCTTATCAACTTCTAATATTTTATCACCTGCTCCAAGACTCTTCCACGTTAACCTTTCAGTATCTGACAGATCATTTGAGTATCGATAAAAAAATGTCTTTGGAAGTGTAATTTATTCAATTTTTATGCACTTGTCGAACGACGAAAACTGTGAAAACAGAGAATGGCCGCAATATAAAAGTTACTTAAACCGTTATAGATAACAATGATTTAAACACAATTTAAGAGTAATAGATTTTATTTATTGTTATCAAATTTAATATGTAGAACTCCATTTTATTTTTTTATTATATAATCAATAGCGTGTGTCGCTCTCCATAGAGAGAAAACAAATGGCCTTATATTTAAACGCCCGGGGTCTCAAAAGTTTCGTATGATTTGTAGCTATTTGAAAACGTAAATAAAATAAATTATTGTTCACTATTAGCCCGCTAAAATGGCCGGAAGTTTCGAAAAAAATAGATTTCGTGATTTGGAAAAAAAAATAAAACAAAGGGTTCATATTTTATATTTTGTACCAAACTTATTTTTCATTACATAACAGCAGTACAAAGAACCAAAAATTATTTTTTTTTAAAACATATGTGATGTGTTGGTTAAAAAAAATAAAAGGGGAAAATAACACTTTTTCTGGATAAAATCAGAATTCTTGTTTTGACTTACTTGTATTCATAAAGTTGAACTTTTTTTCATTTTTTTCAGTTATACGCATTTTTTAATAATAAACAAACATTAAAAGGTTAGATTACTGAAAAAAAAAAATTTATAATAATTTAAAAAAAAATGGTTTTAGGTTTGTTTTCTGATTTTCAATGCATTTTAGCGGGCTAATAACCATTTTTTAAAAAATAAATTTAAATGCAGTCCCCATTTTCTTTGCAAGACGCAACTTTTGAGACCCCGGGCGTTTCTGAATTCAAAAGTTGAAATAATTGACACACGCTAATAATCAATAATATTATTATTTAATTAATAAAAACAGTTTATTTTTAAACTAGTTCTGCTGTGTAATTATTATTACGCGAAACAGCTGTTTCGCCTTCTGAAGGCATTATCAAACTGTCAAGACAGTTGATAATGCCTTGACAGTTTGATAATGCCTTGACAATTTGATAATACCTTCAGAAGGCGAAACAGTTGTCACGCGTAATAATAATTACACAGCAGATTAATTAAATAATAATATTATTGATTTATAAAAAAATAATAGATTTTAGGTTAAAGTTCAGATAAAGTAAAAGTTTTATTAGTTTATGGGTAATAACAATTAACTTCACTTAACGTATTATCAATTAACTTCACTTAACCATAAAGCCAGGGCAAAGCAAATAGACAAGCAAAATATACGAGTACCTAAGCGTAAAATTATCTTTGGACAAAGAAACTCTGAATTTTCGACTGCAAAACTCGGTATGAAACAAATTTAAAATAAAAATAACCAAACTAAAGATGGGTTGTTTGAAAGTTCTATTCAAGTTGTGTTATTATATCATTTAATAACGCCTGCAGAATTACATTTGGATACAGATTATACAGCAGCGCATCGACAGTGTTTACGGAATTAGGGCTGAACGGATTCGCCGGCCTGATGAGACACCGGGTCACTGGAGCCATGATGCGGCTAATGGCATCCGACAATACGGTGGTGAAGGCAGCCTTCCGACTCTAAGCGCCACTCCTGATAGTGCGCGGGACCCGAGCTTTAAAAAAATCTTTGAAATTGGTTATTAACTGGTCGAAGAGATGGCGCATCGAACATTGAAAGCTGGTGTATTATAATTAAAAAATACTTTGTTTTACATGGGTAAATATTTGTCATCTTAAAATGCTAAAATTTAAATACGGTGATTAAAACAAAAAATTTAAAAAAAATTGTAATGTCTAACGCACGATGTTTATTTTTTATTAGATTGTCTGGATACTGGAAATGATATGATTAAGGGTAATAGTGAAAGGTTGTAAGTTTTCCTTAGAGTATGCAATCATTTCAGAATCTATTCTCAGATTCCAAAAGCGAAGCTCCCAAAAGGCAGATATTGAATCCACCAGAGCTCCACAGTTATTGATCGAAATTTGTAGCCCTTCCAATAATTCAATCGTGTATATATATATATCCTTAGGACCTACGCCATCTTTGAGGATAGCGGGCGGAGAGTCTTTTTAGGGAAAGGAAGGAGAGGAAGTTCTGGGAAGAAAAGTATGAAGGGTGAGTAGGAATCTGGGGGTCAATGTGTCCAAGAGTGACGATGGACGTATGAATCCATCCTTCCCATTGCGATCCAGATTAGGTCTCTCTCAACTAGTTTCCCCTGATCCGGCCCGTCACGTACTAAGTGGGCGAACGCATCCGCCGCCAAGTCCTACACATTCCTTACCCGATGAATCCGAGCCTCTTGCTAAATCACCAAACGTGGCAAACTACTTAAAATGACCTATGGCAGTGGTGTTGGTTATCAATTAAATGGTTCCTGCGACGGCAACTCCCCTGTGAAAAATCTGATTGTCTAAAAGTCTGAAGAAAACAAAACTCTCATGCATATTTTGTTTGAATTTCCGACAACGCAAATGCTACCAAGTTGAAAGTGCATTTTTATTATAACTATAGTTGAGTTTTTTATTATTCATTATCTGTCAATGTATTAGACCATACGCCTTATTGTTACTGTATATCACATTTATCAATATTATCCTATAATTGTTATGATTTTCAAAGAATAAGTTCGTAACTCGAGCGAAGGTTTGCAGTATATGTTTGATCATATTATTTCAGATATAATATTAAGTCATCAAACAATTGGGATGCTGATAACCTAGCAATAACCTATTAAATTCACATCACTTCAATTATAAACGGAAAATGCAGATTATTCGAAGACAGAGACATTAAGAGCAGGATTGTACCCCCGTGAACAATCGTTCACTAACCATTTAGCTAATACATTTTTATTTATTTATTTAATATAAGATACACTTGTACGGGCATTTCCAAAGCGTGTGACATACATAATAATTTTACGAAACCGTAATCATGAGAAAAATTGTGCTAATCAAATTATATAAAAATCACCGGTTTATTGAGTTATGTTATGCCTATAACTATATTCAGTGCAGTTTAACACATCTATTACTTCTGAGAAAGCTTTTCCAACTGCATGCAATCTAGGTACAAGCTAGTATCTAAATGACTAATTTAATTTAATTTTAAAGAGTATGATATCCCTTCGACTACACAATTTTTTATTCGCTTTTATGATACATTTGGAAGTGACGAATCTGGAACAATAAATGGGCATATTTTAATATAAATTATTTATAACGAAATAAGTCTCAAAAAGTTTACAGTTTTCATTTCCGACAAAAATTCCAAAATGTAATTTTCAATTTTGTGAGATCACTCTATTTAGGTGAGTCAACTACACTCTAAACCTACCTACATACGTCATATATTTCCCACTCGATGGAATATTGGAGAGGAAACACGAGATGGGATAGTTGATGACACGAGATACGTTTCCGGTAAAGAGAGTAAATTTTTCATGTGTGGAAAGGGGTCATAAGTCAATAATACCAATTCTTTGGATGAGGCAAAAAGCTTTGCTTGTGTCTGCAAAATAAACAAACTAGAAACCCAACATTTTCAATATATATTTTATTTTAAAATTTATTCTTTAAATTTGAAGATTTTTTATTAAAGTGAAAATTCTTTAGCGTCGTTGTGCTTTGAAACTAACACTAAAAAGAGAAAAATATATGTATTTTTAGGATTTAGCCTGCGAAAGAATGAGATAGAATGAAGCCTTTCCTACGTACAGAACCTATGAAACGTCGCGCTCTGTTAAGTTATGTGCTTGATTATGATCTCACTTTTCAAGGCTTCTATTGGTTGAGATTGTTGGGGTGAAGGTTTCACTTATACCACCTGTAAACTGCATAAGACGTATTGTATTGATCGTCGAAATAATTATTAATATTAAGAAATAATAATGTGCCTACTCGTTACCAAATTTTGAATAATTTTTGAACGTGATTAAGACTTTTGAAATATTTTTTCGTATTTAATTTTTTTTTATATGTTTTGGCTTTTTTTACATCAAAAGAATACATAAATCCGGGTGTGTAAATCGACTTACGAGTTTTGGATCGGTTTGTGGTAGCAACATTTTGTTAATACATTTTTTTATTTTTTTTAGTGATACCTCACAAAGTCTCAGCTGCTCCCGTCTGGAGCCAGTGAGACTATGGCATCCCCAATTGGGGTATGTTGTGAAGCTGAAGGTAGTGGAGAGGGGAAGGAGATATGGAAGAGGAAGGTGGGGAAGTACCTGGCTATTCAGATCTGGTCACCAAACAAGGCTAATGTCATTTCAAGCAACGTTTCTATTCTGAATGGTGGTCTTACACCAGGACGATACTGAGAGAATTATTATTTTTAAATGAATAAGTTGTGAAATAACACAAATTTATCAAATAAAATTTATTTACCACGCCGAGATTCGATCCCGCGACCTTCGGAATGCGAGTCAACTTACCGCAGGACTACGCCGGCCGTCATAATTACACAATTTATTGAATCTACGACTAACGCCGCATGTTGACCAATTCGTTGGTCTAATGACTTTTAACACCGAAACAACTTAAGACATTAGTACCAACCCTACGTACATGTATCAACCAAACTTAAGACATATTTACTAAATAATGCGTCAAAAAATTGGTTCTGCGGCTGTATACTGTAAACATAAGTCATATTGGCTATTTTCTGACTTAAGACCTTTTCCCCGCCCACGAAAGAATTTTAGCTTGAGCTTCATGGCGCTCGGAAATTGCAGTCTTGACGTCGTATTTACACGCGCTGAAATTTATTTCGAAGCCAATTACCTGTTCAGTATTTATCCTGGGAGTATAAGGCAAAGTCCAGGGAAGTTTTAAGGCGTTGACTTATGTTGAAATACCATTACGACGTATAATTATAATCCTTTAAAGAGATTACTGCGGCAAAATCGTGTTCTCTGTGTATGGTGAATGGTCTACTTATTAAATTCATAGGTTCGTGGAATTGAAAATGATTTTTGAAAATTTACTCCATTTTAAGCTCCTTTTATCACAACTGAACCGTGAAAACTAACAAAATTAAATTGAGAAATCTTTTTTAAATTTTTTTTTTAAGATGTAAAATGATAATCTATCAGAAGTTAAAGGTTTTTTTTTAATATGGATATAAACATATAAATATTTTTTGACATTAATTCCACACAGTAGGCCCTGAAGAAAATAATTTCCCTCAGGTCCTGTGTCATCTGAGGTGCTGTGTGGAGGGTCTTTTTTTTAAGAGAGGAAGGAATGAATATTGGTCTTGAAGAAACCCATATTGTAGGGAGGAGGAAACATAAAAAGCGGCAAATCGTTCAACAGTCGAGCTCTTACACACAAGAACGAGTCGAAGAAGCGACCTGTTCTCGTGTGACAAATGTCAACCGTGTACATATGTTGGGCACGCGTTTGGCGTGTTTCCCGACTATGCACCGGTGCCGAAGGGATCAATGACGATAGTTTTTTTTTTTTTTTTTTTTTTTTTTTTTTTTTTTTTTTTTATTTTAGCATATAAAATATAATATACATTTAGATAATGTAGTAATTTGCGTACATGTTCATTTTAAAATACGTTAATACCACTCTTCTATGGAAGCATTAGCTTGTGTCTGGAAGAGTAGTGTACATTTTTAATGCTATATTTAAGTTCTTAAATTACAATGTGAATGTAAAAAACAATAAGTTGTAAGTTCGGTGATATGTAAATAGTTGCTAAAAACAATACAAAATTTAACTTATTTGAAGAACAGAGTATCACTTGGAAATTGAGTTATAAGTAGTTGTTCTTGAGATTAGATTAGTCGGAAACTTTTTTTTTAGTTTTTTTTTTTTAAATTATCTTTAAAATATTTTTTAACAGTGTTTATTAATTGGATTTTATCATTAATTTTTCTAATTTCATCCGGTAATCGGTTGAAAATAAGTCTTCCTTGATAAGTAAAATAATTTTGTGCAAAGGAAGTGTTTAATTTTGGGCATGAGAAAATATATTTATGTCTAGTACGGTTTTCAGTTATAAATTGATATTTTTCTTTTATAGTTTGAATCAATGCATTTCTATTGTATAGATCTTTGAAAGATGGTACTTGGAATTCCTTAAATAATTGATCCGTTGGGTAGTCAGAAGGTTTTTTCAATATGATTTTAATTATTAGCCTCTGCACAACTTCAATTGGGGAAAGATTAGTTTTGTATGCGGATCCCCAGCTAATGATAGCATATTGTAAAGTTGATTGAACCAAAGCGTAATATATTAGATATAAGTTTTTTACAGATAAAAAATTTCTGATTCTTAAAAATATATAAATCAATTTTCTAATTTTTTTTACAACTTGACAAATTTGTTCCTTCCATTTCAAATTTTTATCGATAATGACTCCTAAATATTTGATTGTGTTTGTTGTTTTTAATATTGTGCAGTTTTGGATACAATAATTTTTACTATGTGTTTTGGAATTATCATGGATGATGATGTCAATGTTTTTAGGGGTATCATTTTTGTGTATTGCAAATGGAATTACAAATGTTTTATCACCATTTAGTGATAGTAAATTTACGTCGAAGAAATTCTTTAAAATATTTATGTCTTCGGTGGCTTTAAATGTTACTTTTTCCCAAGTTTTATCGCTAATTATTAATACCGTATCATCGGCATATGAAGTAATTTGGCCATTCAGTGGTTGAAAAAAAATGTCATTAACATATATGGTGAAAAGGATTGGTCCAATTACTGTACCTTGAGGGATTCCAAAGTCTGATATTTCTTTATCGCTATTAATCTGATTTATTTTTACGACTTGCGGTCGATTTTTTAGGTAGTTCGAAATCCATTTAATTGCATTGTCTTTTATACCTATATTGTTTAGTTTTTTTAGTAGAATCTCATGGGATATACTATCAAAAGCTTTTCTGAGATCAATAAATATACCGGCACATTTTTCACCTTTATCCAATGATTCGTTGATGTATGAGGTTACATTAGCAATAGCATCTTGTGTGCTGAGTGACTTTATAAAACCAAACTGGTTTTTGTGAAGAATTTTATTAGGAAACTGACTAATTGATTTTTCACAATTTTTTCAAAAATCTTTCCAATGTTTGAGATTAGACAAATTGGGCGATAGTTAGTTACTTGTTGAGGATTTCCAGATTTATAAATAGGTGAAATAATTGTATTTTTATAGTTTGTCGGAAATATTCCCTCTGTTAAACTTAAGTTTATCAAATGAGTAATTGGTTTCACCAAATGAATTTTCATGGATTTTAGAAAATGTACTGTAATAAGGTCAAATCCGGGAGACGAACCTCCTTTCATGCCTTCTATTATTTTTAAAACTTCACTTTCTGAGGTTTTTTCAAATTTTGTTAAATTACTATGATTTTGTACATTTTCAATCGTTTGTGTTTTCGGGTTAAAAGATTTATTGATATTTTTCGCAAGATTTTTTCCTACATTAGCAAAAAAAGAATTAAAGATGTTTGCACATTGTTTAGGTTGATTATTAGCATCTATGATTTTATTTTCATGTTCAATGTATTTTATTTTTTGTGTTTATTTAGTGTTATCCATGGCTAAGTTAACTGTTTTCCATATTTGTTTATTGTTATTGTCTGTAGAAAGTATTTTATTTTTGAAATAGTCTTCTTTATTTTGTTTGATACAGTTTGTTAATTTATTTTTAAATTTTTTGTAAAAAGTGTATGCTTTTTCATTTAGAGGATTTTTCAATGTTGTTTTGTAAAGTTTTTCTTTGTTTCTAATTGATATTATAAGTCCTTGTGTAATCCAAGGCTTTAAAATTCTTAGTTTAGATTTAATGCGGACTGTGGTTTCAGTAGTTGAATTTTTTATGTGTTGAGACAATATATTTTCAAAGTTTTTTGAGCAAGTCTCGGTATCATAACTATTTAACACGTTGTTCCATTGTTCATTTCTTAGTTTTTTGGATAAAATAGACATATTTGTGTAGGATTTTGTCTTTGTTAGATTAAATTTTTTATGTTTAATTTTGTTATCATAGAAAAGAATGCATGCATGGTGGTCAGTTATATTCGTTTTCCAAACAATTGATTTCATTTTGTCGATATCTTTAATATTTATGTTAGTCCATATATGGTCTAAACAAGATGGAGTGTGATTTTTTATCTCTCTCGTATTTTTGTTAATGCACGATATGAAGTTAAATTCAGTCATACAATTAATTTATTCATTTTTGAAATTATTTTCTACGTTTTCATTAATGTTTATATTAAAATCTCCTGCAACAAAGCAAAGTTTATTTCTAAATTTTAACAGTATGTGTTTAAATTCATTTATAAATGACGAGATATTCGAACCGTGTGTTCTGTAAACAGCTATTATGTGGTAGTTTGTTTTGTCGAGTTTTAATTGTATTTCAATACAGTTTACTAGATGTATAGGATGTTCAGTTAGTTTGACAATACTAAATTTATCGTGAATGAACATGACGAGACCACTATTTTTATTGATGTTTATTTTGGTTGTAACATAATTATATTCTGGTAAATGATAGGTGGGTGATTCGTCATTAGTAAAAGTTTCTGATAATATTAGGATGTCATCATGTTCCTCTGAGCATCTTCCATTTAAATACCGGTAGAACAAGGATAGCATTCCCACCCGACGCCTGTACTCTAAAGATTGCAATCCGTTTTTTTTAAATTTGGAGAATCTATCCGACCGACCGTCCGTTTCTTCACAGAGTTGAGGGTTTTTTTTTCAGGTATTTTGAGACTCCAGACCAGAGGTGGCCGACAAATTCAACCATGGGACGCACTTTTATAAGTATGTAATAATCATTAAACTCATAATAATATTATCAAAGAGAAAAAAAAACTTAAATGTGTTTCTACGAATCACACTTGATAAGAAGAAATAATAAATGAAAAAAAAAAAAATCATTCCACGCCTTTGTTCAAAATAAATAATACAAATTATTTTTCTTTCAAATTGTGTAAAGTTGCCTGACTTTTCCAATTCTGACCTATATATTCAAAATTAAATTATCATTGAATACATCCATTTTTAAAGTAACTACCGCATTTTTGAAAAAACTATTTACCACCATCCAAAGTTGGCTTCGACTATGTTTAGTGTTCAGGTCTGAATAGCCGGATAACTACCAACCTTCCACTTCATGTTCCCCTACGTCACACAACTTCAAACGTAGTTTAGTCTCTGAGCAATTGGCATTCTTGCAGAATCATAAAAACAAATATAATCAAATATGCTATTAGTGATTATTGTGAAATTCATTTCTGCCATCTCTCGTCGACACAAACAAATTAAAGGGCTACTGATAGAAACACTAACATTATATTTTATCGATATATCATTTCGTCCGTTTTTCCACAACGTATGTTTTTATTATTCTAGCGAGGTAATTACGTACAACATTAGAAGCTTAGAGGGATGAAAAGAGAAAATTACTTGGATTTAGGGATGACTTCCATTTCCACCACCGAGAAAAATACCCACCAACCTTCAAATTACCATTTAAAACCTCGTGTACTTAGGGACAAACAAGCAATGTCTTTACATCATCAGACAACGGGACTTCCCTTATTTCGCCTTCAACCCGGTATCAAAGTACTCTAATTATTGTCGGACTGTGTTATTATTTGTAAAACAAAACGGGACGTTTTCCTTTCGTAGCGACAAGCCTCGCATTTTGGCATTATTCTTAATTTGAATAAATGTGGGTCGGCATTCTACGCGGACTCATTTGAATACAGACGTTTTGACATAAACAATTTTATTCAAAGAAAATTCCCTTTCCTTGGGCAAATGAAAACGTGACAACACATTATCATTATGAAGGGTGAAGAAAAGCTCCGGTGGCACGCCGTGACTTTACTTACAATTTTAGCAAATTGCAAAATCAAAGGAAGAGATGCTTTGAACGGGGGTGGATAGAAAAGGATTAGGGTTTAAAATATTGAAAAATGAAACAATTCAACTTTGTCTAAACCACTTATATAATGCGTAAATCCGACCATGACCACATATCTCATCCATGTTTTACTATGGAAGAGATATGTGGATGATATCTTCGTCATTTGGACAAGATCCGAACGTCAACTCAACACCTTTCTTAACCTTTTAAATTCCTTTCATAATCAAATAAAATTTACGATAGAAATAGGCAATGAAAAATTAACCTTTTTGGATTTAACTTTATGTATTATAAATAATAAAATCGATTTTCTTATATATCGCAAGCCAACATACACTGACATAGTAATTCATAAGACCTCCAACTACCCTGTCTCACAAAAACACTCCACCTTCCATTCCATGATACATCGCTTAGTAAATGTCCCAATGTCTAATAAAAGTTTCCTTTCTGAACTTTCTATAATAAAACAAATTGCTATAAATAACGGATATGAACCAAAATTAATTGATAATATCCTAAATAAAAAACTTAGCAAAATTTCAAAAAATAAATATCTATACAATTCTAATAAAATTAATGATAAAGAATGGCGTAAAATTATGTAAATTAATAATTTTTCAATTCAATGTTGCAAAAATCTCCCTTCTAATATTAAACCAGCTTTTTATACAAGAAATAATATCGGTAATTTTTTGAGAAATACTAAAGTTAAAGAACATAAATTGACTAATTCCGGAATATATAAACTCAAATGCAATGATTGTCCCTCATTTTATATTGGAAAAACAACTCGTAATTTCGAAATCAGAACCAAAGAACATTTAAGGTGCCTTAATAATAATAATTTTTCTGAGTTCGCTAACCATATCGTTGAAAATAACCATAGTTTTGAAAAAAATACAGGGGTAAATATTCTTCACTTAAATCATAAAGGAAAACGTTTAGATAAATTAGAAGCCTTGGAAATTAAAAAATCCCTTAAAAATAATGAATCTATTATCAACAAACAAAAAATATTGTCTTATAGCCCAATCATGGATTTGTTCCCATACCCACCCACTCTACATTAATAACTAGCAACGGCTCCACCCCTACCATAATAAAACATTGTTCGTAACTGTCATATTAGTATACATAAGCTTTCCCTGAAGAAGGCACGTTTGTTCCGAAACCGGTCGGATTTACGCATTATATAAGTGGTTTATACAAAGTTGAATTGTTTCGTTTTTCTATAATGGATAACCACAAAGTTATAGCTACATTCAAAAATTTAAAATATTGATTTACAGCTAACTCTACACAATTCTAAACTCGTACGTAGAGTCTGTCAATTAAGAGTAGAAAATATAAAAAATGGAACTACGATTTTTTTAGGCTGGTAACTCCAATTTAACTGTCAAATATTCATTTTAAGAGCAATGACACTGAAAATACAGATCAGTATAAATGACATTTTTTTGTCCTTAAAGTAAAAAAATTAAATCGAAGAAGCACTGTTGTTAAGGTACCTTATGACATAAATTTGATTAAATGGTTTTTTACGAAGTGATTTGTTTTAATTTTATGTAACATAAATTTTAATTTAACAGTAAGTAGAACCGAAGAAACAGTAATGGTGGACCTGAATGATCTGATTTAGATCTAAAATTAGAGACGTGATTTGAAAGTCCTGGCAATGCAAGGTACTTAAGCTAGTATTAAATAAATGTGAGCAATTTCTAATCGTGCTTTTTATTTTACTGCAATATCGTTATTTTTCATTGCATTAACACAAAATTGCAAAGGTATAATATATCTAAGTATTTGCAATTCTAATTTTGAGATCAGTGGATATCGCAATTGCAATAAAAAAATATTTTTCCTAATTTTATGTGTTTTTGAATTTTTCCAAAAAATATAGGTTACACAGCTTTTCGTTGCCACCGTGTGTTATATTTTTAGTATTGCCATTTGAACTACAGTGGCGCCTCCTATGTTTTCGACTCTTATTTGACAGACTGTAACTTCATAGAATGAAATATATCATTTAAAAACATTATATTTGGTCCTTACATATGAAATTAGCGTTTTGTATGGGAGGAACATAAAGTCGATTTTTTTTAAATATAATATATTTATAATCAAAGTATGTACCATTGCTATCTATGCACTTTTGCCATCTCATAGGTAGTTCATCGATCCCTTAACTAAAAAAACCATTCGGACGGAAATCAATAAAATCTTTGAAGGCGGTTGGGACTGCCCCATCGGAGTTGAATTTTTTCCCTTGCAAGAAGATATCCAAATTTCGAAAAAAATGGTGATCTGTTGGGGCAAGGTCCGGAGAGTATGGTGGATGTCCAATTGAAGCTCCTCTAATTTGGTAGCCGTGTGCAGTGGGTAGTCTAGCGTTCTGACGCCGTTTGTTGATTTATTTCACTCAATTCGTGAGGTACCCACTATTCAAGCTTTTTCATCTTTCCTATTTGCTTCAAGTGGATTAAAACAGTTTTATCACTAACACCGCAGCCTGCAGCTTACTCGGAAGTAGTTTGCGATGGATCCGCTTCCACAATAGCCTTCAATTCTTCATTATCAACTTTGGTCTCCGGCCGTCCATGGGGCTTGATCTGCAGGTCGAAATTTCCAGAACGAAAACGTTGGAACCAAAAACGCACTGTGTTTTCTTTTGCGGCACCGTCGCCATCATACACATCATTAATCCTTCGAGCCGTTTCTGCAGCGCTGGTGCCACGGTGGAACTCGTACTCGTAAATAACGCGACATTTCAAGTTTTCCATTTTTGAAATTCCTAACCAAAGAGAAGATATTTGAGATCAAAGTTGCCAGTACGGCAAAACGCCAATTTCATATGTAAGGACCTAATATACCAAATTATTTACAATTTTATATCGTCGTATTTTTTCCAGCACTGCCGAATGTTCCACAAATAATAAATTTTATTCTGTTAATTTTCCGGTACTTTTTATTTGGTAGAGTTCTGTTCGCTCGTTATCAACAAACATATTCGAATTGTGGGAATCACGTAATCTTTGTGCTGCAACACAATGGGAAACGGTTCTGAACACAATTTATGTTTGACACTGCTATGCACGTGGCTTCCAGAAGCTAACTGCTGTACGTTAATGTGCTCGTGTACGGTAGGAAGTTGTACCGTTAGCGGTTTACAACTAATTCTACAAGCCTTTGACCAGAATGGTCGCCGAAGTGACGTAAAGTTTTGATTATGTAGGTAATATGCTTACATACGGTTTTCTAGTCTTTCATTTAAATGTGATGTAATATTGTGGAAAAATAATTATTTTTTGTCTAAATTTGTAGCATTTAATCATGAAGCTAAGACAGCTGTGTATTTAAACTCTTTTTACAATAATACTTATCTAAACTTACACCCGCTTCTCGAGCGAGATCACTAGCGCTCGACATCAACCGACTGAATGGAGCGGATTTAAAAAAAAAAACAAAGTTTATATGTTTATTTTCCTGAAGAAGGTTGAGTTCAACCGAAACCGATCGACAAATATAAATAAAAATAAAGTGGTTTTTAAAGAAAGTACTTGTTTCATTCTATATTTCATTCTAAAAAACAAAGTCATGCTGCCGCACCTTGTACCCACGAAACTTGTACAGGCAATAAAATAAGATTAAATTGGGGACTTTTTTCGTTTGGTACAGCAAAAAAATATATCAGCGATCAAAATATCGGCGGCACAATACCGTAATAATGGGAGTTTGCTCAAGGTTCACATTTTAATTAATCCCGACGAATTCGTAACTATAATAACTTCTTTTTTTTAAATACCCGATACCTGGGGATGTAAATTATTTATGTGTGAGATTAATTAAAAGACTACTTTACCATTAATAGATTTTAAGTAAAACGGTTTGAAAATTTTATAACCCGTTTTCAACTATAAATTTGGCGGTAAACACCAGATTTTATTTTTTTAGACGATGAATTAATAACTTCCGGAGGGATTCGTTTAGAAACATCTGAAATATTAGTAACACATCCGTCAGAATTAATTAAAACAAACCCGGCGAAAACATCAAATTTCCAGGCCTGCCAGGGCCAATTCGACCGTAGGTCCGTCCAAAACGCCGGGCCGCGAGCATACATTTGTATACACGCTTTCTTCACTTACGTCGTTAAAATTCTCACATTATTTTAGAGTGTTTGATAGAGCAAATTCGGCAGTAGGTCCGTCCAATACGCTGGGTCGTGAGTCGCAATTTGTGAACACGGCTTCTTTACTTTAGGGCATTGTATCATCTTACGAGCTTTTATCGAGATATGCAGGGAAGCATTTAGATGTTTACGTTTCGTGTACATACAGGGAAATATGTTTTTTTGCACATTTATACTGAATATCGTAATTCCCCTACATTTTAATTTTCCATTTGAGACTGACCAAAATGACTATAATAATAACCAAATACTAATAACCAAACACCTAACAGTAGGACTATACATCCAAATATATACCGAGCATTCTGTTCAAAATGTTACACAAAAATGGCGGCGGTTTCCACGGTAATTATTCAGTTTATATGATAAGTGATAAATATTGGTACCGTCTTGTTTATATAACCGCTTTGACTGAATGTTTCATTGGAATATCAAATTCTCCACAAGGCTATTTTATTTAGTCATTGGCATTATCTATGGGCATCTGCGTTAAAAATTTACATTTGGAATAAATGGATTGTATCATTGAAGCAGAAGATAAAACTAATAATCTAAACGAAAATATGAATATGAAATACGAAAGATACAGAAAACGCAACTGGGTTCAAGACACAAGAAAAACACGGTTCGAGACGCAACTGCGACTCGAACCCAGAACCTCTCGTCTTAACGGGACAAACGTCTTACCAAATAGGCCACTGCCACCTCTTATCAAACCGTTCTATTGGTTCATCAAAGATGACATAGGCCCTGAGGGAAGTTATTTCCTCAGACTGAGAGTATCTTCCACTCTACATGTAATGAAGCAATTTAATTTTTAGTTTTTTTTTTTAATATTTATTTATATACTAGCTGGTCCCGGCATGCGTTGCTATGCCATTTAATAAAGAAATTGTTTCTCCCTGAGTGTCCTTTCCCATTCGTCCCGTTCCCCTTCCGAGTACCCTTCTTCTCCAGCGTCCTCTTCCCCTCTCGCGTTCCCACTCCGTCATCTCCACCTTCCCTCTCCCCACTCCACTCCCCCCCCTGTCCCCCCATCCCGCGAACCCTCCTCCCGAGTTCCCCTCCCCCCTCCCAGGGTCCCTCCCCCCTCTTGCGTTCCCCTTTCACCTTCCCCGCCTTCCCTCTTCCCTTTCCCACTCCCTCGTCCCGCCAACCCTCCTCCCGCGTTCCATATATTTAATCCCAGTACATTCAGTTTTTAAAAAGCCCGCGTGCCACCTTTTACAATTTTTATTCAAATTTCCATTTTTCATGTATATTAAATTGGTTACCTAACATAGGTAAGTACCTATTTAAAATATCTAAAATTCTTGATTCGATTCAAACTATTAGGGGAGTACCTACTTTAAATAAATTATTCAACTTTTCAAAAATAGAATCCTGATTGAACAATCATTCATTGTTTTGCAAAATGTCATTCTCTAACACGCGAACTGTCAAATGTGCGATGTTTTCTGTTATAATCTAATTTTCTGCGCAATTTTCTTATTTTTTTCTCTCCGTAAGAACCATCCTCGAACTTCAAGGAATATTCTAAAAAAAGAATTAGCGAAATCGGTTCAGCCGCTCTCGAGATTTGCGCTTACCAACAAATTTAGCGATTCATTTTTATATTATAGATGTATATATTACAATACAATACATTACAAAATGCTGCTATGTCTGTCCAACTGGGAAGGTTTCCCGTTTCAGTACAGCCAAATTGCACATTTAGTTCATAATATTAACAATGGAATGGTTTCGTTCAAGATATCACAAGAATGAGATTATATCAAGACAATTTTTGAGAATATTAATAATTGCATTCAGAACGAAGGAGTGGTTTCTTTATGACCTTGAAAGAATCGCAAGGATGTGATATTTTCGAGGTCATTTTGGAGAACATTTGGTTTGCAATTTGAATCATTATAAGATTTTATTAACAACATGCGTAGAGAACCCTAAAATGCATGACAATATAATATATCATCATAATACATTTATCAATAGATTTTATAATTATATTATTTCTAACTAAAATATACTTGAACTTCGACCATCGATAACTTAGAGGAGAGACAAAGTAATAAATGCAGCCTGCGAAAAACACTATCGAAGCACTGTAAAAGCGCGGGGGCTCAAAACTAAAAACGGTTTATTGGAGTACTCTGGTTTCCACGCCGACTTCAACTATTCTGTCTTATCTCCTGAATATATTCCTCTAAAGCTGATATTTTAACTGCACAGAATTTGAATGCCAAAAGCACTTCATTTTTTTTTTGCTTATTTTTCCTACTTCGCGTTTGCGTCTACCGGAAGATGAACGCCGTGGTAGCTATTTTCAGCTCAGACAATGATATCATACAACTGTACCATTCTCAAAGGATCTTCAGCCAGAGTGTAATTTTCCCCTGGTTTTTTTTTAAAATTAACAGTTGCAGTACTTTGCATTCTTCTTTCATTAATATATTTTCATGTACCGAGCAGATCAATTCATCACAAATTATCTTGCCATTGCAACAATACAGGATCAAATGATGAATTATTTTCCATAATAAATCGCCTGCATGTACTTGGTAATAAATATGTTGTTGATGATATGATAAATGTTGAAAGAATATCAACATACAAATATGCTCAAACAGTGAATTTATACAATGCTCAAATAGTGAATTTACTTTTTATACAATGCTCAAATATTGAATTTACTAAAAAAATTGACACTTAGTGAAGCTAGGATATTTTTTCCCTAGTAAAGTTTTGACAATTCATAATAAAAGTGTTTAACTAACTGAAATTTCTGTGTACATTTATAAAACTCGGTGTAGGATTTATCCTTATGTGTCTGTTTTACCGAAACTCAAACGGAAAATGTTTAAAAAAGGATTTAAAAGTGATCTCAAAGTTATATGTCTTCACTTTGGATGCCAGTTCAAGTGAATAATAACAATAAACAAAATATACACCAATTGAAACAACTAGCAAAGTGAATTGCAAACGACTTTAAGTGCTAATTAAACATAATCAGTGTTTTTGAGTTGTGAAATAAAAACAGTTAAAATACATTCCATTGACAATTTTCGATATTGACATCTTAATATAGGTCATAAATCTCGATTGCAACTACCTGTGAACTGGCGTAGTTGGTAGAGTTGTGTCAATCGACCGTTTTAGTCATTTACTGAGGAGAACGGTTCGATCCCCAGACAAACAATATTATATTATATTTTTTATATACATATATTTTTTTTTTCTTTTTTTTTTTTAATGTTTTTTAATTAAAAAGATATTTTTTGTCGCAGTAATTTTTTAATTATATTTAAATTAATCATCCCATTTTTTGGAAAAAAGTGTATGTGTTTAAAAAAAAAAATAAAAATTCGTACGTAATGCATCGCCAGAAAAAACGCCCGCTGGACATAACGATGTCTCCTAATATGGAAGATGGAGGAAGGTGCGTTCTTGTTGAGGACTTAGAAGAGGATGACCACGATACGTCTTCTCATTGCTCGGACAGCAAAGAAACAAAATTTCCAAGCGTTTCTGGAGTTGACGTGCTTAATGAAGCGCAAGCTCATCTGACAGCCCTTCAAGAAGTCTTGGCCGAGAAACAATCGAAGGTCTCCAAGGATCAGCAACTGAAGATATCCAGAAATGTCTCTGAAGTTTTCAGAGCCGTTTCTCAATTGTTGTTGGAGCGCGAGACGATGCGTGCTGATTTGGCGTCAGTAACTGCTCAATTAAAAATGGCGGATATCAAAATACGCCATGAAAAAGAGGACAAAATGCACCTGGAGCAAAAAATCATCCAGCTAGAGTCTGACCTAGGACCCGTGATGAGAAGAGTAGCCGTGGCAACGGAGGCTAGCTTGTCATTTGCGGATATTGTGCGAAAACAAAATGTGTCAAATGTCGATCACCAACCCCACCGATTACCCAATCTGGACATCGCGTCGGAGCGCCAAGGCCAGCCATCTGCATCTTCCCAACAGATACAGATGCCACCAAGGACAGCGATGGAACAAAAAAAATGATTCAAGATGTGATTCGGCCATCCGAGCTAGGCGTTCGGATAACCGGGATTCGCAAAATTAGGAACAAAGGTGTCCTCTTAAACACGGCAACCACAGGTGAGCAAGAAAAATTATTAAAGGCACCATGCTTTGCACTAAACTCAAGCACACTTAAGGCTCGACTTCCTACAAAGAGACTCCCAAGGTTAATATTTTTTAACGTACCGCGGGATCTTAACGACGCTGAATTCTTGAGGATCGCCCTCACGAGCGTTCCCAATATACAGGACATCGAGGGAGCAATAACAACCTGTAAGCTGAGTCACCTGGCCGGCGCTCGAAACGGAACCACCTGTCATCGCGTATATGAGATGCCCGCTACATTACGTAAACTGCTGGTGGAACAGGAGAAGGTATTCGTCAACTGGACCGTGTGCCGTGTCAGAGACTTCACTGGACTCACCGCATGTACTAAGTGCCAAATGATTGGACACTCTTACAAATACTGCAGAGACACTCTTAGATCTGGACACTGTGCTGAAGAGAACCATGCTACTGAATCCTGTCCTAATACTGCGGCCAAACCAGTCTGCGCTACGTGCACTAGATTTGGAAAGCCCGCTGCGCATTCGACTGGAGACAGGGACAACTGCCCTGCCTACAAAGCTGCACTAAAAAAGGACCTAGCTACAATAGACTATGGAGTGTAATAGACACGAACGCAAGTGCTTAACTATCGATGAGTATACTCCTGTGAATAGCTGTCTTCGAATAATGTACATGAACGCGAGAAGCATCCGGAACAAACTTGATGAAATTGAAGAAAAACTCAGAGGATTACGCGATATTGTTCATGTCCTTGTCATCACTGAAACATGGCTTGATGTTGGAGAAGAAAAGTTTTTTGGATTAAAAGGCTACAATTGTGCGTTTGCCTCTCGCCCCAAGGAGGCAGGAGGTGGTGTAGCCATATATGTACTGGATTCTATGAAGTTCTCCATCATTGATAAATTTTCCAACGAAAATTCATTTTTAGGTGTAAGTGTATATAGCAAGGATAGGAAACCGGTTAACATTTATGCCATCTATCGGAAACCCAACCCTAATATACACGATTTCCTGACACATTTGGAAAAAATACTAGACAAAAGCAGACAAGATACATTAATACTCGGAGACTTTAATATTGACACTACCATAAACACATCCTCTTCTTTAAATTACCTCAACACCTTAGAAACATACAATTTCTCAATACAAAACAAATCATTTCCCACTAGAGTCACTAACACAAGCAGCACCCTCATAGATCACATCATATCAAATAGACTAAACATTCCAATTACCATATCGAACATAGATGACTCACTTAGTGACCATAACATTCTTATTATTGATTTCAAGAATAACCTAAAAAAATGGTCTAATAATAGGAACAAGCCACGCCTAACAAAACCTATCATCAACAATATGGCAGTAAAATCTTATCTTGCAGCTAACAAATTTACCATCAACTCATCCAAACAAGAAGACAGTTATAAAGATTTTAACGATTATGTCAAAAATGCAATAGAAGCAGGTAAAACGACACCTAAAGTGAAAATAGCTAATCGACAACATTTAAATACACCGTGGTTCGATTCTAAACTGAATTCGCTGATCAAAGAAAGAAACCAGCTTCACAAGCAGTGGAAACAAGACCCAGGAAATATGTCTCTTGTAGTCCATAAAAATAAACTGAGAAACTTAATAACTAATTATAGGAGAAGTTTGAAAAACAAATATTATGCCAATAGCCTTCAACAAAACCTGAATAACCCTAGTAAAACTTGGAAAACCATTAACTCAATTTTATCTAACCGTGCACATAAACCCTCCAACACCATTGAATCTCTCATCGTAAATAATTGTGAGCTTAGGGGACCCAGTGAAATAGCTTCAGCATTTAATGAATTTTTCTTATCAGTTGGAGAAAAGTTGGCAGCTGCCATTCTATCATTCCCGGATGACTGTAATACTATATATGTAGAACCAAAGGCAAGTCAATCCTTATATATGGCTAGGACAAATAAGGCTGAGGTATTAAGGATCATTGAAGTACCCACCACTGTCCCGCCCCGGTATAGGCGACTTATGGTCGCCCCTTCGGAGCTCTCGCAAGAATCTAATTTTTTTGAATAAACGACTCTACTTTTAATTGAACGAATCTAGACCTTCAATGTCCCTACATACTTTGTTAGGTGGCGGAAATGTAGGATCGCCTACAGTCTAAGCTGTATTAGTCATAAATTAAATCTACTGGTGTTAGTAAGCAAAAAACAGAAATGTAATAAAGGGAAGAACAGTATAAGTGTAAAATGAATAGAGGGAGACCATACTCTCCCAGACTGCAGGCACCTGCGTATAAAGTGAATAAAAAAAACAATAAGTTTTGTTAATAGAGCATATAACATTTAACATGGTAACTAGAAGATATAAGGGGTAACCGTTATGGCCGTCGTGTGCCCGGCAGTCCCCCTGAGAATGTATATGGTTATTAGTCCAACGTCACGGCACCTAGTGGAGTCGTCCTTTAGCCAGCTAGCCGGTGGTGCCTAGAAGACGAAATTGGACTGCAATAGGAAGACCCTAGGGAGAAAAGCGTCGGGTAGCTGGAGGAGGGACGGACAACCTCCAGATGCCGATCAATTTTTCCTCCGACCTTATCATGTCAGGGGGGGTGGCGCGGGCATTGGAAGGAGGTCACAATAATCAGTTACAAAATGAAAGGTAAACCCATGGTAAGTAAAATAGGGACTAGGCCCAAAGTCCAACCCCTTTGATGGGGAAAAGGACGTTACAGAATAAACAACGGAGTTTCTAACCAAACCTCCAAATAAAGAAATATTAAAGTTGTAACAATATAACAATATCATATTATAACATTTTAACAACATAAACATAACATCTGGAAAACAAAGAAAAAAAAAAAAAAAAAGGAATACATAATATCAAGAGATCAATGTAGACCGGCGACATTTATATTTTAAAGCTGCAAAGAAAAGAAAAACTTCCAAATGTAAAACATAATAAAACTTAAAAGTGGAATAAGCATCCTCAGGCTGTGGAACTGTAAATAATAAATGCAAAAACACAACAACCAGTACATTGAAATGGAGACATGAAAGTTAATTGTATAACTGTATAGAAGAAAAAAATGTTGTGTAAAAAAAAAAAAAAAAAAGAACTTAAGTTGGCATTGTTGCAATGCTGTCAGGTGCATATCCGAGTTGCAGCTGCATATCTACATAGGTGATGAAAAAATGCATGTTAGTAAGGCCTAAAAAAGAGGGAAAGAAAGAAAAAAAAAATATTTACATCCAGGCAGAAGTGTAGAAGAAAGATAAATCATAGTCCATGGATTTACAGGAAAAAATACACCTGGTGTCCTGATTACTACTAGTCGGCGACTCTGAGAGCAGGCCATCTTTCAACCCAAATCCTTGTAAACTTACGCAAGCACTCGAAATTCACCTTATTCGATACTAGATCAGTATTCCATACTGGTCTAATAGGAACGTCTTAAAGGTATTAAGGATCATCTCGAAACTTAGGTCGAATGCAGCGGCAGGTATCGATGGAGTAACCCCGTACATCCTGAAAACCTGTAAAGAAGAACTAGCTGAGCACCTAGCGCAACTTATCAATTCCTCTATAGGCTCGGGAATATTCCCAAACCAATTAAAGCTAGCAAAAATTATACCAATTTATAAAGAAGGCTGCAAAAAATGTATTTCTAACTATCGCCCAATATCGGTTTTATCAGTATTTTCAAAGGTGTTCGAGACTATTATCAAGGATAGACTTCTAAAATACATCTCTAACAACAATATCCTAACACCACAGCAATATGGCTTTCGAAAAAACTCCAGTACCCAATGTGCCACCTTCGATTTCATCTCGAACATTCAGCAGTACATAGACCAGGGCGAATATGTAGCAGCTATTTTTATAGATCTCAAAAAAGCCTTTGATACAGTAGATCATGAAATACTCCTACAAAAAATGGAACATTTGGGTATAGTCGGAAAATCTTTAAAGCTCCTCCGAAGCTACATATCTGATAGATATTGCCTTGTCGACATCGAAGGGAACCTAAGCGGCTTTGGAAAAATCACATGTGGAGTGCCACAGGGCTCGATTCTAGGACCCCTACTTTTCTTACTATACATCAATGATATAACTAAATGCGGCATCTTGGGAAAACTTCAACTTTACGCTGATGATACTGTGATCTATTATCGTTGTAAAAATCTGAGGGAACTTGAATCTCTAATGAATAAAGATCTCGCAAAGTTAGCTAAATGGTTGCGGATAAATAAATTAAGCCTCAATGTCAAAAAAACTCACTACCTCACTTTCGGGAAAAAAGATTACATGACAATGAATATTACTCTTGGAAATGAAAAGCTCCAAAATGTACAAGTAACGAAATATTTAGGGTTATTCATAGATTCTAACCTATCGTGGAACTCCCATGTTGAATATGTTAAATCCAAAATTTCCCCGATAACTGGTGTACTCTATCGACTTCAAGATGTGCTCTCCACAGCTTTACTGCGTGCCACATATTATGCTCTGATCCACTCTCACCTAAGTTATCTGGTTAGTATCTGGGGCACCATTACTAAGAAACAAATATCTGAAATACAAGTAATCCAAAATAGAGCCATAAGAAATATATACCATCTACCATGGGATACGCATGTCAAAGACATATACTCACTGACACAAATTCTTCCCTTTACCATTCTGCCAAAATATAGCATCACCACTGCCATCCTACAAATAATTCAACACTCGTCACACACCAACACTAAACCAGCCTTTAATTCCGATATACACCAGCACAAAACACGATCACAAAATCAAATACACCTATCGTCATCTACACACACAACTAAATTTGGAATTAACTCCTTACAATACATCGCACATACGCAATACAACGCATTACCTAATGTCCTAAAACTACCAGCATTAAACAAAAAAATATTGGCAAAGGCTCTAAAAGGATATTTTCTCAGCAACTTTATTAACCAGTGACGAAGTTATCTGTCTTCCTTTGTAACTCTTATATATTCTTCAATTACCTGTATCAAGTGTGTCTAGTCCATTTAAAAATCTATGTGTTGTTCATTGATTTCCGTGTTCTTATGTAAAAATAATTTTCCTTTAGATGTATAATATTGTCCTTCCCGAAATGAGTTTTATTAAACTCATTGGGAGTAATGTATTATAAATTTTATGTAATAATTTTGTAATATGTTATCTCTAATAAATAAAAAAAAAAAAAAAAAAAAAACATTATTTAATAAGCTCGTAGCTGTTTGTCAGCGCTTCACATTTGGATTATAATCAAATATTCTTTGAATGTTTGTATTCTTCATCAAAGTTTATTTTTATTGTTTAACGTAGTTTTTTGTTTGTTTTCAAAGTACATTTAAAATATTTTGTGTACATGTACCCGAGGTTTTCTTTTTTCTTCATATTTGTATTTAGTAGGATGGCTCCAAATCGGCCTCTCCCGATCCGGCCTGACACGTAGCTGGTGGGCAGGCGCATCCGCCGCCAAACCTGAACACACCTCGTTCAATGAACCCGAGACTTACCCCTTCTAAGGCACCAAACGTAACCGTCACATAAACCATTGGGGTGATCTATGGCAGAGGTGTTCTTTATCCAATAAATTGATGCTGGGGCGGCGGTATCCATACTTGCCTACCAAATTGTAAATTAATCCAGCCCTAAAATATTATACATATTAGTATTATATTGTATCGCGTTGAACTTTAACTGATACCACCTGATATACAATTAAACTTTATCTAAAACATAAGAACTTCTCAGCACGGGCTCTCGAAGTGAAGAGTTCACAAAACAGTTAATCGTTCCATTTGGACGGCCCATCTAACACCACTTTGTGACCCTCCAATCACACAGAAACCACAGTGAATACAACATAGAAATAGAACCAGTTTCACCAAAATATCCTTACTCCAAAATAGTTTTTCTTGGTGATTATGACTTACCAAACCTTACATTGAAAGCAAATGACAGTGGTCTCATCGCAAATGAAAGTGAAACCGATCGTACACGTAAAGTTTTGGACATTGTAAACTTTCTGAAATTACGCCAACATGATTTTGAATTTAATGGTAACAATATTGGACTTGACTTTATCTAAACAAACTATCCTTACCTATGTGTTAAACTCTAAAATAACCCACGCCTACCTATAGATAATTACCGTCCTCCCCTAAATATTAAATTAAATATTGTGTTTTTGCGATACGAAATAAAACCTGTGCAAAACTTCAAAAACCTAAACTTTAAACGAGCCGATTTCGACCACATATCGACTGAGTCTATCAGATGAAAATTAAGACGAATCCCTGGATAAAATGTATTCAAAATTTTCCAAATTTTTCTAAACACATGTCTTTTTATGCGCCGTGAAAAAATACTTACCCAGTTTGGTTTTATAATTATTTTTTCAATTAAACGACGCTCCACAGCAAAACAAAAGTTCTTCATAAGAAAAATTAAATGTTACCAAACGGCAACGGAAAGATATGAAAATTTGCATTCGTTGTTTGTGTAATATAAACGTTGATTTCTCGGATTTATATTTACCTACAGATGCTTAAGGCATGTTAATGCATATTAAAAACATCACTTTAATGGAATTATTATAAAATTCAAAGGGTGGTAGTCAATTTAAAAAATGTTGTCACAAATAACCTTACTTTTCCAAGACAGGATTGTCTTGGAAAATGTGTTAAATAAAATTTCAAGACAGAAATTGTACAAATTTTATTAAACGCCCGATAACATAAATTATGCACTCTGTAATGTAGACTTAATCTGTGTAGTCGGAATACTTAATCTAGGCATATTTTTTTACCAGAAATTCTGCTTTAAATCTTATGTAACTTCTATAGCCAACAGGGCTTTGAAAATGTTGTTTTATTTCAAGGATTTCAAAAGATTTTAAAAATATTTTTTTTTTTATTTTTTTTATTTTTTTTTTTTTATTTTTTTTTATTTTTTTTTTTTGAATGTAAGCTTTATATAAGCTTTCCCTGACGAAGGAACGTTTGTTCCGAAACCGGTCGGATTTGCACATCAAATAAGTGGTTTATACAAAGTAAAATTATTTCATTATTCTATGATTTTAAAAATATTCACACATTATAAATCCTGTTCACATTTTGCGTTAGAAGCATTCTAGAATATAACTCTACAATTCGGTCACCTATCTTTAATAATCACATTAATATCATAGAAAGAGTACAACTCAATTTTTTGAGGTGTATTAATTTTACCCTTTAGAGTCAATAAATGATTACTTTTTTATTACATTCATTGAAATTGTTGAAGTTAAGTGACAGAAGAAAATTTTTTGATCTAATATTTTTATATAAATTTGTAAATTATCAGTTTGATAGCCCTGCTATATTAAAGTTGATTCACTTTTATGTACCTACCATTAGATCAAGGTTCCCTAGTATTTGTGACAATTAGTTATTGTGACAATTATACGTCCGTCGCAGGATACAATTCTGTTATAAATAGAATTCTCACCATTGGTAATTTTTATGCCAAAGTTGCTGATATTTTCAATATTTCCTTATTAAAATACAAGGCTCTATTTATCAAACATTTCAGCCATACGTATTTTAACGAGGTTACTACGTAACATTTTTTTTTTATTTCGTTGTATCCTTTTAATGTTTTCATTAGTTGTTAGTAATTTTTTTCTCTTGTTATAAAAAAAATCTTTCTTCACTGTACTATGACTGTTTAAAAAATATTAAATAAACTTATGTTTGTAAATGGCACTTTGTGCCGTAAATTTTAAATAAATAAATAATTTTTGATTAAATGTGTAACAAAACATCGTTTAACGGATGAGAAGTGTTTTTTTTATTGTAATTGCTGTAAGTGTTTATTATTTTAAATATTTTTTTAGATTTATTTATATCTTCTAAAAATTCGTTATTAATTTCCAGGGAACAAGTGGTGGACTTCACGATGCCGTTTATGAACCTCGGGATTTCTGTTCTATACCGCAAGCCCATAAAGCAGCCTCCCAATCTCTTCTCATTCCTCTCCCCGCTCTCTCTGGACGTGTGGATCTACATGGCTACTGCCTACCTCGGCGTGTCCGTGCTGCTGTTTATCCTGGCCAGGTACGTCATATTAAAGATTTATATTCTCATTTTAGTGGTTGGGGAGGGTCTTTCAAAAGCAATCTAACCTCAGTAATAGTTTTGAAAAGAATCATCATAAAGTAATATTTAAAAATAATTCTTCCTTCTCAACAGAATAATTTTTTTAAATTTGTTTCAAGTACCAAATGTCGATGACATATTTAAGTAAGCTTCCATTATAAAAATGTATAAAGAAAAAATATGACGAAGAATATCAAGAAATCTACAAAGTACTTCGAAATGGAAATCAGTTTATTACAACAAATTTGAAAACAACACAAATGAAAACCATTACATTTTCCAAACCATTAAAAAAACCACCATAATCTCCCTTCTGAATTACGCTTTATTATAAACCAATCATAACAAATAAATAAAATTTAACAATTTTTCCAAAATACTAACTATAAAAAGTAAATATTTTATGCAAAACATATTTTAACATACAAACTCAGTAAGAATCGTGGCTCCCTTACCAGGCACAAGAGCCCCTCTTTTCTGATAAGGTGTGACCAATGATAATCTTAAATATAATATTTAAAACTAGTAGCAGTGGTAGTTAGTGTTTGGAGATGTCTGTCTAATCAACTGGACCATATTCATGTATACAGAGTGTTAAGGCCATACTTGACTTACTTTAAGCCACCATTTTTAGGAGTAAAAAATATTAATGAAACTTTAGTCTCGGGTGACTTTTTCGGCGACGTTTTTTTTTAAAATTTTATTTCTCCAAAATAAAAAAAAACCAAACAACACCACATTATTTATCAAATCATCTAGAATAAAAATAATTTACATTTCAATTTAATTTAAATTACAAAAAAATTTCAAACAACACCACATTATTTATCAAATCATCTAGAACGACGGCCGGCATAGTCCAGCGGTAAGACTCTTGACTAGCACTCCGAAGGTCGCGGGTTCGAATCCCGGCGTGGCAAATAAATTTTATTTGATTAATTTGTGTTATTTCACAATTTATTCGTTTAAAATAATATATAGTATATTTGCGGCACGTTCCAGAGTGAATGATACCCTCAGTATCGGCCTGGTGTAAGACCACCATTCAGAATTGAAACGTTGCTTGAAATGGCTTTAGCCGCGTTTGGTGACCAGATTTGAATAGCCAGATACTATCCCCACCTTCCTCTTCCCTATCTCCTTCTCCTCCCCACTACCTTCAGCCTCACAACATACCCGATTGGGGTATGTTGTGAGGTAACTTAGTCAGGTAACTCTTGTGCGGTATTCATGTAGAAAAAAAAGAATAAAAATATTTACATTTCAATTTACTTTCCAATTTAATTTACATAACAAAAAAAAATTCAAACAACACCACATTATTTATCAAATCATCTAGAATTAAAATAATTTACATTTCAGTTTATTTTCAAATCGTTCCGAAGCATATTATGAGGATATATGCTATCCAACGTTCAATATCCGACGTTCAAAATCGAAATATTGCAAGTATTACGAAGTTACATTTATTTGTCAAATATGATAGCCAGATCCTTCTAATCCTTTCCTTTTTCTATCTAATTTAAAATTTTTACTAACTCAAACAGTTGGGTTAACAAAACAACCTCCTTAAAAATTGATATTCACAATTATACGTTAAATCGCTACTAAATTACATTTTTGACCAAAAAAACAACCTTCAACAAACACAAACAAAATATCACAAACAGACCAGTTAGACAAGCATACAAAGAAAACTTAAAAACTCCGACGGTAAATACAAGCTTTGGACAAAGACACTACCAATATCACGCTATAAAAGCATTCAACAGTCTAACGCTGGAAAATAAAATTGAGGAAAACAAAATTAAATTCCGACACAAAATTACAAATGGATTAAAGACCAAAATAGACAATACTACCAAAATATCATAGCATAAAATAAAAATAAAAACACACAAACACACAACACTTACTCTACTTTTTAAGTTTAATTTATCTTAATCGTATGTTTTTTATTTACTTTTTTCCGTGTTTTCACCAAATAAATATGTATATATATATATATATATATATATATATATATATATATTTGTGTAATGCATACTTTGAGCCCATTTATATATACTTTTTTTTTTGCGCCATTTTGTTTAAACCGCCCTTAAAAACTACCCCCTTACAGCTATATACGGCTAGGATGTTCCGTTTTAAATATATATCAAAACATATATTTACCGCATGATTTGAAGACATCTGGCTATTCGATATATACGATAGTTTGAGGACTGTCCTCAAAATATGCCTTATATATAATCTGACGTCGTGGCCTCAAAGAATGCCTTACACAAAGAGGTGTTCCATATATATAACGCATACTTTGGTATTTACGGTAAGTAGGAAACTTCCGTCGAGATAAGATATAACTAATAAAAATGTTGTCGCTAGATGACGCTAATAAATTTTTAATTGGAATTTACCGAAAGTAAAAAACGTAAGTCAGGAAAAGGTATAACTTATAATATTTTACAAATGTCATATTATATATTTTTAGACAATGCACTTTAAAATAATAATAAATTACTGCAAATTTAGTGATAGGAATTATTTTAGCCTCTTTTATTATTTTTTATTAAATTATCTTCTTGTTTCCGTTATGTAGGTATATATTTTAACTTTACACCGATAGATGGTGCTATTTTCAACATCGTCTAATAAAACACTTTTAACACGTTATGCTTTTTAATATTGAGATGAATTATTGGTTTGCGGCCGTATATAAGTAATATTAATCTGTGGCCGCAAAAATGTGTAGGTATAAGTTTATAAAAACAAGTGAATTGCCCGACTTGGTTTGGTTTTCTGTACGTACCTCTTTTTCAGTACAGTTTTGTAGAGAATAAAATTTCTAAAAAGAAATGTGATTTTTATGTTTTTTGTATTGTTTTTACTGATTTAAAGTATGAATAAACAAATATAGGTAGGTGAAAAGATAAAAATTTATCGCGATATTACCTACCACGTCTTTAATATAGAAATAACGAAAAATAAATACAGTGCGCAGTTCACATGCCGTAGAAATGAAACCTTCAGAAAACTAAAGTAGGCAAGAGTGGGTTGGCTACGAAGCACCGCACAAAGAGAAGCCCGATTATTATCTCATTCTCTCGCAGTCCTATAGATGTATGCTTTTGCCTCTTTTTAGTGTCGCTATTTTTAGTTTCATCGAGTTTCAATTCGCAACGGTACTAGACAATTTGCAGGTGCTAGATGTTTACACTTCAAAGTACAAGTGTGCAGTTCACACGCGGTAGAAGTGAAACCTCAGAAAACTAAAGTAGACAAGAGCGAAGAAGCTACGAAGCACCGCACGAAGGGGAGATCGAATAGCTACGAAGCACCGCACAATGACGAGACCGATTAGTCTATCTAATCTCTTAACCTTATCACTCAGAAGTGATAAGTATCTAAATAGGTACTTTTTTCATTTTTTTTTCTTTTTTCATTCATAGTGTAATAATAAATTTTGTTAAGTAATTATTTAAAGTTTTAGATTGCTAATTTAGTTTTTTTTTTAATAAAGGATTTTATTAAAAGTGTCACTTTTTCAATTTGTATGCATTCATACTTCAACGAATTAAGCATGCGTTATAATTTTACAATAATTATATTTTGTTATTTATTATATTTTGTTCAGGTTTTATGAGAAGTGTTTTCGTCGCGCGTCGTCTTAAGAGCCTAGCAGTCCTTTAAGTATTTTCAAATTTGGTGAAATTAGTTTGCTGTTTCGTCGTAATGTCGCCCGTGTAGTTTTCACATATTTTAACTTCGGTATTCTGTTTTAAAGTTGTACATAATTTCACAACGCTACTTGTAATCTAATTCCCCGATTTCCTCCTCCCGCCAAGCTCTAGGGCGTCGACTTTACCATGAAACTCGTATGTAATTTTGTTCAGCGAGCGTTTGGTGATATCAGGGGTATAAAAGCAGTTTTATTTAAAATTTTGCAGAAAGTGAAAAGAATGATAATTTTTCCAATGTAAATTATTACTTTTTCAACACAAATTCAAAGGTAAATTAAGATTACTTTAATGAATCGGTAATTATTTTTGTTATTAATATCATCGCAAAGAAAAAAACCTCTTGTTGTCATTGTTTTATTTGAAAACTTAACAAAATTGATAATAACTGTTGATTAGACGATTTTTATTACTACAAAATGTGCATACCTATATTACGAGTATAATACAATATTATATATTCAGGGTATTTTTAGGCGTACTCGACGTATTTTAACCAGTTATTCGTGACATTATTTGGAATAAAAAATGTAAATGAAATTTTGGTCTCCGGCGACTTTTTTTTTCCTCAAAATCAAATATTTTTCCGCATGTCGTCACTGTTCACCCAGCCGAGTAGCCGACCAACCACTCACCCCATCTCTAACTGTCCAATACCTAATTTTTTTTAATGTTTTTTGTAGAAAATGTCACTGTAGACAAAAAATTTCATTTACATTTTTTGCTCCAAATAATGTCCGGAATCAATGGTTAAAGTAAGTCAAGTACGTTCCTTTAAACCCTATATTTATATATGCAGTCCTAGTGCTGCATACATATAAAATATATTGATTTTAATACAATACATATATTTTATTTTATTTATTTATGTTTATTTAGGAAGCATAAAATTGCGTGTAAAGTAATTTACATTAAATAGTGAATATAATTTAAACCAGTTAAGTTCAGTGAAATCAAGTGGTTATTTTTCAATTGTAGTAGGTATAAATTGTAAGCACGTTGTAAAAATGATCAAAAAGTGCTAATAATCAATTCAGAAATAACAGTTTCGAGTAGTTATTTAAATAAAATTACTAAATAAAAAAAAATTTAAATAAGAGTACATAGTGTTAAGTAAAAAGTTATTAAAAAGAAAATAATAAACAAGAATTAATGGTTTTCATTTAAGTGCATTGTACGGTTAGTTTGATTTTAGTCGATTTAAGGGTAAAATGGATAATGTATATATGCAGCACTAGGACTGCACATATACAGGATGTTAAGTACTTGACTTACTTTAACCAGTGATTCCTGACATTATATGGAGTAAAAAATGAAAATGAAATTTCGGTCTCCGGTGACATCTTTGATGTTTTTTTTTTACAAAAACATAAAAAAATGGTAGGTGTCGTACAGTTGGAGGAGGGGTGAAGGGTTGGTCGACTACTCGGCTGGATATATACACGTTTATATATAAAGCTCAAACCAAAAAACCTTAGTTTTCGAGTGAATAGAGTTTGAAGACTAAATTTTTAAGGTTAAATTGGAAAAAAAGTTAAAGCTGCTACATGGTTACTGTCAGATCAGATAGCTTGACTATTCACATCTAGTCACTAAACACGGCTAAAGCCATTTAAAGCAAAGTTTTAATTCTGAATGGTGGTCTTTTACTAGGGCGATACTGAAACTATCTTCCAATCTTGAACGTGCCGCAAATAAGAATATACCTTATAATATTTTTAAATGATCAAATTGTGAAATAACACAAACCAATCAAATAAAATTTACTTGCGCATGCTGAATTTGAACCCGTGACCTCCGGAACGCCAGTCGAGAGCCTTATCGAAAATAACAAAACTAGAAATGAAAAAAATATATTATAAATAAATATATGTAAACGTGAACAAAACTAGGGTATAAGTGATTAATTTTATGTGAATAATTTAATAAAATTTCATTAAGATTTTTCAAAAATAGTTATTTGCCATCGAATAGATATTTCGCATTTCATATTATTTGTTCTTATATAAATGTCGGAAACATTTATTTAATTATCATATACATTTATTTAATTATCAAAAACATTATTTAATTATCATAAACATATAGTATTATGTTAACTTTGAATATCCCTGAACAGCGCAGACACAGCTCGGCCGTGCGACTTGAGTAGATAGCAAATTAAAGAAGAAATTGTAAAAAGGGCCATTTAATAATTCCGACAATGTATTAAGGTCTAGTAAATGACTGATCTTTTGGGTGATTCAGCTTTTACTTAAATTATTTAAAGTAGCGTGACCTTAGAGTAACAATATAAAGAGACCGCACTATGCGACATGTTGTTAGCAGATTTTGACCACTAGGGATAGTCACTTGACCATTAGGGAGTTGGCTTACAAACTGATGCAGGGTTGTCAAAAATTAAGACAATTAGGTATTTTGTCGCGACTCGTATCTAATAGCAATTTCTGTTTTATATAAACATATATTTTTATATCTACATCTATATATTTTTTTAATATAGATATTAGATTATAAATAAAAATACAAACAACGAAACTTTTTTAATTTATTTATTAATCTTAATGGCATAATTACACACTAATATATACATTAAATAAAGTTTTTTTAAATATATAACCATATAAATCGAGTTACACCTTTCTTTAGGGTAGTGTTCATGTTAAAGAGGTTGAGATTTAAATAACATTTTAATATATATTTTAGAAAAAGCGTAATAAACGAAAATATTTATATTTATACATTTATATATATAACATATATTTTTATTGGTTGGTGGTAAGTAAGTAGTTTGTTAGTCATTAGTCATTACGTAAAAAATATTTATAATAAGTAAAATTTGTTTTATTTATTTATTTTGTTGGTTTCTCTGTAAAAGTGCAACCCTTATTTCAATTTTGTTTTCATGGATATATTTCTATTTTTTACATCTATTTTCGAATTTAATCTCTTCGCCTCTTCTGACACAGTCGGGGAGGACACATTTTTTGGTATAATCTGAAAATATTATTTTGTATTAGTCAATAGTAAGTAGTTTTAGTAATTACTTTTTTTATAGTTTTTCATGGTGGTGTCAAAAAGAAAAATATGCATTACCTTCTGTACCAAGGGTACTCTTGAATTACAAGGCACCGCGAAATCCTTCAGATGAACCCTTGTTTGTGTCGTATTGAAGTGCTCACTTATAAAATGGGCTGAACATATTGCGCTATGGTATTTTGGAGACCAATTTTCTCTATTTGTTGCTTTAATCCATGCGTTAAGCCTGTTTTTATCCTTGGGAAATCTGTGAATAGTTAAATATTTAATAATAAACCAATTTTAGCACAGCCCTGAATTTTTTACAACGAAAAAGAAACGCAAAGACAAAGATTATTCTGTCTCTATACATTCGCCAACAATTTAACGTTGATATTGTAAGATAGAAAGAGACAGAGATACATTCAGTCTGCCGACTGAAATCGGTATGTTGCATTCTTATAATTCAGGCAAGATTTCTAATAACTAAAACAGATTAAAAGTGCATTAAAACGCAAACAAATCGAAAGTTTATTATATTTATACAAATAGTGAAGGAATGTTTAAATATTGGTGGAAGTTACTTATGGTGTTTGTAGTTTAACGTATTAAATATTTGAGATTAAAGATTGAACACAGCAAAAACCATGAATTCTTTAATAAATACCTGTGAAAACTGATTTTTTTTATCCTTTTGTACTACGGTTGACGCACCCATACACTGCACATATAGCCATAGCGTTTTTTTTTTATATTTCGCTCAATTAACGTAATTATAACAATATTTTTGCACTTTCGACCCTTCGCACGTCTGACAGATCACAACAGTGTTAAGTTCGCGCGCTTTCAAAAGTGGCTACATATGGTTTAAATCTTATGTTTTTAACAGAAAACGTTTGTCTCTGTTTCTCACACGTTCATGGAAACGAGCGGAAAGGGAGAGCTATATTTTCCGAATTTGTCAACGATTTGGACAAATATTAGTACTCCCTCTCTATATTGTTACTCTAAGAGCGTGACAGACAACCTTCCGTCTTCGGGCTTGTCCGAGCACTGATCTGCTTTTGAGAAATCTGCCCTAATATATGATACGAAAATTGATGCAAACCAAATAAATCATTGGATTTTAATATATTTATTTTTTAATTGAGATTCTTAAAATACTGTTTTATTTGATGATATTTTTATTTTATTAACTAACCTGTTTTTTGGTACATTAAAACGATTCTAAAGTTGACTGATTTATGCAGTTTTTTTAATAATATCACATCGTAATTTAGCTAAAAAGGCTCTTTAATTAAAAAAATTAAAAATGAAGCGGTATACGTTGAGATGTTTTCTATCTAAAAATATTTTTTTTCTTTTTTTTTCCTTTATGCATACGACAACATAAGAAAAATATTTGCAGGTCGATTGAGAATTGTTGAAAACGACTATTTTTCAAACAGTTATAAAGTATGAAAAATATTTTTTGTTAATATTTAATTATATTTCTGGGGATAGAACGTAAATGTAACTATCATTCTTTTGGTATAACTTTTTTTTTTTTGTACGGTTATGGACGTAGGCGACTTCGAAAACGCGCAAAAATCATTGAATATTGAAAAATCTCTCGTACCATCTTAATCATTATGAGTGATTAACCTGCTGATTTGGATTTCGGAAATGACGATTACTGCACCTGCGACGCATCGACTGCGCTTATTGATCGCTTTGATTATGATGTCACTTTTAAAGGCTCCTATTGGTTGCGATATGAAACAGAAATTACGCTGGTCTGCGCTCATTCATCGCTTTGATTATGACCTCACTTTTCAAGTATTGGTTGAGATCGTTTAGTAATGTTTCGCTTCTACCGCGTGTAAACTACACTTGAATTTTTTTTTATAAAAGATTTTATGTGTCCCTTTTCTATTTTTTTATCTATTCAGAGATCAACTAATTCACCATGGGTTTTAATTGTTAACCCCCTATCGAGTCATTTTTGTAATTTATTTTTAATAAACGATTTGCAGGTAAGTAAAAGTATTTTGAGTGTTATTCTTTTGAATTCACTGGCGAAGATCATAGGAAATCAGAGAGTGAATTTTATTTTATTAAAATTTATCAATGGAAGTATGAATTTGTACTTTTCAAGCGTGGAACAATCTGACGGATTTTATTGTCAGTTAATTTATTGATTTGTCTAATGCCATTGGTTCCCGCCCAGTCATCGCCCGTCGAGATTTCGATTCCTCGGCTTTCTTCGTCCTCCATCACTGAACAATCAACCATCATCTACTGCTATAGTGCTGGCAGTAGGAGATTTCAAAATAGCGACAGGTTATTCGTAACCCGAGATATTTATTTTTAAGAGAAATTTCTTTAGCGCCGTTAGCGACTTTATTTATTATTTTTGGCAAAAACTGAAAAAAAATTATAACTCTCGCTGGAAAAGTATTTCTTTGGAAAACTCTTCACATCTTGGCAGTATTAATTAATATCGACCTGATTACATAGAAATCCAACAATATTTTTGTTGGGAAAGTGTTTTTTTTTTTAAAGAAATTTGTTTTTTAATTCTACTGTTGCCGGGAAAATTCCTCTCTCCAATTTTTGATCACGGAGTGTCTTTATATTGGTGTTTGCTTTATTTAATCAAGAGATCCAACATTTTTTTCTTTTGGAACATGCTTTTTTGACATCTCTCAAAAATATCGCTCCGGAAAAATCCTCCGTTCAATTTTTTTACGTCAAGTTGATAGGATGCCTATATTAAAACGATTTCCGCAAAGATCCAACAATTTTTTTAACTGCAACCTATATTTTTTAATTAATTTCGATCGCACGCAGATTTCACGTGACTTTTGAATAAACTGGGAGCCCGCGGGGTAAGGGGAGGTAAGGGGTTAGTCGCACGGGGGACAAGCAAGCCGATCGGCGCGGCTAGCTGTAGCTGCCCGTGAAGTAAACAGCGGCGCGGCGGGCGGCGGGGAGAGGTGCGAAGCGAATTTGATGTATTAAATTTGTGTTTTATTGGATATTTGAAAGTGTGAAGAATGCATTGAAAATCTCAATGTAAGAAATGTTTTGATTTGTTGTTACGGCTAGCATTTTTGGTTCTCAAACATTGAAGGTATGGATAAGGTGTATGAATCCATAAATCCAATGAAGAATAATTTTTAAATATGTGTAGCTGTGAGCTGTTCTTTGATAATGTCTAATACTGAGATTTGTTTGTTGTTTTATTTATTTATTTTATTTTGTATGTAAAATGAATTTTACAAATATTTTTTTTCTTCTAATTTCTGTTTAATTTTTGTTTAATTTTATTTTTAATTTTATGCTTATTTTTTTGTTATGTAGGTACGTTTGTTCGAAATTTATTTTCATTTATTGTTTTCATTAGGTACCTACCCACCTAATACCTAATACGTAATAATCATATTTTATTTCTTTTAAATTTTTATTTACTCTATAAAATATTATTGTTTATGTAATATGGCAGACTGGGATTGCACTGCACTATCCTCCAAGTCCTGCTGCAATAAAAACGTAGATGTGTAAATTCGAAAAAACTTTTTTTTGTCTTAGGCGGCCCCTAGACGATCAATTATATTGCTCAATATTACGAATTCTGCAATATTATTGTCCATTTAGGGTTAATATTGAATATTGCTCAATAATTGAACAAAAGTATGAGCGAATTTAATTTTTATTGCACAATATTTTTTTAATTTTTCATTTTATCAACTAGAAAACATTGAGTAGTTCGTTTATTGTGCAATATAATTGATTGTTTTATTGTGCAATATAATTTATCGTTTGGATTCTAAGCGCCTTTCAATCTTATTGTACAATATATTTCATTGTATTATTGTATATGCAATCTTATTGTAGGGTCAGTGGGCCGGTTGTGGCCACCTTAAGGATTTTTTCGTTTTTGAATGAGCACCAAACTTGCACATAAATATAAATTATAATTTTTCCAACATTAATGTACAATAAAAATACCTGTCTTTAATATAATGTAAATAATATCCAGTAACAGTTCTTTAATTATTTTTAAATAATTTTTTTTCATTGAACTGGACCCATGCATTAGTTGTGGCCACAATTTAATCAGTTCTGGCCACACCCGTGTGCCGGTTTTGGCCACATGAATGTATGTAGGGAACTTACATTTTTTATCTAAATTAAACACAGTAATGATTATAAATCGATGTTTATTATTCAAGTTATACAGTAAACTTAAAAAAAAATAAGATTTAGTGCAAATTTACACGCACGTCCACATATTTTAAAAAAAAAAATTTTTTAATATTTTTTTTTGTTTTTTTTTTTGTTTTTGCACGTCCACATATTTTGTTATGCAAAGTACTACGGGGGACTTTGTAGTTTTTACTAGCAGTAGATACCTTCATACCTCATCGAGTGCCAAAATCACTTTCGATGGTGAATAACAAAAAAGTTTGCGTTTTGAGTGCTCAATAGCATCTTTCTTCTTATTTGCTGGAGTCATTTTCACAGTTCTGAAGAAGAAACATAATAATTTATTAAGTTAAAATATCAAAATTAGCGGATATGTAAATTTTTTTAGATAATGGCCAAAACTAGTACTGTATGGGAGCCACTTGTGGCCACCAACGTGGCCACAACCCATACATTTGTATAAATTCTTGTGTCAGTAATGGCCACATCGAAAAATCATGTATAAACAACCAATTTGCTAAAAATAACCTCAAAAACATATTACTTTACCCTTTTATAATGGGTACAACTTGTTTTCAAATAAAACATCAAAAGGATTACAAATATATATTAAGATTACTTACAGTGGGTTCCTTAAGGTTTTGGATAACAATCTCAATAAAAAATTCCGCAACACTTATTCGCATCGACCAAACACAAACTGTTAACAATAAGATTTATTGTGTCACTTGTCAACGAAGACCATTGACAAATATGCATTTTGCCATAGAGTAAAAAAAGATTCGATTTTATTTAGCTTATATTTCGACTTGTAAAGTTGAAAATGGCCAGAACCGGCCCAATGGCCACAACCGGCCCACTGACCCTACAATGTATTTTATATATTTTATTGTACAATAAGATTGATAGGCGCTTGGAATCCAAACGATCAATTACATTGCACAATAAAACGATCAATTATATTGAACAATAAACGAACTGCTCAATTTTTTCGAGTTGATAAAATGAAAAATTAAAAAAAATATTGTGCAATACTGACCCTACAATGCAATGGAAAAATAATATGGTGCAATAAAAATTAAACCCGCTCAAACTTTTGTTCAATCATTGAGCAATCTTCAATATTAACCCTAAACGGTCAATAATATTGCACAATTCGAAATATTGAGCAATATAAATTGATCGTCTAGGGGCCGCCTTAAAGACGTACACGATACGCAAGAATTGCTCTTTTTTTTATTTCGCAACGTAGCGCACTGACCATCTCAGTTAGCTCAGTTGCCGAGCAGAGCTTGCGCGGGGCGGCTCTGTCACCACGGTAAGTACAATAATTGCGGAGAAATACAACACCATGCGTCCGAAATACGTATTATTTATCTTTTTGGTGAGGTGAACGGTCGGGCGAGGCGAACGGTCGGGCGAGGCGAACGGAAGTTGAGAGTGAGACATAAGTTAGTGAAGTTTTACTTCAATCGTGTGGTATAAAGCACACTCTTTTTAATTTCAGTCCAAAATTTACATGTTTTTTTTCTAGTTTACCTAAATTATCAATCCTTGAACTATTTAACTATGAGTGATATAAAATATTTTCATATGGATAAAATTTTTGTATCTCCAATAATTTAGCAGTAATCAGACGTTAAATAGCAAAAGTATTTATATTTTTGCAATGAATTTGTTTTTTTCTTTATTTGTACACTGAAAAATCGGTAAAATTTATTTTTTTAATTTTTGTCCCTGAAACAACAAACAGAGTGAGAGAGAGAGAAAGAAGGGAGAGACAAACATACAAGCAGCCAGAGAGAGAGAGATAGACAGACAGTCAGACAGGCAGAGAGAAAGAGAGAAGGGAGATGCATTATATGGCGGGTCCGAAGGCCTATATCTCGACAACTATAACTGATACAAAAAAATGTTCAAATAAAAATATAGCTTATTAAATTGCCTATAAAAAACGTTTCAGCAGTCTCTTATATCTCGTATATACTTTAGATGTAATCCGACGTTGAGTAAAATTATTTATATTTTAGCCCTGAATTTGCTTTTATTTTGTTTTTATGCACTGTAAAACCGGTAAAATATATATTTTAATTTTTTTCCCTGAAACTACAAATATATACATATACTTTATGTCATGAAGCTGCAAAATTTAAAAAAATATGGTTTACCGATTTTACAGTGTATAAAAACAAAATAAAAGCAAATTCAGGGCAAAATATAAGTAATTTCGCTTTTCAACGTCGGATTACAGCTAAGATATTGGATATACAAAAAAATGTTTCAAAGTTTTTTTATAGGCAATTTAATAAGCTATATTTTTTACCTGGACAGTTTTTTCTTATCAGTTATAGTTGCCGAGATATAGGCCTTCGGATCAGCCATATAATTTCTCTCCCTACTTTCTCTATCTGCCTGTCTGTCTCTCTCTTTCTCTCTCTGGCTACTTGAATGTTTGTCTCTTCTTTCTTTCTCTCTTTTTCTATTGGTAGTTCCAGAGAAAAAAATAAAAACATATATATTTTACCGATTTTAAAGTGTGTAAAAATAAAAAAAAAATCAAATTGAGGGTAAAAATATAAATGATTTTGCTATTCAACGTCTGATTACAGCTAAAGTTTTAGAGATACAATAAATATTTCTATGTTTTTTTATAGGCAATTTAGTAAGCTATATTTTTTTTCCTTAAACAAGTTTTCGTATCAGTTATAGTTAGCGAGATATAGGCAAAAGAGCACCTGAGTGTACCCTTTTTCCAAGATGGCGGCTCGAGCGCAACAGCTATCCATGGGGACTCTAAGTATGTTCAATGGGAAATGCCATAATGAGCGTGTATTTCAAAATTCAGCTTTCTATTAATGTTTTTATTTGCCGAAAATTTGTCTAAGTTGACAATTATTTAAATCACAATGTCAGGCGAGATCGAAATATTTATGTAGATCAAATAGACGCACTTTTGAGTTCCGAACCTTGATTGTAAGCTTGAATGTGAATAATTAGTTGCGGAAAAAACTCTGCAAGACAGAACAAGTATCCGAATGCGGCTCAAACCACCAGCCACCAGCCACCAGCGGTGTGAGGTACGGATTCGCGGGGAAAGGGGGGGCAGCGCGCGGACGAGACAATATCGTCGGCCTACTAGCAAAGTCCACTAAGTCACTAAAACACAATCCTGAGATAATCGCATTTCAATATTTAGCAATTTTGGAAAGGCTGCAAGTGGATGAATATCTTCAAAATGATTTTTTTAAATACCCTATAATTTAGAATGAACCCTTAAGAACCTTATCAATACACAATATTAGTCTCTAATCAAAGGTTTACAAAAAAATGAGCCGGACTTAGTGGTTTTTACCGGTCAACAATGAGTTAGTGTGCTTTGCTTATTAAGATTACTGTCAAATTGTTGACCGTAATGCTGCAAAATAGCTTTAAGATTATTTTAATTAAAATTATTATTTCTTATAATAATTTCTAAATAAGACAAAAGTTTATTTTAGGTTGTTTTTTTTTTATTAAAATAATAATAATTACACATTTTTGTTGGTACCTACTGAAATGCGGATATTTAAAGCTACAAAAGAAATATTTATGATAATAATAATCACATAAAAGATATTATGACAAATATCTGTAAAAATAAACAATGTGTGTGTTTATATGAAATAAAAAAGATTATAAAAATATGAATCAACGTAAAAATAAGCAGTGTTTATAATATAAAGTTGAAATAAACAAATATGAAAACCAATAATGCAATAAAAATTTTAATATTTTTTATTACAAATAAAAATAATAATAATTACCAATCATAATTGGTGTTTACTGAAAGACACGTTTATAGTATTTTATAATAATAAAAAACTGCTTTTAAGGGATGCGTATACGTGTAGTACTGATACGTATACGTGTAATACTCTTCATCAAGACCTGTGTATGGAGTATCTTGATGTACGGCTGCGAAACATGGTGCCTATCCGAAAGAGATAAACGGAGACTAGAGGCTTTTGAGAGGTGATCATATAGAATACTATTAGGAATTTCCTGGAGAGACCACAATATAAATAAGGAGGTTCTCCAAAGAATCGAAGGAGCAAGGCACCTGCTCAGGACGTTGTCCGAAAGGCGTGCAAGATGGATCGGCCATGTAATACGACAAAAAGGTCTCTTGCATGCCATAATGGAGGGTATGGCCGAGGGGACAAACTCTAGGGGACGCCCACGCCGAGAGTACTTGGAGGACCTGCTGGTGGACGTGCGCTGCTCATCATATGCAGACTTCAAAAGAGCCGCCCAAGACAGGGAAGAGTGGAAGAGACGAATACAGGAAATTATTGCAAACCAATCCCAGGATTGAAACCAGAGAGAGAGATACGTGTAGATGTGTAGGACGGTTGAGTCTACTCATCTTCAGCATTCGAATCAGAAAAGCTGGGCTCGGGAGCTACATTTTTGATGCTACTTAAACATGGTATATTTTATTTATTGTTATCAAGTTTAATTTGTAGAACTCCATTTTAATTTTAATTTTTTTATTATATAATCAATAATATTATATCACGCGTAACAATAATTACACAGCAGAACTTGTTTAAAAATAAACTGTTTTTATTAATTTAATAATAATATTATTGATTATATAATAAAAATAAAAATTAAAATGGTATATTTTCATACCAGTTATGTAAGGCTGGTGGAAAAATATTGGTCTTACATAGTTTTAACAGGATTTTGGAATGGGCTTTGTATAAAGCTTTGTTATTCTAACATTGCTTTGCTCTTCGATCTGTGCACGTGTTATTTTATTTCTAATTGGTCGTGAAAGAGAGGCAACAGAAATCCTCTTGTAATCACTGGAATAGTCATATCGATATTCTATAACGTTTGGTAGTTTTTTCTGATATCGGAAGCATTCAACTTTTAGCCATTTGACAATGTTGGAATCCTCATCAACCTTTTTTTTTATTGTCATTTCAACCAATTTTTTCAGATCTAAAAAATCTGTAAATAAAACTTCTTTAGTTTCATATGGAGGCTTTTTATTTTTTGGTTTGTAAGATCGAGTCATTTTAAAAACGTTGATCCATTCGTGCACACTAAAAATATCCAAATGTTTTGTTTTGTTTTCAAGTGCACTATGCATTGAGTTATACTTATATAAATGAATGACCGCTTTCAAAAAATTTTTGTTCAATAACACAATGGAAGTGTTTTGGACGAAATGCAGGAATAGCGCGGAAATTTGTGCATTTCTATTTTGTCCACCACAAGTATCTGAAAATATGGATACTTCATTGATTTGCAGTGGGAGTTGTTTTAAATAAAGGGCCATGCATGTTCCAATTTCACAACTACCCTTTTTCCCGTTATTTTCTGTCCAAAGGTAACAGAGACTTTATTTAACTTCCGCAAATAATAAAGTAAGCTCACCTGGGAGCAAGGTAATTGCAAAACACTTTGAAAGTCACATGTTATAGACATGAAAGTAGAATTCTCAATAGCTCTTTTCTTATCTTCGTCTTTGGCTTTCATGGATGCAGATTTTCGGTTTTTGTGTTGTTGATAGTTATCGTCAAGGGTTTCCTTTTCTGGGGCACCTGCCTTGTTGTATACTGTACAGGTGACGCATTGATCTTTCTTCGACTTGAAGGACAAGAAATAGTTCTGGCAGAATATTCTTCGGTAAGTTATAAGACTAACAGGATTGTCATCACCGTCTTCGGTACACTTCCCTTCATACAGGGAATGCATTTTTGCAATGCTTAGTTTGGAATCTAAATATTGCCTCTTTGGATTTATCTATTGGATTTCCGTGTATAGTGCGTCTCTACTGAAGGAAAACTTTCAATATGTTGCTTCACTTTTAAAATTCTAACGTCGTCGGTTTTGTTAGATGGAGCCCTTTGCCATCGAATATCGTTATTAATAAAATTTCCTTTAAAAGCCGTTATAACAGAAACGTTTGATATGCAGAGAGTTTTGCAAAAAAACATTTAGCACACTCGAATTTTTACTGTATTTCTATCAAAATAATATTGTTTTGAGTTTGTACGTAACTTTGCATCATCTTTGCGGGGTTTGTGCATTTTTGGTAAAGATTTTGTAACTTGGCGTAAAATAAATTCTTTCTGTCTCTCGCAGAAAACCAATTCCCAATCTCCTCTACAGATATTGATTCTGTCATCCAAACTAAACAAATCTGTACACTTGTACCTACAGGAGGAACAATCACACTTAACAAGGCTACTTAGTGGATTTTGCTTGTATTTTGACGATCTAAATCGATGTATTATTGACATGTAGAGTATAATGTCTGACTTAATGTGTTTTGCTTGCCAATAATATCGGATTTATGACTTAGTGTGAATTTAAAAATACGTTTAAATCGAAAACGATTAAATATACGACTTAATGGAGTATGCCAATCGAAAGAGGACGATTTTTTACATAAGACCTCATACTCAAGTCATTTCATGAAAAAACGTGACTTAGTGGACTTTGCTAGTAGGCCGACGATATAGTATTTATGAAGACCATCGCTGCGGTGTTGGAACAAACCCATGTAAGCGCGATGCGAAATTGCGTTTGAAGATTTCAACACATCTGTCTATTTTATTCCTATACTACAAGGCCTTCAAATTAAATTTGTGTGAAAGATATTTTAACAATCTATAATTAAATTATTTATACTAATTATTTAGTAATTGAGTTATGTAGGTATATTTAACACTTTTTTAACAAATTAGTTGAAATGTCTTTAGTTACAACGTTTTTGTGAAATATGATATTCTTTTTCCGGTCGGAGGAAGCTGAACACACAATGGTTTTGGACGGTAAATTTTGTAGGTTCTTGTAAAAAAAGGACGAGTCAGTAACAATATAGTTCTGAAACAATACTCAATAACATAAGAGCCTGTCCGCAGAGCGATATTTCACCGCGCGTTTTTAATTCTCGCGTAATATATTCCGCGATCGGAATTACAACTAGTAGGTACGCACTTCGAATAAAATTTCGTGCGATTTTTGTCAGTATAATAATAGGTATATAGTTCTTGGCTAAGACGCACGTGTAAAATTTTTTAATTTGTCTAATACTACGGCGGCGTAACAGACGTATGAAAATATGTCATGAACATTGGATTCACTCATTTACATCATTGAGACCAGACCTATGAAAGGATTTGTTTTTTATAAAACATCAAGAGCTGCGAAAATACAATAAAATTTTTTTTGGTTAATACAGAATGACAAAAAAATCATTTGATAATTTAATACAACTAGTTAGTCCAACTGATGTGAAACGCGCGAATTTTATTCCGCAGTGCAGTCATAGCCATACTATTTCATACTTCACTAAATATTCGCGCGGAAATAAATCCGCACCTAATCGCGTTCAATTTGCATCAAACCACAGAATTTTTTTTCGCGCGATTTTTTTACTGCCAGTGCGGATAGCCCTATAAGATCCCATGTGTCACAGAATGTTGCGAAAAAAAACGCGCGGTGAAATATCGCTGTGCGGACAGGCCCTTATTTAGATTACTCTTCGGCCATAGGTCACCCCAAGTGGGTAGCTGCTTGGTGACTTAGCAGGGGTGTTTCCTGCTTGTCGGTTCCTTTTTTCGTTTCTAGATGAGCCGAAGTGCTACTACGTCATCTTCAATTGTGGTATGTTGTGAGGCTAAAGGCAGTGGGGAGGGGAAGGAGATGGGAAGAGGAATGTGCGGAAGTACCTGGCTATTCAGATCTGGTCACAAAACAAATTTCGAACTTCGCAAATATACCTACATAACCCTTGCAGGTTTGCCGAAGCTCGACGGTATTCGGCAAGCTTCCATGCCATATCTCCTTTGTTTCTATTATTTACGTGTCAAATTATGTACGATATATGTAAACTGTTACCGAAGAGATAGGAATCACAATACACTTTCTACTAGGCAATCGGTTCTTACTAGGTACTCAGGTAACAAGTTTACTACTAGGTACAAATCTGGGGGTCAATGTGTATAGGAGTGATGGACGTATGAATCCATTCCTTCCACTGTAGTGCAAGGTGACGGATCGAGAGACTCCTACTGGAGAGATATAAAAGGTCTACTCAACCAGGCTCGCCGGGCAGTAGAGGGCAAACGTATCCGCTGCAAAGACCTAAACAAACTTCACCCCATGAACTCGGGCATTCCTGCTAAGGCACCAAACACTTGATAATATCAATTACCTATATACAATACACCTACCTAAAATTTGAGAAACAGAACCATGTTTTAAATTTCATGTCTTATATTTCTTTTTTATTATTATTATTTCTGTTTTCTTTTCACTACTAGCATCTCCGTCTAGCAACAACTAAACCTTAATTACGCATGCTGTGAACATTTCTAATTGGAGTGTTAATATCAGTTCATAGTCCAACGTAATAATATTAATGCAATAATTTGTTAACACTCTGTAAATGTTTCAAACAATAAATAAATAAATAAATAAGAATTATTTGACAAACATAATTTAATGTTCCAACAATTTGAACATCAAGAATTTGAGTCTATCATGCGAGCCCCGCGTGATCAAGCCTAGGAGATAGGTGCCTAGCAGTGTTTGTTGGAATCCCTCGCGAACTACCTAGGTAATTTACAATACATCCAGTGGAAAGCGTCTGAAATTGTTGCCGAACGGCACTCGGTTCTTTTTACGTGAGAAGATTTTGTGCAATATTACACACATTTAGTAATTTGAACCCGCGACCTCCAGATTCGTAGTCAAATATCGTAATCATCAAACACTAAACCATCAAAACCCATCCAAAATTTAAAAACAAAATTAGACACCGGTAATATCAAAAGTTTTAAAAACAAAAATTGAGTTTGAAACACACGTCCCAGTCCCCCTTTACCCCTAAAATGCCCAAACATATTGGGTGAGAAACGACGTTTATCAATTATATATAGATGAGACATTAAGTGAATAAATTGGTTCGACGGATTTGAAGGTAGTACCTCCAATTCTCTATTTCACGCATTTAGTGGACCAAAAACCATCGTGTCGTGTTGGTCATTTGAAATACATCTGGTAAGCGTATGTGTAAAAGGCGTTCGTGCAATGTATGGAACGGACTATTCAGACTGTTGAACGTTCAAGTCCTTACTACGCTGTGCCCTCAGTCTAAGGACACCTGCATTCTTGTACATTTTTGCAGGTATATTTACATGACGGCTCGCGCTCGGTGTGGAGTCTATTGTAAGTCCCTTAAATGTTTCAATACCCGGCTTCAGAGCATTATATTTTATACATTTTACAAATATAAGACAAATAGTCCCGATAAACTACTTTTTAGTAGTTTGTCTAACGGGTTCTTTACATTAAAGATCTTATTATAGTGATTTAATAGTTACATTTTTACAATTTAAGATATAAAATTAAATAAAAAAATTTACAGAAATATACTTAGATACATTTTTACAATTATAGATATAAAATAAAATAATTTTTTTACAGAAATATACTTAGATAAAAGAAAAATTATGAAAACATGAATAACAATTTTAAAGTCTTTAGTTATTGTAAGCTAATACAAATTAGTTCTTTCCGTAAGCCAAGTCTTCAGTAAGTTCACCAATTGTTTGTTTTGGGTACAGTTTTTAATTTCAGCTGGAAGCATATTTAAACAACTGGGAATCATGTAATTTAACGTTCTTTGTCCATATTTATTTGTATGTTTAGGTACAATTAGTCTTTCATTAAAGTTAAAACGAGTATTATGGTTGTGTTCCAGCCTGTTTATATATAAAGGGTTATTTATGTGCTGAAACTCGTTCCAGAACTCGCGACCGCGAATGGCGCGATGTCATACTCGTAATTGAAACTTTAAATGCAATATTTTCCATCGCATTTTTTTTTTCTTTTATAGTAATTTAGGTGAATATAAAGATTTTTCTAAAAAATATTTGCATTAAGCGTAACCAGTGATTTCGAAAGTTTACCAAAAATAGGCGCTGCAACAGTAAAAAATAACTAGATTGATTAATATAATTGATGAACTTTGATGTCGTTGTATGCGGCCCTCTACTTGAAAAGTCTGTAAACCCCTGCTTTGCAATCGCATTCGTGCCAGTTCGGTAGATAACGGAAAGTGTCGAACTACCCCTCCCGCAGGCCTGAGATGAACACGAATTTCGAATATATTTGTAAGGCATGGCGCCTCTATTGTATATCTCTATGATTATATATAAATTTACACTTGCGTTTCAATTTGACGAGGTTAACTCAATGCCTTCTCCGTCCCGCACGCCGCCGCCGCTCGCGGCGAAACGGGGAGCAGACCTATTGTTTACTAGTATTCAGTGTGACCAGATTTCATTTTACGAATCTACTGTTTGTGGAGGTTAAAAAATACTAAATTCTACCAAAAGAGAACTAGAAAATACTTAAAATCTATTAGGTACATTTTTTCGCTGTTGTGTTACAACGAAGAAGCATAATTATTATTGTTCTCTTGATTATAACGATAAAACAATAAAATGAACAAAGAAAACACCATAAATTAGAGAAATGTTTATTACTTAAAATTAAAATCTACAGAAATATAGTTTTTTTTTTTTAAATTGTGATCGAGTTATGGTTCTTCTTCTTTATGTTGGGTACTACTGCGTAACTCGAAAGTATTAAAAAAAAAAGTCTTAACAAGAGTAATCATTAAGTTAACTAGAAATTACATAACACATATTAACGTAAGTAATTTGCATACCGTCACATCCTTTTATATTTCTTATATGTTTTGATGTAGCCATGTGTTCCTTAAAAGACGTCACTACTTAGTACTTCACAGTTGTATGCTTTACAATGGGTACTCGTAGTGTTTACTTTAGATTTAACAAACTTTTGAATGAGGGATCTTGCTCCCATTCACCACGATATCCTTGTGTATATTTACGTTTCATTATAAAAAATTTCAAAAAAGTAATTCCCACTAATCTATCACACTCTATGCTCACGGCACGAATGGTTACGGAAAGAATGAAAATTAAAGACAAACCTACCTAATCATTTTTTTTCAATACATGTGGGATTCCCTCAACAGCTTTCCCTCTCGAATAATTAATATTAGAAAGAGATAGTTACAATCCATTCGATGAAAAGCCCCGCGTTTTTTCGACAGGCTTGCCATATGAAGGCAAAAAATTGCCAGAATAGTTGAAAAGCGTGAATTCTACCAAAATATACCAAATAATTTTTACTTACTAGATACTGTTACCGGTACCTCGAAATCTACCAAAAAAGTAGAAAACAACTAAATCTGGTCACACTGCTAGTATTAGTGTGCTCGCAGGTGCACATTTCATAGACGGCCGGACGCAAGGCGAGGGGAGAGAGGCATACGCACTGACACGCGGGGAGAGAATATATTGGTAAAGCTAATAAAACAAGCACATTCATTTTAAGCTTGAGTATATTGCCATGCGAACGAGAAGCACCCTTTTGTTGAGTTCATTCAAATTAGCGGAGACTTGTAAAATGGAGAGAATTGTAAAATACGAGAATAGCTGCTTGAATCTGTTTTGTTGCCGTTTTTGTGACAAATCACCTCAAGGGCGCTGTGCAATCAATTTAATACTAGTTCCTAGGTTTGTTTCGTATCTTAAAAAATAAAATTTTGTGTGGTGATTATAAACAAACAAAACTTTATATTTCTTATTTTTATTTTTTGATATTATTTATAAACTACAAAACAAACAAAAATATTCCAACGGATAAAATTTTCAATCAATCATTTATCTTAAAACCGCTATAGGTATATCTGACAAATAAAGTACAGTTTTCGATTTATAATACGGCCTTGTTCGGAACCATTCCATAGTGCGCCTCCAAATCCGAACAAACCTCACTCAATGAACCGAGCACGCCTGCTAAGTCACCAGACGTAGCGATCACTTTGGCGAAGGTGTTGGTTATCAAATAAGTGGTTCCCGGGGCGGCGGTATCGATCAATCATCTCCCTCAGCCATTCTCTCTCGATCCGACCCGCAACCATTTATTATGCCCGCAACACGAACCACCGCCAAGATCCAAACAAATCGCAAGCCACGAACACGAGCACCCCTGCTAAGTCACCGAACGTAGCGAACCACTTTAATGGCCTATGGCGAAGGTCTTGATTATCCAATAAATGGTTCCCGGGGCGGCGGTATTCATAAATCATCGCCCTCAACCAGTCTCTCTCGATCCGGACCGCCACGTGTACAAACCTCACGCCATGAACCCGAGCTACCCTGCTAAGTCAACAAACGTAGCGAACCACTTCAGTAACATATGACGAAGGTGTTGGTTATCCAAAAAGTGGTTCCCGGGGCGGCGGTATCCATAAATCATCTCCCTCAACCAGTCTCTCTCGATCCGGCCCGCCACGTGCACTACATTATTTTAGCCGTAAATTCCCAGAACTTCCTCTCCTTCCTTTCCCTGTAAGGACCCCTACACAGCGTCCCCAAAGATGACATAGGCCCTGAGTACGTTTTGGCGTTAAATTTACGAAATGCACGTTTATCGCAAATGTAGCTTTTACATACCACATTTCAAACGTAGAACAAAATAATGGCATTAAGAAATTTCAGAAAGTCATCGAGTGTTTAAATAGATATAATCCGACAGTTTAAAGGAGGTTCTCCTTGGCTATTCGGTAGAACACTTGACTGCGGATCGAAAGTTCTCGGGTTCAAAACCTGGTTTGGGCATTTTTTTTTTATTTTTTATTAATTTAAATTAATTATAATCTTATGTAAACAATATTTTTATTTATTAAAATTGTCAAAATCTTTTCAAAATATTATATTACAAATTTTGTAAAAGGTAAAAATATATTTTTTCCAGTCGAATATTTCGGAATGTATGAACGATTCGAAAGAGACATCTTTTATATATTTTTGAAGTTATACGCGGTGATCAGAGTACAATATTCCAATCGAAAATTTCAAAATCTGAAAACGAAACGATACTGACATCTGTTAAGTATTTTGTAATCTATGGCCCAAAGTATGCGGTGTACATAATTTTAAAAATGGCTCCAATGCATGCGTTACATATATAATGGAAAAAGATACTTTGGGGACATTTTTGTAGTGATACTTTGGGCCTGTCCCCAAAGCATGCAACTGTCCCCGATGTATAGGCTCGCTCCAAAAACTGACCCCATTCCATGCGTCCTACATATATATTTTGTATGTGAAATGGAGGCCTCAGCACGGGTAAATCACCCAGTGAGGCCAACATCATTGAATTGTGTATAAAATGTAAATATATTGCATCAAATAAATAATAATATTGATAATTGGCAGTATTTCAAATACCTCCTTTATAGGTTTTGCTCTTGATATATTGGTCAAATCTCCAGTATTATCCTATCTGTGACCATTGTCCGTGCAATATTCGTCCGGTTCGATTGGTTAACCTTTTCAGAATCAAGATGTTAGAAGTACATCGTCCGAACGGAAGTGAGTTGTGTACACCGATTTGTTTTATTTGTCTTTTTCCCTAAATGAGAAAGGTTCAAAAGCTTCATCTTGTTATGTTGATTCGTGTACATTCCCTGCAAGAATTTCCGTACAAAGTAAGTCTGGCGTGGAAAATAAAACAAACAGAATTTTCCCAGCTTTCTCGCAAACAGGTTTACGTTTTCAAAGATCAACCAATTCTTAGAATTTCTCTAATGTAAATGTATTATTTAAATGCAAACGAAATTATAAAATGTTTGTGGACAGCTGAAATTTTGTTACGAATGAATTGCGCATTTTTCATTATTAATTAATTGTTTTTACGTTTAGTTCGTAAAACTCAAAATTTTTATTTTATTTAATTTTAATCAAATTTATTGGCGTTATAATTAAGTTCTGCATATTTTTTCTGTTTTGGCCTACAAGGCCATTTTAAAAGTGTGGTTAGACCATTTTGAGACCACTTATTTATGTGATTATATTTACCCCAGCCCAATTTCAATGTGTGTGCCTAAAATGCCTAAAATTTATTTATTTATTTATTGTTTGAAACATTTACAGAGTGTTAATAATAATTACATCAATGTTATTGCGTTGAAATGTGCACATATACATTAACACTCCAATTAAAAATGTGTACAACATGCGTAATCAAGGTTCAATTGTTAGTAGGCGGAGATGGTAGTAGTGGATAAAACAGAAATAATAATAATCAGAATGAATATAAACAATTAAATATAAAACAAAGTAAGTGTACAGAGAAAGAGAAGACACAATAATAAAGCAATTATGTAACTGTGCTCCATAATATATCATGGAAGAAGATTGTTAATTTGTTTTTTTAAAATATGCGAGACTGTTTGCGAAGATATCTATAAGATCACATTCAATAGTGTTGTACAGACGACACATTCGAGACAGTGGATTGAAGAATGCAATATTGTTATTAAATATTTCAATATGGAATAGGTTTTGACTCCTTAAATTACGTCTATTAAGAACTTTAATATGAATATTGCTTAGACAATGAGTGGTTAAAAGCTTATCATGAGTAATTTTATATAAACATATTAAGTCCGCAAATTGTCTTCTTTTTTCCAATGTTGTAAAATTAAAGTGTAGGAGACATTCATCATAAGATTGGAGTAAGGCATTCAATCCAACTTTAAATGATAACAGTCTTAGGAATTTTTTTTTGCACAGATTCAATAGTTTTAGAATATTTTAAATAATGTGGGTTCCAGATAACACTCCCATATTCCAATTTGCTTCTGACCAACGAGCTGTATAAAGTTATAATGGATTGGGGGTTTTTAAATGGTTTAGATATTCTATTAATGAATCCTAACATTTTCAATGATTTACTCACGATATCAGTGATGTGTACATCAAACATAAACTTTGAATCAAAAGTTATTCCTAGATCTGTTATAGTGGTGACTGCATTTAATTGAACATTATTAATAGAATATGCATAATCCTTTCGTCTCCTGTTACGAGTAAAGGTTATAATGTAACATTTTTCAATATTTAAAAACATATCGTTTTGAATACACCAGTTACTTAGTTTGCAAAGATCTTCTTGAAGCATAGCATGATCGGAATCATTTGATGTCTTAAATGTCTCAAATGCCTAAAATGATTTATTGTCGGTCAATCAATTTACTGAAAAAATAATTGCGACAAAAGAATCTCTATTTTGTGAGGTATTTTTGTGAAAATATATAAATGTTTTAAAGTTTCAAAATATACATAACATTATAACATATTCTGTTGTAGTATTAAAAACTAATAAGATAAAAAAAAAAATTCCATACTTCGCCACTGATCACAATGTTACATATCATAACAGATCACTTGATAAGCGCTCTGCCTCGCCTATATTGTGCTACTGTAATGAGACTCAATGCATAATCCTGATGATGGACACTGTAATTCTGTCCTGAACAAGGAGGTAGCGCAACACGGCATAATACCCTAAAAATCAATCACGAGAATACTTTTGGCTGTGAAATCTCAAAGCATATCTACATTAAATTTTGTTTAATAATATAAGCAATTTCGGTTTCATTAAAACCTTTGATTTTCTGATCCAATCAAAGCCTGTTATGTCGAGCAAAATATTTTCGTTCTGGGAAATTGAAATACTAGGTGCTTCACTAATACTCCGAGTGAATTCTGTTTATCTAAATCAAACTTAATAAATGGATGTTTATGCTAAACGTGACCTCAAAGCCTTTAACAATATGATGTATATTTCTGAGAGATTAATGAATAATGAATAAAGCTATATGTAAGTATAGTATATAAATTGGGAGTACGAGTATATAGATCCAAATACATACACGTCCAAACGGTTTTACAAAAATGACGCCGGTTTCCATGGTTATTATTCAGTTTTTTTTTGTCATGTGTTTTATCTAGGATTCTGACTCATATAATGTTGTAATTTTTGTCTCATGTGGTTTTAAATTTTTAAATTTTTAAAGTTTTTTTATTTTTATAAAGTCTTCTGTACATTATTTAGTTCAAAGTAATTAATATTTGTTTAATCTTGGCCGCCATTTTCGTATAACCATTTGGGATGAATCTTTTATTGATATGCCAAGTCCTCTCGTAGGGTATTTTATTTGGTTCATTGAAATAAACCCATCACATGCTATAAACTCTTTGGTTTATGGACTTTTTACTATGCGTAACTGTTATAAGTGTAATCATTTGGTACCCGCTATGGTATTCAAACTCGATTTATCCGACTTTCAGTTGACCATAATACCAATTACATTAATTAGCCAGAACTAAATCAGAAATAGAAAATGTCGAAAACCGGGTAGGTGCTTATTACAATTATAAATTTAATATCGCAGAATAATTACCATTTGTGAAAATGAAACTTTAATATCAACGTCACAACGTCACATTTTAGTGATATCAAACAGGGTATTCGGAGAAAAACGTCATGAAGTTGAATTAGTATGAAGAAGGTTTGATGTTTAAACGAATTTAATTTTAGTAAGATTTATTAATTAATATTCATGAATAACAAAATGTATATAATATTTATAACGTTCTGTTTTAGAGCTGAATTAATTTATTATTGATTACGTGTCTACATGTGATTCTGTAAATGAAAAATAAAATTATTTCTACGTGTGTAATATGTTTTTAAATTAATGTATTACCCAAGGTTCACCCCTTACGAGTGGCACAAACCCAACCCTTGCAACCCGTCGGAACCCGACAGGTTGGAGAACATATTCTCGATGGTTAACTGCCTCTGGTTCGCCATCGGATCCCTCATGCAGCAGAGTTGTGACTTCTTGCCAAAGTAAGAAATGAAGAAACATCAACAATCAGCTTCGCTGGAAGTAGTAAAAATCGTCTCAAGAATGGGTAAAAAATAAACCAAAAAAAAAAAAAATTGTCTTTTCGACCTTTTAATATTAGGATTTTCGATATCCATATAGATGTGATTTAAAAATAGCGTTTAATGTTATTTTCCAAATCTCCCAAACTTGAGACGAATAAATCCTTTTGAGACGAATAAAGACTTCGGGATCAAGCTAAGTAGGGAATATTTGGATTAAAAAAAAAGAAACATTTCGACGGAATCCGATTTTATTTATCTTCTTTCCTATCTTGAAACAACATCTAACACCTGTCCTTTTTATGTTGAACCTTCTCAGGTTCAGCCCTTACGAGTGGGACAACCCTCACCCTTGCCTGGATGAGCCCCAGGTTTTGGAGAATCAGTTCTCCCTCCTCAACTCCCTTTGGTTCACCATTGGATCCCTAATGCAGCAAGGTTCTGACATCGCTCCGAAGTAAGTGCAAACCACGCGAATATTCACTAAAGCACACTAACAGATTCAACTTATGAAAACAATTAAATCACTAGCAAAACTATGATAATAATAAGAGGAAATTAATAAAATAAGAGGAAACTTTGGTAAAAGTGATATCATTAGGACGAAGTAATGATAAAAGAAACATTATAAGAAACTTGATGAACGAGTAAAATCATACACCCGACCAGCATTAATCTCATGGTCATTTGAGCATGATAACTTAATGTTCATTTCTTTCATGATAATAATATAATTGAAGTAAATACAATCGATAAAGGATATATCGGCCGAACACTTACAAGCACACACGTATTTTGAAAAGTATACCAATACAATACAGACAAAAACAAATGTCTAAATATTTTAACAACCCGGGCTAAAAGCATATTCAGTTTTGGTGTCTTTGCATGTTGTGATGTCTCAATTTTGCTGCATTTCCTTTCCCTTTTCATTTACTCATCTGAAATATTGTATCCATTATCACTTACTTTCAGAAACCCATTAACTAAACCTTCTTTGCTTGTAGTCCCGAGGTGTTAAATTATTTATGTTGTTTTTAGTCATAGCGTAGTTATATTTAGATAAATCAAAGTAAGAATTAAATCTGTTAAAATGATATATTTTTAAAATGTAATGCTATCTGTTCAAACGATACTGTTCATGGATCAAAATAGGTACTTCGTACCTCGCTGATAGTCTTTTAACATAACAGTACTTATTGTCAAAACTATACGTTTATAACCCGGCAAGAGTGTGGTGAAAAAATGTAACAAGAAGTACGTGGCAGGGTATGACACACCCGTTTACAAATTTGACTGAAAAACTTGATTCTCAGCAAAAAGCATTATATTAATTAATTTTATTATAGCAAGACTATATTATAACGTATTAGAAATAAAACATTTGCGCCATTTTAACAATTTTTATATTTTACTAAATGGAAACAAGTCACCATCAAATCTATTTTCAACAAAAATTTTCACTCTAAAAAAAACTACAAAGGAACTAAAGAAAAAAAGTTTTATGAACAAAAACTTTAAGATATGTTAGAACACAAAACAAGTAACCATATAAACAACAAAAAAATAACTCAAAATATTAAGAACATCTGAGGAACTGGAGTTCAAATCAGTGCAGTTTTTACTTAGAAAATACTACCGATGAGCTCGCCTCATTGGAAATATTTACTAATAGTTCTTCCAGCATTGATCGAAGTCGGGTTTCCTCTCTGTTAACGTCCATGTTCTCTTAAAATTAACAATGCAACAAATAAAGTAAGTTAAAATAGCATAAAAAGTAACGTTAGTTTTTGTCACGAAATATACACACCAGCTAAGTGGCAGGGTATCATAAACCCGAATGCTGTTTGCAAGCGTATAACTCGTGCGTAGGCTGCCGCGATACTGCGATAACGCCACTATCCCCTCCCGCAGCCCAGCTACTCAATGCAACAACAGGTTCGAAGGTCGCAAACAAAAAATATTGGCAAATAAGTAACATGGTGGGTATGACATACCCTGCCACACTCTCACCGGGTTAAATGTATCTAAAACACGTAAAATCTTTTTAAGCTTGATTTATTCGCACCTTAGACTTACTAAATAAAATAGAAAAGGGAGAAGAATTTAATTGTTCTAAGATTTTTTGTACGTTGTCTAATTGTTAACAATTTTAGGGCTGTATCTACGAGGATGGTGGCAGGGATGTGGTGGTTTTTCACCTTGATTATGATCTCCTCATACACTGCCAACCTCGCGGCTTTCCTTACTGTGGAAAGAATGGATTCCCCCATTGAAAGCGCAGAGGACCTGGCCAAACAGACTAAAATCAAGTATGGGGCGCTAAGGGGAGGATCTACGGCGGCGTTTTTCAGGGTAAGTACTATTTTTTGCAAAAAATATATTACGTTGTAATTCTGGAAAAATAGTTACAAGTACGGAGTTAATTTGGTATTCTCCACAAATATTCTCAGCCAGCTCCGATCTCTAGCCATTTGTCTTCAGCGTTCTGTCCTGAATGTATACTTCTACTGAAGCATCTACTTCGCCAAAAATCTGTTTAAGTGGCAGTCAATCAACAAAGTTATCCTCTTTCAATCTTCATGATCTTACGAAGTTGCAGATAGTTTCGTGCCTAATTAGATTCGCGAGTTAACCTCTAGTGTGCTAAGGAACCCACTGTGAACTTCCAACGGCGAATCCACCCTGGATTTGCAAGTAGCTCACCGCACTTGCCTAGATTTTATGGTATTTTGAGTTTTAAAACTGCTTCTAGCTCACTAAAAATAATGGAAGGAAATAACTGTTAATTATTTTAGCTTCTCGTTTCGTCACTAGCAAAAATCGATTTTTTTAAATTACACTGAAGAGAAGCGTTACAAATTCCTTGCCAATCCTCATACTTTTCCGTTTTCACGCATTGAATAACTTATTTGTATTGCGAAGAGCGCTTATTTAGTTGGAAATGAAACTCAAGAATATTTATTTGTATTTCTTAATTGTATAATATTTTTTGTAACGTTAGAAAGACAAAAATATTTATCTGAATAAAAGTTGCTGTACTGGGTAAACTGCGTAAGACAGATATAAAAAAAATTATAAATGGATATATAGAAATTATCCGGTAAGATGGTAAAATTTACAAAAATATAATTTTGCAAAAAACAAGTAAGTTATTACAAAAATAGTGCCAGCTGGAGCGCGGCGGTACGGCATATTTTAGCTGACACCAATGGGGTTGGTATTTAAAAAAACTAGCAAATATTTTGGTATGAGCTAGTAATAGTAATTGTATAATCAAACCGTGTGACCGTCTCCTAGTCCCCTATCCGAGAAGCGCTGGGAATTGAACCCTATTACTTCTTTTTAAATAATCCCAGATGAGCAATGTCAATGTGCTCAGGATACGGAACGCTAACACAATGATTACTATTCAGAATTCTATGGGCAATTCCAAAGGGAAGACGCTCAGTTGATCGCTACAGACACGACTGGAGAACAAATGGACCATCCCAAGGTATACCATAAAATAGAGACATCTGTAGGTGCCTCGTCGAAGAAATGGGTACTAAAAAACTACCCTTCCAGGAAAATGGGATGAATTTGAATAATTGAACGAATGTTGCAAGTCAAATGTAACTACTTACTTGTAATAAATTCACAATTTTCTGACCAATTTAATATTCCATCGATGAATTGAAATTTCATTCCGTCTAATGGAATTTACAATGGCTATTTGCTATTCTGATAGTTATAGCACATCATATGTAAATGTACATAACCATGATTCTAGATGAATCATTGCACAAAAATAAAATGTTTAACGCAGCTAAATCTATGTTTGTTTCCACGCAGCATATCTCTCAAAAAGTGAGCTCTATTATACTATGAAATCTGCACGGCATTTCACACTGTAAATATATATAAAGGTTCACGCATTTTTTCCGACTTACAACTTCATTTACTTACGCTACTTTATTTAGCTATGTAATTAAAATTAAATTCAAATATTATTATTCATTGATAAAAAAAATGCGAAAAAGGTTTTGTGAATCTAAGTCGAAATTGTAAAACTGATAAAAAAATATATAATATCTGGGATGAGTGAGATAAACAAAGAAACGATTAGGTGTTTTGGGCACCTACAGCAATTGAATGAACAAATGAGTGTAAGAAGATGACGCGAATGTGAATAGTAGAAGAAGACAGGAACGTTCGACGAAGTCGTGGCATGATCAAGTGAACTAAATATTTAAATCGAGTCCTATGAAGATTTAATAACTAAAGGGTATTTATGAGCCGATAATTGAATGTGAATGGAGCAAGAAGAAGAAGTGTGTCAGTTCATATTCTTCGCCTCTGGGGAAACAGCGTGTTGTTAAGTTAGATAGTTAGTTTATTCGAATCCTATCAAAGTTAAAATTTCTTAAGGGCGTAACACTAATAATCGTGTAGACAGTAACTTAGTCAACCAAGTCAAGTTATACGCCAGGCCCAAATCTACAAGAACCCTTAACATATTTTGGACTGAAATTTTTACAAATAATACTGGATATTTTAATCCTATATCTAGAATGTCTCGGTCATACAACGATCTTGTCAAAATACACAGTTCCATAGATATTTTTGCAAATAATATAACATATTTCAAAAAATATCTCCACAATTTGTGCACTTAAAAAAAAAAAAAAAAGTTACATTAGATACTTTTCAGTAAATACTTTATAAATATTGTATACTTGTTATTATTATGTATTTCAATTTTGTATTTAAGTTTTCAAGTTATGTATAAATAATACTTGCGTTGTTTTTCAAGAGTTTGCTTCTGTGAAAATGCATATGTGAATAATGCAGACACATTAATCTAGGGATACTTATATTTGTATTTTAATTTATTATATACTACCCACAAAAATGTTACATAAATATCCTGTTTGTGTCTCAAATAAATAAATAAAATAAAATAAATAAAAACACAACTAAATCACTTCGCATTTAGCAGACGCAGAGCTGGAATTGAAAATCAACTTTAAAAGGAAAATATTACTTCCAATTAATGATTAAATTATGGATATAACTTGCTCGCAGACCTAGATGTCCCCTCTGACCCTCTCACCCCGCCATACGAAAGAAGAATGATTAGATTGTTTGAAGTGATGAAAGGGGTGACATCTGTAGTAACTGCTAACAAATTACTTATTTTACCCGTGAACATTCACGGAACGTAAATTCACTTGCCTAAATGAGAAATTTTGCTGGCGGAAAAAAATACTCTCTTTCAAAAACATTATTGAAATAATCGTCTTGTAAAATATTATATTATAGGCAGGTACTTTATATTGCTTGTCTCGATTTGAAATATTTTAATGATTTGATAAATTCCAGATCAATTCTAATTTTGAAAGCGTCAAGCACACATGCACAAATGAATCTTAATTTTGCATTTGAGGCCCAAAATTCCCAGCCAAAATAAAAATATTTTTTTTAATAAAAAATGTATATCAAATATCTAGTAAGGATATGACCTAATTTGTTTATTTGTCTTTGAAATGATGAAGTAAAGGGCATTAAAATCTCCAATTTTTCATGATTTTAGAGGCAATTATTTAAGCAAATAATAAATTTAAAAACTCTGTTATAAAAATACTCATTTATTACAAAAATACTCGTAAGAAGAAATAAAAAAAAATATTGAAAAAGGTATTTTTAAGGGCGTAAATTTATACTATAAATTAACTATTTATGTCTGAACATAAATTTGTCGTATATAAATTAAAATTACTATAAAAAAGTTGTTTTTTTTTAAATTTAATTAAATAATAATTTTTTAAATTTTTTTGTTTAATTTGTTATGTTATATTTCATTATATTAACATAATAGATAATGCAAGATATTTTTAAAATTAATTATAATTAACCTTAAAAAATATGACAAATTGCCTTCAAAATGAAACAAAATTTATTTCATTATTTGCTCATAATGATCTTCGTTTAAAATATATATATATATAAAAAATAGCACATTTTCGTACTAGATATATAATATAATAACTTAATTGTTTTGTGTATTTCGGCCTCAAACCTGACATTTTGAAAGGCTGCGCAGTCATTCCTCTTACAATTATTTGTTTTTGAAATGCTATATACATTTTCAGGATTCCAACTTCTCTACATACCAGCGCATGTGGAGCTTCATGGAATCGGCCCGTCCTTCGGTGTTCACATCCAGCAATGTGGAGGGCGTGGAGCGCGTGGTGAAGGGCAAGGGGAGCTATGCCTTCCTCATGGAGTCCACCTCCATCGAATACGTCATCGAGAGGAACTGCGAGCTCACGCAGGTCGGGGGCATGCTGGACTCGAAGGGATATGGAATTGCTATGCCGCCAAGTGAGTCAAATCAATGTATTCCTTCGCAACTGTCCAGCGGAAGCGTCTTTGAATCGGCAAAAAGATTTTGCTACCGTGTGCACAAGGCTGAATTATTAATGTACGACGCCAAAAATATTTTAATTTGTTATTCTAATCAGAAAAGTGTACAAGCAGATAACAGAAGAAAATCTTTCAAAAAATGCCTTATTAGGGTTAGTTGGGGTCAGGTGGTAGTAGTATTAATTAAAAAATACAATTAAATTATTATTAATTAAATTATTTCTGTATTTTGAATCAGTGATACACGTTGATAAAGCATATAAATATTATTAATCTGTTAAATGGTGATAACTGTTACAAGTTATACAATCTTACGATTGTTGAATTTTTAAATTATGAATATGTTGTTCTTTTATCAAAATCCTCATTTCCTTTAGAGCGGGGTCACCAAGACCACCTGAAAAAAATGTTCTCGATTTAAGAAAGGGGGAAAAACGGGGAAAATACATTTAACGTTTATAGGGTATATTTTTGAACAAGTAAAATAATTCGGAAGAACTTTTTCTAAACTCTAGTTGAAGTAAAGATTAAAAAAAATTTTTAACAGTATTTCATATTACGTATCTCTTTTACGTTAAATCTGTTAGGTATGCTAAAAATAATTGCAGATCAAAGTATGTACATACCTGAAGCTTTAATATCTATGTTGAAATCTTTCTGATTTTTAAATATGGAAATTAGGACAAGCATAGCTACCCCGTCAACGAATCTGGTGCAAATAAGAAAAAATATTGGCAGCTCGATACGTATCTCAACTTTGCGCATGCTATTGGGTTACGTTCAAAAAATGAATTCTTGGGTTTCATTTTGAACTGGTTTATGGAGAACGTTTTAAAAATATTTTTGATTGGTTTGAAGAGAATGCTTTTTTTCTATTTTTGGCGCCGTAATTCCTTTTGGTCGTTCATAAGTGCGGTGGTTCTATTCAGTTATTTTTAATGGATTCGTTATTTTTCAGACTCTCCGTACAGGACGGCCATTAGCGGGGCAGTTCTAAAATTGCAAGAAGAAGGAAAACTGCATATTCTCAAAACACGCTGGTGGAAGGAAAAACGAGGAGGAGGATCATGTAGAGTAAGTTACGTTTATATATTTCTAGAGTAAAGGCCTGCTTACAATGTCAGTGCTGTCGCTAAGTAAAATTCACTGCCTTTAAATTTAATCTAAGAAGAACTCTGTATTTTTAATAAGTTTGCGGTAAAACAATACATTAATCAACAGTAATAAGTAACAACGCGTTTAAAAGCTGTCGTTGCTCGATGGCACTGACTTGATCACGTGACACTTCAAAATGTGTCGCTCGCTAATGCATGTATTATAATCGGTCCCGTTCTTATCATATTATGGAAATAGAAACAAAGCCGATTATAGATTCTTACTTGTCAAAATCAGAAACCAACGCCACCTCAGAACAAGCTCAGCCTGGTAAGGTGGTACTCGTATATATCAAAAACAAAACAAAGAATGGATATTGTTTGCATTGTAATATTATCTTGGAAAATAAATAATAAAAATAATATTTCTAGGTCATCTTCGTAAGAAAATGGTCCGATTGCAGAATAATATATTTTTTTAATTAATTGTTTTCCCGTTTTAAATAATAAAGCATGCAGATAAGAAGTTTGAATGTCGATGAGGTGACGAAATATTAATAACTATTTAATCAGTTTAAACACATTAGGGAACGTACCCATACTACGTGACCAACTTTTTGCAATTTTTAACCCCCCCCCCCCCCCCCCCCCGGTGACCAAAATCCTAAGCAACCCGCCGCTCATTTGTATGGAGCGTGACATTTTGAAGACCCTCCCCCCCCCCCCCCCCTAAACGTGTCACGCAGTATGGGTACGTTCCCTTACCTATTTAACGATGAATGTAGTTAGAGAAATACAAACCACAAACTTTACCAATGCTAATCAAGCTACCAAATAACCAATAAGACGTGCGTCGTCTTTGAAGGTAAATTAAAAAGGATGACACGACAATTGCCCCCCCGACAGTTGGCCCATCGACAGTTGATTCCCCCGACAGTCGATACCTCGGACAATTGATCCCTTAAAAGATTATTTCTTCAAGTAAGTATGCAAAGAGGATATACCGCCCTACGACCAAAGTCGATAAACGCATATCTGCAGGCATCTTGAAAAATATTTTTACAAGCAATAATTTCAACTCTCCGAAGAAGCATGCCGTAATAACAAAATATGACATACTTATACGTGCAGTCAGTTGAGCGAAAAACCGCTACTTGCATATAATAAAATTTTCAGTCACTTTTTACCAATTCAGTCATTTCTTTGCCCCAAGTGTGAACCTTAACCCTGTAATGGTCCGCCACCCTTGGCTTTTGACACCAATTGTGATGAACCCTACCTAGCTGATTTACTTTTCTAAGCTTCTACCTCGTAGTTTGAATCTCGTAGCTCCTGTCTCGTAGCCACGCTCATAATTCTACCCTTATGTCCTACTGATCACACCACTAGGTATGATGGCCTGACTCAACCCTCCTTTCGGTTTATTTCTACCTCAGGCTCGTGATTTCTAAACCCCTATACCTTGTAGTCTAGCTAAACCTACCCTATCTTCTTAAATCCCTGCGATTTTCTCACAGTAATCAAGATTCAAGATTTAAGTTCACATTATTTCTATAATCTGCGTTGTGTAATTTTTTTGTTTAGATTTTACATCTGTTTGCATACTTAATATGCACACATATGTAGAGAAGATAATGTATTACGTGTGGTAACCCCTAGATTCTTTTAGAGAAAGGGTGAGAATTTTCCGATTTATTAATTATTATTTTAGAATATTTAACCGAGTTTGATAAACTAACCCCGCCTTAACTTTGTATCTATTTGATTTCCGTGGGAATTTAGTGTGTTTATCTAATTCTTCCTATCACCGCGGATACATCGATAACATAAACAACAGTTAATAAATTACATCATTTCAAGAAAGCAAACCTTACCTTACCGGTGTAGGATGATCGAACTCGAAGGTCCAGTTTTCTCAATTGAAGTCCTTGTCTGCAACTTCTCCTAACATAATGTGTTTGTAGTCATAGTTAGTGTTATTGGTTAGTATTCGCAAAATTGTTGAAAGAGCAGGAATGGAGGGATATGGGGAGGGGGATAATATGTTTGCTGAAAAGTCGGCTCCTCCGCTAACCAAGTGAAAACCGATGAACAACAATTACAAACTCGAATTCTCCCAGTACGTTTGCTAGGCTTGTCCTTAGATCCGAGTTTTACTCTCTTCGACGAGCGTCTCATGCTATGAAAGGGGCCCTTCACGCCAGCAGGGGGAATACCAAGTCTTCATGCCGTTTTTCGGTCCCACTCCGACTTCCGACGCCTCCGGGTTGAATTTAACTCTACTGAGTCTAGAAGGGGTATTTCATGTCTTCCCTTATCATGTCTCTATCCGTTAAATGTGGCGTAAGCTTGTGACGGGCAGATCCTTCCTCCCACGTGACCGACCCAGCGTTACACTCCACCTCTGACTAGCTGACATAAAACTCACCTCGTGAACCTTATGTTTGCTTTCAGGTTTGACAAGAACTCCCGGTATGCGAATAACCTGTAGCTTTAATGCCGCGTCTGCGTATTGTCCGCACACGTCCTTCCTCTTCCCCGTATGCCCCACCTCGACAATACCGCCACAAGATCAAAGCTCTCTCCATTCGGGAAAGGTTGACACTTACATTTCCGGATGGCTCATAAACACATACCGTAGTCTTGAAACTTACGTTCGAGAAAAGTTAGGATTCAGGACTGTATGAGTATTTGAACACCAGTGTTTTTTAAATGAGGTCACTAGCTCCTCGTGTATTAGGTTTTAGGATTATGGGTATTTATGGGTTCTTGGATACCTACTTGCTATAAGAAAGATTTAAAACGAGATAAGTCAAGTTGTCATTGAATTAATGACCTCCTGAATAATTGTGATGAGCTCTCTTGAGTTTGAAGCTAGTCGCAGTACTTTACTTTGCGAAATTTTGCGCGCGGAATCAATGCTACCTATTGGCGATTGCTCTAGTATAATCAGTTGTTTAGAATTGAGTGAATTTAACGTCGATTTTTCTTTCACATATTGGGCGAAGTTTCCGTCGTAAGCTATGATTGATAAACCTGCCCCTTGACTTTTGTGCTTTTGTTTTGTTTATTCGTTGATGGAATTTAGGTGACCGTGTCATTGAACTCTAATCGAAATTTTAGATACACAATCGAAGGTCATATAACATACCCTAATCTCGTCGGTGAAAGGATTCGGTAGGTATTAGCTATACCTATCAATTTGCTATTTCTATTGATTTTTGCGTTACGTATTTCATTTCTCATGGTTATTTGTTTATTTAATTTATGTGTTGTCGTTAATTATTTTCCCTCGTCTTATTATTATTATTATTATTCAAGTACGCCAATGTAATTACCTAGAATGATTAAGAGGCACACTCCTATCACACCTTGTAATACCTAATTAAACTGTGCCAATAGTTAATTAACTCCGATGAACGAAAGACCGATATTAAATAGGTACATCATTTTTATGGTTTGTTTGTTTACTCTTCACACAGACAACCTTCGGTATACTGACCTACTTTGGAGATTGTTTATTTCTACGGTCATTGTCCTTTTGAAACACAATTCATTGGTTAACTAATTCTTTTATATTTTACTTGTGCTAGCTTTGCCCAAACATTGGTCGTTTAAGTAGGTACTTTGCTAACCTAAGAGGTATCTGGGTGACCTAGCTTCAACTAAGGTATAGTTTGCTTGACCTACATAGTTCTGAGAAATATAGGTATTTCGGTTACGAATCAAACTGATATCGTATGTCGCCTATCCTTATACGCGCTTATGTAAACAATAGACCTACCTAACTAAAACAAGTACTTGTATAACCTAATTTATAAGTAGGTATTGTTTGTTTGACCTAATTTTGAGACGCATGTATACTCCCGCACACGAAATATAGAATAAAGAGCTTCCACGATAGTCATTTATTACGTCCTACTCGCCTCGATTCGTTTTATATGAGTTATAATAAATTAGCGTATTTACCTAACTGAAGCAAAAACCTACATATGTAGCCTAACTCAGAGTAGATATTTCCTAGTTGGCTTGCTTTCGAGCTGGTGAGCATTGTTATCCTGCGTGGAAAATAACATAATCTTTTAATTAGTTGCAGTGTGTTAGTACAAAACTCCAAAGCTCCGATTGATTTATTGGTGATGCACGCCCGTCTCTTTCTTCTTTGTCTCTGAAAATAATTAATAATTGTTTTGATCTTACCGCCCTCGATCGATTACAATTTTTTCCAGTCGGGACTTTCATAAATTCGACATTGTGATCGAGGTTTTCCTTTTTTTTCGATTTCTAGCTAATGGATTCCTATCGGCCCTTTTTGAGAAAAGACTGATGGAAAAAAACTCTTCAAATATCTGTCTATTTAAGATTCACTTCGGTATTTCGCTTAGTTCCTCAACCTTGTATTAACTAATGGTTTATTTCATTCGCCTTCGAGAGGTGATTCATCAAATAACAAGTCAGATGTTTAATTTTATTGTCCGGAATTAGGTAAATTATTATTTATTCTCAATATTTTAATATCACTTTAGAATTAATAACCGTAGATACGCACGTTTTCCAAGTGTACGAATTATTATCACTACTGTTTATTACAATTTCGTTATTCAATTCACAAAGGATTTTTAACCGCTTATTATTGAACCACTGTAGTTTAAACGTGACTCGAACAATTCGTTATTGTTATTTATTTTACCTATGTCATGTTATTTAAAGTAAAGTTAAAGTTTTAATTATTATATCACCTATAGTTAATTTTAAAATCGCGTGTTATATTTTCTTTTATCCGGTAATTTGATTTATTTTAAGACACTGGATTTTTGTTAAATGTTATAAAACCACTAAATATAAGTTGTAAGAAAGAACCCCGAATGTCATTTAATTCTTATTTACTGACTTTAAACACTTTCATTATAAAACACCCGAACTTTCACGAAGTATTATTTTAAAGCACTTTATTGGACTTTTATTTCTCAATTTTAAGAGGAAAATAAAACACTGAATTTACTATTTTTGCAAACACTTGTAGACATTTCAACTTTACTAGTAGTCTTCCACGACCACGACCACGATCCCGCACTTCCCGTTGTTTTTCGTCCGAACTCTCCCCCAATCTCCCAACGAATTCCCCTTCTTTATCAAACCATGGTCTTTTAAAGACTTTTTAGAGCTCTCCTTTCATAGAAAAATCACTCCTGATCGCCCAGACTTTCATAGGAAAAGGACCAAATTCGGTTCCTCCGTATATGACCTTTTGTCAAATCTCTGTTAATCCCCTATCTCATGTCTTAGAACCAAATTTGTCTACTCTCTCCCTCCCGTATAAAATCACATAAATTTTCTCATTGACATGTATCTATAACAAAAATTTCATGTACTTGCCCGTAATTCATTTTTAATGCCTACACCATAAAAAGTAATGTTTTTATTTTAGAGTAAATATTCGTATTTAACTTGTATAATTTTGTTTAGGTCGTTTCGTGTTAATGATACCCTTAATTGCTTGAAATCATGTTCTATAATTTTATTTGGATAAAGTCATATCAACAAAGTGATAGCCAACCTTTTTTCTCTAGTCAAACGGTTAGCGATTCCTTCGACGGTTCACGCGCATTTCCCAGTGTCAGGCTACGTTAAGCATCTTTTCCTGTGATTTGATTTAATTGTAGAGTGACCAAAATGTACCGTGGCCTTTGATATGCAATATTTTCAATATCCTGTTTATCGTGAATAGTGTTGTCAGATCAGAGTAATCCTTATATCGGTACTTATTAAAGTCAATTTAAGTAGTTCCAATCAGTTTTCTTTTGAGATATTTGGCTCTAATAACTTCGTTTCACCATTCCATTTCCATATCAATAGATTTTCCCACTTTTTCAGGTTATTATATTCAGTTTGTGAAAATTTCCGAGATTCTACCCGTTTTTTGTGATCATTCCAGATCGGTTTTAATTAAATCGACCCCTGGAACCATTAATGTTACGTTTTCCGTGCCCTTATTGATGATTTTTCATTTACTTATTTTCAACATTCCCGTCTAAGATTTTTTTGTGTTTCCGTTTAAACTTTAGGCACCCAAAATCTCCAGTTCCCGATTGCGTCTTATGTAAACACGACCCGGAGTCAATAATCCTCCAGCTCTTTGTCTTTAGTTCTGTTTACAATTCCGTTCGTTGAACTTTCGTTCCTGTGGGAAAGAATTCAAGGCCGCTCAATCTGATCAAAGCCCACTAAAACGATACACGCCTATAATTTCTCTGATTGGTTCAAATTATTTTTAATCGCCTTATCCACTAAGGTGGGTCATTTAAAAAAAAATGATAATTTTAGATTCTGTTAGCGATAAAAGGGTGCCAAATGGGTTCAAACCGACGTGTTTAAAATTTTTTAAATTTCTGATACGATCTTCTTCCTCCGGATTCACTTCAAAGTTTTGAAAATTTTCATTTTTAGAGGTATTTTCTAGTGTGTATAAAAGTTACTACGAATCCTTTATACTATATTTTTTGTAATATTCTATGGCAAATATGGTACGTATTTACGAATTCATTTACAAAAAATCCGAGTTTTGATTATTAGTGGCTCGAGGTGAGGGCGGGGGAAGCACCGATTACACTAAGCGCAGCGACTCTGCGCACCCGACGTCGGAGTTTGGAGTCAGTATCGCTACGGCTCGGAATGCGTTAAAAAGTCCCATATTTGGTGAAATTTGCGACGTTAAAGACAATGATTTACCAACTTATTGTGATGTTCTGAAGTTTTTTTGAGTGGACCAGGCATCAAATAAAATTAAATCAAGAGACCAAACTAGAACCCAAATTTTAGCAAATAGTACTGTGACAGCACGAATTGAAGAAATATGGAGAAAGGCTTCTATTCTCATCGTTACACACTCGCGAGTAGCACGCATGTTGAGGTCATATCATTTTAAATGCAAAAACCTTCATAAGTCACATCCTAAAATACCGGAGAAAAAAATGGAGGAATTCCGTCGCAGAAGTAAAGTGCTGTTTGATATTTCGTCTTGCAAATGCAAAGATTTCAGTAAATGTGACTGTCCTAAAGATAAAAAAAATACCTGTAAATGAACAGAATTTCATTAGTGACCAACGTACTACACGAAAGATGATAATAGGAAATGTGGATACCGCTACAACAAAACGAATGAAAACTGCGTTGATAAGAAAACTTCTGAAGCAAAAATCCTTGCGTACGTCTAAAAAGGAAAGCACAGGTAAGCCAACTACCTCTCTAATCGATATTTCCACGTCTTCTTCATCAAATGAATCCGATTGCAATGATGTTTTCAAACCAAATGTTGTATCTCAAATGCCTCAGAAGCAGGCTGCGGTCACTATTGATTATTCTGCACTGTCGAAAACTTGTGATAGATATGGATTTTCGGATAGAGCAGCGGCAGCCATTGCCTCAGCAGTTCTGTACGACATCAAGTCTAATATTCCAGTTATTGACAAAAGTAAACTTCGCAGAGAACGAAAAAAACAAGGGAAAATATTAAGGCACAACACATAGTTTTGCAAATACCCGCATTATATTTTGATGGCCGGAAAGATAAAACAATAATTATCAGGGAAAAAATCAGGAGGTATAATACGTTTGCTTGAAAAACGTTTGGATAAACCATTGCAATGGATAATTTGCTTGCTTCACTTGAACGAGTTACCATTTTGTCATTTGTTCACACATCTTGACGGTAAGACATCTGGACCTCAAACATATTCAGGGACAATAGGACTAGCTTTAGAAAACTGTGAAAAAAAGCCTATCGTTCATTTTCAGAAAATTGACGGAGAGTTGCCTGAATTATTAACTAAAGACCTAAGTACAGATCAGTTATGTTTGTATAAAATCGTATCTGCAGTTACGGTGGGGGAATTATCCGAAGATTTAGGCCACAAATCTCCTGGAAAAATGTCTCATGCCAGATGGCTTACGCGTGCTAACCGAATTCTTCGTCTTTATGTTGCAACGGAAGCTCCTACAGAGAATCTTATTATTTTAGCAACGCACGTTGTTAAAGTTTATGCTCCGACTTGGTTCAGTATTAAAACTCATCCCACCTGTAAAGATGGAGCACGTCACCTATGGCAGCTAATTTCAGCGTCTAGATACTTATCCCCTGAACTAAAAACTATAATTGATCCAGTCACAGAAAGAAACAGTTACTTCGCACACCCCGAAAATTTACTACTTGCAATGTTAACTGACCCTCACAAGCATATCCGGGAATTAGCTGCGCGTCGTGTTCTAAAAGCACGCAGTAAGAAACTAAGTAAAACAAGGCTGTTCCAACTTCCAAACATAAACCTCGATGCATCATATTACTACGACCTTATTAATTGGCAGAAAAATGTAACCGAACCCCCAATACTGAAGAATATATCGGATGAAGATCTTCAATTATTTGTAGCACAGGGGGGAGAAGGTAAATTGCCTCTTCTGCGTCTGCCAGGTCATACTCAAGCAGTTGAAAGAGCTGTAAAGACTGTTACTGAAGCCTCGACTACTTTATGTACGAAGTCTGCAAGAGAAGGTCTTATTAAGGCAAAGATTGAGTCTCGCAAAGTAATGCCGAAATTTGAGAGTAAGAAGGATTTTGCTGGTATTTGAATACACTGTCTTGAGATAATGTTAATTATAATCATATATTTTTTTAATAAATAAGTCAGAATATTCCCTCTAATTTGTGTTTTATTGAAAAAAAGTTCATTTTTAACTGTTTATCTAATATTTTTTAGAGATTTAACAAGGGTGGGTTTTTCTCTATTTTGTGAAATTTCAAACTCAATCCGGAGGAAGAAGATGATATCCAAATATTATTTAAAAAATTACGTGATTTTACATCTTCATTTAACACCCTTTTATCACTAACACACAAACCAAAACAAGTTTTTTTTTCCCCCCATACAATCGTGACCCGCCTTATTATCCACTCCCTCATTGGCAGAATCCAAACTTCCTTTGTCCTCGAGACAGCTACGATATGGGGGTTCCCTCGCTCCAGTCTCTATGCAGATTTCTGTGATAGTTCCCAACTGCTCGGACAGATGTCGCCGAATGTACCATTTTCTCTACATAATATTTAGAGGAAAAATTTTTTTTCTTGTAGGCTTCTCGTAGGTTGAAGGTTGGCATTCATCACAACCCCAACTTACCGGCCGGCGGTGATCTTCCCCGTCTTGCAAGGGGCAAGACGGTGAAAATGACAGATTTATTTAATTACACTTTTTATAGCTTTGTCAAATATCTTTTAGCATTTTATCCCATGGAATGTTACAGCTGAATGACCAAAGTTTATTTCCTTAAAATGTAGATTTTGTAACCAGATGAAAATAACCCTAAAACTCTCTTTTTTCAATAATTCAATGATTTCACGAATAATGAAATAATATCTGAAATAACTCTTTTATTAAATTTCTAGGACGAAACTTCGAAGTCCTCCTCAGCGGCCAACGAGCTTGGGCTGGCGAATGTGGGCGGCGTCTTCGTGGTCCTCATGGGCGGAATGGGAGTCGCCTGCGTCATAGCCGTCTGCGAGTTCGTGTGGAAGTCGCGGAAGGTGGCCGTGGAGGAACGGGTAGGCACCAATGTTCTCATGGACACATAGCCCGAAATCACCGCCCTGGCGGAGCACGAGGACGTTCTGTACCACCTCTGATGCTGCTCCGAGACCAGGACGCTCGAAGGTTTAGGCTACAAGCATGGTCTAATCACTTTATCCTGAACGCGAAGAAGTACAAAAAGCTTAAACTGTGCCCTAATGACACATTTAGCGGACACACAAAATATTGATACTAAATATAATTCTAGTACATAGTACATAATACGTAGATATTTTTTTATCTGTTTAGGAAAGCCCTGAAAATGTTTTATCTAATTATCGTCGCCTTAATTCGTATTTTTCCAACAGACCATTAGAAAATTTTATAGGAGGAGAAGGTTTTCCTTCATTATTTCAGTAAAACATTATGAAAGTTGTTTAAGACAAAGCTATTTCAAAGGTAAAGGTCTCAATAGTTTAAATAATTCGTAGTAAAGTGATTAAATATTTTATTTAATACTTTATTATTACTTTTAAAGTGGAGATTGAACAAAAACTAAAATGGTCTGTTGGACAAATAAGAACTGAGGCGACGTTATGTTTAAAAACCCTTTTTACCCAGCGAAAGCTTGATTTCTTTATTTTTTGTTGTTTATTTTCCTACTGACTTTTTGATTTTATGTTTTTTCATGCATGAATTATTCAGGACTTATGAATATTCGTCCAAAACACAAATATCTTTTCATTGATGGTAATTATTTTTCATTATTATTAGTATTTACGTTTTATTGGTTTGTTTTTTATTATAAGCAATTTGTTTTATTACTTTCCGATTATTAACCAAGTATATTATTATTATGTTTTCATGGATATATTTTTTTATGAAAATGTGATAATCCGATCAAAAAAAATTTACAAAATTACAATCTTAGTTGTCTGGGTATTTTTTCTTGCTTTCCTTGCGGTTTTTGTGGGCGATATGTTTAGGAGGTAAGTCTAAGTATCTTTCTTTTACTAATAAAAGTATATGTATATTGAAATTTTTGGTAACGCTTGTTTTAATACGAAAATACACAGCTCTTTAAATTAACATAGATATGAGATGAGTACACAAGATGTGGATTGCGACCATTTTTATATTCATTCCAATAATGAAATAATTTTATAACAATATTTTTCCTTTGATCTGGTGGGTTTCTTTTAAAGCGTACCTATCAACACTTATCTTTGATTTCACCTAGAAGATGTTCCTTAAATAACCCATTATATTTATATCTACCATTGTCTGCTTATTAAACAAGATGTACCATTTTAACAATGTCTATGTGAAATTTGCAATTATCTATAGATAAATCTGGAATCTAGTATCATATATTGAGACCCTCCAAAAATGGATGGGTAGTAATTTCCAGTACCTACTTACAAGTTTAATAATTTTTGCTCGTTGTTAAAGTTGTGATTGTGAATGATAATGTGATTGAAGTAACGATGAAAAACAAAAATCTGATACTCTTAAAACAAAATTAGAGTTCCATTAACCTTACAATATGTTTCATTGAAGGCATCCCTATGCTCCGAGATGGCATCTGAGCTCCGCCAGGCCCTGCGCTGCCAGGGCGGCGGCAGCGGGAGCGGGAGCGTGAAGGGCGGCACCAGGAAGAGGGCCCCGCCCACGGGCCAGACGGACATCAGTGCCGGGCAGCCCACCGGCCTCGGCTCCCCTTACATGCACTACGGATTCGGCGGCAAAGACTCACTCAATTGACAACAATGATCGGTCACCTTCTCCGCCGACTTTGAGGGCGGAGGAGGCTAGGCGAAATCTACCACAATTAGCTGACATGGAAGATAGGCTCAAAATAATAATCAATCTAGCTAATTAACATAAAGAACTCTATATCTAATCATTAAAAATTAAATGAAAACTCAAATTGTGGGTGCCAGAGCAAGTTTAGTGGGAGGTAGACGTGAAATTTAAAAAGACAATAAGTATACTAAAAATCAATAGAATACCGAAAATGTTAACAAAAAACAAAGGACTACATACAATATTTAACGTAATCTCCGAAGAAAGGTGTACAAAAACTTGATTGTGGCGTACTTAGTTTCGTAATTTATTGTACAGTGGTAAAAAAAACTTCAGTAAAAGTTTGAGAATGAAAATTCCGAAGTTTTTTTTTAACTTAAGGATTTAGCTCTTTGGTCATAAACTAATAGCTGTTTTTTAAAGTGCTCATATTCAATTTAATTTAGATAAAATAATTAAATAAATAATATAAACTTAACATAAAAATTAACATAGGACACAAAACGACAAACTTGTAAATACATTATTAAATATATAACGAACTTTTTTTCTCGTTACTACGTATCAAATAATAGAATGTTGTTGTTACTTCCTTATTTCACTTCCTTGATTATTTAACTTTTAACTTTAATATTTTATGTTACCCGGAAACCAATTTGATTAAATGTGCGAAATATTTTTTGTTGTTGTTTTTAACTTCCGTATTGTTAATAAAAGTAATAATTTTTGTTAATAACTTTCTTAACAACCTTTGAAAATTAAGGGTTTTCACTGATATTCAGGATCCTCATTATGTATGTATGTAGTCCTAGACACTAAAACGTTGTTTTATTAAGCATATGAAAATAACAAAAACTCACAACTGTTTTGCATTAAACGTAATTCTTTTATCTTACAGACTGACAAAATTGGATGAACTTATTAAAAAAATACGATCAGAAATTGAGTTAAAAATGAAGAAAATAATAATTTCGGTAGTACGAGTATGCCTCTGTGTAACTCAAGTTCAATGAATTCTGGTACTTGGATTGTGAAAAAAATCGGACTAGCGTTAAATTAGTTTCCAAACTTAATTAATTTATTGACAATTCTCTATTTGAAATGTGTTTTTTTGGATGTTGCAAGTTTTGAAGTTTTATGGAAATGTTATTTTTTTAAATACTTTCAGCTTCACAAATCCTACTATATTCCCTAATTTTTCATTGGTCTGCGCTAGTGTTGTATAATTTTAGTTATTGAATTTATGTCCGCAAACCAAAGATCATTATAATGTTTGAATTCCTTTCAGCTTTTCTGAGAATAATTATCATAATCCTGTTATAAAGGAATTCACTGAAAATATTATCACATCAATTAATTATTTGAAGGAAACCAAATTTCCTTCTACAAAATCTGTTATATCACAGCTAGGGAATGCAATCCCGATCTCGCGGGATCTCGTGACATTTTTCGGGATCAACCCCGAAGCATAATATGACGAGATCAGCGACGCTACATACGTCCACTCGGGGCGCGAGTGGTGCGCTGACTAACTGACGGTCGGGCGGGAGTGTCCCGAATATTTACGAATATTAGTGACGGATGACGAGCGGGACAGATAATATAAAACTGTGTCGAGTGAGTGAGAAAGAGATTCTTGCGTGCGAGCAGGTAGCCATTTATTTGTTTTATTTGGTCATAACTTTTTCTTAAATTATGCATTTTTTTTGTTTATGTGAGTTAAATAAACATAATTTTTGGATTCTTACGTTGTTAATACCTTAAATTGTCAAAAAATAATTCAGATCAAGAGTATGTTGAGTTTAGCAGTCGTTTACCGGTACGGAGATACTTCAAGAAAGCAGTTAATAATTTGACTGCTCAATGCAAGTTATGTAAAGCTGTTCTCAAAACCACATCCTGGTCTACAAAAAGGTTACACGTCCATATGATGTGATTATTTTAATTTAAAAAAAAACTGTTCATTATTTAGTAACTAATATCAAAGAATAAAGGTTTTTGTTTTCTTTCAAATAATATTTTCTTTTAATTAACGAGATCCCGAAAATTCCGAGATATCGCGAGATTGTAATTTCTAATCTCGCGAGATCTCGAATTTGCGATCTCAAGTCAAGATTGCATTCCCTAATCACAGTTTATCAAGTAAGTACAACTTTCATTTATAGACAGATTTCAAATCGATTGTTCCTACAAATATTTCATTCGAACAAAACCTAAAGATAACGATTCATAATTTGAAGTTCACTTCAAATCAATATTCATAGACTGTTCAATTTTTAAAGATACCCACTTATCTATCTTTCAGTTGCTTAGGCAGACATCTCCAAACCTTATTTAAGTTTTGATACAATGAGGAAAGCAACATTCATAGACTGTTCAATTTTTAAAGATACCCACTTATCTATCTTTCAGTTGCTTAGGCAGACATCTCCAAACCATATTTAAGTTTTGATACAATGAGGAGAGCAATATTCGAAAGCTCACTATAAATCAAATATAAGTTTCACGTGTCTTGTGTTTTACATATTCAATATTCTGGAAAATAATACCGAGAGCCATAATGGTCCGGTATATTAGTATAAAATTTTGAAATATCCTGCTCTTGACCCAGAAAACATCAATATTTTGTTACATTTGCTACAAGTTTTTCTGCATTATAATTGATTTTGTCTTGTTAATGAGTAATTATTAGTATTGTACCGGATAGGGGGTAACACTGTTAGATAGTCAACTCAAATTTAAATTTTTCGGAGATGTCTGTCTAACAATCAAGTGGACTATCGATATATATGCCATTTTAATTATTTTAACAACACGAGCGAAGAAAAAAACCGGTAACCATACACTTCTTCCTTAACAGAATCAAACATCCATCCAATTGTATTCAGCTGACGAGAGTAATAAAATGATAATTGTTGAGCCGATCAGGCCCGTTTAAATGCTGAAACGGGCCTGAATTTGGGATAATCGGTTATTTTCTGTGAAACAACCCACCTTTCAAATATTAAAAATAAACATAACGGGCCTCATTGACCAATTGCTGACAATGTTATTCACAATGTTATGCTGATGATAATTTATGTAAAAAAAAACTCTAAATTTCAAATGTGAAAAATAAAATGTCGACGATTGACCATTTAATGATAAAATTATATTCTAATTTCTGTGAAACATTACGCTTTCCAAATGTTAAAAATAAAATGGCGCTGATTGGGCAATTGATAACAAGATTTAATGTCATTTTTGATTAATTTTATTTTTGAACTTTTGTGAAACTCCACCTTTTAAAGATATGGAATTGGCGACACCTTTCAAATATTGAAAAAACTAAAAGGGCGCTGGTAGAACATGTAATGACAATGTCACACTTAAATTTGATGACGATGTTATATTTGAATCTCTGTGAAACGTCCCATCTATCAAAATTGTTGGAAAACAAAATGGCGCTGATTGACCAATTTGATGACGATGTTATATTTGAATTTATTTTTAAACACCTGAATTTAAAACCTATTTATGTTGGAGCGAGTAGCAATTTTAATGTAAATAAGTTGTAAACAATAAATATACAATATTTTAAAAATTACCAATAATTCTAATTACTTACATTGTACATAACATTTATTCAAGTTATATGAACAATATTCGAATTAATATACGTTTAAACGTAATAAACTCATTATTTAATAAATATTCATAAGTAAATATTAAATGTCAACAGTGGTCTCAATTTATTTATTGATATCAAAACTAATGTGTAAAAATAATCAGTAGGTTATAATTATAACGATTATTGTTAGTATTTATAATAACAAGTTACAGTTTATAATACATAATATAAATAATGAATACAATGACATGTGAACGATAAAAAAATTCTATGGAAATTTCAAATAAATAATATAAATGTTTCGTAAACAAATTTGTTTTGATTAACCTTACTTTGACAACCCTAGATTATAAACTATCATGGAAAAAAACATATAGAAGAAAAAACAAAATCGTTATTTATCATCCCTCTATCCCATGATGTGTAGAAATAGTCGTCTATCTACAGACAACAAATAGAGAACTCCAGTCCAATTTTTTTTAATTTTTTTTAATGAATAAAGACCTTCAAACTTACATAACTGCATTTTTATTTTTATTTTTATAGTTTGTTTTAATAGTTAAAATAATTGTCAAAGTTTTAATTTTTCTAGACCCTCAGTAAAGGATTATATCTATGGTGGATTGTGTGACGTCTTCACCCACCGATAGTTTATTTACTTTCAGGTTGTCGCTTTGAATCAGTGATGTTACGTCGAGGGAAATTTCCCTAGATCTAGGGGAGAAAAATATTTTTTTGGGATAAGGGAAATCAGGACAAAATCTAGGGAAATTTCGAACTCTGGCAAAAATTTTATTACATATGACAATATTACTGGTATTATTTATATATATACATATATATATACAATAATTAAGATTCATGGGAATTCCAAAAAATATATATTTATATATATATATATATATTTTTTGGAATTCCCATGAATCTTAATTATTGTTCATGTACTTACCATGCAATGTTATTTTTAACACTGACAACTCGAAATGAAAAAAATATGTAGCTAAAAAGATAAATGGGACCTCTGAAAAAAATTTTTATTTATGTTTTAAGTTCTGTTTTTTCGGTGATTGCGGTTGATTTTTCTTTCGCAAAGTGTTTTTTTAAATTTGGAATTCAGTTTCTAATTCAGTGGTGAGTGTATTCGTACTTTTAAATTATTACTTCACGTAGCAAAAAGTGTTTTATTTGGAAAAGCACAGTATTATAAGTATATTTACCAAGTTCCGATATCTTTCCAATTAATTAATCATATTAATTAACATATAACAGGATTAGTGTTACGCAATCAGGTGGCTACGTAGGTAATTGCGTAAATGTGAAATTCTAGGGAAATTTCACTTCGAAATCTAGCGAAATAATTTTTTTGGGCAGATCATCCCTGATTTTGAATGTAAGAAAATGGCGGAATAAAATATAGGATGGCTCGATGACTTTTGTGTGAGAAATTGAGGCGTTTTTTATTCAAGATTAACTGCTTTTAATATGGAAAAACATTGGTAAAATGTCCACATTTCACCGCTACTGTTATTGTATTTTAACAAAGTGCAATATAAAAACAATAAATGATCTTTTTCATTGCAAATACAAGTGACATCAAACCTCGAATTTTGTGTTCAGTCGTGACTGTACATTGTTTTATGTATAACACATACAGAAACACTGGTATTTATAAGACACTGATCATGACGATTGTGTAATAACTTGTATAAAAAGCCCCTAATACTAAAAACAATTTGAAAATACATAAACCAAATGTCAAATATGACACGACTTTAACCTCAAATAGGCAAAATTTATTGCAGATTATCCGCAAATATAGCCCTTTTCGTAAATTGTTGAGGGCCTAAATTATGTTTCAATAAACACAATAACTATTATTTATCTAAATCTCTATAAACAGTATGAAAATAAACCAAAAACAGGAAATGTTGAATTGCATACGTGTGCACTTCAAGTCATTTCAAATGTCAATACAATACAATACACACTATCACCAGGTGACAGGATAGCAGTGACGTCACCGTTAACCATTTCAGTAATGCCAACTTAACGCTGTGTTTTGAGGAGAGGTTTAAAATGCACTTTTTAATGATTTTTTAAAAACTCTGCGTTTAATATTATGAAATAAAACTTATATATTCAGAATCAGCGTTTATTGGTCTATATGAACATATTTTTTTAAAGCCATAATATTTTTCACTGGAGTTCCTTATTACTGCTTTATTAGTCAACCATCAGATCATGTTTTTCCTACGCTTGCCCAACCTGGGGTTATGCAGCAAAAACCCATATCAATAAACTTCAAGTCTTTCAAAATAAATGCATTAGACTCGCTTTAAATGCACCTAACTGGAGTAGAATCTCTACTCTCCACAATAAATCCAATGTCCCGTTGGTTAAAGACCTCATTTTTTCACAGGCTACTAGGTTTTACGCTGGCCTAGATAGTCACTCTAATTCCACGATAAATTATTTCGCTAAATATAGCGAGAATGAACACTTTAAATATAAAAAACCAAAATCTGTCTTACGTAGAGATTAATTAATTACGTATAATAATTAGATAATCCTTTTATAAATATGTTAGAGCAAGTAAACTAAGGTTTAGGTACTCTGAAAAATAAATAAATCCAAAGTCCAAAGTCCAAAGTCCAAAGACCTTGACAACATTTATTTCTTTCACATTTTTTTAAATTAGCTCCACACGGGAGGCCCTAAGGGGAATTATTTAATTATTTTCCTGTCATGTCGTCTTTGGGGATACTGTGTGGAGGGTCTTTTTAGGAAAGAGGAGAGGAAGTTCTGGGAAGGAAAGGGGTATTAGGGATCTGGGGGTCAGTGTGCCCAGGAGTGACGGACTTATGAATGCATCCCTCCCACTGCAAGGCGAAGTTCCGATAGTGTACGGCTGAAGAAGTCAAAGGGCCTCGCTCAACTATTTTCTTCCGATCCGGTCTGGCACGCAGCTGGTGGGCAGGCGCATCCGCCGCCAAGACTAAACCTCACCCCATGAACCCGGGAATCCCTGCGAAGTCACCAAACCTAGCGAACCACTGAGGGTGACTAATGGGAGAAGTGTTGGTTATATAAATATGGTACCCATACCCGCCTCCCAAATTGAAACTTTAGTTTTCGTATTTTCTTGAATAGCTCAAACAGTTTTCATTTTTTTTGTATGTAATATCTTGTTATTCAAACAGAAATTCGAATTCCTAGATCTAAACACTGTCAACAGTTTGATTTGAGAGTGGAAGGTACTCCAATTAAAGCCCTGGTTAAAAACCATAATTCAGAAAAGATACCTTGCTTTAAGTGACTTTAGCTGTATTTGGTGACAATGTCTGAATAACCAGGTACTCCTTTTCCCTTTTTCCGTCCCTTACTTACTTCCTTCAGCCAAAAAACAACGACAAACCCCAATTGGAGAAGCCATAATTCCGCGGGCGATGGACTGGTCCTCGTTACCAATTGGGACCCTTGTTTGGCAATTACATTAAAACATGTAGGTACAACACGGATAATCAGAAAAATCAATCTTCTCAAATGAAAGTTGTTCAGATGACCAAAATATTTTGGCTGAACCGATTTAAAATTGTCTTTTACCTCGGCAATATTTCACCAGATGCCGCTGGCAAAGGAAATATCTATCTCTACGATATTGACATCTATGAGACTTTTCCCCAAGTTGTTACTTCAGCTTTCAAACATAGTCAAGGAAAAGTGTGCTTCATTTAAAACTATCAAATTATATTATTATTTCAGGCCAAAAATTATTGTTTAAATTGTAATTAGGCGCGGTAAATATTCATTAATATTGACGATTTAACTAAGTGCTTAAAAAGATAAAAGCACTCCTAAATTATATGTTTGAGAATTTTTCAATGCTTTATGTACATTCGTGTCAGTTTGTAAATAAAATTGATGAGCATGGCGTGGTACTGAAATGGTTTGGGTATAAAAATATAGGCGTCTATTCTTACGAGTTTATACTTGAAAAATAAGCAGGGCATTATTAACCAAAGTCATTAATTAATAATTAAAAAAGATCGCCAAATACTACTTCTGAGGTATAAATAGGCGTAGAATGTTTATGAAGATTTTTTAATATTTTGAATAATAAATTAATCCAAGACAATATAAAAAAATCCAAATAGTACGTAATGTATAATTTTGTATGGATGTTTATTATCTTCGTCTGAGAAAATAATGTTAAAATTAAGTAAGCAAAATGGACGCATATGTTGGGAGCGTGTCGCAGTAACACTATTCTTAGAAAAGTCCAGCGCTTGCCAACTACCGATTGTTCTGAAAACATTTTCATCTTCATTTTATTATTAATTATTGAAGTTCTTGGAATTAAATTGGCACGGAAAAAACCAGTCAAGATAAAATTTCTTAGTAGTGTCATGTTAACATGAATACCAACATTTAACCACGGAGAGGTAATTTACACCTCGGCAAAGAAGATACATCTTACTGTATAATATATAAGTATCATAATGAAATTCAAATTGAAATTTTAATTGTTAGCAATATTAATACAACGCTATTTTTGAATAGAATCTTTTATTTTTTATTTGCGATAAAAAGCAGATTATTACTAACTAGCTGGTACACGGCATGCGTTGCTATGCCATTCAAAGAAATAAATTGATTCTCCCTGCGTGTCCTTTCCCGTGCATCCCCGTTACCTTCCACCTTCCCAACCTTCCCCCTCCCTCGTGTCTTTCTTCTCCGCAAACCCCACCTTCCCCCTGCCTTTCCTCCCTGCCGCTAAAATATATGAAATACACACATTTTCATTTATGCAAATTTCATAACGCCAGAGCTTACCATTATAAACAGCCTATGTTGCTGGTAATGTAGCTTTCCATTGATGAAAGAATTTTTCAAATCGGTTCAGTAGTTTTGGAGTCTATTCAATGGAATCAAAAAATCAAAGCTTTCCTCCTTATAGTATTATAAAAAAAAATTAAACATTTCTTTGAAAGATGAACAGCTGAGTCATCAGATCTCTTTTTCTAGGACCAGGTGTTGAGGATTGAAAATTCGTAGAAGAACAAAAATATTTAGCTTTATCACCTTGCCTGAGTTATTTTAGTCTGTCCAAATAATAATATCGTTATTTATTTATTTATTTACGCCCTAGTGGGCTTTTACAAAGATAGATTATAATAGTTAGGCTGGTACGTGGTACACAATTATAATGATTAAAATAATATTAAAAAATAAAATTAATTAAAATCAAAATCATACATTTCACTAAAGTAATTATAAAGACTTCGTTTTATAACGTGTATGTCATAATAAACTGTGGGAAAAACTAAGGAAAAGAGCAGTTTCAGAAGATGTAATAGCTATTCTTTCAATTTGGCACACGCAACAAGAAAATATTGTGAAATGGTCTGGGGAATTTTCCAACCCATTATTTTTGAAAAGTGGCGTAAGGCAAGGAGGAAGCATGTCTCCGGTTCTGTTCAATCTATACACCGATGAGCTTATTCAAAGACTTAATGCCACAAAAATAGGCTGCCATTTAAATGGAGTGTGTGTAAATAACATTAATTACGTATGACATGGTTCTTCTTGCACCGTCACTAAGCGCATTAGAGAAATTACTAAAAATTTGTGAAGACTTTGCAAAAAACCATAACCTTTTGTATAATACAACCAAGTCAATAGTTATGGTTTTTAAACCGAAAAACGAAATCGTCCAAACACCCTCAGTATGGCTAGATGAAAGGAAAATGAATGTTAATCACAGCGTTAAATACCTGGGACATGTCATCACAGACGACCTTAAGGATATCGAGGACATGGAAAGGCAGAGAAGAGCAATATCAGTTAGAGCGAATATGCTGTCAAGACGTTTTTACTCCTGCAGCCCCAAAGTAAAAAGAATACTGTTCAACGCTTTCTGCACCTCGTCGTACACATCAGAACTGTGGGTGGACCACACCGCAACCCAATGGCATAAGTTAAAGGTTGCTTACAATAACGCTTATCGCCAACTATTCCGCCTACCGAGATACTGCAGTGCTACGGAAATGTTCCTGGAGGGACGAGTACATACTTTCCGTGCACTTCTCCGCCACTGCATGGGAAGTTTATGGCGCAGACTGCGCCATTCGAAGAATGCGATCATCACCGCCATGACTGCCTGGATGGAATCTCCCCTGATGACCCTCTGGAGACGGGAGACGATGAAATACCCTCCGTAAACGGCTATTTACATTCATTTTAGTGTTTGATACATACATAATTTTTTTTTCTCAGTTTCATTTTTCATGCTTTTTCGTTTATTTTATTTAATTTATGTGTTGTTATTTAATTTTTACCTTAACTTATTATTTATCTTTTTTTGTTATTTTACATTATGGAATGTATTGCATTGCACTTCCCCTGCATACATTCTGTAATAAACTTATATTTACAGAATCTGCAAACATGTCTACAATATTCCCAAATTTATTACCAAAATGATGTAATCTATTTATAGGTTTATGAGCCTCATAGTTTGTTTTAAAATTGTCACAGAAGTAGCACTTTACCTCGTATTTCTGGTCGGTTATGTAAGCAAATAAAAATAAATAGACATAAATATTCTCCGCAACTTTCCCACTCAATGTTCATTCTACAGTTGATTAAAGTTAAACATTTGGTTGATTGAATTTCGTCTATACACACTGCCAAATTAATTTTGTAAAAGTAAGACTTTTGAAGGGTAGAAGTTATTTTTTAAGTGGAGAAATTACGTAGAGACGATAAGTTAGATAAAAGTGAAGTCATTTGAAAGAACAGACATCACCCTGTTACCAAATTCTTGAGGTCTGCACATCCCGTCGTTCTCATTTTACGTTTGACACGCACACACCCGTTGGGAAAGAATTTCTTTCTTTTCCACATTAAATTTAACACGCCAAGATAAAAATGTTAAAACTAAAGAAACTTGCCAAGTAAAAACTTCTGAAATTTAAGAAAGAACAATTAAATATATTGGATTTAATTCGACCGCAGTATAATATTCAAAACTCTTTCTCTTATTTTTTATAACATTAGTGTAAAATAATTATTAAAGAATTTGAAACCAAGAGGATTTCGTTAGTTAATGAAATTATTTTGTTTGGTTTTAGCGGCTGTATAAAATATTGTACGGACGAAATATTACGGTAAATTTAAGTATAGTAATGGTATTTCTTAGACCTTATCACTAGGAGGTCCTAAGCTGATCGTTTTTAGTGTTTTAAACTTTAAACTCACTGTTATTCATTAAAAGCAATAACATTCAGGTTTTTCCTAGTTCTATGTAGTGGCATGGAATCAAGAATTTCAACAGTTTTAATTTGCCGTATTTGAAACTCATGTAACCTTGAAACAACTGAGATAATAGATATATTTCTTGACAATCTATGCTCTAAAAAGTCGTATTCACTATAAATGGTAGCCAATTCAAAAAGGTAGTAATCACACTGTCGCAGAAACATGTTTTAATAAAAATGAACGATTTTTTCTTCGAAGTGCCCGCTGGCTAAAATTATCAATTAGCTTCGCAACCGGGCGAAAAGCCCTCCGAATGAAAGCTCAGTTTGTAAATACTCATTTCAGTTAACGAGCGACTTTGCATACAAACGCTCCTTCGTAGAAATAATAACAAACAACACTTTGATATTTTCCAAACAACTCTACCGATACTTTGTTTCAAAACATCAAACAACTGTGCTCTTGAACGTGTGGATCGTATTGAAGTTCCGTCAAGTGGCAATTTTCAAAATCACCGATAAACCAAAACAAACTTCGTGCAGTTGAGTTGATTCATACTTCCAGTTATTGTTTTTTGCGGTATTCAAGAAGTGTGTGTAAAGTATTTCAACAATGTTGGTCTTACAGACATGTTCTTAATTGTGAAATCAGTTTTTGTGAGAAGTTGACATAGTTTCAAAAATCTTAAGACGAACTCTTCACGTAAAAATAAAATTAAGTTATTATGATATAATTAGTATGTTTAAAACGATTTCTTCTAAATAAAAGAGGAAGGATTTTAGGACCATTCCAACGCGATCAAGAAAAACTATCATCAGTGATTTTAAATTTTCAAACACGCGAGAGCAGAAAATTGTCTGTTCTCGTTGTGACGTTTAATAATATGTGATTGTAATAATATGTTTAATAGTATATACATAGTTCAATAACAGCGTGATTTCAAATACAAATTTATTTGATTATGTATTGAAGAATATTTTAAAAGAAGTAGTGTTTTTAATGGAGTAATAAAGCAAAAAATGTAAAAGTGAGTGTCTCAGACAATAAATTTTAAGATGAACACGTGTAAAATAGACGGAAAAATGAAAATCGGAGCCGTCTTCGTTTTGATGTTAGCGGTGTTCTTCAATGAAGTTTCAGCAGCGAGACACATAAACATAGGTAAGTCTACACACCAATAATTTTTAAATAATTTTAATAAATGAGACAACTATATGGTATAGGAATAATAATATTAGTAATGTAATAAGTATGAACAGTCTGGAGATGGCCTGGAATAGACTGAAACCGGTAACGGTAAAAAATAAAGCAAGGAAAAAAAATAAAATTTGTTTTTATGTATTAATATATGATAAGTTCAATTATATGGTTTCTATTAATTAGCATTGAACCTTCATATATTAGAAAAATGAAATAATTTAACTTTGTATAAACCACTTATTTGATGCGCAAATCCGACCGGTTTCGGAACAAACGTTCCTTCGTCAGGGAAAGAAAAAAAAAATTAAAAAATTAAACTGTCAAATTAGTATGCTTTCCCTGACGAAGGAACGTTTGTTCCGAAACCGGTCGGATTTGCGCATCAAATAAGTGGTTTATACAAAGTTAAATTATTTCATTTTTCTATAATGGATAACCACAAAGTAATAGCTACATTCAAAAATACTTCATATATTATTTTATATCACCCCATTAAAAACTGAATCTCATACATCTGTTCCCATAGTTTTTTTTTAAATTGTAGAAAATGATAAACAGTAATTATCAGTAGCAGAAATATACTATTTTGGGCTGTTCTTTTCTCTTGATGGAACTACAAAATATATGGTATATATTTGATACCTATAACTACTTAACTAAACGAGAAGACGGACCGCTAAACAAGTCGGTCTTTGCACACACTCCTTGCCTCGTTCACATTCATACATCGTCTCGTACATACGCTTCTATTATTCTGACTCTTGATATAGTTGACGTGGCCCGACTCAAGTAATTGTATATTAGTACATTTATAGTACAGTATGATTACTTCATTCCGTGATTTGCCGAATGTTAAACATTACACAAAAATTTGCCGAATATTACACAATAATTTGCTCAATATTACACATTACAAAATAATTTTCCGAATATTCCACATTACACAATAATTTGCCCAATATTAAACATTACACAATAATTTGCCAAATATTACACATTACACGATGATTGCCGAAAATTACAAATTACACAATAATTTGCCGAATATTACATATTACACAATAATTTACCGAATATTGCACATCACACAAAAATTTGCCGAATGGTAAACATTATACAATAATTTGCTCAATATTACACATTACAAAATAATTTGCCGAATATTCCACATTACACAATAATTTGCCCAATATTAAACATTACACAATAATTTGCCAAATATTACACATTCATTACACGATGATTGCCGAAAATTACAAATTACACAATAATTTGCCGAATATTACATATTACACAATAATTTACCGAATATTACACATCACACAATAATTTGCCGAATGGTAAACATTATACAATAATTAAACGTTATAAAAAAAATTTCGAACTTTTTTGAAGTCATGCATTTAAGATTGATGAATAACCCTTAAATGCATGACTTTTTCGGTTGGAAAAAATATTTATATTTATTTATTTATGAGGAACATGAGTTTCTATAAATAGTGTATGCTCAAATGTTAAGAAGTAGATAAGCTAGACAAACTCGTAGTAAAGATATTTTTAAATGCAACAATAAACTCAACACTAATTACTCTATATACTCACCAACTCCAAGAATCCATAACCTTGCGAATAAATACTGCGAATCTATAGATATATTTAGAATTGACAGTTTTGAATGTTTCAAAAATCAACTAATCTCGATTCTATCTGCTAATAATTAACTTTTATTATTTTTTTGTTTTTCTCATAAAATATTTTCTCATCTAAACCTCACCAGTAAAATGTATACTTACTTTATAATATTTTTGCAGTTCTATTTACACTTTGTTCTATGCCAGGTCTTATTATTATTGTTAATAATATGTTTAAATATTTAAAGCTGAATTGTTTTAGTTTTTTGTAAGTACAACTTGTACTATTTTCATTTCATTTCTTTTTTATGTTGTAATATTCTTTACCTAACGAGTCGATTGCATTCATATTTATTCTGTTTTATTGTTTATGTAATACATGTAATTAATATTGTTAATTATATATTTGCTTCTTTTCTTGTAAAAGCCCACTAGGGCGTTAATAAAATATAAAATAAAATAAAATATAATTGGAAAAATCTGGATCAATTTCATACTTCGTTGTTCATAAAATTCATGTTTATAGGAAAATATATAATCATGAAATAGATAAAAATCAGCAGCAAAAAAAAACCTTTTCAATAAGCGATTCAAAAAGGTATGATTAATATTGGTATTGTTTGTTTTAGGTTATGGAGCACAAAAAATTTACTTCAAAAAAGTTCGAAAATTATTGTGTAATATGTAATATTTGTGTGTTTGCATTAATATGACGAAAATTTGTTTTTAGGAGGGCTTTTTGATTCCGAAGATGAGTCACAAGAAAAAGCGTTCAGATACGTGGTGGAAGCCATCAACGCTGAGAGGGAGATGCTTCCGAAGCACATCCTTGTTGCTAAAACAGAAAAGGTTCCTCAACATGACAGTTTCGCCGTTTCAACTGCACTCTGTAATATGCTAAAGGTGCTAACTTTACTATAAATATTTTTTATATAAACATCGCACAATAGTCCCAACTGTTCCCAACCGTATGGAGTCAGTAAGAATATGGAATCTCGTGGAAGACAGGGGTAAGTAAGTTGTGAGACTGAAGGTATAAGGAGTGGGAAGAGATTTCTTTATCTATACATTATCTCAATAATTTCTTTAATATATTCAATTTATAAAAACATTTTATTTATAAACAAGTTCTGCTGTTATGAGTTTATATGTTTATTTTGTTATCTTATTATTTCATTTGATATATATATATATATATTTATATAAAATAATAATAAAAAAAAATAAAAAAATAAATAATATATATATATATATATATATATATATATTTTTTTTTTCCCAATGTAAATATTATTTAATGTAATAACCAAAACATATGTACCCACTCTAATATTAATACTCTAATATACCTACCTACCAAATTTTATAAAAATTCTCTAACAAAAGAATGTCAATTGCCAGCCTGAAGATGTCCATAACAGGACGAAACCGGTACTGGTTAAATAAATATGTGGAAATAAGTTAAAAAATTGTTTTAATTTCAATTTAAGTTCTGCTGTGTTTAAACGTGACAGATATTTCACCTTCTGAAAGCATTATCACACTGTCAAAAAGAAAAAAACTTAAAATTTTCATAAAAACTCCTTCCAATTAGTTCGGGATTTTATTATACGGTTAGTCGGCCTGGTTCATGATTTATTTTTCGGTGTTTGATATTTTTCTCAGTTTTTCAGTTCCTTAGACGGCTTACCTATGTTAATTATTTCATGTCTAAGTAGGAGGAGAGGAAATTGGGGAAGAACCTAACTATTCAGATCTGTTCATTCAAGCATCGGTTCAATTCTGAATGGTGATCTTTCACTGGGGCAACATTGAGAGTATCTTCCCCACTGGAATGCGCCGCGAATACGCGTTATACATGTTCTTATTTAATCCATTATGAAACAACTTAAATGAAAAAAACATTGCATGCGAAAGTCACGGACGCCGTCGACCGCTTATTCAGCATTTATTTATTTATTTAATTCTATTTGATTCTATTGTCTTCTCTTAAGCAAACAATGTTTTTATCACAGCGATCACATGTAGGTACTGTAGATACCGGTGACCGGACAACTCAGAATGATTTCAACTCTCCTTTGAAAAGTCAAAAAAAAATTGTTTTTTTTTTCAAAGAGACGTTGAGTTGATTCTGAGTTGTCACGGAACCATAGAAACCGTTAGTGTTGCGACGGGTAGCAAGTGATACCTCTCAATGGATCGAGGGATCAAATGCTGCGGTATGTTGTGGACTGTATACTGTATGCGGTTCTTATCTATTTTATTATATGTTTTAAAACGTACTTACCCAGACTGCTTCCCTCTTCGTTCAGTGTTCACTGGAAAGGTAGGTAAGTTAGTTTGGAGAGATTTTTGGAAGGGAATGGCGATTGGGAATGAACAATTAATTGATCGCGAAATCATGAGCGAGAATGGATGACGCGTGGCGATGGTACTCGCGAATAGCTGCGGTTTTAGAATTACGTTTGCGGTTTGATTATTTAACTGTAAAAGCGGTGCGGTATTGAGGACTTATGTCCCTTGCGGCGAGGCGAATTCAAATGAACTCATTATGGCAGAGGGCACACAACAGGTATCTTAGAAAGAACGACATGCAACAATAAAGGCGCGAACAGTTAGGAAAATTGATTCGTAACTCGACTGGCAGTTGCAACAAACTTTGAGGAATTAACATTTAGCTTGGAGTAAAATTGTAATCAATTATGAAGACAGACCAGACCATACAGAGTTATACGTCATGTAAAAGATGATATGATTTAGATGATATTTTTTAAAATATTTTTCAGGAAGGGGTCATTGGAGTATTTGGTCCCACATCCGGTACCACGTCAAGACATGTGCAATCTGTCTGTGATTCTAAAGAAGTACCCCACGTGGAAACCAGGATGGACCCCGACCAAGGCAGAGGGAATTGCCTCATTAATCTTTACCCACATCCAGCAGCCCTTTCGAAGGTACAATAATAGAATATTACATCATTGACTGGTCAGTGGTTGAGTGGGCATAGCGCTTGGGTCCCACCCGAGCGTCGCGTGTTCGATTCCTCGGCTGGCTAATTCCTCCATTACAACACAAGCAACATTTTCGGCTTTCTGTGGTGGTAGTAGGAGATTTTCAAAAATTGTTGGGTTATTCGTAACGAGGGAATGTTTGTCTTTCTTTTTACAATTTAAAAAAAAATCATATCAATAACTATTTGAGCAACAATAAGATCGTTGCATTGAAATGAAATAATTTGGTTTTCTGGTGACGTGTTTTAATTGATCTTTGCATAAAAATCAACTAAGTTTGTTTTCTAGTGACGTGCTTTAATTGATCGCTGCATTAAAGTTAAATAAGTTTGTTTTCTAGTGACGTGCTCTAATTGATCGTTGCATTAAAATTAAATAAGTTTATTTTCTAGTGACGTACTTTAATTGATCGTTGCATTAAAATTAAATAAGTTTGTTTTGTAGTGACGTGTATAATTGATCGTTGCATAAAAATTAAATAAGTTTGTTTTCTAGTGACGTGCTTTAATTGATCATTCCACTAAAATTTAATGAGTTTGTTTTCTAGTGACGTGGTTCAATTGATCGTTGCATAAAAATTAAATAAGTTTGTTTTCTAGTGACATGCTTTAATTGATCATTGCGTTAAAATTTAATGAGTTGGTTTTCTAGTGACGTATTTTATTTTATTTTTTTTACCACACAAAAGTCCCAATTGCTCCCACCTGAACACAGTGAGATTATGGATCCCCAATTGGTGGATGTTGTGAGGTTGAAGGTAGTGGGGAGGGGAAGGATATGGGAAGAGGAAGGTAGGGAGGTACCTGGCTATTCAGATCTGGTCACCAAACAAGGCTTAAGTCATTTCAAGCAAGGTTTCAATTCTGAACGGTGGTCTTACACCAGGGCGATACTGAAAGTATCTTCCACTCTGATCGTTGCATTAAAATTTAATAAGTTGGTTTTCTAGTGAAATGTGTTAATTGGTCGTTGCATTAAAATTAAAAATATTGATTTTCTAGTGAAATGATTTTAATTAATCATTGCATACAAATACAATAATTTGGTTTTCTAGTGACATGTTTTAATTGAGCATTCTTCGGCAAAGTAATGAAATGATACTGTTATGTAGTAGAAAAATAAACTAATGCTGTGTTTATCGAACTTTATTTTTTTCGGCCTGAAACAGTTGGATTTAATTAGTGTATAAACATAAAAATATTTTTTCAAAATAAATCGAACGGCCGATGATTTCACCATAGTTGCTTATCTAAAGAATTAGTTAAATTATAAGATAGAAAATTGTAGGGCTTGAGTAAACCCTTCAAAAATATTCAGACGCCACGTGAAATAAAACATTTTGCTTACAAAAATGTACACACTCTTCAAAACTAAACCTACAAATCGATAAAAATAAATCTGTTTATTCAGCATATTTCTTACGCTTTATTAAAGCCCTTCAATCCTAAATTAAACCTGACAATTGTAGGACATATTTAATAATCAGGACATATTAATTGGAAGAGTTTTTGAACATTTTTATTTTTTTATCTAAACATTCATTGTCTTCATTTAATAAAAAAATTATTTTCAATTATTTAGAAGTAATTACTACTTACATTAGGTCTCGTAGGGCGTGTTTCAAATGAAATGACAAATCGTGCACTACTTGGTGACGAAAAATGTTTCATTTTACTTAATTTCAAAAAAATCTCAAAATTAAACATTCCTTAAATACCTTTAAAACTTACGCCACAAAAAAAAAACGAAAGAAAAAATTCAGTCAAGATTAAACACAAGATAACCTTAAAAAAATCATGAAAATGACTACCTATTGAATTAGTAACGAAATCGAATATAAAAAAAAGCGCCCAAAGCCTGGTGTAACTGGCAATTGCAAAACGAAAACCATCAAATTTTAGACGCTCTAGAATCTCTAGATGTCTAGATAGTGAGGAAAAATATCAGAAATCTATGTATTTTGAAATATACAAACGGTCTATGGAGTTAAGAAGACGATCATCAAATTACCTTTCGCTTGTTTTGCGTTAAACTCTTGTCTAAAAGTCAACAACAATCGTCTTACAAAACAGTCATTGAAAATTGTGAAATTTGATAGTAAATATGTCTATTCAGACTCGTATTCTTCCGCGAGTTTATGTGCAATTCATAATATTTAATTATACAAATAGTCGCTCAAGTGCAGCGAATGCTACTGCAACCCACAATTTATCTATTTATTTATCCTAATAACCAATTAATAATAACCGTTCATGTTGGTGAACGGTTTGGTACCTATTAATTTTATGTATTTTTATTACTTGCAGGTGTTTGTGGAATTAGTGCAAGCGTGGAATTGGAAGCACTTTACAATAATGTACGAAAATAGTGACAGCTTCCCGAGGCTCAGTGAGCTTTTCAAGCTGTATGACCATAAAGGTCATGTTATCACGTTCAAGCAACTTGATTATGGAACTGGAAATTACAGGTATTTTTTTAACAAACACTCCTTTTTGTGTACTCCTAGTCATAGTAAGTTCAGTTAATTCAATTATGCAACACACTGTTATCGAAACACATAGAAAACATCCTACAGATTTGACAAAACTATTAATCAACTCTTACGTAGTAGCTCGATTACTGTAACGGCATCTACGCTAGCCTTCCAAAATATCAAACTGACAAACTTCAATCCATATTTAATGCAGCGGCATGAGACTTATAACCGGGGTTTCTAAATATTCGCACCTTTCCGAAAAACCATTGTAATCTTCACTGGCTGAAAGTGCCCCGAAAGAATCCAGTACAATTTGTGTTGGATGGTGTTTAAATCAATCAAAGAGATAGCCCACCATACATCTCTGAACTATGCGTCCCGCAAAATACTGGCCCGAGGCAGTCAACCCTTAGATCAGCAACATCATCGGCTACAGGCAGACTAATAGAACCTTAACAAAAGCCAAATACGAAATTTGGAGATCGCGAGGAGTATCTAAACCTAGGGCTTGGAATAAACTCCCTCCGAAACTAAGATGCCTAACAAGCTCGACAGAATTTAGGTCTAAACTAAAAACCTACCTATTTCGGCTATCATACCTTTAAATTAAATATACCTATCTGTATCAGAATTGTATTGCCTATGACATGTCTTAATCACACTTTTCTTATTGAAATAAAATTACTCGATTGCTTACACATCAATCCGTCTCTTGCCGAGGGACGAACCGCATTTAGGAAGATAAATATTCTTATCAAATCCTACTGCCCATCATAAAATTTTCGCCGATAATATTACGATGATTTGTATAGCTCCGTTTTTTTTGTGAAAAATCACCTCAAGGGCGCTGTAAAAATTTATAACATATTTCTACAATCTTACTTCTAACTACAGATTAGACAAATGCACAATGCATTTAACAAATGAACGCGATGCTGCGTAAAATGTACAAGGATTTTTTTATTTATACATTAAACTTTGAATTATATTTTGACAAAGCCTTTTATTGAAAGACATGCAATATTGTACCTACCAAATCCGTGTCCCATTAGCACAGGTGCCAATGATAAATTATTTGTAAACCTATTTACATTGTACCTTTAACTAACTTTTGCATATTTATTTTGTTCCTATTTTTATCATTTTAGTTATTACTGTGTACATAAACATTTATGTATGTAAAATTTTGGGCATCGGGCATGTTTTATGTACTTTGTTGTAGTTTTGGTGTCGTTTCTTTGAGTTGCGAGGATTATCTGAAAACACGCGTCGTAATTTCGCTGACATTTTTACGGGGTTTTAACTGTTATTTCGTGGTTAAACAATGATGATAAATCATATTTTAGGCCTATTCTACACCATGTAAAAATGTCCGGCGACACAAACTTCGTGCTCGACTGTTCCATTGAAAAGCTCCACGATATTTTGCTGCAAGCCCAGCAGATCGGCATCATGTCTGACCAGCACAGTTACATCATCACCACACCTGACATGCACACCTTGGACATGGAGCCGTTTCAACACGGAGGAGCCAATATCACAGGTAATTTGTTTTAAAATAGAACAATAACTTTGTAAACACCACTGTTATTTTATATACTTTATGCCGACCGGGTTTCGCTACAACCGTAGTTTCTTCAGGGCAGTAGAATACTCTACTAACATTAAGTTACATGCGTGTTATAGATAATATACGATACAACAAAATGGGCTAGACTTCTCAGGTTAAGGAGGAAGAAGGCATATGTGTAGATGGAGAATTGGGAAGGGATTAAAAGGGGAGGGTTCCCTTCCCAATTCTCCACCTACACTTATACCTTCTTCCTCCTTCACTTGAGGAGTCCAGCCCATTTTGTTAAATCATATATTATATATAACACACATGTAACTTAACGTTAGTAGAGTATTAAACTGCCCTGAAGAAACTCCGGTTGTAGCGAAACCCGGTCGGCATTTATATAAAATAAAAGTGGTGTTTACAAAGTTATTGTTTTATTTTAAATTATAATGTCACATCACAAAGTATCTGCTTCATAGTAACAAAAGGTAATTTGTTTGTTTGCCCTGGTGTAATTATGGCCTGTTGTTTCATAAAATTTGAACAGTTCAGCAAATTTCAAAGTTTTTCAAGTTCTGTGAGAGTTCCATACAAGTTGTGTTGTTGTTGCAGTTGTGTAAAACAACTGACCAATAATGATGTAATAACAAAACTTGAATTCAACCTTTACAGATCTTGAAAATGAACATTGAAATTTGATGTATTGTTCAAATTCTGTGAAACAACTGGCCCGAAATCTTATTGCCTTTCATACCAATGACAAACTTCTCGATCTAATTCAGTTAAAATATTATTTTTATTATCATTATTTAAGATACATGCTTATAACAAATTGAACTGAGCCGGTTAGATACACACCTGCACATACATAGATTACATTTGATTGGTGGTGTTCATTGGTGGTGGTGTGTTACGCATAAATGGCTGATTAAACTGATGCAGTTGCTGTATTGTGCTTAAAGAATGCAGATAAGATATCTTCAATCGTCGGACCAAATGAAATAATTATTAACGCATTGAAATATTCAAACCACTTCATTACTAACTCATGTACCAATTGGATAATCGGATCGTATGCACAAAATAAATGCACTTCTTTAGCTATATATGTATAATACATAAAGCCTAATAATAAATTGCCTCCCTCCATTTTTCTCCGATCATTTGAGATGTCTTTATTCTTTAAAGTATTGCTTTCTTCAATAGTGAAAGGGATCTGCTTGCCTTGAAGAGCTCAATTGTTTACAAAAAATGTTTTTCTGTTGACAGAATGACGATAAATCGTTTGACTTTCTACAGCAAAATTTCCAAAGGTTCAAAGCTTCAATATTTTTTATGACCACTTTTATCTCTGATCACTTGTATGTTTTGTTCTTTTGTTGAATGAGGGCAAGTGACTTAAGGCGGAAACACACTTGTGTGGTGTGGTGTGTCGTGGCGCGCCAGAAGCACATCGGTTTCATACATTTATTATGGTTAGAGACATATTTGTAGGTTGTGACGTGTCGACAAGCGACGACGATGATTGGTTAATTTGTAGTCACGACACACCACACCACACAAGTGTGTAAGGAGCTTTATTATTGTTACAACAAATAAATAAGGACGGATGCTAAATAATCATATATTTGGAAATTTGATCTCTTAATGGAAGTACTGATGAAAATCAGCCGGATATTCTTATAATATTAAATTCCGGTGAAATGGTCTCACCTTATGGATTGAAGATTAATAAATTAAACATTCTGTTCGTTTGTTTATGAATTTTGTATTATTGTTGAGGTAAGCGTAAAAAATACGCTGGATTCATCATGATAAGCAACCATTAATTTCTAAAACTAATATTTGTTTTAATTTTCAGGGATAAGACTCATTGACCCAGAAGACGAGGATGTCATAGAACTAGCGGAGTTATGGAACTCTAAAACTGCTGAAGAAGGTGAATCGCAAGCAGAGCCTCTAATTCCCGAGAAAATTAGGACTGAGATAGCCCTTATGTTTGATGCAGTTCTGGTTTTCGTAGAAGGATTAAAAGAAATCAATACTACCAAGTTCCATGATCAGACTTTTGACTGTGAACAAGATGATAGCTGGGAGCATGGGTTTACTATGATCAACTATATGAAGACGGTTCGTACTAAACCTATGAAAATTATCCACAAGTCTGTTTTATTCATCTTTATTTTATGTTACTATGAATAACCTCAACGCTCGGTAGTTTTTTGTTCCGTTTTGATGTAAGGGAATGTTTCTTTAAAGCGTCTTTAACATCATATAATTTTAATATTAATTATAAAAACTGTTTGGCCACTAATATTTTTGGCCACGAATTTTTCTCTTCCTAAAAAAGTTCTGAATAAAGAAGCCAGTTTTGTTCAGGCCCTGAATATCACTTGTCATATGACAATATTTATTATGTACAATATTTATTGTACAAATTATTTTTGCAGAATTATGTTAAGGGACTGACTCGAGGCATAAAGTTTGACCACGCCGGGTTCAGAACAGACTTCCTCCTAGACATTGTAGAGCTTTCTGGAGTTGGCATCCAAAAGGTAAACACATTAGGTACCTAATAATCATTAAGTTGTTATTCCAACATGCAAATATTTACACTAAATTAATCACCACATTTAACTCGCAGCTTGATGCACTGCTGCTTAATGGAGAAGTCTTAAAATACTAATGTAGACACTTTCACTATCAATAAAGTTAATGCAATCATATACATTTCATGGACAATCTATTAAATGCGTTCATTTACAGTAGTCAATATTTATTCATCTGTGGAGTACGTCAAGGGCCCTTTTTAAATCAGCATTATTTTTTTGTATCTTCCAATAGTACCATGATTGGATTTTTCGATTGTACGATAAAAAAGAACCTTTCAATTATTATTAATTAAGTGATGTTTATATTTCCGTTGGTTTGTGCCTTTTTGGTTTTCTTTAGATAGGAACTTGGAACTCCACCGAAGGTCTCAACTTGACCAGAGCCAATCAAGTATTTCAAATTCCTGCTAATGACGGTTCATTGGTCAATAGATCGTTCATTGTTCTCACGGCTTTAGTAAGTTGTAACTCTTTATATTATGTTTTATTTTATTATTATGTTTTACCAAACAAATACTTAATTCTCCCTGCAGTTTGGTAAACGTCATGCTAATGTACTTTATAATGTTCATTTGAAAGTAGATACTTTGCTGGTTTGGTTTATTTGGAATCGGTAATACATTGAATACAACATGTTGATAATAGACTTTTTTTTAAGTTCCTACTTAAACTGTTTAATTTTTTTTTCAGAGTCCTCCTTACGGAATGCTGAAAGACTCTAGTTTAAAACTGGAAGGAAATGATCGCTTTGAAGGTTTCGGCATTGAGGTAATCCAAGAAGTCGCCAAGCTGCTGGGTTTTAATTATACCTTCGAACTACAAGATGATGGAGTGTACGGTTCTCTGGACAGGAAAACTCAAAAGTGGAACGGAATGGTCAAAAAACTTTTAGATCATGTAAGTATTGTCAACAATTTTCTACTTTTCACAACATCTGCAGAAGCCCTCTCTCTCTCCACGGTTGAAGTTTAAATACGAAATATCTAAATACATTATTGTGATTGATTGGTAACTAGTTTATGGTCTCTTTGATACCAAAATAAATCCAATAAGTTTTTTATTGCTTTTAGGAAGCTGACTTGGCCATTACAGATCTAACCATAACATCAGATCGAGAAAGTGCGGTTGACTTCACAATGCCTTTCATGAATCTTGGAATCAGCATCCTCTATAGGAAACCCACAAAGCAGCCGCCGAGTCTCTTTTCCTTTATGTCTCCATTCTCAAATGAGGTAAAAAAACGTATAAGGTTGTTATAATAACTAGCAAACTATATAACAATTCAAATGTGATGTTTGTTTATTTAACTAAGAGCACTATTGCAACCTCTACCTTTCTCATAAACGATGCATTTACAACGTAGTTTACCTCGGAAGACTTTGGAAATTAATTACTTCTTCATCGATTTCCAGGTGTGGCTCTTCTTGGGCTCTGCATATCTTGGCGTGTCTGTGCTTCTGTTTGTGATGGCCAGAATAGCACCGAAGGAGTGGCAGAACCCCTATCCCTGTATCGAAGAGCCGGATCATCTTGAGAACCAATTTAGCATGCCTAACTCACTTTGGTTCACAGTTGGCAGTGTGCTGCAGCAGGGATCAGAACTGGCGCCAATGTAAAAATTTGTTTTTATTTTTAATATTTACTGTAATTTTTCACCCAATCGAATAATTGATTATTTCGATGCAGACATTAAACATGTTTATTTAAAAAAAAAAACATCGCTATGTGAGTGGGTATTAATCAAAAACAACATCGGCTGACTAACCCGGTGGTATTCTCCTGGTGGGCAGAGATTCTTAATGACTTTTAACTTTATGCGTTATTTACTTAACTTTGTTTGAAATAGGGCTATTTAACTCCATCAAAATTTAATGCTCTTATATACGCTCCCTTTCTTAAGATGAAAATGTTTTCAAAGTAAAATTATTTTATGACGTGTCTGGTTAAATAATTTTTATCTAAAAAAAAATAGGAAGGTTCATCCCAGAGGTTCATCGTCAGAGGTTTTTCTACAACAGAAAATGTTTTTGTCTTGGTGTATCATGAAGATAATGGAGCGTAGATTGATTTTTAAATGGAAATCGATAAACATTTGACCAAAGGTATTACAGAAATGACGAATTAAGTTTATTTCATTCCACTATGGTAATCTCTCGAAAAGCAATATTAACCTCGATAAGTACCTATTTATTTATTTGTAGTACAGATGTTCTCACTTACATGAAAACAATTCAGTTACTTATAAAAACTCAGTTAACACAATTAGGTTAACAATTACAGAAATCTACTAAAACATTTGAATATCTTGAAATTGTTTCTAAATAAAGATTATACAACAAAACAATCAGAAATACAAAAATATAAAATTTACTCAAATGACAAATAAAAAGAAAAGAAACAAGAGACACAATTTGAGATACAATAATGATACATAATATAATTAGCACAATATATTTTTTAGCAACCGCAGAACATTTTTTCTGAATCCCGTATAGATTTTCGACGAAAATATGCACTTTGGGACACTTGTACTTATTTGGGTCAGAGGGCTAAAAGAGGCGATATTATTTTTAAATGTATTCAGACGTAACATATTATGGCGCATCAAACAATGGGTATTAGGAACATTTATTTATTAAGATTTATTATCATTTTATTGTTAAGACATATTATTGTATCAAGATGGCCGTGAATTATTTTATGTAAACATATTCGATCAATCAATTGCCTTCTAATTTTAATTGTATTTCTTTTGAAGTTTTCAAGTCGCACGTCGTATGATCTAATTCTAAGATGTTCATGTAATTCAAGATATCAGTCTTAGCATTTTTTAACTGCTTCTACATGGTTTTCATATTTATAGTAATGTGGATTCCATATACAATTTTATTTCTAATTGGCTAAAAGGTTTAGAATTGTTAGAGGATCTTTGAAATGTTTACATATCTGTTAATAAATCCCACAAGTGATTTGAACGTGATGTCATTTAATTTGAACGTTAAATATGAATTTAGAATCAAGAGTGAATTCTAGATCTCTTATGGAAGACACTTTTTAATCATAGTATTATTGACAATATAAAAAATTTTCGGAGAGAAGTTTACTGTGTAACATTTTTCAACATTTAAGTGCTTATCATTGACAGTACACCAGTTATTGAGTGTGTCGAGTGTCGAGGTAATTTTGAAGCAGTTGGAGATCTGAAACAGACTTAATTTAACGAAAAAATTTAAGATCATCGGCGAAAAAAGCATAATCGCAGTTTAATTTTGAACTAAAGTCATTGAAGAATATTAGAAAAAAGAGGCCCTGTAGTACACCAGAAGTAACATTTCTGGGGGATGATTGGTTTCCATTAATAAACACTTGTTGTGTTCTGTTACATAAATATGCTTTTACCCAACGAATGCTCGTAGGTCTCCATGTATTCCTATTTAATCAAGCTTTTTAAGTAAGATGCAGTGTTTAACTTTATCAAAGCTTTTTGGAAATCGGTATAAAAAATGAATCTACTTTTATTAAAAAAACACATAATTTCAAAATTATGAGAATTCAATTGATTGATCTGTAAGGAAAAACCCATGTTGCCTAGTGCAGAGAAGGGTGCTTGAAGTATGAAAAAAAAGTACACTAATTGATCTATATTTTTTTTAAAGATTGGTCACCCGATTTCAATACGGGTACCAAATGGGCTTCTTTTCACAAGTCAGGAACAACTCCGGTGCTTAAAGATTTATCGAAAATAATAAAAAGGGGTAAACATAATGAATCTGCACAGCATTTGACACAGAAAGGTGGAATTTTATCAGGTCCGGGACATTTATTGAAATGTATTTTACTGAAAAAATATTTTATTTCAACTGTACTAATATGAATTTTAACGAGATCGCTTTGATGGTGTTAATTAATGTTTAACATTGAATCGTTGGTAGGTGGTTCTGACTTGGTATAAACGAATGAAACATATTTGGAGAATATATTTGCTATGTGTTCTCCATCATTACTTCAGGAATACAGTTGGTTTTTCGTAATGATATTGAGTATGGCAAGAATACATTTAAGTTATCCTACCGATCACTTCCGACAAGTTGATGTATGATTTATAACATAGAAGTTGCACTTTTTAGCCATTTTCCTTATATTTAGTAGAGAATTATCTATGATCTAACACGTAACATAAAGTCTAACTATATTTTTTTCTTAAGAAGAGCATCAATTGCTGACCAAACCAGACAGGGAATTAATTTTTGATTAAGATATTTAAAAAAAAAGTTAATTATTTCCCAAAAAATTGATCTACGAAACCATTTTTTTTTTTCATTTTAAATATGTTTGGTAGCTAGCTAGAATATAAAGAATTCATACGATCGTATATGCTTTCAGAGCAATATCTACCAGGATGATAGCAGGAGTGTGGTGGTTCTTCACACTTATCATCGTATCTTCCTACACTGCTAACCTCGCTGCCTTCTTGACCATCGAGTCCATCACACCATTGATTGACAACGCCGAAGACTTGGCCAATAATCCTCATGGCATTACGTATGGAGCAAAAAGAGATGGTTCTACTTTAAGTTTTTTTAAGGTGATACGACACGTTTCATAATTAATATAGTCTTTACTAATTGGATTTTATGATCAGATTAGCATTGCTATTGCCTTTATCGATTAGATTGGTATTGGATTATATATCCTCATCAAATGACTAAAATATTGGATTCTCATAACATTACAGCTAATAGTTTATAAACGTAAACTAACCAGATGGCTCAAAGTTCATGACTATGTGGGAAGTTTGTCTCATTTTATTTAAATAGTCTTATTATATGTCCTCATCAAATGACTAAAATATTGGATTCTCATAACATTACAGCTAATAGTTTATAAACGTTAAACTAACCAGATGGCTCAGAGGTCATGACTCTGTGGGAAGTTTGTCTCATTTTTTTTAAATTGTCTTATGTCTTGACTCAGTGGGAAGTTTGTCTCATTAAATAGTCTTATTTCATCACGGTTTTGATATTTGATATGTAAATAGAATCAGAATTCTCGTTACCAACCGTGGATTGCTACAAATAATAAATACTCCTTAAGAATGCATAATAATAATGTTAATTTGAAAATACTCACAAATAAAGTTATTTAGAAAATCGAGCGAGAACTTTTGCGCCACATTGTATTACGAGGGTTGTCCAAGAATTAAAGACCGTTCCTCATTTTCGGTGACGCGGACACAATTTCTCAAAATATGGCGGCACGAGCGTATAGCTTAGACTTTTCCCTAAAAATGAGTGGTGGTCCGCTTGGTTGCTGCTTCAGTGCGATCTTTGTGTCAGAGAATCTTGTGCGTAAGAGAATCAAGGACCTTGTGCCACGGCTTACCAAGCGCATCAATCGTAACGGGAATTATGCCGAAAAATAGTATAGTGGGGATATGTACCTGAAATATCGTGATTTTTTTGTGTAATAATAATTTTTTCCTCTTTTTTTTAAAATTAGAATGGTCTTTAGTTCTTGAACAACCCTCGTTTTAACAGTTTAAAAAACTCCATCTTATTCCGAAAAGCTCTTTGACCCAAGTGCGATGCTCACTCAACCACTGACCGGTGGTGAATATATTTAACTCGTAAAAATATCTATAGAGGAAATTAACCAAATATGGAACACCACATTGTGTTTGGAGTATAGGCCTTAACGAAATCAATCGCTACAGTAAAAAAATGAATGTTATTAGTGTTCAATAATTTTATAATATCTAAGGGTTCAGCCTCATATTTATTTATTTTTAACCTACGCTTCTTTATCCAACTGTATCCAATATTGGATTAAAATATAAAAAACAAAAATAATGGATCAGAACTTGAAAAAAAAATCATTTGATAATTACAGTGTAACCATTATCAAAAAAGCATTATCTGTCTGAAATAGTTTCAAACTCTTGTTAAAACTTATACGAAATTAATAAACTTATACGAAATTAATAAACTTATACGAAATTATTAAACTTATACAAAAACAAATCTTAAAAAATAAATATTTTTTAGGATTCCGACTACCCAACCTACCAAAAAATGTATCAATTTATGCAAGACCACCCTGAGTGCTTAACCAGTTCGAACAACGAAGGCGTTGAAAGGTACCAATTTAATATTATTTTGCTTCTATAAGGGAATTTCAGCGGCTTAAATAAAAAATAATCTATTGACTAATTCTAAGTCAAGTTACCTATCTGTCTGATAAGTTTTTTCAGAGTAATAATTATTTATAAAAAAGGGATACTTTTTGTTTTACATTAGTTCCACATAGGAGGCCGGAGAAAATGATCTCAGGGCCTATGTCATCTTTGGGAATGCTGTGTGGAGGGTCTTTTCTGGGAAAGGAAGAAGAGAAAGTTCTAGGAAGGAAAAGGTATGAGGGGTAGGTAGGCATATGGGAGTCCAGGAGTGACGGACGTATGAATTCATCCCTCCCACTACGGAGTTCGGCGATGAATCGAGAGAGTCCGGCTGGAGATTTCAAATGGATTCCCTCAACCAGTCTCTCCGATCGGGGCCCGCCACGCATCCACTGCCAAGACCTAGACTTGAACCATTAACCCGGGCACCCCTGATAAGTCACCGAACCACTTAACGAACCTATGGCAGATGTTGACTAATCAATAAATGGTTCCCAAGGTGGTGGTACTTATACCCGCCTACAAAATTGATGATTCACATGCTTATAATATGGTATATTATAATTGCTTCACTTAATATTATGGAGGTTAATTTATTTTTAGGGTAAAACAAGAAAACTACGCATATTTGATGGAATCAACTTCCATTGAATACATTATTGAGAGAGAATGCGATGTCACACAGATTGGAGACTTACTGGATGACAAAGGATATGGAATTGCCATGAGAAAGAGTAAGATTTTTACCTACTGATAGTACATGCGTCATCTTGATAGATTATAGATATAATTGCAGAATGAAAAAAAAATCAATCGTATTCACCTCAAAAAGTATATGTAAATAACAGTATAGTCTTGCAACATGAATTCACACCGGGATGACAGATCCCTTCGTGTCGCAGAATTGCTTGACAAGTTTAATACTTTATTGTTAACCCTCCTCTCAAATCATTTTCAAACAGTTCTGTTGATCCTGGTAGCTTTCCCTCCCTTGTTAGCAAAGGGGTCGCAAGTGCGCGTGTGCCGTCGCCATATTGTCTAACCGCCCCAGTAACCAGGGGAGCGGGCGGCGACGCCCATTGTCCGATACCGTTCTCTTTCCCTCAAGATGACGCTCTTCTGACATATTATATTGACTGGCCGCTAGGGCGGAATACCTCCTCGCATTTCTGCAACCCGGGTAGAATGTAGAGTAAGAAGACTCCCTACGCCACTTTTTCCCCGGCAAAAGGAGCTCTATGCAGTTGTACTAGACATCTAACATCTATGCCGAAATATTTAATGTAATTTTTTTCATAATGAACAACATAAACAGCATTATAAAAAATATTTTAAAATTATGATTTTAATACAAGTTATAATTCATTTTCAAAAAAACTTTAAATATTATGTAGTTTTATAAATTTAATATTATTTCACCGATTTCATCGCTTGCTACCCCGGTAGAAACCTTCCCTTCGCGTTGAAAGAAAGGTAACTTCCGCCGCGTGGTACATCCGTCGGTTTACCCTCCCTTAAATAGCGCCAAATAGGTGCGGCTTTAGCCGGTGGAAAACGTAAACATGCTTCATCCCCGCTATTTCTTGCGAGCCTGGTAGGGCCGTAGCCCATTTCACTTGCCTGAGACTACGCCCTTCTGCGCCTACGAAGCAAACTGCGTAGATTCAACAATATGTCGTAGTTCTCGATCTATTCTTGTTTTATCGTAACGGACCTCCAAAAAAGGATATAAACTATCTTATTTCTAAGTTAAGAAATCCTTGTTTTTTAAATATATTTTTCTAAATATATTTTGGAATGACTTTTTAAATGTATCGGAAAAAGTCGACATATGAATGCCAGGCCTTTATTATATAGACAAAACACGTCCTCACAATCACAAATATCCATCGTTTATCTTTTTCCATTCCGTTTCCAACAAAGCGAGTAACGAAGATGCCCGTATTAAGAAGCCCTCTACTAACACAATGACCGCCAAACTCATACGTATTTTAAACCGTGTGAAAGTATTAGTAGGAGAAAGTTTCTGTGAAACCCGTGGAATGTGGTTTGCTCCTTCAACTCGTGTACTCCGGGTAGAGTGAAATGATTTTCTTCTCTGACGTTTCTCCGTTGGCCTACTGTTCGAGTTCCCAGAACGATTTCCCATCAAATATAACGCAGGCTGCATTAGAAAACCGGGTGTGTATTTTCCGGGGAAATTGAGCTACACGCCCAAGTAAAATGGTTGACTTACTGGCAATGCTTTGTCGCTCTCAGTCTTGAAGGAGATTTTTTAAGTTAGAGGGAGAAGATAGCATGCGGCAGGCTTTCGCGGAGTTGATTCGTAACCTCTCATCGGGTAAGAAAATATCTCGCCACTTTCATGTTAGCCTGGTAGAAAGCTTAGTCTGATTTTTCACACGGGGCTCTTAGATAATTCTAGCTAACCTCATTTCCCTTACAATTCAAACATTTTCTCAGAGCTAACACATATGTTGGGAATGTTAAAAAAAAAACAACAAAAAGAGATTTGTTAAAATAAGAAACTGACTCAAATGGTTTGTTAAAAAGAATTTAAAAATTAATTAAAATAATGTACTTAAGAAGTAGATGTTCCATGTGAAAATGCATTTAATATTATTTAATACAAATTCACATTAATTAACCAAAATTGTATTGTGGAATAAGTAAGTTAATAAATAAAAATGGAATTCTTCGATGGAAGGTACTTAATGATTCTATTTTTGGAATCAAATTAATGTTTGTTATTTTTCAGATTCTGCATATAGAAATACGTTAAGTACGGCAGTGCTTAAATTGCAAGAACAAGGAAAGTTACAGGCCATGAAAATAAAATGGTGGAAAGAAAAAAGAGGCGGAGGAGCTTGTTCCGTTAGTATAGCAATCAATTATTTCCAATTTAATATAAAAATTAAAAATTGACATTAAAATTACTTAAACAAAATTTTATTAATTACTATTTAAATGCATTAACTAAAATACATAATTTTAAATATCTTATACTTATTAAATATTATCTAATCTTATTTTTACGAAACAACATATCTTAATTAATTAATCAATATTATTACATTATTTTATTATGTTTATTAATATTATATTCCATTAATATATTTTTTCTATGTTGGAAACATTTGGTAATTTCCAATACGACAAAACATTAACTGCTACGCTCGTATGTAAACTATCGATTATTATTTACCCTATTGTTTGACCCCTGTACCGGTAATTATCTACCCTTTGCAACTAATTACAAAATTCAATTAATCTCCCTTTACCCGGTGACCCCACACAATTATATAATGAATAAAATGTTAGGGTGTTGAACCCGATTCTTCTGGAGCTCTTGCCTTGACCATTTTGAATGTGGGAGGTGTTTTCGTAGTATTAGTAGCTGGATCTCTCCTTGCTATAATTGTCACAGTTATCCAGTGGACTTGTGATATTTGGTTCTATGCGAGATCACAAAAGGTCATCGAGTTTTTTTTACTAGTCTTGCTTTTTTGTGAAAAATAATTTTCTAGTCGATTTAGAATTCTGTTGGGTTCTGAGTTGTTTCCATTAAATTGTGAAAGATTGTTCTAAAGTCAAGGCCCAAAATCGACAGTTTGTAAAATTAAGTTTTTTGTTACCCTGCTTGTCTCCTATTATCCATATTATTGATTGTGTTGTTTTATCCCCCCCCCCGGTAGATATTTTTACCCATGTTGTAACTTGTAGAATTCTAATTGCTTTTTAAAGTGAAGATTTTTTATTGCAAGGGGTGCAGTTTTTTCCTTCTGAATTTGCCTCTAAATTTCCCAATTGTAAGATAATTTTACCTACCTATCCGATTAAAGCTGCCTATGAACATTCATGATTTTTAACCTTCCCTTTTCGGTGCTGTAAACTAAGTTGACATGGTCTGAGATTATTTAAAAGTTGCTGTTAACATAACTTCTAAATACCTTAGAAATCGAATTTTAAGTTTTCTCCATTTATACATTATAATATGAGATCTGAATAAAAAATTACAATGTATTTATATAAAGCAATAGAAAAAAGTTTGAAAGCTCGGGAATAAATGTTTCAGTAAGCATATCGGTCGTCCAGTTGATTAGTCAGATATTAAAAATACTCTTAAAAATATACACAACTAAAATCACATTTTCGTACAAAACTTAATTTTGAATTTGAGGTCAAAATACCCAAAAAAATTAATCAAAAGATATTGCAAATGTCTAGTACGTATCAGTGCTATTTTATTTATTTGTGTTTTAAATTATACAATATAGGCCACTAGAGAAATATTTTTTTCCTGATTTTAGAGGCATCTTTGGCAATTATTTGTGAGAATATGATGAAATATCTAAGAGGAAATTAAAATAATCAAAAACATATATTTGATAGGCTTAAATTTAAATTGCAAATGGCGGATTTACTTTGGATTATAAATTTTTCGTATGTTTATTTAAATTTATATCCAAGAAAAAACTTTTGCAATGATTTTTTACATTATATAAACAATGTAGATATAGCGAGATTATTTTTATAAAAAATTTAATTAACTCACAAAAATATTCCAAAGTTTCCGCTAAAATCATGCAAAGTTCAATTCTGCCTGTAATTTATAAATAAATAAAGACATTTTCTATATCTTTTGACTGCAATAATAATTATTTTACTTGCGATAATTACAACACAACCTGAGTTTACAGCACCGCATCGTGGAGAATTTTCTAGCACCGTAAGGCAAATATTAAGTTGAAGTTGAAGTTGATTTTCCGGCGAATAATTTAGAGCATTTACCAGTTTCGCGTATTTTTATTGCATGACTCTCCTGAATTCACCACCCTTCTGTTTGTTGCCACCAAAAACTTGGTCATGGATCCTCCATTTGACGCTTCAAAAAACCCCACACGCTTCAAATTGAATCATTGGATGATCTACACCACCCATTCTTCTTATGGACCGTTATATGACTTGGTTTGACCCTGCTTCAACCAAATCATAGGACGAAGGCACGGACGACAAGCCGGAGGATTTGGGTATTGCTAACGTGGGAGGTGTCTTCGTGCTTCTGGTAGGTGGATGTATCGTTGCAACCATCACGGCTTGTGGAGAAATGATTTGTGGAATCATTAAGAATTCCTACCAGCACAAGGTAATATACTTAATACCATTATTTTTTCCTGAAATACTCAATGTTGTGTAAGTTTATTGCAAACTTTCTGTCTTTCTAAAATGTAGCATTAAAGCAACACAAATATCTAAAGGCAATACACAACCTTTATTATACGTGCATGGTGGTATATAAACAATATAAACATGACTAATGGATTTTAAATTTCTGTATTGATTAAATAATTTATTTAAAATCTGTCTGTTTTATTATAAAGCCACAAAGTTTTTCTATTTAATTAAAAATTTATAATTAAGTTTACGCTACGAAATTATACCTACATACTAATTGTGCAATCCCAATTAGTCACACATATCTTGCATTTTAAAGTGGTGTTTAAAATGAGGTTAAAATTTATTCAGAAGCTTTTTCATTTGTGTCCTGGGAAAATTTTTTGTCCCAATTATTTTACTAAACGTGTTTTTGAAGTCTACACCCAATATTAGTTAATGCGATTTCTTCATATTCAGGCGGTATTGTGGACGAGCATGCTGTTTTGGTGATTTTTAGGATTTAATAATTTCAAAACTACTTGTGTTTTCTTTTTAAATGTTGTATATATATTGACGGCCGGCGTGGTCTAGGGGCAAGGCTCTTGAAACGCAATCCGAAAGTCGCGAGATTGATTCCCGATGTGGATAAAAAAATGTATTTTTTTTAATTTGTGTTATTTCATAATTTACTCATTAAAAATAACTTAGGGGTCATACGATAATTACGTGGGCAGTTTTTTTTATCCAATCTAGACCCCTCCCCCTCCCTTGGTGAGCTTAAGAGAGATTTGGTGAGTACCGCACAGGAGTCCCAATTAAGGAAAGTTGTGAGGCTAAAGGTAGGTACTGTGGGAGGGAAGGAGATGAGGAGAGGAAGGCGGGGAATTACCTGACTATTCAGATCTGTCTAGCCAAACTCTCACCAAACACGGCTAATGCTATTTTAAGCAAATTTTTCTATTTTGTCTTACACTCGGGCGATACTCAGAGTATCTTTCACTCTGGAACATGCCGCAAATATACAATTTGTTCACTTTATTTAATAAATTGTGAAATAACACAAATTAATCAAATAAAATTTATTTGCGCACGTTGGGATTTGAACCCGCGACCTTAAGATTGTTATTCGAGAGCTTTACCCCTCGATCACGGAGGCCATCCGCAGAGTTCCAAGACTTTTCATCCCGTGACAAAATACCCCCTGACAAACTATTCCCGATAAAATGTCCTACGGACAAAACATCTCCCAATAAAATATCTACTAGAACCTAACCTAACCTAACCTAACCCAACCTAACCTAAACTAACAAAAAATGAACAAAAAATATAGACCACCTGTAAAGAACATAAATTATTGATTAAAAATAGTAAAATGTAAAATAATTTTAGGTTAGGTTTAGTTAGGTTAGGTTAGATTTTAGTAGATATTTTGTTAGAGGATTTTTTTTTTACATTAACTCCACACAGGAGGCCCTGAGGAAAATAATTTCCCTCAGGACCTATGTCATCTGAGATGCTGTGTGGAAGTGTGGAGGGTCTTGTTGAGGAGAGGAAGGAATGAACATTGGTCTTGAAGAGACCCATGTTGTAGGAAGGAGGAAACACAGAGGCCGACAAATCGTTCCACAGTGAGCTGTTGAACATAATAACGAGTCAAAGAAGCGAGCCGTTCTCATGTGACAAATGTCAACCGTGTACACATGTTGGGCACGCGTTTGGCGTGTTTCCCGACTATGCACCGGTACCGAGGGGATCAATGACGCTAGTTCCTCGGAGCATCTTCCATTGTAATACCGGTAGAACAAGGATAGCATTCCTACCCGACGCCTGTGCTCTAAAGATTGCAATCCGTCTGTTAAGACGGGAGAATCTGTCATACGGACCGCCCGATTTTGCACAGAGTCGTGGGTATTTTTCAGGTATTTAGGAGCTCCAGACCAGATGTGGCTGCCAAATTCAACCGTGGGGCGCACTTGTGATTTGTACAGGGTTGTGTACTATTAATGTGCGGGCCCTGTATAGTACGCCCAGTTATAATTTGTCCGTAGGATATTTTGTCCTTGGGATATTATGTCGAGGGATATTTTGTCGGAGTATATTGTGTCTGGGATATTTTGTCAAGGTATGTTTAAATCATCACTGGTATGTTTAAATGTACATCATTCAAAAAAAAATCCAAATTCCTAGACAACAATACCATCTTAACAAAATGTTACCTATTGTTTTTGTTTCCGATGTATTCCTCCAAATATACTCATCTTTTTTTTATCTGTAAACAGGTACCATTCCGCCAAGAACTGCTCGAGGAGTGGAGATTCGTAGCCAAATGCAGCGGAGATACGAAGCCAGTGAGACATAGAAGATCAAGTTCACATTCTTGTAGGTCCAGGTCAGGGTCTATTGCTTCCGGGTCCTCCAAGTCCAAGGAAGAACTGAACCACGTATTTGGCCTCAAAGTTCCTGAGAATGGAAACGGGAATACAAAAATGGCTTGACTTCTCTTCTGAAAGCACTTCAAGCGACGTTAGCATTTCCGATAATAAATAAAAAAAATATTGTGTTATATTTAAAATTATTTTTATTAAAACGTTAATTTCTAAATATGAAGCCGTGTTGTTAATAAGGCAAGAAATAATATGAAAAGAATTTCCTGAATGGATTTTACTTATAACATTCGTTATGTAACATTATTTTATTTTTACTCATTTAGTGAATACGCAACTATTTTTAAACATTCGTTATATTTTTTCCAAATTGCTACTCGACCGAGTGCTCCGAAAACTTTCACGGACTTTTCATGAAACCTATTAGTACACACAAATTTCAACAGATGGCTCTGATTATTTTTTTACGCCTACCGCCATCTCTTTGGAAATTTTGGAAGCTTTGATCAAATCCTCGTAAAGTTTACGGCTAAAAATGGAACTGACACCCTTGTTCTTATATGAGCATGAACAAGAGAGGAAAGAAAATTGCCAAATTTCACAAAAATAAAATATTTATGTTGCTCAATGATAACTTGGTGAAATTTGCAAAAAATAATATATTTAAATGTCCGTTTATTTTTATAATAATTCATTAATTAGATATTATATAGGAAAAAATATTAGATGTATTTATATCAATTTTTTTTCCGGTAGAATTTCTTTCTCAAACACTTGTGTATGATAAAATTAACCTATATTTAGTATATCTTTTTATGTTATATTCTTAAATATACTTACCACATAATATAATACGTAAATTTACATACATAAAACCTACCCGAAGGATTTTAACCGGCGATTTTGTGCATACTTGTAGTAAAAAGGAGATGTCATTTTGCTGTCCGATGATTTTTTTTTTCAATAAAAATATTTTTTCACCACACGTCGCAATTAACATGTTCGGTATAGCTTTACGGCGGGGCGTATGTTAAGCACTCCGTTTCATTCTAACAGCACGGTAACACAAACAAATAGCGCACATATCGCTCGATCTCGCCGTAAATCAACGGGATGGGATCAGTGGCGACTGTGATTGATTTTTTTGCTTGTAATAGAAAAAATATCATCGGACATTAAAATTTCGTGTACATTTTTTACTCCAAGTATATTGAGGAATCGCTGATTACAACCTTTCGGGTACGTGAAACACCCTGCGTAATAGATAAACGTTTTCGAAGAATGTAGAATAAATTTATTAAAACATAAACAATGATTGATTTCATGATTTGTGTGTTATGAATTAAAATGAAGCTATACGTGAAATCCTATTTAGATAAATCCTTACTACGAATCGGTTTATATTATGAACATCAAAAACATGCTACGGATAAATTGAAGTATTTACTTCCTTTTATATGTATTAGAATTACAATTAAATTAATATTTACGTAACAAAAGATATAAGCGTAGACCACTAAAAAAAGGTTTTTTCATGACTTAACTTTGAAGTAATATAAGAAACAATTTTTTAAAAATACGCCTTTATAGCTGAGACTATATTTTACGTTTTGTATGATCTAACTTTATTTCATTCTTATAAAATTTTGCAAATTTTTTTTTTTTTAAAATACTTTTGTGATTACTTGCCTCGTGCAAATCAGAAGCTCGATTTTAAATTTTGCAGGCGTGAGAATCAAAATATTTGTAGCGTTTTTCACTCTTAATACGGAGTAATATTTCAAATAAACATAAACTGCTCCCAGATTGGTTACTCAAGCAAAATAGATTTACTCCAACAGTTATAACAATATAGTACAAACTACCATAATCACGTACAACAACGCTTAAAATTCTAAACAAGACATTTTAATATTTCTCAATGATATTATAGTTCTCACTACTTTTATTTTTGAAAAAAATAACCTCAATATTTTGAAATGGCAAATGAGAAATAAACTTATGAGGGTTTTTATTGAAGTAAAACTTCTTTACACACGCTTGACTTGGGGAGTAAGCTGGTAAATGCGTGACAAGAGCGTTACGAAAAGCGAGGTGAACGGTAGTTGAGAGGGAGATATAAGTTAGTGAAGATAGAAAGAGAGAGAGTTACGTTTCGTATATTACTGTAGGGGCAAGAGAGAGGTGCGAGCACACATTTTCTTTCTCTCTTTCTCTCATAGCCAGTTACTTTTCATATATCTAAGATACAGTGCAGGCCTATTGTCTGTATCATACTACAGGAGCAAGAGAGAGCAGTGCGCGCGCATATTTTCTTTCTCTCTTCCTATCTTATAGATGGAGCTTAAGAAGTTTTACTTCAGTTGTGTGGTCTAAAGCACACTCGTTTTATTTATCCACATGTATTTAATATTGAACGATCAATATTTTTCTTCGATTCTTCTGATTATTTTTTTGGTTTTGTGATTTATCATAACTTGTGTAAATTATAAAAATTTCTTTCATATTGTTTTTGTTAGTTCGTACGTTCAAAACACTAAATACCTAGTATTTAAGATTTCGGATTTCGTTCATTACTATCGATTCTGTTTGATACTCTAATATTCTGATACGGTTGCGGCGTCTTTGTTTTCTTTAAGTCTGTGATGACATCGATGAGGCTGGAAACCGATTCGTCAACTGTAAGCAGTATTACATAAACCTTAGATCCAATCCAACCAATGAATGAGCTTACCCTCAAATTACACGAATGTCAAAATAATTTTCCACAATGTTCCTGCCCGTATATAACCCAAACAAAAAGTATTAAATATCTTGGGATTGAAATTAATGAAAAACTACAGGGGAATTCACACATTGATCTTACCTCAAAAAGCTAACAAAACACATCTATTTCTTCAAAAAATTACGAACCATCTTGTCAATGAGGGATTTAAAGAGAGTATATTATGCTTTATGCCACTCTCGATTGGAATATGGACTAGTAGGATAGGGCTCAGCAGTATCTAAACACATAAAACAACTGAATGTAACTCAGAATTGCATCATAAAGACCATACTAAAGGTCCCCATAAGGACGTCAACAACAGAAATTTCTAAACAGTTTGATATTTCATGCATACAGAAAATCTATGCCAAAAACATTCTACACAAAAAAACATCACAACAAAAATGATTCAGAGGCAGACACCTCAAACGCTCATAAAACCAGAGCCAAACAAATAGACATACTTAACATACCAAAGTGTGACTCTTCGTTTGGACAAAGAAGTTCTGAATTTTTAGCAGTAAAGTTACATAACAAACTCCCACTTAGTATCAAACAAATTAAAACCAAAAATAGCTACATTAAGGACATTAAATGTTGGCTGAAGGAACTATCGGAAAAGGAACTAACTAGTATACTTAAAACATCGTCGTAGAAGTTTCTGGAAAACTTTTCCTGTCAATGAAGTTAAACCATAGAAGTCGCTGAAAACTTATCCAAAGCATAGTCCCCCTCAGCACAGGATCACCTAGTGAGGAGGACTACGAATATAATTTCTACTTTATATATATACCTATCATGTATACCTAATATATGTAAAAATGTTAAAAATAATAAATATACATTTACTAAATAATAAAGAATAAAAAAAATTACTTTAATCGGTCATTCGTTGAGGATCGGACCGAGAACATTCTCCATTCCATATTCCCCCCCCCCCCCCCCCCCCCCTGTGAGTTTTTCGGCGTGTATAAATTCCATCTTAATCCTGTATTTCCACCCACCTCAACATTTGTTCCGTAGTGAATGGGTCTGCCATGGCTTCAACGATATTGACCACCGTGTCGGTTAATTTTAGTGTAACCATTTATTATAGACTTACGTCCAATTTACAACAAGATAACACGAAATTTAGGAAAATGTACATTGTAAGAATAAAGGAAGGTATATTAATGCAAATACACACAGAGAAAACATAAGAAAAAGAAGTGAAACAGAAGTGTCAAGCCAAGTCAAGACTTTACAAAAATTAGAGTAATATAAAATATCTTTAAGTGTTTAGTTAGCGACAAAAATCATTTAGGCTTATACCCAAATAAATCAAGATCTTGACGTGAGTTGACCATTCAACACATTTTGAATAGTGGTGAATTATAGCCATAATTTGTTGAGTGTTGAGTGAGGAAGAGCAGTCTTTTATTTCTGGGTCTATGAGAAGGTATATTGCATGAGATGAGTTGTAATAATGAAGTGAGTCAATAATACAGTTGATAATTTTGAAGAAACAAAACCGACGGTCTTCTAAAGGAGAAAAGTTTAGAGTTTGTTCAATTTCATTATAAGAGTAATTGCCTCGTTCTTATCCTAGCCTTCTGGTAATCCCTTTTAGGAACCGATGCTGAACTGTTCATATAGTGCTGGGGAAAAACCACCCAAACGAGCGATCTCTTTTATCATTCGCTCGTTGAGTTGAGGATTAGTTCCAGAATGCTGTCCATATTTCCTTCTCTCATTCCTACTTTTCGGTCCAATTAAGTTTTTACTCACCTCTCCGATTCTGCTTTTGTTTCTGTAATACTTTCCGTTTATGAGTTTTCTCTCCTCGATGCATTTCTTTGTATTCCTTGGTCTCTCCGTGGCTCTCTGTGTACTTCTTCACACGTCCGAATGGTCTTGATTTTATGCAATTTCTCTCCTTTCTTTTGTAACTATATTACCAGTTGTTTCCGTTTCTTGCTCAACTGCAAATGCACTAAAAAAAATAAAAATCACTATCGTATTTTATTGACCCATGTTTTTTTATTTGTAAATTATAATGTTAGTGTCTTTCTTTAATAATGGTGCATGATATTTAAAATATGTGATAAATTTAAATGACTTTCAAACTTGCTGAACCTAAGCTGTCCTAGGGCTTCCACAGAATGCTCGATTTTGGTAAAATAACAACACTGATGTGAAATTGGGGTTTTACGAGTAGTTCGAAATGGTCAAAATATGAAATTGGTATCTATATTATGATTAACGTTTTTGCGGAGTATTTTATTATTCTTAAGAAAGTTTTATTCTTTAGTATTAATTTATATATAAATATTGATTTATCAATGGTTTATGATTTATCAACGATGTGATGGTGTGTAACGGTTTAATTTCACGGTCAAATTATAAAACAAAATTGAAACACCTTATGTGCACTTGCCATATTTTCGCGGGTATGCGAGACTATGTTAGACGAATTGGCAACGTAATACCTTTGACGAAAAATCTGAAAAGTGCAATTCAAGAAGTCAAGGTTTTTTGTTTAATGATCCCAGTATTTCGATAGAGGTAGCTTATATTAATTTCTACTTTTGCAAAACTAATTCGTTAAAAATTTTTCTTCTTTTCACATCCCACACACCTTTAAAAAAACCTTTAAACAACGAAATATATCTGTGTTTTAGGTTATTTATTAGCATGAGCAATATTTTTTCTGTTCATTCGCTGATTGCAAAGCTATCAACTGTCTTTGGTAATACGCGATGAGTCCTCGCAGATCATCTTCAGTTAGCTGGTTCTTTGTAGACACTTCTGTAGTTGTTATTAAAGTTCTTCGTTTTTGTTCATTCCGCCAAACCTGTTATGGGTTTCAGTTTGTGACTGCCTGTGATTAGCGAACGTGCCTGCAAGTGCTTCAATTATACTAGAAACCGTGTCTGTTACTTGAGGTACAATGACACGAAGATTAGTTGCAATCGATTGCACTATTCTTTCGTTGAGCGATGGATCTACCTCATGTTCTGTGAATCCTAAATCTGTTCCTAAATCTGTTGGTATTTCTGATCCTGTATTTGTGCCAGTTATTATTATATCTTGATTTCCTGTATGCGCTTTCGCTTCTCCATCATTTTCTATTGTTTCTTTATTTCTCTGTGTCTCTACAACTCCTTGTATTTCAGAATGTCTTTTCCTCTCTGCATTTCTTTGCATCTCTGAATTTCCTCTCCCCTCTGTGCCTCTTCTTGTTTCCGTATTTTCTTGCGTGTCCGTATATCCTCTCCGCTCTGTTTCCGCATTTTCATACGTTTCTGTATTTCCTCTCCACCCAGGATATCTTCTCTTATCTAACCTTTGTTTCTGTGTTTCCAGGCGTTTCTATTTCTCTTCGTAATATGTCATGTTCAGGTTCATGTTCACTGGAGCAGTTAAAAATCAAACAAATCACCAAAAACATATATAGAGTACCGCCTTCATTACGCAATTTTTTTTTCTTCGTAAAAGAACTTCCAACCAACAAATATTCTTAATAACACCAGTTACTGTCCGCTGTGGCTGATTATTTTCTTGTATTTATTCCACTATATTCATATCACACTTGGTAAATAAATTATGTTTAGTTTTTATTATCACTGAATACTGCATATGTTATGTTTCCAATTAACACAATCTCGAGTTTCGAGGAAAATATTAAAATAATTAAAATTGTATATCAGGTTGTAGATTGTAGTTTGGTGTGAGAAGGCATCGTTTAGATGCATTTTTCCTCATGCATCCTCATTCCTAGACGCATCAGATGACAATAATATTTAAAACTCAGAATTCCTAAATAAGGTTCAATTCAACGTATCTGCATATTCCACACTCTCTAACGTCCTATTCAAAGGAGGCCAATTTAAAAGAAACTGTAAACAAGTTTCTTGTTGAGCAGACTATGTCAATAATCACGATAACATGACATCAATACGGGACATCTTCAATTGCGAGCTTATTAAAGTATTAAAAAAGTTCATAGAATAGTATTCTTCTTACTTGTCGTCAGTTGCTTTTCTATTGTTGTTTATATTTAAGAGCGTTTAACCAGCCAGCGGACGAAAATCCACATTTCGTCGAAAGTTGTTCTTCCGATCGTGCAGGGCGGTTACAATGAGAAAGATTGATTATTCTCCGTACCAGTTTTTTTAAATTATAACTCAATATCGAATTTATTTCAATCCAAATTAGCGTTAATTTATACCTTCATCCAAAAATGCTGAAAGGCGTGATGATAAAACTATTAAAATAGTGTACTTTTTGTAGTTATTTTTTGATTATAAGTATTTATCATTTTTCAATAATGTCTAAATTTAATAAGAATGTTAAAAAAATCTGAAATATATTAGTTTGTAAGTGCGCAAATAAATACACAAATGGACCAATTTTCGTCAAGAAACACATGTACGTACATATTTTTTAATGATTTTATTGAAACTAAAATTAAAATTCTAATACATAACTTTGCTAGATAATGTATTGATTTATTTTACTGCATGATTACATTATTTGAAATGGGTGTGGTATAATACAAAAACTTTTTTGAAAATTTAACAAATCTGCCAACGACCTATGGAATAACCTTATTATACTAAAAATTAAAAAAAATTCTAAAAATTTATTACATAACTATGCTAGATAAAAGAACAATCTTTCGAAATCCATTTATAATTTTTTGTGGAAAAGAGTCAATACGTCTAAAAACTTTTTTGAAAATGACGTATTTCCGGCTTTCTCTGGTAATGCCCTCTTAATGTGTTATGATTTAATTTGTTTTACACCCTGTCTTCTTATTATCTGCATAAAATAATATTTGTTTTATGTTTTAACACGTATCCAACTAAATAAATCTTTCATCTCAAAATATTATTAATCACACGAAACCATTTTTTTTTAATTCCTTTACTTTTACCATATTTTACAATTTATATTAACTTATTTTGAAAATTATAACAATAATGTGGGAACCCACTAAGGCGCAGCCTGTGCGTGGGTAACATAATTATATAAATTTTATTTTAGTACCTAGAAAAAAAAGCAAATAGCGGCATATAAAGTAAAAACATGATTAAAATTTTTCCTTATTTGTTTTTGGGGTGTTATGCCGTGTTGCGCTACCTCCTTCTTTAGCCAACGTTTCGGACATCGTTGCAGTGTCCATCATCAGGGCAGATCCGGTAGATGTGTCACACATCTACCGGATCTGCCGGATCTGCCCTGATGATGGACACTGCAACGATGTCCGAAACGTTGGCTAAAGAAGGAGGTAGCGCAACACGGCATAACACCCCAAAAACAAATAACGAAAATGCTTTTGGCCGTGAAAATCTTAAAACTTATATGATTAAAATTTGTTTAAACAGTTTGTAAAAAAAGTGTATACAATAGTGTACGGGTAAATATGTATATAGAGTTTACCTTTTATGCGAAACTTGGCTAAATGATTCAATACATGATAGCGAATTGTTTGACAGCAGGTATGATGTGTTTAGAAAGGATCGTGACTACTTAGTATCTGGACAGCAGCAGGGAGGGGGGGTATTAATCGCAACCTCCAAATCTCTTAATGCTCAGAAACTACCGTGGTCTACGTGTACTGAGGACATTTGGATATCAGTGCCAATACTAGGTAACAATAATAAACTCCAAAAATTATATATATGCTGCTCGTACCATCCACAAAACACCAACTACATTCATAATCTAATTCATCACTTAAACAATACATCGGACCTGCACACAAATCACCCGGAAGGATTGTTTTTATTAGCTGGAGACTATAACATACCCAAACTAAATTGGAAGGTAACAGAAGGGCAAAACTATTTAGAATCAAATTTTCCAGAAGATACTGCTAGTTGTGCGTTGGTTGACTTCCTTTCATTCACGCAATTACAGCAATTTAATTCTGTGATCAATACAAATAAACGAACTCTTGACTTAATCATGACAAATATTTCAGAATGTAGCATAACTCACAGTACCCAGCCTCTGACGCCTGAAGATACACACCACAGAGCATTAGACATAGAGTTATCCCCTGTTATTAAACCGTCTCCCCTCGTTTCGTCAAGGACAGTCAAAATGTTTCACCGAGGTGATTACGGACAAATCATAAACGAATTATCCATAATAAATTGGGAACACGAATTTCAAAATAAGGATACTGAAGGGGCCGTATTAAACTTTTATAATATCATAAATGACCTCATACGTAAACATATTCCCGAAAAAAAAATTTATGTTAATTTGGAAAGGTTTCCCCCCTGGTATACTTCCCCACTTATTAAAATTGTAAAAGAGAAACTAAAATATCACAAAAAATGGAAAAAATACAAAAATCTAGCTAACTATCAATCCTTTTCAGTGCTGAGAAATCGTCAAAAGAAGATCTCACTTGAATGTTATGATAACTACATTAGGACGGCAGAAGAATCAATAAAAAAGTGTAGTAAACGCTTCTGGTCGTTCGTAAAATCAAAGCAATTGTCTTCTGATCTACCAAATCAAATGTATCTTAGCGATATCTCCTGCACTGATGGACAATCCATTTGTGACAATTTTAGTGATTATTTTAGATCGGTTTTTGTAGAGAATCCCAACCCCAGCCTCGATCCTATAAACTCTGATAACAATGTCGACAACTCTTATCTTCATATTCAAACAATTAACTTTAATCAATCGCATGTACTTCATTATCTAAAAAAACTCGATCCGAACAAAAGCGCGGGATTTGATTTAATTCCATCCATTTTTTATGTAAAATGCCGGGACCAATTGGCTTATCCTATCTCCATGCTGTTCAAAATGTCATTTGAGGAAGGCAACTTCCCCAACGTCTGGAAACAAGCACTCATTACACCAATCCATAAAAGCGGGGACAAAAATAACATCACTAACTACAGGCCCATCTCCAAACTCCCAATTATCAGCAAGATTATGGAAAACATGGTTCTTGACCAACTTTTTCCAGCAGTACAAACTACCATATCAAAAAATCAGCACGGCTTTTTTAGAAAACGGTCAGTCGAGACAAACCTGCTGGAATACACAGATTTCATATTTAATTCTATGGGTAGTAAAACTCAGATTGATTCTATATACACGGATTTTTCAAAAGCCTTTGATAAAATTAACATCAAACTGCTTCTGAAGAAGCTATTAAAAATCGGGATCAGTGGGGACCTTCTAAGATGGATCAAATCGTACGTCACTAACAGGAGTCAAGCAGTTAGAGCTAAGGGTTTCTCTTCACGTTTCTATAATATACCCTCAGGAATTCCACAAGGATCACACCTCGGACCTCTCCTTTTTATTTTGTATATAAATGATATAGACTCTTGCTTCAAAAACTCTAAAATCTAAATTTTTGCTGATGACATTAAAATTTACAAAAAAGTAATTAATATTAATGACAGCCTAGAATTGCAAGAGGATATCAATAGGCTTGGACTATATTGCGCGAACAACCAACTGTACCTTAATCTAGAAAAAATGTAATACAATATCTTTCACCAAAAGCACTAACCCCCTAACATTCCCATATAAAATAAACGGAGTTCAATTAAAAAGGTGTAGTGAAGTAAGGGACTTAGGAATAATAATTGACTCCGGAATGTCTTTCCGATCACACATAAATTCCATTTGTGACAGGGCCTACAAACTCCTAGGATTCATTGTAAGAGTGACTAAACCATTCAGATCACCACATGTAATCAAGATATTATATTTTTCTTTTGTTCGCTCCATACTAGAATTTGGATCAGTGATTTGGAATCCCCAATACAAAGTCAATATTGAAAGGTTAGAAAGAATCCAAAAAAATTTTTTGAAATACTTAGACTTTAAATCGTTCCGAATATCAGAACATGTAAAAGATTCCTTAGCATTCCATAAAATTACATCACTAGAAGAGAGAAGAAATATATCCGACCAGAAATTTTTATACAAAATCATCAACAACGCTGTTGACAGCGACTATCTTCTGGAAAACATCCATTTCCACTGTCCAGTACGTAATACAAGAACAAACAAACTATTCCACATCCCACAATCAAAAACTAACTACTCACAACATACATTTCTGAAAAGGACGTGCACAAAATATAACAATATCCTTTCAGACGCTGATATTTTTCATTTGTCCTCAGTTCAATTCACAAAATATGTAACGGAGAAGATCAAAACAGATTGTTGATCGTGAATCCTGCTGTGTGCCTTATTTTATTGTTTTTCTCTTATTATGTTACTTTCATCTGATTTTCGTATGAATTATTATGTTGGTTTCATCTGATTTTATTATGTTGGTTTCATCTGATTTTCTGTAATCTAGTTAGGTATTATGTATGTATAACTTCTTATATTAATGAGTTTTTTGTTTTTTCTTTAAATTCTATATTCTCAAATGTGGAAACTTCACTGGTTCATGCAAATTTGTCAAATGTAATTATTTAATAAAATATGTACAACTGTTTGTTTCCCAAATAAAGTAAAATAAAAAATAAAATAAAATAAAAAAAATAAAAAAATAAAATAAAAAATAGAGTAATAATAGATATACAGTGTAATAATAAGTGTAAAGTTTGTTGGAAACAAAGTGATACAAGATTAAATAAATAAAGTTTTTACATCTGTATAGTTTAGCCTTAATTTTAACTCTTTTATGTAATGCGGAAGTTTAGTTGCAACTTGAATATTTTTTGGTAATCTATTGAAGGTGCGAGGTCCAACAAAGCTGCTGTGAGTTTGCATTTGTTTTGTGTGTGTTTGGGGGTATGGAATACATTATTATTTCTAATGTTGATTCTGTTTTCATTTTTTTCGAATTTTTTAATGTTTTTAAAGATATATTTCATAGTTTGCAGTATAAAAATTTTTCGGCGACTGAATAGTTTAGATTGTTTGTATAAAGCATCTGTCGAAAATGTTTTATTTCTATTACCTATACATAACTTTGATAATATCAAGCGCACCACCCCATCCTATTATTCCGTACGTGAGTGAAGATTGCACAAGAGAAAAATAAATCATTTTTAATTTGTCAATATTCAGTATTTCTTTAAGTCTGTAAAATATGAACATAAGATATCTTAATTTAGAAACGGTATTATTAATTTGTGATTACCAATTTAAATTTGTATCAATATATATATACCCAAATATTTTATCTTTTCAACTTTTCCAAGTTCAAAGCAAGATGAGCATGTTACTTAATTACAGAATGAATTCTAATTTTAAGGTTATTGGGGGGTTTGTTTTTACTGTTTTTATAAAATGGCATTCCGCTTCCTACACTTTCCCTCTCCCCACTCCACTCTGTGATGAATGGTAACTTCCAATTTACGAGAAAGCCTACGGGAATTTTTTTTTAAGATGAAAAGCGCAGTACTACGACATCTGTATGGTCAAATTCAAAACTTGCTCGAAAATAGAGGTATTTTTAAGTTGTTTGATGTGTTATAGTTACCTTAAATATACACAGATGGTGATGAGATCGATATTTAACGGGAACCCCAGGTTTAGGGACGATTTTAAACGCGAGAGTTGAGACAACCAATTAAATAGCAGGAAAAGCAATTAAAAATCAACTCAGCCTATCAGCAAGAAGGGGGTCGTGCCCATTTTGGACACAAAGGATTGTACTTTGACCCTAGTGATTAGTGAAGAAATTTATGGTCTAGACGTTCCCACAGAGATCAGGGTTGAATGAACTAAGAGATAAATATCGAATTATTCAAGGTTTTTAGTACAACGAACCCAAGTAATGTTATTAATAAAGGGTACCTTCAAGGGATCGGGAGACCTTAGTTTCGAGTGCATTAGGGCGTTTTTAGTTGCGGAAAACACACTTGGATAACGATAAAAAAAATTTATCAGTAATATATTGAGTGGAAAACGCGGGAACAACGGGGCATGCAATGCGGGAGGATTTTCAATTATAGAATAAGTACATATGACGGCTGAGAGACAAAATTCGAGGAAAAACGTACGAAAGGAAAATGAATATACATAACACAATGGAAAATTATTGTTATCAATTCTAGACGGAACGGAGTGATTAGGAAAGCGAATTGGGAAGGAAAATTCAAAAAAATTTAGAGTTTAAGGATTGAACAAGAGGACGAAACAAGGGTTTGGTGCAGTAGCAGATGCTTGGAAAGGAATTGGAATAACATACCTAGGGGGGGGGGGGGTGGAAATACTGCAAACATTGCGATAGATTAATTCATAAAAAGGAGTCATTTTACGTAATTAAAATAGTGATCATAACATAAAGTTACACGAGACTGCAAGGGAAAATGAGACATTTCAACGGTTGTCGACCCCATATGTATATTGTTGATATAAACAAGGAATATTCGGACATGGAAATTGTTTAGATTAACACCATTAGCTATTAAAAAGGGTCATAAAAATTAACATTGCTCTTACCTAGTATTTAGATTATAGAATTTCCATAAAATTTAATTATAAACACATTAAAATGGATTTATCGCCAGGTATGTAGAAATTAGGATGTATACACACGTCAGGGCTTATAGTTTATGGGATTTTGAGCGAGAGAGAGATGGAAAATTGGGCGGAATTTGATCGAAGTAGTTAACTTGACAGATATTCCAGGATAGGAATAGTTAGTGGGCCGGAAAACACCATAAATAATATATCAAAAAAGGAAAAAAGGGTTTTAGCGGGAGATGGAATCACGGCAAAAAGGCAAACGTCAAATTTCAATAAGGGATCATTGGGTTAGGGGTGGGGGGAGAGAACGAAAAACCGACATAACCGGAAAACTCAGATAAGGAAATGGGAAAAACTCAAAACGTTATAAGTAGAGTAGATACGGAACCAGGATATGATTCCTTATTAACAACGAAGGGAAAATCATCTAAGAATAGTTGCTAAAACACCGTTATTTGAAGGAAATTTAGGCGGGAAAAGCGAAAAGTTAAATATGCCACATAAATAATGAAAATACGGTTCTGAGACATAATTGCTTACGTAGACTAGGGGAAAAGAAATATTTTTCGTGGAAATTTATACAGGACAACTAGCGTTTAAAACTAGGAGACTGAAGAATCTACGTTTTCCCTAATATTTATGCCAATTAAAACACAGTTTTAGCAGATCACTTATGGGCATGTTCAAATTGAAAAAAAAAAAACAAGATTAAAACCATGTTTATAAAACATATTATGAAGACAGAAGACATGTGGAAAATGGGCAAACTGGATGGCAGCTTACTAAGTCCGGGACTAAAAACCTTAGAAAAGCGAGACAAAGTTGTGGGACGAACCGAGATTTAAGAAGAGGAAAAATCGAAAGAGCTTATGTAGGGACAAACGATAACGAGATGGGGTTTTCAAAAAATTTCGAGTGATTACAGATTATAATTCCTCGTCAAGGAATATACGATTATGCCCTTTTGGAGCTGTGATGGGTATAAATTAGCGTGTTTGGGATTATTCGGGGAGTTCTTCGACAACTGGCAAGGTTGCTTAAAACGTCGCGCGTGTCGTGAGAATTACCCTGGTGATTAATTAATAGAGTTTAGAATCAGTTCATACTTTGAAAATACAGTGGAAAAATAGCGTCATTTTTACACTTTAAAAATACAGTGGAAAAATAGCGTCAGTTTTATACTTTAAAAATTCAGTGGTAAAATACAGTTTACAATCAGTTTTATACTTTGATAAAACAGAGAGTGGAGTGTCCGGATACGGTTAATCGTGCAATTTAACGGAGTGTATGATCTTATAATAAATCTAAAAATCAGTGTTTGCAATAGCCTCCGATTCAAAAAAAAATCTAATAATTAATTAATTAATTAAAAATTCAATGCGGAAGGAGAGTTTAATAGAGTGTTTGAATTGATTTAAATTTGTTCTATGAAGGTTAAAATAAAGTTATTTATTCCGAGGTTATATAAAGAAAATTACAGTCTAATAAGTTTTATTAAATAAAAATTTACGTTAAGTCGAAAGTTGGAAATTTTATTACGAGATATTAATTATCGTTAGGTGACAACGCAATAATAATAATTGATCCGAAATCTGGAAAATACTTATCCCGAAGTTTAAATAAATAATCCAAATTATTAATTGTTGCTAAACGAAAGTGTTATAAAATAAAGTGGTCCTTTCAGTTTTGTTGTAAATTGGGTGAAGACTAATATTTAGTTATTCGTTATAAAAGGATTCTAATTTAAATTGGAAAAAATAAATAAAACTTTAACTTTGTCCTTAAGTGAAATAATTCAAATTTAAAGAAAATCTTTAGTTTTATAAAAAGGAAATATGATTTAAATTGAGAAAAAAAAAATAAAACTTAAATATTTTATAAAGTGGAATAATACAAAATTAAAGAAAATTCGAATTAATAAATTAATTTATTAAAGAGTAAATAAGTATAGTTATATTTATCAATTAATATTCGAGCGAACGATTATTAAGAATCGATTCTCTTCTTTAGATTGAAATCAAATATGGAAGAAAAGGGGAAGGGAAGGAAATGAATTCCGGGTCTTGTAGGGTTAAATCGTTAAAAGTGGGAAACCGAAATAAAAGTGCGATAAGTTACACAGGTAGTCTGGATGCCCTAATAAAATTCATATCGATGATATTACCCGATGGAGCTGAATTTAAGACATTAGAGCTTTGGTGAGTCCTTACAATATTTAAGCTTTTACAGGTTCCTGTGGATATCCTGACACTGATGAACGTAACGCCAAGTAAGGGTAAGTTAATAACTAACCAATTTATTAGCATTCGCATGTCACACCTCCCATACAGAATGAAGTGTTGCTAAACAAATACTTAACACATAATTAGATAGAAACGCATCACTTAATCAATTTTGGTATCTTAGCGTATTTACAAAGTAAATACCTATCACTTCTTTTCACTAGCACGATTAGGGTATGGTTATATGACCTTCGATAGTGCACCAAAATTTTCGATTTGAGTTCAAGGCGATCCATTGACCCAGTCACCTAAATTCATTAACGAATAAACAAAACAAAACTTAACGTCAGGGACAAGTTTATCAATTATAGCTTGCGATGAAATCTGCGGTAAAATGTGAAGACGACATTGACGCTAAATTCACTCAATTCTAAACGACTTATCTGTACTAGAGCGATCGCCAATAGGTAGCATTGTTTTAGCATGCGAAATTTTCGCAAAGTAAGGTACTGCGACTAGCTTCAAACTCTAAGAGAGCTCATCACAATTATTCAGGAGGTCATTGATTCAATGACAACTTGATTTATCTCATTTTTAAACCTTTCTTATAGGAAGTAGGTATCCAAGAACCCATAAATACCCATTATCCTAAATACCTAACACACGAGGAGCTAGTGACCTCATTTAAACAACACTGGTGTTCAAATACTCATACAGTCCTGAATCCTAACTTGTCTTCGGATGTAAGCTTCAAGGCTTCTGTATGTAGGTATGAGCCATCTGGAAATGTAAGTGTCAACCTTTCTAGAACGGACGGCTTTGATCTTGTGGCGGTATTGTCGAGGTGGGCATGCGGGGAAGAGGAAGGACGTATGCGGACAGTACGCTGACGCGGCATTAAAGCCACAGGTTATTTGCATACCGTGAGTCTTGTCGAACCTGAAAGCAAACATAAGGTTCACGAGGTGAGTTTTATGTCAGCTAGTCAGAGGTGGAGTGTAACGCTGGGTCGGTCACGTGGGAGGAAGGATCTGCCCGTCACAAGCTTACGCCACATTTAACGGATAGAGGCATGATAAGGGAAGACATGAAATACCCCTTCTAGACTCAGTAGAGTTAAATTCAATCCGGCGGAGATGGAAGTCGGAGTGAGGCAGAAAAACGGCATGAAGACTTGGTATTCCCCCATCTGGCGTGAAGAGCCCCTTTCGTAACAAGAGACGCTCGTCGAAGAGAGTAAAACTCGGACTTAAGGATAAGCTTAGCAAACGTATTTGGGAGAATCCGGTTTGAAATTGTTGTTCATCGGTTTTCACTTGGTTAGCGGAGGAGCCGACTTTTCAGCAAACATATTATCCCCCTCCCCATATCCCTCCATTCCTGCTCTTTCAACAATTTTGCGAATACTAACCAATAACACTAACTATGACTACAAACACATTATGTTAGGGGAAGCTGCAGACAAGAACTCCAATTGAGAAAACCGGACTCTCGAATATGAACATTCTTCACTGGTAAGATAAGGTTTTTATTTTTTTGAAATGATGTAATTTGTTAACTGTTGTTTATGTTATCGATGTATCAGCGGTGATAGGAAGAATTAAATAAACACACTAAATTCCTACGGAAATCAAATAGACACAAGGTTTAGGGCGGGGATAGTTTATCAAACTCGGTTAAATATTCTAAAATAATAATAAATAAATTGATCGGAAAATTCTCACCCTTTCTCTAAAAGAATCTAGGGGTTACCACACGTAATACATTATCTTCTCTACATATGTGTGCATATTAAGTATGCAAACAGATGTAAAATCTAAAATAAAAAATCACACAACGCAGATTATAGAAATAATGTGAACTAAAATCTTAAATCTTGATTACTGTGAGAAAATCGCAGGGATTTAAGAAGATAGGGTAGGTTTAGCTAGACTATAAGGTATAGGGGTTTAGAAATCACGAGCCGGAGGTAGAAATAAACCGAAAGGAGGGTTGAGTCAGGCCATCATACCTAGTGGTGTGATCAGTAGGACATAAGGGTAGAATTATGAGCGTGGCTACGAGACAGGAGCTACGAGATTTAAACTACGAGGTAGAAGCTTAGAAAAGTAAATCAGCTAGGTAGGGTTCATCACAATTGGTGTCAAAAGCCAAGGGTGGCGGACCATTACAACTGTTGCCGCGGACCAGGAGAGTAAAGGTTACAAGTTGAGAGAATTCTGAGATATTATAAAAATAAAATAAAATGAACAAATAAATGAAATTATAATTAATTGGAAAAAAAAGTGAATATTTTAAACGAAAAGTGAAAAACGTGCCATTAAAACAACTTCAGATTACATAAAACAAGTGGAAAAAAAAATCGCATCATTAAATTATACAGTAGAAATATAACAATAAATCAAAAAAATAATTTAAACGAAAAGTGAAAAACGTGCCATTAAAACATCTTCATTAAACGTGAAACAAGTGGAAAAAAAACCTACCATTAAATAAAACAGTCGAAAAAAAAAAATAATAACTCAAAAACCAAATATTTTAAAACGAAAAGTGAAAAACGTGCCTTATACCAGATAAAAATCATAAATCTCATAACACTAGGAATGTTGACCCAGATTTAGAAGGGTGGTGCGTATTGATAAACAAAAAAAAAAGCCGTTATATAAATAAAAGCGCATTCCTTCGGTGATCAATAATATTATCATTCAAATTAGTTCATTGACTGAAGCCCGAATGTAAACAAGCGATTGAACAGACACCGTCGCGAGGGAATGTTTGTGTTGCCACAAACATAAGTGGTCTTACTGATAAATATGTTTGTAACAGAATAGATAAATCTTTGTTATGTTCGCATTGGAACATCTCGAGATATTACTTTAAATAATAAAGAGATACTTAGATAGTTAATCAAATGACGTTGTTTATGTTAATAGTGGTCGAGGGTATTATTGGTTCCTTCGAGTTGAAAGATTTTATAAATAAATACTTCTTTTGACACGGTGACATAAAAATAAATAAAATCAACATAACATACACAGCAAAGGACGGATAAAAATAAAATAAAATATTTACAGTGTGATTTTCAAATCGTTGCGTTCAAACGTGTTTGGAGTGCACATATATATGCGTATGTGTACAATGTTGTGTGTAGAGTGTAAGTGTGCGGGAGAGTCAACACAGGAGGTTACAAAGAATAACACGTCCGTACGAGTGAGGTTTATTTATTGACTGAGCGTTTGTTAGTACAAGCAGTAATATATATGAGACAATGTTGAGGTGGGGGTTGACCGTGACGTAGCCGCCACATGCCTCCCCTCCTAGTGAAATGGTCATATAATTTCACGAAAAAAATATATATATATATATACGTTAAACAACATTGTCAAAGAAAATTGTAAAACAAACCAAAAATCGATACCTTGTTGATAATTGCAAAAAGATACATAAAACATTTAAACATTGTAAAAGGTACATTGAAAAGAACATTTGTCAAAATTCATTAAAAAGTATTGAAAAATAGATCATTTGCGATACACCAAAAGCTATAAATAAAGTGTCATTGTAAAACTCAAGAATGATTATGCATACAAAAAAAATAAACAGAATGTCATCACAAAAAGCAAGAAAAATTATGATTGTACACTTTTATAAAATATTTGCAGGTGACAGCAAATTCAGGAGAAACGTACTGTCTTTTGATAGTTTGTCCGGCGTGTGTAGTGTATTTTGCTGACGGGGTCGTTAGGGCGAAAAAACCCGCTGCACATTTTATAAATTCTATAAAAAATTATTTTGAAATTAAATGCTAATATAATATTGCTTATTATTACTACACTGTGTCAGCAAATCAATTGTCATTTCACTTTGTTAAATGTTTATTGTTTAAAAGGTTTATCGCAAGGCATTGTTATATGCTGCAACTTGCAATCCGATAGATTTGATAAAACTCAGAGTCAGGGCTTCGCAAATAAAATTAAATTACACATAAATTCACTTAACTCACAAAAATAGCGTTTGTATATCTCTGAGGAAAATGAACCTTTCTTCCAGATCTTGTATAAGTAGGTTTGATGTTTTTACTCATTGTCGGTTGTGTATTTACTGTGGCGTCCGGCTGATTGATTTTCTTATCTTGCGTAATATAAGCCGGTTTTAATCTGTCAATTGATACAATGATTTTTTTGGAATTAATAATTATACAGAAAGTTTTCTCTCTTCGTTCATAAACCTCATAAGGACCTTTGTATGGTGGAGTAAGGGCTCTCTTTACTTCGTTTCGAAGGAAAACGTGTGAACATGTTTTTAAATCTGGATGAATGAAAATATTTCTTTTATCTGGAGCATTCCTTTCATCTGGAAAAGATGACTTTCGAAAATGCTCCATAAGTGTCTTAGTAAAGTCTGTGTCATTTGTTTTTGGTGCAGAAGGTACGAACATATCTCCAGGTAAAGATAACGAAGTCCCATATACCATTTGGGCTGGACTGTAACCTTTGTCAGCTTTGATGGCTGACCTAAGACCCAATAGTATGATTGGAAGTTCCCGTACCCAATTAGTGTTTTCTTGACACTTTGCTATGAGAGCTGATTTTAGAGTACGGTGGTATCGTTCAACTTTGCCGTTTGCTTTTGGATTGTAGGCTGTAGTGTGGATTTTCTTGATACCGAGTTTTCTTACCAGTTGGTTAAATAAATCGGACTCGAATTGCCGCCCCTGATCCGTTGTAATATAGGCTGGGCAGCCAAACCTCGATATCCAATGACCAGTTAAAACATCTGCTATGGTTTCGGCATCAATGTTTCTGACTGGAACAGTTTCTGGCCACGACGTTTCTCGGTCCACCATTGTGACGCAGTAACGGAATTCTTGGGAAATTGGAAGTGGTCCGACGATATCGATATGTAGATGTTCAAAACGGGAAACATCGTGGAATTCTCCAAGCGGTGATATTGTGTGTCTACCAACCTTTGCTTTCTGGCAAGATATACATTTCCTTACGCATGCGGCTACGTCTCTGTTCATTGCAGTCCAAAAATACCGCTGCGTAATCAACTGTCGGGTTGCCTTTATGCCAGCGTGACTCGTGTTGTGAACAGAGGTCATCGCATTTTCGCGGAATTTCAAAGGTAGATATGGTCTTACACGTGTAGTCGACATTTCACAAGTTATTGGTATATTTGAATCTGGCATAGTAATCAATTTGAAATTAAGATTACCTTGTTTTTTAAGCTGTCGTAATTCTTTATCCTCATTTTGTTCCTTTGCGAGTTCCTCGTAATCGAATAAACCAGGTAAGGTAATTTCTTGAATTCGTGAAAGGGCATCTGCGACAGGGTTGTCACCTCCTGGAACATATTTAATTTGGGAACAAAATTGTGAAATGAAATCGAGTTGTCTGATTCTTCGAGGTGTGTCGGATGTTGAAATTTTCTTTGAAAGAGCGAAAGTGAGAGGTTTATGATCTGTATATATTGTCAGCTCTCTCCCTTCCGTCATGCTGTGGAAGTGTTTAACTGCCATGTAAATGGCCAACAGCTCACGATCATAGGTGCTGTATTTTTGTTGGGTTTCACTCAATTTTTTCGAGAAAAAACCCAGTGGTTGCCAGGTGTTTTCGACTAGTTGCTGCAGTACAGCTCCGACACATGTTTCGGAAGCGTCTGTATTGAGGGCTAAATCTGCATCGAGAGCAGGGTGAAACAGTGTAACGGTGCTTTTTAGGCTATCCTTGCACTGTTGGAATGCCTCATTTGCGGCTGCTGTCCATTCAATTCGTGTTTTATCTTTCTTTTTGGAGTTGTGCAGGAATGCGTTGAGAGGGGCTTGCATTTGTGCAGCTTTAGGAATAGAACTGCGGTAAAAGTTCACCATTCCCAGGAATCGACGTAGCTCTTCTACAGTGCGAGGGTGGGGGAAATCGACGATATCCTTTACTTTCTCTTCGGTAGGGGTAACACCATCGCTTTTAATATGGTATCCAAGGAAATTGAGTTCTTTTTTGCCGAATTCGCATTTGTTTACGTTAATCGTTAACCCATATTCCTCCAAACGCGATAATACTTGTTGGAGATGTTGTACGTGCTGTTCCTCATTTTCTGAGGCTATCAGTATGTCGTCCAAATATGCAAAGACGAATTCGAGTCCACGTAGTATCATATCAATGAACCTCTGGAAAGTACTCCCAGCATTTCGAAGCCCAAAATTCATTTTAGTGAACTCAAATAACCCAAAAGGAGTTAAAATTGCTGTCTTTGGGATATCTTCTGTTGCTATTGGGATCTGGTGGTAAGCTCTGCATAAATCTATTTTTGTAAATATCTGTCGTTTGTTTAGTGCGTAGGTGAAATCTAATATCCGAGGAATCGTATATCGGTCAGCCTCGGTGATTGCGTTCAAACGCCTGTAGTCGCCGACGGGTCGGATTTCACCAGCAGTCTTATCTACAATATGCAGTGGATTCGCCCACGGGCTGTTGGAAGGTTAACATATTCCAAGTTCAAGCATGTGTTCAAATTCCTTCTTTGCAGCTTTATATTTAGCCGGGTTTAGTGGGCGTACCTTTTCGTGTACAGGTGGTCCCGTTGTTACAATATGATGACGGATGTCATGCTTCGGTGCGTTTTTTAATGATTCCGGTCTGATCAAATCGGGATACTTTAATAATATCTTATGGTATGGATTGTTTATATCTACTGCGTATATGTTGACATTCTTATCCTTTGCAATTGCTGTACTAGTGGTTAGGGTTGTCACCTTATCCACTAGTTTTCTTCCATGCAAATCTACCAACAGTTGCTTTGCCCGGAGAAAATCTGCTCCTATGATAGATTGTTTCACATCAGCTACAATGAAAGTCCAACGGAGTGGCCTCCGTAGTCCAAGGTCAAGAACTAGAGATCTTTCTCCATATGTATTTATCTTTGTCCCGTTTGCTGCGTAAAGTTTGTAATCAGTCGGCGTTGATGATGTAAATTTTCGCGATGAAAGGACCGAAATATCGGCACCTGTATCAATTAGATATTTAATTCCACTTTTCCGATCGGTAATACATAATCGAGATGTCTTCTCAACGCCAACTATCTCGATCGCCGGCGTTGATTCTAGTTTTTTTTCTTGTATGTACACTGGTCTCCGCACTTGTTGGCCTTTTGTCCAAACCTAAAATGGTACCAGCATAGGTAATTTGGATCACCAGGTTGTGGGGTACGACGGCGATCCCGGGAGGTTGATGCTCGACGGTTTCTGGAAAATGAGCGCTCGCGGCCTCTTGGTTCCCTCTGCAAACCGGCTATCTCTAACTGCAACCTCTCTACTTGACGCGTTAACTTCTCGATGGCCGATGGTTCGTGCGCCTTCAGTTCAGCTACTTCCATGGCTCGGGTAGTGTCCAGAACCTTGTCGGCAATCTGGGCCAATTTCTCTATCTCCTGTACTTCACTTACGGTGAGGACTGCGCGAGCTATTTGTGGGAGTCGTCCCAGCCACAGGATCTTCAAAGTCTCATCTGAGAGCTTATTTACTGCCAGCTCTTTCATGCGACGCAAAAGTTGTGACGGCTTTTGGTCACCCAGTTTGAGCTCGCCAAGGAGTTGTTGGAGCTGCTGGGTTTCTGATTCTTCGTACACTTGGAGTAGTCTGGTTTTTACGGCCAGGTATTTATTTTCGGCTGGAGGTTTGTTTAAAATGTCGCTTATCTGACGCAGCTCATTCTTTCCTAATTTAGCCACTAGGATTAAATATTTGTTTTCGTCGCTGATCTTCTGTGGGGCCAAAATTGCCTCCAATTGGTGAAACCACAGTCTTGGTTGCTCCTTCCAAAATTCGGGAATTTTTGTAGTTAATGAGACCGTCATCACTTCGGGCTCTGGGGCAGCCCTAGAGACAAAACTCTCTCCGTAAGACATATTTAAAAAAAATATATGTATAAAGTAAAATTGCGTATCGATGCACTTCTATTGTTCCCAGTCGGCGAGATAACAATATCGAAGGAATGTACCGTCTCGCATTACACTTTTGCTTGCCAACGCTTATCACTCTATTGTTCGCACACCACTATGTATATCACGTCGGGGTCACCACTTTGGAGTGCACATATATATGCGTATGTGTACAATGTTGTGTGTAGAGTGTAAGTGTGCGGGAGAGTCAACACAGGAGGTTACAAAGAATAACACGTCCGTACGAGTGAGGTTTATTTATTGACTGAGCGTTTGTTAGTACAAGCAGTAATATATATGAGACAATGTTGAGGTGGGGGTTGACCGTGACGTAGCCGCCACACGTGTAACAGGGATGGATTGGACCTTTAGATACATCATTACATAGATGTCGGCTGAATGAATTAGAAATCTAGCCTTACCAGGGGTTGGCATATTTCTCGGGTGACCGAGTTATTTCCGATTTGCAATATAGAGCAAATAAGTGGAGCGGTTTAAAACGCATCCGAATTTAGGAGGGGGTAACTTGTTTAAAACGGGGTTTAGGTACATTATACATTTGTGTATACGTGCAAATAAATAAATAAACAAACAAAGTCGGTGTGCAAAAAAAAAAAAAAAAATGATTGCGCAATTGACGGCAGAATGTTGTTTGAATTTCGGAAAATTTTGGTTCGGAAGGTTGCAATAGAATATTAGTAGGTAATAAATAGGAAACAAGGGGAAATTTTGCAAATTAATGGAAGGTGATTCAATTCCTAATAAGCGAGCTAGGAGTTTATAAAGCCAAAAGTTCATTGAAAAATTTAATGAGACCTGTAAAAATAACACAGCGGCCTTTGAAGAAACACTTGACCGGAATGTGTTTACAAAATAAATTGTCAACGTTAGGTTGAGGAATAAATCGGGTGTAAGGTCATTAAGTCGTTGAAAAAATGAGATAGTAAACGTTATGGCATACATTCGGATGAGTAAACATACGACATAGATCAAATAAACCTCAGATAAAAGATAAATAAGAGTAGCATATGAAGAGATTACATAAAAGTTGATCCCCTCAAGATGTTCTAGTAAATATCTTGAAACGAATAAACATCTCGAATCAATATTTGATTCTAGTGCGTACAAGTTGGGTTGGATGCCTTTAGCATTATCCTTTCAGATGTTTGTCATATTGTCGATTGTATCAAACTAATATCGCTGCAATTGAATGCAGATAAATGTTAATTAACGTATTCAGAACTTGGGAGGCTGTCTTAAATGAAAAAAAAAATTGCGCAATTATATTTAGTATTTCGGAGTGGAAATAGTTAGTTTGGGTACAAGTGTTTTAGGAGCGGGGATTAAATCACCTGCGGTTAAACAAGTTGAATTATACCTAAACTGTTTTGAAGTGCAAGAATAAGTGTATAGGGATGCTTATGCGTGTGTGTGTATATAGAAAATATATATATATACATATGGATATGTAAATGTTTCAGAAAAAAAAAAAATACCTAAATAATAATAGAGGAAATGAGTGAACCGGGAAACGGGGAGGAAATCGAAGTAGAGATTATGGAAGGTACATGTGAAGTGCCTTCAGGACAGGACTTACGTGAGATTTTTAAAATGTCCCGGATGTCCAAGCTTCGAGTTGAGGATATGGGTGAGATAGCGGGAGGCAGTTCTATAGGGCCAAGTGTAAATCAAAATAAAATATCCCAAGGGGAAGGAACAGTACCTAAACGTGAGACAAATTCCGTTATAGAAAAGCTCCGGAAACTCAGTAAGGGAAAACAGAGGAAGAAAACGAAGAAAAAAGTAAAAATTGAAAAAGGTGTTTAAAGATTTCAATTAAAATTTTAATAGAAATAAAATAGAGTTAAGTGGGAAAAAAAAAACAATATAACATAGAGTTCGGGAAAAAAAAATATATATAAGAGTAAGCAAAGGAAAATTAGAAATTTAAATAAGTCAATCTCTGTCATCGGGTTTTAAAAGAAGGAAGGAATATGCCTAGGAATAAACGTTGTCCTGAGGCAGGACAGGAGAGGGAACGCATAGAATTTGTGGCCGCCGTCGAGAATGCTGCGAGTAACAATGTTCAGATGGATGTAGGGCAAATTACCCTAATTATACAGCAGGCCTTGGGTCCGTTGGTCAGCAAGATACAAGAAATGGAGAAACAAAGGGAGGTTATACCGGTGGCAACCACGACAGGGGAGGGAAGTACGGCGCGAAACGTACTTCAACTCGTAGAAATGATGCCCACGCAGGAAAAGCCCACGTTCAGCGGGGGAACTCAGAACCCAATAGCTTTTCTAGAGGACCTTAAGGATTATGCAAAACGTACGAATCGCACTGACATCATGATGGTAGTTAAGGAGAGTTTAAAAGGAGGTGCTAAAAGCTGGATGAAGCTCTATTCTAAACGTTGGAATAATATGGAAGATTTCGAAAGGGATTTTATTGCCAATTATTGGGGTGACATATGTCAGAAAAACATGAGACGGAGGCTATCAGATGCAGTATGGGAGCCAAAAAGGGGAGTCACCATGCTGGCGCACTTTGCGAAGTACTGGGAGCTCGCCAAAGCACTAAAAATCACCGACACACCATTAGGAGTAATTAATGAGATAATGAGGCATTTCCCGAAAGAAACCCAGGCATTGTGGTTTTCACGCGAGCAAGGAGATGAGTTGGACGCGGCGGAATTCCTGAGAAAACTGGATAATATGGTTTGCGCCCCGCAGGACAAAACTACAGAGAAGAGGGGAAGGGATGACAGGAATGGACACGACAACAGAGACCGTCGACACGCGATACGCCCGAAGGTTGGGGTTATTGAGGGAGCACCACAGGCAACGGGATGCAGGACGTGCTGCGGGCCAAGTACGCAACCAGCAGCTAGCAGTAAAACAGCACCAATCAGCGGGAAGGAGGTATGCAGAGTTGAAGATGCGGGAAACGACAGCGAGTCGGTCCAGGAGCTCTGAGGATTACGACTCCAGAAGAAATAAGAGCAGCGACGCCAAGACACAACGTAGCTTTAAAAATAATGTTGAAATATAATTGGGATGTAACAAAGGGTTTAGGGAAAAACGAACAAGGGATAACAGCTCCAATAAAAGCATGCAAGGCGGTACGCAGAGACGAGAGTGCAGATGATGAAAAGACGTATGAAAGGGAGGAAGTGACTGCGTGTGTGAACTCTTTGCAACAATTAAGCGACGTGTGGAACGCGGTGGAGATGTATGAAAATGACTTAGGAAGAGAATGCATCGGATTTAACACCGTATTTGAAGACGAGGATTATGAAGAGATAGGACGGGGAAGTACATTACCGCAATTACCAGAGGCTAGGGCTCACATACATGAGTTAAAGGTAAATTGTTTGATAGATACGGGTAGCCAAATAACGTGTATTGCGCAAGAATTTTGGGAATGTCATTTGAGCGATCAATCGCTATATCCAATCATGCCGGTAGCTTCAGTACAAATTAAGGGGGCTATGGGACAGAAAAGCCAGAAAATTTCACGGTTAGTACTAGTACCATTACGTTTTGGGGATATTCAAATCAACACATCATGTCTCATAGTATCAGGTTTAATAAGATCTATAATACTAGGGGTAAACTGGCTAGATAATTACTCGGCAGAAGTAAAGTGTGGGAAAAAGCGGGAATTGATAGTCACTACTGAGCGGGGAAGAAAAAAAATTAAATTAATAGATTCCGGGGTTGTGAGAAGTGAATTAGGAAAGCAGTTGAGTGGGGAAAACACAAATAGTGCAACCCAGTCGATAAACGTCATAGAGAATAATCAACTTTCGGATTTTGCGGAGGAGACTAAACAGCGAATTGCGGCAATGGTAGCTGGTTTGGAACTGGATGACGTCAAGAAGGAAAAATTAAAGGAGGTACTAGACAAACATAATCGAGTGTTCCTAGGTAAACCGGGGCTAACAAATATGTACATTCATGAAATAAAAATGATAGACGAAACGCCATTTGTAAAGAGGTCGTATCCGGTCCCCTTCGCGTATAGGAATAAGGTAGATGAAAAAATTGACGAATTAGAAGCTTTAGGCATAATCAGCCGGCGGGCGACTCCTTTCGCGAGTCCCTTAACCTATACAATGAAGAAGGACGGTACTGTGCGCATATTACTTGATGCTCGCGAATTAAATACGAGGATGTCCGGGGAAACGGAGAGACCACCACTTACATCGGAAATATTACAGCAATTCCACGGGGTTAAGCACGTAACTACTCTAGATTTGGAATCTGCTTATTTCCAGGTACCCTTATGTGAAAGTAGTCGTAAATACACCGGTTTCGTCTATAATGGCAAGTCTTACGTCTACAACGTATTACCGCAAGGACTGAAAACATCGGTTGGGAGCTTCTCCCGCGCCATGAATAAAATTCTGGGTAGTGAAATGAAGGCGTTTTGCACTAATTATTTAGACGACCTAGTCGTGTTCTCATCTGGAGATTTTGACGAGCACCTAAACCATCTAGATGCAGTTTTGGGAAGGTTACAAACAGCCAATATGACCTGCAAATTGGAAAAATGCCAATTTTTGTTCACGGAAGTAAAAATGTTAGGCCACATTATAACGCCTTATGGGATACTCATGGACCCAGGGAAAGTTTCGGCGATTAAGAACTTCCCAGCGCCTAAAAAAGTGAAGCAGGTAAGAGCATTTCTGGGGTTGTGCAATTATTACAGGAGGTTTGCAGATAAATATGGGGCTTCAACACAGGTATTATGCAATTTATTAAAAAAAAATAAGCCTTGGAGGTGGACTGCTGTAGAGCAGGAAGCATTTGAAAACGTAAAAACTTTATTCCTTGAGTCTGTGATATTAACTCATCACAACCCCAACAAAAATTATTATCTACAAACTGATAGTTCGGGGTTCGCCATCGGGTCCGAATTATATCAATTAGACGACGAGAATAATCATCATGTGATCGGTTTTGTTAGCAAATCACTAACCGGGGCCGAGTTAAAATGGACCGTTTCCGAACAAGAGCTATATGCAATAATCTATTCGTTACGCAAATTCGAAACCTATCTGCGAGGCGCGCAGCTAATCATACGTACGGATCATCAGGCGTTATCGTTCTTAAAGACTTGGAAATTATACAGCGCTAGGGTGACACGGTGGATTTTATATTTAAACCAATTCAATTTTAAAGTCGAGTATGTAAAAGGCAAGGAAAACATCGGACCCGATATCTTGTCTCGCTATTCTCAGGATGCGGTAAATGTGCAGGAGGAAAAGGTAGTATGCCCTGAAGTGGCCGCATTTGCAGTGAGTGGGAAACAGTTAATAAAATCGCACTTAGAAAATCTAGAACAATTACAAAATCAAGATGAGTTTTTGGGAGAGGTGATAGAACATTTGGGAGGTAAGTCTCGCAAGACACCCACAAAAGGAGTGGCTAGGTATTTGAAAAATTACAAGTTAGGCGGTAAGACATTATATTACAAAACGAGAAATGACGGTACGGTATTAGCTATACCTAGTAATTTATCCGGAGATCTTATCAAACTGGTACATCAGGAAATTGGTCATGCGGGCGGGTTAAAGACGGTTCAAGCGTTGAAAAGTAGGTACTTCTGGCCGAAGATGTATAAACAAGTTAAATGGGTTGTGAAAGCTTGTCATCTCTGCCAATTAGCAAAGCGCGAAATTCGGCCAACGGTAGGACCGGGTAGGTCAATCCTAACGAAGAGGGTAGGAGAATTGGCCATGGCTGATTTATACGGGCCGTTGCCTAGGAGCATAGGGGGGGTGAGGTTTATTTTTGTGGTCCAAGACTCTTTCAGTAGATTCATTCAGTTGTATAAATTAAAGGTTGCCAACACTAGTACCGTATTGAAGTGCGTAGAGCTTTTCATAAAACAGGTAAAGGTTGAGGCTATGTTAACAGACAACGGGTCTCAATTTTCCTCAAAGAAATGGAACCAAGGTCTGGAAAGGATGGGGATAAGGGTCATGCATACGTCGGTGCGAAATCCTGGACCAAACATCACGGAAAGGGTGAACAAGGAGTTGGGACGGATTTTTAGAATATACTGCCATGAAAAGCACACTAAGTGGCCAATGTTTCTAAAGGACATTCAAAGAACATATAACAACACAGTACATTGTACGACTGGATTTTCACCTAATGAGGTAGTATTTGGAAAACAGCCACAGTATAGCTTAGATAAATATATGCGTCAAAGTAACATACCTAAATTAACAGAAGAAGAGATTAGGAACGCGGTTCAAAAGAATCTAGTAAGAAACGCCGAAAAAAGACAGCAATTCTACAATATAAAGAAAAGGCTAGAGACATATGAGGTAGGAACATTTGTGAAACTCAAAAAGTACACTCAGTCAAATTTACTCAGGAAGCATACAAAAAAATTCGCCCTTTTGTTTGACGGTCCGTTTGTTATAGCAACTGTGCCCTGTTCCAACAATTACACGCTGATGGATCCAAAAACAAAAGAGATACGAGGCGATTACAGTGCGATCCACCTAGCTAGATATTATTTTAATGAAACGGAAAAACAGCAGAAGGAAATACAGGTGATAGAAATTGACTAGAAAAAAGGCGAGGTTAGGATAGGTTAGGTTAGGTTAGGTGAAGAATAAGAAGAAGTGGGGATAGTTATTTTGCGAGATTTCGAAATTTTGTGTGATCATTTTGGATAAGGAAAAAAATAGACAAGTATAAGAAAAAAAAAATGTAATTTAGAAACATTCGAAAAAAAAAAAGAGTTTTATTTAATCTATAATACCGTCCTTTAGGGATATTAGGAGGGATTTCACCATGTTATGTTATGTTGGGAAAAAAAAGGGGAAGGATAGCGAGTTTAGAGAATAAAATAATATGTTATGCTTAGGGGGGGGAGACGGGAAAACAAAGGTTATTTAATCAAGAAATGTTAGAATATAGATTATGGCAAGGAGAGAAATACATATTAAGATGTTTCAGCTAAATGGCAACTAATTTTAGGCTTAGGAAACTATAAAATTAAGAATTGTTATTTAATTAAGAAATGTTAAAATACAGATTATGGCAAGGAGAGAAATACATATTAAGATGTTTCAGCTAAATGGCAACTAATTTTAGGCTTAGGAAACTATAAAATTAAGAATTCAACATTAGGTTTAGGAAAACGGAAACATAGAAGATTAAGAATCTAACCTTAGATTTAGTTTGTGTGACATTAGATTTTAGGAAATTACAAAAAAAAATGTAACTTGAGATTTAGGAAAATAAAAGATTAAGATTGCAACGAAAATTTAAATAGCTTTGGGGTTTTCAAAGAAAAAAAGGGGGAGGAAGGAGACGTTCGAGTGAAGAAGCATGCTTGGGTGATAAAAGGGTAACCCACTGAACGAAGGGGATGAATTCGGACAGAGAGAGAGAGAAAAAAAAATTAACACAGATAGGATAAGAAAAAAAAAAGAAAAAAAAAATTTTTCTTGAAAAAAAAAAAATATATCTAAATATACATGTAAACCAAATGAGGCACGGGCAAATTGCGAAGGAGTATAATAAATAGGGGTGCTCACATGAGTACAGTCAAAAAAAAAAAAAAACAACATCTAAAGAGAAAATTTTTAACAACTGAATAACTTTCTGCAATTCACCGTAAATCATATGGTCAATAGGACCGCGAGATTGATTCAATCTTTGATTTGACCATGTACAGGAGGCTCTGGTCCAACAGGTTGGGGGTCACTGGGACACGCGAGTCGAGGGGCGTGCCCATTCAAAAAAAGAAAAGGGTGTGTATGTGTGCATATATGTGTAATACGTGTATGTTCATATGCGCATTGTTGCCATTAAAACGTTCCTGCGAGAAAAATTCGTGTGGAATTCTAGAATCGCGGAAAAAAAAAAAAAAAAAAAAAAAAAAAAAAAAAAAAAAAAAAAAAATACAACTTTATATATGAATAAGGAAAATCAAAGATTGGAAACCGTCTCGATGAAGAAGAGGGAGTAAGGGTCATAGGGGGGAAGGTATAGGGGTAAGAATCTTAGGGGGGTAGGACAAAGAGTAGGGACAGCAACTGACGTAAGTTAGCCGACTTAAATAGGTCATTGGGTAGACTAGAGTAAATTGAAAAATGGTTCCAGCACAGAGGAACACCGAACAGGATTCTACGATAGGAAATAGTGAAAGTTAGGGGCGCACAACCAGTTAGAATTTCGAAAAAGAAAATGCAAATAAGAATAAAGAAGACTTAAAGAAAAATTGTAGAAAATTAGATCGCCTATGTTTAGTTTTAATTCCATCAACTAACACTAGGAGGCGTGTTTACCGCTGGAATTATAACTATAGGGGGGCTGTGATGAATGGTAACTTCCAATTTACGAGAAAGCCTACGGGAATTTTTTTTTAAGATGAAAAGCGCAGTACTACGACATCTGTATGGTCAAATTCAAAACTTGCTCGAAAATAGAGGTATTTTTAAGTTGTTTGATGTGTTATAGTTACCTTAAATATACACAGATGATGATGAGATCGATATTTAACGGGAACCCCAGGTTTAGGGACGATTTTAAACGCGAGAGTTGAGACAACCAATTAAATAGCAGGAAAAGCAATTAAAAATCAACTCAGCCTATCAGCAAGAAGGGGGTCGTGCCCATTTTGGACACAAAGGATTGTACTTTGACCCTAGTGATTAGTGAAGAAATTTATGGTCTAGACGTTCCCACAGAGATCAGGGTTGAATGAACTAAGAGATAAATATCGAATTATTCAAGGTTTTTAGTACAACGAACCCAAGTAATGTTATTAATAAAGGGTACCTTCAAGGGGTCGGGAGACCTTAGTTTCGAGTGCATTAGGGCGTTTTTAGTTGCGGAAAACACACTTGGATAACGATAAAAAAATTTATCAGTAATATATTGAGTGGAAAACGCGGGGACAACGGGGCATGCAATGCGGGAGGATTTTCAATTATAGAATAAGTACATATGACGGCTGAGAGACAAAATTCGAGGAAAAACGTACGAAAGGAAAATGAATATACATAACACAATGGAAAATTATTGTTATCAATTCTAGACGGAACGGAGTGATTAGGAAAGCGAATTGGGAAGGAAAATTCAAAAAAATTTAGAGTTTAAGGATTGAACAAGAGGACGAAACAAGGGTTTGGTGCAGTAGCAGATGCTTGGAAAGGAATTGGAATAACATACCTAGGGGGGGGGGGGTGGAAATACTGCAAACATTGCGATAGATTAATTCATAAAAAGGAGTCATTTTACGTAATTAAAATAGTGATCATAACATAAAGTTACACGAGACTGCAAGGGAAAATGAGACATTTCAACGGTTGTCGACCCCATATGTATATTGTTGATATAAACAAGGAATATTCGGACATGGAAATTGTTTAGATTAACACCATTAGCTATTAAAAAGGGTCATAAAAATTAACATTGCTCTTACCTAGTATTTAGATTATAGAATTTCCATAAAATTTAATTATAAACACATTAAAATGGATTTATCGCCAGGTATGTAGAAATTAGGATGTATACACACGTCAGGGCTTATAGTTTATGGGATTTTGAGCGAGAGAGAGATGGAAAATTGGGCGGAATTTGATCGAAGTAGTTAACTTGACAGATATTCCAGGATAGGAATAGTTAGTGGGCCGGAAAACACCATAAATAATATATCAAAAAAGGAAAAAAGGGTTTTAGCGGGAGATGGAATCACGGCAAAAAGGCAAACGTCAAATTTCAATAAGGGATCATTGGGTTAGGGGTGGGGGGAGAGAACGAAAAACCGACATAACCGGAAAACTCAGATAAGGAAATGGGAAAAACTCAAAACGTTATAAGTAGAGTAGATACGGAACCAGGATATGATTCCTTATTAACAACGAAGGGAAAATCATCTAAGAATAGTTGCTAAAACACCGTTATTTGAAGGAAATTTAGGCGGGAAAAGCGAAAAGTTAAATATGCCACATAAATAATGAAAATACGGTTCTGAGACATAATTGCTTACGTAGACTAGGGGAAAAGAAATATTTTTCGTGGAAATTTATACAGGACAACTAGCGTTTAAAACTAGGAGACTGAAGAATCTACGTTTTCCCTAATATTTATGCCAATTAAAACACAGTTTTAGCAGATCACTTATGGGCATGTTCAAATTGAAAAAAAAAAAACAAGATTAAAACCATGTTTATAAAACATATTATGAAGACAGAAGACATGTGGAAAATGGGCAAACTGGATGGCAGCTTACTAAGTCCGGGACTAAAAACCTTAGAAAAGCGAGACAAAGTTGTGGGACGAACCGAGATTTAAGAAGAGGAAAAATCGAAAGAGCTTATGTAGGGACAAACGATAACGAGATGGGGTTTTCAAAAAATTTCGAGTGATTACAGATTATAATTCCTCGTCAAGGAATATACGATTATGCCCTTTTGGAGCTGTGATGGGTATAAATTAGCGTGTTTGGGATTATTCGGGGAGTCCTTCGACAACTGGCAAGGTTGCTTAAAACGTCGCGCGTGTCGTGAGAATTACCCTGGTGATTAATTAATAGAGTTTAGAATCAGTTCATACTTTGAAAATACAGTGGAAAAATAGCGTCATTTTTACACTTTAAAAATACAGTGGAAAAATAGCGTCAGTTTTATACTTTAAAAATTCAGTGGTAAAATACAGTTTACAATCAGTTTTATACTTTGATAAAACAGAGAGTGGAGTGTCCGGATACGGTTAATCGTGCAATTTAACGGAGTGTATGATCTTATAATAAATCTAAAAATCAGTGTTTGCAATAGCCTCCGATTCAAAAAAAAATCTAATAATTAATTAATTAATTAAAAATTCAATGCGGAAGGAGAGTTTAATAGAGTGTTTGAATTGATTTAAATTTGTTCTATGAAGGTTAAAATAAAGTTATTTATTCCGAGGTTATATAAAGAAAATTACAGTCTAATAAGTTTTATTAAATAAAAATTTACGTTAAGTCGAAAGTTGGAAATTTTATTACGAGATATTAATTATCGTTAGGTGACAACGCAATAATAATAATTGATCCGAAATCTGGAAAATACTTATCCCGAAGTTTAAATAAATAATCCAAATTATTAATTGTTGCTAAACGAAAGTGTTATAAAATAAAGTGGTCCTTTCAGTTTTGTTGTAAATTGGGTGAAGACTAATATTTAGTTATTCGTTATAAAAGGATTCTAATTTAAATTGGAAAAAATAAATAAAACTTTAACTTTGTCCTTAAGTGAAATAATTCAAATTTAAAGAAAATTTTTAGTTTTATAAAAAGGAAATATGATTTAAATTGAAAAAAAAAAATAAAACTTAAATATTTTATAAAGTGGAATAATACAAAATTAAAGAAAATTCGAATTAATAAATTAATTTATTAAAGAGTAAATAAGTATAGTTATATTTATCAATTAATATTCGAGCGAACGATTATTAAGAATCGATTCTCTTCTTTAGATTGAAATCAAATATGGAAGAAAAGGGGAAGGGAAGGAAACGAATTCCGGGTCTTGTAGGGTTAAATCGTTAAAAGTGGGAAACCGAAATAAAAGTGCGATAAGTTACACAGGTAGTCTGGATGCCCTAATAAAATTCATATCGATGATATTACCCGATGGAGCTGAATTTAAGACATTAGAGCTTTGGTGAGTCCTTACAATATTTAAGCTTTTACAGGTTCCTGTGGATATCCTGACACTGATGAACGTAACGCCAAGTAAGGGTAAGTTAATAACTAACCAATTTATTAGCATTCGCATGTCACACCTCCCATACAGAATGAAGTGTTGCTAAACAAATACTTAACACATAATTAGATAGAAACGCATCACTTAATCAATTTTGGTATCTTAGCGTATTTACAAAGTAAATACCTATCACTTCTTTTCACTAGCACGATTAGGGTATGGTTATATGACCTTCGATAGTGCACCAAAATTTTCGATTTGAGTTCAAGGCGATCCATTGACCCAGTCACCTAAATTCATTAACGAATAAACAAAACAAAACTTAACGTCAGGGACAAGTTTATCAATTATAGCTTGCGATGAAATCTGCGGTAAAATGTGAAGACGACATTGACGCTAAATTCACTCAATTCTAAACGACTTATCTGTACTAGAGCGATCGCCAATAGGTAGCATTGTTTTAGCATGCGAAATTTTCGCAAAGTAAGGTACTGCGACTAGCTTCAAACTCTAAGAGAGCTCATCACAATTATTCAGGAGGTCATTGATTCAATGACAACTTGATTTATCTCATTTTTAAACCTTTCTTATAGGAAGTAGGTATCCAAGAACCCATAAATACCCATTATCCTAAATACCTAACACACGAGGAGCTAGTGACCTCATTTAAACAACACTGGTGTTCAAATACTCATACAGTCCTGAATCCTAACTTGTCTTCGGATGTAAGCTTCAAGGCTTCTGTATGTAGGTATGAGCCATCTGGAAATGTAAGTGTCAACCTTTCTAGAACGGACGGCTTTGATCTTGTGGCGGTATTGTCGAGGTGGGCATGCGGGGAAGAGGAAGGACGTATGCGGACAGTACGCTGACGTGGCATTAAAGCCACAGGTTATTTGCATACCGTGAGTCTTGTCGAACCTGAAAGCAAACATAAGGTTCACGAGGTGAGTTTTATGTCAGCTAGTCAGAGGTGGAGTGTAACGCTGGGTCGGTCACGTGGGAGGAAGGATCTGCCCGTCACAAGCTTACGCCACATTTAACGGATAGAGGCATGATAAGGGAAGACATGAAATACCCCTTCTAGACTCAGTAGAGTTAAATTCAATCCGGCGGAGATGGAAGTCGGAGTGAGGCAGAAAAACGGCATGAAGACTTGGTATTCCCCCATCTGGCGTGAAGAGCCCCTTTCGTAACAAGAGACGCTCGTCGAAGAGAGTAAAACTCGGACTTAAGGATAAGCTTAGCAAACGTATTTGGGAGAATCCGGTTTGAAATTGTTGTTCATCGGTTTTCACTTGGTTAGCGGAGGAGCCGACTTTTCAGCAAACATATTATCCCCCTCCCCATATCCCTCCATTCCTGCTCTTTCAACAATTTTGCGAATACTAACCAATAACACTAACTATGACTACAAACACATTATGTTAGGGGAAGCTGCAGACAAGAACTCCAATTGAGAAAACCGGACTCTCGAATATGAACATTCTACACTGGTAAGATAAGGTTTTTATTTTTTTGAAATGATGTAATTTGTTAACTGTTGTTTATGTTATCGATGTATCAGCGGTGATAGGAAGAATTAAATAAACACACTAAATTCCTACGGAAATCAAATAGACACAAGGTTTAGGGCGGGGATAGTTTATCAAACTCGGTTAAATATTCTAAAATAATAATAAATAAATTGATCGGAAAATTCTCACCCTTTCTCTAAAAGAATCTAGGGGTTACCACACGTAATACATTATCTTCTCTACATATGTGTGCATATTAAGTATGCAAACAGATGTAAAATCTAAAATAAAAAATCACACAACGCAGATTATAGAAATAATGTGAACTAAAATCTTAAATCTTGATTACTGTGAGAAAATCGCAGGGATTTAAGAAGATAGGGTAGGTTTAGCTAGACTATAAGGTATAGGGGTTTAGAAATCACGAGCCGGAGGTAGAAATAAACCGAAAGGAGGGTTGAGTCAGGCCATCATACCTAGTGGTGTGATCAGTAGGACATAAGGGTAGAATTATGAGCGTGGCTACGAGACAGGAGCTACGAGATTTAAACTACGAGGTAGAAGCTTAGAAAAGTAAATCAGCTAGGTAGGGTTCATCACAATTGGTGTCAAAAGCCAAGGGTGGCGGACCATTACAACTCCCTCTCCACAGTCCCGCGAACCCCCTTCCCGAGTTCCCCTCCCTCCTCCCGCATTCCACACATTCAGTCCCTGTGCATTCATTTTTCAAACAGCTCACGTGCCACCTATTGCAATTTTTTTTATACAAATTTCATAATTCCAGAGCACACCACTAATTTTATACAAACCTCGTTCTGACAATAACGAACACAGAAAAAAAAGAATTATCCAATTTGAAGACAGAAGACAGGAGACAGGAGACAGGAGACAGGAGACAGGAGACAGGAGACAGGAGACAGGAGACAGGAGACAGGAGACAGGAGACAGGAGACAGGAGACAGGAGACAGGAGACAGGAGACAGGAGACAGGAGACAGGAGACAGGAGACAGGAGACAGGAGACAGGAGACAGGAGACAGGAGACAGGAGACAGGAGACAGGAGACAGGAGACAGGAGACAGGAGACAGGAGACAGGAGACAGGAGACAGGAGACAGGAGACAGAAGACAGAAGACAGAAGACAGAAGACAGAAGACAGAAGACAGAAGACAGAAGATAGAAGATAGCAGATAGAATATATATATATATATAGGATAGATAGATAGATAGATATTATGGTTTTTGTATTAGGTATGTATAGAGATATTAATTCTGTTCTATTTAATTAAATGAAGACAATGTTAGCGAAACTCAATCAAAATCTGAGACAGAAAAATCAGAAAAGATATTGGCTCCGCTGGGACTCGAACCCAGAACCCTTTTCTTACATGGAAACGGCTCTACCGATTAAGCTACGGAAACCCACATTAATTCGGTCACTTTTAACTGTATCATACTTCGACTAAGAACTATTAACATTATCTTCGCTTACTTAACGCACATATTATTGGCTGCTATCTTTATATATGATTACAAGATTCAACTCGAACTTCATTTAATTAAATATTATAATTTGAGATTTTACTCATAAAGTTTAAAAAATTAATAATAAATATTCATCCTAGACTTGCAGAAAAAGTCAATAGATATCGCGTATTAAAAATGGATAAAAATTTATCCAGACACTATCTAGATTGCATTTAGTTCGAGTTGAATCTTGTAATCATATATAAAGATAGCAGCCAATAATATGTGCGTTAAGTAAGTGAAGATAATGTTGGTAGTTCTTAGTCGAAGTATGATACAGTTAAAAATGACCGAATTAATATGGGGTTCCGTAGCTTAATCGGTAGAGCCGTTTCCATGTAAGAAAAGGGTTCTGGGTTCGAGTCCCAGCGGAGCCAATATCTTTTCTGATTTTTCTGTCTCAGATTTTGATTGAGTTTCGCTAACATTGTCTTCATTTAATTAAATATTATAATTTGAGATTTTACTCATAAAGTTTAAAAAATTAATAATAAATAATTCTGTTCTGTTGATTTCATTCATTTCTTATTAGAGTTAAAATCATAAGGATGAAATCTGTACTTAGTAGTTTTTTTGGTACCAATGCAATTATACGTATTGCACATGTAAAATGATAAAATAGAAATTGATTTTCAGAAGATTAAATTTAAAGAATTTAATTATTCAAATCGTGGTGAATTTTGTTTTGGAAAATTCTTTAATTAGACTAAGTCAATAATGAAGAAAATATTACTAATAAATCTAAGGAATTAGGAAAAGGAACAAGGCACAGAAAAATAATAATGATCTTTTTAATTTTCATTCAGATTTATTAATTTAAATTGATGGGTATAACCTTCCAAATTTCATAATAAGTTATTCAAAATGAAGACATGGTGACTTAAAAATAATGTTGAGTTCAGATTAGCCAATGTTCAGGCGACAAATATTATTATTTCATTCGCCCACGTGAAAACCGCACAGCTCCCTGAGCCGACACGAAACGACAAAATAAAGTGTATGGGCGGGCATTCTCACCGATGCGTCATCATATGAACGGAAGCAATGGTACTTTTCCAGTAGGCTGATGTGAGCAATTCGTCCAGTATAGGGAAATCTCTCATACGGGCATGAATAATACCAAAATAAAATCTCCGAGGTTCTTAGTCTGTCTGTTTTCTATGTCTGTACGTTTTGCTTTTTTAAGAATACATTGTATATACTGAACGTCTAATAATGGCGTTCAATTCAGGCAATTTTAGGGGAATTTTAGAAGGCCCTAACTCCTATAAGAAGTAACTTATTACAAAAACAAAAGGTTCCGACACGCTTGCGGCTGTATCCATATTACATTAAAAAATATTTGTACTAGCTTCAAAATCCAGAGAGGAAATTGGGAAATACTTTTGTACGGACAAAACGCGCCCGATTTTCTCAAAACAATCTAGGTACACAAAGCGTTTTCGCTGCTTATAATTTGTATACACAGAAGGAAATAATATGCGCAGTTAAAAGTGTTGTTTAAGAAATTCAAAGCTTATTCTATTTGCTTTTTCATTGCTTCATCATTAAAACATAAAACTTTTATCAAATTTCTCAAAGGAGGAAACAAATAAACTTTTTTTCATAAATTCGACCATTTATTGAACACATAAATAAAAGTTCATGGAAATATTAACCAGGTTTTTCCCCCACCTTCCTCTTCCCCATCTCTTTCCCCTACCCACTGCTTTCAGCCTCACAACGTACCCCAATCGGGGATGCCACAGCCTCACTTGCTCCAGACGATTGCAGTTGGGACTCTTGTGCGGTATTCATATTTAAAAAAAATAACTTAAAAATAACAATGACTTGTAAGGAAAGAGATAACGTCTTAATTTGTTTAGATACTTACATCAAAATACAACATGGCTTGGACAATAATCTCGCTTGCCTAAATGAAATTGACTGATTCAGTGAATCAAACATTACTTACAATAAATAAGAAAAAACGATTAAATATTATTAATTTATAAAACAGTTGCATATAATTAAGTAGTTACTTAGAATAATAGAACAATGACAAACCTTTTAATCTGTAATTGTGTATTTATGTCTATTAATTTATGTCTTGGAATTCGCGAAAACAAACAGATTAAAAAAATGCACATATTTAAATTAAGTAAAAATAAGAATGGGTAGGTACACTTGTATAAAAAAAATTAAATGTGCAGTTTTTTTTTATATATCAACTAATAATTGAAATAATCAATATTTCTGTAATCCACGTGAGAACGAAACAGGTCTTTGGTGTAAACTTCGAAGGTTACATTTAAGCTTTTTACAAGTATTTTTTTCGTTTGAATGATGTTTTTTCGATTAACACTGATATTGTTTTTGACAGAAAGAACTTGCACATTAATTTGTTTTTGGCCTATTTTGATTTTTTCCATGTTGTGTTTCCATTGTGTAGTAGTTATTTAGCTATTATTTCATGCTTTATTCTGCCTGAATGTCATATCCAAATAAAACTTGCTGAAGAAAATTTAGCACTGTCAACCAAACATTGTTGATATTTTTTTGCGTTTGGCTTGGAGGAATTCGATCTTCGTTGTTTTCTTCTTCGGCTTTGATTTGTTTAGCCCTTTCATCGATAGATTTCACCAACTGCTTTAACAAATTAGCGATTATTTTATTCGCCTGCTCCCAGAATTCTCTTGCTGCCTGCACGCTCAGTATCGCCGTTGACAAGACGAAGAAATACAAACAAAAAGTCACCAAACGCCCCATGGTAGTGTTTTGGAAAACTCAAAAATAGCTGAAGATTCTTCGACGCCAAATTCTTCTACGCCAAATGTTTTTTTAATGTTTCTTTATGACACCGATTAACAACGTTGGTTTGTTAAACACTTTTAGATAACTTTGAAAAAGTGCAGATGTTGGTACTTCACTTTGAAAATAATACTTCACAAAACACAGTTAAAAAGTAAAGATTTTTTTTAAATATTTTGTTTTCTTTGATATTATTTTCTTTTTTTTTAATAATAATAATATTAATTTTTTTTTTAATAATTAAATAAAATGTTGCAACATGCGGTTGAATATTATTACTACTAAGTGTAACTAAATTAATTATACACAAACTGTAGCCAACCGCACAGCTTTAGAGTTGCGTACCAACTAATTTGTGAACTTTGTGCTGCGTGCTATGTGTATATTCAGGAACCCACTGTTTCCGATTATTCACAAAGATCCTGTGGTTTCCATAGCTATAACAAGAATAAAAACATTATCTTAAATACCGTATATAATAACGTTGATATGGCTTGACGTTCACTAATTCTAAAAGCCGCGATAAATGGCCACCATAAATACCTAGTGTTAAAAAAAATCGTTTAACTATTCTTAAATAAGCATTATCTCACGGAAAGTAAAATGTAGTATAATTTGAGGGAAGTTTTTCACCATCCTCTTGATAGCTTATCTACAGGATAACGAAGGTAGGTACTATTCAGTACTTGAACCTATGAATAGTCGCAATGTATCGGATAAATTAGCCAAGATTTCTACCTACTGCGAGTAGTTATCTCATGAATAAGCTATCAATAGGGTGGTGCAATAACCCCTGATTTTATTGGTTTGGTTCAAAGAGATTCACAAAACGTATATAAAATTACCAAAAAAATTATAGCGTATGCGAAGGAGTTCGTCGAAAAAGTTTTTTTTAATGTTTTCTAATAAGAGTACTCATTACTCCCAACCGTCTAGTCAGTGGTACTATGGAATGCTAATTGCGGTGTGTTGTGTCGAAGTGGAGAGGGGAAGGAGATAGATAAGATGAAGATGGGGAAGTATCTGGCTTTTCATTTCTGGTCACTAAACACGGCTAGAACCAATTGAAGAAATGTTTCCGTCTGGTGATCTTTCACCAGGGCGATACTGAGAGTATCTACCACTCTTATATGACAAAATCAGTGGAATTGTGTGTTTACTCCGAAATGCCATGTAAATGCAAATCTTGTGAATATGAAGTATGCGGGAGTGGAAGTGATGTGAAGAGAAAGATTGAAAAGTGCCTGGCTCCTCAGATCTGATAGATCTAGACCAGTGGTGGGAAAACTTTCTTCAGGGGGCCAGAATGTTTTAAGAAATTTCAGAGGAGAGCCAGGAGATAGCAAAAATGCAATTTGTTTTAAAATCTATATTTTAATTTTAAAACTTTACACACAAACGCTAATATAATTAACAGATTACAATTATTTAACTTTTATTTGAAAGTCCTGCTATGGTAGGCGTGTGAGACATATGAAATTGTTTTGATTGGCCAAAATATCTTCTAATGCAGGTTTGAAGTAACCTTTAGCAGCGAGACAAGGTGCTCATCTGATTTCTGACTGAGATTTTCCGCAATTTCAGGGTCGAAAAAGTCTGTTCGCAGACATACGACGACCCAAACGTCGCTATTATTTTCTGGGCGTGAATTATTATTTTTTTTTTTTTAGAAATTTAATTAAAATTAAATTTGATAATGTTTGTACAAGACCTGTAGGCCTGCACAAAAACTGTAAGCAATAAGCGCCGGTACACAGAGACGCCTGACAATTCCAACGTCTTGATAGAGATGTATTCTCGCTTTGACAGCTGTTGAAGTTCCGCAGTAGAGTATCTGGTTACCGAAGCATCTATGCTGGGTATCTTCCGCCACGCATCGTGAGATGGAATGCTCTTGCATCGGAGTATGTAGGCTGCGCTGGACGCTGGTTCAGTATTATGTGAGATGGGCTGCGCTCCAGATGATGTATATTCTCGAGTTTGTTATGTATCCAAGGGAACAGAATCCTAGGCGGGGGCGGTCACAGCAACTCTTAAGTAGGCCGGCTTTTCATTGCATGGCAGTGGGTCGCTCGCATCCTAGGCTAGGGCGGTCGCAGCAACTCTTAAGTGAGCCGGCTTCTCATTGCATGGCGGTGGGTCGTTAGCATCCTAGGCTAGGGCGGTCGCAGCCACTCACATCTTGATTGGCTCCATGGTATCGGTCTGCATTCTATTGGGCGTGCTGCACGTGGCGTCATGATCAGGTAGGTCTGCGTTTAAAGGAGCCCAAGGATGGCCGTGGGGCTTAGGCGTTATCATCAGGGCAGAAAGATGCAAGGGGGCCCCGGGCTAGCAGCCCGGAGCCAGATGGTCAAGGGTAGCGCAGCGACTTCAAGGGCTTGGTAAGAATCAGCAAGTTCAAAGGAGTCCAAGGATGGCCGGGGCTTCGGCGTTGTCTTCAGGGCAGAGAGATGCAAGGCTCGATGCAAGGGGACCCCGGGCTAGCAGCCCGGAGCCAGATGGTCAAGGGGAGCGCAGCGACTTCAAGGGCTTGGTAAGAATCAGCAAGTTCAAAGGAGTCCAAGGATGGCCGGGCTTCGGCGTTGTCTTCAGGGCAGAGAGATGCAAGGGGGCCCCGGGCTAACAGCCCGGAGTAAGATGGTCAGGGCTCAGGCGTCAGCGTTTTGTAGGTATTATCTCATCGGGTGCTTGAGGTGAAAGAGTTGCGTCCTGGAGCCTCGAAAGGTGATGGCGAGACTGACGTCTTGAATTGAGCAGCGTTTCGATGTCGAGGATCTTGTGGTAGTAACTGTGTAGAGATGTTAATCCGATCGCTGATGGTGAAGACTGAATGTCAACTGCTTTCTTCGTAGACCTTTTATAGTGGCAGGTCAGTCGGTTTCACAATATTTTAAATTCATGCAATAATTTCTATTTCCGCGTGAGTTATCTCAGGTTGTAATTTTACGTTGTGCAACAAAATAATTTATATTTTTGGGAGCATGAATCACCTCATATTAAAGTGTTGAGAAATCAATATTTCGGGGACGCGCTGTTCAAATGAAGAATATTTCCTCTTCGATAAAAATGCATGATATGAAATAACACGTTCGATATAATGTTAATATCGAGTTCTGCAAGTATTTTAGAATGTATTTTAGTTACAGCTGTTTCGATGTGTAAGGTCATTTTCAAACTGTGGTGAAGCCACTAACGGACGACTTATTTATTGTATTTTAAAAGTGAATTTTTGAAGGTGTCTAAATTGATTTATTACTGGTTAATCCAATTTGCAGAGACACTAATTGAGAGAGTGATTATGTGGTTTCCCTTTGCACTAAGTGTAAGGGTTTTCTCAATTAATTTAGAATGACGTTATTGCTTGTAAGATATTGTAAAATAACAACGCGAAAATGCATATTTTATTTTATTTTCTGAACTTCGGGCGTAAATATCATTTTTTTTAGATCATTATAAAAGAAACTGAATTTGCTACACAAAACAAAAAAAAAACCATATCCGAAAAGGGGTTTATAAATAGGAGAGTTTGGACTTAAAAGTGTTTTTTTACAGACTTTATATTTTATTTTTTTATAGGCTTATTAAAAAACTGACCAACATTTTTAAGGGCCAAGGTATGTTCTACACGAAGCTTTTATAATACTTCTAAGCGATCCAATTTTCAAAACAAAAACATATGATTTTGTATGATTTTGCATTATTTAGTATAGCTTCATCTTAATTAATAAAAAATAATATGCATTATTATTGAAGGTACTTTCTTGAGTGGGAGATACTCGCAGTATCACCCCGGTGTAAGACCACCATTCAGAATTGAAACGTTGTTTGAAATGGCTTTAGTCGTATTTGGTGACAAGATGTGTACGACCAGGTACTTCCCCACCTTCCTCTTCGTCATCACCTTTCCCTTCCCACTATCTACAGCCTCACGACATACGCCTATTGGGGATGCCATTGTCTCACTGGCTCCAGACGGGAGCAGTTAAGACCCGTGCGCGGTATCCATATGAAAAAAAAAATACTCGCTCCTTAGTACGAAACGAGTGCACGTTAAATTTCAATGAAGTGTTATCATTGTGGTTTCTTATCTGGTGTTTCCAGCCAATATAATGAATCAGCGGAAGTTCTCTCACAGTAATAATAGTACATACCAAATTTACGTCATTAATGTCTAAGACAAGGAAAACTGAAAAAAAAGAATCTTTTGAATAAAACTTCTTATGAAAGGTTTCCACTATGTGATGAAATTATTTATTTAATTAAAAAAGACAAATAACTTTTTTTTTTAATTTTTAACTTTATAAGTAAAATCTCAAATTATTATGTTCAATTAAATGAAGACAATATTAGCAAAACTCAATCGAAAATGTGGAGACAGAAAAATCAGAAAAAGATATTGGCACCTCTAGGACTCGAACACAGGAACCTTTGCTTACATGGCAAGAGCTCTCCCAATAGCTGAGCTAAGGTGACATGGCAAGTGCTCAGTTGGTAGAGCACTTGCCATGTAAGTAAAGGTTCCTGGGTTCGAGTCCCAGTGGTGCCAATATCTTTTTCTGATTTTTCTGTCTCGTCATTTTCGATTGAGTTTCGCTAATATTGTCTTCATTTAGTTAAACAAATTACTTAGTCTATATCACTTGAATTAAGTTATTTGTCTTTTTAATTAAATACTAGATGGTACCCGGCATGCGTTGCTATACCATTTAATAAAGAAATTGTTTCTCCCTGCGTTCCTTTCCCGTTCGTCCCATTCCCCTCTCGCGTTCCCACTCCGCCTCCCCCGCCTCCCCCACCTTCCCTCTCCCCACTCCACTTTCCCCTTCCCCGTCCCACGAACCCCCCCTCCCGAGTTCCCCTCCCCCCTGCCACGTTCCCATCCCCACTCCCTGGTTCCACTCCTCCCCTCCCGTGAACCCACTACCCGAGTTCACCTCACCCCTCTCGCATTCCATACATTCAGTCCCGGTACATTCAGTTTTCAAACACCTCGCGTGCTACCTATTGCATTTTTTTTGTACAAATTTACAATAGGTGGCACGAGAGTACCGGGAGTGAATGTATAGAACGCGGGAGGGGAACCCGGGAGGGGGATTCGCGGGACGGGGGAAGGGGGGGGAGTGGATTGTGGAGAGGGAAGGTGGAGGAGGCGGAGTGGGAACGCAAGAGTAGAAGGGGACGCGGGAGAGGAAGGGGAGGCGGAAGGGGGACGGGACGAATTGGAAAGGACACGCAGGGAAAAACAATTTCTTTATTAAATGGCATGTTTCTTTCCAATAATAGGTAGGTACCTACTATTGCTAAGCTGAATTAGTGGACGCACACCCGCGAAGGTTTCTACATTTAATCGTAAGGTTTGGCATTATGAAATTTCTAGAAAAAAATAACAATAGGTGGTCCGGGAATTTGAAAAATGTGTGTATTTCTTATAGTTTAGCGGCAGGGAGGGAAGCGAGAGGGGAAAGGGAAATAAGTGGGAGGATTGGGGGACAAGGAAGGGATAGAGTGAAGTATGAAAAAAGGTAGTTTATTTACAATGTGTAGCCAATATACCTACGTATGAGACATTTGCAACAATAAATTATTTTACAACCAGTGAACCAGTCCATTAATGGAGCTTGCGCAATGAACAACATATGATCTCTCGTTACAATTTATCGACTCTGGACGTTGACCAGCTGGTGATCCATCGGTGTGCGTAATTTCGAATCTATTATCTACTAATTGTGCAGTGATTGCCGCCAGCAGAATCCGTAAGCAACCTGCGCAATTATCACCGAATACTCTCAGTGCATTTAATATCGAAACTGGAAAGCATCTTGTGCAATGATCAACCTTGGTGATCTCTCAGTGCGATTGTTACGAATCTGTTATGTGCTTTTGCAGTGATTACCGCCAGCTGTTTCCCTCAAAATCATAAGGTAAATATTTCCCTATCGAGTCCACGCTCAAAACACACTTTAAAAAATTAAAACAAATTTTACTAGGTAGATTACAATTAGTAATAAGTAATTCAGTAACCGGAATTGATAAGTATTTATTTATTATTTATTAATTTTCGGGAAATCGACAGTTTATATTTATTTCAGTTTGTACATAGTATTAAATAGCCAAAATAAAACCAATTACGGATTTCCTCCTTGTGACTTTACTTCTACCGAGACAGCATAATAAGAATAAGTAAGTTAATTTTATAAAAAAGGAATATTAATCCAAAATTATATAAAACAAAAAAATGTGTATATATATATACTCAAAACAATTTTTTTTAATATAAAAATGAAAAATTACAAAACAAAAAATCTATCAAAACATTGGTAGCCATGGAGAGAAGTTGTACGTATAAATCAAATCATAACAGAAATTTAAACAAAAAAAACATAACATTATTCAAGAACCATCAGAGAAATACTCTTTTATCGACCTTTTATATTCAGTAAGTTTGCAATTGAAAATGTCAACATTGGATAATACGCTATTATAACTATTGCATAGTCTGTTCAGGCAAGAATTCTGCTTACAAGTATTGCATGTTAATGGTTATTTTGTTATTTTAAAAACGCGAAATGTCATTTCTCAAGGAACGCCGTGTTGTTAATGACGACGGCAAACGTCTCGCGTGATTTTTGTGTTTATGAAACCCAACAAAAAAATGATTAATACGCGTTATTTATCATTTATCATTTCCGAAGATTGCAATTCGTACTTATTAACTGACAGAAATGATTTTTTTCTTCTAAAAATTCGTAATTCATCGTCGTAATTAATATGGCGGTCCTTGAAAAATGACATTTCGCGTTTTTTAAATAAAAAAAAAACATTAAATCGCAATATTTTTCAATTCCCGTTACTGAATTACTTATTACTAACCCTACCTAGGACAATTTGTTTTAATTTTTTAAAGTGTGTTTTGAGCGTGAACCCGATAGAGAAATTTTACCAATCATAATAATATCGTATTTTTGAATGTAGCTATTACTTTGTGGTTATCCATTATAGAAAAATGAAATAATTTAACTTTGTATAAACCACTTATTTGATGCGCAAATCCGACCGGTTTCGGAACAAACGTTCCTTCGTCAGGGAAAGCTTATACTAATTTGACAGTTTCGAACAATGTTTTATTATGGTAGGGGTGGAGCTGTTGCTAGATAATAATGTAGATTGGGTGGGTAGGTATTAGTGTAGAGTGGGTGGGTAGGGGAACAAATCCATGATTGGGCTATATGACAATATTTTTTGTTTGTTGATAATAGATTCTTTATTTTTAAGGGATTTTTTAATTTCCAAGGCTTCTAAGTTATCTAAACGTTTTCCTTTATGATTAATATGAAGAATATTTATCCCTGTATTTTTTTTCATATAGCCCAATCATGGATTTGTTCCCCTACCCACCCACTATACACTAATACCTACCCACCCAATCTACATTATTATCTAGCAACAGCTCCACCCCTACCATAATAAAACATTGTTCGAAACTGTCAAATTAGTATAAGCTTTCCCTGACGAAGGAACGTTTGTTCCGAAACCGGTCGGATTTGCGCATCAAATAAGTGGTTTATACAAAGTTAAATTATTTCATTTTTCTATAATAATATCGATTCACCATAATTCCCTATCAGAAGAATTTTAGTGGTAAGTCAGTCCTTACAATTGTCCAATGATTACTAACTACCACATAGTTGTGTCCAGGGCCGGATCTAGGAAATCTGGCGCCCTGTGCAGTAGGTACCGATAGCGCCCCCCCCCCCCCCTACATTTTTATTTTGATCAAAAATTCGTTCACCCCAATTTTTTTATTTTTTTTTATTTAATTATTTTTTTTTTACACTAATTTATCAAATAAAATCAATACATATAAAGGGTGTAACTTTTCCAAGTGACCTGGCGGTAGCTCTCACACTCGTTCTCATGGCAACGTACAATACAAGAATAGCTTCTACAGCTTTTGACTAGCAACAGGCAGTCCCGACGAGAGACAGAGAACAGTGATAATAAGAATATAACCTCAAATTTGTACCTTGCATTTCCCCTGTGTTGAGCGAACAAACACTAAACACTGACTTATGGTATCAACGGCTTACGAACAAAAATACCGTGTTGTGATTGGTTATTGAATTTGGATCGCACCTATTCGTCGTAAAAGACGGTAAAAGATATATGGAAAAATCGATCTTACGTTTAAACTAAATATATGGAATTTGTAAAAAAATTCTGTAACTGACTATAAATTCGTAAGCGGTTGATACCAACCTGATGCGTGCGCATTCTGTTTCTTTGGAAAGTGTTGTTGTTTAGAGCGTAATAATTATTTTGTACTATGGGTAATTTTTAAACGATGCAGGGAATATTATAACTAAATTTTAATACAATATTTATTTTCTCACGGCGCCCCTTCGGAGTTGGCGCCAGGTTTTTGCACGTTTTTGAACGTATGGCAGATCCGGCGCTGGTTGTGTCAACTTGAAAATAAATAATTATTGATGACAGTCCACAAATTGTTTCGCAGACTGCGAATTGAGACTACATTGTAATGCAAATTTCCTGGAAATATACTTTTATTATCACATTAACCCCCAAACCAGTCATAGGTTATTTTTAGAAATGTTGACGTCGAAACCCCAAGTGTGTACCATTATTTCCGAGAATATATTTTTATATTCGCCACTGAATTCTTTTCCATGTCACTCAGTCTCGCACAAAGTGGAATGCAAATGCAAAATTACACTGCAAGCCTCAGTATTTTATAATAATATTCAGAAGTAAGTTCCCACCATGTATGGGAATGACTTCTTTGGGTGATTATCGGTTTCTCTCTGTCAGACAGCGGACTAAGTTCAAACTCTCTATTTCGTTTATTGTCCGTCGTTACAAAACTACCCCGATCACTGGCGGCGACATTGTTTTCTACAATTTAATTATTTAAATGAATTGATTGGAAGCATTAACTATCCCTTGACGACTGGCGTGGTCTAGGGGTAAGATTGTAAGTAATAGCCTCGCAATCCGAAAAAATAAAATAAAGTTTATTTGCGGCACGTTCCAGAGTGGAATATAATCTCAGTACCGCCCAGGTGTAAGACCACCATTCAAAATTGAAACGTTGCTTGAAATGACTTTGGCCGTGATTGGTAACCAGATCTGAATAGCCAGGTACTTCTCCACCTTCCTCTTTCCATCTTTTTTTTATTTTTTTTTATTTATTAAATTTCAATATAATTACATCTAATACAATATAAAGATATGGGTAGTCCCACAAAGCTGTAACAGATCAGCTTGTCTGTAGGTTCTACCGTATAATATTATTAAATAACACAAATTAGCTTAATTTACAATATTAATACATAATAAAAGATTTAGGCTAGAAAAATGTGTTTTTCATTTATTAACCACTTTTTTGTCAGTTTAGGGCAGGGTCTCTCATTATTCTTAAAATTAATGTTTTGAGTTAACATGTTATAGATCAAAGGTATCATATATTCTAGCGTTCTGGTACCATACTTATTTGATATTCGTGGTATTTTTAGGCCTTTATTTTCAGTAAATCTTGTTGTGTGACTATGCACCAATAACTTTTTATACGCGCTCATAATAATTATCTCATTTCCCTATTTCCCTCCCCACTATCGTCAGCCTCACAACATACCCCAATTGGGGATGCCAGTCTCACTGGCTTTAGACGGGAGCGGTTGAGACTCTTGTGAGGTGTTCTCATAAATTTTTATTTTTAAATCTTACAATGCACTTTAACTGTACAAATTGAACATTGACTCATCTTAAAAATTAAGGTCAAACTAAATATACTTGTACCGTACATAAAATTTTATTACACTAATAAAAATACACGCTGATGCTACCCGGCATGCATTTTATTTTGCACAATAGTTGCCTAAAATCTGACTGGTTTTCCCTCAAGTTAATGGTATTTGTTAGAAAGGCGCACACAGCAAATCTTTCACTATTTTTCCATAAATATTATATGAAACATCTCGCCGTGATTGACGTAGATCATGAAAACGGCGCAATAAAATTTATCCATGTATTAATATTAATAAAAGTTAACTGCTTACATTACTAAAAATCAGGAAAATTTCATATCTGAGTCATATACTGCGAGGGGAGAAGTATCACTTGCTCCATTTAATATTGAAAGGCAAGATAGAGGGTCGCCGAGGGCCTGGTAGGAGACAAATGTCTTGGCTGCGAAATGTACGAGAGTGGACCGGCATTAGAAGTGTGGCGGAGCTATTCCGGGCAGCGCAAGACAGAGAGACATTTTCAAGAGTGATCGCCAACGTCGGGGGGACCCGATAGGGCACACAGATTGATATTAACATGAATGTCCTTCAGTGTTAGTATTTACTCAAAATGGCTTGCAAAACCATGCAGTGGCAAAAAAATATTTGAGAGCAAAGAACTCCCATCAATTAATGATACTGACATTCCATAAAATGCTTTCCACCTACATTAAATTTGCAAGTCAAGATTTTATATCATCCGAGGATCAAATTACCGAAAATTGTGTTGAATATCATCACGATGGTTCATAAAGCGCGTCACGTTTTTAAATCGCCCACTTCCCCCTTAGCTGGGGATATTCCACAAAGTTACCTAAGTGAAATTTCCACGCTTTGGCAAGTGTGGAATAATATTCCCAACACCAAATTATAGCCGTTGATTGATCGCCCTGTGGTTGTTTTTTACCCGTCAACCAACCCTTAGTAAATGAACCCCATTAGTCGGTGTACGGTGTTTATAATGAAGGCTGTTTATGCTGGAAATATTATGTTGGTAAAAAATCATCCACGTAATAATGATTTACATATTGCGTACTGCAGCCGTAAGACTAATTTCAGAGTGTAAATCAAAAATCAAGGCTTAAAAATTATCTTATCTGTACCAATCACAAATAGGAAAGAAGTATTGGATTTTACATCGGAAATTAGGTAATAAAATTAACGATCTTAAGCGAACAACATATAATTTCATACTTTAACTTGTAACTTAATCCTCGAATCAGTACCCAGTTATTAACTAATTACCAGAATGTACGCGGCACCTCCAAGTTGTTTTCCTATTCATTATCGTTTATCTCCTATTATTTTACTCAAATCTTTCAACTACAAACTAATTAACATCTCAAAGTTCGTAAGATTGGAAAGGGGATATTGTGTGGTGAACAGAAATAAGGTTATGGAAGATACAAGTAAAAAGTGAGAATTTGTTAGTATGGCATCGCAGTGTTTAATGTAAAAACTAGTGGTTAGTACCTTTCGCCTGGCACAGATCTGGAATTTAAGTGATATTGTAATCAGTATTATGATAAAGAAACTGTTTAAAAAGTTTTCTGGAATTCCTAATTATAAAAAAAGTGCTGTGAAATAATTTAAAACATATTTAAAAAAATAATTATCAACAATTTTGAAATTCGTTCTACGGCACTGGTATTTACTACTCCAAAGTCACAGCCAACATCATCGTCTTTATGATGTTTCTGAACGCTGTAACAGCATTAGAAAAGGAAGAGTGTCGGCCATCTCATTTCGCTGTGTGTGTTTTCAAAGTACGAAATACCAAATAGTACACCTTATACTTTCTTGTACTTACATTAGTGGTATGTACCTGAGCAACAAATATCTTGGAGGATGCAGTAGAAATATTAGGTCCTTACTTATGAAATTGGCGTTTTGTATGGGAGGAACATAAAGTTTTTTTTTTTAATATAATATATTTAATTAATCAACGTATGTACCATTGCTATCTATGCACTTTTGCCATCTCATAGGTCCCTTTACTAAAAAAGCCATTCGGACGGGAATTAATAAAATCTTTGAAGGCGGTTTGGACTGCCCCATCGGAGTTGAATTTTTTCCCTTGCAAGAAGTTATCCAAATTTCGAAAAAAATGGTAATCTGTTGGGGCAAGGTCCGGAGAGTACGGTGGATGTCTTAGACATTCCAATTGAAGCTCCTATAATTTGGTAGCCGTCTGTTATGCAGTGTGTGGTCTAGCGTTCTAACGCACGTTTGTTGATTTGCTTCACTCATTTCGTGAGGTACCCACCTTTCAAGCTTTTTCACCTTCCCAATTTTGCTTCAAGTGAATTAAAACAGTTTTATCACTAACACCGCAGCCTGCAGCTAACTCGGACGTGGTTTGCGTTCCGTGCTCCGTGGCAGTTTATGGGGTAGCATTTTCTAGCGCAAAAGAGTGTATGTTAAAACATAATTTAAAAAAAAAAACTGTTTTAAAATGGTGTATTCACAAAAGTTACTTTGGTAGTATAATTGCTTTTTTCAAAAGAATTTTGACGTTTATGAGGCTGACCTACAATGAACTAAGTAGTTAGATTAACCCATATATGCCCCCTGATTCGAAAACGATCAATACCCCATATATGCCCAGAACTATTTTGGACTTTCGATTTTACTAAACTTTAGATATGTTAGTGGTAATAAGTCTCTAATAACGTTAAAACAAGTTTCATTAAGGTCAGAGTTGGATAAGTACCTTTTTTTTAATTGTTCGAAAACGAAACATTGAGCACTTCCCATACATTTACTATGAGTGAAGAAACAACAATATTTTCCTGTATTTATTTATTTTTAAATGATATATTCATAAATCTAAACATACTAACAAACAAATTGAAGCAAAATTTAGGAGATTCATATTTGAGGAACACATTTAGGAATGAAATGCTACATGAGCATCTTAAACAAGGGGCGCACTTTGGCTAGTTTGTCACCCGGAGCTAAATTTGAGTTATCAGACACATGGAAGTATCGCAAAATTTCTTCAAACCGGTTCCGTCACATAGATTTAGCTATCAACAATTTGTGGATATCCTCATTACTCTCCCAATACATACGTCGTCGCGGCAATGGACAGTGACCTGTCAATATAAGAATGCCGATGAAGCAATATATTTCATCATCAGATGGTAAACGCCATGATTCCTTTTTCCACAGCATAAATAACTAACTGTATGACGAACAATATGTATTATTACTTCGTTATTAAAAAATAATTCAAAGAAATGGACTGGGTCCGACGCATCTGATATGGTCACCACTGATCTTGGAGGCGGTACAATCCACTCGTTATCTATTCTAGATAGGTCTTGTTTTACCCACTTACGGGCTTTTGGCTGTTCTAGTCGACTCGATAAAGGCACATCTGATGTTGTGTTTCGATTAGCTAAGGATGAAAGCGGAAGATCATCTTCTGACTCTTTGTCATCATTGTCACTATTCCCATGAAGCACCAGCTCAGCAGGGGCTAGAAGTTGTCTACGTGATAAATTTTCAAAACTTTTATTTGTTTCGTCGCCCGAATCGGAGTCCGAAACTAATCCATCTCCGGGGAGATCTACATAAATACCAGTCGCTTCATCGTTCGAATCCAAATTATGGACATATCAACTATTTCATTAGTCGATAAAGGCTTGCTCCAACTGAAATTAAAAAAAAATGTTTATTTAGTGTATTACATACATATATTTTCCCAATGTATCGTTTTCGAAACACTGGTATTATAAACAGCTTTTAGGTATTTGAATAAAACAATATAGTTTTTATAATTGCACAAATATATGTTAAAACTATCCAACTTTATCATAAATTACGCAAAAACTCTAAACTAGAGTTAATTTGGATAATTACTTACTTTTTTGAGAAAGTAGCCATGATTTCTGCACGTCGTAAACAGGTCACAACTTGCACTGATTCATTACGGGAAAATAAAATTTGTTTAGTTGAAACATTTAATTACCATTAGAAGAAGATACCTTAACCTTGACACAGGTGGCGGTAGAATGCACTTTCCGAATGAAATGCGTAAGATAATTAACGTTGAAAGAAAGCTTAAATTTTGATTCGTTTTCGAATCAGTAGGCAAATAAGGAACCAAATAAAGACATAGTTCTGGGCATATATGGGTTAAGGAAAATCCAAATAAAAAGTTTATTTTAATTTAAGGGTTTGTGCCAGCGCTGCTGATGTTGCACATTTTAAGAAAACCAACCCTTAAAAACAAAGTTTTTTTACTATATTCTTTATTATGTTGTGAAACAATTTTGACTTTCCGCCACGGTCCTGCGTATAGAATGGCACGACCTATTTGCACATCATTTCGAACAAATTCAGAGAAATGCGTGTGTGTGCGGGAGGGCTACCAAAATTTGATAAAAAACATTGTCATCGACGACGAGTACATCGGCCGATTTTTAGCTTTCGATCGGATGTCTGAAATGGGTTTAATTTCACTAGCAGATTTGCATTTATCGTTGTTTGAAAAGGCAGGAGGATAAATGATTTCGCATAACTCTCTCACGATTTTCGGAGGATTTTAAACTTCAATGGCACAAAAAAAACACAAACAGCTTTACTAAAAAAATTCACTTCCCGACCATTAGATGGTGTTTTAGTTACACATTGAACATCAGTTTTTTTGCAAATTTCTTAAATAACTTTTTTTTTAATTTCTCGACGGTTTGATTAAAAATGTTTATAGTAAGTTTTTTTAATCAACTTTTTTCATGTTCGAAGCATAAAATATGGCTATTTTTAGACGCTAAAGCATATTTCAAATATGAAAATCTAGAGGTAATTTAATTTTAGATTATTTTTTCTTAATTAGTTTCTGAAATGCCATTTATTTTACGACATCTTCAAAAATAAGAAATATGTAGGACATTTGACAAAAAAAGGTGAAAAAATTCCGAAATTCGACGATGAATTTCTTTTAATAACTCTGTGTAAAACGGATAACAATCCCTCTTTGGTTTGATAAGCAATGTATCTTTCCATGAACTATTTTTTGACAGTTTCTAATTAGAAAATTTTCACATTCACGGTCGTTATCATCGAAATAAAATATTCACAACGTTTTTAGAAATTATTGTTACCATTACCTACCAACCTGAAAATTTTGATCAAATATTTTTCCTTCATTGAAAAATGTACTTTATTTAATATTTATAAAATATTTGTAAACTAGTCTGTCTCGACACAGGATTTCTTAGTAAGACAGGCAAGGCCAGAAAAATACATGTAAACTTTTTTCATATAGGTGCATATAATAAATAAACAAAAAAAATATGTATATTTTACGCGTTCTCTTTTCCTGTTTAGTCATTAAGTATAATACTGATGCAGAATGCGAGCTTTAATTGCAGTGAACTTCAGAACGTTGACTCTGGAACTCCAATAGCTTTGTATGGAAATGGAAACTAGGTACCCGAGAGATGGAAACTTTTAAATAGGGGGAGTTCAGATTGTATCTATACTGAAAATAAAAATTGTTTAGTTTATTCAATTTCTTAGTCCAATTAACTCAGTAGTAGGTAAGTTCTTCAAAATGAAAAAAAAATGGTTTAGATTTTGGAATGTTCGAGCGTTAGGGAAACACATACATTACGTACTTAAACGAATTACAAATAATACAAAACAAAGCTATTAAAAAACTCTTCAACTATAACCCGGACACTCCCACAAAAAAACTATACAAGGAAATGAATCTTTTGAAAATAAGAACATTGTATGAATATAACATATGTCTTTTAATCTACAAAATACAAAATGGACTTATACACACAAACACAACATTAATAAAAACATCACAAGTACATGAACATTATACTAGACAACACAATAAATTGTATACAAATACTGTCAAGACTGAAGGTGGCAAGAAAAGTATTGGCCACGAGGGAGTTCACATATATAATCTCCTTCCAGATAACCTTACAGCAGAAAAGAATATAAAAACCTTTAAAAAAAAACTATTTAAACTTTAGATGTTAGAACAAAATTAAAAATATTGCTACTACACCTGTACTACATATGCTCTGTACTTAAGTTAACAAAGCGAAATATTATATTTCTTTTAACTTAATAATTAAAAAAAAAAAAAAAATTAAAAAAGCGTTTCTTTTTTTTGTTAAGAGCGTTTAACCAGCCAGCAGCCGAAAATCCACATTTTGTCTAAAGTTGTCCTTACGTTCGTGCAGGGCGGTTACAACGAGAAAGATTAATTATTCTCCGTACCAGCTTTTTAAAATTATAACTCAATATCGATTTTATTTCATTCCAAATTTGCTTTAATTTATACCTACATCCCAAAATGCTGAAAGGCGTGATGATAAAACTATTAAAATAATGTAATTTTTGTAATTATTTTTTGATCAAAAGTATTCATCATTTTTCAATAATGTCTAAGTTAAATAAGAATGTAAAAAAAAATTAAATATAATTGTAAGTGCGCAAATAAATACACAAACGGACCAATTTTCGTCAAGAAACACATGTACGTATATATTTTTTAATGATTTTATTTAAACTAAATTTCAAATTCTAAAACATGCGATACCCGGATAAGGTATTGATTTATTTTACTGCATGATTATACGATTTGAAATGGGTGTGGTATAATACAAACTCTTTTTTGAAAATTTAACAAATGTGCCAACGACCTATGGTGTTACCTTATTATACTAAAAACAAACATTTTTTCTCAAAATTTAAAACATGCGAATGCTAGATAAAAGAACAATCTTTCGAAATTCATTTATAATTGTTTGTGGAAAAGAGTCAATACGTCTAAAATCTGATTGAAAAATGACATATTTCTAGTTTTCTCTGGTAATACCCTCTTAAGTTAGTTCTTTGATATTTTTTCATAGAATTTATTTTTGGTTCATAAAATTATTTAGAAATTTAATAACATTTTTAAATGGTAAGCACTCGTACAATGATCTTCCGAAGAGACATCCCATATTTTACTTAAAGCGTTATAGCACTCATGCTTCATAGCAATTGATTAGTTTTAAATAAAACACACATTGTACACGCATAGGCAATGTGCCAAAATACCCTAACCAAAAAGTATATGCACGTCTATCACTTCTAGTTCTATTTATAGTCAATTATAACCAACAAATTACCAGGAACGAAAGAATGTAACAAAATATTTGTGGTAAAACTCGTGAAATAAGCGAGATATCATCAACATAGTTCCAAGATATTATATATTAGAAGCTATTTTTGTACAGGTACGATATCTCAAATTAATGTTTACGTATCATGAGAAGCTGAGTTTATTTACCGACGTTCTCAGAAACATATAGGTACCTCTAGTAAATATTTTCAGTCATCGTGTTGTTAAACTGCCAGGGGTCTTAGACTTACAACTCTTATAATAATAGTTCTCGATTTGAATATGGAGTATTAGGATGGGGCTCAAAAATGAAAAGAATCACATAAAACAACTTAAGATAACTCAGAATTGCATCATAAAGACCATTCTAAAGGTCCCCATAAGGACGTCAACAACAGAAATTTTTACTGCGATGTTCCAAGCGTACAGAAAATCTATGCCAAAAATATTCTAGTACATCACCACAAAAATGATTCAGAGGCAGACACCTCACATGTTCATAAAACCAGAGCCAAACAAACAGACATACTTAATATACCAAAGTGTAACTCTTCATTTGGACAAAGAAGTTCTGAATTTTTAGCAGTAAAGTTATATAACAAACTCCCACTTAGTGTCAAACAAATTAAAAACAAAAAATAGCTACATTAAGGACATTAAATGTTGGCTGAAGGAACAATCGGAAAATAAACTTACTAGTATACTTAAAATATCGTTATGGAAGTTTCTGGAAAACCTTATACAAACCATGAAGTTAAACCATAGAAGTCGCTGAAAACTTATCCAAAGCGTAATTCCCCTCAGCACAGAATCTCCAAGTGAGGAGGACTACGAATATATTTTCTATTTTATATATATACCTAACATGTTTTGTATAAAAATGTAAAAAATAATAAATAAATAGTTACTAAATTAAAAAAATTAAAAAAATAAAATTGTCAATGAGTGCACCTAAAGGACGGCCAGCAGGCCAACGTCTTATCAAATCTCACTGATGCTAGTAACCTAACTGCTAGCCCACCACGGTTCCGAACATGGAGGAGTGAACATGTATATTACCGACATCTGACGTATAAGTCTTGAAAGAAAAGTGCTGAGAAGAATATGTAGACCCGTGAAAGAGGGTGAACAGTGGCGCATCCGGCACAATACAGAATTGTATAATATATATAAGGCACCTAGCATCTCAACACATATGAGACTCCTCAGGCTGAGATGGGCTGGGCATGTACAAAGAATGCCGGATACACGCGTCCCAAAAAGAATTTTGACTGGACACCCAGGTGGAAAGAGAAAAGTGGGAAGACCTAGACTGAGGTGGGAAGACGAAGTAAGAGGGGATGCAGCACAGCTTCTCCAGGTACCAAATTGGAAGTCAGCCGCTGAGGACAGGAGGAGTTGGAGGCGAGTGTTGCAGGAGGCCAAAGCTCGATATGGGCTGTAGCGCCATCGAAGAAGAAGAAGACGTATAAGTCTATAACCTCTAAGATGTATCTGTCCCAGAGACATCTATATCTTGTAACTCGAGATATCGCACTTATTATCCAATAATTCTCAATAAGCCGGATACATTTAAAATTGAAATAAAAATTAGACCGCCAGTGATAATGAGTCTGAAGGTAGTGAAGAGAGGTAGGAGAGAGGTAAGAAGAATATTGGGAAGTGGAAGATGGTGAAGTACCTATTTGGCTATTCAGATCTGGCAACCAAACAGTGGCTTAAGCCACTTCAAGCCACAATTCGATATGTGGTGGTTTTTCACCAAGGCAAAATTGAAAATATCCACAACCTTATAGCGTGCCGCAAATATACCAAAATATATTATTGTTGGATAAATTGTGAAATAATATAACTCAATCAAATAAAATTTACTTGCGCACCCTTGACATGTTACCGCGGGATTTTGGCTGAATGGCCACCGAACTAAAATAAAATTCCTTTTGCGTAGACCGGTCAGTGGTTAAGTGGGCATAGCGCTTGGGTCCCACCCGAGCGTCGCGTGTTCGATTCCTCGGCTGGCTAAGTCCTCCATCACAACACAAGCAACATTTTCGGCTTTTTGTGGTGGTAGTAGGAGATTTTCAAACATTGTTGTGTTATTCGTAACCTGGGAATGTTTGTCTTTCTTTAAAAAAAAAAAATTCTACAACTGTCTTAAATTTTACGACATCATCATAGAATAAAGGCGCCGATTAGTTTACCTCTTTTTGAATGACCAACTGTTTGCTGGAGAATACAAATGAAACTTTTAGAATTTATACTGATTTTATGGGGGGACAATTGCTGATCAAGCCTCGAGAAATAACCTTGGGGGTGACACCCGACTGTGAAAAAAATTATAAACGATATTGAAAACGGTCTGTTGTTTATATTTTCGTTGCTCTACGGTTCCCTTTAAGAAATTTGTGTCTGACGGTCCCCAGGACGGACCAATTTTTTAACATCAAGTTGTAATGTTTTTATTTTTTATGATGTCGAAATTGGGCGAGGGGGGGGGGGGGATAACACCACATTATCCGCCCCTAGTTCCACCTATGCTAGCTCTCCCACTGGTACAATAAACGAATGGGTAACGGTAGCCACCCATTACAATGATAAATAAAAGACTTCACAAGGCACTTCCATTCATAAAATGAAAGATGTTTTTCTGGGCTACCGTCCACAGGGTCTCCAGATTGTCCTGATAATAGCCAAACTCTGATAAGAGAGCCGGTGAATACATATATGTATGTATGTATACTCGTATGCGTGTGTGCATTTCTATTTGGGTGTGGGAGGGTTTTCGATTTTCTACTTTCCATTATAACTGTTACACTTTTCAGAATGTTTTCACTATGTTTTACACTAGACTTGTACAGACAAAACGACTATATTCCATTGGTCACCATGAAACCGGCAGCCGTCTAGTTCGGTGATTCAATATATATATATATATATATATATATATATATATATATATATATATATATATATATATATATATATATATATTATACGAATATGTAAATGTCTTTGTTTATTTCTAAAATTTCTAAAGTTCACAAATTAAAGTGTGTAAATAAACCAACAAAAAACTTTACAAATAATAAAAACCAAAAAAATAAATCATACTTATTTAATAAAATAATAGGACCGTGTAAGTCACCTTTGTTAACCATGTTTCCATATTATGTTGACTCCTCCCAAGGTTCCCCCCCCCCCCCACGCCAACTCACCACCCCTTCTGTATAATTTTAAAGTTAATTTTAAGGTCGCTAGTGCATGACACGAATGTGTCGAAACCAGCAGCAAATAAATAAAATTAAGTAACAAATAATGGTACGATATTAACCTTGTGATAATTGAATTTAATGTAGCTCATTACTTGGTACATTCGATTAAACAAAATACAAATTAATAAAAAAAAATTAAAAAAAACAGATTGTGCAATTCACACGCGATAGAAGTGAAATCTTCAGAAAACTAAAGTATAAAAGAGTGAAGAGGCTTCGGATCACCGCACAAAGAGGAGACCAATAGGCTACGAAGCACCACACAAAGAGGAGACCGATTATATATCTCATTCTATCGCAGGCTAAATCCTATATATGTATGTGTTTGTCTCGTTTTAGTGTCGTTATTTTTCGTTTCATCGAGTTTCAAATCACAAAAGGGTGCTAAAGAAGTTTTCACTTAAAAAATAAATGCAGGAGTATTACGAATATAGTGCATACTCCTACGTATTATAATGTGAGACTTTATGAAACCGGACATAATATTAATGATTAAATCAGACTTTTGTAGGCAGAAAAACACATTTAGACGATCTAAAACCAAAAATTTTTAGTGACCTTAAATATTTTTAAAGACGGTTTATTATAATCAGCCCTTCTTTAAAAATTCAACGTTGATATTCCCGGAGTTCCGTTGCGACGGGTAGCCATAAATTATCGATAAAAACTTGGGCAAAATTTCAAAGGAAATGTACCAAAAACACAATTATGATGCACTTGAAATGCATTCACTTTCTCTGTGGGTAAACTTTGTTTCGGAATGTACAGTGTGATCATAAAATTCATATTTGGTTCTTTTTGAATATATTGTACTAAATTTAATTACATATTATGATCATTATTGGAAACAAAAATTTATACACAACTCGAAAACGCACAGTCTAAACGTTGTAATTTTTTGGAAAACAAATTTAAATCTTTATATATAAAAATGAATATTTGTTTGTCGCTTATGCTTTCCTAAATCATTCATTCGATTGCGATGAAGCCTTGGTGATTTGAAGTGCTCATGCCCTCGATGGTTTCCATGTATATATATATGTAGTGATCTCTGGCGTTATGAAATTATTACCTATACTATTCATCCGATTGTAATGAAACTTGATTGGGGGAGGGTTCACGGGACGGGATGACGCGGGGGGGGGGGGGGGTGTGGAAAGCAAATATGGGAGGGGAAGGGAACGTCCTAGGGGAATGGGGACGGTAACAGGGACGGGAGAGAATTTCTTTTATTGAGTGGCCTTGCAACGCATGCCGGGTAGTTGCTAGTACTTAATAAAAATATATTTTGGTGGAAAGCAGTCACTTTGTGGTTAGACATATTTAATGAAATAAAACATTTACTTTGTTTTACAACCACGAAATTTAATTTAATTTATTAATGCCGACCGGTTTCACTTAACATAAACATCTTTAGGGTACAAATTAAACTATTTATTTTTGTACCCCGAAGCTGCCCTGATACTAGCAAAATAAAACAATGTTTTATTTCACTTAACAAAAACCTGAACTGAATCTCTACATATCTCACACTTTTAAATGGTTAATCACACATACGTTTCAAGAAACCCACTTCTACAGCATTTAGTCTACTTTAAACTTTGTGTAAATATGTACAACTTTGTGGGACGTGTGGGATTGCACTATCCTCCCCACGTCCTGGAACATTATTATTATTATTATTAATTAATTCTTTAATACTTCCTGTACCAGCTACATTCCCCACTGCCATACAGCAGGGAAGGTACCAGCATTCCTCTGTGGACTACTAGCTTCGCGGAAAAAAAATAAAGTCCGCGTTCGGTCCTCCGTTAATGGATTTTCCTGCATTTACCCTTCCTTCAATTCTACTGCCTAAAAACCCAAACAAATTTAATATTTTCTTCAAAATTAAAAGGCTTTCCGCCCTTTTAGATAGTTAGGTAGAACTAAGTGAGATACTAACAAATTACACTCCTCTCCCTCCTAACAATCATTCCCCGTTTAACTGATTTAGCAAAATGTCTCCTTTTTGTTACTAGGCTAAGTAAAGTAGACTAATGCTGCCCCCGCTGGTATTTACGTCCATGAGTCTCGATCTGGCGGGATTTTTAGTTCGATATTTGTCCCTGGAATATGTATTTTATAATTAATTGACTTCCACAAACCGTTTGCAGTTCCAAACGACGTACTTAGTTTCCATTAAACTCACTAAAATAAGGTATAAAGACACTTACACCAGTTTTATTTCAAACGTTTAACATAACCGTCTATTGGACTTAATGTGGCATGAAAGCATTTGGAATAAAAAAGGCCAAGAAATGGTTCTTTACACGTTTTTTCATAAAGGTTAACGATAATATTTTATAAAATGGTGTTCCCAGATAAGCCACTGCCGGAATTTCAAAGATTTATCTCAACTTCTCGGTGAGTTTATGTATGTAGGTAGTTACCTATTTAGGTACTCTTTTCATACTTTTTTAGTTAGGTACTTTTTTTATTTTCTATTTTTAGTGAGGCCTGTTCGCTATCGCTTTTTGACCCCCCAGGAGTTCTAGCATGGTCCATCGATAAAATCCTATATTAATACGATATTGATCTATGGTCAGTTATCAATATTTGGGAGCACGGTCTTCGATTGTTAATAGATATTCCGACCGACGATGGATAAATTTTAACGCAGCCTTAGAAGAAAGCTTTATGGCTCTGCAACCGGACCCGAAAAGAAGAAGGTGGCGAGATACGAAATAACGAATGTTAGAGGAGAGCGCTAACATTTACAGCGACAAAATCGATGCGAAAATTGCGAAAATGTTTAATAAAACACGACTCGTTTAAAATATAGCAAAATCTCGCTGGCATTATCTTAAACAGCATTTAAAAAAACACTGTGAATTTTTTCATACATATAACTTGTAAAATAACTGAAACAAACGTGTTGATGATAATTTTTGGAGCATACTTTGCGATTTTTTTCTATCGAGGGAATTTTATATAATTTGCTATTCGGCGCGAGCAAAGTCTAGATATTATCTTAAAAAATAACTTTTTTTTAAGAGCTTTAAAACTTACCGTGTTTAAGGGAAATATGTAATAAATTGGTACAAATCCGGGTTGCGAGCCCTTAACACTCTTAGAAATGAAAGAAGATATATTATGCAATCCATTGACTTAAATAATAAACAAGACGCCCTCCGACGCCCTTTGACGACCTCCGTAGTCCAGTGGCTAAGACTCTTGACTCACATTCCGGAGGTCGCGGGTTCGAACCCGGCATGCGCAAATAAATTTTATTTGATTAATTTGTGTTATTTCACAATTAATTCGTTTAAAATAATATATAGTATATTTGCGGCATGTTCCTGAGTGGAAGATACTATTAGTATCGCCCTGGTGTAAGACCACCATTCAGAATTGAAACGTTGCTTGAAAATGGCTTTAGCCGTGTTTAGTGACCAGATCTGAATAGCCAGGTACTTCCCAACCTTCCTCTTCCCCACCTCCTTCCCCTCCCCACTACCTTCAGCCTCACAACATACCCCAATTGGGGATGCCATAGTCTCACTGGCTCCAGACGGGAGCAGTTGAGATTCTTGTGCGGTATTCACTGTAAAAAAAAAAAAAAAAAGACGCAATCAATTTATTCGTTCGATCTTTGAGAGAGGAAAATGGTTAAAATATGAATAAAGACCTCATTAACTAATTAATTTTCGTTTAGTGATAAAAAATCAAAGCGGACTGCGGCTGTCAACGGTCGAAGCGTGCTAGAGACATCGATATAAAATGATCGGAATTCACGCCTATTAATAGTAATATATCATAAAATTTCACCATGCTATAGCTCCAGGTATGATTAACGCCACCTATACTGTAGCTTTGGGAGAAAGTGATTGATACTCTAATGGGCCTTTTAGGCGTGCCTTTTTCATCCCGATCCCTATTATTTAAACTATATTGACAACCATATTAAAACCCTTTGCTTTACACAATCATTAATTTCTTACTTGCGATTTCATACAGCTGTTTTCTAATGGAGAGGAAATACCATTTATCAAAAAATGGCAATACCTTTGGTATAACAAAGATCACATGAAATTATGTGAAATTTTCCTTTGCCGCTGTCCTCAACAATACTTCAAAAATATACTTGAAGTTCACAATATCGAATATACGTTAACAATCAGTAATAACACAAATAAGAGTATTTTTTATCAGTGTTTTAAATATAAAAAGGAATAAACATCCAACATTTACTCGTAACATGGTAACGTAAATCAATAACGTATAAGTCAAATAATGTCCACCATATTAAACTGTACTAAAATCTGTACCAAAATAAAAAGGGTACTTTTTTATTTTGAATTCAGCGAAGCTAGCCATCCATAATGGAGTACTGGTACCTTCCCTGATGTATCGCAGTGAGGCATGGAACTGGCAGAGGAAGGATGAAAGTAGACTGAATGCTTTATAAATGAGATCCCTAAGGCGTATGTGTGGTAAAACCATGCATGATCATGTGAGAAACGTGGAGATCCGCAAAGAATGAGTAAGATCAAGAAAGGAACGCTCCAATGGTTTGGGCACGTAGAGCGAATGAACGAGGAAGAAAGTGCAAGGAGAATATATGACGCAAATGTGAATGGTAGAAGAAGTCGGGGACGCCCGAGAAACACATCGCACGACCATGTGAATCAGATATTTGAGTCGGGCCATGTCAAGAGTCAGAATAATAGAAGAGCATGTATGAGACGATGTATGAATATGAACGAGGCAAGGAGTGTGTGCCAAGACCGAGTTGTTTGGCGGTCCGTCCTCTTCGCCTGCGGGGAAACAGCGTGATGGTTTGTTAGTTATTTAGTTATCCATGTGAAAAGACGACCTTTATGAAAACTGGATGAAAAAAAGCATCGTGTGAAACGCCCATCGTCCTGGTGAAAGTCCACCAGTTAGAAACGCTAAGTTTAGTGACCAGAACTGAACGCCCGGGAACTTCCCAACACTCCTCTTTCCCTCATCCCTCCCCTTCTCCTCTACATCAGCCTCACAATACACCCATGTTAGGGATGCCGCAGTCCCAAAATGTGTTCAAAGTTCGGCAAATATATACAAAAACAATCCTCACTCATGTATATGCAAACAAACGTAAGTACTTCGAAGGAAGTTTAAAGTCACGCTGTCCTAGAAACAATAAAAATGACTTACTTCAAATTCCCGTAATGCATATTTTTGGTCAACGAAACTTTAGATACCTTGCTATAATAACTTACCAAAATTCTTCCAGACACAATAAATAATATGATTCACTAAACAATATCAAAGTAAAACTTTGGATCAAAAGTAATAATGATTGGGCCTTTACCGGTGCACTCATCCAAATTCGAACTATTGAGTTAATACATTTTAAAACTAGTGCAAGTATGTTCATTAGAATTATAAACTAACTTTCAAAATTAGGTACTCCTCAATACAACCTTGTGTTGCGGTTTATGAAAAACCTCAACTTAGAAAGCCTTACATTTTTATTATTTTCATATTACCTTCTGCTTGTATAAATATGATTTACTGTTTTTAATTTTACATATTTATCTTATTTATATACCAATGTTTACTAAACAAACTTAATATGTGTTTTTAGTTATAGTTGCAAATTTCTCATAATAAATTAATATTATTATTATGGATCCTTGCAGTTGGGGCTCTTGTTCAGCAATCACTTAAAATAAGGTGTTGACAGTTTGCGTGATACAACAGTCTATTGTTTCAATTTTTGAACATCGGATTACAATTTCGTTACTGTAACGCTGTCCAAAACGTTGGCTAAAGGAAGAGGTAGCACAACACGGCATAATACCCCAATAACAAATAACAAAAATACTTTTGGCCGTGAAAATCTAAAAACGTACCGGTATACATTTTTCAAAATCCGTAATTCTATTCAGAGACTAGAAAACAATAATGCAAACATTGAAATATTGCGAAGCCAATTTGTTCAAGCCATCAATAAAATTTCAAAAATAATATTGTTCGAGTACATCGACTTCCAAAAATAAATAATTTCAGAGAGTGCAATAAATTGATCGCTCACTTCACTCAACAAATTGTCACTCTGGGGAAAAGCATGCATCCATCATTCGTTGACACAAAGGACAAAGGTATAATAAAAACAGTGCCCTTCTATTGCAGACAAAATCAATTTATTATCTTAAAAGGGACATGTTAGACGATGAAGAAGAGACAAACAAAATTAAGAAATGTATATAATCATTGAAATAATTCGTTTTTATTGTGAATATCAGTTCTATAAATATTATTAAATCTCTCATTTTTCAATTTTCAATGTATGGTCTAGTGCAGTGGTGCAACCTGTGGTCCGCGGACCCCCAGAGGTCGAATATACGTATGGGGGTCCGCAGTCTCCTCTCTGGACCATTTAACAATAATAATTAAATGCCACCAAAAGTCTCGTCTCGTCATGGTTTCGGGATTATTTTCCAGTACTCGACAAAAAAAAATATATATATTAGACCCTTTCAACACAGATTTTACTGATATTATTGGCTTGACAACGGCACAGTAAAACCAATTAATAGAAATATCGCATGATACGATTTGAAACGTAATTTATTTTCAAAGAATCCTTTTTATCAAGTCTTTGGGTAGATTATAAGGAAATAAGCACTGAAACACATATCTCTGTGAAAAGGCATTCTCTGCTCTTGTGAATACTAAAAACAAATATAGGAACAGATTACAAGTGGAGTCGGATTTGAGATTATAACTACTTAGTAGTTACATCAACCTATCACTATTCCTTTATTTTTCCCATATTTTACATTTCATATTTACATATTTTGAAAATCATAACAATAATGTGGGAACCCACTAAGGTGCCTGTGCGTGGGTAATATAGTTAAAAGAAATTTTATTTAGTACCTAGAAAAAAACACACAGTGGTATATAAAACAAAAACTTTTTTTTTTTAAACAGTTTGTTCAAAAAGTGTATACAATAGTGTACGGTTAAATACGTGTATAGTGTAATAAATGATATACATTGTAATAATAGGTGTAAAGTTTGTGAGAAAAGTGATATAAAACTAAATAAACAGAGTTTTTAGATATATAAAGTGATATAAAACTAAATAAATAGAGTTTTTACATCTATATGGTTTAGCTAAAATTTTAACTCTTTTATGTAATACCTACGGAAGTTTAGTTGCAACTTGAATATTTTTGAATGTACGAGGTCCAATAAAGCTGCTGTGAGTTTGCATTTGTTCTGTGTATGTTTGGGGGGGCATAGAATACATTATTATTTCTAATGTTGATTATGTTTACATTTTTTTCGAATTTGTTTATGTTTTAAAGATGTATTTCATGGTTTGCAGTATAAATAGTTTACGGAGACTGAATCGTTTAGATTCTTTGTATAAAGCATCTGTCGAAAATGTTCTAATTCTATTATACATAATTTTGATAATATAATTTTGAGTTGTTTGTAAAGGTTTTATAAAATCATCAAGCGCACCACCCTATCCTATTATTCCATACATGAGTGAAGATTTTACCAGAGAAAAATAAATCATTTTCAATTTGTCAATTTATTCAATACTTCTTTAAGTCTGTTTAATATGTACGTAAGATATCTCAATTTAGAAACGGTATTATTAATTTGTGATTGCCAATTTAAATTTGTATCAATACATATACCTACCCAAATATTTGATCTTTTCAACTTTTCCAATTTCAGAGCAAGATGAGCTTGTTACTTGATTACAGTTAGCATTATGAATTCTAATTTTAAGGTTATTGGGGGGTTTGATTTTACTGTTTTTATAAAAAGGTAGGTTAAATGTTTTATTGTAGTTTAGGAAGAGTCTATTACTATTTAGCCATGATGAGACATGTGCAATACATTTTGATGCATTTAAATAAGTTTCAAGCCAGGATTTTCCGTTTACTATTATGACTGTATCATCAGCGTAAGATACAATATTACCAGGGATTACAACATTACATAAATCATTTATATAAATTAAAAACAGGACTTTTCATTTATATATATGCAAAAAAGAAACACCAATCTTCACATTAATCAACCGTTAATTAATGTGAATGTTTTTTTTGCTGTTAATTATTAACGTATATTTTATAAAAAAGTTTTTTTTTTTTAATTTGTAGTACTAAAATAAAGTATCCAAAATGTATTGCTGTTTTTTTTTATTAAGGGGGGGGGTCTTTGAAAATTGTGCTTGATTTACTAGGGGTCCGTGGTTGAAAAAAGTTAGGAAACGCTGGTCTAGTGGTACGTAGGAGAGGATTGCAATGGAATTTTCACTACTTTCCACACAATGCAATAATATCATTTTTCACCTGAAAACAAATACGTTTGAAGCTCGACATTCTTCTGGAAGTGGAAGGAAGAACTTGTACCATTTGAATAAAAGTGGGTTGCAGAACAGAGCAAGGGAATTCTCTATCAGCAACATTTCGAAATAAACTTTTATGAAAATCTTATAAAGCATTGTATTCTTTGGTTATCACGACGATTTGTCATAATATTTGTATTAATTTTTAAATATCTGTTATTATCGAACTGCGTTAGTTTTGTTTATTCATATTGTTAAAATATAACTATACTATTTCCTTCGACTGCCGTTTAACCACTAATATTGTAATACATATTTAAAAAACACATTATGCGACCATACATCGACCCACAAATTTAAAATAAGTACTTAGAATATATAATTTTTGAAAAGAGGACATAACGCTACACGCCAACATAGGAAGGAAGGTACATATACCCAAGATATATAAACATAGGTATCCTTTTTTTAAATTAAATTAATTTATTTTTATTTTTATTATTGTATAAAAATTGCATACAATTGGAATTTATTACACGACAAGTTTACTGCAAGAAGCTTGTCGGCAGGAGATTAGTTCCACAGATTAGTTACAACCACAAATTAAATAATCATAAACGCATTAGCGTAATAAAATTTGATAATGTTATTATCGAGTTGTGCAAGTATTTTTATATGTATTTTTGTTACAGCTGTTTCAGTTTACAAAACCATTATCAAACTGTGGTTAATCCATATTGAGACGACCTATTTATAGGATTTTAATGTTAATTTTTGAAGTTGTCTAATAGATTTATTACCGGTTAAATCAATTTGCTGGACACTAATTGAGAAAGTATTATACGAGATTCGAAATCTTTCCCTTTGGTTTCCCTTGCACTAAGTGTAAGAGTTTTTTTAAAATGGTTTTATAATGACGTTATTGCTATGACTCATTAAAGTGCATTATATTTTTTAGGTTTGGTAAGTATTGGGGAATAAATAATTTTCCTTACTTTATTAATTAGCGTTATGTTGGGGTCATTCGTTCGTTCATTGATTTCTAATTGTTCAAGCAAATTTAATCAAAGACCCTTGCGTTCTCTATGTAATGGTTTTGGCTGGTTGTTTTTAAGTGGAACCTGATTATTCACTAAGAGATGTTCTGCGAATTTTGAAGAGGTTTTTTATTTTTATAACACCGTAGATATATAAAGAATACAAGGAATGAAGGTTTTAGGAATACTTCAACTTTAAAAAAATGTGTACATCCTTCGTACGTAGTTAAGTCGAATATAACTCCTCGATCTGGTCTCTCCATTTTAAAATACATTCAGATTCAATCGAAAAAATTCAAAACAAATTCCTAAAACACATAAATTTTAACTCGGTATTCCCATTGAAAGGATAAACTATAATTTTATTACTTGATAAAGAATTAAATTTATTAAGACTCTCAGATCGAAGAATTTATTATATCCGACTGAATATTTATGTTCAAAATTGTAAATGGTAGAAAATACAGTCCTCATTTAACTAACCTCGTCGAATTTCATAAACCCAAGAGAGCAATTCGTTCCAAAATCCTGTTTAAATGCAACAAAAACCGAACCGAGTATGTGAAACACTCACTTGTACCTAGGTTGCATGAAGTTTGTTATAAATACACAGATGTGGCGGATATATTTAACTGCATGGAAGGTAGGTACAAGAAGGCCATACCATCAAATATTTTCAATCAATGTTAATTTTATTGGTACTATGGAATATGGTATGTAATTGTATTCCTGGTGTCATTTCTCAATCAAATTCCACAATTAACTGTTATACTCTTTTTTATTATTTCTTATTTAACTACGATTTTGTTACATGTAATCAGCGTTCATGGTGTATTTACACTGTTGATATTAAATAAATAAATAAAAATATCTTATCCGTGTACTAACTTCTACTTGTTTTTTTTTTCTTAAAAAAATAATGTATAAATATGTACAACTATATGGGACGTTTGGGATTGTACTTTCCTCTTATAATACTCGGAATAATAAATCTTACGTTCTCATATTTGTTATTTTGTTCATGTTTTATGTGCTTCTTCTTTTATTCCGTTCATCCGATTACGATAAAACTTTGTTGATTTGTTGTGCGTACGCCCGCAAAGTTGTCTATATTTAATGTTTAGCTCTGGCGTTATGAAATTTGTATAAATGAATGGTATTGCAACGCATGCCGGGTACCCGTTAGTGGTTTATCAATAATATTTATAAACATGTAGATGTAGTGGTTTGTCAATAATATTTATAAACAACAAAATGTGTCCAAGTTGAGTACATTTTATTCACACGGTTTTCTACTCTCAATGCGTAGGTCGAAACTCAATCCATTGTGATTAAATACATTATTTATTACTTTAGGGGTTGTAACAAAGACTCAAGTCTCAATACTTGGCATAAAATATACCCTTCATAAAATGTCTGAGGCGAAACCTGCTTTTGGAATTGACAACCAACAAAATAAAGTTCAGAAAAACTTTTAAAATAAAACGACAATGGGTGGTTTTTCCAAACCCAGTCCGACAATTTATCTTCGAGCTTTGTTTTATTTGCGAAAGAAAGTTCCGAAACAAGAGGTGTAATTTGCCGAGTTGGCGTTTTGGTTTGATGAAAATGCATCCTTTGTTTTTGAAATGTTACTTTGTTTCGGATTTTAAAACTTTTTAAAAATAAAACTAAAAGTTGCTATCTTTTGCTAAACGTAGTTCTCAAACAGAGAAAATACTTTTTTTTCATTCTTCTTGTGATTAGTAATTTTTTCTTCTTTTAGTGGAGTGCCGCCGTAGCTTACATATGTCGCTCTCGATCTTGTACCAAACTTATTTTTCATTCCATAACTGCAGTACTGAGAACTCAAAAAAAATTATTTTTTTAAACATATATGACGTGTTGGTTAAAAATATAAAGGGGAAAATAACACTTTTTCTGGATAAAATCAGAATTCTTGTCGACTTACTTGTATTCATATTCATTTCCAGCCTCTGTGTTTCCTCCTTCCTACAACATGGGTCTCTTCAAGACCAATGTTCATTCCTTCCTCTCCTCAAAAAGACCCTCCACACAGCATCCCAGATGACATAGGCCCTGAGGGAAATTATTTTTCTCAGGGCCTCCTGTGTGGAGTTAATGTAAAAAAAAAAAATTCATAAACTTGAACTTTTTTTTCATTTTTGTCAGTTATACGCATTTTTTAATAATAAACAAACGTTAAAAGGTTAAATAACTGTTTTTTTTTTTTAATTGGTTTTCGGTTTGTTTGTTTTCCGATTTTCAATGCATTTTAGGGGGCTAATAACCATTTTCAAAAAAATAAAGTTAAATGCAGTTCTCATTTTCTTTGTAAGACGCAACTTTTGATACCCCGGGCGTTTCTGAATTCAAAATTTGAAATAATTGACACACCCTAGGCCAGTCATCGAATAAAGAACACCAGAAATGCTTTCCATATAGAATTGAAAGTGAACCAATGTCGCCACTAACTTAGTGCCTACTTTTTGGTTCAAGCCCATCGAGCATGCATTCTGTCTCTCTTACACTTGCCTGTCATCGAACATCGTGATGCCATTTGAATTTCATAATGATAGTGAAACACTAGAGAATAGGGTACCGCCGCCCCGAGAAACATTTATTGGATAACCAACACTCAACGTCTGTCATAGGTCATCCCAAGTGGTTCGCTATGATTAGTTACTTAGCAGGGGTGCCCGTGTTCATGAGGTAAGGAATTTCTTTATCTTAGCGGCGGATATGTCTGCCCACCTTATGTTTGTCGGACTGGATTTGGCGAAACTGGTTGAGGGTGACATTTTTACCTCTCTACCAGGACTCTCACGCCCGTCACTACTGCACACATTGACCCCCCCACCCTATTTTCTTCCCATTCTTCAAACCCTCTTCCTACCCGGAATTTCCTCTCGTTCCGTTTTCTAAAAAGACCCTCCGCACGGCATCCCCAAAGATGATATAGGCCCTTAGGATTTTTTTCCTCGGCAACTCCTGTGTGGAAGTTATGTGAAAAATAAATTAATCTCGGTGGCTTTGCAATAAAGAACTCCAGTCCAATTTTTATTTTTTTTAATGAATAATGAATGACCTTCTAACATAACTCTCTATTTATTTATTTTTATAGTTAAAATAATTGTCAAAGTTTTAATTTTTCAAGATCCCCTGAAAATCACCGTGTGCTAAGTGAATCATGTGACGTCATCACTCACCAAAAGTTATTTTTATTGTTAACTACAGAAATTTTGTATGACAGTTATATGGAGGAAGCTAGGATACTATTCGATAAATAATAACATTATTTAGGTGGAATTATTAATTTATTATTAATATTAATTATATTTTTAATATTATTACGGATAGTGGTATAAAAATTGTTTGAAATTATTATTTTTTTAGCTTCACGGATCGTAACCAATATTGCGGAAACCAAAGAAAGCATCTCCCACACACACACTTCGGAGCGACCGAGACCCACGCCACTTTATATAAACAAGTTTCACAGTGAACTGCGCTGTAAACCTATCGGTCTTTACTTTTCTGCGCTGCGCGGGCGGCCTGAAATGGCGCGGGACTCCGTCACTCCGAAGTGTACGTTTGAGAGATACGACGTCGGATCAGCTGTTCTTCGTCCGCCATTTTTGAATTCGAAGTTCGGACGATTGGCCGTGCTACTAGGTAGCATTACGATTTTTTTATACGGTAGTTTTTGAATATTTTAAATTATAGAGATAAACTAATAGACATACCTCTATTATTTTTGAAACTGAATTATTAGGGTCTAAATAATGTATCAATAAATACATCAACTATTTCTCTTTAAACAGTATGTAAATAAACGAATAACACAAATTGTTACTACGATTGCTTGTGTCATACAATGACTTGAAAATTTTGGTGTGCAGTGACGTCACCGCTAAACATTTTAATAATACCAACTTGACGGTGAGTTTCAATGACACGATTAAAAATGGACTTATATTATTTTTCTAAAAACTCTGTGTTTAATATTATTCAATAAAACTTATATATTCAGAATCAGCGTTTATTGGTATATATGAACATATATTTTTAAAGCTATAATATTTTTCACTTGAGTTACTTATAATAAAGCTGCCCATGAAATTGAATAACACAGTTTCGATGTTCATGTCTTTCTTAGGTGTTAGCGAAATAACTTTAACAAAAATTTAATAAAGATTTATTTTTAAATCCTTCAAATCTTTACGTTATGGTAAGCAACAACTTGACTACTACGATTAAACTATTTATAGCATTTTAGTTGGAATTTTAATCTAGGCCACCGGTTTTTGCTTGTCATGGGGTGCGGATGACTTCATCGACACCGCCCACACTTTTCCAGTCAATTCGTAACGTCCTGAGTTCCGCTAGGTATTTTAAAAATATAATAAATTAATTAATTTGTTCATTTAAACATTTTCTTGATTTATCGTATACTTTTTTAATTTATTTTGTTCTCTTTTCGTCTTGTTCACTTAGTGTATCCTTTTCTTTTACATAATTGTTACGAAGTGTATTGTGTCTATGAAATATCTAAGGAAATAATTCTCCTCAGGCCCTGTCATATTTTGGGATGCCGTGCGGAGAAAAGCAATTAGAGGAAGTTCTAGGAAGAAGGCAAAGGGTATGAGGAGTGGGGCTGGAATCTGGGGGTCAGTGTGTCCAGAAGTGACGAACGAATAAATCCATCCATGTTCCGAGAGAGTCCTGCTGGAGTAGTGTACCTCAACCAGTGACTCTGGATCTGACCTGCCACGCTGTTGGTGAGCAGACGCTTCCGCCGCAAAGAACCAGACAATCCTAACCCCCAAGGACCTGAGTAATAATGTGCAATACTGCCGCCATTGGTACAACCACTGTGTCCTCCTTGAGAACCGTTTTATTTTTATTCATGACAGCATAATAACGCTTTATTGAAAACATGCGAACATGCGGTGTGGTCCAGCGGTAAGGATCGCGGGATCAAATCCTGGCGTGGCAAATAAATTTTATTCGATTATTTGTATTATTTCACAATTAATTCATTAAAAAAATATATAATGGTATATTTGCGGCACGCTCCAGAGTGGAAGATTCAGTTAGTATCGCTCTGGTGTAAGAGCACCATTCAGAATAGAAACGTTGCTTGAAATGGCTTTAGCCGTATTTGGTGACCAGATCTGAATAGATAAATTCCCCACCCCTTCTTCTCCATCTCCTTTCCCTCCCACTACTTTCAGCCTCACAACATACCATTGGGGATGCAATAGGCTCACTAGCTCCAGACGGGAGCAGTTGGGACTCTTGTGCGGTGTTCATATAAAAAAAATAATAACAAAACCTCAGCACAGTTTCTCCCAGTGAGGTGTTCACAAAACACCATCACTGACCCTTGCTGATTATTAACATATTTTTTTTTATAACTGGTACTTATTATGTAAACTTAATGTATTATGTAAACGTACGAGAATTTAAATGAATAAATAAATAAAATTTACTTTTATTGCAAATCACCTGAAGTAGGAATGAATATTTTATATGAATTTCCTTATTTGCTAGGAATTTAATACATTACAACGTACAGTGCAGTTTCGCTTCAATACAACCATGGCCTTTATAATCTTAGGCAAGTCTCGTTTTAGGTCAATCCATTAGGACGTAACAAACCCGTAACGTGCTTTGAATGATAAAATCACCCCTAGTGCCATGAAGCAAAGGGCCGATGGATAATTCATGGATATCCCAAAGGTACACAAAGTCAATTTCGCTAATTGAGTTTCTAGAGATTTTGACCGTACGATAAAATGAATATAAGTTTTCATAAATCTTTTTGATTGAAGAATTATTTATCATTTTGGAATCGGAATGACATAAAGAATATGACATTTTTTAGGAAAATGATTTTTGAAAGTAAGCCGTTGGGTTTAAACGGTTTACTGACTTCTGATACAGCGGTGCCATCTTCAGTAACACAATAACAACAAAATAAAAATGTAGAAGTCATTTTCGAAAAAAAAAACAAAATGGATATTAGGAAGCATGAATTCAAGAACTATTATATTTTTAATTACATCTAGGTATTTGAATTTGTTCTTTTTTTCTTGATTGAATGAAAGTATGAACAAAAAAAGTGGAATCTTGTAGTCGGAATCCGATCGAGCTGATACCCGCCAAATATATTCGTGGTTTAAAGACATTGCATTATTTCTACCTTATTTTTCTACTTAGGTAACAATCACGCACTCACATACGGACATATACGCATTTTTCTGAAATTCAATGGCATTACAGCACTTCATATAAGTTGTAAACGCCAGTTTTATTTAATTGGCATTTGGCTTTGTTGGTAGCGTAGTTGACTCCCGTTCCTGGGTAGGAAGTTTCAGTCCTTAGTGAATCCGAAAAAAAAATTGTTTCTCCTTTGACCAAAAAAAAACATAGTTTTTTACGGGTTGATCTTGATGACCTAAACACTAAAACCCACGATATTGGAGTCAATTGGACTATGATTGATTACACGGCTATCGGCATAATATAATGTATAAAATATAATTGTATGAAGTCCGAAACAAACAAAAAAATTGCTCTAAGAGTGATGGCGTCATGAAATTTCCACGGGTCCATTAGCATAAATTTCTATCAATTTAACCACAAAAACATAAGACAAGACTCCGTACGAAAAATATTTACTTATAGCTTTGGCACAGCATTACATAATTTTATTTTATTTTAAACTCCACCACGAAAAAAAACTAATCAGAAATATCTTACCTTTTAAGAACAGAATTTTTAATTGATATTTTTCATCCCTATTATTATTAAAACTCAAACCCAAAATAAATAAAAACACTGAGAAAATATGGGATAAGCAAAAAAAGTTGATTTGTTTGGATATCTGATATTTTAAACTTATAAACAGACAAAGACCAAAATTTCCAAACAAATTACCCGCCATCAGTACGCTAAAAAAGGTACATTTGTTCAGTTACTTTACCTTCATCCCGAAGACAGAATTTAATAAAGAAAACCGAAGCACACCTCAACCGCAACACACAGCGGTGTTATTTTATGGGAATACTGAAACTTTAAACTAACATCAACACAATCCGCTACGTCAATTTGCGTAGCAAAAATTACCTGAATTTGCGTACAAAACAAATACAAAGTAAATAATAGTGGGACAAAGAAAACACTACCATTAAATCTAAGCACCAACCAACTATTATTATTATTATTATGAAAATACGTTCTTATTTTCAATAGAGAACTCCAGTCCAGTTTTTTTAAAAAAATAATGACCTTCTAACTTAAATAACTACATTTTTATTTTTATTTTTAGATTTAGTTTTAATAGTTAAAATAATTGTCAAAATTTAAATTTTTCAAGACCCCCCGAAAACTACCGTATGTATGTATGGTGAATGGTGTGACGTCATCACTCCTGAAATATTACTATAGCATCGGGCAATCAGCTGATCAACTGCCGCCATTTTGAATTTCGTTGTTCGAAGTATTCCCCTAGAAGTAACATTACCATTTTTTTTGTGCAGTAGTTTTTGAATATTTTCAATAAAAGAGATAAACTAATAAGAGTACCTTTATTTTTGAAACATTATTTAGGGCTAAATAATGTTTCAATAAACACAACAACTAAATCTATACAAACAGTATCTAAAAAAACGAATAAATTAATACGATGGCTTGCGTCATATCATACATTCCCATACAATGACTTTACGGTGACGTTACGACACGTCGAACAATGACTCACCACTAAAATTTTAATAATGCCAACTTGACGGCGTGTTTTTACGACCCGATTAAAAATTGACTTTTTAATATTTTTTTAAAAATTATAATTATAAAACTTATATATTCAGAATCAGCGTTTATTGGTCTATATTGTGATGAATTGCATTAATCAACAGTGAAAATTAGAAAATATCGTAGCTTCCCACTTTAATTCAAAAAGAAAATACCAATTAATTATAAAACAGACACACCTGCGACATCTACCGGTTCAAAGTAAATTGAATTCTTGTTGACGATAGGGATCTACAATTAAGTAGATTGAGATGAGTATTAATAAAAAAACCACAGATGGTATTAAAAATCGTCACGAGGCAGGGAAAGACCCTTTCTTAGGCGCGATAATAAACACAAAGAATGATTAACCAATCACAAAAGTGGAGGGCGTGTTCAGATTTTGAACAAAGAAATGGACTTTGAACTAGGCAATTAATCAGAGATTTATGGAAAAAAATATCGTCACCGACCGAAAGATCAATACACTATAATGTAAACAGGGTCTCACGCCCGGTGCATTAGATACAATGACCCCAGATTTAAGATAAACAATCAGTGCAATGAAGGTGTTGACGACCGCCGTTAACGAACAAATTAATCCATATTATGTTGGAAAAACTAGGCAAGAAAATAGCAAGAAAATTATGATCAGAGGAAAGTTAAAGAAAAGACGTGTAAAACGTAAGAAAAGCTACTGTAGGGTTATTCAGCCGTATAACGAGTACATAGAAAGTCAAGGAGACCAGATTAAGAGAAAAGCGTACATTTAACATTTAAAAGGAAGAAAAACGCTGGAAATTAGGGATGTCACTTTTAGATGAAGCAATAACGTCAAGGGAAACGATTTGGAAAGATAATCTAATGAAAAAAATGGACGATTAAACGGAAGTGTTTATTGAACAATATAAGATTTCGACTTAATTTTGCGTTTTCAGACGAGTTTAAATAGATATCGTTATATATTTGGAATAGGGTGATCATTCTAGTTACATTGCGATAGACAAAGTAAAGAAAAAGCATTGTTTTACGTCAATTGTTTCAGGAGAATTCTATGAGAAATAAGACAGACTGCAAGGAAAAATGAAACATTGTTTGAGTTGACGACCTCACACGTGATTTTGTTATTTAAACAACCAGAAAACGAACATGGTTTTAGGCGATTAAACCCATTTTAATGGCTTTTAGGACGATAAAAATTATCATTGGTCTTAGGGACAGTTTACTTTAACTAAAAACGATTAGATTTTATTACCCTCGAATAAAAGCTGAGTTATTGATCAACACCTCGGAAACCCAGACATAAACAGACGTCAAATTTTAAATTAATGTGGATTTAGGGGAAAAAGGGACGGAATTTGGAGGATGAACCATAGAACGTAATAAAAATTGACATATATTTAAGGGCCGAAGTAGGAGTATCTCCTATAAAAATGTGGGAAATGATATATTAATTAGTAACAAATAGAAAATGAAATTTTCTATTGAGGCAGCAAACATCGAAAAACGATACGGATATCAGAGTAATGTATGGTGAAACTATGGGTGAATCGATACGGCCAAAGAAAGCAAAGAAAATCTTAAATTAACAATTAATAAAATAAATACGGCTGGAAATATAAAAAATTATAGTGATGTGGAAAGTTACATGAGAATGAATGAGGAAAATCAAAAAAAGAACATCGTGAATAAAAGGGAAATAAGAGAAAATATGAAAATTCAAGTCTACGACATAAGTAGAGACAATACAGTTTAAAACTGAATTGATCCATATAGGTGGCATAAGAATAAGAAGGAATTTAGGAAAAAGAAAATTGGAAAACGCATATTAAAGGTTTTGGCTTGAATTTGTTCATGTTCTGGTAGCGATAAACAAAATTGAGAATTATGTACAGTTTATTGAAGACGTACCTATTATATTTTGAGGAAAAAAGAGATACGAAAATCATGATATTTGAGCTAATTTTGTATGACCAACAGACAAAGGGATGAGGGGCATTTTGACGTAATATCGCCGGTCCGATCCTGGAAAAATGTTTAAACGAGATAGGGCATGAACAAAGTCATGAAAGGTGGACCTAACGACAGTTAAACAAAAATGACAGAATCGATATATGAAATCTCGAGTTGTTAGAGATTAAATTCGTGGATCAAAGATAGCTTAGATAGGCCATTCTAATCCTGAAAGGGGTTTAAAAGACAGGACTTAGTGATTTTTGGTTAGTCATCGGGGGTTTTGAAAAGCGGAAGTTTGTGAGGCGTGACGATACGTTCGGTAATGTACTGGTGGAAAAATTCTAATTAGTTAGAATCACAGGACTTAGAAAAATTTCATATTCGAGCCAGTGTCTTATAAAGATTTAAAGAAATTAAAATCAGTGGGAATAGAAATAAAGTTTACGTTTTATTTAATTGTGAAAAGTTAAAAGGTTCTGTAATGGATACAATTTGATTAGTGGAAAATTCGGTTTTTATAATCAATAAATATCATATTTTGGGACTTAGTAATTTCGCGACAAGTGTCGGTGTGGTAATTAAATAAAGTAATAATAATAAAAATTAAAAAGAAGTTATAAAAATTATGTGCGTTCAGTTTAAACGGAAAGAGTTCTATTAAATATCGAATATTTAAATCAATTAATTAAAAAAAATAGTGCAATCAAAAGCGAGATAATAAATAAATAAGTGCACCCAATTAAATGGAAAAGTTCAACGAAAATCTTTAAGTAAATTGAGTGCTTCAAATTAAGTGCTAGTCTTTTATTAATTAAAGAAAAAAGTTGGTGTAGCGAAATAAAAATAAAAACCAGTGTTAGTTATCATAACGGTGATAGTTCCTTAAATAAAGTGCAAATCGAACGTAATAATTTATCACAGGATTAATCTAGTGTTAGATAAAGTAATAATAATAAATATGGACTTTGGAATAAATAATACAGATGATTAAATTGTTGTTAAATAAGATTGTGGTAACCTAATAATAATTATTATTTCGGAAAGTTTGAATAAATAGTGAAATACGTTATCTTACTGCAAAATAAAAGAGTTCGGTGATACAAGAATTAAATAATAAAAATAAATCAAATAAATAAAAAAAATAATAAAATAAATTTGTTAAGTTAACCAACGGGTTTTGAAAATATAATACATTTTGATTGATAAAGATTAGTCATCAATTAATTCAGTTTAGAGTCAACGCAATAGTGAAATAATGAATAAAGATGGTTAATCTAGGTTTAGTTAGACAATAGCTGAATTAGGTAGAAAAAAATATATAAAAGGTTTGTCGTGTTGAACCCGACAGGAGTGGACCTTTTGGGGTAAGTCCTTACAAAGTATAAAAATTTCTAGAGACATGAACGAGGCAGAGGGCAGCTGATCGTCGGTATAAAATTTTATATTATTATAACAAAATATTATATGCTTAATATGTGATATGTACCTATATTAAAATATTATATATAAAGTATGTATATTTATGTATATATATATTCCAAGAAAGTTTAATCAAAAGAAACACACTTATATTAAAAAGTAAAGGTATCGATCTCGAATACCTATCTTTGCATTTATCCGTAACTATGTAAAATAGTTATGTGTTTGATAAATTTCCAAGTCAAAGTTTTGTATTTATTTAGTATATATCCTATTTATTATAACTTCAGCTAATATAAAATGATCAAAAAAATGAGTTATGATATTAGAATTTACCTCAACTATAATAAAATTATATATATACCTGTGTATTTATGTATCGAGACAAAGTATATGTATGCATTATGACTAAACTTATCGGGGAAACAAATTAGACATTTGCGAGAAAGAAATAACCATTATTGAATTCGGAATGTTTAAAGGTAAACAAATGTCACGCGTTCTTGGATCTAGGTCACGAGGCCAGTGGGAATGTTGACATAACTTAAATTGTTTATAAAACAACTCGGTCAGTAGGGCACTGTGTTGAATGCTTTAGGAAGATGTCAATCTTAGGATAGGGCAACACCATAACGTTGCGCAATTATATATAAAAAAAGGGGTTAAACACAATCTTTAATTTGAACTTGAAGAGATATTTAGGATTGAACAATTTGAAAGTAATTAGATTTATTATAGGCTAGTCAAATAAAAGAACTTGAAGAGTATCATTGAACATTTGAGAAAAATTTTATGGATTAACTACTCTCCTAGGTAGCTAATAGGTACATCAAACATTTGAAAATCACGGGATAGTCAGATAAAAGATTATTAAAGAACTACATGAAAAATTCGGGGAAAAATTATGAAATAATTGCTCTTACAGGTATAAATAATTTACGAAGCAGTTGAAAAATCACGGGAGAGAAAAAATTTTACCAAAAGTTGAACCTTGGGGGAAAATTTAGAAAACAGTTCAACAATAGGAGGCAGTGGTCGCTCCTTAAAAAAACAAGGACCATTAACCAAACACATAATAGAGATGGCAATCTCTTAAATAAAATTGTCAACCAAACAAAACAAAAAGCTTGGAATTTTCGGCACTCCAGAACAAACCGAGATAATTTCTTAATCTATTAGTATCTATTAATATTTCCCACTCTTGGTATGTATGTATTCGGTCATCGGTTAAGGTTTTGTGGAGAATTCCTTCTCACGAAATCCGAGCTCGGAATATAAGACTAGCTAGTTTTATATTGTGAGTTATAATCCTACCCAAACGTATGTTTACATATATATCTTTCTATGTACTGTACATTGGATGTTGTGGACCCGCTTACAATTAGCGTTTTAGACTCGACAGAGTTACTCTCACATCATTTCTTGTACGTGGAGGGAGGATTCACGACCCGTAACTCTACACAACACCGTGAGTATATGATTGCAGATAGGACGAAACCGGTTCGCCCTAAGTAAATAGTAGACCTTGGAGGAGTAGGAATTTGGGGGTTTCGGGACTCGAGGAAAGACCTGAATAGAGTACACGACGACATGGAAGATTGACAGAACAAGGTACTAAGACCCTCTGGAAAATCGCGTCGGCTGACTGTGCGAAGTTCTAGTTGATCTTTGACCATCCTGTTTACTTGCAGGAGGATAGGAGCCAAATTTTCGGCAGAAAAAGGGTATTCTGAGTTCGTCTAATATGCAATCTATTAATTACATTAACCTACTAAACCCATCTTTATATTTACCTTATAGCAGCTGAATCGGATTGGAGAGATGACATGCAGATACAAAACAATCATAATCAAATTTACTAACAATTAACCATTTGAGTCATACTTAATTATTTGTTCAATTAAACATGCGTAATTCGATTAGTACAGGTTATTTACGAGTTTGTTAGGATGTAGGGAAACATAATAAGCGACGGAGGAAAGTTAGCTCTTTTAGAGAGAGTATTTAAAGTTAGATTTGCAAGAGAGAGACCAATACAGTTTGAAACTCAACGCTCTGTCTAGAATCAAGAAGTTACCACAAAAATGAAAGTAATTAAAGTCCCATATCATAAATCAAAAAATTACACAACGTTTGATGGAGTTTAATTACAACATAAATACGAAAATATTTACGTTCAAGGTCGTAAATAACGTATTAATTAGTTAAGTACATATATCTCTAAAGGTATATAGTGCAAGGGAGCTTTAAGTAGCTTTCTGTAGTTATCAAAGAAAATAAGGGTCCAATTTTCATGAAGGCTTGTGTGACGTAGGGAAGGAATTTTCCATCCCTACTACACACATGCAAAGCCTTAAAAGTTTAAATATCGATCAGAGCCAAAAGAAAAGTTCAAGAAAACTTGAAGGGATGAAAGAATTCCTAAAATAAAATAAATCAGCATCAAAAGATAGAAATATCACAACTGTCTTGCCGATGACCAGGAGAGTTTTATATATTTAATATTAAACCAAGTTAAATCTGGAGGAAGAGAGAAATATTACACTGGTGCCGTGACCAGGAGTCAGAGTTATACAAGTTTGGGTTGAAAAACTTTATTGGTCAATCTATTGTAAAAACTGGAAAAAAAAATAATAATAACAAAATTAGGACGTATCATAAAAAAAAAAAAGTTCATTTTAATTGAAGTGAAAATAATTTAATAAAAAAAATCAGAATAGTGCGACGTTAAACAAACACAGAAAAATTATTTATAAAGAAATAAATAAACATAACAATACAAAAAAAAAAAAAGAAAAAAAAGTGTTAACGAATAAACTCTACAGTTTTAAAATAATTTTAAAAAGTGTCAATATAAAGTGTTAAATCAAGTGACCATGAATTTGTTAATTGCTTATGAGATAATATAAGAACCCTTTCATACGTATTGTAAATAAAAGAATGTGGGTCAGATATGCCATATGTAAACAATTTAGTCAAGGCAGGCCGTTAATTATCAATATTATGAGTTAAGAATTGACATATCTGGGTCAGGAATGTTAACGACCGTAATGTAAACAATGTGATACGAGATAACGCGCGGAGATCGCAAGCATCGAAAAGATACTGATAACAAAAAAAAAAACATCTAGCATTTAAAGGTGGGACACATCGAAAACAACACGCATCACTTTGTGGCACTATAAAATAAACATCCGTTAAAATAATATCAACATTCGGTTTCGATAAAAGAGGAAACACACTTCGGAGATAGAAGGGGGAACTTATCTACATAATGTGACCATTGTTTATAGATAATGTTATGTTTTATGTGGAGATTATCACATAAAAAGTCATAACATAAAATCTAAGGAACATAAAATAAAATACATTTTAAAGGGTTTGGTTGAGGTCATGTTGATGAAAACAATGCATTCATTCAACCATACGTCGAGTTGAGAACTTTTGATATCGTAGACGAATGTTTAAAGATATATACCTAAATAAAATGGAACATTTGATTATTCGGACTTCGAAAAAAAAAGAGGTTTAACTCTAAAAGTGCGAATTCAAAAAGATTTTGCGAAAATATCAGTGGGTATTGCGAAATCCTAAACAAGATTTTGCGATAGGTATTTGCAAATTGATGTGCGAACATCTGTTTTGATAGGTATTGCGAATTCTAAACAAGATTTTGCGATAGGTATTTGCAAATTGATGTGCGAACATCTGTTTTGATAGGTATTGCGAATTCTAAACAAGATTTTGCGATAGGTATTTGCAAATTGATGTGCGAACATCTGTTTTGATAGGTATTGCAAATTCAAAACAGATTTTGCGAAAATATCAATAGGTATTGTAAACCATGAAGGAATGGTTGACGTTCTAAACAATAAATAATTATTGTTTGAACGAAAATCACGGGATATTCATTAACAATAGGGTAAAAATATTCATTCCGTGTTTTACAACTACCTACATTCATTTGAAATAAATTGTGCGTTTGTAGAGTTGGGTTAATTCGGGTTGCAATCATTATGCAAACAATTATAATATAATTGAAAATAATGTGTTTTATAGGGGGGCAGGTTCCAAAAAAAAAAAAAAAAAACTTTTCAATTACATATAGTCGATATTTAATTCGATAATTTAAATTCATTAAAACGAGAATGGCCGAAAAGAGGAAGGCGGATGCGACAGAAAGAGATGTTGGAGAAGTATCAACGGAAGATGAGCTTAGAAACATATTCAAGCGTTCCAGATATTCTACATTGCGTGTGGAGAATATGGGAGGAGACAAGGGAGCTCAGCCAGAAGGGGAACAAGGCAAGGTTGAGAGGGAGTGTGAAAAAATAAATTTTCCACATGAAAATGATAAACCAATAATTTCACAGGAAAAACCCGAGGAAAAGGAACAAGAAATCGAAGATAAGATTAACGAAGTAAAAGAAAGTAAAAATAAAAAAGAATAAAAAAAAAAATAAAAAAAATTAAGAAAAATAAGAAAAACGAGAAAATTGAAAAAAAAATATCTAGAATAAGAAAGGAAACATACACATAAATAATTAAGAAAATTAAAATAGAGGTTATAAGGTTGTCGCTTAGTAAGGAAAATATAAACATAAGCCGGCAACACTCGGAAAATTTAAGAAAATGGTGGGAAAACGTGGAAGGCGAGCCCAGGCTTTAGTGACAGCAATCGGGGAGAATATCTCAGCCGAGACTTCAACAGTGAACATTGGAGATGTAACTACAATTATTCAGGCAGCTTTAGCACCGCTCGTCAATAAGATGCAGGAGCTCGAGAAGCAGTTGGAAAAACCAGCAACAGTGACGGTGATAGGAGAGGATAATGCGCCGAAAAACGTTCTCCAAGTCGTGGAAATGTTACCGCAGCAGGAACGACCATCATTCTCCGGCGGCAATCAAAATCCCATTAGTTTCCTCGAGGATTTAAAAGAATACACTAGAAAAGTGAAACGTACGGATCCTTTAATTGTCGTACGAGAGAATTTAAAAGGGGAAGCCAAATCGTGGGCGAAATTGTACAATAAGCGATGGGAGACTATGTTAGATTTCGAACGAGATTTTTTAGCTACCTATTGGGGAGACATTAAGAAAAATGAAGTTCGCCGCCGACTTGCAGAGGGGGTATATGATGCCAAGAAAAATATATCCATGCTCACTCATTTCGCAAACTATTGGGAACTTGCTAAGGCTTTGAAGATTACTGACACTCCGTTGGGCACAGTCGACGAAATTATGAGGCATTATCCGAAGGAAATTCAATCGCTATGGTTTTCGGGACAATCAGGAGACGAGATTGTCGCCGCTGAGTTTCTTCGAAAACTAGATACAATGGTATGTACGCCAGAAGAACGGAACTTAAAGAAGAGGAGTGGGGAGGAAGTTAGCAACAAGGACAAATACCGTGACCGTTACCACGCCATAAAAAGGTGGATACACGCGATAGAAAGTGTGGGCCAAGGCGTTAGTTGCAGCAAATGCACCGAAGTTAGCAGTTCACCAAAAGGAAATCCTACAATACCTACAACAGGGAAGGAGCTAGTGGTCGCAGATAATTCGGGAAACGGACGGGGGTTGATTCATTAGTCTCCATGGATACGACTCACACAGGAGGAGGGACGCCGGCGCCAAGACACAACACTGCATTGAAGATTATGATGAGATGGGGGTGGAATCCGACGAAAGGATTAGGAAAGGATGAACAAGGAATGACTGCCCCAGTAAAAGCTGAAAAGTACGTAAAAAGACGGAAAAATGGAGCGGAAGAAACGAGAACAGAGAAGGAAATGAGTGTGGAAGTATGCGTCAATTCACTGCAACATATAACTGACGAATGGAATAAATTGGAAATGATTGAAGAAAAATTGGGTAGGGAAGTTAGGGGTTTTAACAACATTTTTGAGGACCGAGATTATGAGGAAGTAGAAAAGGGTAGCACTTTACCGTTATTACCGGAAGCCAAAGCATATATAGATAACACGGAAGTTCATTGTTTAATAGACACCGGAAGTCAGATCACGTGTGTAGCACAAGAATTCTACGAAAACTATTTAACTGATGAAACGCTTTATCCGATTATGCCAGTAACAGCAATACAGATTAGGGTAGCTATAGGACACAAAAGTCAGAGAATATCTAGATTGGTTCTAGTGCCGCTACGATTTGAAAATGTTACAATAAATACGCCATGTTTAATAATACCCAAGTTGATTAGGCCCGTTATATTAGGTATCAATTGGTTAGACGAATATACAGCTGAGTTTAAATGTGGGGAAAATAGGAAATTGAAAATAAAAACAGACGTTGGTAAAAGGGAAATAGAATTGGTAAATTCATCGATAACTTATAGGAAACCTAAAGGTGAGATTAGCAATCAAAATTGCGCAAGTGGAAAAATAATTAGTATCGAAGTAAACCCCGAAATAAATGATACGGCGTGTCTCGAGCGTAGAATAACGACATTTGTGTCCGGGCTAGATTTGGAGTTAAAAGGAAAAGAAGGGTTGGAAAAGATTTTAAGCAAACATAAGAATGTATTTAGAGACAGGCCGGGTCTCACAACTTTGTACACTCACGAAATAAAGATGACGGACGAGACGCCCTTCGTTAAGAGATCTTATCCTGTACCTTTTGCTTATAGAGTTAAAGTTGACGAAAAAATTAGAGAATTGGAATTACTAGGAATCATCAGTAGGGAGGCCACACAGTTTTCTAGTCCTCTAACGTTTACTTTAAAAAAGGACGGAACCGTTAGGATTCTTTTGGATGCCAGGTTTTTAAATACTAGAATGCACGCCGAAGTAGAGAAACCGCCATTAACTTCTGAAATAATACAGCGTTTTCATGGCGTAAAATTCATAACCACAGAAGATATGAATTCAGCCTATTTTCAGATACCTATCAGTCCAGGAAGTCGCAAGTATACTGGATTTGTGTACAATGGGAAATCATATGTATACAAGGTGTTACCGCAGGGGTTAAAGACATCAGTTGGGAGTTTCTCAAGGGGAATGGACAAAATCCTCGGCCCAGGACTGAGAGAATTCTGCACTAATTACTTGGATGATCTAATAATATATACGTGTGGGAGCCAAGAAGATCATTTCGAACATGTAGACGCGGTACTTGAGAGGTTAGAGGCAGCAAACATGACTTGTAAACTCGAAAAATGTCAATTTTTATTCACAGAAGTGCGTATGTTGGGACATATTATAACGCCTTTGGGAGTTCAAATGGATCCGGAAAAAATAGACGCGATTAAAAATTTTCCGGTACCCAAGAAAATCAAACAAGTTAGAGCTTTCCTTGGACTTTGCAATTATTACCGTAGATTCGCGAATAAATATGGGGAATCAACACGTGTTTTATGTGATTTACTTCAGAAAAATCGAACTTGGAGGTGGGGTGACTTAGAACAGCGTGCATTCGAAAAGGTGAAAACATTATTTTTAGAAACAGTTATTTTACATCATCATGATCCAAATAGTACATATTATTTACAGACAGACAGTTCGGGATTTGCAATAGGGGGGGAGTTATACCAGCTAGATAACGAAGGAAACCACCACGTTATTGGATTTATTAGCAAAGCTTTAAGGGGACCAGAGTTAAAATGGACCACATCGGAGCAAGAGTTGTGGGCGATAATATATGCTCTACATAAATTTGAGACATATTTAAGAGGGGTACCTTTGATAATAAGAACAGATCATCAAGCGTTGACGTTTTTGAAGTCATGGAAGATGTACAGTAGTCGCCTAACTCGGTGGATTTTGTATTTAAATCAATTTAACTTCACTGTAGAGTACGTTAAAGGAAAAGAAAATATAGGACCTGACATTTTATCTCGTTACTCTTGTGATGCGGAAAACGTGCAGGAGGAGAAAAACACATGCCCAGAAATAGCAGCTTTTGCGGTTAAAGGTAGACAACACATTCGAAAACACTTAGAAAATATAACAGAACTACAGAAACAGGACACATTTTTGGGAGAAATTTTCGGGTACTTGCGCAAGGGAAAATTCGGACCACCGACAAAAAATGTTAATAGGTATTTAAAAAATTACAAGAAAATAGGTAAAACTTTATATTACACCACAGGGCTAAACAAAACGGTTTTAGCAGTACCACAGGAATTGACTGAGGAGTTAATAAAAATGATACATTTAGAAATTGGGCACGGGGGAATTTTCAAAACAGGATCAGCTATGGGAGACAGGTATTACTGGCCAGGTATGAGCCGAGACATAAAACGCATAGTAAGAGGATGTCACCTTTGTCAGATGGCGAAGCGCGAAATTCGACCAACTGTAGGGCCAAGTAAATCAATTATGACCAAAGAAGTAGGACAATTAGCTATGGCAGATCTATACGGACCATTACCGAGGGGAATGGGTGGCGTAAAATTCATATTTGTTATCCAGGATTCTTTCAGCCGATTTGTAAAATTATATAAATTAAGGATAGCAAGTACTAAGACCGTGTTAAATTGTGTAGAGGATTTTAATAAGATCATACAAATAGATGCTTTGTTAACTGACAACGGATCTCAATTTACGTCAAAAAAATGGGAAAGTCACATGAATAGAATGGGCATACGAATCGTACATACTTCAGTGCGAAATCCTGGACCGAATATAACTGAGCGTGTAAATAAAGAGTTAGGAAGAATTTTTCGTATTTATTGTCACGAAAAACATACAAAATGGACAGCTTTCCTTAAAGAAATAGAGCAGACTTACAATAATTCAATACACTGTTCAACAGGATTTTCACCAAATGAGATAGCTTTCGGGAAACCACCAACTTATAGTTTAGACAAGTATACTCAAGGGTGTGGAAAACCTACGAAAACAATAGATGAAATTAGAATGGTGGCGTAAAAAACTTTGGAGAAAAGCGCTACAAATCGACAAAAATATTATAATCTCAATAAAAGACTAGTGACCTATGAAATCGGAGCCATGGTCAAGTTGAAAAAGATTACACAGTCAAATTTATTGCGAAAACAAATTAAGAAATTCAACTTACTTTACGAAGGGCCGTACGTCATCGGATCAGTAGTTTACAGTAACACGTATACCCTAATTGATCCGGTAACTCGGGAAATAAAAGGAGATTATAGCGCCATACATTTAGCGAGATATTACACGAGTAACAAGGAACAACAATCAGGATTAAAGTTAGTGGAAGTCAACGAATAGAATGCGAAATTTGCAAATATTTGAAAATATTAATAAATAAATAAACGACTGAGAAATACAAATAAAAATATGCTAGGATACGTCTTGGGGTAGGGGAAGAAAGAAACTTTACTAAAATGTTAGGCTATCAGTTTGCTTGCGAGGGACGGGTCGTCGTCGAGTCTTTAAGAGTGAGTGGACAAGTTTCTTAATAAGCGACAATCATGTTTAAATATAGAAATAGAGTAAGGTAAAAATATTCGTTAATTTTGATTTATTATTTAGGAAAAAAAAAGGGGGGGTTTTTTTGATGTGCTAGTGAATAGAAAAAAAAATTTTGTTAGGTAAGTAAGAACACTTAAGAGGGAAAGAATTAGAGATATTATATGAATAGGATAGGGTACGTTTTATAAAACAGGATTTAAAATAAACAATGCTTAGGAGTTAGAAAAAAAAAAAAATGAATAAATAATTTTTTTGAAATCTTGAAATAAGAAAGTTTAGATATATGATAGACATTAGGTAAAAATAAAAAAAAAGGTAACGTTTGAATTACGATATAAATAGATAGATTTCGAAAAAAAAAAATGGGGAAAAACGGGAACGCTGAACCAATTTGAGGATAATTAAGAACATTTATGAAAATTAAATATAAGAGTGGGTAACACTTAGGTTAGGACAACTTTGAATGAACTATGAACAAACAATTAGAAATTAAGAATTAGACAATAAAGTTTAAATAAAGAAAAAAAAAAAATGCTGGAAAATTTATATAGAACATGTATACCACTGATTGTCGGATTGGGTGAGGTCGTGCGAAAACATATACATTTCACAAAAACTTATACTTACAAACAAAAACAATTATTTGCACACCAAGAGACCACCCGCTTTTCAGTTGGTCGAAAGGCCGCGAGATTGTAAACAATCTTTACTTAAATCATTGTAAGGGAGGTCTTAGTCCAATTTGGTTGAGGACCACCAAAACACGCGAGTCGAGGGGCGTGTTCCAGCAAAAAGAGATTAATTTTGAGTCTATCAAAATTACAGAAAATTCCATAAAGTAAAATCTACGCGAAAAGAAAATAGAAAATACAATGAGATTCAAATTCAAGATTGTTAACAATCCGATAAGACGGAGAAAAAATAGGGGATAACAAAATGAGGAGGGGAGATAGGGAGCAATAGGATACGGAGAAGAGATAGGGGATAACAAAATGAGGAGGGGAGATAGGGAGCAATAGGATACGGAGAAAAGATAGGGGATAACAAAATGAGGAGGGGAGATAGGGAGCAATAGGATACGAAGAATAGATAAGGAATAACGACATGGGGAGGGAAAGGTAGCTAGCCTAAATTTGAACACAATTTCGGTGTCTAACAAAAAAAAAAAAAAAAAAAAAAAAAAAAAAAAAAAAAAAAAAAAAAAAATACAACGTTAGCCACAGCAAATTGAGTTCAGAGGAGGGAACTGTGATGAATTGCATTAATCAACAGTGAAAATTAGAAAATATCGTAGCTTCCCACTTTAATTCAAAAAGAAAATACCAATTAATTATAAAACAGACACACCTGCGACATCTACCGGTTCAAAGTAAATTGAATTCTTGTTGACGATAGGGATCTACAATTAAGTAGATTGAGATGAGTATTAATAAAAAAACCACAGATGGTATTAAAAATCGTCACGAGGCAGGGAAAGACCCTTTCTTAGGCGCGATAATAAACACAAAGAATGATTAACCAATCACAAAAGTGGAGGGCGTGTTCAGATTTTGAACAAAGAAATGGACTTTGAACTAGGCAATTAATCAGAGATTTATGGAAAAAAATATCGTCACCGACCGAAAGATCAATACACTATAATGTAAACAGGGTCTCACGCCCGGTGCATTAGATACAATGACCCCAGATTTAAGATAAACAATCAGTGCAATGAAGGTGTTGACGACCGCCGTTAACGAACAAATTAATCCATATTATGTTGGAAAAACTAGGCAAGAAAATAGCAAGAAAATTATGATCAGAGGAAAGTTAAAGAAAAGACGTGTAAAACGTAAGAAAAGCTACTGTAGGGTTATTCAGCCGTATAACGAGTACATAGAAAGTCAAGGAGACCAGATTAAGAGAAAAGCGTACATTTAACATTTAAAAGGAAGAAAAACGCTGGAAATTAGGGATGTCACTTTTAGATGAAGCAATAACGTCAAGGGAAACGATTTGGAAAGATAATCTAATGAAAAAAATGGACGATTAAACGGAAGTGTTTATTGAACAATATAAGATTTCGACTTAATTTTGCGTTTTCAGACGAGTTTAAATAGATATCGTTATATATTTGGAATAGGGTGATCATTCTAGTTACATTGCGATAGACAAAGTAAAGAAAAAGCATTGTTTTACGTCAATTGTTTCAGGAGAATTCTATGAGAAATAAGACAGACTGCAAGGAAAAATGAAACATTATTTGAGTTGACGACCTCACACGTGATTTTGTTATTTAAACAACCAGAAAACGAACATGGTTTTAGGCGATTAAACCCATTTTAATGGCTTTTAGGACGATAAAAATTATCATTGGTCTTAGGGACAGTTTACTTTAACTAAAAACGATTAGATTTTATTACCCTCGAATAAAAGCTGAGTTATTGATCAACACCTCGGAAACCCAGACATAAACAGACGTCAAATTTTAAATTAATGTGGATTTAGGGGAAAAAGGGACGGAATTTGGAGGATGAACGATAGAACGTAATAAAAATTGACATATATTTAAGGGCCGAAGTAGGAGTATCTCCTATAAAAATGTGGGAAATGATATATTAATTAGTAACAAATAGAAAATGAAATTTTCTATTGAGGCAGCAAACATCGAAAAACGATACGGATATCAGAGTAATGTACGGTGAAACTATGGGTGAATTGATACGGCCAAAGAAAGCAAAGAAAATCTTAAATTAACAATTAATAAAATAAATACGGCTGGAAATATAAAAAATTATAGGGATGTGGAAAGTTACATGAGAATGAATGAGGAAAATCAAAAAAAGAACATCGTGAATAAAAGGGAAATAAGAGAAAATATGAAAATTCAAGTCTACGACATAAGTAGAGACAATACAGTTTAAAACTGAATTGATCCATATAGGTGGCATAAGAATAAGAAGGAATTTAGGAAAAAGAAAATTGGAAAACGCATATTAAAGGTTTTGGCTTGAATTTGTTCATGTTCTGGTAGCGATAAACAAAATTGAGAATTATGTACAGTTTATTGAAGACGTACCTATTATATTTTGAGGAAAAAAGAGATACGAAAATCATGATATTTGAGCTAATTTTGTATGACCAACAGACAAAGGGATGAGGGGCATTTTGACGTAATATCGCCGGTCCGATCCTGGAAAAATGTTTAAACGAGATAGGGCATGAACAAAGTCATGAAAGGTGGACCTAACGACAGTTAAACAAAAATGACAGAATCGATATATGAAATCTCGAGTTGTTAGAGATTAAATTCGTGGATCAAAGATAGCTTAGATAGGCCATTCTAATCCTGAAAGGGGTTTAAAAGACAGGACTTAGTGATTTTTGGTTAGTCATCGGGGGTTTTGAAAAGCGGAAGTTTGTGAGGCGTGACGATACGTTCGGTAATGTACTGGTGGAAAAATTCTAATTAGTTAGAATCACAGGACTTAGAAAAATTTCATATTCGAGCCAGTGTCTTATAAAGATTTAAAGAAATTAAAATCAGTGGGAATAGAAATAAAGTTTACGTTTTATTTAATTGTGAAAAGTTAAAAGGTTCTGTAATGGATACAATTTGATTAGTGGAAAATTCGGTTTTTATAATCAATAAATATCATATTTTGGGACTTAGTAATTTCGCGACAAGTGTCGGTGTGGTAATTAAAAAAAGTGATGTAATAATAATAAAAATTAAAAAGAAGTTATAAAAATTATAAAGTTATAATTTTTATAACTATAAATTAAATTAATAAATTATAGAAGTTATAAAGTTATATTAAATATCGAATATTTAAATCAATTAATTAAAAAAAAATAGTGCAATCAAAAGCGAGATAATAAATAAATAAGTGCACCCAATTAAATGGAAAAGTTCAACGAAAATCTTTAAGTAAATTGAGTGCTTCAAATTAAGTGCTAGTCTTTTATTAATTAAAGAAAAAAGTTGGTGTAGCGAAATAAAAATAAAAACCAGTGTTAGTTATCATAACGGTGATAGTTCCTTAAATAAAGTGCAAATCGAACGTAATAATTTATCACAGGATTAATCTAGTGTTAGATAAAGTAATAATAATAAATATGGACTTTGGAATAAATAATACAGATGATTAAATTGTTGTTAAATAAGATTGTGGTAACCTAATAATAATTATTATTTCGGAAAGTTTGAATAAATAGTGAAATACGTTATCTTACTGCAAAATAAAAGAGTTCGGTGATACAAGAATTAAATAATAAAAATAAATCAAATAAATAAAAAAAATAATAAAATAAATTTGTTAAGTTAACCAACGGGTTTTGAAAATATAATACATTTTGATTGATAAAGATTAGTCATCAATTAATTCAGTTTAGAGTCAACGCAATAGTGAAATAATGAATAAAGATGGTTAATCTAGGTTTAGTTAGACAATAGCTGAATTAGGTAGAAAAAAATATATAAAAGGTTTGTCGTGTTGAACCCGACAGGAGTGGACCTTTTGGGGTAAGTCCTTACAAAGTATAAAATTTTCTAGAGACATGAACGAGGCAGAGGGCAGCTGATCGTCGGTATAAAATTTTATATTATTATAACAAAATATTATATGCTTAATATGTGATATGTACCTATATTAAAATATTATATATAAAGTATGTATATTTATGTATATATATATTCCAAGAAAGTTTAATCAAAAGAAACACACTTATATTAAAAAGTAAAGGTATCGATCTCGAATACCTATCTTTGCATTTATCCGTAACTATGTAAAATAGTTATGTGTTTGATAAATTTCCAAGTCAAAGTTTTGTATTTATTTAGTATATATCCTATTTATTATAACTTCAGCTAATATAAAATGATCAAAAAAATGAGTTATGATATTAGAATTTACCTCAACTATAATAAAATTATATATATACCTGTGTATTTATGTATCGAGACAAAGTATATGTATGCATTATGACTAAATTTATCGGGGAAACAAATTAGACATTTGCGAGAAAGAAATAACCATTATTGAATTCGGAATGTTTAAAGGTAAACAAATGTCACGCGTTCTTGGATCTAGGTCACGAGGCCAGTGGGAATGTTGACATAACTAAAATTGTTTATAAAACAACTCGGTCAGTAGGGCACTGTGTTGAATGCTTTAGGAAGATGTCAATCTTAGGATAGGGCAACACCATAACGTTGCGCAATTATATATAAAAAAAGGGGTTAAACACAATCTTTAATTTGAACTTGAAGAGATATTTAGGATTGAACAATTTGAAAGTAATTAGATTTATTATAGGCTAGTCAAATAAAAGAACTTGAAGAGTATCATTGAACATTTGAGAAAAATTTTATGGATTAACTACTCTCCTAGGTAGCTAATAGGTACATCAAACATTTGAAAATCACGGGATAGTCAGATAAAAGATTATTAAAGAACTACATGAAAAATTCGGGGAAAAATTATGAAATAATTGCTCTTACAGGTATAAATAATTTACGAAGCAGTTGAAAAATCACGGGAGAGAAAAAATTTTACCAAAAGTTGAACCTTGGGGGAAAATTTAGAAAACAGTTCAACAATAGGAGGCAGTGGTCGCTCCTTAAAAAAACAAGGACCATTAACCAAACACATAATAGAGATGGCAATCTCTTAAATAAAATTGTCAACCAAACAAAACAAAAAGCTTGGAATTTTCGGCACTCCAGAACAAACCGAGATAATTTCTTAATCTATTAGTATCTATTAATATTTCCCACTCTTGGTATGTATGTATTCGGTCATCGGTTAAGGTTTTGTGGAGAATTCCTTCTCACGAAATCCGAGCTCGGAATATAAGACTAGCTAGTTTTATATTGTGAGTTATAATCCTACCCAAACGTATGTTTACATATATATCTTTCTATGTACTGTACATTGGATGTTGTGGACCCGCTTACAATTAGCGTTTTAGACTCGACAGAGTTACTCTCACATCATTTCTTGTACGTGGAGGGAGGATTCACGACCCGTAACTCTACACAACACCGTGAGTATATGATTGCAGATAGGACGAAACCGGTTCGCCCTAAGTAAATAGTAGACCTTGGAGGAGTAGGAATTTGGGGGTTTCGGGACTCGAGGAAAGACCTGAATAGAGTACACGACGACATGGAAGATTGACAGAACAAGGTACTAAGACCCTCTGGAAAATCGCGTCGGCTGACTGTGCGAAGTTCTAGTTGATCTTTGACCATCCTGTTTACTTGCAGGAGGATAGGAGCCAAATTTTCGGCAGAAAAAGGGTATTCTGAGTTCGTCTAATATGCAATCTATTAATTACATTAACCTACTAAACCCATCTTTATATTTACCTTATAGCAGCTGAATCGGATTGGAGAGATGACATGCAGATACAAAACAATCATAATCAAATTTACTAACAATTAACCATTTGAGTCATACTTAATTATTTGTTCAATTAAACATGCGTAATTCGATTAGTACAGGTTATTTACGAGTTTGTTAGGATGTAGGGAAACATAATAAGCGACGGAGGAAAGTTAGCTCTTTTAGAGAGAGTATTTAAAGTTAGATTTGCAAGAGAGAGACCAATACAGTTTGAAACTCAACGCTCTGTCTAGAATCAAGAAGTTACCACAAAAATGAAAGTAATTAAAGTCCCATATCATAAATCAAAAAATTACACAACGTTTGATGGAGTTTAATTACAACATAAATACGAAAATATTTACGTTCAAGGTTGTAAATAACGTATTAATTAGTTAAGTACATATATCTCTAAAGGTATATAGTGCAAGGGAGCTTTAAGTAGCTTTCTGTAGTTATCAAAGAAAATAAGGATCCAATTTTCATGAAGGCTTGTGTGACGTAGGGAAGGAATTTTCCATCCCTACTACACACATGCAAAGCCTTAAAAATTTAAATATCGATCAGAGCCAAAAGAAAAGTTCAAGAAAACTTGAAGGGATGAAAGAATTCCAAAAATAAAATAAATCAGCATCAAAAGATAGAAATATCACAACTGTCTTGCCGATGACCAGGAGAGTTTTATATATTTAATATTAAACCAAGTTAAATCTGGAGGAAGAGAGAAATATTACAATATGAACATATTTTTTTAAAGCCATAATATTTTTCACTGGAGTTCCTTATTGTAGACCGGTAAGAGTAACGGCATTGACTCTGAAGGTTGCTGGTTCTAAACCCGATAAAGTAAAAATTTAAAAATAGTTTTATTTGAATTTAAAAACTCGAAAAAGCGTAAATGTTGAATAAGTGCGTATGAGTCCTTTATACGTATATAACAGCAAAAAAATCAAACATTGGTACCTTTTAAATATTTTTTCCTTTGTATTTGGGATATATTTTCATAATGTTATAATCACAATATAATGAAATAACTCTTAACAAAGAAAATGTGTGTTTCTCTCGGAATGAATGAGAATTGATAGAAATGGTTAATCTTTACTTAGCGACAAGATCTGCGGTCTAGCACAGTGAAATCGATAACTTTACAATGTCGGATCTATTAGGCATAACTGCATGTTATACCGTTTTCTCGAGCACGGCCGCACTGTTGACAGCCAGTTCGATATTGACAGGGAATAAAAAAGAAATCAATATACGATTTACATTGTAAACGTCAAACGGCCTCGTAAAAAATTAAAATACTAATAAATCAACAGTTTCAAATTGAAATACTAACTTTTACATACATTGGCTATTCGCAAGTACTTTTTGAGGCTAAACAGGAGTAAACTAGTTAATGAGGTCTTATTGCTTCTTCTTTTCTTGAGTTATTTTTAAACCCCTTTCGTTTCTCCAAGATCGAACGGAATAAATTGATAGCGACTTACTGATGAATTATTTAAGTCTATGGATCGCTCATAGGATTTCTTTCAAATCCTAGAGCTTCGATAGTTCACCTCCATTCATTTATAAGCCAGTTATTTTTAATAACGAAAGAATTTTTTCTGTATAATAGACAGCTTACCTGAGACTCGGGAGATGCATGACGTGCACTAAAATTTTGTCAATGATTGGTCGGAATATATTTTATTTTTTAAGATTTAGTCAATATCGTATTGAGTATGGTTTTATTGATCATCTGGGCTAGACCTCCTGAATAGTATGGAGTACTTTCAACTATTTATATTTCATTCCCTAATAAATTTTCTTATATCTTAAAGCTTACGCCGAATTAAGGATATCAATTAAGTATATTATCAGCTCCAAACACTAGAACTCTTGGTAATGTAATGGAATTATTTTTCATAGCAAAATTTCACTTTATATTATATAAAGGAAGAATGGCGGTTGACAGAAGGGTGGTTAAACTTAAGGGAGATGAGCTTGACGAATGTACTTGATACCTCTGGGTAAGGTGACTCCGCGAGGTAATGTTCTACGCATTTGACTTTGAGATGTAAGGTTGCTTAAATTAAATATATAAATAAAGCAATAAAGACTGAGACGAGACTAAAATAGAAAGAAAAGATGGTTTGGGTGTGAAGGTAAAGGGAAAGTAAGAAAAGACGTGATCATCGTGATGTCACACGTGGAATTTTATATGGTTTTCTTTTATTTCTGTCAATGTCATGTTAGAATTATTTAATTAATGTGAGGATAAGGGCAAGTAGGGATAAGAGTAGAGCCCCGGCAAGGCTATGGTCCTGGGTTCAATTCCTAGGGGAGACCGAATCTTTTTCTGTTTGAAATTTTCGTTAGAGTCGCTAATATTGTCTTCAGTTATAAATATTACAATTTGAGATTTTACTCAAAAAGTTAAACTAAAAATAAATTTTCATCCTGGACTTGCAGAAAAGTCAACAGATGTCGCACATTAAATAAAATTTATCCAAGACACTGTCTAGATAGCATTTAGTTCGAAATGAATCTTGCAATCATAAATAAAGATTATATTCAATAAAAATACGCCTTGAGAAAATGAAGATAATATTGGTAGTTCTTAGTCAAAAAAGGATGGTATACGAAACAAAGAAAAAACATAGAAGTGATAATAGAAGTGTCAAGGCAAGTTAAGACTTTGCTAAAATTAAAAATAGATATAAAATATCTTCAACTGTTTACCATTGAGCTAATGGGACCCTATCCCCTTCAAACATATTTAACTGTCACATACTTTGACTGAAAACTACCAATATTATCTAAATTTTCCTAAGGCGTATTTTTATTGGCTGCTATCTCGTATTATGAACTTAATTTAGATATTTAAAAAAAAACTAATAAACTACTCTCTTTAAAACTCTGTGAGTTCATTTTGAGATTTTTACTCCCGCTGTTACATAAATTTGTCAACTTGTTATATTATTTCTTTATTTCAATAAATGGACTTTGTTAACACTACAAAGAATCCACTTTCATCAATAATGAAAGTGCATAACTAAATTGAAAACGATTTCAGTATTATTAGCAGTGGACCAACCAAAATAATCGCAACGTGTTTCCTATTTCCCTTAGTTTGTTTAACATACATTTCTGAACTCGATATTTGAGAAAGAAAAATCATTCTATTTTCAGGCTAAGAATGTATTCAAAACCACGTCTTTCATTTAAATAAAAACAGGCCTTATCCCAAACAAGCAGTATTTTAAGGTAATGCGCATTTTCATCCCGCGACAAAATATCCCCGACAAAATAACCCCGACATAATATTCCCGCCAAATTATCGTACGGACAAAACATCCTCCAATTAAATGTCTACCTAACTAGGTTGAGTTAGGTTTTAAAAGATCATCTGTTGGGGGATGTTTTGTCCATAGGATATTTTGTCGGTGATATTTTGTCGCGTTATGAAAAGTTGCGCAACCGTACTTTAATTCTGAACTAATCGATGAAGTAATTTACTGTAATTGATATTCAATTTGAGAGATTTACATGCAAATCGATTTAGCTGAGCAAATTGAATACAATTATGTAGGCAAAGTTTCTTGTACGGAAAAGTTTCTCATATTGCCGATAAAGGAAAATTACAAAGTTTTGACAAACCCTATATTAAGTATTTCAGTGGAATATGATTAGTAAGACAGATCTCATTTACAAAATACATTTTTTTTAAAGTAAAACAGATGGTAACAAAGTTTTTACTTTTGCAACATTATTTTATATATTATTTGTGTTTGATTGCAGTAATTTTTACGAGGTCTTTTAAACATCATAAAAAATAAGAGGCAGTTCGGTTTAAAACAATCAAATCTGAATAAGTCGTCTCCTTATAGGCCAACCCTAATTTTTTAATGATTTTGAATGCCAAAACTTACGTCACATTAATAAAAAATAAAAATAAATCTTGCTAAACTAAATAATAACATTATTAAATTAGATGTTAAAATATTATTAACTCCACGGATTAAACCGTTCAGTAGGTACCTACCGCATTTTTCTTTCTTCCTAGAGACCAATTTTTTTTCTTGATTACGCCTTAAATAATTATTTTAAAATTTGAAGTACAAGTTTTTTTGTTCATTAGTTTGAGGCCTAGAAGGGTTATTTTTTTATTAGTAAGGAACAAACTATGGCACTAGTAATTGTAAAATTTATAATGCAACATGCATATAATCATGTAACCATAATATTATGTCCTACCAGTATGCACTCTAATATCTATGGATTAGAAACATATCATAGGTACCTACTTTTCATATCGCTTTGTATACTCCGTAATAACTTCCTTTTATTTATTATAATATTTTTAAAATTTTTGATTATCTTCAATATTTGGCTCCTCAGAGCATATCTTACTGTTTACTTGTCATACTTTTTTATATTTATAACTTTTGTACTTTATATTATTTACAAAGGTAACTTATAGTCTATATTATTTCCTGCCTTTCAACTTTTCATCTTAAATATTTACTTTTACATTATACTTTATATTTTATAGTTTACACTTTTACTTTATACTTTCATTTTACTACTCATTACCTTAACTCCTTTTTTTTACCTTTTATTTTTTATATTTAACTTTACATTTATATGTCACTTTCTTATGTTATTGTATTATAATATATATAAACATAATTATGTCAATGGCACATGTTGTACCGTATGTTTTGAAATAAATAAATAAATAAAGATGGCAAAAAAATCACCTAAACAATAATGCATCCCAGCAAAACAGCCGAAGCGGAATCTTTAATTATATTTAGGGTGTTTGTTGCTGAAATAAATTTACACAAATAAATACTATAAAGGCGAAAGTTTATACGGAAATATTGATGTTTGTTACTCTTTCACGCAAAAAGTACTGAATGGACTTTAAAAATTCTTTCACTAATTGAAAGCCACATTATTTGCGAGTAATATGGGCTATATGTATTGGTAAGCTCTGGGGTTATGAAATTATTTATCATACGTTTTCTGTCCCTAACAAAATCGAGTTAGTGCAAATGTCAGAAGAAAAGCAAAACAAATTGTTGCCTTGGAAACAGTGTTGGCGTTCTCTAAATTGAATTACCGAAATGTATGTACCTACGCGCATAACTTCCGAACGACTGCACCAAATTGATTTATTTTTTATTTTTATTATTTGTATAAAACTACTATTGAGATCTGGCAATATGAAATTTGTATTAAAAAATTGCAATAAGTGGCACGCGAGCAGTTTGAAAACTAAATTTACCGGGAATGAATGTTTGGAATGCGGGATGGGGAGGGGGAGAGGGAGGGGGTTGTGGGAGAGATGGGGGATGGGGTGATGGGTGAGGAAGGGGTAGGGGGAAAGAGGGGAGTGGAGTGGATAGTGGGAAGGTGGAGGAGGCGCAATGGGAACCCCCCTAATACCGTTGATCAATGTCAATCGGAGCGAAGCCACGGGAAAAAGCAAGTATTAAATGAAAATGAGTCATACGGATTATCTTTCACCAGCGATACGCAAAATCGGGGCTATTTGTCGCGCAAACAACAGACATTTTTGTTTCTCTTCATGTTCCTAAGGAATAACACTGCTATTGAAAGGATTAAGTAATGGCAATAAATATATATAAAGTTTAGTTAGTCTAATTATTGAAATATGCCAGTGTCTGAGTGAGCATCTCACCCGGGCATCGCGTGTTCGATTCCTCGGCTGACTAAGTCCTCCATCATGGCACAAACAACATTTTCCGCTTAGTGTGGTGGTAGCAGGAGATTTTCAAACATATTTAATTTTTCGTAATTTGGAAAACGGGAATGGGTACCGCCGCCCCGGGAACCTTCATTGGATAACCAACACCTCTGCCATAGGTCACCCCAAGTGGTTTACTATGTTTGGTGATTTAGCAGGGGTCCCCGGTTCATGGGATGACGTTTGTCTAGGTCATGGGCGGATGACCAGGACACGCTTAACCCCAGATTCATACCCACCCCTTAAACCGTTTTTTCGTTTCAGAACTCTCCTTTCCTTCATTTCCTTAAAAAAAACTCCACACAGCATCCCCAAAGATGATATAGGCCCTGAGAGAAATTATTTTCCTCAGGTGGAGCTCATTAAAAAAAAAAAAAACCGGAATGTTTGTCTTCCTTGATCATTGAAAAAAAATTGAAAAAAAATCATGAAAGTTATTTCGCCTAACTAAGAGGTATCTCTCATAAAAATACCTAAGAGGTGTTTTATTTCGATATTTTTCGGTAATTATGGCTTGTTGCGCTTCTTTCCGCTTTAGCTAACGTTTCAACCACCTTTACAATATCCATCACCAGGGCAGATAATGGATCATGTAACACTAAAGAATGAGAGAGCGCAACATGGCATAGTTGGTAAAAATGAATAGTGCTATTTCTTTCGGTTGTGAAATCTTAAATCATTTCAATACCTACCGTATTTGATTGATATCAAAAATTTTCGGATTAAATAGTGATAGTTTAAATGAACTTATTAATAATATACGTACACATGAATAAAATAATCGAAAAAAATGTTAATTTATTACTTTTGAATGTAGCTTTAACTTTGTCGTTATCCATTATAAATAAATGAAACAATGTTACATTGCTTGAAAATATTATCTTACAGCCCAATCATGGATATGTTCCCCTACCCACCCACTCTTCATTAATACCTAGCAACGGCTCCACCCCTACCGTAATAATATATTATTCCCATCCACTAATTTGTAACTGTCAAATCAGCATAAGAAGGAACGAACCCTGAAGAAGGAACGGTCGTTCCGAAACCGGTCGGCTTTACTCAAATATATAAGTGGTTCAAACAAAGTAACATTGTTTCATTTATGTAAATTTATTGTTTGATAGACGGAAGAATTTGAATTAGATATTGTATCGGAATATATTCAATAAATACATAATACAATAAAGAATGCAAGGCTGATGTAAGCGTGATGAGTAAGATTAAGAAAAGGACGCTGAGATGATTTAGACATGTAGAGCGAATGAACGAGGAAGGAGTGTAAGGAGGATTAATGACGCAAATTTGAATAGCAGAAGAAGTCGGGGATCCCCGAGGAAGTCATAGCACGACCATTGAAGTACCCACCACTGTCCCACCCCGGTATAGGCAACTTATGGTCGCCCCTTCGGAGTTCTCGCAAGAATCTAATTTTTTTTGAATAAACGACTCTACATTTAATGTAACGAATCTAGACCTTCAATGTCCCCTCATACTGTGTTAGGTAGCGGTATGCGGACGCGCCTACAGGACTGTACTGTAATGGTCAATCTCTACAATTCTAAAGCCCATGGAGGTGTCAATGCAAAAGCAGTGAGCCTCATGGACAGTCAAACAAGTTGTTAGTAACATCAACAAAAAATAAAAAATAAAGTAATCCAAAATGACAGCAGCCGTCATGAGTAATCAGCTCATGACAGCGAAAGACCACACACAATCCGGTGGGCAGCACCGGGCACTGTACATAAAAGAAAAAATAAACAAAAGAAAAATAATGTATATATACAGAGTAGAACTGGTGTCACCGCAACCTGACTATCGGCAGGCCTCCCGATAACCGGCGGCGTCGTCCTTAAGCCAGCTAGCCGGTGGTGCCTAGACGAAAGTAACTGGAAATCATAGAAGAAGACCCTAGGGAGAAAAGCGTCGGGTCGCCGGAGGCGGGACGGACAGCTTTCGGATGCCGTTCAGCCTTCTTCCCAGCCTCTTCATGTCACGGGGGGTGGCGCGGCAGACAGGTGCAACTCCACCAGTTCCATAAGACCGTCCATGGTCAGTAGGCGGGGACTCGGTCCAGGGTCCAACCCCTTATATGGGGAGAAGGACGGCACAGAACAAACAACTGAGTTCAGTTCTACGCGGTAATCATAACTAAAAAAAATAATCGTTTCTAAAAAAACTAAAAAAGTAATCATAACTAAAGTATATGTTACAAAATAACATAAAAGTGTAAGGCATTAAACCAAGTACCTGAAATAAAAACATGAGCGTTCAATGACGCAGGGCATGAAAAACAAATAAACACGAAAGAAAACATAAATACTGTACATCCTGGGCAATATTGGTCGTAGAGAAGAAGCAAAGAGCACGACCAAGTGAATCAGATACTTTAGTAGTGCCATTTCAAGAGTCAGAATAATAGAAGAGCATGTACGAGGCGATGTATGAATGTGAACGAGGCAAGGAATGTGTGCCAAGACCAAGTTGTTTGGCGGTCCGTCCTCTCTGCCTACCCCTGAGGGGAAACTGCGTGATGGTCTCAATTTGGGAGGCGGGAATGGGTACCACCGCCCCGGGAACCTTTATTGGATAACCAACACCTCTGCCATAGATCACCCCAAGTGGCTCGCTACGTTTGGCGATTTGGCAGGGGTGCCCGGGTTCATGGGGTGAGGTTTGTCTAGGCATTGGAGGTGGATGATCAGGACACACTGAACCTCTAGATTTCTACCCACCCCTTAAACCCTTTTCCTTCCGATAACTCTCCTCTCCTTCCCTACCTTTAAAAAACCCTCCACACAGCATCCCCAAAGATGACATAGATTTTCCTCGGGACCTCCTGTGTGGAGCTCATGTAAAAAAATTTATTAGTTAGTTAGGTATGGATACTTACTTCAGTTTTAACATGGATTAGATGGATATAATATAAAACAATTTAAGAGATTATAACATCGATTACCCTCTAGTCTTTCATCGCGTTATTAAATATGCCGCCAGACGTTTCGTAAAGAAAACACGTTTCCGCATTAATTAACAAAAACAAAGGCATTTTCGTCCATTAGCAAAATTGCGAAAGCCTTTAAGAAATCGTATCATCTCACCCCATGATACGTCGTACCCTTGTAAACTCTCCTTAAACCGAATACCTTATTCAGATTAAGAAACTTGTCGTATTTAGCGTCTATATTCTAGATTAAAATATGAATACGTAAAGAGAATCATGAATATGCATTCACGCACTTCATGTACCATATTTAATTTGATATTTTCAGGCACATAAAACAATATCAAAAAGTCTTCACCACTAACAACGCTCAAACAAATCATGCTTTATTAAATGAAGTACTTTTTACAAAGTGTCTTTATTTTGGTTTTCGTTGTGCGGTAAGTTTCGTGTTGGAAATAGGCAGCTTAAAGCGTGAGAGCGAAAGAGAAATGCTTTCAGGCTCTTGGGGATGAGCGAGAGTGACAGAGTCGGGGAAAGTTCACATCTACGTATTGTAGGCTTTGATGAAAATATTGTTAAACTTTGGCGCGTAATTTGTAGAACCTCTTTTCTTGTAACAAATTTACGTTTTACAACAAATAATGAACACGTTGGGATATCAGCTATTAATTATTTTTATCAAACACTTCATCATATGTGAACATTAAAGAACATGTAAACTATATTATAATGCTAGTTGACCCGAAAAACGTTGTTCTGCCATATAAATTATTTCTAGTGAATTTTTGTTTGTTAAATAAAAAATAACGAATGTATTGTATCCCCACAGGATGGGATCAAAGACAGAAAGAGGAATGGAGAGCTGTAGACGATGACCCCCGATAAAAGCAAAAAAACACCAACTAAAGTAGGAAAACGAAATAAAGAAAATACATATGAATTTCGAAGAGCAATTCAGTATACGATATTCTTTGTCAGTCCGTCTCTAGCCAACACAAATAAGCTCGATGGTTTGCCTACGCGATAACATGATCGAATGAAATATCAAAATGACGCGACACTTCTCGTGAATGTCTTGCGCATGTGTAGATGAAAGTTCGATGAGGCGGACGTAGCGCCATTTGTCATTCAACAACATAAATAATTTCGTTCTGTTTGAAATACGAAAGATGGTTAAATTTGTTCATACAAAAATACTAAAATTATGATTAAAAATGGGAGGGTGGGGGTAGTAGGGTTAAAATTTGGGGTTGTAGGTATTTTTTGAGCCAAATAAAAAAAAAATCAGAAAATAGATTTTTTTTTGGATAGGGAGGGACACCTTAATCACCTAGCGGTATGAAATTTACTTTAAAACCTATTCTCATACCTACCAAATAAACATAAAAAATTTCATAAAAATCGGTCAAGCTGTTTCGGAGGAGTGCAACCACAAACACCGTGACACGAGATTTTTATGTATAAGATTTTTTTAAATATGTTTTGGTTCTGGTTTTTAATTTAATATTTATTTATTTTTTAATGTACTACAGATGAATTATCCATTTTCATCATCACATACATTAAAATTGAAGCTCTTATTGTATATGCACTATGACAGTTTTTAAGAAATACTCATGCATGATAAAAATTAGAGTTGCCTTGGTATGCTATTCAATTAACCATTTGCTAACCATGCTTTTTTTATTTTTGCTCTTCCCGCTCTCGCCTTCCAAATCTCTACCCCCACCTGACAACATCAAAATATTTTGATATGAAACAATAATAACAAAAGCTAGTTTTTAAAACGCTAGTGAATGACGCCCACGAGGGTAAACAAAGTAACATGTGCAGGCTTTAAAATAAGGCTTACACAAAACAAACATAATACAGTTAAAAGTGACGGAATTGGATGTAGACAGTATAGACACCTTAGTTCAGTTGGTAGAGCTGTTGCCATGAAAGTAGTTCGCCACATATGCCAATATCTTTTTCGGATTTTTCTGTCTCCAGATTTTCGATTGAGTTTCGCTAATATTGTCTTAATTTATTTAAATAAAAATGCACCTAACAAAATTTCATTTTCAAAATTTAACGTTTTTAGGACTTATGACAGTTCCTAATTCCGCCCTCCAAAATGCATGCATTTTCAAAGAAAGACTAAACAAAAGATCTTCATCTTACTACTAATGGAATTGGGTAGTAATAAGATATAAGAAGAGCTTACCAGATAAAACTGAATAGTTTTTTTTACATAAGCTCCACACAGGAACACAGGAGGCACCGAGGAAAACATTTTCCCTAGGGGCCTATGTCATCTTTGAGGATGCTGTGTGGAGGGTTTTTTAAGGGAAAGGAAGGAGAAGAAGATATGGGAAAGAAAAAGGTATGAGGGGTGGGTAGGAATCTGGGGGTCAGTGTGGCCAGGAGTGACGGACGTTTGAATCTATTCCTCACACTGCGGTGCAAGGTGAAGGGTCGGTCAAAAGGTCTCCCTCAATCAGTCTCCTCCGATCTAGCCCGCCACGCAGTGGTTGGGCAAACGTATCCACCACCAAGACCTAGACAAACCTCATCCCATGAACCCGGGCACCCCTGCTAAGTCACCAAACGTAGCGAACCACTTTGGGTGACCTGTGGCAGGGGTGTTGGTTGTCCAATAAATGGTTCCCGGGGTGGCGGGACCCATACCCGCCTCCCAAATTGTGACAAAATACAACATTATAATAGGTTAGGTAAGGATAGATGTTGATCTGTTTATCATGGTACCAAAACAACATGTCTTAAATACACTGATAAAAAAATAACGTATGGTGAACGTTACCAAAAAGTTTGACAACCCCTCGATACGGTATAGCACGTGGGCCGGCTTCTCTTCAGTCTGTCAGTGAACGCGCCGTGTGGTACAGCCTGCAGCCAACGGAGGGTCTATTTCTATCCGAAACTTCCCGCGAAACCTCCCGGAAAAGCCGAAAGTTTTCACAAAGCAAAGTGTTGTATCGTAAGTTTTGAAACCGCACTAAAATACGTTCGTTCCATAAGAATGTTTAAATATTGTTGTGAGTGTTTGTTGCTGTGTCTATGGTTGTTTTAAGTCATCATAAATCAACAAGTGTTTTATATACATTGGTAAGTGGATTGAAAAATATTTACTTTATTTATGGCGATGATAGACAGGTTGGAAATGAAAAAAATCAAAGTAACTAGACGTAAAAACGTTTTATTTTGATTTTAACTAAGTGTTTTTGTCACATAGTCCAAATATGTATTTTTCAATATAACGATGTATTCTTACAATTTATTGTGTTTTTAATGAGTTATTTATTTATTTTTTTCAAAACATACGACACAACATGTGCCATTGACATAAATATCTTTATATTTATGTATGTATATTATAATACAATAACATAAAGAAATGACATATAAATGTAAAGTTAAATATAAAAACAAAAGGTAAAAAAAGGAGTTAAGGTAATTAGCAGTAAATAGAATTAAGATGTATAAAATGAAAGTATAAAGTAAAAGTGTAAACTATAACATAAAAGTAAAAAGTTAAAATAAAAAGTTAAAAGGCAGGAAAAAATATAGTTCAAAGTAAAATATATAGACTATATATTATGACCTTTATAAATAATATAAAGTAAAAAAGTTATAAATATAAAAAAAAGTATGACAAGTAAACGAAATGCTCTTAGGAGCCATATATTGAAGATAATATAAAATTTAAAAAAAGAAATAAAATAAAATGAAGGTATAGTCTGTCAAAAAAGAGTAGAAAATATAAAAACTTGAACTACTAAATTTGTAGACTGGCAACACCAATTTAACTGTCAAATATTTTTTTGAAGTGCAATGACACTGAATGTACAGAACACAGTAAACCACATTTTAAAAAACATTTTTTCTTCATGACATAAAATTGATTAAAAGGTGATTTATAAAGCGATTTGCTTTAATTTAATTTAACATAAATTTGAATTTAACAATAGATAGAAAGGAAGAATCACTAATGGTGAGTTTAGTAACACTACTTTTAGATCTGAACTAACTAACTAACTAACTATCACGCCCTTTCCCCGCAGGGGCAGGCAGAGAGGACGGACCGCCAAACATCCCGGTCTTGGCACACATTCCTTGCCTCGTTTACATTCATACAATGTCTCATACATTCAATTCTATTATTCTGACTCTTGACATGGCCCGACTCAAGTATCTGATTCACTTGGTCGTGCCATAGATCTGAATGAGTTAATATATTCAGATCTAAAATTAGAGACATGATCTAAAGCCCAGGCAACGCTAGGTGCTTTATCTTGTATTAAATAAATGTGAGCAATTTCTAAACTGTGCTTTATATTTCATTACGTTCATTATATTAACACAAAATTGCAAAGGTATAATAATAATATACCTATACGCAATTCTAATTTTGAGATCGGCGGGTATCTATACTGCAATGAAAAAATATTTTTTCCACTATTATTACCTTTTTAATTTTTTATAAAAATGTAGGTTACACAGTTTTACTTTAACATCATGAGTTATGTGTTTAGTATTGCCATTTGAACAACAGTGGCGCCCTCATATATTTTCTACTCTTTTTTGACAGACTATATTACGGAGTACACAACGCGATATGAAAAGTAGGTACCTTAGATATGTTTCTAATACATAGATATTAGAGTGCATACTGGTAGGTGGAAGGACATAATACTATGGTTACATGATTTTATTTATTATGATTACGTGGTAGTACTAGAAGATAAATTTTGTCTAATGCATCTTTTGTATGATGACATCCTTCCGGCATGATCGACGTGAGCAAATTCATTATCTAAAGTGTGTAAACGATGTATTATTCAATTTTGCTCGGCATTACTGAGAGTATTGTTGCAATAATAAGGTGTTTTGAGTCGAGTTGTTCTACTAGGTACATGATAATTTACTAAGAGTGTTATTATATATAGTAATATTCCATTTTACATGAATTTCCACGTTATTACCCACACTAGTGGTTGAAGAAGGTCAAAGTGTGAAGAAGTTGCGGTTTTTAAAATAATTAAGTTTATTTCATAATGACTTAAATAGTGAGTCATTACTTGATGGAAGATAATATAAAATATTGAACAAACATTTCAAAATATCCGTGGTTTCGTAGTGTAGTGTGTAAATATCAACAGTGAATCATCCAGTATTTTGAAATTTAAAAAATCCCATTTTAAATTGTTTGGCAATTGTGCAAAGGGATACTCTTTTAGGATATAATATAGAAGTATCCTGAACATGTTGGCAAACAATATATGCTAAGTTATCTATGATAATGTTACTAAGAATTAGCCACAATTTGAGCTTGTATTCACAAAAAATCTTATTAAACATCTATTTCTTTAGACCATCCTTCTCCTATCATTTATATATTTAACCTATAAAAATCGAACAATAGTGGCAAAGTGCGACAAGGCTCGTTGGAGTGAGAGAAAAATTACGTGACATAAAAAATGTATATATCGTATTTAAATGTGTGTGTGTACATTTAAACGTATGCGTGTACGTATATATTCAAACTGTGTTATGTAGTGGAAAATTGTGAGCGCACATATTTGTTGCACGTTTTATAAATAGAGTGTTCAGATACGAGTTGGCCGTAGTATCCTCCGGCCGACAATATATCGTGTTTACGTTGAAAATGCACTGAAAACAAAGAGAACGAAGCCCTGGAGGTGATAAAGTGACCCCGCTGTGCCTGTTTTTTCTCCGAGCTCGCATTTCCAACCCCCACCTGAATTAATCTTTATAACACTGCTATAAAAGATTTCCCAAACTTGAGTGCCAGCCTTCTTTTACATTAAAGTTCTTGAATGCAAACTCCTTTAACCATTGCTTAATCTGTCTTACCAGTCCCTATTAATGGCATAATTTAACTGGCGCAGTAGGGAGATAAAAAAGTTTGAGTCGTAATTATTTTTAAGTCTCATCCTAATCATTTTCATCCACTTTTAATTGCGGACACCTTGTTCCAGAAGGCATTCGCAAGCGTCCCTTTCTCATTGTGTTTCTGTGGCCTCGGCCCAATTCAGAGCCGCCCATCTTTCACAGCTTACATACTGTACTGTGGTTTTCTCTAGATTTTTTCAAACGCTCAATTACGTACCTAATACAAATAGAATTCTACAGTGGTCATGATGGTGGCGTCCTGAACACAAGTCCAATTAACGCCACGTAGGATAATTTAATGAAGGAGGTAAATTTAATAGTACCAGGGATTCGTTCGGTCGCAATTTTAGCTCCCGACATCCATCTGAATAATCTCATTCTGAAGATACTTGATCTCTAAAACGCGTCTCGTACTATGAATCCTAAACTGAATATTAAATGTACAGATTTCAAAGCTCATAAAAAAACATTAGAATATCATAACCAGAATGTCATTGTTATCAGTTTGGGTATTGGATTTAGATATATTTGTTAGCCGTCTTATTTTAAGATTTCAGATCAGCTTATCCGGTCGGGCTTCTGCAACATGTTCAAGTAACTTGTACGAGTATATTGTTCTTATCGAGAACTTTCATCTATCATATTCATGTCGAGAAATGTGCACAAATTAGGATCACAGTTTGCCCATCCATACAATGAAAATTTTTGTTTCTTTTGTTTGTGTGGAATCCATTTGTTTGCTGTACGGTCGCGCAGATATGTTTATGTATATATATATATTTTTTTTTTTTCAAAATCAAAATCATTTATTGTACAAAATTTACATTTAGTACAAAAGGTATAACTTATAGGTACTTATATCCTATTTCTTCCAGTTAACCTAACATGTTGTACAGATTTGAACACAAATGAAATATAAATATAAAAGTGGTGTAATACAAAGTGAATTTGTTTTAATTAATTATATTAACATAAATATAAAAACAGTTGTACCTATGTGAAGTATTCACTTAATGTGTAATGAGACCTGTTCAGAAGGAATGTTTTTAGTGATTACTTAAATCTGAGTGTATCTTGTATTTGTTTAATATCATGTGGAAGGTTGTTGTATACTTTAATGGCCATGTAAAAGGGTCCTTTTTGGAAAATTGTTTTGTTTGCTTTTGGTATTAATAAATTTTCTGTAAACCTTGTAGCGTGTTTATGTGTAGAGTTTTTTTGTGGAAACTTTTCTGGAGATGATCGCACTAACATGCATAACTCTATTATATATATATCGGTGACTGTAAGAATTTTCAAATTTTTTAATATAGGTCTACATGAATCCCGATTAGCAGAGTTTGTCATTTTTCTTATACATCTTTTTTGGATGATAAAAACATCTTTGGCGTTTACTGAGTTTCCCCAAAAGATAATTCCGTATTTTATTATTGAATATACATAACCATAGTATGCGGCCATTACCGATTCGATGTTTAATATATTTCTCAGTGTACCTAGAACAAAAGAAAAGCTACTGATTTTGGCTACTATTTTGGATTCATGTTCTTTCCAGTTTATATTTGCATCTAGTTGTATTCTCAGCAGTGAACAAGTTTGGGGAGGTTCGATAATATTATTATTGAAGTTTACATTTATGTTTATAGGTATAACTTGCACTGGACAAAATTGTAAAACTTTTAAAGATTGTATTATTCAACATTCTACTCTCCATAGCTGGTACACTCCTGGTTGATTTTAGCTCTTTGTGTGATGTAAACGTAGTGGTTTCAAAACTGCAGAATTTTTGTATAAGTATGCGCCAGCTGCGAAGAAATATTAATGAAGATCAAAAGTAAAATCCAACATCTCGCTGGCAGGTGCAATTCACGTTTGAATTTCCAAACTTTTTCGTTCTTAATATTAATTTTCCTTTCGTTCTTTGTTCCGCAATCCCTGAATGTGTAGGGATTTGCGTCTTCCGATAAAATCCTCTTCTGTGGATCAATGAAACTATAATATTAGAACAGAAACAGGTCAGACACATGAATTATATTATTAGACAAGACGTACAAAATTACGATGTTATTGAACGACAGAGAATGTAAAATCCTTGCACAAGACGTTATATTCCGTAGTTTCCGGTGATGGTACTGGTGAACTGAAAGTACCTCTTCTAAATTGTTCTTTATGAACATGTAAACCTCTAAGCTATGGCCTCCCACGCTACTACAGCACATAGACGATGTTTTCAGAAACGTGCAATTTGGTCTCCTACTAAGGTAAGTCTTACGAGCACAACGACTTCATAAATAGACCATAGTTTAGCATGATGCATTGCATGCAAACCAGCACTACTTTTGAAGTCAATAAAAACATTTTAAGGCCTTTACATAATAAATTTTATTTTTTATAATAGATCCACACAGGATGCCCTGAGGAAAATAATTCCCCTTAGAGCCTATGTCATCTATGGGGATGCCGCACGGTCTTTTAATGAAACGAAGGAGAGTAAGTTCTGGGAAGGAAAAGGGTATGAGGGGTGGGTAGGAATCTGGGGGTCAGTGTGTCCAGGAGTGGCAGACGTAAGAATCTGTCCCTCCCACTACTAGGCGATATTCCGAGAGTACGGTTGGAGAAGTCAAAGGGACTCCAGGGGACACACTCTCTTGATCTGGCCTGCCATATAGCTGGTGGGCAGGCGCATCCATCGCCAAGACCCAGACAAACCTCACCCCATGAACCCGGGCACCCCTGCTAAGTCACCAAACGTAGCGGATCACTTGGGGTGACCTAATTTTTTTTATTTATTTTTTTGTTTCTTTTTATTGAGGAAACAAACAGTCATACAGAAAAAATGATAATAACAATAAAATTCGTATATTGTAGACCAATTAAGTTCCATTGTGTTAAAAAATATTGGTTTAGTTTTTTTTACCTACTCAACTTATTAAATGACAAAGAAAAAAAATATAAACATAATAAAGAAAAACATAAAAACGAAGAACATAATACATAATAAAGAAAAACGTAAAATTATTAACAATCATGGTTATACTATTTACTATGGTTGATAATAATATGATTTTCACAAAAAGGAGAAAAAAAAGTATTCTAAGTTATTAATTTATTAAGCTGCATTTTATATGATTTCAAGTCATGGTTGAAAATGTCTACATCTCGTAAGGTATTGTAAGTTTCACAGATACGTACTAATACAGAGTTTTGCGCATATTTAGATTTACTGTGTGGTATTCTTAATAAGTCGTTCGATCTGGTGTTTTGTTTGGGGCAACGAAATGCAATATTTTCTAACAGATATGATGAATCAATAAGGCAGTTCACGATTTTGTGTAAGAATAATGCATCAGAGATTTTTCTGCGTTTATATAAAGCGATAGGGTCAAATCGATGATCACTAAAGCGATAGGATAGGTGATTTATAAATTTGTTCTGGATATTTTCAATGCAATGAATATATGTTTGATATTGAAGATTCCAAATTACTGAGGCGAACTCGAGTTGTGAACGTACATATGACATATATAACAGAATTAGGGTGTGTGCTATAGTAAAAGGCTTTGTAATGCGAATAATGAAACCCAATTGCTTATAAGCTTTCTCTAGAATATTTTCAATATGATCCCTAAATAACATTTTAGAATCTAGTATTACTCCAAGATCTCTTATTGTTTCTACTCGTTATAGAGGTACATGGTTTAATTTGTAAATATAATTAATTGGATTTTTTTTTCGTGTAAAAGTAATAACATTACTATATTTAGATATAATTGATTGTTTTCGCAATATTCCTCAATTTTGCTAACGTCTTCTTGTAATTGGTTGCAGTCATCTATGGAGCTAATACATTTATATAATTTCATGTCATCGGCGTAAAAAAGGAAACAAAATTGGTTTATTACATGGTTCATATCGTTTATATATAAAATAAACAATAGAGGCCCTATGATATAAGAGTTGGTTATCCAATAAATGATTCCCGGGGCGGCGGTACCCATACCCGCCTCCCAAATTGTTTTTCTTCAGTCATTGAAAAGTCCATTACACACAGAATATAACAGTGCAGTTAGCGTTAGTGTTTCTTAAAACTTATCATTTGATACGTTTTTAGATTTTCACGGCTAAAAATATTTTCGTTATTTGTTTTTGGGGTGTTATGCCATGTTGCGCTACCTCCTTTTTTAGCCAACGTTTCGAACAGCGTTACAGTGTCCATCATCAGGGCAGATGTCACACATGATCACACTTCCGCCCTGATGATGGACACTATAGCGCAAACCGAAACGTGGCATCACACACCAAAAACAAATAACGAAATTTATCATTTGATGTACAATGTACAAGTACATTCCAAAATTTACAAGAATTTTGATTCAATTATTCTGATGTGCGAGACCATTGGGGTAGAAATTCATGAAGATATAAAATAGTTTAGAGATTATGGCCATATCCCCAACCATAACGATTAAGCCATAAACTTTCGAGAGGTACCTTCGTCAAACGTTCATTTTACAGCTTACTTTATAATCTCGTAGGACAAAATGATAGTAGCAGAGATTTTTATGGGTCTACCATCTACCTTTGTGTGCACAAACTATAAACTATACGATAACGACATAATAATGAGTTTATCATAATTTGATTTCAAAGGCGGCTACGCATAATAATAATTATGCGAACACCACTATTGTGAAGCTGTAATTTTAGAATAGGCCACTTGCATGGATTTCAAAACGACTTAGAAAAAATCGTGTGGATAGATCTTTTTACTAAGATTACGAAAATGTTAGTAAATTTTTTTAGAAATGTACAGTTTTTTTAAATTTTTAAATAAATAAATCCATTATTTGGGCTCGTGACGTCACTACATGAAAATGTCCCGTCTCCGAAAATGTTCCTATTAATTTTGTAAATTTTGAAAACGTTCCTATTATTAAATATAAATTTTGAGGCGCATCTTCGGACCGGTTCTAGAAAATGGATTTTGGCGCAGATGTTATAACAATGAGCTCTATACTTTGTTTAAGGAGCTAAACGTCGCAAAATTTATAAAATTTGGAAGACTTCGGTGGCTGGGTCATGTGGAGAGAATGACCGAGCATCGAGCACCAAAGTCCCTGCTGAACTCAAGACCAATAGGGCGAAGGAGCCTGGGAAGGCCAAGACTAAGATGGAGCGACAACGTCCTCAAAGACATATCTATATCTATCTTGGAGCTTCCAAACTGGAGAGAGCTGGCACAAAACCGAGATGAGTGGAGGAAGACTCTTGAGGAGGCCAAGACCCACCAGGGGTTGAAGAGCCAATAGATGATGATATGATAATAATAATATGATGATGATGATGAATTTTGGAAAATTCCACACTGATTTTTTTTTTTTTATATGGCAACACTTTAATTTCAGGCGAATTTTTGAATTTGACATTTAACGTTCGCTAGATTTATTGTTTGTTCTCTGCTAACTTATCATTTGGTTTTACTTTTTGACAGATGTTATGAAGAGAACCCCGTACATTTTAGATGTCGGTACGTGTTTTAGAGGTATAATGGTTATGGTGCTGATTTTAACAAAATCAAATTTTATAATATTCTTATTATTATTATAATTTACAAGTACAAGTATATTAAATTGGATTTAGTAATATAGACGTCGTACATTATAATGATTTATGATCAATAAGATGGATCAAGGAAAAAAATATTTAGAAGATGTAATATTTTTGATATGCCTCGTTATTCGCCTGTGCCATTCGTGTGGAAAACGTTCTTTTTTTAAATGATATTCGGCTATGTAATTATCGTTTTTTCGCATATATAAAATTATGTCCCGTCTTTCCGGTTTATAAAAAATGGTCTGATTTTTCGGATTGAAATTTCCAAAAAATCACCAGGATTTCAAAAATTCGATAAAAAAAATACAGAATGTCTTAGAATATTTGCCTAAACCGGAAAAAAAAATGTGATGCAAGTGGCCTATTGTTATAATGTAGGGAACAGATCGATGGTACGAAAAGGTTTTTTTTATTAGGATCATCTAAAACTCTAACAATGATCATCTCTATCATCTGTAAACGGGGCCTTTTGTTTTTATCTTTTAAAGTGTCGAATTGAGAGTGGTTGTTTGGTACATTGTATGAATTTACAAAGAAAAACTTATTTTTACTTAACGTCTTAGAAAATATTTGCCTAAACCGCAATTTTTTTTAATGTGATGCAAGTGGCCTATTGTATTTGTGGAAACGAGAGTAATAGAGGAAAGGTTGACTCTAGACTATTAAATGAAATCGAACGAACAAAAATTCTCCTGCCGATTTTCTATCTTTCTAACATTTAACTCCACACAGGAGGCCCTGAGGAATATAATTTCACTCAGGGCCTATGTTATGGGATGCTGTGCTGAGGGTCTTTTTAAGGGAAGGAGAGAGAGGAAGATATGAAAAAAAATAAGGTATATATATATAGAATAAGGTGGTTAGGAATCCCGGGATTAGTGTGTCCAGGGATGATTGATATATGAAACCATCCCTCCTGAGAAAGACCGGCCTCTCCCGATTCGGTCCGACATGCATCTGACAAGACCTCACCCGATGAACCCGGGCACCCCTCGAAAACGATAAACGTAGCGAACCACTTAGGATGACCTATAGCAGAGGTGTTGGTTTTCCAATAAATGGTTCCCGGCACGGTGAAACCCATACCTACCCTCCAAATATAAAAGCCAATGAATATTACTTATTTCAACAACCTCGCGTTAAATATAAAAAATTATCGAATTAAGTCTTTAATTCCAACTAAAATTGAAAAATTACCCGAAACTACTGAAGGAGTTAATATCTGTCATAAATATTATTTCTTTTTAATCTATTATTGATAACATGCAATATTTTATTATTTACTTTTTTATAAGCAAAACTCACTTTTTATAACTTTTGAAGGTTATTCCCATCAACGTAACATCATTGAAGAAGAAGATAATCATAATAATCTAAACGAAAATATGAAAGAGAACAAGACACAGAAAACAGAAAAAAAGACAATGGTCGCAACTGGGACTCGAACCTAGACATCTCGTCTAACCGGGACGTGCGCGTTAACCAATTTCATTATTGCCACCTTCTGTCAAGCCGTCATAATAGTCTATCTCATATTTAAAATTTTAGAATTAACAATATTATCTTTAACTAATTTTATTTCCATATTATGGGCAACTACCCTTTTTATTGGAAACAATCATTCTAAGAATCGGTTTGTATCCTGGATAGCGTCTCGTATAGAAGTATCCGAATTTATTCATACGGAACTATTGACTTTTTATAAAAGTCTACATGGATATTCAATTTTAGTATTTGCTTACTTACATGATTTCATATAATTGAGCATGTACATATTCCCTCACCAAACACAAGAGCCTTGTCTCTTTACGATGAGGAAATTTTTATATTCCTTTATAACACTGTATAACATAACTTTGAATCGTTACAAATCATTAAACTATTGTTCACATCCCTTGTTAGAAGCCTAATAGAATATAACTCCATAGTCTGGTCGCCCTTCTACAAAATTCATATTCATACTATTGAAAGAATTCAAAGAAAATTTCTACGTTTAGTAAATTTTAAACTTAACATCCCTTTAGAGCACATAAATTACCCGTCGCTAATGAATACTTTAAATATTCCAACATTAGAAAACAGACGACAAATAAACGACCTGACCTTTTTATTAAAATTATTAAACTCTAAATTCAACAGTTGTGAACTTCTGCAATTAATAAATCTACATGTACCTACACGAACAACTAGACAAACATTGACATTTTATATACGTACATCTCATTCGAACTATGATTTATATTCTCCAATACAACGTTTGCATAGTCTTGGTAACAAATACTTAAACAATATTTAATAAAGACTTAAACAATATGACAATAATTTGAACTTAGCAAACTTCAAACGCCATATGTGCCAACTATTTATTTCTACCTATCCCATAAACCAATGTGAACAACAATTTTAACCTTACCTACTTTATCTCAACTCATATATTTTATTTCTTATATTTTATGTTACCTGTATTTTGTTAACGCTTATATTTTATATAATCTATATTTTGTTTTTAACATATATTATGTTACTTATAATCTTTTCACTGTAATTAAAAAAAGTACTGCATTCTATGTAAAAGCCCTATGGGTGTTCAAATAAATAAATAAATAAATAAAATAAAATAACATGTAAAAATGTATACTTATTGTAAAAAATATACAAATATTAAATAAATTAAAATTAAAAAAATGTTCCATAATTTTTGTGGAGATAATAACTTACTTTATATTTTCTTTTGCAATTTTCCTTTGTTATAACCACACATGTACTAGTAGCAGAACCTGTGTGATATTTTTATATGACTTGGTGCGCAAAAATTCACCGCGGCGGAAAATGTAATATTTTTCTGCTATTTCAGGTCGCGCGCGGTGAGGGCGAGGTGGTTAGCTTGTAACATTAACGATGTAGAAAGTTTGCACGACTCCATGTGCAAAATACTCGCGACGATATGACCGGCATTATTGCGAGATGCGCTTCGTCTAAAGCTAGAGGCAGTATAACGTCACGTATCATGTCACGAACCATACCACGTATCACGCCACGTACCACGCCACGTACCATAACGTGTACCACGCAACGTACAATTTTACGTACCGTGAAAAAAGCCAATCTATCCTACAATTCTCTCAATGATAAGTGATAAGTTTGCCCCAAAATATTCTATTTCGAACATGAAGTGCACTTAAGCTTTTATAGTAAAAATTATTATTATCGTCTGAGAGCAACAATTAAAAACAAAAAAAAAATAATTACATTAGCTAATTATTAATAATTATTTTTTTCCCTCGGGGCCTATGTCATCTTAGGTGATGCTGTGTGGAGGATCTTTTTAAGGAAGGGAAGGATAGGAAGTTCTTGGTATGAAAAAGGTGTGAGGGGTGGGTAGGAATCTGGGTGTCAGTGTGTCCAGGAGTGACGGACAGACGAATTCATCTCTCCAACTGCGGTCGAGAGAATTTGGCTGGAAAAGTCATTAGGCCTCCCTCAGCCCGTCTCTCTCGATCCATCCCGCCGCGCGGGGCAGTCACATCTGCCGGCAAGGACAAACTCATCCCATGACAATATACCTGGACAAGCCTGATTCCATAGATCCGGGCGCCCCTGCTAAGTCACCAAACGTAGCGAACCAGTTGAGGATACCTATGGCAGAGGTGTTGGTTATCCAATAAATGGTTCCCGGGGCGGCGGTACCCATACCAGTCTCCCAAATTGAAGTAAGTAAATAATATGAGAGAAGAGCGCATGCTAAATGAGCTCTAACGAAAATGGTTTGGTTCAAATCAACAAAAAGAGGCTTACTATCTACCATTCAGCGGAATCTTACATGTTTCATACATGAGAAGTCATAAGGATTAATGGAGAAAAGACAGTCAGACGTAATAAACTTTTGTTTTTAGTTCACTTTCAGAGAAAGTTAATTATTTCACGATGCCCCGAAGCGAAATTAACCACCCACGAAAATGATAAGTTAAATATATATTAAATTTGCCTCATTTTAGTATCCACAGAGTGATAACGTTTAAATTAATGAGTTGTCTCGTTTTTATCACTTTGTAAAGAATCATGAAATAGTCGACTTTTATCACTTTTTTAGTTGCCAAAAGGGCATTCCCAGACAGGGGCGGGTCTAGATATTTTGGGGCCAGAGTCATCATTTAAAAAGCGTGCCCCCAGAAGGGTGGGTTAGTTTATGAACAGTTTTTAGTTCTTTCAGGTAAAAAATATTGTGATAATCATATAGATCGAATTAAATAACAAGATGTCCTTTTCCCCACAGGGAAAAGGCGATAGAAAGAAATCAAAAACAGTTCTCACCTGGGATATCCTATTTACTTTAAACATATTCATTCATCGTCTAGAACACAATACTTTAAATATATTCATTCATCATCTAGAACACAATACTTCAAACAATTTCATTCATCGTCTGGAACCAGTCTTGAACACAATACTTTTTAATTTCGACCTTACCCGCCTCAATTATTTGACTAACTTAATCAGACCGTAAACTGCCGCTCGGGAATCCTTTATCGGATAACAAACACCCCTGCAATAGGTCTCTTCACTGCGTTTGCTGACTTAACCAGGGTGCCCAGTTTTATGGGATCAGGTTTGACTAGGCCGGATCGGGAGAGAGTGATTGAGCGAGAACCTTTGAACTCTCCAGCCGGACTCTCGACCTAGACCTTGCACCGCAGTGGGAGGTACGGATTCATATGTTTGTCTCTCCTGGACACATTGACCAGATTCCTAATCATCACTCATGCCTTTTTCCTTCCCAGAACTTCCTTTCACTAAAAAGACCCTCTACACAGCATTTCCGAAGATGACATTGGCCTTGAAGGATGTTCTTTTCTCAGGGCTTCCTGTGTGGAGCTAATATTACAAAAAAAGTGTGTGTTTATCAGATATACCGTAAACTAAAAATTATTTTCATGATAAATTTGTCTTTAGAGTGCCACTGGATAGAACAGAATAAGTAATTTGTTTACTAAAGTTTTTATACGCACCAGATTTAAATGTCCGGGTTAAATTTTCCCCACAGGAAAAACTAAACCCTTTCACACACTTCCCCAAATGATCATCTAGTCAACCCACGCTATGCAATTGCACTATATAAGTATTATAAATACAAAATAACACAAGAACAACATGTCCACCTACTAGAGACCAAATGGGAATATAATTCACCGACTCCAGATATTTTCATATCAGAGGGTTCGGCTCTATGGCATTTCTAATTGAACCTATAAATCCTACTGATCCCTCAATATAAATATTTAAAAAATCTTTTGTAATCCTACATGTATTTAAAATTACTGATTTTTGCATTTTTATATACAAATTCTTTGACAAATCTAATATGCTTAAATTTTGAATCAGATTCCTAGGTACTATGCCAGTGGCCGAAATAACAAATGGTAATATTTTTATAGTCCGAGAATGCCAAATTCTTTTAATCTCATTTCCTAAATCTGTGTATTTTCTATTTTTTTCAGAAACAGTTTTTTGAATATTACAGGAATTTGGAATAGCTACATCAATGATATGAGTTATTTTTTTAATTTTGTCATGTAAAACTATATCAGGTCTATTATGACTAATTGTTCTGTCTGTTAGTATAGTTTTATCATAATATATTTTATAAAATTCATTTTCTATAAATGAATTTGGTTCGTATTCATAATATGGTACTAGGTACATTACGGCAATCAATCAAGTTATGTTTAATTACCAAACTTTGGTGAATTATTTTTAAAACCTGATTGTGCCTAAATGTATACTCGGACGGCATATATTATTATTATTATTTGATATTCAGAAATTATTACGGTCTGATTCACTACGGTAAGTATCCATGCAGTAAAGCTGTGTATTTGTTCTCCCACATTTCACCAAATTCTTTTGAAAAACGTCCATTTCGTCCGATGAAATTAACATGTGAATATTTGTATGTTTGGCAATTTCTCTAGGTTCCACAACCTGACTCCCAAAATATGTGGTCCTTCCATCTATTTGGGAGGCGGGCATGGGTTCCGCCCTTAATTGGATAACAAACACCCCTGCCATAGGTTTAGTGGTCCACTATGTTGTTCGTGTTGGAGGGTTGAGGTTTGTCTAGATTTTGGCGACGGATGCGTTGCCTATCTACTGCGAGGCGATCCAAATCGGGAGAGACTGGTTGAGGGAGACTTTGACCTTTCCAGCCGGATTCTCTCGACCCATCGCCTTGCACCACAGCGGGAGGAATGGTATCATACGTCCATCACTCCTGGACACGCTGACTCCCAAATTCCTATTCAATCCTCATACATACCCTTTTCCGTCCCAGAACTTCTACTTTTTTCCCAAAAATGACACTTCATACAGTATCCCCAAAGATGACATAGGCCCCATGGAGTATTCAATTCACACGTAATCAAAAGTAACCGTGAAACAGATGCTGACCTTGAATACGATGAAATTTATACATAAAATAATAAACAACATTTTACCAAAATACTTCTCAAATAAAATTATATTCAACAAGGACATTCACAGACATAACACAAGGACGTGCAAGGAAATCAGCTTTAAAAAAAAAGACAAGGCGAATACGCAGAACAGTTTACTGTACAAAGAAATGAAGTAATATGACACGCTACCAAAAACATTAAAGTCCACACCAATTGGAAAGTTCAAGATGTATTGTAGGAGCTACATAAAACAACATAAAATTTAGTTAGCAATATGAAATATTATAATTAATTAGAAATTTTGTAAACTTAAATGTACAAATTACTAAAATAAAAATTCATAAATAAAAAGTAATAGAAAGAGTAGGGAGGCTACGTAGGACCACATAAAGAGGAGACCGATTAAACTATCTCATTCTTTCGCAGGCTTCCTGTAGATTACAGATGTATGTGTTTGTCTCTTTTTATTGTCGCAATTTTTTGTTTCATCAAGTTTCAAATCACAACGGCGCTAAAGAAGTTTTCACTTAAAAAATCAATAAATTTAAATAATAATTTTAAAATGGAACGTGTAATCGACGCCAATAAAAAATCATACATGGTTTTTGACAACGTTTCAAATAAAACCAGGACAGCACTCGGAGGACACTTTTTATTGCTTTACCACAATATCTTTTCGGTTTTTATCTATGGATTTTTGATGCTCTGTAAATATCACCCCTGGGTCACTGTCCCAGATAGTCTCTTTGTCTTTTTGCCCCGGCTCTGAACACAAGGCGTGCGTGACTCGCATACATAATAAAGGAATTTTCGCGAAGTTAAATAATGAGAGCACTATTCATTATTATAACACACCTAAATTCCATCATAATGGTTATTTGAATACCTCTTACATATTGTATGCGAGGTATTCATAGCCCATAAATACCATGACATGAAGTGTGTTAGAATTAGTATCCGATCGAAACAGAACTTTCTACCGAAACCAAATCTTCGGTGTCTGTCTCAGTTTCGGCCAAAACCGAAACCGAAACATTCTTAGACATTATTAATTGTTTTTGTGTTTAATTCGTAGAACTCCATTTTAATTTTTGAAATTTAATTAAAATTAAATTCGATAATGTTAGTTTAATTTTAATTAAATTTCTAAAAAAAAAAAAAAATTCTTAGACATGTTAAAAATCTATTGAAAAAAAAATCTACTGAAATTTGGCCCTTTTTTTAGACTATATAGACAGCTAACACGTGTTAAATGAAGAAAAAAAACAATAAGTAATTGAAATACCTATTTGAAATTTTATTTTATTTATTACTCCTATGAAACAAACAAAAATTAACACAACATGTTCACAACTTCTTGGAACAAAAATTTGTCAATAAGGGGTTGTCCATTAATCACGTGAGGCTTGAAAGGGGGGGGGGGGGGGTACGGAAAAAATCACGAAATATCACGAGGGGGGTATAATGAGATATCCCATGTATTTATTTTTCGTGATAATTTTCTGAAAATTTCAAAATACTTTGTACTTAAAAAAATACACGTGATTTGGGGGGGGGGGGTTAGTCTAAAACCTCATCATATATCACCAGGAGGGGGGGGGGGGTTAAAAAGTTGCTAAAAAATATCACGTGATTAATGGACGACCCCTAATCAACACTTACATTATAAAGGAAGGACCTCATTAATGGATTATTTTAAATTACTTTCGTTTACAATCACTACATTCTTACTACACGTGTTAAATGAAATAAATAAAAAAAAAACAATAATAAATGAAGTATGTGCAAAAAAAAATTTTTTTTGTTAATATTACTACCATATACAAATACAATATAAACACACAACACAATTACGCCGGACCGGCCGGCAAACTCAGCTGATGATGACGGGTGACACACGAGCCACGAACTCACCCGAAGTCAGTCGAACGGCGCGCGATAATTCATGAACGCAGGGTTACGGTGCGCCCGAAGGTTCGGCAGATTTTCCGCCGAAACCGAAACTGATGCTGAAAACCGAAACCAAACCTTCGGTCGGTCACTAGTTAGAATCAAAACACAAATATTATGTAAAAGACAATGCGGTTGTTTTCAATTGAAACAATTGGATGAATCTCCCTCGAAGCAATAACGATACGAATAGGGTAAAGTTAGTAATGTTTTATTAAATTTAATTAATAATTCACCAGTTAATAATTGACTGGTTCGATATTATGTATCTATTCATTAAACTAATATTTGTTTCATTATGTCTTAAGCTATCAAAAGGTGAAACGAAGTAATATACTTACAACTTAAGTAATGACTGTAAATTGCTTCACTGTTTTAGTAGATTAGAGCCCCAAAATCTTTAAAATTATAATAAGCGAGAGTTTGAGAATTTCAAATACATTCTTTTTCATTTAATAAATATTTAGGTCAAGGACAGCTTCCGTGGTCCAAGGGTACCTTGACTTGTAGGGATACTCTTGACTCACAATCCGAAGGTTGCAGATTCGAACCGGGCGTGTGCAAATAAATTTTATTTGATTAATTTGTGATATTTCACAATTAATTAAATAAAAAATAATATTTGCGGCACGTTCCAGAGTGGAAAATACTTTCAGTATAACCCTGGTGTAAGACTACTATTTCGATTTTAAAGATTACTTTTAAATTACTTTAGCCGTGTTTCGTGACTAGACCTGTATAACCAGGTACTTCAACATACTTTTCCCCATCTCCTTCCCCTTCCCATTTACTTTCAGCCTCACAACATATTCCATTTGGGGATGCCACAGTCTCACTGGGTCCAGACAGTTGGGAGCAGTTGGTACTCTTGTGCGATTTCACATAAAAAATAATTCAAAATTTCGTAATTTATTTTTCATTTATTTTTCAGTCATTTTAAAGATCAAAGTTATGGGCCATATATAGTCGTGAATTGTCCATGACATATATTATTGTATAATTTTAGAATAATGTGAGATTTTTTACGCGGAACAAAATTTATCGTTTCAAATAAAATAAATTTATTTGGGTATATACAATTTATAAGTAATTATTATACGTTACGTTATTCTGTGGCCTTTTAGAATACATCTCATTAATTTATTAACTGACTCCTCGGCCTGAAAAATATTTCAAAGTTATTTACTGAACATAAATTTTATTCATTCCTGGAAGACAACTTTGTAATAGGGTCCTCTCATTGTATGACCCTGGAATTACAGTTTTCAACGCCGTACGAAGTTCTTAATTATAATAGGAAATGACGACCCGTGAGCAATGCTAACTTCCTCAGGGTTTACTTAAAACTGAGTTTAAAAAAAAACGAGGAAGTGAGCATTGCTCATGAAACACGTCAGTTTTTTTTTTTTAAATAAACGTGGTTAAAACTAAGTTATCTTTTAATTTTGAATTAAAATGTTATTTTTTGTATATTTCATGTATATATTCATAAAAATGAATCCCTGTTTCCCTTGGTCACGCCATAACTTCAGAACGACTTTATCTATTTCATTCATATTTTTTTAAAGTTTTCTAATACTTTGTAGAAGGTTCTTACGGAAAGAAAAATTTAGAAAATTGCGCAGAAAACTTAACTTAATTTTAAACTTCGCACTTTCAACAGTTCGCGCGTTTGATGAAATTGAATTTAGCAGGCAGCTGTTTTATTTGTTGTAACGAAAGAATTTTCTATTTTGATTGATTGTTCTTATAATATACAAAAATGAATTTTTATAATATATGAAAAATTAAAATTTGAATAAAAAAATTGTAATATGAAACGCGGGAGGGGGGTTGGTGGAACGGGAGAGGGTAGGCTGGAAAGGTGGAAGGGGAACGCTGAAGGGTAAGGGGACGCGGGAGGGGAACGGGGACACACAGGAAAGGACATGCAGGGATAAACAATTTATTTATTTGAATAAGGCATTGCAACGCACGCCAGGAACCAGCTACATAGTTCATTATATGAACAGTCGATTTCGTAATTGGTTAAACGGTTTATCGGGACATTCGGTTATTTGGTGCCAAAACCCAAGGAACAGAAACCAAATGGAGAAACTAATACTAATTTACTTCGGTTATCTGGGATGCCATTCCGTTTAATTGGGACAAATTCCGATCTCAAGTTGATGCAAAACGGATCTCAGTAAACGAATTTTAGTTAAGAAGTTTCGGCGTCTAATCTAAATCAACTATGTAACGAACGGGTGTACAAACCTATGGTTTGTACACAATATTTATAGTTTAATTTAGTACATAATTAATTTAATTATTTAAATTGTAAAATATCCTGTCATCATTTCGCGCATTCGAGAAAAAAATATTTGGATCCCAATGGATCACAATTGAGCGGAATCGAGTTATTTTGAATACTTTTCCATATATTTAATTATAGGTGTGTTTAACGACATTGTTGTTTGCACCATTTGCAAATCCCAATTTTCCCGTTTGTAATTCATACAGTTCCGCGATTTTTCTACCCGCGACAAAATATCCCCGACAAAATATCAATATTTACTAAATGGGACAAAAATAATACAGACATCTTATAAAGACAATGAATTATTGTTCAAAAATAGTAAAATGGAACAAAAATATTACAGAAATCCCATAAAGACAGTGAATTATTGTTCAAAATGTAAAATAAGGTTAGGTTAGGTTAGGTAATGTAAGGTTAGGTAAGGTAAGTTTACGTTAGGTTAGGTTTTAGTAGATATTTTTTGGAGGATGTTTTGTCCGTAGGATATTTTGTCGGGAACATTTTGTCACGGGTTGAAAATGCGCAGTTCCATTCAAATACAATTCACACCTATAGTTCTGTCGCACTTGACAACTGAAATTGCCGCCATAAGGTAGTTAGTAATTAGCCGTCGAGTTAAACGCGCCTTCACTCACATATCTAATAAACTCCGTCAAAGACGGTCTTAACTTTGTAGACGCCGAAAATCAGACGTCACCTAATTTTCACATCAAACGAAAAGTAATGCATACATTCAGTCTTCCGTACACCCTACAAATCAGCTTTTCCGTGTGTGGTTTAACACAAATAACACTCGTGTCTTAAATTTACTTCATACAATATTTAGTATTAACTTTAGTACTTGAGATAAATCAATTTTAGAATTTATTTTTCGAAATAGTTAGAATTTATTTTTTTATTAATGACTATTTAAATAAAAAGAAAAGAAGTATATTCACAGTCCCCCTCATTAAGGAGGATTTTGGTACAATAACTTGTATTTAATAACATAAATTGATAATGTGGGCCTCGCTGGGTGACTTGCCAGTGCTGAGAACCCCATTTTACAATACAAAATTCGATAATTATGAGATTCGATTAATATGACTGTTTAGCTATCAATTAAAACAAAAAAATCAAAAGTCATATTCCATTCGTGATCTGTGAATCTTTGATGTGTTATTTCTCTTGCTGAGAAACAAGTTGTGAAGATATAGCTTCGTACATGATTTTTTTCTTTTTTGGTTGAGAAACGCAGTAGTAAACACTTACTAGTAAAGGTTTTAAGCAATATTTTAAATGCATATGAGTTGTTTTAATCGGTTAAGTAAATAAAAGTTAAAGTCTGTATTTCATTTAATTTATTTATCACCCCACAAAGTCTTTGTTTTTTAAGAGAATATATCCGATAATTTAAATCAATCGGTGGACGATATCTAACTTTTCTGTGAACGCAATCTGACCCAAGTATTTATTAAAAGATTTACTCAACATTCCCATTGAAGCTTGGTCACAAACCGCTCTCCCACTGATTAAAATGCATTATCGCCACACAAGTAAAAAAAAAACCTTGCACCTTTATGGTAATATAAAAGCGTCGCGGCGCCGTCACTAAAGAGTCGGCGAGAGTTTTTCACAGGGCAACTTTAGGGGCGAACTTTTCATTAACTGCGCTCTCCGTACCTACGATTGTTATACGCGCCCATTCTGGTGAAGCACATGTTCTTCGACTATACTTTTGTAGAACGGAAATTCCAGATGAAATTATGAAGAAAAATCTAATTAAAAACGAAACTTTTCAGTGAAGTTGAATTTTTTAATTATTTATTAAAATTTAATTATTAAACTATTTTGTAATTAATGAATTTTTGCAACAAAGCTGTCAGACATTTTTCTCATCCCTTGTACGAAAAAAGTTGCTTTGTCACGAAGGTAGCGTTTCCAGCCGTGGCTGCCACTTTTTAACTCCCAGTAGTGGGATTTAATGAAAAATTTAACCCGTTACACACCGTACTGTATGAAATAAGATTTATTATGAACTTGATTATGCCAAAAAAGTACACATATAAGTAAAAATAAGTTTTTCTTTGTAAATTCATACAATGTACCAAACAACCACTCTCAATTCGACACTTTAAAAGATACAAACAAAAGGCCCCGTTTACAGATGATAGAGATGATCATTGTTAGAGTTTTAGATGATCCTAATAAAAAACACTTTTTCGTACCATCGATCTGTTCCCTACATTATAATAATAGGCCACTTGCATCACATTTTTTTCCGGTTTAGGCAAATATTCTAAGACATTCTGTATTTTTTTTAATCGTATTTTTGAAACCCTGGCGATTTTTTGAAAATTTCAATCCGAAAAATCAAACCATTTTTTATAAACCGGAAAAACGGGACATAATTTTATTGGAGCGAAAAACGTTAATTACATAGCCGAAAATCATTTAAAAAAAAGAACGTTTTCCACAAGAAAGGGCACAGGAGAATAACGAGGCATATCAAAAATATTACATCTCATAAATATTTTTTTTCTTGATCCATCTTATTGATCATAAATCATTATAATGTTCAACATCTATTTTACTAAATCCAATGTAATATACTTGTTCTTGTAAATTATAATAATAATAATATTATAATATTATTTAATTCCTGTAGTAACAATAAATCAGATAAGAAAAGAAGTAGCAGATAGATTGCAATTGGAGAATAATTTAGATCAAATTAATACGAGTAGTAATGTTATATTAGATGCATTGAATGAAGATAGTTTAGATAATATTCTAGTAGAAGAATCCAATGATATTAGAGTAGATTCAAATAACTTAGACATTATTCATAATCTTAGGGAAATCAATATTGCAAATTTAAACTTACTAGATGATAATGTAATGGAATTAGCTAACTTGCTTCAAAATAATATAAATAGATATATAGATATAGAGCCCACAGTTAGACCAAAATTACCAAAATTGCATACGTCAAAGAAATTATCTAAATTAATTTCTGAATTAAATAATTTAATTTTACCAAAAATAATATTTGACGATATTAGTTTTTTAGATCTTCATACAATAGTGTACGCTAGTGCTATCACTATATGTAATAAATTAGGAGTAAAATTAATGTCCTCTGATGATAGATCATATAGTTATAGTAAACCAGAATGGCAGATTAGATTAGAAAATGATGTAGTATTTTTAAGAAGTAGTATAGCTAGAGTAATTGAATATAAAAATGGAAATAGAAGTAGGAATATTTTGAGATATGTAGATGAAATTGGGAGAAAATTTGGTTATAGCATTGGTAGTAATAATAATGAAAATATAATCAATGATTTTTTAGATTTATTAAAACAAAAATTAGGTGTAAAAGCTAGTAGATTAAAAAGATATAATTATACGTATAATAAAAGAAATAATAATAGATTATTTCAGAAAAATGAGAAAATATTTTATTCCAAACTTGACGATAAACAGAATATTATTTCGAATAATAATATTCCGTTGCCATCTGAATCAGATATGCGCGATTTTTGGACAAACATTTGGAGTAAAGATATAAAACATAATGAGGCAGGTAACTGGATAGAAAATGAAGAACTCAATTGTTCAGACATTGAACAAATGAGTTTTTCTGATATATCGGTTGAATTGTTAGCCAAAATAATAAAAAATACTCATAATTGGAAAGCCACGGGTTGCGATTGGATACATAATTTTTGGTACAAACGTCTAACTACTTTACATCCTCTTTTTGCAAAAAATCTTTCAAAACTTGTCAGAGAACCTCAAAATTTTCCTAATTTTCTAACTAAGGGCATTACTTATATGTTGCCTAAAAGCGAACATATTAATAATCCCTCTCAATATAGACCCATTACATGTCTACCGACAATATACAAAATTTTAACCTCTTGCTTGACAGATTTAATATATACTCATTTGGATGACAAAATATTTTTTCTGAACAACAAAAAGGTTGTCGCAGAAAACATATGGGATGTAAAGAACAGTTAGTTATTGATTCTGTAATTTTAAAACAAATTCAAAATCAAAAGCGTAATTTACATACTTGTTATATAGATTATCAAAAAGCTTTTGATAGTGTCCCGCATTCGTGGCTAATCAAAATATTAAAAATATATAAAGTTAACCCAATTATAATTAGCTTTTTGTAAAATATTATGTCCTTTTGGAATACCGATTTGCTAGTTAATTTAAAAGGTAAGAAAATAGTAGTACCGGGCATTTCAATAAAAAGAGGGATTTTTCAAGGAGACTCATTGAGCCCTCTTTGGTTTTGCTTAGCATTGAATCCCCTTTCTAAAATGTTAATTAAAAGCAAGTTTGGAATAAAAATTAAGGGTAATACAAGAGAGAGTAGTATAGTTTCACATCTATTATATATGGATGATATAAAATTATTTTCAAATTCTGAATCAAATTTAGAGAAAATGATTAAGGTAGTTAAAATTTTTTCAGATGATATTAAAATGACTTTTGGTTTAGATAAATGTAAAACTATCCATATAGAGAAAGGCAAAATTGTAGATGGAGACGAGGGTATATTTAGAAATTTCAAAATTCAAAGTATGAAAGGGGATGAGGTTTATAAATATTTAGGATACCCGCAATCGAATAGATTAGATCACACTAGTATTAAAAATGATATTAGGATTAAATTTCAAACTAGGATCAGAAAAATTTTAAAATGCAATCTATCTGCTAAAAATTTAGTAAAAGCAATAAATACTTGGGCAATACCTCTACTAACGTACTCATTTGGCATAATTAAATGGTCCAATACAGATTTAGATAGTTTCGAACGATTGATTAGAACTACGTTAACAAAATTTAATTGCCATCATCCAAATTCAGCTATAGAACGAATTAATTTACCTAGAAATTTAGGAGGTAGAGGTGTAGTCAAAATAACATCTTTGAAACACAATCAGGTAGAAATGCTTAGATTTTTTTCCATAGGAAAGCTAATAGCTCAGAAATGCACAAAATAATTTGCAAGGCAGATAGAAATATTACACCTTTAAATTTATATGACGAGAATGCCAACATTCTTATAAATACTAACCAGGAATTATTAGATTCCTGGTCAAATAAAATTATTCACGCAAAACACTTCAATTATCTCAACCAAACGTATGTTGACAAACTTTCGTCAAACAAATGGTTGAGTATTGGAGAGTTGAGCGCAGAAATAGAAGGATTTATGCTTGCCATTCAAGATAGAGTCATTAATTCTAAAAATTACAGAAAGCATATAATCAAAGATATAAATCAAATTGATGATTTATGTAGAAAATGTTTGGCTTTTCCCGAAACTATAGAACATATTATATCGGGATGTTCTATATTAGCGCCTTCCGAGTATACATTTAGGCACAATCAGGTTTTAAAAATAATTCACCAAAGTTTGGTAATTAAACATAACTTGATTGACTGCCGTAATATAGTACCATATTATGAATATGAACCAAATTCATTTTTAGAAAATGAATTTTATGAAATATATTATGATAAAACTATACTAACAGACAGAACAATTAGTCATAATAGACCTGATATAGTTTTACATGACAAAATTAAAAAAATAACTTATATCATTGATGTAGCTATTCCAAATTCCTGTAATATTCAAAAAACTATTTCTGAAAAAATAAGAAAATACACAGATTTAGGAAATGAAATTAAAAGAATTTGGCATTCTCGGACTATAAAAATATTGCCATTTGTTATTTCGGCCACTGGCATAATACCTAGGAATCTGATTCAAAATTTAAGCATATTAGATTTGTCAAAGAATTTGTATATAAAAATGCAAAAATCAGTCATTTTAAATACATGTAGGATTACAAAGGATATTTTAAATATTTATATTGAGGGATCGGTAGGATTTATAGGTTCAATTAGAAATGCCACAGAGCCGAACCCTCTGATATGAAAATATCTGGAGTCGGTGAATTATATTCCCATTTGGTCTCTAGTAGGTTGACATGTTGTTCTTGTATTGTTTTGTATTTATAATACTTATATAGTGCAATTGCATAGCGTGGGTTGACTAGATGATCATTTGGGGAAGTGTGTGAAAGGGTTTAGTTTTTCCTTATTTTTTTCCTTTTTTTTTTTGGGGAAAATTTAACCCGGACATTTAAATCTGGTGCATAAATATTATAAAATTTGATTTTGTTAAAATCAGCACCACTACCATTAAAACACGTACAGACAGCGTAAATTGTACGGAGTTCTCTTCACAACATCATCTGTCAAAAAGTAAAACCAAATGATAAGTTCGCAGAGAACAAACAATAAATCTAGTGAACGAATTCAAAAATTCGCCTGAAATCAAAGTGTTGCCATATTAAAAAAAAAAAAATTGTGTGGAATTTTACAAAATTATTAGGAACATTTTCGGAAATGGGATATTTTCATGTAGTGACGTCACGGGCCCAAATAATCGATTTATTTATTCAAAAATAAATAAAAATGTACATTTCTAAAAATTTCTAAACATTTTCGTAATCTTAGTAAAAAAATCAATCCACACGATTTTTTCCAAGTCTTTATGAAATCCATGCAAGTGGCCTATTATAATTTCATTGATTAAGAGAGTGAATCTGCGTATATTATTAGATGAAAAAAAATTCTTTCAATTTTGAAAAGGAGTCAAAGTAATACTCACCAAACGTTTTTTTCCGAATATCATTCTGTTTGAAAGGCGGGTATTGGTACCGCCGCCCCGCCATTGGATAACCAACAACTCTGCCATAGGTCACCCCACGTAGTTCACTACGTTGGTGACACAGCAGGGATGCCCGGGTTCATAGGGTGAGGTTTGTCCGGGTCTTGGTGGCGGATGCGTCTGCCCACCAGTTGCACGGCAGGCCGGATCGGGAGAAAATGGTTGAGGGAGTCCCTTTAACTTCTCCAGCCATACTCTCGGAACATCGCCTTGCACCACAATAGGAATGATGGATTTATTCGCTCTTCACTCCTGGAAACACTGACCCCCAGATTCCTATCCACCCTTCATACCATTTTTTTTCCCAGAACTTGCTCCCCTTCCTTTCTTAAAAAGACACAGTATTCCCAAAGATGATATAGGGGAATTATTTTTCTCAGGCCTCCTGTGTAGAGCTAATGTAAAGAAATAAAGTTTTTTCCACGTAATAAACGCTCCATTGTGCTCCTTGTAACTAGCTTTCCTTACTAGGCGATTGCAGAAGTGTTTAACAAACGTGTATTACATATTTCTTATCTTATATCTTTCTTATTTCGAGAATTATTTGTAGTTTTTATCTAGTGCCGCCATTTTCAAGTCTTTCAATATTTTGTGAAAAAATTTGGAAAATAAAGCTAAAGAACAGAGATGTTCCCAATGCAGCTGGATTGTGTAGGTACACGGCCCCTCAAATGTCATTATTTCGGAAATTTATGGATCAACCCAGTTGTATTCGAATGATTTTTATTTTATATGAACACCTCATAAGAGTACCGTCACCCGTCTGGAGCCAGCGAGACTATGGCATCATCAATTGGGGTATATTGTGAGGCTGAAAATAGTGGACAGGGGAAGAAGATAGAAGATGGTGAAAAGGAAGGTGGGGAAGTACCTGCCTATTCAGATCTGGCCACCAAACACGGCTAAATAAATTTCAAGCAACGTTTCAATTCTGAATGGTGGTCTTACACCAGGGCGATACTGATATTATCTTCCACTTTGGAACGTGCTGAAAATATACTACATATTATTTTTAATGAATAATTATTATTAATGAATATGAATATTTATTATTAATTTTTTAAACTTTATGAGTAAAATCTCAAATTATAATATTTAATTAAATGAAGACAATATTAGCGAAACTCAATCGAATTTCTGTCTCCCGATTTCGATTGAGTTTCGCTAATATTGTCTTCATTTAATTAAATATTATAATTTGAGATTTTACTCATAAAGTTTAAAAAAATAATAATAAATATTCATCCTAGACTTGCAGAAAAAGTCAATAGATGTCGCGTATTACAAATAAAATGGATACAAATTTATCCAGACACTATCTAGATTGCATTTAGTTCGAGTTGAATCTTGTAATCATATATAAAGATAGCAGCCAATAATATGTGCGTTGAGTAAGTGAAGATAGTGTTGGTAGTTCTTAGTCGAAGTATGATACAGTTAAAAGTGACCGAATTAATATGGGCTCCGTAGCTTAATCGGTAGAGCTGTTTCCATGTAAGAAAAGGGTTCTGGGTTCGAGTCCCAGCGGAGCCAATATCTTTTCTGATTTTTCTGTCTCCCGATTTCGATTGAGTTTCGCTAATATTGTCTTCATTTAATTAAATATTATAATTTGAGATTTTACTCATAAAGTTTAAAAAAATAATAATAAATATTCATCCTAGACTTGCAGAAAAAGTCAATAGATGTCGCGTATTACAAATAAAATGGATAAAAATTTATCCAGACACTATCTAGATTGCATTTAGTTCGAGTTAAATCTTGTAATCATATATAAAGATAGCAGCCAATAATATGTGCGTTAAGTAAGTGAAGATAGTGTTGGTAGTTCTTAGTCGAAGTATGATACAGTTAAAAGTGACCGAATTAATATGGGCTCCGTAGCTTAATCGATAGAGCTGTTTCCATGTAAGAAAAGGGTTCTGGGTTCGAGTCCCAGCGGAGCCAATATCTTTTCTGATTTTTCTGTCTCCCGATTTCGATTGAGTTTCGCTAATATTGTCTTCATTTAATTAAATATTATAATTTGAGATTTTACTCATAAAGTTTAAAAAATTAATAATAAAAGAAAATTTTTGTTTAATTTTTATGTTTTTTCTTTCAATGATTTGAACATGTAATAAAAATTAAGGTGTCTGGGGCAGAGATACAACCGGTGGGTCGCTAGATGATCCCAGATTCAAAGAGTTCATGTCCGTTTCATCGTGGGTCGTTTCCACGCGATGTTTTTTTGGCCAAATCATTTTGCCTGGGATGGTTTGTTCACGTGGAGTGAATGGGTGAGGAGAAGAGTGCCAAAAGAGTGTATGACTAGGAAGTTAATGGCAGCGGTGTTTGGGGACGCCCGAAAGAGATACGGCACGATCGGTTTCGTCAAGTGTTTGAGTCGTATTATGCCAGAAGCCGCAAGAACCAGGCAAAGAATCATGAAACCATGCGGTGGACGAAGTGGAATGTGAGCGATGCGGAGGTCTCCTCTGCATGAGGATTACTAAGATACAAAAAGATTCCATAAGACCCAAGAAGGGGCGAGAAATCCATAAGCATAAAAAAGACTCGGGGCGTGCCAAGAACAACCAAAAAGGGGCGAGAAGGTGCAAGAAACAAAAGAGCCAGGCAAGTCAAGAAACGCCAAGAAGTGGCGATAAGATCTAAGACGAGCCAATAACAGTCAAGAAGGAACAAGAAGATGCAAGAGAGCCTAGTCGTGCCCAAATGATCAAAAATAGTCAAGAAGAACCAAGAAGAGATCAGAAGAGCCAAAAAGAGACAAAAAGGACCGGGAAGAACTATGAAGAGCCAAGAAGAGGGAAGAAGAATAAAGATATCAAGAAAAAATAACGCTTATTCAAATCTTTTCTTCCTGCCCATCTTAAATTCCAATATTGGCTTATTAGGTTGCCATGTATACCGGTCGATTGAACTTTAAACATCTTCCCGTCCTTAGAGCACATGTTCCAAGTACTAACAAATTACCCCCTGATGTGCCGTTCTTTCTGGGACAGGAGTGCTCCTGGCTGGGGCGGCACAATCATATTGTATCGTATCAAATAGTGTAATAAATTAAAAAGAGACATAGTGCTTTCAACGCCAATGTTTCCTAACTCAAACCACAATCTTTCAGAACAACCGTAACACTTTCATTTTTGTTTCTTACTTCATAGCATAATATTACTGAATTATGGCCTAAAAAAACTCCTCCGAGTGTGGTATGGAATTGGATTTGCTTGCGAACACCAAAGAATAATATTATGCCTACATTTTGAAAGCACCCACGGATTTGCAGCTCCCTTGGGTAAAGGGAGTTTTTACAACGTTGTTTAGCTAGCTCACGAGCAATATTTTATTGTGAAGAGAACGTCATATTACAGTTTTTTGGAGTGTCTTAACACACAGGGGAATTAACTTTTCGACTAGTTCATAATAGACACCAACGAGCAGCTCGTTCTGCCTTTGAACTTGAGGGAGCGGTCCGTATCGGTAGAGACGGGAGCGTTAGAAATGAGAGGCGTCAGTCGATGTAGTGAGTCGAAGTCTTTATTGGAGAGCTACGTAGCAAACAGTCATATGGTGTTGACACGAGTAGTAGTGAGTGCAAGTCAGAAATGGTGTTGGCAGTGAAGTCGATGATGATGGTCGAAGATGCTGTGGTGGAGCAGACCACGGGTCTGCATGTCACCAGCATGTAGCGCTGCACCGTGGTGGTGGAGAAGACCATGACGTCCAGGATGTCGCTCGACGCTTTGAGTCGCGGAGATGGACAGCGGTGAACCTTGTGAGGAGAAAGTCTCAGTTGCAGCGAAGCGCGACGGGTTTCGATATGCCTGAGATGTTGCTGCACCCTTGACAGAAGACGCGGCGGGCCTTGTAGTCGCGGGTAAAGGATTCTCCAAAGCTGATAGTGCGTTGGACCATGTTAGCTGCGAGATGATGGGACCTCGAAGGCTGCGGGCGCAACGGGCACAGGTGCCGGCTTTGAGTCGCCGGGGGTGGCCGTTCGGCCGGTACCGCAATGGAACGAATTCACTGATAAGCTGGGCACTGTATAACTGTGTGTGTGACTTGAGACTAGACTTGAGACTAAGCTGTATGCGGCTGCGCTGGCTTTTATACTCTGCCGGCCGGGCAAGTAGTTTCGAGAACGGCGTGTGAAATTCGACCGCCGCGCCTAAGGTGAGAAAGTTCGAGAACACTCGAGTTGCTGTGTTGATAAATTATTGTGGAGACGGGAACTTTCCAGTAGGTTGCCGCGTTAATTGTTACAAAGCGATAGACGTACTTATAGTGCCGGTGGCGGCTTGTACCTAGATATTTATTTTTGGTGTGAATCTTAACCAGTGGCGCTGCGATACATTTTAGCAGAGCGGGTTAAGTGACCGCTACATACTTAGGCAGATTTTAGTTTTATGTGTTATGACCCTCATTTTAATTAATTTTATATATGTCTATGTAACACTATATTATAGTGTGCTTTCGGTCCGTGAAATAGTGACCAATCGACCGTAATAAAAACAATGGTTATGGAAAATAGCCATTTGACGGCCGTTCACATAATGACGTGTCTATTCTTTAACAAAAGACATCAATCACATGGTGGTTACGCAAAAGAAGAAGGGAACGAAACGGCAGGAATGTACAGTCCACTACAGTTCTCAAGTGGGTACGCGGGAATCTCACTCAGGTGAATGATCACTCGAGTGAATGCTCATTTTTGTTTCATTCCGCATTCACACGGCAATAGAAATTAATGCTCACCCGTTCATTCCTGCCACAATGTCGTCGAACGAAGTAATGCGCTTTGAAATTCATTTGATATGTGATAATTTAATCAGAATTGACAAAAAACAAGTTAAGAAAATTTCGACAGTGGTGGCCGCAGGCATGGATTTTAAAGAGAAACAAGTGAGCTTCAGATGCATTCTTGAGAGAATAAGTGGAACAAGATCCTGAATCATCTTCGAATAGACAAAAGTCCATCATTTATATCCATCATTAGGCTGTTTTTTCACACAATTTTTAGAATTATAAACCTATTTATTTTTATGTCACGATAACCCAATTTTATTATACCTTTTTTAATGGGAACATTTACCTGCAGATTAATGATCTTTTTAAAAGAAAATTACATACAAATTTTGTTGCTACCAATTACATTCACATCACGCATAAATAATAAATAAAAAGGTCAATAATTATTGACTTTTATACATATTTATTATCTATATAATTACGTAGATTTGTACTAGAAAAACAAAATAAACGTATATAAAAGATACAGGTGAAATACAAACAGCATTCCTGATCTATTGCTAGAAGAAAAAATATTACAAATGTAAAATTTTTAACATTTTTTACAAATTATTATCTATACGATATAATATTAGGTACAAAAAATAAAATAAACACATGTAAAGAATGGCGATCTACCTCTATATTTATTTATGATTCCACAGCCACTGGTAGTTTTTATAGTTCTCTATAAGAAGCAGGGTATTCTCCTCGTTTCACTGAAATACCATTTTGACATCCTTTCAGTACAGTACGCGATACACGGAATAATGAGCCCGTGAAACGTTCATCAGACGTTTCGTTTTGATTTTATTCCACGCGCGAGTGAAAGATGCCAAATGCCAGTATGGAATATCAACGGATCGTTTCAATATTGAATTCATTCGGAACTTTTGTTTCATTTCTTGTTCAAGTATGAAAGAGGCCAAATGAAAGACAAAATGAACCAAAAGTGAACCATTTGATTCCCGCATTAGCTCTTACCTTGCGAATCATGCTAAACTCATTTTTTGCCTTTCGAAATTCGGACGGACATTTTTGAAAAAATCACTTATTTCGCATAATTAACATCTCTGACAAAAAAAATACTCAATGATAATTCAGAACACTTTTGAAACATGACAATGAAGTCATTAAAAGTGATAGAAAAAAACTTGCCTAAAAATCAAAAGTAACCTAGATCAGTGGTTTTCAACCTGTGTTACGCGTACCCCTTGGGATACATGAAGCAAGGTACGCAATATCGTGGCACGAATGTAGATTTTAAAACACAACTCAACGTTTTCAAATTTCGGAGGCCACCTACCTACGCCAAGTCGGCGATCCTACATAGAAGGTTGGAAGGTTGCCACATATATAAAGTTTCGCCATATATCCGCCATATCTGGCGTAGGTGGCGCGTGTCGTGGTTCGAGAGGTACGCAGGCTAAAAAAGGTTGACAGCCACTGACCTAGATTGATAAGCTTGGCGTGTGTACTCCGCTCACGGTTAATACGGAATACATTTTTTAATTAGATTGGTTTTGCTTTATTATTACGAAAAGTGAGTATATATGTCGGGAAGACGAAAAATATGCATTTTGTATTTAATTATGTTAAAATTTCACGATTCGCCCAAGTTTTCTTAACCTATCATTTTTCATGACTTTATATCCCTCTTCAAAAGTGTTCTGATTTTTCATTATCCTTATTAAATTTGTCTAGTTACACAAAAAACACATCAAGGGCACAGAAAAGTATTTTTAGGCAAATAATGTGATAAAAAAATTCTTATCACGTCAAGTCACATTCATTCACTTCACACGAAAACGGAAAGGCGGAAAACCGCCAGATCTTATTTTGTAGGAATTTATGCGTCAAAAAATCTTCAAATAACTTTTGTGGAGGTAAATGATATGATATGACGTCAAACCTCACAACTAACTATCGCCATTATGTTTTTAATCTTCTACATATATAACTATCTATCTTCACTCTAAAGCAGAAGCAATATTCCGAACAGGTCCTCCATTGATATGCTTGGTGTAACCCTAAGTGACCAGCTCGGGTATGGGGGCTCCATCGAAGCCAGAGTAAAGTTAGTTAAAAGTTAGTTACCCATACTACGTGACCAATTTTTTGCAATTTTTTGCAATTTTTTGCAATTTTTAACCCCCCCCCCCCCCCCCACCCACCCCCCGGTGACCAAAATCCTAAGCAAACCGCCGCTAATTCGTACCAAGCGTGACATTTTGAAGACCTCCCCCCGAAGAGGTCACGTAGTATGGGTACGTTCCCTATAGCCTCCCAAAAACTGGGCGTACTGTACAGGGCCCGCAGATACTTTAATAGTACACAACTGCTAACCTTTTACAAATCACAAGTACGCCCCACGGTTGAATTTGGCAGCCATCTCTGGTCTGGAGCTCCAAAATACCTGAAAAATACCCTCGACTCTGTGCAGAAACGGGCGTTCCGTTTGATAGATTCTCCCATCTTTACAGACGGATTGCAATCTTTAGAGCACAGGCGTCGGGTGGGAATGCTATCCTTGTTCTACCGGTATTACAATGGAAGATGCTCTGAGGGACTAGCATCATTGATCCCTTCGGCACCGGTGCAGTCGGGAAACACGCCAAACGCGTGCCCAACATTTGTACACGGTTGACATTTGTCACATGAGAACGGGTCGTTTCTTCGACTCGTTCTTGTGTTCAACAGCTCGGCTGTGGAATGATTTGCCGGCCTATGTGTTTCCTCCTTCCTACAACATGAGTCTCATCAAGACCAATGTTCATTCCTTCCTCTCCTCAAAAAGACCCTCCACACAGCATCCCAGATGACATAGGCCCTGAGGGAAATTATTTTCCTCTGGGCCTCCTGCGTGGGGTTAATGTAAAAAAAAAAAGAACTATAATTGTTCTATTTAATTAAATGAAGACAATATTAGCGAAACTCAATCGAAAATCTGGAGACAGAAAAATCAGAAAAAGATATTAGCTCCACTGGGACTCGAACCTAGGACCCTTTGCTTACATTGACCCTTTTGAAACGAGGATTAAGGAACATTTGAGATGTCTAAATAGCAATAATTATTCGGAATTTGCTAACCATCTATTTGAATTTAACCATTCATTTGATATAAATACTGATTTTAAAATTTTACACACTAACGTTAGTGGTTTTCACTTAGATCTTTTAGAAATATTAGAAATTAGGAAAAATGTCAATAGAAATTTAAATATTATTAACCATCAAATTAATTTTGTGAATAACCCTATCTTAAAAATATTTCCATTTTAATTTTTGTCTTTGTTCTTCTAAGCACCCCCCTTTCCACCCCCTCCCCTTTGTTGATTTTCTAAGCACCTTCCCTTTCCACCTCTCTCCTCCCCACTACTTCCATTTCTACCCACGCCTGTCTTTCTATGTTCGATCATTTAGTTTTAGTACATTATATGTCCTGATGAAGAGAACATCGTTCTTGAAACATGTTGACTTTTAAATAAAGATTATCGTGGTAAAAACAAAGTGTTTTTTAATTATTTCACTTGCATATTTGTTTAAGGCCGACTGGTTTCGGAACGACCGTTCCTTCCTCAGGGCAAACGTATACTGATTTGCATAAATATACAAACCACCTACCTGATTTGGCAGTTACAAAATAGTGGATGGGAACAATGTATTATTGCTGAGGATTGTGGTAGGGGTGGAGCAGTTTCTAAGCATTAATGAAGAGTGGGTGGGTAGGGGAACGTATCCATGATTGGCTTGTAAGATAATATTTTTTGTTTGTTGATAATAGATTCATTATTTTTAAGGGATTTTTTTTATTTCCAAGGTTTCTAAGTTATCTAAGCGTTTTCCTTTATGATTAATATGAAGAATATTTATCCTGCATTTTTTCAAAACTATGGCTATTTTTAATGATGTTGTTAGCGAACTCAAAAAAATTATTATTATTGAGACACCTTAAATGTTCTTTGATTCTGATAAAAAAATATATAAAAAGTATAAATACAAGGTGTCCGGAAACTCGTAGTACAAGCGGGAAACTGGAGAATCCACATCACATTTGGAGTCGATTTTGTGGTTTAACTTTTTTTGATTTGAGCTTTCGTTTTCGAGTAAATCGGGTCCGAAGTTGGAATTTTTTAGGTTAAATTTGAAAAAAATTTTCACTGGGGGGTTGATTTCAGCTGTGTAATGTCTTATAAAATGCAACGAAGGGTAAACCGGGCTCAAATTTTTTTTTAACTCTTTAGTTGCCGAAAAAATGGAAAAATAGAAAAAAAATAATATTAAAATCGAAATGCTTAGATCGAAAAAAATAAGTTTTTTGGGTTTTCTACGTGATGTAGATTCACCAGTTTCCCGCTTGTACTACAATTTTCCGGACACGTTGTATAATTGTTGTTCTGAAACAGCAAAACTGTCAAATTTATGCATCTTAAAAAACCTCAAAGAGTATTGGAAATCTAGTAAGAGAATGGTTAAAAGTCGCGGAAAAAACTGAGAAGGGCACTGGCCTTTTATTAACTTTAAATTAATTTGTAAACTTTAAAATGAGAAATTATTTTCTTCCATTTTTGGCCAACTGCGTATCTAAGTATATTTTTTAGTTTTTCCGTTCCGATATTTAACCAAAGAAATTTTCTGCATTTTCTTCTATGTTCCATAATCTAATAGAGAAAACAGGCTCCAGATGAAACGAAGATTAATTCGAGTGCGCGCTTATAATCGGAGAATAATTTCTTTCCGCCAAAGCTCTGTGTTTGCGGTAATTTATAACCGTTTGCTTATTTTGTCGACGCTTTCTCGGGTCAACATTGTAAATCAAAGGAGCCGGCGTATTAAAGTTTGCTTAGATCCCTGAGAATGGTCGGTTAACTTTGTTGATTAATGGTTGCTCAGGAATCAGTGACCATGTAAGGATATTAGTAGGGGGTGTCGTTAATGGGTTGTCACATTAATTCAACCATTGTACAGACGTGTACGAACGTCTGGAAACGTTCACACTACCGCACATTGTACTGTATTTGAAAGTGACTGGTTTAGCACCATGATATGTTCTTCTTTTTTGATTTTTATCTCGAATCTTAATATATAAAACAAAGTCGGGTTAATTACACCATTTATAACTCAAGAACGGCTGGACCGATTTTCATGATCTTTGATTTGTTGGATTTGTCTCCGCCCCGAATAGCATAATAGCTTGAATATTATTTTAGATTTTCACGGCCAAAAGTATTTTCGTTATTTATTTTTGGGGTATTATGCCGTGTTGTACCTCCTCTTTAAGTCAACGTTTCGGACAGCACTACAGTGTCCATCATCAAGGCAGATGTGTGACACATCTGCCCTGATGTGTCACACATCTGCCCTTATGATGGACACTGTAATGCTGTCCGAAAAGCTGACTAAAGGAGGAGGTAGCGCAACACGGCATAACACCTCAAAAACAAATAACGAAAAAAGCATAATACGAGTAACTATTCAAACATCGGAAAAATTAACGAAAAAAAATATTATGAAGAAAATACTTTTCCTCTTACATTTTGTATGGTACGAATTCTCATTTTTTGAAAGAGATGCAACAATATTGTGATAAGAACTTAATATTGAATAGTGAGTGAATTCCAAAAATTCAAAAACGTCAAGTGTCAATGCGTCGATTGTTTTGCTTTTGTTCTTAAACATACAATGCTGCCCCTCTTTCTTACACACTAAATGTCAACAGTCGAAAATGAGACAAACGGTGAACGTATGTCTGCACCCCTCCAAAGGAAAACTTCTGTAATTATTAAAGAATCTCCTTTCCACGTACTATAAAGAAAATGAAACGCAATTCCCGTATGTAAATGGAAAAGTAATAAAATCACAAAAAATATAAATCCGTACACATCGCCATCACTGATACTGAAAAAACAAAACACGTACAGTTGAGCAGCGACAATTGCTTTACTGTGTTATTTTTAACTTAACTAACTAACTAACTAACTAACCATCACGCCGTTTCCCCGCAGGGGTAGGCAGAGAGGACGGACCGCCAAACATCCCGGTCTTGGCACACATTCCTTGCCTCGTTTACATTCATACAACGTCTCATACATTCTCTTCTATTATTCTGACTCTTGACATGGCCCGACTCAAGTATCTGATTCACTTGGTGGTGCCATGTCTTTCTTGGGCGTCCTCGACTTCTTCTACCATTCACATTTGCGTCATATATTCTTCTTACACTCCTTTCCTCGTTCATTCGCTCTACATGCCCAAACCATCGGAGCGTTCCTTTCTTGATATTACTCATCACGCTTATATCAGCCTTGCATTCTTTGCGGATTTCCACATTTCTCACACGATCATACATGGTTTTACCACACATACGCCTCAGGGATCTCATTTCTACAGCGTTCAGTCTACTTTCATCCTTCCTCTGCCAGTTCCATGCCTCACTGCCATACATCAGGGTAGGTACCAGTACTCCATTATGGACGGCTAGTTTCGCGTCTTTGGACAGTTTTTTGTTGGTGCCAACGGCGTTCAGTCCTCCATTAATAGAGTTACCTGCATTCACCCTTCTTTCAATATCTCTATCAGCCTTTCCATCTCTCGTAAACATACTTCGTAAACATAGTTTAACTTATTGAATTTAATTCACCTAATAAGTTAACACAGCAGTTATTGATTCTGAGATGGTACAAATTTCGCCGGGTCAGCTAGTTAATTATAAATCATTTAATGGTATTTGCACACATCAAAGATTGTTTTCCTGCCTCCATGAATTTGAAGATGCACTAAATGTTTATTGAAATGCATCATAGATGGATGTCCGCTTTAGACAGATATTTTAATATTTAAAAAATTTATCGTCTCATGAATTTAAAATAACCTGCAAATCGTTGTGAATTTGCCGCCGTCGCGTCGGGTCGAGTTGGAATACCACTTTCAAGAAACATAATATAATCGTGAAAGGTGCCTTTTGGTGTTGAAGATTGAGCTAACAACTGAATGTTTAAGAGCCTTTCTTTGCAGGTTGGTGCATCTTTTGATAAAACTTTGAGCAATATATGATACTTACGCTGCGAAATAAATTCCTTTCAATATTTTTAAGGGTAGAATGTTCGCTTTCGTTTATGACATACTACTTCAATTCCAGATTCCACCTAAATTGGTTAGGCTCATCAAAGCCACAATGTCAGACTCCAGATGTCAGGTCAAAATAGATGGGGAATTGTCGGAAGAATTCACAGTATCGCAGGGACCAAAACAGGGGGACGGTCTGGCTCCCACTCTCTTCAACATTGTGCTCGAACATGTAATAAGAAAAACGCTAATAGACACTGGCTCCAATATTTGTTTCAAGAGCAGTCAAGTTGTCGGATATGCGGATGACATTAACATTGTCGGATGATCAATTTCAGCCATTAAGGAGGTCTTCGATCCTTTAGAAACAGCAGCACGGGAAGTAGGACTGCAGGTTAATGTCAACAAAACAAAAATGATGATACAGAGCAGGAACCCTTCACACAGAAAAGAAGTAGTGCACAATTCAAAGACAACTACTCATACGAAGTAGTCGACCAATTCACCTACCTGTGCTCCAGTCTGACAGAGAATAATGAGGATCCAGCAGAAATCAGAAGGAGAATCACAGCAGCCAACAAAACATACTTCTCTTTGCTGCCAGTGTTTAAGTCATGTAGTGTCCACAGAAAAACCAAAATAACCTTATATAAGACCATTGTTAGAACTGTATTGGCATATGGATGTGAGGCGCTGATACTGACGGTAAAGATGGCTGAAATGCTGGATACTTTTGAAAGAAAAGTGCTGAGAAGAATATGTGGACCCGTGAAAGAGGGTGAACAGTGGCGCATCTGGCACAATACAGAATTGTATGATATATATAAGGCACCTAGCATCTCAACACATATGAGACTCTTCAGGCTGAGGTGGGCTGGGCATGTACACAGAATGCCGGATACAATCGTCCCAAAAAGAATTTTGACTGGACACCCAGGTGGAAAGAGAAAAGTGGGAAGACCCAGACTGAGGTGGGAAGACGAAGTAAGAGGGGATGCAGCACAGCTTCTCCAGGTACCAAATTGGAAGTCAGCCGCTGAGGACAGGAGGAGTTGGAGGCGACTGTTGCAGGAGGCCAAAGCTCGATATGGGCTGTAGCGCCATCGAAGAAGAAGAAGAATGTTCGCTTAGTTACACGCCCCAGGCTTTCACAGTGACTTAAGTGAGTAAGGATTTTGTGTTGTTAAGACTTTTGTTGTGATATTTAAATTAACATTTATCTAATGTATGAATGTTTTTTAAATATATTATCCATCGGTGTGACTTAAAATATGAACCACATCATAACCTTGTTAAGGTTATGACTTGACATCATCTTCCTAGTGTATTTATTCGTCCTAATTTTAATTGATAATGTTTTCTCGCAAAATGTACATTTGATTCAATTCTAAGAACATTCATTTACAGATTCAATGGCTAAAATCTGCTTTGATTTATAAACTTTAAGGGGTATTTAAACACTTTGTAATTTTCTTCAAAGAACAGTTTTTTACAGCTTCTACGACTGGTATGTATCGAAGTAATGGTCTCTAATCCTTAATTGATTGCTGATTAATAATACTAGCACACAATTCTATGAACGGATCCCTGTAGACCTCGCGAAATCATAAGATTTGTAGGTAGGTACTTAATTAACTAACTGTAAGGTCGCTAAATGTTATGTGTACTATATATTTCGTTTACCCGCTGGGGTTTTCAGAGAGGATAAACCGCAAAACAATTCTGCCACGAAAACTCTCACATTTATGTAATATTGTCTCAAACTTCGTTTCATACATATGAATCCGTCCTTCTCAGACGCACCCACGTACCCGTTGAACTCAAGCACCATTGCTGAGCCACCAAACGTAGCGAACAACTTGGATCAACTTATGGCAGAGGTATCGGTAATCCAACAAATGATTCCCGGCACAGTTTGGCCATACCCGTCTTCCAATTCCTAAGTGTTAAAATGTCTAGTTTGGACCTAAATTCTGTTGGGCTTGTTGTGCATCTTAGTTCCGCAGGGAGTTTATTCCAAACCTTAGGCCCAGATACTCCGAAAACACGATTTCCAAACTTGGTATTTGGCTTGAGCTTAGGTTCTATCGGTCTTACTCGGACGGTTTTCCGGGACGCATAATTGGGACCCGCAAGGTGGGGCCATTTTATTGATGGATTTAAAGGTATACTTATACCTTCCAGCACATTTTGTACTTTGTCTTTCGAGGCAATTCAGTCAGTGAATGTTACGAAGGTGTTCTGAAATGTGCAAATATTTAGAGTACCCGATTACGAGCCGTGCCGCTGCATTAAACACGAATTTAACCATTTAGGCTGGTTTGAGTTATGAAGTGGAAACGGAAAAGGAACGCACAAACAAGAGTCGAAATAGGAATTACTACGAAAATACCAATAAATTTACAAAAATGGATCGATGGTCATCTCTGTTAGAATTTTGAAATGAGTGCAAAAGAAACGAGCATGATTTTTTCAAGTTACCCCAAACGACTTTGCTCTTGTCTAAGTTCTTTTAAAATAATATTGTAGGTTGCCAGACTGCCATCAAATGCACTTGTTTTAAGAAGATCATAAATCTCAGTTGTACCGAACCGGTTCCTACGACCCGAGCAGGGTTCCTGAAATAAAGCGGTGGCATCATTAGGGTAGAAGTCATCCAGCGCAATAACTCATGCGGACACCACATACATATACACCCCCTTCCTAATCCAGACTCTGCAGATATGTTTGTTAGTCGTGTATTCATACTAATATTTATCTTAATAATTCGCGTATATTGCGAATGTGCACAATGACAAAACGAGCGATTCAAAAACTGAAAGAAAGTCGCAGATATCTTGTTATTTATTTTTCGTGAAAACTATTGAGTCTCTTTACTAAAGCATCATGTCTGGAACGTCTGCAACGGTGATCTCCATCGTCATAAAATTTTAAAAATTTTAAAAGATGCAACTGTTTTCGGCTCATAAAGTCAGTTTTTTTACAAGTAGACAACTTGACAATTGACAAGTTTTAGTGTTGTCTTCGTAAATATTACGTGGACAACACTAAAATTGTCCTGAAAGAAATATTGTAGCATTGTTTTTCATGCAGCACGAACTAAAGCTAATAAATACAAAATAAAAATAATTATTTGGGAGACGGGTATGGGAACCACCGCCCCGGGGACCATTTATTGGATAACCAACGCCTTTATCCAGGTGATTCGCTACGTGAGGTGACTTAGCAGGGGTGCCCGGGTTCATGGGGTGAGGTTTGTCTAGGTCTTGGCGGTGAATGCGTTTGCCCACCTACTGTCTAGCGGAGCAGATTGGAAGAGACTGGTTGAAGGAGACCTAACCTAGACATCTCCAGCCAGACTCTCTCGACCCATCGCCTTGCACCGCAGTGGCAGGGATGGATTCATATACATTCTGGACTCATTGACCCCCAGATTCCTATCTACCCCTCGTATCCTTTTTCTTCCGAAAACTTCTTCTCCTTCCTCTTCCTAAAAAAACCCTTACAAAGCATCCCCAAAGATGTCAGTCCCTAAGGGATTTTTTCCCTCAGGGCCTCCTGTGTAGAGCTCACCTAAAAAAACAAATATCCCAGGCAATGCTGTTTTATTTTTGTTAATATGTTGGGAGGCGGGAATGGGTACCGCCGCCCCGGGAACCTTTATTGGATAACCAACACCTCTGCCATATGTCAGCCCAAGTGGTTCGCTACGTTTGGTGATTTAGCAGGGGTGCCCGGGTTCATGGGGTGAGGTTTGTCTAGGTCTTGGAGGCGGAAGACCAGGACATTCTGAACCCCAGATTCCTACCCACCCCTTAAACCCTTTTCCTTCCCAGAACTTTCCTCTCTTTCCTTTAAAAAAACCCGCCACACAGCATCCCCAAAGATGATATAGGCCCTGAGGGAAATTATTTTCCTCAGGGCCTCCGGTGTGGAGCTCATGTAAAAACAAAAAAACTGCCCGATTACTACGATTTTTCAAAGATTATGAAGTGATTCTTATGTCACTAAAATTTTAAAATAGGTAGTCGATACAAATGACCACCTTAAGAAGAAGTCATAAGGTAAAAAAGGGCATATTCTTAGTGTGCTTTATATCACAACGAAATAAGTTAATAGGCATATATGAGAAATCGCTTGGCCAGCGCAGCGCAGAAACTCTCTTAGCACTGTGAAAGTTGTTTTAATTTATTTTATAAATAATTTTATGAAAAAAAATAATCAAGTTGAATTGCCACAGTTAATCTTAGCCACAATGTTGTATGTTAAGTTATTTCTTACTTGCTTTCATCCATTTATAATGAAAAAAAAACACATTTTTTAGTGGTTTACTCTTATATTCTTTTTTACAAAATGATAACAGTTTTATTTTAAATCTACTCAAACGAAACCACAGGAAAATCTCCATTTTGTTCTTAATATATCCGTTATATATAAAAATTCGTAGTTAAGATAAATCTAAAATAGTGATTTAATGTTAGGTTTCGCCTAACGTATAAAATCGTCAAAGTGAACAATATTTATAAGTAGAGATTTTTGACAAATGAGTAGGTATATAAAAAAAAATATATCCCTCGGTTAACAAAACAAATGTGTACTCTTATTCCTGGTTCGATATAATTTGTAACACAAATCAACCAATTTAAAATAAGCCTTTTTCCCATCAAAAAGGAAATAAAAATTCGGCGAAAAATAACGGTTGTAAATTTCGAACGCTTTTTTACGACCAAACATGTCTAACATTTTTGTTATCTCATTCTTCCTATCGAACTCTCGATACACCGATATTACATAAATGTAGGTAATATATCGTAATAGCTTCCTTCAATTCCAACATAAAAATCTGTTGTTAAATGTACGTTATTCAAGCATAAATCGCCCACCAAATCCGCGGATTTAAAGATAACCGTTGTGTGTTGAAAATATATATTATCTTTTATAGTCCCTTAATTTTTTCAGCAATTTTCTGACTTGATTTGTAAATTTTGTACCGATTAGTGATGGGATTACTCAAAATATTAATTTTCGAAATGCTTGATAATGGGGTATTTTCACAAACTATGGAAACCATTAACCTTCCTACACTCGCGCATTGGTCTCTCAGACCGATAAATCAATAATTCGTTTTTTTCTCAAAAAATTACAACAATGGGACTTTGAGGTTTTTAGTAGCTTCTTAATTTGTTGTTAGGCATTGTTTAGTGCGAAGCGTGTATTGGTGCTGAATGGGCGTGTGATATGTAATACTGTTATCGGTCTTTTATATAGGTATTAATTCTTATTTTTCCAATATTTTATTATTCTTGATAGTTTCATTTAATAGATTTCAGAGTTTTTTTTTAAATTAACGTATGAAAAAGTTTATTGTTGTTATTAAAATTAGAGTACAAAAAATTAAGTTCTTTTTAATTTTTTATTTATTTTATATATTTAATAATATTATTATTCAATCCATAAAAACAGTTTATTACAAACAAGTTCTGCTGTATATTTGAATAATTATATTATTAAATATATGAAAGAAATAAAGATCGAAATAGAGTTCTAAAATATAAACTTGATAACAAAAAAATAATATCTTTTTAAGTGTTAGAGTTTAAAGTCTGTTTCTACCAAACGAAGTAAAAAATATGATGTCTTTCTTTTTTTAATTCAATTTTACCCATTCTATATAATAAATACCAACAGTGCTTAAAAAGTATAGAATTAAATTAATACGGACGAGATTAAATCTTGGTCTGAGACACCGTGCGCGAATATGCGTGTTATGCCGTTGGGCGCGAGTATACGAAGGTTAAAATCGCGTTGAAGATTTCAAGTTAGTGCCTCCGTACATGACGCTACTTACAAGACACTCGATCCTCGCGTGCGCGTATCATGCGCGCCGATCGTAAGTATCCCCCGTACGATTTTGCTGGTTCTCGTACACGGCGCTACGCGGCGGGTGTCGGTTTCCAATCAGTATCACGATACCGACGGTGCTGATCGCGCGCGACGCGTCGCATCATATGTGTCTGATCATGAAAGTAATGTTAAATTTTGTTCTGGAAGTGGAAAAATGCTTGTTTACCAGAATTACTTTACCAGAATATGTAAGAAAGGATTTAGTTGAGAAGGCATGGATTGAGGTTGGAAAAAAAGTCTTGAAGTCGTGACAACTCCACGGCTGCACGTAAAAAATGATCAAGTTCAGTATACTTCGGATATCTCCGTGTACGGAAACCAGCATTAAAGAGTAGTATATCTGCAGGGTACTTGTGGTTGCGTCACAATTACGTAGTTTGTAAGTATCTCCATGAACGGAGGGCCTTACTGATTATGATCTTCATAGGTAGATACTAAAAATGTACACTTGTGACATTTTAATTCTTAATAATTGATTTTGTTTAACGCCTTAAAAACTTTCACATGTACATACGAGTATTAATGTGGGTTCAGGAGTACCTATAATAAAAAGTGTAAGTAACCCGGCTCACAACCGACATTGTCTAGTGGGTCGGGTAGCGCATATTTCTGTAAATAACTATTGATTTTAATAAACGCCCGGGTTACCGGCAACTTTAAAAAAAAAACATGACACACTGAATATAAAGGATATGAGCAGTTATGTAGTTTAATTATTACGTAAAGTTGTTCAAAGGAGTTCAATAAATGTGAGTATAATAAGAGTGAAAAAGAATTAGGTACTTATATTTCTGTGAAAGTAGTTACATAAACATAGTAGTATAAACATAAACATGAATGGATTATTGGAAAGCAAATTTGTAGTTAAAAAACCTTTATTACGCACCATTAGATGTTTTACAGAACACAGCTAAATTATTACAACGATAAAAGGTGCATACGAAAAAAAACATTTATTGAGACTTAAAAATAGATCAAAACCGCACATTTCTAAATGGTTCGACCTAGATATAATGTCGTAATAGTGTAGAAAACCGTGCTGTCTGGTAAGACCGTTGTCACCACAGACAATTTAAATGTCTACGGCTGTGACCGATGTTGGTCGGCGTAACGTCGCAACACCTTATTAACGAACAAAAATGACCACGTAGGTTTATTGGCTAAACCAATAAAGGCACATTTCAAATCTTTGTAGAAAATGCTTTCGTCTTAAAAAACTGTAAACCTGCCCTATTATTAATAAAAAAATAAATTAAAAACGTCTTTCGAATAGGCCACTTGCATCAAATTTAAAAAAAAATCCGGTTTAGGCAAATATTCTAAGACATTCCGTATTTTTTTTTTTTGTTATTGGCGATTTTTTGAATATTTCAATCCGAAAAATCAGACCTTTTTTTATAAACCGGAAAATCGGGACATTATTTTATAGGTGCAAAAAACGTTAATTACATAGCCGAAAATCATTAAAAAAAAACGTTTTCCACAAGAAAGGGCACAGGAGAATAACGAGGCATACCAAAAATATTACATATCAAAAATATTTTTTTCCTTGATCCATCTTTTTGATCATAAACCATTATAATGTTCAACGTCTATATGACTAAATCCAATGCAATATACTTGTACTTATAAATTATAATAATAATAAGAATATTATTAAATTTGATTTTGTTAAAATCAGCACCACCACCATTATACCTCTAAAACACGTACAAAGACAGCGTAAAATGTACGGGGTTCTCTTCATAACATCTATCAAAAAGTCAAACCAAATGATAAGTTCGCAGAGAACAAACAATAAATCTAGTGAACGTTAAATGTCAAATTCAAAAATTCGCCTGAAATCAAAGTGTTGCCTTATAAAAAAAATCATTCTGGAATTTGACAAAATTAATTGGAACATTTTCGGAGACGGGACATTTTCATGAAGTGACGTTACGGGCCAAAATAATGGATTTATTTAATTAAAAATAAATAAAAAACTGTACATTTCTAAAAATATTTACTAACATTTTCGTAATCTTAGTAAAAAAAATCTATCCACACGATTTTTTCTAAGTCGTTATGAAATCCCTGCAAGTGGCCTATTGTTTTGATTCTTAAAATAAAAGGTTTTCCATTACACATACATACCTACCGCACAATAGTTCTGACTGCTCCCCATAGTCGAAAGCCAGTAGGGCTATGGCAATCTGATTTGGGGTTTGTTATGAAGCTAAAGGGGGTTAAGAAGAAAGGGAACTTGGAAGAAAAATGTTTTGGGACTCGTTGTGTCTCGTGAATATCAGACTTATTTTCGGAATTCAATTCTATTATTACACAGTTGAAGAATAAGATATTTTGGTCTTCTAAACATTTAATTTGTGCCTGTAAGACGGCTCCCTCATGGGCCGGTAAGGAATCGACATAAACCGAGTGCTGAAAAACCCTGCGCAGAAAAGTACCACGATGGTCTGCGCTGGAAAGCGCTCCTTACTTTAGGGAACTTTACTTTTGTGCGCAGGGTCTTACAACACTCAGTTTGGTCGATTCCTTACCGGCTCATGAGAAATACGCCTAACCACTATGGATACAGAATACGTTACCTAAATAATTTAATCGAAAGGGCGATCCTAAACATAAATCACCTGAAAATTCGGAGAGCGTCATGGTAGGGGATTTTATCATTATTTGTATCTTGTGCCATACATCAATAATTTATTGGAATACGCGGGAAAAGCAATAGACATCAAACAAATACACACATTTATTGATTTATTTATGTGTTAGATTAGGTGCAATCAGAGGTTTATAATCCAATAGGTATATTTATACATCATTTAAGTTACTATCGACCAAATTTTGATTCTTGATTTTAATTTTAATTCTAACACAGTATGAATTTAATCTCATTAATTAGGTAGTTACCTATATAATAAATATGTATCTTTTCTCGGAAGATATTTTCAATGTAGATGAGTGTTTCAGGCTGATAGTTATTGATAGGCTATATAGCTGATAGGCTCATAATTATTGCTCATAATAATTGTTACCCTTTGTGCTATGCATAAAAGTCTTGTCTTAAGCGTTAGTTTATCAATTAAAAAATTAATTAATATTTGACAACTTAAAGTATTTCACCAAAAAATGTAGACATAATTTGTCTCGACGCCACCTAGCGAGAGATTTAGCACTAACAATGCCTCTCTCACAAAAATAAAGTTGGTTGTTTTCAGGTGGAAAAATGTAATAAACAGTAATCGTTGAATGAAACACTAGCATATATTAAATTATTTGGCGGGTATTAGATAAGCCGCCATAGCTCACCTAGAGGTGAATCAGAAGGACACGGGTTCAAGTCCTGTTGGCGTCATGTATCTTTTCTTGGAAGATTTTTCAATGTAAATGAGTGTTTCAGGCTGATAATTATTGCTTATAATAATTGTCACATAATATATCTACATTCTGTCTTGACACGCGTTTCTTGCTTCATTCACTTTCATGCATCGTCACAAACATACTCTTATGTTATTTTGAATCGTGTCTTGACCTGATTCAAATATTTGCTGCACATGTGCCACGTCTCCTTCAGGCGTTCGCGACGTCTTCTACCGTTCACATTCGGGTATTATACCTCCTCACATTACATCTAAACTTTCCTTTTTTGTTGTTAACTATGTTCACATAAGTAACACGGCAATAGATCATCTTGGTCCAGCGTTTTATCTGTTCCGCTCTAATGAGATGCTGATTTAAAATATATATATATGGTTTTACAACAACTTTACCTCCAAACTGTACTACTGAAATTAAAAAATAGACGACGTTAAAAAAACTATTATAATGTTTCACGAAAGGAAAATTTTCGTACCATCAAAATAAAAAACTACGTTGTAGTATTGAAGAAATTTGCAATGAACATTTTTTATCCATCTTAATATATGTAAACTTTTTTTCAATAAATTTATTTATCCATAAAATTTATATAACATAATTGATGCAGAGTAACCATTCATGTGTAAATATTGAAACACTTCATTCTAATAAATTTTCACGTATTTTTATTTTTTTACATCAGCTCCTCACAGGAGGCCTCGAGGAAAGTTTTCACTCAGGACCTATGTCATCTTGGGGGATTCTGTGTGTAGAATTTTTTTAGGGAAAGAAGCTCTGGGAAGGGAAATGGTATGAGGAATGGATTACTGGGGATCCGTGTGTCCAGGAGTGACAGACTAATGAGTACATCCTTCCCACTACGCTGCAAGGCTATGTTCCAAGGGAGCCCAAAAGGTTTTCCTCGACCAGTCTCTTCCGATAACAAAACTCAACCCCATTAACCCAGGCACCTCTGCTAAGTCACCAAACGAAGCGAACCACTTGGAGTGATCTTTTGCAGACATGTTCGTTTCCAATATATGGTTCCCAGGGCGGCGGTACCCATAACCCCCTCCAAAATTTTCTTTTGATTATCAAGATTTTTTTACTCTTGTTGTTTTCCTTGATCTTTTTTTAAGTTTTAGTTTCCATTCTACTTATTTAGTCGTGTTTTGAATTTTTTAAAGTTAGTATCATCAAATCTTGTCATTTCTGGCATTTTATTAAAGATTTTATATACTATGCGTATTGTATGCTAACTGGTATCCGGCATGCGTTGCTATGCCATTTAATAAATAAATTGTTTCTCCCTGCGTGTCCTTTCCCATTCGTCCCGTTCCCCTTACGCCCCCCCCCATTCCTCTCCCGCGTCAACTTCCACCATACAATAACCAACACAACAAAAAAGAATTATCCAATTTGGTGCATTCGTTAGGAAGTTATGCGCGTACATACATTTCGGCGATTCATTTTTATTCAAATTTCATAATGCCAGAGCTCACCACTAGTTTTATACAAACCTTTTCCTGACAATAATGAACACAACAAAAAAAGAGTTATCCAATTTGGTTCAGTTATTCGGAAGTTATGCGCGTACATACATTTCGGCGATTCATTTTTATCTATATAGACATATATTATCTTTATTTATCCTTGCAAACCAGTTTCATTTCCAGAGTGTATATGTTTGTGTTAAGGAAAAAAAATATTTCGTTAGACTCGCGTAAATAAAAACCACTCGGGAATTATTAAAAGTAACAGAGTTAAAGTAGCTCGAAGGAAAGTCATGCCCTTAAATTATTGTACATTTCAAAAGTATGTTTGACAGCGGAAACACCTTTGTAGTATTAATTTAGTCCTGGAGAACAGGAATCCCCAAGGAATAGCTTGCCTACCCGTAAATTACATTTTTGTAGGTACAATTAATAACTCAGTACGACAGGACAAGCTTCCTTCTATTATTATTACTAAGGACCTGGCTGAAAGGGACATCCGTTTAATACTAATTTAACCCTTTCAAAAATGCACTCTTAACAGTTGCTACGAACGATGTTAAGAGCGATGTTAATAATTAACAATTATTTATTTATTTATTTATAAGAGACAAACAGCTTAATAGATAAACTGGTTCCATGACAGTTAGTCCGGTGATAGTTGGTATAGATATTGCACATATAAGTATGTCGTATTTTGCTATTCGTCAGTATTCATTCCGAATTGTTACGTCACTTGAAATGGCTTTAGCCGTGTTTGATGACTATATCTGAATAGTCAGGTATATTTTCCACATCTCCTTCCCCTCCCCACTACATTTAACATCACTCCATACTGAAATTGCGGATGTCATAGTCTCACTGGGTCGAGACGGTTGGGAGCAGTTGGGACTCTTGTGTTAGATTCAGATATAAAAGTTATATTAGGAAGTAGGAATATTTTTACATCTGATTTTCACTCAAGATGCCTTCAGGTATAAGTATATCGACTTTGGTTGTACGGCCGAATATCCTCTTTGCATACTTAAGTAAAGAAAACATCTTCTAAACTTTCGGCCGGACCAATTGTCGCCGGACCAATTGTCGCTGGACCAAATGTCGGCCGGACGAACTGTCGCCGGATCAACTGTCGCCGGACCAATTGTCGGGTCACCCAGAGATACATTTATATACAAAGTTAAATTAAGTGAAGCCAAAAAGGTCTCCTTTGTTAAAGTTACTTGGAGATGGAGATTAATTATATCGTAAAATTACTTTTAGGCGAGGAGGAGAGGAAGAGGAAAATAGGATAAGGATAGGAGATGCACCCGATACATTCCACATTCTTGTATTAATTCTCGATCGAATGTGTTACTTCTATTCGGTAATTCTGAAGGGTATTGTCAAAAATGTCTATTTTGTAAAATTTTGTATTATAATTCGCACATATACAAATATAAATTATTGTTAATTATAGTTAAGTAATGCGTATTACACTCGTGAATTGCGTATTATTATACGTCTGAAAAATAAAACTACTTATTTCGGTATATTTACAATTTTTATAGTTTTATTTATGTTTGCGTTTACAAGTATGTAAATATTAAGAGCGTTTAACCAGCCAGCGGACGAAAATCCACATTTCGTTGAAAGTTGTTTTTACGATCGTGCAGGGGGGTTACAATGAGAAAGATTAATTATTCTCCGTACCAGCTTTTTTAAATTATAACTCAATATCGAATTTATTTCAATCCAAATTAGCTTTAATTTATACCTTCATCCAAAAATGCTGAAAGGCGTGATGATAAAACTATTAAAATAATGTACTTTTTGCAATTATTTTTTGATTATAAGTATTTACCATTTTTTAATAATGTCTAAATTTATTAAGAATGTTAAAAAAATCTGAAATATATTAGTTTGTAAGTGCGCAAATAAATACACAAATGGACCAATTTTCGTCAAGAAACACATGTACGTACATATTTTTTAATGATTTTATTGAAACTAAAATTAAAATTCTAAAACATGGGCTTGCTAGATAATGTATGCATTTCGAATTCTTATGTCATATGTTGGTATGAAAGTGAAAATTCTAATTATGCAATTGCAAATGTTCCCCAAAATAACCTGGAAAACTATTAATGTAATTAAATGTAAGGCCTTTGCAATTTAATAAAAAAAAAATTGTTAATTTTTTTACCTAAAATATACAATTAAAAATTGGATGGTTCCGTACTCCTGCAACTGGCAGAGCGAGGTACAGGAGGTAGGTACCATCGATACATCGGCTTGACACTAAGCGAAACATACCGACAATGTACTTAGGTGTTAAAGACAATATGGTTAATGTTGCAATTTTGCAAACCTCTGACCACTTACTTTTAAATTTTCGTTGGTTGTATTTTTATACTAAATTCTTGTTGCTTATATTTTTATTTCATTTATATACTTCTATTTCCATTCCTTTGTAATATTATGAACTAAATATACAATTCGGCTGTCCTGAAACGGGTATCCTTCCCAGTTGGACAGGCAAAGTTTCATTGTGTAATGTTTTGTAATATATATGCATGTATAAATAAATAAATAAAAAATAAAAAATTTTACTGCATCATTATATTAATTTGAAATGGGTGTGGTATAATACAAAATCTTTTTTGAAAATTTAATAAATCTCCCAACGACCTTTGGAATAACCTTATTATACTAAAAAATTTAAAATTTTCTCAAAATTTATTACATGCAAATGCTAGATAAAAGAACAATCTTTCGAAATCCATTTATAATTTTTTGTGGAAAAGAGTCAATACGTCTAAAATCTTTTTTGAAAATGACGTATTTCCGGTTTTCTCTGGTAATGCCCTCTTAATAATAATTTTCAATTCGGTAGGCAGGCGTGGGTATTGCCACTCGGGTGGATAACTAACACCCCTACCATCATCCCAAATGGTATGCTACGTTTGGCGACTAAGCAGAGGTGCCCAGATCCATGGGGCTATGTTTGTTTAGGTCTTGGCGGTGGATGCTTTTGCCCACCTAATGCGTGGCTGGCCGGATCGGGAGACCTTTGCAAATTATTTTACTTTGTGGAGTCAGCACCACAGCTAAAACAAATTTAGTAATATATATCTACATACCGTTAGTTAGGAAAAATCAGAAACGGGGTCTGGTTACCAAATTCCATAACCTCACAAACGGCTTTTGCAGCAAAGCGTGTTATACGGAAGATGCATTCTGGTTTGATTCCCACACATCGAAAACATAAATAATATTGTTTGAAATTATAATGCTAAGTAAGCACCCAGTTATTAAGTCGGTTACTGCACATTGATTCGAATTGATTTTTTATTCCTAATTGGAAAGACAAACCAGAACAAATGGAATCCTGCATTCTTCTGTTGCATAAAACATACTATGGGCAAGCTAATTTTTCAAAGAGTTCCAAATATGAAGTCGGAGGGTCTGGACGTTTGTTTCGAGGACGGAAGACACATACTTCGGTGGATCCTGTTGACCTGTGAGCTAATACTTCGTTAGTTTTGAGTTTAATATGTTAATATTGATTTACCATTTAATATTCTGTTCAATTTGAACTGGCACGGCGCCCCCCTTGTAGTAATTTTCACATCGTAATGATCTTTTTAAACACATTTGATTTTATTTTAAAAACGCGATAAGCTATCGATTGATTTTATTAGTATCTAACTATTTAGTGTCTTTTAGGCTAAACACGACCCTTAGTTTGAAATATTAGAATAATATTATTATGTTTATGAATTAGAGTCTCATGTTCTGGTTTCGTTATTATTGAATAATATAATTTAATTGTCGCCACAATTCTATTACTTTAAAATTGCCTTATTAATATGTTGTACCTACTATTTATTAACATTACAATATGAACAATGATTTTTCATTTGATACAAATACCTATGCTTTTATGTTTGGATATGGTGACGTTGATTCTAATAACTTGATGAACCTTACAGAAATTAAAACTTTGATTTTTTTATCAGCCTTGAAAACCTTATGCAGTGTATAGCGACAAAGGTTTGCCGGATTTTGTAATATATTACTGTCTCCGAGCAACACTGTTTAACATTGATACAAGCAAAAAAAACTTTAAAACACATCCATCAAAATGTCTATTTTTGGCCCGGTTAGTGGTCAGACTCCTTCTACTCACTTCATATTTTTATAACCCATGTACAAAATATACATGCGTAGGTTCAGATGTCTACCTTTTTTCTTATGTGGTATCTTTTTTATTCCCCCATCTTCTACTATTCGACGATTTCCATGTGACTGAACGAGCATGCATTCTAAAGGTCTGTTGATTGCTTTATCGCCTTGCTTGAACAAATGTAGGATCAGAGATTGATTTGAAAAAAGGGGTCCATCGACAAATCGGATTGATAGTACCCGTGATACGAAAAGAGTTATTATGAAGCAACTCCTGTAGATTGACATGAACAGTAGTTAGGATTATTTTCTTTGAGAGTCGCGAATATTGTTTTCAATGATTAAATGTGTTATTATTTTTTTCTGCATCTTCCGACGTTATATGAAATTATAATCCAAAATTTGTAATAACTGTAATAAGTAATAACAATCTTCTTGTACCTAATTTCAATCCAAAAACAACACCTTTTATGAATAATTTCATATTATAACTCCCCATCGAATGATCCATCCCCATCCGGTGTCTCGCTTCGAAAGCCTGGATGTACATTCAAGTTCCCTTATAAATCAGAGCACAAAGTTATTTGCTCATAATTTGTGAGTTTATCGGTCAATAGCCAGCCTGAAAATCACCGCGTCACAAAATATAGAGATAAACTTAACAATCCAACGTGGTGTAAACTTGTTATACAAGTTTTTAAAAACGTAAGCGAAACCAGCGAGTAAGAGCGTTGTCGCAATGTACCTAAATACCGCACAAGAGTCCAAAGTGCTCCCAACCGCCTAGAGCCAGTGAGACTATGGTAACCCCAATTGGGATATGTTGTGAGGCTGAAGGTAAATGGAGACGAGAAGGAGATGGGAAGAAAGATAGTGGGGAAATACCTGGCTATTCAGATCTGGTCACCAAACACGACTAAAGCCATTTCAAGCTACGTTTAAATTATGAATGGTGGTCTTACACCAGGGCGATACTAGTAGTGTTTTTCACTCTGGAACGTGCCGCAAATATACCATATATTATTTTAAATGATTAAATTGTGAAAACATAAATCAATCAAATAAAATTTACAGGATTGCGGGACGTTACAACACGTTGCGAGATCCCCTACCTAAAATATTTATAACTGCCTCAATTTCGTGCTTGAAAATTGATCTTCATGTTCGTGAGGAACTTGCTGAATGACAAAATTGCTCCAAGCAGACCAACAAAAGATAAAACCAATTCTTCTTCCGATCTTTCGACTGTGAGATAAAACACTTTATTTTTGTAAAATGTTTTGTCAAACCAATATTTTTGGTTTTGGTGTTAATTTTAAGGTCACCGTATCTAGATAACTACGTCATTTGAGGAGGTCTAGGCCTAAGTAATAGTAAAAGAGAAGGAGAAAGAAAATAATAATCAAAGAATCCCGTAATTTAACCGTACTCAACGAAGATAGCTTCTACTACTTTCTTAAGTATCAAAATTTATCTAATACTTAAAAAAAACAAGCAAACATGGCAATCCCACAGCAAAAGTTTCGTAAATTAAAATATTCCAGTCGTATTGTAAAGACTATCTTCCTTAGTTATAATATGTGAGTTGTGTCATAAACATCAAACAGTTTACAAAGTAACTTAATTGAAATAATAAATTTTCGAGATTAAAGTAATCACTAACAACTTTAGCTAAATCTTTGAATTATTACACTAAAATTATTTAAGATGAAAATTATACTTCAGATTTAGCCTACTACTAAATACTTGAACCAACAAGTTGATTGCTTACATTAACTTACTCGTATAATACCTGTTTATGGGAAAGCTTTAACGAACAGATCCGAATTAAACGCATGTACCGAGAATATGGTTGAAACATTAATACTTAGAGAAAATACGTTGTAACTTATTACTTATTACTTACTAAGAGCACGGTCTAACTTACCGAATGTACGTTAATTAGAGACGTTTGTATTCGTAATCTAGATACAAAACTGACTTACGTTCAGTACATACGGCTGTTTAATGGAAAATGGAAAACGTCTTGGGTAGCAAAGTACCAGAAGAACAAGAAGGAATTCACCGTCTTATAAACTTTCTTTTACTTTCACAAGAGAAGGGTGAAGACAATAATTTTATTGTTATTACTTTTACCCCAGTTTAATTTTGTCCTAAATTAACAAGTTGAGGTTGTTGCGATCTTGCTGGATGCGGTTGATGGAACTCTGGTTCACGTGCTTGAATATTTTGGAGAATGGAGACATTACCGCAGAAACCAAAACCAAATTTCACAAGTTGTTAATTTTACAGTAGTACCAAGTTTTTCGAACCTAACACAGTTTTGAGCATTTCAAGTTTGAATAAAGCGCTGAAAGGTTCGTAGAAAATATATTTAACATACATTTTTTAAGAACCTCGGCCGAATCCAGCATGGTATTTGTATGGAAGGAATGAAATAATTTGATTCAAATTCGTACCAAGAAATTAGTGAATTTGTTAGTAAACTTATTTATAAAGAAATGAACAGCCAACTCTTTTACCTATCTTCACTGCGTTCAGACTCACAATATACCTCAATTGGGGATGTCATGGTCCGAATATCTTCGGTCAGTTTAGGCTCTCGTAGGCAATCAGATTACAAAATGTATTTTTTAAACATTACTTCCATAATTTTAATGCCCTAACGTAAAAACGTTTCGAAGTTTCTAAATTTAAATGCAAAGTAACGCTTTTTAAATAACTATACTTAATATTAAAAATAATTTTCAGTAGGTACCCACGCATCATTCTTAATTTATACTACATATTATTTTATAACACGAGTACACTAGAAACTGATGAATCTACATCACATATAGATCTCAAAAAACTATTAATCCGATCTGAGCAATTCCTTTTATAATTTATTTACTTTTTCCACCTAAGGAAATCCAACTTCGGACTCGATTTGCTCGAATACGAAAGCTTAAATTAAAAATTTATATCACAAAATCGACTCCAATTGTAATGAAAATTCGTCAGTTTTCCGATATAATGTTTTCGTTCGTATTGAAATATTATTTGTAGGATGCGTGATTTAATTTAGTAGAAATTGCATTAAAAACCAGCATTGCAGAGAAGCCTAGTATTGTAATTAAATTATGTAAAGTAAGTTATCAATTTTAAAAATGATAAAAAAATGTTTACATAATAAAAATAATGAACGTTAAACCAACGCGATAAATTATTCCATCAATACGTCAACTTTGATTTATGTGTTGCTTTCAAAGTGTATCCGGCAATGGTAATTTATTAATGGTATGGTAGGTTTTATCATACCATACCATTGATACCACAGGTAAGTATCTATCTAAAGGTAAAAAGTTGTTTTTAATATCGTTAATTTAAATACAGGGTTTTCATTATTTGTTAAAACGACTGCTACTTTATATCCAACACCAAAAGGAATCGTGAAAAATCAAAGAATTTGATATGATCCAATCAAATCAGTTCTAAATCATTCTCCCTCTTTCAATTCTCACATTTTTATCCTTTGTTCTCTTCTGATTTTCATTTTACCACAGGAACAAAAATCCCACATTTATTTCCAGTGAGAATGTGCCCATTCTCTGCGGATATTTGGCATGATTGAATCTGCTCCGTTGTACTGTAGGAAATGTTATCTCCCGGGACTCGTGGGCTTTATTTCACTTCATTATTATTATTTGTCCCGGGCGATAACCCTGTTTCCTGGGTGGGTAGTTACCCGAATAGGCGAATTGCCCCGGGCCGGGAGCACACCACGGTTTATTGACAATCAAATCAAATAGCCTCTCAAATTGAAAAATGATTCCATTGGGGAGGGCTCCAAAAAACCAGAACCAAAATTTTCATACCATCCATATCCCGAGTGTTGAATATTGTCTGTTGCGCCCCGGTGTATGAACACTATTCATGTTCGAAATTTTGCTTGAATTCACTTTTGCCGTGTATCGTGACTAGTTCTGAATATTCGGGGTTTGTTGTGAGGTCCCACTGACTCCAGACGATTGGGAGCAGTTTAAACTCTTGTGCTGTACTCACAATTTATTTACACACAATATTTTTTTCGGTCACCAAACAATTGTTTAAACTTTCTGAAAATGAAAAAAAACGTCTGATGAGTGACAAGTGCCTATGCTAATAAATATGACATTATTTAATCTTATTAATATTACAAAGGCGAATGTTTGTACGGATGTATGTTTGTTACTCTTTCACCCAAAAAATACAAAATGGACTTTAAAAGTTCTTTCAAATAGAAAGCTACATTATTTGCGAGTAATATAGGCTGTATATGTTGGTAAGCTCTGGCGTTATGAAATTATTTATTATACGTTTATTGTCCAGACGAAAAGCAAAGCTTACTAGACTTCATTTCAAAATAACTATCCTCCGTTGGTCACCACGAAACAGGCAGCTGCCTGGTATGGTGACCTAATGTATCTTCTCAAGTAAATGTATTAATTATGTAACATGTACTTATACATAAATAAATAAAAGCGTTGTTTGGTAAGTATTTATTTGACGTGCGCTGTCATTTTGTTATTTGTTTAGGTTACTATGAAGATCCCTTTGATAATTCAAAGTGTAAAATACTAGTCTAAAGTACTTATATTATAAATGCGAAAATGCGTGTGTTTGATTTTTAGGCTTTAATAGGTGGCACGCGAGCTGTTTGAAAATGAATGTAACGAGTATGGACGGGGGAGGGTGGGGAAGGGGAGGGGGATCCTATGTGAGTGAAGCTGGGGAGAAAAGCTAATACATAACAACTTCTTTTTTTTACTAGTCACCTCGGAGTCTGGAGCAAAAAGGACTTGCCGCTATCCTACGGAGGTTATGTACAGGTAACTTTATAAAACATAGGTCTTTTTTTTACCTGTGGAATTATACGTCGAGGTTCGTACTATTAAATATGTCTTATATTAACAAATAGTACAAAATATTTCAATGTGTGTTTTACTTTCTATGTTGACGTACTAGTAATTATTATTGTAAAACTGGGAAAATTCACCAAATATATTTTAACTTGTTATAATTTTTATATAATAGATTCTTTATTACAAAAATATCCTCCTAAATTACTAAAGCGTCATCAGGTTAATTTAACCGATATTTTACTAATATAAGTAAATTTGGCAATATATAAAAGACTCGTACTTAGATATATTGGTGATGAGTAGTGGTAGATTTATTATTTATTAACGTAATACTTTTTATAAAAGTATATTAATTCAATTATTAACTCGAAGTACTTACCAATAAACAAATACAGGTAAGTACTCAAATAAAACAATTATTTTAAGTCTTTCTTTTATGTATATTCAAAAATATTTTTGTTCAATTTACGAAAAACGGTTTATCTTTAAACAAGTTCGGCTATGTAATTATTATTACCTACGTGTGATAGCTGTTTCGCCTTCTGAAGGAATTATAAAACTGCAAGGAGATCTACAAAATAAACTTGACAGCAATTAATAAAGCAATGATAACAAGAACATGGCAATTTTCATATTTTACTGATATTTTATGTAGCCTATATTTAAAATGGTGACCGGACAACTCAAAATCAAGCAACTTCAATTTCTGTTTTGAAAATTTAAAAAAAATCCTATTAAAAGTAATGTAAAATATTTTAAAAAATTGGTTAGGTAGCTAGACTAGGTCATGGGCTATTTTTCAAAAAAATAATTCTTAACTTTAATGACTTTTTTAAGGGGTGTTGTAATGCCTCTTTGTTGAGTTGGCATGGAATTATTTAAAATTCAAGTAGAAGCATGGAGTAGGTAGGTGCCTAAATAATAATACTCCTATGGCGATAAACATAAAGGAATAATACTTGTGAACAAATTCAACGTTCACTCGAATTTTAGTATTACTTAATTATTTTTCCTCGATCAATCCAAAAACCGTGAACAATGTTTTTTCGCATGATTGATTTTCCAAGAGATTACAATTATTTACATCTAAAGTGAGCATGACTGAGTGGAAAATGGAACCGAGTAAATGTATGGAGGGTTTTTCTTTGCCTTTTCAGCAAACGCCGAGGGCATTATGCAAAATGCCAAGGATCCTACCCATTATCGTCGCAAGTAATTTAAGATTATCGACAAGCCAACAGTATTCGTATAGTCACTTTGTTAGGGGTCTTTTTACAATTTAGATATTCGTCGGTTTTCGGAATCACGCCCAATTCCCAGCCTATTTTTCAGAAATTTGCTAATGTCGCTTGAAATTTATTCGGTGCCTATGAATACTCGACCCAAAACAAGTTTAAAGAATTTCGCAATATTAGTTGTGGTGCTTGAACTCAGAATTTATATATCATAAGGGAATTGAAGCAACAAAATTTCTCTTTCCTTATATAAAACGGTTACGTGAGGGAATTACACATGGGGAGAATTACATCTAGTTAGATTACACCTACTGGCATTACATTCTTTATAAAACCTAACCTTACTTTTGTTTTTTCCAAATATGAAATTTATTTGGCCCACGCTCTCAAAAAAGAATTATCAGAATATTTTGACGTGTGTATTTTCAGTAGGTGCAATTTTTTTTACGTCAGCTCCACGCAGAAGGCCCCGAGGAAAATAATTCTCCTCAGGGCCTATTTCATCTTTGGGGTTGGTGTGTCCTTTTAAGAAAGGAAGAAGAAGAAGTTCTGTGAAGGAAATTTTTGAGGGTTGGGTCCAATCTGAGGTTTGTGTGTCTATGAATTCATCTCTCCCACTGCGGTGCATGACGATGTTCCCAGAGAGTCCGGATGAAGAGGTCAAAAGGGCTCCATCAACTATTCTCTCTTTATCAGCTGGTGTACAGATGCATCCGCCGCCAAGACCCGGAAAAACCTTACCCAATGAACCCTGGCATCCCTGCTAAGTCACTAGTGAACCACTTGGGGTGACATATGCAAGATGTGTTGGTTACCCCAATTTCACCTCTCAATTTCATCTATGTGTATTCATTTCCGTACGTCTGTCTGTACTGTAGGCAGAGTAGTATTTGTACATATGTGTAATTTATATAATTTGCCTGCCTATATAATTTCGTTCTAACCATTTTAAACGATATTTTCATCATTCAAAATGAAAATTTTAAAGTTTAGAGAGAATTCCAAGTACAGTGACACTCTAAACACATTTCCGTTATTTGATGGTTTTCTATTTTCTCGCGAAACAAATTAGCTCGGTAACTTATATTTAAACAGCGTAGGCAGGTACTTACTTGGGAATAAAACTTGAATAAGGCGGTCCCAACAAGCAATGTCATTAGGTTGTCTTCTAGATCTTTAGAGGTCCCGCATTCATTATTTTCAGTAAAAACTTATCTCTTTAAAATAATACATGACTTTGAAGCGGTGCACACATTAAATAACGTACGAATTTATATCTGACCTAAACATAAATCTTTAAAGACTCCTAATATTTAAAAAAAATTCTAGTGGCTTGCTTTTGAAACAAAATTTTATTACTTTAGAAACCGAATAGTTAGCTGGACACACACGACAAAGACAATGAGCCCAATGGCCCGCGCCGAGGCAAAACTCATCGTGTGTCTAGAAACGTCGCACGGCGAGGCTCGGAAAGCTCCTAAAAGTAAAAAAAAACACACAGTGGCTTGCTTTTTAAAACAATGCGTTAATACTTTATTCACCGACCAGGTTTCTTAAGCTGGCAGACACACACGATAGAGCCAATGAGACAAATGGCCCCGCGCCGAGGCAAAACTCACCGTGTGTGTTGAAACGTGGCTCGGCGAAGCTCGGCAAGCTCTGCTTGTTATTCAACCAGTCCATAAATAACAGAGCCAACAAGACGTGGCTAGGCTCGGCCTTATGTGACAAACCCAGTGCCGATGGCTCGCCGGCTCCGTCAAACAAAATTCCGTTCAATATGAGTTTAGATTTCGTCTCGCATTGTATGGACAACGGCAGAAAGATTCCTTCTTGTTATGGCCTCTTATAGAAAAATATGCATATTTTAAGTAGGTACCTACCATATTATTTCTTACTACCTTATTTAAATTAAGAATTTGTGAGATATTTGTAAAGAAACCTAATAAATTTTCCAACATTATTTTTAGAACAAAATTAAAAAATCACTTTTTAGTATTTGAAAAAAATATTTATTAAGTTGCATTACATTTATAAACAAAGCTTTGTTGAGTATTTGTGAAAAAATAACTTGTTTTATGAACCCATATACGATTTTAGTTCATAAGATCCAGTTCACTCGGTGGTGACAATGATCGAACTGACCTGGCTCGGCGTGGCTCGGTGTGGCTCGGCTCGGTCATGTCTAAAATTTGGATCATACCCAAATGGCTCGAGCCGTGTGTGTCGAGTGTCGAGCTTGAGTGAAAATGTGTTAAGAATACTTTAACCAAAGTTAACAATGTTCTGCTCCTTCTATTTATACAATAATGCTCTGCCAAGACTGATGCACTGAATGATCAAATTTGAAATACCCAGTCTGGTATGAATATGTTGAAAAAAATCGTATCGGTATTATACTTCACCTTTGCGGCCGAAATCGAATCATCGCCCTCTCGCCTCACGGTCAGTTATTTTAGGCCTACATTAAAACGTTACCGATGTCATCTCAAGAAGAAGCAGTATAGCATTGCAGTCCAATGGCGGGATGATATCTGTAAAAATGAAATTACCACTAGAGATCAAAAAAATATTTTCATCAAATTTACGACAGGTAATAAAAAATCTGGTTTGTAAAGCATAATACAATCACTAAATAATGGGAAAAATTTGTATTGCACTTCTTCTATCTTAATCTCTCTTGATGCAACGTGTTTACTGACCGAAGTGAACTTTTAATACTGAGAATTTACTGCAGCTTTGCTGTTGTTAAGTACTTTGTACGAACAGTTTGCAATAGACGCCAGTCCACCACGTCTAGTTAAGTCTTAATTTACAGCTGGGTTTTTTTTTCATCTTGTCTGTCTGGGGTCCATTATAAGAACAGAACCAAAGTCTACAATTATATACTTAGTAGTTTTGTAACACTGCAGTTCGGGGGTACAAGATTTCAAGGAAATCCTAAACAATGTAAGCCTTAAGAAGTTTAAGGGAACGTAAAAGGATTTGAGCGAAAATGGATTTGAATGGTTTCTACGTGAATGAGAGTTTATTGGAAATTGTTCTGTCTTTGGAGAACAAAGCCAAATAATATTTCGGTTTTTTTGGAAAGACTTCGTTTTTTTACATTAGCTCCACACAGGAGGCACCGAGGAAAACAATTTCCCTAGGGGCCTATGTCGTCTTTGAGGATGCTTTGCGGAGGGTTTGTTTAAGGAAAAGGAAGGAGAAGAAGATATGGGAAGGAAAAAAAAGGTATGAGGGGTGGGTAGGGATATGGGGGTCAGTGTGACCAAGAGTGACGGAAGTCTGACGAGTGTCGGAAGAGTGACGGAATCTATTCCTCACACAGCGGTGCAAGGCGAAGGGTCGGGAGAATCCGGCTGGAGAGGTCAAAAGAGCTCCCTCAATCCGTCTCCTCCGATCCAGCCCGCCATGCAGTGGTTGGGAAAACGTATCCGCCACCAAGACCTAGACAAACCTCATCCCATTAACCCGGGCACCCCTGCTAAGTCACCAAACGTAGCGAACCGCTTAGGGTGACCTGTGGCAGGGGTGTTGGTTGTCCAATAAATGATTCCCGGGGCGGCGGTATCGGGAAATTGAAATTGAAATCGTTGATTCAAGAGGATATATTTTGAGATGAGATAATATTTACTGGCAATTTCTTACAATTTTCGTAAAAATTTCATAATTCAGTAAAATTTTATTTAGTTCTTTTCTGCTGTTACAAGGCTGTTCAACATTTTTTATCGTATTTTAAAATTTTGAATTAGATTCAGTTAAACAAACTTTTGTTTTTTCTAAATCGGTGTTAGTTATTAAATCTTTAAACGTTTTTTTTAATTCCCGATATTTCAATCACTTAAAACATTTTGTTAATGAAAACACCTTGAAAAGAGGAATTTTTAACAAATGTACATAAATATTTTTAGTATAAACAATTCATTAAAGAAAACTTAGAGATAACGTAGAAAATAAACATTTTATTGGGTAAAATGTACAGACATTAATAAAAATAAACCAAAAAGAATTTCGGAACCGTCAGAAAAATATTAAAAACCTTGAAAGGAATTTTGTTCCCTCGCGGATTTCTTTATTATAAAAATAAATCATCTTTCATTAACTTCTCCAAAGATTGACAATACATTTTAAGAGCGACTGTCGTCGTCTTTCTATTATGATGATATATATTTAAAGCCATTTTAAGCTACTTTTTGTAATGATCCCCAAATACATTTATTTTTTAAGGAAAAATACATTTATTTTTAAAGGAAAACAATCACTTTGTTTGTAACCACAATTTATTGATTTAATTTTTATTTACCGACCGGTTTCGCTTAATACAAGCATCTTCAGGGTATAAATTAAAACTGATGAAAAAATACATTGTGTGAGCTTATATATACATACAGACAGAGACAAAACATAATATAAAGTAAGAGTGAGAGAGTGTAATTAACATCCTACATAGTGATAGAGAGAAAGAGACGGGTATATCTAATGAATAATTACATTATATCTACCGGGACAAAACGTCATTTGAACAGGTGATTAAGGAATAAAGTGGCTACGGGTTTTTTTAGTTTATGGGAAATATTCCTAATATCGGACTGTTGGACACATTTAACTGATTATTAAGGATTTGGATCCTTAATATTTCCCATAAACTAAAAAAACCCGTAGCCACTTTATTCCTTAATCACCTGTTCAAATGACGTTTTGTCCCGGTAGATATAATGTAGTTATTCATTAGATATACCCGTCTCTTTCTCTCTATCACTATGTAGGATGTTAATTACACTCTCTCACTCTTACTTTATATTATGTTTTGTCTCTGTCTGTATGTATATATAAGCTCACACAATGTATTTTTTCATCAGTTTTAATTTATACCCTGAAGATGCTTGTATTAAGCGAAACCGGTCGGTAAATAAAAATTAAATCAATAAATCGTGGTTACAAACAAAGTGATTGTTTTCCTTTAATTAATATGTCAAACCACAAAGTGACTGCTTTCTACCAAAACATTTATTTTTATCTTTAGTCCCCGCGCCGGTTTTGAATCCACGCCTTCAAGGGAGTTTTGATGCCTTACGCTTCTGACACAGAGGTCACACAATTAATAATAATTGTAGATGACAAAATCAAGAGGATATTTTGAAAGTTACGAAGACATCGTTTTTGGAGAAACCAACTATTAGGGAACTCTCGGCCCGAACAAATATTATATTAATATTAATATCTGAGCTGCTGTGAAAACATTTTAGTTAACTTTGAACATTTTCTATTGAATCTTTTGACCTAAAGTGACCCTTGTTTTCAATGTTGAAAACTTTTGGATTTTTAAAGTTGTAAAAGTACTAAATGGACCACATTCGAGTTTTGTGGAGATAACTTTGATTTCCCACGACGCCCGTTATACTTTTACCTTTTATATGTGTTTATGGAAAGTGGTACTAGAGTGAGAAAATGAGTTTCTTCGTTATCATATTATCATCTCCATCAAGTCAAGTTTGTATAAACATTTTTCATGTCTAAAATTTCGAAACGATTACCAAATATTGAAAACCAATACCTACAATACTACAACTACTGATTACAAATCGTGTTGTGAGAAAGATTTGCATTTGAATTCATGACTGAAAACTTTTATTTTTAACAATGACTTCAAAGATAAACTCAATCGACAATCTGGAAACAGAAAAATCAGGAAAAGGTTATTGCACCCTCTGGGACAAATATATTTTCTGATTTTTCTGTTTCCAGATTTTCGATTGAGTTTCGATAATTAATTAAATATTACAAATTGAGTTTTTAACGCGAAACTAGCAGTCCATAATGGAGTACTGGTACCTACCCTGATGTATGGCAGTAAGGCATGGAACTGGCAGAGGAAGGATGAAAGTAGACTGAACGCTGTAGAAATGAGATCCCTGAGGCGTATGTGTGCTAAAACCATGTATGATCGTGTGAGAAATGTGGAAATCCGCAAAGAATGCAAGGCTGATGTAAGCGTAATGGTAATGAGTAAGATCAAGAAAGGAACGCTCCGATGGTTTGGGCATGTAGAGCGAATGAACGAGGAAAGGAGTGTAAGGAGAATATATGACGCAAATGTGAATGGTAGAAGAAGTCGAGGACGCCCAAGAAAGACATGGCACGACCATGTGAATCAGATACTTGAGTCGGGCTATGTCAAGAGTCAGAATAATAGAAGAGAATGTATGAGACGTTGTATGAATGTAAACGGGGCAAAGAATGTGTGCCAAGACCGGGATGTTTGGCGGTCCGTCCTCTCTGCCTACCCCTGCGGGGAAACGGCGTGATTAGTTAGTTAGTTAGTTAGAGTTTTTATTCATATAAGTTTAAAAAATATATATCCATATTCCACCATAAACAAATAGAAAAACTTTTTTTTTATCGAGATAACAAACCAAAAAATATATAAATAACTTCAAAATGGCCAATTACGATCTGCAAAGGAAGCAATAAGGTTTTTTTTACGTTAGCTTCATACAGGAGGCCCTGAGGAAAACAATCTCAGGGCCGATGTCATCTTTGACGTTGTTACGTAGAGTATCTTTTGAGGAAAAAGAAGGAGAGTTAGTTCTGGGAAAGAAAGAGTTCTGGGTAGGAATCTAAGGATCTACCTGTCCAGGAGAAACAAACGTACGAATCTATCCCTCCCACTGCGGTGAGTTCAGCTGGAGAGGTCTAGGTTAGGTCTTCCTCATCCAGTTTCTCTCGTGGCGGCGGTACCCATTCCGCTTCCCAAGTTGAAAATTAGATTAAATTTATAAATTCGAATAAAATATCACTTACAATATTACTTGTGACATGTTTACTAACTTTCTTTGATTATTTGATTTGGTTGTTCCGTGGTTATTAGATATTTAATAACCACAAAAATTAATTTATTTTTGTTCATATGAAGCGGATACTTACTGCGCGGATGCGACATTATTAATTTAAAATAAAACAATAACTTTGTAAACACCACTTTTATTTTATACTTTATGCCGACCGGGTTTCGCTACAACCGTAGCTTCATCAGGGCAGTATAATTCTCTACTAACATTAGGTTACATGTGTGTTATAATATATAATGGGCTGGACTCGTCAAGTGTAGGGGGAGGAAGAAGACATAGATGGAGAAATGGGAAGGGAACGGACGTGTTCTTTATCAATAGGGAACAATCTTAGTATGGGACTTTTATTTAAATTTAGTTGATTATTAATTACCTTACTATTAGTGTTTATGGCTTTCCTAAGTTCAAGTGCCTCTAAATTATCCAACCTTACACCGATATTGTTTTTAGGAATCAGTTTGGCGCCGGCTGTTTTGTCAAATTTATGATCTTTTTCGATCAACATTGACAAAACAGCCGGCGCCAAACTGATTCATAAAAACAATATCGGTGTAAGGTTGGATAATTTAGAGGCACTTGAACTTAGGAAAGCCATAAACACTAATAGTAAGGTAATTAATAATCAACTAAATTTAAATAAAAGTCCCATACTAAGATTGTTCCCTATTGATAAAGAACACGTCCGTACCCTTCCCATTTCTCCATCTATGTCTTCTTCCTCCCCCTACACTTGACGAGTCCAGCCCATTATATATTATAACACACATGTAACCTAATGTTAGTAGAGAATTATACTGCCCTGATGAAGCTACGGTTGTAGCGAAACCCGGTCGGCATAAAGTATAAAATAAAAGTGGTGTTTACAAAGTTATTGTTTTATTTTAAATTAATTTATTTTATTACATTCCGTGAAAGATTTCTGAAGGTAAAATGACTGTCACGACATGATAAAACCTTAATATAAAAATTGAGTCAATTAAAATATTTTTGACAAAAGACGTAACAAAATAAAATTAAAACAATAATCGTCAGTAAGTAAAAACTGATTACAGATTTTTTTAAATTTTCTAAACTTTATGACCGAAAATTTTTAGAGCATGAACTTTATAGAACTTCTATTCATGAAAATTCTTGGCAAGTTATTTCTCGATAAGTTATTCGATCGCTATCGCTCGTAAAAGAAAATGATGTAATGCAAAATTTTCAGTTTTAATGGTTTTGTGTTCATGGACATAAAAAGGCTTTTATACTAATTTTCGAACAGTCATCGTCCTATATCTAAAACCCGCCAAATAAACCCGTTGAGCAATGAATTTTTATGTATAAAAGATTTATATGAAAAGGATCACAACGGATCTAAACCGATTTACATACATGACTTTTCGTCTCCTAGGTCCATAGATACTTCGGCCCATGAAATTGATTTCCAATTTTGGAATACATTTTTTTTTCATTCGGGAGGCGAGTATGGGTATCGCTGACCAGGGAATCATTTATTGACTAACCAACACCTCTTCCAAAGGTCACCTCAAAAAACATTTAATTTCTAGGTCACCCCGAGTAGATCTGGTGACTTAGTAGTGATGGGATTTCACAAGGTACCCGCAAAGCGTAAGGAAGAAAAATTGAGGAATGCCGATTTACCCCGAAGGTTTTCTCCATTCGCTTGTCCTTTTCTCCGCTGGTTCTTTTACATTCACCAATTGAACTTATAAAAACGTTCGACACAGTCAGTTAACAGCTTCGTACTCAACATAGGTATTGGGAGGACGTTTGGTAATTTACACCGAAAGGCTCCGTATTCAACATAGATGTTAACAGGATGGTTGGTACGTGATTGTATCTAGTCGGCATGATGGGAAGGAAAAATATATTTGTTTGATAGGAATTATAAGAATTGGTAGGTAGAAATTATAAGTCGGAAAAATAAAGGGAAAGGAGCAATGCTAGGCACCAACAAGCAGGGTTGCCCGGATTCATGGGGTGAGGTTTATCCGGGTAATGGCGGTGGATACATCTGCTCACCAGCTACGTGACAGGCCGGAGGGAAACGACATCTCCAGTAGGACTCTCGGAATATCGCCTTGCACCGCATTGGGAGAGATGGATTCATACGTCGGTCACTCTTGGAGACACTGATCTCCAGATTGCTGCTCACTCCTCATACCTTTTTCCTTCCCAGAATTTCATCTCCTTCCTTTCCTCAAAGGATTATTCATACACCATCCCCAAAGATGACATTTACCCTTAGAGCAGTGGTTCCCAACCTTTTTCTGACCTGGGATCACTTGTACGTTTATTTTTTCGACAGGGACCACAAGCAGTGGCGTAGCGAAGGAGCGACCAAGTTTCACCCACAAGATAACAATTGCCTAGCCACACCCCCCCCAGGACGGACCCATGCTAGCCTAAGCCACTGCTTATGGTCAGTGGCGTAGGCTAGCATGGGTGGCACACGGGACGGATAGCACAAGGGGAGGGGCATAATGGGATAGGGTAGGACGGGTTCTAGCAGAATATTTACCACAACGGAGGGGGCGGAATGGGATAGCGTAGGACGGGTTCTAGCAGAATATTTACCACAACGGAGGAGGCGGAATGGGATAGGGTGGGACGGGTTCTAGCAGAATATTTACCACAGGATGGGGTGGGGAACGGAATACCATAATGACCACTGACCACAAGGTACAATATTGATAAACTGAATATTGTCCCGATTTTTTTATTCAGTGGGGTCCTAGCATGGTCGATCGACAGGTTTTATAGAAAATGTCGGTAACTTGCCATCGCTCCCGAGCACGACTGCAGACCGCTAACGAACAAACAATAGTTCGCAATGTTCCTAATGATAATTAATATTTAATATAATACCATTATATTAAACTCAGTAGAAACAATAAATGATCTAGGTATTATTTTTAACTCAAAACTTACATTTATTAGCCATATAACTAATATTATTAATAGAGCAATTAAGATTTTAGGATTTATAATTAGAATAACCAAACAATTTTGTAACATTGATACTATTCGCATTTTATACATAACGCTAGTGAGAAGCATTTTAGAATATAACTCTACGATTTGGGCTCCACATTACAATATCCATATTTATTTATTTATTTATTTATTCTTAGTACATTTATGTTACAAAGGTATTGGTATCGCAAAGGCGACACGTGGAGTGGACTGTATCAATATATTAAAAAAAATGTTATGTTTGTGAATACTTTGACACAACTATGGGGAAGGGTAAACAGATGAATGGAGAAGGAAACTGACTTACCCCTTATGGTTGATGTTCTGCTCAATATTATGGATCTGAGGGAGCACTAAATCACTCACTGCACAAGCTTCCATAAACTGGTCGATGTTATATAAAACTGAGAGAGTAATGATGTTCGTTGCACAGCTTATTTTAACAGACTGACTGACATATTGATTTTATTGTTGAACGGTAGGTAATATTGTCAGTAGGGACAGGTAATTGTGGTAAACAAAGGATGGGTAGATAAATGGAACAAGGTATATAGATAGGTATACATAGTTGCGTCAACATTTTCCGCCCACCTAATTTTGGAACAAAATTAACAATAAAAAAAAAATAAAAAAATAATACCAATAATAACAAAAAGTAGCTTGAATACTATGTTATTAAACAAAAATTATAAGGAAAATTATTAAAAAAAATTATTGTGAGACGTAAGCACACCAGCTGTCTTCTGTGTATTTATCAAAGGAAACAAAAGGAAAACAAAAAACATAAAATATAAGTAATAGATAGCTCTATGATAAAAAAATGCTGAGTATTGAATTAACAGATGACTTATTCTATGGGCAAAGGCAAAGCTTAATCGCTGGGCGGACAAATATACCTTTAGTGGTTTTAATAGTTGCAACGCGAACGATATTATCTTTACCCGGATGTACGGCAACAATTCGCCCTAAAGCCCAGCGCATGGGGGGAAGACGTTCATCCTTTACTAGCACGAGTTGACCGATCTCTAAATTGGGTCTGTCTCTCAACCATTTTGCACGTTGTTGTAGAGTATTAAGATACTCCACATTCCAACGTCGCCAAAAGTGTTGAGACATCTTTTGTATGTGTTGCCAACGACTTAAACGGTTTGATCGAGTAGCGGACAGGTCATATTCGGGAAGTCCTAAGAGGAATCCTCCTATCAGAAAATGGCCGGGTGTAAGGGCGTCGACGTTGTCTGGATCAACCGACAAGGGGCAAAGGGGGCGTGAATTTAGAATAGCTTCAATGGTAGTAAGAAGTGTGGCAAACTCCTCAAATGTTAGGGAAGTATCACCCACTACTCGAACCAAATGATGCTTGACGGATTTAATTCCGGATTCCCACAGTCCACCAAAGTGTGGACTGGCGGGAGGATTAAATGTCCACAGGATTTCCTTTTGGGCAAGATAGTCCGAAATTACTTCACGTTGTGGTGAAGAATAGAAATATTTAAATACTCCAGTTAGGTATCGCTTTGTTCCTACAAAATTTGTGCCGCGGTCACTGAATACTTCGGAACACAAACCCCGTCGATTTATGAATCGGGTTAGGGATGCGATAAAGGCATCCGTGGAGAGGTCTGACACGACCTCAAGGTGTAAGGCTTTGGTGGCCATGCAGACAAAAAGACATAAATAAGCCTTAGTGGTTTTTGCTCCGCGACGTTTATGATCCTTCAGCATAAAAGGTCCACCAAAATCGACCCCTACACGAGAAAAGGGACGACTAGGTTGAACACGAGAGGACGGCAGATCCGCCATCATAGGTGAATGTGCAGTGGCCCGAAACTTGTGGCATGTGACACATTTTGATAACTGAGATCGAATGACGGTACGACCGGACATAATCCAGTATTTGCGTTGAATAAGAAATTGGAGAGTACGCGGTCCGACGTGAAGATAAGCACGGTGATAGTAATCAATTAACAACCCGGTCAAATGACTAGACTTAGGAAGTAAAATGGGATGCTTACTATCGGATGGGAGTGCAGAATTTGTTAGCCGACCGCCCACCCTCAGGATACCGTGAGGGTCAATAAAAGGTTTCAGTTTTTGAAGGCCGGAAGAACACATTTCGTCAGAGCTTAACAGAATAATATCGTTGTGAAAACAAGCCTGCTGTTCGAGTTTTATAATCTTCATGAATGCGTTGTCCAGTTCTTGAAGAGTGAGTGCCGCATGATTGATGCTCTGTTTCGCCATTTTGGAAACATTAGAAAGACAATTTGTTTTGAACCTAAGGATCCATGCAATGACTTTCTTTAATTTTGATAATGAATAATACTTCGCTATGATGGAAGATGATTTTAATTCGACATTAAAAACTGTAGGTTTAGGTGGTTGAATTTCTGGCAATTCGCTTGCTGGAATAAACGGTAGCCTCGCCGAAGGCCAATCCTCAACTGGATTACGGAGCCACGATGGACCCGAAAGCCATGATAGATGTTCTACAAAATGAGCAGGAAGGGTACCTCGGGACCCATAGTCAGCACTGTTATCCTCTGAAATAACATGCTTCCAAATTGCTTTTGGCGTGTTATCATGGATCTGAACAACACGGTTTGCGACGAAAGATTTTAATAAATGTGGCGGCGTTTGAAGCCAAGATAAGACAATTGTCGAGTCAGTGAAGAGGATAACCTTTTCAATTTGCGCGGCAAAATGTACTGACGACAATATATATTTTATAAGTTTTGAAAGCAGCACGGCTGCACACAACTCTAATCTAGGGATTGTTAATGACTTTAAAGGTGCAACCTTGGATTTGGCCATCAGCAAGTAGCTAGAATTATGGTTTTGAACAACTAAATATGTCACGGCTGCATAACCCAGTTGTGATGCATCGCAAAATCCTACGAGGATACAATGACTATCTAGATTCGTATGGTAATATCGTGGAATTCGTAACTGTTGTAGCAATGGAAGTTGTTCCACAAAGTTGTTCCACGTGGACATAATGTGGAGTGGTACTTCAGTGTCCCAGTCCACGTTCAATTTCCAAAGTTCTTGGATAATCCGTTTTGCAGTGAAGATCACAGGAGACAACCACCCTAGCGGATCGTATATCCGAGCAAGGGTTGATAATATATTCCGCTTCGAACATAATGCCGAATTGGGTATCGAAATGTGATAAGAAAAATAATCCTCTTCGGGATTCCAAAAAACACCTAATATTTTAACATTCGATTGAGTTTTGTTAAAATTCAACTGTTGTTGTTGACATTCAGAATCATGCTCGAGTAATTCTGAACAATTGCTGAGTTCCAGTTTGGCCGATTTTAAAACGGCTACAATTTCTTCCTTGAGGTGTCGAGCAGATTCAATGGAATCTGCCCCAGTCGCCAAATCATCAACATAAAAATTCTCTAACAGCGCCCTTGAAGCGGCAGGATAGCTTTCCCTCTCATCCCTAGCCAATTGACGTAAAGTCGAAATGGCCAAAAATGGGGAGGACGTTAAACCGTAGGTTATGGTTTGAAGTTCGTAATCTTTCATTGGTTCACTCGGGGAGTCGCGCCAAAGGATGTGCTGATATTTACGATGATTGGGAATAATTAAAATTTGCCGGTACATTTTACAAATGTCAGCAGTAAATACAAATTTATGAAATCTAAAATTTAATATCATGTATGGTATTTCTGTTTGTAGTTTTGGACCGCTATATAGCATGTCATTTAATGACATATTGGAGGCCTTCGCAGACCCATCAAAGACAACGCGAATTTTACCTTTTCCATTGATTACCGCATGATGGGGAAGATAATTTGCCCCAGAGTTGGGTGCTACGCGTTTCATGTGACTAAGACTTTCATATTCATGAAGAAAATCCCTATAACTAGTCGCCAACGTCGCATCCCTATCAAAACGCTTTTCCAGCTTGCGCATTCGCGATTCGGCCAAGTTGTAAGTATTTTGCGGTGGAGGACTGTCCGATTTTAACAGAATCGGAACCACATATCTCCCATCCGTCTGTCTGTAATGCTCCTTCTGAAACATTTCTTCCGCCTTGGTGTTGTCGGGGTTTAAATCAGAAACGACGGGAGCCTCTTCAATTTCCCAGAAATTTTTCATTGTATCATTTAATGACATGTCGGACAGTGTCAAAAGTGACGTTGGCGATGAATCGATCGATTGACATCCAACCTTCCCAAGAATAATATATCCAAAGACTGTATTTAAAGCACTAGGGTTTCCACGAACGATATGTGATTGATCATCCAAAATGTTGGGATATAAATCGGCGCCGAGTAGAAAATCTATTTGACCCGGCTGATCAAAACTTGGATCTGCTAACGATAAATTGAAAAATCACGATTTAACATCTTTATCAAGTGTGACAGATGGCATCCATGAAGTAATTTCCTGAATTACTATGGGTGTCGCAGATAACATAGGTGCTCGCTGTTTGACAGGTTTGATAACACATGAGGTTATACCTGTGCATGAGTTAACAGCCGTATGTCCTAATCCATTTAACGGAGTCTTATATTTCCTTATAGATAAGCCTAGCCTCTTGGCACAGCTCTGCGTGATAATGGAGACTTGACTTCCATTATCTACGATGATACGTACAGGAACGTAGGCGAAATTTATTTTGCATGTGAACAATCGCTGTACCCAAGAGCACATTTGGTGCGTTGCTCACATTTTCGTTTGACCTTGTGACGGCAGTCAATGACGTGGTCACCTTTTCACCCGTAGAGGGTGTTTCAAAATGCAACATAGAATGGTGCCGCTTGTTACAAATTTTACAACTAGATTGTGATTGACAATCTCCAAATCGATGAAACTTTAAACAATTAAAACATCGATTTAAATGTTTTATGCGATTTTTCCTTTCAAGGGGAGACATTTCAAGAAATTTTTCACATTTATAAATTAAGTGAGCTTCCTTGCATATAGCGCACATTTCAGAGCTAGAATTCGCCGCCAATAAAGATTTTCGCGCAACCGCCGTCTTTGGTTTAGGTATGTTTGCAGTAAGTGGGTTAGACGCTTCGAGAATTCTAATCTGATTGTGTAAAAATTCAAATAATTGAGATGTCTCCGGTAATTGTGTTCGTGTAAGTGACGTTTCGAATTGTCGTCTGGTGTCTTGATCCAAACATCGTAAGATTATGTGGGCAACAAACTTACTAAATATATTTTCATGTTTCATTGCATTCAAAGCAGATAAATTTTCTTGAAAAGTGTTTAAGATATGTGTTAATCCATTTATCGATTCATTAGGTAATGGTTTAAAATTCATCATTTCGTCTACATAAAAAGTAAATAATAATCTACTATCTTCATACTTTTGCAGCAGAATATTCCAAGCTATTGGGTAATTCTCAGCAATTAATGGTAACGATTTAACCAAATTCAATGCAGTTCCCTTCAGTAACGAAATTAAATGATGAAATTTCTCTATATCTGTATACATATTATTATTATGTACTAGATTTTCGAACAATGCATGGAAGGTATGCCAATTTTTTACATTGGAATCAAATGGTGTTATTTGAATCGCGGGTAATTTTAAGTTGCCAATACTATTTGCAGAAATTGATTCTGATTTAATGTTTGAATTTTGCTGTCTTTTTGCAGATGAAATTTCAAAGACCATTACATCTAATTGTTCAGAGATTGTTGCTATCTCCTTACAATCACTTGCCTTGTCCGATTCAATTAATAAATTTTCCATTTCATTATGTAATGACTCTACCTCTCCGAGCCATTCCAAAACCTTTTCATACCGGCTTAAAAACGTTTCCCTTTTTTTTTCATCCGTGTTTATAAAAGGTATTAATTGATGCGTTATTTGTATCCTAGCTAAAAAACGATCCCTTCGAGTTTTTAATACGGCAATCTTCTTATCTGCCATCTTAAATTAATTCTTATTTAGTGAAATATTATGTATTTAACACAGAAAACAGCCAATGTATACGGCGACAATAATTATAGAATGTAATGAATTTAATGTTTTCTAGATTAATCCAGGCTCGTAATGGACCAAATAATGGTATCGCAAAGGCGACACGTGGAGTGGACTGTATCAATATATTAAAAAAAATGTTATGTTTGTGAATACTTTGACACAACTATGGGGAAGGGTAAACAGATGAATGGAGAAGGAAACTGACTTACCCCTTATGGTTGATGTTCTGCTCAATATTATGGATCTGAGGGAGCACTAAATCACTCACTGCACAAGCTTCCATAAACTGGTCGATGTTATATAAAACTGAGAGAGTAATGATGTTCGTTGCACAGCTTATTTTAACAGACTGACTGACATATTGATTTTATTGTTGAACGGTAGGTAATATTGTCAGTAGGGACAGGTAATTGTGGTAAACAAAGGATGGGTAGATAAATGGAACAAGGTATATAGATAGGTATACATAGTTGCGTCAACAGGTATAATATATTGTCCTCCACACTAGGAGTTCACCTGTGTTGTGGAGGACATTTTTCAGAAGTAAATTATAAATTGTGAATAGTAAAACAAAAGAGTATTAATAGCTACTATAAAGAAGAGAAACAATAAAAATCAAAATATAAAATCGACTTCAAATCGACAAAAATTATAAATTAAAAGTTAGAAAGATTGTAGCCAGTTTCTTATGTTTTTTTTGTATTCAAAAATATTAGTTGTTTTAAAAGAGAATCGTATAGTTTTATAGCCTGGTATCTGTAGTGTTTTTGTCCAAAGGATGTGTTTGTTTTTGGTATTTGTAGTTGGAGAGCATGTCTTGTTCTAGTATTGCGAGAGTTTTGTGAAATGTTAAATGTGGATAAGTTCTTGTAAAGGAAAGTTAGTATTTGTTTTGAATGTAATTTTTGAATTTTCAGCACTGGGAATTTTTCGAATATGATTGATGTGGGTGTTAGTATTGGTAACTTAAGTATTACTTTTATTAGGGTTTTCTGAGCTTTAAACAGTGTATTAATGTATTTTTTACTGGCACAGCCCCAGGCAATAATGCCGTATTCCATTATGGATTGTGCAAGTGCGAGGTATATATTTTTTATATCACATATGTTTAAAATATTTCTCAAGTTTTTAAAAAAGTAAATCAACTTGTTTAGTTTTCCTACTACCGAATCTATATGTTTATCCCATTTTATATAACGGTCGAAGTATATACCAAGATATTTAATATTTTCCGTTTGTGTAATTGGGGGAGAGTCACATGGGGTTTGTGTTGATATATCAATGGTTTATTGACAGGAATGTATTTTAAGGTGGATGTTATTGGAGGGTTGGCCTCTCGAATTTATGCTGAAAGTTATGAATTTTGTTTTATCTATATTTAAAGTTAATAAGTTAGAGTCGAGCCATTTTTTAGTAATATTTAAGCCAAGTTCTGCTTTTGTGGTTAATGTTTTCCAGTCTTTGGCCTTAAAGAGTAACACAGTGTCATCAGCAAAACTTATAATTTCCCCGTCTATTTGGAGGTGACACAGGTCATTAATATATATAAGGAATAGGATTGGACCAAGTACGCTGCCTTGGGGTACTCCGTAGGATACTTGTTCCTTGTCACTACATGTGTTTTCTATAGAGGTATACTGTGTGCGATTTCCCATATAGCTTTCAATTAATTTGAGTTCTATTCCTGTGATTCCGATATTTTTTAGTTTATCAAATAGGTTTTGATGATGAATTGTGTCAAACGCTTTTGCCAGATCTAGGAATATTCCAAGGCATTTTTTGCCCTGGTCTATATTTGTTTTGAGGAAGTCTGTTACAGAGGCTACCGCATGTGAGGTACTCATATTTTCCCTGAATCCGTATTGATTGGGTGATAGTATATTATTTTTGTTAAGAAAAGTTAACAGATTGTTTTTGATATGTTTCTCAAGAATTTTTGAGAGTGTGTTTAAGATTGTAATTGGTCTGTAGTTATTTATTTCTTCTTTATTTCCGTTTTTGTGGATTGGAATCACTTTGCCCGTTTTTAAAATTGTTGGGAAAATGCCTTCTTTAATGGATCGATTTATGAGTATAGTTAGGGGGATATGAAGTGCGGGGTTTAATATTTTTAGTGTTATCGGTGAAATTCTGTCACTGCCATGTGAGTTTGTATTTTTTATGTCATTTATAAGTTTAAGTGTTTCTTTTCGGGTAATGTATGGTATTTTAAATGGAGCAATACCTGTGTGTGTGTGGTGGTTTGCGGATTTAGAGGTATCGTAGTTTGTTGTGATTTTACTCGCTAAGACCTTGCCTACATTAGCGAAATAATTGTTTACATAATTACAAACTTTTTGTGGTTGATCTGATATTTTAATAATTTCTTTATCTATTTTAATCTCAGTTATGGCTTCGTTTTTCATTGTAGTTGTGTGGGATATCTTTTAGAATTTGCCATATTTTTTTGGGGTCCTTGTTGCATTTAACTAATTTATTTTTATAATATATTTCTTTCGATATGCGTGCAAGCCGTGTGCATAAGTTTCTATATCGTTTATAGAAATTTATAAGATAGATATCATATGGGTTTGATTTACATTGTTTATGAAGTGTGTCTCTTTTACTGAAACTTGTTAAAAGTCCCTTTGATATCCACGGTTTTAGAAATTTAAGTTTAGTTGGAGAACTTTTTTCGGTGACGACAGTATTATTATTAAATTCGTCTTGAATAAATTGTATAAAAAGTGACCATGCTCTATTAATTGTATTATTTTCTACAAGTTCTTCCCATTTTTTATTATGTAAACTATCATTTAGTTTTAAAAAATCGGTTTTATTATATGTTTTTGAGGTATTGGAATGTTTAACTTGAGGATTATTTGTGGTATTTATTTTTAGGATAAGTGAGTAGTGGTCAGTGATTATTGAGTGATGGATTATGGATTGGTACGATCTTTTTGTTTTTAACATAATGTGGTCAATATATGTTTGGGTGGGTAAAAGGTTGATTTGATTGAAGTTGACTCTTGTGGGTTCATTTATGGTGCTAATGAGTCCATGAAACAACAAAAGGTTTAAGTAGTCGTTACTTTGAGGATGCTTTTTATATTCTAAAATGTTAATATTCATATCTCCTATTAAGCAGATATTTTTTAGTTTTTTCATTTTGATGAGTTGACTGTCTAGGGATCTCAGAAAGGGAAATATGTTTTTTATAGATGGAGATCGGTACATGGCTAGAATACATATGTCATTATTTATGGTAATTTCTATGGCATTTGAGTCTGTGATATTTAGTTCCGTCATTGTTGAGTGTAGATGTTTTTTGCAGTAAATTACAATACCGTCATTTTGATTTTTAATGTTTTTTGAGTGGTAGACTTTGTAGTTAGGTATTTGTATAGGTGTGAAGGATCTATCTAGCCAACATTCGGTGAAGATTATCACGTCAAATTCAGTGTCCAATTGTTGAAGTACGACAGTAAAGTTGTCAAAATTTTTTGCGATGCTGCGTATGTTTTGGTGGATTATTTTTAACTGTGGAGCCATGGTGAGTGTCAATTATTTGGTTGGTTGTGTACGGCTATAAGATAGTGATTTAGATCATCTTTGCAATGTCGTCGGAGTGTTTAATGTAGATAATTTTTTCTTTTTCAGCTTTCCGCGCCATGATCTTACCATCTTTGGACCAGACGAATGCATATCCCATTGTGATTGCTTGTTTTTTTGTTTTCCACAGTAATTCTTTCAAGTATGGCGATAAGACTTCACTGATATAAATCTTGGTGTTAGTTCCTGTGGATGTTTCATACTTTACTTCTCTTTTCTTAGAGAGCAGAAGCTCACGCAGTTTGAGATTATTGAATCTAATTATGATTTTAGGAGGATCCATTTGTTTTGTTGACGTTGATGCTGCAGATATTCCCCCTGGCAGAGCCTTAGTACTCGTTAGTTGAAGTCTGACGGCATTCTTATCTATTCAAGCGATTGAAAAAGTCCAGCATAGATTCCTTAGGTATATTAATTTTAAATTAGGTATTCCAAGAGAATCCGTGGACTATAATTTGTTACTAAACTGGACTAATCTCGTAAATTTATCAGATCGCAGAAAAATCTGTGATCTATTAATATTATATAAAATAATTCACTCGGTCTTGGATACCCCTGACTTAATAGAACTAATACGATTTCATTGCCCTGGTCGCGCTAACAATAGACTGACTCTACCGTTCTACTATAATAACACACATACATTATCACATTATTACTCACCAATCAGTCGATTACACATTTTGGGAAATGAATATGCTAACATCGGCGACATTTATTTCTTAAAATTAGCGCAATATAAACATGCACTCAAAAATTATTTTTCCATAATGTAACTCTATATACGCAATATGGACATGTTGAAATGAAATTATGATATTTCTCATTGTTCTTTTTTGTTGTGATACACAAAATAATTGTATGTTATTTTTAAGTTTCAGTTTTAAGTTATTTATTTTTTCCATAATGTAACTTTATATACGCAATATGGACATGTTGAAATGATATGATGATATTTCTCATTGTTCTTTTTTGTTATTTTTTGTTGTGATACATAAAATAATTGTATGTTATTTTTAAGTTTAAAACTACTATTATGTAATGATATTATTTTTCTTACTTTTGTACTCTATTATATGTTTATTTATAAAAGGCAGTATAGCCGTTTATGTATTTAAAGTAAAAATAAAATAAAAATAAAATAAATATATTTGACGTAAACTGTTGTTTATTCGTTAGCGGCCTGCAGTCGTGCTCGGTAGCGATCGCAAGTTACCCACATTTTCGATAAAACCTATATCGATCGACCATGCTAGGGGGTCAGGGACCGTCGGCGCGATGGCTCGTTTATTGACCGGCAAACCATCGCGGACCATCTTCTAGCCTCTTGCGGACCACTAGTGGTCCGCGGACTACTGGTTGGGAAACCCTGCCTTAGGGGAATTATTTTCCTCAGGGCCTCATGTAAGGAGCTACTGAAAAAAAAGTATCTGAAAATGTTTGATCAATTATTTCACTCAAGTAAGGTACAATTGACCTTATTTCGGTCACACGGATAAGTCGGCAATACACTTACATCGGTTTCAGTAGTGGTCACATAAAGGAAAAAATTGTGAAAAATAATATTTTTAAAGTTCGTATTTACTCAATCGCAAATTAGCATATTTTAAGTCAGCTGTATTATTTTTGATCACACGAAAGGCTTCCAAAATAATATATTAAAGTGGTTTCCGTTATCTGAGGAAATCTTTCTGACGCCTAAATAAAAATATAAACAACAGTAGGTTTACGAATATAATGAGTATTTTTCCAGAGCGTATATAATTTGTTGATTTTTAGTGAAAATGGCAAATTGTACCAGAAATTATTACACGCAAAGTGTTTTGGCGTTGTAGGTATGTTTGCTTTAAGCGTGGGTCTACCAGAATAAATATTACAAAATTCCAGAAATATAGCGCCCTTAATTGAAAAGGAGAATGTTTTATAGTGTAATTATTATTTTTAGCTCGGCCAAATAAAATAAATTAAAAATATTTAACATTGTTTTGAGAAAAGTTACAATAATGCTTTTTAATTTTTTTTTCGCGGAGGTTAACACTCATAATGGATTTATTACGCGAATTTATTTCACTTTGGGAGACTGGTGGAGGTAACACCCCTGCTATAGGTCACCCCTAGTGGACCGCTACATTTAGGTACTTAACAGGGGTACTCCGATTCATGGGGTGAGGATTGTCCAGGTGGATGCGTTTCCGTTACTTCATTGCGGGCCAGATCGGGAGAGACAGGTTGAGGGAGATCTTTTGAACTCTCCAGCTGGATTCTCTCGACCCATCGCTTTGCAACGCAGTGGTGGGAATGGATTTTTACCTCTGTCACCCTTGGACACATTGACACTTAGATTCCTACCCACTCCTCATACCTTTTTCCTACCCAGAACTTCCTCTCCTCTCTTTCCATTAAAAGAGTCTCCCGACAGCAAAAGACGAAATAGGCCCGGTGGGATTTTTTTTCACAGCCTCCTGTGAGGAACTAATGTAAAAAATCTATATTTAACAGTTCGCAATTTCATTTGGCAAGGAATTTAATCAGAGTGTGCGCTGAGAATATTTAAATTGCAAAGAGAAGTTATGTACCTACTGTTTCACAAATTTTCATTCATTCCTAATTTATTTTGTACTTTACGTGAATTCCATACAAAGGTTCTTATAATCGTAGTCAGTGGGATTGTGGCACCGCAAATTGGAAATTTTTGAGTGGTGGAAAGAAATATATAGGAGGAAAGAGAACGTTGAAGAGGGAATAAAAAGCTTTTAAATTATTATTTTTCCTACAGACGTATAAGTTGCAAAACTTCGCTTATAAGTAGATTTAGGTTATTATTATTAATTCTTTCAAATATGGTTTTTATTTTATTTTTAAACGGTCTCCAAGGTTGATTGGTTAAGATCCTCGGTTACGAAAATCCAGAATAAAGGTTTTTTTCATTAATTTTTGTAATTTCATAATATATTAATTTCTTTTAGTATCGCCCTACGAAAGACCAACATTAACAATAAAGACATGGTTTAAAATGGCTTTAGCCGAGTTTGGTGACCAGATAGGAAAAACTAGGTATTTCCACATCTTCTCATCATTTGAAAGAAATTGCGGCATGTATTAAACTACTGGAACCTAAATCTTGCTCAGGGCCAGATAAAATTCCCCCCATATTTCTTAAAAACTGTGCAGGCAGTGTCTCTTACCCACTGTACCTACTCTTTAATCAATCACTTTTAACGGGTATGTTCCCGCAAATATGGAAAAACAGCTTTCTTACTCCAATATTTAAAAACGGAGACAAGTCTTTAGTTGAAAATTACAGACCAATATGCATACAATCGTCGATACCGAAAATTTTTGAAAAATTAATACTTCAAAAAATATGTTCTTGTATAAAATTTAATATTTCATCATTTCAACACGGTTTTGTCTCTGGCCGATCTACCTTAACTAACCTTACACTGTACGAAAATTTCATCTCAGATGCCCTTGCTAATAGAGAACAAGTTGACTCGATTTATACGGATTTTAGTAAAGCCTTTGATAAGGTTTGCCATAAGATTCTTATAAATAAATTGTCTAAACTAGGAATAAGTGGTAAATTATTGTGTTGGATTAAGAATTACTTATCAAAACGTGTACTTACTGTCTGGATTAAAGAACACATGTCTTACGAATTTGAAGCCACTAGCGGCGTGCCTCAGGGTTCGCACCTTGGTCCAATATTATTTATACTATTTATAAATGATGTCACTTCCATATTCTCTAATGTTAACATATTATTATTTGCCGATGATATGAAAATATATAAAATCATTAAAAATACATATGACTGTTTGTCCCTACAAACCAATTTTATTAAATTCGCAGAGTGGTGTACAATTAACAAACTTACACTTAACATTAAAAAATGTCAAATCATGAGTTTCTTTAGAATTAAAAACCCTATCAAATATAACTATTCACTTAACAATCACATTTTATTGTCAGTACCTGTAATAAGGGACCTCGGAATAACCTTCGACACTAAACTACTATTTACCAACCATATTGATATCGTAACTAATAAAGCTATGAAAATGCTGGGTTTTATTCTAAGGTTATGTAAGGATTTCAAAAATATCCATACATTTAAAATACTATACACAACTCTGGTTAGGAGTCATTTGGAATATAATTCCCCCATATGGAATCCTTTCTACAAAAGCCACGCAAACTCCATTGAAAGAATCCAACGCAAATTTCTGAGATCAATTAATTTTAAATTAGTAATAATAGAAGAATATTTAATGATCTTATATTTTTATTTAAAATACAGAATAACTGGTTTGACTCCCCTGAATTGGTATCGTTAATAAATTATCATGTACCTTGCAGACCAACTCGATTCAAAACACCTTTTCACTGCAACAATAATAACACCAATGCAGGACAAAATTCAATCATAAATCGCCTGCATACTTTAGGCAATACATACGCTAATATCGATCACGCCGCCGGTAACCTGGCCTCATACAAAAGATGCATCATACTAAATTTGTCTGCTAGAACCACGTAAACACAATACATCAGGTAAACATAATATGCCTACCAAATTAATGAATATCCTAGAAATCACCTACTTGTAAAATTTATCATATCGGCGTCGTTGACATCCAGTTGACATAATCCATGATTACCTATTAATTATTAAACTTTTTATAAAAAAAATATTTTTCATGCTTCTAAGAGGATTTCTAACTTTTATAACTTTTTTTATATTTTATAACTTTAATTTTTATAATTTATATTTAAAACTTTCTACCTTTCAAAGATATCTTATATTTCTAAAATTAATGAATACCTTAAAAATCACTTGTAAAATTTATCATATCGGTTCACATATACTTGGTCAAAAGTTCACATCGTTGACATCAAGTTGACATAATCCATGATATCTACCTATTAATTATTTTTACTTTTTATAATTTTTTGTTTTGCTCCTAAAAGGATTTCTTACTTTTATAACTTTTTGTATTTTATAACTTTTTATATTTATTAATTTTTATAATTTATATATAAAACCTTGTACCTTTTAAGGATATCTATATTTCTATATTTTACTTTTTACTATAATATTTTTAACTTTTGTTTTTACTCTTTTCTTAAAACTTTGTACTTTGTACTCTTTACTTTATATTTTATACCTACTATACTTTATAAATACATGCATGTTAATGGCACATGTTGTGCCGTGTATTTCAAAATAAATAAATAAATAAATCATCTTCAACATCTTCTCTTCTGCATCCTATCCTAATTGGGAATGGCATTGTGTCACTGGCTTCATACGGTTGGGAGCAGTAGAGACTCGAATTGATCAGGACTAAAAATAACAATAAAGTAATTCTTGAAATTTGAGACAGGTATGTATTATAATTTTTTTTATCAATTTATTTATGTTATTTCTTTATAAATAGTGTAATAAGTATGTTAGATATTTATAGTATAAAAACGATGGTTTGTATGGTGTTCTATAATGTGGATTATGAGTTAGATTTGATGAAAAGGTGATACTGTGAAATTGTTTCGTGAACACCTCCCTAAGGGTTCTGTGCTGATGTGTTCAAATTTTTGTGTTACAAGTTTTGATTTGTATAGCTTCGTTTGGTTAGTTTTGTTATTTTAATGTTGCTTTTAATATAATTATATTTTTTTACATGTTATCACGTGTAAAATCCGTGAAGGATCTCGGTGTCGTCTTTGATCCCGAACTGACATTCTCTTGACATATGTCGCAGCTCACTCAGTCTTGCTTAAAACTTCTTTGGTTCATCATCAGAACTTGTAAGCAGTTTGATAACCAAGAAGCTATGCTAGCGTTATTTGATGGCATACTGAGAAGCAAGCTGGAGTACGCGAGTGATGTTTGGGCACCGTACCACAAGAAGTACATTGATATGTTAGAGCCATTGAGGTATATAAATAGAGAAGCAAACTTCATTACCGCGCGTCAAAAAAAGCGTAACCACTCTACAACCACGAGACGTAGCTTTGAAACCACTAAACATTTCAAAGTAAACATATATTTGTCTCACTTACACAAGTCACGAGAACTATACCGCCTGACCGCCCCGCGAGGATTAGACAAAGATAGAATCACAAACCTGCGATTGCGGTTTAGTGTTGCATACCTTTTGAAATTTTACCCAACATACATAATAAAATAGAGTTTTTTTTAACGTTAGTTTGTAATAACATAAAATTATTAAAATTATTTTTAATACTTGTTTTATTATACGACTTAAAGAAAGCATAACTAATGAAATATTTAAGACATTTTTTGTTACAATATTTTTATTGAACCAACATTATATAATTCTCAAACGGAAAGTGTTTCAAAAGTGTTTTCAAAGTTCTTTTCTCAGCAATCGAATTATTTCCACCCACTTCTCATGGCGTGCTGCATCTTTATGGTACTCTGCAAAATTATTATCAATATAAATCACTACCTATCTACCTACCAAATCAAAAATACGAGAATAATAACAGTGAAAGTGATCCGTCAGAAACTTCGCATAATTGTGTATATTAAGTAAACAAAACAAAATCCGAAACACTTGCGATTTCACTCTAGTATTCACTACCACTACACTAATGGTGATATAATTTTTTGTATATTTTGGATAATTCAAGTAAATTTCCAAAAATTAATATCGCAAAATAGTGACAAGTGAAATTGAAATATAATTGAAGGTAGTTGGAGCCCTTGTGATTGGCTAACATCATCGCCATCTTTCTTACACTGACCATACAGCTGCTGCGTCACTGTCTCTAGCCGCGCTTGCGCATTATACTAGTTCTGCCGAAAAACAATCTACTGCGAGGGCGACCATGAGTTCGAGCAAAAAACCGACTCCCAACTGCAAGAAAATCTGCAAACAACCACAAGGTCCAAAAATAAAATGAATACACTACCTGAAGACATGTTTTAATTAACACAGAAGAGGATGTTTTTTCAAAATTTACTTCTTACATGGATTTAAAATTAGAAAAAATAAAAACCCAAATTTTGGAAAACATCGATAAAAAAATATCAGAATTTCAAAAAACAACCGAATTTTTTTTTCAATAATACGACGGCATAATTAATCACATGCCACAATATTGTTCTTCAATAACAATATTATTTTTGTGTTATTTTATTAAATTGTAGAGTTGTTAACCTCAACGCAGGCTTGACCTAGTGAGTTTACAAACTGAATTGTATACATTAGACCTAGGTACCATGTAAAGAAACAAATAAATAAAATACGTAAAGAAATATAATTAGGTACTAGATTATTATTTAGTAAACTAAAATAAGTTTTAATAAACTATTTTGTACGAAGATTAAAACAATTTTTATTATTATTTCCAAAATATTTTAATATGGTTACCTCCATAGTAACTTATTCCATAAATTATGTATTCTCCCATTATTGTGGGAAAACCAAAATGACTTTTTAGTGGCAACACTGAACCTGTTTTAGAGTACTTTGACATTTTATTTAAATTTCTGCGTTTTTTAATTAAATATGAATATGTAAACAATAAAATTACGTTTGGAAAGTAATTCCCCTTGCTTTATTATGTTTTCCTGATCTTGAATCGCATTTCTTCTTTCATTTTGGAGATAGTTTTCTTCCGGTTGAACTCGGTCGGCGTCTCAGTGAGCACTGAACTGACGTTAGGTGGGCATATGCTTTTGGACATATGTACAGTGGCAATGCTTTGGCGCGGTCATTAGTCATCTATGTATATATATCAATGGTTAGAGCAAATCCAGAAGAAATTCCTCAGGTATGTTTATATGCGGAAGCATGGAACCTATCCAAGGTTCATGCACCATATTAACTTACTTTAGGAAACTGATTCTGAGTCTATAAACTAGACGGAAAGCATTCTGTCTTTCAAAATTTGAAACAATTTCATCGATAGCCCATTTCTTTTGGGATGCTATGATTTATATGTACCAGACCACTACAGCCGAAGTCGAAATTATAACTTATTTAAAGTACCGAACGGCAGAATAGACGAAAATTAAATGAAATTTCAAACCATTTGGATGTTAGTGACTGTTCTTTATATGCCTTAAAAATATTATTGAAGAGTCACTTGCCAAAATGCTGATAGGGTAACTAAATTGTACTGTAATTGGAATTATTCTGTTGAACAATAATAATAAAAATAAAATAAAATTAAAAAAATATATGAAAAAAATCGATTCAAACCGTTACAGTGATTAAAAATGTATGACGGTGTTTAATTAGGCGGTGAAGGTATTGTAGTTAGAGCCTACAAAGCTTTAATAGGAGCGTAATATGTTATTTGTTGCAATAAATTACATTAGTCATGAATGGGATTTTGCTATTATTTGCAGACACTTAAAATAATATTCCTCTTCCCTGTCTCCTACCACCGTCGTCCCCTCAGGCAGTCTCATGGGTAACCGACGAGTTCATCGAAAATCAATTCATCGAAAGCAAATTCATCGAAAACGAGTTCATTGAAAATCAATTCATCGAAAGCAAATTCATGGAAAACGAGTTCATCGAAAATCAATTCATCGAAAATCAATTCATCGAATGATCAATTCATCGAATCGCCAATTCATCGAAAAACATTTTTTCGTAGATGTTAGAGCTGTCAAAATTAAATACCCAAAAAGGTGTTTAGCAACTGTCAGTTTCGTAGTGACAATGTAAAATTTATAGGTTATCTCTTCGATTTCCGATTGTCTGATACTGTAAAAAAGGAATATCTAAGGAACGGTGACCAGACAACTCATAATTAAACCAATTCATAAACAACTCCGAAAGGTCATTAAGAGTGATGATAAAAAAATATTTAAAAATTGGTTAAATAGGTTAAGTTAGGTTAGGTTAGGTTAGGTTAGGTTAGGTTAGGTTAGGTTAGTTTAGGTTGACCAATGCTTTTTAACTTCTCGGTCCGCTCGGCATTTCTCTCAAATATCAACAAAATATATTTTTTCGATGAATTGGCGATTCGATGAATTGATCATTCGATGAATTGGTTTTCGATGAACTCGTTTTCGATGAATTTGCTTTCGATGAATTAATTTTTGATGAATTGATTTTCGATGAATTCGTTTTCGATGAACTCGTCGTGAACCGTTTCATGATATTCTTCAAATTAGGAATGCTATAGATCCGTTAGCTCTGGAAAATTGAACCTATTAAAATAAAATATTAGTCCCTTTTATTAGTACGAGAATGAGCATAATAAAAACTTCATTTATTTTGATTTTGCCTGTTTGGTTAAACCTATTTAATCTCTATAAATATCCAATCAAGTTCTTTAGTACGGACATGAAAGATGACAAAAATATACTTTGAAGAGTTTGATGTTAAATTGGCTGGAGAATCACAAAACGTTCTTGCTACCCCTTGCAAATTTCTTCCTTATAATTTTGGGATAGACCAATGGTAATAATTCCTCTTGTGTGGGTTGATTATGAATAACAATGTGACCCCTGACTTTAGATTATTAAGGTAATATTTTGCCGAACAACCTTTCCAAAATTAGCATTTTAACCTCAAGTGTGCCAAGAAATCTAGCGTGGATTTTCGACATTTGTTCCCGTTGTGTGATTACATTTTTCGTTTGAATCCATCGCGAATTTGCTATTGGATCACCCCATTTATCTCGATTTTATGGTAGTTTGAACCTTGAAAAATTAACTAGCATTCCAAAATATTTTTTATATACTTTGCAAGGAAATAATGTAAGTATTGTATTTTCCTAAAAAAATACTTGTTTTATTTTTCTTTCTTACATTTATATGTTATATTTTTATTTTATTTTATATTTTACATGTACCTACCTGGATTTTATTGTTTATTACTGATGTATACCTAGAATAACACAACTTATATCTGATATTGTACCTAATATCTAAGTAACTCCCCCAATATGTACCATTATTGTTAATTATTATTGAATCCATTAATATGAAATTATGTACACGCAACCTGCCAATTTGACTGTCCTAAAACGGGAAACCTTCCTAGTTGGACAGTCAAAGCTTCCTTTTATATTGTTATATCTTGTATGTAATAAATGTAATAATAAATAAAAAATAAAAAAATAAAATAAAATAAAAAAATGTTTTTTTTTTTCTTTTTGGTCTTTACGTCACTAGTAAATCTATTTTTTTTCATCTTTGTATAAGCGCGTCGCAAAATTCTTGGTCTAAATCAATATTCTGAATTTTAAATCCATAGTGCTTGACCTATTTTGTAGGAAACCCTCGTATTATTTGTTTTATTTTTTATTAAATCTTGTGTAGTTGAAAAATGTAATAAAATTTAAGAATATTTTTGAGACACATAATACAAAAAAAAATGTACAACTTTAGAAAGAAACTTGAGGAAACAACCATTTCTCCTATAATATAAGTTGCTATCCTGGAGAAACTACGTAGGGTAAATGTAAACAACGTTTATAATATATAAACACATTATCTGGTAAGACGGCGCATTATTACGAAAATAGTGTCAGCAAGCGTTCGGCGGGTTATTAGAATGTTACCCCTGGCACACTATGGAGTAGGTACTAGATTGCGGGAGAATGGCATTCCCAGGGTTAAATGTTTCGTACATACGCTAAATCTCAGCCAACTTCTTTTTCAATAACCATCAAAACCTCTGCCACTGTTAATTTATTTTGAACTTTCACATAATTCATTTTGCATCATGTCATACGATTTTAGTCTAAATTAAGGTTAAATTTTAAACAAGAACAACTCTTTTAACAATTTTTGAAGGTCATCCTCGGAAATGAAATAAATGTATCATTGAAGAAGAAGATAACACTAATAATATAAACGAATTTATGAAAGACAACAACACACAGAAAAATGAAAAAGACAATGGTCGCATCAGGGACTCGAACCCAGTCAACAGGGACAGGACCTCTGGTCTAATTCGGCCATTGCCATCTTCCATCAAACCGTCATATTTGTCAATCTCATATTTAAAACATTAGAATTAATAATATTATCTTCGACTAATTTTTCCATATTATAGGCAACTTCCCTTTTCATTGGAATCAATCTTTCTAAGAACTTTTGATTTTGACTTCCCATCAATGAATTATATGAATATCAATGATTATAGAAAAAATAGTCGAAGATAATATTGTAATTCTAAAATTTGAAATATGAGATTGACAAATAATATGACGGTTTGACGGAAGGTGGCAATGGCCGAATTAGTCCCGGTTAGTCAAGAGGTTCTGGGTTTGGGTCCCTGTTGCGACCATTATCTTTTTCGTTTTTCTGTCTCTTTAATGTGTTCGTTTAGATTTTTAGACTTCTTCGATGATAAATTAAGGTTTTTCGCAACTTCATAAAACTGGGTGTTTTATATTCCCAATCGTACTATACTAGTCAATACTTTAATCGTAGATTTTATGTGTTATTGTAAAACAAAGGCAAACAGAACATGGGCAATCATACCAAGTGCCAAAACTTATTTTGGCGTGTCAATATCATTGTTATATGCCTATCTCAAGTCACTATATATGGTGATGTTTGCCCAAATCACTGAAGTTTCGATATTTACTTTCTACATACAAAACATATATCACGATTAATGGGGGATCGGGCCAAAAGTTCACTTAACACTCACATATCATTTTTTGTTTATTGCTTAAAAGAAAAACTCAGAAGCCTCAGCTACATGTTCTTGATTTATGTGTAAACTATGTAAATATATAACGAAATAATCTGCAGTGTATCAAATAGAACGGAAATACAAAGAATATAGTATTTTATAAAACAGTAAGATATATATTGAATGTGTAAAAATAAAAATACCACAATATTATTTACACCAGTGGCGTGTGGTCTATGAAAAAATATACCTACATATTTATCAAAACTATTACTTATCTTAAACATAATCTAGATGCTATGAATAACTGTATATATAGATCCTAACTGCAACTAATCTATAATATATGGATAGACATAATTACTTTATGGCTAGACATTATTAAAAAAAAAGATAAAACAAACCACGAATGTTTATTATTTTATACATCGACCGGTTTCGCTTCGACCAACCATCAACAGGATATATAATAATACAGTTTATTATTATATCCTAATGAAGCTTGGTCGAAGCGGCACCGTTCGACAAATAAAATAAAATATATATTGGTTAATACGGTGACCAGACAATTCGTCCTGCGACAATTCATCCGGCGACAGTTCATTCTGCGACAGTTCATCCGGCCGACAGTTCATCCTGCCAACAGTTCATCCCGCCGACAATTCACCCGGCGACAATTCATCCTGCCTGATCATTTAGAAGATTTTTATTAAGTAAATATGCAAAGAGGATATACGGCCGTACAACCAAAATCGATATACTTATATCTGAAGGAATCTTGAGTGGAAATCCGCTGTAAAAATATTTTTACTAGTTAGGTTAGGTTAGGTTAGGTTAGGTTAAGTTAGGTTAGGTTAGGTTAGGTTAGGTTAGGTTGGGTTAGGTTAGGTTAGGTTGGGTTAGGTTGTACGGCCGTATATCTTCTTTGCATACTTACTTGAAGAAAAAATCTTCTAAATGAATTGTCGGCGGGATGAACTGTCGGCAGGATGAACTGTCGCAGGATGAACTGTCGCCGGATGAATTGTCGCAGGATGAACTGTCATGGAATCGGTTAATACAAATGTTGGTTTTATTATTTAAAAGAAAAAACTAAAATTTTTAACTTAGTAATATTTGTAGCCTCGATTATTGGCCGTCCCACAGATTCACACATTGAGGCAAACAATGAAGCATAACTCTTTATGAACAATATCTGGAGCAAGTTTAAAAAAATATATGATTTCCTTCCCCGCTTTCTAAGTAGGGAAATCGTTTGATCAGTAAAATTGAAAGGTTTCATCAGTTATCAATGAACATAGGTACAGTTCTTACGAGATTAGCGATGTGTAAATAAGTTAAAGTATTGCCTCACACCTCTCACATGTACACACACAGGCAAATACGCAAGGGTTAATCAAATGAGAGAGGAGCTAAATTGGATTCCAATAAAAAAGAGACTACTATTTAACGTGTTAATTTTTGTGCATAAAATTATGAAAAACCAAATGCCAAAATACTTTAAGGATGAAATTGTTTTTAATAGAGACATTCATAATTACGAAACAAGAAATTTTAACAGAGTTCGATTGCCACAAATGAAGAAATCAAAATCACAGAACAGCCTAATGTACAGAGGACTAAAGATGTATGATGAAATGCCTGAAAGTATGAAGAATGAAGAAAGAATGAACGTATTTATGCTTACTGTAAAAATATTTAAATATTTAAATTTATCAAATGAAATGTTACATTGTGCTTATTAGTTTATATTCATGTAGTATAAACTAACTCAATAATTAATAAAAAATAAAAAATAAAAAAAAAACACAGCATCCGATAATAACTCAATGTAACTTTTTTTTTCACAATATCTCCACAGAGGAGGTCCTGAGTTAAAAAAATCCCTCACGGCTTATGTCATCTTTGGAGATGCTGTATGTAGGGTATTTTTAAGGAAAAGAAGGAGAGGAGGTTCTGGAAAGGAAAAATGTATTAGGGGTGGTTAGGAATCTGGGGCTCACTGTGTCGAGGAGTGATGTATGAATTTATTACCCTAATTAAGGTGCTAGGCGATGGGTGGAGAGAGATTCGGCTGGAAAGGCTAGGTTAGGTCTCCCTCATACAGTCTCTCCCGATCCGGCCTGCCATGCAGTAGGTGGGCAAACGCATTCGCCACCAAGACCTAGACAAACCTCACGCTATGAACCATCAATGCTCTCAACTTAAAAGGCATAGCACACCAATAAGGAACTCCAGTGAAAAATATTATGGCTTCAAAAAATGTGTTCATGTTGACCAATAAACACTGATTCCGAATATATAAGCTTTATTAAATAATATCAAACGCAGAGTTTTTTAAAAAAATATTAAAAAGTCCATTTTTAATCGGGTCGTAGAAACACTCCGTCAAGTTGGCAGTATTATTAAAATGTTTAGTGGTGACGTCACTGCTCATCGTGTCGTGACGTCACCGTAAAGTCATTGTATGGGAATGTAGGTATGACACAAGCCATCGTATTAATTTATTCGTTTATTTACATACTGTGTACAGAGATATTTTTGTTGTGTATATTGAAACATTATTTAGGCCTTAATAATTCATTATTCTTTTTAATTGGTAAACTAACGTTTAAGACAAGATTTTTATGCTTAGCACAAAGGGTAACAATTATTATAAGCAATAATTATCAGCAACACTCATCTACATTGAAAAAATCTTCCGAATTGTGGAATGAAACACTAGTATATATTAAATTATTTGGTGGGTATTAGATAAGCCGCCATAACTCAGTGGTGAGAGCTCCTGACCGGCAATCAAAAGGTCAAGGGTTCAAATCCCGTTGGCGGCATGTATCTTTTCTCGGAAGATTTTTTCAATGTAGGTGAGTGTTTCAGGCTGATAATTATTGCTTATAATAATTGTTACCCTAAATAATTCAGTTTCAAAAATAAAGGTATCTCTTATTAGTTTATCTCTATTATTGAAAATATTCTAAAACTACTACACAAATAGTAATGTTACTCTAGGAAGAATACTTCGAACACCGAAATTCAAAATGGCGTCAGTTGATCAGCTGATTGCCCGATCTCATAGTAACTTTTCAGGAGTGATGACGTCACACGATACACTACACAACACATATGGTGGTTTTCGGGAGATCTTGAAAAATTAAAACTTTGACATTTATTTTAACCATTAAAACAAAACAAAAAAGAATATGCTGTTATTTAAATTAGAAGGTCATTTTCGTTATTTGTTTTTGGGGTGTTGCAGTGTCCATCATCAGGGCAGATCCGGTAGATGTGCAATTTTTAGTGGTGAAGTGTGTGCTTATTTACTTCGAAGTTATACCGTGTCGCCAGCTCCACTAGCTTTCACCGGTACAAAATAACCGCGATAAGCAGTGGCGTCATTGTCGCGGAATGGAATAGAAAGTTCATTAAACCATGGTATCTATGCTAGCCAGGGGCAAGTCCAGTCAAACACCCCAAAAACAAATAACGACAATGCTTTTGGCCGTGAAAATCTTAAAACGTATCTATAGGAGGAAGTTCACACAATGGTGCGCCGATTGGAGAATATGGGGAAACGAAGGAACCTTTTACTGCTCAGCCTGGCTATCCTCAATAGATGTAAGAAAGAATCGGTCGTACCAGTACACATTCGAATAAAAAGACATATCGCATCCCGGAAAGCCGAGAGGGTTTTCCAAAGAGCAGAAGCAGCGCTACTAAAGGGAAGAATCCATAATGTGCGTAGCGAGCTGGATGGAATATCTCGGGACCTTTTCGATTTGCACCTACTTCTAAGTGCAATGCTTATCGAAAAAGATTGGAAGAAAATTGACAATATGACTTTCCAACAAGCACAAAGAAGTAAGCAGTCAACAGATGCGAGACAGAAACACAAGTTTGAGAGGCTCAATCAAGGCAAAAAAGGTGATAGAAAACAACTTGATCAAAATAAAGTTGTTATTAACATTTCGTCCCTTGCGCTGAGCCCAGATGCAACTTCTGTGCTTGCCAAGGGGGATGAACTGATGACTGAGTCACCAAACGTAGCGAATAATTTGGGGTTACCTATGGTGGAAGTGGTAGTTACCCAATAAATCGTTCCTGAGGCGGCGGTACTAATATCCGACTCCCAAATTTGTAATTACCACAAATAAGACAATACAAGGAAACACGTTATCATAGCTGGGTATGCAATATGAAGTAGCTTCTACTACTTGTAATATTGTTAATAATAATAATGGGATGACTTCTATAGCGCCATTTTCGTGAGAAAATCACCTCAAGGGCGCTTTAGACCACTGTAACAATGTACTATTTTGTTTCTATAATATAGATAAAAGTAATGTAACTCTCCGTGAAAATTGGTCGTTAATTCTTAAAAACAAAATTTTTTCTTACTTAGAAATTAATGCTTTAATAGTTGGAATCCCAAAACTTGGATCGTTAAGAAGGAATGTTCATTATAGTAGATTTTTTTTATTATCGCCGAAGAAAAATATTCAAGTAATGTAAAAATACTAAATTCGTAGACCGTAATAATTTAATGGAATAGTTTTCAAATGAATTGTTATTGTTTCCCGTAAACGCACAATTGTTGTTTGCCACGAAACAAATTAACAATTTTAATTCTCAGCTTCATTTATTAAATCAATGGGAACAAGTTTGTTATTTATTTATTTATTATTTGTACAGGCCCAATTATGGCTTTTTCATATGATAAAATTAAAAATACATTTGTTATAATCAAAGAATTAAGAGATAACAATTAAATAAGTATCAAGTATAGATTTTTTAACTTAAAACAAAAGAGTAAATTATAGGATACACATTCATATACATTTAAAGAAGTGATTTTCTTGCAGCTTAAAAGCAACAGAATAAAATAAAGGATACACATTCATATACATTCGACACATATTGAAAATTTATAAACATTTCAAATTTATCTAGATAGACATACAGATTTAATGACAATGTTTTTATAGGTTGATAGACCTTTAGTACCGTTGGTATTCATGTAATATTTATTCCCTGTACTGTGCAGTCGGTTCATTACTGAGTTTGTTTCTGAATTGGTACCTGAATTGTTACAATGGTAAGGTACAATCTGACGAACCATTCTACTAGGCACATGAAAATTAATCAGCCTAAGGAGTTCAGGGGAGTCAAACATGTTATTAACAATTTTATACAGAAAAAATAGATCAGTACATATTCTTCTTTCTTTTAATGTAGCGAGGTCCATAATTTTCAACAATGACATGTAGCTAATATTTTCAATAGGAATTCCTAATCTATAATTTATATTTCGTAAAAATTTATGTTGGATTCGCTCGATGGATTTTTCACGAATATTGTAAAATGGATTCCAAATGGTTGAGTTGAATTCTAAATGACTTCTGACAATGGATGAATATAATATTTTTAAAGTTTTTAAATTTTTGAAATCTTTTGAAGTTCTTAAAATGAAACCCAGCATTTGCATCGCTTTAGTGGTTATATTATTAATGTGGGAGATAAATGATAATTTTGTGTCAAATAGAATCCCCAGGTCTTTTATTTCGGGTACAGATACTAAGGCTTGATTGTTCATCCCATATGTGAAAATCAATGGGTTATTCTTCCTATAAAATCTCATGACTTGACACTTTTTTACATTAAGGGTTAATTTATTTTGGATACACCAATTAGAAAAGCTAATGAGATTTGATTGTAAGAATAAGCAATCATTAATATTGTCTATAATTTGGTAAATTTTCATATCATCTGCGAACATCAGTATAAAGACACGAGTAAATACATTTGTAACGTCATTTATAAATATGTTAAAAAGAATGGGTCCTAGATGTGAGCCCTGGGGCACGCCACTTGTAGCTTTAAAAGTGTAGGACAGTTGACCTTTGATGCAGACAGTAAGTTCTCGATTAGACAAATAATTCATAAACCAGGATAGTAAGTTACCAGTTATGACATATTCCGCCAGTTTGTTAACAAGAATTTTAAGGCAAACCTTATCAAACGCTTTGCTGAAATCAGTATATATGGAATCGACTTGTTGTCTATTAGCAAGTGCCTTTGATATATAATTTTCGTACAGGGATAGGTTGGTTAAGGTTGATCTGCCCGAGACAAAACCATGTTGGCAAGTTGTAATGATGGATTTCACGCTAGGTTTATCTTTATAAGAATCAATTTTTCGAAAAGCTTGGGTATGGATGATTGGATACAAATTGGACGATAATTATCAATTGCAGATTTATCCCCGCTTTTAAATATTGGTGTTAAATAACTTTTTTTCCACAGTTTTGGGAAATTTCCTGTTGATAAGGGCTTATTAAATAACATGAACAATGGAATGGATAAGCTGTCTGCACAGTTTTTTATCAGAATGGTTGGAATTTGATCCGGTCCAGAACTTAATTTGGATTCAAGTGTTTTAATGTAATTTGTAATGTCAGTGAGGTTAATTTTAATATTAGATAATTGCAAATTTATATCAGAATTAAATTCCGGAATTTGTTCATCTGAAATGCCGGGTTCAAACACATCGGCAAATATGTCAAAAATTTCTTTTATGTTGCTAGAACTCCTTTGTTTATGGTTCATAGTTCCAGGGATCCCGGCTTTATTTTTTTTCATAGAATTTACATGTTTCCAGAAGTGTTTAACATCATGATTTATTGTATTTTCGACTTCCATTATATAATTTTTATGACAAATTTTAGACAATTTTTTGCAATCTTTCCTGATATTTTTAAATTTAATATAATTAGGTACAGATCTATTTTCTTTGTAGATTTTATGAGATTCTTTGTTACAATTTATCAAGCAAATTAATTCTTTAGTGAACCATACAGGATACTTTGATTCTTTGTGTTGGATAAGAGGAATATTATTTGAAATTACATTATAGAGTTGCGAGTAAAAAAAGTCAGTATTTTGATCAATATCACCTTCATTAAGACTTGTCCAGTCAATGTTAGACAGCGCCTCATTAACTTTATTGTAATCTGCATTTTTAAAATTATAACAAGATCTTGAGATTTAAGGATTAACATCTACAGTGTAGGGTATAGAAATTATTAAATTATAAAAAAATTAAATTATATTAAAATGTGAGTTTGGCTTTAAAAATTGCTCCATGAATAGTTACTACCTATCTACTTTTGTAAGTATAATACAAATGTAAAATGTTACGCAATATACTCTTGATGCATTCTCAATAAATATGGTAAATCGCACCTCATTTGAACAAGGTTCCAACTGATATCTTTTCAAAAATAACCTATGAATACAAACAATTTCTTTTAAATCATTCAATTAATTTTCAAAACCATCTGTAGTGTATTTCCGTAGATACTTGTATAACGAAGTTCCAACTTTAAAGTTTTCAACTAACACCACTTTGAACCAATTTGGAAGGCGGGTCTGGCTACCGCCGCTGCCCCGGGAACTATTTATTGGATTACCAACACCTCTGCCATAGGTCCCTTCAAGTGGTTCAATACGTTTGGTGACTTTGCAGGGGATTCCGGGTTCATGGGTGAGGTTTTTCCGGGTCTTAGTCTCTTCCCACCAGCTGCATGGCAGGCCGGATCGGGAGAGAATGGTTGAGATTTTGACTTCTCCAGCCGTTAAGACTTTGACTTGATGTTGAGACTTTGACTTCTCCAGCTATACTCTCTCGGAACATCGCTTTGCACCATAGTGGGAGAGATGGAATCATACGTGCGCCACTCCTGGACACACTGACCCCTAGATTCCTACTCACCCCTAATACCCTTTTCCTTCCCAGAACTTCCTCTTCTTAATTTCCTAAAAAGACCCTCCCCCCAACATCCCCAAAGGTAATGTAGGCCCTGCGGGGAATTATTTCCTCTGAGCCTCCTGTGGGGAGCTAATGTAAAAAAATACTTAAATAAAAAACTGAATCCACCATTTTGTTAATTGTTTTTACGAAGCGCAGATTCAGTCAATTTTATTGGATAAGGTTCTAACTTCGCCTTACCATGTTCTGAGGTGTCAAAGATTGCTTTGATAATTTCTAATTAGGACGTTTAATCTTGTGTAAAGTAGATATGATTTTAGATTTTCACGGCCAAAAGTATTTTACCTACCTCCTCCTTTAGCCAACGTTTCGGACAGCGTTACAGTGTCCATCATCAGGGCAGATGTGTGATTGTGATAGTGATTATGATTGTGATTGTGATTATGATTGTGATTGTGATTGTGATTGTGATTGTGATTGTGATTGTGATTGTGATTGTGATTGTGATTGTGATTGTGATTGTGATTGTGATTGTGATTGTGATTGTGATTGTGATTGTGATTGTGATTGTGATTGTGATTGTGATTGTGATTGTGATTGTGATTGTGATTGTGATTGTGATTGTGATTGTGATTGTGATTGTGATTGTGATTGTGATTGTGATTGTGATTGTGATTGTGATTGTGATTGTGATTGTGATTGTGATTGTGATTGTGATTGTGATTGTGATTGTGATTGTGATTGTGATTGTGATTGTGATTGTGATTGTGATTGTGATTGTGATTGTGATTGTGATTGTGATTGTGATTGTGATTGTGATTGTGATTGTCGAACAGCGTTACAATGTCCATCATCAGGGCAGATTGTGTAAAGTACTTTAGTTTCATATTTTTAAGGAAAATATTTATTTTGCACGTGGCCCAAGCTAAGATTGGCATTAGGGAAATGTAGTTAGAACCTTATGCGATGAATCATTAGGCCCTATCTGGTTGCGTATGGTTTTATCTGCACGTTTAGGTATGTTCTAAATTAGTAAACACGTATTCATCCAATTTCAAATTTTCTTTTAAAATATGTTAAACTAAAAAACTTCACATTAGATGGAAACTAAAAAAAATAATAAACATATATATAAAACTTATTTCCACTTAATTTGGAGAAAGAGAGAGAAGGGTGGTCTACAAGGATTTGATTAAATTAATATTTTTACATATTTATTGCCACGTCGTTTTGAATGGCTAATATGAAGAAAAAAACAAATAAAGTGAATAAAATCCTTATAGACTACCCCCATTCCTCTCCTCCATACGTTATGTATATAAACTGTACATTAAGAAACCTTTGCACCAGTCTGAAGATGGCTATAATAGGCTGAAACCGGTAACGGTCACAAACAAATTAAGTTTAAATAAGATTTAAGTGTGTGTTTATTATATTATTGTAATGGAATTCCACCACAAAAATAGAAATGTAAAAATCAAAATCAGAAAGCGTCAAATAAATTATGAGAATCCATCTTTGCAAACTTTGAGACCTTTGGTATATATCACAACAAGGTTAAATCGAAATTAGGACCCTGTCGAACCAAAATGACGAAATATGGAGAAGGAAGAGAAGAAATATTGAAGTTTGTATTTGCGCAGCAATATTACATTCGAAGCTTTGTGTTGAAAAGTACTTTACGTAGAACTCAATTTATAAGCAACGATTAGCACGATTATGTACGTAGAACATATTTGAGAGCTTAAGATCTTAGAACAATCCGAAGTCGTAACAAACACAATTATAACTATTCTACTTTGAAACTACACGGAGGTAACCCAATGGGACAGTTTAGTTTTAGTGAACCGTTTAAATATATAATTTAATCATACACTGATCAAATAAAAAATTAACGTGAACATCAAATAATTTTCTGGAAGCTTACATGGTTATATTTATTTATGTATGCGTGTTCGAGAGGTTAAGATCCTGGGCTACGAATCCAGAGGTTCAAATATTGGTTTGTCCAAAAAAAATTTTTTGCCTAATTTTTATTAATTTTCAATTAATAACTGAGTGTTAGATTATCTCATAGTGAAAGGCCGCCATTCAGAATCGAAACTTTGCTTGAAATGGCTTTAGCCGTGTTTGGTGACCGGATCTGAATTATCGGTAACGTCTCCGCTTTTCTCTTCTCATCTCCTTCCCATCCCCACTACCTCAAATCTCACAACAGACCCCAATGGGGATGCCATAGTTTCACTGGATCCAGATGGCTGGGAGCAGTTAGGACTCTTTCAGTACTCACATTTTTTTAAGTCTACAAAATTACAGTTTGGTTCTTCGGTTCCAATCAAAATAATTATACGTCAATCTTTTTATGATATTTTGAAACTAGCAAGTTGTACCTCAAAAGGTACTTTGGTGACCCTTTAGTATGCAGTACAATCTTCAAAACGTAGATTTTAGGTAAATTCATGTAGAATACACAACGCGAAGGTGAATGTTTGTAGAAGTCGGCGATGCCTGAAGAAGGTATGGCTTGTGAATCAAATACTTCAGTGGGGCCATGTGAAAAGTCATAATACTGGATAAGTGAGACATATTTATTCGTTAACATTAGCTCCACACAGGAGTTCCTGAAGAAAAAATTCCCCTCAGGGCCTATGTCATCTTTAGGTATGCTGTATGAAAGCTATTTTCAAGAAAGGAGGAGAGGACGTTCTGGGAAGGAATAGGTATGAGGGATGGATAGGGATCTGGAGGTAAGTATGTCCAGGACGTATGAATCCATCCCTCTCACTGCGGCAAGGCGATGTTGAGAGATTCTTGCTGGATAAATTAAAATGTCTCCGTCAATCAGTCTCTCCCGATCCGGCCTACCACGCAGTTGGCGGGCAGACGCATGCGCCCCTAAGATCCGGATAAACCTAAACCCCATTAACCCGGGTACCCTTGCTAAGGCACCACTTCGGTAAACCACTTGGGGTGACCTATGGCAGAGGTACTGTTTATCCAATAAATTGTTCCCGGGGCGGCGGAACCCATTTCCGCCTCCCAAATTGAGATGGGTCGTATTATGAATGAGACCATTTATGAACATGAATGAAGCAAAGTGAGCGTTTGTCGGCGGTACAACCTATCTACCTATCCCTTCGGTAAACTGAGCGATGGTTAGTTGTTAGGTACACGTACAAACCAAATCAGGTGCTAACAGCGGTCGGGGAACGATGATTACACACAGGTGACTAATTAGTCGTTCATTGTTTAAATATTTCACCCCATCGATCGCATTAATTACGACCTTTAATAGAAAATCAACCTTCGGCGAAGTACGGTTGAAGATCATCAGATTACACTTCCAAAATCCTTTCTGTCTAGGCCTAGGGCTACCATTATACGAACTAAGAAGGCGGTATACGCTTTTGAACAGCGATATCAAAAACAACCTTGATATTATATTATAAATAAGGGGCTTTGGTATACCGATTCCCATCCGTCTTCATAAAACCCATCCCGTCTTAATGTATAAAATAAACTCGAAAAATAACTTAACTCCTTATCAGAAGCAAAGAAAGATCTTCCAAAAAAATTCTAAAATATTTTCCGAAACCTTTATACTAGCGCAGGATTCCAATTTTACGGCACCTACTTGCGAATTTCAGTATGAATAATAATAAAGTTACTGTATCTCATACTCTTTACATATTTTCAACATTGGTGTAACGTAAGGATTAGTTTTAATATGGCCTTCGTTGCTTTTTCAAGAGCTCTTTGATGCTAATGTTAACATCTAACTTTGGAACTTCAAACAGGAATATATGTTTCTTAAATACAACCATTGGATTTTTTCAGTCCCTTTGAAATGCCTGAAAGGTTTTTGCCTATCATCAGCCTTTAAACGTTCATTCTGAGTTCATAAATCTGCACTACTGATATCATAAGAGTTTCGCGAATTTTTTCAGTAATATCCTGTAAATGTCGAAAATAAGCTTTCGCTCTGATAAAAATTTATAAAGATTACACTTTCAAACGTCAACTTAACCTTTTCATTACGGCATCCTAACCTTTTTAATGAATTTTTAACTTTCTTCTTCTTCTTCTTGTGCCCTAAGGGCTATCATGGCTTTCATGTTGGCTAAGCGGACTTACTACTGCGGCCCGGAACAGCTCTACGGTAGACTGGCCAAACCACTGTTTCAGGTTTTTCTGCCCTGAGATTCTCCTTCTTCCAGGGTCCCGTCTTCCGGCAATCTTTCCCTACATTATGAGATGCAAGATCTCATACTTCTCTGGACGTCTCGTCACAGGTCCAAGATATTGAAGTTTGCGGATTTTTATAGTTTAAATAACTTCTTTTTCTTTATTCATCCAAACCATAACATCTTCATTCGTAACCCTGTCCATCCAGCTTATTTTAAGTATTCTTCTGTGGATCCACATCTCAAATCCTCAAATGCCTCAAGTCGCCTAATTAGTTTTTCAGTAAGCGTCCGTGCTTCCATTCCATAAAATAATATCGAAAACAAGTAGCATCTGACCATTCGCATTCGTAATCCAAAGTTGAGATCATATTAACTTTACTAACCGTTACTATTTAATATAATATATATTTCCTATAATCTTGACATTGGTCGCAAACCACTTGCTGTTTTTCTCGATCTCGCAAAAGCATTTGATACGGTCTCACATTCATTACTGCTAAAAAAACTGCAGCAAATTGGAATAACTGAAGTAGCCTACACATGGTTTGAAAACTATCTATCAAACCGAACACAACAAACTCTCATCCAATCTGACAAAATACATATAAGCAATAAACTATCTGTGTCCTGTGGTGTACCCCAAGGTAGCATACTAGGACCAATTCTATTTCTTATATACATCAACTCACTATATGCCATGAATATTGGTGGAAAAATATTATCATTTGCTGATGACACGGTCTTAATATTCGAAGATGAAACATGGCAATCAGTTATTAACAAAACTAATAATGCTCTAATAAAAGTAAAGCATTGGCTTGACACAAACCTCCTCACACTTAACATCAACAAAACACAATATATGACATTTTCCATACGCAAATACGATATACCCAACAACTGCCCTAAACCAATCATCCACTCGTGTCCACTCAATTTAGACAATCCGGAAACCACATCTAATATTAATTGTACGTGTTCGACCCTCAAATCATCAAAAATAGTTAAATATTTGGGAATAATCATAGACAACCAACTACGTTGGGAAGCTCACATCGGTGACACAGTAAAAAAACTTCGTAAACTCTGCCATATATTCTACTCCCTTAGGTCTATCTTAGATTTACAGACTCTAAGAAGCGTATACTTTGCCCTTTTCCAATCCATAGCAATATACGGTATAGTGGGATGGGGTGGTTGTGCTGAATCTATTATTAGACCAATTATTTTAGTTCAAAAACTAATTCTGAGAATTATATTTAAATGTCAACCTACCCATCCGTCAAATGAACTCTTTGCAAAAATCAGGGTCTTAGATATTCGACAGCTATTTACTAAAACAAGCATTTGTTATATACGAAAAAATAATCTACTAATTGCTCCACAACATCAAGCACACACCCGCTTTTCATCAAACCTGGGTTGCGTGGTCCCAAAAACTAACACCTCATTCGCTCAACGACAATTCTGGTTCATCGCTCCTAAAATATATAATGCTCTGAGTACTGACATAAAGTCAAGTAATTCTAATTCTCTTTTTATAACACGTGTACAACATTGGATTTTTGAAAGGGACGAACGCACTTTAAAGAATTCATGAGTTCTAACACTATATTTTAATTATTAATTTTTGCATTTCAAAATTTTAATTTCCATTTGTATTTCTATTTTACTTTAAAATGTTGTTATTTTTTTCTCTTAGTTTTTCACTAAATTTATATATGTTTTTAATTTTGATTTATATAATTATATGTTTTAATTTATACAGAACACTTGAGTTCTTAACATTTAATTTTTATTATTAATTTTTGTATTTCAAAATTTGAATTTGAATTTTCATTTTTACTTTTCTTTAAAATATGGTCTTTTTTTTCTCTTTAGTTTTAAGTATTTCTTAATATTTTTTGAAATGTTAAAATATTAAATGTACGACTACCACAACACGGGCTTAGCCTAGTGTGGTAGCCAAAAAAAACCCAAATATCTGTTACTAATAAAAAATATATGAAATAAAAAAAAAAAAAAAAAAAAAAACGATAATATGAAAGAATTAAAAAGAATTTTCACACGATGACCGTTGTCAAAGTGTTGATAAAATCTTTAAAAAGTAATGCGTAATGAATAATAAATTGAAATAAACTGAGATGGAGTAAAATGAAATACTATAATAAAGGCGGCAATAAAAAAAGTAGGAAATTAAAAAAAAACGTTAATTATGAGAGCGCTTCTGAATGCAATTTTAAAAAATATTATCATCATCATCATCATCATCATCATCATTTTTTACGCACCAGATTTAAATGTCCGGGTTAAATTTTCCCCCAAAAAAAAAAAAAAAAAAAAAAAAGAAGGAAAAACTAAACCCTTTCATACACTTCCCCAAATGATCATCTAGTGAATCCACGTTATGCAATTGCACTATATAAGTATTATAAATACAAAACAATACAAGAACAACATGTCAACCCACTAGAGACCAAATGGGAATATAATTCACCGACTCCAGATATTTTCATATCAGAGGGTTCGGCTCTGTGGCATTTCTAATTGAACCTATAAATCCTACTGATCCCTCAATATAAATATTTAAAAAATCTTTTGTAATCCTACATGTATTTAAAATTACTGCTTTTTGCATTTTTATATACAAAAATTATCATAAAAATTATCATTATCATCATTATTATTACATAGTATAAAATGAAGTCGTTCAAAACGGATGTGCGCGTTAATCTTTTAAACTACGCAACGGATTTTCATACGGTTTTAACCAATAGATAGAGTGATTGAAGAGGAATGTTTATATGTATAATACATGTAAATTATATTAGAGAAAAGCCGAGAAATTCAAAGAAAACATATTTTTGAGCGATTTAAAACGGCTGGCGGGCCGTACTATAGTCACTTTGAAATTCGTTCTACGGAAGAAATTGGAAAATAGATGTCCTAGAGTAAGTAGGTATTTGATTTTCCCTTTTCAAATATCCAGTGTTGCATTGCAAGTATTGTATAATTAGTGGCGAGTTAATTAGTTTATATGTATAATACATGCTTATTATAGTAGAGAAAAGTCGATAAATTCAAATATTCAATTCAGGCAGCGGGCAGCTGGCAAGCAGATGGTGTGGATTTTATAAAGGTTGGGTAATGGCGTTGTGTTTCGTTAGCCACAGCAACGTGTGGCCGGGTCTGCTAGTATATATATAAAATTAATGTTTTCTACGATTTCAATACTCTTATCAAGGAATAAAGTTAACATTAAAAAAATGATGAAAGACATTAAATATTATTAATATTAAGCGACGATTTTTTTCTTCTTTGTATGGGTTAATTATTATTTTTTTCTTCGTCGTATGGTTAAAATATATTATTTCTTCATTGTACGGAAAAAAAAAATATTATTCATTCATTGTATAAGGTAGAACGTAATTTTTTTTTCATTGTATGGCTACAACATGATATTTTTCTTCATCGCACGGATAAAACTTTTTTTCGTTCATTGTATGGATAAAGCACCATTTTTTCTTCATAGTACGGGTAAACATTATTTTTGTCATCATTGTACGGATAAAACATTGTTTTCTTCATTGCGTTGGTAAAACACTATTTTTTCTTTATTTTATGGGTAAAACTTTATTTATCTTCATTGTAAGGGAAATACATAATTGTTTTCTTCACCGTATCTGTAAAACATTATGAATGGTATTTATCTTGTGAGAGTGGATTGTTATGTTTGTGTAAAAGAATGACTGGCGAAGGACCTTGATTTTGTGTTACTATCACTGCTTAAAAATGATAAAAATACATGTTGCATAGAAAGGAGAGGACTCACCATAAGGACTATGAAGGATAAGAACTTGTAGGCTGGCAATGCACTTGTATGCTTCCTTTCCCCATCCAACAGGCACAAAACAGTAATAGGCGTGAGGTTCGTTTATTTTATAATACACGGCGGAGTTGGTTTAATGGCGATTGACCGATAGCGGAAGCACAATGCTATATGTTGCGGCGGGAGTTTATTGCAGACTGAGTAAGATTGGCGGGTAGGCAATTGGGAATAGGTAGGACAAAGGAACTTGCAACAATAATTAATACCAATCCCAAGCAGTGACAGTATGTATGCGTGCTATGTAGGTATGTGTATGAGTAGGTATGTGTATGGGCGTAACCACATTATTTTTTTCTTCATTGTATGGGTAGAACCAAATTCTTTCTCCATTGTATGGATAAAATATTATGTTTGTCTTCCTTCTATGGGTAAAACATAATTTGCGCTTAATTTCAACTGTGTCGGAAAGGGCGAAACGATTATCCCGCTTTATGTCAGAACAAAACACAAATATCAGTATTATTATCCCGAGGGATCGCACAAACGTTTAGGGCGGTTTACCAAATTGCCTTAATCCAATTAAGCTGACCATGCCGTCAAATAGCTATCTAAATATTATAAAGGGCCATTCCGTTTTTTAAGCTCACAAACCCTTTCAATTTGAACTAGTAAAAAGTTGGTGTATTCATTGTTTGATATTATGATTACGTAATTCCGTTTAATTAATTGAAACGAATAAATTGTTGAGTGTCAAAACAAATTTAAAAAAAGTTTTACATGAGTTTTTTTACATTAACTCCACACAGGGGGCCCCGAGGAGAGTGATTTCCCTCGGGGCCTATTTATTTATTTTTTTATTTGTTTATTTATTACATAAGATACATTTATACAGCAAATATAACATAATAATAATATTTCAATATAACTGTAAATATTAAAATGTATACAAGTGTTATTATGTCTTGTTTGTCTATATTAGTTCCTAGCTAGGCAGATTGCCCGTTCAAAGGAACCAAATGCTGGTGAAAAATTCCAAAAATGCATTCTGTGCCAAAAAAAAAACCTAGTGTTTTTTTTTGTAGATTAAATACCTATAAGTACACTAAGTTTTTACTGGTTGTGCCATTTAATAGTTAACCATGAAATAGTTAAAGTTTTAAGTGACATTATTTAATAATTTTTCAGACTCAACCCTACCTAAGCCAATCAACCATTTATTTATTATTGAACCGATACATGTCATTTTGCATGTTTAATTGTTTAATTCTGGGGGGATTTTATTGTATAATTTCGGTCCCAGATATGTATATGTCATTTGTAACTTCGACGTATTGCTCCCTGGGACCACAAGATCCTTTCTGGTGTGACATCTTGTGATGTATTTATGATCAATTTTACTAAGTTTTTCTAGATTTTTGTGTACGTGGATAATAACCTTTTTTATGTAGTTTTGATGAACATCAAGCACATTAAATTTTTTGTAGAGCTGATCATCTGGGATGTGCCTGGGATGGGCCTATGTCATCTGGGATGCTGTATGGAGGGTCTTTTTGAGGAGAGGAGGGAATTAACATTGGTCTTGAAGAGACCCATGTTGTAGGAGGTAGGAAACACAGAGGCCGGCAAATCATTCCACAGCCAAGCTGTTGAACACAAGAACGAGTCGAGAAAACGACCCGTTCTCATGTGACAAATGTCAACCGTGTACATATGTTGGGCATGCGTTTGACGTGTTTCCCGACTATGCATCGGTGCCGAAGGGATCAATGACGCTAATTCCTAGGAGCATCTTCCATTGAAAGAAGAAGGACAGCATACCCACCCGACGCCTGTGCTCTAAAGATTGCAATCCGTCTGTTAAATTAGGAGAATCTATCAGACGAACCGCCCATTTCTGCACAGAGTCGAGGGTTTTTTTCAGGTATTTTGGGGCTCCAGACCAGAGGTGGATGCCAAATTCAACCATGGGGCGCACTTGTGATTTGTACAAGGTTAGCAGTTGTGTACTATTAAAGTATCTGCGGACCCTGTACGTTACGCCCAGTTTTTGAGAGGCTAACTTAGCTCTGGCTTCGATGGAGCCCTTTTTTCTTCTGAGTTATTATGTCATTACTTGTAAAAGTATTATCCCAGTTCACCAACTAATATCTAATACTGAAAGTTTGATTATGAGTTAAAAAAATATGTTCCTAAATAAAATTCTTTAGATGATTCGCTACGTTTGGTAACTTAACAGGGGTGCCCGGGTTCATGGGGTGCGATGTGTATAGGTTTCGAAGGCGAAGGCATTTTGAAGAGGGAGAGGCTGGTTGATGGAGACCTAACCTAGACCTCTCCAGTCGGATTCTCTCGACTCATCGCCTTGCACCGCTGAGAGATGGATTTATAGGTCCGTCACTTCTGGTTACATTGATCTCCAGATGTCTATCCACTCTCATACGTTTATCCTTCCAATAACTTCCACTTTTCCTTAAAAAGACCCTCCACATAGCATCCCCAAAGATGAAGTAGGCCCTGAAGCATTATTGTAATTAATTATGTAGCATTTGAAATAAATAGATTTCATATTGAGATGGTTGTTATCTAAAATGAGTTAAGTTCCAGTTACCTAGAAAAGGGATACGATTTTGCGGGATTCCTAAAATGATTTTATTTCCACTAATAGCTGATTATATTATAGCTTTTCACGGCCAAAAGTATTTTCGTTATTTATTTTTGGGGTGTTATGCTTTGTTATTCTATTTTCCTTCATTAGCCAATGTTTCGGAAAGCGTTACAGTATCTAGCATATCAGATAGATTGACACTGTCCGAAACGTTGGCTAAAGAAGGAAATGGAACAACACGGCATAACACCTCAAAAATAATATGATGACTGACACTGTAACGATGCTGAATGGCCCTTTTTCACCTACCTTCTGTGCAGTTAAATAGATCTGTCACATCTGCATTCATAATATCTATTATTAACTTCTTGGAACCTATGTAGGTACAAGCGAGAGTTTCGTATACTCAGTCCTGTTATTGTTGCATTGAAACAGGATTTTAGAGTGGTTCTCGTGGGAATATGAAATTCAATGAGCTTAGTTAAATCAGTACTGTCTATTCTACCATTTACAATTTTGAACATAAATATTAAGTCGGATATAATTCTTCGATCTGAGAGCCTTAATAAATTTAATTCTTTACGATAATTATATACGATTTACTCAGTTATTTTTGGAACCGATTCCTCAAAATGGTAAATAAAATCATGGAGGGGAGTGACTAGAGAAACTGTAAGTCCTAACTGCTCCCACCGCTTGGAGACAATGAGACTATGGCATCCCCAATTGAAGTATGTTGTGAATTGCTGAAGGTGGTGGGGAACGGAAGGAGATGGGGTAGAGGAAGGTGAGGAAGTACCGGACTATTTAGATCTGGTCACCAAATATGGCTAAAAACATTTAAATCAAAGGTTCAGAATGGTGCTCTTAAACCAGGGCGATACTTCGACTCTGGAACGTGCCGCAAATTTGCTACATATTATTTTAAAATAATAAAAACGTGAAGTAAAACGAATTAATCAAATAAAAAATATTTGCGCACGCATGAGTTTGAACCCGAGTCACTGTCGAGTGCACTGTCCCTTGACCACGGAAGCTGTCGCCAATAATATCGATAGTTCCAAATGGTTCCAGTGATAGCGCAGGAACCGGTTCCATGTAACCGTTACAGTAATATCGATTATCTCTAATTTCAAACACACTTTAAATGCCTACGTAATGTTCTTCTATATAAAAAGTAAGGTGATATCATTACTACTTAACTTTGAAAGTACTTTGCTACTTAACTTTTTTTTTGAATTTCACGCCCGGCTGGGCTTTTACATGTAAGTATTTTTTTATTATTGATTACAAAGAACTTATAAATAAGCACAACAAAATCAAGACAAAATCTAAAACAATATCAAAAACAAAATATAAAACAAAAGCAAAGTCAAGAACGAAATTAATTAAAAACAAAATACTCCACCACGCAAGATGGAAAAATAGTAAACTAGGAAAAATACAATACATTGGTAAGACAAGCCGAAGCAGAGCTACGTAGTTTGTTTAATTAAATCGAATTAAATTTGATATTCTCCTCTCTGATATAAAATGGCTTATGTTAGTTTCAGTAAAATAAATTGAGGATTTCGTGGAAAAAAGCAGATAGCAAAAAATTCCATTTGTAATTCAGATTACTTCAAAAGTTTTTTAAATTAAACCAACCTTTTTTCCTAACCTGTATCTCTGTCCCAACGCAAAAAATTGGAATTCAATGTTTAAAATGAAAAAAAAAGTTTGGAGGAGCTGGGATTTGAACCCAGGACTTTCAGCATGCGAAGCAGACACTCTACCACTGAGTTACACCCCCGATGACTGTAACCGGCGTATTTTCTTTTCACTAATAAAATTAATATGCGATCTGAAACTTTTAACAATAGTAACGAAAATGTTTGTAGGCATGTGGGGTACCTACCGACATGTATTTAAAATGGATAGCAATGAGCTAGCGTAAATGTATTTCTTAATAAGAATCAAAAATTTTAATATTCCTGGTGCACCTGATATCGTTACGAATAGTTATTTGGGAGGCAGGTATGGGTACCGCCGCCCCGGGAATCATTTATTGGATTATCAACACATATGCCATAAGTCACCCCAAGTGTTTCGCTTCATTTGGTGACTTAGCAGGGGTTCCCGGATTCATGGGGTGAGGTTTTTCCGTATCATGGCGGCGGATGCGTCTGCCTACCAACTGCGAGGCAGGTCGGATCGGTAGAGACTGGTTGAGGAGGACCTGTAGATCTCTCCAGCAGGACTCTGGAAACACCGCCTTACCCGCATTGGGTGGATTGATTCATACGTCCGTCATTCCTGAACACACTGACACCCAGATTCTTACCCACCTCTCATAGAAATTTCACAGGTTTTAGAAATATTTCAACACTAAAAAAATTGCATACATCCTTAGTACGTAGTCAAGTCGAATATATCTCCTCGCTCTGGTCCCCCCATTTTAAAATACATTCAGAATCAATCGAAAAAAATTAACATAAATAATAATAAAGACATATATTTTTTTTTTTTTACAATGAATACCGCACAAGAATCTCAACTGCTCCCGTCTGGAGCCAGTGAGACTATGGCATCCCCAATTGGGGTATGTTGTGAGGCTGAAGGTAGTGGGGAGGGGAAGGAGGTGGGGAAGAGGAAGGTTGGGAAGTACCTGGCTATTCAGATCTGGTCACTAAACACGGCTAAAGCCATTTTCAAGCAACTTTTCAATTCTGAATGGTGGTCTTACACCAGGGCGATACTAATAGTATCTTCCACTCTGGAACATGCCGCAAATATACTATATATTATTTTAAATGAATTAATTGTGAAATAACACAAATTAATCAAATAAAATTTATTTGCGCATGCCGGGTTCGAACCCGCGACCTCCGGAATGTGAGTCAAGAGTCTTAGCCACTGGACTACGGAGGTCGTACATATTAATTTAAAACTCGGTACTCCCATTGAATACATAAACTATAATTACTTGATGAAAGAATTAAATTTATTAAGACTCTCAGATCGAAGAATTATATCCGACTTAATATTTATGTTCAAAATTGTAAATGGTAGCATAGACAGTCCTGATTTAACTAAGCTCATTGAATTTCATATTCCCACGAGAACCACTCCAAAATCCTGTTAAAATGCAACAATAACAGGACTGAGTATACGAAATACTCCCTTGTACCTACATAGGTTACATGAAGTTACTAATAGATATTTTGAATACAGATGTGGCAGATCTAATTAACTGCACAGAAGGTAGGTAGAAGAGGGCTTTCAGTATCGTTACATTGTCAGTCATCATATTATTTTGGGGTGTTATGCCGTGTTGTTCTATTTCCTTCTTTAGCCAACGTTTCGGACAGTGTTTCACTGTATATATATCTGATATGATAGACACTCTAACGCTGTCCAAACGTTGGCTAATGAAGGAAATATAATAAGAACAACAAAGCATAACACCCCAAAAATGAATAACGAAAATACTTTCGGCCGTGAAAACCTATAATAAAATCAGCTATTAGTGGAAATTAAAACATTTTAGGAATCCCGAAAAATTTCCATAAAGAGGAAAATAAACTCGATTGTTCAATAATTATAAACAACTTGAAAAAATTAATTGCTAAATGTACGTATTGAATACAATAAACTTTATTATTGTATTAATTGTACAATGGCTTTTTCCTAGGTCAGTGAAACAGTAAGAAATTTATTTTTGTTTGAATGTTTTACTTTGTTGCTCCAAAACGCTTGCTCGGTTTTAACTTTTTATCATTTTGATTTATTTTATTGCTGAAATTTGATGACAGTTCTTTTCTTTTCGAACAGCTTTGAACGTGTGTAATAAATTCATATGAAACCAGTCAAAACAACCTCATATTCATTCCGCCATTCTCAGCTTTATTTTTAGATTAAAATAACGGTCTTTAACAGCGTACTCACTTTTGTTTCACATGAAAATATCATTAAAATTGTGTTTGCCGCTACAAAAAGATAAATGACTGTTGAGGATACAGAAAAAAAAACAAAATAATATAAATTAGACGAATCCCAAAACCTATTTATCCTCCCGGGGCTGCCATATATCCCAGCGAATGTCACCAACAAGTCGCTTGATTGGTTTGTTCTATGTCCACAAAAACTCGTATTGAGAAAACAAGGTTTAAAGTTTTAAAAAAAAAATATTTTTGTTTCCTTTATTTATTTATTTATTTACGCCCTTTTTCGGGGCTTTTACAAACATTACATATGACTAATAAGAAATATACAGAATTCATTGTACATAACTGAACTGTCTCAGTAACAATATTTTTTATTTATTTAAACATAAATTGAAGATGTCCACTGACTTGGTATAATTGTTTCCCTCCATTAGTATTCTTGGCAAAGAGGAATACATATGGTAGTTAGTCCCAAAATTTCTGCACTGAAATAAATCCTGACTTCTAGTATTACGTAGTGGAATCCGGAAGCTTATCAATTCTAGCAATACCGGACTATCAATTAAATCATTTAGAATTTTATATAGAAATACCAAGTCAGTGAAAATTCTTCTGTCGGACAATTTGAGCATATTCATATCATTTAAAATAGTGTTGTAGTTCAACATAATTGCTGGAATACCCATTTTAAAATTTAGAAAACGTAAGAATTGGTTTTGTATTCTTTCAACAGCTTGTACATGTATACTATAATGTGGATTCCAGACGGGAGAATTGTACTCAAGTTGACTTCTTACATAGGCAAAATATAACAGTTTAATACACTTTATATTTTTGAAATTTCTATTTAGCCTAGTTATAAATCCCAACATTTTTAAACCCTTATTAGAGATTTCTGTTATATGGTTAAGGCTGTCATACCAGCAAATCATAATTTCGATTCCGACTGCACCGCTCACACATCAGCCGTTGCAAGCGGACGTTTTTGGAACTAGATTTCGTTCCGCTAGAAGCCGGGTTTCACGTACCTATAGTTCACGCGAAGCTGGACCTACAGTATGGTTCAGATAAAGATGTTGAATTCTCGCTTCCAGAATTTTAATAAGTAGTAGTTATTTGTAATTTGTGTATTGAAGTGCGTAGACATAAATAGATACATAAACACAGTAGGTATAAAGTAGATACCTACACAAAAAAACAATTTGTTATATTTTTTTAATATTTTGGTTTTTGTTTTTTCATTTTATTTTACGGCCATTAGAGTGGAAGAATTGAAACGTTACTTGAAATGGCTTTAGCCGTGTTTAGTGACCAGATCTGAAAAGTCAGGTACTTCCCCACCTCCATCTTCCCTAACTCCTTCCCCTCCCCCACTACCTTCAGCCTCACAACATACCCCAATTGGGGGTGATAGTCCCACTGGCTCCAGACGGGAGCAGTTGGGACTCTTGTGCGGTATTCATGAAAAAAAGAGTACCTAATATTCAGTTGGATTGTAAAAAATATCTCATTTTGAAATATTTATTCGTGTGCATAATTTTTGATTTTATATTTATGTGAATACCGCACAAGAGACCCAAATGCTCCCGTCTGGAGCCAGTGAGACTATGACATGACTATGGGGTATAGTATGAGGCAGAAGGTGGTGGGGAAGGGCAGGAGATGGGGAAGAGGAAGCGAAGAATTACTTGGCTATTCAGATCTGGTCACCAAACACGGCCAAAGTAATTTTTAGCAACGTTTCAATTCTGAATGGTGGTCTTACACCAGGGCGATACTAAAGTATCTTCCACTCTGGAACGTGACGCAAATATATTATTTTTATATGAAATAACCCAAATTAGTCAAACAAAATTTATTTGCCCACGCCGGGATTCGATCCCACGACCTTCGGATTGCGAGTCAAGAGCCTTACCTCTTTACCACGCCGGCCGTCAATAAATAGTATCAGTAATTTGGAAGGCGGGTATGGGTACCGCCGTCCCGGGAACCATGTATTGGATTATCAACACCGTACGGGTAGCCCGGGTTCATGGGGCGAGGTTTGTCAGGATCTCGGCGGCGGTGGAATCTGCCCCACCAACTACGTAGAAGGCCGGATCGGGAGAGACCTTTTTTTACAATCGCTCGACACATTGCCTATCTCTTCTTTGGGGATGCTGTGTGAAGGTTCGTTTCAGGGAAAGGGAGGAGAGGATCTTCTGAGAAGGAAAGGGTATTAGGGGTGGGTAGAAATGTGGGGGTCAGCGTGTCTAGGAGAGCGGATGTATGAATCCATCCCTCCCACTGCGGTGCAAAGCGATGTTCCGAGAGAGTAAGGCTGGAGAAGTCAAAGGGACTCCCTCAACCACTTTCTCTAGATCCAACCTGCCATGCAGCTGGTGCGCAGACGCATCCGCCGCCAAGACCTGAAAAAACCTCACCCCATGAACCCAGGCACCCCTGCTAGTCACCAAACGTTGCGAACCACTAAGGATGACCTACGGCAGACGTGTTGGTTATCAAAAAAATGGTTCCCGGGGCGGTGGTACCCATACCCGATTCTCATGTTTGTTATTTTTGTAATACGAAAAATGGATATAAAAAAGCTTACCCCCCATCCCTCTCAACCCCCTCCCCCTCTCACCCCACAACCTCTAACCACCCTCCACCCCCCCGCCTCTTTTACCCCCCCCCCCCTATATAAAAATCAATTGCTGTTTGTTAGTTTCACTAAAACTCGAGAACGGCTGGGCCGATTTAGCTGATTTTGGTTTTGAAATGTTTGTCGTAGTCCAGGAAAGGTTTAAACGTTGAGAAAATATGGAAAAGTTGCGAGGAAGATAGTAAAATCAACAATTTAATTCTCCCATATAAACTGTTCTACATACTTTCCTGTGAATTGCTAACCGTTCATCCGATTGCGATGAAACTTTGGTGAGTTGTTGTGAGCACGCCCGCAAAGTAGTCCAGTCAATAAATGCTCCAAAAGGAGGTGTAGAGTGCGTGAGCAGGGACCTAAGCGATTCCTCCAGAAACTTGTTTAGGGTGCTTAAAGTCCTGACGTCTTGGTTGTGAGCTTGGGGGAAGGGGGGGAGGGGGAGGTCCCAATTTTCGGGTTTCCGCTTATATCTCAAAAACGGTGCGTCACACATGAAAATTTCCTAAGGATAAGTAAAAAAAAGCTCATAAAATTATCTACAACTTTTATTCTTTACGTAATTTTCGAAATCACGTCCATTTTTGACTTACACGCTCCACGAATGTAGATATTTTTGAAAAAAATTATTTTACCTCACATTTTTCATCAAACATTCCTTCATATCGTCTAAAATATTCATCAAAGAAAGAAATTTATTTATAAGAAGTTGTAATAAATTTAATTCCCTTTTAGAATATATATACATATGCAAATAAGTCTCCAACCAGTAAATATTTACAGCAATTTTAAGGTTTTGCGTAAAATGTCGTCATTTTCAGAAAAAGCTGTTTTTATCTTATTACTGACACACCGACGTGCAACGACGATTATGCGACGCTCTTTTAGTAAGGCGTATGATCAGATATGACCATGGAAACCACATTGATGCTATCATTCAAAAGCCGAGAAGGCATAACAGGAGGCAGAGGTATTTTGCACAATGTACTAGAAGTGGTTAGTTGGTATGAGCGCAACCCATGAGATCTGCACTTCCCTTGAAGAGTATTGTGGAGTCTTCACGTCCAGTAACAACACAAGGACCTCGGACAAGCCCACCGAAGTAAAGATGCAGCAGACATTTTCAAACTCAGTCAGTGGTTTGATGCACATCCTCCCTTCCCACAAGCCAATGAAATAATGTCAATTCCCAATGTCTTCTGTCAGCTCGTCGATAAAAAATCACGATGAAAAGGTTGCAGTTGACCCAACATTTCTGTTTCACCGGATGTGTATAAGCAAACGATCAGATGAGGATTTGAAGAAATTCTTTGAGTATGAGTTGGCCCCATTTCCCTTGGCACTGTTCAATGAAGGTGGGATGTGGAAGACAACTAAATCTGTCCTGTACAGCTTATTCGAGCCTACCAAAAAACTGGTCTACTGTCTCAGGTGAACATAGTTGTGGACGGAAAATTTCTACTACACAGAGTAATTTGGCAAAAAGATGCCTTCCTTGTCACAATTTGTGATCGTTACATCAACTACGTCAACCACCACTATCCTGGATGACTCACACTGTGGTATTTGATTGGTACCCAAACCCAGCCAACGGTACAAAATCACAATAACAGATGCGATGATACAGACTGAGAAGGTCAGCTGACATCAATTTGACTTGGAACACTTCAATACCCGTTAAAAAGGAAGATTTGTTATCCAATCCTACCAACAAAAGTAACTTCATCTCTTTACTACAGACGAAGCTTCGGGAGAATGGGATACAGACTCTTCAGGACATGATGCTGACTTCCTTGTTGTGAAGATTGCTGTGGAACATTCCTCTCACAGTTTTGTGAGAAGCTTTCACTTCCTTTTGATTGCTTCCACTCCTCCCACCCAAGATATTCTGCTGCTGACAACGGACGAGGGAAAACCAAAACAATGCCACTGTCCATCCAAAAGATGCAGCACCGTGCATTTGAACACATCCTGTTCTTACATTCATTTACCGGCTGCGACACAACATCTGCAACTTTCAGGAGAAGCAAGGTGGGCTTCTCAAAATTGTACTTGGAGTCAGAATTCATCAAGCAAGCGGCAATGATCTTTATAACCCCTCCTCTACTCACGGCGAGGTTGAAGAGGCTGGAAATAAATGTTTCCTGAAATGGTATGCGGCGCCAAAAAGACAGACCTTCCTTAACCAGTACCGCTTTTAGTCGTTCACAGGGTTGGTGGCAAATATGAAGCCTGACATCAGCTCCCTCCCTCCAACAGAGAACGCAGTTAAACAGCATTCCCAGTGCACCGATTGAGCTGCCCCCTGAATAATGGGGGTGGAAACATGAAGGAGAGACCCTGATGCCAAATACAACAAAAGATCCACCAGCGCCGGAGGTCCTTCTAAATATGATATTTTGCCGCTGCACCAGGGATTGTGCAATTGGCAAATGTGGATGCCGAAAAGCAATGCTGACCTGTTCTGCAGCGTGTCTCCGAGTCTCCTGCCAAGGGAGATGCCTCAATAGCGTGCCTGTTGCCGAGGACGACGATGACGACGACATAGAGCCCATTCAGCAAGAACCATCCAATACTGAGGATGAAGATGCCATGGATGAACAACGCTTGCGAGGACCCCCACGTCCAAGGAGGATGAGAATGTAACATGATGTTATTGAGAACAGTGATAACAATGAGATCTATAATTTTATGTGCTTAATGTAACGAAATAGAATAAACATTATGATTATAAAATACAATTATGTATTTTTCAAGTAATATGATTTTTACCTATTTTATTTAATAACTGGTTTTAAAGTGTGGTCACACATATTATTAGGCGAACGAACAAGTGTTGGGTGTCAGTAATAAGATAAAAACAGCTCTTTCTGAAAATGACAACATTTTACGAAAAAACTTCAAATTGCTGTAAATGTTGAACGGTTGAAGATAAATTTACATATGTCTATATATTCTAAAAGAAAATTAAATTCTTTACAACTTCTTTCGAATAAATTTTTTTCTTTGATGAATATTTTAGACGATATGAAGGAATGTTTGATGAAAAATGTGAGGTAAAATGATTTTTTTCGAAAATATCTACATTTGTGGAGCGAATAACTCGAAAATGGCTGGGATTTCGAAAATTACGTATAGAATAAAAGTTGTAGATAATTTTATCAGCTTTTACTTATTATCAAAAAATTTTCCTCTGCGGCGCACCGTTTTTGAGATATAAGCGGAAACCCGAAAATTGGGACCTCCCCCTCCCCCTCCCCCCCCTAGCTCACCACCTAGACGTCAGGATTTTTAGTATGGTGAATGTACCGGGAGTGAATGTATGGAATGCGGGAGGAGGTGGCGGATGGGAGAGGGGTGAAGGATGAGGGAGGGAAGGGGAGGGGGAGAAGGGAGGGGAACTCGGGAGAGGGGGCCCGCGGGATGGGTTGGGGAGGGGAACTCGGGAGGTGGGAGGGGAACTCGGGAGGGGGGAGAGGAAAACGGGTGGGGGTTTAAGGGATAGGGGAAGCGGGCGAGGGGAGTGAGGAGAGGGGAAGGGGACGTTGGAGAGGAAGGGGAGGCAGAAGGGGAACGGGACGAATGGGAAAGGACACGAGCTCTGGCATCATGAAATTTTATAATAAAATTGCAATAAGTGGCACACGAGCTGTATGAGAACTGAATGTATCGGGAATGAATGTATGGAATGCAGGAGGGGGGAGGGGAACCCGGGAGGGTGGAGGGGAACTCGGGAGGGGAGAGGGGAATTCGAGAGGGGGATCCGCGGGAGGGAGGAGGTGATTATGGGAGGGGGGAGGGGAACTCGGGAGGGGGGATCGCGGGATGGAAAAGGGGGGGAGTAGAGTGAGGAGAAGGAAGGTGGAGGAGGAGTGGGAGCGCGAAAGGGGAAGGGGACGCGGGAGAGGAAGGGGAGGTGGAAGGTGAACGGGACGAATGGGAAAGGACGCGCAGGGAGAAACAATTTCGTTATTAAATGGCAAAGGTTGGTACCCGGCATATATATAAATGCTAATAAATGAAAATGAATCGCCGAAATGTATGTACGCGCATAACTTCCGAACGACTACACCAAATTGGATAATTCTTTTTTTGTTGTGTTTGTTATTGCCAGGACAAGGTTTGTATATAACTACTGGTGAGCTCTGGCATTATAAAATGTGTATACTAAAAATTCAATGGGTGGCACGTGAGCTGTTTGAAAACTAAATGTACCAGAACTGAATGTATGGAATGCGGGAGGGGGGATAGGAACTTGGGTATTGGTGCCGCGGGTGGAAAGGGACGGGAACCAGGGAGGGGGAGGGGAACCTGGGAGAGGGGAAGGGAATTCGTGAGGGGAGTTGGCGGGACGGGGGAAGAGGAGTGGAGTGGGGAGTCGGAAGGTGGAGGAGGCGGAGTGGGAACGTTTGAGGGGAAGGGGACGCGGGAGAGGAAGGGGAAGCGGAAGGTGAACGGGACGAACGGGAAAGGACACGCAGGGAGAAACAATTTTTTGTTAAACAGCATAGCAACGCATGCCGGGCACCAGCTAGTATATAAATGAAAATGAATCGCCGAAATGTATGTACGCGCATAACTTCCGAACCCATGCATGCCGGGTACCCGCTGTATATAATTTATTTATTTATTTATTTACGGACAAATAGTCCATTAACAATATAACAATAACACGAATAACAAGCGAGCCTAAAGGCCCGACCCGCCTAGCAATTGATCACTGTTCGCATCGATTACCGTTCGCATGTCATTTTTTGTAACCAGCACCACTTTTCGTAACAATCACCACTTTTCGTAACGATTCACCAGTTAACCCCATGTGTCGAGCATGCGTAAAGAAGTTTTACTTTAAAAAAATGGGGCATTTGGGACTCTTGTTTTTTGTATCGTATAATAAGGGACAAATAAAAACATTTATTTTTAAATATAAAACTTTTTGCATAAAAATATTCAATGAAAATGAAATTCGGTCAACCCTGTAGATTTTACGAACGTGAAACAAGGAATTCGTATGTATTTACATTTCGTTTCCAAAATATTATTTCAAACTGTTGTAATTCAGAGCGACGCGGACACGTCCTCGTCTGGCCACGTTTAGGACCGTAATGAACTGCGAAATTTTGTGTTTCGGCGCTATGATAAAATCGTCAAATGCGAAGCTGTTAATTAATTAAAATTAAATGCTTCCAAAATTATTTTTCGGTCAAACTTATTTATGATTTGTCAATAATGTCTTAGCACAATAAGTATGTAAAAAAATATGAAATATATTAGTTTATAAGTGCGCAAATAAATACACAAATGGACCAATTTTCGTCAAGAAACACATGTACGTACATATTTTTTAATGATTTTATTGAAACTAAAATTAAAATTCTAATACATAACTTTGCTAGATAATGTATTGATTTATTTCACTGCATGATTACATTATTTGAAATGGGTGTGGTATAATACAAAAACTTTTTTGAAAATTTAACAAATCTGCCAACGACCTATGGAATAACCTTATTATACTAAAAATTAAAAAAAATTCTAAAAATTTATTACATAACTATGCTAGATAAAAGAACAATCTTTCGAAATCCATTTATAATTTTTTGTGGAAAAGAGTCAATACGTCTAAAAACTTTTTTGAAAATGACATATTTCTGGGTTTCTCTACCTATGTCCTCTTAACAAATGAAAGATTTGATTGAAAAGTGATGCCCAAGTCTTTAATTTGTGTTAATGTCTCGAGAGTATTGTTATCAATATTGTACTTAAAGATCACTGGATTTTTTATTCGAGAAAATGTAACTATTTGACATTTTGAGATATTTAAGTAAAGTCTATTTTCATTACACCAAATTAACAATTTGTTGATATTATCTTGAAGAATGTTGCAATGGTAAATATTTTGAATCTAATATATAAAATTCTCGTGTCACGGTGTTTGTTACCATACTCCTCCGAAACGGCAGGACCGATTTTGATGAAATTTTGTGTGCTTATCTGGTAGGTCTGAGAATCGACCAACATCTATTTTTCATACCCCTAAAAGTAAAGGGTATTCCACTGCGAAGAAAATTATTTTCCCCATACATTTTGTATGGAACGAATTCTCCTAATTTGAAAGAACTGCAGCAATATTGTAAGGGGTATAATATTAACCTGTGAACCGGGGGAGGGGGGAGGGGGGAAAGAAACTCAGGAAGGGGGGTTAGCGGGACGGGGGAAAGGGAGAAGTGGAGTGGGGAGAGGGAGAGGGAACGCGAGAGGGGAAAGGATACGCAGGGAGAAACAATTTAGATCAAGGTATGGTATACGCAGGGAGAAACAATTTAGATCAATTCAGCTAATAAGTTGACAACAGTTTTTGATTCTGAGGTGGTACGAAGTTCACCGGATCAGCTAGTAATTCTATAAATTTTGAGGTCATCAGCAAAAAGTAAGATAAATACATCATGAAATATTTTTGTAAGATCATTTATAAACAAGATAAATAATATTGGGCCAAGGTGTGAACCCTGTGGAACTCCACTTGTTGCATAAATTTTTTCCGACAGGGAGGATTTTATTCTAACAATTTGTTGTCTTCCAGTAAGATAGCTTTCAAACCAGGTTAATATATTGCCACGTATACCAAGCTTTTTTAATTTCCAAATGAGAATTTTATGGAAAACTGTATCGAAGGCTTTACTAAAATCAGTATAAACAGAGTCTACTTGTTTCTTTTCTTTAAAAGCATTGGTTATAAAATTTTCATAAATAATTAAATTGGATAGAGTACTTCTACCTGGCATAAATCCAAACTGGTGAGGTGATATTACGGGTTTTATTTGTGAAAAAAGTTTGTCAAGTATTAGGCTTTCAAAGAGTTTCGGTATGGTAGATTGAATGCATATTGGTCTGTAATTACAAACATCGCTTTTATCACCCTTTTTGAAAATTGGAGTCAAATAACTAATTTTCCATGTATCGGGGAAAATTCCACTGGATAATGGATAGGTTAAAAAGTTTGGTTAATGGAAGAGCATTTCAAACAAATTGTTATAAATAATTTTTTTTAAATGCAAGGGTTAATCTACCTATAAGCAAAATAACAACATATTTGGTCGAATTTTTAACTGAATAAAAGCATAAAGAAAAACGTAAAAGGACAAGGTTTTTTCAAAAAAGTTGCAAAAAAAATATTGAAGTAAAACTTCTTTACGCACGCTTGACTTAGGGAGTAAGCTGGTGAATGCGTGACGAGAGCGTAATGAAAAGTGTGATCGGGCGAGGCGAACGGTCGGGCCTTTACGCACCCTTGTCTTGGGGAGTAAGCTGGTGAATGCTTGACGAGAGCGTTATGAAAAGTGTGATCGGGCGAGGCGAACGGTCGGGCGAGGCGAACGGAAGTTGAGAGGGAGATATAAGTTAGTGAAGTTTTACTTCAGTCGTATGGTCTAAAGCACGATCGTTTTATTTTATTGGTTTGTACCATGTCCATACCGGGTACTGGTTTGTACTATATTTGTACTGTCAGTAAAGATATTTCACACCAACAGTATGTTAATCCTATGCCACGGTTTGGTTATTATAATAAAATGTATGGAATGATCAAAAGTTTAATAAATAATTTTTTTTTTTTTTTTACATTAACTCCACACAGGAGGCCCTGAGGAAAATAATTTCCCTCAGGGCCTATGTCATCTGGGATGCTGTGTGGAGAGTCTTTTTGAGGAGAGGAAGGAATGAACATTGGTCTTGAAGAGACCCATGTTGTAGGAAGGAGGAAACACAGAGGCCGGCAAATCATTCCACAGCCGAGCTGTTGAACACAAGAACGAGTCGAAGAAACGACCCGTTCTCATGTGACAAATGTCAACCGTGTACAAATGTTGGGCACGCGTTTGGCGTGTTTCCCGACTATGCACCGGTGCCGAAGGGATCAATGATGCTAGTTCTTCAGAGCATCTTCCATTGTAATACCGGTAGAACAAGGATAGCATTCCCACCCGACGCCTGTGCTCTAAAGATTGCAATCCGTCTGTTAAGATGGGAGAATCTATCAAACGGACCGCCCGTTTCTGCACAGAGTCGAGGGTATTTTTCAGGTATTTTGGAGCTCCAGACCAGAGATGGCTGCCAAATTCAACCGTGGGGCGTACTTGTGATTTGTACAAGGTTAGCAGTTGTGTACTATTAAAGTATCTGCGGGCCCTGTACAGTACGCCCAGTTTTTGGGAGGCTAACTTTACTCTGGCTTCGATGGAGCCCCCATACCTGAGCTGGTCACTTAGGGTTACACCAAGCATATCAATGGAGGGCCTGTTCGGAAGATTGCTTCCGTTGAAAGACACTAGATTTTCATTTCGATCCCTTTTAGACGTAATCAGACAAGATTGGGTCTTTGAAACATTAAATTCAACGAGATTATTTTTACCCCAAGAGAAAACACTCTCGAGGTAACCGTCCATTCTTTGCTTCAAAGCCCTACGAGCTGTTGGAGTTTGTGAGCCCTTTGGGGGCTTGTCAAACAAAAAGCTATCATGAACTGTACTGTCATCCGCGTAACAGTGAATTGGTGCACATGACAAAAGGTCGTTGATGTGCAACAAAAACAAAGTCGGAGACAGAACCGATCCCTGCGGGACGCCAGCATTTATCGAGTGTGAGGAAGAAGTGAAACCATCGACTACCGTCTGAATCGACCTCTCCCTCAAGAAGTCGGCAATCCACATACACAAGGATGCGGGAAGTCCGTAAGAATGCAGTTTGTTGACAAGTCCTCGGTGCCAAACCCGGTCAAAGGCCTTGGAGATGTCCAGTGCAACCGTTTGGGTCTCACCGAAACGTTCCAGGCATCGCCCCCAAACATGCGTCACATACGCGAGAAGATCACCGCACGAGCGGTTCCGCCGGAATCCGTATTGACGGTCGTTAATAATTTTGTTCTTCTCGAGGTATGTGAGCAGTTTGTCGTTGATCACACGTTCCATCACCTTAGACAGAACTGATGTGATCGCTATGGGGCGGTAGTTGGCCGGGTTGGAGCGGTCACCCTTCTTTGGAATAGGATGGATAACCGCTTTTTTCCAACCAGAGGGCACAGAGCCAGTCTTCAGGGACAATAATAATATTAAATAAAAATAAATAAAAATCTTCATTAGAAATTAGAAAATAAAATAGTACAAATGAATTACAATACCTACAATAAAAAGACAATGTCCATTGTTTTCATCATATTTTTCCTTTGTACTATTAATATGTTATTTTATATAATTATCGTTATTTTTATTATGCATTATTAAGGGTCAGTTGTTTCACAGAATTTGAACATTTCATCAAATTTCAAATATAATTTTCGAGTTCTGTGAAAGCTCCGTTCAAGTTCTGTCATTATTTCATTCTGGACTATGTGTTTCTCAAAACTGAAACTTTAATAGAACATTCAATCTGATATTTTTAATTCTGGTTGCTTATATGCTTTATTTTTGCTCGCGTTGCTTGCTTTATGTTTACACCTCTCAAACCTACAGCCCAACTATCTGCTTCGATTTATTTATTATTCACCGCTCATCAGTTCCCGATGTATATGAAAATTGTATCATTTCCTAATTATATCATCTATTTACAAAATTTTCCAATTCATCTATACCTTTTTCCAAATATTGCTTTCCCTGAACCATTAAAATTGATAGTCTCGTCCCGCGATTGAAACCATTCACAAGCAAAAGTTACCACGTTGATATTGATATTTCGGACAGCTCTCAAATACATAAGTTTTAATAACGTGACAATATTTTTGTCTCAGGGAAGTTTATGCGGAGACTCAAAATCTATTTTCTTTGTGCAACAAAATCTCTATGGTTCTTGTTGTGACTTGGAGTAATGGATTCGCAGTCTTTTCTCTCAAGGTATTTCAAAAATGCTATGAGAAATTTCATATAAAATGACGATGCCAAGGCTTTGTTTGTAGCGGTACAAGATTTTTATAACAATAACCATCGTTAATATTATGATGTAAAATTTTGAGAAGATCCTCTTCAAAATGATGGCGTTAATTTTTTTGAAAAGATTAACAAATTTTAATTTCTTTGTAATCCCCCATTTGTGAAAGGTTAAATGTAGTTTAATGATTATTTCGTTTACTGTTACCAAATAATTTAAAAGTAAAACTAACTATCACGCCGTTTCCTCGCAGGTGTAGGCAGAGAGGTCTGACCGCCAAACAACTCGAACTTGGCACACACTCCTTGCCTCATTCACATTCATTCATCGTCTCGTACATGCTCTTCTATTATGTTGACTCTTGACATGGCACGTCTCAAGTATCTGATTCACTTGGTCGTGCTATGTATTTCTCGGGCGTCCCCGACTTCTTTTACCATTCACATTTGCATCATATATTCTCCTTACATTCCTTTCCTCTTCATTCTCTCTACATGGCCAAACCATCTGAGCGTCCTTTTCTTAATCTTACTCATTAGCCTTGCATTCTTTGCGGATCTCCACGTTTCTCACACGATCGTACATGGTTTTATCATAAATACGCCTAAGGGATCTCATTTCTACTTTCTACTTTCATCCTTCCTCTATCAGTTCTTCACTGCCATGCATCAGGGTAAGTACACACCATAGACATCCGAATTCAATAGACCAGAAGATACAGATGAGGGGTAAAACCAAACTATGGGAGGGGAAGAGGGGAAAGACGACTGTGATTCGTTAAAAAATCAATCTGACAGTATATAGGCATCTCAGATTATAATATTACCATTTAGTTCTTAAAAGCAAAATCTGCTTTGAATGAATAGACCTTTTTACATGGGAGCGCGAATTGCTTGCCACGTTAATAACATATTTGCGAAGGCCAAATGCTCGCCGCGAAAAGGTTCGCCCCTATTCACATAGCAATATTTTGTTGCCGTCTTTAGTTAAGACACTTTTACAAATGTTTCATAATTTACTTACCCCTGTAACCAGTGACGAGCTCACTGGAGAAACGCCCACATTCGCTATGTTCTAGGTAGGTGTATAGCACAAGCTCTCATATTTTGCGGTGTTATTTGGTAAAATTTATAGATGTTAGCTCTACTCTGGTCAGGGCAAGAATGATGACGTCACATTTTTTTGATTCAAGCGAGGCTTTCGTAAGCCCAGCTGGCTCCAAGGCGGAGCTATTGCCGGCTCCATGGGGAGGGGGAAGTAATACGTTTTTATCACTTAGGGCAGGTCCAGATATATTCATATGTCCGTGGTACACACACTCCATTTTGGACGGCTAGCTTCGCTTCTTTGGACAGTTTTATGTTGGCGCCAACGGCGTTCAGTTCTCCATTAACAGAGTTAGTACCTAATAATAATGAAAATAATTTTGACCTTAGAACTGATGACATTAAAAAAATTCAAATTTGTTTTGATTTAAAATTGTAAAACACACTGGTGACTGAAATAAATAACCTTGTGCTATTTTGTTGTGGAAAACACTTTGATTTTCTTTTTTTATACATGAAACGCGTACATTTTAAAACATATTTTTGGAAAAATTATTTTTTTTCTCCAGGCAAGTGGAACACTGATATCGCTTTCAATCAGCTGTTTCGGTGAAAAGCCAAAAGAACGTTTATTACTTTCGTGTTTCATGTAATAATGTGTACCGGCATAATAACGCAGAGCCGCCCAACAAAAAACATTAATTGTGAAATAAATAAATAATCTTCTTAATGGGATATGATTTTAGATTCTTTTTAGCGGTGAACCGACAGTTGGTCCGCCGACAGTTGGTCCGCCGACAGTTGGCCCACTGACAGTTGATACTCTGGACAGTTGATCACTCTGCCAATTGATCCCTCGAGCAGTTGATCCCCTAAAGGATTTGGTGTGCGTTCTCATTTTTTGTAAAATAAGTATACGGAAAAATGATATACCTACGACCTTAGGTATAACAAAAGTCGATATAACTGTGGAAATCTGCCATACAAATATTTATACTATTATTCCGTGTCCCCGAAGGAGCTTGCATTGGGGATATATCGCCGAATAATTAAATACGACATATAATTGAAGAATAAGATAACAATAATAATCTAAACGAAAATATGAAAGAGAACAAGACACAGAAAAACAGTCGCAACTGGGACCCAGAACCTCTCGTCTATCCGGGACGTGCATTTACCAATAAATACGACGTATTTATAGGTGCATTTTGTTTAGAAAATGTGCTTTATGTACGTACACATAATATAACTGAGTGCCCCGAATGGATGTGCAGAGAAAACACACCTACAACCGTAGTTATAACAAAAGTCGATATGCTTATTGCTGCAGGCGTTTTGAGTGGAAACCCGCTGAACATATATTTATACTAATAATAAATTCGATTCCCCGAAGACTATTGACTTTGGTTATATGGCCACATATCCTCTCTGTATACTTACTTTACAAATGAGAACGTATACCAGAAATAATCCTTTATAAAATCAACTGTCCGAGTGATCCATTGGCAGAGGGATAAACTGTCCGGGCTATCAACTATCCGGCGGATCAACTGTCTGGGGATCAACTACCAGCGAGGCAATTGACATCGGGCCAACTGTCGGCGGGCAGACTGTCATGGAACTCTTTTTTGTAACTACAGGATGTGGAGCACAATTCTAAGGAATTTTCAGCACCCAGCTAAAACTCCATATACAATCATATTTGTACCTTTAAAAAATAAACCACACATAGCTATAAACTTAGTTATAGACTTACATGCTGTTCCTATAGGGCTTTAGGGTACAGATATAGAAAAGCCATCACTGAGGCCCAATTGTTTCGCAGAAATTCAAAGGCAACTTTGTTATCAAATGATTATTCAGCGCCCTTTTGTTTTTTTTCACATTTGAATCCCCGTTAAACACCGATTCTAGGTGCGTTTCGGCTTTCAATCAAATTTTAATGAGCTGACAAGCTTAACAATATGAAAAGCTGAAACGGACTTAGATTCGGCATTTAACGCAAACCTTTCAACTGCCAAAAAACAAAATGGCGCTGATTGGTCCTTTGACGAGTTTGTTACAGGATTTTCTGCAAAAATGCAAAACATCTGTCGAAAACGCTTAGATCTCAAAATCACATCTAAATGGGTAACAAATCCTTTGAAATCATCAATGTCCTGACACATCTCGATTCCGCCCTGTACGAGCCAATATTTTTTTGGCAGTAAATCAACCGAGGAACATCATGCGAGGCTTTCGCGTCGTTTGTATGGGTAATAAAGGCTCGTTTGGCGCGAAAAAATACAAATTAATGTCGACACGGATCGCCCTTGAAGGCGGCGCCGCTGGGTTGTTTCAAGGACGACACGCAGCCACCCATATTGTTTATTTATGGTGACATCGGTGACAGATGTCGTAAAGGTCATGAAAGTTTTTGACATATGGAAAATGAGCATCCAGTCGTAAAATATATATAGAAAAATTGTCCTGAAAAAACGTACACGTTCTTCGTGGAAGTTCAGTATTGTTTTTATAAAGCGGATTATTTATGGAGTTAAGATTTGATCTTATGAATTATTATTCGAGTCTGATGTTGCAAATAAAATCATTTATCTTATCCCGAAAGCGATATTTTAGAAGTTTTATATAAGTACATTTTTTTATAACTGTTAAAAGTTTTACATTTTAATCAGTATCTATGAAATAATTTTATAATGTTTCAGAAGAAATTTTCTTATCCATAAGTTTATTTATACTTAAGGATACTTGTTAAAAAACTTTAATTTTTTTTAATAAACTTGATTTATTTACTTTTATTTTTTCTTCCTCGCTGGTTTTGTGTTTTCTTCTTCGCATTTTTGAATAAAATTCAGAATGCCCAAGATGAATATAATACACACTGATATAATATATTAGGCAGTTTATCGGCAGACAAAGTCAACAGAGAAAGGATTTTGATGCCCTTCAAATATGATTTTCGTGGTGAAATCTTATTTTTTCAAGGCGCCAAACACTTCAAGCAATTATTGTAAATGTTGAGCTTAATTTGGAAATATGAAAAAAATCTTTGAATGCGAAATTGCTGAAAATACATTTTTTTTATGCTTTTCCGTACAATGAAACCTCAATTGACTATACGTATTGTGTGTTGCTTGCTTATTGAATTTCCCAACCAGTAGTAAATATTTTTTTTTTTGATAATACAAAGTGATTTAAATCTGTACTTCATAAGCACCAGTGATTTAAATCTGTACTTCATAAAATGTTAGAAGAAACGAAAATAAATATTGGATGGAATAGATGTGCTGTCTACGATCATCTCTCAGTTTTGAGGTGTTTCAACTGCAACGGATATAGACATAAAGCAGGTGATTGTAGAAATAAAAAAGCATGCGGAAGATGCTCTAATGCACACGATACGTCTGAATGTAAGGAAGATATTAACAAAATCAAGTGTGTGAATTGCAAACTCACAAATGATAAACTTTCATTACACTTAAATGATAACCACCATGCGTGGAGCAAGGAGTGTCCTATTTACAAAAGAAATATTGAATCGGAGAAGAGAAAAATTGATTTTTTAGGATAAAAAGAAAAGCAACCATATACTACTTAAACATTTCAAGTCTTTTGGCTCATGTAAATGAAATTGAAGTATTATTACAAGAGCTCAAACCAGAAATTTTAATGTTAAGTGAAACGTGTATAACTAGTGATATTTACGATTCTGAAGTATCATTTATAGGATATTCAACTGTAAGATGCGATTCATTTAGTCGGCATACGGGAGGAGTTGTTATGATTATAAAAAATAGTATATCCTTTAAATTAATATCAAATGAGGTGTTTGATGAAAAAAATACTTGGATACTGGCAGTACAAATAAGAAAAAACTTGATAAAAGGAACATACGCTGTATTAAATCACTCACCAAACCAAAGCCATTCAAAATTTTTGGATTTCTTCGAAAGTTGGTGTACTAAAAACATGAAAAATCAAGATTTATTTTATGTAACCGGTGACTTTAACATTGACATGAAAGCCACAAATCCCTGCAGTAATAGACTTCAAAGTTTAGTGAATAATCTAGGACTGAAACAACTTGTGACCAAACCAACTAGAATATCAAATACATCAGCAACCATTATTGATTTAGTAATAACAAATAATTTTTACTTGAATGTTAATGTTACGGATACTCCAAAAATATCAGACCACGAAAATATATTAACAATATTTGAAACGAGTATAATTAAAAATGAATTAAGGGAAATTACATATAGAGATAAAAGGAAATATGATCAAACAAACTTTTGTGAAACTTTACAAAATAGTATTTCTCAAGTTACCGAATCAAATGACCTAAACGACAAAGCAGAGAACTTCGTCAATATTTTGACTACAGCAGTCAATAAAATTATGCCAATGAAAGTGGTTAAGTTTAAAAACACGAATAAATGGTATTCAAAACCGTTACACAACCTTCAGCAACAAAGAGATAATGCATATAAAGCGGCAAAATTGGAACCATCAGACGAAAAATGGAATGCATATAAAAAAGTTCGTAATATTTACTCCAAACAAATTAAACAACATAAATGCGATTATTATAAGCAAAAATTAGAAACACAACAGAATGAACCAAGAAAACTTTGGATAACACTAAAAGAAATCATAAAGGGTAAACAAAAAGAAATTGTTAAGTCAATTGATTTCCCAGATGGAACTGAAGAAGAAGTAGAAAAGATAGCGACTAAATTTAACAAGCATTTTATTTCGAGCATAGATCTTATAATCGAAAGTATTCCACAACATCCTGAGAACCAACTAGACGAGCCTACACGCACCCATGAAGAATTTAAATTTAAAAATATAGATTTACCGTACTTGAAGAGGGTGTTGAGTAATATGAAGTCGAAGGAATCCCCAGATGGTATCACAATAAATATAATCAAAGACTCTATACATATTATTGGCGAATCGATGGTCCAAATTATCAATGAATCTTTGAATAGTGGAGTATTCCCCAAAACTTGGAAGACATCTGTAATAACTCCTATCCCGAAAATTGATAACCCAAAAAAATTTGACGACTATAGGCCGATCAATTGTTTACCCAAATATGAACAAATACTGGAACACATTGTAAAGGAGCAATTAACTGAATTTATTGAGGCCAAGCAGATATTAGTTCCACAACAATCTGGTTTTAGAAATAAATGTTCGTGTGAAACCGCTATTAACTATGTAGTAGATGAGTGGAAAAATTTTAGAGATAAAAAAAGTAAAATTATTGCAGTATTTCTAGACTTAAAGCGGGCATTTGAAACAATCGACAGAGATAGATTAATCAAAAAATTAAGTAACAATGGAATTAATGGTAAAGAAAGTAAGTGGTTTGCAGATTACCTATCAGAAAGAACACAAATAACAAAATATGGTGGTATAACATCTGAACCACATAGTACTAATAAAGGCGTTCCGCAGGGTTCTGTCTTAGGTCCATTGTTGTTCATTATATACATGAATGATATTATCAAAGTGTTAAAGCATTGTTCAATTAAACTATTTGCTGATGATACGTTGTTATACATAGCCAGTAAAAATTTACAGGACGCCATTGAAAAAATACAAATTGATTTAAATTATGTAGCGTTTTGGCTTCACCAAAACAAACTGAAACTGAATGTAGCGAAAACAAAGTTTTTAATTGTGGATAGCCTAGGTGGAAACGAGCAGGCAATACTAAAAATTGATAACGAAAGCATAGAAAGGGTTAACAGTATTAAATATCTGGGTGTAATATTCAGTTCAGTTTCAGTTTCAGTGCCGGCAACCCGGGCGTTTATTTAGTTTCATGGTTATTTACATTGTTTTCTTTTCTTTTACCCGCCTCACTAGACAAAGTCTGTTCCGAGGCGAGTAAATCACATATTATGTTTGTCCCAAAAGAAATGTGTGTATTTAAACAAATATATATATGTATGTAAAAAGATAAAAAAGATAAATTATATATTGGTATATTAAATATTTACATACATACTTTGTTTTTTAGATAAAAGTAAATTAAAATTTTGTGACAGTTGAATATAGCGGTTATATAATAGAAGTAATAATTAATAATTAATCATAATAATTAATATTGCAAAATTGCAGTTTCTCGTATTTGTTTTATTTGAATATTATATAATTTCGTGAGAACTTGTATGAAATGTTATTTATTTAGAATATTTTGAATGTCTGTTCTTTCCTTTTCATTCAACCATATTACAAATCTTTTGAAAAGCCAATTCAAATTATTTGGGGTGACGTAAATTTTTGTTTGTGTTAGGAAGGTATTGAAAATGTGTGGTGCTAGGTAAGATTCGTGTTTTTTTGCAAAAGTTGATTTGATATGGGGAACTTGAAAGTGCTTATTAATTTTTGCTCTTGTGTTTTGCGAGTGAGGTATGTGGAGATGTGAAGTTTTGATACAGTTTTTGTAAATGATCTTCCTTATGAATAGTTTATTTACGTCTAGTAATTTGTTTTTGATCATTAGCTGTTCCGTCGGATGTTGGTAAGGTTTATAAAACATAATTCTAACTATTGTTTTGTGATTTATTTTAAGAGAATTGAGGTAAGTATCTGCTGCTCTAATATTGGATGATAAATTGAAATTCGACGAACATTTAGAATACATAACAAAGAAAATTGCTAAAAAAGTTGGATTCCTAAAAAGGATCAGAAATAACTTGGATCTGAAGACAGCGCGCCTTGTTTATAATTCTATTGTAACTCCGCATTTAAATTATTGTTCTAGTGTTTTATTCTTATGTAACGAAGCCCAAAATAATAAACTACAGGTTATACAAAATAGGGGGATGAGGATGATTTTAAAATGCAACATTTTTACTAGAGTTAAAATTATGTTACAAAATTTAAATATGATGACTACAAAACAACATATAATATATAATACATTAACAATGATTTACAAACTTAAAAATAATATGCTCCCAAATTATCTGCAGAATACTATTGTGTTTCAAGAAAATGTTCACAATTATCCTACGAGAAGACGCGGAGACTTTAGGCTTCCCAAAACTAAACTTTCGTGCACACAAAATAGCGCATTTTATAAAGGGCAAAAACTATATAACAGTCTGCCAAATGTTGTAAAGGAAGCCTCAAGTCTCAGCACTTTTCGAAGGATATGTGCATTATATGTAAAAAATAGTTTTTGATTATTTACCAATGTTATTCTCATATCTTATTCTTTTATAATGTATTTTTGTCTAGCTATCTTTTTTATTTAGTATTCTTTTTTAAAATGTATTTGTAAATGTTACTGTACATACTTGTTAATTGTATTTTTTTATATTTTCCCACTAGATGTATGAAAATATTTACGTACATCTAAATAAAAATTTCAAAAACAAAAAACAAAACTTAGATTTATAAAAGAAGTAGCACGGACTTGTGAAAAATAACGGAATATTATTAAAACGCAGACTCCAAAACCATTAAATCGACTTTACTTGTCAAGATTAACCATAGGAAATTAATCGAACACGAACATTTTTCAAAAATACAATTAAAATAATTTTTTTGTAAAAATATTACATTATACTTTACCGCTGATTTGAATTCTTGACACATGAGTTCAAATTTTTAAAATTACTATTAAAATAAATTTCTGTAATAATATTAAAGATAATATAGGTAGGCTTGGTACTTTATCGCTTGTATAAATTCTTGACATAATCAGTTCCAATATTGAAAATGATATTAAATTCAAAAGAAATCCGAGTTCATTGAACCAAAGTTACACAGACAAAAAGTCAGAACCACAACTGGAATTAGTGTTTTTGATGAAGAACATTTTTCGCTAAGTTTAAAGGTCGCGGTATAAGCGTGGAATACAGTTTATTGAGGAAGTAGACCAATTACATGAACTAGGTTGAAATGTAATTCTGCCAAATCTCTTTGGTACGCGACGCATTAAAATTACAGCTTTTAGTTTTCATCGTTATCTAAAAAAAATAAGCCTGATATTAAAACACACCAACCAAGCTTTACCAACTAAAACCATTTCATATACACTTTTTTTAACTTTTTTCGTTATCTACATACTCTGTCACGTTCTCCGGAAATATTTCGTGGTACAAAGCTTCCCATCACGATTACCGCTGATACCAGCCATAATTTCATTACTTATTTCGAGAAATATTTTCTGCCAAAATGAAATAAACAAAAACACCAAGTAATCCTTTTCACGTGTTTGCGAGATTTTTATCGCCGCTTTTATTTTTGACACTTAGATTTTGTAGTCAAAGAATGATGAAACTTTCATTTAGGGAGGTACTTTGGTGAAAAACGTTGAAAACCAGAGAAAGAAAATATGAAGTTTCTAACAATGAAACAAGTCACAATGAAAGTCACTCAATGTGACAAGATCTACTTCAAAAATTGTTCATATCTCAGTCAAACTTATTTTTATAATTCGTGTTTTGTGCGAATGTCAGTTTCAGAATGGGAAGCTAGCAGTCCACAATGTAGTGCTGGTCCTACCATAATAGTTTGCTGACAACAGCATATAAACTTTTAAACGGTAACATCTGTATTCCCGATATATTACAAAAATTTGAGTTTTATGTCCCCGACAACTTCACAAGAGCACGCAGACACAGAACTTTTGTTGTTCCGAGATGCAGAACTAACTTACCATTAGTAATGCCGCTCGGAAAAATGATTATTTTACTAAATTTCCTGCCCCCTGATATAGATATTTTTAAACTAAATATTGATCAATTCAAAAACGCTATTATTACTTAATAAAATAAAATGTATGTTTATTATTGGTTATGTAACTGTAAATGTGCATTTAAAAAAAAAAAAATAAAAAAAAAAAATAAAAAAAAAAATAGTTAACTGCTTTATAGACGTCAAAGTATTGCTTTTCGCTGATGACATTAAATTATATAAAGAGATAACTATCCTTAATCAGGGTGAAATTGTTCAATCCAAAATAGACATGCTAAAAGTTTGGTGCTCACAAAAAAATCTATATTTAAATGTAGAAAAATGCAAAACTTTGACCTTTTCCAGAAAAAAACATCACTGTTTTTCGACTATTCAATAAATAAAATTAATTTAGAAAGAGTATCGGAAATGCGGGATCTTGGCATAATAATGGATGAGAAACTAGACTTCACGGTTCACATTCAACAAACTGCAAATAAGGGTATGAAAACATTAGGATTTGTATCAAGAACAATTAAAAACTTTGAATTGTTACAAATCATTAAACTACTGTACACATCCCTTGTTAGAAGCCTAATAGAATATAATTCATAGTATGGTCGCCCTTCTACAAAATTCATATTCATATTTAATAGTTCTAGATTTAGATGCTAGCATTACTATGTGTATCTGATGAATTTTTGGTTTTAATTTGTAAATTCCTTGATAACGGTATTTCAACTCCCAATAATTCTTATTTGATTATATGTATTTATGTCTTAATATGTATCTATGTGCTCGATTATGTACACGTATGCGATTGCCTGTGTGTATGTATGTGCGCATATGCGTGTATGTGGGTATGAACATAACTGTGTTTATGTATGTACATATATGTAAATGTATATGTGTGTAAGTTAATGTATATATATATATATGTACCCGCCTCGGAACAGACTTAGTCTAGTGAGGCGGGCTACTAACTTGTTTGTATATGATTATTGTTACAATAAACGCCCGGGTTGTCGGCATTAATAAAAAAAAAAATACTGTTGAAAGAATTCAAAGAAAATTTCTACGTTTTGTAAATTTTAAACTTAACATCCCTTTAGAGCACATAAATTACCCTCGTTAATGAATACTTTAAATATTCCAACATTAGAAAACAAACGAAAAATAAATGACCTAACCTTTTTATTATAATTATTTAACTCTAAATTCGACAGTTGTGAACTCCTGCAATTAATAAATCTACATGTACCTATAAGAGCAACTAGACAAACATTGACATTTTATATACGTACATCTCATTCGAACTATGATTTGACTTACGATTCTCCAATACAACGTTTGCATGGTCTTGGTGACAAACACTATGGATGTATTTGACAATAATTTGAACTTAGCAAACTTCAAACGCCATTTGTGCCAACTATTTAGTTCTACCTATCCCATAAACTAATGTGAACAACAATTTTAAACATTACCTACTTTGTGTCAACTCCTATATTTTATGGACTTTATTTTGTTTCTTATATTTTATGTTACCTGTATTTTGTTAACGCTTGTATTTTATGTAACCTAATTTTTTTTTTTTAACGCTTATATTTTATGTAGCCTATATTTTGTTTTTAACATATATTATGTTACTTATATTTTGTAAACCCATTCTTTTGGCCGTAATTAAAAAAAAAATGTACTGCATTCTATGTAAAATAAATAAAAAATAAATATAATATGACAGTGAGATATGGAATTGGCAGAGGAAGGATGGAAGTAGACTGAATGATGTAGAGAGATCCTTGAGATGTTTGTGTGGTAATAAAACCACTATTTATTTTTATTTATTTATTGTTTCTTTACACTGTAGGTAAAAATGTTTACAATACAATTTGTTACCTCACTAGGACAAGCCTGTGTTGAGGTTAACAATAATTATACAAGTTAACAAAATAACACAAAATTATACAGATTTTGAAAGAACAATATTGTTGTATTTCTTACAGATTGAGATTATGGGTACCCAGTACCCACTAAACTGATGGCGCTAGGTAGTACATTAATGTAGACTTTTAGGGTGACCATAGTTTTGAGATCTGATTCAAAATAAAATAAAGTATTTTTTGTTTTGTTTTTAAGATTAAGTTGTAAATAATAAATATATGTATATAATTTAACATGCTATAGATTTGGCAGGAGGAAGATGAAAAAAAAAACAGTTTAAACAAAAATAAAAATTATTTTAGCTTATTTTATAAACATACTCATTTAGCTAATAATTTAGAAAGGACAAAGTAGAGAAAATTAATTGCCAATCCTCGACTAACACAAATAATTTAAGATTCTTTTTAAAAGTGTACAAGGAATTAGATGACTTTATATGTTCTGGAAGGCTATTAAATATGAGTGGAGCTTGATAAAAATAATTTCTTTGACCAAAAGAAGATTTAGTTTGAATTGCCATAAAATTCAGACCAGAGCCAATTCTCGTAGTACGAATTTGCTGTGTTCTTTCTGCAATATTAATATTATTAAAAAATCTACAAAGCGTTTGTGTAATATATAACTGTTTTACGTTCATTACATTACATTCCTTAAAAAGTAAATGAGTTGGATATTTAATTTTTTTCTTGAACATAACTTTAAGAATCATTTTTTGGGCAATATTAAGTGGTTCTATATAAGTCTTTGCGCAGGATCCCCAGCACACTATATTATAAGAAAGCAGAGACTGGATTATTGCAAAATAAACAGTTTTTAATTTTTCTTTGTCTAGTATATGTCTCAGTTCTTTAAAGATATAGGTAAGTCTCCTAATATTATTTACTAACATATTAACATGATCATTCCATCTCAAGAATTTATCTATTTTTACACCAAGGTATTTGATGCTGACTACATTTTTTAAAGGGTTGCAGTTACATGTTTGAAAACAATTGTGAATAATCAAGTTGTGAGTTTCGGAAGGCTGACTTTTACTTGAAATGCTAAAAGTGATAAATTTGGTTTTTTGTGCATTCAAAGTTAATATATTATTGTTTAACCAACTATTTACCACTCTTAAACCTATATTACTTTTGTTGAAAGTTTCATTCCAAGTTTTACCTTCAAATATTAAGGCAGTGTCATCTGCAGAACTAACAATGTTACCAGGAATATTCAGACTACATAAATCATTTATATAAATAAGAAACAATATTGGCCCAAGCACACTACCTTGCGGGACTCCAAAGGAGATTGATTTACCCTCGCTTATTATCTTATTTATTTCCACTTGTTGTGTTCTGTCACTAAGATAAGATCTGAACCAGCCCATTGCTGTATTATTAATGCCTAAAGATGATAATTTTTTAAGTAGCAATTCGTGGGAAACAGTGTCAAATGCTTTTGATAAATCCAAGAACACCGCTATGGCTTTGTTGCCATAGTCCAGCGCTCTTGTAACTTTGGTCAATACCTTTAAAACAGCATCACTCGTACCTTTATTTGCTCTGAAACCGAATTGATTGTCAGAGAGTAATTTGTATTTTTCTAAGAATGAAACTAATCTTGACTTGGCCAATCTTTCTATCAATTTTGAAAGAGTATTGAGCAAAGATATGGGTCTGTAATTGTTAACCTCTAGGTGATCCCCACCTTTGAAAAGAGGTACAACCTTAGCATTCTTACAATGAGTAGGAAATATGCCACTCTTAAAACTAAGGTTAACAATGTGAGATATGGGACCAGCCAATACAGAAACATGCTGCTTGTATACCATGATACTTAGGCCATCAATACCACAGGAAAAAGACATTTTTAATTCATTTATCACTTTTGAAACTTCATAAATGCTAGTAGTTTTAAATTCAAAGCTCTCTCCTGAAAATTGAGTACAAGGTATAAAATTGTTAACAAGACACATTTCGGTAGTTTTATTTTCACTGCACAATTGTTTTGCGAATCTAGGACCAATATCACTGAAGAAGCTATTTACGTGATTAGTGATTATATTTGGATTCTCTTCCATTGAGATGATATTGTTATTGATTTTTAATTTTTTTATAGACACTTGTTCCTTTTGTATATTTACAGCCTCTTTTATAATCTTCCACTGTTGCTTGGTATTTCCCTTGACGTTATCCAGTTTCCTTTTGTAATATGCTTGCTTTATATATTTTATAATTTTTGTACACCAGTTTCTATATCTTTTGTAATAATCCAGCAGTTGAATATTATTTGAATCTGCTCGACATTTGTTGTGTAATTTGTCTCGGGTTCTGAGACATTTAATAATTCCATTATTTATCCAAGGTTTTAAATATTTCATGTTATGCTTTACACTTTGTACAGACGAACAACTTTCCACATGCATTTTTAAACATTTTATGAAATTTTCAGTAGCTAAATTAACATCTTGCGATGACAGTACTGACTGCCATGATTCTTTCTTTAATTTGACTTTCAAAAGATTGTTATCGATGACGGTTTTCAAGTTTTCATTATCTTTTGCTATTTTATTTAGTGTAAAGCTCATAAATCTCAGCAATATCACATCGTGATCTGTTATGTCAGTAGTGAAGACAGCTCCCTGTGGTTCAAATTTAGATTTTACCATAATATGATCGATGCAGCTTGAAATGGTAGAAGAAACTCTGGTAGGTGAAATTATGATTGGCTTCAAGCCATGAAAAGCCAAAAGAGAGAGGTATTTTTGAGTTTTCATATCGCTCAAATCCAAAGTATTAATATTTATGTCGCCACATAAAATGATCTCCTTATTTTGTATAGATGTAGATTCAAGCAGTGCACTCAGCGATTCAAGGAAATTATCTATATGAGCCAGGGACGGAGATCTATAAACAGCTATTACACACAAGGTACTCGATATCTGCATTTTTAAGCAGTTTGCTCCAGGGAAAACAACTTCCTCAACAATCACGTGAACATTTTGTTTTACATAGGCAACTACACCATCATTTTGCAAATAGTTATTATTTGTGTTGTAAACTGCGTATCCGGGGATGTTAGGTATATTGGTAAAATTTTTCAGCCAAGCTTCTGTAAAAACAAGTACCTCAGGACGATGCTCAATACTATCCAGCATGGTTATGGTTTCATCAAAGTTTTTCTTTATACTTCTAACGTTCAAACAAAGCAAAGAAAATTTGGAGTGTTTTAAAAAGTTTTTGCAAGTTAAGGAATCTTCAATAGTTAAATTAGATTCTGTATTATCAATCAAGTCAATGTATTTTCCAAAATCGATATTCATTTTTTTATGATGAAAATATTTTTCGGTGCCTTTCACTATTAAACTTCTATTATAATCTATTGAGGTCATCTTCGTGTTTGATTTCCCTGATTTTCTTGCCTTCTTCTTCTTTCATTAGAATTGCTCCATTTTTGTACCAAATATATTTATATTTTAATTCTTTTCCTTTAGTTTTGGCTTTCCAAAGTAGTTCCTTGTAGTAAGGAGATAATGACTCTCCTAGGAATATCATGTTTTCACGATTAGAAATTACCTTCTTATTTGCTAATAATTTTAGTCTGGTTTCCGGGTTTCTCATTTTTAGGATAATTTTTTTTGGATGTCCTGGTCTTCTGTCATATTGTCTAATTGCCGACGCAATATCCTCTGAATTTATTTTGATATTAGCACTTTCTATTATTTTTAGAGCGGTTATTTTGGGATGTTCTTCAGTCTTATCCTCAACGCCTGTAATTTCAATACAGTCATCAAGGTTTGACTGTTCTAAGTAAGCCACTCTGGTTTCCAGATTCTTAATATTTTTACTTTTAATTGCCAAATCATTTTTTAGACGTTCAACTTCTCCTTTAACCTCATTCATGGAGTCCAATCGGGTAATGATGTCGTCATATTTTTGACAAATAAATTCGGTTGTTTTTTGAAATTCTAACAATTTTTTGTCAATGTTTTCAAGAATTTGGGTTTTTATTTTCTCTAATTTTACATCTATGTAAGACGCAAATTTTGAAAAGCCATCTTCTTCTGTGCTAATGTCTTCAGGTAGTGTATTCATTTTGTTTTTGGATCTTGTGGTTGTGTATAAATTTTCTTGTTGTAGGGAGCCGGTTTTTTTGCTTGAACTCATGGTCACACTAGCAGTAGTTAGTATTGTATATTAGCAGAACTAGTACAATGCGTAAGTACTGACTGAGCAGTAAAGCGAGCAAGCTGTATGGACAGTGTGGGAAAGATGGCGACGGTTTTGGCCAATCACAGAGCTCCACCAACTGTCAAAATATATTTCAATTCCACTGTCACTATTTTCCGAAATTAATTATTCGAAATTCACTTGAATAATCTAATTGTAATGTACAAAATTTATATCACCATGAATGTAGTGGACACTTGGGTGAATCTCGCAGTGTTTCGGATTGTATTGTTTACTAATTATACACAATTATGCGATGTTTCTTACGGATCACTTTTACTGTGTGTTATTTAGTTTCGGTAGGTAGTTAATTGATCGTGTAAGAAATATGGAGATCAGGAAATAACGTGTAGAGAATGACAGATTTTGTGATATAACATTTTTTGATTCAAGCTTTCGTTTTCGAGTAAATCAAGTCTGAAGTGAGAATTTTTTAGGTCAAATTAGATAAACATCGGTTGCTAGAGGGTTAATATCGGCTGATTACCCTTGGCGGTTAACTAATCTTACACTTGTCACTGTATTGGAAATTGTTATTAATTTAAGGTATTTTCTTTAAACTCTGATTTATATAGATTGTAGAATTGTGGAACATTTCATCATTATTTGTAAATAATTGGTCGAAAAATTCATCCAAAATATCAGTGAAAAAAATTGTCACCAGTTTTATTTAGACATTTATACATGACACGTTGTATGGTTGTAAGGAAAGCTTTCAAAAACATATTTCTGCCTCTGTTTGTTTTCCTGACGTGCGGTAGGAGGTGTTACCTTCTCGAGTATCGACTCTATGAAAATACTGTAGGTACCTCAGACACTGAAGAGTTTGACAAATCCGCAGTTTTTCAGAATTTTCAAGATTTTAAGGATGCAGGACTCTAGTGTATTGAATATTCATGTAGTTTCAGCTTCTTTCAATAGATGTCGATAGATAGCAAATGCTAGAGTTGGTTATGGGCACCGCCGCCCCGGGAACCATTATAACCAACACCTCTGCCATAGGTCACCCCAAATGGTTCGCTACGTTTGGTGATGTACCAGGGGTTCCCGGGTTCCCAGGTTTGACTAGGTCTTAGTGGCGAATGTTTGTCTACCCATTTTCTGTGTGGCCGGCCGGATCGAAATAGACTGGTTGGGGAAGCCTTTTGACTTCTCCACCTAGACTCTTTCGACCCATTCCCTTACTCTGCAGTTGGGGGGATGGATTCATACGTCACTCCTGTACTCACTGACCCCCAGATTCCTACCCACGCAGAACTTCCTCTCTTCCCTTCCGTTAAAAAGACCCTCCACACAGCATCGCCAAAGATGACACAGGCCAAAAAGGGAAATTGTTTTAATGTAAAAAAAAATACCATCTATCGCCGTTCGTGTCGTAGTTTACGATGATGGCCGAAGTCTTCAGTGAGATTGGGCGGGCTCCCTCAGTCTTCCCGCCGGATCATCAGAACTACCTAGAGTTTAGACTAGTGAGGATGTCTGCGGTCTAATTATCATTGTAAATATTCACGATAACTAAACAAACCAATTATTAACCATCCGAATCCTTAACTTATTTGGAAGATACCAAACACATCTCAAGTCTATTATACTATCATACTCATACTATCGAAGAAAAGAGACACAACAGAAACCAATAAAACTTTTACACCGGTGTCCGAATATAAATATTTATGAAAACGTCTTGTGAGGAATAAAGAGTCTAATGGTGCCTAATATTTCACAACCTTTTTGTACATTTGATATATTGCTCGGTTCGGTTTGGACAAGATTTCGGAATGATGCAGTACCGTTATTGATGGAGAAAAGGTCAGGCTTGACCGTGATAAGAGATAATGTATTTGACACCGAAAATCGGTTTTTATTTGTAGAATTACTTATACAATACTACTCTTCATGCCTACATTTTGCATTCAGTTTGGACCAGTCCATAAAAAAATGTAAAAACGATTATTTAGCTACCGGCCGAGTTGTCACATTCCCACCTAAGAATCGCAAGTCGCGAGTTCAATCCTCTGCTAAGTCCTCCATCATTGCGCAATAACCTCTACCGCTTGTAATGATGGTAGTAAGAAGAAACATACCCTCAGTCACAGCCTAAAAATTTTTTTCCATAGGTAATTGATTTTTTTATTATTTTGGCAATGCGATTAAAAATACATACAAAGTTAAATCGGTTACATAAGGTTTTAACAAAGAAACAAAAAAATTGCCTCTCCTCACCATAAAGAGACAATACTCTTGTGTTTGGTGAGGGAATTCTAGCTCAATTAGTAAATTAAAAGATCGGCAAGTTAGTAATAACGGCTATTGTAAATAATAGGTATCTAAGGCTAGTATAAATTTATAAATAAAAATCATGATGAGTTTAAAAAATCATAATATAAATTTAAAAATTATTGTAAATTAATGAATCATGTAAGTTAGTAACAAAAATTATTGTAATTAGTAAGTAAAGGATATGTAAGAAAGAACGCAAGATTTATACAATAGTAGTTTATATAATAGCACACTTTAAGATATAGATAGATATAGAGAAAATATAAAAAGTAAACATATTTTATAATAAGATATTTTTTTAGTTTGGTCTTAAATTCCTGCATGTTTTCGATGGTTCAATTGCCCGTTAATATTAGATTAGAAACAAATTATTCAAAATTCAGAAGTAGGTACTGTAGCGGTCACTTAACCCGCTCTGCGAAATCCATCGCAGCGCCACTGGTTAAGGAACACGCCAGAAATAAATACCTAGATGCAAGCCGCTACCGGACCTACCTACGGCCGATAGTACATCTATCACCTGGTAACAATTAGCGCGGCAACCTACTGGAAAGTTCCCGTCTCCACAATAGTTTATCAACACAGCGACTGGAGTGTTCGCGAACTTTCTCACCTTAGGCGCGGCGGTCGAATTTCACACGCCGTTTTCGAAACTACTTGCCCGGCCGGCAGAAGTATAAAAGTCAGCGCGGGCCGCATACAGCTCAGTCTCAAGTCTAGTCTCACACATACAGTAATACAGTGCATATCTTATCAGTGAATTCGCTCCATTGCAGTATCGGCTGAACGGCCAGCCTCGGCGACTCAGAGCCGGCACCGTGCCGATGCGCCACAACCTTCGAGGAACATTATCTCGCAGCTCACATGGTTTGCGGCGGACCTACAGCTCAGAAATACACATCGCCTCCCAAGGTTCACCGCTGTCCGTCTCCGCGACTCAAAGCGTCGAGCGATATCCTGGACGTCATGGTCTTCTCCACCACCACGGTGCAGAGCTACAAGCTGGTGACATGCAGACCCGTGGTCTGCTCCACCACAGCATCTTCGACCATCATCATCAACTTCACTGCCAACACCACTTCTGATTTGCACTTACCTACTCGTGTCAACACCATCTGTCCATCTGCTACGTAGCTACAAATAAAGACTTCGACTCACTACTTCGACTTGACGCCTTTTATTTCCCGTCCCGTCTCTACCGATACGGACCGCTCCCTCAGTACTATTAAAGAACTCTTTCACTAATATTTCTCAATTATACTTTGTAATGAAATATAATATTTATCAATAATCATATTAAATATACCTACCTACTGCTTTTTTATGTTTTATTTTTATTTTCTATTATTTTCTACTATTTGTTATAATTTTTTGCTCTCTTGCTCTATCTGAAAAGTTTCAGAAAACTTTAGATAAAAACTATTTTCTGTCGTTTCTCTGCCTTTTTACACGAGCGTTGCTCTAAAAAAGTGTAAGACGATGTATCTTTTTTTAATGTGTAACCGTTTTTTTATACCATATTAAGATTTATAAATAAATTGAAAAAAAAAACAAATATTTTCATAAAATGTCAATCGTAACGTGGGAATATTTGTTTTAATTTTTTTACTTCTGATAAAGAAGCTTCTTGGTACACTAAAATCTAGCTACTTCTTTTCATTCTTTTCATTTTGCATTATAACTAAGACCGGATTATATGCAACAAAAACAGGCCCAAATATGCATGTAAATATGCAATAAAAATAGCTAAAATATGCACGAAAATCCATGAAAGGGCCAAAATATGCAACTTGAAATAATACAGGAAGTCATATTTTTTTTATTTTAATAAGCTATTAGTTCTCAAGGATGACAATCGTATTTTCTAAAATATCAATTACGCAATGTATTTCACAATGAAATTTACAATTTACTTTTAAAAATGTATACGACCAAGTACTGTTCTGAATGTTCTCTAGACAAATTGTGTCTGCGATCGCTTCAATATATTTTTGTAAGCGGAATAGGAGCGTTCTACGTCTACTGATGTTACTGGACAGAATTTAAATTTGGGTGCGATTTTTGAACTTGTTGTGCTGGGCTAAATTTCACCTGCCCCGTTGATGAAGCTATCAATTTGGCACAAGGGTTTCAACCTTGGCTTATTGTTCAGCAAACTTTTCTTCGGGAATAGCTTTGGCGAATTTTCTTCATTACCTGAGTAGATACATTCAACGCCAATCCGTGAGTTTCAAGCGTTTTTACTAGCCACGCATTTAGCTATCTAACGTTTATAGTGTCACTATGTGAACGATGAACGAGATCGGGCGTAAATATGCAAGATCTCAAATTTTTTTGGAAAATATGCGGCTACCGCTGAAAAGGGTTTAAATGTGCAAATGCATATGCAAATGTGCATTTGCATATAATTCGGTCATTAGTTATAACTAATGGGTATATCGGAAGTATTTTGTAACCAGTTGCATCTCTTTTGCACTTACTAACTCCAAAAGGTTAAGAGCAGTTGGGATTCTTATGCAGTAGGTACCTCCTCAAATAAAAAATATTTAAAAATGTTGTTGATATAAAAAAAAAACAGCGAATTTTCCAAGAACCGATCATTTTAATATATTTGTCTTGAAGTCTCACCCTTCAATAAATTTGTAACATCTCAACAAAATCTGCCAACTCACTATGAAGAATATGTAGAACAAATTTGAAAGCGGCAATAAATTATAAACATCCTCATATGTTATTATTCTTTTAAATTATCCTTGTATGACATGCTCTTTTTATCAGCAACAACATCTTGACAAATTGCCGCTATCGTAACGAGATATTTTCGTCATAAAATAAATCTCATATAACCATAATATGTAATTTATGACACCAAACCTCGCCATGTAGTACAAAGGGTTCAAATGGGCGAAAGGGGTTAGGTTTAGTTGGTGGCATATTTTTACGCCAATGCGTATTACTTCTTACCCAAAATTCACGTAACAACAATGCAAAATAATCATCCTGTTTTATTAACGCTACATGATCTTGTTCTACGTAGGAGTAGACTCTTTATCAACTAATGATGGAGAACATAATATGGGAGACAGTCCTCTTTTTAACGCATATAGGTACCGCTCATACTTCAGTTCAGACATCAACGGTGCACGGTTCCGTTTTGAATTTTTTTTATTTATCATTTAAAACGCTTACCTTGTTCTGAAACCATGATTTTCGAAGTGAAAACTTCTTTAGCACCGTTGTGATTTGAAACACGATGAAACCAAAAATAGTGACACTAAGACAAACATACATACATCTTTAGTATTTACCTTTTATTTTACATGACCTCCACACAGGAGGCCCAGAGGAAAATAATTTCCCTCAGGGCCTATGTCATCTTTGGGGATGCCGTGTGGAGGTTTTTTTTAAGGAAAGGAAGGAGAGGGGCGTTCTGGGAAGGAAAAGGGTTTAACGGGTGGGTAGGAATCTGGGGTTCAGTTTGTCTTGATCATCCGCCTCCAAGACCTAAACATACCTCACCCCATAATACCCTGAGAGTGATATAAGATTAATTAATTAAAAATAATACATAGTTTATTTGAGGCACTTTCCAGAGTGGAAGATAGTCTCATTATTGCCCTGGTGTACGAACACCATTCAGAATAGAAACGTCGCTTGAAATGGCTTTAGCCGTGTTTGGTAACCAGATCTGAATAGCCAGGTACTTCCCCACTTTCCTCTTCCCCATCTCCTTCCACTCACCACAACCTTCAGCCTCACAACATACCCCAATTGGGGATGTCATAGTCTCACTGGTTCCAGACGGGAGCAGTTGGGGTATTCATACTAAAAATATATATATTATCGGTCTACTCTTTGTGCGGTGCATCGTAGCCCACCGGTCTTATCTTTGTGCGGTGCTTCATAACGTCACCACTGTTGTATAATTTAGTTTTCTGAAGGTTTCACTTCTGGCCCCTAGCATCTCAGCCCATATGCGACTCTTCAGGTTGAGATTGGCTGGACAGTGGACATGTATGGAGAATGCCGGACGCATGCGTCCCAATCGGGAATATGTATAGTTCAGAAGCACAGATAAAAAATGGAGTTCCGCAAGGAACTATACTTGGCCCGATTCTATTTTTGATGTATATAAACGATTTATGTTATTTTGTAACCCCTGGACAAATTATTTCTTACGCCGATGACACGGCAATAATAGTAAACGGAAATTCTTGGATTGAAACATTTTCTAAGGCAAACGAATGTATTGCACTTGTTTCAACATGGTTAAAATGTAACAAACTCATCTTAAACTATAGCAAAACATTTTATTTAACTTTTTATAAAAACATTAAAAACAAACCTCATGATAACTTATAAATATAAGAAATAAAAAAATTAGAATCCACAACACAAGTTGCAATCAAGAAACATGTTTACTTTGCAATGAACTCGTCGAAGTAGAAAATATTAAATATTTAGGTGTGTCTATTGATATACATCTTAACTGGAAATCACAAATAGATAAAACATGGTATAGGCGTAATGCCGGACTCATGGTATTCGAATTAAAGTTAATAAAAAACCTTATTGATTGCCCATATCTCCTGTCATGCTGTGGCTTGTTCGCTCCTGACAAATACTGTCGAACTCGTAGCCACGCCCTATTCTACATACCGCAGGGTCGGACAGATGTCATGGCTCAACACAGCATGACAAGAGGTATGGCATTGCTTAATGCCCTACCAGCGGATATAGATGTGTTTGATATCACCGTACCATGTTTTAAAAAAACTATATATATGTCTTGTTAGTTGTAAGAAAATTGTACCGTAATTGGACTCACCTGTCTGTCGTACAATTAAAAAAAAAAAAAAAAAAAATTCATCTCGAAATTAAGATATATTACATATTCTTTTTACAGACTTAAGGAAGTACTCAATCTTGACAAATTGAAAATGATCTATTTTTCCCTGGTACAATCGTCAATAATCTATGGCATTGTAGGATGGGGTGGTGCGCTTGATGCATTTATTAAGCCTTTACAAATTGCTCAAAAGCGCATCATTAAAATTATGTATAATAGAATTAAAATATTCCCGACTGAGATATTATTCAAAGAGACAAAAATATTCAATATCCGTAAATTATTTATATTGCAAACAATGAAATATGTATTTAAAAACAAAAATTGTTTCGTACAAAACGAAAATAGAGTTAGCGAAAGGACTAATAATGTGTTTCAGGTTCCCCAAATCAAAAAAAAATTAATGCAAACACACAGTTTTATTGGTCCTCGTACATTTAATCTTCTACCAAAACACATTCAAATGACAGATAAAATATCACTTTACATAAAAGAATTAAAATTATGGCTACATGATGCAGATGTTGAAACACTTTTTTTATAAACTATGCAAACCTTTATGATTCATTTTTACCATTCTACTGTAACTTCAAGACTTACTTAGCTTATCTTCTTGAAAGCGTAACAAAAATCAATTTACCTGTATGTGTCACTATATTTTTAAACTTTCACTTGGAAAATTACATTTTTTACTTTGTTTGACAAGCCCCCAAAGGGCCCCCAAAAGCTCGTAGGGCTTTGAAGCAAAGAATGAACAGTTACCTCGAGAGTGTTTTCTCTTGGAGTAAAAATAATCTCGTTGAATTTAATGTTTCAAAGACCCAATCTTGTCTGATTACGTCTAAAAGGGATCAAAATGAAAGTCTAGTCTCTTTCAACGGAAGCAATCTTCCGAACAGGCCCTCCATTGATATGCTTGGTGTAACCCTAAGTGACCAGCTCAGGTATGGGGGCTCCATCGAAGTCAGAGTAAAGTTAGCCTCCCAAAAACTGGGCGTACTGTACAGGGCCCGCAGATACTTTAATAGTACACAACTGCTAACCTTGTACAAATCACAAGTACGCCCCACGGTTGAATTTGGCAGCCATCTCTGGTCTGGAGCTCCAAAATAGACGGATTGCAATCTTTAGAGCACAGGCGTCGGGTGGGAATGCTATCCTTGTTCTACCGGTATTACAATGGAAGATGCTCCGAGGAACTAGCATCATTGATCCCTTCGGCAACGGTGCATAGTCGGGAAACACGCCAAACGCGTGCCCAACATTTGTACACGGTTGACATTTGTCACATGAGAACGGGTCGTTTCTTCGACTCGTTCTTGTGTTCAACAGCTCGGCTGTGGAATGATTTGCCGGCCTCTGTGTTTCCTCCTTCCTACAACATGGGTCTCTTCAAGACCAATGTTCATTCCTTCCTGTCCTCAAAAAGACCCTCCACACAGCATCCCAGATGACATAGGCCCTGAGGGAAATTATTTTCCTTAGGGCCCCCTATGTGGAGTTAATGTAAAAAAAAAAAAAATACCGCCAACTTTTTGGTGTAATTTAGCACTTTAGCACTTTACATAGTTAATATTACCCACGCACAGGCAGTGCCTTAGTGGGTTCCCATTATCTACTCTTGTCATATATGTATTTTTTACTTTAATTTTACCTTGTGTTATATATTTTCAGAAAAAGTGTAAAAATTTCTTTTGTAATGTATAATGGGAAAAAATAAAGGATAAAATTTTTTTTTTTTAAAATATGTATATATTTTGAAAAAAAAACTTATATGGTGTTACGATACACAAATACGCCCCTGCAAATTACTCGGCCCCTCCTCCCAAGTTGTAGCGCACGCCACTGCGCAAACTACAGTTTCACTCCCTCTCCGCTAGCTTGCCGGCGCGCTATCGGCGGCGGAACCCAAGACCGTCGGTAGCGAGCCACCAACCACCACTTCCCTGCAACTCACGGTCTAGTGCGCACGCATAATGTGAGAATCGTTCCGCGCGCATTCCAGAAAGTTCCACGCGGAAGCATGGAACGTGTTTTTGCTAAGTGATACACTAGGACACCAAGAATGGCCGAATTCTTTCCCGATACGGAAGATACAAGAGTCCAAACGCTCACTGTGAGTACCCAAGCTGTTATATTCCCCCATATTTGCGTGTGTTCACATTAAATTCACCGCGAAGATAAATAGCCCTTCCAGAGAGATTATAGGGACTGATTCCTCCATTTTAGATATAACTGTTGTTGCTACCCTGTATTACTCTGTATGCATTATTGTGATATTGTGTTTACGCAGGTGTTTTACCCAATATAACTGTTGTTTACCCTGGTTACTGGTTTCATTGCCTTCCCCCAGCCCGTAGAAATTTGAGCTTTATTTCAGGGAAGCCACACACACGCCTCACAGATCCTACCACCCTGGTGGTGAGGGCCTCTCCCACTCTGCTGACTAAAACCTGAGCTAGTCTGTCGGCAGAATGTAGGGACCCCCATGTAGGTCTGCTAACAATATTCACATTCAGCGTTTATTGGTCTGTATGAACATATTTTTTAAAGCCATAATATTTTTCACTTGAGTTCCTTATTAAGTGATTAAATCTATTTTAATTTGTCACATTATATTTTTGTAATTAATGCAAACTCATTTGCGTATCAATCATGTTACCTACTCATGGTGACGGCGCGTTATACGATACGACACTTTGCGTAGATAGTATTCAGCAATGTCTAGAATATCCAGGTGATCGATACTTGATTACCAAGAGGGGAGGGGAAGGAGATGGACGTTGAATGAACAGTTAGTATACATTGCTAATTCTCATTAAGTGCATAAAGCAATTACCGAGATTAGGTTGTAATCTGGGTTGCAAATATATTTAGGGAAAACTTTGCAGTCATACAAAAGTGTAGCAGTAAAAAACATAGCCACAAATTAAGGATTCTTTTGATATGTTTTTTTAACCTTTCGAATAATATTAAAATAATATCTGTAAACTTTTGCCTGTCAAGGTTTGCACGCAAAAATTCTCTTGGTCTGTTCTTCCCATGCATTTTAAATGTTCTTTTTATTTTAACCCTTTTTTTAAATAGTTCAAAACTCTAGACATTTTCGATGTGTTTATTAGAAATCAACATATATGCTTTTAAATATTAAAATTTTGATATTGGAAATGTAAATTGGCTTAAAAATACATAACTACGAATATTCAACTTAAAATACATAAAATGGAATAAACATAAAATTTTCAATACGGATTAATTTTCTTAAGAAAATTTGAAAGAAAACCATCACTTCAATTTTTATCGCTTCAATACAATTTTATTTTAAAATTAAATGTGTGTTAAGTTACAAATTGGTGCGAAATAAATCCGTCACTTACGATCGGGTTTGTAAAATATTTGAACGACACAGCTCATGTATTCTTAAGTCATTTAGAAGCATTATTTCTTTCGCTTTCTAACATAAAAGAAATCACAGATTTTTGCATGACAGGAAGAGAGATATCAAACTTTTAATAATGCACTCTCGCTCTGGAATAATGTAGGTCTGCTGTTATTATAACGGCATAATGATGTTTTGGGACAATTTGGGTCTCCTGTGATTAGACGGATTAAATAACTCTGAAACTCATTGACCAAATAAGACAAATTGATGTTAGAACTCGAATTTGCTTTGAATGCAAGAGTCAAGTACCATATTAAAAGTACCAACTATATGTATAATATAATATTTTCAAGTGAAAATTATTTTCAAAATTGGACATGATTTGTCGAGAATTCAGACTATCCGGGATTTTTCACGGGTCTGCGCCAGTACCCAAACTAAACACCGCAAATAAATAATATATATTTGCGAAAGAAGGCTGACACTAAAGTGGACACAAGACGTATATTGAGCTTCACCCTTATCATGTTCCTCAACAGGAGACAACCATGACTCTGCAAGTTTACACATGGACGCGTGATGGATAGGCCATTTCAGAACGGAAACCGATTATTATACTTGTCCTGTGTTTGAAATTATATTTCTGGTAACAAAAGACGTCGAATTTAATGGTTGGCTTTGAAACGGATTTTTTTTCTAGACCTAAAAATATTCGTGTAGAGTTTTCGTTTCAATGTAAAACGTGACATTATTTATAAAGTTTCTTCAATACGAAGACATTGAATATTCGAAATTTTTAGAAATATGAAAATTTTATCTATTATTACGTTCGTAATAAAAGTGGATAAAAGTGATAAAAAATTTCACACAATTTCCAAAGATTGTTAATTAATTCAATGATATTTTGAAACTTGGACAAATCGATCACAGATATTTTATTAAATGCGGTTGAACAACTGATTTAGAAGATTTTTGTTTTTTTACATTAACACAACACAGGAGGTATTGAGGAAAATAATTTCCCTCGGACCTATGTCATCTGGGATGCTGTGTAGAGGGTATTTTTGAGGAGAGGAAGGAATGAACCATGTTGTAGGAAGGAGGAAACACAGAGATCGGCAAATCATTCCACAGCTGAACACAAGAACGAGTCGAAGAAGCGACCCGTGACCAGCGACAAATGTCAACCGTGCACAAATGTTGGGCACGCGTTTGGCGTGTTTCCCGACTATGCACCGGTGCCAAAAAGATCAATGACGCTAATTCCTCGTAGCATCTTCCATTGTAATACCGGTAGAACAAGGATAGCATTGTCACCCGACGCCTATGTTCTAAGGATTGCAATCAGTCTGTTAAGATGGGAGAATCTATCAAACGGACCTCCCGTTTCTGCACAAAGTCGAGGGTATTTTTCAGGTATTGGGAGCTCCAGTCCAGAGGTGGCTGCCAAATTCAACCATGGGGCGCACTTGTGATTTGTACGGGGTTAGCAGTTGTGTACTATTAAAGTGTCTGCGGGCCCTGTACAGTACGCCCAGTTTTTGAGAGGCTAACTTTACTCAGTTTTCGATGTGATGTATGCACGAAAGAGTACGAGTGCCAGCGAGATAGCATGCTTGCGAGATGCTATTTAATGGAATGCATGGGTGATTTGTTCTTTGTTGCTTACGAGCAGCTCCTTAATAAATACCAGTACCAATTTACTTATACTCTCTTCTTTGACGAGTACTACCCGTACACACTACAATAAAGTCATTTTCACAACACATTACAGACGAGAAATCATTAACATTTAACATTTAACTTTAACATTTTAAATTTTATCTTAGTCTTTTGTTTTCGTATAATACGCGTATCTTCTCTACATCTTCTCTATCTTTACATCTCCACATCTTCTCTACATATCTCTATCTCTACATATTATAAATTAAAGTCCCCCGCGTCGTCTATCTGTCTGTCTATTCGCGATAAACTCGAAAACTACTGAACGGATTTTCAAACGGCTTTCACATATAGATAGAGTGTTTCATGAGAAAGGTTTAGGTATTAAATTTGTCAAGGATTTGTGTAAATTGGTTGAAATATAACGATAATTGTTGGAAGTGTCGGAAAAAGTCAAGCCGCCTGGTAGCTTTCATCGAAAACGCTGCATAATCCTTTTGGGATATAACAAAACAATGCATGGTGGGATATTCCTCTTTTATAGATCTACAAAAAATTCCGCGAAGGCATATATCTATCTTTTACGGATAGCTTACTATACCCATTCTATCTTCTAAAAAAATGGTCACGTACATTGCGGTAATTGAAAAGTTATTTAGACAGATACAGTATTAATACTTATTAACTTAAATACGTCAGTTACCGCATGCATTTCATGCACATTATTATAATCTTTTAAACCATCTCTACGCGTTATAAATTAAAGTCCTCCGCGGCATCTCTCTGTCTCTTCGCGATAAACTCAAAGACCGCGGTGGTTATAAATGGTTATAACCATCCAGTAGATGACGTTGTGTTTTATTAGCCACAGCAACGCGTGGCCGGGTCAGCTAGTTTATAATAAAATCAACAACATTTCAAAAACGATAAAGTTTAAAAAATCAATTTTAAGGTAAAAAACGTGCTTCTTAATAGAATTCACATAAATTGATTTTCCTTCTCGTTTCTTAACGTTAAAAATATTCAAAATCACACCTTAATTCCAAGAGGGTACATCGAAAATTAATATTCAACCCATCTTATAAAGTCACACCTAATATCTATAACAAAAAAGTGACTTTTCTCACGAGTTTGGCCTTGGTTATTCAATGACTACAAGGCGTGATTGCGTGGTGGTTCATGAATTTTATTTTTCATTCAGAAATTTCTGTGCTCGTAAATTTTTATTAAAATATATATGTCGAGCCTCCACCAACAAGCTACGATATTAAATTACATACTCTTACTACAACGAAAACATAAACGGCCTATATTTTATTTATGTGGTGGAAAGCCTAAGGGCGGCCACTTACGTAAGGTTAAGGGAATAATACCCTGAATTTTATCTTTTTTCATAAGGCGATTTGAAATTTGTTCTCTTCAACGGTAAAGTGATAGTAAAAATACCTGTATCATATTTTACAGCACTCTCTCCATGCGCGGTTTTCTAGGGAATATATTTATCAATATTTTCTACCTGAACCGCAAAGCTATTTTGTGAGGTTCATCAAACAGCAATCAACATAAAAAAACCCCACCCGGACATATTTTTTTATCAAAATGTCGGAGATCGAACTCTCAACTTTCCGACTCGATATTAATTGCGTACTTTAAAAAATAATAATACTGGAAAATGCTTTGAGGCTTCTAAAACAGTTACCAAAGAAGGATCAGTAAAAAAACGAGTAATGTGCTTTAAAACTTCTGCTCCATCTATTCGATAGAAAGAGAGAAAGAAAATGTGCGCGCGTACTGCTCTCTCTTGTTCCTACAGTGTGATTCAAACAATAGGCCTGAAACGTGTAACGTAACTTGGCTACGAGAGAAAGAAAATGTGTGCTTGCACCTCTCTCTCTTGCCCCTACAGTAATATACGAAGCGTATTCCCTCTCAACTACCGTTCGACTCGCTTTTCAAAACGCTCTCGTCACGCATTCGCCAGCTTACTCCCCAAGTCAAGCGTGCGTAAAGAAGTTTTACTTTAAAAAGTAGCCCGACTTGACCATTTTATTACTCAACCTTCAAATAAATGGTTAAAATGCAAACTTACGTATTCGTAAAGCTTCGATTCCAGTCCCGGGTAGTTTAAATTTTCCCTTATATCTTTAAATAACTTTCATAATGATGATAAACACACCATTTTAAAAGAAATTTTTCATATACTACCGCTAAAATCGAGATTAAACCTAATACTCATCTTTTTAGTTTAAAATATAACCAAACACATTTATTCATTCCCTTTCCAGTCTTTTGTCTGAACTCTGAACGCTCCAAGATATTTTTTAGTTTTGTGCATCAATCAATGTTTTATTTCGAAAAGACAAAGAAAGACCCCTAAAAAACTAAAGAGTATTTATTTTTACCAAATTCGTTAAAAAAATATAAATGAAAACCATGCTTTGGAGTAAGAGTGAATTGACTAGCAAATTGAAGATATAAAAAGAATACTCATCTGAAAACATTCCAAACATCATGTTTAATTCTGAAAACATATTAAAAAAAGGTTAATCAAATTCTGGTTGAAGAATGTAGGAGGTTTGGCGAGTAATTTGTTTCCCATTTTACGAAACATTGGAATTAGAATACTTTCAAGTACTTTGATACCTTTGTATTTTGGAGTTTAAATCAAAATAGACATCTCGTATATATATAAAAACAAAATATGTTTGTTTCTGGGTTAGTATGTATGTATATATGTATGTCCGCTATGCATTGCTAAACCATTCATCCGATTGCGATGAAACTTTGGGGATATGATGTGCGCATGCCCGCGATGGTTTCTGTATACAATAGTGAGCTCTGGCATCATGAAATTATGCATTGCTAAACCGTTCATCCGATTGCGATGAAATTTTGGGTTTTGATGTGCGCATGCCCGCGATGGTTTCTGTATACAATAGTGAGCTCTGGCATCACGAAATTATGCATTGCTAAACCGTTCATCCGATTGCGATGAAACTTTGGGGATTTGATGTGCGCATGCCCGCGATGGTTTCTGTATACAATAGTGAGCTCTGGCATCATGAAAGTATGCATTGCTAAACCGTTCATCCGATTGCGATGAAATTTTGGGTTTTGTGTGCGCATGCCCGCGATGGTTTCTGTATACTAAAGTGAGCTCTGGAATCATGAAATTATTAGTAAAAGCCGGTCCCAGGGTCTAGCAGCAAAAACCTGTGGAGCGCGTTTTAATTTCTTCTTCTTCTTCTTCTTCTTCTTCGATGCCGCTACAGCCCATATCGAGCTTTGGCCTCCTGCAACAGTCGCCTCCAACTCCTCCTGTCCTCAGCGGCTGACTTCCAATTTGGTACCTGGAGAAGCTGTGCTGCATCCCCTCTTACTTCGTCTTCCCACCTCAGTCTGGGTCTTCCTTATATAGTTAATAGATTTTAACTTCTAGTTAAAAGATTTTTTTTTTTTTTTAAGTAAAAACATATTTTGTTATTTTAGCGTGTCAGAACGTAATATTTAACTTTATTTTATGTTGTGTAAAGCTAAAGATCAAATCTTGGCTAAGAATTAACAGTTTACCAGTCATTCCTTCTTCATTCCTGGGAATGTTCCCGGTCGAAAGCCCACGAGGATTTATAATTAATTTGAGCCATTTAATCCGGCACGAATTCAAAGGACTTCGGGATCTTCGGTAGAATGGCTAACGAATTCCTGGCGACAAAGGACGTAAACAAAAACAATATGATTTGTTTTTTATGCCAGCTACAGACAGATCAGCAATTCAAATATATTTTCAATATATAAAATACAAAACTTTTTGAGAAAAATGTGCATTTGATAAAACTACCATTGTTGTGAAATAAAAAACGGTGTGACCAGAATACACAATGAAAGAACATGGGAGTACACGAATTATGTGTTTTATTATTTCGCATACGAAATAAATGTGGTTTATTTTCTAATTTTCGCTACGAATTGGTTCAAATATCTTCAAATTTTGTTGTGCGGTTTATTTATTTTTTGTTACATGAGCTCTACAAAGGTGGCCCTGAGGAAAATAATTTCCCTAAGGGCCTATGTCATCTTTGGGGATGGAGGGAGGGTTGTGTGGAGGGTTTTTTAGGGAAAGGAAGGAGAGGAGAGTTATAGGTAGCGAATCACTTGGGGTGACCTATGGCAGAGGTGTTTGTTATCCAATAAAGGTTCCCGAGCCGGCGGCGGTACCCATTCCCGCCTCCCAAATTGAAGGTTAAACGTATATTAAAATATTACTCATGCATTCAACTGACTTCAATTTTATAATATTACTAGCGAGTACCCGGCGTGCGTTGCAATGCCACTTAAAGAAAGAAAGTTTGTTGTGTCCTAATTCGGTTTTTTAAGTGCTTTTGGATAATTAATATTTTTTGTTTTTTCTTTTGATGCAAACACTAATAAATCAGAAGGTTTTTCGACGCATGAGCAGGTACATACAGCTGTCCGTGTGAGATACATTGATTTTACAAATTTACCCCCTATTATCCACTACCGCTACTACGCATCCTTTGCAATACCTCCCTCTGCTCCTCCCTCGTGCATCACCCCTCCTCTGCGTGTCCTTTCCCATACGTCCTCTTTCTCTCCTCGTTCGCTCCCCTTCCACCATCCTCGCTTTCCTTCCTCTCGCGTCCTCTGTCCCGCAACCCTCCCCCACTCCTCCTTCGTTACATTTAAAAAAAACTCGCGCCATTATTTCAAACTTTTTATGCAAATTTCAAAAAGCCAGAACTCACCATTTCACACAGATACCTTCGCGGTGTGCGCCCAAAAACTCACCAAAAATTCTTCGCAATCGAATGAATGGTATAGCTCATAATTATTTATAGGCGACATGTGAGTGTGTGTGTATATCCAGTGGCGACGTGTGATAGATTTTTTTTTCATTTTAATTGAAAAAAACATCATCGAACAGCAAACGCTCTAAATTTTTACCCCAAACATGCTCAGGAATCGCTGGTTAAAATTCTTCGGGTGCGTGCTGATATATCCCGAATACTATAATCTTATATATAAAAATCTCATGTCACGGTTTTTGTGGTCGCACTCCTCCGAAACGGCTTGACCGATTTTTATGAAATTTTTTATGTATAATTGGTGGATATGAGAATAGGTTTTAAAGTGTATTTCATACCGCTAGGGTGTCCCTACCCGGAAAAAAATTCTATTTTTTGGAAAAAAAAAAATTTTGTATTTTTTTTTTTTGACTTTAAAAAATATCTATAACCCCAAATTTTAACCCTCCTACTTCCACCCTCCCATTTTAAATCGTGATGTTAGTATTTTGGAATGAAAAAATTTAACCGTCTTTCGTATTTCTCTTCGAACTTTCATGTATATATGCGTAGGATTCAAGAGAAGCATCGCGTCATTTTGATATTTCATTCGGCATCATGTTCTCGCGTGGGCAAACCAACGAGCTTATTTTTGTTAAATATCGTACACACAATTGCTCTTCGAAATTCATATTGATTTTCTTTATTTCATTTTCCTACTTTTCTTATTCTAGTCTCTTCAACGGAAGCAATCTTCCGAACAGGACCTCCATCGATATGCTTGGTGTAACAACTCTAAGTGACCAGCTCAGGTACGGGGGCTCCATCGAAACCAGAGTTAAGTTAGCCTCTCAGAAACTGGGCGTACTGTACAGGGCCCGCAGATACTTTAATAGTACACAACTGCTAACCCTTTACAAATCGCAAGTGCGCCCCACGGTTGAATTTGGCAGCCACCTCTGGTCTGGAGCTCCAAAATACCTAAAAAAAAACCCTTGACTCTGTGCAGAAACGGGCGGTCCGTTTGATAGATTCTCCCATCTTAACAGACGGACGGTAATCTTTAGAGCACAGGCGTCTGGTGGGAATGCTGTCCTTGTTCTACCGGTATTACAACGGAAGATGCTCTGAGGAACTAGCGTCATTGATCCCCTCGGCACCGGTGCATAGTCGGGAAACACGCCAAACATGCGCCCAACATTTGTACACGGTTGACTCGTTCTTGATTTCAACGGCTCGGCTGTGGAACGATTTGCCGGCCTCTGTGTTTCCTCCCTCCTACAACATGGGTATCTTCAAGACCCGTGTTCACTCCTTCCTTTCCTCAAAAAGACCCTCCACACAGCATCTTCAAAGATGACAGGCCTTGAGGGAAGTTATTTTCCTCAGGGCCCCCTGTGTGGAGTTAATGTAAAAAAAAAAGAAAAGTTGGTGTTTTTTGTTTTTATCGGCGGTCATCGTCCACAGCGCTCCATTTCTCTTTCTGTCGTAGATCCCATCCCCACACACTTACAATACATTCGTTATTTTTTATTTGACAACCAAAATATTCACTACAAATAATTTATATGGCAAAACAACGTTTGTCGGGTCAGCTAGTACTTAATATGTATAACTCATATATACTGTATCATACTTAGGCCTAGGTGTATGAACTATGAACTCTTCACACGGCTGACCTTTATAAAGAATAAAAATATTACCCACATTTCAATTCTGTGAAAAATTCTTATTAATACATTGTTTGGGATTACGTCTCCATAAGCCTAGCGAGTAATAACCTATTGGGATATGCTCTGACTGCTCAGACGCTAGTGTTGTTTCTTTCCACGCACGGAAGAAAGATAAATATCGTGCTCTTATTTCCAAATTATCTTCATCCATTTGTAACTCTTTAACCATTAATTAAGTAACACCTCAGATAGGCCGTGACACGAAGATAGGATAACTGAGGAAGATTAATTGAAGAAAACGGGATTTTCTCATTTCGCCTGTGAAATATTGCAGATTCTTGGTGTTAAGATAACATTTCTAAAAGAGTTGGGTTTCTATGTAAAACATTCATTAATGATTTTTTTTTCTTTAGACCCATTATCTTAAACGCATTATATTATATTTTCAGCCTAAGGTACTAATAAAAAAATACTTCCCAACCGTTAAACAGTGTTTTAGTTATACATTTAATAAATACTGTACAAGCTCAGATTCGATTTGGTACTACTTAATTGAAACTTTCATTTTAACTGCGCTCCAGAAGAGCTGGCAACGTTGTATTTCGGCAGAGTAAGATTATTTCAGACATATTATTTTTAAATTGTCTGTTATCGCTTGAATTTAATAAGAATTCTACGAAAGTGTTGTATTTGAAGTAAAAATTTTCTAGCCTCGTTGTGATTTGGAATTAGGATGAAACGGAAATGACGCATCACGGCACCTGCAAGGCATCAAAATGCGCTCATTGACCGCTTTGATTATGATGTTACGTTTCAAGGCTCCTATTGGTTGAGATATGAAACAGAAATGACGCTAGGTCTGCGTTCATTGGCCGCTTTGATTATGACCTCACTTTTCAAGGTTTTTGGTTGAGGTTGTTTTGTTAGTTTCGCTTCTACCACGTGTTAACTGCACTCGATTTTTTTAATGTATATTTTGCGTGAAAATTTCAGAAAACGAGAAATTCGAAGTTTAAACAACAAATTTTCTTTGGCTGTATAAATAATGTAGGTATATATTCCTTTTCGTGAACAATTTTATAACAGTTTCTTTTAGAAAGGTTTTTAAATGCACGGTTATTTAACAATTGTTTAAAATATTCACCACATTTATTATAATATAAGGCTTTTTTATGTGAAAACCTTAACTGGAGCCAGTGAGACTATGGCATCCCAAATTGGGGTATGTTGTGAGGCTGAAGGAATTGGGGAGTGGAAGAAGATGTGAAAGAAGAAATTGGAGAAGTACCTATTCACATATAGTCACCAAGGACGGCTGAAGTCATTTCAAGCAACGTTTCAATTATAAAATGGTGGTCTACACTAGGTCGATACTGAGATTATCTTCCATCCTGGAACGTGTTGCAAATTTACCATATATTTTTTATGATTCAATTGTAAAAATATATATTAAAAGTTAAATGCGCACGCCGGGATTTAAACCCGCGACCTCCGGATAACTATTCGAGAGCCTTGCCCCTCGATCGGAGGTCATCAAGGCTGTCTGTGTTTCAAAAATGATTAACGAGAATGAGGGTCTGATTAATAGATTTATTTTAATCGTGAATATTTGAGGTGTTCAGCGTAAGTGTGGCCCAACCCACAAAAATTCGTAATCAGCGAAAACATAATTTATCATGTATTTTGGTCATATCATCTACTTAGTTGAGGTAATCCAACCGCTTTCCCGCCCTGTTATAAGTAACAGATGGTTACTCCTTCACGGCTCTCACAAGGACTCTATTTTTATTAAAATAAACGAAGCTACTTATGATGCACGAAGCTAAACCCTCAAATGTCCCTGTAAAACAGGAGTTAGTCTGAAAATGGGGTGATGGGTTAGTGTAATGAATGATGAACATAACATTAGATAAATCCAGAGAATAAATTAATATTAATGTATAAAAGTTTGCAGAAAAATATAAGAAAAAACAATGCCATCACTCAAAACAATGGAAAAATAATAACTGTAAAAATACTAAGATTACAAGTAAAGTCACCTGAAAGATACAGGGATATCCTTTGAAACCAGTGAAAACTAAAATTGGGCCACTATGACTTCTTACATACGACAAAAATATATAAAAATATGGTGTTTTCGCTGATGTGGGTTGGGCCACTCTTCCGCTGAGCGCCTCATTTGATAATTCCATGTTTAGATATGTATATCTTCTCACAATACACTTGTGAATAGAAAAAATGGTCAACGTTTATAACGGCAGTCGAAAATAGGACAAGATAATGAGAGAACTATTCAATCAATTAACATTATCTGGCAATTACATCATCATCATCATCACTATTGGCTCTACAACCCCTGGTGGGTCTTGGCCTCCTCAAGAGTCTTCCTACACTCATCTCGGTTTTGTGCCAGCTCTCTCCAGTTTGGAAGCTCCAAGATAGATATGTCTTTGAGGACGTTGTCGCTCCATCTTAGTCTTGGCCTTCCCAGGCTCCTTCGCCCTATTGGTCTTAAGTTCAGCAGGGACTTTGGAGCTTGATGCTCGGTCATTCTCTCCACATGACCCAGCCATCGAAGTCTTCCAATTTTATAAATTTTGCGACGTTTAACTCCTTAAACAAAGTATAGAGCTCATTGTTGTAGCGTCTGCGCCAAAATCCATTTTCTAGAACCGGTCCGAAGATGCGCCTCAAAATTTCGTCCAGTGCTCGCTCATTCCTCAAAGTCTCAGCTGCGTACGTAAGTACTGGTCTGATAAGTTTTTTGTACACTAATATTTTATCTTCGTGTTTCTGGACAGCAATCTGGACTTTAATTGGTTTTGTAGGCGGAAATAACAGCGATCTGGCAATTACAGATAACGAAATTTTCCGTGTATTTTTTTTTTATTTAAGTAAGGGGAACGAATGATATTTTATGTTGTCAGCAGTAATACAAAGCAAATCTTAAAAATAACTAGAAATGACGTGACTCGAATGTACAAAGGATGTGAATGACAAAAGAACCTTAGGGTAACAATTGAGCTATTGAATTAAGTGCTTACCTAGTTGAAAGGTAGTGTCACTTAATACTATGAAGAAAATGTGAGAATACTATATGTTACATGATCCATATCTAAAGGTTTTTATTCCATGGTAAAATTTGGGTAGAGTTTATACTACGTCTTATGAAATATACAAATACACAAATTACTGTTTTTGCAGTGAAAAATTATTTAGCATCGTTGTGATTTGAAACTCGATGAAACGGAAGCGAGCGACACTAAAAAGAGACAAACACATACATCTGTGGGATTAAGCCTGCGAGAGAATGAGCAATAAAATATTTATTTATTTAATAGTGAAATATTTATTTATTAAGCAATAAAATATTTATTTATTTCATATTTCATAATACGATAAATTCACGGTCTCACGCAAGTCTCCTTTAGTCTAGTAGTATAAAGAGCCTAACGTACCTTAACGGCTAGATATTCAGCTGACCAATAATCGATTCCTAAGAAATCCGAAAAAAAAATATTTTAGTATAATCAACAATCTTCAAACCACTCCAAAATGAACAGGCAAAGAAAACACAAAATAAAGCGACATCGAGCGACTCCGAAAAAAAAAAACACAATTATTAATAAGATGACCAAATGTATAGGAAAAGGTGCACTGGAATTCGATGACCAAATATGGAAAAAAATATATCCTTCACATTGATAAAAAGAAGTGCTTCGTAGTCTCCCCACTCTTGCCTACTCAGTTTTCTGAATGTTTCACTTCTACCGCGTGCGAATAATTACAGACTAACATATTAAAGAAAGCCCTTCTTCTCTTATGTTACTCAATCACGTTCTTAGAATTATCTAAGGTTAAATATGAATTACGGTCGAAAACCGAATTAAAAAGACTTTTCTTATTTTTCGCTCACTTTGAGGTGGAGGTCTTCAATAACTCTTTTGATACATTAGACCGAGAATCACGTAAAAAAACTACAGCTTACTCGGGCATTATTTCTAAAAAAATCTTTTGAACACTACAGGAAGCGTCTCATTTAAAATAACGTCGGTAATTCGGTAACGAAAACCCTTTCTCATAGAAAAATTGCGAAAATACCGCCCCAATTTTTTGGTTTGTTTTGCGTAATGGCGGGCGCGAAGGCGGGTGTAAAGGCAGAGTATTTATGAGTGTGTTAAGAAATCACTGCGGAAAACAACGAAAACAAATCAAAGTTTAAAAAATATGTTTTGCCTTGACTTCTGCGCCGGAGAGGTGTCGTAAATAATAGACATAAGATGTCGCCTGGGGAGAGGAGAGAGATTGAGTAATTCGGAGGGAAAAAACGCTCTCCTTTCGTCAGCAGATACGCGTGGGTTGTCCATTTGATAAATTCAGAAAATATCCTACCGAACAAATTGTCACATATACGTCTTAAAGTGTCGGCAAGAACTGCTCAAGGGTTTCAAGAGTAAGAGATTTAGGAAAATATGTCGACAGTGTAAAAAATTGATTCAATAAAGAACTCTTTGTTTTATTATCAGACGCTTGTTAGGAAGTTGTGTTAGGTTCAGTAGAACAATGTGTTGGTGTAGTGGTGTAAGCATTGAACTTGGTCAAAATTCAGTTATCAAAAGATTGGGTCGGATTTTGTGGGCTCTGTTTCTACGGTAGAGCATTCAGTATGTGGATTTATTGCGCGATTCTGGCACCCACAAAAACATTTTCAAAGAAAATGCAAGTATTTTTTTTCCTTTCCGTTTGTTTCTTAAAACTTACTCTTTACATACTATCCTATAAATATGTATATCTATATGCGACATGTGGGATTGAACTATCCTCCCAACTCCCAACGTTCTGGAATAAATATAATAATTATCTTTGTTATTTATTTTTGGGGTGTTATGCCATGTTGCGCTACCTCCTCCTTTAGCCAATGTTTCGGACAGCGTTACAGTATCCATCATCAGGGCAGATGCGTGTATATAATAATTAAAGACCGGATTATATGCAAATGCATATTTGCATATGCATTTGCATATTTAGACCCTTTTCAGTGGTACTTGCATATTTTAGCAAAAAATTTGAGATCTTGCATATTTACGTTCGATCTCGTTCATCGTTCACATAGTGACACTATTAACGTCAGATAGCTAAGTGCGCGGCTAGTGAACTGATCGCTCCGAAGTTAGTGAAATCGCTTGAAACTCCTTCATTGGCGTTGAATGAATCTACTCAGGTTATGAAGAAAATTTGCCTTATGGATTCCTCGTTGCCAAAGCCATTCCCGAGTAAACTCAAAGAAAAGTTTGAAAATTTACTGAACAATAACCCAGGGTTTGAACCCTTGTGCCAAATTGATAGCTTCATCAACGGGGCAGGTGAAATTTTGCCCGGCACAATAAGTTCAAATATCGCACCCAAATTTAAATTCTGTCCAGTCACATCAGTAGATGTATAACGCTCCTTTTCCCCTTACAAAAATATATTAAGAGATCGTAGACACAATTTGTCTACAGAACATGTAGAACAGTACTTAGTCATATTCGTTTATAAAGAAAAAATGTAAATTTCTCGTTAAATACATTTTGTAATTAATATTTTCTAAAATACGATTGTTATCCTTTTAGCTTACTAAAATAAAATATGTTTTAAAATATGACTTCCTGTATTATTTCATGTTGCATATTTTGGCCCTTTTTATGGATTTTCGTGCATATTTTAGCTATTTTTATTGCATATTGGCATGCATATTTTGGGCTGTTTTTGTTGCATATAATCCGGTCTTTAATAATAATTATCACTTAAAATCATTACCAAATCGATGATTGTTTTTGGGTAGATGTAATTACACAATTTAAATTCCAATTGAATTGTGTTATGTTTTCCTAGGGGTGAATAAGCATTGAAAAAACAGTATTTTTGGAAACATATACGGATAATAAATAATGTCTACTGAATAGGCATTGAAAAAACGGTTTTTCGAAAACATACGGATACTAAATAATGTGTACCAATGTTTAAGATTATCAATAAGGTCACCCATAAGAACAAAATTATTACAAGCTTTGCAAAAATTGAACCACTTCCCGGCTGTAGGCTTAAAGTAAAGTCTGTAAATGTTGGATTCTTGCTTTGGATTTCAGACGTTAAATTTAAGCGTTCCTTCCGATTTCACGTATTGCGAATAAAAATAAACAACAGAAAAAGGGTACAATTTCAATGGAATATTTGGGAAACAATTTGGTTTACAGGAAAGATGAGAATGCAAAGCGATATTCTTTTGAATTTCTAGAAAACACAAATTCTTTTAGGGTTTTTTCTGACCAATGAATATTGTTTATGGGGAAATAAAGATGTTGAAAGGGATCCTGTCATAGAGTGAATACCGCATAACTGTTCCCAACCGTCTAGAGTCAGTGAGCCTATGGCATCCCCAATTGGGGAACGTTGTGAGGCTGACGGTAGTAGCGAGGGGAAGGTGATTTTTCTTCTTTCGTATGGTGGGGGGTCCGAAGCGGAAGTGGAAAATGCCCTTCTTGTTCAAGAGAAAAATTATGGAAAGGTGGGGAAGTGCCTGTCTATTCAGATTTGGCATCCAAACACGGCTGACGCCATTTCAAGCAGCGCGTGGATTCTGAGTGGAGGTATTTCTCCAGGGTGAGGCTGATAGTATCTTCTACTTCTGGAACGTGTCACAAATATACTATTTAAAGTGAATAATTAATTATCGACAAAATAATTAAATTAAATTTACTTGCACACGCACGCGCCCACTATCACTCGGAATCAGCATGTAGATACTGATTTGTAATGTTTTATACGTACCATTGCGTATTTCATTACTGTGAAATTCTGTGTTTTCGTAGCAAACTTTGCAACACAAGTGTTTTATTTATAAATTAATAGAAAAATGTGAACGACTGAACCGGTATAGGTTTTGGTAATATGGCTGGGCGTAGATATATATTAGTAATGAAATAAAATCAATATTGAGATATTATGTTAAAATACTGGTATGGAGAATAATAATTAATCTACAAACGATTTCTAGGGCAAAAATGACTTATTACGGGTCCCTCAATTATTTAGATATAGCTTTTTACTAATTTTAACGATCATTACATAGTATAAAATGAAATCGCTCAAAATGTATGTGCGCATACGAGATAATAGATCTTTTAAACGCAACGGATTTTCATGCGGTTTTCACCAATAGATAGAATGAATCAAGATTAAGGTGTATATGTATAATACATGCTTATTATAGTAGAGAAAAGCCGAAAAATTCAAATATTCAATTCAGGCATCGGGCAGCGGGCAGCTGGCAAGTGGGTGATGTGGATTTTATAAAGGTTGGGTAATGGCGTTGTGTTTCGTTAGCCACAGCAACGTGTGGCCGGATCTGCTAGTCTATAATAAACTGTTTTGAAAAGTTTTATTTTTCGATGTACATTTGTTACTTTAATTTTAAATTTTTTGCGACCCGTTTCGACACGTCCGTATCATTAACGAGCAAACTTAAAACTAACTTAAAAATTCTATACAAGTACACAATTAATTAGGCGAGGGTAGTGGGAGGAGGAATTGGGTGGAGGGGGAGGACGGTGGGAGGAGTCAATGTACATCGAAAAATAAAACTTTTCAAAACAAAAATGTCTAGAAATTGTTACATAGTCAGTGCCCAAGAAATACAAAAAATTATAATAAACTGTTATTCTTGTATAGCGAAAGTGAAAGATCATAATTATTTTTTTATTTTAATTACTTAAACCAGTATGGAATATTAAATGAGTAGATCTAAATACCCACACGATCCGTGCTTCAACTCTTCTTTCCTTCTTATGCTTTCTTTATTCTATTGCAACAGCTCCGAGCTAGCGAAATTATTATTGTTAAATCTAATACACTGCTTTATGACAAATTAGCGAAATTATTATTGTTAAATCTAATACACTGCTTTATGACAAACAGAGTGGAAGATACTATTAGTATCGCCCTGGTGTAAGACCACCATTCAGAATTGAAACGTTGCTTGAAAATGGCTTTAGCCGTGTTTAGTGACCAGATCTGAATAGCCAGGTACTTCCCAACCTTCCTCTTCCCCACCTCCTTCCCCTCCCCACTACCTTCAGCCTCACAACATACCCCAGTTGGGGATGCCATAGTCTCACTGGCTCCAGACGGGAGCAGTTGAGATTCTTGTGCGGTATTCACTGTAAAAAAAAAAAAAAAATCAATTATTTGCTTTGATCATTTGTAAGTTGTAAACTACACCAATAACTATTAAATAAATTCAAGTTCTATTGTGTAGCAGTGTATTAGTCACAAGAATGTAAGAACATTATTATATCATCAGATTTTAAAATTTGTAGTTAGATAGTTATTTAAAACCCTAAAGGCTTTGCAACCGGGCCCGAAAAGAAGAAGATGGAAAGATACGAAATAACGAATGTTAGAGGAGAGCGCTAACATTTACAGCCACAAAATGCGAAAATTGCGAAAATGTTTAATAAAACACGACTGGTTTAAAATAGAGCAAAAATCTCGCGGGCATTAAGGGGTGTTCAGACATCTAATATAACCGTTAGCAGGTATCTGTTGAACCGAGAGCGCTTATGTTTCGTGCCGTTCACACGGTGCAGATAAAATATTTCTTCCTATGGTAGGAGAGGGGGTCAGTTGAATTAGCGAGCGGCCACGGAGTGCGCATTTTTCGTACTGAATCTATGAACTTGACATCTGTCACCCACCGGTCTTGGCAGCTCCGTAATTAAAATGACCCCCTCTCCTGTTTTCGTCGGAGTGGGGGGCGCTTAACTGTTGGCATATCGCCTCAGGAGCGGTTACGGCGTAATATGTGCATTGTCTATGGTTGATGTGCGCATAAAGCGCTCAGGTGTGAACGGTCTGAAGGTATTGTATGGAGAGCGATATGTGGCGTGCTATGATCTTTTATATTTATATGCTCAATGTGAACGAGCTCTTATCTTAAACAGCATTTAACGAAACACTGTGATTTTTTCATACATATAACTTGTAAAATGACTGAAACAAACGTGTTAATATTAATTTTTGGAGCATATTTTGCGATTTTTTTCTATCGGGAATTTTATATAATTTGAATTTCGGCGCGGGCAAAGTCTAGATATTATCTTCAAGAATAACCTATATTTTTTTAAGAGCTTTAAAACTTACCGTGTTTAAGGGAAATATGTAGTAAATCGGTACAAATCCGGGTTGCGGGCCCTTAAAAACTCAGATGTATTTTGTCAAATGGTAAAAATATTTTCGCTTTGCAATAAAATCCAAATAAATTGAATGTTTCTGAACATAAAATTTGTGTTTGAAAGATGATAAAATACGTTTACAAATGATTTTATCAAAAATAAAATATAATTTTTGAAATATTAAATTTTTTAATTAAAACGTAAAAAAATTTAAAAAATGGCTCACATTGTGTTTTTTCTAACTAAAATAACTGATAACGAAAAAACACATACACATTTTATCAGACAAATGTGTTACAAACTTTATTTAGACCTAACTTTTTTATCATTCCGCGCAAAAATAAATAGTAAAAAATTCTCAAAGTTTAATAATTTTTTTTCAAATTTCTATCCGAAACATTGGTTTCGACATTTTACTTCTTTTGTGGTTAACGACAGTGATAACTTAATAATTAATGACATTGTTTTACATACTCACTGGTAACATATGTTTACAGGTTTATTTTATTTACATTTACGCACTTCTTTTTCTCTTTTCTATTTTTTATTATAACTTGACCAATTTTACCATGTGTTTACACTAGACTTCACTCTAACTATCCTTAATTGATCACCATGAAACAGGCAGCCGCCTAGTATGGTGATTTAATAAATCTAATCTACGTAAATGTCTAATGTATGTAACATGTATTTTATAAATAAATAAATATTAAATAACGTTTGTATTTCTAACAGTAAGGGAGATACTACGATTTATGTGAGAACTATATGAGCTGTGACAAATATGGTCTGTGATTAAACGGGTTCAAGATAAATCAATATTGTTCAGAAGCGCAGTCAGGAATTACTAATGATGTTGACTAGTTGCTACATTCAAAAATATGTGCCGATTATTATCTTTACAATTGCATCGCTCTACGTGGAGGACACAGTGACGTCACTAATTCGTGTAATCGATGTGACTTGATTAATATTATATTGGCGTCGGTATATTGCCTAATGATTATTAGGGTAACCATGTTTCTTAACGAAGTATTGAAATGATGAATTTATTGGAACCTCTGCCTTAGGTCACCACAAGTGGTTCGCTACATTTGGTGACTTAGCAGGGGTGTCCAGGTATATGGAGTGAGGTTTGTCCGGGTCTTGGCGGCGAATGTGTCTGCCCACCAGCTGCATGGCAGGCCGGATCGGGAGAGAATGGTTGAGGGAGTCCCTTTGACTTCTCCAGCCCTACTCTCTCGGAACATCACCTTGCGCCATAGTGCGAGGAATGAATTCATACGTCCGTCATTCCTGGACACACTGACCGCCAGATTCCCACCTACCCCTAAAATCCTTTTCCGAACTTCCTCTTCTTCCTTTCATTCACAAAGCATCCCCAAAGATGACAGAGGCCCTGAAGGGAATTGTTTTCCTCAGGGCCTCCTGTGTGGAGCTAATGTAAAAAAATAAAAAGAAGTCTCAATTAAAACCTGAAACGTTGTTTGTACACGATTGACATTTGTCATACGAGAAAAGTTCGCTTTTACGACTCGTTTTTGAGTTCAACAGTTCGGCTGTGAAGCCATTTACGGGCCTCTGTGTTTCCTCTCTCCTACAACATGAATCTCTCCAAGATCCAGGTTCACTCCTCCTTTTCCTCAAAAAGACCCTCCACAGAGCATCCCCAAATACGACACAGGCCCAGAAAGAAATTATTTTCCTCGGGGCCTCCTATGTGGAGTGAATGTAATATGTATATAAAAATTCACTTTAAAAAACTTTGGAGAAAGTTTAGTGAGAAGTTATTGGGATGATTAAATGCCATACCAATCTAAAGTACTTTTAGTTTTTTTGTTTGCATATCTAATTAAAAGTTTAGATAAACATTTTTAGCAGATGGTTTCTTAAAACATATTGTCGTAAAAAACATGTGTTAAAAATACTGAAAATACAAAACAACTTGTTTGTGTTTGACCACTGCCTTCTAATAACAACAGTTTTATTTTATCAGAATGTTGTTGTTTGTTTTGACAATGAATTTGTTCTAAGTCCTTACACTATATCTCGAATAGAAAAAAAAAACACAGTACGTACAGGTTTTGCGTGTGGGTGACAGTTTGACAGGTCAAACAATTGACACCTTTTTCTTTGTCGTGATTTTGTAGTACCGGGAACTATCACAGGTCCTTTCGGCCCCATAGAAATATAGCGAAAGATTTATTTTCTCATGGTGTCACCTCGGTGAAGCAATACATCCAACGAACGTATTTTTTTACAGGCAAGTCATTAGTTAAACCGTGACAGTACAAGTCAAGTCAAGTGTCGACGATTAATGTGGAATTACTCAGTTTTTAAATTGTATTATGATGTTGTAATTTTATTTTAATTTTAAAACAATTGATAGAGTTTATTCAATGATTTGTCTCTTGAATTTATTCTCAGTATTTCTTTTGATCGCTTATTTTAACAGTTAATTCTTAGTGTAGGTAAGAATATTTAATTATAATGAATTAATATTTTTTATGTATATATACATATATGCCATCGATATATTTTCGATAAGTTATCGATAGCGGAAATTTGATATAGGTACTGTAAAGGACAATAAATCCAAAAATGAGTTAAATATAATTTTTCTCCATAAGTGCGTCTTTTACAACGTGAAATTAAGGGCCCGCGACCCGGATTTGTACCGATTTATTACATATTTCCCTTAACCACGGTAAGTTTTAAAGCTCTTAAAAAAATATATGTTTTTCTTGAAGATAATATCTAGACTTTGCCCTCGCCGAAACGCAAATTATATAAAATTTCCTCAATAGAAAAAAATCGCAAAGTATGCTCCAAAAATTATTATTAACACGTTTGTTTCAGTTATTTTACAAGTTATATGTACGAAAAAATTCACAGTGTTTCTTTAAATGCTGTTTAAGATAATGCCCTCGAGATTTTTGCTCTATTTTAAACGAGTCGTGTTTTATTAAACATTTTCGCAATTTTCGCATCGATTTTGTCGCTGTAAATGTTAGCGCTCTCCTCTAACATTCGTAATTTCGTATCTCTCCATCTTCTTATTTTCGGGCCCGGTTGCAGAGCCTTAAGACATTTTTAATAATAAAACATAAATACGTTATAAAATAAATCTTCTGAAAGACCTATTCAAATACAAAAAATAAAACGCTTTACTCGCTCTCATGACAATTAACATTTTGTTTTTTTACAGCGTTTCAAATTTCCGTCATCGTTATGCATTTAAATACCTTGACACAATGGTTATCTAACGTGAAGTGATAATCATCTTTTTTTAGGAGTATTTATGACTTTTTCGTTATTTGTTTTTGGGGTGTTATGCCGTGTTGCGCTACCTCCTTCTTTAGCCAACGTTTCGGACATCGTTGCAGTATCCATCATCAGGGCAGATCCGGCAGATCCGGTAGATGTGGATGCCGATCTGCCCTGATGATGGACACTGCAACAATGTCCGAAACGTTGACTAAAGAAGGAGGTAGCGCAACACGGCATAACACCCCAAAAACAAATAACGAAAATGCTTTTGGCCGTGAAAATGTTAAAACTTATCTATTTATGACCTGTTTCCATAATTTCGATAGTAGCTCAGTATTAACAAAAGAAATCACGTGCCAGAATCTAGAAATTGTTTTTAAATCTTCTTGCTATCATGAATAATCATAATATTTTTCTCCTTTTCACAGGAACTGTGCAGGAAACTGTGGCTAAATAATCTGCGAAACGTTTAAAATATCGTTAAGTGAGCACTTACGCGAAAGGGGGCGCAATTTACAAAGTAATAAGTATTTGATGTTTATTTAAACCATGCGTAAACAGTATTTACAACTTGCCTAATCGTTATTTAATTAACATAAAGTCCTTCCATAAGCTAGTATCACTAATTAACCTTTAATAAGTTGGGAAGCAATAAATTATCATTTAAGCGTTTAACGTGTGAAGGTAATTAAAGCATGCCAGTTAATCACAGTAAGACCTGGCCCGTGTCTACCATGGCGCAAGTAGAGCTTACTTTTGATCAGCAGGGAAGAACTTTTGCTTCGTTAACGGAAACACCCACCGAAAAGGTTGCCAAAACCTCCGCTTACGTTCAGACCATCCCTGTTCACTGCCAGTGCAAGTTGTCTCCACAAAACACTCAGCTAAAGGATCCCGAAGGCAAGACCCGAGCATCTCAAGTAGGCTACTTCATTACCCAACCAAATGTTGACTCGGAACCCGAAAGGGGAGTGCCAAGCAAAGAAATCAAAAAAACTCCTAACAAAGGGGTGAAATTCGATGATATTTGCCTTGATACAAAATTCGAAGAGCTCTATTTAAACGAAAACAGGAGACTCAATATGATTGAACCTTTAGTTCCGGATCTGATTTCTTTGCAAGCCGATAAGCCTAAAAATTTATCAATTCACAAAGTAGAAACGCATAAATTCAGTGACCAAATCGATAAAATCAGTGAAACTAATAACAAACACAAAATGAATGGTGTTAGTGGCGTTTCAAGTGAACAAAGTAAAAGGATTGCTAAAACCAAGAAAAAATCTAGATGTGAATGTAAAAAATCTGACAAAGGTAAAAAACAACCGTGTCCCGCTAGTCCATATGAGTGCATTCTAGCAGAAACCGACTGTGATTTTGGCAGATGTAGCTGTCAACTAACTAAGAGTAATGGTTGTGTATATGGTTTCCAAGAAAGTGATTTCGACCCACCAGTTAAAAAAAAGAAAATTATAGAAGAACAGAAACAACCTTCGTTGTCCGATACTGAGATGACTGTCAGTACAGTGTTGCGCTCAAACTCCTGTGATTCTAATTACCTTTATCACTTCAATCAGCTGAGAAAACTTCGAAAATCTCTAGAAAGTAACCCAAAAGATTCTCCTTCAAGAACATCTGGACTTTTTAAATACAATTCAAAGATATCCTACTGTATTCAATTACTCGCGTTGTCACCGAACACATTGCTTAAATCAGTTCACTTTCCGACAGTATTAGAACGAAGGTATTCAAATAGCTCTGTCGCTTCTATTTGTAGGTGGATTCCTACAGAAGGTCAGGCCTTCAATAATGATAAGCTCAATGCGTTTAGAAAAGGCAGATCTAAGAGTGTTAGTAATATGACGACAGAAAAAGTAAGTACACAGCCTCCGCCAGCCTTCAGAAGATGCAACAGTACTATTGAAGCACCGAAACGTAGGCAGAGCGAATTGGTCGCAAATGAACTGGCCAATGGTGAAGGGTTGCTATCGAAGACTCCTCTGAGTGCAAGAAAAACTCAGACCTTGTACAGGCACTATTACCCCGAGGGTGGATGGGGTTGGACCATAGTTGTGGTGTGTGTTATCGTGTCAATATTGGATCATGGAATGCAGTTAGCCGCTGCTGTCTTGGTGAAGCCGGCTGCAAAGAAGTTTGGTGTTGCATCAGTTCACGCTGCAGGTGAGTTGTTTTTATTTGATACTTTTATGAATGCAAGGAGATGAAAATTTACCTATGTCCCGACATCCGATCGAGCTGAAACTCGGCAGATAGACTCATTGTCGATTACATTTTTTGATGAAACTCATGAACACGCAGCACACATTCACGATTTTTTCTCAAATTAGCGACTAGCCGGTTTATGAGATGCCGCAACTAGTTCGAGAATTGAAAATAGATTTATGATTGTTAAAATACATCCATTTGGATTATTACTATTAACATTCACCTAAAACACATTATTCTAAGAGGAAATTTACCCACTTGAACACCTTTTGGCGGCACTCATGCACCCACATGCATTTCTCTGAAATTAGCTACTGACCGGGCCAAGAGTTCTTTTTCTTCTTCTCCTTCTTTCGTATGGTGGGGGGGTCAAAGAGGGACATCTAGGTCTGCAAGCTGCTTAAGGGCCTCGGGCGTTGCCCTGTGGACCTCATCAATCCCGCCGAGGAATGAATGGAGCGGGCATTCGTTGCTAATATAATTCGTTAAATAATAAAAAAATTCAACTTTGTTTTTACCGGTTGATTTTAGTTTTTACATTAACTATTTAATTTTCAGATTTTATGATTGGTTAGAAAAAAATACTACAGCGGCAAAAGCTGCAGATGAAGAACTGACTTGTGCTGTGAGCAGTGGCATAGCGAGGAGGGCCAGGGGGGCCAGGGGGGCCAGGGGGGCCAGGGGGGCCAGGGGGGCCAGGGGGCCAGGGGGGCCAGTGGGGCCAGTGGGGCCAGGGGGGCAGGGATGCCAGGGGGGCAGGGGACCAGGGGGGCGTGGGGGGACAGAGGAGCCAGCGGGGGTCCGCCTCGGGTGCCACTCGATCAGGGGTGACACCACACCCGACCATGGAAAAAAAATTACGATGGATATTGTCACAAAAATATTGAACACGATCTGTTATTTATATCTTCGCAGCTCTATGGCTCCCCCGGAGTGCCCGGTCTGACGGTATGTCTAAAATCCTCCCCCCCCCCCATCCAGGACAATTTTCTACACATTTTACTAGGTTATAATGTTATTACTTTTTAAGTTGAAATTGGAAGAGGTGGTGACACCACGTTATCGCTCCGGGTGCCATCCATGCTAGCTACGCCGCTGGCTGTGAGAACTCTGAAAAAATATTAATCAGGTTGTTTTATCCGGTAATGGCTTTAAATTTCAAAATCATTAGGGTTTCCTCGACATCTCCGTGATTTAAAGCAATCATCCAGTTTCCCAAAAGTCGAGAATTCATATCCTGGCCGCGGCAATATTGAACCTTTTCTCACATCGTTTACAAATATGTAGGTAATTAAAAAAATGGTCGTCTACAAAACAGACTCCACCAATCCCTAACAATGCCTTAAGTAAATAAATTTCTTTGCCCTTCAATAATAATAAAAAAATTTACCCAAAAAACCAAACTCACGATCAAGTTGAGTGAACATTTTCCGAATTCTTAACATGATGCGACATCTCTTGCTTCATTAATTATTTAGCCAACCGTGACATTGTAACGAATCCAAAAGCTTTCCAGCAACGAGCTTACATACACTGCCGTCTCGGTGCAATTCCAACATTCAAACTTGGCTTTTCGCTGAATAAAACCTAAGCTTTGTTCAGAAAGTGAATTAAATGTGACTTATGTTTTGACTATACGAGCAAGTTTCAAAGTATTAACTCATGCTTGTAGGAATTGCTAATCTCAAAGCTTTTATTTAAAATATTCAATTTAATAATATTCTACAAACGTTACGTGATATTTTTTACGTGATGTTTTTACGTGATATTTTTTTAGATTCTCATTAATAATATAATTGTACAGAATCATCAATATTTTCATAATTCCTTGTGATAAATATATTTTTTCGAATGCCTACGTGCGTGTACGAATGTAATCAAATTAATATTATTATTTCATTAAAAGCTTTGGTTCTAAATTAATAAAGGTCGGATACGTGCGTAAAATATCATTCACAAAGATGAGCTTACTTGGTATGTGAGCGAAGTTTATGATTAAATAACGTTGACGGTTCCTCTTCTGCCGATGTCCTCTCCTATCGGAGGTTGACTATTATCGGTGGACGTGGCGTCTTACTTTAAAAGGTCTTCAATTAATCGTCCCCTGGATTATCAGATAGGAATGTTGTTCTTTTTATGTAACGTCACACATATGGCAAGGATATTAGTTTTGAGGATTTTAGTTCCAAGAATTGTCGCTTATTTCTTAGCTCCCTATTCATAAAAATAATAACATTGAAAAAGTGTGCAAATTAAAACGAATTCGTTGCTGAGGTGCAGTATTTTTCTCGGACTATCGCCCGGTGTGTTTGTCTTCCCGGTATTCTACCGGGAAATGCTCAAATAGTAAATTTACTAAAAAAATTGACACTTAGTGAAGCTAGGATATTTTTTCCCTAGTAAAGTTTTGACAATTCATAATAAAAGTGTTTAACTAACTGAAATTTCTGTGTACCTTTATAAAACTCGGTGTAGGATTTATCCTTATGTGTCTGTTTTACCGAAACTCAAACGGAAAATGTTTAAAAAAGGATTTAAAAGTGATCTCAAAGTTATATGTCTTCACTTTGGATGCCAGTTCAAGTGAATAATAACAATAAACAAAATATACACCAATTGAAACAACTAGCATTAAGTGAATTGCAAACGACTTTAAGTGCTAATTAAACATAATCAGTGTTTTTGAGTTGTGAAATAAAAACAGTTAAAATACATTCCATTGACAATTTTCGATATTGACATCTTAATATAGGTCATAAATCTCGATTGCAACTACCTGTGAACTGGCGTAGTTGGTAGAGTGGTGTCAAACGGCCGTTTTAGTCATTTACTGAGGAGAACGGTTCGATCCCCAGACAAACAATATTATATTATTTTTTTTTTTCTTTTTTTTTTAATGTTTTTTAATTAAAAAGATATTTTTTGTCGCAGTAATTTTTTAATTATATTTAAATTAATCATCGCATTTTAAAATAATAATTGGAAAAAAGTGTATGTGTTTAAAAAAAAAAAATAAAAATTCGTACGTAATGCATCGCCAGAAAAAACGCCCGCTGGACATAACGATGTCTCCTAATATGGAAGATGGAGGAAGGTGCGTTCTTGTTGAGGACTTAGAAGAGGATGACCACGATACGTCTTCTCATTGCTCGGACAGCAAAGAAACAAAATTTCCAAGCGTTTCTGGAGTTGACGTGCTTAATGAAGCGCAAGCTCATCTGACAGCCCTTCAAGAAGTCTTGGCCGAGAAACAATCGAAGGTCTCCAAGGATCAGCAACTGAAGATATCCAGAAATGTCTCTGAAGTTTTCAGAGCCGTTTCTCAATTGTTGTTGGAGCGCGAGACGATGCGTGCTGATTTGGCGTCAGTAACTGCTCAATTAAAAATGGCGGAAATCAAAATACGCCATGAAAAAGAGGACAAAATGCACCTGGAGCAAAAAATCATCCAGCTAGAGTCTGACCTAGGACCCGTGATGAGAAGAGTAGCCGTGGCAACGGAGGCTAGCTTGTCATTTGCGGATATTGTGCGAAAACAAAATGTGTCAAATGTCGATCACCAACCCCCACCGATTACCCAATCTGGACATCGCGTCGGAGCGCCAAGGCCAGCCATCTGCATCTTCCCAACAGATACAGATGCCACCAAGGACAGCGATGGAACAAAAAAAATGATTCAAGATGTGATTCGGCCATCCGAGCTAGGCGTTCGGATAACCGGGATTCGCAAAATTAGGAACAAAGGTGTCCTCTTAACTTTTTACCCGCGTTGATCTACTCCGTTTTTTCAATACCCATACGCGGTATGTATATGTCATATTTCAAGTACCACGAGGCACGAGGACACATTCACTTGATTATAGATGTTTTTTACGAAAAAAAATTTTACTTTCGAAATATGCCTGAATATGTCAGCATCGTCATAGTTACACGAATATCCTAGCGAGCGGGAAAAAATACTGTGACATAGTAGCGCTGTTATATCGGCAGTCGAAGTTAGCGTAACAAGGGCTGATACGGGCGCGTGTGAGGCATGGCTTTTGCCGTATCAACTGTTGTTACGATCGCGTGGAAAAGGTTAAACACGGCAACCACAGGTGAGCAAGAAAAGTTATTAAAGGCACCATGCTTTGCACTAAACTCAAGCACACTTAAGGCTCGACTTCCTACAAAGAGACTCCCAAGGTTAATATTTTTTAACGTACCGCGGGACCTTAACGACGCTGAATTCTTGAGGATCGCCCTCACGAGCGTTCCCAATATACAGGACATCGAGGGAGCAATAACAACCTGTAAGCTGAGTCACCTGGCCGGCGCTCGAAACGGAACCACCTGTCATCGCGTATATGAGATGCCCGCTACATTACGTAAACTGCTGGTGGAACAGGAGAAGGTATTCGTCAACTGGACCGTGTGCCGTGTCAGAGACTTCACTGGACTCACCGTATGTACTAAGTGCCAAATGATTGGACACTCTTACAAATACTGCAGAGACACACTTAGATGTGGACACTGTGCTGAAGAGAACCATGCTACTGAATCCTGTCCTAATACTGCGGCCAAACCAGTCTGCGCTACGTGCACTAGATTTGGAAAGCCCGCTGCGCATTCGACTGGAGACAGGGACAACTGCCCTGCCTACAAAGCTGCACTAAAAAAGGACCTAGCTACAATAGACTATGGAGTGTAATAGACACGAACGCAAGTGCTTAACTATCGATGAGTATACTCCTGTGAATAGCTGTCTTCGAATAATGTACATGAACGCGAGAAGCATCCGGAACAAACTTGATGAAATTGAAGAAAAACTCAGAGGATTACGCGATATTGTACATGTCCTTGTCATCACTGAAACATGGCTTGATGTTGGAGAAGAAAAGTTTTTTGGATTAAAAGGCTACAATTGTGCGTTTGCCTCTCGCCCCAAGGAGGCAGGAGGTGGTGTAGCCATATATGTACTGGATTATATGAAGTTCTCCATCATTGATAAATTTTCCAACGAAAATTCATTTTTAGGTATAAGTGTATGTAGCAAGGATAGGAAACCGGTTAACATTTATGCCATCTATCGGAAACCCAACCCTAATATATACGATTTCCTGACACATTTGGAAAAAATACTAGACAAAAGCAGACAAGATACATTAATACTCGGAGACTTTAATATTGACACTACCATAAACACATCCTCTTCTTTAAATTACCTCAACACCTTAGAAACATACAATTTCTCAATACAAAACAAATCATTTCCCACTAGAGTCACTAACACAAGCAGCACCCTCATAGATCACATCATATCAAATAGACTAAACATTCCAATTACCATATCGAACATAGATGACTCACTTAGTGACCATAACATTCTTATTATTGATTTCAAGAATAACCTAAAAAAATGGTCTAATAATAGGAACAAGCCACGCCTTACAAAACCTATCATCAACAATATGGCAGTAAAATCTTATCTTGCAGCTAACAAATTTACCATCAACTCAAACAAACAAGAAGACAGTTATAAAGATTTTAACGATTATGTCAAAAATGCAATAGAGGCAGGTAAAACGACACCTAAAGTGAAAATAGCTAATCGACAACATTTAAATACACCGTGGTTCGATTCTAAACTGAATTCGCTGATCAAAGAAAGAAACCAGCTTCACAAGCAGTGGAAACAAGACCCAGGAAATATGTCTCTTGTAGTCCATAAAAATAAACTGAGAAACTTAATAACTAATTATAGGAGAAGTTTGAAAAACAAATATTATGCCAATAGCCTTCAACAAAACCTGAATAACCCTAGTAAAACTTGGAAAACCATTAACTCAATTTTATCTAACCGTGCACATAAACCCTCCAACACCATTGAATCTCTCATCGTAAATAATTGTGAGCTTAGGGGACCCAGTGAAATAGCTTCAGCATTTAATGAATTTTTCTTATCAGTTGGAGAAAAGTTGGCAGCTGCCATTCTATCATTCCCGGATGACTGTAATACTATATATGTAGAACCAAAGGCAAGTCAATCCTTATATATGGCTAGGACAAATAAGGCTGAGGTATTAAGGATCATCTCGAAACTTAGGTCGAATGCAGCGGCAGGTATCGATGGAGTAACCCCGTACATCCTGAAAACCTGTAAAGAAGAACTAGCTGAGCACCTAGCGCAACTTATCAATTCCTCTATAGGCTCGGGAGTATTCCCAAACCAATTAAAGCTAGCAAAAATTATACCAATTTATAAAGAAGGCTGCAAAAAATGTATTTCTAACTATCGCCCAATATCGGTTTTATCAGTATTTTCAAAGGTGTTCGAGACTATTATCAAGGATAGACTTCTAAAATACATCTCTAACAACAATATCCTAACACCACAGCAATATGGCTTTCGAAAAAACTCCAGTACCCAATGTGCCACCTTCGATTTCATCTCGAACATTCAGCAGTACATAGACCAGGGCGAATATGTAGCAGCTATTTTTATAGATCTAAAAAAAGCCTTTGATACAGTAGATCATGAAATACTCCTACAAAAAATGGAACATTTGGGTATAGTCGGAAAATCTTTAAAGCTCCTCCGAAGCTACCTATCTGATAGATATTGCCTTGTCGACATCGAAGGGAACCTAAGCGGCTTTGGAAAAATCACATGTGGAGTGCCACAGGGCTCGATTCTAGGACCCCTACTTTTCTTACTATACATCAATGATATAACTAAATGCGGCATCTTGGGAAAACTTCAACTTTACGCTGATGATACTGTGATCTATTATCGTTGTAAAAATCTGAGGGAACTTGAATCTCTAATGAATAACGATCTCGTAAAGTTAGCTAAATGGTTGCGAATAAATAAATTAAGCCTCAATGTCAAAAAAACTCACTACCTCACTTTCGGGAAAAAAGATTACATTACAATGAATATTACTCTTGGAAATGAAAAGCTCCAAAATGTACAAGTAACGAAATATTTAGGGTTATTTATAGATTCTAACCTATCGTGGAACTCCCATGTTGAATATGTTAAATCCAAAATTTCCCCGATAACTGGTGTACTCTATCGACTTCAAGATGTGCTCCCCACAGCTTTACTGCGTGCCACATATTATGCTCTGATCCACTCTCACCTAAGTTATCTGGTTAGTATCTGGGGCACCATTACTAAGAAACAAATATCTGAAATACAAGTAATCCAAAATAGAGCCATAAGAAATATATACCATCTTCCATGGGATACGCATGTCAAAGACATATACTCACTGACACAAATTCTTCCCTTTACCATTCTGCCAAAATATAGCATCACCACTGTCATCCTACAAATAATTCAACACTCGTCACACACCAACACTAAACCAGCCTTTAATTCCGATATACACCAGCACAAAACACGATCACAAAATCAAATACACCTATCGTCATCTACACACACAACTAAATTTGGAATTAACTCCTTACAATACATCGCACATACGCAATACAATGCATTACCTAATGTACTAAAACTACCAGCATCAAACAAAAAAATATTGGCAAAGGCTCTAAAAGGATATTTTCTCAGCAACTTTATTAACCAGTGACGAAGTTATCTGTCTTCCTTTGTAACTCTTATATATTCTTCAATTACCTGTATCAAGTGTGTCTAGTCCATTTAAAAATCTATGTATTGTTCATTGATTTCCGTGTTCTTATGTAAAAATAATTTTCCTTTAGATATATAATATTGTCCTTCCCGAAATGAGTTTTATTAAACTCATTGGGAGTAATGTATTATAAATTTTATGTAATAATTTTGTAATATATTATCTCTAATATAAAAAAAAAAAAAAAAGTTTTGGAATCAATACATTAATATTTGCATACGATCGATATTATGATAATGTAAACAAGCTCATTAAACTAGATCGAAGTATTGCATTTGGAGCTAAATTGATATCTATACAACAAAATGTTGATGTAAGGAACAGAAGAGTCACTTAATAATAAAAAATATGCTAATAACAAAAATAAAAGAATGGAAGAAAACAGGGACATAAAACATAGAAGATTCTAGTAGCTGTAAAATTTAGAAATTGTTAACTTTTTAAGAAGTTAACACGAGCATATTTAAATAGTTGAGGACCGCAAGAATGATAGAATGTCGCCAACATACTTTGAAGAATGGGACACCCATAAAAAGAAAAGGAAATAATATATTATAAATAGTAGGAGCAGGAAGAAAAACGCAAAAATGTTATCTGTTGTTGACATTTTTCTGCAATTCCACTGTCAAAGTGTTTAAGATACTTTTATACGAAAGCTTTTGTCTTTCCAAGTCAATACGCGTCTTGTATAAACTACTTTAATACTCAATGAAAAATTGACGTGTTTTCACCAGTTCTGAATTGTAGCGGTAAAACAGATAAAACACGGGATTCTTTTGTATGACAAATAAAAGTTCAGTGGTTTTTCGGATATCTGCGTCTTACAGGTACAGCTTTTATTTGATTACAAATGTTTTATTTTACGATTATTTGGCGCACTTGACTTATGTTGATTGTAAAAACGCATTTAATGAGATCGTTGGGTCAAGCTCCTATAAACACTAGACTTATGTTGATTGTAAAACCCCATTAAACGAAACCGTTAGGTCAAGCTCTATAAACCAATAATGTTGTTCGCCAACAGGTTGCCTTATTTAGCCATTGTGCAAATTACTTTAGAGTTTAGATATTTATTCTCATTAATAAAAATAGGTTTCTGTGTTTCATACTTATATGCTTACTTTCATAGTGAAAGAACAAAATATATCGAATATTATTCTCGAATTGAACAATAATCAACGTTTTCCAAAATGGAAAAGGAAAGAGGTTTTTGATGATATTAAACACATTATATTGCGAAAATATTATTTAATGACTCCCAGATGCTGCGGGTGAACAAAAAACAATTGATAAAAAACCAAAGCAACTGCAGCGACCAAAAATAAAATAATTTCTTTGCGTTTTACGAAGATAGTCGAAGGTCTTGTCAGTGAAATTATTGCTTTTTTGAAAGACTACCAATCAAAAACTCAACTTTATTTGAAACGGCTTTAGGTGTTTTAGTGACTATATTATATATATTTCTATACCATGGCGTGGTCGAGGGGTAAGACTCTTGACTCGCAATCCGAATGCCACGGGATCGAATCCCGGCGTGGGCAAATAATTTTTATTGAATTCATTTGTGTTTTCTCACAAATAATTCACTTATAATAATATATATCCAGTATTTTTGCGACAAGTTGCAGAGTGGAAGATACTCTCAGTTTAGCCCTGGTATAAACCACTACTAAGAAATGAAACTTTGCTTGAAATGGCTTTAGCCGTGTTTAGTAACCATATCTGAATAGCCAGGTACATCTCCAGTCACCTTCCTCTTCCCCATCTCCTTCCCCTCCCACTACCATCAGCCTCACGACATACCCCAATTGAGGATGCCTTAGTCCACTGGCTCCTGTATTCAAGTAAAAAAAAACAAGTACTTTACCAACCTTCCTCTCCCCATCTCATTCTGCTGTCTCAATATTCCTCAGTCGTTCAGTACTCTAACCTTACCAATTTTTATATAATTGCTTTGATTTAAACGGAGAAAGCACTGTGTCCATCCCTCGTGCTGGAAAACGAGTTAACATATCTGTTCGTTTCACATATAATAATATTTTTGTCACACAAATATTGTGACAGACCGAACTAAAAGTGCAAACGATGTGTTTGTCAAATATATTTACCATCTTGAAGTGGCACACTGCACTTTCTCATACCTACTATGGACGTAAACAAATAATAAATTATCACATGGAAGCGATGAATTCAGATGCATTCGTTTTACAAAATAAGATTTTTTGAAAATATCTGTAATATTTGAATAATGTGTATATCGACGGATTTACCATTAAACTGTAAAACCAAAGTGACTTTCAAATTGTCATAAATTTTCACTTTCCAGAACTTTCTTTCTTTGATTTGCTCAGAAAGTCACTTCAAACCGCATCCTCAAAGATGACATAGGCCCTCAGGAAAATTGTTTTCTTCAGGGCCTCATTCTTGGAATTAACGTAAAAAATCTTAACCTGTCAAAAATGATAATAGGTTTCAATTATACCTACCAAAACTTGGCTAAAAAACACTGAAACAGATAATTTTTTCTTATAAGTTTTCAAAGCGTCGTGTATTCTTTTGCGAATGTGAATGGTAGAAGAAGTCAGGGACGCCCAAGGAAGACATGGCACGATCAAGTGAATTAGATACTTGAATCGGGCCATGTAAAAAGTCAGAATAATATAAGATAATGTATGAGACGATGTATGAATGTGAGTGAGGCAAAGAGTGTGTGCCAAGACCGAGTTGTTTGGCGGTCCGTCCTCTCTGCCTACCCCTGCGATAAACGGCGTGATGGTTAGTTAGTTAAGTTTTCAAAGCGTTAATTATATCTATCATTAGTTCTAGAGTAGAAATATTATATTGTTTGCTATGTTTTTTTTTCTTTTTCGTCTTTAAATTGCACTTGTAAGATTCATTCTTATAAAAATTTCACAAATGCGATAATAACAGCGTGGATTGTTATTATGTTGTAGTTTTTAATTGCATTTATTCAGTCACTTTTTTTTAAATCCCTAATAATTAACCATGGAAATAAAAATAAAAATCAATATTATACCACGCACAGGCATTGCCTTTGTGGGATTTTTTTGTTCATACATTTATTGTATTAAGCTTTTTATATACTTTTCATTATTTTACGTATCTATTATATGTATTTTATAAAAAATTATTGGGTTCGTGCCCCACGTTGGGCGCCAAAAAAAAAAATTATCAAAAAAAATATATATACATGTATACGTATTTTATCAAAATTAATCAAATTTTCACATTAATTATTTTATTTTTATGCTGTGCAAACTAACACGAAGCCGGATTGTATTAAACTACAATTTAAATAATCAAACACTTACGTAAAAAGCAATCCATTTTATTTTATTCAATGCACAAACTTCCTATAATATAGTATAATGATTTTTTAATGCTCTTAGATATATTTGAACAAAATATTTTCTCTCTGTCAAAGAACAACCTAACATGGTAGCGCGGATCGCGGTTGCAGTCAAGTAACTCAAACGAAACTCGTAGCATTTTCAGGTCGAGGATTTGTAAACTGAACTTCACCAAACACGGCTTCAAACTATTTGCTTTGGCGCTTGTTTGAAATTACTCATTAATAAAAGGTATATAAATGCAAGCGAGCCGTCTGTAACTAGACAAATAAGTAATTAAATGAAGACAATATAAGTGAAATCGTAAAATGATACTGTCACATCTGGGACTTGAACCCAGGACCTTCGCCATGCCGGGGGGCAACTAGAGATGCAACGATATATCGGAAAACCGATAAATATCCATATATCGACCCGTAAAAATATCGATATTTATCGATATCGAAAAACTCAATATATCGCATCGAAATATCGGTACCATAAATCTTTGGCTCACACGCAAATGAAAAGAAAAAAAAACTGACGGTGACGACGGGCTTACGTTATATCTTTCTGCTCCTGCATATACATATACTCCTATAAAAGTAAACATTCGTGAAACACCGCCAGAGATGCATATCCACACATGTATATCCCAAAATTTTCAAAGTGGCAATGAGTCATCTACCAATTGTGGCAACAAGTCTTCCTGCCGAACGTTTTTTCTTCAAAAACAGTAGCCACTATAGCTCAAAGCAGAAACTGGCTACAAGGAAGCAGACTGTCAAAGTTACTATTTTTAAGTTCGATAGCAGGTACAAAATACTGGAATTAATTTTTTTAAATAAGTTTAAGAAAAAAAACATTTTATATACCTATCCAAATTTGGTGATTATTCACATAGGTAAGTACAAAAAAATATATACATACGTAATCGATAGACGTTTGATATAACTGAAACTACATTAGAATTCTATAAACTTTTTAAAAGATAAGAAATATCGACTTGATTCGACACATATCGATATCGATATATAGATATTTTTAAAAACCTTGCTTCCATAGGCGCAACTCTACCAACTGAGGTAATGTCGCATCCGATTCGATCGTATTTAACTGTATCATGCTTATACGACGAACTACCATTATCTCCATTTTCTTAACGCATGTTTTTGAAGTGAAACTTCTATAGCCCCGCTATGATTTGGATTTCGGATGAAACGGATATGACGGTTACTGCACTTGCGACGCATCAACTGCGCTCATTTGACTATGATGTCACTTTTAAAGGCTCCTATTGGTTGAAACGGAAATTAACCTGGTCTGCGCTCATTGGTCGCTTTGATTATGACCTCACTTTTCAAGTATTCGTTGAGATTGTTTTGGAAAAGTTTTGCTTCTACGGCGTGCAAACTGCACTCGAGTTTTTTTATTGGCTGCTATCTTTATGTATTTTGCTAGATTCAAGCCTGAACTAAATGCTATCTACAGAGATAGTGTCTTGGACAAATTTTTATTATAAATATGCGACATCTAATGACATTTCTGCAAATCTGCAAAACAAAAAGTGTTTTTATAGTTTATTTTATTTCTGTCGTGAGTGGTTTGATATTTTTTCTAATGTGGTTATGTGTTTAGTTTTCCAGAAGGTTCCATCACCACTCCCCGGTGATTTTCTTGGTAAATTTTTGAGTTTAATCAATTTAAAATTGTCGCAGCACACAAATCTTAATTCTGTGTTGTAAATAATAATGTGGTGAATTGGAAACGTGACAGAGAGAGAACGTCAAATAGTTTTATTTGTTTATATTTTGTTGCTTTCAAACGGAACGTTGTAACCCAATGAGTAAATGTTATTTAATTATGGTATTTTATCAATTTAATTTCAGATGATATATCAGTTTCCAAAAACCCTGGCAAAAATAACACACGGCATAATATAATGTTATACGAATTAATACTCCTCCATTAACGTTGTTAAGTTAAGATATGTGAGCGAGAACCACTACCATAATAATTTTATTTTATTCACTGTCTATTATCTAATATCATAGACTCATTAAGGTTAGTTTGTTTGAATTCCCGTAACATTTATCTTCGATTAAGTCGACGAAACGATTAATACTAATTAGAATGTATGTGGACGGTTATGGATAACAAGAGAAACACAGGCAACCAACTTCAAATAATATTAACCTTTAAAGCGCATGTTAATTAACCAATTTAATTTTTAAATCACACAATGTACCTACTTTACCAAATTTATTTCCTGGCACACCAGTGAACTTTTGTACATATACAATTGTAATATTACTGAATTTAAACATGAATTTATTGTTATCAAGTTTAATTTGTGGAACTCTTTTAGTTTACATAATTTATACAGTTTTATATTGCCTTCAGAAGTCTAAACAGCAGTAACGCGTAATAGTAATTTCATAGCAAAATTTATTTATAACAACACTGTTCGTATAAAATAAGTAATAATATTATTGAATACTAGCTGATCCGGCGAACTTCGTACCGCTTCAGAATCAAAAACTGTTGTCAACTTATTAGCTGAATTGATCTAAATTGTTTCTCCCTGCGTATACCATACCTTGATCTAAATTGTTTCTCCCTGCGTATCCTTTCCCCTCTCGCGTTCCCTCTCCCTCTCCCCACTCCACTTCTCCCCTTCCCCCATCCCGCTAACCCCCCTTCCTGAGTTCCTTTCCCCCCTCCCCCCCCCTCCCCTCTCCCCCGGTTCACAGTTCAATATTATACCCCTTACAATATTGCTGCAATAAAATAGGAGAATTCGTTCCATACAAAATGTATGGCGAAAATAATTTTCTTCGGAGTGGAACACCCTTTACTTTTAGGGGTATGAAAAATAGATGTTGGTCAATTCTCAGACCTACCAGATAAGCACACAAAATTTCATCAAAATTGGTCCAGCCGTTTCGGAGGAGTATGGTAACAAACACCGTGACAAGAGAATTTTATATATTAGATATAAAATAAATTAAAATATTAAAACATGTATTAATATAAAAGTATGTATTATACAAAAAATTACACCTTTGTATTCATTAATTCACATAATTGCCTTTTGGGTGTTTGTGATGTTTTTTTAAATACATGTTATTTTATATAATTTTTGTGAAAAGCATGATTATAAATCTATTTCTCTTAAAATTTTATGCAACTATTTCTATTTTTATTCGAATATTGTTTACTATATGTAAAAGCTTACGAGACGTTATTGAAATAATAAATGTAATATGTAAATAACACACTCTTTGGAGTTCAGATTTTATTGTACTTGCTCGTTTTATTTTTTTTTAAATTCCATTCTACTCAAAAACACATCTGTACTTACGTGTTTTATTTATTTTCTGCTAAAACAATTTATATTATTTACAGGCTGATCGCGTGAGCCAAAGCAATCAAGTTCGATATCTTAAAGTCTACAACTACAGTTTTGTATTCCAGACAGCACCCGTTAGTTGCATGTTCTTTTTCTTCCATCTTTCCCCGTTTCCGCCCAATTAGGGTTGTTTCCTCTCACATACTGCACCAAACTTTCTCCCCTTTTCTATAACCATACCCTTTTCTTATTCGAACTTCTAACATGTGTAACAAACCATTTCTACTTCACGTGTTCCGATTGTCAAGAAGTCGGGATTCTTAAGTTGCTTTTCTTTACTTTATAGTTATACTAGTTTATAGAACTATTTACTTATATATTTTTGAATGAAGCTATAACTTTGTGGTTATCCATTATAAAAAATGAAACAATTCAACTTTGTTTGAACCATTTATATAATGAGTAAATCCGACCGGTTTCAGAACAAACGTTCCTTCTTCAGGGCAAGCGTATACTAATTTGACAGTTTCGAAATATGGATGGGAACAACGTTTTATTATGGTAGGGGTGGAGCCGTTGCTAATTATCAATGTAGAGTGGGTGGGTAGGTATTAATGTAGAGTGGGTGGGTAAGGGAACAAAACCATAAGTTGACTAATTCCGGAATATATAAACTCAAATGCAATGATTGTCCCTCATTTTATATTGGAAAAACAACTCGTAATTTTGAAGTTGAATTGTTTCATTTTTCTATTTACTTATACATTAACATACATAGTTTAAACTAGGTTTACTTTTACCTTTTACGCATAATTAAATGCCCTGCGATAAACGGTGGCTATAGTTATTATTGGCCAATTTTTTTATTGTTTAACGGTATCAATATTACCCAACGATAAAAAGATTTCCACAATGTTAATAATAAAATATCCGTGACATAAAAAAGAATATAAGAAATGCCTTGTAAATTTTCAAAACAAACCGTGTTGAGAAATTCTAATAGAATGGATACCTATGTACCATATCAGACGAGTTTAAATGAGGTAGAGCGAGTGCTAAAAGCGATAAATTTAACATTTTTTGTTTACATTTAAACTTGTATGGAGAGCTTGTATTTCATTACGGTTGTGTTAAATAAACTCTAGAACTCGGGTTTGTTTTGAATTTAAGTGTGAGTTTAAAAAAATGTTTATTTGAACAAATTCAAACAGTGATGCAGTACCGACGTATGTAATATTTTAACAGATTTTTTTTTCTCTTTTTTCAAAATTTGATTTTTACCTAATACCCCTGTAAAAAATTGCGACTTGAGAGAAGAAGAAATGGTAGTGTTGTTTTTTTTTAAATAAAGCACCCTTTGAGAAATTATATCCATCATTTTTATTGTTATGTTTTTAAAGTTACAAGTTACCAACACATAACTAATTCCCCACCAAACGGACAAAGGTATATTCAATACTTTATAGTCCAGTAACTTTGTCGCCTGAATGTATGGGGTAGTATGCGTTAAATCCGGTAGTTCTGATTTTTTGCAGACTTGTTTATGATGTTGGCCTTATGAATAATCCAAGTTTTCGACCTCGAGTGCCGACCGCAACTTTGTCAAAAATCGAAAAAAACGCAAAAAATCGATATTTTTTCAAATTTTGGCGATTATAACCCTAAAGGACTAGTTTTTGAAAAAACTTTTTTATGACGTTTTTAAAGAAGACTAAATTTGCTACAATATGATACTATAATTGTCTTTGTAGACTCAATAGTTTTTGAGATTAAGCCTTTCAAAGTTTGTGACCTCGAGCGCAAACCGCGAAAAAATCGTTTTTTTTTTTCAAATTTTGGCGATTATAACCCTAAAGGACTAGTTTTTGAAAGAAAAATTGTAGGATGTTTTTAAAGTAAACTAAATTTGCTACAATATGATACTAGAATTGTCTCTGTAGACCTAATAGTTTCCGAGATTAAGCCTTTCAAAATTTATCATTTTTTTCGAACTTCGCAATTTTGGTCGGATATATGGTCAGATATGACCATTGAGCAAGTACTGAAGAAATCTAAGAAAAGCTATGGAGGGCTCACTCGAGGACATGGTATGACTGACAGTGTACTCTCTTGATGGACATTAGGCATGGTGTATCTACATAATATCTGCATGAAGTGGAAACATACTGTGAGGTTACTACTGCAACAACTGAACAACATGTTGACATGCGACCATCTCGTGTCACCAGAGATGAATCAGATACTAAAAAACTCTGTAGATGGTTTGCACAGCACCCTCCATTCCTTACAGCAGATTTCATTATGTCCATCAGCAGTGGCCTGGTTGGAGAATCTAGTGCCAACAGCCACATGGCTCTAGAGATTGGGAGAGAATCGATGCTAAAGATGGTTGGCCAGAACTTCCAGGAAGTGAAATTCAAACGTAAAAACAATATGGTGTCCCTTTCTTCAGCTGTACGAACTATTACTGTTGGCAATAAACAGGTAACTGTTGATCCTCTAATACTGTTTCACAGGATGTGTGTCTTAAAACAATCGGATGAAGAATTGTGAGAGTTCTTCACTTACGAACTGTCACCAATCTCAATGTTATTGTTCTCTGAAGAGGGGATGAGAAAGGGCACAAAATCCACCTTGTATTCAGTATTTGAACCTGTAACCTTAAATGAGAAGCAAGGGTTAACGAAGTTTGTAGTAGTGGATGGAGGACATCTACTTCACAAAGTTGTGTGGCCTCGAAGCTCATAATTTGGTGCGATGGCTGACAGATACGTACAGTACATTACTGCTGCATTACACTGAACCCTCTCTCCTGGGGGTGGATATCCACGCCACAAGGCCTCAACCCCAAAATGATGACCAGAGATGCAGCCCCACAACACCTCTTGCGGATGATTTCTTGTGGCTGCACGAAGGGTTGTGGGAACGCGTGCAGCTGCAGGAAGGCAGGATTAAAATGCTCATCAGTCTGCAGGCACTGCAGCGGGGCCTCTTGTGATAATATACCTGATGTTGAAGTAATAGATATCCCAGAAGGCGACGATCTGTCCGATGTCGAAATGAAGGATGACTTGTGGGCACAAGACGTCGACGATTCTTCACCATCTCCTGATGGGGATATGCCATCCCAATACGTCGATCCAGATACGGACGAACGTCAACCGGGACCTTCCAAGAGGGCTAAATTATTTTAATTATTTACTTCATTATTCGTAGCTTAGCTTAAACATCATCATCCCATCATAAAAGTATAGGGCTTTCATAGTATAATCAGGGTCAAAATTCATTCAAAACGACAGAATTGCAAAAAATTGCGAAGTTCGAAAAGAATGATAAACTTTGAAAGGCTTAATCTCAGAAACTATTGGGTCTACAGAGACAATTTTAGTATCATATTGTAACAAATTTAGTCTACTTTACAAAAGTTAAAAAAAGTTTTCAAAAACTAGTCCTTTAGGCTTAAAATCGCCGAAATTTGAAAAAAAAAAACGTTTTTTTCGCGGTTTGCGCTCGAGGTTACAAACTTTGAAAGGCTTAATCTCGTAAATTATTAAGTCCACAGAGATACCTTTAGTATCATATTATAGCAAATTTAATTTACTTTAAAAACGTAATAAAAAAGTTTTTTCAAAAACTAGTCCTTTAGGGTTATAATCGCCAAAATTTGAAAAAATAACGATTTTTTCGCGGTTTTTTCGATTTTTGACAAAGTTGCGGTCGCCACTCGAGGTCGAAAACTTGGATTATTCATTAGGCCAATATCATAAACAAGTCTGCAAAAAATCAGAACTACCGGATTTAACGCATACTGTGAAGTATAAAGTTACTGGACTATTATGTATTCTATGCAAGTTTTGTTAGAGAAGTGTTCATTTTTAGCTAGCCTAAACTTTTTATAGTTAAATTTCCTTTGTACATTGGGAAGGGATAAAGTGCAAAAATGATCATACATCAGCGACATCTGAAATAACTGGCGCCATCTTTGATCTAAATGAATGAATTGTTTGATAAAAATAATCACTATTTATAATCCATAATTGGTTTGAAGCTTAACTAGAAAACTAAACAATCCCATCCTAATATTTTTCACGGTATCGGTAAAAGTAACCCAGTTAGTTATTTCGTAGAATTCTCTTATTAGTCTCGTTGTATTGATCGTATGATCGTGGAATGAAAAATGCCGGGTATTGTTATACCTTTTAAAGAAAAATTACTCTTTCATAAAATTAGCATTTGCCTTAGTCTCGACAATAAATTCATAGACCATGAAAATTTGACCATATAACCGTGAAAATTTCTTGACACAAAAACTCACCGCCGTTTGAGACCGATGAGACAAACAGATTCTTTGCTTCATATTTAAGACATAACAAGCCATTTTTGTTCAAAGTAGAGTCTTAGGTTGAAAAACATGCAGGCATTGTTGGAGTGTTTTTAGCTTCATGGATATAAAAGTTAAAAAAAAAAAACAAATAAGGAATCAATGTAAAACAACACAACTAACCTTACAGTAACGCCTTGTTACCATTTTAGACTAGTATTATGGCTAGCAGCTACCAGGCGCACATGATGCCACGGAGGTGTTCTTCTCGATTTCACAGGTAAACGACTATCCGTACGTGCCTCTGGAAGTGGGTTAAACGTGAGGTGGTTGCAGATGGGGCATTAGATATCGCTTCCGATAAAGTAGATATCCGAGAAATTAGAACTTGGATGTTATTTTTTAACTACTCAATTATACATTGGCGGCCTCCGTGGTTGAGGGGTAAGGCTCTGGAATAGCAATTCGGAGGATGCGTGTTCAAATCCTGGCTTGCGAAAATTTTACAAGTTGAATTCGATAGGTAAATTTCTTCTTTTAAAAGGCAATGATTCTGAGGCAATTTTTTTTTCAAAAAACTTTCAGCCTCACAATTTCGACTAGTAGGATATTTTAGGGGTCTTCGCTAGTATATATTATATGGTAGACACGGTTCACACGCTGTAGAAGTGAAGCCTTCAGAAAACCAAAGTAGACAAGAACGGGGTGGGCCACAAAGCACCTCATAAAGAGGAGACCGATTATTCTATCTCATTCTCTCGTAGGCTAAATACTATGGGTGTACGTGTTTATCTTTTTTTACTGTCACTTTTTGGTTTCATCGAGTTTCAAATCACAACGGTGCTAAAGAAGTTTTCATTTCAAAAGTGATTAGCACATATCCGTCCTAGATATTTCTCATAACTTTTGATTACAAAAATATTTTTTCAGTGTGTTTGGGTATTTAGGGCTCAAATTAACAAAACAAAAAAACGACCTCAAAACGTGCACTAAAAAGTAAAAAAAATAATTTCGTATTCTTCTACAACTTAATAATCAACTTACTTTTTCTAATCATCAACATGTAGGTACGATTGTTATTTTTGCAGTCAGTGTCAGCCAAGGTAGGTTTGTAACTACATACCTACATACTTATAGGTGAGATGTGCGAGAGGCGAGAGCGGAGCCGCAGCGGAAGGGGAGCTGTCAAGTGAACACGCCGGACCGGGTACCTTGGCTGACACTGATTCCAAAAATAACAATCGTACCTACCTGATGAGTAGAAAAAGTAAGTTGATTATTAAGTTGTAGAAGAATACGAAATTATTTGTTTACTTTTCAGTGCATGTTTTGAAGTAGTTTTTTTTTGTTTTAAAATTTTTGTTTATTTTTTGATTTTTAGTGAATCTAAAGTACACTAACTAATTTGTCTGACTATGGGTAGACCTACTAAACGTGCTGCTCAGACATACACTACTTAACCATAACGACGTTACGGTAGGTGACTCAAAGATCTGGATAGCCTATAAAAGATTCGGCCGAGTATCGTTAATTTGCTCCTAAGAATTCAAGAGTTCCGTTACTTTGTAATGGATCCCATAATCAGAACCTAAACAAACTCTCATCAAACTACCCTTGAAGTACATCATTTTCAATAAAAAAGAATCATTGAAATCTGTTAGCGTGATATTGAGTTATTCGTTCATTTGTCGCGCACATACTTAATGCAAATTTAAGACTTATATGGTTTTCTCATAGATGCCATTGCCAAAACTGGACCAAATTGAAATGGGACCACACGAAAACTACCATCTTTCAAATAAAAAAGAATCATCAATATCGGTTCACCCAGTCGAAAGTTCTGAGGTAACAAACAAAAAAAAATACAGTCGAATTGAGAACCTTTTTTAAGTCGTTTAATAAAGATTTACATGAAATGGGCCGGTATCCTCAGATCATGGAAATACAGTATTCTATGATCTGAATGTGTAATGAACAGAAACATCCAGAATGCACTAATGTTTCCGCAACATAATCTTTTCAATACCATCGATTTATGAAAATGTTATCACGTCAACTTTTCTGGTCGCTAAATCTCATTGGTCTGCAAGAATGCTTTCATAAAACTATAATCTGAACTGCAAATAATTGATTTCTTTTAGTTACGTAACGTTTATTTAGAACTTTCAAAAAATTGTATCGTAGTCCGCGCGGACAAGAATGCACAATTTGTCACTGGTGTTATAGTTGTGAATCATAAATGTGAACCTGACTTCGTGCAACTATTTAAATTAATTTAAATTTCGTTGCCAACACATCGACATTCATTATTTACTCGTATATAAATATATTATGTGCATAACACACAGTCGGTTTCTTTATTTTTTATCGATTAATTTCTTTGAATAACGCACAAGAGACTTGATGGAGCCAGTGAGAGCATGGCATCTGTAATTGAGGTATGAGGTATGAATTGCAATTGAGGTATGTTGTGAGGCTGGAGGTGGAGGGAAGGGGAAGAAGATAGAAAGAGGAAGGTCGGAAGATAATTGGCTATTCAGATCTGGTCACTAAATCCACCTAGAGCCATTTCTGGCAACGTTTCAATTCTGAATGTGGTTCCTACACCAGGGCGATACTGAGAGTATCATCCACTCTGGAACCTGTCGCAAATATACCTTATATTATTAAATTGTGTACGTGGGTACCTAATGATTTTTTGACTCATTTTTACTTTGTTTTGCTTTTGTTATGTTAGCCATCAGCGATTATTAGATATTATTATTTTTGTTAATGTGAATCTGGAGTCAGTTAGACTTTGGCAACCTTAATGGGGATATATTGTTAGGGTTAAGGCAAAGGGAATAAGAAAGAGATAGGAAGATGAAGATGGGAAAGTACCTGGCTATTCAGATCTAGTCACGAGATACGGCTAAGCCATTTCAATTCTAAATCGCGGTGCTACTCAAGGGTGATACTGAATGTATCTGCCACCCTAGATTGTGGTGCAAATACACCATATTTTATTTAAAATCGATAAATGTATAAAATATAACATTTACTTGCACACGCCAGGATTTTAACTCGCGGTTTCCGGTTTACTAGTCGAAAGCCTTACACCTCAACCATGAAGGTCGTCGATACATCGAGATGAAAAACCTAACATTTGGGGTCGATGTCAGAAAATAATCGGACACTGAAATGGCTTCATCGAAGTGGAGTATAAACTTCCACAATATAGTGCAGTAATAATAATAATAAATGTTTATTCCAGTACAGTGACAGCCATCCTAGCTTTCATAAGAGAGTAAAGGCATGTTCAAGTAGAAAGTCAATTAGTGAGTATACTTGCTACTTAACTCGCCAAAAACCGTTCGCATTACTTTCAAGTAGAGAATACTAGTGCCCGCCGCCCGTTGTAAGATGACGTTCAATGACGGGCTGCTACACAGCAAAGTAAATACGCTAATTATGCTGATTTTAATGCTTATTTTATGCTTATTTTGAGGCGGAAGAATAAATCAATGAAATGAAAATAAATAATCCGTGGATACGAAAAGAGATTAACAGCATAAATAAATAAATTTAGAGTGGCATCTTTGCTCCAATGTCACGACATTTCCGCGCGTCCACAAATGAACTCTGCTAAACCGACGGGTTTGCGCATGTCAGTGCGCAGGGACGCGTGGTTAAAGTCGCTACTCGCCGAAAAAATAGAACGAAGTGGATCGAATCTACTAAAGAGCTGATTAACCCACTCTACTAAAATTGTGGTGTTTTGACACGTTTAGTTACTACCATACTCTCCGCTCGACTAAAATACTCGGCGTGTGTGAACGGCTCTTTAATAATAATCATTTGTTAGTTTGTAAAGCGCCTTTTTTGAGAAAAATCACCTCAAGGGCGCCGTACAATTTATCACGATTTCTTAGTCTCTATCTATTTTTTTTTATTTACAAGTAGATACAGAAAACATACTTACTTGACAGGTCACTTTCGATAATCACGCTTTTAGTATAAAGTTTATGCTTGGAGAAGATACGACTTTGCCCGCGGAGGGCACTGTATTTAAATACTGGATATTGCATGATTTTACATTTACTACGTCTTTACTGTTGGTATTACATTTATGGTATGACCTTTTAAAAGCTTTCAAGTTCTTATTTTCTTACATGTGTACACAATTAGTTATTTGCGATGTCGTGGGTTGTGAAGGTAAAGGTAAAAGGTTTTTGGATAGAACTCTTCGAAAATGTAAATTTTAAGATTAATTTTGTCGAGTCTGTGATTCTTCTTAAATCATGTGGCAGTCCATTCCAGGCTTTATGCCCCAACACTCCGAAAGCTCGCTCACCGAACTGCAACCTTCCAATAGCAATGAAATCAAGTGCCTAATTTTAAGTTCTTTAATAAATTGCTTAATTTTGTTTTGTGTTGCGTAAATGTTTCTGCTTTTGTATTTTTCTAAACGCATTTTGATATAAAATTAATATTCTAACTTCTTACGCTTTCGAACATAATATTTCATATTGTAATGCACACTCTCTTCAACCATTTCTTTGTGAAAAGATTAATGGTGGGAACTTATCATATTTTTCTCTATTGTTGGTCATTTTCCGAATCGTTGGTTTCACGTCTGTTTCCTGACTCCGTTACGAATGGCAGTTTAGAAAGCTCTCAACTAACATTGACCATCACCAAAGTATTCAAGACACAATGGACTAGCCATAAAACTTGGAATTATTATAATCTTTCCTCTTAGAGGAGCAGTGGCATGCATTCCATAAAGGCAGAAAAGCTATGCCTACCATAAGAAAAATTAACAATAAAAATATATAAAAAGCTTATTTGTAAAAAGCATTAACTTTGTGGCTCGCCATAATTTACAATATAAAACACATATAAATTTGTTGTAGACCACTTTTATTTTATACACACTCTACCGGTTTCGGAAGCACCCTTCCTTCGTCAGGAGAATATTATAACAGTTATAATATTCTCCTGACGAAGGAAGGGTGCTTCCGAAACCGGTAGAGTGTGTATAAAATAAAAGTGGTCTACAACAAATTTATATGTGTTTTATATTGTATATAAAAAGCTCATGGGAAAATGGATGTCATAATCGTTCCACATTATTAAATTGTTTGTATTTATACAAATTTAATTATTTTATTTTATTACAAATACTATTTAGTTGGTTGGTTATGATCTACGTTATACTAGGCCTTGGTGGTTGAGTGGTTAGTGGTTTTAATCCGACGGTCGCGAGTTCAAATCCCGGCTCGCATAAATAAATGTTATTTTATTGAACAGGAAGATAATACTAATAAATCAAAACGAAAACATATAAAAGAACAAGACACAGAAAAATAAAAATAAAACGGTTGGAACCGGACGCAACGCTCTTTTCCCGGTAAGACGAGAGATCTTGAGTTCGTTTCCCAGTTGTAGCCGTCATCTTTTTAGTTTTCTGTGTTTTGTTCTTTTTCATATTTTCGTTAGATTAAAAAATAAGACAAACATTCCCGGGTTACGAATAACCCAACAATGTTTGAAAATCTTCTACTACCACCACAGAAAGCCGAAAATGTTGCTTGTGTTGTGATGGAGGACTTAGCCAGCCGAGGAATCGAACATGCGACGCTCGGGTGGGACCCAAGCGCTATGCCCACTCAACCACTGACTGGTCGAAATTTATTAGTACTATCTTTCCCTCAACTATATATTTCATTGATCGGTATATAACAAGAGCTATTTCAATAAAAAATTGTAATATAATTTTTATAATTTTGGTTATTTCACAATTAATTCATTTATAATGATAATATCTAGTACTAGCAGATGTTGCTGTGACTTACCCAACCTTTATAACCAACGCCATTTGTTAATTTGCAGACATATCAAATTCACATCGCCCGCTTGCCAGTTGCCCGCTGCCCGGTGCCTGAAATAAATCTTTGAATTTCTCAACGTTTGTCTACTATAATATGCATGTATTATACATATAAACCTTCCTCTTGAATCACGCTATCTATTGGAGAAAACCGCATGAAAATCCGTTGGGTAGTTTAAAAGATCTAAGCGCACATACAGTGGGACCGACTTCGTTTTATATTATGTAAAGATAAAGATATTTGCGAAACGTAAGAGTGGTAGATACTTTCTGTTTCGCCTTGGTGAAAGACCAAAATTCAGAATTTGAAACGTTACTTGAAAGGGTTTTAACCGTGTCTAGTGACCGGGTGGAATAGCCAGTACTTCCCATCTTCCCCTTCCCCTTCCGTTTACTTCCCCCTCCCCATTACTTTCAGTGTCACATTATACCCCATTTGAAGTTGCCATAGCCTCACTGGCTCCAGATGATAGTGAGCAGTTTGGCTCTTACGCGGAACTTACTTAAAAATAAAACTAAAGTGGCTATACATTTGACTTTCTCAATCTAGTTTTTTTTCCTTCAATCTAACGGAAAGTAATACATACATGCGCATACTTCTCTATACCTTCCACCAAAAGACAGTGAAAAATTTCACCGTTGGGACTCTTATGCGGAACTCACACAAAAATAAAACTAAAGTGGCCATAAATTTGACTTTTCTCAAACTAGTTTTTTCCTTCAATTTAGTTTTTTGATGTCGTCCGTACTTCCTGTCATAACGCAAAGTCATACATACATCCGCATAATTATCTATACTTTCCACCAAAAGGCGATGAAAAATTTCACCGTTAGGACTCTTATGCGGAACTCGCATAAAAATAAAATTAAAGCTGCCATACATTTGACTTCTTCAATCTAGTTTTTTCCTTCTATCTACTTTTTTGGCGTGATATATAACGTAAAGTCGCACATACATCCGCATACTTCTCTATACCTTCCACCAAAAGGCAGTGAAATATTGCGCCGTTGTTGGGACTCTTATGTGAAACTCTCATAAAAATAAAACTAAAGTGGCCATACATTTGACTTCCTCAATCTAGTTTTTTCCTTCAATCTAGTTTTTTGGCGACACATAACGTAAAGTCATACATACATCCTACCTTTCACCAAAAGTCAGTGAATTATTGCACCGACTGTTGAAAAATCATTTTGGAACTAGAATATTTTAATACTATTACTATATTTGTATTGACGTACTGCATGCATACTTCTCTATACCTTCCACCAAAAGGCAGTGAAATATTGCGCCGTTGTTGGGACTCTTATGTGGAACTATCATACAAATAAAACTAAAGTGGCCATACATTTGACTTCCTCAATCTATTTTTTCCTTCGATCTAGTTTTTTGGCGTGATATATAACGTAAAGTCATACATACATGCGCATACTTCTCTATACCTTCCACCAAAAGACAGAGAAAAATTTCACCGTTGGGACTCTTATGCGGAACTCACACAAAAATAAAACTAAAGTGGCCATACATTTGACTTTCCTCAAACTAGTTTTTTCCTTCAATTTAGTTTTTTGATGTCGTCCGTACTTCCTGTCATAACGCAAAGTCATACATACATCCGCATACTTATCTATACTTTCCACCAAAAGGCAATGAAAAATTTCACCGTTGGGACTCTTATGCGGAACTCGCATAAAAATAAAATTAAAGCTGCCATACATTTGACTTCTTCAATCTAGTTTTTTCCTTCTATCTACTTTTTTGGCGTGATATATAACGTAAAGTCGCACATACATCCGCATACTTCTCTGTACCTTCCACCAAAAGGCAGTGAAATATGACGCCGTTGTTGGGACTCTTATGTGGAACTATCATAAAAATAAAACTAATGTTGCTATACATTTGACTTCCTCAATCTAGTTTTTTGGCGTGATACTTAACGCAAACTCATACATACATACATACGCATACTTCTATACCTTCCACCAAAAGGCAGTGAAATATTGCGCCGTTGTTGGGACTCTTATGTGAAACTCTCATAAAAATAAAACTAAAGTGGCCATACATTTGACTTCCTCAATCTAGTTTTTTGGCGACACATAACGCAAAGTCATACATACATCCTACCTTTCACCAAAAGTCAGTGAATTATTGCAGCGACTGTTGAAAAATCATTTTGGAACTAGAATATTTTAATACTTTTACGGTATTTGTATTGACGTACTGCAGTACTTTATTATTTAATGAAAACAAAAAACTTTGTAAAAACACCTCTATATAATCAATATTATGATTCGGTGAGTCTAGGGTGCAAACACGATGGAAGGGTAGTTTCAAAGTACACTTATCCAATGTCCACCGCAACTACTCAATATTCCGAGCTATATAATGCTTGGGGAGGAAATGTCCGAAGGCTTTGTAAAAAATTCAACGTGACAGATGATTCACGGATAAATTTGAATTCAACTATTGCCGATGAGAATACGGCCTTCGAATTTCGTATAAAGGAACCCACAAACTACTGGACTGACCGGAAATGATTTAAATTGATAATAATAATAATAATATGCCGCCATAGCTCAGTGGTCAGAGCATTCGACCGGCAATCGAGAGGACACGGGTTCAAGTCCCGTTGGCGTCATGTATCTTTTCTCGGAAGATTTTTCAATGTGGATGAGTATTTCAGGCTGATAATTATTGCTTATAATAATAATAATATCTTTACTGCAATAAATTAGCAATAGACATATGAAATAACATAATATAACAGTACAGTATAGAAATACATAGGTAACTATAAAAAGAGGTTTCTCACAACCTGCGTCACTAGGCTATCTTGTGTAATTTTAAAAATTATTTGATAATACCTATGAATATACACTGATAATAAAACATGTTCGCTGGATGTAATAAGAGTGAATGTACCGGTAAAATCCCTATTGTTGCTATTGATCCAAATTTTAAGTAAGGGACTTGTGAATGGTAGAAGAAGTCGGGGACGCCCGAGGAAGACGTTTCACGACCAAGTGATCTTCAGCTACTTGAGTCGGGCCATGTCAAAAGTCAGAATAATACAAGAAAATGTATGTATAAATGTGAATGAGGCAAGGAGTGTGTGCCAAGACCGAGTTGTTTGGTGGTCCGTCCTCACTGCCTACCCCTGCGGGAAAACGGCGTGATGGTTACTGGTTAGTTACAATATATATATTATAAATTTATACGATGCTACACAAATCATATTAAATTAAAACTATTAATCACTTCTTCTAATAGTGCAAAATTATTTTGTGGTAACATTTTAAATTCAAATTAATAAATTACGTTGTATTAACCACTTAATTATTTATAAAAACCGACATGTTTCGTCAGGTTCTGTCAAAACCCTGAGGAAGTCAGCTTTGACGAAACATGTCGGTTTTTATAAATAATTAAGTGGTTAATACGACGTTATTTATTAATTTGAATTTAAAACTATTAAATTACGATTATTAGTAAATACTTTAATTTTTTATATTTTCGAAGGAATATTATTCTTTTATTTAATGTTTAAACACCCAGTATCCACAACGAATTTTATCACATCCCTTCGAGAGCTTTTCTCTGTTCAGTGTGTCAATTTTTCCACACATTCTGAATAAGAGATCTGATTTATTTCTAACTCATTTCCAAATTCACTTTACTGAAATACCTACTTCTTCGGGTTCTATTTTACTTGAAGTTTTTTTGTGAAGCGCATTCTGAACCGTATCATTGTGGTAAAAAAAGACTTGAAGAAAAAAAGACTAAGTGAATTTTTATTCTAAGTTAAGACTATATGAATTCAGTATCTACCATAAACAATCAAAGTTTTCAGTAGATTTTTTTTGTACTGAGTAGCAATTTACTATAGTACTGTACATATATGCTGTGACGCTGATTCCACAAAATTCTGTTATTTCAGAATTTTACAATTAAAAAAGGGTAGTTACTGTAACTGTCGCCCATGGTGAAAGCCCACCATTCAGTAACGAAAGGTAGCTTGAATTGGATTTATCTATGTTTGCTGACCAGATTTGGTTCGCTAAGTTTGATGACTTAAGAGCGTTTAACCAGCCAGCGGACGAAAATCCACATTTCGTCGAAAGTTGTTCTTACGATCGTGCAGGGCGGTTACAATATGAAAGATTAATTATTCTCCGTACCAGCTTTTTAAAATTATAACTCAATATCGAATTTATTTCAATTCAAATTAGCTTTAATTTATACCTTCATCCAAAAATGCTGAAAGGCGTGATGATAAAACTATTAAAATAATGTACTTTTTGTAGTTATTTTTTGATTATAAGTATTTATCATTTTTCAATAATGTCTAAATTTAATAAGAATGTTGAAAAAATCTGAAATATATTAGTTTGTAAGTGCGCAAATAAATACACAAACGGACCAATTTTCGCCAAGAAACACATGTACGTACATATTTTTTAATGATTTTATTGAAACTAAAATTAAAATTCTAAAACATACGTTTGCTAGATAATGTATTGATTTATTTTACTGCATGATTAAATTATTTGAAATGGGTGTGGTATAATACAAAATTTTTTTTGAAAATTGAACAAATCTGCCAACGACCTATGGAATAACCTTATTATACTAAAAATTAAAAAAAAAATCAAAATTTATTACATACGAATGCTAGATAAAAGAACAATCTTTCGAAATCCATTTATAATTTTTTGTGGAAAAGAGTCAATTCGTCTAAAAACTTTTTTGAAAATGACGTATTTCCGGTTTTCTCTGGTGATGCCCTCTTAACAGGGGTGCCCGGGTTCATGGAGCGAATGCATTTGCCCATCTACTGCGTGGCTAGCCGGATCGTAGAGACCGGTTGAGGGAGACCTAACCTAGACCTCTCCAGCCAGGCTCTCTCGACCCATCGCCTTGCTCCGCAGTGGGAGGAATGTCAGCCGTCACTCCTGGACACGCTGACCGCAGATTCCTCATATATTTTCCATTTCCAGTCCTTCCTTCTAGCATCCCCAAAGATGACATAGGCCCTGAGGGCTTTTTGCCTACTGTGTGGAGCTAATGTAAATCAAATAAAAAAATGAACCCAGCAAGATACTTCTCAATCTTCATCTTCCCCATCTCCTTACCTTCGCCACGCCTTTCAGTCTCACAACATACCCCAAATGGAAATGTCGTAGTCTCAATGGCCTCTGACAATGGAAAGCAATTGGAACTCTTGGGCAACTTTAAAAATTACTTAAAAATTTTAAATATTTTACTGTTTTAATTGAAAAGTATTTATGAAATGGTTTAGCAAAACCATATATAATTATAGAAATAAAATATAAAAACTGAAATAATTATAGAAATAATACATTGAAGAGGAAGATAACAAATAATAATCCAAACTAAAATATGAAAAAGAACAATACACAGAAAAAAGACAATGGTCGCAACTGGGACTCGAACCCAGACCTCTCGTCTAACCGAGACGTGCGCGTAAACCAAGAAAAAAAAAATAAAACAGAATTTTTCTTATAAAAAATTGAATAGAAATAATTGTTGAGGGAATCTGTGAGACATGATTACGTATATTCTAGTCGTATGTGATGTCGTCGTTCTAATATTTTCCGTGTATTTCGTTACACAATACGCATGAGGAGGAACAGGACAATCGTCGATGACGTGCGCACCAGCTCTATCCAGGACTACTTTAACGACTTTTTAAAATGAAATTTACAGAAATGAGAGGCCAACCCATCCAGAAAGATAAATGGAGAGATAAGTCATTTGTCAATACGAGATTTGCGAGTAACGGCATTTAAACTTTCCGTCTCCTTTAAAGGCGTGATTGCCAGATTGTTATCAAGGGTTTCCGTTATAAAAAATGCCATAAAAAGACTGTAAGACGTAAGAACACAAAATCTTTTTAGTCTATTTTTAACACCTTCGTAAACCTACACCGTACGTAGGTGTATATAAATACGAGTAAAGATTTTTTTTACATTAGCTCCCTAAAAAACATCCTCAGAACTTTCATCTTTGGGGATGCTGTGTGAAGGGTATTTTTAAAAAGGAAGGAAAGGAAATTGTGGGAAGGAACAAGGTATGAGGTGTGGATAAGCATTCCTGTATTCAGCGTGTCCAGGAGTAACGGAGGTATGAATCCAACTGCGTTGCAAGGCGATGGATCGAGAGAGACCGGCTGGAGAGGTCTAGATTAGTTCTCCCTCAAGCAATGTTTTCTTCTTCGGAGTCGCCAGATGTCGTTTTATTTTGTATTTTCTTTTGCCTCTTCATTTTGGAGTGGTTTGAAGATTGGATAATGATTTTACTATTTTTTTTTTTTGGATTTCGTGGTATTGGTCCGCTAAATGTCCAGCCACTGAGGTTCGTCAAGCGCTTTATACTACTACACCCAAGAAGGTGTGGGACTATGAATTTATCGTATTATATTGGAACCGAATACCCGTGTATTAAATAAATATTTTAATGCCATATCATTCTCTCGCAGGCTAAATCCTATATATTATATTTGTATCTTTTTAGGGTCGCTCGTTTTCGTTTCATCGAGTTTCAAATCACAACGAAACTAAAGAAGTTTTCACTTCAAAATCTGTAATGAACGGTGATCTAAAGTTTTGTGATAAATTAGGAAAATAATCATTTTTAAGAGTTTTACCTAGTATAAAAATTCTGACGTTTCATTTTTCACAGCACAGGGGGATGTACCTACCTTTAAGTTAGTCTGCAAAGTTCAATCCCAATCAATTTGACTAAGAATATTAGAAAAGTTTTTCTTTCACAAAAACTTTCAAGATATATGAAATTCTATTGAAAAAATGGATGCCATTATTGAAGTTTCGCCGACTTTAAATTGTCAAAAAAGATATGTTTTTAGAACTTTAAATGTGATTTCTTCTACTTATATAATGATCTGACAGTCTTCTCCAGATATTTGTGTCATGAATCGTTTTCCATGAAAACTTTTAACAGTATTTTTGGCAAATTTTATAAATTAATGAGATAGTTATTAAAAAAAATTATTACCCCGGCGAAAAAGCTTGCTTTTTTTTATTAAATATTATTATTTTTTTTTTTATAATTTATATTTAAACTTTTTTAATTTTTTTTTTTATTTATCAAAAGTATACAATACAGAATATAGTATATTATATAAAGCATTGTACTCCCAGGAGTTAATAAACTCATTGCGGGAATGATACGCATTACATGAAACATATAGCTGTATGTATTAAATGGACATATGATGGGGACATACACAACATTATTATTTCAGAAAGTCATTAAAAAGATGAAGTTTGAGCATGTTAGTTTGGGTCTTTTTACATTGACTTGCACATTTGATCTCGTTGGGTAGTTGATTATATTTTGTGTGAGCTATGTATTCTAGGGATCTTAGTCCATATTTTGTTGATTTGATTTTTGGTATATGAAGTTTGTTGTGATTTCTTGTGTTGTGTTGGTGTACGTCGCAATTGTAATAGAGTGTACTGTTAGAATGTGCCGAGTGTTGAATTACTTGTAATATAGTTTTCGTTATTTCAAAAGTGGGAATGGTATTAAAAGGAAGTATTTGGGTGTTTCTGTAGATGTCTTTGACACGTGTGTCCCAAGGTAGACTGAAAATATTTCGCAGGGCTCTATTTTGGACGACTTGGACTTCTGAAATCATTTTTTTTGTAGCAAATCCCCAGATTCCGGCGAGATATATTAGATGTGAGTGAATCATAGCATGGTAAATCGATTTTAATAGAGAGGGAGGAAGTAACCCGCAAAGTCTATATAAAACACCAGTTATAGGAGTAATTTTGGATATAACATGTTTAAATTGGTGATTCCATGTGAGTTGTGAATCAATGAAAAGGCCAAGATATTTTGTAACATCAGCCCTTTCAAGGCGGTTATTATCAAGACTTATATTAAGACTTACATTTTTTTTATTTGCAAACAGTATGTAATGTGTTTTTTTTATGTTTAGGCTAAGTTTGTTTAATCGCAGCCAGTTTGCCAGGCAAGCTATATCCCTTTCCATTTCCTTTTCAAGTTCGTTTAAATCATTATTGTGATAAAGAATCACTGTGTCATCTGCATAGAGTTGTATTGTACCCTTAAGTCCCCATTTAGCAATATCATTTATATATATATTAAAAATAGTAATGGTCCAAGTACGGAGCCCTGAGGCACGCCACATTTTATGGTTCCCATGCTGCTTGTCCCTTTTCCAACAAAGGTCTGACAGTGTCGGTTAGAGAGGTAGCTACACAGTAACTTCAGGGGAGTGCCTACTATGCCTAGGTGTTCTAGCTTCTTTAGTAGTATCCCATGGTCAACCGTATCGAAAGCCTTTTTTAAATCTATAAATAAGCCTGCAGCATGCTTACCCTGGTCTATATGCTTTTGGAGTGCGTATACAAAATCGAAGGCAGCACATTTTGTGTTAGATTGGTTTCTGAATCCATACTGTTGGGATGCGAGTAAATTGTTTGATAAGAGATATTTAGTGAGCCTAAGCTTAATAACCTTTTCAAAAACTTTAGAGACGACAGAGAGGATGGATATAGGACGATAATTAGAAGGATTTTTTTTGCAATCATCTTTGTAAATCGGAATTATTTTTGCTATCTTTAGTTGATCTGGGAAGATTCCACTATCCAGGGATTGATTAATAAGAAAAACAAGGTGGTCAGCTAATATATCTTTGCAAAAGTTCAGGTACACTGGTGTAATTCCATCTAAACCTGGAGATGCATTAGACTTTAGTTGAGAGATGATACTGAGAACTTCTGTTTTATTTGTTTTGGCCATATATAAGGACTGGTTTGCTTTTTGATCCGTGTTTATAGTGATAGAATCATCTGGATATGATGCAATTGTAGCTGCTAAGTTTTCCCCAACTGATATAAAGAAGTTGTTAAAAGTTGAAGCTATCTGTGTTGGGCATGTTATTTCTTCATTCTTAATGAGAAGACATTCAATTTCATCTTTCTGGGGTGTCGAGCTATTTGTTGGAATTGCATTTATTATTTTCCATGTCTGTCGCGGATTACGCAGGTTTTCCTTAAATATAGTCGTGTAGTATTTGGTTTTAGCATATCTTCTATAGTTGGTAACTTGATTTCTTGTTTTATTTCTCAGTGCTGTGAGTGTATCACTTTGCTGATTTTTTTTCCAGAGGTTAAACGCATTGTTGCGCTGTTTGATAAGTGCATTTAATTTTGCATCAAACCATGGAGTATTACCCCTCTGTTGGTCTCCTATGCGTAACTCAGATATATGTTGGGATGATTTTATTGCTGTTTTGATGTATTCATTAAAATTATTATAGTTTTCATTGGCATTACTGGTGGTTTCGTGTGGAAAGTTGTGGGATTCTAAATATGTTTTTAACATGTTTTTATCGGTTTTGGTGTTGTTTGAAAAAGAATGTATTCTATTATTAGTGTGATGTTTCAAGCTGTTTTGGTAATCTAATATCAAAATGTTATGATCACTTAGGTAGGCATCTATATTTGCAGTAGTTGAGGAAATATTTTGTCTGTTTGAGATGATATGGTCTATTAGAGAGGTAGAGGTATCTGTTACTCGTGTAGGATAGGATGTGTTACATATGAAACAGTTGTATGAGTCTAGCGTGTTGATGTACTTAAGAGATGTATTATTTTTTTGAAGAATGTCAATGTTGAAGTCACCAAAGATAAGGGTATCATTTCTACAGTTATTTAAAATAGATTCAAGATACATTAAGAATTCGTTAATGTTTGAGGTAGGCTTTCTGTAGATAACATAAATATTTAACGGTTTAAAATTTCTATTACGGATATTAATTCCTAAGAAAGAATTTTCACTACAATGTTTTTCAATAGTTGTAGCATTTAGTGAATGGTGCGTGCAGAGAATCACCCCTCCTCCTCTTTCATTGGTGCGAGACGCAAATGCACTTTGGTAGCCGTCGATGTTGAAGAAGCACTCCTCACCATCTTCCAACCAGGTTTCGGATATTGCAAGTACGTGTACAGTGGGTTTGATGCTCTTTAAAGTTTCTTCAATCTCGTCAATTTTATTTCTGATACTTCTCGCGTTAAGATACATTATTCGAAGGCTATTTTTTATTGGCTTATAGTCTTCAATTTTTTAATTATTTGTATTCAGTTATACTGGCCTGGGTCCCGGATGCTGTAGTTACAGTTGAGTTAGCCATAGTCAACTCTCTCCATTGTGCGTGACATCATTATGGTACGGTAGGGGCAGTCCCTATCGTTTGATCTGTGTTTTGGTGCCTCAATTTTGCCTTTGGCCATTTTAAAGCAGTTCCAGCAACGGAATTCTTCTTTTTGTTCCTTTTTTGTGCAGTCAGATGATTTGTGTTCACCAGCACAGTGTAGACAACGATCTTTTGATTCAGTACATCTCGCGGCGGAGTGACCGTATCCCATGCATTTATAGCACTGCATGATTGGGCAGCTGTCTTCGACTCGGACTCGCTGGAAACCTATATTTATTCTTTCTTGTTTTAACATAGCTGAATATACTTCTTTTTTGACGATCAGAATAACATTTCGTAGCCTATCGTTTTTCCTGTTGCTTGTGAATCTTAGAATTTTAATAGCTTCCTTATCATTTCCAGTGGCTTCGTAGATAGTATCATTTTGTTGCAAGATCATATCTAATATTTCGGAATCTTGTGTTTCTTTTTCGATCCCCTTCAAGATAACATTAGGTCTAAGACGTTTGCCCTCATGAGCAACCAAGTTACCATTGGTCAGCCCTGGAATTGCTGTTAGGATCTTCTCGGCATCTGTCTTTTTAGGGCAGGTAATTATGACCTTGTTATTTTTGGCCTTTGTCATTCCACTGACACCCACTCTGAGGTCGGCTGGCTTGATAATATCCTTTATTGTTGTGGTGATGGATTCTGATGTTCCTTCTTGGTCTGATGAAGATACTATTACGGCATGTCTGGTGCGGTCTCCTCGATTCCCTACTGCCGAGGCGTAACTGAGTACGGGTTCTTTTTGAGCGTTGGCGCAGGCTGACATTTCCCTGCAGTGTCTTTCTTCCATCTTCAGTTGAGTTTCTGCATTCTGCACCTTTGTTTCCAGTAATTCGACTTCCAGAGCATGAAGTTGTTTTCCCAGTGTGGCTCCTTTCTCAATTATTTCCAGTAGAGATGAGATTATTGTGTCACGGACTTCTTTGGTTATGTTATTTCTGAGAGGCTCGGCTGCTTTCAGTGCCAGAGTGGCAATTTGAACAATATTCATGGCTGACTCGGACTGGTTCGTTTTCTGGAGAGAAGCGTATTGGGGGATTTCAGCAGAAGTCAGAATCCGTTTAGTTTTGAGAAGAGGAATTTTGTCCTCGTTGGTAGATGGAAGCGCTGAACTGGACTCGTGTGTTATTGGTGAGGATCTTGTAGTAGAGGAGAATGTATTTGCGGTGGTGGTAGAAAGAGTAGAGTTGGAGTTAGTGGGGATTGACGCTTGTTTATTAGTCTTAATTCCCTTCTTTTGTTGTTTATCCGCAACTTTTCTGCTTTCGGCTCGGGTTTGTCTTGGGGAATTAACTAGTTCTGGACTGCTACGGCTCCGGATTATCGGTGACCTCAATGTGGTTTCAAATTTTTAAATGGATCTTTAGCCCCTGGGGGGGTATACGGGGGATCTGCCATTTAAGAGCGTTTAACCAGCCAGCGAACGAAAATCCACATTTCGTCGAAAGTTGTTCTTCCGATCGTGCAGGGCGGTTACAATGAGAAAGATTAATTATTCTCCGTACCAGCTTTTTTAAATTATAACTCAATATCGAATTTATTTCAATCCAAATTAGCTTTAATTTATACCTTCATCCAAAAATGCTGAAAGGCGTGATGATAAAACTATTAAAATAGTGTACTTTTTGTAGTTATTTTTTGATTATAAGTATTTATCATTTTTCAATAATGTCTAAATTTAATAAGAATGTTAAAAAAATTTGAAATATATTAGTTTGTAAGTGCGCAAATAAATACACAAATGGACCAATTTTCGTCAAGAAACACATGCACGTACATATTTTTTAATGATTTTATTGAAACTAAAATTAAAATTCTAATACATAACTCTGCTAGATAATGTATTGATTTATTTTACTGCATGATTACATTATTTGAAATGGGTGTGGTATAATACAAAAACTTTTTTGAAAATTTAACAAATCTGCCAACGACCTATGGAATAACCTTATTATACTAAAAATTAAAAAAAATTAAAAAAATTTAATACATACGAATGCTATATAAAAGAACAATCTTTCGAAATCCATTTATAATTTTTTGTGGAAAAGAGTCAATAAGTCTAAAAACTTTTTTGAAAATGACGTATTTCCGGCTTTCTCTGGTAATGCCCTCTTAAGATTTATTGTAATGTTTACATGTCACTAAAACTTGTATTATATATGATAACGCCTATTTATCTGCAATCGGACTAGTTGGTATAATTTGTTGGTATAAATTCAATTATTTTAAATATCCTTCAACTTATGGAAATTCGTGAAGTTTAAACAATTTAGGAGGCGGGCGTGGGTACCGCCGCCCGGGAAACATTTATCGGATAACCAATACCCTTGCCCAGGTCACAAATAGTCAGCAAAAAACACTAAGTAAGTATGTTTGGTGCCTTAGCAGGGGTCCCCGGGTTCACGGGGTTAGGTTTTTCTAGGTCTTAGCGACTAATGCGTTTGCTTAACTACTGCGTGACGGACCGGATCGGGAGACTGATTGAGGGAGAACCAATGTAGACCTCTCCAGCCGGTCTCAAAAGATTACTAAATGTACGGGATAAGGTGCACTGGATTTCGAGTGCGGTGCTTCGTAGCCTATCAGTCTACTCTTTGTGTGGTGCTTAGAAGCCTCCCCACTCTTATCTACTTTAGTTTTCTGAAGGTTTCACTTCTACCGCGTATGAATTGGACACTCTGATATTTTAAATATTTATTTTTAAAACCTTTTTATTCTCTCGTTAATTTCTGATAATATATATATATATTTTAAATTCAGTAATAATCTGGATGATCGTTTGCTTCTAATTTAAAGACCTTCGAGATTTAAATAAATGATCCCTACTACTTTTTCACACTTTCTCTCCAAAAAGATAAATTAAATGTTCAATTGAGAACTTTTTCTTTTTTCTCTTAATTAAATTGGAGACATTTTGTGTCAGTGACAACTTTTCGTTAGATTGTCAAAGTTTTAAAATTCGAGTTTCGAATCCGTGGAACTTCAGGAAAACTTATTTACTTTCAAAAGAGAATAGAAATATATTGTCAAAAACTATTTTCTGATAGTTTATTTATGCATGAAGGTGTCACCGAATGTTATTCTTCGAAGTGCGTCAGCATCGGAATTATCTAATTTAATCAAACAACAAAAAAAATATATATTTTTTTTTTTTCCAATAATAACTTTTGAGTTTCTAATGTGCATTTTATAATTTTCACATTTTTCAGTCCCAAGGAAAATGTTTGTTTTGTTTTTAGACGATTTTTTAAACCAAAATAAATTTCCAGCTGCAAAAATGAAAAAGTGCAGGAAAAATGATTTTAAATAAAAAAAAACTATTCTTTTTACGTCAACCCAACACTTGTGTGGAAGAAACCTTGTAGATACCTTCCAGGGATTTTTCTTTTCTCCAGCAGAATTTTTTTCAAGCAAATGCAATGTTTGAATATAGCGCCTAGCATAACCGTTACTTTACACCGCAGTGTGGATAGGGATGCAAGGTTTTTAAAAATATCGATATATCCATATCGATATATATCGGATTAAGTCGATATTGATATAACGATATATCGCTCTAGTAGGCAGATATATTGATATTTCTTTTTTTATGGAAAGCTCATAAAAATCCAATGTAATTTTTTTTTTTTACAGTTTTTAGAGAAAATGTGTCCTTACTGGGATACCCCGTTCTAAGGACACATTGTACAAGTTTTATTATTTGAATTATAAGTAAATACCTAATCTATGTTAGAATATTGCCAAGGAAAATTATTAAGTTAGATCTAAAAGAAAGTACAAAACAAGCATTATTCTTTATTGGGTTGCAAAATTGAATCTATTTTCTTCCTTCCCATGTCCATAATTTTAGTTATATCAAACGCTTATCGATGATGTTCAAATATAATTTTTTATACTTACCTATGTGAATAATCACAAAATTAGGATAGGTATATAAAATGTGTTTTTTTTTCATAAATTTATTTTCTAAAAAGAATTCCTGTTTTTGTACCAGCTATCGAACTTAAAAATAGTACTAGCTTTGACATTCTGCTTCCTTGTAGCCGGTTTCTGCTTTGAGTCATAGTAGCTCCTGCCTTTGAAAAAAGACGTTCAGAAGAAACACTTGTTGCCACAATTGGTAGATGATTCTTTGCCACTTTAAAAAGAATGGGATACACACCTTACATCTCTTGCCGTGTTTCAAGAATATTTACTTTTAGAGTATTTACAAGAGCAGAAAGATAAAACGTAACCACGCGTCACCGTCAGCTTTTTTCTTTTTATTTACGTTTGAGCCAAAGATTTATGGTGTTCTCAGCTACCCCAGATTAGAGTAGAGAACAGAATCAGTTTTTTTAGAAAGTAATAGCCAGTAATAGCATTTTACTCGATTTTGTGGGCATTTTTATTTGGGTAGGTTTTTTGATATTTCGATATGATACATTGAGTTTTTCGATATCGATAAATATCGATATTTTTAGGGGTCGATATATCGATATTTATCGGTTTTTCGATATATTGTTGCATCCCTAAGTGTGGAGATTCGTCTTTGCAATCAATTTAAATGTATCTGATACTTTCAATATTTTCAACAGCTCACCAAATTCTGTTTTTAATCTTTGTAAAAGCTCAGCTGGGCGTTTTTTTTTTTTTTTTTTTTTTTCATATATTTTTTATTAGTAACAGATATTTGGGTTTTTTTTGGCTACCACACTAGGCTAAGCCCGTGTTGTGGTAGTCGTTAAACCAAATATGAGTATATACACGTATATATATATTTTAACTAACTTACTTTTAACAAAGTAATAGCCAGTAATAGCATTTTACCCGATTTTGTGGGCATTTTAATTTGGGTAAGTTTTTTGATATTTCGATACGATACATTGAGTTTTTCGATAACGATAAATATCGATGTTTTTGGGGGTCGATATATCGATATTTATCGGTTTTTCGATATATCGTTGCATCCCTAAGTGTGGAGATTCGTCTTTGCAATCAATTTAAATGTATCTGATACTTTCAATATTTTCAACAGCTCACCAAATTCTGTTTTTAATCTTTGTAAAAGCTCAGCTGGGCGTTAAACCAAATATGAGTATATTCACGTATATGTATATTTTTAACTATCTAACTTTTTACTTTATGTTGATTTGAAATATGAAGCAAGTAAGCTTCCACAATTTGAATAATAAGCCTTTGAACAAAAGACTGTGGTGATTTTCCACTGGGTTGTTTTATTTTCCGGAGTGGCGTGTTAGCAAAAATATCGTTTCAAGCTCAAGCGACACGAAGGGCTCCATTAGATTAATCGATTTTGGCAGTAATTACGAATTAGCACTACTGAAATATTTATCACATCTTTGTATCAGATGCTAGTTTATTCTTCACATTTTATAGTTTTTCTTTTATTTATACAATAGTTTTATAATTCAATTTGTCGTTAATGAGTAAACGGTTTTATAAATCGAAAACGAAACTAGCGAAGTCAGCAGTCCATACCTACCTGATATATGGTAGTGAGGCATGGAATTGGCAGAGGAATGATGAAAATGGACTAAATGCTGTAGAATTGATATCCTTGAAGTATATGTGTGGTAAAACCATGTAGTACCGTGTGAGAAATGTGTATATCTGCTAGGAATGCTAGGCTGATGTAAGCGAAGTTATTATAAAAGGGATGCTCAGGTAGTTTGGGTACGTAGAGCGAATGAACGAAGAAAGGAGTGTAAGGAGAACATATGTGGCAAAATGGTGATGGTAGAAGAAGTCGGGGATGCCCGAGGAAGACATGACACGATCAAGTGAATCAAATACTTAAGTCGGGCCATGTCATGTATGAAATCGACTCCTCTTCCTTGGCTCCCCGTACTTGCAAATATAACCCCGCCAAATATCAGGCGAGAGATTGCAAAAAACACTGAGGGAATACAAGAAGGCGCTGCAAAAAAGCGAAATACCCTTGCACGATGATGTCGTTTCTCACCCGGCATGCCGCTTAAAGTCTCGCAAACCCTTCTGGACGGAAGGAGAAAGACTCCTTCGAACACCTCTCATCCCAGAAGATAGGTGGAAGCTTGAGTGGCAATCAGCCAACGTCAAAAAGGCCCATCTCGTTCAAGACCCCACTGAGAGACAGCCTGGGTTCTCATTGCCTCGCAAACTCTGGACTGCCATCAATAGGTAAAGATGCTCCCATAGCCGTTGTGCTCACATGATGCACAGATGGGGCCTTAAAGAGTCGGCGATGTGTGAATGCGGTGCGATGCAGACCACCGAACATGTGGTCAACGAATGCCCGCTCCATTCATTCCCCGGCGGGATTGATGAGGTCCACAGGCCAACGCCTGAGGCCCTAGACTGGCTCGCAAACCTAGATGTCCCCCTCTGACCCCCCACCATACGAAAGAAGAAGAAGATGTATGAGATGATGTGTAAATGTGAATGAGGCAAGGAGTTGTGCGAAGACCGAGTTGTTTGGCGGTCCATCTTCTAATTAATACTTCATACACCAATTTAGAAGGCGGGTATCCAACATCCCTGCGGTAGGTCACCCTAAGTGGTTCGCTAAGTTTGGTGACTTGGAGCAGGGGCGCTCGGGTTCAAGGGGTGTGGTTTGTCTAAATATTGGTGGCGAATGCATTGGCCCACCCACTGCATGGCGGGCCACGATCAAGTGAATTAGATACTTCAGTCGGGCCATGTCAAGAGTCAAGACCGAGTTGTTTGGCGGTCCGTCCTCTTTGCCTACCCCAGAGGGGAAACGGTGTGATGATTGGTTTGTAAGTTACTTAAAAGAAAAACTTTTAAATGAAATGGTGTTTTACAAATTAAACTTGATAATAATAAATATTCGCCATATATTTAAAACAAAACTTTGGGTATTTTTCAACTTATTATAACTTAACCAAAAAAAATTACCATTTAAACATGATCCTAAACATGTATTATTTGCAAGAAAACAATATAGTGGGCGATAAAATACGTTTTTTTATCATACGTTTGTCTCCTAAGCAGCGGTTAATTAGTTAATTAAGGGGGGGGGAGGGTAAGGTTTTAAAGGCGAAAAAAAGGCAAATAATGATAATTTTTTTTTGGAGATATTAATAATGTTGGTTTACTTATTTCATATACACATGAGTTGTCATTAATAACATAAGATACGCAGATCATACTGTATTACTAGCTGACTGTATCGATGACCTCCAAGACCTATTAAATCTTGGTAATAATTCTGGTGAGCAACTGGGCCTAACAATCAACGTCAATAAAACTAAATGGATGACATTTAGACGACTAGATCACTCTGAATCAGTGTCTGTGATACAGTTAAATGGTTGCAATGTCGATAAGGTGGAAAGATTTAGATACCTCGGCAGTATTCTCACGGAGACTCTTGACCCAGATGTAGAGGTTAGATGCAGAATTGAACCATCAAGAACTGCGTTCATTAAAATGAAATCCCTCTTCTGCAATGATAATATCAGCTTAAAACTAAGGTAGAGAATTCTTAAATGTTATGTGTGGTCGGACTTGCTCTATGGATGTGAAATATGGACCTTGAAAGTAAATACCATGAACAGGTTAGAGGCTTTTGAAATGTGGCTTCACCGGAGAATGCTCAAGGTCCCCTGGACCGACATGATCACCAACACAGAAATTCTCAGGCGGGCTAGAGCAGATAGAGAACTGCTTACATTAATAAAAATCAGGAATATTTCATATCTGGGTCATATACTTCGAGGGGAGAAGTATCACTTGCTCCATTTAATATTGATATGCAAGATAGAGGGTCGCCGAGGGCCTGGTATGAGACAAATGTCTTGGCTGCGTAATATACGAGAGTGGACCGGCATTAGAAGTGTGAAGGAGCTATTCCGGGCAGCGCAAGACAGAGAGACATTTTTAAGAGTGATCGCCAACGTCGGGGGGACCTGATACGGCACATAAAGAAGAAGTTATACACATTAAAGTACGACATCTGAAGTATCTTTGAAAAATATTTCAATTAAAAATATCAATAAATAAGTCCGTGGGAGCGTATCTCCGGAGGCGCCTCGAAAAACAGTTGTTTTGCGGTGAACATTATAACTCGTTATCGGATAATTTGAAACAAAAATGTTGAAATACGTTTAAAAGGTGATATGTTTTCCCAGGTAACCAGGAAGAGTTTTTTTCCAACATATTGAAGTACAAAATGCGATTTTCGCCTAAAATTTCCGGTGAATTTGTTGTTATAAAATCGAAAAAAATGGTTAAAAAAATCTTCCTGGTTACCTGTTGATTATGTGTAGAAATAGTGTACAATATTTCGAGACGATCGGTCAAGTAGATTTTGAGTTATGATGTTCACGAACCTCAAAAATTTATTTTTGAGAAAATCGATTTAAATTTTTTTATATTCGAAATATACTTGAATCGAGCATGAGGGTCGGTCGCTTGAAACGCTGTATTTTCTTTAGTTTTGCTCCGATTTACCTGAAATTTTGACACAATACTCTAGACATGTTGAACACTCAGAAAAAAAAGTGTGCTTGGGATCACGCGACTTAAGTAATACTTCACTAACTTATATCTTCCTCTCAACTTCCGTTCGCCTCGCCCGACCGTTCGCCTCGCCCGATCACCCTTTTCATAACACTCTCATCACGCATTCACCAGCTTACTTCTCAAGTCAAGCGTGCGTAAAGGCCCGACTGTTCGCCTCGCCCGATCACACCTTTCGTAACGCTCTCGTCCCGCATTCACCAGCTTACTCCCCCAAGTCAAGCGTGCGTAATGATGTTTTACGTCAATGATAAAGAAAAGTTTTTAAAACCTTACCCTCCACCCCTTAAACAAACAACAGCAGAGTATCCATTCACAGTCGATGTTAAAGACTCGAAGAGATGTTGCCAACATTAACCTATCTTCCTTAACCTAATCCGGACCCTTTAAAGACCCGCGTTAAGAAATTTATTCCTTCAGGCCCTTCCAACCCACCTCACAACTCACAACGTTGACCAATCGGGCAATGATGTTATGTTTTTATAGCGTTAAGCCTACGGAGGGTGTCACACTAAGAAATTAATATTTTTTTATAATAAACGAACCGGCAAAATAATTAAGTTTAAGGTCAAAAGTATTCAGTTCAATTTTTTAAATTTCCGACTTTCTGGAAGCAGGAACTTCCAACCAGGAAAAACCTGAAGGTTTTCATTAAATATAGAAGGCTCTACGGGAGCTAAGCGTGGCTGCGTGGGCGATAAAAGTATTTATTTAGGAATGTCGTACGTAACGTAAATGGAATATTTACCCTCAGCACGGGTAAAGCACCCAGTGAGGCCCACATTAGTCAAAAAATTTAACAAACATGTATAAATCAGGTGAATCAAATCGAATCAAATTCATAAATTCCGAAATAAATAAAAGCGCGTCCTACCCCCACCTTGTAACTTCATTGTAATTTTTAAAATAAAACTTCTTTACGCACGCTTGACTTGGGGATTAAGCTGGTGAATGCGTGACGAGAGCGTTACGAAAAGATTGATCAGGCGAGGCGAACGGTCGAGCGAGGCGAACGGAAGTTGAGAGGGAGATATAAGTTAGTGAAGTTTTGCTTCAGTCGTGTGGTCTAAAGCACACTCGTTATTTTTATTCTTTAACTTATTGAAGTTTCGACTTGGTCCTACTAAGACTAAAGGATCTAGGTTCGTGTCCTAGTTGCGACCGTTATATTTTTATTTTCGATGGCGTTTCTATATCCATATTTTCATTGAGAGTTATTAATAATATAATAAAACACCTATAAAACTCATTTCAACTTAATTTAATTTTTATGAAGGTGAAGTGACCCAGTCTGGAGATGACTTTAACAAGCTGAAAGGGTTACAGTCAAAAATAAATTAAGAGGAAATAATTTTTTTATTAATTTTATTACTTTGTTGTAATGGAATTCTACGACGAATTTACATTTAAAAATAGAAATATTAAACAGTTATTAATATTATTTTCATTATATAAATTTCGATAGCCACCATATAATCATCTATATTTACATATTAACTCTCACTACTCAGTAATTATCACTTAGATACGTTCTAGTTGTAAAAACTCTTAATATTTAACTGTAAGAAACCATTTTCGTAATGTTACAGGAAAACCGAAACCTTTCGGATTTTTTTCGTATTTTTTCAAAAAATTTCTATTTTATTTGCTACTTAATTTATTTTTCTGATTCATGGAAATGAGTAAAAACCATGTTTATAGATATATATAATACGGTGTACTTATTGACAAATGACTAATCTCTTCATTTATCTGTCTGGATAGGCTGGCCTCTCATTTGTGAAAAGTGTTTTTTACAAGAAAAACCTATTCCTTTTAACCGTTTTTCATATACGTTAGATACAATTAAATATGTTAGAATGTTTATGTTACGAGTGTAAATTCTTGCTGCTTTAACTTACTGCCGTAAATCCAAATGTGTGAAATTTAGAAAATGAACTTTTAAATCACTTTAGATGTATTTTTTATTGTTTGAATTCAGCGAAACTATCACAGTGTACTCACATATTATGGAGCTCTTAACACCAAAAAGAACAATGAAGTTTGCTTTTAAATAACAATGCAAACAAGTAAATTATGAATGCTATATAATACTACTTTAAACATAGTGTGGATGCAAAACTTCAAAGTCTATAATCCTAGATTGACTCATGGCACTGTGTAATAGCGGAAAAATGTAAAAATTTACTTAACGTACAAATGAAAATCTATTTCCTTCAACGGAAGCAATCTTCCGAATGGACCTTCCATTGAAATGCTTAGTGTAACTCTAAGCTCAGGTACGGGAGCTCCATTGAAGCCAGAGTTAGCCTCTCAGAAGCTGGGCGTACTATACAAGGCCTGCAGGTATTTTAATGGTACCCAACTGCTAACCTTGAACAAATCGCAAGTGCACCCCACGGTTGAATTTGGCAGCCAACTCTGATCTTGAGCTCCAAAAATAGCTGAAAAAACCCTCGACTCTGTGCAGAAATGAGCTGTCTGTTTGATAGATTCTCATATCTTAACACAAGGATTGCAATCTTTAGAGCACGGGCATCGGGTGGGAATGCTGTCCTTGAACTACCGGTATTTCAATGAAAGATGCTCCGAGGAACTAGCGTTATTGATTCCTTCGGCATCGGTGCACAGTCAACATTTTATACATTGACATTTGTCACATGAACGATTTTCAGGCCTCTGTGTTTCCCCCTTCTACAACATGGGTTACTTCAAGCTCCAGGTTCACTCCTTCCTTTCCTCAAAAAGACCTTCCACATAGCATCCGCAAATATGACATGGGCCCTGAGGGAAATTATTTTTGGTTATATTGGCCTCCTGTGTGGGGTTAATGCAGTTCACACGCGGTAGAAGAGAAACCTTCAGTAAACTAAAAGAGTAAGGATGCTACGAAGCACCGCATAAAGAGGAGACCGATTATAGTGTATTATTCTCTCCCAGGCTAAATCCTACAGATGTATGTGTTTGTCTCTTGTTAGTGTCGCTATTCTTCGTTTTATCGAGTTTCAAATCACGATGGTGCTAAAGAAGTTTTCACTTCAAAAAAAAAATTGTAATAATAACGTTTTAATTCAAATTTGTCACAATTCCCAATGAAGCTGGCTGTAAATGGTATCAAAGAAAATTTCATTCTCGTTTCGCTTAGATACAAAGCGTAGGTAATTTTCTCCCGTTCAATTTAAAATCTTTTTATAAAAGGATCGCCGTATTGATATTAAATTAATTACACGTTTTAATTATCGCATTTTAAAAATCTGTTTAAATACATAATTTACAAAGGGTGAACCCTTCAATTAATGACATTAAAAAGGACTAAATGAGAAATTAAAAGATGAAGCAAAGCTTTATTTGAACTGATTAAAAACTCTACCATGGCAAGTAAAACATACCAGATTTTTTCAATTCATTATTCATTCAGCGACTTGTTTTCTGTTTGAGTATTGAGTTGAATTTATCGATGTTGTTTCAGACGTACCAGTTTCATTTCCGATTCAGAGCTTATTCAAAATTCTGTTTCTATTTGTGGCACTTTCAGAACTGTATATTTCTTGTTTTCCTTAGAGGTTTTTCTTTTTTCATCAGCTCGAGTACATTTTTATACCGATAAGTAAAACTTCTAAAATACGTGTTTTATTTCATTGGAATATTAAAAAACAAATACGCCAGTTAGAGTAAATAAAATTTGCATCAAGGGCATTGCAATTTTCGATGTGATTAATTACTTTCAATATTTCTAAAAATATCGTGGTATGACGCAGGATTTTTTTTTTTAATTTCTACCTGGCGCCTTTATCAAATCCAATCGCAAGTGCCTAAAAATCGGCGTTAATTAAATATTGTTTTTACAGTTTTATTATTTAGTAAAATACACAGAAGTGAGTACGTATATTAAGTGCCATTGTACGCTATATAATGTAAATGTATGCTTTAAATTATCTAACTGAATAGGTGTAACCTTTTCTGAAGTAGGTGAGATTAGGAATCTTTCTGGGAATTTCTGAGATGCTGTCTGATTTACAGTGGGTACATTACATCATACAATGAATCATATGTCTTGTAGGCCTACCAGACATATAAAGAATTCTTATTCTGGAATAAACTTATATTATTATTATTATTATTCAACGATTTGAAATCTGTGTGTAATAAAGGAAATAAATGATAATTGTAGTTTTTACAAGTACTTATATCAATTTCTATTTTTTTCAACGGCATTCACTGTACCCTGTACTTTCACTGTACGACAAAACTAATAATTGAAAATAAAAGATTGCTTTTCTTTAATATTTATTAGTTTGTTATGCATTTCTATTTCATTTAACAATATTGACAAAAACGTCACTGCTCAGGACCTCTCCACGGTCGATCTATAAGGATTGTATCGATAACTAGTATGACTGCAAATTGCCAACGAATAAATACTAGTTCACGATGATTCAGTGTTCTTAATACGTTCGACGTCAACTGTTGTTTGTGCGATGGTGATCTGCAGTTGTCCTAGGGAATAATGAGAAAGAACAAACAGAACAAACAAAAACAAAAGAACAAACAAAAATTTATCGACGCAACAATAATTATCGATCGACCGTGCTAGGGGTCCTGTACATTCCGAACCCCTGCTGGAACCATTCCGAATACTGGTGCTGATTTTGGCATTTTTTTTTTTACATGAGCTCCACACAAGAGGCCCTGAAGAAAATAATTTCCCTCAGGCCTATGTCATCTTTGGGGATGATGTGTGGAGGGTATTTTAAGAAAAGGAAGGAGAGGATTTTACTGGGAAGAAAAAGGGTTTAAGGGGTGGGTAGGAATCTGAGATTCAGTGTGTCCTGGTCATCCGCCTCCAAGACCTAGACAAAACCTCACCCCATGAACCCGGGCACCCCTGCTAAATCACCAAACGTAGCGAACCACTTGGGGTGACCTATGGCAGAGGGTTTGGTTATCCAATAAAGTTTCCCGGGCAGGTTTTCAGCAGTGCCCCTAATAATGATTATTATTGTGTTACCTATCTCTTAATTGTCGATATGTCGTATTTTCTTAAATATCTATAAAAACGTGCTTGATTCAAGAGAACTTTTATATGAGCTTCATTATATGAAATGAAAGTCATGAAAATCATTTAAGCGAACAAAATTATTTTTTTAATTGGTTTCAGCTTTAATTCACACGACCTCCTGATTACAGGCATGACCTTGGAATACAGGGTCTTGTTAAAATGTAAATCCCAGCTTTAAAATGGACTGCGACTTATGATAGTCATGGTTCAGGCAGTTAAAGAGAAAACGTCAGCTGAGAATTAAAATAAAGTAATATTAGTAAAGCCTGCCATAACTAAGTTCATATTATATAATCTATCTACTGCTTAGCTTTAATTTGAAATCTGCGTATAACTTTAATAAATTTTATTATTACAATTATATTTTCATTCGTCATGTGAAACTTAAATAATTCAATGTCCTGTACATAATATTTTAATACTATCCGAATACATTGACTTGAGCATGGTTTGTTCGTGCCTAGCATTGCACAAGTTATATTCCAAGTTTTATGGACGATATTATTCCGATGATATTTTTATAAATAGATCACATCCATGCGATTTAAATACTAATTAATTTAGTTAGCTAAGTGCCGTCATCAGAGAAGAAAGAGCAATGCTAAAATATCTAAAATTAAATATTCACCCTATTAAAATGTAAATTAACTGATGTTTTTTTACGATGTAAAAAATTTTTCATCACAATTTAATCATATTTTCAAGGATGGCCGATAATCTAAAAGTCAAATCCCTCGATAAAATCCCCTTCAAATTCCGATTTTTAATGTGGTTCAAAATAATTCAATTCATTCCAAATAAGAAAAGTCTTTTAAATAATGAATAAATATATTAACTTCCTAAACTCGTATTTAATAGGCAGGTACTTTCATAAAGTATATCGAAGACAATCTTAACATCAAACAAAAATTCTAACAAAATATCAATCATTAAATAATACAATGTCAATAAAATCATTATCATATTTTACCTTTCTACCTTCGAAATCAGTTAAGGAAGTATTTTAGACAGTTCTTCCACAGACTTCCTCTGAAATATTATTATTCCACTGTCATGGTTTCCGACCACTTGAAGAAAAACTTATGTCGTTCTCCGGAGGTTTATGACATCGTTAACAAGACGTTTGATAGGCTATTATTTATTGGATATTCCTGCTCAGCTTCTTAGTTTCCACCTCGTTCGCCGAAATTTTAATTGCCTTCTTGAGGTAAAGATAAACGATTTTCAGGCCCATAAAATAACAAAATAACCACCACATCTGTTCATCTCCACTGGTAAATTCAATTAATGTTATATTGCTTCCGTGTTTCTTATAATGCTATCGTTATGTTGATAATATTGTTTTCAAAAAAGATATTGCTGAACATAATAATTTAATGTTACACACGATCTAACTCAAGAAATGTAGAGACTCATTGGAGTTTCAGACCTTAAATAAATGTTAACAACAAGAATTTTCTGCTGTGTGCTAATAGAAATCAAGATATCAAACCATTACGCATTATGATAAGGACTTTCGGTTCTGTTTCTAGACTTGGATAAGAAAGGTTCTACCGAAATAAGGACACTTTTAAAAAAATGTTAATGTACAGGCCCGTCCTTAAACTAATCTGAATACAAGAATATATATATTTATACGTGTATTTTTTTTATTCTCAAAAAGATACATGAATTACAATAAATTTTATACAATAATTAATTACATAATATATGTATTTGATTTACCCCCATAAATAAGCAGGGCTTGTGTGTATGGGGGGGTGTTATTATATTGGTTTATTTTTTATTAATTCAGTTTAAATTTTCGGTATAATTTTTAAGCTGAGTTTCAAATTTTTTTATGTTACTGTTCATGTTTCTGATTTTTTCAGGTAGTAAATAAAAAACATTAACTTCGAGATATTTATGATTTAACTTTTCTATTGTTTTTTCACATTTTGGAGTAGGAAGTATTGACGTTTGTCTAAAATTTCTATTATTTTTAAAGGGTGCAACTTTATTTTAAATATTATCTTTATAAATTTGTAATGTTACATGATAAAAGCATAATGCACTTAATTTTCTGACCTTAAATTGTTTGAATAACAGTTATGATTTTGTTATGAGTAGGGTTTTTTTTTAATTGTTTTTATTGTTAGTTTTTGTTATATGTAAATTGTTTGTGTTTGATTTGTATATGTATCGCCCCATCCTATAATGCCGTTTTGTATAATTGATTGACAGAAAGCGAAGTATGTGGTTCTAAGTAATTTTTCGTTTAAAATATCTCTTAAACATCTAAACATGTATGTTAGTTTCCTTATTTTGTTGTTCAGAATATTTATGTGTGGGAACCATTTTAAACGCTGGTCTATTATTATGCCCAGGTACTTAATATCGGTCTTGCTTTCTATGTTTGTACATAATATATTACATTTGTGGTTTTCTGTATTTGTCACAGCGTGGATTATTATGTTTATTTCTTTAGGTATTTCTGTTTTTTTAATAAAAAACATAAATAATAGGTTTTTTTAGAATTAAAAGTCAACAGGTTAATATCAAACCATAATTTCATTTTATAAATATATTTTCTTAACTTCAACAGGACAGTATGGTGGATGCGATTCCCTGTCCAAATGCCTCTCTTATATTTAAGATTAAAAGCAATTTGAAAATTCTTATTAAAATTATATAAAAATATATTTTTAAAGGAGATGGTGAATTTAGGCCGTCTGCTCATGGAGAAACTGAAAAAAAACCAGTTGGCAACTCAATCCCTATCCATGGGAAAGGAACATGTGAATTTCATTGGCGATCCTCTCACAGGCAACTTGTTAAAAACCGTCGCGTTTCAGTTGCCTTGTTGACAGCTTGCCATGGTAGCGGCTTACGACCTGTCAAGTTTCCGAGTAATTTGCGATCTGTCAGATCAGAAAAAAAATCGTTTTTGTTCAGGAGGTTCATTAATTGAGGTGTACCGTGAATTGAGTTGCTAACCAGTTTTCAGTTTCTCCGTGAGAGAAGGTCCTTACTCCTACAATTTCTTGTCCATTTTATGAGGTCACTCAACAGATACTCAGAGGAAATATGAAAGACATAATACATGTTATGTAATAGGGAAATATGCTAAAAGGGCTAAACTTCCATGATTAATGCAGTTAAAAATATTTTATTTATTTCAATGTGAATAATTGGCGACTTCAACATCACCTTACCAGTTTAGCAAATTATAGATTTCGTGTTATAGATAAAAAATTCTTGAAGAATATTTGTTTATTATTCAAGAATGCTATCTTTTTAGGGTTGGGAATTCTAATACCCTTCAATAAATTTCCATTTCAAAATGCGAAAATATTGGTTATCGACAGAATTATTCAGTAAAATATTTCGTTTCATTAAAATTTTAATCCATTTATCCAATATGGTGGAGCAAAAATCGTCACTGAACTTTTGAGATGGTCGTAATTACTTAAAAGCTTATTTATAATCTTCCCATTTCGTTCAATCCTTTTAATTGACTTCCGATTTAATTACATAAATTCTTATTTGACTGTAAAAGTTTAGACTCTCAGAATTTTTCGGAACAGGCTTTCGATTGGAAATGAATACTTTGGAATTATTTCTAATGTTCATAGATCTAATACCTTATCGATGATTAAAATATCCGAGTTTAGTGTCCTTGTGATAAGAAATCATCCATTCGAAAAAGTTTACTGACCACCAAATTACTTATAGTTTACTTTGAAAGTTTGCTCTTTAAAAATTACATGAACCCTTCTAAACTTGTTCTATCTAAAAAGCTGAGTGAGTCAGAAGTCGGTTAGAAACAATTGCATTACTGGAAAATCGCGGCAATTAAATTTTCAACATGGGAGGCGGGTAAGGGTACCGCCGCCCAAGGAACCATTTATTTGATGACTAACACCTCTACCCGTCCTTTTTTTTCTTCATGAAATTCTGATCATTTTTTCTCCACGAAATTCTAATCCGGATAGTTTAATACAAGAGAGTTAAAAAATACCTAACAGTGTAATAATTATGACAGTAACATAAAAAGCATTTTTCGAATCGTTTTTATACACGCCATAAAATATTCATGGTATTTTATGCATCAATAATATCTGTATCAAATATTCAATATAATTGTGGTTTTATTAATATCGAAACCATAAAGTGAACCACCCATGATTTATTATTGAGGATATTTTATGTTACAGCATCGTAAAATGAGACAAATATTCTGATAAACTGGAACGAATAAAATAATGCTATTACATTTGAAGAATAAATAAATCGCTATGGTAAGCAAAGAAACCTATAAACGAATAATGTCAGTGTATGAAAGAATAAAGAATAAAATACCAAACACCTACCATATTTGTTACATGCATCTTAAGTTTTACTATGCACCAAATATTGACATCGATTTAAAACTTACGCATACCGGTGAAAAATGATGGCATATTATAATGGTAGAGTTTATGTAGCTGAAAGTATTTATAAAATATTGGCATCAGGATCACATTTTCTTTCGAAACCAAGTATAGCCAATTTTCTTTAAAATGTTATTATAATTTTGTTGAAAAATTAGAGAGATATCAGAAATTTACCTTGCGAATGAAAACCGTTAGTAACCTTGAAAATCTTCTGCCAAAAATTTAAGAAAAGGAATAGAATTTCAAATATATACTTTATTATTATTTTTTTACATTAGTTCCATTCAGCAGGCCCCGAGGAAAACAATTTCCTTCAGGGCCTATGTCATCTTAACAGATGCTGTGTGTAGGATAATTTAAGGAAAGGGAAGAGAAGAAGTTCTGGGAAGGTAAAAGGTTTGAGGACTGTTTAGGAATCTGCGGATCAGTATGTCAATGAGTGACGTATGAACCCATCCTTTCAATTGCGGTGCTATGCATTTATGTAATCGGTCGAGAGAGTCCAACTGGAGATGGCAAAAGGCCTCCAGCGTCAACCATCTCTCTCTCGATCAGCTTCGGCCCGCCACGCAGTAGTAGACGACCTCCGTAGTCCAGTGGCTAAGACTCTTGACTCACATTCCGGAGGTCGCGGGTTCGAACCCGGCATGCGCAAATAAACTTTATTTGATTAATTTGTGTTATTTCACAATTAATTCATTTAAAATAATATATAGTATATTTGCGGCATGTTCCAGAGTGGAAGATACTATTAGTATCGCCCTGGTGTAAGACCACCATTCAGAATTGAAACGTTGCTTGAAAATGGCTTTAGCCGTGTTTAGTGACCAGATCTGAATAGCCAGGTACTTCCCAACCTTCCTCTTCCCCACCTCCTTCCCCTCCCCACCACCTTCAGCCTCACAACATACCCCAATTGGGGATGCCATAGTCTCACTGGCTCTAGACGGGAGCAGTTGAGATTCTTGTGCGGTATTCACTGTAAAAAAAAAAAAAAAGGTGGACAGACATATCCGCCGCCAACCTAGACCTAGACAACTTCACCGCATGAAGCATGGCACCCCTGTTAAGACACCAAAAGAAATGTGAGTGTCGGGAATGTCCAGGAGTGACATATGAATCTATCCTTTCAATTGCGGTGCTATGCAATTGTGGTGCTATGGTCAGGAGAGTCCAGCTGGAGATGTCAAAAGGCCTCCCTCAACCAGTATCTATCTATCCAGCCCGCGACGTAGGTGGGCAGGCATATCCGCCGCCATCCTAGACCTAGAAATTCCTCACAGTAGGAACCTGGCACCCCTGTTAAGACACAAAACGAAATTAACCCCTCGGGTGACCTATGGCCTAGGTATTGATTATCCAATAAATGGTTCCCGAGGCGGCGGTACCATACCCGCCTCACAAATTAAAAGACTTGACTTAATCGCGATCGATCGCAAATTCACATAATCATCGGTACCAATTTTGAAATTTCAAAACATATTTGAGTTTATTACGCAGGAAATTTTCACATTACAGACAACCGAAATTACTATATTAAAGTACATATTCAGATATAACCTGTATGGCAGACTCCTACCATTCAACACTAAAATAAAACACATTTATTGTTATTATTGCGACAAAGCCTAAATATTTCATATCCACTTTTCAATATATTAATCCTGTTATGTTCTGAGAGCATTCTGTTATAATTTTTCTAAATTGTGAGGAAATTCCTAAATAAAATTTATCCCTAGAACGTGCTAACGAATTTATGACATTACCTATTTTCTAAGATAAATGATTTCTCTTTGCCAAGACTGGAGGAAAATTTGTGAAACTGGCAACCGAATTAATGGCCAGGCCTTTGGAGAAAAGTAAGATCAGGGAAGCTGTAACCTCCACTCTTGACCTATATCCTATATTTCAACACCGCGATATACATTTGTACTTACTAATCAAATAAAATAATTAAATCAAGAGGTGAAACTAACCGACCAATGAAAATTAATATAAAAATAAACTTACGAATAGAGACAGTAACTACACTATAAAATATACTATTCTACTGCATCATTCATAAGCGGAACTACATTGCCCACTCTCCGATACAACGATTTAACGGTTCCATGACAGTTCATCCTGCGACAATTCATCCGGCGACAGTTCATCCTGCGACAGTTCATCCGGCCGACAGTTCATCCGGCGACAATTCATCCTGACAATTCAACCTAACCTAACCTAACCTAACCTAACCTAACCTAACATACCTAACCTAACCTAACCTAACCTAACCTAACCTAACCTAACCTAACCTAACCTTGAAACGTTATATGTCACGTGATGCCAAAATATAACGTAATAAAATAGGTTCTATTTAAACCTCGTAGTATGAATCTAAGATATCTTAACTGACAGTATTGAATTGAGGTTATAAAATGTTGCAAATAGAAATGTAGGAAGGCATAGCTCATGGTAGGTAAAACATGTGGATTGGAAACAATACTAAATGAAATTAAAGGCATTAATAGGTAAGATAAATTTTAATAACAAATTAGAGGGATTGACAAAATTTAAAGACTACAATAATTAAATAATTAATCATCAGGGTGCGGTGACTGCTCAAGGAAAACAGTCATACTAAATCATAATGCTTCTACGTTAAAAAAAGGAAAAAAAAGGCGCCAGTCGTTTATTAAAAGCCCTAATACTATTAAACGACAAATAGTGTGAAATGATTACATGAGAAAACCAATAAATAAAGTAACGTTACGTGGAAAGCTACATGATGAAACTCTTCTGTGAAATATTCCGCCCGCCGTGTTTCTGCCTGGACTCACATGTCTCACACGTCTGTTCAACTCGCCGCCTGGATCAAACTGAAGTACTTCCGTGCACGCAACGCTCTCGAACTCTTGCTAGACAAGGCCACCAACCTCGGGAAAACAATCGGCGCCAACCGCACCGGTCAAATCCAACGAGCAATCCAATGCCGTAGCGGTTCTTACCGCTACATTACCCCCTTAGGCAGCAAAATTTTCAATACTTTGAAAATTTCCATACGCCTCCTGGCGTCTGAAATGTGAGGCGATGCATCAAGGTCCAATCCAATACAAAATTGCGATGAAAATGTATGTCCAGTTTGTGCCGCCACTGTATTGTGAATGAGACGCTATATCAGATCATTCCGCAATCTGCGTACTAAGCCGCACTTATTGGATCTTGATATGCACTTATGAAACATCTTCGCCGATACTGAAGAAGATCCTTGAATGTGAAGATGTAAATTATTGAAGAAGATTTCTTGAACCGCAAGCACTGCCGCCCAATGTGAAAGAAGCCCATTATGTTCAATGATGTAAAGAGAGGCTGGTCAAATAGCGATGGAACTGAAGAAGAATGACCAAGGACCATGTTGAAAAATTTCTTGATAAACTGAATAATGTGTCAGCAATCCATTGAAGATCGAGGTATTCTTGAGTAACAGAAAGAGCAAGAAGTTCCGTATAGAGTGGAGACCAGAGTACTGCAATTAAGTGCGCCTTCCGAGTAAAATGATGAACTTCCGATATGATGGAGTCCGAATAATTGAAGAATGCAGTCCAGATTGTGAGACCCAAATAATCCAGTTTCTTGACGTTCCCTAAAACTAAACCTGCCTAAAATTTGGTTTTCTCAAAACAAATTCTAAATAAAGGAGAAACTTTAAAATATAACATTAAAACAGTTCCAAAGTAAAAAAACTTCATCGACTGAGATCCTTAAACGCAAAAATCACCCTGACCATATTGTAAAAAAACCTTAGAAATAAAACATATAGAATGCATCATTTAATTCTATGTATATTATATTGTTAACCAACACAGAAGCAAAACGCACCATTCAAACTATAATTATTAAATGATCAAATTCAAAATGAAAATGCTATTATGTATATTCAATAGACTTCACAAAACAGCAAGTAAAATTTATATCAATAAATATTAAATCATTTCCAAATAAAATAGTGTTGATAATAATTTGAAAACATAGATGTCGCTGAAATCGCCCAGAAAATAATTCCAAGTTATTTAATACATAACAATGTCTAACTTGAGACTATACATATAAAAAAATATCCCTCTATTACCCAATGTTAAAAAAACTGAAAATAATAATAGTCGAAGTGCAATAAAGATCAACCTCAATATTCAAATACGATCTCATACAAAAAATCAATCTGAGAAGGAGATCAGAAACAGTGTGAACACGTAACACTCAAGGCAGAAAATTAATGAAAGTTATTTGTTATTTTTTTTTTTAAACAAAAGAAATATCTTTTATTAATGTTTTAAGTACTTATAAAACAATGTAAAATATCTTCAATGTAAAATGAGCCAGTGTATGATGTGACAAACAAATTTGTAATAAACATAATACTATCTTCCGAAAATATTTTCCCGAACAATAAATTAACACGCATTTTAATATATCTGTTAAACCTAAACAACCACAAACATAAATAATTAATATGTACACATAATCTCGTGTAAATCCTCAAAAGAGAAAGAATTAAAAGTTATCACCATTAATGCAATATCAAAACACCATATCGCGATGCACCACTTGTGTTAAAACACAACCTATGGCTCTATGCCAACATGTAATTCCGCTATAACCTCCGAGGAGATGCGAAAACAAAGTAATTGTTCTAATTATCCAGAACTAACCAGAACCAGGAAAAATATTATGAAAATTCTATTTCCATTAAGCATGATCAACGATATCCAAAGTTTGCTACACATCATTGAAAAACCTCCGAAGAGATGATGTGAAACCAACTTCCAAATATTGATCATGATCGATCAATAAAATAAGCGTAGCCACGCCCAACGAGTATATTCATGTGCTAAACGTTCGCAAATACCGCGAAACCCTGACGAGGTAATACCTGATCAGAATATTAATCTGCGACACCAGCTATTTGGTAACCGCAAGAATGACCTGTTTTAACCAGGTACTTCACCCCACAGTGAAATTGACCTGACTATGAATTAACGAAAACAAAACAATCACAGACAGACAAGTCGTACACGTACATGATTGAAAAATATGAGCATTTATTTGTGACGGAACAAACCAACGCTGTATTTATCAAGTAAAATATTTAATAACAATTAATAAATAAATAAAATAATCCCTCAAAAGAGACATGGTACTTATGGAAGTGTAATTTGATGTGCGCTCAAATTTTATCTGATATCACGCAAAAACCAATTTAAGTATCGCAGTAAATCATGACAAAAATTGTTCGATTTATATTTATATTAATTCAGTAATGCCACTACTGACATCTATCGTCAAACTATGTAACCTGAATATTACTATGCTTTTAATAAGCGAGGCCTCACAACTCAATGCTAGAAAGTACTACTAACTGACCACAGATGTCACTATGAGAAAAAAAATTCCTGTACAAAATAAAAAATAAATTTTTGTAAAATCCGTACTAAGAGAAAAAACACAGCACGAACTAACAATATGTTATCACATGTAAAACCCTAGAAGGATGTATTAACAATGCTAGAATGAACCGTAAATGAATCTCCCGTACCGTAAATATGTAAAGTTTCCGATGAAATTAATGTGTAAACAATTTAGTAGGAATCCTGGAAACAAAATTAAATGTCTAAAAATCTAAGATTTAAATTTAAGAAAATGACCCAATATATAAAATCCCAAGAAAACTAAAACTTAGAATCTCGACACGAATAAGCAATTTGAGTAAGTTGACCTTCCGTCACTCAGATTCCCCATTTAATGCCTGACTCTCAAAACGGAAAACTATAAGATAAATCCAATCACATAATGATATCGCAGTTTAGTGTACCTTTAAACTGCTATCGGAATGTGTAAAGACTTATCCGACCCAAAAAAAAAATAACAATTTAAAGAAAAAATAAATCCCCATAAGCTAAACGATGGAACTTGTCAAAAAAATGAACGATATACATTGTGCCACATGTAAACCTCATTAATTTGAAAGAACTATCAACTGCAAAAAAACGGATCTAATCATTTAAAAAAAAATTACCATAAGAAGATAATAAAAGAATTAATGATTTAAAAACTTCCAAAAGTCAAAATCTGTCAATAAAATTATATCTACTTTTAATAAAATAAATGAAAAATTAAACCCGCTATTTGCGAAGAACAGGTCCCAGCAAAACCGCTGATCAGCGTGAAGAAACTGACGTCTAAAATGATTTCCACCGCTTATCATTAGAAAAATGCTGGCCATACTGAAAACATATTTATGAAAAGTTATTTAAAGAAATAAAATATTTGAAACATGGTTAAAGGAAGAAAAACAAACAAACGGCTGACAAAGATAGCCTTGTTCGAGACAAAAATTCACTTGGGTCGCATGAAAAAAAAAATTTTTTTTTTTTTTTGTCAATACCCTAAATCACCTGGATGTAAATGTTCAAAAATACGATAATCTTTAAGAAATAATGAAGAAGCTCAGATAATTTCCAGTAAAAGTGTATGGGGCGCAGAATCACCAAGGTCCCTATTCATAAATGAAAAATAAAATTTAGTTGTAAGGATTTTCCTAATAATTTTTAAAAAACATCACTAATTCGAAATGACGCTTAACATTCTGAAACAAAATTTCAATCTGAAACCGATTAAAATCACAAGAAAGAATTTTTAAATAATTATTAACTTACATAATTTGATTATTATTGTGGTCCAATTTAAATTGTACTCGGCAATATAACCTATATCCCAGATTAACGCCATGTGATATCCTGAAGCCATGAATGCTACTTGTGACAAACTGAGGCTAAACATACCTACAACTTCTGAAAACAAATTAGAAAAAATAATTAGACGGTTTTGTATTTTCATGTATTGAAAAAACAAGGAATATGATAAAATAGATCGTTCAAATTCAACGAACAATGAAGATTCAAATAGTCATTAATGGTTACAAAGTTTGTCATAATTAATCTGCGAGACGCGAACAATATTTGAGCATTGATTAATTAATCACGGCTACAATAATAGTCTCAAAGGGAGTTGAATAAAAGAATTAGTTTGATCCAGGCTGACACAAGAGAATTTGCAATAATAAGTTAGTATAAAAATGTTCAAAATGACTTACATGTGAATGCAGGTAGAAACGCAGAACACTTCACAGAATTCATCATCCAAAAAAAATGTGTACCCACAAGATAATATAATTAAAAACGAAGCAAAATATGATAAAATAGTTCAAAACCACGCTGGGTCGCCACTGAAACGTTTTATGTCATATTGATGCCAAAATATAACGTAATAAAATAGGTTCTATTTAAACCTCGTAGTATGAATCTAAGATATCTTAACTGACAGTATTGAATTGAGGTTATAAAATGTTGCAAATAGAAATGTAGGAAGGCATAGCTCATGGTAGGTAAAACATGTGGATTGGAAACAATACTAAATGAAATTAAAGGCATTAATAGGTAAGATAAATTTTAATAACAAATTAGAGGGATTGACAAAATTTAAAGACTACAATAATTAAATAATTAATCATCAGGGTGCGGTGACTGCTCAAGGAAAACAGTCATACTAAATCATAATACTTCTACGTTAAAAAAAGGAAAAAAAGGCGCCAGTCGTTTATTAAAAGCCCTAATACTATTAAACGACAAATAGTGTGAAATGATTACATGAGAAAACCAATAAATAAAGTAACGTTACGTGGAAAGCTACATGATGAAACTCTTCTGTGAAATATTCCGCCCGCCGTGTTTCTGCCTGGACTCACATGTCTCACACGTCTGTTCAACTCGCCGCCTGGATCAAACTGAAGTACTTCCGTGCACGCAACGCTCTCGAACTCTTGCTAGACAAGGCCACCAACCTCGGGAAAACAATCGGCGCCAACCGCACCGGTCAAATCCAACGAGCAATCCAATGCCGTAGCGGTTCTTACCGCTACAACCTAACCTAACCTAACCTAACCTAACCTAATCTAACCTTATCTAACCTAACCTAACCTATAAGTATAACCTATAAGTATAAGTATGTCGTATTTTGTTATTCACGCATGCTTCTTCGGAGAGTCGAAATTATTGTTAGTAAAAATATTTTTACAGCGGATTTCCACTCAAGATGCCTTCAGATATAAGTATATCGATTTTGATTGTACGGCCGTATATCCTCTTTGCATACTTACTTAACAAAAATCTTCTAAATGATCAGGCAGGATGAATTCTCGCCGGATGAATTGTCGGCGGGATGAACTGTCGGCAGGATGAACTGTCGGCAGGATGAACTGTCGGCCGGATGAACTGTCGCAAGATGAACTGTCGCCGGATGAATTGTCGTAGGACGAATTGTCGGGTCACCCGATTTAACATTGTGAGAAATCAGTACATACTTAGGTATATAAACTTGGACATATTTAATATCAATTTGGCGAATTTTGTAGATCTTGTAAATAACTTATTTCAACACTATTCCTAAACACATCCGCATTTTTGTATTTTTTTGTATTTGTGTGACTTGTGTGCATTTTTTAAATAATTTTACTTTTATTATTTCTTTATTTGTTTCAAAATTATCTGTCATGAATTAATTGTTCTACCAAAATGTAAAAGCCCTCTGGACGTTAAATAAATTAAATAAAAATATAAAGTAATTTGTATATCTGGATTCGGTTTCAAAGATGAGAGATCTTTAAAAACATATTAATTTAATTTCTTCTACGATAAACACAAATTCATTTTGTAGCGTCATTTAAATTCAGTAAAAGAAATACATTTATTGGATAATAAACAGCTCTTCCATAGGCCACCCCTAGTGGTTTGCTACGTTTGGTGACATAGCAAGGGTGCCCACTGCCCGGGTTCATGGGGTGAGGTTTATCCGGGACTTGGCGACCGATGCTTCTGCCCACTTGCTGTGTGGCGGGCCAGATCGAGAGAAACTGATTGAGGTAGTCTTTTGACCTCTCCAGCAGGACTTTCTCGACCCATCGCCTTGCACCGCAGTTGAAGGAAAGGATTCATTTGTCCGTAAATCCTGAACACACTGACCTCCAGATTTTTACCAATCCCTCATACAATTTTCCTTCCCAGAACTTTCCCTCATCTTTTCTTTAAAGAAATCTCTCAATGCAGCATTCCCTGAGATGACAGAAATTAATTTCCTCGGGCCGTGTGGAACTAATGTAAACAACATAACCTTATAAGCTTTACTATTTAATCAAAATATTTGACGTTTTTCCTAGAAATGACGGTTTCTTCGAAAGTATATAACGAATTATTATAATAATTTTATTTATTTTGTATTATATTTTTTCATGACACCTAATAACTAATCACCGCTCGTTGTAATGTTTTTTACCATTGATACTTTATTGTCTATTCTTACATTTTTGTTCATTTTCATTATACGTTTATCCTGACGAAAAAACCATTGGTTTTGAAACACATCGATTATTGGGAAATTTATTTTCATTACAAATTCAGTAAAAATACGTTTTTGCAAAGATTTAACGAGCAAAAGTCGGTTTTAAAAATGTTGTTTACACTCGAAATCGTTTAAAAATACTTATATAAAAGTAGAATGTTAATAATGCTGGCTGTGAAATGAAGGTTCAAATTGTAAAATTTATTCATAGGAAATAATACGCCTTGAAGAAATGAGTTCTGAAGTACACTCTGAATTCTTAGTTTGATTGAACTAATTAATTAATGTCTCCGAGTTTCTGTCTGTGTAATTCCAAATTTGTTGTTATACTGCGAAAAGCTCAAATTAAGCTAGGTCTCCAGCCACCGTCTCCACAAATAATACATCAAACAGTACCACAGACATTAGCGCTAACATCCTTTGTTTTCATCCACATTTCATACTCCTCTGGTGAAACATTGGGGCGCGTTGGGCGTGGCCACATATATTTTGTTTAGCGGTCTGTGATGAAGACTTGTTTTGATGTAACGCACTGCACATTTGACGTTTTACGTCTACGTAAATAATACCGTAGACATCATAAAATGTCAAGATTAGTTTTGATGAGGAAGATATGCTTACTGTTTAAGCGATGAGATTGTTGATGCTTCTTGTAGATATCAGGGAGAAGATTTCAAGTTAGACCGTACTACCTCGAAATTTTAATTTACTTATCACGAATTGAGAATAAAGTACCGATTTAGATTGGGAAATTTCTTCCGCGTTTTTTAAACCGATTTTGAAGCGTATGCAAAAAAAATTCACAAGAAATACGAATTGGCATTAAATTAAATTTTCGACCGGTCAGTGGTTAAGTGGTCATCGCGTTTGGGTCTCACCCAGGTGTTCTGTGTTCGATTTCTTGGCTGGCTAAGTCCTCAATCACGACTCAAGCAACATTTTCGGCTTACTATGGTGGTAGTAGGAGATTTTCAAATATTATCGGATTATTCGGAATGTTTAACTTTATTTAAAAAAAAATGTTGCTGATATCGATTCGTTCACTGCCTAAAAGTACCACTTAAGAATTTGAAATCAACAATTATTGTCATAAATTGTTATAAAGGTTTATTGTTTTGGTACAACAAATCAATATACTTTAAATAATTTATTTTTAAAGGTGAGATAATAGAAACAATTATCTATTACGACATTGTTTAATTACAACTAAGTAAACACATAATTATTAAGCTCATTCGTGTGCATAACCTCAAAAACCCGTGCGATTTATGCTCCGTGACTGACCCCAACTTGCGGTGGTTATCAAAAAAGGAAATAACCCCCTCCCTGCCTTCCCCGTTTCACCCGGGCGGAGAATGTTTTCCGTCGGCCACAAACATGGCGTCTGCAAAGAAAAATGTGGAAGGCTGCGCTCCCATTTTGAGTGTTTGGGCCAATGTCTGTAGTAATGTTTAAGTTCGTACCTGTGGAAGCAGTCGCATGAGACCTGGCTTTAGTTAATCTTTTTTCATAAACACGTAGACAGTGTGTAATAAAATTTTCTCCTGGAATCTGGATGTAATAAGCGTATTAAACTTAATAAACCATTTCTCATTTATAAAGATAACAGTGAAAAATTGTGCACAAAGAAAATGAACATAATGTTGGTAGGTCTTAGTCGAAGAATGATATTATAGTTAAATATTACCCAAGTTGATGATATAGCCGAATTACGAGTAGCTCTGTTTTGGCAGATTGTTTTTACACGGCAAAATGATTTCTGTGTTCTTACAATGCCTATAAACCGAACTTTTTTTTATTCTTTAAAAAGAAAGACAAATTTTCCCGAGTTAGGAATAACCTAGCAATATTTGACATTTTTCTACTGCCACCACAGTGAGCGAAAAATGTTGCAGGTGTTGTGATGACCGACCGAACTCAGGAGGTTTGTAAGGAAAGTACTCATGGCAAGTAAAGGTGGGATGAATTCTCCGCAATTTGACACACTGGACGGTGAGAAGACTTCCCTGCGCTTGGTTAAGATCTATGCCGGTCATTTAAAAATATCGTCGATAGGTATTGTAACCAATGTCTTCTGTTCCACTCCGCGCTCCCCTCAGGGGAACTGAGCGAAAGGGACAACTGCATATCGGGCCGAAAATACCTAAATAAAATCGTCAAAATCGATGTTTTGTATTCCCCATTTTTCTTCTCCAAAACTGTACCGATTTTAAATTTTTTTTTCACTAACTGTATTAGAAGAAAATATTCTATGTTGGTACGTTTTGCTTTTTTTCAAAATACATTGTTTAGTTTGTATACTGAACGTCTTTTGACGGCGTTTAAACTAGGCAATTTTATTCATTTTTGGAAGGTCCTAACTTCTATAAGAAGTAAATTATCAAAAAAATCAAAACGTACCAACACGCTAATGGTCAATATCTATATTATGTAAAAAAAAATTTTGCTCTAGGGTCAAAATCCAGAGAGATAAACGGGGAATACGTTTGTATGGAAAAAACGCCGCTGGTTTTTCCTCCTAACTAGGTTTTTTAATGATTTCTAAATTTCGATTTATGATTTCACAAGAAGACCGTTGTTACTGCAGTTGATTGCGAACACTGAAGTGCTGGGGGGACACGTGGGGAGAGAGGAAGGGAACAAGTCATTGCCATAGAATAAACCTTTATTCCCAAACAAAACACAAAAATAATTCGCCAGGTTGTCCCTATAATTGGCGCGAACAAGCTCAATGGTAGAGCAAAGCCCTGGCAAATCTCATATCCTGGTTTCAATTCCTAGGTGCGACCAAAACCTTTTCTGATTTTTCTGTTTCACTTTTTTCGGGTAAAAGTGGTTAATATTATCTTCAATTATTAAATGTTTCTTATTTATTTGCATTACTTCCGAGATTATCCTTGTGATATATGTTTGTTGAAAGACATATTATAAAAATATTTATAGTTTGATAGAAAGCAGTCACTTTGTGGTTTGACATATTAATTGAAATAAAACAATAACTTAATTTCATACTCTGATGATGCTTGTGTAAAGCGAAACCGGTCGGCATTATAAAAAAATAGTAATAATCGAATCGTGGTTACAAACTAAGTTATTGTTTTATTTCAAAAATATTTATGTTTTCGACAGATAACTGGCCTTGTTTTCGTATGTTTATGACTGTTCTTGCTATACGAATAATGTTTGTTTTGTTGCTTCATATTTGTTTCATTTTTAACGACATATTTTTTAAATGCAGCGGAATGAAAATACAATAAAAATTAAATGTAAACAAATGACTGTATAAATACCATTGCATCCTATCCTACTAATATTATAAAGGCGAAAGTTTGTATGGATGTATGTATGTTTATTACTCTTTCACGCAAAAACTACGGAATGGATGTTAATGAAACTTTTCAATTATATATTTCATACATCAGAATAACATATAGGCTATAGTTCAGAGCTCTGGCATTATGAAATTTGATAAAAAAAATTGTAATAGGTGGCACGATTAGTGAGATATCTATAATTCTTTGTTCGATTCAAATTATTATGGGAGTACTTCAAATAAATGCAGGTGGGGGGAGGGGGAGGGGTTGGAGGGGGGGGGGGAGGGGGAAGGTGGAGGAGTTGAAATTGGAGTGGGAACCATAATACCATGCGAGCGTAGCCGTTGGAAAAAGCTAGCAATTAATATTATCAACATGTTTCGAAAACTACATTTCTTCGTCAGAATTAATTCGTCAAGATTAATAATAATTTTATTATTAATCTTGACGAAGTATTTATTTAAATACCACTATATATTTTTCACAAAAACGGCGCTCTAGAAATTATCCAATTATTATTATTATTATTTTATTTTATTTATTTTATTTTATTTCAATTTTCTTTTGTTTACTGTTTTTTTTTATTGTTCTTATTTCAAAAGCATACAACAGTAATTCAGTAAAAATTAATGTGTTTTGATTATTTTTAATGTTTTTATTGCTCGTAGGTATATGTACATACGAGTTCCCTAAAGTCATCCATGTGGAATTAGCATTAGATGTATTCCTATTATTTTACATTGAGTTTATGCTTTATTTGTAAATTTTTTAATCTTTTTTATTTTGTGTTATACTGCTGTTATAAATGAAATTTGTATTTTATATGTAAAAGCCCAATAGGGCGTCAATAAATAAATAAATAAATAAATAAATTATACAATCAAAATTATCAACATGTTTCGAAAATTCCGTTTTCTTCCTCAAGATTAATAATAAAATTATTAATCTTATCCTGACGAAGAAAACGTAGTTTTCGAAACATGTCGATAATATTGATTATGTGTGGTGTTTATACAAAGTAATTTGTTTCCATTTAATTAAAAATGATACCACAAAGTTTATTTGCATATTTTGAAGAAACAATAAAATTAGATTAGAAATCCTTGGATAACCGATATTTAAAAAAAATCCAAACTACGAGAAGAGTCTCATTTAATACTTAAAGAACCCATAGGACATGTTTTCAGAAAATTATTTAAACTGTTTATTTTCACGACTTCCCAGAAAGGGTAAAATAGAATTTCAATAAACACTGGCGCTTTGGTTTAACCGTTTCCTCAGGGTAATCCGAAATGATCATCGAACACATAAGTGATAGAGTCATAGACGTTATCGTTTACCCTTACGACCTTATATAGGCCATTCCCGGATCGGAACCCTCAACCATGGCCTTATCACACAGTTAACGCAGTCATTAATCTATGTTTACTCTTATAGGGGCTGAAAAAAACTCTCCAAAAAGCCTCTTTATTTTTATTCGCCGACCCTAAATCTTCTGTCAATCTATCCAGATTTTTTAAATCCGCTTATTGGAATATTCAATTATGGTTAGAATGCATTACAAGCAGTGGCGGCTCGTGACTTTTGGGTGTGCTAGGGTGCTAATATTAAAAAATGGCATTATGGATGTTGTTGTATGCGAAAAATATATATATTTTTTTTTTTTTAATCGGTATTGTGTATGAAGATTTTTCAGGAAATCGGTGCGGCGCACCGCCAAACTGAAACTTTCTGAAATTTTACATACAAAAAACTGATTTTCAAAAAAAAAAAAAGTTAGCTAACCATATCATTGAAAATAACCATAGTTTTGAAAAAAATACAGGGATAAATATTCTTCATATTAATCATAAAGGAAAACGTTTAGATAACTTAGAAGCCTTGGAAATTAAAAAATCCCTTAAAAATAATGAATCTATTATCAACAAACAAAAAATATTGTCATATAACCCAATCATGGATTTGTTCCCCTACCCACCCACTCTACACTAATACCTACCTACCCAATCTACATTATTATCTAGCAACAGCTCCACCCCTACCATAATAAAACATTGTTCGAAACTGTCAAATTAGTATAAGCTTTCCCTGACGAAGGAACGTTTGTTCCGAAACCGGTCGGATTTGCACATCAAATAAGTGGTTTATACAAAGTAAAATTATTTCATTTTTCTATAATGGATAACCACAAAGTAATAGCTACATTCAAAAATATTTTTTTTTTTCGACTACAACAACATCAATAATGCCATTTTTTTAATATTAGCACTAGCACACCCAAAAGTCACGAGCCGCCACTGATTAAAAGCCTACTATTTTTAAGGGAGTGTAAATTACAATTAATTTCATAGAATTAAATATATTTTGAACTATAGCAATACAGCTTAAAAAGATTGCTGGGATTACAGTGCTTTAGGAGTTTAGGAGTGAGTTTGAAAAAGGTTTTTTTCCCAAATGCCCGAAACCAATAGGTCTACTTCGTTTTCCAAAAGATCATTAAGCCAGGCTATAATGTGTTTCTTGTATTATTTACCCATTATTTTAAATCATACGATAATATTATAATAATCAATTTTGATATTGACAGTTCGTGGTTAAATTCCATTATTAACCCGTGTCAACCCCCCTCCCTAATTCCTCTCAAATATTATGTATATAAACCATAGTTTAGGGAATAATTGTACCAGTCTGATGATGGCTTTAATAGGCCGAAACTGGAGACGGTCAGAAATGGACGGCCGGTTTGACGGCCGGCGTGGTCTAGCGGTAAGGCTGTTGACTCGCAATCCGAAGGTCGTGAGATCGAATCCCGGCGTAGGCAAATATATTTTATTTGAATGTTTGGGTTTATTTCACAATTTATCCATTTAAAATATTGTATAGTATAATTTGGGGCACATTCCAGGGTGAAAGATACTCTTAGTATCGCCCTGGTGTAAGACCATCATTCAGCATATAAACGTTACTTGAAATGGACGACCAGGTCTGAATAGTCAGGTACTTCCCCGCCTTCCTCTTCACATCCCTATTACCTTCAGCCTCACAACGTACCCCAATTGGGGATGCCATAGTCTCACTGGCTCCAAACGGGAGCAGCTGAGATTGTCAGGTATCACTATAAAAATAAAAATAAATTAAGTGGAAAAAAGTTTAATATTGTGATAATACACTTTTTTAAACATGATGAGTAACTAAATTTTCCTAAGTATGAACGAATAGTACGAAAGCATAGCAATTTATAAAGCATTGGTGTAAAAACACAGTAAAATGAATTCTTTCGTCAACCGTGCTTTAATGTTCATAATTTCATTTGTCTTTTCAAAACTCGATTTTTTTGCAAAGAAATACATAAGAGAGAAGAGGGGATCATAGAGCATTAAGGCTTTCTACCTGGACTGATGTCTGCCGAGTGCTGCGCTACGGTGCAATAAAAAATAAATAAACAACAGTCGTTTCAAGGAACTTACATTGTGCCCCATATAAATTGCAGTAACCGGGTGTAGTACGAAGCTAACGTACCTGTCGAAAATGCGCTGGATAAAAGCTTCACTCCGTAGTTTATTGTAAGCTCTACAACTAGGATACTCTGACGTATGCTATCCTGTTCTGCGTAAGTGCCTGCAATAGATTTGAGTAACATAAAGAGAATTAAAAACTGGAGGTTAGAAGCTCGCGTAAACAAGAAGTTAAGGTTACCTGACACCTGACTTACCTTAACCGGAGTGATTCTTAAGGCTATACGGAGAAAAAATGTAGATAACATTTTGGCTTTATCCAGTATATGAAAAACTGATGTGATTATCTGAAATCCGACCCAGGGTACCTACAAATAATATATTCTTTTGAACTTTGTAATCATTCAAAAAGGCGTGCAAAAAAATTAGTCGAAGATAATAATGTTAATTCTGAATTAAAATCGTTAGATCGACAAAAATGATGTAAATATAAATAAGTTCCATTGGCCGAGAGGTTTAAGGCGTTGTCCCGTTAGATATACATCCTGCGTTCGATTCCCAGTTACGAATGTTGCCTTTTTATTTTCCGTATATTGTTCTGTTTCATGTTTGGTTTTGATTTATTAGTATTATCTGCTTCTTCAATGATTTGTTTATTTGTTTTTGTATAAAAAAGACAAGTAAATGTCATCGGAGACTAAAATTTCATTTGGGAGATGCGTATGGGTACAGCCGCTCCGGGAACCATTTATTGGATAACCAACACCTCTGCCACAGTTCACCCCAAGTGGTTCGCTACGTACAGTGACTCAGCACGGGTACCCGGGTTCATGGGGTGAGATTTTTCCGGGTTCTCCCGGCGGATGCGGCCGCCCACCAGCTACGTGACAAGCCGGATCGGGAGAGACTGCTTGAGAGAGACCTTTTGATTTCTCCACCAGCTCTTTTAGAACATTGGTTGACTCGCGGTGGGAGGATTGGATTCTGGCATCGGTTACTCCTGGACACACTGACCCCCAGATTCCTACCCACCCCTCAGACATTTTTCTTCACAGAACTTCCTCTCCTTCCTTTTCTAAAATGAGGATCGCTGGTTAAGGTGAGTCGAGAATATCTCTGAATGCCCTGCATATACACTGTGGATTTGAATGCCAAAATATTAGATTAGACCGGCGCGCATACGCGGTGGTAATGCTGTGATACGCGGAGTAATTCAAAGTCAATAAACACAACCGATATGAGATTTTTTCCGAAAATCACGATAAAATTATAAGTTAATTCAATTGTTGATGTGTTTTAGAATAAACGGTATTTTTTTAAGTTAATTTAATTGAAATATATATTACTTGATAATTTTAATATTTAAATCCCGTATGGGAACTGAATCACAATTAAAATGCATTTTTTTTTTATTTGTGTGGATAAGCCGCTTAAATTAAATTGGTTTAAAAAATAACAATGTATGCTGGTATAATATACAATAACACCCAAAGAATCATAACGAAATATGTATATATATATATATATGGATAATTTTTTATTTTTATTTTATTTTATTTATTATGGAAAATCAACAGATATTTTACACTTATAATAATAACATTAATAATATACATAATATCCAATGACAGATTTTCACATAATTAAAATTATAAATAAAAAGTAATACAAAAAAGTAAGGGTCCTGTACCCGTAAGAACTTAACAAAAATATAAAAAATATGAAAATTATTCAAAAAAAAAAGATGAGATATAAAATAACACAATATAAACTATAATAATCTGCTTACTAAATTTCAAACAATAAGTATTTAGAGTCAGAATTCTATTCTCACTCCAAACAACAATAATAATAATATGTACATTGTACAAATTGTACATACCTACAACTCAGAGTGAATACAATAGTAAAGTCGAATGACAAGTATCTAACTGGAAAGGATTCAAAGCAATAACATGGTAACTTGCAAACGGTCAAAAAATTATTTAATGTTGGCTATGACATACTTTTTTAGGGTACTTAAATTACATGAGAATATGTCTAAATTATTAAAATTCTTATCAAATACATTGCATGCTCTGAATATAAATGCATTTTGTCTGAGATTAGTAGAACATTTTTGAAGATGAAAAAGTGATTTTTCTCTGGTTCTAACACCTGGGACTCTAAAATTAATCTCAGCCAAAAGGGGCGAACAATCAATAAAACCATTGATAATTTTATGAAGATATATTATATCTGCAGAGTCTCTTCTAATTTTTAATGGTTTAAGTCCATAAAGGTCCAACGAGCTGTTTATGTCACGATAACCAATATTAAACTTGAAATTTAAATGATGGACAAATTTTCTTTGAATGGCTTCAATGCGTTTAATATAAATTTTATATTGAGGATTCCATATCTGAGAAGCAAATTCAAGATGACTGCGAACATATGAAAAATACAATATTTTAAGTGTTAGAATGTTCTTGAATTCTTTTCCAATACGAAATAAGAATCCTAACATTCTAAGGGCTTTCTTCACAATCATGTTAATATGTGCCTCGAATGTGAGTTTACTATCAAGTAGAACACCTAGATCACGAATTTGAGTAACCCTTTTGATTGATTGGTTCGCTATAAGGTAGTTATGGTCAAATTTAATTTTATTTCTAGTGAAGGTAATCACATAACATTTAGAAGTGTTCATGTTGAGATGATTAATTATACAGTAGTCATTAAGTCTATAAAGATCTTCCTGTAATTTAATGCAGTCGATGATAGAGTTAATCGGAAGATATATTTTCATATCATCAGCGAAGAGTAGAACTTTTGCATAATTAAAACATTTTATAATGTCGTTGATGAAAATTGTAAATAGTAACGGTCCCAGGTGAGATCCTTGGGGTACACCGGAAGGTATATTTACGAACTCAGAGATGAAACCATTAATTGTTACTCCTTGAGTGCGCCCATCAAGATAAGAGACTAACCATCGATACAAATCCCCGTGAATTCCCAAAGCCAGTAATTTGGATAAAAGAAGATTGTGATCAATTTTATCAAACGCTTTCGAGAAGTCTGTATAGATGACGTCAACTTGGATTTGATTATCCATTGATTTCGTAATATTTTCAATGAATATAGCAAGATTAGAGACAACCGATCTTTTTTTCATAAAGCCATGTTGGTTTCCGAGTATTACAGACTGGACGCAGTTATAAAGTTGTTCGTGAACAATTTTTTCAAAAATTTTACTGAAAATTGGTAATTTAGATATAGGTCGATAGTTCTGGACATCATTTTTAGCCCCAAACTTAAATACTGGTGTGATAAGAGCACACTTCCAACGATCCGGAAAGATACCTTCTTTCAATGAGGATTGAAAGAGCATTAATAAGGGCTTCGAGATTACCTTGCTACACATTTTGATAAAGAATGCTGGAATTTTATCACTACCCGCACCCAATGAGTTAGAAATAGTATCAATTATTTTTTCTATTTTTTCTTTTTAAACTGATACCGAAGAGATGTTAACTTGATTATTTATATGATGGTTGGTAGAGTGTACATCGGAGGTAGTGTTAAAATTAAAGGTGGAGACGAAGTGCTGTGAGAACAGGTTGCATATTGCAAAAGGATTCACAGCAGTAACATCGCCCAGTTTCATTACATGAGGTAAACTAGAATTATTTCTTTTTCCTTTAACGTAAGACCAGAATTTTTTGGGGTCATGGGATATATTAAGTTCAGCGTTTGTTATAAATTGTTTTAGACATTCCCTAGACATTTTCTTCTGCCTTGATCGAAGGATACAGAATTCATGGTAGTCTAAAGGATTGGACCATTTTTTCCGTGTTTTGAACACTTTATATTTTTCTTTAGTCAGTTTTATCAGAGCTGGACTGAACCAATAGGGATAAGAGTTGTTAACATGAACATTCTTTGATGGGACGTTTAAACGAATTATTTCATATAATATAACATAAAAACGATCAATGGCATTATTAGTTGATAAATTTAAGAATTCAGCGTCCCAATCAATACTACTGAGGATGTTATTTATTGTTTCAAAATTGGCTTTCCTAAAGAGATTGATTGTCCGTTTATTGTTCACCATAGGGGTTTCCAGGGCTATGTTTATGTCAAAGAGAATGGCTTTATGATGTTTACATTCCGGGGTGAGATACTGGTCAGTATTTGATACGTTAAGAGGGGTCGAACTAAAAACAAGGTCTAAGAATTTCTGATTATTATTCGGAAAGGTGCAATACTGTGATAGATCTGTAAATGAAAGAGTGTCAGATAGTTTTGAGATAATTTCAGATTGATAACCATTCATAATTTGCATACTGTTTCCATTATTAAGAGACCAGTTAATTGTAGGTAAGTTAAAATCACCCGAGATCACAAAATGATCGTCATGATGAAGTGCTCTAAGTTCACATAATTTATTCATGAATTCATTAATGCTATGAGAGTGATTAATTAAAGATAATAAATGGTATAATAGTATAATAGTAGATATGGATAGTAAATAGGTAAATATGGATAATAATCTGACTGATAGGATGTTTGACTACCAGTCAGACAGATTGAAATTATATATCTCTCAAAATGATTAGCAACCACACGATTTCTTTTTTTATATTCTATTAAACCGTTTTTTATAATTAAAAAAACATCACATTAAATACCGCCATTACTAGCAAAAAGGCTGCTAGAAATTCGCAAATATCACATTCCGCTGTACCTACCTTTTATTATATTAGGTGAAAGGATTCGTACATCAAAATGCGACTATTGCAAATTCCCAGCACTATTTTTGCTCATGATGGCAGTCTGATTTTAATTTACATTATTACATAAATTGGTAACATTTAAAATTGGCTCTATGTATACATTTTTATCGTTACGTAACTAAATAAAAGTCTTTTACGTTAATCTCTCAGGAATGGTACGTTTTTCTTTGAACGTCGAAAAATCAATATGTTTTTATACATAACAAGTAGCTGCCAAGGTTTTATGAAGTGGAGTCAGGCTTGCCATTATGTTGGTAGATTACTCAATTTCTCGTTAAAAATACACCATTTCCCTACAAAAACCATCAAAGTAATAGAGTCTCGTCCGTTTTACAACAAATTGAATTTATCGATTTGTTTGATCAGATAATTTAAATGCTGTAATTTCCTCTTAGTTATCTAAGGCCTGTAGATTTCAAACCGATCTACAAAAAGTAGAATCTGATGATATTTCTGTGTGATGAAAACGAAAACTTTACTCCGTAGAAAGAAAAAAGAAAATGAGATGCTTAAAAGACCATTTAAGGCAAAGAAATAGCAAAAGTTTAAAATCATAACTTACGTTAATGGCACAACAAAGTTTCAACAAAAACGAAACCCAATTTTAGGTTAAGGAGAAAAAAGACAATTTGCATCGGTAAGATATTCACCACAACATTCATAAGATTCCTAAAATAATTTCACGGCGCCGCGGCGTTATAGTTAGAATTACTTAAGTCCCAAAACAAAACCAATCGCCCGAACTTTTGCTTTCGGTGTGAAATTTCTGTTCATTTTTCAAGTTCGTTCAACCCAGCCGAGGGCAACACTTTCCCGGTTGTATCATAAAAACTACCCGTAACTTTCTTAGTTTTATGCTTTGGTAAATAAAATAAGAAGCTATAGAAAAACGCATTTACTTTTGGTTACTCTGATTTGAAACACAGAACATTTTATATTTCATAGTTTGAAGGAAGTTAAAACATGTATCCTTCTGTTGGAACTGGAGTTTAAGGCCAGTTTTTGCGATGCCATAACATCCACAACACAAACCTTTTGCCGGAAGATCTTATAATCTTTGGCCCCTAGTACTTTGGCTTAAGGCGATGCACCACGTCGTGTAACTATCGTGAAATCGGGTCACTACCAATAACGTTTCTTATATGGATGGCGATAAGGTCGAAATTTCTGCTTTAAACGATAATATACCCTAAAATATAATCAGAATCTTAACGACGTAAGTAAAGAAGTCGTGTATACAAATTGCGACTCGTGACCCGTGTATTGGATGGACCTACTGTCGAATTTGCCCTATTAAAGAAAAAAAGAAGAAGACAAATAATGTGGGAATCTTTTCGACATAAGTGAAGAAAGCGTGTAAACAAATATGCGCTGAATTGAACGGACGTACGGTCGAATTCACTCTAGCAAGCCTGGAGATTAGACCTTTCCGCCGCGTTCATTTTAATTAATTCTGAAAAATGTGTTACAAATATTTAAAAAGTGTCTCCATGTCGAACTTCCAAAGTTATTAATTCATCGACTAGAAAAAAAATCTGGTGCTTACCGCTAATTTTATAGTTGAAAAACGAGTTATAAAGTTTTTAAATCGTTGTACGCAAAATAAATTAATGGTATTTTTATTAATCTTAAATATGTAGAACTTACATCTCCAGTGTTCTGGTGGAATAAAAATGTTATTTTAGTTACGAATTCGCCGGAAATGATTAAAATGTGAGTTTTGAGCAAAACAAAAATTATTTGGGTTGTTATTTACCAATTTAACATCAACCGCCCATTGATTTACACATAAAAACATCGTCAAATGTGTGTTATATTTTATTGTGTGAAGTTCAGGCACAAACATTAAAATGTATTCCATTTTTTACTAAAGAATTTAATTTGCCACATTATAAAATAAAACCTCAACCGAAAAAGCGTTTGTAAATATGAAATTTTGAAAATTTTTAAATTTTGAAGATCTACCTGATCTGCCCTGACGATGGACACTGCGACGCTATATGAAACGTTGGCTAAAGAAGGAGGTAGCGCAACACGGCATAACACCCCAAAAACAAATAACGAAAATAATAATATTTGCTAATTTATATATCGCAGTTTTTGTGAAAAATCGCCTCAAGGGCGTAGTAGGTATTGGTCGGATACTTTATTTTTTAAGGTATTTTGTACAAAAATTAAAGAATTTTGAAAGCCGAGATGCGTTCTACTCACAGTATTTAATTTAAACACTATGATATTTCTGAGTGATCAACTTTTCAATCCAAAAACACATGATTTTTCATAACTTCGTAGTGCTCAAGCTTCGCAGTGAAAATAATGAAATGAAACACGGCACAATAACCCAAAACGTCAAAAGTCAAACCACTCAAATTAAACAAAAAATAATAACAATAATACAAAAGTTGAGACTGTTACCAAAATTGGAATCCTTGTATGACTTTTTCACGGTCGTAACCACTGTCACCATTTTCAACAAAACTTTTTGTGGTGTGGTGATCAAGACCCATTATAAAAAAACCGAATATCTTTTTTGTTTCTAAAATTATCTTCTTGTAATAATATGTTCCACGTTTCTGTAATATCCTTTGTTCTAAGGTTCGATTTAATACTTTGTCTGGAATTGGCTCTCCCACGTCAACAAGCTGTTCGTTGATGGATAGGCAGATATTAATATGGTTTAAATTGAACGTGCGTGGGAAAAGGGTATTTGAAGAACCGCCTCGTGTCTGAGAAATACTGTAGCAAATACTCTCAAAGTTCGACTTAATTTGGCGGAGCAAACAACCAATGCTTAATTTATTGGTTACGATTTTTTTGCAAATTCATTTGGTAAAAGTAAACATTCGAGTCAACTTTTCGAAAATTCGATTTTACCATAGAGCCTCTCAGACATCCATTAGTCTAGTCAGTTAGTTGGTCATCCAATCCCTACGTGTATCATAACCTTTACCATAGAGCCACTCAGATATCCATAAGTGTAAGGTAATTATCCAGTTCCAACGTGTATAACCTTTACCATAGAGGCACACAGACATCCAGTAGTCTAGTCATTTAGCTTGTCACCATTCTCCACGTGTATAAAATTTACCATAGAGCCACTGAGATTTCCATAAGTCTTCATAAGAGAATTTCAGTGATACCTCCCTGGCAGAGCGGCAAGATATCCATAAGTCAAGTCAGTTAGGTAATTAGTAATGGCAGAGCGGCAAGATACCCACAAGTCTAGTCAGTTAGGTATTATCCAGTTCCAACGTGTATAAATAACATTTACCATAGAAGAGCCACTGAGACTTCCATAAGTCTTCACAAGAGAACTTCAGCGATACCTCCCTGGCAGAGCGGCAAGTTCCTCGACTCTGGACCTCAAAAGTACCTATAGGATTTCTAGTTCTATTTCTGTTTGTTTTTTTACCTTTCCAAGAGACCAAAGTTTGTGTTGTGACCAGATCTAAACTGTCAAGTAATTCCCAACCACGCTCTCCGCATCTTTTACCCCTCCCTACTTTCCTCTTCCACTTTAGGACCCGTTCCCATTTCCGCTTTAAGGACCGGCAATAAGCGTTCGAAAAGAAGAAGGTAGAGAGATATGTGAAAATCCATATATATGAAAATTAAAATATGTTTGTTTCTGATAAAAATTAAAATATGTTTGACTTATGCGTTGCTAAACCAATCATCCGATTGCGATGAAACTTTAGGGATTTGATATGCGCATGCCCCCGATGGTTACTACGTCTACTAGTGAGTTCTGGCATCATGAAGTTATGCATTGCTATCGGTTCATCCGATTGCGATGAAATTTTGGAGATTTGATGTGCCCGCGAATGGTTTCTATATACAATAATGAGTTCTGGCATAATGAAATTATGCAATGTTAACCGTTCATCCGATTGCGATGAAAATTTGGGGATTTGAGGTATGCATGCCCGCGATGGTTTCTAAAATAAAATAAAATAAAAAAATAAAAATAAAATATATATATAATAGTTAGTTCTGGCATAGTGAAATTATGCATTGCTAACCGTTCATCCGATTGCGATGAAACTTTGGAATTTGATGTGTGCTTGTCCGCGATGGTTTCTATTTGTAATAGCGAGCGCTGGAGTCATGGAAATGGAGGACTGGGAAATGAAATAGGCTAATTTTTATAAAGGAAAAAACATTTCATTCCGTGGGAAAATTCTTTATGAAGTAGTTGCACCCTAATACCATGCGAAGCCGCGGGTAAAAGCTAGTATTTAATAAAATATAACTCGTTGAAAATTGAGCAAAAATCTCTCAAGTTGCATTTAAAGATACAGTGTAAATTTGTTCATAGCTATAACTTGTTAAATAACAGAACACGCTGTGTTTTTAATAATTTTCATACTTCCGCGAATTTTTTCTATCAAGGGACCTTCGTACAATTACCTTTTCGGCTCTAGAAATGAAAAGATATTATCTTTAAAAATAACATATATTTTATCAGGAACCTAAATACCGAAAGTGTTGACTAGAAATAAATTATAAATCGGTAGAATTGCGGAATGCGGGGGCTTAAAAAAGGGAATGACAAAATATTGAATATAAAATATTATTTATTGAAATTATGGGATCAGAAATTTCCACTAGAAAATATTTTCCGGTATATATTTCTGGTATTTCTGGTTTCACTATGGAAAAATACATTTCTGTAAAATGAAAAATATAAATCAAGCAATTGAAGAAGTCACAATGTGATGGGAACATGTTATGACGCCAGGCTTTTCATGCAAAATTTTATATCACGGACCGTTGAGTGCTGGCGGGTGTAATTCCCCTCCGGGCCTGTGTCATCTTTGGGGATGCTGTGTGGAGGGTCTTTTTATAAAGGAAAAAGAGGAAGTTCTGGGAAGGAAGAGTATGTAAGAGATGTGGAGGCAGGAATCTGGGGGTCACAATAGTGACGGACCTATGAATCCATCACTCCGACTACGGTGCAAGGCGATGTTCCGAGAGACTTCTGCTGAAGAGGTCAAAAGGTCACACTCAACCAGTCTCTCCTGAACCAGCCCGTCACTCAGTAGGTGGCCAGGTGCAAATGTCGCCAACACCCGGAAAACCGGGAGCAGAATGTTTTTCGAATTCAATTTTCCGGAATCAATTGTTCGAAATCAATTGTTCGAATTTCAGTTTTTCGAAAGACTAATTTTTCAAACAACAAATTTTTCAAATATGTCTTTCGGCCAATTGCTGTTTGAAAAATTAATCTTTCGAAAAACTGAAATTCGAACAATTGATTTCGAACAATTGATTCCGGAAAATTGAATAATATATATATATATATATATATTATATATATAATTGCTTATGACTTACGAGATACTGTTGGGTTATGTTAGGTTAGGTTAGGTTAGTTGATATTGTCCATCCTATTATATATATAATTGCTTATGACTTACGAGATACTGTTGGGTTATGTTAGGTTAGGTTAGGTTAGTTGATATTGTCCATCCTACAATAAAATACTCTCGTACGTACTGGATACATACTTATACCAATTTGAAAAACTTATGTTTCGGTCAATTAATGTTCGAGTAATATGTTTTCGAAAAATTGAAAATCGAAAAATTGTATTTCGAACAATTGAATTCAAAAAATTGATTTAGAAAAATTGCAATTCAGTCAATTTACCTAGACTCGGACAAACGTCACCCAATGAACCCGGGCACCGCTGATGCACAGGTTACCTACGTAGGTACGTACGTACGTATATATATGTTTTATTATTTACGTAATTTTTTTTAATATTGCCGTTGTTGTTCTTTATTCAACCTTTTAATTTTTTATCTGGATTTTTTTTCGTCGAGTGTGAGATTGTTGAATGCTTGTTAAAATGTTCATGTTGCTTACACCTGTTGTCACAATATTTTTCGTTTTTAAAAATATTTTATCTAATACGTACATAAAACAGATAAAAATATACATAGTTCTTTAAGCTTTTCTCATCACAAAAAGTGTACTTTATATTACACTATTTTTAGAAAACATTTCTCGTATTTTAATCGGGGAGTAAGGCCATTGTGGTTAATAAGATAGGCAAATAAATTACATTGTTAAATTATACAATATTAATTAGATTTCTTTAGAAATAACGATATTATAAGGATATTATAAAAACCTCTTTGAACGTACAGAATGTGATTAATTATTACCAGCCTTACTAAAAAAAAAACAACAGCGCGACCGATTAACTGTGTTATTGCAATAACATAAATAAACCCCATATACACTAAAACACGTTTTATTACCAATAACGTTTCTTACGTGGTCACGCTGTTAAAACGCATTGAAGATCTGACAACGTTGTATATGGTTTTAATTTACAAGGAAACAATGTTGTTTTAATTTTTCTCCGCAAGGGGCATTATTGGCGCGCCTATGCATTAGTTCTTCGGCCCGCGACAGCCCGCGATGACAAAACAGCTCGTTGTGTTTTATGGCGGGATATCGAAAATTTTGTGATTTTACTTAATAATTTCTTTTGTTGTGACGAATTTACTCTTCTGTTCACATAATTGATATATTTACCATGTTATTTGTGTGGTTTACATCAGTTTAATCAAGTTATTGTACAAACGCCGTACTTTCGAAGTTGAACTGTCAGAATATTGTTTTATAGGTTACTTAAACGATAAAATTTTCATTTTAAGATAATTTCTTAAAAGTGATAATTTTTTATTAAAATTATTATTTTATCAAAAAAATTAACGTCTTTAAAGATGCAAGAAATCTGTTTTAAATTTCGGTATTATTTCTAAGTTATTTTTTTGGCAATAAAAAAACTTTGAAATTTTTTATTATTTTTTTATTGTATACACGATGAAAAAATGAGGTAATAGTTTCCTTCCAAATTTATTACATAAAAGGACTGTGTTTTTTAAATTTTGATTTTATTTAAATTTCTCTACATTTCGGTCAAAAATGTTGTGGGAGGAAATTTTTTTCCATTTTTTTTTGTTTGTATGAGTTTGAATCTTAAAATATGGCAGTTTTTGAAAACTAAAGTGTATTTCAAATACACAAATCTAAAAGGTAATTTTATCTTGTTTTCATAAATGGTATTTGTTTCTACGACACCTTCAAAAATAAGAAATATATAGAACATTCAAAATACTTGGATTTCGTTCCGACATCATTAATAAAACAGAGATAAACTACCCCCTCAGGCCGTGTAAACCACGTGTATTTTTACCATGAACAATTTTTTAATTAGTAATGTTTTTACATCCGCGGCCGTTTGTCAATTGAATAAAATTTTCACTGGGTTTTTTAGTAAGGCTGTACGTGTTTAATGGTGGGCGAACTCTGAAATTTGAACGATTGCTAGAACAATGCCATTACATATTTAAACTCTTTTGTTTATTTTTTATGGTTAGTACAGTTAAACAAAATTTAACCATAAAAACTTTTGGAATTTTATAATAAAGAAAACTTTAAAATGCGTCAGATCTCAACCAAAAAATGCTGCACAGCAAAATGGAATTTTTGTCTAAATTTATTAAGGTCGAACCACGATATTCTGTCCCAGTTATGCTTTTCCACGGTATTATTTTTAATTTAGGTAGGAGTAGGCACCTACGATAAATCGATCTAAACGAGAATCAAAAGTTTGGTACAAGGCCGACAACCGATAATTTATTTTCAGAATACATTTATCCAAAAAAAATATTTTAAATATTTTATGGATCCCCAATTCAGAAATGTATAAGTGCCTGTTCCACTTCCGTTTAAGAATCGGACGTCGTTCCATTTAAAAATCGGAAGCTCTTGGGGCTGTAGAGGATATGTGGAGTTATTCACACATGTCCGATACGATTAAAAAACGGACCCGGCACGTTTTATCGAATGGATAGCCCGCGCAGTGCGTCCGTTTAAAAATCGTGCCGGAACTCACTCGCAGTTTGTATGAAGCTGTCCACAATTACCTAGTGCGGAGAACATTGAAAAAATGATCATAGCTTGTAATTCTATTCAATTCCTTAGTAAGGAGTAGACTTGAAAGTGGGTCGATAATTTGGAGTCCGCACCAAGCAAAATATTCCCTCATGTTGGAGAGAGTTCAGAAAAAATTTCTGAGATTTCTGTACATGAGGGAGTACGGCTATTACCCGTGGCTCTATCCTACCGACTTTCTTTTGGGTATGCTCGGAATGAACCATCTACGTGTCAGAAGGGATGTACACATTGCTACGCATTTCTTCAGATTGATTCGTGGATGGCTTGAGAACTCAGCTATCTTGGAGAATATTCATTTTTATATTCCCGATGGTTATCTTCGCCATCGACAGCATAGGCTGTTCTATCTTCCGGCCTGCAGGACTAACTTGCCAATGGTCATGCCGATCGGGAGAGCAATTTTGCTGTTGAACAGAATTAATTCGGATATCGACATATTTAGCGTCAGTGAAGCTGCCTTTAAAAGGCAAGCTCAATTGATGCTCATATAGTTTTTTTTTTGCTTACCATTTATATTTATGTTTAATGTAATACTGTTACAAATGTATTTTAAAAACGCATTGAAATTTTAAATTTTGTAATGTTTTTGAAAGAATAAAATAAATTGAATTGAAATTGAATTGAATTGAATTGAATTGAAATTGAATTGAATTGTAATTAGAATTATAAAACGATTTTTTTGCTGAAACAGTTGCGCTAACCTAGAAAATTTTTGAGTGGCAAACAAATTTTAGACCCGAAGTTTTAAATAACTTAAGATTTTTTTAATGCTTCTAAATGTCAAATATTAAAAAGGTAACTGTTATTTTTTATTCGTCTAGTACACCACTATAAAAGGAAAGGTCTCTTTGAAATGATTTACCTGTACCAACACACAAGGGAAATATATTGTTTACTTAATTTAAATATGATAACATTGCACGGCCATTTCATTAAATTATAAAACCACTTTTCGTTTTAACAACGAAAGTGTCAAAATTTTAATGAGTAATTTTGTAGACTCCATTTTAATGTCCTAAGTACCGCTAGTGACTTGAGTGCTTATTTTAATTTATTCAAATGGCTTTGCATTAGTACGTACATAATTTAATCAACTTCGTTAATATGAAAGATCAAATTTTGTAACGTTTAACATTTTACGAATTCGACAAAAATTTTGTAATTCTAGTGAATTTAAACATCTATTTTAATTTTTTAAACTTTATGAGTAAAATCTCAAATTATAATATTTAAAATGAAGACAATATTAGCGAAACTCAATGGAAAATCTGGAGACAGAAAAATCAGAAAAAGATATTGGCTCCGCTGGGACGCGAACCCAGGACCCTTTGCTCACACGGCGAGTGGTCTACCGATTGAGCTACGGAACCCATAGCAAATTCGGTCACTTCTAACTGTATCATACTTCGACTAAGAACTACAAACATTATCTTCATTTTCTTAACGCACATTATTGGCTGTTATCTTTATATATTATTGCAAGATTCAAGTCGAACTAAATGCTATATAGATAGTGTCTGGGTAATTTTTTATCCATTTTATTTTAATACGCGACATCTATTGAATTTTCTGTAAGTCTATGATGAATATTTATTTTAATTTTTTAAGCTTTATGAGTAAAATCTTAAATTATAACATTTAATTAAATGAAGACAATATTAGCGAAACTCAATCGAAAATCTGGAGACAGAAAAATCAGAAAAAGATATTGGCTCCGCTTGGACACGAACACGAGTCCCAGCGGAGCCAATATCTTTTTCTACATAACTGAAATAATAGCCGAAGTCGATTCGAACTTTCTAAGAACTTGATATTTAAATTTTAAATTTTGTGAATTGTTCTAATTCTGTGAAACAACTTGCACTGAGACTAGCTTCGGATAGTTGGATTCTTGAATGGTTATTTTAGTAGATTTTTCGTATGACACAGTAATTATAAGTAATTAACCGTAAGGTTTTTTCAACCTCCGGTGCATTGAACTATTAAAAGTTAGGATGAGAACGGTTCCCCTGGGCTCTTTTCGGAGCTTGATCAAAATTTTATCATTCGTCAAGCATACGGTCACGCTCTTATGTCTCATGAATGATCAAAATGTTATCAGACGCTGAAACGAGAATGGCTGGTCAGCCGGGACGCGTATTTCCAAAACCTATACCGGTTCAGTCGCTTTACATTTTCAATATCAAAATTTAAATATTTAGAAATAAAATTATTAATTTCTTATATACACATTGGAAAGATTATTTTATTCAGATTTTAGAACAATTTTTGTTTTTGCAAAGTGATAAAAAATTATCAATATAGAGGTGTATTTACAATATATGGGAATAATATTAAAATTTAAATATTTAGGAATAAAATTATTAATTTCTAATATACACACCAGAAAGATTATTTCATCTAGATTTTAGAACAATTTTTGTTTATGAAATGTGATAAAAAATAACCAATATAGAGGTATATTTAAAATGTAAATTCTCGCTACCGAGACTGAATCGGTATAGGTTTTGGAAATACGCAGCCGCCGGGACCATTTAAATCTAAACAATGAAGATGACGCTAATATGTGATTTGATAGTCAATAAAATTTGACAAGGGTTCAAACATACCAACTTTAAAACTATCTTTAAATTGAAGAAATCGTATTTCACCATCAATCTCAAATTAAATGTTTCTCTGGATATTTGATGAAGTACAATTTAATTACTGTGTCAGTTGTTTTCGTCTGTATTATCTTACACACCAGATAAATTCCAATGCGTTTCACAATTGTCGGTTTGTTCTTTCATAATAGAAGATATTCTTTGTAAATGCGCCAAGAAAACCTAATAATAATTCGCTTAGTTTTGGTATATTTCCAACTTAATTTCGATCTTGCAATTTTCAAGAAGCTTTTAACTGTTCGGCAGAATAATTTATGGCTGTTGGTAAGTTCCTATTAAACGCAGGCAAATGTTTCAAGTGAGGTCGTAACCCGGCAGTTAATTGTATGCAACTGCAGTTTTGCTAATAACATCATCGGGTATGGCGTAATGGAATTTTAAAAATTGTTCTGTTTGTGTATTTACAATCACAAAAAAAACTTAATGTAGTTAATAATAGAAAATTTCCAATACACTAAAAATGTTTTTGTGTGAATTTTTAAAAAACGATGATTGAAGGGGGGGAGGGGCTCCTGTCACATAGAAAGCTGTGAAATACCCCCGTATTTCACAGCATTCCAAGTGAAATCCACTAAAATTGAAAAAAAATAAAAATTTTGTGTTATTTTGAACAGCTGAATCTCAAACACCATTAAGTTCAAAGATTTATTTTTATATAAAGCAAATTAAGTCTTCTTCTGAAAATTACTGAACGCGATTTGTAGAAAAATTAGACTTTCGGGGACAAATTTAGCAAAAACTGAAAAAACGTCAAAAATTATGCGGTTTTTTGGATTTTTAACAAAGGTTCAGAGGTGAGCAAAGGACGAAAACTCATTTTTTTTCATTAGGCCTCCGTCATGCTCAGCATACCAAAAAAACATAATTACCCCATTTGATGCAAGGTAACACCCCTTTTAAGTTATCAAATTTGCTGTATTATTTGGTATTTTTGCGCTTGCGAATAAAACATTGTTATGTTACGTTCGATTACAGTATTATTTCAAAAGACGCTATTTTCACATATCTATTTCCAACATTTTTGTAAAGAAACAGCTGCCACAATATGCCACCTTTTTCTATCAATAATGTGAATTTACAAGAAGAGCTTTTCAGCTTTTAAACTACCCACCAAAACTCTACGTTCTTGAAAACTTAAAAGTGGGGGAAAGATTCAAGGTGAGCTAAGCAATCAAGTTTTATCTAAATTGCCTTTTTTGTCCAACTTTTTAACATTGGTTACATCGTTTCTCAATTCCAACTGAATATCTGTTTTTCATATTAATTTTAAATTATTTCTTCGGCATAGATTCAAAAAAATTCTGTGAAAAAAAATATCTTACCATCAGGCAATTTGTCTTGAGGAGTAGACAGAATGGATGGTGTTTCCAAACTTGTATTCGCACACATTACTTTACGCATACATTCTATGTCTAATCCGATTGTTAATTTGGCCAACTTGTAATATTTTATTTTATTCGTATATTCTTTTCAAGTAAAGTGAGATTTTGCTGCCCCTTTTGCCTCCCCTTTGTAATGGAACTATCTCTCGTTTGTGAGAGCCCAACTCCCTTACCTAATAGCAGGCTAAATCTTATGTAGCGCGTAAGGTTGGAATAGTTAAAAATCCACGGTGCGTATGAAACTAATTTAGATAAAAGTTTAGTGAATAAATAAATAAATCAGTGCAATCGGCACACAAGCAAAAAATTTATTAAAAAATGATAAACTTGTGTAAGACGACGTTATTAAAGATTATTACAACTATTTAACTTTGCAAGTCAATGACGATCGTTACCCTCAATTAAACATGTAATACTAATAATTATTAAACTTAGATGTAGTGAACTTTAGCAGCTAATGTCAACAACCCCTGGATGTGGAAATTTAAAATTAGAATTGACCCTTGACCCAAAATGTTGACACGATTGGAATCAAGTACGTGGGATGATATGTTAACGGGTCAACTAGCCACTCAATTCCACTCTCTCACTTCTGATCAAATCCACCGCCATCAGAGAATCAACCTCGTCGGAAAGAGACAGATAATGACGGAATGAGATGGAAAGAGATAGAAAGAGAATGAAAGAGACAGAAATATATATAAAGAGATATAAAAAGACAGAAAGAGAAAATGTATTCACCTATCTGAATATTGAAATCTAGGTAATAAAACTAATCACATTATACATAAGAAACGATCTCTCACCAACGCGAAAATATTTTACCTGTTTTAGGTTCTCATCGATCTTCATATAAATTATATCCAGTTTAGTCAATTTCTTTAGAACAATATTAAATTGCCAAAAATTTGTTTGCTTAGGGAGATTACCGCTCTATCACAGGACTAATCCATCATCTAAAGTAATTTTCTTTGTTATTCAAACAATTTTCTGCTTGGCACCGTGTTTGGCAGTTTCATAAATACAATATTACGCATAACATCTTGCAATAAACTTGCCATCAAACAATCTAATTAACGTCTACTTTATACGTGTACGAATTAATTTGATTTAATTATATTGGCCACATTCATTATAATAATCAAGAACACATCGATCGTCCAGTTGATTAGTTAGACATCTCGAAATATTGAACCCGGGCACCCATGCTAAATCTCCAAATGTAGCGAATCACTTTGAGTATGTAGGGGTATTGGTTATCCAATAAATGGTTCCCGAGCGGCGGAACCCAAACCCACCTCCCAAATTGAAATGTGTAACTTATGCCGAAAAAAAGGTCAGTATGGTATATTATGTTATACAAGGTGTTAAGAGATGCACTTGACTTACTTTAACCAGTGAATCCTGACATTTTTTAAATACTCTTTTTCTTCAAGTCAGATTAAAAAAAACTTACCCATGTGACCACTGGTCACCCAGCCGAGTAACTACCCAACCCCCTATCTGTCCAATACTCACCGATGTTTTGTGTTTTAACTTGAAAAAAAAGAAACATCCAAAACTTCACCGGTGTCCAAAATTTCATTACATTTTCAACTCCGAATAATATCATAGAATCACTGGTACGATAAGTATGTCCCTTAACATCCCGTGTAATACGGTATACCCAATGAAGTTAATGTTGATATCACGACGAACCTATTCAAATAATATTATATCATAGATTTAATATCATAGAATCACTGGTACGATAAGTATGTCCCTTAACATCCTGTGTAATACGGTATACCCAATGAAGTTGATGTTGATATCACGACGAACCTATTCAAATAATATTATATCATAGATTTAAAACAACAAACTTTTTTAATACATAAATATCGTGTTCCAGATAAAAAACGTAGCATCGTTTCGAATTTATAATGGTGGAAGGAATATAGAGTATGTTATGGAAAAAAATTGGATTCAAATAATAAAGAACGATGGAAGATTTGTAAGTGGGTGTATAAAGAAACATAAAAAATGGATTCTACATATGTAGAATAGTAGAAAAGTTATAGAGATAGCAGAGGTGTAAGGTGGTGAAAAAGTCCAGTTTTGCATATGAAATGAACCACAACAAAGCGCAGCCTGCATACAATTGACCTCAACACGAACCACGGTGGTTCATGGAAGGATGAATGGATGATTTCATAGTATCCAATTTTACCTACACTATTAATATTACTCCCGGGAAAGCCAGTCTATTCATCAAAAGCTTTATTTGTAGGCATTATGAAAAAAAGAAACTGTTTCAACCGATTTCAAATGAAAATGGGACTCTGAAATCATTTGAATCACGAATTAAAATATGTGTAAACATTATTTCAGTATACATAATGCATAAAACAAAGTTTGAAGATTTTTACTTTTACTCTTTGATAGGCGGGGGATCGTGTTCGCTGTTCCGGGCTGCGTATTTACAAAACCTATACCGATTCAGTCGCGGTAACGACAATTTACATTTTAAATATACCTCTATATTGGTTATTTTTTATCACATTGCAAAAACAAAAAATGTTCTAAAATCTAGATAAAATAATCTTTCTGATGTGTATATTAGAAATTAATAATTTTATTTCTAAATATTTAAATTTGAATATTATTCCCATATATTGTAAATACACCTCTATATTGATAATTTTTATCACTTTGCAAAAACAAAAAAATGTTCTAAAATCTAGATAAAATAATCTTTCCAATGAGTATATTAGAAATAAATAATTTTATTTCTAAATATTTAAATTTTGATATTGAAAATTTAAAGCGACCCAAACGCGTTAGGGATTGTAAATACGCTTCCGGGCTACGATCAAAACTTAATGATTTCCCTTTATTTTACAGTCGCTATGAATAAATTGTATTCGTTTAGCGTCGTCAAAGGAATTTATTTTTTCTTCTTGTATTCAAATCTGCATTCAAGATTTTATAACGTGATTCTGGCTTAACACTCCAAATTAGGTCAAAGTTCACATCCAACGTATTGCGAACACAATGTATAGAACAGAGCCCGCCTTCATGCATAGGCCGGTTAATTTATGCAAGTTATTTCACATAACTGCCCTGAATCAGTGGGTCTACTGTACGCAAAATAGCGTGGATTTTGTGATGCAGTTGGATTAAACGATAAGCTAAGATCTGGTCACTAAACAATCTAATTATCATGTGGGATTGTTTCACATCCAATTCAGGAGTGTTCCGAGATGAAGTGAAATTAGTGAAAAACCATGGAAGCGGAAGGCTTGTGTGTGTCTCTCTAAATTTAGTTCATTAACAGAATGTCTTAATTAACTAAATTACTAATTTAATATGCCACTTCTGGAAACATTTCAGAGGTTTCTTACCTAAGCATAAGCAGTACCGCGAAAGGGTATCATACTTTCTGTAGTAATAAAAAAAAATAATAACATTTTGATGATTTTTATGGAAATCACATCAACAGCGATGAAGAAATAAATAAATAATAAAATTTACACTACTGGCTTACAACAAAGATATACAATTATAACTAGTGGCTTACATCTAAGACTTATAGCTACTTCGACCAAGTATATCTAGACAGGGCGTGTAGGTCTTAAAAATTACACCGGAACCAAAAATATTGGTTAACGAAAACATTTATCAAAAAGAAAGTCTATTATCTCATAGTCAAAAGATCGCAAGAAGCATTGGTTTGTACCTTTAGTTGGTCTGCGTGGAGCTAATTTGTTTTCCAGCAAGTTCGCGGTAACGGAATTACCAGCTTTGTGAAGATCATTTTTAAAACATAAATTTCAGGCAGTTAGAAACATTTTAGGTATGGACTATCGCGGACTTTATTATGAACAATTTAATCAGTTATATGAATATCTAAAAAAAATTGTACATAACATATGAACTCGAGGCAGCGTACCGAGAAAAGTAATATTTGATAAAAAATGTTTAACTTCTTCCTAGTAAAACAACTACGGCACGCAAGAGATGCAACGGAATTCGATGGGTAGTTCTGTTGTATTATGAAATCTCTCGTAGGTGGAGTCACTTTGGGATTGGAATTGAGTATGGGAGGGCTAATCTATAATTAATATATCGATGTATAGCTAGTGTTTTAGACTTTCTTACAATAAGCGACTTAATGACATTCATATATACAACTATGACGTTAGAGATTTACAACTAACATGGGTACTTACAATTAAAAATACTTGATTTCGGTTAGCCAGGGTTGTCAGTGGTAACAATTAAACCAAATAACAAGGAAAAATCTGTAGGTGTAGGTGCAAACAACAAAGAAAAACCTGTAGATATAATAAGCAACAAAGAAAAATCCCTAGGTACAAAGAACAAAAAAAATCTGCAGGTATAGGTGCAAACAACAAAGAAAAATCTGTAGATATAGGTGCAATCAACAAAGAAAAATCTTAAGATATAGGTGCAAGCAACAAAGATGTTTATGTAGAAAAAATCTGTAGATATAGGTGCAAGCAACAAAGAAAAATCTGTAGGTATAGGTGCAAACAACAAAGAAAAATCTCTGGCATAGATGCAACGTTGAAGTAAGTTATAGTTGCGAATCGAAGCAGTTTGAGGAATTTATAGGTAAGTACTATTATTATATTTTATTTTATTTATTGGCTCGCCAACAGAATACATCACAATATAATTTTTACAGCGATGATTCCAATTGAAGGTGTCCGCACCATTCATCTCGAATTTTTTTTTTCAAAATCAAAAACATCAAAAAAATCAGCCCCAATTATGTACTATTTTTTATGTTTATATAGAAAAAAAACATCAAAAATGTCAACGGAGACCATTATTTCATTTACATTTTTACTCCAAAAAATGTAAATGAAATGAATAAGATCAGAAATCACTGGTTAAAGAAGGTCAAGTAGGTACTTCCCTTAACACCGTGTATATATTATATTCTCTTTTTTAATGTTATTAGCGCCAGAAGAAGAAGAAAGTTCTTATGAAATATTATAGTTTTAAAACACGGGTGCAAAAATTATCGTAATGGGTTAGCTGGATTTATAGGAAAGTATAGATATTTTAAATGAATGCATTTAATTAATCGACAATCTTTACTTTAGCGATAAGATGATTCATCGCTCAACATTAAACAGTCATGTGCAAAACATACTTAGTCAAATCTTTCACGTTCTTTCTTGTTGGTGATAAGTCATTTCAAAATTAATTGAATTTTTATATTCCGCCATGATTCTTGTCAAAAAGGTATCTTTCAAACTCTCTCTCATACTCTCATCTTTATTTAGAAATTATCGAATCCAAACATAGTTTATTTTCTTCCATCAATATTTTATAATGGTGAACACTTCGATAAAGCGCAGCCTGTATTTTACGAACATTTATTAAGTTTCGCAATCGCATTGCAGATGTTGTTGTGATATTGCTTTACCCGCTGGCAAGTCAACATTCGTCTAATGCAGTATTTCTCAACCTTTTTTGACCAGGACCACATTTATTTGTTCTCACAGGGACCACAAGGTACGATAATGATAAACTGTTAATTAAATGCGTCCTTGCAATTTCTATCATTTTGCAATTCAATGTGCTCTTCTTGGACTTCTTTATCTACCTCACCATCATTAATACCAAAAGGGTTACGAATCAGCTTTTGGATACCCTTCGAATCAGTTTTTTTTGTAGTAAATGAATAAATATTTTGTGGAACACATTTTAAATCTCGCGGCCCACCTTTGGTCCACACACCACCGGTTGGGAACTAATGAAACGAATCCTCACGAATCTCAGTGCAAGTTATTGCAAATTGTCATGAAAAACACCACGACATTGGCAGGTGTGGCGCGTTTGTGCTGGGAGTCGTAAACAACGCAAGATAATATAAGTAGTTAAGCATAAATTTAACATTTAAAAATAAAAATAAAATAAAAGATGTGTCTAACCTGGAAATCTGCCACACCTATTTCAAGATGTACCGAAGCCCGAAATTGATATAGTTTTGACTGCATAAGGATATACGTGTAATCGAGTTGTTGTTCCAAGTATGACTTTATATACCTAGTATGTTGGTAAATAGACCCTTCCCGACTAGTGCCGTGCATTGAAGTGACGCCGCAGAAACTCAAACGAGGTTAATGAATTCTAAACTAATCGTGTGAGGTGCTTAGCTCGGGGTAAATGAACTTACAAACTATATATAAAGAGTTTGAAAGTGTTACTTTTGGTGGAAGTTCTAAAAATATCTCTCATTTTGTATTTTGGCTCACTTTCTGGGTTATCGTACAATTCTTTTAAACTAATTTATGTTTTTTTTGTCGTTGCTAAAGAATAATTCTATCTGCCGAATGTGAGTATAATTTAAATATGTTTATTTATAAAAAAATTCTCTTGTGTCCTTATTATCGTGTAAAATAGATTTTAATTTGAAATCTACCTAAAAGCATAAAATTCGAGCAATAATTCGGGCAATCAATTTAATAAATGGCGAAATGAGAATTTTTCATCGAACATCATTTTCGAAGACGACGCGACAAAAAAAACTAAGGATGTTATTTGTCGTTGATTCTAATTGGAGTTTGAAAAATAGCAAATAGTTTTTAATAACTTGTTTATTTCTATTCAATTTCCAAATCCACAAAAATTTCCACTATCTGTTTGTAAATCCCTTCCACCCTTGGCGTTCTATCTCTTTCTTTGGTATATATGCTATTCGATTCTGTTACAATGTAAGCTTATCGCTGTCTCACTATTCCATTGCTCTATTTTTTCTGCCGCTCTTCTTACCTTTAAATATACTCACCGTCGATTAACAATTTTATATGCCCACTTCTGGCATTTTTGTTCAGTTAATTTGTTTTATTATTGAAGTGAAAATTCTTTAGCAACGTTGTGATTAGAAACTCGATGAAACGAAAAAGCGACACTAAATAGACAAACGAGAGAATGAGATAGACAATCGGGTCCTCTTTGTGCGGTGCTTCGTACCCTCCCCACTCTAGTTATTTTTGTTTTCTGAAGGTTTTTTTGTCTTTATTCATTGTTTATTACATTTGTTGATAATTTTGACCACCATGCTAGGCCCATGTTGGGGTATATACCCTAATGACCCTTTGACGAATAGGTTCAGTTTTTAATGTTTGGTGAAAAAAATATGGAATAAAACAAAGAGTTTGTTTCATTGAATTGTGTAAAATTAACAATTTTGTTTATCACAAAACTCATCTTTGAGTTTTGGCGATCGGGCGATCGTGAACTAGTATTGTTCTACTAACCCCAACGATATGCTTTTCACCATCGAAACTTTTTTGTGATACTATATCACAGTATAAAGAACAATAATAATATAAAATGACAATATATCATTTTCTTGTAACCAAGTGCGAATGATTTATATATTTTTTTGACAAAACCACTCGCCGTAACATCTGCTCGACCATTTTTACGCTGTACAACTGTACAAGAAATAACAATAACTAACTTTTCGGATCCGTTTTGTTCTCCGAATAGAGAAACCGACAGAAGTGCAGTGTGGGCATCACTTCTTATCTCAATCTCAAATAATCATTTTTTTTTTGTTTTACTTCAAGTAAAAACTACTGGTGAAAATCGAAGTTTTTTCTTCATCGGCTGTCTTTTTTAGCAATACCGCACCAGAATTCGATCTGCTCCCCAACGACACAAAGTGGGACTAATTCATCTTTAATTGACGGGTTGAAAACCATACTGGTATAAGCAACAAATCAGATGAAAAGAGAAAATGACATTTTAGTGTTTTATTTTGTAACACACTACATACAGTGTCAGTTAACCCAACCAATAATAGATAGCGTTGCGATTTTTTCTCGTTGATACCCTTTTGGCACAACGAAAAATACCACCTTTACTATAACTTCTCGCACTTAACTCATTTTTCTAATTTTTGTCACTTGTACCGGTATCGTTTTCAACCCGTCAATTAGGGTATTTTTTAAGGCTGGAAAAAGTACGGAAGAGAAAGCAATAAGTTAGAGGATGACTGAGAAGTTCCTTTTTTTTGTATGAATACCGCACAAGAGTCCCAACTGCTCCCGTATGGAGCCAGTGGGACTATGGCATTCCTAATTGGGGTATGTTGTGAGACTGAAGGTAGTGGGGAGGGGAAAAAGATAGGGAAGAGGAAGGTGGGGAAGTACCTGGCTATTCAGATCTGGTTACCAAACACGGCTAATGCCATTTCAAGCAACGTTTCAATTCTGAATGGTGGCCTAACACCAGGGCGATACTGAGAGTATCTTCCACTCTGGAACGTGTCGCAAATATACTGTATATTATTTTAAATGAATAAATTGTGAAAATACACAAATTAATAACCTAGCAATTCAGGCACGGATAAAGCATTTTCAATGCAACGTCTTTCACCAGGATGATTCGGAGATCACCTTCGATTCTGTAACGTGTCAAAAATATGGCCAAAAGTGTACTACGTATTTTAATTTTATGTGAAATAAGACATATCTATTTAATAAAAAATACTTTTTTTCCATTAGCTCCACACAGGAGGCCATGAGAAATATAATTCCCCTTTGTCATCTTTGGGGATGCTAAGTGGAGGGTCTGTTTAGGAAAGGAAGGAGAGGAAATTCTGGGAAGGAAAAGGGTAATAGGGTGTGTAAGAATCTGGGGGTCAGTATGTCCAGAAGTGAAGAACGTATGAGTCTCTCCCTCCCACTGCGGTGCATGATCCGAGAGAGTACGGCTGAAGAAGTCAAAGGGACTCCCTCAACCATTCTCTCCCGGCCTGCCGTGCAGCCGGTAGGTAGATGTTTCCGTCGCCAAGACTTGGACAAATCTCACCCAATGAACTTGGGCACCCCATTTTTTTACATTAACTCCACAAAGGAGGCCCTGAGGAAAGTAATTTCCCTCAGGGCCTATGTCATCTGGGATGCTGTGCGGAGGGTCTTTTTGAGGAGAGGAAGGAATGAACATAGGTCTTGAAGAGACCCATGTTGTAGGAAGGAGGAAACACAGAGGCCGGCAAATCATTCAACAGCTAAGCTGTTGAACACAAGAACGAGTCGAAGAAACGACCGTTCTCATGTGACAAATGTCAACGGTGTACAAATGTTGGGCACGCGTTTGGCGTATTTACCGACTATGCACCGGTGCCGAAGGGATCAATGACGCTAGTACCTCGGAGCATCTTCCATTGTAATACCGGTAGAACAAGGATAGCATTCCCACCCGACGCCTGTGCTCTAAAGATTGCAATCCGTATGTTAAGATAACCCCTGCTAAGTCACCAAACGTAGCAAGACTACTTACGCCTACTGCTACTTAGACCTACTTACCTGGAGTCTAAGAATCAAAAGGTCTTGCACGAATTGGCAAATATTTCACTTTTATTTCAAATCGGCACAGATCACATTAATTTCTATAGGTTCTCTATTCAGTGGTTTAGAACTATTCTTGGTCGTATTTTAGTTGTGGCGTTGTTTGTACTTAGTACACGACGCGCGGCATAGCAACTCAAATTAAATTGAAAACCCGCGGATAAAAGTAAAACAGAACGCCACGTTCCGCTACAGAGACCAGTGGCTGAAATTTATCTGAAAACTAATTTCTAACTTTTAAGAAATGTTGACCTACAAAACAATAAAACAGTTATTCTCGTTTAATTCTTAACTTTATCATTATTAACAATCAGAACAGTTTACCCCCCACTAACAAGTTAACTATAACTAACTGAAGGTCGTTGCTTTGTCTCAGTAAGCACTATTAAGCGGAATATTTAGTGGAGTGGAATTTATTGGAAAACCCAACAACTTCTCAATTTGGGAGACGCCGTCCCGGGAACCATTTATTGGTTAACCACCCCTGCCATTGGGTCACGGCAAGTGGTTCGCTGCCTTTGATGCCTTAGCAGGGATGCTCGGGTTCATGAAGTGCGGTTTGTCTGCGTAGCGGGCCGGATGGAGAGAGACTTGTTGAGAGAGGTCTTTGGACCTCTCCAGCTGGACTCTCTCGACCCAGCGCCTTAAAGGGACGGATTATATATTATATATCATAGGAACGTCACTCCTAGACACACTGACTCCCAGATTATTACCCATCCCTCGTACCTTTTTCCTTTTCAGAGCTTCCTCTCCTTCCTTTCATAAAAAGACCCTTCACACAGAATCCTCAAAGATGACATGGACCCTGAAAGAAATAATTTTCCTCGGGGTCTTATGTGTGGATAAAATCTAAAAAACAAAAAAAATTGAACTCACAGCTTCACTTCTGTCATAAGCTATGGATATGTGAATTATCCATAGGTTTTCAACCTTATTTTGCCCACCAACCACTCTGAGAATAATTTGTATTCCAGAGCCAACCAACTTTTTTTACTTACCATCTGTCGCGAAACTGAAACGATCATATTTACCAAAAATTGATAAGGGGGAGGGGGCTCAACTGTCACGGAATGAATATTTTGATTCAAAATATATTAAATTATTTGTTATACCTTTTTGTTTAGCAAATTAAAAAAGTAATTCTTTATATTTTATGTACCGGGTCGCTACCTCCTTCATTGTATTCATAATATAGTGTCAATTCTTAATAATAATAATAATACAGGTAAGATTATTAGTACGTGATAAGCCTTTTTTTTTTAAACCACATTTTTTTTACCTGCCCACGCCCTCATTCTGCCATCTCAACGCCCCCTAATTTTCTCTGGGTCTTCTACTGCCCCCCTGAAAATCGCAAACGTCCACAAGGGGCGTTAATCGTTGAGAACCTATGATACAGACTGTGAAAAAATAAGAAGGACGTTAAAGTATTAAATTTATGTCATTTAAATCACAGGAGAAACTGGGTAGTGTAGCCACTCGGTATATATAGGATGCTAAAGGACGTAGATGAGAGTAGAGATGTCAGGAGTTCCACTGAAGAATACCAAGGAGTTTGTCTACCTCGGGAGCAAAATAACATGGGACGGTCGGTCTAAGAGCGATGTCGACAGCCGTATACACCAGGCTAGGCTTGCATTCAATAAAAGGTCGAAAATAATAGAATCGAATAATATAGACCTGAAACTGAGAATACTCCTCATCATGTATGGAGTATCTTGATGTACGGCTGTGAAACATGGTGCCTATCCGAAAGAGATAAACGGAGACTAAAGGCTTTTGAGATGTGGTCCTATAGAAGACTACTAGGAATTTCCTGGAGAGACCACATCACGAATGAGGAGGTTCTTCAAAGAATCGAAGGAGGAAGGCACCTGCTCAGGACCTTGTCCGAAAGGCGCGCAAGATGGATCGGCCATGCAATAAGACAAGAAGGCCTCTTGCATGCCATAATAGAGGGTATGACCGAGGGGACAAACGCTAGGGGACGCCCACGCTGAGAGAACCTGAAGGACCTGCTGGTGGACGTGCGCTGCTTATCATATGCAGACTTCAAAAGAGCCGCACAAGACAGGGAAGAGTGGAAGAAACGAATAGATGAAATTGCTGCAAACCAATCCCAGGATTGAAACCAGAGAGAGAGAGAAAGGACGTACTTGACCTACTATAGCCAGTGCTTCTTGATATTATTTGTAGTAAAAAAATTAGTAAAAGATGTAAATTAAATGTTTGTCTTTTACATCAAAAAATGTAAAATTCTAACGAAATTTATCTAAAGTCGGTATGTATTGGACAGTTAGGGTTGAGGTAAGTGATTGAGCTGTTACTCGGCAAAAAACATATTGTTTATAAAAGTCCATAAGTAATTATATGCAGGAACTTAAAATAATACCTGTTTAACAAACCCATTTCTGTTCCGACTTGTGTATGGGGAAAGGCATGACAATTTTATTATTATTCAAGTACTTATTTACTAAAAATTTTTACTCGGGTGTAAAACACCAAGCACTAATTGGCTAATTTTCTAACTAATTTCAATCAACAAAAGCAGCCCCAAGTCGGCCACCCAAACTAGGGCAAGTAATAACACTGCTTGGTACTGCTCTCTCAAATTATGCATTGAACATTCTGGTATGTAAACATGTTTTTCGCAGAACTTGCGACAAATTAAGTTTACGCAGACAACGACAGGCAAAAGATAGTTTTATTTTAAATGCATTAATTTATCTACATACAATGAATTTTAACTTGGCGCCATTTCTATCAAAATAAATACATAAGCACAACATCATGCTCGAGACATTCTCTAGGCAGTTTTCGGAAAACAAGCAATCCTACAAGCCTCAAGCTTTTCATCGAAAAATAGTATGCATCTAACAAAATTATCGATAACCCAGTGGAAAGTATTTTTGAGGCGAAAAAGTTTGCCAAATACTCTGTGTCGAAGGTTAAAGTTTATGGTTCGAAAGTTCACGGCCTTTCGAATTGCACTTACCTAATACGTGTCTGTTTTTGACTTTGAAACTTCACCGGATCAGATTTCTAACTAATATTATAAAATATGGTACCGGAAATTAATTTAGAATTTCGGAATGAACTTTTTTACGCAGATTTATTTATTAATCACTTTTAAGGAATCGTTTAGGAGACCCTGTGGGAAATAATTTCAGTCAGAGCCTGTGTCATCTTGGAGGATGCTGTGTGGAGGGTCTTTTTGAGGAAAGGAAGGATGGGTCTTGACCATGGGCGAGGAAATTCGTGCCGGAAACTCGTTCCACTGAAACGACCCGTTCTTATTTGATAAATAATGTTATCCCTGTACAAATTTAAGGCTTACGTTGGAAAAAGAAACAAATTATAAACAGTTACTAAAAGAATTTTGTAAACTTTTCACGAAAACGTCTTCCTCCTCTTGTTTTCTGATTGGCGGTAATTTAAGTTAAGTACTCAAACATTAAAATTAGGTATACGTCGGCAGCAACACCAAACAATTTAAATTATAAATACTTTGCATTAAAATACAGACAGAACTTACCCAAGGGAATATTAATGGGTACACGAGTTTAAAATTAAATTCATTATTCCAGAAAGTTGTAACAATTAATTTAATTTTTTTATTTAATTTGAATCAAATTTATTTATGCTATTTTTAAGTTCTACGCGTATTTTAGTTTTTTAGTGTGACAGCTGTTTCGGCGGTAATAAACCGTTTTAGGGAGCTTAAAAATTTAAATTGGGTAAAGGTATACAAAATGCGTAGGTAAGGTTTGATTCTATCACGTTTCATCGAGTTTCTTAGCTTCGAAAAAAACTTTTTTAGAAAACTTCTTTAGCTTCGTTGTAATTTTAAACTCGATTAAAAGAGACGAGCATGTATGTACATCTATAGGATTTAGCCTACGAGATAATGAGGTAGAATAATCGGTCTCGTCTTTGTGCGGTGCTTCGTAGCCTCCCCACTCTTGTCTACTTTAGTTTTTTGAAGGTTCCATTTCTACCGCGTGAACTGCAAAAAGTTTTTTTTTAAATTTTCCGTTCATTTAACTGCAAACTAAACAGAAATAAAAAAAATCTGATTGTGCAGTTCACACACAGTAGAAGTGAACCTTCAGAAAAACAAACTTCGAAAGAAGGATAATTGTAGGGTTTATTTATTAAAATATTGTTACCGAGTTTAAAACTTATTTTTCATTTTTTTCTACGAAGCACCGCACAAAGAGGAGACCGATAGGTTACGAAGCCCCACACCGCACAAAGAGGACGATTAGTCTACCTCATTCACTCGCAGGCTTAATCTTATAGATGTATGAGTTTGTCTTTTTTTTGTCGCTCGTTTCCGTTTCATCGAGTTTCAAATCACAACGGTGCTAAAGAAGTTTTCATAAAAGAAATCTTAACTATATTAATCAGCCTCACAACATATCCCAATTGGGGATGCCATAGTCTCACTCAGTCTCAGTCAGTCAGTGAGTCTTGTGCTGTATTAATGAAAAAAAGAACGCCCTCGTTTTACATTAAAATTATTATTGGTTAACTAAAGACTTTTTTAATTTAAACACATGAAATAAGTACCTACAATAAAACCAATTTTATTCCACTATTTATTTTTTTCTTACCGGACCGATTTCAGACAATTACCTCCCTCTTCAGATTTAATTATTTAAATATGATATTTAAATTGCAAAATAAAAACAGTATAAAAACAGAGATATTCTTTGCCTAGAAAGGGGGGCAGAACTTTTCATACTTCGAAATTTACTATCTTGGATTCGCAGTTAAGTCGTATTTTTATGTTGTGTATAGTAAATTAATATTCTTACTGCATCGAAGGGGCAATAAAGAAAACGATAAAGACTTTGCGTGTCACTGGCTGATGGGCTGTTAGAAAGAAAAATTAAGCTGAACTAGGTTATGTGTGTACTTTAATCAATTAACTTAAGTTTAGGTGCAAAATCTTAGGAACTCGATAAAAAAATTGATGTTTTTAATATCGTTATGCAATCTGTTTATATTGTTTAATAAAAGAAGCTCACAAATAATATAGTTACTCCAACATATTTTTTTAATTCATTTTATTAAGTCACCTACAAACTTCATACTAAATATAGTGACAGTTCTCGGTAGATACCAAGGAGTAAATTTTCTTAAGGAATTTAAGGAAATATCAAAAACTCCCGAGCTTTTCTCGGAATAGTAGTAATAAAATTACGCTACGCGTGCTACGTGCTTTATACGTGCCACGCTTCCCTTGGCGCATTATTGGTTAAATATATTTTCGAAATACTTTAAAATTTCGAATAAACATACTTCTTCGTCGGTTTCTCATTGCTGAGATCGTCACCCCCAATGCAATTTCCAAGTGGAAGCCTTGAGGAAAATAATTTCCCCCAAGGCCTCTATCATCTTTGGGGATGCTTTTAGGAGGGTATTTTTAAGGAGTGGAAGGACAGGTAGTTCTGGAAAGGAAAAAGATTTGAGGGGTGGGTAGGAATCTGGGGTTCAGTGTGTCCAAATCATCCGCCGCCAAGACCTAGACAAACCTCACCCCAGGTACATGAATCCAGGTACCCCTCCTAAGTCACCAAACGTAGCGAACCACTTAGGGTGGGCTCCTCTACTCCTCGCGATTCTGCGCTGCGTGGAGAGCTGCGGACACCGGCGGACTGGACGCCACACTTGGTCAATCCAGCACGTTAGTGATCTCCCTCTGCTTCTCAGTTTGGCGAGCAACTGAGGCTCGAACCCAGGTCCTCTAGTCTTTAGAGGTAGACTTCACAGACTGGCTCTATCATCCCATCCCAATTGCGCTTGTGGTGATACCGACCAAACAGCCGAGCACATTTTGTGGCACTGTAAGATTTTGACGGATGCTCGAGACGAAATGATTGATGGTTTACAAGTTATTACGAGACCTGCTTGGAATACAGATCTCGTCTCGAATAAGGTGAACTTTGAGTGCCTGAGGAAATTCACGAAAGTTTGGGTTGAGAGATGGCCTGTTCTTAGAGTCGCTGAGTAGCTGTAAAACAACTTAGGTACCAGGTGTATTTTGCTTCTGAATTCACGGACACTCGTCATGATTCCTTTACATTTACCGCTTGGATTTAATTGTTATGATTTATGTATTTTGTGTTTCTGTAATATGTTATTTCTTTTATTTTATTAACATTTATTTTATTATATATTACGATTTATGTGTTATATTTTACATTTGCGTTATTATATTATCTTGTTCACTATGTTTTAAAAATGTATATAATTGCCTTGCGATTTGTTTTGTTAATAATGACTATACTACCTGTTAATTTATGCCATGTTCCTTGTTTTGTTTTGTTTGTCTTTAAGTGTTTCAATGTTTTACTGGATGAACTGAACTCAAATTTTTTTTTCCCTATCCCCATACGGGGGTGTGCTGGACCTCGTCCCTGCTTCATCTTTAGTTACATTACTAATTTTGCAGATCCTTCTCAAATCTATCTGCGCCTCCCCCAATGACATGTGCAGGCTTGAGGCTTGATCAGACGACCTTGACTATCCTTTGTCCTGTCTCTGACTACCCAACGCTGAATTTTCTTTTAGTCTTCGGGTATTTTACCCCAAATATTCAGTTAACATTCTTTGAGGCTTCACTGAGTGGTTAGCTAAGGGACACGGAAGCTAAGTGTAGTTTATGATCAGACCGAAAGCCATTCACATTTTTTGTTGGTACTTGCCAATTGATTTGACATTTATTGTATTACTTATGTTCTCTATTATGCAGGTGCTTGCGGATTTTTACAGATGCAATGCCGTCTCATGGAGCCTCATGAATGAGTTTTTCTTTTGCCCTGTTTAATTTATCTTTGTCTTACTAACCTATTTTTTGCATTTTGTTTTTCCTATTAAGCACTTGCATACTGCTTACTAACAACGTATGCATGGACACTGGAGGTCTAGATTCGTTCAAAATAAATAAATGTAGCCTCGTTTAACAAAAAAAATTAGAATCTTGCGAGAGCCTTGAAGAAGTAACCATCAGTTACTTATACCAGGGCGGGTAAGAGGTGGATTACCTCCACTAGGTCCTCTAGTCTAACATTTTCTTAAATCTCGTACTTTTGATTTAGTAACATTATCTTCAATTATTTCGCTTATTCTTTTGGCTGCCACCTTTTTTGCGTGTGATTACAAAGTTCAACCTTAATTAATATTTTCCGATAAGTTTAGAATAATTTTTCAATATTATTAGATGTAGCTTGAGAGTTATAAATACCATTATAATATTTAATCATTGATGAAGATAATCTCAAATTGTCTTCAATGAGTTATATCTAATAAAATCAAAAGTATCGTTTTATGGATATGTTATTAGCGAAGTTATAAGTGCTGCAGTTAACGGCCATAAGTTAGTCAATTTAGAAACTCGCTGGTTAAGGGTTGCTATCGCGTAATAAATTTGCCGATAGATGGCGCTTTATTCCCTGCGCGACTGAACCGCCAGCTTTTGTTTCGCGGGCCGGAAGCGGAGAGGGGAACTAGGCTAAGTATTTGCGGGAATTGAGAAATGCAGTCACCGCCCAAGCAACTTGCCAACCTTCCATTAACCCTCTCCTTACGGTGCTAGAAAATATAATCCCTCGAGCTCCGGTATTGTGTACTCAGTGCAAAAGGTACACAATAAATTTACAGCCTTCAGTTTACCATCTTAACAGTTTGAAGTAGTTTGAGTTACGCATTAAATACATACCGCACAAGTTCGGATTCATTTTGGTATTAACAAAAAATGTCTTTAACTATGCTGCGAAAGAACTGAATTTAACAAGTAGAAACAGTGAGGTTGTACTGTTACTATTCTATTCTATTCTAATAAAGTGATATTCTAACATATTTGTTCGCGCTTTATATTTTGGGATTGGTTAGGTATGCATTCGCAAACTTGGTGTGTAGCAAATGTCAAAAATCCTGAAAATATCCCATCTACCTAATCTTTCCATCCTAAATGTCACCATGAAAAAAGGCACTTGTTGCAAGAGAAGTTCCCAACTTTGGAGAGGTGACAGTGTGCTTATTGGAGGTCAGTGCAAATTAACATCTCATACTGGGCTCATGTATCATGACATCTTTCTATAAGAAATATTACGATTTCAAAATTTTAATTTAAGTTGGTGAAGTGTACACCACAACCTGGAGACCAATGGGGGCATCTGCAAAGGTGAGTCCTTTTTTCCTTTATCCAATCTGGGCTTATTAATTTATTGTGAAAAACAGTTAACATATATATCCAATTACATTTCACAAATTTTAGTTAATAGTGTAATACATTAATTATATAGGTACATTAATAATGACAGGTGCTAAAGAATACCTTTATTTCGCTCTTGAAATGATTGTAGTTCGATTGAAAAATGTCAATTTCAGAAGAAAGGTTTAATAGTGAGGTCATTCTCCCCAGAGGCATAAAGATTGGTAGGTTGGTCCTGCCTCTAGGAAACGTAAAAAGTCTGTGTTGCCTTGCTCTGGTGAAGTTATCGGGGACATAAAGTGAAATCCTTTCCAGGACATCAGGATTAAAAAATGTGCCCGTTTAGCAGCTTGTGTGCTACTAGTACCATTGCAATTTTTCTCCTAACGTCGAGACGATTTAGTCCCAGCATCCCCGCGAGAAAATCAGAGGGATACAACAAAGGGTAGTACCCAAACAGGTACCGCATGAACTTTTTTTGCACCTTTTCAACATCATTTGCGTATAGGGCATCCTCGGGTCCCCATATTACTGATCCACTTTCGAGAATGCTACAAACCAGAGTGAAGTAGAGCATTTTTATGACTATTGTGTTGGAAAAAGATTTTCCGTTGCAGATTACAAAGCCTAGCATTCGCAGAGTTGCACACCGGATCGATATGAGAACGGAATGTCAGACGTGTGTCAAAAGTGATTCCTAAATCCCTCATTTGTGAAATATATTTTAACGAGGTACCAGACATTTTGTAGTTATAGTATAGAGTACTCCTAGCCCTTGTATAGCACATAATTGTACACTTTCCGCTGTTAAAATAGAGTTTATTCAGATTACTCCATTTTACGATTCCGTCGATATCGGTTTGTAAAATAATAGAATCTGCTTTCGACATTATATTGGTATAAAGTTTAATATCGTCAGCAAATAACAAAAAATTTACAAATTTTATAAACAGAGCTATATCATTTATAAACATAGAAAATAATAGAGGTCCTAAATTAGACCCTTGCGGGACCCCAGAGTTTGTGAAGTAAGATTTTGAAGCAAACTGCCCATAAACTACATATTGTTTTCTGTTAGATAAATAATTGAGGAAGAACAGAAGCATTCTATATGAGAGACTATTATTATTATTATTACTACTTATCTTATTTTCCAGAAGCCCAGATCTGAACCATCTACAGGCATTATCCGTCGTGTTTGTGGGTGTGTGCATATCGTCCCATTTAACTTAGCAAGCAACGTAATTTCGGTTTGGTCCTTCGGGGTTGCGTAGGGCTCAGCTCTGCAGTACTTAATCGCCATATAATACAGTGGAGTCGCTGATACGCGACACCAGTATTTGTTTAGGTAAACACGAATACTAAAAATCAACATTCATGTTACGAATCCAAAATGTTTAAATTTTTTTGATAATCTGGGAAATATTATTATTATAATATATATTTTTAATCTAGATGAAAAAGTGAAGTGATTGTTTTATTACAGATTTTCTAAATAAATGGACTGTGTTTTCCAAATTTCGTAACGTCTACAATTTTGGGACATTTTGAGTAAAAATATACGTGTTTTTTGCATCTTTTTTAACCCTCTTTGGCTGTAAAAATAGACAATGTGCACAATATAATTCCTTGCACAATTTTATGTGTTTATTTTTTTACGTTTCTATTAGTAAAGTTTTTTTCATACACGGTTGTTTATCAATTGAATAAAATATTCACTATATAGTAAGGATGTTAGAATTTTGTCATTTTAAATTGAATAAAATGAATGTTTTACATGGATAACTCATTTTATTAATAATTCATATGGACACATGGGCCCAAGGACCCTAGTAAAATATCAGGTATTAGTGCTCATAACCGGGAAAAAACATCGGCCACGCATAAGGCCCGGCGCAATCGAAGAACCGCTCTAGCTCGCTGCCGGACTACTCAGCAAGTTATCAATATATTTTTTTCTTGAATTCAACAAAAAAAAATTCATTGCGTTATTTATTTTAATTATTGAATCCAAAACATAAATGTAATACTGACGAGCACCTTAAATATAAACTCTGTGCTTCGATTTATATAGAAATTGAAATAATTATGGACATGTCAAGTTTGTTCACAGCACGGGCAAGACATAAAAGGGTGGGAAATATTCCATCTCTGGACTATTGTAATTATAACAAGTACCAACATATTATTTCATTCGCTTCATATTGTACATTGTACAGTATTTTGCAGTAATGTAAGCTCCTGACAAAGTGCTAAAATGCAGTGCGTCCGCGCTGAATATTATTTTTGCATGCACTGCTCTGAAAATTGTGTGTTGCATGTTGCACGTTTTTGAACAACCTTAAATCTTTTACCTGGAATAGTTGTACAATAATGAGCATGGTTATGTACATCCAAATAATGAGTAGAGTCACGTGGGGTAACCGTACGCAGAGTGTAAGTGTTCGCAATGATGTTTTCGAGGTGATCGTGCCTGTTTCGCGCCCGCACGTTCCTTAATTCAGTAGCGTTTTGGGTCGCATTGAAGCAGGATATGAGTACAGTGAATCCTAATTTGAAAATAAAAATTGGTAGGTAAATTACTTATTTTAGGTTTTTCGTGCTTTTTCTTAAAGTTTATCAACTGCTATCGACATGTTTGCTTACCGGTGTGTGCTCTTGTGTAACCAACTGAGTCAGAGCGATGTGGTCTATGATAATTTTGGTAAAATATTGTTAGTTACATGGGTGCAAAGTGATAATTCTATTAAAGATAACCACTAATCTGATTTAAACACTTCTCTACGGTATGCGAATACTTACCCCGCACGTGGGGTAAGTGTTCGTAATCGACATGCATGAAAACATTTTTATATAACTTTTTGATTTATGAACTACATAAGGTTTTTAAGTTTGTTTGAGATTCCTTAATGATCAATCATATCAATAAACAAAAAATGAGCAAAATACCTTAAGCGTTTTAATACAAAAATCCCAAATGTTAAAACTGCGTACGGTTACCCCACGTGACTCTACAGAATGGATAATTTACAAGTAAAAAGTCATGTTAACACCAATAAAATATGTAGTAAAGAAATCTTAATATATTTAGTCAGGATGATTTTGTTTGGGCACGTTTTGTCATTATTGGGGTACGCAACGATACCTAAAAAATAGATCTGCCCCTAGGGCTCCATAAAACGCTTTGCGAAGCATCGTCGTTTTTCATGGGAAATATCAAATATATGACATGTCCTTGGTGGCGTATTTTCAATTTTCCTAAAAGTACTGTCATTTTTACCAATAATTTATCAGTATTGGTACCCACTCCCACATCTATACAATTCACCTCAAAGTAATATCGGTTATCAAGTTAATTCTTCCAAAGCCTTAACTTTATAACTAAAGAATTGAAGCAGGTATAAATACTGATAAATTATTCTACCAAAGTCTTATTAACCAGAAGTAAAATACCGAGCGGCCACAGTACGCCGGTTGCCACTATTCGTAATAACTTAGTTGTTTTTATTTCAAAATGATATTTTTGTGAATTGAACCATTTTACTGGGCAATGTGTTTATATATAAATTTATATAAATTTTAATTTTAATAAATACCGTATATAGTTTCCCCGGGATAGCAGTTACTAAATAATCAGAGAAATGTTTTTCCCCCTTTTTTACATTAGTTCCGCACAGGAGGCCCTGAGGAAAATATTTCGCGTCAGGGTCTATGACATCTTTGGGGATGCTGTGTGGAGGGTTTTTTAAGGAAAAAGGTATGAGGGGTGTGTAGGAATCTGGGGGTCGTTGTGTCCAGAAGTGATGGACGAATGAATTCCACTGCGGTTCAAATTCTGCTGAGAGTCCTGCTGGAGAAGTCAAAAGATCTCCCTCAGCATCTCCCTCCCGATTCAGCCTGCCACGCAGTTGCAAAGATCCGGACAAACCTGACCCCATGAACCCGGGCACCCCTGCGAAGTCACCGAACGTAATGAACCACTTGGGGTGACCTACGGCGGAGATGTTGGTTATCAAATAAATGATTCCCGGGGCGGTAGTATGATATGATGAAGAAATACAAAATACAAAAAAATACTATAATAGTTTTATTATATTTTCTAGATAAATAAGCGTTCTTCACAATAAAAATAGGTTTTCCTATAAATAAATACAGTACTTTTAAAATAGAAAACCTTTTCAAAATCGGAAAGATGGCGCGCTGTTGCGCTACCTCCTTCTTTAGCCAAAGTTTCGGACGGTGTTACAGTGTCCTTCATCGGCACATTTGCCCTGATGATGGACACTGAAACGCTGTCAGAAACGTTGGCTAAAGAAGGAGGTAGCACCACACGACATAACACCTAAAAACAAATAACAAAAATACTTTTGTCCATGAAAATCTATCTATCGAAAATCAGATCTATTCAAGAATAATTACTTCACGTTTTGAAATTTATTTGACTTAAAACTACATTAAATTAAAAAAAATGATGTCCATAGATTTTTTCATGACCTAGCAATATAACTATTTTTTTAACTATACGAAATAAATGTGTTCCTCTCAACTCAGTATAAATTCTGCATTTGTTTTATGACAGTCCTGCACGTGTCTGTGGTGCAAGATAAAGTCGTCAAAATAGTATTAAAAGATTAACTGCGTCTCTTTTTGTCATCATTTTTTAATCTCAGAGGGTAACAAACCAAACATTTATATTAATAAAAACATATTTTGTTCATTCATGTACTTACGTGACGTAGACAAGAAAGTGTTGTATATCAGGAATTGAATGGAAAAGTTACGAAATTATTAAAAAAACGAAGTTTAACCAAAATTTAAAGCTTTACCAGACAGTTTCAAGATAAATAGCTACGTAAATAAAAACTAATTGGTACTTACAATCTGGTAACAATGTGGTACTTAAATATGAAGATTATGAATGCTTTCATGAGCTGTTCGGTGGGAAAATAATGCAATTATTCTTCAAGTGTGTATACTCAATCTAAAACTTTATTCCTTGTAGCGGAATGATGGTTTCGTATTAAAAGCTAAATAGTTATGAGGCATAATAAAAGGTAATAAAGTTTACATCAGCTGGCCACGTTAATCCTGAAAAGCGAACGTAAAACTGGAAGCCATGAAACGTATACGTAAACGCAAGTAAAAGTGACTCACTTTGCCCCTGAAGGGGTAAGATTGGTTAAAGAAAAAAAATAGTAAAATTTACATCTACCTGTCTCGAAAAATATGAAACCGCAGATTTTTGAAGTGAAACTTCTTTAGCACCGTTGTGATTTGAAACTTGATTACACGGAAACGACACTAAAAAGAGACAAGCACATACATCTGTAGGATTTAGTCTGCGAGAGAACTAGATAGAATGAAACTTTACCGCATTGGCCGCTTTGATTATGAGTACACTTTTAAGGCTCCTATAGGTTGAGATTATTTATTTATTTATTTATTTATTTATTGCTTCTTCACAATTTATATACATATATTTTTAGCATGTAATTATTAACCCCACTAGGGTTCGCCTGTATCGGGGTTAATAATTTCACAATTTAATAAAAATAACACACGCAAATATCGGTCATGCAAAACAGTTAAGTAAAAGCAAAATAATAAAATTTAAAAATAAAATGATAAACAGAGAAAATAATAAGTGATAAAAATATATGAATTAAAAACAAAGTGTTATGTGATAAAGGTTTCCACGTGTGAACTGCACTAGATTTTTTTTTAAATTTCAACTGTTTGTTATGCTTATGACGTTGAGCCTTATGCTAGTAGTGGCTTTTAAACGTAAAATATGTCGTAAAATCTTTAGACTACCTCTACAAATGGTTTAAATTAATAGAGTTAAGCCGTGTCACGAACTTGAGCACAAATTGAGCATGAAACTATTGTAATATTCAGTAGGTTCCAAAGACTGGATGGATGTGTACAACGAATCCTGGATTACATTATAAATCCAATGCTGTTATATCGCTGTGATGATGACGATGATGGATAGGGAGATATATTTTTTTTCATTAACTCCACACAGGAGGCCTTGAGGAAAATAATTTCCCTCAGGGCCTATGTCATCTGGGATGCTGTGTGGAGGGTCTTTTTGAGGCGAGGAAGGAATGAACATTGGTCTTGAAGAGACCCATGTTGTAGGAAGGAGGAAACACAGAGGCCGGCAAATAATTCCACAGCCGAACTGTGGAATGATTTGCCGGCTTTTGAGCTAGCGTAGATAGCACTAGTACAACAACTTATAAAGTTTATGGAGTCAACATAGTAATGTCTTCACTATCTCTGGGAGACTCTCTAGTATCTCCCTTTAATTCCGAAGCTACGTCAGCTACCACCTAGGTTTCTACCAACAAAGAGATTTTGAGAATACAAGAGAACAGATGATAATATTCTAATTGTCCTTCCCAATTAAGACGAGGTGTTTGTGAGAAAGGAGTACTTAAACTCGTTCCTAGAGTTTTAAGTTTGAATTAATACCAAGTGTTTGTTGCGAGAAAGGAGTATTTATTTTAAAATCTGTAGCGACAAGCTACTTGCAATAGCGCGATCTGGAACCATCGAGACTTCATGTACGTGCCGCGCAGCACAGCCCGGGAATCTTCGAGATCAGTGGGAGCGCGCCGACAAGCCTGCAACTTCTGGAAAAGTCGCGTCTGGGCTGCTCCACCAATGCACACACCTATATAAACGCAAACTCTGTGCCCACACTACAGAATAATATTCCCTACCTCGATCTACGACATTCACGCCGCTCGCGTCCGCTGCGCACCCGGCCTTCCGTGATCCATCCACTCACGTCTCCTCATGCCTCATGCCTCCACCCCAATGACGTCGAGAACTACCTGACCGACAACATCGCCACAACCACACCCCACCACCGTTCATCACCACGGTTTTAGCATCATCCTGGAGGGTTCGCCACCGTTTATCTCCACCATTGTCGAGGAGGAGTTTGTCATCCACATCTCACCGGGGAACCAAGATAGTGGTTTTAATCTTCGCCACCAGCTGACAACATCATCATCAAGCCCACGCCCACCGCGCGTCAAGCCAAAAGGTTTTGGTCAAGCACGCATTCACATCCCACCGTGATGTGACCTACTCACATCCCATCGTTATGCATATCGAAAAACGAAGTCATCAGAAGTGTTCGCCTTTACATCCACACCCCGCCGTGATGTGACCTACTACAGTCTGCACAATAAAGACACAGCGATTAACCACTGAATCTTCATTATCTCAACTAACAGATCCATTCATTTAACGCAATACTTGATCTCTTCGCTGAAAAAGTAAGTTTATTCCTTAAACGCAAAAAAATTGTATTAAAAAGACTTTAAAAATTATTTTAGATGGGCAAAGTTACCCTTTGGAGAGCGAAGTAAGGAACTCTTGCAGTACCGTCTTACAAGTAGTTCCAGTCTACATTATCCCTGTACGGCCTTCTTTGGGGTCAACACGTCGGGTCGTCATTACTTCACGTTTGCGATTCAATTTGTTGGTCAAAGGTTCTAGATAATAATCTCAAACTCCCGACCGATTTAACTTTTTCTTCCCTGTTTATTTATCGGTTTCTTTTACTTTATTACTGAATTAATTTCACTCCCGAATGGAACAAATGTTTTATTTATTTAATGATCCTCGTGGTCGTAAAGTTTCTGAATTCGTTTTCTAAAAATGGATTTATAAAAAAAGGACACATTAAAGTTTGTAGATACACTTTGTTGTATGAGTAATTATACTGCGGTTTGACATAAATGGGTTTTTATGATTTGTTTCCGATAACCGTCATTTTTTAAGTGGAACCTTCTTTAGCATCGTTGTGATTTGAAACTCGATGAAATGAAAAATAGCGATACTAAAAAGAGACCAACATAAGATTCTATAAGATTTAGCCTGCTAGTAAACGAGATAGTATAATCGGTATCCTCTTTGTGCGATGCTTCATAGCCTCCCCATTCTTGTCTACTTTAGTTTTTTGAAGGTTTCACTTCTATCGCGTGTGAATTGCACATTCCGTTTTTTTTTACTTTTGAATCTTTGTTTGTTTATGTACAGCAGGTTAAACCATATAAAATTATATATTTTATCAAGTTTTAGTCTTTATACACATGACTATAATAATACTCACGTTTCAAAAATTTATGCTCGCAGATATCGTGACTTTTTTGGCAAGAAACTTACAACTGAGCATGTTATCTAGCGTAAAAGTGAACCCAGAACATATTTTCCACAGAAGTTATACAGAATTGCCAACTTGCTCTGGACTCTGGATTGTGGAGACCTGATTACAATTTATTTTAACAACGTTTTTCGCTATTTTAACCACTATTTTTGTTTTCTGTGTTTTATAATAAGTAGTCGTAATTCAAATGAACGCTTTTATGGTCAAACTAGCAGTGTTAATGTTGTGGTGCACTAATGCAAACAAAAGTTTTGAGAACATTGCTAATAGATATTCCCAGATAAAACGTCGGTTCACACGGTGTGATAGAGCACAGCAAAATAATTATTTACAATAAAAAACACATAAATTTGTTTAAGACCACTTTTATTTTAACCCGTTTAATCACAGGAGACCCAAGTTGTACCAAAACATCATATGCCGTTATAATAACAGCAGACCCAGATTGTCCCAGAGCGACCGTGCATTATTAAAAGTTAGATATCTCTCTTTCTGTAATGCGGATATTTGTGATTTCTTTTATGTTAGAATCGGAAAGAAATAATGCTTCTCATTGTCTTAGAATTATATGAGCTAGGTTGTTCAGATATTTTACAAACCTGATCAAAAGTGACGGTTTGATTTTGCGCCTATTTGTGACGTAACCCACATTTAATTTTAAAATAAATTTGTATGAAAGTGATAACAAGTGAGGTGACAGTTTTATTACAAATTTTGTTAAGAAAAGGCATCTGAATTTTAAATTTGAAGTTAATTCTATTTTAATTACTTTAATTCAAATATTCGCAGGTATGCATTTTTTAGCCAATTTACATTTCCAATATTAAAATTTTAATATTTATAAACAAAAATGTTGATTTCTAAAAAAAATATCGGAAAGATTATTTTATCTAAACTTTAGAACAATTTTTATTTATGCAAAAGCGTTAAAAAAAACTAATAAATAAGAACATTTAAAATGCATGGAAAGAACCAGGAATTTTGCGCGCAAACTTTGACAGGCAAAAGTTGACAGAAAATTATTTTCTTATTATTCGAAGGGTTAAAACACTCTACTGGTTTCAGAAGCACCCTTCCTTCGTCAGGAGAATATTATAACTAAACTATGATACAGAATGTTAGGTGTTTGAGTGAGAGGTAGGCAAAGGGGTGGGGGTAATTGCGGGATTTCCGGAAAGAACAGAGCGGTTAATTGGAAAAATATTTAGAATGGGACTGAAAGATAAATTAATTTGGTTATTCTAAATACTAGCATTATTATTTAGGGATTTTCTGATTTCTAGTGCTTCTAAATACCCCCACCCCTTTGCTCACCTCCCACTCAAACACCTAACATTCTGTATCATAGTTTAGTTATAATATTCTCCTGACGAAGGAAGGATGCTTCTGAAACCAGTAGAGTGTTTTAAAATAAAAGTGGTCTTAAACAAATTTATGTGTTTTTTATTGTAAATTATGGCGAGCCACAAAGTTAGTACTTTTTACAAATATGAAATAATTATTTGTGACAATATACGTATACCAAATCCATTAAACGTGTATCTAGTTCTTTGAGGTAATTGGACAATAACAGGTTCATTCCAATTTCAAGATCGTGTGTACCCATTAGCCATAATCACGGGAATCACGGGTTTGCATAATTGGCTTCCGATAATCTTAATGTCATTTTTAAAAGTGGAAACTTCTTTAGCATCGTTTTATGATTTGAATGTTGAACGTTGTATAATCGATCTCCTCTTTGTGCGATGCTTTGTAGCCTATCGGCCTCCTATTTTTGAGGTGCTTCGTAGCCTCCCCACTCCTGTCTACTTAATTTTCTGAAGGTTTCATTTCTACCGCGTGTGAATTGCACATTGTATTTTTTTAATTGATAATGATATGATAACTTAAATAACTGCAAAATATTAATTTTTTTAATAAGTTTTAATAGTTTAAATAATTTTCAGTTTTAATTTTTCAACGCCCGCCAAAATGCCCGTGACTTCATAAGGAGCCAATTTTTTTTTTTTTAATTCGTCTTTAGGGAGGTCGTCGCATAGTCTGCATCCATCGCTCATTTAGTGGAGCCAAGCCACTTGATGCAGCCACAACAATGATGTTGGTTGACTTCCGTGTCATGTCCCAGAAGCTGGCTAGTCGGTGGTGAAGTAGTGTGGGGAATGAGTTCGCCCTCCCTTCAGTTAATATTGTGGAGACGCTACAAAACCTTGTAACTTGCATAAGTTGTCTGCATGCATTGTTGTAGCACACCCTCAGCTTGTCCCATTGCGCTGCTGGATATTGTGTACACAGCTCAGATGTGTTCAGGACTGTGAAGTACGTCTTAAAGAGTAATTTTCTTACCATTCAATTCAAATGTCAAACATAATAAAATTGACCTGTCTTTTTCCGTGGATGTTTTTTTTTATTTTATGTTTTATATGAATACCTCACAAGAGTTCCAGATGCTCGCGTCTGGAGCCAGTGACACTATGGCATCTCCAATTGGGGTATGTTGTGAGGCTAAAGATAGTGGGCAGGTGAAGAAGATAGGAAAGAGGAATGTGGTGAAATACCTGGTAATTCATATCTTGTCACCAAATACGGCTAAAGCCATTTCGAGCAACATTTCAATTCTGAATAGTGGTTTTACACCAGTGCGATACTGATAATATCTTCCACTCTGGAACGTGAGTGGTTACGATCCTCTGCTACGAATCCTGAGACCACGATTTCAAATCTTATTGTTCTTTATTTGTATTATTATATAATTTACACAATATGCGTTTAGATTATTCCGATATACAATTACTCATATACAGATACTTCTCTACCTTATGTTTCCCTTGTTCACTAGGGAGTTTCAGCCTTACAAAATACCCTAATAATTGCTGATGCCATAGTATCACTTGCTCCAGACAGTTGGGAGGAGATAGGATATATTCTTGTTCTATACTAAAAAACTAACTGAAGAAAAAACATCAAAGTGAGATTACGATATAAGTTGAATATTATTATTATTTCCATGGATTTATTGTTATGTGTGTAAGAATTATTGACCTTTTATCCGAATCCAATAGATGTCACGGTAGTGGTTACAAACTTCCTTACAATTCTATTTTACGCATTATACCCTTTATTGAATTTGGCCGTAAAAATGTTTATTTTTTGCCTTATATCACAATTTCACGCATAAGCGGTTTTCAGTGGTATTGGGACAGTTGGATAGTAAGAACTGGAAAAGGGGGGTTTGAGGTTTAAGATGGAATGGGCGGTAAGACGGGTCATGTGGTAAGATGGCGTAAAAGTGTTATACTGTATATTTTATGTTTATTTTGGTACTGTATTTTATTTGTTCAATAATTTTCGGGTAATAAGTCTCTTATCGGCATATTCGACGTTTTGACGCCCCTTTGCGGAATTCGCTCGGAAAATATCATTTAAAATGTGTCGTCGTAAAATTTTATGCTGAATGTTAAATGTATTTATTGCCGTTGATTTCATCCGAATATTATCTTTATATTTCTATTTCGTACTCATGTAAAACATTTTTTTATGTGTGACTATCTCATAAGAGTTCCAACTGCTCCAAACCGACTGGACCCGGATGCAAAGCATTTATTTTACGTATGTATGGCATCCCCAATTAGGATATTTTTGAAGTTAAATGTAGTGGAGAAGTGAAGGATATTGGAAAGAGGCAGGGGAAGTACTTGACTATTCAGATCTAGTCACAAAACCTAGCTGAAGTCATTTCGACCAAATTTTCAATTCGGAATGGAGGTCTTTCACCAGAACGATACTGAGAACTGATAGAAACTAACAACACGCGGTTTCTCCGCAGGGGTAGGCAGAGAGGGCGGACTGCCAAACAACTCGATCTTGGCACACACTCCTTACCTCGTTCACATTCATACATCGTCTTATACATGCTCTTCTATTATTCCGACTCTTCACATGGCTTGACTCAAGTATCTGATTCACTTGGTCGTGCCATGTCTTCCTCGGGCGTCCCCGACTTCTTCTGCCATTCACATTTGTGTTATATATCTATTCTCCTTATACGCCTTTCCTCGTTCATTCGCTCTACATGCCCAAATCATCAGAGCGTCCCTTTTTTAATCTTACTCATTACGCTTACATCAGCCTTGCATTCTTCGCGGATCTCCACATTTCTCACACGATCGTACATGGTTTTACCACACATACGCGTCAGGAATCTCATTTCTACAGCATTCAGTTTACTTTCATCCTTCCTCTGCCAGTTCCATGCCTCACTGCCATACATCAGGTTATGTACCAGCACCCCATTATGGACAGCTAACTTCACTTCTTTGGACAGTTTTTTGGTGGCGCCAACGGCGTTCAGTCCTCCATTAATAGAGTTGCCTGCATTTACCCTTCTTTCGATATCTCTGTCAGCCCTCCCATCTCTCGTAACTAAGAACTGAGAGAATGTATGTATATTAATATATATTCCACTCTGGTTATCTACGTATAGACATTATTGATTTAGGATTGTGGTAAATTATTATTTTAGGAAACTTGTAATAATGTATTTTACGACTTTAATGATTAACAAGTTTTATGTTGTACGTGGGTTTAGTCCAAAGATATTCAAATACAGAAGAGATATGCTATGGTGTCCGCGCAACTGTCGCTGGACTACGCGCTAATTAGCGTAGTTTTAATACAAAAAGAATTTGTTCATTTCGTTGATTTTTTGAAAATGTGCATTAATATTGGTTAAAAATATATTTTGAATAAGGAAAGAATTCATTCATTTAGTTTAACGTTCGTTTGGTTTATTCGTTAATTATTTGTTCTTTTAGTTTATTTGTTATTTGGTAAACAATATCGGCGACACCCGGAAGCGCAGACCCACATAGTAAAAGCAGCAGATAGCACATCTACTTATATTTCAATATCTTTGGTTTAGTCACTTGACACAAGCTTTATATGTAAAAATAAATGTTTCTTTGTTTCTTCCGTATGCTTTCCTATACTATTAGAGCTCTGGCATTATAAAATTGTTCCCTGTACCATTAATCCGATTGCAATGTAACTTTGAAGGATACGTAGCAGCGGTTGGAGATAACAAGGGGAAAATTTGTAAAATACATGCTTCTCACGCGGACAGCTGTGAAAAGTGATATGGGGGCTGAATCGAAGCCAGCGTAAAGTTAGCCTCTCAAAAACTGGACGTACTGTACAGGGCCCGCAGATATGTACTTTAATAGTACACAACTGCTAACCTTGTACAAATCACAAGTGCGACCCAAGGTTGAACTTGGCAGCCACCTCTGATCTGGAACTCCAAAATACCTGAAAAATACCCTCGACTCTGTGCAGAAACGGGCGGTCCGTTTGATAGATTCTTCCATCTTAACAGACGGATTGCAATCCTTAGAGCTTAGGCGTCGCGTCGGGTGGGAATGCTATCCTTGTTCTACCGGTATTACAATGGAAGATGCTCCGAGGAACTAGCATCATTGATCCCTTCGGCACCGGTACATAGTCGGTAAACACGCCAAACGCGTGTCCAACATTTGTACACGGTTGAAATTTGTCACATGAGAACAGGTCGCTTCCTCGACTCGTTCTTGTGTTCAACAGCTCGGCTGTGGAATGATTTGCCGGCCTCTGTGTTTCCTCCGTCCTACAACATGGGTCTCTATAAGAACGATGTTCATTCCTTCCTCTCCTCAAAAAGACCCTTCACACAGCAACCAGATGACATAGGCCCCGATGGATATGGAGTTATGTAAAAAAAAAAATAATAAATTAACAAAATTAAACAAACAAACAATATTTTTCTTTGAGTGGCATTGTGATGCATGCCGGGTAATTGCTAGTACGAGTATTTATACATATAAATTGACCAGAACGATTTCCACATAACCTTTATGTATGAGGAATAGTATGTTAGCTTTAGGTACATCAAATCTGACTTTAATAATTTCCTTATTATACGTTATATGGTATCATGACAACCGAGATGCGACTAGTTAATTTAAGGGAGCAAGGAGCAATAATTATTGTGACAATCTTAGATTTCTCTTGGCTACAGATAATAGCTGTGGATGAAATAATTTTACAAAGTAATTATGCTTCATTCATGTTATCGTATAACGACATCTATTGTCAACTACGCAATTTACAATAGCGTGTCGTACAGCCACTAATGAAGCAGTCAAAATTCATATCTTCTATTTTACACCCTGTGTGCAATCAATGATTGTCAAAGAAATTAAAAGCTTCAGGCATTTACATACTTACCCAACGTTTATATTATATGTATTTTGTCAATGCTCTTCATCTATATGTACTCTCCTTTCATAGTGATCTCTTTTTTTATTTGTGTTATTGTTAATGTAATGTCTGTAAATAAATAAATAAGTAAATAAATAAATAAATAAATAAATAAATAAATAAGTAAGTAAGTAAGTAAATAAGTAAGTAAGTAAGTAAGTAAGTAAGTATGTAAGTAAGTAAGTAAGTAAGTAAGTAAGTAAGTAAGTAAGAAAGTAAGTAAGTAAGTAAGTAAGTAAGTAAGTAAGTAAGTAAGTAAGTAAACAAGTAAGTAAATAAATAAATAAATAAATAAGTAAGTAAGTAAGGAAGCAGGCAGGTAGGCAGGCAGACAGGCAAGTAGGTAAGTAGATAATTAGATAAGTAGATAAGGGAACGTACCCATACTACGTGACCAATTTTTTGCAATTTTTAACCCCTCCCCCCCCCCCGGTGACCAAAATCCTAAGCAAACCGCCGCTCATTTGATTAATTTTTGGGGATCGTTGGAAACGGTTAATACGCACTTTTTTTAAAAAATATCTTTTGTACCACCTTAATTACATTAAAAGACAACTTTTTGCATTGGGGGAAGTGGAAAATATTTCATTTTAAATTTCGATTACGTAAAATTAAAATTAGCTTTCGTCTTGTGAGATTGTACGCCATTGTGGTTATTATCACTTTGGTATGTTGGTATTCCCGATACACTTGAATGTATAACGAACGGCTAGAAGATTTTGAAGGTACCACGAAATCTGGAAAGGTAAGTACTAAATTATCGGAGTTTTGGGAATAAAATGACGGAAAAAAACATGTTTTTAATTTCGGTACCTAATTATTATTTATAAATAATACATTCACTTTTGTATCAAAAACCGTGTTACACAAACCTAGCGTAGCCGTTAAACTACTTGAAAACTGGGATGTTTTTCTTGCCTTGACGCGAGTAGGCGTTATAAAGGGGCACTTTCTTTTGTATCACAAACCAGGTTACACAAACCTAGCGTAGCCGCTAAACTACTTGAAAACTGGGATGTTTTTTTGCCGTGACGCGAGTAGGCGCTACGAAGGGGGCACTTTCTTTTCTATCACAAACCATGTTACACAAACCTAGCGTAGCCGCTAAACTACTTGAAAACTGGGATGTTTTTTTGCCGTGACGCGAGTAGGCGCTACGAAGGGGGCACTTTCTTTTCTATCACAAACCATGTTACACAAACCTAGCGTAGCCGCTAAACTACTTGAAAACTGGGATGTTTTTTTGCCGTGACGCGAGTGGGCGTTATAAAGGGGCACTTTCTTTTGTATCACAAACCATATCACATAAAATTAGCGTACGTAGCCGCTCAACATCGCAGAAATAGTTGACTTATAAAAATAAAATTTTAAAGTCAAAAAAAATTTAAACTAATAAATTTTAATCAACGCACGCAATACATGTGTATTAGGTAAGTACCTACTAATTAGGCGGAATTTCAGTTTTATAACATTAAAAACTCCCGCGCGATTTTGTCTCTAGCCGTTGGTTTTACGAGACGAATTCCCATGAAGTCTGCTACGATTTGCTCCAGCATCTTTTCGTACAGTAACAAGAATACCAACATCACAAAAAAATGACATTTGAAAATAATGTTTGAAAATGGACGGTCTCGTTTCACAGAATGAAAGCTAATTTTAATTTTACGTAATCGAAATTTAGAATGAAATATTTTCCACTTCCCCCAATGCAAATAGTTGTCTTTTGATGTAATTAAGGTGAATCAAAAGATATTTTCAAAAAAAAGTGCGTATTAACCGTTTCCAACGATCCCCAAAGTTTACCCTCATTTGTAATAAGCGAGACATTTTGAAGACCCCCCCGACCCCGAAGAGGTCACGTAGTATGGGTACGTTCCCCAAGTAGATAAGTAGATAAATAGAAAAATAGATAAATAGATAAATAGATAAATTGATAAAAAGATAAAAAGATAAATAGATAAATAGATAAATAGATAAATAGATAAATAGATAAATAGATAAATAGACAAATAGACAAATAGACAAATAGATAAATAGATAAATAGATAAATAGATAAATAGATAAATAGATAAATAATAAATAGATAAATAGATAAATAGATAAATAGATAAATAGATAAATAGATAAATAGATAAATAGATAAATAGATAAATAGATAAAAAGATAAATAGATAAATAGATAAATAGATAAATAGACAAATAGATAAATAGACAAATAGACAAATAGACAAATAGACAAATAGACAAATAGACAAATAGACAAATAGACAAATAGATAAATAGATAAATAGACAAATAGACAAATAGACAAATAGACAAATAGACAAATAGACAAATAGACAAATAGACAAATAGACAAATAGACAAATAGACAAATAGACAAATAGACAAATAGACAAATAGACAAATAGACAAATAGACAAATAGACAAATAGACAAATAGACAAATAGACAAATAGACAAATAGACAAATAGACAAATAGACAAATAGACAAATAGACAAATAGACAAATAGACAAATAGACAAATAGACAAATAGACAAATAGACAAATAGACAAATAGACAAATAGACAAATAGACAAATAGACAAATAGACAAATAGACAAATAGACAAATAGACAAATAGACAAATATATAAATAGATAAATAGATAAATAGATAAATAGATAAATAGATAAATAGATAAATAGATAAATAGATAAATAGATAAATAGATAAATAGATAAATAGATAAATAGATAAATAGATAAATAGATAAATAGATAAATAGATAAATAGATAAATAGATAAATAGATAAATAGATAAATAGATAAATAGATAAATAGATAAATAGATAAATAGATAAATAGATAAATAGATAAATAGATAAATAGATAAATAGATAAATAGATAAATAGATAAATAGATAAATAGATAAATAGATAAATAAATAAATAAATGAATAAATAAACAATAAAAAAATAAATAATTGAATAAATAAAAAATAATAATAATAAAAAAATAAACATCATTGTTGTTATTTGTATTTCTTCGGCATTGACTATGTAACAATTTCTAGACATTTTTTGTTTTGAAAAGTTTTAATTTTCCATGTACATTTGTTACTTTAATTTTAATTTTTGCGACCGGTTTCGATACGTCTGTATCATTAAGTTTGCTCGTTAATGATACAGTAAAGCTCGTTAATAATACTGTTTTAAGTTTGCTCGTTAATGATACAGACGTATCGAAACCGGTCGCAAAAATTAAAATTAAAGTGACAAATGTACATAGAAAATTAAAACTTATCATTGATGTTACCTACTTATTTCATAACTAATAAACAATTTTACCGATACGCGAAAAAAATACGTTTCTTGGATTTATAACCACGTAGCCCAGGTGTGAATTGAATTGTCAGTTGAATTCCCGTCACATTTGACATGGTAACAAATCACGGTAATCCTGTTATACTTGACATCTGATTAAAATGGGATCGTGGGGGGTCAATATTTGGTGTGCCAGCTGTAAAAAAATCAATGTGGCGCTGACGGTCGATTTGTTACTAAGGGCCGGTATTGCGGTATACTCCGGAATCGGATTGGGTTGTCAACCTACCTACCCCACAGTAACATGACGATCGTAAATATCTCTCAAGCCAAGTTTAAAAAGCAATTGAAATACTAATCCTAAATCAAATATGTGGTTGAGAACGGCGCTAAATAATTTATCCAGTAATTATTATCATTTTTTTTTTCTCACAGAACTCATTTTAGATTGAAAATCAAACTACTTACAGGCAAATCATTTTAAAAAGAACATATTTAAAAATATTTTTTTAAATTACATCTAGATTTTTTATACGCCCAACAAACCCCAACTCTCTCACGTGGAAGTCAAATTTTTGAAACGGTACCAAAATTTACATACCTACGCTCTCTGATAACAAACCACAATAATACTGCGGAGGAGGTCTAGAAGCCAGTGAGCGCAAATCGCTGTTTTTTCGGCCTACAAAAGCAGATAAAATCCAGACTGCTGTCCAGAAACACCAAGGTATTAGTGCGCAAAACACTTACTAGACCAGTGCTCACGAACGCAGCTGAGACTTGGGTACTAACTAAAAGGAATGTGCGAGCGCTGGACGTTTTTTCCAGGAAAATTTTGAGGCGTATCTTCGGACCGGTTCTAGAAAATAGATTTTGGCGCAGACGTTACAATAATGAGCTGTATACTCTATTTAAGGAGCTAATGGTCACAACATTTATAAAACTGGGAAGACTTCAATGACTGGTTCAAGTGGAGAGAATGACCGAGCATCAAGCACCAAAGTTCCTGCTGAACTCAAGACCGATAGGGCGAAGGTGTCTGGGAAGGCAAATATTAAGATGGAGCGACAACGTCCTCAAAAACGTTTCTATCTTGGAGCTTCTAAACTGGAGAGAGCTGGCACAAAACCGATATGAGTATAGGCAGACTCTTGAGGAGGCCAAGCCCCACCAGCGGTTGTAGAGCTGAGAGTGATGATGGTGATAATGATGAAGTTTAAAAAAAATTAAATCTCCAGACGTCAAAAGGAAAAATAATCGTTATTTTATGACCCTTCCAGTAGGACCACTAAACAATCAACGGCCTCGAAAATCATTCACCAACTTGGCATGGCAAAAAAATTACATTTTTTAAATCATGAATTCTACGTATTTAAAGCACTAAATAAAAATCATGGATTCTTTTTAATTTCTTCTTATAAATTATTTACGTCTACGTAATTTTATATTTTAACCGTGCTTAAACTTTTCTTTTCCTGAATAAATAAAAACGAATTATAATTTTTTTTTAAATTAAAACTTGATCCTATGACATACAGGTAGTTCTCGATGCTTACTTTGCTTTTATATGTTATATATTATTATATTTTGCACGTATCTACATTTTTTTTTTCAGAAAATGTGTTTAGATTCTTATGTTATGTAAAAATAATGCGGAAAAAGGATCAACTACAATAATCCCTATCATCAACTCTTCCGCCTGCCGAGTTACTGCAGCGTTACGGAAATAATCCTAGCGGGAAGAGTGCACTCATTCAGAGTAGCGATGTTTAGGTTCAGCTGGAGTGGGCTCTTAAACTCGGGTTCTTCGCGCGAAGCGGCTCCTACTCCTACTACCTTTTCAAATCGACTACTCCCAAAGAACCCGGAACAGTACTTGTAGCCGGAACTCGGCGGGCCGAGCCACAGTCGGGTGGCGGCGCGGCGCCGCACGGTGGCAGTTCGCACTCGTCAGACCCGTGCGTCACGGTCCGAGCCACATGTGCGAGTCGGAGTAGGTCGCGCATTCGAGTTCTTTTGCGTGCGGGCTCCGGCTCCGAGGTCCGGCTAGGCTGGAACCCGAGTCTCGAGCGTCTCGATTCGAGCCATTCGGGAGTAGGTCGTGCGTTCGAGTTCTTTTGCGAGCTCCAGCTCCGAGGTCCGACTAGGGTGGAACCCGGGCGTCTCAGTTCGACCCATTTGCGAGTAGAAAGCAGGTTGCGCGTTCGAAACGCGAGTCGGGTGTGTCTCCCGGGACCTGCTACAAGAACTCAAGTACTTTTAAAAGGAAGCACGTCTCGGAGGCCTCCAGAAAAATGCAGAACTTACCCATCTCTAATTCAGAGCACTTATCCGCCATCGAAAGTTTATGGTGCAGACTACCCCAGTCCAAAAACATGGCTGCCTGGGTGAATTATGATGAGTACAGAATAGGATTGATTTTTTAAAATTATTCTGCCAATGTCATTTAACGACTCCATCTCTTGAAAATATTTGTGATGATGATCAATAATAATCTTTCATTGCAATGAAATGAAATATCCATTTTACTTAGAGATCGAATTTTATTTAAAGATAGGGTAACAGTATTTCGTAACAGTAAGCCATAACTGTCCCTCATTTATACATGGATGCTAGAGTGGGCTGTTCAAGTATTTGTCTGTAGATAAATATTAGGTCCTTACATATGAAATTGGCGTTTTGTATGGGAGGAACATAAAGTCGATTTTTTTTAATATAATATATTTATTTAATCAAAGTATGTACCATTGCTATCTATGCACTTTTTCCATCTCATAGGTAGTTCATCGATCCCTTTACTAAAAAACCATTCGGTCGGGAATCAATAAAATCTTTGAAGGCGGTTTGGATTGCCCCATCGGAGTTGAATTTTTTCCCTTGCAAGAAGTTATCCAAATTTCGAAAAAAATGTTAATCTGTTGGGGCAAGGTTCGGAAAGTACGGTGGATGTCTTAGACATTCCAATTGAAGCTCCTCTAATTTGATAGCCGTCTATTGTGCAGTGTGTGGTCTAGCGTTCTAACGCGCGTTTGTTGATTTGCTTCACTCAATTCGTGAGGTACCATCCTTTCAAGCTTTTTCACCTTCCCAATTTGCTTCAAGTGGATTAAAACAGTTTTATCGCTAACACCGCAGCCTGCAGCTAACTCGGACGTGGTTTCCGATAGATCCGCTTCCACAATAGCCTTCAATTCTTCATTATCAACCTTGTTCTCCGGCCGTCCACGGGGCTTGTTCTGCAGGTCGAAATTTCCAAAACGAAAACTTTGAAACCAAAAACGCACTGTGTTTTCTTTTGCGGCCATACACATCATTAATCCTTCGAGCCGTTTCTGCAGCACTGTTGCCACGGTGGAACTAGTACTCGTAAATAACGCGATATTTCAAGTTTTCCATTTTGTAAACTAAGTGACGCAAAGAAAAAAAACAATTAATGAAAAAACAAATGAATTATAATTTTCGAAACACAAATACATAAGTAAATAGCTGTATAAATTTGAATTTGGAATTCCTAACCAAAGAGAAGATATATGAGATCAAAGTTGCCAGTACGGCAAAACGCCAATTTCGTATGTAAGGACCTAATATCTCAGGAGTCTCAAATGAGTACCATCATTATCACGGCACTACATCATGACGGCGGAAGAATTCCAGTAAAAATTATTTTGTTTTTAAAAATCTATGTTCAAATAGATCAACAAACACTGATTCTGAATATGTAAATTTTAATTATGTTTCCCCGAAGGGGTAGGCAGAGAGTACAAACCGCCAAATAACTCGGTCTTGGCACACACTCTTTGCCTCACTCACATTCATACATCGTCTCATATATACTCTTGTATTATTCTGACTTTTGACATGCCCAGACTAAAGTATCTTTTTTTTTTTTTTATTTCATACAATTTTTGAAAATACACTTTTATGTTTTTTTCTTGATTACCATACTAGGCTAATGCCCGTGTTAAGGTACTGATTCACTTGATCGTGCCATGTCTTCCTCGGGCGTCCACGACTTTGTCTACCAATTAAATTTGCGTCATATATTCTTCTCACACTACTTTCTTTGTCCATTCGCTCTACATGCCCAAGCCATTTGAGGGTCCCTTTCTTAATCTTACTCATTATGCTTACATCAGCCTTACATTCTTTGCGGATACCCACATTTCTCACACGATCATAGAGGGTCTTTACCACACGTACGCCTCAGGAATCTTATTTCAACAGCATTTACTTTCATCCTTCCTCTGCCAGTTTCATGCCTCACTGCCATACATCAGGGTAGGTACCATGACTTCATTGTGGACTGCTAGCTTCGCTTCTTTTGACAGTTTTTTATTAGCGCCAACAGCATTCAGTCCTTCATTAATGGAGTTACCAGCATTTTCCCTTATTTCAATATCTCTATCAGCCTTCCCATCTCTCGTAAACATACTACCCAGATAAACAAACTCATCCACCTCGTCATTCACAACTATATTGCATCATTCACAACTGTTTTCGTATTCTCTCTTTAAAACAACATGACTAGACTTACTTACATTCATCATTAACTCATTCTTCATTCACACTTCGTTCACCCTAGACAAGAGAGACTGTAGATCTTCCATACTGTTAGAAATCACCACCGCATAATCAGCATACAACAGGCAATATACTTTCAGATTACTGAATAAAATACCATTGCGTGAAAACGCCCTGCTTTGTTGGCATCACTGAATCGGCGGTTTCTGGCGTCATGCCGAGTTCTTGATTGTAGTTTTGATGTATCTTTTTCAGTGACTTTAGACTATACAATAAATTGTTGTAAAATATAATACCTACTCTCTTAAAATATATTACAAGCCACAAAAGGGGACGATATTCAACACTTTCGCCTTTGGTACAGGGACAACAGTATTATGGAATCACCTAAACGTTATCGTTAATCGAATGCACAACTTTTGAGATCTCTATCGAATGGAAAATCTAAAAAGCTCTGACGGTCACCCTGGTGGATACGTTTAAAATTCTCCCGTATCTCCAGCGAAAAACAACTTCTATCCAATGCTTTTACTCCAAAACGGATACTACTAAAAACAGGGAGAACGGATATCCGGAAATGACGTCAGAATATCGGAGGCGACTCGGGCTTCCACGGGAGTTTTCAATTTTGTTGTAACTTTTCATATCTGTATCGGATTTGATAAGCTGAACATATTTAGACAAACAAAAACTCTAAATAAAGGGGGAATTATTTGTTGTTGAAAAACAAATCAGAATGCAGGATATTTTTTTCATTACATGATTAAGGCAATTAGTGATGTTTATTATTAGTGTTGATTATTCAAAAGCTTTACGCCTCATGATTTTTATAATTTCAGTGTTGTCTCAATCTCTTAATAAAAACTATAAGTTAACAAAACACTTCGCACTTTATTGTGATAGATTTATAATGGGTTCTGATATCTTATTTAGCGGGCGGTTTGGAATAATCTGGATCCCGGCCTTGAGGTTATCACCTCATTTACTATACTCTCGGTTTCTTCAAAACCGAAAGCAAAAGAGACATCTATGGGTAACCTAATAGTCCTCTATCTAGTGTCATTATTTATGGTTGAGCTCTTACACTAATTTCAAGGATATTGCAAAGGTGAAAAATATTTGGTCAAAGAAATTTGCGTTGATCAACAAAATCCTGACAGTAAACGTTGTTAGAATTTGAGGACGATAGTTTTTCTAGATATCCAAAAATATATTTTAACGATTTAAGGTATTTATAATGTATTATATAAAGGAAGAATATACGACGCGAATGTGAATGGTAGAAGAAGTCGGGGACGCCCGAGGAAGACATGAATCGGATACTTGAGTCGGGCCACGTCAAAAGTCAGAATAATAGAAGAGAATGTATGAGACGATGTATGAATGTGAGTGAGGCAAAGAGTGTGTGCCAAGACCGAGTTGTTTGTCGGTCCGTCCTCGCTGCCTACCCCTGAGGGGAAACGGCGTGATGGTTAGCTAGTTAGTTAGTTAATAAAGATGTTTTATTATTGTTATAACTTCTCTTTGACAATGGGCACTGATATCATATTTAGCGGGCGGTTTGGAATAATCTGGATCCCGGCCTTGAGGCTCCCACCTCATTTACTGAACCCTCGGTATCTTCAATACCGAAATCAAATGGACATCTATGGGTATACTATCTGGTCCCATTTATGGATGAGCTCTTAACTAATATCAAGGATTTTACAAAGGTGAAAAATATTTTGTTCGCTGATCACATTTTCGTTGACCTACAGCACCCTGACAGTAATACAACGCCAGAATTTGAGGACGATAGCTCACCGTTCGATAGTTTTTCTAGACATCCGGAAAATAAATTTAACGATTTTAGGTGATTATAAACATATATTATTATTGGTATAACTACTCTTTTAATTGCATGATATTTATGATCATTCTTTATGTTACCATTTTAATTTCTGTTTGTGAATCGATCTAAACTATCACCATGAATTCGAAAAGAATTATAATTGGTGCTAAACTTAATACTTCGGAGAGGGCGAGAAAAAATTACTGTGAAATGTGGTATAGGATTATACCCGTGGTGACACTAGGATTATACACGTGGGGTAAAGTGCATACATTTTTTTCGAAATTCCAACGTTTTAAGGTAGTTTGTAAAGAAAAAAACAATATTTTTCTGTGGAAAAATATTTTAGTATTGGAAAAAAACACTGGAATTGCGAAAACAGTCATCTATCTTTTTTTACTTCCACCATCATGTAGAATCAACTCCCGAATTTTGTGCACTTTACCCCCAGACACCCTGCCTAATGACGATATTAACTGTCTTTCCACTCCACCCCCCCCCCCCCCCCCCCCCCCCCCCCTCCCCTCCTTTCCCTGATTCCCAATAGTCCCTTTCCCACCATCCACTTCGTCCGCGATGACCTCCATACTGCTATGTAATAAGTTTTTAAAAATAAACATTTTTTATTCTTAACAATAAAATATTTTCACCTTAAAACTACACCCAGTTTACTAGCTCCAAAATTTTCTCCAAACCATTCACAACTCCGTGCAACGTCAGGGACACGCCAGCTGGTGTATTGTGTAATTATATATTGAGATTCTTAATTATGTAACTTGAGATTAAATTCAATGCAATGATTTTTCACTATATTTTGTGTAGCGAAAAATCTTTTCTTCATTGTACAAAAATAATAGTCACGCAATCAATCTGTGTATAAAGCTGATTTCGCCCTAATGAACTTTTTCAAAGGATAGCCATCGTTGGTTATTATCGAATCCAGCGGAGTTTTCAATTTATCATATTCTCCGGGGAACGAAGAGGAAAATTGTGCTAAAAGCTATATTCAGCACAAAACGTTACTTGTGCAATTTTCAAAACAGTATTTGGGAGGCGGGAATTTTTTTTTTATAGAGACAAGAATCCCAACTAAAGTGGGACTGTGGGGAGGGGAAGGATTTGAGAAGAGGAAGGTGGGGAAGTACCTAGCTATTCAGATCTGGTCACCAAACACGGCTAATGGCATTACGATTACCTACAAAGCATTACGACTAAATTTTGACCTAATCGCTACAGTTATCGCTAAGTTTGCCAAGGATAACTTACTAATTTACCCTAACCCAACCAAATCCACGGAATACAATACAATAATTATAATGAAATTATAATTAAAATTATTCAATTTTTAAACGAAAAACTCTCTTTTTATAACTTTTGAAGGTTATTCCCATCAATGTAATATATTATTGAAGAAGAAGATAATAATAATAATCTAAACGAAAATATGAAAGAGAACAAGACACAGAGAAACAGAAAAATATAATGGTCGCAACTAGGACTCGAACCCAGAACCTCTCGTCTATCCGGGAAGTGCGTTTACCAATTCCGCCATTGCGGTTATCTGTCAAACCGTCATTATAGTCAATCTCATATTTCAAATTTTAATTAACAATATTATTTTCAACTTATTAATTTTCCATATCATAGGCAACTACCCTATTTTATTGGAAACAATCATTCTAAGAATTGGTTTGTAACCTAAATAGCGTCACGGATAAAGATATCTGACTTTATATATATGCAACTATTGACTTTTTTTATAAAAATCTAAATAAGTATTCAATTTTTATAAGAAAAATTTCCTTTTTATATCTTTAGAAGGTTATTCCCATCAATGTAATATATCATTGAATAAGAAGGTAATAATAATAATCTAAACGAAAATTTGAAAGAGAACAAGACACAGAAAATCAGAAAAAGATAATGGTCGCAATGGCGGAATTGGTAAACGCACGTCCAGGAGAGACGAGAGGTTCTGGGTTCGAGTCCCAGTTGCGACCATTATCGTTTTCTGTTTCTCTTGTGTCATGTTCTTTTTCATATTTTCCTACCTTAATAGCTACCTACCATGAAAAAAAAAAACTTTTATTATTCAGCCGTATATCCTCTCCACACACCCTTCGGAAACATTTAGTTATATTTTGTGTAAGTTGGTATACCGTATTTTACCTAAACCGACTGCATATTGTATATAAATATCCCGGGGGCCAACTGTCGGGAGGTCAACTGTCATTGAACCATATATATTATATGGATGAAAAATCCATATCTAAAACATGTTTGAATTAGATATCTTTTAGACGTTTTGACCACTTTTTCAGAAGGGTTGTGCCGTGACAAAGGTTCTTGAAGTATGTAAAATTTCGAATCCGATGATCAATCACAAATGTACTCAACTTGGGTGACAAAAAACCCCCGCAAAATTATACCGTGGAGACATCTGTGATTGACATACGAAGCTCGGGTACAAATCGTATTTTTATCATCTCATTCGTCATTCTGAACGCGTCTTGTGATATTTTTCTCATATTGAATCATAAGCAGAGGCCATACCCTCCTCCCAAATTGTATATCCCTAATCACCAATATTTAAAAAGTGTACAATGTGCGTGTCGCTAAACCTACGAAACGAGTCCCGGTACGGTCAAGGGAGTGGTATGGTGTAATAGCCCTCTATCCCCGTGCTTTTGAAGATATAAAGGCTGGAAGCTTCGTCTCTAGAAATTTCTAGAATAGTCCAGAACATTCGAGAGTATTTGTGAGCATTCCAGAAAACTGCAGAACATCCAGGAACATTATGGAATATTATGGAATGTTGGGGAATAGTCTGGAACGTTCGAGAACATCCCGCAATATCCCAGATCATTGTGGAACATTCCAGAACACTCTCGAATGTTGTGGAATGTTCAGTAACGTTGTGGACCATTCGAAGCCCTTTTTGGGTTTTGAATCGACAACATATATGTCCACATTACACGGATTATCGGGTATTTAAATTTTAATATTTTGATTTTTGTCATTGTTGGATCGTTCAGAATAACAAAATTGCAAACGTCAGAAGAAAAGCAAACAAATTGTTGCATTGGAAACGATGTTTTTTTAATTAGGCAATTTACCCTAAAAAGAGTGCTTTATCGGTGTCGTAATGAATCGCCGAAATGTATTTATGCGCATAACTCCGGAACGACTGCACCAAATTAAATAATTCTTTTTTTTTGTTCGTTATTTTGTATAAAACTATTGTTGAGCTCTGAAATCATGAAATTTGTATAAAAAATTGCAATAGTAGTTTTAAGACGCGAGCTGTTTGAAAACTGAATGTATCGGGAATGAATTTATGGAATGCAGGAGGGGGGAGGGGAACTCGGGAGGCGGGTTCGCGGGACGGGGGAAGGGGGGGAGTAGAGTAAGAAGAGGGAAGGTGGAGGAGGAGGAGTGGGAATGGGACGCGGGGGAGGAAGAAGGTGAACCGGACGAATGGGAAAGGACGCACAGGGAGAAACAATTTCTTTATTAAATGGCATAGCAACGCATGCCGGGTGTCAGCTAGTTGAACATAAATGACACACTGTCAACCGTCACCGTCACCGTCACCGTCAAATAAATGACACACCGTAACAGTCAACCATGTTTACATGAGCTATGCTTTCAATTCGCCATATAGAAACTATTTTCTAGATTTTGATGCTATGTGTTTCTGATGAAGCATTACTATGTGTTTCTGATGATGTTTTATGGAAATATACCATGATAACTGTATATCAACTCCCAATAACTCTTATTTGATTATATGTGCTCATGTTTTTATATATATCTATGTGTACGATTTTGCACACGTACGCGAATACCAATGTGTATGTGTATGTGTGTGAGTTCATATATGTATGTATATATATGTGTATATAAATGTATGTGCGTGTAAGTGTATGTAAATATATATGTACCGGCCTCGGAACAGACTTAGTCTAGTGAGGCGGGCCACTATCTTGTTTGAATAAGATATTATTATTACAATAAACGCCCGGGTTGCCGGCATTAAAAAAAAATTAAAAAAATTAACCGGCTGTCATGTCAATTAAATTCAACGCCGCAGCCCAATGTGTTTCTTTCTAGCAACACCACTGATTAAAATTTCTATGAAAATCCATAAAATCGCTCTTGTGAATTTTAAACGCGTTTCATAAATCACTGTTAACATCTTCCGTTAGAATATCACTTTGGTCGGTTAATGGACCGTTAAAGAAATTTATGTCCTGCAGTGATAAATGTCGCGTAGTGTTTTGAATCATTTATCCATCAACTGACCAAACTACAATAGCCGAATGGTTTTCATATCAACACCCTTATAAGCGTCCAGTTTGAAAATTTATAGTCACCCAGAAATCAATGAATCAATAAAAGTTATGATAATAAGGAACTCCAGTGAAAAATATTATGGCTTTAAAAAAATATGTCCATGTACAAGACCCGTAGGCCTGCACAAAAACTGTAAACAATAAGCGCCGGTACACAGAGACGCCTGACAATTCCAATGTCTTGATAGAGATGTATTCTCGCTTTGACAGCTGTTGAAGTTCTGGTTACCGAAGCATCCATGCTGGGTATCTTCCGCCACGCATCGTGAGATGGAATGTTCTTGCATCGGAGTATGTAGGCTGCGCTGGACGCTGGTTGTGTATTATGTGAGATGGGCTGCGCTCCAGATAATGTTATGTATCCATGGGAACAGAATCCTAGGCTAGGGCGGTCGCAGCAACTCTTAAGTGAGCTGGCTTGTCATTGCATGGCGGTGGGTCGCTAGCATCCTAGGCTAGGGCGGTCGCAGCCACTCACATCCTGATTGGTTCCAGGGTATCGGTCTGCTTTCTATTGGGCGTGCTGCAAGCGCATAGCACGCATCTCTAAATGGTGTCATCATTTGATAGACGGGGTCATCATCAGGTAGGTCTGCGTTCAAAGGAGCCCGAGGATGGCCAGGGCTTCGGCGTTATCATCAGGGCAGAGAGGTGCAAGGCTTGATGCCAAGGGGCCCCGGGCTAGCAGCCCAGAGCAAGATGATCAGGGGTAGCGCAGCGACTTCAAGGGCTCGGTAAGAATCAACAAGTCCAAAGGAGCCCAAGGATGGCCATGGGGCTTCGGCGTTATCATCAGGGCAGAGAGATGCAAGGCTCGATGCAAGGGGGCCCCGGGCTAGCAGCCCAGAGCAGGATGGTCAGGAGTAGCGCAGCGACTTCAAGGGCTTGGTAAGAATCAGCAAATCCAAAGGAGCCCAAGGATGGCCATGGTACTTCGGCGTTATCATCAGGGCAGAGAGATGCAAGGCTCGATGCAAGGGGGCCCCGGGCTAGCAGCCCAGAGCAGGATGGTCAGGAGTAGCGCAGCGACTTCAAGGGCTTGGTAAGAATCAGCAAATCCAAAGGAGCCCAAGGATGGCCATGGGGCTTCGGCGTTATCATCAGGGCAGAGAGATGCAAGGCTCGATGCAAGGGGGCCCCGGGCTAGCAGCCCGGAGCAGGATGGTCAGGAGTAGCGCAGCGACTTCAAGGGCTCGGTAAGAATCAACAAGTCCAAAGGAGCCCAAGGATGGCCATGGGGCTTCGGCGTTATCATCAGGGCAGAGAGATGCAAGGCTCGATGCAAGGGGGCCCTGGGCTAGCAGCCCAGAGCAAGATGGTCAGGAGTAGCGCAGCGACTTCAAGGGCTTGGTAGCGCAGCGACATCAAGAGCTTGATAAGAATCAGCAAGTCCAAAGAAGCCCAAGGATGGCCACGGGGCTTCGGCGTTATCATCAGGGCAGAGAGATGCGAAGCTCGATGCAAGGGGGCCCCGGGCCAGCAGCCCAGAGCAGGATGGCAAGAGGGCCCCGGGCTAGGAGTCCTGAGCAAGATGGTCAGGGCTCAGGCATCAGCGTTTTGTAGGTATTATCCCATCGGGTGCTTGAGGTGAAAGAGTTGCGTCTTGGAGCCTCGAAAGGTGATGGCGAGACTGACGTCTTGAAGTTCCAACCGGTGTCGGCGAGACTGACGTCTTGAATTGAGCAGCGTTTCAATGTCGAGGATCTTCAGGTAGTAACTGTGTAGAGATGTTATTCCGATCGCTGATGATGAAGACTGAATGCCAACTGCTTTCTTCGCAGACCTTTTATAGTCGCAGGTCAGTCGGTTTCACAATATTTTAAATTCATGCAATAATTTCTATTTCCGCGTGAGTCATCTCAGGTTGTAATTTCACGTTGTGCAACAAAATAATTTATATTTCTGGGAGCATGAATCACCTCATATTAAAGCGTATTAAAGTGTTGAGAAATCAATATTTCGGGGACGCGCCGTTCAAATGAAGAATATTTCCTCTTCGATAAAAATGCATGATATGAAATAACACGTTCGATATAGTTCATATAGACCAATAAAAGCTGCTTCTGAATATATAAGTTTTATTTAATAATATTAAACGCAGAGTTTTTAAAAAAATATTAAAAAGTCCATTTTTAATCGATTCGTAAAAACAAGCCGTCAAGTTAACATTATTGAAATGTTAGTGGTGACGTCAATGTTCAACGTGTCGTGACGTCACTGTAAAGTCATTGTGTGGGAATGTATGATATAACACAAGCCGTCGTATTAATTTATTCGTTTAATTACATACAGTTTATATAGATTTAGTTGTTGTGTTTATTAAAACATTATTTAGGCCTAAATAATTATTCAAAAATAAAGGTATCTCTTATTAGTTTATCTCTATTATTGAAAATATTCGAAAACTTCTGCATAAAAAAATAGTAATGCTACTTCTAGGAAGAATGCTTCGAAGAACAGAATTCAAAATGGCGGCACTTGATCAGCTGATTGCCCGATCGTATAGTAATTTTTCAGGAGTGATGACGTCACACGATTCAGCGTACATACGGTGGTTTTAGGGGTTCTTGAAAAATTAAAACTTTGACAATTATTTTAACAATTAAAACTAACTCTAAAAATAAAAATAAAAATGCAGTTATTTAAGTTAGATGGTAACTATTCATTAAAAAAAATAATAAAAAATTGGACTGGAGTTCTCTATTACCGTGACCTAGGGTGTTAGGGCTTTGTCTCGTAGGCCGTTATTGTCGGGTTCCGTTCCCAAATAAAATCCACGCAGAGCTTCATCAACTTAAATTTAATTTGAAATGTGATGTGTAATAATGGTGACCCGACAATTGATCCCCCGAAATGATTTTTAATGTAAAATTACAAATTTTTGTGCATTATTTACCTATTTAAAAAATAAAATCAACTTCAAAAATACCCTTAATAATAATAAGTTGGTATGAAGTTCAAACGAATTTATACACAGTGTCGATTTTTTTAATGAAAATATGTTTAATACTTCTGTTATTCGGCGGTACATCCTCTTATACACATCCCTTCGGGGTCCTTTAGTTATATTTTGTGTAATTAGGCATACCACATTTTCTCTAAACCGACTGCACATCGTGTTTAAGTACGCCGGGGGACCAAATGTCGGCGGATCAACTGACATGGAACCGTAATACTTTAAATAACATAGTCTAGTGCTGAAAGTATTATAGTTGTCTGATGTTTACTATTGGCTTTCGATATATCGAAAATTTTATTTCGTCACACCCCGAAGTAGGAAAGATCATAGCGCCAACGTTCAGATTTCAAATGCCTTATAATTCATTTGCTCTAAAAACAGTAAATTGAGGAAATTCTAAGTTATTTAATTTACCTGCCTACTGACTTTGTTACTTTTAGCACTAAGCCTTATTATATTTGTTATGTAGGTCAGAAAAGACGGACTTGTAGTATTTTTACAAAGCTAGGAAGTTTTTTTTTCTGTATCAATAGCACCGGTCAGTGGCTGAGTTAGCATCGCGTTTGGGTCCCACCCAGGCGTCGCGTATTCGATTCATCGACTGGCCAAGTCCTCCATCACGACACAAGCAACATTTTCCGCTTAATGTGGTGGTAGTAGGAGATTTTTAAATATTGTCAGGTTATTCGTAACCCGGGAATGCTTGTCTTTCTAATTAAAAAAAGGTAAAATGCATATTTTCGATTCGGGATTTTAGGAGTAGATAGCCTGTCTTATTCCTTCTTATTTCATTTTTATTTATTTGATTTTTTACTGCCCAGCTTATCGTTTACTTGTATTTCAAGACATACCTTAGAAATAAAATATTTTGTAATGTAAGATGAAAAAATAGTGGATAATATATAAAAAACATTAATTTTATTTTATACTGGATTCCGAAACACTTCTGGAAACACCATTAAAAATTGTTATGCTGGTTGTCCCAAAATAAGATCAAATCCGCATAGATCACACTTTTCTATTTGTTTAATATGACTATTTGAGGTATAACTCATTAAGATATTCCGAAAATAAATACACAAAATATCATTTTATCACTTGAGTGTACCTACGTATGTACGCGTACCTACATATTATTATATTGGTGTCAGTCAAACGCCAAACAAATTAAAAAAGTCGAGGCAGAGAGCTGCTAGGTAGTTTCTTTAATTAGATTTGTTATTCTGCTTTCATGTTGCATCTATATGTACAATTAGGTACGCTTGTGTGGTGGGGGCGATGCAGTAGATATTGTAGTAAAATGATTAAAAAACATTAATTCGTTCTTTAAAAATAGGTTGACAATTCGGTACAATGTTTAAAACTTATTTCAAAACGTAAATGAATTATTACGTATTTGGGTATCGGAATAAAGCTTACAAATTTAATATCGATTACATTATTAGTATTCCCATCCATTTCGCTGTATTTTGTTACACATACAGACATATTGTCCTTAAGTTCTTATTCAAAATAATTCAAACCTTCCATGCCCTCCCGTTATATTTCTTAATTTCCCCCTGATCATGAATCTTCTTCCAGCTTCCAGTCCTATTCCCAATGCATTTGGACAACTTCTTATCTTCTCCCCCCATCGACACCCCCTTCACTCCCCCTGCCCCACATAAATTTCAGAATCGCTATTTGGAACTGCTTGCACGTACCTGAAAAGGGAGAATTTATTACGTTAGCATAATATTAAAAATTTTGGTCGTAGAAAAATCGAAGACAGGTTTGGCTATTCTAATAGGTGTACAGCTTCCAAAAGCCTTTCATCCAGTTTTTCGAGTACCGACTTACGCGAAAAAAGAAATAACCCACTCTTTCGATAGCTATTGGAAGTTGTTATTTCTTTCGCGGAGTCTGAAATCGGAAGGGAACCACTATGGGAACGAAAAGAATGAAGAGAAAAAAATGGGATGTCAACCGAATACAAGATGATCCTACCTAGCTGGTGATGTCCCGGGGTCTCACACTTACACACCAAAAAAAACTCCACGGTTGAAAACACGTAGCTTGCGCGGATCCGGGTTTCGAATTTAAGGCGACGAGACCAAAGTACTTGGCTGTCAGTACCGCGCGGGTGTTGAAATTGCACTACTGTTCGCGGTTATAAATCAATCTTTAACCGGTGACAATGGAAAGATGGATTTAAAAAAGAAGGAAAGAAGGATAGGTAGGTAAGACAGGAGGAATACATGGGTGTAAGTACAAATATGCCCGAACACCCACATCTTAAAAAAGCCCGCAGATTGGAAACTTACGTTGAAGAGCGGCCAGCTCTTTGGCTATGGACCCTGATGCGCACAAATTTATCTATAACAGTAACATGTAACAGTACGTACGAAGGATTTTAACTAACGATTTCTAAGCATATTTGGAGTTAAAAATGTGGATGTCGTTTTCAAAAAAAAAAAAAATTCCATCACGCATCGCAAATGAGTAGTTCGATGCAGCTAGCACGGGTCACGTGATAAGCACTCCATCTCGTAACAGAGGAGAGAAAGCCCATTATCGCGTGATCCCATCGCCACGCGTGGCACTGTGATTAGTGGTGACATCATTGGTAGTGATGTAATATCACAAGAAGTTAATCCTAAAATCGCAAAGGGGATCAATTGGAGATCAAAAATTGTTTTTTTTATGTGAGCGCCGATACAAGAGTTTCTTTCAACAGTCCGGAGCCAGTGAGACTATGGCATCCCCAACTGAGTTACGTTGTGAGGCTGAAGGTAGTGGGAAGGGAAAGAATATTGTGCAAAGAAAAGCGGGGAAGTTCCTAAATATTCAGATCTGGTCATTGATATTATCTACCCCGAAATGGTTGAAATGTGATATTAGCTAGATTTATTTACACTGCATTATTCTTCTTCCATGTTTCCTTCCTCTCTCTCTTAAGGGCCATTAACCAGCCAGTGGCCGAGAATTCAAATTTCTTCGAAAGATGTTCTTACGATCGTACAGGGCGGTTCCAATGACAAATATTAATTATTCTCCGTACCAGCTTTTTTAAATAATAACTCAATATCAATTTTATTTCAATAAGAATTGCTTTAAGTTATACCTACATTCAAAAATGCTGAAAGGCATGATGATAAAACTATTAAAATTATGTACTTTTTGTAATTATTTTTTTATCGTAAGTTTTTATAATTATTCAATAATGTCTAAGCATAATAAGATGTAAAAAAATCTTAAATATATTTGTTTGTAAGACCGTAAATAATAGACAAACTAAAGTATTTTCGTCACAAAACACGTGTGCGGATGTTTTTTTAAATAATATTATTTTAACTAAAATTAAAATTTTGAAACATAGCTTTCCCAGATAATTTATTGATTTATTTTACTGCATGATTATGTGATTTTAAATGTGTGTTGTATAATATAAAATTTTGTTAGAAAATTTATCAAATCCACGGTAAAACCGTATTTTATTAAAAGTAAACATATTTTCCCAAAATTTAAAACATAGCTTTACTAGATAAAAGAACAGTCTTTTGAAATCAATTTATAATTTTTTGTGGAAAAGAGTCAATAGGTCTAAAATTTTATATAAAAATGACATATTTCCGGTATTTTCAGTACCCATGTTAAGAGGGAATTACCAGACAAAACCGGAGTTCTAGTAGCGCCGCCGGCCAGTTTGCACAGTGTGATATCATATTATAAAAAAACGTTACCTAATTTGTAAAAATTTAAAATCATTTACAACAATTCATGGCACCTCTTATTTTCTTTTATAGAATATGCAATGTGGGTTCAAAGGCAAATAAAATATATTTTTAGAATTTTCCAAAAACCTGAATAAGAATTACTATAAATTTTATCTTACATCCAGTAGGTGTTCGTTCAAAAGTTACTCCTACTTTAGAAACCTTAAGTGAACGAGAAGCTTTGCTAGCATTTATAAGCGAGTAACTCGCCCATCTTTCCGATAAACTTTCGAGTAAATTATATATGCTAATAAAAAACATTTTACTATTTTCACCGAGCCTATTACTTTTAAGGTAAACTTGCGATGAAACTTTAGCTTCTTAGTTCTGTAGTAAATCACTGAAAAGTCACTGACGTTTTTTTAACGCAAAAAGGTCAAATCTTTCCTTTTATAATGTAATAAAGATCTTAAAATCTTTTTAACCGGTCAAGATAGCAGTGTGTTTTAAAGAGTCTTCCGAAAACTGATAGTGGCAAGTAGATTAACTAAGGTTCGTTCTGCAAAATGAAACCAGGTAACAAAAATAAAATAGAAAGAAAAACTGCTCCCATCGCTTTCATGAAATCTGTTTCCATTTCAGCATGCAAATTCCAGAAATTTTCAATATGAAAAGAAAGTTTTGTCGAAACGTAATAAAAAAATTAATTTATCGCAGAATAGGTCAATCGACATCAGCGGAGAAAAACCAGCAACCAAAAATGTCTAATTATGTAATGAAAAGTTTTGACGTTTTGCAGGCTTAACTTGAACCATTAAATTTTCTAATAAAGTTTTCAATTTTTAATCACTTAGCTCTGTGTTTCCTGAATCATTAGAGAATCTCCAAAATTCTTTCGCCAATCCAAAAATGCAATTTATATCCACAAATTTGATATTTCGCGGACATAATTTTAACTATTATACTTCGTGAGTTATAAAATTTTCAAAGTTTTCTGCACCTTTCCCGTGTTCTCTTTTCTCATTTTCTCAGAGTTCGTTACTTTCTGAAAAGGTTTCAAAACTTTTAAACTTAAATCAATTTTCTACTTAGTATACCCTGAATGAAGCGCGGATGAAATTTTGAAACTCTTATTAATCCGGGGCGTGGGTCAAACTCGTTTTTCAAATTTTTCACTATGTATCTACACTTTACTATATGTCTTTCTTTCCAGACGGAGGTAGTTTAAAAAAATTATTTTCACCATTCGTTGTAGCTAATATACCTAAGTACCCAGTAAGTTGTTACAAATTGACTACTTATGTGCCACAAACACAGCACCAACATAAACAATTCTATTCCGAGATATTTCTAAGATGCCAAATAATAGCTTCCACTTTGGCTGGTTTTGTCAATTGTACGTCTCTACGACTCACATTCGTAAGCCATTAATTTGTCCGACGTTAAGGGTAGTTGGAAAGACGTATAAACCGCAAATTTACCCCACATTTGCCATTTGCTGACCGCTAAGAGATGTGGCCTCTCAGGTCTTTTACAGAATATCCTTCAAGTCTTTGCTTTCGCTATTTATTTCGAGAAGAGCCTCCCTTTTGGGACAAAAAAGTTAATGTGGCCAGCGCATAACTTTCTGTTAAGTGGCAGGTCGGATGGCCAAACGTATGTGGGTACTTTCAAGACCCTTTGAGTGCTAAAGTTATAGATCGTGTTTCCCAGCCGACTCCTGTTCAATAAATGCCTAAAATGTTTTTGCATGATGTATGTAATAGCTCTTCATGGTTGATAACTTTCTCAATTAAATGAAGTTTTACAACCTTCATTTATAAAAGCATTTTAGGCATTTTTCAAATTTATTACAACTTTAATGAAACAAAGAACGGATTTTTTATGCAAAAATTATGTGGTTCGGAAAGCTGCCAGTCTGGATGGTATATTTTTTTTAACGTCACTTTAATAATAATTTATTAAAGGTTAAATTAAAATCTTTCTTCACTTCTTCGTTATTTTTATTTCCCGAAAGATTGTCACTCTGTTGAATAAACTAGAAAGCTTGTTTTAGCCAAGACGCATTGAATTTTTGTTGCGAGACGAGAACTTGACTCTTTCGCAACATCAAGGAAAATAATTGTATTTACTTTGTAAATAATTTGAAAATTATTCGCTAGATGTCAGTACTCCTATGAATATTCAGAAAAGGTTTTTTTTATAAATTCTCCCGAGCTTTTTGACAATTTGTTCAGAGCGATATTTTTAGGATTAGAAAAAATTGGTAAGACTCAAATAATATTGATGGTAATAATTAAATGTAATGAATTCCGATTGTCGGTGAAAGGTACAGACGTATTGTAAAAATATGAAATAGTAACATTTTTCATAATTGGAACTACCTTGTCTTTATTATCTGACAAGCGATAAACTAGATACCAAAAATATTTTATTAATAATTATTAATTCCTCATAGATTACTTACTTTTAACCACGTTCACCAGATTATTTAAAAAAAAAAAAATAATAACCCCGATGAAGTAAGCATTGCTTACGAAACATAATGGTTTTTCTTACAATAAACGTAGTTAAAACTAAGTAATCTATTTATTTTGATTAAAGGAAAACAATCACTTTGTTTGTAACCACGATTTATTGATTTAATTTTTATTTACCGACCGGTTTCGCTTAATACAAGCATCTTCAGGGTATAAATTAAAACTGATGAAAAAATACATTGTGTGAGCTTATATATACATACAGACAGAGACAAAACATAATATAAAGTAAGAGTGAGAGAGTGTAATTAACATCCTACATAGTGATAGAGAGAAAGAGACGGGTATATCTAATAAATAATTACATATACCCGTTATTTATTAGATAATAACATATACCCGTTACGGAACGGAGAAACGGAACGGACAAAAGAACCTGTGTGGACCCAGCTTTATGTGTAAATCGGCGCGAATGTGGAACGAGCTACCAGCATCTGTTTTTCCTCCTTCATATAATCCGGGCCTCTTAATAATCCGTATTAATAAATCCCTTCATACAACCCCTAACTTAACCCGCCTAACAAAGCTGCCCAACCGAGTGGCGAAATGGTTCCCCTGCCTTTACACTGTGACCTGACAATTGATCCCCCGAAATGATATTTACCATAAAATTATAATTTTTTGTGCATTATTTACCAATTTCAAACGTAAAAGATATTCAGTTCGACTTCAAAAATACTCTTTATAATAATTTGGTCCAAATATCAAAGGAATTTATACACAGTGTCGATTTTTTGTGCTTATGCGCTGGAACATACAGTAAATAAAGAACAAGATTTTTCTTTGAAGCATTTAAATGAAAATATGTTTTATTTTTTTGTTATTCGGCGGTACATCTTCTCTGCACAACTCTACGGGGTCACTTAGTTATATTTTGTGTAATTTGATAAAAGGTATTTTTCCTAAAGTGACTGCACATTGTAAGTACGCCTGGGGACCAATTGTCGGTGGATCAACTGTCATGGAACCACAATGTATGGACAGGGGCACTCTTATAAAGCGTCATATAAAAAAAAACTGTTGACACTCGGTAGAAGTGAAACCTTTAGAAAACTAAAGTAGACAAGAGTGGGGAAGCTTCGAAGCACCTCACAAAAAGGAGACTGTTTAAATGCTTATTTTAAATAAGCCGTGTTTTGTTAAACATTTTCACAATTTTCGCATCGATTTTGTCGCTTTAAATACTAGCGCGCTCCTCCAATATTGGTAATTTCATATCTCTCCATCTTCTTCTTTTTGAGCCAGGTTGCGGCGCCTTAATACTATGATGTATCGAATGTGATTGTCTCTTTTTAGTGTCGCTATTTTTCGTTTCATCGAGTTTCAAATCACATCGGTGCCAAAGAAGTTTTCACTTCAATTTAAAAAATGGTTTCTCTGAACACGTTTCCTTAAATAACTTAGTAAATAGAACTTTAAAGTACCGTAAAATTTCCTCGAATATGTGAAGGATTTTTCATTTGTGTTTAGTGAAGATAAAGTGTCCAGGAAGGAGGAAGGCGGTGAGCTGTGGATGAAGATGAAGAATGAAACTTAAGAGGGTGAAATGGACGGTAAAACCAATCAATCATGATAATGTCCTCCTTGAACGCCTGATCAATTGACTTAGCAAGAGAAAAAAGGAATGAGCAATCTAAAAGTAAACCTACTAGGCGTTACCCTAATGGGAAATCTTCAAAAACTGTGGACACCGTTTAAAATGCGTACAAGATTTAACGTTTATTTTTCTGATTCTGTTCATTGTAAAAATGTGTAATTCAATATTTTCATTCTTTTTAAGGTGTTATGGGACACGACATACTTTATACAGTGATTCCTACATTATTTGGAGTGAAAAATGTAGATGAAATTTTGGTCGCCGGTGTTTTTTTTACGTCTTCAAAATATATTTCTTTTTTTATTCGAAATATTTTTCTTCATCAAACAAAATAATATTTCTTCCGCATGTTGTCACTCGTCACTCAGCCGAGTTACCGCCCAATCTCTCACCCCGCCCCTAATTGTCCATTACTATTAGGAATAAACCTAACCTAGTGATTTTTTCATGTTTTTATGTGAAAAAAAAACTTCAAAAATGTCACCGACCAAATTTCATTTACTTTTTTTACTCCAAAAATTGTCTGGAATCACTGGTCAAAGTAAGGCAAGTATATCCCTTAAGACCTTGCTTGTAGGAAATTATTGATTTTCGATCATCCAGGAAATTTTTTATTTTTGAAAATCGAACCAAAATCGCCCGTTCCTAAACACTGAACTTGTTGCAACGTCATTTTGATGTGGAAAATGCTACTGGCTGGTAAGATGGCTGTCCCGACTTGGCCGTGACGTCAATAACACGAACAAGTCGTTTTGGCCGTAAATTAACAAAATGGCACATTTTTAATCGTTGTAAAAAATGTATTCGTCAAAATAATAAAAAAAACATTATAATTTTTTTTTTCATTAAAAAAATGCAATGGAACTATCCTAAACCAATGAAACTAGTGACCGACCGAAGGTTCGGTTTCGGTTTCGGCAAGTTTCGGCAATAAATCTAGTATCGGCATTAGACGTGGGCAAAATTGAATGACTGAATTAAATGAATAAATTCAATCTTGTAACACACTCGATCTGATTCTCATTTTCAAAAGGAATTAAATCTTTATTCCTTACCCTTGGCCTTGCATCTTACGATTTTTTAACAGCACCATATTTATTTTTATTTTGATTAATTTATTTTACAGTTAAATATTTCATGTTATATTGAGGTAAGAAAATAATAATGTACTCTATAAATATTGTAGTGTTTCGTAAGAATTAAATAAAATATTATTCTGGATATTTGTTGCGCGGATAGGTACACCTACCACAGGCGAAGCGCGCCGCGAAATTGCCTTTCACGGGTACTGTGTAGTATCCCGCGCAGTAAATCTTACCTACAAAAAACCCTGTAGTCCCCGTCCCCAATCCAAGTGACAAAACCGCCAAGCGAGTCAGCCAAGATCCAAATAATTCTGAGCTCCGTGTGTCGCGTCTGTTTCACAGTTGTGTCCCGCCAGTCCCGCCAGTCATAGTCACGGAGGAATCGTTCCTCCGTGGTCATAGTCCTGTAACCTGTTCGGTCTGTGCGAACTCAATCCGCAACCCCAATCTCTGTTTCACTTATTCAAGGAATCAAAACATTTATTTCTTATTCATTTATGACGTCGTAGTCCCACGGGTCCCTGGGTACCACGTGTCGAGTCGATCCGACCGGTCCGCGGAATGCAAGTTATTCAAGTCACAGCAAGACAAAAGACACTTATTAGTCAGAAGTTCCCAATTCATTTCTTGATGCCCGCAGAGAATCGGTTCGTCGTTAGTCCCCGCTCGGCCAAGCCGTCATCTTAGGGTGAAACTTCCCACTTCGGACCGCGGAACGTTAATAAAAGGACTAAAAGCGAAAGTTTATTCTATGTCTTTTCTCCCTCACACGTGCGTAAATTGTGATGCAATACTTGTAGAAACAAAATGATGTTTATCTATATTATTGTTTTTTTGTGGTATCTGTCTCTGTCTACTCTAGCCGTAAACAAAAAATCAGTCGCTATCGAACCGTGATACTGATAAATGATAATCGAGCGATATGTTCCTTTATTTTTGTAACAAATTATACGACGCGTGTCGCCAGGGCTTTTAATTAGTTTTTATTCGGCGCGTCTTTTTAACTTCACCATTGAGGTAGGTGCATTTAAAATATATATATTTGACTGGAGCTTATTCCAGGTGACCGGTCCGGATATACCTACCTATGAAAGCGCGATAATAGTATGTTTTTTATGTGAAATCCGCACAAGTCCCGTCTGGAGCTAATGAAACTATGGCATCCCCAATTGGGATTTTTTGCGAGGCTGAAGGTAGTGGGAAGTTTAGATCACGTGAAATGAAACAATTTTAAGTTTAATAAATAAATAAAAATTAGTAAAACTTTAAGGGTTAACCACGAAAACTGTTTAATTTTAAGATTTAATTGCTTGCCTAATATAAACACATTTTTCTTGTTAAAAATTTGTCTTTTGGGCAAAATAATATCTAAGTACACATTGAAATATTTCATTAACCTCGTCGCGCGTCGTTTTTAGTACCTACGATTTTTCAAAACAACATAATTTACACTAAGAAGAGGGCTTTGCGTAGTGAAAACTTATTTATCACCGTTGTGATTTGAAACTCGATGAAACGAAAAATAACGACACTAAAAAGAGCAAACACATGCACCTAAAGGAGAACTAAGAAGTATGTAGAAGTAGTCTGCGAGAGAATAAGATAGTATTATCGGTCTCCTCTTTTTGCGGTTCAGCGTAGCCTTTTCGGCCTCCTCTTTCGCTTCGTAGCCGAGGTTTTTTAAGTAAGCGAGGGTTTTTTTTCTTTATTTTTTATTTTTATTTATTATTTTTTTTTTTTTGTTTTAATTTTTTATTTTTTTTTATTTGGGTTTTTGTTTTTGGTTTTTTTTTTTTTTTTTTTTTTTTTTTAATTTTTTTTTTTTTTTTTTTTTTTTTTTTTTTATTTTATTTTATTTTTTTTTTTTTTTTTTTTATTTTTTTTTTTTTTTTTTTTTTTTTATTTTTTTTTTTTTGGAATTAAAGGAATGAATAAAATGAATCAATTCAAAAGGCCGAGGGAATCACAATGAATCGATTCACCCCTGGGAATGAGTCTGCCCATGTCTAATCGGCATCAGTTTAGAAACCGAAACCGAAACTTTTTTAGAAATGTTAAAAATCGATTGGTTACTGTTATTTGGCTTATTTGTTACACTTATTCAGACAGTTAATACGTGTTAAATTAAATAAATAAATAAAAAAACAATAATTAAGTATGTGAAAAAAAAAGATTTTATATTACCTACTTCCATAAAACAAACAAAATGTATAAAAAAATAACAAAATCATGTGTTTTTAATTTTTTTTTTATACGAAGAATTTTTGACGTCCCGGACAGCAGATAAACGTAGATACTTAATTATTTTTTTTATATTAGCTCCACAGGCCTCTTGGCCTATGTCATATTTGGGGATGCTATCTTTTTATGGAAAAGAAAGAGGTTTGAGGGATGGGTAGGAATCTAGGATTAATAAGTCTAGGAGAGACGGACATATGAATCCATCCCTTCTACTGCGTTACAAGGCAGTAGAAGGGATGGATTCGTTGAGAGGTTTCGGCTGGAGAGGTAAAAAGGTCTTCCTCAACCAGTCTCTCCCGATCCAGCCCGCCAAGCAGGTGGGCAAACGCATCCGGGGCCAAGACCTAGTCAAGCCTCCCCCCCCCATGAACCCGGGCATCCCTGCATTTGGGGTGACCTACGGCAATTATGTCGGTTATCCAATAATTGATTCCAATGGCAGCGGTTTTATATAGCCTCTTACCATGCCCTTCCTACACTCATAGCCTCCCAAATTGAAAAAATTAAGAATATTAATGTTTATCTGATATCACACATTTTATGAGGGTGAATCCTTGATAAGATTGTTGTCACTGCACACGTTTCATATATCATACAGGCAAGAACCGTAATCATTGAAATTCTGCTTTTTGTCTTTGTTCCTCAATGCTCCCAAGCACCCTTCCAGTGATAATAATATTTGATCCACACTTGTAGAAACTGTTTATATTTGCCCAATAATTATGAAAGCAACTGACTCAACGATCAGTTGTCCGACGGCATTTACGTGGTCCGTGCTTTGTTTGCAAAACCTTACGAAAGGTACCCGGATAAGTAAGTATGCGGATTGATTGTTCGCTGTCAGAAATCTGAGATTTTCTCTCCTTCATCTACTTCGATAAAAAAAAACATATTTGTTCTGACGTTTTACTTTATTGGTATTGTAACCGAATATTTCCTCTATTCGCAGAATAAAAAGCCTAGTTTTTCTCAGTAGTAATGCGTATTTACACACAATTTGTATTTTTTCGTTGTGAACAAAGCGGAGATGGAAAAAGATGGATTACTCGACAAAGAAAACAATAACTGTCACTAGATGCTTTCGGTTCACATATCGACTGTTTTGTAAAACCATAAGCCACATTTTTGAGAATGTTAATTTTCGGTGGTTGTATGTAGAACATTTTTCAAATTTCAACACGGTAGGATATTTTTTTGCCGATTTAGGCATTTTTAATACTATGCGTATTTAAAATTTACATTCAGTATCCTACAAAATTTTCGCGTAATTTTTTTGAGTTTTTCTAAACCATTCTTGAAAATGCTCAATCCTAAAATATTTAATAATTGTAAATGGATTTGCAATATTTTACATCAAAATTTTTAAAACAAAATAATCACTTTCGTATAAACTAGTTTCATGAATTAGTTAGTTATATGAATATTTGTTTTTATCGTCTATTGTGAAGGTCTCATTTTGTGGCTTGAAGGGTTTGTTGATATATATAACACAAGAAATAGAAGAACCTACATTAATTGGCAGCAATACGATTTTTCTAAATAAGACAAAATGACGTATAATTTTACTCTTCTTGACTCAATGTATGAATTTTAATACATTTTATTGATAAAATAGCCTATCCGTCCACACGTTGCTGTGGCTAACGAAACACAACGCCATCACCCAACCTTTATAAAATCTACACCACCAGCTGCCCTCTGCTCACTGCCCACTGCCTGAATTGAATATTTGAATTTCTCGGCTTTTCTCTACTATAATAAGCATGTATTATTATACGTACAAACCTTCCTCTTCTATTATAATCACATGAAAACCGCATGAAAATCCGTTGCGTAGTTTAAAATATCTACGCGCACATACATTTTGGGCGACTTCATTTTATACTATGTAATGAATGCAATGATGCTTCTAGCAATGCTCGAGCATTATTATTATTAATTAATGATTTTGAGGTCATGTTTTGCTTGAAATGCTTTTAGCCATATTTGGTGACCAAATCTAAATAGCCAGGAACTTCCCATTCTTTCTCTATCCTATCTTCTTCCCCTCTCCATAAGCTTCAGCCTCACAAATGTCACAATTAGTGGTGCAATAGTCTTACTGGCTCCAGACGGTTGTGAGCAGTAGGGACTCAGTAGGTTGATACTCACATGACAAAAAAGCAATATTTAATTTTTAATAGTGGTCTTTCATCAGGATGATACTGGAAGTGTCTTGCTCTCTGGTGCTGGATTGAAAGAGCTCAGAACCCTCAGAGGTTTGTTTAACCAAAAACTTTACTGCTGAGCAATTGAGATCGCCAACATAACTATTATATTTATTTTTTCTTTAAAAACATCTACCAAGTTTAGCTAAGTTCAAAACATAACCACATAGAATGAATAATACTATTATTATAACATAATATGAACTATATATAATCCGACGCCTCTGATTTGTCGTCCCCACAAACCCAGAGAGGAATTTACTTGGAGGCTTTACCCAAAACACACCCTTATCAAATGAAAGCGTTACAAGTATGCGTTTAATGGTCTTGAATATAATTATATATTCAGAAACTATTATAATGTTATGTTATATTACGTAGATTGATTTCGAAACTACAAGATATTCGAGTATATTGTCGGGTTAGAATGTTGTCTCCGAAATACTAAGTTTTCCCACAAAAAGTACTTATTTTAAAGTCTATTCGTTTTTAGCCAATCTCCCTTCCATTTATTATGATTATTTTTATGAATGTGGAATGTTATTATGGTTTGTTTAACTGTAAAGTTCTGGGAGCTATCCCTAAACATGTCCGAAATCCTGCTACCATAGCGGAAGTTATACAGGGTGTCCGGGGGTAAAGTGCATTAACTACATGATAGTATAAGTAAAAAAGATAAATAATTTTTTTCGAAATTCCAGCTTTTCTTATTTTAAGTCAAAGTTTCCATTCTGAATTACGGGTTTTCACCAAGGTATTAGTTAGGGAATGCAATCCCGATCTCGCGGGATCTCGATCTCGCGAGATCACGTGACAGTTTTCGGGATTAATCCCGAAACATAATATAACGAGATCCCGTTTGAGATCGACGGGATTGGGCGGCAGTAGTCAGCGACGCTACACACGTCCACTCGGGGCGCGAGTGGTGCGCTGACTGACTGACGGTCGGGCGGGAGTGTACTAACTAATACGTCACTTCAAGAGGAATTGGAAGAGACTCTGAGAGTATCTAAAAGTCCCTTTTCGCGTGTATCCACGAGTTTAGATTAATTAGAGTCAGTCATAAACAAGGGGGGAGATTTTTGTGGTTTGCGTATAATTGCTTAGTCACTTAGCTGCCAACCAGTGTTGAGTCGGAGAGGGAATGGGGAGCAGCTGGGTACATTGCAACGGACATTAGATGCCGTTTAGCAGACGTTAGTAGCAGCCTTAATACACTTTGTTTTTTAAGAAGTTACTTTCAAAACCAACCGTAATAACTTTCTAATCTCCTTAAGCTATATTTTTTCTTTTCATTATTTTAATTAAAAAAAACTGTTAATTATTATTTAGTAAATAATATTAAAGAATTAAGGTTTTAGTTTTCTTTCAAATAATATTTTCTTTTAATTAACAAGATCCCGAAAATTCCGAGATCTCGCGAGATTGTAATTTCTAATCTCGCAAAATCTCAAATTTCCGATCTCGACTCAAGATTGCATTCCCTAGTATCAGTATATGCAACTGTGAAACGTAGTGCAAATGCACTATATTTGTAAAATAATTTTTTAACTGAAGTAATCAACCCTTAATTACTCGCATGGGGTCAAAGCATTTTCGGATTAAAAAATGAAGCACTTGGCGCGGCCCGATTCCCCCCGCGCCCTCGCTAGCTTCACAACTCGCGTCTACGTTTAAGTTTGTATTTTAGTAGCGACCAAGTCACGGGAGTGGAAGAACGCGTCGCTGCGCTCTTGAGCGGTGACCCCGTGCGAGTAATTACGTTACTTTACAAAGTACCAACAAAATGCAAGAAATTTTCAAGGTTTGTGTACAATCATCACTCTGAAATATACTGTCAACAGTGTAACAAGAGTGATTCGGAGAGTTCCTAAAAATATGAGTATTAACTATGATCTCAGTGTACCTAAGTACAAATTGTTAATTATTGATAACTATTTTAGTTTAACTTGTTTTTGTATAATTAGTTAGTAATTCATGTTATTACTTATAGATATGACAGAATAAACAAAGAACTTTAATAATAAAATAGTTTCACAACTCGCGTCTACGTTTAAGTTTGTATTTTAGTAGCGACCAAGTCACGGGAGTGGAAGAACGCGTCGCTGCGCTCTTGAGCGGTGACCCCGTGCGAGTAATTACGTTACTTTACAAAGTACCAACAAAATGCAAGAAATTTTCAAGGTTTGTGTACAATCATCACTCTGAAATATACTGTCAACAGTGTAACAAGAGTGATTCGGAGAGTTCCTAAAAATATGAGTATTAACTATGATCTCAGTATACCTAAGCACATATTGTTAATTATTGAAAACTTTTTTAGTTTAACTTGTTTTTGTATAATTAGTTAGTAATTCATGTTATTACTTATAGATATGACAGAATAAACAAAGAACTTTAATAATAAAATAGTTTCATTTACTTATATTTATTTATTTATTTATTTATTTATTTATTAATTTTCAACGCCCTGATGGGCTTTTACATTACAAGTTTGTAATACAGAGACAGGTTTTTTAAAAACAAAATATACACTATAAAAATAAATAAATAACAAGTAATACAGATAAATTAAGGAAGATAAAACATTACGATAAAAGAGAAAGTTTTTAAGTTGTAAACAGCGTAGAAAATAAACTAGTAGGTAGGTACTCGTATGTTAGTAATTAATTGTGATGTGTAAATAATACATGACAAAATGCAAGATACATAAAAATAAAACGGTAACTAGTTATTACATTGTGGTTAAATATAGAAATACACAAATATACGCATTAGCCCCTAGGTGATGCGCCTTAAATATCGAAATATTCTACATAAAAGTATCGTTCAGGTATTTCTTAAATAATGGTAAACTTGTGTTAAATATATCGATATTGGAGGTGAATTTGTTTCCTAATGTGTGAAGTCTAGAAATAGGTGCATGTATGTGGTAGTTCGTTCCAGAATTATTGTTGCAGAATAATATGTTTTGCCTTGTTGCTCGATTGGGTACCCTGAAATCGATGAGATGCAGAAGTTCGCAACAATCTAATTCAGAGTGAATAATTTTAAACAAAAAAGTTAAGTCATTTATTTTTCTTCTGTTTTCTAGGGAATGCAATTTAAGTGTGTTTAGTAAGGATGTATAGTTAATGTGTTGAGTAGGTATGTGTAATTTGAAGTTGATAAATCTTAAAAATTTGTGCTGCACTCTTTCGATATTTTTTATATGAATTTGATAATAAGGGGACCAAACAATGGAATTGTATTCCAACAAGCTGCGTACGAGTGACAAATATACGATTTTTATAACTTCCAACGAGTTGAAGTCTTTGATTGTTCTGATTATAAATCCTAGTGTTTTCATGCCTTTGTTAGTTATTTGTTGTATGTGATTTATAAAATTTAATTGCGTGTCAAACACAACTCCAAGATCTCTAATTTCATTGACTTTTTCTAATATGTTGTTATCTATTGTGTACTTGAAAGATAGTGGGGTCTTTGTTCGACAAAACGTTAGTGTCTTACATTTGTCGATATTGAGGAATAAGTTATTTGTGACACACCAATTTTGTAATTTGTCTATGTTTGACTGTAGGATTAGGCAGTCACCTATATTTCAATATATATTAAAAACTACTCATTCTTTTTGGGGTCATCCTTGACCCCATGCGAGCAGTTATGTAATATTCTTTGTGCGAGTAATTAAGGGTTAATAACCGGTTAGTGGCCGAGTTGAGAAATTCGTTTGATTCCCACCCAGGCATCATGGAATCAAATCCTCTCCTATGTATCTGCCCTTGTCATATGTACATCACGACCTCTGGTTATGGAATCAAGGAGACTACAGTTCTGCCACGCGGTCCTCAAGTCCTCAACACAACATCTTCAAAGATGATATAGGGAAATAATTTTGCGCGAGGGTTCCTTTGTGGAGTTAAAATAAAATATTAAAAAAATAACCAACGCAAAAGATAACAATACATAATTTTTAAAAATTATTTCAAGTTCAACATCATAAAATATGTTATCTTCTCTATCATTGTCATAGTTACAGTCTTTCGTAAACATCTTCTCACGAGCTCAGATTAACAATAATATCCCCAAAACAGTTTTAAAGCCACGTTTCACAGATAAAATAATGAAGACATCTGAATGTATTAGATTGAAAAGTTTACAAAACTGAGGTTGGGAAGTTAGTTCGGAAACTATGGCTACTTAGTTGGATACCGCATAAATAGCGACCCCCGAGCTAAGTTGATAATGCCTGTTCTGGCTACAGAACTTTAGGGGAATGTTATTTGTTTGAGAAACTCGATAGATATCCGATATCTTTCAAATAAGAGTAACATTTTTTCCTTTCAAATTGCTTGTTTTTAAAGCAATTCTAAAGTCTGGGGGTTTAGAGCAGTGGCAGGCAACTTTCTTCATACAATGCACATTTTTCCACTAAAGAAATTTTGTCATACTAAAAATAACAATATGTTTAACAAAAAACCAAAAAAATGTATCCTACTAATATTATAAAGGCGAAAGTTTGTATGGATGTCTGGATGTATGTTTGTTACTACTAAACTACTTTTAAACTACTGAATGGATTTTAAAAATTCTTTCACTAATAGAAAGAAGAAAGAGAACTATAGGCTGTATATATTGGTAAGCTCTGGCGTTATGAATAATCTCTGGTGTTATGAAATTATTTATCATACGTTTTCTGTCCCTAACAAAATCGATTTATTGCAAACGTCAGAAAAAAAGCAAACCAATTGTCGCCTTGGAAACGATGTTTTTTTTAATTAGGCAATTCACCCTAAAAAGAGTGCTTTGTTGACGTCGTACTTAATAACTATCTCTAAAAATGAATCACCGAAATGTATGTATGCGCATAAACCCGAACGACTGCACCAAATTGGATAATTCTTTTTTTTTTGGGAATTGATGGGGGAAGTGGAGTGGGGAGGGAAGGTGGAGGAGGTGGAGTGGGAATCCCCTAATACCATGCGAGCGAAGCCGCTGGAAAAAGTTATTATTCAATAAGTGAAGAAGAATTTTAACTTTTTGTAACTTTTCATCCAAGCTTTTCAAACTCTGCAAAAAATCGGAATTTGTGTGGAGCTGGGTGGGTGTAGAGACTGGAATTCAAAATACTATTTAAAAACTACAAACGATGCGTAAAAAAACCGAAGCAGTAAAGAACAAGTGAATTATGTATTTTTTAAATTTAATTTGAATCTAATTTAATATTTTTATTATTAAGTTGCACAAATATACATATATATATATTTTTTTTTTTAATTGCTACAGCTGTTTCGTCTTACAAGGTCACATTCAAACTGCGGTTAGGCCACATTGAAACGACATATTTATGTGATTCAATTTACCGCACCCAACATCAGTTTTTATGGTGCCTAAATTGCTTTATTACTGGTTAAACCATAGGTTCTCAACTTGGGCGATAACGCCCCCCTTGTGAGCGTTTGAGGCTTTCAGGGAGGGCGAAAAGACCCAGAGAAAACTAAGGGGCATTGAGATGGCAGATGGCACGGTGAGGGGGTGGGCAGGTAAAAAAAACACGCTTATCACTTACTAGTAAGAATTGACACTATATATTACGAATACCTACAAGAAGGAAGGAGGTTTGTTGTTGTTAAGAGCGCATTACCAGAGAAAGCCAGAAATACGTCATTTTCAAAAAAGTTTTTAGACGTATTGTATCCACAAAAAATTATAAATGGATTTCGAAAGATTGTTCTTTTATCTAGTGAAGTTATGTAATAAATTTTTAGAATTTTTTTTAATTTTTAGTATAATAAGGATATTCCATAGGTCGTTGGCAGATTTGTTCAATTTTCAAAAAAGTTTTTGTATTATACCACACCCATTTCAAATAATGTAATCATGCAGTAAAATAAATCAATACATTATCTAGCAGGGAATAATTTCGGTTTACGGAAGGTCTTCCAAAATAATATATATTTTTTTTTTATACTAATTATGGGCCGGAAAATCCAAAACTGAAAGAATTTTTTTTCGGAAAGCAATATTAACAAAGTTACACGACTTTAAAATTTTCTATAGGCACACATGAAAATCGACATATTGGAAGTATTATGACAGTTTAAAGTCATAGATAAACTAGAAAAATGTTTTACCACACAAAATTAAATGTTACCATGCAATAATATCATCAAACATACCTTATAAATCGACGAAGTATGAAAATTCGTAGTCTTAAAAATGCGTAACCTAACCTAACGCTAGGTTTGTGTAACATGGTTTGTGCCCCTTTATACCGCCTGCTCGCGTCCCTAACCTAACCTAACCTAACCTAACCTAACGCTAGGTTTGTGTAACATGGTTTGTGCCCCTTTATACCGCCTGCTCGCGTCACGGCAAAAAAACATCCCTGTTTTCAAGTAGTTTAGCGGCTACGCTAGGTTTGTGTAACATGGTTTGTGCCCCTTTATACCGCCTGCTCGCGTCACGGCAAAAAACATCCCTGTTTTCAAGTAGTTTAGCGGCTACGCTAGGTTTGTGTAACATGGTTTGTGCCCCTTTATACCGCCTGCTCGCGTCAATTTTAAAAAACAGCCTACGTTTTCAAGTAGTTTAACGGCTACGCTAGGTTTGTGTCACATGGTTTGTGCCCCTTTATACCGCCTGCTTGCGTCAATTTAAAAAAATATCCCTGTTTTCAAGTAGTTTAGCGTTTACGCCAAAAGTGAGTAAAATTTATAAAAAATAATTACTTAAGTTAGTTATTGATATGGCAACACTTAATTTTATGTGGCTGTTTCTATGACTTTAAACTGTCATAATACTTCCAATATGTCGATTTTCATGTATGCGTATAGAAAATTTTAAAGTCGTGTAACTTTGTTAATATTGCTTTCCGAAAAAAAATTCTTTCGGATTCGGATTCTCCAGCCAATAGTTAGTATAAAAAAAAAAGTTTTATTATTTTGGAAGACCTTCCGTAAACCGAAATTAAGCCATCTAGCAGAGTTATGTATTAGAATTTTAATTTTTGTTTCAGTAAAATCATTAAAAAATATGTACGTACATGTGTTTCTTGACGAAAATTGGTCCATTTGTGTATTTATTTGCGCACTTACAAACTAATATATTTAAAAAAATTTTAACATTCTTATTAAATTTAGACATTATTGAAAAATGATAAATACTTATAATCAAAAAATAACTAAAAAAAGTACACTATTTTAATAGTTTTATCATCACGCCTTTCAGCATTTTTGGATGAAGGTATAAATTAAAGCTAATTTGGATTGAAATAAATTCGATATTGAATTATAATTTAAAAAAGCTGGTACGGAGAATAATTAATCTTTCTCATTATAACCACCCTGCACGATCGGAAGAACAACTTTCGACGAAATGTGGATTTTCGTCCGCTGGCTGGTTAAACGCTCTTAAGTGGAACGATAATTTACTAATGACAGAGATGTTCTGCAAATTTTAAAGAAGTGTTATTATAGCATCTTATATATAGTTAAAATCTAGTTGAGAATGCCCTTCCCGTCTCTCCGATTTAAATTTAAATAAGTCAATATTATACAATTAAGAACACGTAAACATTCAATGAAGGGAAAATAGATTTCAAAATACCTAAAAAAAGAGAAAATATATTATCGCAATAATTTTCGAATAAATCATTTGAGGCACCATGAAAATTGAAAGCGCGGGAATGTATGATTCCAATAAATAAATTGTCTTAAAGTGGCCTTACCGCAACTTAAAAATGGCCTTGTAAGCCAAAGCAGCTGTCACAATAATAAATAAACTAAAATCGTTGCAGAACTTAATAATATTATTAAATTTGATTTAATTTATTTTAAGTGAAAACTTTCTTAGCACCATTGTGATTTTAAACTCGAAGAAACGGAAATGAGCGACACTAATAAAGACAAACACATTATATCTATAGGATTTAGCCTGAGAGATTGAGATAGCATAAAATATTTATTTATTTCATGATTCCAATATAATACGATAAATCCACGATCCCCCGCAAGTCTCCTTTGGTCTAGTGGTAAAAAGCACCTGATGAATCTCAGCGACCAGACATTCAGCGGATCAAGTATCGAACACTAAGGAATCCAAAAAAAAACATTTGTTTTCTTACCCAATCTTCAAACCACTCCAAAATAAACAAGCAAAAGAGAACACGAAAGAAAGGAACATCTAGAGTCTTCGAAGAAAAAAACACAAATGCTAATAAGATGATCAAATAATGTGCAAGAAAAGGTGCACTGGAATTCGACGACAAAAATATGGAGAAAAAATTGATAAAAAAAGGCTTTGTAGTCTTCCCACTCTTGTCGGTAGTTTTTTTAAGGTTTCACTTTTTATCGCCTGTGAATTGTACACTCTGATTGTTATTTAAATTAAAAGTAGTAATTGGAATTAAACACAAAACAATAAGTAAATATAATGAATTTGGTGTTGAAAAGATATTGTATAAAAGATTACAGAAGATATCATATTTTCCAATAATATTCTATTTCTAATTAATGGCATTGTTTCTAAAATATTTTAAAATTAATATATAATAATTCAATAGAAGCTGTCAAATGGAAAAATAGCCCGCGGGCCACAAATTGCACACCACAGATTTAGAGCTGATCTAAGAAGTCTGTGAAAGTTTAGTTCGTCTTCGATTTAGGAATTTCGATTAACCAAAAATTGTTTTTAATGTAAAAATTTCAACTGATGTTTGGTCTTGGATGACTTTGCCAAAACCTTGGTCAACAACAATGTAAATCACGTTTAATTATTTTTGCTCATCTACTTTTCTCACAAAAGGTTAAAGTTTGACTTTAAATTCAGTGCATACGGCAAGTATCTACTACGCAATCGCTTTGGAAGATTTTTTCATTTAATTAAATGAAGACTCTATCGAAAATTTGAATACAGAAAAATCAGCAAAAGATACGGTCACATCTAGGACTCGAACCCAGGAACTTCGTCTTGCCGGGCGCAGCAAGAAAAAACAGGAGTAAAGTCCTAATCAACCACACTTCATAACAATCTGAAAACCAGAGATATTCAATTTATTTTGTAATTTACAATCGAAAAATTCATAATATTCTAGACTACCCGAAAAGTAAAAAAAAAGTTTCTTAGATACCTGTATATGAAAATGCACGGGGAGTACCCGCGATTCCTGCATCATGAAGATCTGCTCACAGAAACGCGTTGCCAAAGTCTCCAGACGAGGAGAAGTGGGGCCCTTGCAGTAACAGCGTTCAAAATCATTAATAATTTTTTATTTTTTTTATTAGTTACAGATATTTGTTTTTTTTGGCTACCACACTGGGCTCATGCCCGTGTTATGGTAGTCGAATATTTAATATTTATTTAAATTAATACAAATACTATTTTATTAAAACAGATGATTAAATATACTAAATAAAAATTATGAAATATTTAAAAGTAAGTGAAAAATAAAGAGAAAAAAGATCATATTTTAAAGAAAAGTAGAAATAAAAATGAAAATTCAAATTTTGAAATACAAAAATTAATAATAAAGATTAAATGTTAAGAACTCAAGTGTTCTATACAAATATATAAATTAAAACATATAAGTAAATAAATTAAAATTAAAAAATAAATAAAATTTAGTGAAAAAATTGAGAGAAAAAAATAACAACGTTTTAAAGAAAAATAGAAATAAAAATAGAAATTAAAATTTTGAAATGCAAAAATTAATAATTAAGATGTAGTGTTAAGAACTCAGGAATTCTTTAAAGTATATATAGATAGCCCAAACCTCCTTGAATGTTATAAGTTAATAAATATGTATTAAATAAATATGGTGTTGTTAAATAACGCTTCCAAAATTGTTGACATCTTTAACAGTAAGCTTTGAAGAATTCAAGAGGCATATAAGTGCTACTCATTCCCCGCTATAATATTATGTATGTATCTCATGGTACTATTTAATGTTTCTTTTATAATGTGTAACCACAAAGTAATTGCTTCTTATGAAAAAAAAAACATAAAAAATTTCCGTATAAAGCAAACACTTTGTGGCTTGACATTATATAGAATGAAACAAGTACTTTGTTTAAAAACCACTTTATTTTATTTATATTTGTCGACCGGTTTCGGTTGAACTCAACCTTCTTCAGGACAATAAACATATAAACTTATATATAATCAGTTATCTAGAGAGCATTTAGTTCGGGTTTGAATCTTGCAATCATACACAAAGATAGCAACAAATCCAAAAAATATGCGTTAAGAAAATGAAGATAATGTTGGTAGTTCTTAGTCGAAGTACTCGTATGATACAGTTGAATATGACCGAATCGGATAGGGACACATTCGCTCAGCTGGTAGAGCTGCGCTCCGCGAGGCGAAGGTCCTGGGTTCGAATCCCAGGTGTGACTGTATCTTTTTTCTGATTTTTCTGTTTTCAGATTTTCAATTGAGTACCGCTAATATTATCTTCATTTTATTAAATCTTACGATTTCAAGTTTTACTCATTAAGTTAAGAAAAAAATTAGTATTATTTATTTATTCAACTAATATTTGAGAATGCTCAAGGTCCCATGGACCGACATGATCACCAACACATAAATTCTCAGGCGGGCTAGAGCAGATAGAGAACTGCTTACATTAATAAAAATCCGGAAAATTTCATATCTGGGTCATTTATCATTGAAAGGCAAGATAGAGGGTCGCCGAGGGCCTGGTAGGAAACAAATGTCTTGGCTGCGAAATATACTAGAGTGGACCGACATTAGAAGTGTGGAGGAGCTATTCCGGGCAGCGCAAGACAGAGAGACATTTTCAAGAGTGATCGCCAACGTCGGGGGGACCTGATACGGCACACAAAGAAGAAGAAATTCAACTTTATTGAGCTGTGTACAGTTTGCTAGTCAATGGCTCATGCGATGCTCATAATACCATTGTACTTTACAAGTACCTATGTATTGTTTTTTTCTACGTATCTACCTACATATTCAGTATTGACGTGAAGCTTAACGTATTATTTCAGATGTTTTAAATCTCACAAAATGCTTGCATTTAGCGCCAGATGTGAATTTGTTGCTCAATATAATAGCAGTGTAATCATATCAAATAATTCACATGAAAATTGTTGTGCATTTATGAATTACAGGTGCGAGCATCTCGTGATGTGAAATATCAACGACCTTCGAACCATATAAGTAATGAAGTGACCAAACATGGCGTTGAGGTATGGTCGAGTTAAAATTATTATAGGGACATCCTTTTTTCATCTCGAGAAGAATAAAAATGTTAATATCCCGTGCGATTCATTCTCAGATTTCAAAAATAAACAAGTGCATATATATTTAAGAAGGCTTTTTCAAGAAACTTTAATCAGTGCCTTTTTTGTTCTGGTTCTTTTTTAGATCGCAAATTTTATCGGTTTTATTGGTCGGGTCCTACAAATACTGTTTAGAGAAAAACAAACTTCTAGATATATACATATCGCACATCCCGTAGAAAAGGGACGTAAGTCAAAAAAGTTCATTTTACAGGAGAGTGAAAACAAATGATCATTTATGAAACAAGCGGTCCCGTCGAAGAGAGTCATTAGCGACATGTCGTTGAGATAGAGTAATCAAACTAAAACATGATTTTCGTGGGGCACGGATAATTACAATCACTCTACTATTCAGATATAAATATAAAATTTTTTAAAACAGAAAATTTCGACTGACGACCACTTTCTACGGGATGTGCCATATATACGCCAACTCAATATTTTAAGTGTTTTGCAATAATTAGTCTATAATACATTTAGATATAAGTTAAAAATAAAATGTTGCCATATTTTGTATTGAATAATGTCTGTCAGCATTAACAATACAGTTCATTGCTATCCTACGAGAAACTGCAGCGATTTTAGGTTTCCTAAAACAAATTTTTTGAGAACACAAGTTTATAAAGAACAAATTTATCGAGAATACAAAACTACACTTATCATAAAGGTTTTAAAATGTACAATAAACTTCCCGTAAATGTTAAAGAAGCTAAAAATCTTGCAGTTTTTCGAGGGTTATGCCTCAATTTTGTAAGGTTCAAATTTTAGTACCCAAGAAATAGAAAATTATTATAGTAGTTATAGAATAGTTATACACTAAATATAACAGACCTACCCTACCCTACAGACTGTGTTTTTAAAGGGCTGAATTTAATGTCACTGAAACAATTATATACAAAAGATATTCTAATGTACGCATTCAAAAACCACGATATCTTTACACAGACAAACTCGGGCCGATTCATAAGATCTACATTACAACATACATTCCACCAACCTATAACCAAAACGACTTTTGGACAAAGAAATGTGCAATACTTATGTATAAAATAATTTAATTTACTCCCTCTTACAATAAAAGCATAAAAAAAATCGCCTTCAAAAGAAGCATAAAAATATGGATTATGTACATGGGAAGGAAGAATGTAGATAAAATTTTGCAACCTAACAAAGATTAATGCTTGTTTTGTACTTTCTTATAGATTTAACTTCATAATTTACCTCTGTAATATTCTAACGGGTATTTAATTATAATTGAAACAAGAAAACTTGTACAATGTGTCCTTAGAACGGGGTACCCCTATAAGGACACATTTTTCTCTAAAAAACTTTAAAACAAACAAAAAAAATAAATAAATAAGAAGTAAAATAATTATAACGAAATGAAATATAGCATTAAAAATATTCCTTTGAGGAATAAGGTCTAAACTGGCAGAGGGGATCAAATATCCAATACAATTTAATTATATATAATAATAATTCCACAGCCTCCGGACGACTGTTGTATCAGACTAACAATCTACGTTACAGTGGTCAATGGTTCCTTCAGATCATAATAAGAGATAGCGGTCTTAAGAATTTAACAAATTATTTTCAATTGTCCTCGTTGTAATGCCCATCAATGAGATGTTAAATTATTTGTAGATCACATCTTAAGTGCATTAATGGATATACAATACTTCCATTATTCCACGCAGAGTAGAAACCGCTTTCTAACATTCCTCGTTGTTTATTGATACAGTTAGAAAAAACTTTCCTGGAACCATAAAACTAGGCTAACTAGAGTATTGAAGTACCCACACATCACTTATAGAAAACATGGGATAGACATTTATGACGTCATTATCTTCATAAGTAGCGAAGTTCTTTTTTTCCGTACTGAGCAATCCTTAAATCATGATAATTAAATCTGTACTTCACAACATTAAAGAGAAAAGAACCGACTTCAAAAAGTTCATAGGTTTATCTTTAAACTTTGAACAGATATTGTCTTTTTGATGGCCTATTAGTTCCTCACAATAATTTATACTGCTGAATATTATATTTTTCAAGGCATATAGGTACACAAAGGCTGTTATTTAATATTGAGGTTTTGATCAGCTCAAAAATATTTTCTGTTGGTAAATTTAGTCAGTTTGGTCCTAAATTAACGTAACGACGAACTGATCGTGATATTTATCTCTGCCAACAAAAAGATAATATATATGATATCTAATTTTCATTATTTGTTTTTGGGGTGTTATGCCGTGTTGCGCTACCTCCTTCTTTAGTCCACGTTACCGACGGCGTTGCAGTGTCCATCATCACGCAGTGTCCATCAACGCTGTCCGAAACGTTGGCTAAAGAAGGAGGTAGCGCAACACGGCATAACACCCCAAAAACAAATAACGAAAATACTTTTGGCCGTGAAATCTTAAAACGTATCTGAATTCTAATTTATTTAACTGATGATTTTTCGTGCTAACCCAATATTTAAATGGCGAACCATTTATTTACTTCTCATACGTAAATGACTTTAGCCATGTTTAGTGACCTTCTGAATAGCAAGGTATTTCCCAACCTTCCCTCCCCCATCCACTACTCCTTCCCACTCCCATCAGCCTCACAAAAAACCTCATTTTGGGATGACATGGACTTATTGGCTCCGGATGGTTGGGACTTTTGTGCGGTGTTCACCTTTTTGAGTAGATGGTACTGCGAAGGAATCACTTGTTTGAAGCAGGGGTGTTACGGATACTCGCATCCGCATCCGCAATTGCGGAATATCCGCATTAATTCAAATATCCGCATCCGCAGATGTGAATCTCTAATAATCCGCATCCGCGGAAGTCAAAATGTTTGCATCCGCAACAACCCTGGTTTGTAGCATAGGACCGTGTAATAACAGATGTTCCAACTGATATCGTTTCTTAGGAATGGACTACTTACTGACTTACTTAAAGTAAAGAATTAATGTCTTTAATCATTGAAAAATAAGATAATACTAATAAATCTAAAGGAAACATGAACAGAACAAGACATGGAAAAAGTAAAAAAAAAGGCAACGATCGTGACTGTGATTCGAACTCAGTTTGTTAACCACTCGGTTAGTGATAGAAATAAAGTTCAATTGAGCAGCGTTTTTATAAAACGAATGTTTTTTTTAAAGTAGTCGAAAAGTACAAATGTTGGCGGCAGAGTTTTCACAAAGCGAAATACCCTAACGAAATTAAGGTGCCAGGACTCCCATGTTCGATTCCCAGTTGCGACCGTTTTCTCTGTTTATTGGCTGTGTCTCGTTATATTTCATGTTTCGTTGAGATGTATTAAAAGTGTCATCCTCTTCAATGTTTAAATAATATTACACGTACGGATCTATCTAAAAAAATATTCCAATACATTAAAAAAATATATTTTATTTAAAGACCAATATTACGATATCTGATTTGCTGAAGATTTTTTATTAATGGCTTTTGAGTTTACCTTACATATCCGGCTGAGATTTTCTAAAAGCCTTTCAATGGAAACCACGCCTCATTGCACTTAAGGTGACTGATTCAAATTCGTTCGTCATTTCTTATCTTTTGTATGAACAGCAAAAAATGAAAGGAAAGTTAATGCAAAGTGTCTCCATGGAAGGTGTCAATCCATCAAAACATTTTTAAAGTTTACGGTGGTTGCGCGATTGATTGAGGGGTGATTTTCATTTCGGAGCTTCTGGTGATGATATGACGCTTTAATGTTGAAAACTTTCGGGAATCAATATTTTTGGATGTGCAAAAAAGTGTCAAAATTTATGGTATTTATCATCTTGCGACATCCACCTTTTTAGAGATCGACCAACGAAAATTCCCTACATTTTGAAAGAATATTTTTGTCGTGGAAATCTAATTAATCTTCAGAGAAAAAAATCACATCAAAATAATTTTTTTTTTTTTATCTGTATAAACTATGTTTTCGTGGGGTTTTTCGATGCCTGTTTAACTAGATATACCTATGTCGAGACAGGCGTAGAGGTACATAAATGTACATCATAGTTCCTTAAGGTAGGGGTTCGCAAAGTGTGCGCCGCGGCGCCCTGGTGCGCCGTAGAAAGTAAAGAGGGGCGCCGTGAGCCGATCCTCTATCATTATCCGAAACCACAAATATTCACGGGTACCTATAAAGCAACAATTCCTATTTATATCCTTGCAACTTTGAATAACATAGGTACATACTCGTCGCCGTCGCTCACTCGCCGAAAAGTTCCTACGCGCTTGAAAACCGTTGATAACCGCAAGGCAACAACACGCACATTCTGAAACTATCGGAGAGAATTGCGGCGTTTAGGAAGAAACTGCAGTTGTGGATAAAAAAAATGAATGAAGGCAGCGGTTAAGATTGCTTCCCGCAATTGTATAACTATGCGGCATCTAATGAATTGGTTCTCACAAGACCTGATGGCCCTTTTTAAGAAACACCGATCGAAGCTCACCGAATGGTTTTCGAAGTACTTTGTAAATGATGATGTCGAAAAATTTGCGTGGATCCAAGATCCTTTCCGTGCACAAGCTCCGCCAGGATTCACAACACAAGAGCAAGAGAGTCTCATTGAACTCTATTGCCATAACAGCCTCAAAACTAGATTCACCAGTTCCGATTTGGTGTAGTTTTGGTTATCAATTCAAAATGAATATCGAAATTTAACTTCGAAAGCTTTAAAAATTTTCATTTCATTTGCCACATCATATTTGTGAAGCTGGATTTTCAGCTGAAGCTGTAATCGAGCAAATATCACTCAAAGATCAATGTGGAGTAAGAAAAGAAAGTAGCAGTCTTAAGTCTTATTCCCCGCTTTGAAAAACTGTGCGGAAATTTTTTTCCTAAGTCTTTTTTGTTGTTCTCTGTTCCAATTCTGAATTCTAATAAATATAATAAAAGTCAATTTCATATTGTGGATGTTATAACTTTTGTGCCTATCTACCTAACTACTATTATTGTAGGTACCTATTTCTTTCGACTGTACATATATAGTCACTATATCTATTCCACATAGCTTACTAAAGTAGGGCGCCGTGACAAAATACTAAACTTGTAAGTGCGCCGCGGGCTGAAAAAGATTGGGAACCCCTGCCTTAAGGCAACATATATATTAATTTCAAAACAATTAAAACCGAAGGGTAAAATTAGAAGTATGGTAAATTCCATAGAGAGTTATCGTATAAATGTATAAAGAGATGAAATAAAATAGAAAATCCTTCAAATCAATTTAAGGATTTAGATTTAACAGGACTCTATTATTTTAATTTATTTTATATGGGTTGGGTCGTATGTTAACTGTTATTTCTGTCTACGTGTAATTATTTTACAGGTGTTTGCAGCAGTGCGACATCCTGTGCTTACTTATTTTGAAGCAACGTTTAAAGTGGCATGGCAGTCCAATTAATATAAGGACAAATTGTATATTTTCAATCGTTCCGCTTCCTCGTTAGTATAAGCATATTGAATTCAAACGGGGCGGTGACCAGACAACTCAGAATGAAACCAACTCAGAAGCACCTCAGAAAGGTCATTAAGAATGATGATAAAATTTAAAAAAAAAATGGTTAAATAGGTTAAGCTAGGTTAGGGTTACCGGCTATTTTAAAATTATTTTTTCGTAGCTTTTATTGACCTTTATGAGGTGTTTCTGAGTTGGTTTGATTCTGACTTGGCATGGAACCAAACGGGGCACGGGCAAAAATAATTAGTTTTAAAATTTGCCTTAAAACTATGCGACTTCATCCGACTGAAGCAAGCGGTATACTGCCTCTAATTTACTAATATCTTTCTAATGTTTGATCTTTCAATGCTCCATAGCTCTGATGGAAATTTTTTTGCAAGTTGAAATACGCTTCCCGACAGTGAAAGCTTTTAAGACGCCAGAGCTTGTCGTTAGAGAGTTTTAATTGCTTAAGGCCCTTCGTGCATGGAGATACTTACAAACTACGTAATTGTGATGCAACCACAAGTATCCGGCTGATATACTACTTTTTAATGCTGTTCTCCGTACACGGCGCTATCCGAAATATACTGAACTTGATCATTTTTCACGTGCAGCTGTGGAGTTAACACGATGTCAAGCAATGTCAAATGCCTTTTTTTCCAACATCAATCCACGCCTACTCCATTAAATCCATTCTTACATATTCTGTTAAAGTAATTCTGGTAAACATCCATTTTTCCACTTCCAGAACAAATCTAACATTACTTCCAAGTTCCGACGCCATTTCTGTCAAACGTCAAACAAATAAGTATCAGACACAAATGATGCGACGCGTCGCGTGCGATCAGCACTGTCGGTATCGTGATACTGGTTGGAAACCGACAGACGTCGCGTAGCGCCGTGTACGGGCACCAGCAAAATCGTACGGGGGTACTTACGATCAGCGCGTATGATACGCTCACAAGGATCGAGTAGCGTCCTGTACGGAGGCACCCTCCTGTTAAGCCTCTAATCTTTGTGCGAGGAAGTCTTTCCTCAACCACGGGGTAGCCACAAACACAGATCGACTAGAGGAGAAGTGTTCAACACACTGGTTAATTCTTCTCGAAAAAAAATGAAGACGTAATATTTGAAATATGTTCCATATTTCGAAATGAACCACCCTGTCTTGTCATCTATAAGGTGCGAATAACTGACAGTATGTTAAGCGCCTTTGCGTTGATTTAATTACACTGGCAATGAGATAAAAGTGTCCAATAATAACACGGTAAGCTAGAAATAATAATAATAAATAACACATCGTCAAGATAAAAGCCATTCTTCGATAAGAGGTGGCACAAGAAGCTTAATACTTATGACTCAGCGTTCCTGGGTGGCCAATCCCATACCCCTACCATAAAATACGCTCAGGGTTGTATTTAGGCAAAGGCAACCCTGGCAGCTACCTGGAGCGGAAAATTACGTGGGGGGCTTTTTGAAGAAGTTCGATAGGCTGTATTGTATAGTTTCGATTTTTGTACAAAACATATTAATATCACAAATGATTAACTTTGTGCAACGCCGCTTAGAGATTCAATCACCTCAGGGGCGCCGTACATTAAATTTGTAAGGCTTGTCTGGGTCTTGGCGGCGGATGCTTCTGCCTACCAACCGGATTGGCCAGAGAGATTGAATGAAGGAGACTTTTTGAGACTCCCTCGGAACATAGCAGTGGGAGGGATAGATTCATATGTCCGTCACGCCTAGACTTACTGACCCTCAGATTCCTGTCCACCCCTTTTCCCCACAACTTCCTCTCCTTCCTTTCCTAAAAATTACCTTCTATACAGCATCCCAAAAATGACATAGGCTCTGGGAATTATTTTACCCAGAGCCTCCTATGAGGAACTAATGAAAAAAATGTTATTGTAACATTTAATTAAATGAAGGCAATATAAGCGAAACTCGATCGAAAATCTGAAAACAGAAAAATCAGAGAGAGATATTGACACCTCTGAGACTCGAACCCAGGACCTCTTGCTTTCCGGGCAAATGCGCTAACCACTGCGCCACGGTGTCGATATTAAATTCGGTCATTTTTAACTGTATCATGCTTCGACTAAGATCCACCCATATTATCTTCATTTTCTTAACGCATATATTATTGGCTACTATCTTTATGCATGATTGCAAGATTCAGAGGTGTCAATATCTTTTTCTGTTTTTTCTGTTATCAGATTTTCGATTGAGTTTCGCTTATATTGCCTTCATTTAATTAAATATTACAATTTGAGGTTTTACTCATAAAGTTAAAATAAAAATAAAATAAAAAATGTTATTGTTAAGAAACCTCCTGTAAAAAAAATATATTAAGTAAAGTTAATCAAAACTAGTTTCTGATAATTCTTAAAATAAAAAAAAAAAAAAAACAGCTAACTCTGTCCCTCAATTTCGTAACTTCAATATGAGAGGCTTCAACCAGTCTATTCGACGCATCAGACTTGGTCGACTTGCGATAGGTAGAATAATATCTTGCCACAACTGTTAAACTAGTTACTCTTAAGTCTCATTTCCTGGACATCGTCAACTATGATAACGATAATGGCTTAAAGCAAGACTAGAATGCATCAATCCTCTTTATTTGAATATGGCCTTCAATGCACACTGTTCGTGCTGTCGAATATTGAACTTCTTGAAGGAAGGGTGGAAAAAATTTCCTGCCTATGGCGAGTCGAAACCTAATGCGGCCCTGATCAAATAACATAATACGTAGCCATATCATCTCTCGATGGTCATAAAACACGACAGGTTGATATATTAAATTATAATCTAGTCTAGTGTTATGAAAATAATTGATTAATGTTCAAAATTGCCCCAGGGTTGTTGATATTTGTCTATAGTAGTGGATTCAATTATTTTACTGGCCACTTATAATTACACTTTTTCTCCGAGTGGTTTTACTTTCGGTCGATAGGGGGATAATAATCGATTTCCCCTCACTTTTTGGGTTCACGTCTCCAGGGCAGGATGTGAATCCGACAGTCGAAAATGTGGACTTAAATTTATTTAATACGTTAAATATTCAATCGGCGGGTTGTTACAAGTTTATTATGTGAACGAGTTTCCTTTTATTCCCAGCCGATACAAGGTTATCGCGACTGGAGAATTCTTATTTACGGGTATTCCAGTGTAGAATCCCGTGGTGCGATAATGGCGGCTTGACCGACCCAGTTTTACTGTAATCTGCGATTATATTTATCATCCGTCGTTCGACGAGATGGATTCTCAATTATACAAAGGGACACGACCGTCCGTGTAGTCCCCGCCGATTCTTTTCACAACCTGATGGAGGACATTTCCATTACTGCAACCACATGATGGAGGACACCATGGTGATCTCAAACGTAATAATCACCCAGATGGATGGAGAAGCTTGCAAACCTGGCGCGGAGGCAACGTGAGGGAGAAAAGGGGCCCCTCACGGTGCTATATTAGGCATCCGGAATCGTCGCATAAAAATAATAGGTTTTAGCTAGCTCTTAGTATGGTCCACAGGTATGTTAATATTCCAATATAATAATCTTGTTTCACATCCACTCTTTTATTTCTTATTTTCCAAGCTTCACAACAATGATTAAAATAACAGTGCCCACGCTCTGACGGGAGTATTCATGCCTACCGACACAGTCAGCATATCTCGTACCTACGAGATTTGGCGTCCAAAAATCCCATGGGATTAAAGCTGATAACTGTGTACCTTCATATATATAACCCTGAATAATTAACATTAAATACACCCACTTAATAAGAGGTGTAAATGTCATGATAACTGATCACATAGTAGGTACAAAACAAAACACAACACAGCACTTCCAGTGCATTACATTCAATTCTTCAACCCTGATATATTAACACCCTGTTTAATAACCTATACATTAAACCCTACCCCAATTCAAGTACCATAACATGACACCCACATCCTCTCTATCTACCGTAACATGGCGCACCAACTGGTGATAACGAAAATATTTTTTTCATTGTTGTGAATCTTGGAAATATTAAATTCATTATATAAACATGACCTTAACATATTTTTAAATTTGCCCTATGTTTTGTTTTGCTTTGCTTTTAAAATATTAGTGTCAGAACTTTATTTTATACCTGTAATGATTTTTTTAAATGTTTTCAATCATAAATGCACTGTTCATAATACCTACATGTCAAACATAACCTCAATTCCTCAATAGAATTGTTATTGTCATTTTATTAAAATATGCTTAGAAATTGGTTTATAGTCATAGACAATGGTAATGCATTATAGAACTCTATAATTTTTTTTTTTTTAATCCAATGAACAGTAGTTATTTTTCAAAATAATTTAAATTATCTATGGCAATTTTTTGTTTTCAAATTTACCTATGACTTTTTCAAATGTCAAAACATTGTTGTGTTTTTATGCTTACAAATACTTAACGCTGATGAAAAAGAGTTTATTTTTCTAACTATGAGTTTAAATAAGAATATAAAGTTAATATCAATAATTATGCAAAGATTTATAATGATTTATTGTTAACTAAGTGACATTTTGTTCATAATTACGGAGGTACGTAGATTCATCAAATCATTGCAGTAATATTAAAAACATTTTATTTGAAAGGTATTAGTTAAAAGTATTACAAACATTTTAAAATATATTTGAACATTATTATTCAAGCTTTATAAAATTATATTATGCCGGTATTCATACAAACCGTGTACATTGTCAAAACAAATGAAACATGATGAAAACAAATATTTTGTATTATTATGCAATTTCAAAGATAACCTTTATAAGGAAACCATTTATACGGGATATTATTATTATAAATGTTTAATTAGTTACGAGACGAAATTAATGTTATTTACAGGTGACATCTGTCACAAATATATTATTGATTGTTTATTTACAAATAATGTCAAACTGACGTTTTAATATTCATTTAAATGAGCAACATACATATTCATTTCAATGGAATATATTTTTTTTTTAAATTTAAATGGGGTACATACATATTCAAATAAAATTTCATATTTTAATTTTCTAATGAAAACAGGGTTATAAAATGAAATATTTTATGTTTTAATTTTAAATACAGGGTTGGCACAAACCAATATTTTCAAACATCAGGGTTGCCAAAATTTTATTTTTTTAAATTGAAACAAAAAGTTATCAAGATATTTGTCAAGTCAACAACAACGTTCAACAGCGTACAACAACAATAACATCAACAATAACAACAATAATAACAACAACAACAACAACAACAAAAATAACAACGTTTATTTTTCTTTTTGAATCAAGGGCATCATTTTTAATAACAATTCGGAAAATTGTTTTGAATTTAAGTACAATGAAGTAATTGTCAACGGTGACACAAGGAATAATGTGATATTTATTATCATTCTTTTTATAAATAAAGGACAATATTCACGAAATGTGATAAGACTTGGAGAAATTATCGGACAATGACGAAACGTCATTATTATCATTGGAGGGGGGTTGACGGAGGTATATTCGGTCTGATCAACTGGATCCTGGTGATCAACTTACCATTCCTAATGGTCCAAATTAGTTCCAAAGGTAAGGGTGGGCTTGTACCCCAACCGCAACGTATCGATCCGGCGTCGATTACGTTTACCTTATATGACAGACAGAGGGCGAGAGATGCTTGCTGTCTGCTCATCAGGCCATGAGTTGCTGACTCTGGTACGGAACATGTGTGCAACATCGTCAGTAGGAGGGCAGTGGATCCGTTGCCTGTAGATGGAGGATTCCTACGGGAGGCGGAAGGATTGCCAGCCACTGGTCCATGTGCATACTCAAAGTACTACGTGGTGTGAAACTTGTCTGAGTGGTTCGGGTTGTTCTTGGAGTTTTATGACCAACCCTGACACAACATTCAACAAGTATTCATAAACTCTATTTAAAATCGAGTTTTATGTTTTTTTTTTTTTCACACGGTACTATTTGTAGTGATTTATGGTAAATCACATAATTATTTTCTCAAATATAACAAGTCTAAATAAATACGTGCACACCTTTATATTGTCGTAAGTTATGCTCTACGTCAGAGCCAATAAAATTCTAGCCCATTCAAATAGTCACACATGACTCAAATACATCATGATTCTTCATATCAAGTATCAAGCATCATTGAAATAAGACTAAATAAATGTCTCATTCATAAAAAAAATCTATTAAACAAAAAAAAAATGTCTCGTAACTTATCAAAACTCTCGTAATCAAAACTGTTGTAAACAAACAAACAAAAAAATATGTAACTTATCAAAACTACGATAAACAAACAAAAAAAAATATATGTAACTATTAAAAAATGTATTATGTACAAAAACAAAGCAAAACAAAACAAAACAATTAATTATGTATTGTCATTGTATAACTTCTTTTTTCCAACTATTATTATTATTTTTATTTTTAACTGTGAGACCTAGTTAGTATAGGCAGGTTTTCTTTTTCATGTAAATTCAGTGAAAAGTGAAGGTTGTTCAACCATTATAAAAAGTGTTTATAATCCGATAACAGGATAAAGTGATGCCACAGAGCATAATATAAAAGTGAATGATTGAAATGGTATTTTCTCTACAATGTCTTTTTATTTTTGTATTTAACTACAATGATTATTGTTTTTATTTCTATTATGTTTCTGTTTTGAATTTATTGTTTTTAGGAACCGGTGGACCAACACAATTATAAGTTTTTTAGTCAGCATAGGACATGGGTATGTTCGGGGTCGAACATTTACGCGAGAACGGGGAAAATGTTATGAAAATAATTGATTAATGTTCAAAATTGCCCCAGGGTTGTTGATATTTGTCTATAGTAGTGGATTCAATTATTTTACTGGCCACTTATAATTACACTTTTTCTCCGAGTGGTTTTACTTTCGGTCGATAGGGGGATAATAATCGATTTCCCCTCACTTTTTGGGTTCACGTCTCCAGGGCAGGATGTGAATCCGACAGTCGAAAATGTGGACTTAAATTTATTTAATACGTTAAATATTCAATCGGCGGGTTGTTACAAGTTTATTATGTGAACGAGTTTCCTTTTATTCCCAGCCGATACAAGGTTATCGCGACTGGAGAATTCTTATTTACGGGTATTCCAGTGTAGAATCCCGTGGTGCGATAATGGCGGCTTGACCGACCCAGTTTTACTGTAATCTGCGATTATATTTATCATCCGTCGTTCGACGAGATGGATTCTCAATTATACAAAGGGACACGACCGTCCGTGTAGTCCCCGCCGATTCTTTTCACAACCTGATGGAGGACATTTCCATTACTGCAACCACATGATGGAGGACACCATGGTGATCTCAAACGTAATAATCACCCAGATGGATGGAGAAGCTTGCAAACCTGGCGCGGAGGCAACGTGAGGGAGAAAAGGGGCCCCTCACGGTGCTATATTAGGCATCCGGAATCGTCGCATAAAAATAATAGGTTTTAGCTAGCTCTTAGTATGGTCCACAGGTATGTTAATATTCCAATATAATAATCTTGTTTCACATCCACTCTTTTATTTCTTATTTTCCAAGCTTCACAACAATGATTAAAATAACAGTGCCCACGCTCTGACGGGAGTATTCATGCCTACCGACACAGTCAGCATATCTCGTACCTACGAGATTTGGCGTCCAAAAATCCCATGGGATTAAAGCTGATAACTGTGTACCTTCATATATATAACCCTGAATAATTAACATTAAATACACCCACTTAATAAGAGGTGTAAATGTCATGATAACTGATCACATAGTAGGTACAAAACAAAACACAACACAGCACTTCCAGTGCATTACATTCAATTCTTCAACCCTGATATATTAACACCCTGTTTAATAACCTATACATTAAACCCTACCCCAATTCAAGTACCATAACATGACCCACATCCCCTTTCTCTACCGTAACACTAGTTTTTCTAGTCTGGAATCTAGAGACAAGATGAAATGGTGTACACAAAGCCTGTAGTACGTACCTTTTCAAGTACCGTAGTACCTAATACTAGACGTGGGCAAAATTGAATGACTGAATTAAATGAATAAATTCAATCTTGTAACACACTCGATCTGATTCTCATTTTCAAAAGGAATTAAATCTTTATTCCTTACCCTTGGCCTTGCATCTTACGATTTTTTAACAGCACCATATTTATTTTTATTTTGATTAATTTATTTTACAGTTAAATATTTCATGTTATATTGAGGTAAGAAAATAATAATGTACTCTATAAATATTGTAGTGTTTCGTAAGAATTAAATAAAATATTATTCTGGATATTTGTTGCGCGGATAGGTACACCTACCACAGGCGAAGCGCGCCGCGAAATTGCCTTTCACGGGTACTGTGTAGTATCCCGCGCAGTAAATCTTACCTACAAAAAACCCTGTAGTCCCCGTCCCCAATCCAAGTGACAAAACCGCCAAGCGAGTCAGCCAAGATCCAAATAATTCTGAGCTCCGTGTGTCGCGTCTGTTTCACAGTTGTGTCCCGCCAGTCCCGCCAGTCATAGTCACGGAGGAATCGTTCCTCCGTGGTCATAGTCCTGTAACCTGTTCGGTCTGTGCGAACTCAATCCGCAACCCCAATCTCTGTTTCACTTATTCAAGGAATCAAAACATTTATTTCTTATTCATTTATGACGTCGTAGTCCCACGGGTCCCTGGGTACCACGTGTCGAGTCGATCCGACCGGTCCGCGGAATGCAAGTTATTCAAGTCACAGCAAGACAAAAGACACTTATTAGTCAGAAGTTCCCAATTCATTTCTTGATGCCCGCAGAGAATCGGTTCGTCGTTAGTCCCCGCTCGGCCAAGCCGTCATCTTAGGGTGAAACTTCCCACTTCGGACCGCGGAACGTTAATAAAAGGACTAAAAGCGAAAGTTTATTCTATGTCTTTTCTCCCTCACACGTGCGTAAATTGTGATGCAATACTTGTAGAAACAAAATGATGTTTATCTATATTATTGTTTTTTTGTGGTATCTGTCTCTGTCTACTCTAGCCGTAAACAAAAAATCAGTCGCTATCGAACCGTGATACTGATAAATGATAATCGAGCGATATGTTCCTTTATTTTTGTAACAAATTATACGACGCGTGTCGCCAGGGCTTTTAATTAGTTTTTATTCGGCGCGTCTTTTTAACTTCACCATTGAGGTAGGTGCATTTAAAATATATATATTTGACTGGAGCTTATTCCAGGTGACCGGTCCGGATATACCTACCTATGAAAGCGCGATAATAGTATGTTTTTTATGTGAAATCCGCACAAGTCCCGTCTGGAGCTAATGAAACTATGGCATCCCCAATTGGGATTTTTTGCGAGGCTGAAGGTAGTGGGAAGTTTAGATCACGTGAAATGAAACAATTTTAAGTTTAATAAATAAATAAAAATTAGTAAAACTTTAAGGGTTAACCACGAAAACTGTTTAATTTTAAGATTTAATTGCTTGCCTAATATAAACACATTTTTCTTGTTAAAAATTTGTCTTTTGGGCAAAATAATATCTAAGTACACATTGAAATATTTCATTAACCTCGTCGCGCGTCGTTTTTAGTACCTACGATTTTTCAAAACAACATAATTTACACTAAGAAGAGGGCTTTGCGTAGTGAAAACTTATTTATCACCGTTGTGATTTGAAACTCGATGAAACGAAAAATAACGACACTAAAAAGAGCAAACACATGCACCTAAAGGAGAACTAAGAAGTATGTAGAAGTAGTCTGCGAGAGAATAAGATAGTATTATCGGTCTCCTCTTTTTGCGGTTCATCGTAGCCTTTTCGGCCTCCTCTTTCGCTTCGTAGCCGAGGTTTTTTAAGTAAGCGAGGGTTTTTTTTATTTATTTTTTATTTTTATTTATTATTTATTTTTTATTTATTTATTTATTATTATTATTTTTTTTTTTTTTTTTTTTTTTTTTTTTTTTTTTTTTTTTTTTTTTTTTTTTTTTTTTTTTTTTTTTTTTTTTTTTTTTTTTTTTTTTTTTTTTGGAATTAAAGGAATGAATAAAATGAATCAATTCAAAAGGCCGAGGGAATCACAATGAATCGATTCACCCCTGGGAATGAGTCTGCCCATGTCTACCTAATACGTACATTATTCCAGTTCTTGTTTGTGTTGGGCTTCTGCCGAGGAGTGTGGAAGTTGATTAATGGTTCATCATCCAGCAGCTGATTGGCAACTGAATAAGATCGGGTTCCAGATCTACGGGATTTATCTCTTCAGCCAAAAATAAAGTTTTATTTTAAATGTCACTTCGAGTAGATGACGGCTCCATTATTGATAGAGTTTTCGGTAATGTTTTGATATCATGATGAAAGTATTAATCGTTCAAGTGTACATTAGCTGGGATTTTCCATCGTGTTCCTCAGATTTACCTTCGTTGGAGAGTATTTGATTGTGAAAAAGGAGTAATGCTTCGTTTAATACAGCGCTCTGTATATAAAGTCGTGCAAAATCATTGAAGGTACAGTTTTAGAGGGAAATGAGAATTAAGGAGAAGATTTCCGAAGAATTTTGTACCGAATCGTCTAATTGACATTTCTGTACAAAATGTTAGATGTGTTGAAGGGAAAATGTGCATGAAGCGGAGCTTCACGCTAAATCACTATTTTAATTCATCTTTACTACGAATCCGTGTATATTATGAATATATAGATATATATTTTATATATATTGAAACTTCTGCAATCGTTTTGCTTAAGTAGATTTAAAATGAACTTTTTGATTACTTTGTAAAAAAATGTATGCGTAAACTACTAAAAAAATCTTTTTTCATTAGAAACGTATGAACGCACAGAACAAACAACTTATAAAAATACCAAATATATTCAAATCTTCTATCTTTTATCTTCTATCTTCTATCTTATATCTTCTATCTTCTATCTTCTATCTTCTATCTTCTATCTTCTATCTTCTATCTTCTATCTTCTATCTTCTATCTTCTATCTTCTATCTTCTATCTTCTATCTTCTATCTTCTATCTTCTATCTTCTATCTTCTATCTTCTATCTTCTATCTTCTATCTTCTATCTTCTATCTTCTATCTTCTATCTTCTATCTTCTATCTTCTATCTTCTATCTTCTATCTTCTATCTTCTATCTTCTATCTTCTATCTTCTATCTTCTATCTTCTATCTTCTATCTTCTATCTTCTATCTTCTATCTTCTATCTTCTATCTTCTATCTTCTATCTTCTATCTTCTATCTTCTATCTTCTATCTTCTATCTTCTATCTTCTATTTTCTATCTTCTATCTTCTATCTTCTATCTTCTATCTTCTATCTATATAAATAAAAATGAATCGCCGTAATGTATGTACGCGCATAACTTCCGAACGACTGCACCAAATTGGATAATTCTTTTTTTGTTGTGTTAGTTATTATCAGGACAAGGTTTGTATAGAACTACTGGTGAGCTCTGGCATTAAGAAATTTGTATAAAAAAAATTGCAATGCACCGGGACTGAATGTATGGAATTCGGGAGGGGGGAGGGGAACTCGGGTAGGGATTCGTAAGAGGGGGGGGGAGGGGAACTCGGTAGGGGGGTTCGCGGGACGCGGGAGATGAAGGGGAGAGGCAGGGGAGGCGGAAGGGGAACGGGACGAATGGGAAAGGACACGCAGTGAGAAACAATTTATTTATTAAATGGCATAGCAACGCATGCCGGGAACCAGCTAGTACAAGATATGGTGTCCGCCCGACTGTCATGTCGGCGGGATTACTTCCGAATGGGTATAGTTTGTATACGAAAAATAGTTCTTTTTTTTAAGGTGTGCATTAGTATTGTACAATATATAGTTTGAATACGGAAAGAATTCGTCCATTTAGTTGATTTTTTGAAGGTGTACACAGTAGTATTGGTTAACAATATCGGCGACACCAGGAAACACAGTCCCACCCAGTAAAAACTGCGGGTAGCACATTTCTTATATTTCAAAATCTTTCAAAAATACTGTATTATGGCTAAGATTATTTGTGACAGTTTCTCTTGATTTTTTTTTTACAAAATTATTCACAAAATAAATAAACACCACTTATGCGCTCGAAGTCGAATGCTTCTAGACTTCGTTTGCCGAACGATTTTTATGCCTATTACCATTATTCGTGCCCATATAAGGCACACTAAGAATACACATATTTTTCACTTCTGATTTTTCTTAATTTTTAAGATATAATAATGTGGTAAAAAATAAGAACTGTTTTAGGAATAAATCTTTATTTATTAACAATTTTGTTTCTTGTTGAAAGGCGCGAAAATTTGGAAGAAAAATTCGGTTTTTTATTATTACTTGTTAACTTTTCCTCGATAAACAAATATTTTGCAAAACATATAGCAATTATGAGATAATCTTTATTTAAACACAACATTTTATACGACTACCGCACCCAAAGATATTCAAATACAAAAGAGATATGCCATGAAGTCCGCGCGACTGTTGACGGACTACTACCTGATCGGAGTAGTTTGCATACGATAAGAATTTATTCAATTCGTTGATTTTTTTAAGGTGTGTATTAGTTTAACAATATAGTTTGAATACGGAAAGAATTTGTTCATTTTGTTTAATTTTAGTTTATTCGTTGATTTAGTTTATTCGTTAATTGGTAAACAATATCGGCGGCGCCCGGAAGCACAGTCCCACCTAGTAAAAACTGCGGATAGCACATTTCCTATATTTCAACATCTTTGACCACACCAGAGTCATAACTGTTTCCTCCTAACGGGTGCCATTACCAATAACTGTGGCATTACTAAAAGGGTATGTTGTAAGGCTGAAATGCATGGGGAGAGGTAGAAACGATGAAGAGAAAGACAGGGAAGTTACTGGCTATTCAGATCTGATCACCAAACGCAGATAAAAAAAACTGTACGCATGTACATACCGTACGAAGTCTTATTGCACGAATATTGCACGTGTTTTTGACATGCTACATAATTTAACAAACAAGAAGGAGCACTTTTCATTGTCAGATCTAAGCCTATCTGTACTGTCGTGGATATAATACCATTGTCTGAAGTAACAATTTTTTTTCTACTAAATTCGTGTTGGAACAAAAAGAGGGTTTTACCCAACAATGACAGCGGTCTTACTGCCCTCCAAAGTGGTGAGCCTTTTTTAAACATTCGTTGTATCACTTTTCCTGTTTGTGGCCTGTGAAAAGCCGAAAAAATTACCTCTTTACATTCCGTATTTTGTCTCTTACCCATAAGGTGTTAATAGAAACAACAGACCCTTGACCCTTTCTACCGCTTTAGGCCATAGTACACCCCCTCTTACATTGACAATAAATGGTTTGCTCAAATGAATTTGGTGCAGAGTTTTTTAAGGTCCAGAATGATTATTAAAATGATTGTGTGTGATCCTTCCGAACACCAGAACATCTAAAACACTCATTAGAATTCCATATGAGGTAAGGTTTGTCTAGGTCTTGGCGGCCAATGCGTTTGTCCACCTACTGCATGGCGGGCCGGATCGAGAGAGATTGGTTGAGGGAGATCTAATCTAGACTTCTCCAGTCTCTCTGATCTCTCGATCCATCGCCTTGCACCACAGTCCGTCACTCCTAGACACATTGACCCCCAGTTTCCTACATTACCCTCATACCGTTTTCCTTCCTAGAACTTCCTTGCATCTAGGCATAGCGGTGCGGTGAACTGCCTTTGTTTCTAACTACACACATAACTATAATTGGCTCCGCCGTGTTGGTATTACTGTAGTTTGATTGTTTCTATAATAAGTGTAATTAAATCCATCTAAAATTACTCGTACGAGTATTTCAAGTACCTGCATGTGTTTTTTTTCAGGTAATTACAACTTTCGTTTCAGATTTCAAAATTTTATTACAGATGGTTTTATCTCCAAGACCAAACTGTAACAAATATGGTTATTTCGAGCGCATATTGACGAGTGTCAACGCTCAAATGCTTTCCTTGTCCAGCATTGCTGTCTCTTAGAGACGAGGGATTCTATTGACCAGAGGTGGCATCCCGCCGATAGGGTTTTTTCACATATGGAACGACCCATAAAAGGTCGTGTGTGATCGAAAAAGTATAAGTTTAAAGTTTACCCGCCGAGGTGTCTCGCGTAACTTCAGGTCTCCAGAGAGAGAATATACTCGTAAACCCTACCAGCCTTACTCATCATCGCAAAATAAGATTACACCTCGGAGCAAGAGCGGGTTAGGTGAAATTGTTACTCAACATGGTGGGTTAATCGCGCGCATGCGCGTGTTTTTACCGAGTCGCTGTACCGGGAGATGTAGTAGCTGTCAGAATTTAAACCACCCGATCACCAGGGTTAACTCAGTACCCCGTGCGTTGTAACTGACGAAATGGCGAACTTTTATGAGAATCTTGACATTTTGAACGGAGCTTTGGCAAATATTGACCGTATTCGCAGCATTCGTGCACCACGGCCACGGAAAAGGTTTAAAAAAGGTACGATCCATTTGCGGCACTCACGGAAGGAGATTTTAGGTGTCTAAATATAGATTTACCAAAGTCAACGTTGTGTTGACGCGTGTTGACGTATGAATAAACGTGAAGTTGGCAACACGCCGCGAAATGCTAAATTGGTCGCGTTTTTGAGCTTTGGAGCAGTGTTGCTACCGTAAAAAAATCATAACAGCTGTCGAGAAACATTATGATGATGAGTAAACATTATTTCTCTGAGCAGTGTAAGCTTACTCCACTGTGTAGCTACAGAGCCGCTACAGAGCCGTGGTACGGTTTTATGATGAGTAAGGCTGCTTGTGTGTAAGGTGATGAGAAATTAAGGGACAAATAGTGTCCTTTGGTGTTATTATAATAATAATAACCATAAAGCTACTGTTGTAGTTTATGCGTTTAAGTTATTACTGTTTTTACGATTATTGACCTGTCTACTTGTGTAATTCATTGTGCCCACTCAATAAAGACTCATTGTGTTTACAGAAAAAAGCGTTGATTGATTTAATTTAATTACCCCGCTATAAAACAACTTAAAGCAATTTGTCTCAATATGTTCCATCAAAATTTAAGTTTCATAAGCCTTCCATGTTTTGGAGGACAGTATTGTTTATTTAAATTGTATCATACTTAAATATGATTTATCATTTTTATGAATCAATAACTTTTTTATGTAGCTTTAGGAATTACTGCCATTAATCAGTTGGCAGAGAGTCAATCATTAAAGCTTGAATAATTTTGGGATTCGGATTCAAATCAAAAAGAGATTCATCATGAAAAATACATGTCGATAAAACATTGCAATATCCGTGTGTTTCTCATTAATCAACGGATTAGCAATAATTACATGTCCATTATGTTATTTTAGTGAAACAAGAGATTCTGAGCTTCGTACTCACCTAATTGGATATCGGGCGTTAGAGACAGTGGCGCGGCGTGTCAAACTTTTTTTTACTGATTTTCGCGTTTTATAAGAACCTTTTTTTGTATGAAGAATATGGAGATGAGTAATGCGCGCTTTCATCCCGCAACAAAATATCGCAGACAAAATATCCTACAGACAAAATATCCCTCAACAAAATATCTACTAAAGCCTAACCTAACGAAAAATGGGAAAAAATAATACTGACATCCTGTAAAGACAATAAATTATTGTTCAAAAATAGTTAAATGGGACAAAAATAATACAGATTTTTTTTTAGTTTTTATATGAACTCCACACAGGAGGCCCTGAAGAAAATAATTTCCCTCAGGGCCTATGTCATCTTTGAGGATGATGCTGATTTTTTAAGGTAAGGAAGGAGAGGAGAGTTCTGGGAAGGAAAATGGTTTAGGGGGTGGGTAGGAATCTGGGGTTCAGTGTGTCCTGGTTATCCGCCTCCAAGACCCAGACAAACCTCACCCCGTGAAGCCAGGCACCACTGCTAAATTACCAAACGTCGCGAACCACTTGGGGTGACCTATGGCAAAGGTGTATAAAGTATAAAGGTTCCCGGGTCGGCGGTACCTATTTCCGCCTCCCAAATTGAAATTATTAAAATAATTGTCTTCATAAGATGTCTGTATTATTTTTGTCCCATTTTTTTCTTCGGTTAGGTTAGGTTAGGTTAATTTTTAGTAGATATTTTGTTGGAGGATGTTTTGTCCGTAGGATATTTTGTCGAGGATATTATGTCGGGGATATTTTGTCCGGGATATTTCGTCGGGGATATTTTGTCCGGAATATTTTGTCGGGGATATTTTGTAGGGGATATTTTATCGGGGATATTTTGTTGGGGATATTTTGTCGGGGATATTTTGTCCGGGATATTTCGTCGGGGATATTTTGTCCGGAATATTTTGTCGGGGATATTTTGTAGGGGATATTTTATCGGGGATATTTTGTTGGGGATATTTTGTCGGGGATATTTTGTCCGGGATATTTCGTCGGGGATATTTTGTCCGGAATATTTTGTCGGGGATATTTTGTAGGGGATATTTTGTCGGGGATATTTTGTCCGGGATATTTTGTCGGGGATATTTTGTCCGGAATATTTTGTCGGGGATATTTTGTCCGGAATATTTTGTCGGGGATATTTTGTCAGGGAACTGTGGAGATGAGTTTTTCATTTCAAAACTCGCAGCAAATCTCTATTACTGTTGATGGACTCGTGTTTGTGGAGGTGGTTATATTTATCAATACATAAGGTAGGTACATAGAATCGAGACGTGATATTATGTGAAAACACATTCGCGAGCGGCTGCTTCAAACAATCAACTAGTTCTTTTCTACGAGAGGATGTAACAATCAAATATACTCTATCATTTATTGTGTGAGAGTAATCTCAATTGAATTATTCGACCGTGTTGCCGAGATTAGAGTGAGTGTGAAGATATACTTACCTCTTACTTGTTAATAATACGGTGCTTATATCTTTGTAATAATTGATAATATTATATCCAAGATCGTTTTATCTGAAAGAATGCAAAAATACTGCACGAGTTCTGAAATGTTGCATTTATAAAGTATTTGCATGAGAAATACTACAGAAATAACATCTGAAAATTTACCATTTACATATATCATATCTACGAATATAACAAAAAAATTATTAATCATAAAAAAAAATTCAATACCTCAAATTTACAAATAAATACAGTTAAATACTCATACTTACCATTCAATACATAAGCAAGATACCAGAAAACTATTAAAATCCCAAAATCTAATACTAAGCACATTCAAATTCCTATCTTTATCTTGGCATAATCTATTATAACAACCTCCCATTAAAATCAAAAAACTATCGAAAATATGCAGGAATTTAACCCAAATTAAAAAATTACCTTAAACTGCTATAAAAGTCCCAAATATGTTTACTTTATATATCTTAAAGTCTGCTATTTTATAAATCGTTCATTCCTTCTTTCTCTCTCATTTCTTAGTTTATATATCTTTAAGTCTACTATTGTATAAATCTTGCGTTCTTTCTTACATATCCTTTACTTACTAATTACATTTTTTTTTTACTGGCTTACATGATTCATTAACTTATAATAATTTTTTAATCCATATTTTACACTTATCATTTTTTTTATTTTTAAATTTATGCATGATTTTTTAAACTTACTTATTATTTACAATAGCCGTTATTAAAACTTATTATTTACAATAGCCGTTATTACGAAAAACGAGTATGCTTAGACCACACGACTGAAGTAAAACCGATCACACTTTTCGTAACACTCTCGTCACGCATTCACCAGCTTACTTCCCAAGTCAAGCGCGCGTAAAGAAGTCTTACTTCAAAAAAAGTTTCGTGGATTATTGTCAACATTGTCTTCGATCAATGATTAATAATATTTTCAGAATTTGAACAATTTATCAAATTTAATATTCTGTGAAAGTTTTATAGAAGTTCTGATAATATTTCATCATACTTAGTTTCACAGTACTTAGTTATTGAATAAGACTTTTTGCTTGTAAATATATATATACAAGTCTATATGTATATGCTTTTGAACCTGAATATTAACTTTTGAAAATGAAACAATTCAACTTTGTTTAAACCACTTATATAATGCGTAAATCCGACCGGTTTCGGAACAACGTTCCTTCTTCAGGGAATACTAATTTGACAGTTTCGGATTTACGCATTATATAAGTGGTTTATACAAAGTTGAATTGTTTCATTTTTCTGTAATGGATAACCACAAAGTTATAGCTGTATTCAAAAATAGAACTATGAATTTTGATTAATGGTTCAAATTTTCTAAACCAACCCGTTTATTATTGGGTGAGATGAAAAGAAACCCAGAAACCCTAAAATAGTAAACGAAGTGCCACGAGCTTAGAATTGTATATCTCAAGAATTTAAACACCAAGGTGAGGCTCTACCTACAGCTTCCATATTCTTCCTACAAACCCGATCAAACAACCTCCGTCAATTTGCATAGTTTTTATACGGTTCATTCATTTATCACCATCGGGGATTAAGAACAGTAAAGCGATAGAAATCATATTTAACTAAGTAACGAATGAGGAGCTTTGAAAAGAACGGAATATCTGCTGACTTCTCAATAGACCGGTGCGTGGCCAGGTGCATTTATCTTTCGAAAGGTTATGTAGTTCTGGTTTTTGTATGCTAGGTCGTACGTAAAAATCCAAGTTTTCTGACAAATCGCGCATGCGCGCCCGTTGGAGATTTGTCACTACTTTAGAGTTTCGCTAAATAACTCTTAAATAGTGCGCCCTACAAAACAAATTCAATGGCGCTTATGTAGAGCGCAAATGTTCTAAAATTTATTTTCAATTCTCTTTTTGTAAACAACACAGATCTTAAAAAAAAAAAAAAAATTCTAAAAACTGCCAAGCAAAAAACAACAATTTCTTTATTGGTTTATTATCTACATTACTACGATTGAAGACAAAATAAGAATATGACTGAGGTCTTTGACTGAGGTACATAAAACATACCAAAAAACCAGAACAACAGAAATTTTCCAAGATAACCCCCCTTTTTACTAACTGCTTTCAATTTGGGAGGCGGGAATGGGTACCGCCGCCCCGGGAACCTTTATTGGATAAACAACACCTCTGCCATAGGTCACCCCAAGTGGTTCGCTACGTTTGGTGATTTAGCAGGGGTGCCCGGGTTCATGGGGTGAGGTTTGTCTAGGTGTTGGAGGCGGATGACCAAGACACACTGAACCCCAGATTCCTACCCACCCATTAAACCCTTTTCCTTCCCAGAACTCTCCTCTCCTTCCTTTCCTTAAAAAAACCCTCCACACAGCATCCCCAAAGATGACATATGCCCTGAGGGAAATTGTTTTCCTCAGGGCCACCTGTGTGGAGCTCACGTAAAAAAAAAAAAAAAAAAACTGCGGTAAGTTATTTGCTTCTTTCTGAAATCCGTTCAAATGACATGGATCCTCCTTGGTGATGATTCCTATTAACAATCCTAGTTTTGACCGTGCATCACATTTATGTACCTAATTAATGGTTTGATTAATTAGTTACATTAAACAGTCTCTCACTCTCCGGTCCGCCACGCAGTAGTTATCAAATATATCCGCCGCTAGGACCTTGACAAACCTAGCCCCATGAACCTTGGCACCTCTGCTAAGTCACTAGCAAACCACTTGACCTATGGCAGGGATGTTGATTATCCAATAAATGGTAGATACCCATACCTGCCTCCGAAATTGTAAGGTCTGATAAAAAGAAGCCTATAAAAGCCTTTAAGACCGCAAGATTAATGGCTTCCCGAGTGAAGACGTAATGATTAGAGACAAATCAATTTATAATCATTGATTTCATCCGGGAACCAAACAAAGGGGATTTTAAAATAAAAATTGTTAGAAGCAGAATTTCGGAAGCTTTCTCTGAACCTCTCCATCCTATTTCAACGATGACCGAAGGAAATTCGACAAAAGCAATATAATTACATAGGTAACAAAGTAGGTATTTTATTGCCCGAAAAAATCAAAAAGAGCAACCCGAGGAAGGATTTTTGGATTCCTCGAATATTAATGTGAAATTATTGTTTTTTCAGGTAAGTTCCAGAAATATATCCAGTTCTCAATTTTGAAATCCGCTGGTTTTCAGGTAAGTCGCATTAAAATTTTTCTTTTACCCAAGTTTCTCATCATCGTACTACAGTAATAACGCTTCATAATTTCGGTTACTACTAATTGACTGGCGAAATAACCATCACAAGAAAACGTTATTGTTATTATTCGGTCGGAACTTTAAAAGTTAATGATTGTCAAATAAAGATATGAATATAATAATAAAAATTCCTCCAGTCTTATAACTACATACCTAGGTATGTATTTTACTTTGTAAATTGATACGTGTACGCATAGGCTTCAATTTTTTAATCACGATTTTTGATTCTGCAACCGTGCCAAACGATATCATGAGAAACAATTTAGTGTTTTACTAAAGCTGGCGATGATAACCCATGTTTTTTTAATACGGATTAGTTGATGAAATTTCCTGTTCTTGTCAGTGGGTGGTTTGCCATAATCTTCATTTTGAAAATAGCCAGTAATAGATTGATAAAGTTTTGTCCATGTCTCCGTGAATAATAAAATCGTGTTATAAATATCAATAATGCCAGTTGTTTATTGGCTTATTGATACAAGCCGTATGGCGGGTAACTTAACCCCCAAAGGACCACAAAAAACATTTTTGTGAATAATATTAAGTGTATTTATTTTATGCCTGTACGGACTTTTACAAAGATCAGATATGCAAAATAATTTTGTGGAACATTAATCATGAAGTTCAAAATATGCTAAATAAATTTAAAAGTTCCCTGCAGAAGACTAACATTATGCGAACATTGATTATTATTGTAGAGGTATCTTATTATAGTCTTCTTGTAACAAAATATGAATATACAAAATGATTCATGACATAATACAGGGCGCGGCAGCGTGACTTAATTTTTTCAAAACTTTATAAAACCCAATGTATGGATCAAATTTTTTTTTATTTGTTTTTTTTATAATGTAGGCACATACCTAACGTTTTGTTTTACTAGTTTTTGAAGATCAAATCACATAGGTGATGTCCCCCATTCTCCATATACTGAGTAAACCGATTTCTGGCTTTATCATGACTCTAAACAGCATATCAGGCGTTATCCTGGAAATTTCTTTCTGGATGTTGGTCTTCAAATCTTGTAGGGTCCTTTGACGGTTCATATAAACACGGAATTTCAAAAAAAAAACCCATAGAAAAAAATCGCAAGGGAACAAATCGCGAGAACAACGGCAAACGCACGCTCCTCACTGTCCCAACGAATGATGGCGTCTAAACTCTTAAACTGTGTCGGGACAAAACTTTACAGTTTCGCCTCTCGAACGAGATCACTAGCGCTCCGCTACGACATCAACCGACTCAATGGCGCGCATTTTAAAAAGGAATTTATGCTGCCGCACCCTGTATTATAATGTTTAACAAAGTTCCAAATTGTAAAATGCAATCCGGTATTTGTTGAAACGATGAACATTTGGGACATTATGAAAAGAAAGTAAATAACTTACAACAATAACAACTAATGAAAGAAAATATTAATTAAATTTTTAGAAAAAATATACAGGGTGTTAAGGGACGTACTTGACTTACTTTAACCAGTGATTCCTGACATTATTTGGAGTAAAAAATGTAAATGAAATTTTGGTCTCCGGTGACTTTTTTTGACGACTTTTTTTTTTCAAAAATTTTTTCTTCAAAATCAAACAAAAAAAATTTTCTTCCACATGTCGTCACTGGTCACTCAGCCGGGTGTCCGACGAACCCCTTACCCCGCCTCCAACTGTTCAACAACTACCATTTTTTTATGTTTTGTAGAAAAAAAAAAAAAAACATCAAAAATGTCACCGGAGACCAAAATTTCATTTACATTTTTTACTCCAAATAATGTCAGGAATCACTGGTTAAAGTAAGTCAAGTACATCCCTTAACACCCTGTATACAATAGAAGACAACCCATGTATGAATGCGAATGAATCAAGAGAAAGGTGTGTGTGCGATGGTATATCATGTGTGGTGGTTTTAAATTTTTTTTAAATTCTGTTTCATTTACTGATAGATACTGACAGATTGTCTTAAATGTTTTGGAATGCTGTAACTTTACGATGAAATATTTTGGTATTTAGTGAAAAGTTATTTTTTAATAATTTTAAGTCAATTTTTATGATTTATTGATGATGGGTAGGTAAAAATATGCCTTAATTATCAGTCGTTTAATACATAAACAATCGTTCAAATTTAAAGTTTTTTTCTTTCGCCTTTAATTTTTTTAAATTTATTATTCATGATTCATGCTATAACTTTTTATACTGTTTTATCAGGTTTTTGACTACCACACTAGGCACATGCCCGTATTATGGTAATATTATGGTAATGTGGATTATGTTTGAGATTTTGAGAGGCAAACATATCAACTTCGTTGATTTTTTTGGGTATTACGTTGTGTTGTACTTCCCACGCATTTCGAAAACATTGCAGATAGTCTTGCAGAGTTCATTGTCAGTTCAGATATTATAATTATGATGGGCATTGTAAGTCTGTCTAAAACTTCGGCTTTAACAGGAGAAAGCGCAACGGCGGAAGAGGCTTATTTTCTCAGAAATCAATCGCGTTAAATAGATTTATCATTATGCTGTAAGGTAAAGAGGTAATGATAATCATTTAAACAAATAATATAAAAAGCCCCACATCTCTATTCGACGGTTAAACCAGTTTCGATAGCGATGGAATAAGAAATCGCCTGACAAAAGAACGCTTGATTAAAAATCTCTATTTGGTCATTGTGCCTCTATCTAACTTCGCTTCTGGTTCCAAAGACAAACAGTTGTTCTATGAATTATTACGTGCGATTGAAACTTTGAACGACACAAATTACAGTCGTTACGAAGCCATTTATTACTAACAACATGTGTATGATTTATTTCTTTCGGAGATTATCATTTTGAGAACCCATTTAAATACTGCCAAGCGATGAACGAGATATCCAACCTGTATAATATAGGTTTTAACATCCAATCCAAAGTAACAAATCGATATTATTTTTTTTTATGTTTCAAACACTTTTCAATTCAACGTAGAACTGATTTCTAAAACTATATCATCCTTAATTTCAACTACTTAACTTCACTTGAAGTCTTATGAATTTTATGTTTCATGAAGTGGGGCCATTTCGGCTTCACTCATTTCCATTAATTTGTTGAAAATGAAGCTTCGCTATATTACTATGGTCATCAAAACTTTGGTGCCAAAGAATGAAAAATGTTTAAACTACTGCAATGTATTTGAACCACCACTAATCTTCTTATAGGTATGTACATATATAAAAATCTCGTGTCACGGTGTTTGTGGTCGCACTCCTCCGAAACGAGTTGACCGATTTTTATGAAATTTTTTATGTATATTTGGTAGGTATGAGAATAGGTTTTAAAGTATATTTTGTACCGATAGTGATTAGGGTGTCCATAATCCAGAAAAAAAAATTGTCAATTTTTTTTTTGTATTTTTTTTTTGTTTGGAATCAAAAAATATCTATAACCCCAAATTTTAACCCTCCCACCTCCACCCTCCCATTTTTTTATCGCGATTTTAGTATATTTATATGAACAAATTTAACCGTCTTTCGTATTTCAAACAGAACGAAATTATTTATGTTGTTGAATGACAGATGGCGCTACGTCCGCCTCATCGATCAATCATCCACACATGCGCAAGACATTCACAAGAAGTGTCGCGTCATTTTGATATTTCATTCGGCATCATGTTCTCGCATGGGCAAACCATCGATTATTTGTGTTGGCTAAAGACAGACTGACAAAAAATATCGTACACTCAATTGCGCTTCGATATTCGTATTGATTGGCTTTTTTTCATTTTCCTACTTTAGTTGGTGTTTTTTTGTTTATATCGGCGGTCATCGTCTAAAGCGCTCCATTCCTCTTTCTGTCATAGATTCCATCCCCACCCACTTACAATACATTCGTTATATTTTATTTAAGAACCAAAATATTCACTAGAAATAATTTATGTGGCAGAACAACGTTTGTCGGATCAGCTAGTATTTATATATAAATGCAGGATGTTAAGGGACGTACGTGACTTACTTAACCAGTGATTCCTGATATTATTTGGAGTAAAGAACGTAAATCAAAAAATTGGTCTCCGGTGATATTTTTGATGTTTTTTTTCTACAAAAACATAAAAAATGGTAGGTGTTGGACAGTTGGAGGTGGGTTAGGGGTTACTCGGCTGAGTGACCAGTGACGACATGCAGAAGAATTTTTTTTTTTGGCTAAAGAAAATAAAATAAAAACAAAACAAAACTCATCAAAAAAGTCACCGGAGACCAAAAATTCATTACGTTTTTACTCCAAATTATGCCAGGAATCACGTGTAAAAACTGATGGAGATGAGAATGAAATTTAATGAAGTTATAAATGTATTTATATTAAAACGAGTATTATAATTTACACCCCCAACACAAAAACAATATCCCACCTCACGATGGCATAGGTAAATATGGTTTTGTACTGCAATAATAATAAAAACTAAATCTATTAAACGTACACTGAGCAGTAAGTTAACAATCACGTGTATCATGTTTTCATTAGCACACCTGATAACGTATGTAGGCACTTAGGAAAAATCAAACACACCACATAAAGTAATATGATAGTAGTCGAAGGTAAAATAAAATATGCTTTAGTATATTAAAAGGAAAGATACGGTGCACTTATGGTAATTGTTTTCATTTTGTCGTATCAGCATCATTATATTATCATGATTTGTAAATATACTAACCGAAGTCCCAAGCGTGCCCGACTTTACACAGAGTTTTCCGAAATCAAATGTAGAGAGTAATTTTCCTCTTCAAGTGTGTAAAATTTCATCTTGAAGAATCTAAATTCAGTGTGGGTTCTCGAAATCTCAGAAAGAAAGCGATCTTTCCCTTTTTTAGAAGATCAAGGTACAAACTTTCATCAATCTCGGAATAAAACTGTAGATTTGTACAAAAAAAATCTCTTCCTTTTACACATAGTTTTATGGTGATTTCCAGGAGTTTGCTTAAGCCTCTGGCCTAACACCATACGCAAATTATTTCATAGTACTTACCTAAATTCACGTTTCAATAATAAAATCGGCGCACACTCGCAGAATAAATCCAGTCAGCATATCAACATAGGATTCGAACTGGATATCTCACCTGCCATTCATCAAGTGGTAAATTGTAGTGTTCTGTTATTTAGTGGACACACTAACATACTCTCCAAATACTTGGATGGAGTATGGAGGATGGAGTGGAATGTGGGAATGAATAGATTCTTGTTTGTTATCTGGATTTATTTATACTTCGCGTGTGCAATTGGGACTGCGTTAGTCTACCTAACTAGAAGCTAGCTAAAATGGTTCTGCCCAGTGTTTACAGAAAACACTCTCTCTGAGCCCCTCCGATCCCCTGTCGGACAACTTGGGTACTACGCTACCTGCCATCTAGCGGAATCTACTGATAGTTCATATCACCGCCATGTGTGTCAAAAAGGCGGAAGCTTTTAGATACACGACATAAATTAATTTAAAAACTATTTTATCGTTGTATATATGTACGTAGTCGGGATTTGACCACTGGATTACTGATTATGTAGCACGCTAGTCGACCACAACACGGGAACTGGCATATCCACTTACATTCAGTCAGCGAATCAAATAAGTAATTAAGTGGCTCAGACAGAAGCAGGCGCCAGCTGTATCCGATTGATTGACAGATTGGATTCTTTGAAGTCATATCATTACATTGCTGATGCAAGTACGGTGCTCATATAAGGCCCGTGAATCAACACAAAGCAAAGATTATAAGTAAGTCAAACAAGTAAAAGCAGGTTCTTTAGTTAACAAGTTATTTGAATGCGATTTAGTAACTGCAAACTGTATATGCAAATTAGTAACTCAAAAATTTTCTTTGGTTCAACTCAACTTTTTTTACGGTGGTCAGTTCAAAAGTTTATCTTTACAATAAGTGTTTCAGATTTCAGAATACAGATTTTCACTTATAAATAAATATACCTATTTTAAATAACGTAAAACATGGTCATCACGAACAATAACACAGTTAGTTGATAGATTTAATTTTAGTATACAGAACCGCCCTTAAAAACATTGTTAAGGTCATTATATATACTTTATTACTTTCAAAATACTATACTTCTCATACGTTCGTAGTATACTTGAATACGCATTTCAAGTGTGGAACCCAGGCTATGCAATACACAAAAATAGAATCGAAAGTGTTCAAAATAGATTCTTAAGGTACCTTAACTTTCGCTCTTTTCGATCTCACGTTAGTAATGAAGACTCTGCAAAGTTCTTCAATATGCAGACGTTAACTTGCCGAAGAAATATAGCAGATACGGTTATGTTATTTAAAATTACACGTAACCTAATTGATAGTCCTGATCTTCTTCAACGCCTATCATTCCATGTTCCAAATCGCAACAGCAGACAGTCACTTACTTTTAATCTCCCTCTTTGCAAGACCAACTCCAAATAGAACTCATTTATCTATAGATCCACACATTCATTTAACTTAAATTATTACCACATTGACATTTTTAACGAGACTTTACATGACATAAAACGAAAACTCACTAAGCAACATGACTCAAACTAGAAAGTTTAATCCCTATATATTCCCATCCTTTGCCTCTTAATCCTAATTCTATGTTCCTCCTCCCCCCTCCCCTTTCATATTTGTAAAAAAAATAATTTAATTTAAGAAAACACCCTTACAATGTTACAATGTCATACTTTATTATTCATTCACTATCCTAAGTGGAAAGTTCATAATTGGCATAATTAACTATCTTACTATTGTTTTATTGTTTGATCTCAGATTTGCTGTCAACTTTTCCTAAAATAAATAAAATAAAAATAAAAATATCGAAATCAGTTACAATTTAACTTTTCATTTATTTTAATATCCATAATTTATTTTTACATGAGCTCCACACAGGAGGCCCTGAGGAAAATAATTTCCCTCAGGGTCTACGTCATCTTTGGGGACGCTGTGTGGAGGACTATTTTTAAAGGAAATGAAGGAGGGGAGAGTTCTGGGAAGGAAGAGGGTTTAAGGGGTGGGTCGAAATCTGGGGTTCAGTGTGTCCGCCACCAAGACCTAGACAAACCTCACCCCATGAACCCGGGCACCCCTGCTAAATTACCAAACGTAGTGAACCACTTGAGGTGACCTATGGCAGAGGTGTTGGTTATCCAATAAAGGTTCCCGGAGCGGCGGTACCCATTCCCGCCTCCTTCATATTGTGAAATGTAAATAACGCACAAGAGTTCCAACTGCTCCCAACCGCCTGAAGCCAGTGACACTCTGGTATCCCCAATAGTTGAGGTATGTTGAGAGGCTAAAAGTGGTGGGGAGGAGAAGGAGACGGGAGGGGGGTAGTTTGGGAAGTAGCTGGTAATTCAGATCTATTCCCCAAATGCTAAAGCCATTTCAAGTAACGTTTCATATCTGAATGGTGTTCTTACACCAGGGCGATATTGAGAGTACTCGTATCTCTCACTCTAGAACGGGCAGCAAATATATTTTGTTGTTTTAATGAATTAATTGGGAAATAACTAAAATTAATCATATAAAATTTACTTGTGCACGCCAGGAATGGAAACCGCGACCTTCGGATTGCCCCGGATTGCAGCCCTTAAAAAAATGCCTTAGTTCCATACACTATGCGTTGTCAAGACATATTTTAACGACTTTTTTGTAGTAATTTACAGCTAACGTACCTACCTTGATAAAAATAATCTTCAATTGATTAGATACTTTTTATGGAGCATTATTTGTACGTTTTATGAACATTATATTATATAGAAAACTGTTAATATATATAGAAATGATTCATTGCATGTAAGATCTTTAGTAGATCACCGTTTTATTAAAAATTTCACACTATGTTATTTTCGGAAATAACAAGTACTCAATTTCAGTTCATTTTCCAATGTATCTCAGTTCAGGTGAAAGATTAATCCAAACTTTGCGGCTTGATTCTGCGAAAGCTCCATCTCCTAGCTTAGTACTTAGTATCTGAACTACGTGACGGTTCCTTTATCCTTCCGCTAGCCTGCTCTTGGTACCTAGTTGTTGACAATGGCCAGTGGCATGCACACACTTTCCCGGACCTTAAGGACCAGAGTAATCTGGATATTGAGGAGATAGCTGTAAGTAACACATGGTTTATCCTGCAAGGCACAATCAATCAGGGTGGGCACTAGGAAAACAGCGAATTAATTGATATTTCACAGACAATTCAATTCGGGCAAGTTTTCACTAATGATGGCTAAGCTCCTGGCTCTTACCGATGTTTAATGGGTTCAGGTTTTGGGTTTTTGTTTTGGGTGAGTTTTGGGTTTTTAAATATAACCGCTTCGTTTATGCATATTATTAGCCAAAAGATTTACAAAATATCCATTTTTCCTTTAATAAACACAAACTTTGGGAGGCGGGTATTGGTGCCGCCGCCTCGGTAACCATTTATTGGATAACCATTGCCATTGGTCACCCCAAGTAGTTCGCTACATTTTGTGATTTAGTAGAGATGCCCTGGTTCATGGGGTGAGGTTTGTCCGAATCATGGCGGCGGATACCTTGCCAACTAATTGCGAGACTGGGAAGAAATGGTTAAGAAGACCTTTTGATCTCTCCAGGAAGACTCTCTCAGAACATCGCCTTGCACTACAGTGGGAGGGATAGATTCATACGTCCGTCACTCCTGAACACACTGACCCAAAGATTCCTATCCACCCTTCATACCCTTTTCCTTCCCAAAACTATCACCCCTTCATTTCATAAAAATACCCTTCGGTCATCAACCCCAAAAGTGATATATTCCCATATACTAATTACAAGACGTACCAATAGGTGCCACATTTACTGATGGTGTAAGTTGTGGGTTTTGCGACGGTTTATTTGACTGGAAAAACCATTTTGCTTCACAAATGTTGATCTATTAGACGAGGAACGACGGTTTATTGATAAAAATAACCCCACTCGCAGCGAGAGACAAAATTACGTCGCTTGAAAACAAGTTAAGATTTTGGATCGCATGTGCAGAACTCGTCAAATTCTTATCAGAACAATTCCCAGGCACTAAGAATGAGGACACTAGGTACAAAATTCATTAATCAACTGAAGCTAAGCTTCGCGTGTTGATAAAATAGATAATTGACTATGTGCCACTAAACGATTTTTTGATATCGTCTCTTGAAGCGCATTGCGCACACAATAAGTACGCTTTAGCGAGGATAATTTCATTTTTTTATTGCATTATTTTAACCTTTTTTTGTAATTTGATTATAATTGGTTTTATTTCAAAATCTCTTTGAAATAGGGTCAGTTAAGTAAAAAAAAATTATAACTTTAGTTCAATAAACTCAAGGGTTCATTACAAGTCATAAAATTCAACAAACAAATTAACAATTTTCTACCATGTTATGTCATGGAGAACAATTATTGCTTTAATCTAACAGTAATTGCTTTATTAACACGTCTTATCTTTCTGTATTTATTTCTTCTCTTTCTCTGTGTTTTGTTTTATGTTTTACACTCCTATGTTTTATATTTCATTTTGATTATTATTATTTCTGTTATTACACTTATCGAGCCAGTAACGACTAAACCTTGATTACGCATGCTGTGAAGATTTCTGATTGGAGTGTAAATATCTATGCAAATACCAACTGCAATTTTATTACTGTGATAATTGTTAACACTCTGTAAATATTTTAAACAATCAATAAATAATATAAATTATAAGTAAAGCAGATAATAAAGTACAATTGCATTGGTTTTTTTTGGGCCATAGCACAGTCCAATTAGCACTTCGTGCATATTTAAAGTGTAGATTTATTTCTAAATATCATTTATATTTTTATGTGAGTAAGATAGGGAAGATAGTGCCTGTATGCTTACATGGATTGCACACCTGTGGCTGTTGGTATGTACGTTATCGATCTGAGAGATGATTACTTTGATGAATGGTCTTACTCATTATGCTTATTGCAAATAAATACAATAAAGCATCATTAATAAAAATAATAATTTGTCGCTGTCGCATCATTAATAAACTCATATAAAAACGCAATTTGTCTACGTCCAAAAGCTCTGTCTTCGCTAGACACCTTTACAAAGGTACCTACTTACTGTATGCATTACGTTGTGAAGATTCACATCTTGCCTTGGAATAATTATTACATTACAATTTTTTTACGGACGGTGGACTTTGTGATCTTTTATATTAATTCAGTACCTTTCTATGGTAACGGCAAGTAAGTGATAAGTATAAGTATGTAGGTACTTCTACTTTGAGAACTACTTTTCCCTGTGAGACAAGTAAAACTGTAGTGTACAGGATTAGACACGTAGTTTTAACATCCTTCAACAAATGTCCTTAGTTATACGTGGTTTTTAGATGACTCAACAGTTGTCTGTTATGTGTACCGTGGAACGGTTACGGAAATAGCAGATGGCTTGTGATAGACCGCTGAGTTCCGTAGTGTTTGGCTCCCAGCTTCAGAATAACTTATAGCCTCCTATAATATGGATGTTCGCTCCAGTTAAATATTCATTGTAAACCTCACGATAACGTTATAAAGCAAAATGTAATCTCAGCGAACATCGATCTTATTTGGTATTTTCCCGGACGCGAAATCATTAATTTAAAAATGTTGTCCAGATAAATAAAGAAGAAATCGAAAGTATGTACAGCTTGAGCAAAAATCCCTTTTCTGATTTATAGCTTGTTACGTAGCGCTTTCCTCAGCATGATCGTAATGTAGAGCCACCTTCTGACAAACGTAAATTCAATTCCACTTCAAACTCCGTGACAGTAGTGGTTCGCAGTGTTCGCAGTGTTCGCACTCACGCCACAGCGAGTGATGGAGCCACTGGCCGATCTACTCATTGCAGCCCATGCATATTAAATTATATTATTTCACAAAAGCACTCATTATACCACACGTAAACTTCCAAAAACTGGATACCGAGTCACGATACTGACACCTAAATTGCAATGTAAACAAAATGAAAAAGTTATTGTTGTGTCCTTTTTGCTTCGATTTTATATATTTTCCACCATTCATATTTAGCTGTGAGGCAGCAGCTGTTGCAGGGCAAAATGTCAAATAAATAAACCCCAAGTCGCGAAACTGTAAAATATAAAATAACGGTGTGATCACACGAAGCGACTTTCCATGAGGTGGAAAGGGGAAAATGTTTATGAGCTAAGGGTTGAATACAAAATCCTTTTTTAGAAACACCTATCAAGGTTATATTGACAGACAGCAATGGTCGCTCGCTGTGTAACATTGGATTCTGATCTAATGGCGGATAGGTACCCTTTTACTACAATTTAATTAAAAAAACTCCGAATTTTTCTGCTGCCGCCAGTTCAAATTTTATCCAAACGCTCAAAACTCGATGTCTATAACAAGTGTGCTTTAGACGACAAGACTGAAGTAAAACTACAAGACAAACCTCGCCGAATGAACTCAGGTATCCCTGCTAAGTTACCAAACGTAGCGAACGTTGTGACATTTGACTTTGGGGTGAAATATGACCATGAGGTGACCTACGATTTTGGGGTGACTTACGATCTTGGGGTGACCTACGACCTTGTAGTGACCACCCTTATCCGTATCCTTATCCTTATCCTTATCCTTATCCTTATCCTTATCCTTATCCTTATCCTTATCCTTATCCTTATCCTTATCCTTATCCTTATCCTTATCCTTATCCTTATCCTTATCCTTATCCTTATCCTTATCCTTATCCTTATCCTTATCCTTATCCTTATCCTTATCCTTATCCTTATCCTTATCCTTATCCTTATCCTTATCCTTATCCTTATCCTTATCCTTATCCTTATCCTTATCCTTATCCTTATCCTTATCCTTATCCTTATCCTTATCCTTATCCTTATCCTTATCCTTATCCTTATCCTTATCCTTATCCTTATCCTTATCCTTATCCTTATCCTTATCCTTATCCTTATCCTTATCCTTATCCTTATCCTTATCCTTATCCTTATCCTTATCCTTATCCTTATCCTTATCCTTATCCTTATCCTTATCCTTATCCTTATCCTTATCCTTATCCTTATCCTTATCCTTATCCTTATCCTTATCCTTATCCTTATCCTTATCCTTATCCTTATCCTTATCCTTATCCTTATCCTTATCCTTATCCTTATCCTTATCCTTATCCTTATCCTTATCCTTATCCTTATCCTTATCCTTATCCTTATCCTTATCCTTATCCTTATCCTTATCCTTATCCTTATCCTTATCCTTATCCTTATCCTTATCCTTATCCTTATCCTTATCCTTATCCTTATCCTTATCCTTATCCTTATCCTTATCCTTATCCTTATCCTTATCCTTATCCTTATCCTTATCCTTATCCTTATCCTTATCCTTATCCTTATCCTTATCCTTATCCTTATCCTTATCCTTATCCTTATCCTTATCCTTATCCTTATCCTTATCCTTATCCTTATCCTTATCCTTATCCTTATCCTTATCCTTATCCTTATCCTTATCCTTATCCTTATCCTTATCCTTATCCTTATCCTTATCCTTATCCTTATCCTTATCCTTATCCTTATCACTCCCCAAGTCAAGCGTGCATAAAGGCCCGACCGTTCGCCTAGCAATCGATTACCGTTCGCATGACATTTTTCTTAACGCATTCACCTTACCTTGAAGTTTTACTTCAAAAAGTACTATTGCTATTTGCTAAGTAAAGGTAATCATGAATAATGTTAATTACGATACAAACGCATATTCAAGAAAAACCTCTTATTATATTATTTTGTTAGTGTCAGGTTTACATATTAATCAGACAATAACCTGTTATACTTCGAACCAATTAGCAGTTGCATTTTATTATATTTTATTTTTAATTTTCAAGCAAAAAAATGCTCTGGTCAACAAAACCGGAGATATATCGTCATAAAAAGGATTTAAATACCTAGGTAAATAAATCTTTTAAATAAAAGCCAGAAAAGCAATTTCATTAATAACAAGCAGTTTTTTTCTTCCTTTCATTCGCATATAAATTAACATTAGCAGATTAAGCAATATTGAATCCCATGCTACTTACCTAAAGCCGTTTGTTGAACATTTCCTGTCTTACTAGTCAAATAATTCAAATTAAAGGTGTGCTAATCACTTGCCACCACTTTTTATCCAAAAAGATTATTTCTTAATTAATTACCGCTGGCTTCTTTAGAAGATATGTCCGCATTTTAGAGCATTGGTTTTTTTTAAACGTATATTTAGTTAATTTATTTACGAATGTTCATGATGACAGGTATAAAGCTATTTTTTCAAGCTCTATAAATCTTTACAATCAGCTTCATGGTTTCCCAGACTGACAGGGCCCATTAATTCGCTGAAAAATCAAACCCGCAACCTGGCGAATAATACTTAGATTTTTTTTAATAGAATAGTTGATCAGAAGATTTGTTTGTAACCGTCGAACATTATTTAAAAGTTGACACCCGCAGCTTCTTAAAGAAAATTTTTTAAAACAAGATCATTATCATAGTTACGGGATTTAGGTTTTTTTTTTACAGTGAATACCGCACAAGAATCTCCCGTCTGGAGCCAGTGAGACTATGGCATCCCCAATTGGGGTATGTTGTGAGGCTGAAGGTAGTGGGGAGGGGAAGGAGGTGGGGGAGAGGAAGGTTGGAAAGTACCTGGCTATTCAGATCTGGTCACCAAACACGGCTAAAGCCATTTTCAAGCAACGTTTCAATTCTGAATGGTGGTCTTACACCAGGGCGATACTGATAGTATCTTCCACTCTGGAACATGCCGCAAATATACTATACATTATTTTAAATGAATTAATTGTGAAATAACACAAATTAATCAATAAAATTTATTTGCGCATGCCGGGTTCGAACCCGCGACCTACGGATTGTGATTGCATATAAAAAAACTCCGTCTCTCTTCTATATTTCAGAGTTTAAAATGATAATCTGCATTTTCATTTTTCATTTTTTTTCATTAACTCCACACATGAGCCCCTGAGGAAAATAATTTCCCTCAGGGCCTGTGTCATCTGAGATGCTGTGTGGAGGGTCTTTTTGAGGAGAGGAAGGAATGAACATTGGTCTTGAAGAGACCCATGTTGTAGGAAGGAGGAAACACAAAGGCCGGCAAATCGTTCCAAAGCCGAGCTGTTGAACACAAGAACGGGTCGAAGAAGCAACCCGTTCTCATGTGACCAATGTCAACTGTGTACATATGTTGGGCATGCGTTTGGCGTGTTTCCCGAATATGCACCGGTGCCGAAGGGATCAATGAAGCTAGTTCCTCGGAACATCTTCCATTGAAATAGCGGTAGAACAAGGATAGCATTCCCACCCAACGCCTGTGCTCTAAAGATTTCAATCCGTCTGTTAAATTAGGAGAATCTATCAGACGGACCGCCCGTTTCTGCACAGAGTCGAGGGTTTTTTTCAAGTATTTTGGGGCTCCAGACCAGAGGTTGCTGCCAAATTCAACCGTAGGGCGCACTTGCGATTTGTAAAGGGTTAACAGTTGTGTACCATTAAAGTATCTGCGGGCCCTGTACAGTACGCCCTGTAGGTACAGTACGCCCAGTACTCAAGGCTAACTTAACTCTGGCTTTGCCAACATTTCTGAACTCTGGCTTGACCAACTTTTCTGAATTGACCAACATTTAGGTTTCTTACTGACAGGGACTTGTAAAGTATTTCACTACAAACGTTGGCGTTCCTCAAGGATCCCATCCTTGGTCTATACTATTTTTATTCATAATCATCGATGGCTAGAATTTATTCAGGTTTTGTGATTTGATCACATTATCACCATTATTTTTTATAATTTAATAACTCTAAATTAAGTAAAAAAAGAAACCGATTTCTTGTTAGCTTCACCTGAAAACATCTCGATAAATATAATATAATACATGCGATTCATTGCGAAACAAATTCAGATAAACATTTTTCTCTCAAAAAATATATCGTAGCATCTAGCATTGTTCAAAAAATTATAAAAACTGATTTTGTACTATTACCAACATGTTCTGAATTTTGTAAGTCATACAAATACCATATCGATTATATGATGAAAATAAGTAGCACCCAGTAGCAGCCTCTATCGAAGCTCTTCTGGATTTAGCTGGAATATTCTTACATTTATAAGTTAAAAACATGTCTGAAAGCATACGATGACGGTGATTTGTGTATCACTTCCGTTACATTCCTAGAGCAGTTTAGCCCGTTTTGGTATGCAATTAAGCTCGATTGACAACAGTTTGGAGTTGGCAATCTCAACACAATCAATTAAAATAATCCATTAAATTCTCATATAAATTCCTTGTTGAGAACTAACAGATGGTCGCAGAATTCAACGAGACCAGCCATAAAAATGATCTTATTCTTGTTCCCAACAATGGATCTACATCAATGAAAACATATTCAGAATAAGTACAGATTTGAATAGAAACTGTTGTCGGTAAAGGTATAAAAAGCCATTTTGACTCCCAGACCTCGACTGCCTAATGAATTAAGTGATACGAAAGAATTTCGATATATGAAAATGTTTGATCCATTTCATCAGAAGTAGGGGAAATTCAGCTTACTTTATGCAAATCGACACATCCATAACACACTTCTTTCAGTTTATCTTCGGTGGTCACTACAGAATATAGATTCCTGCACTCTAGTCGGTTATGTGTTTACGGGTGACCGGGCAATTCGGAATGAACTCCACTCCACACCTCTTTTGAAAAGTCATTAAAGGTGATTGATTGAAATTGATTAAATGGGTTATGTTGGGTGAGTTATGGGCTATTTTTCAATAATATTTTTCATGTTTTTAATGACTTTTCAAAGAGGTGTTGATTTGAGTTTATTCTGAGTTGTCATGGAACCGTTTGTACGATGTCATCAAAAATAGCGATGTCCCATATTCTGAATCTTCTTCCTTGCGCTGTCCCAACTCATTGCGCAGGTAGGCTGTTGGGGTCGGCTCTTCTCGTTCTCGGGTTGTAATTTCTTCTGTTCTAAGTATCGTCTTCATCCAGGCCGTTTCTCTGAAGTATTTTGGAGCATTGAGTCATCCAGAAATTCTTCGGTCTTCCTCTGGATGACTGTCGATGAAGCTCCATAGATATTGCCTGCTTCACTGTGTGGTCTGATGGTTTCCGTCTTATGTGCCCATACCATCTCAACTGTCGTCCCTCTAGTTTACTGTTTATGTCTGTGACACCCAGGCTACCACGAGTACGTGAACTTTTAATTTTGTCTTTTAGTGATACTCCTGCCGACCATCTAAGCATTCGCATTTCTGCTGTTTCGTGTTGCCTAGAGTAGGAGTTGTACATAGTCCAGCATTCGGGGCCATACATTAACGCGGGTCTTACAATAGTCTGGTATATCTTTCCTTTAAGTTTTATAGGCATTTTGGAGTCACACAATATTCCTGCATGTTACGGATCTGAATTTAATCCATCCCACACCTATTCTATGGATGACATCCGCTGCACATCCTCCGTCTCTGTGTTGTAGAGAGCCCAGATACTTAAATGAATAATAGTTGGCTAATGTTACTCCATCCATTGAAGGAGTTACAGCATTTGTGTCTTCAAATGGCAAATACAAATATTCAGTCATTTGTCCCATATTCTGAGTACAATTAGTACAACTAAATAAATTGGTTGTTATATATTAACTCAAGTCACGTAAATACATAAAATAAATCAAACCTACGTCACATTTAGGGTGACGTAGGTTTGGACGGTCCGTGTGGACGGTCCTTTTGAAGAAAGAAAGGAGTGAACTTGGAACTTAAATAATAGGTACCTAAGCAAAAAGCAAATATTGTTTTCATATCCAAAATCATGGCGTTGACTTAAAATAAGAGCAGTCAATTTAAAAACTGATTTTTTGGTGAAATTTTATACAAATTGGAAATAAAATTCACCTATTTGGTTAAATCTAAAAGAATGAACAACAATAAATTTATGCATCGACGCATTTAACGGTATGTCCTCCGTTCAGTTTTACGTTTCAAAGAGTTTATATTGGCACCACAACAGACAGAAAACGCTCATATCTTTTGTGCACAGAAAGTGTCCACAAAAAATGCTGCATTTCGATCGTAGTGATACTTTTTGATGAAGTTTTCATAAAAAGAACATGGTCCCCTGCTTTTTCGTACTGAATATTATTTATGAAAAAACATAATACTATCCTTACCAATACGCGAATTATGCATTGGCTGATCTTTCGGAAAGATTTGTTTTTTTTTTTTTGTATTTTATTCGAAAATCACGGAGTTAAATGGCACGTGCGTTATAATCTACGCATTCAAAGATGGCGCCAATTAAATTATTTTAGGTTTTTAATACTTTATGCACGTTACGCTTTAATATACTAAGGTGAATTAATTGTTTGTGCCAGTACATATTTAATATGAACATAAATAAAAAGTTTTATCCATGAACAAACCCAAATCTTTCAAGTAAAGCTGAAAAATACAATATTGGCTAGACAAAGACCGATACAAAATTGAATTTTTCAGCCTTTCTTAAAAGATTTTGACTTTTTTAAGGACAAAACTTTTTATTTATATTCATATTAAATATGTATGGGGCAAACAATTAATTTACCTTAATATTTTAAAGTGTAACCTGCCAAAAGTATTAAAAACCTAAAATAATTTAATTGGCGCCATCTGTGAACGCGTACAATTATTCGACAATATCTACAAACTTTTTAGATCGTGCTAATATAAAATACCTTGCAGTGCCGACGAAATATATATATATCGTTATTATTAATATGTAGATAAAAATTATGTTTACCTACATTGGAACCACTACCAAATTCTTTGGATATTTTCTTATTTTTTATTAAACAAGTACAGGTACATAGATATATAATAAATATTAGAAAGTATAATTCGCACGCGATAGAAGTGAAAATAGAAAGTCGCTAGATGTCGCTTTCTTTTATTTTAAAATGGTTTGAAGTTTGGATATTGATTTACAAAAACAATTTTTTTTTGGATTTCGTAGGATTCGAACCTCCGTCCGCTGGATTTCACTGGCAGCTGAGATTTGCGACGCACTATATCGCTGCGCTATGGGTTGCGCTCGGCGAAGCGCGAATTTACGCATTATATTCCGACGACCCGTAAAAAAACAAAGCGGCCAATGAGCGCAGACCTATCGTCGTTTCCGTTTTATATCTCAACCAATAGGAGCCTTGAGCTCAGTTTGATGCTTCGCAGGTGCCGTAGTGCGTCATTTTCGTTTCATCCGAATTTCAAATCACTCTAACGGGGCTAAGGAAGTTTCACTTCAAAAATCATATTTTGTAGTATAACCAAACTCACTTGGCTAAGCCTATTCTGAAATTGCAGAAAATTAATATAATTTCAATATCATCAAATAAATTAGAAGAAGAAATAAAATACAAATGGCAAAATTTAGTATGCATCATCTCTTTTTCATAATCGCCCTCTTTCACCATCATAAAGTTATACAAGTCAATGATAATATTGTTGTTTCGTTTGCTGCAGAAGCTGAGCTAGCGCCTATGTAACCCCAAATACAGAAAGTTGTGTGACAATGTTTGTCATCTTACATTTGGGTGAAACATCTCACAATCTAAATTTTTGGGTTCCCGATATCAAAATTTAAATATCATCTCACAAAGACGAAATTCATATCAAAACAAATATGTATTATTATTCTAGTGTTGATCTTATTCATACAATCCTACGAAAGTATCGTATTTATAATTTGATGGAAATTTTTGGAAAACATGTTTGTGTTTTGTTAAGAAAATATTTGTTTGTTTCTGTTTGCAAAGAGACTCGAAAGGTCGCGTTCAAACAAGGCCTACACTAAACCTTCATACGGAGTACACGATGTGAGCAAAATATTTTGCCAACTAGCTAATTTTAATACGAAATATGTAATGTATCACGTTGCAGGTATTTATTAAAATATACAGGATGTCGCTAAGAGTATTACATGCACAAGCTATGAAGAAGCTTATCTTAAAGAGGGATTTTTAGTAAATGTAAATTGATATCTATAACGGAGGAACTGACCGTTTTGCTTCGTAGAGGACTTTTTAAAATATGAATACCGCACAAGAGTCGAAACTGCTCCAAACTGTCCAGATCCAGTGGAACTATGATTACGAGGTTGGAGGGAGGAGGGGGGATGGCAAATGATGCAGAGATGGGGCAGAGGAAGCTTGGGAAAAGGATTGGAACAGGAAACTTGAGGAGTGAAGACGAATGACGAGAAACCTTCGCTGATTAATGAAGGGGTATGGAATAATATAGAATACCAATGGAAACAGATTTTCGTGGTTGGGTGTATTTTGAGTACGAATAATACCTACCAAAACTTCTTAAAGGTCGTAGGTAATTATTTCAAAGAACCCATTTTTTTAAGATTTAACCTTTAGACTATAAAAAGTCAGGTAAAAATAAAATTCAAGTTCATAAATAATCCCATCTTTATTTATTAAATCTGTAGACAGAATTGAGAGAAAACAACATCAAAGTTATGAATGGGTGGGTATTCAAGAAATTATGAAACACTCTTTGGAAATAAATGTTTTAAAAAAATATTCTATATAATCTGTACAATTCTGGAGGTGGGTATGGGTACCGCCGCCCGTTAAGCATTTATTGGATAACCAACACTTCTGCCATGGGACACTCCAAGTGAACATTTTTTAACTTTGCAGGGGTAGCCGGGTTCATCGGATACTCCAGCCCACCAGCTGTGTGGCGAGCCAGATCGGGAGATTCTGGTTTGGGGTGACCCTTTGAACTCTCCAACTGGCCTCTGCCCATCATCTCGCAAACCCTCACACCTTTTTCCTTCCTTTAACTTCATCCGGAGGGAAATTATTTTCCTCGGCGTCTCATTTGTGAGGTTAATGTGAAAAATTGGGCAATTCACACGCTGTAGAAGTGAAACCTTCAGAAAGCTAACGTAGACAAGAGTGGGGAGACTAGAAAGCACCTTTTTATCAATGTGAAGGATGATTTTTTTCCTTATTTTTGTCGTCGAATTCCAGTGCACCTTTTCCTATACATTTGGTCATCTAACTAGTATTTGTGTGCGAAATAAATAAATATTTTATTCCTATCTCATTCTCCCATGGGCTAAATCCTATAGATGTATGCGTTTTTCTCTGTTTAGTGTCGCTCGCGTCCGTTTCATCAAGTTTCAAATCACAACGGTGCTAAAGAAATTTTCACTTCAGAGCTCAACCGTCAATTGTCAACTTTATAACATCTGAAGTGACACTGCCATGTACCATGATGAAATATTAAAAAAAAAACTCAAATACTTAGGTACTTTTTAAAGTAGTAACCATGTTTAAGTGATACCATATTAACACGTTATAAATAAATTCTAGATACATCAGATTGCTTCTTCTTCTGTAACCTTTTCACGTTATAAATTTCAAGATTGAAGATAAAATAAAAAAAATAAACTAGTTCAGGATAGAAGGAAAAAATCACCCTCGTCAAACTCATTAATACAAACCATATCTTGACGCTAAGTTGATCCGACGAGAAACGTTCCAGTTGACAGCTTAAAAGCTGTTTGAAAAGTTATCTTTGAATTCATCTCTAAGAAATTAGCCTGCCAATTAAATCAATTAAAACTATCACAACATTCTGATCTTGGTACATGTAGTGGTTTTAAACCGGTATAGGGGGTCGACGATGTTAAAAAAGCCTCATTATATTCTTAGGAGAATGATTTTTACCGGTTTCCCTTGTAAAAATACAGTAGATAACCAAAATCACGTAAAACTAGATTTAAGCTTTTAAATACCGTCTTCTATACACATAAAGGCATTTCTCTTTTCAAATGCAATTGTCTTTTAATAAATAAATACATATTTGTACAATATTTGCCCAACATTTTTACAAGGTTGACATTATTTGACACACGAGAACGGGTGGTACTTGAATTAAACAGCTCGGCTGGGGAACGATTTGCCGGCCTGTGTATTTCCTTCCTCCTACCACGTGCTTCTTCCTCTTCTTAAAAAGACATTCACACAGCATCCCCAAAGATATATCCGTAGGCCCCGAGGGAAATTATTTTCTTCGGGGTCTCCTGTGTGGTCTTAAATGTAAAAAAAACGAGGGTGCTTTAGACCAGACGACTGAAGTAAAACTTCTTAAGCTCCATCTATTTGATAGGAAGAGAGAAAGAAAATGTGCGCGCGCTCTGCTCTCTCTTGCACCTACAGTGTGAAACAGACAATAGGCCTGCACTGTGTCTTTGATATACGAAACGTAACTAGCTATGAGAGATGGAGAGAAAGAAAATGTGTGCTTGCACCTCTCTCTCTTGCCCCTACAGTAATATACAAAACGTAACTCTCTCTCTCTTTCTATCTTCACTAACTTATATCTCCCTCTCAACTACCGTTAGCCTCACTTTTCGTAACGCTCTCGTCACGCGTTTGCTAGCTTATTCCACGAAAGTTTTACTTCAAAAAGAAATGAGATGCTTTCTCAAATAAATTATCCATACAAGAGTCTCACTCTAGAGGACGTCAACATAAACTCGTTTCCATACGCTTAGCGACATCTTAGCTGCACCAATTAATTTATTAACTCACCTGTGGGGAGAGCCACGAATCTAATTCCTAAATGCAGTGGATCAATCCTATAACAGTATTGTCCGAAAACACTTTTAAAATTAATAATAAAAAATTTACACATGATTTTTTTTTTAAATTTATTTTTTTTAGATCTTTATAGATTAAGAGTTGTAATTATCGTACCCTTCAAACAATGTATTTGCAGTGCTAAAAACTTGTAACTGAGTTGCTCAATTTAATAATTTTTTTTTAAATTTATATTTCTTTTGGAATGTTTAAACATTCCAACATAAATACATATTTTAATTTGTGCGTCAGAAACCTTAAAATAAACGAGATAACATGTCGTTCTATAGTTTGTAATCTGTTGTCTTTTTAGACCTCCCATATTAAATTCATGGAAAGGAATTACTCAAGGGTCGTAATTTTCTATTCTATCTATCATGGTAATACCAAAAAATTTGAAACAATTTCATCGATAGCCCATTTATCTTGGGATGCTATGATTTATATGTACCAGACTACTACAGCCGAAGTCCACATCATGACTTATTTAAAGTACCGAACGGCAGAACAGACGTCTTGGCAAAGCATTGCATGACGAGGAGAGTGGTGCTGTTAAATGAAATTGCAAACCATTTGGATGTAAGTGACTGTTCTTTATATTCCTTAAAAATATTATTGAAGAGTCACTTGCCTAATTGCTGATTGGGTAACTAAATTGTGCTGTAATTGGAATTATTCTGTTGTACAATAATAATAATAAAATAAAAATAAAATAAATAAAAAATTAATATTTTTTTATTTATTTAAAAAAAATAAAAAATAAATAATAATAATAATAAAAATAAAAATATATGCTCCCTCAAAATACGGTGCTGGAGAAAATGCTCATGATTCTATGGACAGCCAGAGGTACAAATGTGTCCATTCTAGAAGAGCAAGGCATCCACAATAGGCTTTTATCTATCTGCCTTCGACGTATTTTAATACACGAGTACTGAGGACTCCAACACGGAAAAATTTCAAAATCACTGGCTAAGTATTTAGCAGAAAACGCTAAAAAAGAGGAAGTTCACCAATCCAATGGAAGAATGACTGGCATCCTGTACGTCGGTGTCCACAATTATCCACGCAGCGCAGGACCATGAAGAGTGGAGGAAATTGTAAAATTGTAAAATTGTAAAAAAGTCCGCCGTGGAAATTGGAGTAGGAGTCACGATCATCAGCAATGAGGAATCAACTAATAAAAATTTAAAGGGGCGAAAGTATGTAATTTTTACAAACGCTCGCTTTCATTTCGAACAATCCCAAGACGAAATTTATTTGAGTGATATTTCAGTCTGCAAAGTTACAATAGTTCATTGCTTATTTTACCATTTTCTTTGATTCCTTTGTAAGAAGCTTCATTAGAAATCTTTTCTTCCACGATAATGGATTCATTGAAGATAAATAATCTTACTAAAAGATCAGGATCATCTGCATTGTCTGCATATTTTCACAAAAATACTTACAATTTGTGTACATCGCCAAACAATTACATTTGCCTTCTATTCATCTTATGTCCATGGAAAGCAAAAGCTTTGTTGGCGTAGTTTGGTACAGCTCTGATGATTTTTGTATTCAAGCGAAGAAGTGATGTTAAAACAACAAAGACAAATGTTAAAATATATTATATTACCTATATATTATTTATATCGTTGGCTACGTCCAGACTACGCCGCCCAACTCTAAGCCGCTTCCAACTAGTTACTGCTACTGGTAAATAAATCATTTAATAAACCGTTGAAAGGGCAAACTAAAGGGTATTAAATCAATTGGGGATATAATAGTGTATTCTGGCCTTTCCACATACATTCCTTATCGCCGTAATGCTGCAGCACTTTGAAAAATGAGAAACGCAATGTATGTACATAGCTCTGTTTCCTCAAAAGGAAAATAAGTGATAAGTGATTCTTGCGTCTATCTCACTCACCGCGCCGTGACATCTTCGTAAATCACTGCAATACTAATAGCCGTGACGATAATTTTGAAAGTATGGAATATAGTTTCAAGGATAATACTGAGATGTGAGAGAAATCCAAAAATTAAAAAAAAATTCGAATGTCAATTCGCTGATGGTTTTGCTTTTGTTCTTAAACATATAACGATGCACTAAATAACAGCATCAAAAATGACACAAACGATGAACGTATGTCTGCACCTTCCCCCCCCCCCCAAAGGAAAATACAATCACTATCATACATCTCCTTCACACATATAAAGAAAATGAAACGTCGTACTTTGGTCCTCCAAAGTACGACGTTTCATTTTCTTAAAAGATGACACACAATACGCAGTCATACGTATTGTGTGTCATCTTTTGTCTCACCATTATTTAAAGTGTCTAAAAGAACTGCAGCATTATAACAATAAGGAACGTATGTTTATTGCCTTTTTTCCGTCACGGTACCGTAACCATGAATCGTCACTGTATTTATAAAAGCGCTCAATCCTGGAAAGGGCGAAATATTAGTATCTATCTACGAAATAGCTGTCATAGGTATGCTTAGCAGCAAAGTTTCAAAAGAATAAACAAAATGATTTGTGACGAATAACATGTTCAATTTTATTGGAATAATTTTTTAATAACTTTCGAAGGTTAAACCCATCAATGCAGGTCATACCCATCAAGCATTGAAGAAAAAGTTGACGCAAATAAATCTAAACGAAACATGAAACAGAACAAGTCACATAAAATAAAAAGGTAACGGTCACAACCAAAGTCACAACTGAGAATCGAACCCAGGATCTTTGTCTAACCGGGACAACGCCTTGAGTTGATGATAATATTGTTAATCCTGAATTTTAAACATGAGATCGACATAAATTAAATAGGTCCCAATGGTCAAGTGATTTAAGGATTGTCTCGATGAGACAGAGATCCTGAGTTCGATTCCCAGTTACGACAGTTTGCTTGTTATTTTTTATGTCTTGTTCTCTTTCATGTTTCGTTTATGTTTATTAATATTAACTTCTTCTTTTATGATTAATAATATATTCGTTTTGCTTTTTTTACAAATACGCAAGTAATTAATAACGCAGTTGGTGTGGTGGGTATTTATAATTAAAATAACAATACCATTATAGGAAACAGAGTGATACCGTCTGAATCATGCACGGGGCATGGGGATGAGGGTAACCTTGCGGATACCCTTGCTAAGACGCTAATGGATTTCGTTGAGTTATGTCCAACCACCAAACAAGAAAGGTATATCACAATTAAGTGGTACTCACGATAGTTGTCTTCTGGTTTGGTGACAGTCATAGATGTCCATAGCGCTCGATATTGTTCTATTTGATAGTTAGAACTTCGGTAAAGTTTGAGTCACGAGTTCACACAAAATATACGAAAGAATACGGTAGGATTTATACTTTATGTGACGATATGATGAATAACACTTCGGCTCGGTGCGAAATGTCACTATACGGTCGGGGGTTAGCAACGGACTGACTTGTTGACGATAAAGCGCTTGTCACTTGTTGACCGTGTAGTTAGGGACCCTTATTGTGCGGAATTCCCAAGTCTGGGTTCCTGCCGATCTCGTATGACAATCGGAGCACAAAACGAAAGAAATCCATCGGCGTTATGAAACATTCCGCCCACCAAAATACAGCAAATTGTATTTTTTTTTTTTTTTTTACATGAGCTCCACACAGGAGGCCCTGAGGAAAATAATTTCCCTCAGGGCCTATGTCATCTTTGAGGATGCTGTGTGGAGGGTTTTTTTAAGGAAAGGAAGGAGAGGAGAGTTCTGGGAAGGAAAAGGATTTAAGGGGTGGGTAGAAATCTGGGGTTCAGTATGTCCTGGTCATCCGCCTCCAAGACCGAGACAAACCTCACCCCATGAACCCGGGCACCCCTGCTAAATCACCAAACGTAGCGAACCACTTGGGGTGACCTATGGCAGAGGTGTTGGTTATCCAATAAAGGTATTTTAAAGAAAAGTTGAACGTTAAGCGAAACGCAGAATGCCATGAAATGTAACGTCGATGAAAAGAAGACGAAGCAGAAGAACTAGTTTTAAACGATAACTAGATGTGGATAAACTAGACGAAAAGAAACTAAATGATACGATTAACATATACGTAAAAAGAATAAAACGAACCGCGAAACGATGATGATTAGTCACATTGCCTAGGCAATGGACACGATTAGGTGAATGGTCTTGTAAGAGAAGATCCATTCAAAGTACGAAGCGTAACGATAGCACAAGATTTTTAATAATGATTCTAATCACTTGCTCCGTAGAGAGTGATGTCCAATGTTTGGTTAAAGATAGAATACGAATTTCGAAATGATTAAGTAGAAAATCCGAACGACGAGAGGCTTTGTTATGAAAGTTGTGTACGAATAGATAACAGTAAGCAGTAAGACGTTGGAGTTTCCGAATACGATATAATTTGTTTAATAAAAGTTTAGCAGAATATATCATGTTGGACTAATGACGATTGAACTCGTTCTTCAGAGTGAAGTTCAGTTTTGTTAAAATGGCCATCTGAGATGGGCCAAGAGTCGTTTGGCTGGACAAACCCGGAGGGCTCCGCCCACCATAATACGTTACGGATAAGAACGGCCTGAGAATGGCCACGTGAAGCGATATCCGATGGATTATCAACCGATGATGCTTGACGCCGATGATTAGATGCGATAACTGTCAAGAGCGATAATTGGTCGGTGTAACGATTCCCGTGACGAGTATCATCGGGTGAAGCATCCGGTGGCCTCCACTTCCATCCCAATACCCTGAGAGTAAGAAAATGATCAACATTCTTGAAGATTACATCAGTGAGATAGTAGCCCGGCGGTAAGTTTCGGTAGGCGCGAAGTTTTGGTTTGCTACAATCCGACTTCTGCAGTTCAAGTTGACCTCGTTTGGTATGTTCGATAACTTCGGATTGCGTTTGTTGAGCTTGTTCCACACTAGAACAGCCGACGACGATTGAATCGATATTTGAATCCGAAGTGATCGCGTATCGTGTGAGTGATAATTCGTAACCATTATTTTCTGTCAACGATCTGACAATACGGTAGGACAGAATAAAGGCAGAGATATCAGAAGTCACAGGGTGTAATGGGTAATCCGGGGTAGATTCCGATAATTGATGACGCCAAAATATTCTTTGGAACGTGTGATTTGGATCTTGTGGGCATATTTGGCGATACATTTGCCGTACTTCAGCAATGAACACCACAGATGGCGAACGAAAGTTTTGCAGAAGTTCAGCAATGTTTGTTTGAAGCTTGGGAACGATAAGGAAGGCATCATTTGACGATGATTCATTCACCTCCGTCACCGAGGCATCGAAGACAATTCGCAAAGTAGTGGTAACGGTGCCCGGACGAAGAATGCAATGACGAAGTATGTGATGCATTTCCTTGAGTAAATCTTTTCCAGGAACACGTGTCATGTGACCACTGTGTAAGTAGTCAGTCATGAAAGCGAAGTACGGTTCACGTAAACTGAGCTTTACTGTCGGTTTACGTTCGATTGAAAGAATGATGCGCGAAGAAACTTCGCGCGAACCTGGGAAAGCGATATCCTTATCCTTTTCGCCAAAAGGTAAGGCTACGATGAATTGTCCCGAAGGGTCACGTGAGTGATTAGTGTGATGGACCTGCTCATCACGTTGTTCTTCAGGAGTGAGATGTGAAGACTGAGGGAATGTGTCAAACTCTCTCAGTTTCTTGACCTTTTCAGAAAGATGGTACTGGTTGGTTTCGATAAATTGACTAGAAAAGTCACGTGAGCGATAAATGCGATACACTTGGTCACGACGTTGTTTAGTGGGCTGTGAAGACTGAGGAAATATGTCCAACTCCCTCAGTCTCTTGACTTCTTCTGGAAGACGATACTGGTTGGTTTCGATGAAGGAGTTTGTTTGACGATCGGTAGTAAAACCAACCGAATCCAGAGGAAGCCAACCGAATGGTGAATTGATAGCTGAAGGCTGGTGAAGATCACCCGTTAATTGGGGTCTTGGTAGAGAGGGCAAGATCTCAACATCTCGAAGTAGGTCAGTCGCTCCTGTATCAGTTGTCAGTTTGTGACAGTCAGAGTCGGCATGAAGTATGTCTTGGAACAGATGACAAGATAACTGGTCGAATTGAATCGTTGGCGATGGAAGTAACTTCGTGTTGAAGGTAGTTTGTCCCTTAACATCGACATCGAAATTAGTGACGCCTGACGCGGTTGTAGAAGATTGGCCTAAGCCACGGATTTTCTGAGAGCTGACTGGACGCTCGGCAGTGCGATTGGATACGAAGTGTGCTTGACTGTCTGAATCGGTCAACCCACGAAACGTTTGAAAACTGCCGGAGGGATCACGATTGCTAATATGAGCAGTAGGCAAACGTACGATGGATCTGTCACCGAAGTTAGCGAGGAAAAGAACTGGAGGATCTGAAATAGAAGCTCCTTGAATGGCAAACGTGGTAGGTCGTTGGTACTCCTCTTCAGCAGAAATGTTGGCTTACGATGACATTTCTGACAATCAAACACAGATTTGCAATTCGTGAGAGAATGAGAAGGCGTGAGACAATTCAGACACAACGGTGTGCCTTGGCGAATTGAGCACGTTCCTGAACCGATTTTAGTGCAAATGATTTGCACTTAGCGATATGGTGAATACCCTTGCAAAACGCGCACTTTGAAGTGAACGCAATCAAGGACCCTTTGATTTCAGGTTTTGCCTTATTCATGTCACAAGTAAATGATGACGTTTGTTTTATGACAGCTTGATCATGAAATGTTGAAAAGTTTTGGTTTGGTACGATAATGTTCGCGGGCTCCGATTCGAAAGATTGATTCGTTAATTCCTTGTGAATTACGACGATTTTGAAATAAACATTATCAAAAGCTACGCGAACTTGATTTTCAATGTCCTTGTTTGCCTCATCTAAAGCTAAGATGTCAGCGTGAACGGTTTCAAAATCATTAACAATTTTTTGCAACTTCGTATAATACGCTAAAAATAATGGGTAATTGGTTGCATCTTGCAAAACGCTTTGACCGACCTCATACACCTTGTTTATTCTGCTAATGGCAACGTTCCGTCTTCTACGCAAGCCTTGTAAAGTACTAGCCATTTTTTTTTTAAATAAACAAATGTACTAACGAATTAATCAGGAAAACGTTATGAATTAAAAAATAGAATTCGATGTAATTTAAATGCCCGGTAGGTCGTTAATTAATTAAGAACTACGTAAACTAATTCTACGATTCACTGTTTGAATTCGTTCTTCGAAATGACATTTCAATTCACGTAATATTTCATAGCATTCTTTCATTTTGTCAATGAAAGAATTTATTTATCTAAAGGTTTCCCTGGTTTTGGCACCAATGAATCATGCACGGGGCATGGGGATGAGGGTAACCTTGCGGATACCCTTGCTAAGACGCTAATGGATTTCGTTGAGCTATGTCCAACCACCAAACAAGAAAGGTATATCACAATTAAGTGGTACTCACGATAGTTGTCTTCTGGTTTGGTGACAGTCATAGATGTCCATAGCGCTCGATATTGTTCTATTTGATAGTTAGAACTTCGGTAAAGTTTGAGTCACGAGTTCACACAAAATATACGAAAGAATACGGTAGGATTTATACTTTATGTGACGATATGATGAATAACACTTCGGCTCGGTGCGAAATGTCACTATACGGTCGGGGGTTAGCAACGGACTGACTTGTTGACGATAAAGCGCTTGTCACTTGTTGACCGTGTAGTTAGGGACCCTTATTGTGCGGAATTCCCAAGTCTGGGTTCCTGCCGATCTCGTATGACAATCGGAGCACAAAACGAAAGAAATCCATCGGCGTTATGAAACACCGTCAAAAAGTTAATACACTATTACGTTACTACAATATTGATTTCATGCTCTTTATTTTGCCCTTTTGACTGCTTAACTATTTATTTTCTATGTAGCTTAGTCTGGACGTAGCCATTGATTAGTTTTCCGTGAAGTGTTTTCAATCGTCAATCGGGCTTGGCATATTCCATATGAGATTTAAATTATTAATTTGACCGTTCCACTAGCCGTCACATTTGATAAGGGAACTATTAACTCAATTAAACAACCATGAAATCCCTGGAATGTTGGGATTGCCTTAATTAAATGTCATGTTCTATTTTAAACCGTTTAACCCAACTCTATTCCTGCAGTATTATTCCACTTTCTGAACAATTCCACCGAAAAAACGACTACATTAACGTATCAGCAACAATTAAATGACAACCAATATAACTATTTATGTGAATAAAGAGCCGCACTAGAGTCCCAACTATCACCTATCCATCAGTTAATCTGTGTTGTGTGACCGGGAGAAGGGGAGAGAAGGAGAAGAAGATGAAGAAGGTTAGGAAATACCGGGCTGTTCCGATCTATTCACCAAACTTGGCTAAAACCATTTTAAGCAACGTATCGATTTTTAAATATGGTCTTTCACTCGGGCGATACTGACAGTAAATTAAATTTCATTAATTATGCTTGTAACAATAATAATTAATGAAATTTTATTATTAAAATGAGGCTTGTAGACTTCAATAACTTAATCCTAACACATTGAAGATTTGTTCTAGAAAAACCGAAAGATGTCCCGAAAATCTTCGGGAGAATCTGTGTCTTGGACGTTAGGGAGCGTACATTAATTACGTGAGCAGTTTTTCTTCCAATCTAGACCCCCCCCCCCCCTTGGTGAGATAAATTTCTGCCACTTCGTATATTCTTTTCAAGTAACGTGAGATTTTGCTGGACCCTCCCCCCCCCATTTGAGCTCACGTAATTAATGTATGCCCCCTTAGGCAACTTTATGCCAAAAACATTCTAGCATAGCTCTTCAAACACAGAACCACATTTGAAAAAGTCCAAACTGCTCGAAAGACTAGAACCAACCAAAGCATATTCCTTTATTATCCCTTTTGCTGAAACAGCTTTTGGCCAAAGAAATTTTAGATACTTTGAAAAAAACTATACAATGCACTTACACTGGCCATTAGACAAAATACACCGTATCTTATATATAAATTTGACACCAAGTCCTGGATTGCCAGCCAAAACAGATTCAACATCAAAACTATTATCAAAACCAACTAATAAGTAGATACTATTCTTTTCAATGGTGCGATGATGATTGTTACTCTAAATTTAATATTGTGCTATTATTTGTATTTTGTAAAATGTTTTTATTTTATTTTATTCTTTATTTTTATTATAAACTGCTCATGTTTTAAAGTGCCTGCTCTCAACACAGGTTTTCCTGTGAGACCGGCATAGGACATCACAAATTGTAATTCTAGAATTAATTGTTACGATATACGAAACGCCTCCTCTCAAATTGGAGCGCACGCCACTGTACGGAAAAACAGTTCGCTCCCTCGCCGCAAGTGCGCCGCGCGCTGACGGCGGCGGAACGCCAGCCTCGGTCGGCCGACTAGCGAGCCCGCCATTCTCCTCCCGAGCCCGCTCTGGGCTCACGTGTATCGTGAACCACGCTGCACTGTTCCGGAACATTCCACAACGCCGCTATGGCGGTTGTTATTTTGCCTAGTGACTGGCGGGATTGCCTAGAACGGCTAAATTCCCCTCCACGTAACCGAATCTCCAAGAGACCAGCCTGCTGCTGTGAGTACCATGAGCTATTTAATCCCTCTTTATTGCGTGTGTTCCTTGTAAATTCAACGCGAAGATAAATGACTGCCCCCAGAGAGATTTTAGGGCCAAATTCACCCGATTTAGATAGAATTACTATTGCTACCCTGTACTACTCTGCTTGCATTATTGTATCATTGTGTTTACGAAAGAATTCTACCCAATACTACTGTTATTTACCGTAGCCACTTGTTTCACTGTCTCCCCCAGCCCGTAGGATTTGAGCTTATTTCAGGGATGCCACACAAACGCCTCAGAGATCCTACCACCCTGATGATAGTCTCCTCCGCTATGCTGACCATTCTGAGCTAGTCTGTCGGCAAAAGGTAGGCACCTCAGGTAGGTGTACTTAGCATAATAAATATGAGTTAATAAATAAAAATCGAGTGCAGTTCTCATGCGGTAGAAGTGAAACTTTCACCATAACTTACACACAATCTCAACCAATAGGAGCCTTGAAAAGTGAGCTCATAATCAAAGCGGCCAATGCGGTAAGGTTTCATTCTATCTCATTCTCTCTCAGACTAAATCTTATAGAGGCGGTAAGGAAGTGAGGCGGTAAGGAAGTGAGGCGGTGAGGCGGTGAGGCGGCGAAGCGGTGAGGTGTTTTTTTTCTCTAGACATCACTCCCTCTTCCTCCCTAGTTTCTATTTGGCTCTTTCACGTCTTACACTACACAATTCACACATCTCACCTCACATGTCACCTCATTCGAGGTGGGATAGCTCATCACATCATTTCAGTATTTGAGTACCTCAAACAAACTTATCCTACGCAAGTAAAGTTCCTTACGCCTAAGGCTGTTGTATTGGCCCATACCAGTCAGCCACTTACTACTTCATCCTGCAGGTTTATTAAATAGTAGTACTAGTAATACTTTTTCTTCCTTTCTTACTGCGTGAATATTACCCACTAGCTGACCCAACAACGCGTTGCTATGGCTAATTAAACACAACGCCATCTGGAAGGTTATTCAACCTTTATAACCATCACCATCTTTGAGTCCATCCCGAAGAGACAGACAGACAGACGCCGCGGAGGACTTTAATTTATAATACGTAGAGATGGTGCGAAAGATAATAATAATGTACAAAGCTTGAGGTAACTAACGTATTTTAGTTAATACTGTATCAGTCTAAATAACTTTCCAATTACCGCATTGTACGTGACCATTTTTTGACTGAATGTATGGTAAGTACAAGGGCGGATCCAGCTTTGGCGCCAGGGGGGGGTCATATAGCACCAGGGGGGGGGGTCACAGTCGTGGTCAAGTCACAAGAAGTTATAATTTAATTTTGATAGTAATAGATACAAGTAAAAAGTAGGTCCACCTAGGTCCTGGACCCAGCCCAGGGGGGGGTCATGACCCCCATGACCCCCCCCCCTGGATCCGCCCTTGGGTAAGTAGGTATGGTAAGCTCTCCGTAAAAGATAGATATCGCGAACAGGCAGACAGACAGACGACGTGGAGGACTTTAATTTATAATATGTAGAGATGTAGAGATGTAGAGAAGGGAAGATAGTAAGCTATCCGAAAAAGATAGATAAATGCCTTTGTGGACTTTTTTGTAGATCTATAAAAGAGGAATATCGCACCATGCATTGTTTTGTTATATCTCAAAGGAATTAGGCAGTGTTTTCGATGAACGCTACCAGGCGGCTTGACTTTTTCCGACGATTCTAACAAATATCGTTATTTTTCAACCAATTTACACATAACCTTAACTAATTGTATATCTAAACCTTCCCCACGAATCACTCTATCTATTGGTGAAAACCGCATGAAAAAGACAGACAGACAGACGACGCGGAGGACTTTAATGTATAAAATTTAGAAATGTAGAAATTAACCAATGGAGCCGTCCCGCTTTAAAAAAAATGTTCGTGGATTTATATTCATAAAAAAGTATTACATCATAATAATACCATAAAATTATAACAAGCTCCCACATACATAATTTCCAAATGATCATTGAATACGTCTCAATTTGATGCAAATAAATAACAAAAACTAGCGACATGGAATTAATCCACAATAATTATGATTGTAACTGCCCTAATTTGGACCTATTTGTCGGCAGACATCAAGTGGAGAATCTATATTTTACATTAATACTACTTCGTAATTATTGCCATTAGATTTTACGATCTTAAGGTTCGCACCGTTTACACATAACATCTTAAGCCCAGCCTCGTTAGGCAATTAATTGAATAGAGGTTCTACCACTTTTCTATGGCGATTTAAGTACATCCTATTACGACAAGTAAAGCCTTAATTCCTAGAGATTTCTTGGTTTTATAGGTACGAGTACGTTACGCTGATTCTCTTTCGAACCAAATTATTTTAGTCAAATTACGCGAGTTCAGTTTTGTTGGAATTTCAGCTTAGTTGACGCCAGACCTCCGTGGCTTAGAAGATTATACTTTTTGGCCCTGAAGGACGAACTGATTTTTTTCCCTTAAAACGAGATACGGGGCGGAGTAAAATCTTTTGGTGGAGAATTTGGTTTGAAAAAATATCGAAAGATTTCTTGAACTTGCTTGTGGTTTATCTCATTAGCGACAACAGTTTTCATTCCAATCGGAACAGATTCTAAAAAACTATTCGATTTTCTATTACGATATCTCAATCCTAGGAAAATATTCAGCGCGATTCTAGAAGGTAGACGTCATGACAATTGTTGGACGAGACAATTCCAGACACTGTGTGAGGAGAGGATGGGATGCCATGGATGGAGGTCGAACAATTGGCCCAAGACAGAGACATGTGGAGGAGCTGTTTCGATAGCTGATTGGAAGCCTGTTACTTTCTACCGCGGAGTTCGGAATCTCCACCTATCACTGTTGGAATGGAAAATGAGATGAAGGGGAAAAAATGGGATGTCCACCGAAAACAAGATGAAATCCTACCTTGCTGATGACGTCCTGGGTCCCACACTTCATGCACTCAAGATAACTCGCGGTTGAAAGCATATATTTTGCGCGGATCCGGGTTTTGACCATAAGCGACCAGACCAAAGTATTTGGGCTGCCGTACCGCGCGGTGTAGAAATTGTACTGATTTCACGGTTAGGAGTCAAACTTGAACCGGTGACAATAGCAAGATGGATGTAACAGGATAGGTAGGTAAGACGGGAGGGATAGGTGGGAGTAGGTACAGATTTGCCCGAACATATACCGCCCGCCAAAAATACCATTTTTCCAACACCCATCGAAACCGGCCAAGAAACCTACTCCTAACATTTAAAAGAATATGAAAAGAAACCTACTCCTAACATTTAAAAGAATATGAAAAGAAATCTACTCCTTACAAACTAGGTGCACGTGAAACTAAAGACTATACGTGCAGAATGTAATGAAAAAATAATAACTCGAAAAACATAACTAAAACAAAAGATAGCTGAATCGCAATCAATGCGAAACCATCGAAGGCATAAAAAACAAAACAAAAAATATATGAACCTATTCCAATATTCATATAAAAAAAAAAAAAAGAAAAAACGTTGCTATCTCATTCTACAGGTAAAAGACAAAGCTTTTCCACAGGCCGTAGATATATACCATCGCTGGTTTGTACTGAGGCTAATCGTACGACCCCGTCAGAGCCCGGTTTCACCTCCCTTATCCTGCCGAGCGGCCATTTCAATGGAGGACTCCTAGTATCTTTGATGACCACTAGGTCATTTACTTGAAGGTTACGGGTAGCCTTATACCATTTGACTCGATTTTGTAACGCTTGTAAATATTCTGTATTCCAGCGCTGCCAAAAATGTTGTGTCATTTTCTTTAAATGTTCCCACCGATTGAGACGATTTATCTTAACCTCTGAATAGTTATATTCTGGAATCGAAATTAACGGTTCTCCAATTAAAAAGTGACCTGGAGTAAGGGCCTGAATGTCCTCAGGGTCTGAGGTTAGAGGACAGAGGGGACGAGAATTTAGTATGGCTTCTATTTTATGTAATATAGTTGTAAATTCCTCAAACGTCAATGAAGTGTCCCCTATTACTCGTTTTAAATGATTTTTAACGACTCGAATGTTCCCTTCCCATAGTCCTCCGAAGTGAGGACTGGAGGGAGGGTTGAAGTTCCACACTATTCCCTTTTCTGAACATGTACGCATGACTTGTTCATCATTACGACAACTATTTAAAAAATTTTGTGTTCCAATCAAATGGCGTTTCGCCCCAACAAAGTTCGTACCGCAATCCGAATAAATGGCCTGACAAATACCCCGTCGTGAAACAAACCTATCGAGGGTAGCGATGAAAGCGTCAGACGAGAGATCTGAGAGAACCTCGAGATGAATCGCCTTCGTTGCCATGCAGACAAAAATCGCAAAGTAAGCCTTGTATGTCTTAGCACCTCTGCGTTTTCCTTCCTTTAATATGTATGGGCCGGCCAAATCTACCCCCACCCGATTGAATACGCGGTTCGGTGTGACACGCGCTTCTGGCAGACTGGCCATGAGAGGATTTTGCGGGGACGCTCGCAATCTCGCGCATCTCACACATTTGGACACCATTTTCTTGATTTTATTACGTGCCGACACAATCCAATAATTTTGCTGAATCAGGAATTGCAGAGTTCGTGAACCAGCGTGTAGATAGGCCTTATGGTAATAAGATATTAACAGTTCCGCAATCTTACTGTTTTTTGCCAAGATTATTGGGAACTTAGTATTATATTTTAAATGAGAGTTGCGGAGCCGCCCGCCAACGCGAAGTATGTTTTCGTGGTCAATAAACACATTTAATTTTTGAAATGCCACTGAGTTGACCGCATCATTTTGCAGCATTCTGAATTCCTCGGGAAAATGAAACTGCTGATCGCATTTTACTATTAGGGTGACCGCGCGATTTATTTCTGCGCCGGTCAGAATTCCAGATCTACGAGCATCCTTGGTCCGTTGCTGCGTATTGTAAATAAACCTAAGCGACCAAGCGACCACATTCCGAAGACGGTTCCAAGAAGAAAATCGGAAAAATTGTAGGCCCTCATAGTAATCAAGCGGCCTGTGAACTGTTGAGACGTGGGATTTTACTTCCGGTAGCTCTTCAACCTTTAATTTTTCCGGTAAAGACAATGGCCACTTCTGACTTGGCTGAGCCAACCAAGGAGGCCCTTGAAACCACAATTGGTTGTCTATTATTTGCGATGGACATAAACCGCGAGAAGCAAAATCGGCTGGATTTTCTTTTGACGCAACGTGGTACCACTTTGCGTCCTCGATTTCATCAATAATTTTGATAACGCGGTTCGCGACAAAAGTTTTCAAAGTATGAGGGGGTGTCTTGATCCATGATAGAACTATGGTAGAATCGGAAAACAATATTATTTCTGTAACTTTCACGAGAGTTTCTATAGACGACTTCGTCATTTTTACAAGCTTTGAAAGTAGGTAAGCTCCCATAAGCTCGAGACGTGGTATTGATAATATTTTCAGCGGTGCAACTTTAGATTTACTCGTAAGTAATGTGACTTGAGGCTGTGCTTCGTTCGTAACCAAATATATACAAGCCGCGTAACCTAATTCACTCGCATCTGAAAATCCTACTAAAGTACAATTTGAGTTTTTTATTGTACTGCAATGTCTCGGTATTTGTAAATAACATAACCTAGGTAGTTCATCCAAGAAATTTTCCCATAAATTAACAATATTTTCCGGGAGGGAGTCGTCCCAACCTAACTTTAATTTCCATAGTTCCTGTAGAAGACATTTCACCTTAAAAACAACAGGTGTTATTAATCCAATGGGATCGAAAATACGTGCAACACAGCTCAGTATCGCACGTTTTGTAAAAACCTTTTCTTTTTCTTCTACCGAGTACGAAAATGTATCCTTATCAGGATTCCAAATTAAACCTAATATTTTGATTGAGCAAGATGAACTATCATCAAATGCAACTTTACCACTAGTGTGGCTCCGGTGCTCAATTGGAATGTTATTTAAAACTGACTGCGAATTGCTCATCCATTTTCTCAATTGAAAGCCTCCTTTTGTAAGGAGTTCTTTTAGCTCCGTCTGCAGCTGAGCGGCGCCTTCCGGTTCCCATTCACCGGTAACGATGTCGTCCACGTATGTGTCCGACAACAGTGCTTTAGAAGCCTTTGGAAATCGAGTACCTTCATCCTTCACCAGTTCATGTAAAGTTCTTATGGCTAAATAGGGCGAAGAAGTCACCCCGAATGTGACTGTACCAAGTATATATTGCCCTACCGGCTGTAACGGTGAAGATCGCCAGAGAATCCTTTGAAAATTTGTATCTTCTTCTCTCAACCGAATTTGAAGAAACATCTTCTGAATATCCGTAGTAAATACTATAGGATATAAACGAAATTTTAATAAGATTTGACCTATTTCATTTTGTAATTTAGGACCCGAATATAAACAATCATTTAATGAAATTTGTTTGTTTGATTTACAGGAAGCGTCAAAGACCACCCGAATTTTAATGTCATTTCCTATTTTTTGAACAACCGCATGATGTGGAATGTAATAAGTATTCGGTATCTCAGTCGATGGGGAAACTCTTGTCATGAAGCCTTGCTGTAAGAAATCATCCATATATTTACAGTAATGGGCTGCCAATGTTGAATTTAATGACAAGCGTTTTTCAAGATTATAAAATCTCTTAAGGGCGATATCATATGTACTTCCGATATCCACATGATCTCTGTTCTTGAAAGGTAGTGCCACGATATACCTGCCGCACGCTTCCCGGTTGACTGTTGATTGAAATATGGTTTCGCATTCATTATCGTCCTTATTCTGAATAATTTCGTTAGAAACCTCTTCAATTTCCCAGAAACGGCTTACCGCGTGATTTAAGTCACTATTTTCAACCGCAGTTAACGCTGACGTCACTACGGGTTGTGCTGAATTATAACCTTGTAAACATGAACCCATTATAACATACCCGAATATCGTATTCACTGCTAGCAAATTACATTTAAGACTTGATACATATCCATTTCTCCATATGTTCGCAATCAAGTCGGACCCCAATAGGAAATCTATCTCTCCTGGCTTTTGGAAATCTGGGTCAGCCAAATTTAAATGTTTGAAATCTTCGAATGATTCTTGTAAATCTACGGGCGTAATTTTAGACGTAATATTTGATATTATTATAGCTTGCCCTTTCACAAAGCAGTGATTTTGAATAGAGAATATTTTACAGGTAACTAAACCCTGTACATTGTTGACAATAGCATTGTTTACACCCCGAACTTTCCCGGACCATTTTTGTGAATGGAGTCCTAAAATGTTATATAGTTTTTCGGACATAAATGATATTTCACTACCCGTATCAATTAAAACCCGCGCTCGGTGTTTACGTCCCGAACGGTCCAGGAATTCTGCTAGCGCGGTAGGTAATATCGAACGTTTTGATCGCCCGTAAGCAATATTACACTGTACAGAATCGTCCGCGTCCGTTGCACTGCGGTTATCACTTTCAGTATCACGGTTGTTCGGCGAAGGAGACCTTTCATCAGTATGAAGTAGAGTATTGTGCGATCGATTGCACCGTTTGCATCGAAACTTTGAACGGCAATTTTTAATAAGGTGCGCATTTAAACAGTTGAAACATAACCGTTCCCTTTTAACGAAGTCCCTTCTACTGACCATATTTAGTGATAGAAAGTCTTGACACTTTGTTAAGTGATGTGTGTGATTGCACATTATACAAGTAATTTTCTTGATATTATGCCCGTTTGAACTCGCATTTGAAAATAATACCCGCTTAGGAATCTTTTTTTCTTTAATATCTGATAACATATTTATACGGTTTTGAGTTGCTAAAAATTCTATTAATTTTCCAGTATCCGGTATTTCCTCTTTTTTAACAAGAGATTCAAAAGACCGACGCGTTTTTAAATCTATTTTTTGCAGAACCATATGACAAACGAATTCTTCAAATAATTTTTCTCGGTTTAAATCGCGAAGCCCCGAGAGATTTTCACGCAAGACATTCAAAATCTCTTCATTATTAGCAAAATTACAATTTAAAATCGAGTTGGCATAATATATAAATAATGCTCTAGATTCAGAATAATGGTTCCACAATGTTTCCCACGCTAATTCATAATTTTCTTGAATCAGTGGAATAGTCTTAACCAATGACAAGGCTGTTCCCTTCAAAGAGGTCAATAAATAATGAAATTTTTCAATGTCACTCAGAGAACTGTTCTCATGCACAATACTTCTGAATATATTAAAAAACGGAGGCCAATCTTTAATACATCCACTAAACATAGGAATTTTTATTTCTGGAGCTAGTAAGTTGCGACCGGGCTGCCCAGAGCGTTGTACTTCTCCGCCTGACACGTCATGATGATTATTCTGACTCGCTTCTAAGGCATCACGTGCCGATGTAACTTCAAAGAATAATTCCTCAAATACACGCGAAACCTCCAATATATCATTTTTCGACTCAAACTCGGGAAGTGAAACCAGATCTGACAGCTCACATTGAATACTTTGAAATTCGTCATATGTGGACTCTAATTTATCCATTCTAGCCTTAAATTGACAAAGCTTTGTTTTTTGTTCTAAATCTTTAATGAGATCATATGCGACCTGCACCCTTCCAAATAGCCTTTGCCGTTTTAATTTTAACGAACAAATTTTGGTTGCAACTTTATCCATTTTGAAATGTATTAAATACGTAAATTAACAATTATAATAGTAGGTATCTACTTGCAACAAATAAAGTATTTTATTTGCACCCAATATTATCTACCTACCAGCTGAACTGATAAGCCGTATCTACCGAAACTACCTACTATTGATAATCGTCTTGTAATGAAACTAGTTTGAGTACAATTTCTAATCATGTAAATTACTAATCTGTAAAGAATGTACATCCGCCGAAGGACCAATGTTTCGATAGCTGATTGGAAGCCTGTTACTTTCTACCGCGGAGTTCGGAATCTCCACCTATCACTGTTGGAATGGAAAATGAGATGAAGGGGAAAAAATGGGATGTCCACCGAAAACAAGATGAAATCCTACCTTGCTGATGACGTCCTGGGTCCCACACTTCATGCACTCAAGATAACTCGCGGTTGAAAGCATATATTTTGCGCGGATCCGGGTTTTGACCATAAGCGACCAGACCAAAGTATTTGGGCTGCCGTACCGCGCGGTGTAGAAATTGTACTGATTTCACGGTTAGGAGTCAAACTTGAACCGGTGACAATAGCAAGATGGATGTAACAGGATAGGTAGGTAAGACGGGAGGGATAGGTGGGAGTAGGTACAGATTTGCCCGAACAGGAGCCTTGTCGATTCAATGGATCCTCTACTCGAATGTTTTTTTTTTTTATGTTAGCTCCACACAGGAGGCACCGAGGAAAACAATTTCCCTAGGGGCCTATGTCATCTTTGAGGATAGAAGGTGGGTAGGAATCTGGGGGTCAGTGTGGACATTCCTCACACTGCGGTGCAAGGCGAAGGGTCGGGAGAATCTGGCAGGAGAGGTCAAAAGGCCTCCCTCAATCATTCTCTTCCGATCTAGCCCGCCACGCAGCGCTTGGGCAAAAATATCCGCCACCAAGACCTAGACAAACCTCATCCCATGAACCCGGGCACCCCTGCTAAGTCACCAAACGTAGCGAAAAGTATAAGGTGAAGAAGATAATGAGGATGAGATATCTAACGGTTGAAATAATCCTTTACTCTCAATTTCATTTCGCGAGTGGCACGCTTTCCGAAATCTAGACATTTTCTGCGTCCTGACGCTCTCCTTTGGCACAACGCGCTAAAGGGTTCCTAAAAATGGGACGTTCGCATTCAAAACGACATGATGGTGTTATGGTCACAATACTCCGAACCTATCATAACCGTAACTTTAAATGTTTGTAATTGTGTTTAGTGATCTGATCTGAATATTAAGGTACTTTCCATTCTTATCTATTTTATTTCTATTATCGCTTAATGTTTTTTTTTTTTTTTTTTTTCTATTTACTTTTTTTACTTTATCTGTTCTGTAAATATGTACAACTTTATGGGACGTGTGGGATTGCACTATCCTCCCCACATCGTGGAATAAACATTATTATTATTATTATTAATCCTCAAAAATCCTAAATCCCGACATTTTTACGCATTAGTCCCACGAGCTCCGATCAGACACGAGTTCAAAGCAGTACATAATTACAAGTCTACATGGATACATTACACGACATTCCAATTTAATACAAGTGGCAAAGTTTGCTAATCAAGTAATCACCTTAATTGAATTGAATTCTAGTCATATAACTAATCGGTTCACAACTCTGAAACAAACAGGTTTGGTCTCAGACATTTACGTTACTTCAGTAGATATTTACATCTCTAGTGGAAAAGTAGCATGGGTTCAATACTATAGGCTATGCACAACTAAAAATACTGTATAACTATACTACTCCTGTGTAACCTTTCTTACGTTACTTACTATTTGTAAATTTTTCTGTACTGATTGATGTAATCTATTTGTAAACTACTTTGAGCATGTAATTTTTATAGTTATATTGTTGTTATTTCATTAAGATTAAGATTATTATTAAAAAAATTTCCACCAGATTTAAATGTCCGGGTTAAATTTTCCCCAAAAAAAAAAAAAGGAAAAAAAGAAGGAAAAACTAAACCCTTTCACACACTTCCCCAAATGATCATCTAGTCAACCCACGCTATGCAATTGCACTATATAAGTATTATAAATACAAAACAATACAAGAACAACATGTCAACCTACAAGAGACCAAATGGGAATATAATTCACCGACTCCAGATATTTTCATATCAGAGGGTTCGGCTCTGTGGCGTTTCTAATTGAACCTATAAATCCTACTGATCCCTCAATATAAATATTTAAAAAATCTTTTGTAATCCTACATGTATTTAAAATTACTGCTTTTTGCATTTTTATATACAAATTCTTTGACAAATCTAATATGCTTAAATTTTGAATCAGATTCCTAGGTATTATGCCAGTGGCCGAAATAACAAATGGTAATATTTTTATAGTCCGAGAATGCCAAATTCTTTTAATCTCATTTCCTAAATCTGTGTATTTTCTTATTTTTTCAGAAACAGTTTTTTGAATGTTACAGGAATTTGGAATTTTCAGAAACAGTTTTTTGAATATTACAGGAATTTGGAATTTTCAGAAACAGTTTTTTGAATATTACAGGAATTTGGAATTATTATTATTATTATTATACATGTATCAACTACGATAATATTTATATGTACGTGGTGACTGACTTCACCAATACCAAAACTAGGCTTGAACTTAAACTAGGATGAACTACGAGTATGAAGGAATCCGATGCGCAACAAATATATCAATAAATTTGTGGTTTGTACAATGTGATTATTACATTTTTTCCTAAAATATTTTAACTCACTAAGACTAAGTGATTGCTTTCCACGAAAATATTGATTCATCAGACAGAGGGTAAAGAAAAAAATTTGTATTGAGCATTCCCCTGAGACTCGGAACAATTCACGACGAATGCAATTATCTAAGTTTTAGCCACTGTTTTCCCAAGGTTTATAGTTTTGTGAACAGTTGCTTTCCTCGCGTCCAAAAAAGTGTGTTTCTAATTTTCTCTAAATCAAAAACAAAATTTCCTCTGAAATAAGTTTTGTAAGTAGATAGGTACTTAAATACCTGCCTTTTATACTATACACCACAAATATTTTAACACTTTTTTTATTTAAAACTAGCAAGTACTCGGCAAGCGTTGCAATGCCACTAAAAGAAAGAAAATGTTTGTGTTTTAGTTTGGATTCACGAATTTTTTTCGTCTTCTCTCTGGTGCCTCCTTCGCCTCCTCCCAAATTCCCTTCCCCCTCTCGCCTCTCCACTCTGCCGCTAAACTATATTTATTTATTTATTTGTACACGCCCAATTAGGGCTTTTACATATGATAAAATTAAAAATACATTTGTTATAATCAAAGAATTAAGAGATAACAATTAAATAAGTATCAAGTATAGATTTTTTAACTTAAAACAAAAGAGTAAATTATAGGATACACATTCATATACATTTAAAGAAGTGATTTTCTTGCAGCTTAAAAGCAACAGAATAAAATAAAGGATACACATTCATATACATTCGACACATATTGAAAATTTATAAACATTTCAAATTTATCTAGATAGACATACAGATTTTATGACAATGTTTTTATAGGTTGATAGACTTTCAGTACCGTTGGTATTCACGTAATATTTATTCCCTGTACTGTGCAGTCGGTTCATTACTGAGTTTATTTCTGAATTGGTACCTGAATTGTTACAATGGTAAGGTACAATCTGACGAACCGTTCTACTAGGCACATGAAAATTAATCAGCCTAAGGTGTTCAGGGGAGTCAAACATGTTATTAACAATTTTATACAGAAAAAATAGATCAGTACATATTCTTCTTTCTTTTAATGTAGCGAGGTCCATAATTTTCAACAGTGACATGTAGCTAATATTTTCAATAGGAATTCCTAATCTATAATTTATATTTCGTAAAAATTTATGTTGGATTCGCTCGATGGATTTTTCACGAATATTGTAAAATGGATTCCAAATGGTTGAGTTGAATTCTAAATGACTTCTGACAATGGATGAATATAATATGTTTAAAGTTTTTAAATTTTTGAAATCTTTTGAAGTTCTTAAAATGAAACCCAGCATTTGCATCGCTTTAGTGGTTATATTATTAATGTGGGAGATAAATGATAATTTTGTGTCAAATATTATCCCCAGGTCTTTTATTTCGGGTACAGATGCTAAGGCTGGATTGTTCATCATATATGTGAAAATCAATGGGTTATTCTTCCTATAAAATCTCATGAATTGACACTTTTTTACATTAAGGGTTAATTTATTTTGGATACACCAAGCCCTTAGATTTGATTGTAAGAATAAGCGATCATTAATATTGTCTATAATTTGGTAAATTTTCATATCATCTGCGAACATCAATATAAAGACACGAGTAAATACATTTGTAACGTCATTTATAAATATGTTAAAAAGAATGGGTCCTAGATGTGAGCCCTGGGGCACGCCACTTGTAGCTTTAAATGTGTAGGACAGTTGACCTTTGATGCAGACAGTAAGTTATGCCAGAGCTCATAATTATAATAGAAACGTTCGTGGGCGTGCGCATAACAATTCACCAAAGTTTCATCGTAATCGAATGAATGGTAAAGGAACACATATGGAATAAACAAAGAAACATTAATCTTTATATATTTTTAAAAATATGTAACTAACTTTAAGAAATGGCCAAGATCACCCTTAATGGGTGAAAGCCATAAAAATAATTTTAAAAAAATCTTTATATATAAGAACAAGAAATGGTACAATTTGTGCAAAGAAATATCACCCTCTCAATGAATATTCTTTTAACAAACTTTCTTCGGGCGTAGTAGGAATTACGATCATGCGAACTCTTGCGGGATAAAAGCCTACCACATTAAGCCCACCACCTTGAACCGGAACCGGAACGTAACAAACAAGTTTACAGACATATGAAATGCCAAGTGATCGCATTAAAACGACTTCGCCACGTTTGGTCAATAATTCAGGTTTCGGATTAGGCTGTAAAATTCGGACGATCAAATCTTTAGATCACAGGCATCAGCTTGGAATGCTGTCCTTATTATATCGGTATTTCAAAGGAAGATGCTCCGAGGAACTATCACCAATCCCTTCGGCACTGGTGCATAGTCGGGAAATACACCAAACACGCGCCTAACGTTTGTGCACGGTTATCATTTGTCACTTGTGAAACTTGGTCGTTTCCACGACTCGTCGGTCTCTTCAAGACCCACGTCGGCGTCGCTTCAAACCCTCCACACTGCATCTCCAAAGATGACATAGGCTCGGAGGGAAATTATTTTCCTCAAGGCCTCTCCTACGTAGAAGTAATAGATACAAATAATATATTTTTTAATAATTTACTACTTGCTTTATCCATTTCCATTCATACTTCTCTGAATTCCGCCTCTTGACATGACCCGACTGAAGTATTTCATTCACTTGGTTGGTCCATTTCTCCCTGGGTCGTCTATGTCTGACTGACCATGCGATCTTCGTACGTCATGAGTATTAAATTTAAGAAGATTGATTAAAACTACGGAATTAGTTTATCAGATGTTATTATGTCGAAATTATTCGTTCACCATGACCTCCTGGGAACCAGGATGATTTTGGAAATATTTTTAACTTTTTTAATCGATCTGCCTACCAATGCATGTATATGTATATACAGATCGATTCAAAGGTGGCACGTTTGTTTATTTACGAGATAGTTCATAAAATTAGTAATTTAATCTAAGCCATAAGTCTCAGATACGAGTAAGTGATAAATTACAAATTGAAAAATAATCCACTCAAAAAATTCATGCTAGGAGTTAACTCTGTTGATATTTGAGAAACCAACAAGTCAAAAACATGTACAGTCTTAGTGTGCCTTATATCGTTATGAATATAAGTAGATAATAGGCATACAAATCGCTCGGCAAAGGGAGTCGATAAACGCTCGATTCCAATCGCAAAAGGGGTTTTTATTTATTTTGTGAATAATTTTGTAAGAAAGAAAAAAGTTGATAAAGGGAAACTGACAAAAATATCTGTCATAATACGAGATTTTCTAAGTTGTTCCTTATACATTTCTAATGAACAATAAAATTTTTGTAGCTAATGCTAATATATTTAATAAAGTAATCAACTCCTTTATTTCATTTCTACTCAAGCGAAAACATAGAAAAAACTTCAACTTATTCAAAGCTACTTATTAAATCGTAAACTGTTTTTCTTTACTAGCTACTTATTAAATCGTAAACTGTTCGTCAAAATAAAATCTTGGATCTCGAAAGCTTTCTGGGCTACTAGTGGCCTACCGCAGGGTAGTCACCTTGGCCCGGTTTTGTTCCTCATTTTCATCAAAGATATAACCAATTGCTTCAATGATGTCGAGGTATTGCTCTTTGCTGATGACATCAAGCTATACAAGAAAATAACAGATATAAATCATTGCCATATACTACAGTCAAATATTAGTAAGTTTAAAGATTGGTGTGTTCAAAATAATTTATTTTTAAATGTGGAAAAGTGTAAAACCTTGACTTTTTTTAGAAATAAAAATCCTGTTTTATTTGAATATTCCATCAATAACACAGCTTTAGAAAGAGTCACGGAAATGAGAGGTCTTGGAATTATTTTGGATGAAAAACTAAGTTTCGCAAATCATATCCACCAAATTATGAACAAAGGTATGAAAACACTAGGCTTCGTATTAAGAACAACTAAAAACTTTAGTTCCATAGAAGCCATTAAACTATTATATGTATCTCTAGTTAGAAGCCAAATTGAATATAACTCGGTAGTTTGGTCTCCATCTTACAAAATTCACGTTAATAATATTGAGCGATAAAAAAAAAAAAATTCTGCGTTTTATAAATTTTAAATTAAGTATCCCACTAGAAGACTTGAAATATAATCTATTACTAAATATTCTAAAAATACATACACTAGAAGACAGACGTAAAATAAACGACATAACATTTTTATTCAAAATACTTAACTCTAAATTCGACTGTTGCGAACTCCTACAACTCATAAACTTACGAATAACGACAGTAACCACGCGACAAAATACATTATTCTACTGCAGCATTCACAAGCGGAACTACATTGCCCACTCTCCTATATAACGATTTCACACTATGGGGAATCAGTACTTAGGTGATGTCGACATATTTAACATCAATTTGGCGAATTTTGTGGATGTTGTAAAAACATATTCCAAAACTATTACTAAACATATGTGTATTTTTGTAAACTTATCAAATCGCTGTATTTTTTTTGTATTTTTGTGACTTGTGTGCATTTTTTATCTAATTTTATTTTTGTTATTTCATTATCTATTGAAAAATCATCTGTCATCATTGTACTACCAAACATGTAAAAGCCCTCTGGGCGTTGAATAAATAAATAATTAAATAAAATAAATAAATAAAGCATATTTTTTAGATTTCATAATGTGAACCGATTCATAGTAAAGATTAATCTAAACAGTGAGTTTACGTTTTGCTTCGCCTTAATACAGCGATGCATTTCACCTCAAAAATTGCACCGTCATTCTATAGTGAAGATAAGATCTGTAATCCACCATAGCATCTTATCTCTGGACCTATCGAATACCAAGAAATATGATTGCATCTCGTATATTTGCCACAAAAGAACGGTCTACGTCTGACAGTCGAACAGTTATCTGTAGTTAGTGTTTGCAGCAAAGGATAGCATTATCCTTTAGAAGTCGGGTGTATATTTACGAGCATTATAACGAACTGTCCGAACCAAATCAAATAATAATATCGCATTATGGAGGTGTTTTCTAAAGGCGCGAATGGACAGGTAACTTTAACGAAATTGTAATCAACAGATGTTCGAGAAATAATCCATATAAAGAGTTGGCGGATATCTTAAACCTTTACATTTGATCTACTTATCGTGTTTCGTAAGCAAATGATAAAAAGTACCTAAGACAGTAAAAAAAAATCGAAAAGCTATTAACACCGTCGAAACATTATTGGGTTAGATTTTTTAAAATCTCTTGTTTGCCAGGGAAGGCCAGCAAAAAGCATCACTTTGAATTTTGAAATGAATGTTTTGTGGAATAATTTTGAGCTATTGTATATTTTATTGACTGAAACACGTTCACAACACAATAAACTATCTACCAGAACAACATTATTTGCGTCAATTACGTAAATTGATAGGTTTTACGATGTTTTAGTCGAGTAAGACGCATAAATTATGACGCGGCAGAAATGACATTTCGTGTCCAGCGATTCTGACACTGTCCTTTACAAATTTTGTATATAGAAGGGTCAAAATCGTAGATAAAGGAATTTTTCCCGCGCATGCGCAAGAACTGCGCACATCCCCGCGCTCCGGTAAATTATTAATATAAATTATTTGGAGTGACTAGGCGCATTGCAGGTTTCGCTATGGTAAAGGGCGATAATAGAACAAGCGATTCTGACCGTGTTCTTCATACACTTTCTTTATACATAAGGGTCAAAATCGCGTGTAAAATCTCATGACACACCGGTGCACGAGCGGCAAATGTCGGGTTTCGATAATCGCAATTTCACTGTGTGGCTTCATTTTAATTAAATGACAATAAATCACTTTGAAAAAATCACCAATCACAACGTCAATTAAAATTAACGAAAACCTTAAAGTCCTTAAATCTTAAAGTTCCAACATTTAAAAACTTATTTGTGAAAAATTCAATCATACAAATTATAAAAGAAAAAGATAAATACTCGTTCATTACTGAAAATCGTACTAGACTTAAACATGTATTTGTGTGCCCCAAACTAAACACTTCTTTTGCCCAACACCATTATACACACCAAGGAAAATACTTCTTCAATAACCTATCAGTAGAAATCAGAAGCATTAATGACAAATTACAAATGTTGAACTCTATAAAAAAGGATTTTTTAGCAGGAGGGGGAAGGTAACGGGGGAGGTGGGGTTCGCGGAAGAGTTGACAAGGGAGAGGAAAGGCGGGGAAGGTGGAAGGGGTACGCGGGAGGGGAAGGGGACTCTAGAGGTGAACGAGGACGCACGAGAAAAGACACGCAGGGAGTATCAATTTATTTCTTTAAACGGCATTTCAACGCATGCCGAGTACCAACTAAAATAAAATTTTCATAAATACTTATATTTATAATAAGTTATGTTTGTTTTCTTTATTTGTTTTTGGGGTGTTATGCCGTGTTGCGCTACCTCCTTCTTTAGCCAACGTTTCGGACAACGTTAATGTATGTATGTTACATCGTTAATTTATGTTAAAAACAAATAACGAAAATGCTTTTGGCCGTGAAAATCTTAAAACGTATCCACTTATGTTTGTTATTTATGTTCTTGGTTTCTCTCTGATTATTTTGTGTTAATTTATAAAAGTTTTTTAATGTATTACATAATTATTACCTTTTTACATAATTATATATAGTGTTACATAATTATTTCATATAATTATTTTTTTTTATAATACCTTCCTTTTGAAACACCACTTTTTGTAACGTTTTTTATACATAGATACTCCACATTTATTATGATTTTTTTAAATAAAAAAAAATAAAAAAATTTAGTTCTATTTTTTATTTTATCATGACGAATCTATCTATCTATCTTAGATCTATATAAATCTATATAAATTAAAATGAATCGCCGAAATGTATGTACGCGCATAACCTCCGAACGACTGCATCAAATTGGATAATTTGTTTTTTTTTGTGTTCGTTATTGTCAGTACAAGGTTTGTACATAACTATTGGTGAGCTCTGGCATAATGAAATTTGCAATAGGTTGCACGCGATCTGTTTGAAAACCTAATGTACCGGGACTGAATGAATGGAATGCGGGAGGGGGATGAGAACCTGGGAGTGGGGGGGAGAACGGGGGAAGGGGAGAGTGGAGAGGGGAGAGGGAAGGTGGAGGAGGCGGAGTGGGAACGAGAGAAGGGAAGGGGACGTGGGAGAGGAAGGGGAGGTGGAAGGGGAACGGGACGAATGGAAAAGGACACGCAAGGAGAAACGATTTATTTATTAAATGGCATAGCAACGCATGCCGGGTACCGGCTAGTTTTTGATAAAATAAGTGGTGTGCACAAAGTAATTTTTGTTTTCATGCAATTAAGAAAAATTCATATTTTTTTTTAATTATTTTATTAAAAAAAAAGAAAGACACACATTCCCGGGTTACGAAATCTCATTCTACCACCACAGAAAGCCGAAAATATTGCTTGTGTTGTAATGGAGGACTTAGCCAGCCTAGGAATCGAACACGCGACGCCCAAACGCTATGCCCACTCAACCACTGACTGGTCAAAATGTTGCGATTATTCCGATTAAGAACTCAAATAAAACCATTAACATTACCTTTAAACGTTTGGAATAAAAAAAAGATTTCCTTCTATTCTATTCCTTAAAAATTGAACCAGCTATTGAAGGAAATCTTTAAAATTTATATATTTCGAATTAATATTACGTGTCAAATAGGTTGCTGGATTTTCACGATCAAAAGTTTAGTATTATAATGATCAAACATCTTTGATGGAAATACTGAAAGACTGTTTTGAACGTTGGCTAAAGGAGGTTTGGGCTACCCCAAAAATCAACCATGATTAAAAAATTAAATTATTGGAGACAAAATATGTTTTTTTTTTTATGTGCGAAGGTCACCCGAAAATAACATTACTTTGATATGAATGCATTATTAACATCACAAACCGTTAATGAATAAATTAGCAATCTGTAGATCTTGAATCTGCAGATCTGACAAGCCTGAAAGAAGATTTGAAAGATGATAGCGGACAGTGTGTAATTTGCATATGACTTGATAATGTTTTGATCCGCGTATCAAAATCACTCAGAAATGCGATGTTGAGGTCTGGTTCGAAAACATCCCTCGTTATTATTAGTTAATTTGATCTTCAAAAATTATATTTGAAAACATTCGCATTCTCTATTTGCTTTTTTAATATTAAGAAGTCAAGCTGATAGTCGTCTGTCATCAGTGCTTATTTCGTGTATCTTGTTCACCGGAGACATATTAAAAATATATGTATTGTTAATGACATATCCGCCAGAAAACATTTTCCTGTATGGGTCCAAAGATTCCTATTAGGATCTTCCTTTCCAAAATGTATCTGAACCCGTAATTTTCAGAATTCTAATAATTTTCACAAATCCATTTTTCAACGGAATCATTAGACTGTTCAGTGGCTGAGTTGGCGTCGCGTTTGGCTCCCATTCCATGTGTGTACGATACCTCGGCTGGCTAAATCCTCAATCACGACATTTTCCGTTTACTGTGGTGGTAGTGGGAGGCGGGTATGTGTATAACCGCCTCAGGAACCATTTATTGGACAACCAACACCCCTGCCGTAGGTCACCCCAAATGGTTCGCTACGTTTGGTCACTTAGCAGAGGTGCCCGGGTTCATGGGGTGAAATTTGTCTAGGTCTTTGCAGCGGATATGTTTGCCCACCTACTGCGTGGCGAGTCGGATCGGATGAGAGTGGTTGAGGAAGACCTTTTGATTTCTCCAGCCGGACTCTCTTGACCCATCGCCTGGCACGGCAGTGAGAGGAATGAATCCATACGCCCGTCACTCCTGGACACATCGACCCCCAGATTCCTACCCACCCCTCATACCTTTTTCCTTCCCAGAACTTCCTCTCCTCCCTTTCGCTGAAAAAACTCTCCACACAGCATCCCCAAATTGTTTTCCTCGGGGCCTCCTGTGTGGAGCTGTTGTAAAAAAAAAGTAAGAGATTTTCAAATATTATCAGGTTGTTCATAACCCGGGAAAATTGGTCTTTCTTTAAAAAAAATGTCTGAAATAGACTGTCCCTCGCTGAATTGCATAATTAAATACGCCATACAATCCTATTCATAAATTCCGAAATTTTTAAACTTAATTTTTAGTATGGTATTCATGAAAATATTTTTTTTATTTGATCACACAAAGGTAAGTTCTCATGTTATCAGCCGTGTAAAGTACTTGTCAGATAAGTGGCACCAAAAAAATCTGTCGTTTATTTCATTGCTACATATAAAGATCTCGTAAAAGTAACAGAATCAAAATAATGCAGGGATAAAAATCCCATATAAATTATATCTTTCGCTTTTATAGGCAATTCATCAAACTGGGTTCCGGGACTTACGGGGACTTATTTAAATGGGAGCCATAAACACGTAAGTGCGTATTTCTGCCTGGTTTTTTCTAGTTTATCGTGGTTTCATCAAATAATTAAATGACCTTTAAGTATTTTATTGTCGACAAAATAAAAGCGTTTTTTAATACTAGTGCCTAAGTGATGAATTTAATATTTTTTTCGGTATTGACAGCCTACGTTGAATAGTGGGATAAGCATTTCCCTTTGAGTCAAGAGGTTACGGATTCGATTACTGCCGCAGTGCAAGATAATTTAGATCTACTAAAAGTGGGAGAAAATCAGAGAGTTCAACGTAAAAACCAAGGTAGATTAAATACATAACGTAATTACTTCAAGGATCTCACGAAGACATTGATGACTAAACATATGCCGTTCATATTTAATACTTACAGCACAAATTTTGATTGGTATGCACTCGCAAGTAGTATTTTTTTGTTAAATCTATGTCACAAGTTATTTCGGATGTCTTTAATGGACTATATTTATAACTTTAGTTGTTCATCTATATATAGAGATGTAAAAAAAGTTTCGTGTCACGGTGTTTGTGGTCGCACTCCTCCAAAACGGCACGACCGATTTTTATGAATTTTTTTATGTATATTTGGTAGGTATGAGAATAGGTCGTAATATGCATTTCATACCGCTAGGTGATTAGGGTGTCTTTATCCAGAAATTTTTTTCTATTTTTTTGACCATTTTTTTGTATTTTTTTTTTAATTTGGCATAAAAAAATACCTATAAACGCCAAATTTTCACCCGATTTTCACGCCGATTTTAGTATTTTTGTATGAACAAATTTGGGCAAACCATCGAGCTTATTTGTATTGGCTAAAGACGGACTGACAAAAAATATCATACACTTAATTGCTCTTCGAAATTAATATTGATTTACTTTATTTCATTTTCCTAATTTAGGATAGAAATATATTACTTTAACTTTTAAGAGATCAAACAATGAATATGTCCGTTATTTTAATGAAATACATTGAATTGAGTAAATGAATGGTTGGTGTTTATTTTTGTTTTTATCAGCGGTCATCATCTACAACGCTCCATTCCTCTTTCTGTCATAGATCCCAATCCATACACAATACATTCGTTATTTTTTTATTTAACAATCAAAATATTCACTAGAAATAATTTATATGGCAGAACAACTTTTTCCGGGTCAGCTAGTGTAATATAATATTATATAATAAACAGAAACAGTAGTGGAGCCATTTTCCCGCCCTATTCTAAGTTACAGAAAGTTTCTCCTATCAAGGCTCTTACAACTTACAAGGACTCCATTTTTTTAATAAAGACCATGATGTGAGTAACATGTTTATACGAGATGGGTTAGTAATTGTACAAGGCTGGCGAAAAATGGAACACAGAACGTGTCAATTCTGGAAGAGATCGGCATCCGCAAAGAGCTTTCAACTATCTGCCTACTACGTATCTCAAAATATTTTGGACACCTTGCTCGCCAAACTGAGGACTCCAACTTGGAGAAACTCAGTCACTGGTAAAAGAAGAAACAGAGGAGTATTGTCCATCATAGAAATTGGAGTAGGGGTCATGATCCTCAGCAATGAGGAAATGAGGACTTGAGAAGAAGATTAAAACTATGCAATAATAATCTACAAAATCTACATAAATAAAAATGAATCGCCGAAAAGTACGCGCATAACTTCCGAACGACTGCACCAAATTGGATAAGTCCTTTTTTGTGTTCGTTATTAACAGGACAAGGTTTGTGTAAAACTACTGGTGAGCTCTGACATTATGATATTTGTATAAAAAATGCAATAGGTGGCACGCGAACTGTTTGAAAACTGAGTGTATCGGGACTGAATGCATGGAATGCTTGAGGGGGGAGGGGAACTCGGGTAAGGGATTCGCGTGAGAGGAGGTAGGGGAACCTAGGAGGGAGGAGGGGGGTTCGCGGGACGGGGGAAGTGGGGGAGTAGAATGGGGTGAGGGAATGTGGTGGGAGTGGAATGGGGAGAGGGGAAGGGGACGCGGGAGAAGAAGGGGAGGCGGAAGAGGAACAGGACGAATGGAAAAGGACACGCAGGGAGAAACAATGCATATATTAAATGTATAGTATAGCAACGCATGCCGGGTACCAGCTAGTTATAATAAAAAATGTATTTAACAATAGACTGCTAGGTACATATTTGTACAACTATTTTTTGTTGATTACATTGATTCTATTGACAAAAGGATCACTCCTATATATCCCGGATTTTTACCGGAATGCACCTGGTTTTGGGAAAAGTGCAAATAAAAGGACATCAATTATATTACTAGGAAATTCTTCGAATGAAAACCAACGTGGCGCTCTATCCCATACACTTGCCTGACTTTGTATATTGCCACCCCATTAGAATTTCGTATGAAAAACAGTTCTGCATATGAAATTTAAGCAAAGAATGGTCATAGTTTAAGTTGACGAAAGACGCCCATGGCGTTTATTGTGTTCTTCATTATTATAACTATGAATAATAACATATTGGTCTTGTAGTGGAAAAGCTTATTTTTATTAGCAAACACACGATTCACCTTCAAGTTTTATGGCATCGATAAAAAGTCACAATATGCATAAATACATATTCAAAAATTCGTAGAAAAACATACTTTTTCTGTTTTCCGAAGAAAACATCCAGATTGGTTGTGCATCTTCATGGCGTAAAAATGTTGATTTCCAGAATTTTATTTTTCTTTTCGGTTTTCTGAATATTTTAACGTATTTATCCGCTTACCAGAATTTGTAGAAATTCTTCTGGCTGGATAAATTCACGCAAACTACTGACAGAATGTATAAATACTTTTATTATGGTTTACCGCTATCGATTTCTAGAATTTTCATGTTTACCTATAAATATAAATCCAGCACTCACTTAAATTGGTAAACAATATAAATCCTTCACGTCCTTCATAAACTAAACCATGCTAAAAATAATAAGTAACCAATATTTTTGGGCACTACGGTGAATGCCTATCACTATCCATGGAGTTCTCTATACGTTCATGATCACCTGTATGGCTATAGTCATGTTTGACGGCCAGATCTGAATATCCAGGTACCTGCCAAATTCCAATTCCCCGTCTTCTTTCCCTCTCCACTACCTTCAACCTCACATCTTACCCCAATTGGGGATGCTATAATCTCACTGTCTTTTTTAGACGGTTGAGAACATTTGGGACATAAAAATAAAAATAAATACTATAATAAATACCCGGTGATACATTTTTTACCGATGCCTAAGGATCAATCCTATGAAAATAATAATAAAAACCGGATAATTTGTGTAACGCCTCTTTTATGAAAAATTACACAAACAGTATTATAGAGTTCATGAAAGATTTAATTTTTAAGCTTATTTACGCAATTAAGGTCAAAAAGCAACTTTTCCGCGAATGCTTTTTTGGTTACGTAACACTAAGATGATTCGGCTTTCGAAAGTGAAATATTTATTGCAAGAAACAACAAACTTAAAAATATGACAAAAAAAATAAATTGACTTATGCTAATCCAAATTGCAAAAATAAATTTACAATGTTTATTTAAAATGCGAATTTCATACGAGCTTAATTTATTTTATTATTGAAATTATAATACAAGATACAAATTAATATATATGTATGGTATGTTACATAACAGTCACAATTAATTAATTTAATTACCCAGTTAGTAGAAAAACATTCTATGGTATAACTGGGCAGCTAGTATCATACTTAAAAAATAAAATATATCTAAAAATTTATACTTAAAAAATGAAATAAAAACTGCTAAAAATGTCCAGTATCTAAAATATTAGATAGGAATTGAGTAAGTGAGAAAAGCATTAGAAATTTCGGAAGAATATACGAGTATAACTGAAAATCATCGATAAAATATCAATCGATCTTCGTTATTTGTTTTTGGGGTGTTATGCCGTGTTGCGCTACCTCCTTCTTTAGCCAACGTTTCGGACATCGTTGCTCCGGCGTCGATCCGGCAGATCCGGTAGATGTGTAATTTTTATTGGTGAAGTGTGTGCTTATTTACTTCGAAGCGATACCGTGTCGCCAGCTCCACTAACTTTCTGCGGTACAAAATAATCGTGACAAGCAAATCAATCAATAATCAATCGATCTGTTATAAATACGATAGCTTTTCTCACGTTTTACTACTTCAAATAAATCGTTAAATGGCTTTAGTCAGCTGTATTCGTGATGGTGTTCTGCAGCTACCGTATTGCATCTATAACTCTTGGGATGACAGTTGTTAATTATTGTCCATTCGAATAAATGCCACCACTTACGAAACTGAAGAAATTATGATATAATGGTCGTTGTAAGGTTTGTGGAGATTCGTTGTTCCCCACTGGAGCGATCATGCGAAATAAATTAATTTGCCTCGATTGCTCGAAATTTCCCAATAGGTCATTTTTTTTAATTTTTCGCCAACATTAAAAAAATCAGGCCTTCGAATTTTAACATGGAGACATAAAAAACTTACCTATGCTATATAGCCAATTTATTATCCTGTATTTTACCGTTTATCTCATATTTGTAGGATTTATAAAAAAAATATTTAAAAAATCATAATGTTTACAATCGCGCGAATCCTGCGTGTTTTTTTTTATTTGAAACTGCTGTGATGGATACTTATTCGATTCAACATAGAATATTTTCGATTAGCTATGGGAAAAGGACTTAATTTTATCGGTAAACAGCTGATCAAATATTCGGCGGGAAATAAATATTTAAAAAAAAATTTTTAACATCGTTCTAAAATAGTCCACGAAGTTTGGATTTGCGACATCTATTGTCATATTAGACAAAGCATTTCAATTGCTTCGTTTTAAAATAAAAGTGGTCCGTTTTTCGACCAAAATCGCTCCAGTGGCTAAAAATCCTGCCGGATGCACCAGTATGATAGGCGAAATGATATTAAATAATGTGAGCGTCTTATTTTGTTAATCCATCTTCACTTGTTCTTTGTTTTTTTTTTCGATTTGATTACGGAAAAATTTGAATTTTTTTATCTTCACAATCCTTATTGTGGGCCAGGGAGAATTAAAACATAATCGTAATAAGAACATATTAAATTAAAGCCTATTTGTCATTGAAACATTTCTACCTAGAAGTGGATGAATTTATTCCCTACAGTATATATATGTTATAATTTATTATTATCGATAAAGAATGTGATTCCAATTGATATCTATTGAAATGCCACGATAGGTTATTTCATTGTTCATCCAATCTCCTTAGAAATCCCTGACAGATGGTGGGGGCACGTGGTGAAAAGGATTTTTTTAAATACGAGATTATATAACTGTGGAATAATAATAGTGCATGGTGTATTTAAAAAGCTAAAATTCAACGATTTTTCTAATAATCCCAGAGGTCGTGCATCGGCCAGCGAGGGTGGGGCAAACACCCCACCTTGCCCCACCGTGCCTACGCCTGTGCTAGTGTATGACACGGATGAGTCGAAAACTCAGATATGTAAATACTAATGTTAGAGGGAGCGCACTAAAATGTTAAAATACGATTATTTAGCGAAAATTGTGAAAAAATTCGATTAAACACGGCTTGCTTAAAATAGAGCAAAAATCTCTCGACAAAAATGTCTAAAGTAGCATTTAAAGAAACACGGTCAATAATTTCATACCTTTAACATGCTAAATAACAGAAAAAAATGTGATTACTTTGCGAATTTTTTTTATCGAGGGAATTTCATATAATTACCATTCCGGCTCGGAAAATGTACAGATCTTATCTTCAAAATTTTAAGTGCTTAAGGGAATTAGATTTTGAATCGGTAGAATTTCGGAATGTGGGGTCTTATTTATTCCAATACTAGCTGGTCCCGGCATGCGTTGCTATGCCATTTAATAAAGAAATTGTTTCTCCCTGAGTGTCCTTTCCTATTCGTCCCGTTCCCCTTCCGCCTCCCCTTCTTCTCCTGCATCCTCTTCCCCTCTCGCGTTCCCACTCACCTCCACCTTCCCTCTCCCCACTCCACTCCCCCCCCCCTTCCCCCGTCCTACCCCCCTCCCGAGTTGCCCTGCCCCCTCACACGTCCCCTTCCCCTCCGACGTTCCCCTTCTTCCCTTTCCCGCTCCCTCGTCCCGCCAACCCTCCTACCGCGTTCCATATATTCAATCCCAGTACATTCAGTTTTTAAACAGCCCTCGTGCCACCTTTTACAATTTTAATTCAAATTTCCATTTTTCATGTATATTAAATTTGGTACCTAACATAGGTACCTATTTAAAATATCAAGATTCTTGATTCGATTCAAACTATTAGGGGAGTACGTGCTTTAAATAAATTTATCAACTTAAAGATTTTCAAAAATAGAATTGTTTTGCAAAATGCCATTCTCAAACACGCGAACTGTCAAACGTGCGATAGTCGTTAGGTTTTCTGAAATTATACAATTTTCTGCGCAATTTTCTTAATTTTTCTCTCTGTAAGAACCATCCTCGTACTTCAAGGAGTATTCTAAAAAAAAGAATTAGCGAAATCGGTTCAGCTGCTCTCGAGATTTGCGCTTAGCAACACATTTAGCGATTCATTTTTATATATAAGATTAGACATTGTATTTACGCAGATCTAGATGTTCATTTTAGTGCATGTACAAAGCGATTTAGTAAACAATTTTAATTCTTACCAGTATAAATACAATTCAATATCAGCTTTAATGTCTGCAATTTAAACAAACTTGAATGCATAGATGAAGGTTTAGGTATTTCGCAGTCATTCAAATGTAACATTGTCATCCATTTTTATCGCCATTTTGTTATTTAGACATTATAAATGGCCTGCATATTATTCAAGGTTAATTTCAGCTTTATATCAAGTTGTAATCGGCTGACATGCCTAGCAACATGATTGTTTTGCATATTTTCATAAATTGATCAAAAACCGAATCGGACGGGAATCTATCAAAAAAATAAAAATTAAGCGGGTTGGCTATTTGATGTGTGTTAGTGTTACATTTGAATTTCTGTGAAGCATCCCACCCTAACGGGCGTTTCACAGGATGTTTTTTTTTTCGGCCAGTTTTCATATTGTCTTTCCATACTTAATTTAAATATTGAATTCCGGATGAAAAAAAAAATGTATATTGATACCAATTTTGGTACGGACGGTGGAAAATTCCATAAAAAAATTGTAGACTGTCATTATTTTTCAATTTGGGAGCCGGGAATGGGTACCGCCGCCCGGTGAGGTTTGTCCGGATCTTGGCGGCGGATGCGCCTGCCCACCAACTATGTGGCAGGCCAGATTCAGAGAGACTGGTTGAGGAAGACCTGTAGACCTCTCCGGAGCAGGTCTCTCGGAACATCGCCTTACCCGCAGTGGAGGGGATCGATTCATGTGTCTGTCACTCCTGGACACACTGACCTCAGATTCCTACCCACCCCTTATACCTTTTTCCTTCTCACGATTTCCTCTCCTTCCATTCCCTAAAAGACCTTCCACACAGCGTCCCCAAAGATGACAAAGGCCCTGAGGGGGAATTATTTTCCTCAGGGCCTCCTGTGTGGAATTAATGTAAAAAAAAATACGAAATTACATTATGTGAAAATGTTGCTTGTTTATTTTTTTTTTTCAAATTAAAAAATTTGTTAAATATATAAATACATTATCGTTATTTGTTTTTGGGGTGTTATGCCGTGTTGCGCTACCTCCTTCTTTAGCCAACGTTTCGGACATCGTTGCAGTATCCATCAACAGGGCAGATCCGGCAGATCCGGTAGATGTGTGATCTGCCGGATCTGCCGGATCTGCCCTGTTGATGGACACTGCAACGATGTCTGAAACGTTGGCTAAAGAAGGAAATAGCACCATACGGCATAACACCCCAAAAACAAATAACGAAAATGCTTTTGGCCGTGAAAATCTTAAAACGTATAAAAATACATAATTTATTTTGTTTATTACTGATGGTGAACGTATTTTAGTGTTCGGTATTGTGAATTCCGCGTGTATTTTTGATTATTTGTTGGCGCTTTCATGTGATCTATGGTTGTGTTCAAGGTATGGCCCTTTTTAGTAGCGTCACATAATATCATTTCTGCTTTAATGGCAAATATCTATACTCACACATAATGATTGTGTAAAGCACCGATTTTTCGTGTGGGTCCTGATATACTTTCCATATGGGGACCGGTATGAAAATGAAACATCGTATAACACGCCCATTAGTGTAGAAGTGTAGATTCCTTTTAAAATAGCCACCACCGGTTTTTGATGTTACGACGTTCAAACCCTTACATTTTTTTAAAAATCTAGACTATTTTCATATCCCAAGAAAATAAATCTCATTCTTGAACACCTATTTTTCTAAGTTTACCCAAATGGCCAAGAAACTTTCAATCGTTACAAATCATTAGACTACTGTATACATCCCTTGTTAGAAGCCTAATAGAATATAACTCCATAGTCTGGTCGCCTTTCTACAAAATTCATATTCACACTATTGAAAGAATTCAAAGAAAATTTCTACGTTTTGTATATTTTAAACTTAACATCCCCTTAGAGCACATAAATTACCCGTCGTTGATGAATACTTTAAATATTCCAACATTAGAAAACCGATGAAAAATAAACGACCTAACTTTTTTATTTAAATTATTAAACTCTAAATTCGACAGTTGTGAACTCCTGCAATTAATAAATCTACATGTACCTACACGAACAACTAGACAAACATTGACATTTTATATACGTACATCTCATTCGAACTATGATTTACATTCTCCAATACAACGTTTGCATAGTCTTGGTAACAAATACTTAAACAATCTGGATGTATTTGACAATAATTTGAACTTAGCAAACTTCAAACTCCATATGTGCCAACTAGGGAATACAATCCCGGTATACCGGGATCCCGAAATACCGGGATCCCGCAAACATTTTGCGGGATTAATCTCGGTCGAAAATTTTGCGGGATCCCGCTGGACTGGCGGGATTACAGAGAAGCGTAGTATAAAGAGTTCGAGATCAACAGCCCAACAACTTAGATCTGGCAATATGAGCAACCTTGAGGTTTTGATGAGGAAGGAAATGAATTACTTCGAGTCCGGTGGATTAAAAGGCACATACCTTCAATTCACTTACAATGCGCTAATGATTATTGTGCCAACCAGCGTGGAAGCTGAACGAGCTGTTTCAGCCGCTGGCTACCTTGTGTCCAATATCAGAAGCTGTTTATCAGACGAGACAATTAATACTTAAACTTTTTTACGAAGTTTTTTCCAAAATAATGTTTAAACTTATAAGGCTTATTGTACAAGATATCGTGTGAACGTTATTATTTAAATTTAAGTTGTTATGTAAATTTATGTCTTATCTTATTCTGTGCCAATTTATGACTTAAACTTTACCTATGTCTAAACTAAAGGTATATTAACAAACCTTTTAAATGTCCCAAGAACTTGTTTGATTAGGTATAATTTTAAAACTCTAAAAACAAGGTTGGTAGATCGAGGTATTACGTCTTTATTACACGATTGATTAGATATCTAAGTCCACCCTGCTGGATCCCGCAAATACCTGGATCCAGCGGGACTAAGATTGTTCAGTCCCGCAAATACCTGGATTGACATGGTCTTGCGGGATTGCATTCCCTAGTGCCAACTATTTATTTCTACCTATCCCATAAACTAATGAGAACAACAATTTTAAACATTACCTACTTTATGTCAACTACTATATTTTATGGACTTATATTTTATGTTACCTGTATTTTGCTAACGCTTATATTTTATGTAACCTAAATTTTTTTTTTTAATTTTTTTTAACGCTTATAATTTTTCTAACCTATATTTTGTTTTTAACAAATATTATGTTACTTGTATTGTGTATTGTATTTTGTAAACCCATTCTTTACACTGTAATTTTAAAAAAATGTACTGCATTCTATGTAAAAGCCCTATGGGCGTTTAAATAAAATAAATAAATAAATAAAACGCATCCTCTAATACTTTTCCTTCATCATTGATATGTTCAAACATTTGTAAGATACTATTACAAAAATAATTATTATCATTTTGTGTAGTTAACTAGACGCGGTACACAAAAAGTAGTGTTTTTTCACACCGTCATAAAAAGGTGTTTTGATATGTATTTTTTTTGTGCGCACAGTGGTCATTAAAAATCTCTCATTGAGTATTGAATAACGGACATAGTTCCGTTGTTCAAACTTAACTTTTTTGTTACAACCTTTTTGCGGCACTCTCAAAGACGGTCTCCAAATTGGAATAATAACAGAAACCTACGAGCAAAAAAAAGTTACTCGAATCTTTTTATTGTATTGTTTGTCAGTAGTATTTAATACAATGATACATGGAAAGTAATGAGTTCTTGACTACCTTTGTGGTTAGGGTAGATCTAAACTATGGATTTGTTTGATTCTTCGACAACAGGGGTGTTAATGTAATAATAGAAATCTAAGTAGGAATTTTTTTTATTTTCTTATGATTTTGATGAGGTTCATTTAAACTGCAAGGTAGCAGTTTATCAGCGAGTTCTTATAAACAAGCTAATTTATAATAATTGTTAAGCTAATTTATATTTATAAATTCAAGATCAATATCATATGGAAACAATATTTTGAATTCCTCCTTCCTAAGTGGTGGATAATCTACATGGGTCTCTTCAAGACCATTGGAGATTATCCACCACTTACCCGCCCTGGTATAATTAACATATGGTTCCTCCTTCAAGGGCTCTAATTTTTTTTGAAATAACGAATCTACATTTAAGTATAATAATCTACTATAATAATATAAAAATAATAATAATATAATAATCTACTCTAGCTGAATCTGTTATAAGGTATGGAATAACAGCTTGGGGATTTTCTTGTAAAACAAATTTAGACCATGTTCAATCAGTGCAAAATTCATTGGTTAAATTATTAGCTGAAAAAAATTTATACAAAGAAAGGCATAATATTCCATACTTTTATCAAAGTCTCACAATTCTTTCAGTGAGAGCAATTATGTGGTACAAAATTATATTTCAGCACATAAATAACCCTTTATATATAAACAGGCTGGAACACAACCATAATACTCGTTTTAACTTTAATGAAGGACTAATTGTACCTAAACATACAAATAAATATGGACAAAGAACGTTAAATTACATAATTCCCAGTTGTTTAAATATGCTTCCAGCTGAAATTAAAAACTGTACCCAAAACAAACAATTGGTGAACTTACTGAAGACTTGGCTTACGGAAAGAATTCATTTGTATTAGCTTACAATAACATATTACTTATTCTAAAGACTTTAAAATTGTTATTCATGTTTTCATAATTTTTTTTTATCTAAGTATATTTCTGTAAAAAATTTAATTTTATCTTATATCTATAATTGTAAAAATGTATCTAAGTATATTTCTGTAAAAAAATTTAATTTAATTTTATATCTTTAACTGTAAAAATGTAACTATTAAATCTCTATAATAAGATCTTTAATGTAAAGAACCCGTTAGACAAACTGCTAAAAAGTAGTTTATCGGGACTTTTTGTCTTATATTTGTAAAATGTGTAAAATAAATAAATTTAAAAAAAAAAAAAAAAAAAAAAGTTTGAACGAAACTAGATCTCCAGTGTCCTCTTCAAGACCAGTATTCGTTCCTCCCTCTCCTCAAAAAGACCCTCCACACAGCATCTCAGATGACATAGGCCCTGAGGGAAATTATTTTCCTAAGGGCCTCCTGTGTGGAGTTAATGTAAAAAAAAAAATAAAAAAAGAATGATGGATACATAGCAGATAAAACGAAATAAAATTACAAAAACGGAATATGGAATCAGGAAAAGTACAAGAAAAGTACAGGAAAAATTAGCACGTATCCTAAAGACCAATTGGACATTTAAGGAATTTTAAACACCAAATAATTATATAAATATGCAGTTCTACAAATTCCCTGTGAAAATGTAGTAGGAAATCGTAATAGATGCTTTTATCGGGGCAACTCTAAATTAGCAGATTGTAGAATATCGCGCATAAATTGAGTGAAAGATAACTTTATCTTTCATTATGCACTACGCAAAACATTAGTACTTGCTTTTCAACACCTCTTTAATGAAAGATCTTATCGTATACTTAGTACAATCGGGTGTGGTTCGAAATCATGGAAAAATTACTTCTTGTATTTATAAGACGACCTCCGTGGCAAATCCGTGAGACCCTTGGCTCTGGGTCCGGAAATCGAGACCTTTATCGTAAAACCTTTTTTTCCCACGTCAATTGTTTTTTTTCATTAAACTGTATTTGAGCTTTATTCAAGAGAGGAAGATACTTTCTAGACCTAGTATCTAAGAGATAAACATTCGGTTTCATCATTAATTCTAAATATAACATTAGAGTACCAAAATCCAGATGGTTTCAGGCAGTGATACTCGTGGAATATTTTTACATTAAAAATATTTAAAATGTATCGTGTTTGGTTTTCCCGTCTACTCCCACCGGGATAAATCTTGAAGGTACAGTTCTGGATTTCTACACAAAATTTATTTGTCATAATACACACGAATAAACTTTAGCCAGTCTAAAAATATACTTCAATATTATGTTGCACGAACGTGGAAACTCGTAAAATTGTGTACATCATTGTAAAAATAGCTGCTGGATTCTCATTGTCATTGCACTGGCTTTATTATTCATACAATCGTTTAGTGCTGGAAAAGCTCGCCAGGGGTTTGGAGAAAATTGAAAATTGTCCAGCGGGAAAATCCAGTTCTGAATTCAAACACACACCTGTCGACACTACCGAAAATTACAGCCTCTCTATCTATCCACGCCGAAGGCTTTATCTCGTATCTCTCCGGTTGTCAGTCGCCCACCAACTCTAGCGCAGGACGCTCGTTCCCCGGTAGCTCATTTTAGCCAAAGTCCGATCGCGAAATAATCAAAGCTTTGCAATAATATTTATTCCCATTTGAATATCTGTGCATAAGCTTTCGGCAAGTCAATAAAGAACACCGGTGAATCTAATTAAAGTGTTGGAATTTTAAAGTGGAAAACGAAATTAAGTGTTTTTGTGAATGGTGTGTTATTCGATTTATATTTGTTTTTTAGCGTAAAGGTAACTATCCTTCAAGTTTTGAGAACAGATTTGTAGTTAGTCAAAGTTTCATAAAATGTAAACAAACCATATTTTAAATAATAAATTCACATTTGAGAAAATTTTGTTAGGTATTAAAAAAACAATGCTCCCATGATAATTCAACATAACTTTACGTGGGTTGTTATATTAAATAAACCTTGACAAAGCAAGAGCGTGCTACCTAAAAACATTTAAAATCATCTGTGATATCCAAAACAATGACTTTATTTTAATATGTTAAAGTTCGATTGGACCTATTTTAGGATTCACCAATTACATGACTCCATTGTTTACCTCTGAAAAAAAGGGAAAACGTCAAAAAGAAAATTATTAAAAAAAAAGAGAAAAAATCATTAAAATCTTTATCAAATTATTACTTCACGATGATGAACCGAATATTGCCTTTAATTATCCATTTTTTTTTTTCTTCATAAATTAGTAATTTTGGTATCTTCTACAAAATTCCTTATTTTTATATTTTGGACTTTTCCGACATTCGTTAACCCTTCGTAATAATATGATGACCTGGTTTTTGCTTTAATTTATTAAATATCTTCGAAAGTAAGTCAACCGAAGCTTAAATAGATATGTAAATATTTCGAATTATTGTATTTGTACGTTGAAATCGCCAAGAATTGGCACTTATATGGAAATAGATACAAATATATCTAAAAGTATTTGGTGCTCTAACCTCAAGAAACTCACGAAACTTTTTTCTATCTCTGGAACTCTAAATTTATTGGTCGTGAACTTTTATCGCTTACATTTTTGTGTATGTTTCACATAAATATGAAAATTAATTCGGCTTTATAAGAAAAGTACTAAAATAAAAGAAAATCACTACCAAACGAAACAATCGAAAACCGTTGATGTACAAACGGGCTACTTTGATTTTCCGATTCTCGTTCAATCTATAAATTACATTTTACAAGCTACCTAAACCATTACTATTTATCCTCCTTTCAGGAATGTTTTGAAGCGAAATTAAATTAGTTAGAATAAGAAGCAAGGGGTAGTATTTATATATACAGATCTAGGTATAAAACACAGCATATAATGATTAGGCCGAGTTGTATCACAGAAATTCAAATGTAACATTGTCATCAAATGGCCATTCAGTGCCGTATCGTTTTTTTTACATTTGAAGCGTCTCTGTTAAACACCGATTCTAGGTGCGTTTTATCTTTCCATCAGATCTAATGAGCCCATAAGGTTAATAACATGATGGTTGTCCTCTTCTGCTGATCACAATTTGTTTAAAAGCTGAACCGGACTGAAACGTGAATTTTAACTTTTAAATCTGACTAAATGTTCAAATTCTGTGAAACAACACGTCCTTTGAATCGGCATTCAACGGGAACCTTTCAACTACTAAAAACAAAATGGCGCTGAATGGCCATTTGACGACTTTGTCACCCGTGAATTTCTGCGAAACAACCGAGCCTCAGTGTCCGTATTAGATATGCTTATTATAGACTATTAATTTCCCTCAAAAACAAAAACAAAAATCATGAATTTTTCACGTCGTTCCAGAGTGGAAGATATTTTCAGTGATGCCCTGGTGAGAGACAGGCATTCAGAATCGGAAAATGGCTTAAGATGGCTCTTACTAAGTTTAGTAGCCAGAATAGTGAATAGTCGCTAGCTTTTGTTCCTTATTATAGCCTTTGTCCTTGCTATTTTCCGCTTTTTTAAGGGAATGTTATGGGAAAGAATAATGTTGAAAAATATCTGGCTATTTAGATCAGGGACTGTGTCACAATAAGTGAGTAAATGATTATTTTAAATTAATACGTAAAATAACACATTAAATAAACCCAATTAAATTGTTTATACAATCTGAAAAATGGTTAAAATGTAATACAATGGACATAAATCCACTGTCCCGGGATAAGACACTTAAGAGCAGTAGATTCTCAAACAAAAATGCAACGCTCGATTCCAAATCGCGATCTCCCTCTAGGGCTGAGGATATATTCCACTCTCGGGAAGCAAATAAACCTGAAAAAATCCCGACCAATTTTTTTTTCATTTCGCAAAGTGGAAGCTTTACTCAAAGCTCCCTAAAAATCCCCACCCTTCTGCAACAGATTTACCCTGTAAACTTTTGGACGGCTGCATCCCCTTACTTGATCCTTGTGTTTTGCCATGGGGATTTAAAACAAAACCAGCCAAGTTGACCTATGGATTTGAGGGTGCAAATTATTGTACTCAGGGCGTAATGCATTTGATTAAGATACCTATGCACGGAGTCAGGAAACTTGTTGTTCAAACGGAAATCTGTTGAATCTACGACAGACAGAAAACCCAAAAAAGCTGTTTTATCAATCTGGTCAATTTTTGTCTGATTTTTACTTTCCTGTTTTTGCAACTATTGAAAAACTTTTTTTCAGTGCCTAAGTTCCGACGTTAACTGTAGTAGTATGCATTCGAAAAGTGTTCATTTATCAATGTATGTCTAGAAATATGTAAGTAATTTGCATAAATAAAATGGATATAGCGGATTTCGATACTTACTTCGTGATTTACATGGAATATAGAGGCTTTTGAATCTCAACTGACCTGAGGGGCGTGTTTCTACACCCGCCATCTTGGCAAAATAACTGCTCGTGATTGGTTGAATTCCGATATAGCGGGTTTTGATAGTAACTTCTTGAATGATATAGCGGGTTTTGTTTCTCACTCGCAGTTTTAACGTGGTTTTTGGTCGAGATAAGGGAGGTTTTGAAACTCAATTTTAGGTTAGTCTTGTTCCTCGCAAAAATGCGAACAAGATGTCATACTCAGATCATTTTGTCAAAAAATCGGATATAGCGGGTATTGAAATTATAGGACTCATATAAAACATTGCAAATGTTTTTTTGTCCGGATCCATTGGTATTATGGTGTACCCAATTCGGTGATGCAAAGGGCAATGAGAAAAGGAAGGAGTTGGGAAAAAGGACGGTTGGGAAGAAACTGCCTTTTCATATAATTGTCACCTACACGGGTAAAGCTATTTCAATCAAAGCTTCGATTGTGAATGGTTTTATTATTTTTTATATGAATACTTCACAAGAGTCTCAGCTGCTCCCGTCTGGAGCCAGTGAGTCTATTGCATCCCCAATAGTGGTATGCTGTGAGGCTTGGGGTAGTCTGGAATGGAATGAGGTGTGGAGAGGAAGGTAGGGAAGTACCTGGCTATTAAAATCTGGTCAAACACGGCTAAAGTCATTTCAAGCAAAGTTTCAATTCTAAATGGTAGTCTTATACCAGGGTGATACTAAGAGTATCTTCCACCCCGGAACGTGCCGCAAATATACTGTGTCTATATTATTTTAAATGAATTATTCGTGAAAAAATACAAATGAAATAAAATGTATTTGCCACGCCGGGATTCGATCCCGCGACCTTTGGATTGCGAGTCAAAAGCCTTACCGCTAGACCACGCCGGCCGTGGTCTGTCATCAGGACGATACTGAGAGAGTATCTACCACAAAAAAAACGAGTGTTCTTTAGACCACACGACTAAAGTTAAACTTCTTTAACTCCATCTCTGTGATAGGAAGAGAGAAAGAAAATGTGCGCGCGCACTGCTCTCTCTTGCTCCTACAGTGTGATACAGACAATAGGCCTGTTTCTTAGATATACGAAACGTAACTGGCTATGAGAGAAAGAGAGAAAGAGAGAAAGAAAATGTATTATCGCACCTCTCTCTCATGCCCCTACAGTAATATACGAAACTTTTTGTAACGCTCTCGTCACGCATTCACCAGCTGACTCCCTAAGTCAAGCGTGCGTGAAGAAGTTTTACTTAAACAAATTGTAGCAAATTTGACTTCTTTTATAAGTTAGGTACCTACTTATCATGCTCACCTTTTGTATGGGATGATCTTTTCATATGATTCACGGGTCAAAGGACGCGTGTCGGTCGTGGATACCTGTCGAATACAAAATAGAAGAAGTGTGGCGTTAAAATACGTTTTTATTCAGCCACCTGGGTGTCCTGAGACCTTTATCATCAACGTTATTGCCGTCACATCTGTCAAATCGTCACAAATTTTGTACGTAACGAATCCATTCATTCATTCTATGGACTGTACCTGTGTTAGGGTGGGTCATTAAAACGAATTTCGATAGTAAAAAAATCTTAAAAATTGCGCAATCGAATACTGAAAACTACTGTTTTTCCTTTTAAAGAGCTTTGGCTCGTATACTTTGATATATTATATCTGTGTGCTAGTTTTTAAATTATTTTTGTATTATCTATATATATAAAAATCTCGTGTCACGGTGTTTGTGGTCGCACTCCTCCAAAACGGTGCGACCGATTTTTTTTATGAAATTGTGTATGTTTATTTGGTAGGTATGAGAATTGGTCGTAAAGCGATTAGGGGATTATTTTTTTGTATTTTTTTTTGCTTTAAAAAATTCCTATAACCCCAAATTTTTACCCAACCTCCCATTTTTTAATCGCGACCCTCCCATTTCTTAATCGTGATTTTAGTATTTTTGTATGAACAAATTTAACGGTCGATCGCATTTCAAACAGAACGAAATTATTTATGTTGTTGAACGACAGATGGCGCTACGTCCGCCTGATCGAACTTTCATTCACAAGTAGAAATCATTTATTTGGCAGAATAACGTTTTCCGGGTCATCTAGTACAATATACATTTATATTCGTACGTAACATTCTCCATATATAAGTTCTGCATCTTTTTAAGTACAATTGAATACAATCTTAAGAAACTAATTTCGAATATAATGATACAATGAGAAACATTTGGAAAACTGTGTAACCGAGTGTATGAGTCATTTTTTAACCCCTCGTACATTTTTTTCGCTTTTGGGAACAGCTCATGTAGGATTCAAAGAAATCGTTGTGCCTCCCTTACTATCATTCTGAAAAATATGATCTGAATGATATTAGAAAGAGAAAACACTACGCTTTATATTCGAATCTAAAAAATAACCACAGAAGAATTTAAATGCACACCTAGATAAAACTACAGCTTCCGACTGCAATTTGAAAAAAAAACTCAATTCAAGTTTGCGTACAAAATGTTTATATTTAAAAATTATATGTTCATGTATCTTATAAAATTTGAAATTTTATTTCGTCACCTTTCAAACATTGTTTTTAGTTTTCGAACACGATCAGTTAAATTATTTGGATTTTATGGCAAAGCAGCAGCAAGTTCCGACCTTCTGAAAGAACACGCCTAAGGCCTGAGGAGTTAATAAGGTTTTTTTTCCGTATCAACTTCTCGGAAATTGGATAAGGATAAAAGTGTATCAAACAATGAGCAAAGTTCTGCAAGTAAAAGTTCTAAAAATAGAAAAAAGTTAACGAGGTTATAATCTAAATAAAGGCAATTTAACTTAGACCCGTAGGAGAGCGAGGTACTTGTACGTCCAAAAAAACCTTCATACAATTACGGTCCACCCTACTGTAGAGGAGATAGCTGAAATTCGCTTAGTCATAAGTCACAACTAGTCACATTATAATGAAGTAGTCATTGTTCAAGGTGTCAATAATGGTTGGAGCGCCGAAATGCAATAATTCCACACTGTCAGGAATTTCCGTCGTATTCTCCGTCTTTCACACTATTTGATTTATAGTCCTCAGCCGATTATAAATCGAGAACCACTTCAAAATCCCTAACTCCATATGGAGATGCAGATTTAATATAATGATGTAATGTAAAACTGTAATAATCAATTTTTAGAATAATGAAATAATTTTACTTTGTATAAACCACTTATTTGATGTGCAAATCCGACCGGTTTCGGAACAAACGTTCCTTCGTCAGGGAAAGCTTATACTAATTTGACAGTTTCGAACAATGTTTTATTATGGTAGGGGTGGAGCTGTTGCTAGATAATAATGTAGATTGGGTAGGTAGGTATTAGTGTAGAGTGGGTGGGTAGGGGAACAAATCCATGATTGGGCTATATGACAATATTTTTTGTTTGTTGATAATAGATTCATTATTTTTTAGGGATTTTTTTTTTTAATATCCAAGGCTTGGAAATTAAAAAAATCCCTTAAAAATAATGAATCTATTATCAACAAACAAAAAATATTGTCATATAGCCCAATCATGGATTTGTTCCCCTACCCACCCACTCTACACTAATACCTACCTACCCAATCTACATTATTATCTAGCAACAGCTCCACCCCTACCATAATAAAACATTGTTCGAAACTGTCAAATTAGTATAAGCTTTCCCTGACGAAGGAACGTTTGTTCCGAAACCGGTCGGATTTGCACATCAAATAAGTGGTTTATACAAAGTAAAATTATTTCATTATTCTATAATGGATAACCACAAAGTAATAGCTACATTCAAAAATAATCAATTTTTACTTTCATTAATACAGATATTACTTTTTCTATTAATACAATAATATAAAATATTTTAAAACATTATATTCTATTTATATGATAATGTGGACCTCACTGGGTACTTTGCCCATATTGAGGTTCCCGTTTACTTTATATGCGTACCTGTCTCATTCATGTCATAAATAAAGACTCCATTCAGGATTGAACCAAAACCGACTACATATCATGGAAAGTAAACAACCCAAAGTAATTACTTTTAGTAGAAAATTGAAAACTGTTTTTCCCTAAAACAGTTTTTCCATAAAACAGTTTTTCCCTAAAAACAGATTCGATATAAATACTTTGTACTTTTTGTAAATTTTCTGTATAACACTATCTTCGATTATTTTTTTACCTCTAAACCATAGACATATGAATATTAGTAGACCTGCCCTAAGTGATAAAAGCGTATTATTTCCCTCTCCCCATAATGGTTCCTTGGAACCGGCTGGGATTGAGTATAGCTTCGCGTGAATCTAAAAAATGTGACGTCATCAATCTTCTGCGAGCCAGCGTCGAGCGCTCATCGGTGCAAAAAACATGGTTTGTGTTTTGAAAACGTGTAAATATATACTATCACTCGAGATACATGGCATGTGCTCGTCGATGTTTACGGGGTAAGTAAATTATGAAACATTTGTAAAAGTGTCCTAACTAAATACGGCAACAAAATATTGGAGTCTGAAAATAAACGAACTTTACTTTGCCGTATTTAGACTTCGCAAATTTGTTCAATACGCGGCGAGCAATTCGCGCTCCCATGTAAAAAGGTCTATTCATTCAAAAGCAGCGTTTACTTTTAAGAACTAAATGGTGATATTATAATGCGAGATGCCTATATACTGTCATATTTATCGATGAATCACATATCTCCAAAGTCATCTTCCCCGCTCTGCGCCCCGCTGTAGTTGTTGTCTACCCCTCACCTTTATGTTCTGGTCTACTAATATTTATATGTCTATGATCTAAACTTTTTTTATATTATTTGCAAATTTTATTTATGGACATTGTGCAGTGCATTTTTCTCGTTTTTATATTACGAAGAATACTTTTCTTGTATATTTTTTCCCATTTAATATTATTTGTAAATGTTTATTTATCTGCCGTGAGAAATAGTTACGATACAGCCGAATTCTCCATTAAATTTTTTAAATTGACTTGTTAATTACTGTCTGAATCTCTGTTTTCTCCTTAAATAAATTTTACAAAAACGCTTAGAAAACTTAGAAGCCCAGAAAGCTTAAAATATATTTTTTAAATCCCTTAATAGTAAAGAGTCCATTATCAATAAACCAAAAATATTATCTTACACTCACATCTCATTCATGTTCCCTTTCACTTTCTCTGTTATCTATCTTCTCCCCCACTCTTAACTATTTTCTAGTCATGCTCCCACCCCACCACAACATATAGTAATATATTGTGCTTACCCACTGTTTTGCAATGTCAAGTTTTCATTTTACCCTGAGAAAGGAATGGTCGTTCTGCAACCGGTCGGCGTAAATAAAAAATGTTGCTTCTTAAAAGAAACATTGTTTCATTAAAAAACACTTCGATTAGAAAAATAAGTCTTAAATATTTTCCATTTCCGTAAATCAGTTCTAAAATCATTCCTACTCAACGATCAGAACTGTGTATTTTTTACGTTATTTTTACTCAAACACGAGCTGTATTTATTTTCAAACGGGTTTTAAATTAAAATATCATAATTTTTCATTTTAATGGCAAATCGACGGAACGTTAAATTTACTAGACAAACATTTTTAGCTTCCTTTTAAAAATGTAGATCACACAATAATAAGATTAATGTTTATCGCCTTAAACTTTCCTCGGAACCGCCCAAAATCATTTTTCAACATAAACCATTTTAGATATGGACGTTTTAAATCGTTTATACAGTCATATTTTACCAGAAATACCCCGTACATCATAGGATGTTATTTTAAACCGTGATGACAGTATTTTTGACTGAAGTTTTTCATTCCATTTCTTTCACATATCTACATGTGTGTTTTAAGAATATCCTACATCAGATTATATGTTGTCAATCAGTGGTTTTCAACCGGGGCTCTGCGAAATATTAGTGTCCCACGTGCTGGTTACGAGTGTCCCATTACAAAAAAAAAATATGTTGATATTTAATGATCACAGAAATTAGGGTAGCGGTATCACCCAGTCTATGACCCCCATTAGTGACCTGACAATTGTCCTGTTACAGTTGGTCCGCCGACAGTGGATCTTTCCGACGCCACGGTTGATCCTTTAGAAGATTTTTTTTCTTCAAGTAAGTATGGAAAGAGAATATACGACCGTACAACCAAAGTTGATATACTTATATCTGAAGGCATCTTGAGTGAAAATCCGCTGTAAACATATTTTTACTAACAATAATTTCTACTCTCCGAGGAAGCATGCGGCAATAACAAAATATGACATACTTATACGTGCAGTCGGCTTAGCAAAAAACCGCTAAAGATTCATACTTGCATACAATATAACTTTTTTATTTGAATATAATACTAGAGTTCCGACTGCTCCCACCGTCTCGAGCCAGTGAGACTATGGCATCCTCAATTTTGGTATGGTGTGACGCTGAAGGTAGTGGAGAGGGGAACGAGGTGCGGAAAATGTGCCTGGCTATTCAGATCTAGCCACCAAACACGGCTAAAGTTATTTAAGGTAATAAGTAAGTAGGAGAATTTGGACTTTAAAGCAGTTTTTATAGACCTGATACTTTTTTCTGGGCTTACACAAAAACTAATAAAAAAGACTCAATTAATTCAAATGCAAATATACGAGTGCGTTCTACTCGCAGTATTTAATAAAAACATCTAAAAAATTTCTAAGCGATCTAATATTCAAACCAAAATCACATGGTTTTGCAGTGCATCACCATAATTAAGAGATTTTCTGCCTACAGATTTAAACAGAAATATTGTAAGATTAGCACGATGATGGCACCACCATACAAGGGTTAGAGTGAAGCTTCATGTTCACTCTATACGAGCTATGCCTGTGAATCTCGATATGATACGTTTACTGTAACAAATAGCAAAGGTATTTCACAAAGGTACTTACGATAGTTTGATGGCAATCTTGCCCGGTTTGGGGAACCCTCGTGGTCGATTAGCTATTTCTGGATGAACCACAGGCAGTTGTTAGTCAGTTTTATTACGATGGGGATGAATTACCGGCGGTAAATTCACTATGCGAGTCACGATATAAACGGTAATGTTAACAGATGCGTTACGATGAGAAGACTGAAGAAAAACAAGCACTTGTTTTGGTTCCTTAACAATGGCTGACAACCGGCAATCATCGGCCAATGTAAGCACCCAGTGTGCGAAATTCACCAATAGGTTTGAATTCTGGCCTTTGCATGTGAAACAGAACAAACCCATCGAGATCCAATTAAGCGTTATGAAACAAATATTATTCAGTTTTTCTACTGCTGCATAATCTGTGTGTGCACATTCGTTCATAATTTATATTCTGTTTTCAAGACTAGTGATTTGAGAGAAAATAAATAAAAGCATGTGTTCCCTAAATCAGAAAAGGTTTAGGTTCTCTGTTCTTCGTATTACATTTTAAGAGTTGGTTAGTTTGATAAATTTAGATTGAGATACTGAATTAACCAAGATAAACAAGACGAAAAATTAATTGTTTTTAAACAAAGCCACCACAAAGTTTTAAGTTTACCTACTTCACATAGAAGAAAGATTTTGAATGAGATAATGAACAGAGACATTTCATGAGTACAAAAACAAATAAAAACACAGAGCCTTATCTGAAACTTAGACGATATTTGCACTTGCTATTGTAATACTTGGGTTTGCCCATTGTCCTCCGTTCTGAAGATGCCGTTACCAAAATATTGCATATTTATTTATTTGTTAATCTTGAGTTGGCTCACATCGTTGTATGTGTATATATATTCTTCTTCTTCGATGGCGCTACAGCCCATATCGAGCTTTGGCCTCCTGCAACAGTCGCCTCCAACTCCTCCTGTCCTCAGCGGCTGACTTCCAATTTGGAACCTGGAGAAGCTGTGCTGCATCCCCTCTTACTTCGTCTTCCCACCTCAATCTGGGTCTTCCCACTTTTCTCTTTCCACCTGGGTGTCCAGTCAAAATACTTTTTGACATTTGTATATATATTTGTATGTACAAATTTAAACATATTTTCAATCTCTATAATTTCAATCGGAATTTTGTTATAAAGTATACTAATCTAATTCGTGTTTTAAAGAAAATTACCAATTACCTTAAGAGGAAATAACCAGACAAAACCGGAAGTATGTCATTTTTAAATAAAATTCCTTACTGACTCTTTTCCACAAAAAAGTATAAATTGATTTCGAAAGATTGTACTTTTATCTGGTAAAGTTATGTTTTAAATTATGAAAAAATATGTTTATTTTTAGCACAATAAGGTTATACCGTAGGCCGTTGGCAGTTTTGTTAAATATTCAAACAAAATTTTGTATTATACAACACACATTTAAAATCCAATAATTATGCAGTAAAATAAATTAATAAATTATCTGGGAAAGCTACGTTTTAGTTGAAACAAAATCATTTAAAAAAAAAGATCCGTGCACGTATTTGTGACAAAATACTTCAGTTTATATATTTATTTACAGTCTTACAAACTAATATGTTAAAGTTTTTTTTACATTCTTATTTTGCTTAGGCATTATTGAAAAATTATAAATACTTATGATCAAAAAATAATTACAAAAAGTACATAATTTTAATAGTTTTATCATCACGCCTTTCAGCATTTTTGGATGTAGGTATAAATTAAAGCAAATTTTTAATGAATATTGAGTTATAGTTATTGAGACTCGATATTCAGCTATAATTTTAAAAAGCTGTTAACACTACGGTACAAGCGCCTCATGAGTGCTCGCGTGGGCTTCACTCGTAGCTCATTTTAAATTGAAATATAAAGAAAGATAATCGTTTAATTTTTAAATATACCACATTTATTATTATAAATAACATTTATTAAGTAAACCGAAATAAAAAATATATATCTTCTCTTTCTTAAACTTAAAATATTAACAAAACTTCAGACTTATTTTTACTTATTTGAGATCAATCAACTTTTGGTTTAATTTTTAAATTTTTTTTAAAACTTTTTTTAAAATTTTCATTACGCGAAGGACAAATAAAAATTTGGTGATCATTACGTAAGGACAAATTAAAATTTGGTGATCATTACATATATGCCTTATACAGTTTTCCTAGTGTTTCCTTGTGTTCCGCCAGTGCACGCATGGGCTACATACGTAGCCCAACAACTTTAAATCGTTATTTTTCACACGTGCGCCAGCGTCGATCGCTCGCGCCACACTGAATGCGTTGAGTAACAACCAATCGGAGCTTAGCTAGAGACTCGAAGTTAAATCACGTGATTTCACGAAGTTATGCACAAAAACAATACCCTGGGCTACATATGTAGCCCAAGCGTGTAGGTACTCTAGTGTTAGGGAGAATAATTAATCTTTCTCATTGGAATCGCCCTGTACGATCATTAGAACATCTTTCGACGAAATTTGGATTTTCGGCCGCTGGCTGGTTAAAGGTCCTTAAGTAATTATTTTGAATCGAATTGAATAGATAATACACATTAAAAATACAAAGTGTATATATAGCCAAGAGTCCCAAGTGCTCCCATCTGGAGCCAGTGTCATTTCATGCCGTTACCGGTCATGGGTGTGTTCTGAGACTGAAGGTAGTGGGTACGGGAAAAGGAAGGTGGGGAATTACCTGGCTAATCAGATCTGTTCACTAAACACGGCTAAAGCCATTTCCAGCAAAGATTCAATTCTCAATGGTGGTCTTACACTGTGAGTATCTTACGCTGATAATATTTAAATTTTGGAATATATGTTTATAGGTTAAAGGAAAATTACATTTTATTCCATTATAATATTATATCAAATATACTACATTATATGATTATTTATTATATATAACTAATATTTAAATTTATTAACTGTTATAAATCGAAAAAAATATCGTCACACTGAACAAATTAAATTCGAATTACTGGAAAAAACCATCAGCGTTCAAACCAGAACAACAGACACGTTATTACAAGATCGACACCAGATAATATTATAATTAATTAAGAATAAATGCTTTCAATAGAATGACAGGAAGTAGCATAAAAAACTCTACACCGCAATGTCCATCTCACAGATCCCCTATAATACAGACAGGAAACTGAAAACTTTTTTGTTGCACGTTGGTTTTTAATTCCATACAAAAGCCACCAATCTGGTAGCTGTTCGAGAAGTTGTTAACATTATGCGAGTATAAACCCGATCAATCATAATATTATTATGAAAATAAAACACACTTGAAAGTATAATTACAATATGTCTAGATTACAATTTTATAAATAAGATGCAGCTACGAGTAAAAATGAATGTTAGTGTTTTTTTACATCTTCCGGTAGATTTTTTTTTATCTTCAAATAATGCAAATGTGGTACGAGCGTAATCGCGTTAAAAGTCACAGGAAGTAATATGCTTGTGAGTGTCACATTTAGCAATCTTTTGGTTTCAATCTTTAACAGAACACGGTATTTTTTTTAAATTATTCATTCTGCCTTTGTACAAATGTGCCTGAAATCTTCTACTTCAAAGTGACTATTTTAGTTTAAAGCGTTAAAGTTTTCACGACGAACACCAACAGCTTACGTGTAATACTTACTTTTTTATTTGAATACCGCACAGTCCCGTCTGCTCCCAACCGTCTGGAGACAGTGAGACTATGGTATCTACATTTTAGGTATATTGTAAAGCTGAAAGTAGTGGGGAGGGGAAGGAGATGCAGAAAAGGAAGTTAGGGAAGTATCTAATTATTCAGGTCTGTTCACCAAACACGGCTAAAACCTGTTCAAGCAACGTTTCAATTCCGAATGGTGGTCTTACATCAGAGCTTACTGAGAGTATCTTCCACTCTGAAACATGCCGCATAAATACTACATTTAATTTTTAAATAGTTGGGGTACCCGGCTTCACTCAGGGAGTTGATATGAGATTGAACATTGGGAGTTGATATGAGGTTGATGTTCGAACCCACGACAGATCTTGGTTTATATGCCCCTACCAATGGGTAGCCCCACCCATTCAAAAAAGGCTTCGAATGGCTTACAATGTTCAGAACCTTCCACAACATTCGTGAGTGTTCGGGAATGTTCCATAATGATCTGAGATATTCCGGACGGTTCGAACCCACGACGGCTCTTGGTTTATACCCCTACCAATGGGTAACCCCACCCATTCAAAAAAGGCTTTGAATGGTTCACAATGTTCAGAATGTTCCACAACATTCCAGAGTGTTCGGGAATGTTCCACAATGATCTGAGATATTCCGGACGGTTCGAACCCACGACAGATCTTGGTTTATATACCCCTACCAATGGGTAGCCCCGCCCATTTAAAAAAGGCTTTGAATGGTTCACAATGTTCAGAACGTTCCACAACATTCGAGAGTGTTCGGGAATGTTCCACAATGATCTGAGATGTTCCGGTATGTTTCCGAATTTTTCACAACCTTTAAAAATATTCCGGGATGATCTAGAATATTGTGGAATGGAATACTCTCGAATGTTCTGGACTGTTCTAGAAATTTCAAGAGGGTGAAACTTCTAGAGTGTAACATTATGCATAAAGTTAAAAATAAAAATAAATAATAATCCTGGACTTGCAGAAAAGTGAATAGATGTCGTAAATTAAAAATAAAATGGATAAAAATTTATCCAGACACTATCTAGATAGCATTTAGTTCGGGTTTGAATCTTGCAATCATATATAAAGACAACAGCCAATAAGTGTGAGTTAAGAAAATGAAGATAATGTTGGTAGTTCTTAGCCGAAGTATGATACAGTTAAAAGTGACCGAATTGGATATAGACACCTTAGCTCCGTTGGTGTTACCAAGTAAGCAAAAGGTCCTGGGTTCAAGTCCCAGAGGTGCCAATATCTGTTTCTGATTTTTCTATCTCCGGATTTTCGCTTGAGTTTCTCTAATATTGTCTTCATTTATTTAATGTAAGTGTTTAGGAAAGCTTGGATACAGATTTTTTTCCATAATGAACTATGGAAGATACATAAAACAACGTGACTGAAAGATAATTTTTAAATTATCCTACGAAGAAAGGACTCGTTCACTTGTTAATTTTTATATGTTATACGAAATTTTTCTTTACGAACGTGTTTTATATTTGGAAAAAAATACTTATTCTCTCCGAAGTTGTAAAATAATCTGAAACGGTATTTAATTCGAACATAAAATACAAATGTTACAATGAGATATTGTAAAAGCTCGCCAAAATCTCTCCTTTAATAAGGGTGAGAAATCGTGATGAAAATGATAACGCAGTGTTATGAATGGTGATCCTAATGACATAAGTAAATTAGTTGATATATGATTAAAACTGAAAAGGAATAATCAAATTGCTCTCACAAATCCGATCATCTATATTTTAGCTCGTCCCTTTTATCATAATGCGACCATCGACGAATTATTTGAGTATGTCCAGACCGGCCTCGTAACTCGTAAAGGTATAATCTTTTCCCATTTTCTTAAACGTGACTAGATTATAACACAACATTTTTTAAAGTGGAAAGTAACAACAAACAAAAATCTTGTGTTTCCCTGCTTTTATAAAATTAATTCTTAGCACGCATTTAAACTTCGTATTTGGGAAAATCTAGAAATAAGCAGCATCTTTAATGAAAAAATCTTGAAAATCAGAAACGAATTTTCTCTTTTTCAGAAATTTTCAAATATTTTTATATAAACTTCATTACTTATTCATAAAACTCATTAGCAGAAATATGCCATTTATTTTTACGAAAGGAATTTCGAAACACCATCGAATATAAATATATTGCTATTTTCCAAGGAGTTATTAATAAGTAAGGTTCGTCCCAAGGTTTGGCAATGTTATATTATCCTGAAAACAAGCTTGTGGATCTGAGTGGTTAAGGGACATTCTCAACTTGCTTTCACCGGGGATTCCTTAAATTATTTTGAATAATTTAAGGGATTAAAATTCAAAACGAAATTTTAATCTGGGTGACATAATTTATGTTTATTTTTAAAAAATTCGGTAGATATTGAGCAGGTGAGACGATAATAATTAGTTACTTGGCTGAGTGGCTAGGACATGTGGAAGAGTTTTTGTTTGTTTGTTTAAAAAAAATGAAAAAAAACATTAAAAATCACCCGGAGACCAAAATTTTACACACACATAATATCAGGAATCACTGGTTAAAGTAAAAGTCAAATATGCTTTTTGAAGCGTCATCTCTTTGTACACCTTTCTACATTTTTTATAAAAATATCGTCAATATTATCATTTCAAAAGTAGCATTATCAGGTATCTAGTTTTTCCAGTTTTCTTTTCAATTTCTCATCCTTTGTCCATGTATATAGTATATGCATTAAGTATTCTTATAATTTCCTTTTTTTAATATATTTTATTTAGATATAAAATTTAACATGTTATATCTAATATAATCTATTCTAAAACTACTATAGCCACTGGTGCGACAGCGCAATTTATAATATTTTTCTCCGATTGCTCGAGATTTTTTGGTGGATTTTTATCCGCCCACGTTAAAAAAACATTACTCTGAATTTTAATATGGAGAAATACAAACTGATCATAGTTCTTTATAGCCAATGAATCCACCTATCTTTTGTCGATTATCACATATTCGTAGGATTTATAAAAAAATATATAAAATGGTGAACTTCTTCTTAATTACTTACAAATAAGGGAAAATTTTGCAAAATTAGCAGCGAAGCGATCCGAGGTATTTCAAATATTGCCATATTGTGGGAAAAAGCGCTCCAGTGGATAATATTAAAATTTGGACTTCACAACATTGAGATGTAATCTACGAAAAACTTCAAGACTTTTAGCCTCTTTGACATTTACAGGGAGTTCATTAAACATTTTAAAATATTCATAACTAATATTGTTTTGTGTTCCTGATAAATTTGTTTTAGGAAGCCTAAAATCGATGCGGTTTCTCATAGGAAAACAATGAACTGTACTAGCATTAATTCTAACATTATTAAACATGTAATATGGTAACATTTTATTTTTTAACTTATAAATAAATACTAGTGTATTGTAGATTAATCGTTGCCACACACTCATGCTTAGGATATTGAGTTGGCGTTGCATGTTTTTTATCCTAGTATATCTGCTGTAGCACAATATAGACCTCGTACCTCTCTTAATTATTTCTATTCTTTTAGCCTGTGTTTTATTGCACAGAAAGATTACACTTGTGCAATTTAGCTGGGATGCTACAGTGGTGTTATAGACTAATTTCTATGTTTTAGTGTATAATTTTCCCTTTATCCTAATTAAGAATTAACCTTATTTTAAGTTAACATATCGAAGTTAGTGTTAAATTTTGACTTATTATCGATTATGATTCCCAAGTACTTAATTTCTTCTACCTCTTCAATATTTTGATTGTAGTTTGTATTCAAAAACAACTTGTTAAAACTATTTGAATACAAAACTACAATGACCGTAAAAAGCCAAAAAAACATAATTCCACCTGACATGCCAACAATTCCACTGTATCTACTGTAGACGTACTGATAAAACATTGTACTGTACCTTAAAGTTTCTTACAAACTGTGGCGTTGAAAAGAAAACATTTTCTTTCTTACGTATCTATTCCTTTGTTGCCTTCAAAGTAAAAAGCTCCCGAATACAAACATAAATAAACAAAAATTGATACTTGACTTGTACTGATATAGTCAGCTTACCGAGACAAGATTACTTGTCCTCTGAAAAAGTCTTTCCAAATTCAATCAAGCAGTAGTCAGAAAATTTTCTCAAATTAGTTTTTCTCTCAGAATGTCAATACGATGTATTGTTTTACATTACTTTTTATTGCTTATTGGACATTTTGTTTCCGCTAGAACGATTTTTACGGAAGGTATATATGCCTATGTACATACAAAGAGAGTTCATAAAATAATAGCGAAGTTCTTCTTTGAATTTGTCCATAGTGACAAACTTCTTACTAAAACATACATGAGACATGCCCATATAATTTGTGGCTATGTACGAGTATGTAGGTTAACTCTAATTGAAAGAATACTTTATGAAACGGGATAAATACTATAATTTTTTACTCTGTTGTTCTACTCTTTCAGATACATGGTTGTGGAGTGGAAAGAATTTAATGAGAGTTTATGTATTAAGGCTCTGCCTCTGCAACCGGGCCCGAAAAGAAGAAGATGGAGAGATATGAAATTACGAATGTAAGAGGAGAGCCCTAAAATTTACAGCGAAAAAAACGATGCGAAAATTGCGAAAATTTTTAATAAAACACGACTCGTTTAAAATAGAGCAAAAATCTTGCGTGCATTATCTTAAACATCATTTTAAGAAACACTGTGAATTTTTTCATACATATAACTTGTAAAATAACTGAAATGAACGTGTTAATAATAATTTTTGGAGAATACTTTGCGATTTTTTTCTATCGAGGAAATTTTATATAATTTGCGTTTCGGCGCGGGCAAAGTCTATATATTATCTTCAAGAATAACATATATTTTTTTAAGAGCTTTAAAACTTACCGTGTAGGAAATATGTAATAAATCGGTACAAATCCGGGTTGCGGGCCTTAAGTGGTTCCCAAAGTGTGCGCAGCGACGCCTTGGGGAGCGGTGGCTTTCCCCCAGGAGTACAGCATTATAATTAATATTTGTTATGTAATTAGTTGAATCATCTCATTTTAATTTTGTTTAACATTCAACTTTTTATGTGAATACCGCAAAAGAGGCCCAACTGCTCCCAGCCGTTGAGACTGTGTCATCTACAATTTATTAGGGTATGTTGTAAGGCTGAAGGTAGTGGTGAGGGATTACTGTTCAGATCTGCTCACCAAACACGGCTAAAGCCATTTCTGAATTCTGAATGGTGGTCTACACCAGCGCGTTACTGAGAGTATCTTCCATTCTGGAACGTGCCGCAAATATACCGTATACTATTTAAATGATTACATTGTGAAATAAGACAATTCAATCAAATAAAAATTACTTGCAAGCCGGGATTTGAACCCGCGACCGTCGGATTGCTTGTCGAGAGCCTTACTCCTCAAGTACGGAGGCCGTGAAGTATCTATGACATTTTTTTTCTGATCTGAAATTATGTTTTATTTATTTGATCTAAAATTCTAAAATTTTAAACTTAACGTTTCCCTTTTTTCGTTGTTTGTTTTTGGGGTGTTATGCCGTGTTGCGCTACCTCCTTTTTTAGCCAACGTTTTGGACAGCGGTGCAGTGTCTGAAAAGTTGGCTAAAAGAGGAGGTAGCGCAACACGGCATAATACCCCAAAAACAAACAACAAAAATACTTTTGGCCGTGAAAATTATAAAACGTATTTAACGTTTCCCTTTTTATTAAAATTGTTAAACTTCTAAATTCAATTCTTATGATCTCCTGAGAACCTGAGAACGCGGACATAAACGAACCGCTATAAAGACATTTGCGTTAAAAATTGTTTCTCTTTTCAACCATGGCTTACGTTCCCCAACACAACGCTTACGCAGTCGTGGTAAAAAATATTTTAACGGTATTTGATAATAATTTAAACTTACCAAATTTCTCTTACATTATATTTTTAACGACAATTTCATATTTATTTTTATTTTGGACTTGACGAGTAAAACCTCAAATTGTAATATTTAATTAATGAAGCCAATATTAGCAAAACTCGAGAGAAAATCTGAAAGAGAAACATCAGAAAAGGGGGCTCGAACGCCGGGTTCGAGTCAACAGATATATGACCTTTTTTTCTGATTTTTCTGTTTCAGATTTCGATTGAGTTTCGCTAATATTGTCCTCAATAATTAAATATTACAATTCAAAGAAATAAATTGATACTCCCAGCAAGTCCTTTCCGTGCATCCCCGTTCCCTTCCACCTTCCCCACCTTCCCCTTCCCTCGTGTCTTCCCTCTCCGCAAACCCCACCTTCCCCCTGCCTTTCCTCCCAGCCGCTAAAATATATGAAATACACATATTTTCATTTATACAAATTTCATAACGCCAGAGCTTACCATTATATACAGCCTATGTTAGTCGCTGATAATGTAGCTTCCTATTGGTGAAAGAATTTTTCAAATCGGTTCGTAGTTTCGGAGCCTTTATAGTATGAGTAGATAACATTGATTTGATGGATACCTATCGGCTGAAAATCTATTTTGACGTATTGTATTTTTTTTAACTCTTCTGCATTTTTATAATTACTTTCATTATTAAATGTAGTTTTTTTATATAATTATAAAAAAGATGAAATACTTGGTACGTGTGAAATCTCTGGACATTTAATATGAAAATAAAAATACTATAAAAAATTGCCGCATTTAAAAATTGACACAGAGATTTGGAAAAAAATGTATTTAGCAAGGGAAGGGCGCCGCGAATCTAAACAGTTGGGGGACCACTGATTTAAAGGATTATAAAATCATAATTATTAAATTTTTATATTCATTCGCGACGGATGATATATTTTCCATAATTAATGCGTTATCTGTTCTCAGGGCCGGTCCTGTTCAGGCGCAATTTCAGCAGACTTGCCAAGGAGCCAAGATGCTGATAAAATACCTAACCTCTAAACGTCTAATAAAATGCCGTTGAGGTTTTTACTAGCGCCAGATGCCGTTTGGCTTGGCCGGCCCTGTGTGTTCTATAGTATTTTACAAAACTTTAATCTACTCATGGGCGCCCGCAGAAAATTTTCTAGGGGGGGGAAAAATATTTTTGTTGCTCCAAGCTGGCCAACGTTCTGTCTCTCCACATTTTCTTTATACTAACACAAAGTGATTTAAAATAAAAGTAACATTATTTGACTATTTTCAATCAATCTAGGGGGGGGGGGGGGGGCAAGTGCGGGCGCCCATGACTGTCACGGTACCTAATTTAGAGCTCTAAATACTAGATTCTGTTTTACATTTTGGCTAAGAGCTACGTAGTTCTTGGTGTGCGACATTTTTGTGAAATTGGTTATTTTCTACTTCATCAGAGTGCAGTTGGAGATAGAAAATTTTCTAGGGGGGGGCAAAATATTTTTGTTGCTCCAAGCTGGCCAACGTTCTGTCTCTCCACATTTTCTTTATACTAACACAAAATGATTTAAAATAAAAGTAACATTATTTGACTATTTTAAATCAATCCAGGGGGGGGCAAGTGCCCCCCCTTGCCCCCCCCTGCGGGCGCCCATGAATCTACTAGATAATTTTAAAACCCTTTACCGCTTAATGTTTATCTTAAATTAATTATTATATTCAAGATTTCCTGTTTTCTAAGCTTGGTTGTGTGCTCGCGCTGTTCGATCACGTATCAAAGTGCTACTATCTATATTTGCTCTGTTGATTAAAGTCTAAGACAAACTCAAACCTTGAACGAATTTTGTAATAAAATAAATTTAGTTACTCATCATGACAAAGAAATTTACAATGCATTTTACCAATTCTAAATAAAGTCAAAATAAAACTTCCTTGACATTTAAATATCAACATTAAACAAAATGTTGATATTTTGCGGGTCATCAGTAGGATATTTCAAAATTTCATACTAACTTACGTATACGTTAAGCCTCCTGGTGTTATTTTATTGCATATTTAATTCATAAAACACCCTGACCCGACAATTGGCCCGGCGGCGTACTTACAAAAACTATACCGATTCAATCGCGGTAACGACAATTTACATTTTAAATATACCTCTATATTGGTTATTTTTTATCACATTGCAATTTGTTCTAAAATTTAGATAAAATAATCTTTCTGATGTGTATATTAGAAATTAATAATTTTATTTCTAAATATTTAAATTTTAATATTATTCCCATATATTGTAAATACACCTCTATATTAATAATTTTTTATCACTTTGCAAAGACAAAAATTGTTCTAAAATCTAGATAAAATAATCTTTCCAATGTGTATATTAGAAATTAATAATTTTATTTCTAAATATTTAAATTTTGATATTGAAAATTTAAAGCGACCTAAACGCGGTAGGGATTGTAAATACGCGGCCCGGCGACAGTTCGTACAGCGACAGTTGGTCCGGCGACAGTTCGTCCGGCGATAGTTGGTCCGACCGACAGTTCGTCCGGCCAACATTTGGTTCGGCGACAATTGGTCCGGCGACAATTGGTCCGGCCGAAAGTTTAGAAGATGTTTTCTTCAAGTAAGTATGCAAAGAGGATATACGGCCGTACAACCAAAGTCGATATACTTATATCTGAAGGCATCTTGAGTGAAAATCCGCTGTAAAAATATGTTTACTAATAATTTCGACTCTCCGAAGTAGCATGCGGCAATCACAAAATACGACATATTTATACGTGCAGTCGGCTAAGCAAAAAAACGCTAAAGATTCCTACTTGCATATAATATAACTTTTATATCTGAATATAACACAAAAGTCCCAACTGCTCCCAACCGTCTCGAGCCAGTGAGACTATGGCATCCCCAATTTTGGTATGGTGTGATGCTGAAAGTAGTGGGGAGGGGAAGGAGTTTTGGAAAATGTACCTGGCTATTCAGATATAGTCATCAAACACTCCTGAATGTTTGGCCGCTAAGATTTGTCAGGCGCTTTATACCACTAGACTAAAGGCTACTTGCGTGAAACCGTGGATTTATCGTATTATATTGGAACCTACCCGTGAATAAAATAAATATTTTATTGCTATCTCATTCTCTCGCGGGCTAAATCCCGTAGATATGTGTTTGTCTCTTTTTAGTGTCGCCCGTTTCCGTTTCATCGAGTTTCAAATCACAACGGTGCTAAAGAAGTTTTCACTTCAATAAAACTAACTGGAACCCAGGTCCTCTAGCCTTATCGGGACTGGCACTCTACCAACTGAGTTATCGCCATATATGATTTTTGTAATTTGCTTCAATAAGTTAGTTCTCTTAAAAAAATTAAGACTATATTAATCGTACGGCCAATTTGTTCTCAGTATCTTATGATGAAATTTACTATTTTAAAGCAGTACCTTTATAATTTAATTCAATTAAAATTTTAAAGTAAAATTATACGTTAAGTCTGAAGATAAAAGCCTCGGATTAATGAACCTTAATCGAACGAGAAAGGATATCATCCAAGACTGGCGCTGCAAACTTGAGCAAGATTTATTTAATACGTGTAATGTCATTACCTATATTTATACTTTTCACGTGTATAGGCCACTTCCTTTGCGCCGCCCCTTCCACCACCCTATCATAATCACTTACCTACTTGTAGGCTTTTAGGTGACACACAATTTTCAAATACATATTCAAATATAGGTTAAGTAGGTATTTAAAAATGAAATAAACGAATGAATTAGTCATAAAGTAAAAGTGTAACATGAAACAAGAATTACAATTTTTTACCAGATTTTTTTATTGACAAAATCATCTATAATATCTTCATAGTTTATAGATTTCATTAAGTCTGATTCTATGCATAGAAGAGCCGAAGAGTTAAGTTTTTCTTAGGACAATGAAGACCTTTTGTAATTCTCCACTCGCTTTAAACAGGAAAAACTCCTTTCTCCCTTGTGGCTGGAGTGCAAAGTGCGATGCGGAGAGCTATATTCAAGTTCGGGTAAACGTTGCACAGAGATTGTTTCCTCAAAAACTTCAAGTAGATAGATTCAGTAATGATGTAGATTCAGGTTTCTCTGCCGTCTTATTAGAGGAAATGTGACCGCGAAAGTGTACATTTTCCTGAATTAAATCGTTTTCTAAATCATTGTAATATTATTGCGCAAGAGACTGAGCTTTTTCTGAGACTCTTTGTGTTGACAGTTCACCCATTCGTATTAAAAATGAAAAAAATTCTTTGAAGTTAACATTTTATGCATTATGCCTTCTCTCTAATTCACCTCTCACTCTAACCAGGATGACCAAAAAGGTGTTTACTCTGAAAGAACCTCTGGAGGTTGTTTCAATTTCCTCATTTGATGATTCGTCTATAGAGTTTTTTCTCTTAGGGCTCCCCTTACTCTTCATGTTGCCCTGATATTGCTTAAGTGCGCTCATTTCAATTGCAATTTCTTCGAAATAATCAACGTTTTCTCGCTCTGCAATAATAAACTCGAGAAGAGATCCATAAAGATCAGATACCTTCAGTACATCAACAGATGAGCTCTGAATCTGAGCACTCACTTTATTTAGTATTTCCAAAATAGCATTCCAAAATACGATTATAAGTGCAGTTTCAACAGTTTCAAGTTTTTCCAATTTGAGGCGAATTCCCCTTGCTTCAAATAGCGGGGTAGGTTTCTCTGTAGCGTCATTTTCAATCATTTTTAGAACCGTAAGTACTTCATCCCTGGAATCTCTTAGATTTTTACAGGCTTCTGCTCTTGTTGACCATCGCGTGAGGTTTACTCTCTTGAGTGTCTTTCCTCTCCCTATTTCACAAACCAATGCCGAAACTGAACTGACATATTACTCAGTGCCAATTTAAAAAATACGTGTAAACACCTACTCGTCCTCCCAACTCTCTCGGCCTAGTATTATTTTGGTGTCTCGCCCATCAACTCGGTAGGTACGTGTGATCTAGGACAGCATAAACATAAGTAACTATCTAACATGGGATAGGAATGAATACTGGGTATTAGCGACTTTTACCAAGTGAGATTTAGCGTTTAATAGATAGAATACTCTACATATCCACAGTGACTTGATTTTTGTTTATAACCGCACACAAACTTGACGGCTTACCAAAGCAAGCGAGCGCCGCCCCCTGAACTCTGCCGCCCCTCGGCCGCGGCCTATAAGGCCTATTGACAAATCCAGGACTGACCTGTAGGTACACAGTGGCGGTCCTTCCTTCAGGTCAATTGGTCAAAATCATACCAAAATTATAGGATGACAGTAAAACATAATATTACGCAAATCAAAACAATTGGTAATAGGTAATTCGAATGTATTTGAAATGCACCGTGAGATAGCAGACAGCGGCAAGTAGTGACATCTAACATCTTAAATGGAAGCTTTCTTTTCCACACACCGTGATTGGCTGGGTCAATTTATTAAATGTCCCTATATCATTTCTTCTGTCTCTTTACACGCCATACAATAAACGAGATGGCACTATGTCGCCTAGTAAAAAATGGTTTCGTAAACGAATTTTTTTTTTACTTTTTTTTTATTATTTATTAAATTGAATATAATTACATCTAATACAATACAAGATATGGGTAGTTCCACAAAGCTGTGACAGATCAGTTTATCTGTAGGTTCTACCATTTAATATTATTACATAACACATATTAGCTTAAGTTACAACATTAGATAATACCAAATATAATATTTAGGATAGATAAATGAGTTGTTCATTTATTAATCACTTTTTTGTCAGTTTAGGGCAAGGTTCCTCATTATTTTTTAAATTGATGTTTTCATTAAATATGTTATAAATCAAAGGTTTCCTATATTCGAGCGTTCTGCTACCATAATTATTTGATATTCGTGGTATTTTTAGGCCTTTGTTTTTGGTAAATCTTGTTGTGTGATTATGCACCAATTACTTTAATATAACTATAATGTACCATAGAAGCCCTTTAATTGGTAGTAGGCCCTCAGATCCATATAGTAATTTAAAGTTGTTTCTTTGTTTGTAAATGCTACGTTTAACATTTTTTTTTAATTATAGCAGTTTGTAAATTTTTAATGTACTTAATAATAATTATGCTCGAGTGTCCCCAAGTTCGAATTCCATATCTAAGTATGGGTTCGACCATAGAATAATATATAAGTTTGAGAGTGCATCGAGGCAACACAAATTTTAATTTATAAAAATAACGACAGACATCGGAGCTGGATGGCAAATTTTGATCATTTATTTATCCCATTTAATGTTATTGTCTACGATTATGTCAAGGTAAGTATATTCATTTGTAAAATCAATTTTTCACAGTAGCAAATGTTATTAATTTTTCTATGTAACATTCAAAATTATGTGCAGTTATTTTAGGTAAATTTAAAAAGTCAATTTTGCATTTTGTACGCTTGTCGCATGCAATAATTTACCACAGTAAATATAATTTGACTCCCAAAATCGAGAGGTACCTGCAATTGAATATTATCGTATTTAATTTGATATTGTATCATAATGTTTTATTTTTTAAATGACCTTCCACTTCTGGACCCCTATAGCCACCTCTGCCTGTAGATGTGTATAAAATTCCGAAATCATCCAGATATAGTCAATAAACACATAAATAATGTATCAGATTATTACAACTACACGATGCTCATACCAAGAAAGTGATAACCTTATTATGCCAAAGCAATCAATCCGTGTATCGATTGCTTTCAGGCTAGTAGATTGCTTGCACAATCTCTTGTATTCAATCATTTTGTTATACGCCATAGGCGAGTCTTAAAAATAATACCGCTTCGACAACAATAACCATATTAGGCAAAGATGAAACGCGACTACAATTTTGTATCAACAAACGTACCTGTAACGGGTCCGCCAAAAGTAGCCCGCGATTGCTTGTATTATATATTGTAATAAACCCATATATAAATACTAGCTTTTGCCGCCGGCTTTGCTCGCGCATAGTATTAGGGCGGGTTCCCACTCCACCTCCTCCAACTTCCCTATCCCCACTCCACTCCCCCCTACACCCCTCTCCGCCCCTCCATACCCATTACTTTCATTATTCAAACAGCTCGCGTGCCACCTATTAAAGCGTAACGATCAAACACACGTAGTTTTGCATTTATAATATTAGTATAGATTAGTATAAATTTAACTATCAAAGGGATGGAGATCCATAGTAACCTAAACAAATAACAAAATGACAGCGCACGTCAAATAATTATTTACCAAGCAACGCTTTGCTTTTCGTCTGGACAATAAACGTATAATAAATAATTTCATAACGCCAGAGCTTATTCATAATGTTTAAAGAATTTTTAAAGTCCATTCAGTATTTTTTGCTTCAAAGAGTAACAAACATACATCTATGCATCCATATACCCATACAAACTTTCGCCATTATAATATAATAATAAAATAATATGATATGCATTTGTTTTTCGAATTACTTTAAAAAACTCATTCATTTTGTTGGTCTATCAATCTAAGTTCACCTCATCACAGTACTCACACAGATGCTTAACTTACATACAGTGGGTTTCATTTGGATCTTAAGAGGGTATTACCAGAGAAAATCAGAAATATGTCATTTTTCAATCACATTTTAGACTTATTGACTCTTTTCCACAAAAAACTATAAATTGATTTTGAAATATTGTTCTTTTATCTAGCATTCGCATGTTTTAAATTTTGAGAACAAATGTTTATTTTTAGAATAATAAGGTTATACCATTGGTCGTTGCGTGATTTGTTAAATTTTCAAAAAAGATTTTGTATTATACCACACCCATTTCAAATCATATAATCATGCAGTAAAATAAATCAATACATTATCTGGTTACCGCATGTTTTAGAATTTTAATTTTAGTTTAAATAAAATCATTAAAAAAATATACCTACATGTGTTTCTTGACGAAAATTGGTCCGTTTGTGTATTTATTTGCGCACTTACAAACTAATGAGTTTTAGATTTTTTTAACATTATTATTTAACTTAGACATTATTGAAAAATGATAAATACTTACAATCAAAAAATAATTACAAAAAGTACATTATTTTAATAGTTTTATCATCACGCCTTTCAGCATTTTTGGATATAGGCAAAATTAAAGCAAATTTGGAATGAAATAAAATCGATATTGAGTTATCTGGTACGGAGAATAATTTATATTTCACATTGTAACCGCCCTGCGATCGTAAGAACAACTTTCGTATCGTAGCGATCGTTGTTCTTACGATCGTAACGATCGTAAGAACAACTTTCGACGAAATGTGGATTTTCGTCCGCTGGCTGGTTAAACGCTCTTAATAAAAATTTATAAAATCAATTAATCATAATTTCACATTTCAGAGTTCAAAAAGTGTGTTGAAGTTTATTATATTAAATGAATTTCGGCATGCCGAATGTTGTGTTATTTCATTTTTATTAAAAAACTGAAGGTTATTAAAACATACTTAATAAAAACATTCAGTTTATTTGAATTTTCAGGACTGAATTCAAATGAGTTATAAATAATGATAAGGTAAGTACCGTTCATGCAACACAAAGGGGATCGACATTTTCTATTTCTCACGCTTTTTTGCCTGCTCCTGTATTATATTTTTTTGTTTTTAGGAATGTGGTACTCTTCACCACCCTCTCTCGATTTCCGTATAATTTCTTCATTAGAATCTTACAACGATTTCAAGATGTAATAATTGGCAAAATGGCAATTATAGAACACCTCACGTACGTAAAAAAAATTATTAAGAAACTTTATAGGTAATATAATTCACGGCACGCCCGGTACATAATTGAACTTAAAATACTGGTTTTTAAACGATACTCGCGGACACGCCCACCCGCTGAACATGAGTTATTTTAATTGGTACAATTATAACACCCAATTATAATTCAAGATGGATGTCATTTAAATAAACGGTTTCGTAACGGGATCTTAATTTAAAGTCCGTAACTAATATATTTTGAAAGGTGCTTTACGAACGTCACTTCAATCAGCAGAAGGCGGAGTTCAAACGACTGTTATCAAAAAGCCATCAATCCATTTTTACACTTTTCAATTAAATTTATGAGCGCAAGGATGCCACTAAATTTCAAAATTGTGGGAAAAGGTGTAAAAATTTCCCCCTTTTTGTGAATTTTAAAAATTTCCTCACATTTTCAATCTAACTATTAAATTTATGGTTGCAATATTACTCCATAGTATCAAATAAGTTTTCGTTAACTGTACTCATTTATTATATCTATGTACATGCATTTATTTCGATAATGTCGTTCGTTATGCAAAAATAACTTAAAGAAAGACAAATAACTTTGTTTACATCACTTATATTTGTACACAATCTACAAGTTTCGTGAACGATGTTCACATCATCCTTGAGTATACACTTGATCCTGATGATGTGAACATCGTTCACGAAACATGTAGATTGTGTACAAATATAAGTGATGTAAACAAATAAAAGTTATTTGTTCATGAAAATAAATAATGCCATCACAAAGTGAAAACCTTTCCGAAGAAGTTTTCTTCGAAAAATCAAAAATAACTGACTTAATGATGAACGAAGTTTAGAATTGATTAAATTATCGAGGCTTTTAGAATTGGTAGAACTGATTCAACTAAGACGCGACCAATTTATTCCGTTCGATCTTTGAGAAACGAAAATGCCTAAAATAATAATATAGACCCCATTAACTAATTGACTACCGTTTAGCGTAGTGTTTAAAAGTAAATACGGACTGCCGATGCATGTTTAGGTTATTATTTCAATGTTGAATAGATTAATATTCATCATCATCATCTTCTTCCCCTTGTCCACTTTGGGTCGGGGACCCATTGCATCGACAAGGCTCCTCCATACGTCCCTGTCTTGTGCTGATTGTTTGGCCTCCATCCATGGTAGACCCATCCTCCCCAGTTTCTGGGGTTGCCTCGCCCAACTGCGTCTGGGGCGGCCCAACAATATTAAATAATATTAATTGATAATATTTTTACAAAATTGTTTGGCGTCTAAAATTTCGTAGTGTCAATTCATGGAAAACACCTTTAGTGTTGCATGCGTATATCGATTTCTTATTTATTCCCTACCAAAACGGTTCGGTTGAAAAATAGAGGTTACAACTGACCTCTCAGTATAAGGGCCAAAGCCCTTCCATTGAGTTACCTACCGGAATCCGAGTGGTTATACAAATTATCTTATTTTTGAAAAATTTTGTATTAATAATATTTAAAACTAGCTGGTACCCGGCATGCATTGCTATCCCATTTAATAAAGAAATTATTTCTTCCTGCTTGTCTTTCCCATTCGTCCTGTTTCCCTTCCGCCTCCCCTTCTCCTCCCGCGTCCCCTTTCCCTCTCTCTACTCCGGCTCCTCCACCTTCCCCCCTTTCCCCGTCCCGCGAACTTCCCTCCCGAGTTCCCCTCCCCCTCCCTGTTTCCCCTTCTCCCTCCCGCGAACCCCCTACTAAGTTCCCCTACTTCATTCCATATATTCAGTCCCGGTACATTCAGTTTTCAAACAGCTCGCGTGCAAATTTTGTAGCTCACCAGTAGTTTTATACAAACGTTGTCCTGACAATAACGAACACAAAATAAATATAATTATCCAATTTGGTGCAGTCGTTGGGAAGTTATGCGCGGACATGCTTTTCGGCGACTTATTTTTATTTATATGGATGGATGGATGGATTGTAGATCAGCTGCTGGGTGGTAGTTTTAAAATGTCTATGGTATTTGTTTTACCCAATGACATCAGAATATATCCTGAATTGTCATTTGTATTACCCGTCACGAACATACTATTTAACTGATTTGAAATTAATCATTATTTACTATTTCTTCATAATAATATAACCTCATAAAAATAAAATAAATTAAATTAACTTACGCTGTTCTAGTTTTAGCTTATTCAATCATGAAATCAAGATCAACATTCCTCCCGTCACACACGTAATTCTGGTTTGTCATTTCTCTGAACATTTATACGGTGTGGTTCCTTCCACGCTTTAGTTATCTCTAAAGCTGACAAATGTTAATTATTCTCAGTGATCTTTGAAATACAACAGTCGTTTGATCTTTGTTTCAACGAAGACTTTAAACGTTGGCCTGATACGCAAATCTAATGAAATCTTTGAATTTATTTGACATTATACGATATTGATGAAATCGTAATTGTGGCTTGGGATATTTCTTCGTGTCGACTTTGCAATTATTTTTTTATGATATTGGGTGACCCAAAATATCATATTTGTTCAGAGTTCGTAATGTTTTGTATATGTTTTTAAAAGTATCATCTCCATACTTTCTATCACAAAAGTAAATGAAGCTCGCTTACTATCCTTGTTTAATATTCCCATTCCAGCATATGAATTAAATAAAATACTTTTTTTCATTTTCCGAAGAAAACTTCTTCTGACAGGTTTTCACTTTGTGATGACATTATTTATTTTATTAAAAGACAAATAACTTTGTTTACATCAATTTATTTTATACACAATTTACATGTTTCGTGAACAATGTTCACAATGAAGTCACAAATTAAATACAGATTACAGATTAAATAACAGAGGAAGCGGTAGTAAGAAGGGGGAGGGGTAAGAGTAGGGGAAGTTCTTTTTTTATTTGATGAAAATAAGACGGTTAGAAATTCCCGGTAACCATTTATTGAATAACCAACACCCCTGCTATAGATCCCCAGTGGTTCGCTACATTTGGTGACTTAACAGGAGTGCCCTGGTTCACGGGGTTGGGTTTGTCTAGGTCTTGGAAGTCACACAACATCTCAGATGACATAGGCCAGATGTCAATTAATTTCCTCCGGGGCTCCTGTGTGGAGTTAATGTAAAAAAATGCGTTTGCCTACATTCTGCGTGGCGGGTCGGATCGGGAGACACCGGTTGAGGGATACATAACCTAGACCTCTCCAGCCATCGCCTTGCACCATAGAGGGAGGGATTCATGCGTCCGTCAGTGATGGACGATTGCCCTCTAGGTTCCTACCCGCCCGTCATATGAAGATTTTTGACCCCCCCTCCCTCCCCCCATGTAACGCACCGTAACTTTTTTCCATCCTCCTCCCCCCCCCCCCGCCCCCCCCAAAACGTTACGTAACGCCCAAGTGACAATTTTTACCTGAAAGTCACAATTAAGTTGCGGAAAGTACTGGAAAGTCGCTTAAATGCCTTTTTTCTTATTTTAATCGCGTTTGCGGTAATTTTTATCTAAATAAAGGAAACCTGTTAGGTAACGCGTTATTCGAACCCCCCCTCGTAACGCACAGTAACGTTTCACAAGACCACCCCCCCCCCCCCCCCCCCCCCCCCCCCCCCCCCCCAAGTGCGTTAGGTAATACTTGAACGGCCCCCAAGAAGCAGTATCCTCAAAGATAACCGATGACTCTGACGGATATTTTCCTCAGGGCCCCCTGTGTGGAGCTTATGTAAAAAAAAAATTATGATATCATGGCTACCACGAGTATTATAATGAAAAATATGATTTATAGCCCCTTCCGAGAATTGCTTTCAATTGACCATTTGAATGGGTTATCATCAATCTAGAATCATCCGTTAAAGCCATCATAACACACCCACTGACCCCCAGATTCCTACCCACCCTTCTTACCTATTCCATTCCCAGAACTTCATCTTCTTCCTATCCTTAGAAAAACCCTCCAAACACAATCCCCTAAGATGACATAGGCCTTGAGGGAAATTATTTTCCTCAAGGCCTCCTGTGTGGAGCTAATGTAAAAAAAGTTTCTGTCAAACATGCATTTTATAGATCACCTTTGATGGCATTATATTTCGCTTTATTTTTATTGAAGGCTACTAACAACTTTTTATACTTATTTAATCACAACTGCATTGGACAAGGTAGAAGTTAACTTAGAATATTTTGGCGAAAAGTTAAGCACACCATATTTAACTGGGCCACTCTATGTATGAAATGATCTTCGATTGATGGTTGCATGTGAAATTGTTTATGATCCATCACGGTAATATGATATCTTCAAGACAGTTCGAATATATTAAGTGATGTAAAAAAACTAAAATTACATGCCTATCAAAGAAACATTAAATTTAATATTGACATTTATCGTCCAAACCACCTATCCTATACTTAATGTCAAACATCGCCATAACATGATTTCTAATAGTTTATTAAGAGGAATGGCTGCGCAGCCCTTTTCAGTAATTTTGGATTTAATTTTGGCCAAAATATTTAAATAAAGTATAAAATATTTTTTTTAATTTAAAGACGTGGCAAATGTTTAGTAAGGATATGTACTATTTTAATTATTTGTGTTTTAAATTATAAAACATCAGTAATTAAAGAAATCAAATTTACTTGATTTTAGAGGAAACTTTGGCCATAATTCTGAGTTAGTGAATAATTATTTAATAGATTATTTTGCTTTATTTACTATAGAAATGTTAAATAAAATAAATAAAAATGATTTGACTTGAAAATCAATCAAAAACAATTTGGTAATAACTAAAAACCAAATAATAACCAGTTTACGTCGCTAATACAAATTTCTACCCAAACAAATTCTTTTTGCATGATTAGATGTTTAATGTTTACATTATATTAGCTCGGTAGGGTAAGTTTAAAATACCCGCATCTGTAAAAATAGCCGTGTCTGTACTAGACATTTACAATACCTTTGGATTTTTAAAAATATTCAGTTCGGTTTGGCATTTTGGCCTTGCTTATCAGCATGAGCACATTGTTCCTACAATCTCTAGCAATGGTTGTTTTGCGAATAACTTTTCCACTGAGTTTTAAAATAGTATGTTCATTTTCATTATTTATTTTTGGGGTCTTATGCCGTGTTGCGCTACCTCCTTCTTTAGACACGTTATCGCTTCCAAGTAAATAAGCACACATTTCACCACTAAAAAATTACAAATCTACCGGATCTGCCGGATCTGCCGGATCTGCCGGAGCTGCCCTGATGTTGGACACTGCAACGCTGTCCGAACGTTGGCTAAAGAAGGAGGTAGCGCAACACGACATAACACCCCAAAAACAAATAACGAAAATACTTTTGGCCGTGAAAATCTTAAACGTATCTCGTATGTTCACCTCTAGATTTGAATTGCCAAATACTTCTCAAATATTTATATTCCCCACTACCCGATCTACTTAATTGCTATCCACTTAATATTCTCCAAATACGGATGTCGTTGCACCACTGCCTTTGGTCGCTCGTGAAGTATAGTTGATTTTGAAAATTGATTATTTCTTTAGTGATTTTCTTTTTACTTTACTAATTTTCTATTATAACCGAATTTTCCATATAGTTCCGCATGATTTAATTGACAGGCGCTGTTAGAACTATTACATCCTCAAAAAGGGATTTGTTTAGTTCTTTATTAAGACAAATACAGTACATTATAATGCAAGTTATAAGATGTTAAATTTTTACATGGTTATGTACCTATTACGTAAGTCATAGAATATCATTTGGTTGTTACGCCTGATATATGTAATAACGGGTTTTAAAACATAATTAGTGAATGAACAAGTAATAATAATAAAAAGAAAGAAAGGGAGGGGGGGGGCATAAAGAGACATTTAAAAATCAAGAATTATTTGCTCACTGAATTGTAATTAACTGATTAAGGTTTTAATGAATGGTTAAGTGTAAGTAGTTTTAAATATATAATATGTATTTACGTCACGCCAAGAAATTTAATAAATTAGTTTTGTATGTTTGCAATGAATCATTAAAAATGTCTAAATGTAGTAATTTTTTGTAGTGGGTATAAGTTGTGATTGCGCGAGCAATTGGTGAGTTATTAGCTGCATTAGTGTTGTTAGCTTCAATATGAAAAAAGGAAGTGTGCCTGGTGCCTCATTGGGATATTTAATTGTTAGGGATGTTAGGAGATTACCAAAGTAATATGGGAAGGAGATGCATTTGAGTTGATTTTCCCAATCCGCCGTAATCAATGTCTTATAAAAAAAGTATTATAAAAAAGGAAATATGATATACACTGATAAAATATTACCAGGCAGAATCGAAAAGTCGCTTGAAATGATTTCGTTGTGTTTGTTGACCAGTTCTGAATAGTGAGATATTTCCCAATCTTCCTCACTCTTATCTCAATCATTTTCTAACTCCCTTCAGCTTCATAATATTCCCCAAAATATAATGGAAATACCAAATTCCCCAGATAGTCCAGTCAGTGGGGAGTTTTACCTTGCAAAAGGTCAAGTTGTTTAGATTGGGACTATAAATAAAGTTTTCGACCTTGTGGAGGTCGAGCTCGAGCCGCCATCTTGGATTGAATGTGCCAAAATTTGGTTTTTTCAAAATAATTGTGCAATGGTTAATCTTACAACCAAATTGCGGAAGACAAACTTAAAGAAGATAAAATTTCAAATATTTTTTGTTTCAAACTTTTTTTTGAAAGTCTTACTCTCATACTCACATTTCCGCCACGGTAACGAGTTACAGTGGCGGAAATGTGAGTATTTTTCTAAAAATTGGTAAAATTCCCATTTTTTGTTATTTTTTCGGGCTATTCATTGAATAATTATAAAAATTTCGTAAACTCATTTCCACACCACCATGAGGTAGAGCAAATGGCGCATTTTTTATTGTGGTATCCCCAGTAGGTCTTCTTCCTCTTCAAAGGCATTACAACCCATTTCGAGCCTTGGCCTCCTTCAACATAAGCCTCCACCGCCAACCGTCCTCGGCCGTCGTTGTCTTCTAATCTGCGAGTCCCAATCTAAACAACATACATTAAAATCGCTACTACATGACATTTTGCAAGCTAAAGGTCTTTTTCATCCCCCACTGACTGGACTAAGACAGTTACGAACAAAGGGGACTCTGCAGTATTCATATTTTTAAAAATTAACGCTGAAATATGACCCTATGCGGTGTTCTTGCCTAAGATAGATACTATTCGTCACAACCTTAAAACATCATGATCGATTGACAACAAGAATTCTATCAACACAGCAGGCTTTCGTATTGATAAATCAGGCCTTGATACTAGAAAAAATAAACTGGAAAACGTACACCACTCGCAACCAGCTGGTGGTGTCAGAAGTAATACGCAGGCGCAAAGCGTGCCTACTATCTGCTATCTGCTGTCTGGTGTTCATCCTGTCAAATGGGAAATATGAAATATTCTGTCACATAGTAACGCTTTGCATTACCATATTCCATTCGTCAAGCGAGCCACACTGATACACAAACTAGGTTGCAAAGTCATTCGCACATTTTTGCTTTTACAATTCAAAAATATTTTGATGAGAACAAATATGTTTTGATATTAGGTATTTATAATATGTAAATACGCACGTTATTCAACAAGCGTAATGTACAAAATCTAATAAAAATAAATGTTTTAAATCAATGTTTTTCTGGGGTGGGGAACCATTTCAAATTGCGTCCAAAATTGCATTAAACCGCGGCATTCTGAATTTCTACCGTTTTATAACATATTTCAATTGAACACTTTAAGTCTCTAAAAAATACATGTTATATTTGAAGATAATATCTATACATTTGCCACGCCGAAACGATAGTTATATGAAATTCCATCGATAGAAAAACACCGCAAAGCATGCTCCGAAAACTATTAGGAACACATATTTTGTTATTTTACACTCGCTCCTATTTAAAAAATTCACGGTGCTTCTTTGAATGCTATGTAAGACATTTCCCACTAGATTTTTGCTGTATTTTAAACGAGTCGTGTATTATTAAACATTTTCACAATTTTCGCATATATATTAGCGTGCTCTATCTAACATTCGTATTTATATCTCCCCTTCTTCTTCTTTTTGAGTGCTTACTACCGGGCCGTAAGTTACTTGTAAACTAAGTAAGGTTGCCACTAGAAAAATCTTGATTTTGTCTTGTTCTTCTGGTACCTACCCTCTCATATCGGAGGTTCGATATCGTCGTGGCATTATTCACCCATTACTCGTACCAGTCGCCTAAATTTCAAAGACATGAAGTGGAATGACTTCGTCTGGTTAACCATAGAGTTTTCTATTGTTAATCATAATGTGCGCAGAGTATTAAATTGTTCTTAATTCATGTAGATTTAGAAAATTTAATTAACATTCCGACTGTGCATTTGAAAATTTCTTCGCCTTTATTATTGCGGTTATCGTTATTTTAGTGCAAACTTGACTTTCAGTTATCTTTTCAACTAATACGTGCCTATTTGGTGTAGGAGTCTCACATTCGGGTCGCCACAATTTGTTGTATTGTCGAGCGAGTCGTTCAAATCTGTATTTGAATTCGTACATTTGGAGGGAGACCCAAAATCGGAATATGGTAGATGACAAATTCGACTTATTCTTCGAAACCTCAGTGAGTTTGAAATATTTTTGGCACTGCGCACTAAATGTGTTAACGGTAGTTTTACAACTAATTTCGTCAGGTCATTTGACCCATAATGTTGTAACATTGAATAAAATAAATAGATTATGCCTTATTTTATAATTTTTAGTCGGTGTGTTCGTTGCGGAATTGCCAAGTCAATTATTTTTATTTTTTCGGCAGAATTTTGATTAATTCCAAAGACTGCAGGTTATCAACCCCCGCACTAGTCTATCACACATAATAACATAAAAGTTAAAATTATACAAGTATGATGTTGACGTTGAGCGACAGAAAACATAACTGTGTAGTAGGTATTGCGTAGTTACGTAGTTACGAGTATTACCTATAGCAGATCGCAAGTTTTGCAACCCCTGCAATAATAATCCATCACATGTAATAACATCAAAGTAAAAATTACACAAGTAAGATGCTGACATTGAGCGACAGAAAACATCACTGTATAGTAGGTATTGCGTAGTTACGAGGATTACCTATAGCAGATCGCAAGTTTTGCAACCCCTGCAATAATAATCCATCACATGTAATAACATCAAAGTAAAAATTACACAAGTAAGATGCTGACATTGAGCGACAGAAAACATCAGAGTGTACTAGGTAGTGCGTACGAGTATTACTTATATCAAACAAGCATGTTCGCAGAAAATAAATGCTGACTTGTAATACGACAAGTTTTTAATACTTTCCGTACAAGCAAGGTATAAACTTTGAGCACACTTCAACCAATTAACATTAATCAGAATGGAAGTATAACAGTTCGTTCAGGTTGTTCCTTGGTTTACATGGTATATTAATTATTTTTTTTTCTATTGAGTTACAAGAATTAAAAACCGACTACTTTATAAACAGCACAAGAAGTAGATCACTCGCTACTATACGGCTAGTCCAAGTACTAATAAATAAATCTCTTCTCTACATATCTACATCTCTATCTCTACATCTCTTCTCTACATACATATTATAAAGTAAAGTCCCCCGCGCCGTCTGTCTTTCTGTCTGTCTGTTTATCTGTCTGTTCGCGATAAACTCGAAAACTACGGAACGGATTTTCATGCGGTTTTCACCAATAGATAAAGAGTTTTGTGAGGAAGGTTTAGGTATGTAATTTGTCAAGGATTTGTGTAAATTGGTTGAAACATAACGATAATTGTTAGAAGTGTCGGAAAAAGTCAAGGAGCCTGGTAGCTTTCATCGAAAACGCTGCCTAATCCTTTTGGGATATAACAAAACAATATTAGTGGGATATTCCTCTTTTATAGATCTACAAAATAGTCCGCGAAGGCATATATATATCTATCTTTTACGGATAGCTTACTATATCCAGTCACGTACAATGGGATAATTGGAAAGTTATTTAGACGGATACAGTATTAATCCTTATTAACTTAAATACGTTAGTTAAATACTAAGCATTTCATTCCCATTATTATAATCTTTCACACCATCTCTATGTATTATAAATTAAAGTCCTCCGCGGCATCTGTCCATCTCTTCGCGATAAACTCAAAGACGGCGGTGGTTACAAAGGTTGGATTTTACAAAGTGTTTTATTAGCCACAACAACGCGTGGCCGGGTCAGCTAGTAAAGAATAATTAATGTAAAACTTATGTCTTACGTTAAATTGATGGATTAATCATAGGTCTATAGCTAATGCTAGAAACAACGTTGCCAGGTAAAAGTTCAGCTAACCAAGAAAAATACAACTTTGGTGGAGCAATGAACAGCACAGACGCCTTCCAAGCATTTGATCGGGATTCGATTCTGAGCCGTGGCAATTTTTCATTTTTAAAATACATTTTTATAAATTAAATTTAATTTAAGAAGAGGATGATAATAATAATCTTAACGAAAATATGAAAGAGAACAAGACATAGAAAAACAGAAAAAGATAATGGTCGCAACTGGGACTCGAACCCAGAACCTCTCATCTATCCGGGACGTGCGTTTACCAATTCTGCCATTGCACCCTACTGTCAAACCGTCATAATAGCCAATCTCATATTTTAGAATTAACAATATTATCTTCAACTTTTTTTTTTTACATGAGCTCCACACAGGAGGCCATGAGGAAAATAATTTCCCTCAGGGCCTATGTCATCTTTGGGGATGCTGTGTGAAGGGTTTTTTTAAGGAAAGGAAGAAGAGGAGAGTTCTGGGAAGGAAAAGGGTTTAAGCGGTGGGTAGGAATCTGGGGTTCAGTATGTCAACTAATTTATTTTTCATATCATAGGCAACTTCCCTTTTTATTGGAAACAATCATTCTAAGAATTGGTTTGTAACCTGGATAGCGTCACGGATAAATATATTCGATTTTATTTATATGGAACTACTGACTTTTTATAAAAGTCTAATGAATATTCAATTTTTGTAAGAAAAACTCTCTTTTTATAACTTTGAAGGTTATTCCCATCAATGTAATATATCATTGAAGAAGAAGATAATAATAATAATCTAAACGAAAATATGAAAGAGAACAAGACTCAGAAAAACAGAAAAAGACAATGGTCGCAACTGGGACTCCAACCCAGAACCTCTCTGTCCTCGTCTATCCGGTACATTATATTACATTGATGGGAATAACCCTCAAAAGTTATAAAAAGAGAGTTTTTCTTATGAAAATTGAATTATTTTATTATTTATTTATTTATTTAAGTTTTTATTCCAGCAGGACTGGGAGGGTAGTGCAATCCCAGTCTGCCATATTACATAAACAACTATAAAAGAAAAAAAAAGTTTAAATATTAGGTAAGTACCTAATTAAAACATAAAATGAAAACAAAATTCATCACACAAATAACAAAAAATAAACGTAAAATTAAAATAAATAATAAGTAGACAGAATTAAAAATAAAAGATAAAAAGATATTTTGGGATCGTCCATCATGGAGGTCGCCTCATCATCTGCATCCATCGCTCATTTATTGGGGAGCTGAGCCACTCGGATGCAGCCACGACAATGATATTGGTTGAAGTTCGTATCCTGCTCCAGAAGCTGGCTAGTCGGTGGCGAAGTAAGGCTGGGAATGAGTGCACCCTCCCCTCGGTAAACATCGTGGAGGCACTGCAGAACCTCGGTAGTTGCATAAGTTGCCTGTATGCGTTATTGTAGCACACTCTCAGTTTGTCCCATTGCGCTGCTGGGTATTGTGTCCACAATTCAGACGTATACAGGGCAGTACAGTATGTCTTGAATAATAATTTTCTGACATCTTCGCTACAGTGGTAGAACCGCCTTGAGAGCATTCCGGCCCGTATGTTAATTGCTCTTCTTTGTCGTTCCATATTTTTAATTAAAAATTAAATTAAGAAGATATGGAACTAAATTTTTAATCCCTTGACCTTTCACTGGTCTGCGCCAGTTATGCGATATTACGTTTTTTCTTAGGAATTACTCATTACACCACATTAGGGGTCGTCCATTAATCACCTGATGTTTTTTAACAACTTTTTAACCCCCCCCCCTCTCTTGGTGATATGTGGTGAGGTTTTAGACTAACCCCCCCCATAATCACGTGTATTATTTTAGTACAATATATTTTAAAATTTTCAGAATATTATCACGAAAAGTACCTAAATACACGTGATATCTCATTACACCCCCCCCCCCCCTCGTGATATTTCGTGATTTTTTCCGAACCCCCCCCCCCCCCCTTGCGAGCCTCACGTGATTAATGGACAACCCCTTATTGGTTTGGTTAAATCTTGAAAGCAAACAATAAAATAAAGAATTATTTTTCCACTCCACGCACGTTCTGAAGTGCGAGTCCTTGGAGATTTGTTCGACTTCCGACTATGCTCGCGGCAAACAATAGGTAGTGATAGTTGCCTGCCTACTTCTATCTCACCCCCACCCCCTTCCCCTTCCCTCGTTAGGTCTGCTACAACCTTGTCCGTGAATGGTTTTCTGGGTTCACCGACCTGACATCATTATATTTGTATGATAATACGAGAGGCTACTTCGACAGGACGTTATCGATAAAATGCTGCTTCTGACAAACGGGCGAATGGACTATCCACTTGATATCTCGGGATTGTTAAGTTTCTGACTAAAAGAAAAAAAATTTTAAATACTTCAAACGGACGTGTCTTCAAAGATATTTTTGAAAAAAAAACTATTTAGTTGCGACGACACTTTCAGAGCATTGAAATAAATAAATTATCGCAAATATAGTACTTATTAAAAATCTATTTAGAGCATAGGTTCTCAACGGGGGCGTTTCAGACCTTCAGGGGGGCGGTAGAAGACAAAGAGAAAATTGGGGGCGTTTCAAACATTTAGGGGGGCGGTAAGAGACCCAGAGAAACCCATCCCACCCCATCCTATCTTGCCCAATCCCATCCCATTAGGACCTCCATAAATTATGTTACACCATAAAATATTTTCCCTTTCCCAATACGTCCCTCGTGGTATCCCATTACGCCCCCTCGTGGTATCCCACTACGCCCCCTCGTGGTATCCCATTACGCCCCACGTCGTGGTATCCCGTTACGCCCCCTCCGTACCCCTGTTGTGGTATCCCATTACGCCCCCTCCGTCGTTGTATCCCGTTGTGGTCAATTGCTGTTTCGGATTCACAAGCTAGGGGGCGATAGAAATAAAAATATTCTGAAAGTGGGCGGTGGCCAAAAAAAGGTTGACTATCTATGGTTTAGAGTAATCGAACTTATCTAAAACAAATTATATTCACAGAAATGGTGATATGTATACATTTTACATTATCTCAACACAAAAAAATCCCTCAGGGTCTATGTCACTCATGTAGATGCTGTGGTGTATGGAGAGTCTTTTAAAAGAAAGGAAATTCTGTGAAGGTAAGGGTATGAGGGATGGGTAGGAATCTGAGGGTCAATGTGTCCAGGAAAGACTTACGTATGAATCCATCACTCCCACTGCTGTGCAATGCGATGGGTCGAGAATCTACGGATGGAGAGTTCTAAATGCCTCCCTCAACCAGTCCCTCCCGATCCGACCTGCCAAGCAGTAGGTGGGCAAATGCATCCGCCGCCAAGACCTTGACGAACCTCAGCCATGAATTCAAACCAAATTAATCCCAATAACTATCCTAAATGATTCTAAAGCAGTCTTTTTTTCCAACGATTGGTTATATGGATAGATATATAGATAGATAGATATTGGTTGTACGATAATATTTGATTAATTCATCAAATTTCGAAAGTTATAATTCAAGTTATGTGATAGTTCTATTCAAGTTCTGTGATAGTTCTGTTCAATTACTATGATGGTTCTATTCACGTTCTTATTCATTCATCATGGGCCGTTTGTTTATCAGTGCCTACCTGGATAGTAACGGAAGTTGAATGGGACTTTCATAAAGCTTGAATATTAACTTTGAAATGATACAAATTCCAAGTGAAAGTGACCAACAAAATAATTACATTCAATCTACCATTGGTCAATTAGAAATCAAATTCACTAATATTAAAAGCTTTCTCGAACGGTAAACTGAGAAAATATATTTCAATCCTTTTCCGTGAGCTTTAATCTTGGTAGGTACTCTATGATAAGAGTCTCTACCTTATGAAAACAAATAAAGTTAAAACTTTAAACTACTTTCGGTGTGCTGTTTTTCCTTTCGTTTGAGTTTGAGGAAAATAACATGTGCATTTCACAAGTCAAGATCAATCAACTTCGATGAATCGTAACTTTTCAACCCAATAAATCAAATTTACGACTTAATAACGTCGTAAGATCAGAAAAGAGCCACTTCAAAAAATACTTAACCCGACTAGATGAGATTCTAAAGCCGGCTGCAGACAGACATAAAACTAGTCTAAGATCTAAAAAGGTGGAGTGATAGAAGAAAATGATGGTTGCAAAATAAAGACACATAAAACTAGGACCTACCTCATCTACTGGTTTTGGCTTTCACGTAGTTGCAAGAAAATTTAATGACGAGTAAATCTGACAATATTATTATTATTTTCCTTTATTTTACTTCTGTGTAATCTTGTTAATGTAAATTAAAATAAAATTTATGCGCTAAACTCCTCAGAAAATCGCCAATATGCACTTTTAATGTCTTTAACGAAATGACATTTTACGAAAACTTTGTAGTATTACCGCTTCACAATTAAAGCTCTATAAATGAAACATTTCTGAACGTAGCCGAATGGTAAAAACTGTTTTAGACAGATTACAAAATAAGCTTTCGAATTATTATATTACAAATAAATATTAATATTTGTAAATATTAAAATTTAGAATGCAGACATTAAAAAAATGTGAAAATGACTCACGTGATGTTTTTATGTGAAAACGGTACTAAAATCAAAGATTATGTAAACAACAATACTTATTCTATTGTACACATGTGTAAAAAACACTTTTGTAACCTCACTTTTTTTCATTTCATATAAAAATATTTAATAAAAATTAACAATATCGGGGGCCCGTAGGAAATTTGGCGGGATAAATTATGTGTCAGACTGCGCGTCTGACAGAATGTTCTTTTTATGTATTTCTATGGACAACTTGAATAGAGATGTGCAGCATGATTCACTATCGACCTTTCACTTTTTATTTTAGGTATGTAACTAAAACAATAACGGAGTTATAGCGGTTTCCATGGAGACACACGCGCTGACGTGTAAACACGCTTATTGTACTTGACTGCTGTCGTATTTTTAACGCATATATCTGCTTACGTTGCGGAGGGGTTTTAAACTTGAATCTGCAGAATTTCACAAAATTGCAAAACGCATTTAAAACAAATATAAAAATATTAAAACTATTAAAAGTAAACTGTAAAACAGTCTCAATAAAGGACTTTTAAAAATCGTGTCGCAGATATTAATAAATAAAAAATTCTTGTCAAATTATTATAACAAAAATTGGAGTTGATGCGAAACTTTTTGACGATTTTTATAATGCTTTTTAAAAAGTGATACCTGTAATATACACATTTGCTTGAGTACTCTCGCTGGACGTGCATCGCTCTTAGGTTGAAAAACTTACAGTTTTTGTGTTTTGTGAAATAAATTGTGTTGGTGAAGTTTATGAACTCTGTACCAGAAGTGCATCACGATGCAATCATTTTTCAAGCAAAAGACGTCCTGAAGCCAGGGTTGTCCAAGAAATATATGCCTTCGCTATCCCGGGCGCAGTCATGGCCACTCCTACAGCCGGCTGGAGCTATGCCCGGGACCCAGCGGCCAGCCGAGAAGAAAAGCAAGGAGTGCAGGGCTCCCACCCCGGCTGCCATCCACCTGACCGCGCAGGCCATAGCTCGCAGACTGCTATGCAGACATTACTACCCGGAAGGCGGTTGGGGATGGACGATCGTGGTTTGCGCAACCCTAGCGCAGCTGCTTGCGCACGGTCTGCAGCTGAGTTTTGGCGTCATGGTGAATAGTGCGCAGAGGAAGTACGTGGTCACCCCTATGCAGGCTTCAGGTAAGAGTTTATTAAATTACACAATGAAATTTATTTCAAATACCAGAGACCAACTGTCCAATATTATACAACACGGTGCCGGACGCCTTTGGAGACGGACCGGTAATCAAGTGCTTTTGTTGCACTCTTAAGACAAAGATTAATGCTAAATCAGTAAATCACTATTTTCCATTAATATTTACCATGAATCAGTTTACATTATAAATACCAAAAATATGCTTTAGATTCATAAATTCAGCTTTTCCTGCCGTTTCCACCGAGTAGAATTAAAATGAATTTGTTAAAAACTTTACAAAAAAATGTACCTTGGCTAAAACTACTAAAAAAAGTGTTTTTTATGAACGCATTTAAGAAACAGCATTTTTAAAGTACAATTTTATAGCTAAAAGTATCTGTGATTGTTTCCTTTGATTAACTTTTTGTAAAATTATTCACAAAATAACTAAAAACCACTTTTGTGTAATGAATCGTGACCTCTAGACTCTGTTTGCCAAGCGATTTTTATGCATATTACCTACATTCGTGGCGAAATAAGACGTACTGTGAATGCATACATTTTTGGCTTGTGGCTTTCTCTTAACCAATATTTTATGGCTGGTCTTCTTCCTATTTACATTTTATCTTCTCATCGATCTTCCGGAGTTTAGCGCAGAACGTAAGTCTCCCGCAAAAGTTTCCAGTTTGGCTGTTTCTAGTCATTTGATCTCTCAACATCCAAAGTCAGCAATTGTCTTGGTCTTACTCTTCTCAAAGTCTGTCTATAGACGACGCCTTATATCCACATAACATTGTTATACCTTATGACAGTCTTTACCTTTCTCTCGTTTCTCTTTACTTTGTCGTACTTACAAAAAATACGTAGTTACATTTTAATAGTCAAATATAAAATAAATAAACCTTTGAAAACTGACACTAACAAGATAGTTCTACGTCAATTACTCAAAACAATCATTATTCAATGACTTCTAGCGGCAAGCCAGCGTAATGATTTACGATGTATATTTATGACGACATATAACATGACCGCGCAAAGAGCGAATGCGTGGTTAACAAGGCACGCTCTACCTTTACTGTACTGGGCATTGACGATTGTCAACCGTTGAATATAACCGTTGGATATAACTAACGTTAGGCGTAATTCGCACGAAACTTTAAAAAACGTCGCGTTAAAACTCGGCGATGGCGCTTTTATAACGTTCTCGATGTGATTGATACGAACGCTTAAAAATCACTCTTGTTTCGTCTCTCGCTTCAGTAAGACTTGGAAATGTTTTCTGCAAAATTAATAGTAATAGCGATTTGTGTTGCTAGAAGACGAAAAAGAAAACAAAAGGCATTATGGGTTCATCCTCTGAATGAACTGAGATACTTAAAAGGGTAGTTCGTGACACTGTACGAAGAATTGAGACAATACCCCGATAAAATTTTTAATTATTTTCGAATGCCTATTACAACATTTGACAAACTGTTGACGATAGTGGGGCTTCGAATAACACTTCAAGATACCAACATGCGTTTGGCGATACCACCTGTACAACGACCAGTTACACTGAGGTAAATAAAACAATAATTACAAAATTACAAAACAATTTATATTTATTAAAAAATTAGGTATTAATTTTAACAATCATCTGTAGTTAAGTAAAATTCTTCTGGTGAACTTATATTGGTCAATGGGCTCTGAACAGTTATTGAACTTGATTCATCAGTGTTGGATGAATATGGGCAAATATTTGGGTTGAAAGTGGTAAAAAAGCTTTGTGCGGAGTGTGGCCGAGAACTTGGTGCAGTTGAATTAGCGGGGCGATATCGACGATTCTCTAGAATCCTAATTACTTTACATGGATGAACAGGATTAAAGGATGAAGATTTACACACCGGCACTGTTTTACCGCTCGTGTGAATAATAATACGAAGAAATTAACGCCCAACGCCCAGCGCTCAAAATGCAACACTGCTCGATAAAAAAGCGTCGCGTTTTAAAAGCGCTGATGTATGAACATATACTTGGAAATGCATTTATTCTATTTTAATGGACGTTAAAAAAGCTCCCGTGAGAATGAGGCCTTAACAAAAATAATAAACAACGATCCTAACAATGTTAGGGAATCCCAACAGTAGGGATTTCCAATTGGGAGTTTAAATACCAATAACGGCTACATTATTTCATTTTTTCACATATAGCACTCACTTTTTTTATTCATAATAACAATAATTAGAATAAAATAACTTAGTTGAAATATCACTTCATTGTGTATTTCCTTAATACATAAAACCAAGCGAAATGATAAATAATACCCTGACCAATCTGACAAATAACTTTCATCTTGATAAATACCAATCTGATAAATAAATTTATTATTGATATCTAAAACATCAACCCATTCCTTATACTTACTTTTACCTCCTCTCTCTCTCTCTCTCTCTCTCTCTCTCTCTCTCTCTCTCTTACCTACCTACCCCACTTCGCTGTTTATGTTACCTATAAAAACACTTCAACTCTGTAATTAATTTAATGTTTTCATATAATCCTGAAGAAGGTTCAGGCTGAATCGAAACTTTTTGGTGTAATATTGTAACGTTTGCTGCTAGCGGTGTGTCTCTAGTTGCAAATTTCGCATGGTCTTTTTGGCTGCATTGTACACCGAATAGGGCACGCGTGGCTCGGGCGAGCTAGGAGAAGTTCGGCCGCTCAGTTGACGGAATTACCGCGGTTCGGGAGGTTGTGCTTGTGGAACGGGCTGTCATTGTGCTGAGACCCATCATCTTCATCGAACTTCAGAATGTGAGAATTAAATTAGTCATTTAAACAGATCGAGATTTTGTTTTAGCTATTTTTAGAGATTACTGAGTTTAAAATATGTATCGTTTATTCAATACAGGCGCCCATCAGTTTAATCTTACAATTTTTATAACATATTAGATTCATATTGACACGTGTTGAGAATTCACGATCATTTACAGCTGGAACGATCAATCGTATCCAGCCACCCCTGATGATTATATTTATTTTGTTATTTTAGAGTCTCAATGCTAAATTTAGAATGTTCCCAAGGGCAGGGTTTTGGGTTTTTAAATAAATTATTCAATGTTTTCCGACATGGTATTTTATTGCATATCTACCCACATTGCCTTGCTTGTTTTATCTAAGATTAGAATACTCTTCACATTGATGGATGTCCAACCTTGGTGGGTAATAAATAAAGGTAAATATTTTATGTCACAATATATTAAAATATATACAATAATGTGGTATTCAAACTAAGGTATTTCATTCTAATTTTTATATATTTCACTTTTTTTAAATTTTTATTTTTTATTTTATTTTATTTTTTTTATTATTTAGCACAATATATTATACATTTATATACATTATTTATTAAATTTTGACTGCCCAACTAGGAGTATTATCCCGTTTTAGGACAGTCAAATAATTATGGGTATGAACATGTGAAGAATGATTTGTACAAAAGAAAGAAAATTGCTGAAATAAAAGAAGAGAAAGAATATAAAATAAAATAATAAAAAAACGTTTAAAATATAGTACCTAACTGTTATTTGTTTAGCATAGCAAAAGAAAAAAAAGAGAAGAGAAAGAATAAAATAAAAATTAAATAACCAATTAAAACATAAAATAGCCGTGTATTGTTTCGCATAGTTGTTGAAATGATAAGCCTACATACATATTTTGTATAAATATGAATAAAAAAGAGAAAAGATAAAATAAAATAAAATATGCAATTAAAACATAAGAATGACAGCTGATTTCTAATTTAAAAGTAATAGGTAGGTACATACAGATAGGTAGATACACATAATAATATAGATAGGTAGATACACATAATAATTTAGATTAGAAGATAGGGGTATCTTTTACTTAGATCATTTTTTGTTGGAATTTTTGTTGTTGTTTTTGGTTTGTGTTTGATTTTATTTTTTGTGTAGTAAAAGTTCACTCTCCTTTCTCCCTAATTGTTGAAACCAAGTAGTGGTCAATTTACGAAGAACACCTGTGCTTTCCTTTTCCTTTTACTTGCACCGGTAGAATCGCTCGACTCTATGGGCTACGTATCGGCCGTATCAGATAGGAAAATTCACAAAAAATAAACACACAGTAGACTGCGACGCAGCCTTTTGAATAATATTAGTAGACATGTTGTTACTGAATTTATCGATTATGTCCAACAGTTGACGCAATTTTTTCATCAAAAGCGTTATTTTCAACGGCTACTTATATTCTGTTTTATATTAAGTATTGGATGTACACACACTGCTACGAAGACCCGATGATACGATACTTATTCGCAAGTGTTTTTTTCCGGTTGTGTGGAGATATTTTTCTACATGTGTTTTCAGATAACCCGCCCACTTATTAACAGCATTTAATCAGCTTGTTGACACACGATAACCATTTTATTGATTAAGTAGGAACTAGAACTAGAAGTGCCATAGAACCTTTCATGTTATTCGAAACGGTTTATTTTAATATAGCTCCCATTTTCCTTTTATGTATTTCGGCACGAACATTCCATCAGTACAAAGCTATGAAGCAAAACGAGTGCCTACTGTAGCTTATTCTTAATTTAAAAATGGGGTGAAACTTCCTGGAAACACTTTAGTTTTGTCATGTACATGGTAGTCCAAGGAAGCTTTCGCAATATCTATACATACATTTTCGAATAAAATCTTTGAATTAATAAATTTAATTGAAATACTCACCTATGGTACTAACCAAAATCGAATTCTTTGAATCTTATCAAAAATTATATTTATTTTAAATAGGTAACTATATTAGGTACCAAATTTGATTGATTGTTCTTATAATATGCAAAAATGAATGTTTGTAATATATGAAAAATTTAAATTTTAAAATTGAAAATAAGTGGTACGAAAGCTGTTTGAAAATCTGAATGTACTGGGACTGAATATATTGAACGTGGGAGAGGATAGGGTATCGCGAGAGGGGAGTTCGCGAGGGATGGAGAGATGTGGAGGGGGAACGCGTGAGGTGAAGGGGATATAGGAGGGGAAGGGGAGGCGGAAGTGGTACGGGATAGGTGGGAAAAGGCACGCAGGGGGAAAGAATTTCTTTACTAATGGCTTTGCAACGCATGCCGGGAACTCGCTAGTACATAGTAAACCATTTTTAAAACAGTTTTTCAACAGTGAGGACTATTTTTCGTTTGATTTTCCTGATTTTTTATTAACTTGAGCCCCACACAGGAGGCCCTGAGGAAAATAATTTCCCTCAGGGTCTATGTCATCTTTGGGGATGCTGTGTGAAGGGTTTTTTTAAAGGAATGGAAGGAGGGGAGAGTTCTAGGAAGGAAGAGGGTTTAAGCGGTGGGTAGGAATCTGGGGTTCAGTGTGTTCTGGTCATCCGCCTCCAAGACCTAGACAAACCTCACCCCATGAACCCGGGCACCTCTGCTAAATCACCAAACGTAGCGAACGACTTGGGGTGACCTATAGCAGAGGTGTTGGTTATCCAATAAAGGTTCCCGTGGCGGCGGTACCCATTCCCGCCTGCCAAATTGAATTGATATTTATTTATTTATTTTATTTATTTATTTATAGAGATATGTGTAGTAGATAATTGATTTTAATGCTGAAGCTAACATCCCGAATAAAAAATACTTTCTGTGTTGCCATAATTAATGACCGGTATTTAGGAATGAAACTTGCTTGCAATGGTGTTTTTATACTTACTTCGCCTTCCGAAATACAGATTAGTGACCTCGATTCGACCGTGAAATCAAGAGAAACAATTTAAAACAATTGGTACCCATAAAATATATTAATTCATTGATTATTTACCTGCCTTAGCTGCTTGCAAACTCTGGAAGCTGGTGTTTTAATTGGGTTGAGAGAAACCAGATCCGAATAGAGAGGTTTTCTCAACCATTTTCTAAATTATATTCTCCCACATTTTCAACATATTATTCCTTTTGCCTCACAACATTCCACAAAATCAAGATGTCTAAAGAGTCTAATATTGAGACTCCTGGAAAATTATATTTATTTACTGAAATGTCTGCATTAATACTGTTTACTTGTGAATTTGCATACATAAATTTAGATGGGAATCTCACGCAAAGGAAGTTTAATTTTTCGTAACGTTTCAAAAATATTATTTAAATTCATTTCAACGTGTCGTGTCGTGTTACAATGTTATACAGACGTAAAATTTCCAAGGAATGATTAATATGTCATTTCTGTAGGGAAATTTATTTTAGTTCTTTCTGTTGTATTTCACATTCCATGACGTGTCTAATGGCTATAAACATTTTCTATCCATTTCATTATAGGATGGGGCGGTACATATACAAATCAAACACAAACAATTTACATATCACAAAAACTAATAATAAAAACAATTTAAGATCAGAAAATTAACTGCATTATACTTTTATCATGCAACATTACAAATTTATAAAGATAATATTCAAAATAAAGTTGCACCCTTTAAAAATAACAGAAACATTAGACAAACATCAATACATCCTACTCCAAAATGTAAAAAAAAAACAATAGGACAGTTAAATCATAAATACTACACTACCTGAAAAAATCAGAAACATGAAAAGTAATACAAAAAAGTTTAAAACTCAGCTAAAAAATTATATCAAAAATTTGAACTGAATAAAAAAAAAATTAAACCAGTACAAACATCCCTCACACACAAGCTCTGCTTATTTATGGGGGTAAATCAAATACATATATTATGTAATTTAATGATTGTATAAAATTTATTGTAATTCATGTACATTTTTGTGAATAAAATAAAAATATAAAAAATAAATTTTCAAGTGAAGAATGAATCATTTTCGGATTTTTTTTTATTTTCCACGCCAACAATTCTACCCTTGAAAAATATTAGAGATTATCTTACATTAGGAAGTTGTAACGTGTTTTGAATAATCGGTAGATAAGTCGAGTTCACACGAGGACAACCCAGAAAACAGGACAATATAGGTCTGTCCTAGCTCCATGAACAGATTCGATCGCGCAGGATAGGACATTGGGACAATACAACAATTCTACCGTAGTTCAAACACGGAACGCTGCTAAAATGGATATGTCAGCGGCCGATCGTAGAATCAGGCAAATAATGATGCGCCTAGCTACTTCGTGAAGTGCCTGGTGGCAGATCGTGAAGTGAATATTTTGACTGTCTTACTTTGAAATTTGACTGTCCGAGAACGGGAGACCATCCTAATTGGACAGTCAAAGCTTCCTTTTACTGTTAATGTATTTTTTTAACAAATAAACAAATATGAAAAAATGCATGGAATTGATTACTTACCTGACTTAGCTGCTTGTAATTCTCGATGCTGGTATTTTAATCCGTTTTCTAAATTATATTCTCCCATTGGATGAACCCGATTCCCGAGGACGAACTAAATAATGACAATGAAAAAACTGTGGATTAGGAATTGGATCGGGCGCAGATCTTCACTGGGATTGTTTGCAATTATCCTTAAATAATTAGAACAGAAAGGTCTTCAGAAGCATAAAATGTGCAAGAGAATGCCACCAGAGCACTTTAAAATAGGGAGCGATGCGTATGCATAGAGCGAATGCCTATTTTGTCCTACTATCCTGTCCGTGCGCGTTTACACGCGGATACTAAACCATTCCAGGACATTAGGTTCGGAGTTAGGACAATACAATATTGTGCTGTCCTCGTGCGAAATAGGAGTTACAGAATTTCATTTCATTTCCACTCAATATTGCTCAAATTTGTCACGCGTTTTCTCAAGCGAAATATTTCTATTTATATTGATGAACCATATATTGAAAATGACATTTGTCAGATACAAACTCTAGGATAATATTTTTTTCTAGAAATCATTATAAGTAGTTATCTTTTTATTAAAAATCTACCAATTATTAATTACCAAACAAGCAAAACTCTAAATAACTACGTTGAACAATTCGACTGCAGTTCGGCCAATCAATTGACGGTAACCGTAGTCAAGGGTGCCACATTCTCCAACTCGCCTTTAAAATTCAAACAAATCTAGAATGGCGTGTTCACTTTAAAAAAATACAGAGTGTGGAATACGCAAGTGGTAGAAGTGAAACCTTCAAAAGACTAAAGTATACAAGAGTGGAGAGGCTACGAAGCACCGCACAAAGAGGAGACGATACATACATCTACAGGATTTAGCCTGCGAGAGAATGAGGTAGTATAATCGGTCTCCTTTTTGAGCGATGCTTCGTAGCCTATCGGTCTCCTTTTTGTGTGGTGCTTCGTAGCCTCCCCTCTCTTGTCTACTTTAGTTTTCTGAAGGTTTCACTTCTACGCGTGCGAATTGCATACTCTGTTGAAGGGAAACTTATTTAGTACCTTTGTAATTTAAAACTCATCTATAGGATTTAGCCTGCGAGAGAATGAGATAGAATAAAACCATACCGCATTGGCCGCTTTGATTATGAGCTCACTTTTCAAGGTTCGTATTGGTTGAAATTGTGTAGGTGAAGGTTTCACTTCTACCGCGTATCAACTACACTCAATTTTTTAAATATTTTTTTGCACTCCATAACTTTACATTTATTTGAATTTTTATTTTTATTTATTTTTAATGCCGGCAACCCGGGCGTTTATTGTAATGATAATATCTTATAACAATATAACAAGTTTAGTAGCCCGCCTCACTAGACTAAGTCTGTTCCGAGGCGGGTACATATATATATATACATACATAAACTTACACACACATTCATTTACATATATGAACATACATACACCCATATATGTACATACACACATACACGCATATGCGCACATACATACACACAGGTATTGGCATACGTGTACATAATCGAACACATAGATACTTCGACCAAGGATACTTGATCGAAGCATAGATACATATTAAAACATAAATACATATAATCAAATAAGAATTATTGGGACTTGAAATACAGTTATCAAGGAATTAACATATTTCCATAAAACCAAAAATTCATCAGATACACATAGTAGATAATGCTAGGCATCTAAATCTACAATTATTAAATATCAACAAAATAAATACACATAGTAATGTATAAGCTCTTACTATGTATTTTTTATTAATTTAATGTGTACCTTGATGATACTTGCGTTATGCGAAACCGTTATGTAGTAAATTAATTTCGTGGTTTTAAACAAAGTTATTGCTTTATTTCATCAATAATTATTATCAGTTAGTTAGTGCTTATTTACTGTTTCCAATCTGTGTGTGTACTTGATTTGGCTTGACTTCTAATACTATGGTGCAGATGTTCTGTTCTAAGTTCAACCCAACCTGTCTCTATTTATAAGTTTATAGTGCCGAAATTATTGGCTCAAGCTGTCAAAGTGACAGTTCAATCTGTATTTAGCACCAACAGCTGTTTGTGTTGTTGTTTACGGCAGCGTCGGTCGAAAGGAGTCATAACAAGTATACGGTTGGTTCGAGTTTATAGATATAATAAACCGCTGGCAATTATTTACTAAATCTACTGTTTGCGTAAGACGCTGTTTTCAGAGCTGGATAACTGTAGATATTGTATCGGACATGGTTTGAAAAAGTACAAAAAGCAGTTAGCAAGACAACCTAACCTAACATAATCTAACCTAAGAACTTGCTTGGCAGACCCAAATCGGAAACGAAGTAAAACATACGGCAGACCGTTCTCTCTTGTCAGTTGATTCTCTTCATTATATACAAATGCAGTGAAAGTCCATTAACGTTCATAACCTATCCTCGAGATACACAATTATATATTTTTTAAGTTTAAATCCATTCGGAAAGCGAAATCTAGTGTTTTAGTTACATTAATTCGTATTTGAATATTTAGTTTACAATGTTATGTTTATTTAAGAGCGTTTAACCAGCCAGCGGACGAAAATCCACATTTCGTCGAAAGTTGTTCTTACGATCGTGCAGGGCGGTTACAATGAGAAAGATTAATTATTCTCCGTACCAGCTTTTTAAAATTATAACTCAATATCGAATTTATTTCAATCCAAATTAGATTTAATTTATACCTTCATCCAAAAATGCTGAAAGGCGTGATGATAAAACTATTAAAATAATGTACTTTTTGTAATTATTTTTTGATTGTAAGTATTTATCATTTTTCAATAATGTCTAAATTTAAGAAGAATGTTAAAAAAATCTAAAATATATTAGTTTGTAAGTGCGCAAATAAAAACATAAATGGACCAATTTTCGTCAAGAAACACTGTTACGTTACGGAATTGTTTCCCGTGCGAGCTAATAGCGAATTGACCCCTTGCACAGGCCCTCCGCCCCCTCTCCCCGCACCGCGCGGCGCCCGTGCCAAGCGCCGAGCGGCTCCCCGCTCCCATTCCTTCGCCGGCCTTCGGCAGAATAACTGTGTTCCCCGTGATTCGCGCTAAGCGCTCTCCGTAAACGCTCACGATGTTTTACTTTAATTGTGTATTGTGCTTAAAGAGGTTTACGCCTACCCAGAATCCTGTCTGCCGACCGCCTATCTCCTGCTTGTGAGTACCAATGAACCTTGCTACCCCTCTGTGTGCTAAGAACTGACATTTAAATTCACTAAACACGTGTAGAGAGAGTTGAGAGAAGCTCCCCCCGTTATGATAGAATTAATTAGAGATAGCCAAATACTCATGTGTGTAGTGCCGATGCTGGCCTTTTGTAGAACCCTGTTCACCTTTAATTGAATAAAACCCTTTTTCGTGCATAACAACTGTGTTCTGATTGAGGAAGGAGACCTGGAGATTTTGAGGAAAGGAAGGGGAGTAGGAATTAACAAGCGAACCACAGACACTCGCCCTGGGTTTAAGAGGGACCTTGCTCGCGCCGGCTGTGCAGAGCTAGCCGCCGGCTTGTTTATTGCATGTCCTTTCCAGGTTTTGGGTTTAGCGTTGGCCGCAAGTAGCGCCAATGCTAGCAACACATATGCGTACATATTTTTTAATGATTTTATTGAAACTAAAATTAAAATTCTAAAACATGCATTTGCTAGATAATGTATTGATATATTTTACTGCATGGTTATATTATTTGAAATGGGTGCGGTATAATACAAAATCGTTTTTGAAAAATTAACAAATCTGCCAACGACCTATGGAATAATCTTAGTATACTAAAAATTTTAAAAAATTCTCAAAATTTATTACATGCAAATGCTAGAAAAAAGAACAATCTTTCGAAATCCATTTATAATTTTTTGTGCAAAAGAGTCAATTCGTCTAAAATCTGATTTGTAAATGACATATTTCTGGTTTTCTCTGGTAATGCCCTCTTAAGCAACTTTGTGAATGGAATAATGTAGTTAAAATTGTGAATAAAATTAGTCGATCGCCAAATGCTTAAGGGAAGCAGAAATTGTCAAATTATTTGTACAACATTTTAAACAAATAATAAAAGACAGACTTGTTATTATTAAAATAATAAAGCTAGATTTTAAATTTAAAATAAGCCCAATTCTTCCCAACGATCCGGTTCAATATTATTTGTTTGGACGAATTCATTCACTTATCTATCTATCTATTCATTCATATAAAGATGAGAGTCTCTGACGGATTCCGAGCGGGCGGCGTGGATGTGATTTTATACACATTTATAGTTTTCTTCTGAAGTTGATGAAATTTTGCACACTTGACATTCAAGAAAAGAAGAAGATCACTGTTTAAGCGGGATTTCCAAAAACACCCCATCCGCTTTTCCCACCTCTAAAAGCAGACTTCTGGCACTTCGTTAAGAATTTTGCACACCTAACGTTCAAAATAGCAGGAAAATTATTGTTGTCTATATCTTAAGGCTCTGCAACCAGGCCCGAAAAGAAGAAGATGGAGAGATACGAAATTACGAATGTTAGAGGAGAGCGCTAACATTTACAGCGACAAAATCGATGCGAAAATTGCGAAAATGTTTAATAAAACACGACTCGTTTAAAATAGAGCAAAAATCTCGCGGGCATTATGTTAAACAGCTTTTAAAGAAACACTGTGAATTTTTTCATACATATAACTTGTAAAATAACTGAAACAAACGTGTTAATAATACTTTTTGGAGCATACTTTGCGATTTTTTTCTATCGAGAGAATTTTATATAATTTGCGTTTCGGCGCGGGCAAAGTCTAGATATTAGCTTCAAAAATAACATATATTTTTTAAGAGCTTTAAAACTTACCGTGTTTAAGGGAAATATGTAATAAATCGGTACAAATCCGGGTTGCGGACCTTTAATTCGAAAAACTCGGGGTAAAACGCGAACGACGCCGGGGAGTGCCTCAAGTGAAGTTTTAAAATAGATTCAGCCACAATTGGACCCGAAAAATAATGTAAAAAATTCTAACTTCTCGTTCGATATCGTATAAAACAATACAAGAAAAATTTTAGAACGAAAAGCGGATTTTATTGTAATTTATTTTACAGACTTAAATGTTATGTAAATATTTATTTCTTATCATTTTCATTTGCTTATTTGTCATTGTTCTCGACATATTATTCAGGAACAGTTTTTTCTCCATCAACCTTTTTCGTTGAAAGTTTGCCTTTAACGAAAAAAAAACATTTCTCTCTTCCAGTTTCCGCGTGAATTGATATGAGCAAATTTGATATAAAGAGGGTACTGTTGAACTGTCCGAAAATAAATTTGTGGGGTTCTTGCCTTTACCCTCGCTGGGGAACACCCCATATGAACTTGATTTATCATGCGATGGAGAACATCCCCTAACTAGAATACTCGGACCCGACCCTGACAGAAAAAAGCCTTGATGTAATACTAAAGGTTTAATTAAAATGGCGTATTAATTCACATTGATTTAAGACTGTGTTTTTTTTGAAAATTCCTCCCTTAGCCAAAGTAATTAATACATTCTTTATGTGGAAACCGCATTGTAACTGGAAATTACGAAACAATATTTTATTAATTTAATTTTGAATCCCCTTTTTGTACATTTTTCCCTTCTATCTAACGAGCCTTTTTTATTGCTTTTACACGGTAAAACTGTTTTTTTAAAGTTAACTCTTTAAAACGAGCCGACTTAACGTTTTAAACGCTCCATACGAGTTGAAATCAGATTACGTCATAATACTTGTTAATCTATTCACATTAGTCAAATCACTTAAAATAATGGGTCTTATTTACAGAATACGTAAACCTTTCAAAGACCCTAAATCAATTATATCCCTTTCAATGCCTTAATTAAAAGTAAACTTGAATATGGAAAATACAATCTGGAATCCACATTATCGGAAATATGAAAACGTCGGTTAAAAAAAATGCTGAGATCTTTCACATGTAGTCTACACTACATTATACGACGCACATCTTGAATACAAGAAAAACACACTTTGTGTAGTGAACGTATGTCTTGCAGTATGAAAGAGACATGCGTGTATGAGTGAGACAGCATGCGGAACGTATAAAAGGCGTGAATGTTGTCCATTCGTCCTCTCTTGTTATCCGCCTCCTAAGAAGAACCTTGTACAGTAATCTCGGATGAAATACACAATAGACTACCTACGCATTATTATTGCAATCACCTTGAAACTGAGATCAACCTATTCAGAGGAATCTGGATCCATCAGCAGGAGTCCAGGAGTAATGTAAGAGACCGGCCACGGTCACCACACTTTGGACGGGTTGTTTAACAGAATTCGAACACTTCGTCAAATTTTTCTAGTTGTATTCAAGATCTATTATAATTAACAACTGGTCAATAAAGATACGATATCAGAACTTGAAAATGAACTTTTGAATCAACTGGCCCTTAAATTAGAGGGCAATTGATTGATCTAATATGTTTCCATAAAATATTTCAAGGTCTTCTTGATACTATATTATGTCTTAGCAATATTGAGATAAATGTTTCCAATTCCCATTGTCATTTTTCAAATGAATACATTTAAAAATAATATCGACTATTTTAGCCCTCTGACCCAAACGTTCTGACTATATATTATATATTTGGTATTATACAGTGGAAATATACAAGCAATGTATTGGTTGCTTTTATTTAAAATTATTATTAATGTAACCAATCTATTATGTGATTACTTTTTTAATAAAAGTGTAGGTATGTCTATAAGTCTTAAAAATTGATTTAAAAATTACTGCCTCAACACAGGCTAGCCTAGTGAGGCAGATTACTGAAAAACCAAAATTTATAACTATTTTCTATTTTTCATTTATCTACTGTTCATATTTATATTTTTTTCTGTTGATATCCTTTTGTACTTATGTAATTTTAAACCACTGTAAACATAACACGTATCCTACAAACTCTGGTGTGCCACAGGGATCAAATTTAGGACCCTTATTGTTCTTAATTTTTATTAACAATATACGGAAAAACATCAAATTTGTCCGTTTTTTACTATTTGCAGATGACATTAAACTCTTCTTGAGAATTCGATCATTAGAAGACTGTAGAAAACTCCAGGAAGATATAAATTCAATTATTGACTGGAGTATCGATAATAAACTTGGTTTCAACTTCCAAAAATGCTCGATTATGTGCTTTACGAGGTCACAAAAGACCATATATTTTAATTATAAAATGAAAGACACATCATTGAAGCACATGGCGACATGTAAGGACCTAGGAATTGTGTATGACGCTCGGTTAACATTTCATGCTCATATTGAAAAGATATGCAAATCAGCCACAAAGATGTTGGGTTTTGTCATACATAATTCGAAGGAACTAACCAATCTTACAGTTATAAGACTGCTTTACTTTAGCTTGGTGCGTAGCATTCTCGAGAGTGGATCTCAGATATGGGGGCCAGCGGACATCGTCTATGTACAAATGGTCGAGAAAATACAAAAGAAATTTTTACGATTCCTCTACATGAGAGAGTTTGGTTTTTACCCATGGCTGTTTCCAACAGCATTTATCTCGGGAATGTTGAGATGTCGCATTACTACTGATGACTTATAAGCTTCTAAATGGTTTTATATCGGTACCAGATATACTGGCAAAAATAGGATTCTATGTCCCGGATAATTTCACGAGAGGCCGCCAACATAGGCTTTTGATTCTTCCCAGGTGCAGAACTAACTTGCCAATGGTGATGCCCCTGGGAAGAATTACTAGGTTAATTAATTGCCTTGCAGGAAATGTGGATATTTTCCATATGTCCTACAACGAGTTTAAACGCGAAATATCACTCATGTTTTAATTTGTATCTTAAATGTAAATTTATGTATTATATATATACCGCTTTTGCAATGTATTGGTTTTTACACTGCTTTTGCAAATAAATAAATAATAACACTGAATATGTACTTTTTAGTTATAATCTTGCAAATTTCATTCAATATATATTATTATTATTATTATTATTAAGATTGAGAGTGTGCTGAAGTAGATATTTTCGTCGATAATTTATGGGGATTCATAAAAATGTTCTGTTGTTCCTTAAATATACGTTGTGCCAATTATACTAAGTTTTACTTATATCTCTTTCTTCTCTTTGTATTATTTGTCATTTAAGTGAGCTTTTATGTAACTTTGAATTTTAATTTATTTTGTTTTTGTTTTAGAATCTTTATTTAGATGAATGCAATTTAATATATACTTTGTACATTTTTGTAGTTTAATTTTACGGCCTCTGTGGTCGAGGGGTAAGGCTCTCGACTCGAAAACCGACGGTCGCGGGATCGAATCCCCTTCGTGTGCAAATAAATTTTATTTGAGCAATTTATGTTATTTCACAATTAATTAATTAATATGATATACTGTATATTTGCAGCACGTTCCAAAGTGCAAAAATACTCTCAGTATCGCCCTGGTGTAAGACCACCATTCATAATTGAAACGTTTCTTGCAATGGGATTTTAGATTTTCACGGCCAAAAGTATTTTTGTTATTAGTTTTTGGGGTATTATGCCGTGTTACGCTACCTCCTTTTTTAGCCAACGTTTCGGAGAGCGTTGCAGGGTCCATCATCCAGACCCAAAACTCATAGAGCACGCCTGATTACGGAGGCAATTGAAATTCACAAAAATTCTATAAATATTAATAGAGACGATGGAGCTAAGCTCAATAGTTCTTGGTATCCGGTAATTGACGGTTACATCAAGGCTAAACGCAAAAAAAAAAACATGTTGAAGTATATTGTAGCGCCAGCTCGTAGAGGAGTGGAGCTGGCGACACGGTATCGCTCCTAAGTAGATAAGTACAAACATCACCCCTAACTATTACACATCTGCCCTGATGATGGAAACTGCAACGCTGTCCGAAACGTTGGCTAAAGAAGGAGGTAGCGTAACACGGCATAATACCCCAAAAACTAATAACAAAAAGTTTCTTCAAATGGTTTTAGCCGTGTTTGGTGACCCGGTCTGAAAAGGCAGGTACTTCCACAGTGTGGGAATAATGAGTGGCTCAGCTGACTTCCCACGTACATGGAAGATATAGATTGTAAACCTAGCATATAAGGACGAGTAGTAGGTAGGATCTCTCTCTCACCTCACAGGTCTCAGATAGGAAAGACGTATTGCATCAATACTCGTAGTGCTCAATTTGGGAGGCGGAAATGGGTACCGCCGCCCCGGGAACCTTTATTGGATAACCAACACCTCTGCCATAGGTCACCCCAAGTGGTTCGCTACGTTTGGTGATTTAGCAGGGGTGCCCGGGTTCATGGGGTGAGGTTTGTCTAGGTCTTGGAGGCGGTTGACCAGTACACACTGAATCCCAGATTCCTACCCACCCCTTAAAACCTTTTCATTCCCGGAACTCTCCCCTCCTTCCTTTCCTTAAAAAAACCCTCTTCACAGCATCCCCAAAGATGACATAGGCCCTTAGGAAAATTATTTTCCTCAGGGCCACCGGTGTGGAGCTCATGTAAAAAAAAAAGTGCAATAAATTATATTATATCTCGACACTTTCACCACTTTCACCACCATCTACTTTAGTGGAATATAACTACCCAAGAACAGTGTTAACACACAGCTTCCTCTTCCCCATCTCCTTCCCCTCCCCGCTACCTTCAGCCTCACAGCGTACCCCAATTGGGGATGTCATGGTCCCACTGGCTTCAGACGGGAGCAGTTGGTATTCTTGTACGGTATACACAAAAAAAATGAACAGTGTACCTATTGGTGTGTTAACTGAGTTTTATTAGGGTAGTATCATTCAAATACTTCTGAACCTATTGGTGTGTTAACTGAGTTTTATTAGGGTAGTATCATTCAAATACTTCTGAACCTATTGGTGTGTTAACTGAGTTTTATTAGGGTAGTATCATTCAAATACTTCTGAACCTATTGGTTTGTTAACTCAGTTTTATTAGGGTAGCTTTATTCAAATACTTCTGAGTATCTGAATGATACTGTGATGGAAATGATACGGAATGTTAGTATTTCTTAAAAACGTTTTTTTTAATATAATTTTATTTATCTAAAAAAATGGAACCTGTTGCAGTGTTACTTTTCCTCTATTAAAAGCATTTGCTTGTGGATGGAGGAGCTGATTTTGTATTAACGATATCCATTACCAAATTCATATTACAGAATAGATTTTGAAGTAGTTGAAATTGTTGTTGTTGTTGCAGTAGGTACCCAAGTATTTATTTTGTGTTTACCTTGTCTTTTCACCTTTTGTGACGTACATCCTCAATTTAAATACTCCTGGAAATACCCACAGATATTCTTAAAACAGCCACCTTCAAAACACCGAATATCTTTTATTTATTTCGTCGCAAAAAGTCATTGAACTACACCAACACATATTTTTTATCTAAAAGTATCCCTTCTCAATTTCTTTGATCGGCTGGGAGTACCGGGGGAGATTGTGTTGGCTGATTTATCTATTCACCATGTGATTCCATATAAACTTCTGATTGCCAATAGGTACCTACATATAACAATATTCAACGAGTGGCCAGAAGCTACACAAGGTAAACACATTTTAAATAAATATTTTTTACTAATGAACAACACATATTTTTGAGTTTCTTAAAAAATTATCTCCTTTTTTATTTTCGTAAAACTTTCATAAGCCATTACAACAGGCGCAATATTTTATCAAGTCGAAAGCCATGCTAAATAATATTCATTGACAAATGAGCAAATTTCACAACTTTCCAATAATATCTTTGACATACAAAAATGTTAAAAAGTTACTAGCAATCAGTTTTCTTTGGTTAAAGAGTTTTCTTTAGTTAAACAGCTTTTTTTCATTCCTATCTACTTCTTATATTTCTAACGACAAAATGTACATGTTTTTATTAAAATCTTATTTTTTCGATCTACGTAACCAAAATATTTGTCGATTATTTTATGCATTGCTTTTTTACGCTTTCATCCTTATACAGACTGTCTGATAATTTGGAATACATAACATATTGAGTTTGTAAGACTTACAAAGGCGAACTTCGAAGTGGAATGACATCGTTTTATTTTTCTGAAATTATATTAAAAATTCACGTGTGTCTAAGAATATGTAATTGTAGTATATGAGTAAAGTGGTGTAGAATGCCACACGAAAAGACCGCGTTCGTTCGGAGATGGTCGGGCGGCGCCGAGTGTTTCCGAACGTGCGTACAAGTAGAGCAGTCGGCTGTTCGGCGAACCGTGGTCAGACCTAATTAGAGATCGCCTGTAAACAGACGCTACTAACAATTTTTGTTCCTATTATAATTCGCAATAAACCAGTAAAAAGAACTTACGTTGTAATCATTACATTGTGGGCTAGTGAGCCACAACACAAATCAAATAACATTACAGTAATATATAATAATTTTAGACAAATCATTGACGACCTCCGTAGTCCAGTGGGTAAGACTCTTGACTCACAATCCGGAGGTCGCGGGTTCGAACCTGGCATGCGCAAAGAAATTTTATTTGATTAATTTGTGTTATTTCACAATTAATTCATTTAAAATAATATATAGTATATTTGCGACATGTTCCAGAGTGGAAGATACTATTAGTATCGCCCTGGTGTAAGACCACCATTCAGAATTGAAACGTTGCTTGAAAATGGCTTTAGCCGTGTTTGGTGACCAGATCTGAATAGCCAGGTACTTCCCAACCTTCCTCCTCCCCACCTCCTTCCCCTTCCCACTACCTTCAGCCTCACAACATTCCCCAATTGGGGATGCCATAGTCTCACTGGCTCCAGACGGGAGCAGTTGAGATTCTTGTGCGGTATTCACTGTAAAAATAAAAAAAATAAAAAAGAGCGCATATTTCTATGTATTTGTGCACAAAATATTAGTAAAAAAAAAAAAAAATCCGTCTTACCCGCCAAATGCCCAAATATACCTACTGGGTGCACAGCGCTTGTAGGCTCACGATTCAATTCGATAATGATCTTTTTATTTTGTTTTTTGTTTCATTCTTCTGCTTCCTAACGAAAACCAATTTATTTTTTATGCATCCCGTACTTCACTACACAAACAATGGTTTCTTGAAAATGATTTACCCATTTACTTTTATTGCGAAGAAAACCTATATTGCACACAAAACGATGAGCATTAAAAATTACCTTTAAGAAGTGAATTCGCCTACATCCTACCTAGGTACGTTTTTCACATAGATGCACATCGTTTTTATTATTTCTTTTTCTCAATACCTACACCTGATCACAATCAGATCACCGTGTAAACACAAATGTACAACTGGCCGGCCCAGATACCTACGTACCAATTGAAGCCATCGCGTTCAATTGCTCTGCCATCCAAACTTAAATCGTACTTAAGATTTGTTACACATTTGGGGATTTTAAGCTCTTAAAAAAATATATGTTATTTTTGAAGATAATGTCTAGATGCTGCCCACGCCGAAACGTAAATTAAATGAAATTCCCTCGATAGAAAAAAATCGCAAAGTATGCTCCAAAAATTATTAAAAACAAGTCTGTTTCTATTATCTTATAAATTATATTTGTGAAAAAATTCACAATGTTTCTTTAAATGATGCTTGAAGCCTCCCACGAGATTTTTGCTCTATTTTAAGTCGTGTTATATTAAACATTTTCGCAATTTTCGCATCGATTTTGACGCTTTAAATGTTAGCGCTCTCCTCTAACATTCGTAATTTCATATCTCTCCATCTTCTCCTTTTTGAGCCCTGTTGCCACCGCATCCAAATACTATATCTACCATCCTTTTCCTAAGTCAATCACTTGTTGTTGCATTGTTCTAAGCATGTAATTGATAAGTGTTCAATCTCGAATACTTTCCCTTTCTCGCATCGCTTGTCTCTACAAGTTAAGGACAAGGGATGCCATTGGTTAATGAATGTGCATCTCGCCGCTAGGTGTTACAGATGGTATGACCGATATAAACTTCACACTTTGGGAGGCGGGAATGGGTACCGCCGCCCCGGGAACCTTTATTGGATAACCAACACCTCTGCCATAGGTCACCCCAAGTGGTTCGCTACGTTTGGTGATTTAGCAGGGGTGCCCGGGTTCATGGGGTAAGGTTTGTCTAGGTCTTGGAGGCGGATGACCAGGACATACTGAACCCCAGATTCCTACCCACCCCTTAAACCCTTTTCCTTCCCAGAACTCTCCTCTCCTTCCTTCCCTTAAAAAAAACCCTCCACCCAGCATCCTCAAAGATGACATAGGCCCTGAGGGAAATTATTTTCCTCAGGGCCTCCTGTGTGGAGCTCATGTAAAAAAAAAAAAAAGACAAGTGAGACCACGAGAGCTTAAGTTTGCCTTCCGGGGTGGCCCGCGCAGCTTCAGGTCTCCAGAGAGATAAAAGATACTCGTTATCCTTTTGTTATAAGGTTTAACGAGCCGTTAGGAAACAAGTGTTATCCTTTGGCTTATTTATTGTTAAAATACCCATAAAGCTACTGCTATAGTTTGTACTGTTTTACGATTATTGAACTGTGAAATGCTTGTAAATTGATTTTACCCACTCCAATAAAGACTAATTGTGTTTATTTTATAAGATTGTGGATTTTATTTCATTACCACTGCTACAAGATCATATTTAATGGAAGCCGCTTTTACTACAAAACAATCTCCGGTTAACTATTGTTTTGATGCCTATTATCACAATTTTTAAATATTTAACATAGATACATAAATTTTATCCAAATATGATCTGAAGTACTATAAAAAACCGCTTTTAAAACTACGATATACCACATAATTACGTAATTCAGTTTTATGTTGTAGTTTTTCGTGCCATGCTGTGGGTAAGAGACCGATAAACAACTTTGAAGAGGTTTGCGAAAAAGTCGTCACGCGAAACGGATGTTTTCAGGGAATCTAAGCATTCAAGGCCCGAGGGACTGAATACAGAAAGCCCCATGGACTTGTAAAGTTGACAGTTGAAGTTTTCGGATACGGGCGCTTAAATCTGGCGAGGCAAATAATATTATCTGTAGGATATGGGCTAATATCTGGATTCTCACGCCCCATAGAGTTTGATGTGTTTAATGTTTACGGGAAAGGTTTGGTTGAGTAAGACTTTTCGGAAATAAACTTTCAGGGTAGAAGTAGCCTGGGAATGTAATAATATGTATTTTGTAGTTAATAAAAAAAAGTATACAGGTCCAATAAAAGTCTATCAAGTAATCGTGTTATGATCAGGTACCTATATACGTAGATGTTTTGCTCTTTATTCATTTTCATAGCATATCATGTTTTTGTATAAATGGTACATGGCACACACACGCGAAATATTATAATATGCACATTTTTGTATAATAGCATCTGCTTATGTAATGTATTAATGTAAGTGGTAAATGCCTACTCTCCAAAGATTCTCCAGACAGTATCCCCAAAGATGACATAGGCCCAAGGGAATTTGTTTTTCTCAGGGCCTCCTACGTGGAGCTAATGTAAAAAAATGTTTATTTGGTTTTTCTATTGTGCATACAATAAGGAACTCCAGTGAAAATATTATGGCTGTAAAAAATATATTCATACGGACCAATAAACGCTGATTCTGAATATAAAGTTTTATTTAATAATATTAAACGCAGAGTTTTTAAAAAAATATTAAAAAGTCAATTTTTCATCGAGTCTTAGAAACACGCCGTCATGTTGGAATTATTAAAATGTTTAGTGGTGACGTCACTGTTCCTCGTGTCGTGACGTCACCGTAAAGCCATTGTATGGGAATGTAGGTATGACACAAGCCATCGTATTAATTTATTACTTTATTTTCGTACTGTTTATAGAGATTTAGTTGTTTTTAGTTGTGTTTATTAAAACATTATTATGGCCTAAATAATGTTTCAAAAATAAAGGTATCTCTTATTAGTTTATTTCTATTATTGAAAATATTCAAAAACTACTGCACAAAAAAAATAGTAATGCTACTTCTAGGGAGAATACTTCGAACACCGAATTTCAAAATGTCGGCAGTTGATCAGCTGATTGCCTGATCCTACAGTAACTTTTCAGGAGCGATGACGTCACACGATTCACTATACATACGGTGGTTTTCGGGGTATCTTGAAAAATTTAAAATTTGACAATTATTTTAACCAATAAAACTAACTTTTAAAATAAAATATGCAGTTATTTAAGTTAGAAGGTCATTATTCATTCAAAAAAATAATAAAAAAATTGGACTGGAGAACCAAATTATTATAATGTCTATAATGTTCTTAACCTGTAAATTTTTGTTATAAGAATTTAAAATTTCACCAAATTTTCCCAGCCTTTTTTTCATATTTTTTCTCTTCCCTACTCCCTTTAGTCTTACAATAAAGTGTCATGGTGGATGTACATTAAGCATATAAGACAACATCTCGATTATGACTTGTGATATTTTACCAGAGTGACACTAAGAGTATCTACCATTTTGGAAAGTTTCGAAAAAATACTTATATTCATTCAATAATGCAAAAAATACAAATGTATCTAATCACGCCGAAATCAATGCAATTCTCGACTACGATTTGTGTTCGACCGCTGAGGAATTTTCTTTATTTTTATTTTACTTGCTTTACTACCCTTATGGGAGGCACGATTTAATCCAGAAAATGTTAAATACTCAAATATAGTGGATGTAGGTTGTAGGTACTAACACTTAAGTGTAAAATTTCATGACGCTCCCCAAAAAGGTGCTAATTTTTCAAATATAATAAACATTTATTTTGCATTTAAAAGTTATCCACTTTTGACACTCCTACATTATGACTAGGCTGTGTAATAAACACATATACAAATACTCTTACTAATACTCAGACTTTCTCGCCCAGTGGTATTTGACGTGTTTATGCAGTAGACAGTAGACCACTTATGGTTTTATCCCCTAGGAATGGGATCACGGAGTCAATGAGGCCATTGTTGTAGGGGCTTCTCGAGCAATAGATTGTTGGGTCAAATACTCTTCCATTCTTAGCGATAAACGAAAATAATTATTGCTTTCATTAGAATACCAAATTTTTCCTGGGATGTAATGGACTATGAAAATGCTAGGGAAAATGTGAGGGATCTCTTTATAAAATAATCATGATACATGACGATTGGTTTATATCTACCGGCTAATGTTGGGCATAATCGAAACATATATAAAATAATCGATTAGCGATTCGAAAGAATTTTTTTGTTTTTTCCGAATGCAACAAAAAAAAAATTATCTGCCCAAGAATGTCTATTAATAACAAAATATTATTCCTCATCATATGTACGACCTTCACATATGTTACGCATAGTAAAAGCATGTTCTGTACATAACAAATACTAAAACGTTCTGGAATAAACTAAAAAAAATTACTTACGTTGTCACTCGCGCCATGAGCAAAATGCCGCACGACGGGACCCGGCCGAACAAACCTCCTCTTTTGAGCGACTGTACACCAAAAGACGGAAAAAACCTTTACGCGCGGGACGGGGAAGTATAAAATTCAGCTATTAGGCGAACGAGGTACGTGTGCACTTTGTTACATAAATGGCGCAAATTTTAAATTCACCGTGAGGGAAATGCTCATGGGGCGAGTGCTCACGGGTTAAGAAGCCTTTAGGGTTATACAAAATAGTTTTATGCGTTACCTGTATATGAAAGAATATACCTACATACTATCCATTCCTGTATCGGGAATGCTCGATTTCCACACATCAGAAGTCTTCCGGAAAATAATTTTATGTAAATATTTTTTATACCAAAATGGGCTAACGTTATTTGCCAAGCAGGAATACTCGTGGAAGATTAAAAATATCAAAGTTTCCATTAAAATCATGCAAAATTGAATTCTAGCCCATATTTTATAATTTAAAACATAAATAAAAAATTAAAATAAACTGAATAATTAGATAATTAAAACATAAAAACCTTAAAATGAAAATGGAGTTATGCAAAATAAACAAAAAAAAGTTTAATTTGTATAAATATGTTTTTATTTTAAAAAGTCACATCTACTCCTAAGAATGAATTTATGTATTACAAATTTTAAATAAACATTAATCGATTACATTCAATTATGATCTGAATGATAAAAACGATTATTTGTCAATGGATCCTTAGTTTGTTACACATCATAAATACAGTAAAATCCGAAATAACAGTAAAATGTATTGATCGATATTTTCGAATTGTTTTATTTATTATGTCCATCACTAGTGTACGCACCTAAGATGCCATTAAGATTTGAACTCTAATTCAGTACGCAGCTTTATCGTTCACTAATGCTTTATCGAGGTTATAAAGAGCTATTATATGGAACAATGAATTCATACACATGGAAAGTGCAGATATTATAATCACTGTGTTTAAAACACTCGCTCGGAAGGCAATTATTTATTTAACGGTTATTGATTGTTAATAAATAATAAAATGGACCTTTGTATTCAATAGACTCCCCTGTCTTACGAACGGATTGCATCCTTTGGAGCACAGGTTAAAATGCTGTCCTTGAAATTTCAATGGATTATACTCCAAGTAACTAGCGTCATTGATCCCTTCGAAACCGCGCCAAGCGCGCTCCCATCGTTTGTAAACGTTTGACATTATTGTCAACGGGTGATTTCTACTACTTGTTCTTGAGTTCAGTAGTTCGGCCATAAATATTCACTATTAAATATAACGATTTACCGGTCTCTGTGTTTACTCCCTCCTACGCGGGTATCTTGAAGACCCATGTTCATTCCGTGCTTTCCTCAAAAAGACATTCCACACAGCATCCCCAAAGTTGACATGGACCCCGAGGTTAATATTTTCCTCAGGGCCTCCTGTATGGAGTCAATGTAAAAATAAAAAAATAAATCGAAATTCTTTCTTGTACCCATATAAATTTCTTCGGCCATCTGGAACAGAAAGGAGTCGAAAGTCAGTTTTCTCACAAATCGAAATAAATCAATTTTCTATTTTTTATTACCTGTTCAGTGTACTTTTCGAAGGTCTGGAATACTTAGAAATCCGAAAACATATTTATGCCTTTTTTAAGTTATATTCAACTTTATTGCTCTTAAAAGTACCTACACAATTCCAAATACGAGAATAATCTAATGCTGGACATTAACGGCGGAGCCATTTGACCCCGAATCATTTGGCTGAATCTAATTGGAAACGGTCTAAATTACGGGGTAACAGACGACAGAGCCAAGCCAGTCTATGTCCAGTGTTACTAAAAACGACAGGTCATCAAATATCTTCTTCATCAAATAACTTCGAATTAAAATCTTAAATGGGTGTATAAAATAGGCTATTTTTTACAAATATCATTGCCTCCCCTCCATTTAACATTTCATCTCTTCTAAGTCTGAACTCGACTCCAATATTTTGTATAATTCTGAAATTTGCTCATTTCAATAAAATTAATAAATGAAAACTCTTTTCCTTTCTCTATAATTTTAAATGATGGCCTACAACACCCTTGATGGGTGAAAGCCAGAAATAATTGGAAAAAAATTAAAGGTTACTAAAAATACTTATTAAAAATAATATAGGTAAATTGAAAAGAGTTCTTTTTACAAATATTCAACATAGTTATATTTAAAGTCGAGTAGATATTTAAAATAACCGTAAATTTCATAATTTTAGAATATTTAACAAAGCTTAATCTTAAATTATGTAGTAAGAAAATAATGTAGATACATTAAATGTAGATATATACATTTTTATTCAACATCCAGAACAACAATGCGTCCGTGTGAAGACGCCATACCGCGGAGGAATACTTGCTACGTGAGCCATACTGTCCGATTACTATATCGAACGTTAACTGTCCGATTACTATACGCCGTACGCAAAACCATCTTCGTACTTGAGGTTTCTTAAAAAACTACTTTTGAGTTTCCCCTCACGCGATGAGCTTTGGCTCGGCACGGGGCTATTAGGATCGTTATTTTATGTTTTGTGTCCAGCTTTACCGTTTTTAGCTTTAAATAATCCTTTTTAATCTTTCCAAATATCTCCAACGGAAGCTGAGAGATGTCGCCACATTGTGAATATGTTCATAAACTCATCGTCTTAGTATGGTAATTCCTCGTTTGACAGCATAATCAGAAAAATAATCATATGTGAGCTGACAACTTAATTAAAAAAATCCCCTTATAAATATGCCGTAGCATAAAGGGACTTATTTTAAAACAAAATTTATTTTATAATTGTAATAACGTCGCGACGATGATAACGTGTGAGGAATTACATAATATGTCACTGGACATTATACCAATGTATGATTGTATCAGATTTTTTTATGTTTTACATTTTTGAAATGGCAAAATTTCACAACGATATTTGCCATTTCTGCAAAGGTCTAAAGACAGTCAAGTTCGTAGTGATAAATTTATTTATTTAACGAAGACAATATGAGCGAAACTCAATCGAAAATCTGGAAACAGTAAAATCAGAAAAAGATATTGACACCTCTGGGACCCGAACCCAGGACCTCTTGCTTTCCGGGCAAACCCGCTAACCACTGCGCCACTGTGTCGATATCAAATTCGGTCATTTTTAACTGTACCATATTAGACTAAGAACCATTCACACTATCTTAATTTTTCTTAACGCATATATTATTGGCTATTACCTTCATGTATTATAGCAAGATTCAAACCCGAACTAAATGCTCTCTGGATAGTGTCTGGATAAATCTTTATCCATTTTATTTAATTTGCGACATCTATTAACTTTTCTGCAAGTCTGGGATGAATATAGAGACATACACGTATGTCTCTTTCATACCTTAAGACACACGTTCACCACAATATTTATTTTAGCAAATCTAGAGGAGCACGCTACGCCTAAGTTCAATGTATTATTTAACCAAAATCGTTGTTCCACTAGTGCCCACAATTTTCAAGGAAAAGCATTTCCATTCTTATTAGCGAGAGAATCGTTACCTATCCGCTTTAGCTTATGTTGGCTTTGAAGTGGAAACTCAAGTTGACATAATACGAGTATTACATTCTTTGGTTCCACTATAATCATATTATTATATGTCATATTTCTTGAAAAGCTTCATCTATCTGTGTTAAGTGTCTTCCTTCTTTGAACAGGACTTCTTTTCTTATTCTCAACCACCTACATATTAGTTTTCCTTAATAATGTACATACTTATTGGTTTTTGGACGATGTTTATATGGATATAAAATGTTTCCATTTCTAAGGACGATAAATTTCATCTAGGATGTCCTCCTTTTTTTACATAAATACTTATAATCTAAAGTTTTTGGATGAGAGAAGGGTAAATTTTTCCGATTAGCACACGATTACTATTCAACCCTATATGTTACTAGCTGGTACCCAGCATGCGTTGCAACGCCATTCAAAAAAATAAATTGTTCTCCCTGAATTTTTTTTACATAAACTCCACACAAGAGGCCCCCAGAAAAATAATTTTCCTCAGGGCCTATGTCATCTTAGGGGAAGCTGTGTGGAGTTTTTTTAAGGAAAGGAAGGAGAGAAGAGTTCTGGGAAGGAAAAGGGTTAAAGGGGTGGGTAGGAATCTGGGGTTCAGTGTATCCTGGTCATCCGTCTCCAAGACCTAGAAAAACCTTGCCCCGTGAACCCGGGCACCCCTGCTAAATCACCAAACGTAGCAAATCACTTGGGGTGACCTATGGCAGATATTTTGGTTATCCAATGAAGGTTCCGGGGCGGCGGTACCCGTTCCCGCCTCCCAAATTGTAATGTCCATTCTCATGCGTCTCCGTTCCCCTGCTGCGTCCCCTTCCCTTCCAGCATTCCATTTCCACCTTCCCCGCCTTCCCCCTCCCTTGTCACCTTCCCGCGAACCCTACCTCCTTCATTACCCCTTCTGCCTGCCCTCCTGCCGCTACAATGGAAATACACAAATGTTCAAAACACTCGCGTACCACCTATATTAACTTTTTGTGTACAAATTTCATATCGCCAGAGCTTACCATTATATACATAAACACTCTTCTGCTAAAATGCAATGCTCTGTAAAAAAAATTGAGTCAATCCTTCGATTACTTTCCGAGATTTGCGTCACAAACATACTGAAACTAAATTTTTATATATATAAGGGACACCCTAATCACCTAGCGGTATAAAATATACTTTACCACCTATTCTCATACCTACCAAATATATATTAAAAAAATCATAAAAATCACCGTGACACGAGATTTTTATGTACATGTTATTTTTAAAGAAAACATCTGTACATGCTGAGACGAGCCTAAACTGTAATTATATGGAATTCCCTCGATAGAAAAAAATCGCAAAGTATGCTCCGAAAATTATTAAAAACACATTTTGTTCTGTTGTTTAACATGTTAGGTATGGAAATATTGACGGTTTATCGTTAAATGCTACTTTAGACATTTATCAAGAGATATGCTTTATTTAAAACGAGCCGTGTTTTATTAAATATTTTCACGATTGTTTCTTGAATATGATCGTTTTTCAACAATAGCGTGCTCCCTCTAACACATATCTCCCTTTCAAACAATCTTCTGTTTATCTTTGAACGTTTACTACCGGGCCTTAAAAATGAAAAAAAAAAACTACGTAGATTTATCAACCAATTATTTTTTTTAATCTCCCAAATCGTCGGTATTCTAGTAAAAACGCTACTGATTATGATGTATGTAATGAATATTGTACATATGTGCAATTACTGCATTCAAAATGACACATTTTGCAATACCAGAAAAAAAATTTTCGTCAGAAAAGAGTTTTTGAACGTGTCATCCAATTTATTGAAGTTCACCATATTCCAAAATTGTTTCGAAATTCGAATCAGATATTCTCTTCATTTTAACATTTGAATACATAACTACTAATTTAATAGCAGGTACGCCTTTGCAATTTTTCCTATGAATTTATTAAGGATGGCATAACGTTTTTCAATAATATCTTACGGATAGCACATTTTTGACCTTTCACTGGCATTCTAACATCACTTTCGTCTATTTAGATTTCGCTGTTTGCAAATTAAGCCCCTTCGGCTAGTACCTACTTAATTTTTGGGCTTAAGAGGGCATTACCAGAGAAAACCGGAAATACGTCATTTCCAAAAAAGTTTTTAGACGTATTGACTCTTTTCCACAAAAAATTATAAATGGATTTCGAAAGATTGTTCTTTTATCTAGCATTCGTATGTAATAAATTTTGAGAAATTTTTTTAATTTTTAGTATAATAAGGTTATTCCATAGGTCGTTGGCAGATTTGTTCAATTTTCAAAAAAGTTTTTGTATTATACCACACCCATTTCAAATAATAAAATCATGCAGTAAAATAAATCAATACATTATCTAGCAAACGTATGTTTTAGAATTTTAATTTTAGTTTCAATAAAATCATTAAAAAATATGTACGTACATGTGTTTCTTGGCGAAAATTGGTCCGTTTGTGTATTTATTTGCGCACTTACAAACTAATATATTTCAGATTTTTTTAACATTCTTATTAAATTTAGACATTATTGAAAAATGATAAATACTTATATTCAAAAAATAACTACAAAAAGTACATTATTTTAATAGTTTTATCATCACGCCTTTCAGCATTTTTGGATGAAGGTATAAATTAAAGCTAATTTGAATTGAAATAAATTCGATATTGAGTTATAATTTAAAAAAGCTGGTACGGAGAATAATTAATCTTTCTCATTGTAACCGTCCTGCACTATCGTAAGAAGAACTTTCGACGAAATGTGGATTTTCGTCCGCTGGCTGGTTAAACGCTCTTAAGAGAGGAACGCGAAGTTTTTTTCATACAAAACTTAAATTTGGATTTGAGGCTAAATTACTTGGCCAAATTGAAAAAAATAATCAAAAGGTATAGCAAATATCGAATATGGATATGTGCTAATTTATTTATTTGTATTATAAATTATAAAATACAGGCTTAAAGGATTAAATTTTTCATGACTTTTTTGTGAGAGTAATTATTAAACAAAATAATCTTGACAAAAATAAAACATCTTAAAAAACCTTTTTTAGGTTTATGTTTTATATTTAGGATACATTAAATGTATCCTGGTCGTTCGTAATTTACATTTAAGTTCGTTAAAGTTTTTTTTTTTAATAATTATATTATATTTACTAAGTAGGTAGGCTCAAATTATTTAAAAAATAATTATCGTTACCGTACAAGTAATTGCCAAATTTACCTCTAAAATCATGAATAATCGATTTCTTTGATGGTCTATATTTCATGACATGAAATAAAAATAAACAATGTGATATTCATCCGTACTATTTACACCTTTTAAAACTGAGCTGTGGAGGCTACGAAGCACAGCACAAAAAGGAGACCGATAATTCTGTCTCATTCTCTCGCAGTCTAAATCCTGTAGATGTATGTGTTTTCCTCTTTTTAGGGTCGCTTTTTCGTTTCATCGAGTTTCAAATCACTAACTAACTAACTAACTAACTAACCATCACGCCGTTTCCCCGCAGGGGTAGGCAGAGAGGACGGACCGCCAAACAACTCGGTCTTGGCACACACTCTTTGCCTCACTCACATTCATACATCGTCTCATACATTCTCTTCTATTATTCTGACTTTTGCATGGCCCGACTCAAGTATCTGATTCACTTGATCGTGTCATGTCTTCCTCGGGCGTCCCCGACTTCTTCTACCATTCACATTCGCGTCGTATATTCTTCTTACACTACTTTCAACGGTGCTAAAAAAGTTTTCACTTCAAAAGTATTATTCATTTTGGTTAAGTTTTTGGCCTCAAATCCAAATGTAAATTTTGTATGAAAAAGGCCCCGCAGCCATTACTCTTGATAATCCAAAGTTTACCTTTTTTATTGCCTTCGGTTATTTAGCATCACGGTACAGTAAACACGTTTATAAAATCACTATCCATTGTTTGTTATAAACGTTTCCCGGATACAGTCGACGTAAATTATTTATCCTGCAATCTGCAGTTTTATGCGAATCTCGCAAATGTTCCGTTTGTTTCGAAAGTGATTATTGGCAATTTTTCCCATAAGCCAGATGTTGTAGGTATTACAAAATCTTATTACTTCCTTAGCTGAATTCCCGTGCACTATTATTATTGTTTACAAGGCGTTTTGATTTTGCGAAAAAACTTGGTGTAATGGATATAATGCTATATATATCTGCAATCATTGTAAAAGTTATTATGTGTTATTATAATCCGATACTTATCGGACAAGAAAAAATGATTTGGTCCGCAGGGCTGCCCAAACGTATGTTTTAGAGATAATAATTATTATAAGCAATAATTATCAGCCTGAAACACTCATATACATTGAAAAAATCTTCCGAGAAAAGATATTTGCCGCCAACGGGACTTGAACCCGTGTCCTTCTGATTGCCGGTCAGGTGCTCTGACCACTGAGCTATGGCGGCTTATCTAATACCCGAGAAATAATTCAATATATAGATACCTACTAGTGTTTCATTCAACAATTACTGTTTATTACATTTTTCCACCTGAAAACAACCAACGTTATTTTTGTGAGAGAAACATTGTTAGTTCTAAATCTCTCGCTAGGTGGCGTCGAGACAAATTATGTCTACATGTTTTGGGGAAATGCTTTAACTTGTCAAATATTAATTATTATTTTTTTATTTTTTTATTGTTGATACAGTATTATTTTACAAATTTTTATAGTACAAACCAGTAATGTTGGCCTCACTGGGTTGTTTACCCGTGCTAAGGCCCCCATTTTATAATATAATACTTTATACATTATAGTTTGAAAAAAAAAGAAATATACAAAGTTGGTGACAAAACAAACAAAAAAATCATTTAAAATAAAGATAATTTTAAACTAAAAATAGAGATCAAAAATTAAAATTATTTTAAATTAATAAACTAAAAAAAATAAAGTAATTAAATGAAAATCGGCGTATATTATGTTTTATGTGTTTGTGAGTGTTACGAGTTTTATATTGGTTTTGTGTGTTGGGAGTATACGTTTTATTCTTTTATGTTATGAAATTTTGGTAAAATTGTCTATTTTGTTCTTTAATCCATTTTTTTATTTTGTGTCTGAAATTATTTTTGTTTTCCTCAATTTTTGTTTCAAGTGAAAGACTGTTGAATGCTTTTAGAGCTTGGTATTTATGGTGTCTTTTTCCAAAGGTAGTGTTTACCGTCGGAGTTTTTATGTTTTCTTTGTACGCTTGTCTAACTGGTCTATTAGTGATATTTGGGGTTTGTTGGAGTGTGTTTTTTTGGTCAAAAATGTAGTTCAGTTGTATTATTTTATAATAATTAATATTTGTATGTTTTATAGGTTTTTTTCTGTGATCATTTTTAAGCTAGAGGTAATTTTTCAATTAAAGCGGAAAGTCATTAATGTTTTCGATATATTTTTTAATTTAAATGTTAAAGTAAATTAGTTCAGACATAAAGGCAGAAAAGTACCTATCTTAGCTTGAATGTTATTTATGGGCATTTGAGGGAATCTATGTTGGTTGTATTTACCATATAATGTCAAAATTTACAAAAAATGTAATATTCAGCTCTTGATTTCCCAAATATTAATAAAAAAATGATTTTCAAAAGAAGCAAACACATTGTTACTTGACATTTTAAATAAATAAAAAGAAAATACTTTATTTTAAGTCTGTTTTGTGTGTTATCCTGTATTTGTTAGTATTTTTATAACAGTCCTGAGGATGGTACGGAGGTACTGAAACCGGTAGACTAAAAAACAACAATAAAGTGACTTAAAACAAAGTATTTCTTTGTATTTATTTAAATAAATGATTATATTTAAAAAAAAGTTCTTCATTAAAAATTTGGTTCCAAACTAACTTACAATCAAGTCAATTCAACGTCTCTTTTTAAAGTCTTTAACCACTCGATCCCACAAGCTTGTTTTCATGATAATATGACATTGCCAGACATATAACATAGGTATAACATATGAGACTTACCTGTGAAAAAAAATTAATAGGTACTGCCCATAGCCTAACCTAACGTAACCTATTTTAAATGAATATATCCGTGAAATCCTATTTAGATACTATTTTGATTAATCTTTACGTCGAATCAGCTTACAGTATGAACTTCAAAAAATAAGCTACGGATGAATCGAAGCTTTTACTAGCTTTTCTATGTATTGGAATTACAATAAAAGTATTATTTACGTAACAAAAAATATAAGCGTAAACCATCAAAAAATATGTTTTTTCATGACTTAACTATGAAGTAATACAAGAAACAACTTTTAAAAAATACTCCTTTATGGCTTAGACTATTTTTGAGGTTTTCCATGTTCTAATTTTTTTTCGTTCTTATAAAATTATGCACAAAACAAATAAAAACCACTTTTTCGCTTACTAGCCTCGTGCAAAAAGACGCTCGATTTTAAAATTTTGCAGGCATGAGATTCGAAATATTTCTAGCGTTTATATTCTTCTTAACCAAAATTGTATTTTTTTCATCACTTTAATGATTTTTCAAAGGAGATGTTGAATTAATTTCATTCTGAGTTGTCCGGTCACCAAAAATGTGTATAAAATTGAATATACCAAATTGAATATTATAAAAAGAGTTAAATTATTTTTTTTAATTATCTCTTCGATTCTATCTCTTGTTTTTATTACCTTTTGTAATTTTATTTTAGGTAGATATTTTCTTTTCTCATGTTCACACTTAGTTATCATGTTAGATGTAGGTACTATATTACGTAAAAGCCTTCCGGGCCTTAAAATGATTTACTCGAAGATTTCAAATATATAAACATGTATGAAGTTCGTGTAAAAGCGGTGCGCATAATATACGGGATTTAATCGAAGATTTGAACGAATATTAAAACTTTCATCAACGGAACATTATGTTATTAGATGTTATGTCTCTTAATTTCCCATCGTAGTTGTGTAAAGGTATCTTCCAAATAAATTATAGGTTCGAGTGATTAGGTATTATCTCGTCGATTTATTTGGTTATCGTAAATATTTAAAATGAATATTAAACTGAACAGATGCCCTTACTAGACTAGGCCCTAAGTATTTCTGCCGCTGCTGCTACCGCAACCGTTCGTAACTAACACACGAACGACGATAGATGGTACTCTTCCGATATCCTACTTGACTGCCATCTGTTGTGATGTAGCAGAATTTCGTATTACAAACTAAGCTATCGACATCTATCGAAAAAAGGTAAAACTATGTAAATAATCAACATACTATTTTAGCTTAGATAAATTTAAACATAGAAAGCGCTAAAATACCATGAATATTAGAATGAAAGTGTTGTATTTCTAATATCTGACGATTTATATGTTAAATCTTCGATAAAATCATCTTCCTAGATGACCATCTCGGATACGGGGGCTCCGTCGAAGTTAAGTCAGAGTTAAGTTGGCCTCTCAGAAGTGTACTGTACAGTAGGGTATGTCAATTATTTCAAGTTTTGAATTCAGAAAAGCCCGGGGTCTCAAAAGTTGCGTCTTACAAAGAAAATGAGAACTGCATTTAAATTTATTTTTTTAAAAATGGTTATTAGCCCGCTAAAATACATTGAAAATCAGAAAACAAACCTAAAACCATTTTCTTTTTAATTTTTAATATTTTTTTTTCAGTAATTTAACCTTTTAACGTTTGCTTATTACTAAAAAAAGCGTATAACTGACAAAATGAAAAAAAGTTCAAGTTTATGAATACAAGTAAGTCAAAAAGGATTCTGATTTTATCCGGAAAATGTGTTTTTTTTTTTTTTACATGAGCCCCACACAGGAGGCCCTGAGGAAAATAATTTCCCTCAGGGCCTATGGTCATCTTTGGGGGTGCTGTTATTTTCCTCTTTTAAATTTTTAACCATATGATTAAAAAAATAAAAATTGGTTTTTTGTATTGCAGTTATGGAATGAAAAATAAGTTGGGCACAAAATATAAAATATTAACCCTTTATTTCATTTTTTTTCAAGTCATGAAATCTATTTTCTTTTAAAACTTCCGGCCATTTTAGCGGTCTAATAGTGAACAATAATTTCATTTATTTTTACGTTTTCGGATAGCTACAGATCGTACGAAACTTTTGAGACACCGGGCGTTTAAATATAAGGCCACTTTTTGGGAGGAATGCAGATCCAGGCACAGTTTGGAAATTTAATAAAAAGGCACTTTCTAGATGAGAAAAGTGTGGAAAAGCAGAATAAAACGAAAATTAAGGCGCGCTCGGCAAAATTGAGGGAGATACAACCGTTCAAAGTATTTAAAATTTCACTTTACAAACTGATATTGACAGTTCGCCCGCGTCCGCCCGCCATTTTTTTTATAACCTAATACGCTAAACATGGTTTGTGATAGAAAAGAAAGTGCCCCCTTCGTAGCGCCTGCTCGCGTCACGGCAAAAAAACATCCCAGTTTTCAAGTGGTTTAGCGGCTACGCTAGGTTTGTGTAATATGGTTTGTGATTTTGGCGTACTATTAATTCTGTATTAGGTCTGGGATCCAACATAAGCAATGAAAACATGGCGAACGAACTGTCAATATCAGTTCGCGAAGTGAATTTTTAAAAACTTTGAACGGTTGTATCTCCCTCAATTTTGCCGAGCGCGCCTTAATTTATTTTTTATTCATCTTCTCCACACTTTTCTCATCTAGAAAGTGCCTTTTTATTAAATTTCCAAACTGTGCCCGGATCTGCATTTCACCCCACTTTTTTTCTCTCTATGGAGAGCGACACACGCTACTGTACAGGGCCCCCAGATACTTCAATATCACACAACTGCTAACCCTGTTGGTATCACAAGTGCGCCCCATGATTGAATTTGCCCAACATTCCTGAAAAACCCCTCCACTCTGTAGATAGATTATCCTGTCTTAACAAACGGATTGCAATATTTAGAGCACAGGCGTCTTGTGGGAATGCTGTTCTTGTTTTACTAGTATTTCAATGGAAGATGCTCCAAGGAACCAGCGTCATTCATCCCTTCGGCACCGGCGGATAGTCGGAAAACAAGTCAAACGCGTGCCCAACATTTGTACACAGTTAACATTGGTCACATGAAAACGGGTCGCTTCTACGATTCGTTCTTGAGTTTAACAGCTCAGCTCAACAGACTATGGAACGATTTGCCGGCCTCTGTTTTTCCTGCTTCCTACAACACGGGTCTCTTCAAGATCCAAGTTCACTCCTTCCATTCCACAAAAATACCCTCCACACAGCATCCCCAAAGATTAAATATGCCCGAGGAAAATATTTTACTCAGGGCAACCTGTGTGGAATTAATGTAAAAAAATGTGGTCGTCGCGCATTATTTTGTAAAGGGCCGTCAAAAGATTATAAAGTTTATGGCAATACACATTATTACAATTAAAACAAACAAAAACCTGAAACACGTGGAATGTATGAATCGCGTGACTGTATGAAATATGTAAATAGTTAAGTTGGTAAGTAGTTTAGTACGTCGGAATCGTTTGAATTCGATAGTCCAAATCAAAGATATTGAAATACAAATATCTTTGGTCGTGCGTTAAGTAAACGAAGATAATGTTGGTAGTTCTTAGTCGAAGTATGATACAGTTAAAAGTGACCGAATTAATATGGGTTCCGTAGCTTAATCGGTAGAGCTGTTTCCATGTAAGAAAAGGGTTCTGGGTTCGAGTCCCAGCGGAGCCAATATCTTTTCTGATTTTTCTGTCTCCCGATTTCGATTGAGTTTCGCTAATATTGTCTTCATTTAATTAAATATTATAATTTGAGATTTTACTCATAAAAGTTTAAAAAATTAATAATAAAGAAATCATCACTATTTTACGACATGCTTTTAGGATAAAAGATAAAACCGGAACAGAAGGTCAATAACTGGGCAACCCCGTCGTTATTATAATACCATATCTAAATTGACGATTACTGAAAATTGTTGCCAAACCTAAACAGATATATTTTAGAATTATCTTTCCTTTCAGATCGGTTATCAAAATTATATCCAAAGCACAAAAAGGTAATTTCCAATAAGCAATAATCAGCCTGAAACACTCGTCTACATTGAAAATGAACTCAAACATCTTCCTGAAACTACAGTAAGAGTTCATATCTATTGTGATTATTTCTTTTAAATCTTAATATCTATTGGATATTGATAAATCTTGAGTTTTTCTTACTTATCTTTTTGTTATTAATTGCAAAGTTTTATTATTTACTTACATGATTTCATATAATTGAGCATGAATTCCCTTACCAAACACAAGAGCCTAGTGGCGAGGAAAGGTTATTTTTATATTCCTGTATAACAATAACAAATAAAAAATGTATACTTATTGTAAAAAACGTTCAAATACATATTAAATAAATAAAAAAAAATAGCTAGTGTGCAAAGCGATTTGTCATCTCATAAAATCATTACTCTGACCTGATGTTCATTCGGTTATAATCAAAGATAATTGATCCATTTAATAGAATGATACTAAACACACAAAGGTCACCAAGGATGCTCTTTATTGCCCGAAGGGGATCAATTACTCCATTTGCTTGTGAAATCCTACAATTTATCCGGTTAACTGTTGACTACACCCCTTTCATGTATCATTCCACGCCATTATGTAGATTTATACGTAAGTGACACCAGATTTACGATCTGTTTTTCCCTACCAACGATTTGTCCAGAAATAATATTGCAATATTTTAAAAAAAGCGGGAGATCTATGATCTATTTCCATGTGAAATGCTTTTTGCCTTTCGAGAAAGTGATCATTGTGAATAGCGACAATGCTGACCGGTGGCCGATTGTGTAACTAACGGTCTATTTAGCGGAGACCCGTACCTATTGATCAATAGCTTTATGCTTGGGAAGCTGATTGATAGATGGTGAACTTTGTTTTCAGACTCCAACATGGAAGGTAAAAATAAATTGCCTTTCAATTGTTATTATTATTATTTTTATTATATTTTTACCCTTCCAACGCGAAATTTTTTTAATTGTTTGCAATTTGTTATCTAAATTTCCAATAAAATTCCGTATTACATAGTATTTATATCACGTTTTGTAAAAAATAATAAAGATTTTTCAGAAAATCTTAACAACGTAAGTTATCTTTAAACTACAAAAAAAACACATGAATTTGTTGTAGACCACTTTTATTTTATTAATACTCTACCGGTTTTGGAAGCACACTTCCTTCGTCATGAGTCATGAGAATATTATAACTAACCTACGATGTAGAATATTGACAGATATACAAATTTTAGGTGTTTTGAGTGGAGGTAAGCAAAGGAGTAGGGGTAATTGCGGGATTTACGACAAATTTATGTGTTTTTTTATTGTAAATTATGGCGAGCCACAAAGTTAATGCTTTTTACAAATATGCATCTTGTAAATATGCGACATAATTTACATACTTCTAAAATACAATAATATACAAACTTGATCCAAGTTAAATGAGAAAGAAAGTAAAGAAATATAAAACAAAAGTAATGGGAACCCACCAAGGCACTGCCTGTTTGTGGGTAATGTTAATACAACTAAGAATACTAAAATACATCGACAAGTTACGTTTTTTTTATAGGTTCATATGAAAATATTACAGTGAAAAGGTGAGAAGAAGAAAATTTCATGATAATTTTTTTTTTAATTATCATAATTTTTTTAAATTCAGATTGTGTATAATGATGAAGTTGGGAAGTATCGTAGTGAAAATGAAACGAAGGAATACAAATAGTTTCTTGTAAAAGTAAAACATTCAGTCATCATTTAAATTCTTTTATACATATGTATAAAGTGATATTTTATTTGTCATTTGAATTTGTCTTGGTAAAATGTTAAATGTACGCGGACCAGCAAAATTTTTGTGTGTTTGCATCAAAGATATTGGAATATAATCTATTATCTTTGGTTTGCATTAATTGGGTTTTGGTTTTAGGGGTGGAAAATGCACTATTAGCCCTTTTTTCATTTTTTTCGAAATTTATTTTGTCTTTAAATATATATTTCAGAGTTTGCAGTTCTTCTTCTTTCGTATGGTGGGGGATCAGAGGGGGACATCTAGGTCAGAGTTTGCAGTATAAATAATATGCGGATATTAAATATTTTAATTTCTTTTTGTAAAAACTTGGTCGAGGATGTTTTTTTTCTGTTATACATATTTTTAATAATAGGTTTTTGAGTTATTTGTAAGGCTTAATAAATGCATCTAGCGCACTACCAATTTTCTAATGCCGTAAATGATTGAAGATTGCACCAGGGGAAATAGATCATTTTCAATTTGTTAATATTATTGACTTCCTGAAGTCTAGAAAGTATGAATGAAAGGTAACTTAATTTAGTGATGGTTTTATTGCGATTTCCAATTTATATGTTCGTCAATGGAGATACGTACATATTTATTATTTTTTACTTTTAGTTGAGTTGTTCTCTTATCTCGAAAATTCTTGATATTTAAAGGTCCCAACCAACAACGATGCCAACTGAAGCCACCGACAGGTCAAATAATAACCAAAGTTTGATGTAATTTTACGAATCTGGAGATCGTGAATCCCGGCGCGCGTGCGAAAATATTTCTTTTTGTTGCACAATTAATTAAATTAAAATAATAGTTGGTGTATTTGGGAACCTCTGAATAGCAAGGTACTCCTACCACCGTTCTCTCTCCCCTCTCCTTCAGAATTGAAACGTTGCTTGAAATGACTTTAGCAATGTTTGGTGATCTCAATAGCCAGGCACTTCTTCCACCTTCCTCTCCCCCAAAGCAGTGTTTGGTAACCAGATCTGAATAACCAGATACTCCTCCCCCCACTTTTTTTACATAAGCTCCACACAGGAGGCCCTTAGGAAAATGATTTTCCTCTGGGCCTATGTCATCTTGTGGGAATGCTGTGTGAAGTGGTTTTAAGGGAAGGAGAGGAGAGTTTCGGGAAGGAAAAGGGTTAGATAAAGTTTTAGAAATCTGGGGTTCAATGTGTCCTGGTCATCCGCCTCCAAGACCTACAAAAACCTCACCCCATGAACCCAAACACCCCTGCTAAATCACCAAACGTAGCGAACCACTTGGGGTGACTTATGGCAGAGGTGTTGGTTATCCAATAAAGGTTCCCGGGGCGGCGGTACACATCCCCGCCTCCAAATTGACCTCCCACTACCTTCAGCCTCACAACATACCCTAATAAATTGGGGATGCAATAATCAAGCTGGCTCCTGACTATTGTGAGCAGTTGGGACTCGCGGTAAGGCTCTTGACTAGCACTCCGAAGATCGCGGGTTCGAATCCCGGCATGGCAAATAAATTTTATTTGATTAATTTGTGTTATTTCACAATTTATTCATTTAAAATAATATATAGTATAGTTGCGGCACGTTTCAGAATGCAAGATACTCTCAGTATCTCCCTGGTGTAGACCACCATTCAGTGTTGAAACGTTGCTTGAAATGGCTTTAGCGGTCTTTGGTGACCAGATCTGAATAGCCAGGTACTATCCCCACCTTCCTCTTCCCTATCTCCTTCCCCTCCCCACTGCCTTCAACCTCACAACATACCCTAATTGGGGATGCCATATTCCCACTGGCTCCAGACGGGAGCAGTTGGAACTCTTGGCGGTAATCATGTAAAAAAAAAATTTAAAAATGGTGATATATATTTTTTTAAAGCTCAAAGGTCAATATCATCTGCATTAAGTAAACCTTATTTTTTTCCCTTAACAAGTTCTAAGGGTCTGTTGAATATTTATTAGGGGATAATATGTCCATCACTCATATGATGGTGTATTGGTAGGATGTGAGAAGTAGTAGGAAGAAGTAGGAAGGAAGATGTAAGAGCTGGAATGTGGGATGGTTGGTACGTGGTTCTGACAGGGTACTGGGTTTGATGGATGATTGCATATATTACTACCACGAACGAGAGATCTGGCGTTTTGTGAGAAGATAAAAAAACGTTTGGAAAGGATGAGCCCATTGTGGAGCTGCCATAGTTTTAACAGGGTAATTATTCAAAGGAAACGGCTTTCAAACCATCGCGATCCCAACGACAAATTTATGGTTATGTAATAGAGGAGTCAGCCCATATGGATTGCGACTCAAAACCGTGTGCCATTTTGCTTGATGAGGGATGTAAGGGAGTAGGTAAATGCATTTGAACGATATTTCCACGAAAAAAAACCTTTATACAAATAACAACCTAGGAAAATTTTTAAGTAATGCCAAGAACAAAGAGGACATACTAAGCCACTCGTTACCACACGCTAAAATTAGTTGTTACGATTGTCCAGCGTTCTACATTGGGCAAACGTCACGCAATGTGGAAACTAGAGTAAAGGAACACATAAGATGCCTAACCCGTTCAGGATTTTCAGAATTCGCTGAGCACTTAATTAATAAAGATCACACTTTTAACCGGGATACGGGTATTAAAGTCATACACAAAAATGGGATAGGCTTAAGATTAGATAATTATTTGGAGGTATTGGAAATAAAAAAAATAGTTAGTATAAAGGCTGAAATCATTAAAAATCAACTAAATTTAACATTCAGCGCTATTATAAGTATGTTTCCCGTTACCCCACTCGCTCCTCCCCCACTTCCCTCCCACAACGGACGCACTGTGCCACTCTAATTTACTGTCTCTTTCTTTCACAGTTTGTATATATATATGTATTTTCCTATATTTGTCAGTATTTTTATATTCAGTCCTGATGATGGTACGGAGGTACCGAAACCGGTAGACGGGAGAAAAAAAATAACAATAAAGTGACGTAAAACAAAGTTTCATTTATTTAAAAAAAACTATCTATTTGATAACATCTAAAAATATCTTATGTATATAAATCTCGTGTCAAGGTATTTGTGGTCGCACTCCTCCGAAACGACTCGACCGATTTTTATGAAATTTTGTATGTGTATTTGATAGGTATGAGAATGGGTTGTAAAGTATATTTCAAAACGCTAGGTGATTTAGGGTGTCTCTATCTAGAAAAAAAAAAAAAATTTTTTTTTTTACTTTTTTATTTAAAAATACCCATAACCCCATATTTTCACCCTCCTACCCCCACCCTCCCATTTTTTAATCGCGATTTTAGTATTTTGGTATGAACGAATTTAACCATTGTTCGTATTTCAAACAGAACGAAATTATTTATGTTGTTGAATGACAGATGGCGCTACGTCTGCCTCGTCGATTTTTTTCGTTATTTTTTATTTAACAACCAAAATATTAACTAGAAATAATTTATATGGCAGAACAACGTTTGCGGGGTCAGCTAGTGTATACATAAATATGCATTTTTATTATTTAATATTCATAAAAATTGACAAAACTCTACAAATTGTAAATTAAAGTCCTCCGTCGCATCTGAACGTCTATCTGTTCGCGATAAACTCAAAAACTACTGAACGGATTTTCATGCGGTTTTCGCCAATAGATAGGTGATTCGTGATGAAGGTTTTGGTATATAATATGTCAAGGTTTTGTGTAAATTGGTTGAAAATATAAATGAGATTGTCTGTATGTGGTGGACGAGCTGGCTGGCAAGCGGGCGGTGTGGGTTTGATTTGTACGCAAATCTACAGTTTTATTCTAAGATTGATGAAATTTTGTATATATTACCATCAAAACAAGAGGAAAGTCACTATCTAAATTTGATTTAGAAAACTCTGTTTAAAGCCCGGGCATCGCCAGGGATACAACTAGTATCTAATAAATAGTTCCATGATAACTAAGAATCATAAAACTTCAACACCCTTTCGAAAAATCATTAAAAGTTATCAAAAAATTTTTAAATGTAGTCCATAACCTAACCTAACCTTTTTTCCTCACTTTTAATGACTCACGCGAGAACATGATGCCGAATGAAATATCAAAATGACGCGACGCTTCTCGTGAATGTTTTGCGTATGCGTGGATGAAAGTTCGATGAGGCGGACGTAGCGCCATCTGTCATTCAACAACATAAATAATTTCGTTTTGTTTGAAATACGAAAGACGGTTAAATTTGCTCATACAAAAATACTAAAATCGCGATTAAAAAATGGGAGGGTAGAGATGGGAGGGTTAAAATTTGGGGTCATAGGTATTTTTTTATGCCAAATAAAAATATAAAAAAAAAAAATAATTGTCAAAAAAAAAAGTTTATTTTTCTGGATAAGTACACCCTAATCACCTAGCGGTAAGAAATGCACTTTAAAACCTATTCTCATAACTACAAATTATGCATAAAAAATTTCATAAAAATCGGGCAAACCGTTTCGGAGGAGTGCGACCACAAACACAGTGACACGAGATTTTTATATATAAGATTGAAAATTGACTCTTCGTATAAGACATGATGTACATGAATTGATGAAATGAATTTTCAATAACAATTTTAACTAATAAAATCGTGAAGCCCCGATAATATGAGTTTTTTCTCATTCATTAACCAGGTTCTTACCAACCTTCCCAAGCCAAGGGTTTGATTTTTTTGAAATAAGGCTTTATTAGTATATTTAAAGATGTGCAAGTTTTACCATTGGCTAATGATTTGAACAAGCATTTGTTGTGTGACGATTGTTATGTTTTATAATTTAATTATATATTTTTTGTATAAATATATTATTTAATTAATTAATACTCCATAAATAATGCAAAATTGACACCAGTAGCTCGAATCATCTACTTGAGAGTTTCATTTGACGAAAGATTAAAATTTATAATTCATATAAATGAAGAAACTAATAAAACTTTTAAAATGCTTGGTTTCATGTGTAGAACTGCAATTGCCTTTTTTCGACTTGCAATGATAATATTTCACCAAGTTAACTATTGTATTTTACCTAGCAAACTTTCCGAAAAGAGATTTTAGAAGATTTTAATCGTTTAAAGTGCATCGCACCCTAGCCGCCTAGACGGTATGAATAACTTCTAAATCGTATTTATTGCACCGAATTACCTTCGGAGGCGAAATCAATGCCAGAATGCTTTTTGCATTCGAAGCTTTCTGAAAACGCTTGGGTCTTTGTATGATTCACTCGGCATTTTAAATAATTTATTTTATTTTATTTATTTTATATTTTATTAACGCCCTAGTGGGCTTTTACAAGAAAAGTAGCAAACATATAATTAACAATATTAATTACATGTATTACATAAACAATAAAACAAAATAAATATGAATGTAATCGACTCGTTAGGTAAAGAATATTACAACATAAAAAAGAAATGAAATGAAATAGTACAAGTTGTACTTACAAAAAACTAAAACAATTCAGCTTTAAATATTTATACATATTATTAACAATAATAATAAGAACTGACATAGAACAAAGTATAAACAGAACTGCAAAAATATTATAAAGTAAGTATACATTTTACTGGTGAGGTTTAGATGAGAAAATATTTTATGAGAAAAACAAAAAAATAATAAAAGTTAATTATTAGCAGATAGAATCGAGATTAGTTGATTTTTGAAACATTCAAAACTGTCAATTCTAAATATATCTATAGATTCGCAGTATTTATTCGCAAGGTTATGGATTCTTGGAATTGGTGAGTATATAGAGTAATTAGTGTTGAGTTTATTGTTGCATTTAAAAATATCTTTACTGCGAGTTTGTCTAGCGGGTATGCTAATGCAAATTAGTTCCAACAAATTAGGGCTGTCAATTAAAGATTTTATAATTTTGTATAAAAATAATAAAATCAATTAACACTCTTCTGTCTGATAATTTAAGAAGTCTGGTTTCAGCGCGTAAGTAATTATAATTTATAAATTCGATTGGAATTTTCATTTTAAAATTGATGTACCGAAGAAATTTGTTTTGTACCTTTTCCGATGATTGAGAATGAACATTGTAATATGGTGACCATACAGAGGATTATAATAATAATAATAATATTTGTTCATATGAAGCGGATACTTTGTGATGCGACATTATTAATTTAAAATAAAACAATAACTTTGTAAACACCACTTTTATTTTATATATATATATATATTTTTTATTTTTTTTTTATTTGATTCACCTGATTTATACATGTGTGTTACATATTTGACTAATGTGGGCCTCACTGGGTGCTTTACCCGTGCTGAGAACCTCATTTTACAGTTTGATATGATTTATTTTTTTAATTTAAGATACATATAAAATCAAAACTAAACAAAAAAGAAACTCAATACTAACATATAAGAATTAAAAGAAAGTAAAATAGAGCAAAATAAAATAGAGTAAAATAACACTAAAATTAAACAATAAAATAAAATTGTATAAATAGGATAGATACATATAAACCGATAGAGAAATTAAAAGGGTTTTATAAATTAGTGAGTATTGCAATGGTGTTTATGTCTATGTGTTTTTATTTTTTTATGTTGTGATTTTTTTGTAAAGTTGCCTTTTTTGTTCTTTAATCCATCTTTTAATTTTGAGTGTGAAAAGTTTTTTGTTTTCTTCTTTTTTTAAATCGGGTGGAAGATGGTTGAATGCTTTTATTGCCTGGTATTTGTGATGTCTTTGTCCAAAGCTTGTGTTTATCGTCGGTGTTTTTAAGTTTTGTATGTATGCTTGTCTAACTGGTCTATTGATGGTTTGTGTTTGTTGGAGTTTGTGTTTTTGGTCAAAGATATAGTTAAGAAGTGTTTTTATATATAATTGTCGTATGTCAAGTTCGTCGAACATGTTGAATATTTGGTCTGTGTCAGTCATTCTGTGTTTTTTTAGTATAACCTTTAAGATGGTTCTCTGTGTGGTTTCCAAATGAACAATAGCTGAGTTTGTTGCTCCTCCCCAAACAATGATACCATATTCTATGGCTTGGCAGAGTGCAAAATATACTGTTTTCATTTGTTTTAGTTTGTATATGTTTCTTATGTTTAGGAAAAGATGTATTGTTTTGAGGAGTTTATTGGTGATATGATTTATATGATGTGCCCATTTGAGATTACGATCAATTATGATTCCTAGATATTTTATTTGGTCTGTTTTTACTAAAGCAGGGCAGTCGCAGTTTTTGGTGTTTAAACAATTGTGAATTTTTATGGTGTTTGTTTTATTTGTTGGCTGTCCCATGCTATTTATACTGTACGTTGTGAATTTTGTTTTCGATATATTTAATGTAAGTATGTTTGTGTCTAGCCATGTTTTCACTCGCGTGATCCCTAACTCTGCTATATTATACACATTGTTCCAGTCTTTAGATTTGAAGAGTAATACTGTGTCGTCCGCATAACTAATTATTTCTCCGTCTATTTCCATATTACAGAGTTCATTTATGTAGATAGTGAATAGCACGGGCAATAGTATGCTTCCTTGTGGAACTCCATATGTAATTGGCAGTGGTTTACTAGTATGGTGATTAATTTTAACTTGTTGGGTTCTGTTGCTCATATAACTTTTCATTAGCTGGAGTTCCTTGCCTAAGATACCAATGTTTTCTAATTTTTTAAATAGGGTTTTGTGGCAGATTGAATCGAAGGCTTTAGCTAAGTCTAGGTATATTGCTATGCATTTTTGCCCTTGATCTAGGTTGCAATGTATATAATCTATTACATATTCTAAAGCTTCTTTGGTACCTCTTTTTTCTCTAAATCCGTATTGTTTATCCGAGATTAATTTGTTTTCTTCAAGGTATTTTATAATTTGGTTTTTTAATGCTCTTTCGAAGATCTTTGATAGTGAGTTTAATAATGTGATTGGTCTATAGTTATTTATTTCCATTTTGTCTCCTGCTTTGTAAATAGGGATCACCAGTTCTTGTTTCAAAGTACTAGGGAAGCAGCTTTGTTTTATACTAAGGTTGATTAAGTGTGTTATTGGTTTTATTATTTCATTTTTTAATTTCTTAATGCAATCTGTTGTTATCTCATCTAATCCCGGTGCAACATTGTTTTTTAATTTATCGATTATTTTTTCAATTTCCTCCTCCGTAATTGTTTTTATTGTAAGTCTTAGTTTTGTCTTTTGTGTATTGATGTCTGATCGGTTGGTTTGTGTTTGTGTTTTACGGTTTGCTAAAACTTTTCCTATATTTGCAAAGAAGTTGTTCACATGGTTCGCTATTATCTGCGCATTTGTAATGATATCTATTTTTTTTTGAATTAATATTTAATTGTTCGATACTATTTTTCTGTTTGTGTTTTTGTGTATATGTCACTTCTTTTAATATTTTCCATATAGCTTTTGGGTTGTTGTTTTCTTTTTGTAGTTTTTGTCTATAGTATATCTCCTTAGCTACTCTTATAATTTTTGTGCAGATATTTCTATATCTTTTATAGAAATTAAGTTGTTCCATGTCATATGGCGTGTTTTTAATTTGTCTGTGTAATTTGTCTCGTTTACGGATGCAGTTTAATATTCCTTGTGTTATCCATAGTTTTATTTTTTTGTCTTGTGTGTAAGTGTTATAAGTTTTATATTAGTGTAATTATTTATTTCTTGTGTTAACGTAGTTGTGAATTTATCCCAAGCTACTTCAGCATTCTGTATTCGGTATATTGGTTTCCAGTCCATTTTTTTGAGTTTTTCCTTTAAGTTTGGATATTCAGTTATTTTTTTTGTAAATGTTTTATGTTGTTCAGATTTTGTGTTTTCGGTGGCTATTGCTATCATAGTCATGTAATGATCTGTAATTGCGCTTTCGAGTACTATTGTTTCGGATTTTAGTTTTGACTTGATCATTATATGGTCTATACAGCTACTTGTGTTTTGTGTGACTCGTGTTGGGATATTTATCGTGGGTTCCAGTCCACGTTGCGCTAGTATTGATAGGTATTCTATGCTTTGCGGGTGTCCAAATTGTAAAGTGTTTATGTTTAGGTCTCCTACTATGAAGATATTTTTGATTTTGTTGAGATCAGTTAATGTGCTGTTTAGTGCAGTTAGGAAATTTGTTATGTTATTTTTGGATGGAGATCTATATATAGCTAGGATACAAGTTTCTTTGTCATATGTAATTTTTATGCAGTTAGAGTCTATGATGTTTATTTCTTGTATAGTTGTGTTGATTTTATTACTTGTGTATATGACTACGCCATCATTTTGGTTTTTGTGCTTCGTTGAGTGGTACGTATTATAGTTTTCAAGTGTTTTAGGTGTATATTTGTCATTCAGCCAGCATTCTGTCAGTACGATGACATCAAAATTATTTTCAAGTTGTTGGAGGTATAATATAAATTCATCAAAGTTTTTACTAATTGATCTAATGTTTTGATGTAATATTTTGATCCTATTTTTTTTTTAATGATGTTAGTCCATTGTTTAAAGTCATTAGTACTTGTGCAGTGATGCTGTTTGTCCGAGTCTATGTGTTCAATGTAGTCAGCCATGTTAAAGAGTATTTATATATCCTATCGTTTTCGTTATATCCTAAACTTGTAGGTATATTTACTGCACTGTTTAGTCCATTGTGCAGAAGAAGTAGTTGGTAGTCATCACATTGCGGATGTATCTGTCCAGTGTTTTGCATATTGATTTTGATGTCTCCAATTTGGTACACGTTCCTTACATCTCGTGGTGGGGTTATCTCATCATCCAGGGGAAGGGGAAAGGGTGATCTGTCTATAGTTGTTGAAGTAGTGCTGGTATCGGGTGAAGGGTTATCAAATTCTATATTTTTTTTTTTTTTTTTTTTTACAGTGAATACCGCACAAGAATCTCAACTGCTCCCGTCTGGAGCCAGTGAGACTATGGCATCCCCAATTGGGGTATGTTGTGAGGCTGAAGGTAGCGGGGAGGGGAAGGAGGTGGGGAAGAGGAAGGTTGGGAAGTACCTGGCTATTCAGATCTGGTCACTAAACACGGCTAAAGCCATTTTCAAGCAACGTTTCAATTCTGAATGGTGGTCTTACACCAGGGCGATACTGATAGTATCTTCCACTCTGGAACATGCCGCAAATATACTATATATTATTTTAAATGAATTAATTGTGAAATAACACAAATTAATTAATAAAATTTATTTGCGCATGCCGGGTTCGAACCCGCGACCTCCGGAATGTGAGTCAAGAGTCTTAGCCACTGGACTACGGAGGTCTATTAATTAATTGATCCATTTCTGGTTAAGTGTATATTATAATGTAGATTAGGTTAGGTTATCGAGAAAGTGGCAAGATTATATGATTTTACTTTCAAGTTCATAATGATTTTTTATTTCCGTAATTGGCGAGCCTTCAGATTTACGAGCCAGTAGTTTTCCGTTTTTGAACCAGATGAATTTGAATTTTTTTTCTTTGGCCCTTTTTTTAGTAATCCATAAGAGATTTTTGTAATATGGCGTCAGGGTATCATTTACGTAATTTTTTTTTATTTTCGTCTGCAATCTGAAGGGATACATTGGTATTTTTTTTGCTACTCATCATAGTGATTTTTTTATTTTCCTCTTTGAAGTTTAAAATTAATCGCGGAGGTTTTGTGTCTGTAGGTTTTAGAAATTTGTACGTGTCCTCCGGTTCTAGGCTTACTCCGAAGGCAGTAGTGATTCTGTTTGCAATTACTTGAGGTGGTTCGTCAGTCGATATTTTGAAGCCTGTTACCTCCACGCTATTTTTCAATTCATTTTGTTCTGTTGCAGCTATTTTCATTTCGAGGGCAACAATTCTTTTTTCCTTATTTTCTAGATCCTCTAAAATTTTTTGGTGCTGTTTCGGTAATTCAAGAATTAAATTTAATTTTTCATTAATTTCATCATATCTATCGCTAACGAATTGTGTTGATTTTTTTAAATCTGCTAATTCTGTCTCGAATTTTGAGAACATTTGTTTTTTCAACTCACCCAGTTTACGGTCAATGTAGTCCGTGAGGGAGTCCACGATTTTTTGTTGCTCCGAGGTAGATCTTGTTGAAGCCATTTTAGTGGTAATTATTATATTTAATTAATAAATAAATATCCCAGTAGCGAGCGGCGAGTAGCGAGAATAATTAGGTAGCGAGTATAAATGAAACTCCAAGTAGCGAGTTCAATCGGTACGAACGGCTAGGTGCCGCGGCCTGTATCGGTATCGAGTACGGTGTCACTGCGGTGTACCTACACGACACGCGTCAACACAATGCACTATTGAATATGATAGATTGAATTTTATGATTATTAACAATCGTTTGTATTGAATTTATTAATTCACTGTGATTTTAGCTAATTAATACTATGTTTTAAGTTAAAATATCACTTCACTGTTTGCTAAATACATTGTTTTATGTAATTTAGAGTGGACGCGGTTTACAATGACGTTTGTGTTTGTCTATGACAATATGGATATACTTTATGCCGACCGGGTTTCGCTACAACCGTAGCTTCATCAGGGCAGTATAATTCTCTACTAACATTAGGTTACATGTGTGTTATAATATATAATGGGCTGGACTCGTCAAGTGTAGGGGGAGGAAGAAGACATAGATGGAGAATTGGGAAGGGAACGGACGTGTTCTTTATCAATAGGGAACAATCTTAGTATGGGACTTTTATTTAAATTTAGTTGATTATTAATTACCTTACTATTAGTGTTTATGGCTTTCCTAAGTTCAAGTGCCTCTAAATTATCCAACCTTACACCGATATTGTTTTTATGAATCAGTTTGGCGCCAGCTCTTTTGTCAAATTTATGATCTTTTTCGATCAAGTGGTTTGCGAATTCTGAGAATCCAGAGCTGTGTAGACATCTGAGATGTTCTTTGACACGGGTGTTTATGTTGCCCGCTGTTTTACCAATATAAAAAACTGAGCAGTCACTGCATTGAAGCGAATAAATTCGCAATAAATTCGCTTCAATGCAGTGACTGCTCAGTAAGGTAATTAATAATCAACTAAATTTAAATAAAAGTCCCATACTAAGATTGTTCCCTATTGATAAAGAACACGTCCGTTCCCTTCCCAATTCTCCATCTATGTCTTCTTCCTCCCCCTACACTTGACGAGTCCAGCCCATTATATATTATAACACACATGTAACCTAATGTTAGTAGAGAATTATACTGCCCTGATGAAGCTACGATTGTAGCGAAACCCGGTCGGCATAAAGTATATAAAATAAAAGTGGTGTTTACAAAGTTATTGTTTTATTTTAAATTAATAATAATAATATTGTAGTTTGGCCAAGCAAATAAACATATCCATTAAAAAATATACTTAAACATTTATTATTTTTAAGAATAAATGTTTTATATCAAATTAATAAGATAGTAACTACAACATAAATAATTGGAAGATAAGACTTAGCTAAACAATAATTGGTTGAAACCAAAATCTTCGACCCAATTCAATATGTCTATTATTACAAAAGAAGGGTGTTTGTGGATTTGTTTGTAACCTATCTGTGGATTTGTTGTTTTATTCCTACATTGATGAATTTTAGCTCATTTGAAGAAGGTGACTGTCTACTATGTGAAATTTTGAAAAACCACTTTACACGGTCTTTTCCTACCCCTTAAACTTAAAGCATAATAAATCTCGGGCAACGCAAGGTGCTTGGGCTGGTATTATAAAATAATTATGCCAATGAAAACATTTGTATCGTGTTTTAGAAATTATTTAAACAACTGCACGTAAGTCCTAAATGGGCCCAACCATCTTGATATAGATCCATCAGGATTGACCTCCGTTATTGGGTTATGTTATACATTAAGATGAGTTATTTCAAGTGCATATAAAAGTTACTTTGAATCCCTTAAACTGTATTTTTTGTAATCTTTAATAACTAATATAGTATATTTTTACGAAATCATTTACAAAAAGTCCCAAAATTGAGTCTCGCAAAATAATGCCGAAATTTGAGAGTAAGATGGATTTTCTGGTATTTGAATACACTGCCTTGAGATAAGTTGAATTGTATTAATAAACTGCCTACTTCCCGCGGCTTCGCTCGCATTGTATTCGGGGAGTTCCCACTCCCCCGTCCTCCACCCCCCCCCCCCCCCCCCCCCCTCATCATCCCTCTACCCCCCTCCTCTCCCCCCTTCCACACCCCTCCCACCACTCTCCCTATCCCTACCTCCTCCTCCTTTCCTTCCCCCCCTCCACCCTTCCGCATTCCATACATTAATTCCCGGTACGTTCAGTTTTTAAACTGCTCGCGTGCCACCTATTGCAATTTTTTTTACAAAAATGCCAGAGCTTATCATTAGTTTTATACAATAAAAAGAATTATCCAATTTGATGCAATCGTTCTGAAGTTATGTGCCCACACCATTGACATTTCGGCGATTCATTTTCAGAGATAGATATTAACCATGACGCCGATACTGATACCACTCTGAATGTAAATGACATATTCTTTTTTACTAATATTACAAATTTCTTTTGTTACAGGTTTGTTCATACCCACTTTAATATTAAAGGAAAATGTGACGAAGATCAAAACTTTTCTGCTGGCGACAGGTAAGTTGAAATAATTAATAATCAGCATTGGCTTACTTAGCTATGACTTTTTAAGAGGTGCCTTTTGTATTAGAAGTTTCAAATATTCCCAAAAAATAGTTGAATTTGTCGATTTTCTATTTTTCATTTAAATTCTTGGTCATTGTCATTAAGAATGTAACAATTTCTAGACATTTTGTTTTGAAGAGTTTTAATTTAGGTATGTAGGTATGACTACTAGAAATTTTTAAACTAGATTCAGGGAACGGGAATTCCGTTTACGGGAGTTTGCTAACCATTTAACAGAGACAGGCTAAATAGGCTTCAACAAAGAAAAAAACAAGTTTAAACATTCTAATATAAATACATACTTTAATTTGTGCGCTTTAGAAACCTTAGAAATAAACAAAAAAGTGAAATCAAAAATTAATTTTTTTAATAAATAAAAGCACCCTGTAAATCACCCTATTAACAATGTTTCCATCTAATGTTGACTCCTTCCACCGTTCTTCTCCTACCCCAAAATCACCCCTCCCACCACCCCCCACCTAATTAAATCTAATAATTTTTGAACTTATACAGAATTTTTTGAGTAACTTTTAAATTGTCTTATAAATGGCGGATGTAGATAGAATTGTAGATAATTGTAGATGTAGAATTTAAAATTTAAAGTATCAAATATACATTGAAAATTAAAACTCTTCAAAACAAAATGTTGTAGATTTCATCTCGCACGCAATAAATCAAACTTCAACACGCCAAACTCAAAACTAAGAGTATTTATTTCATTGAATTAATACGTCACAATATAAAATCACGGATGCAGTGATTCTTAAAACATTGTATTATATTTATGTGCATGATGAAACCATCAAGTCACAACTCCCACCGATATAATAATTTAGTCATGTTCAAATGCAAACACTTCAACGTCATTCTGTCACCGGATGACCGCGATCTGGCAGAGTTGATGCATTTTCTTTCGGGAGAAAAGTGCATTTGTTGATTGCATTAAATCCCAACATCTGCACTTGATCTTGTGCATTTTGAGGCCAAGTGGCAGTGCGTTGACGGAATGTATTAAGCTGTTGGAAAAGTGCAATTATTATTGATTTAACACCGTGAAGGCGAAACTTTTCTTATAAGAATAATAAAATATCATAAAATATTTTTAAAATTTCGTAACTACCTAGAACAAAGTTTTAATCAGTTTAATTAGTGTATTGTACCTTAAGCCGCCGCAACCGGGCTCGAAAAGAAGAAGATGGAGAAATATGAAATTACGAATGTTACAGGAGAGCGCTAACATTTAAAGCGTCAAAATCGATGCGAAAATTGCGATAATGTTTAATAAAACACAATACGTTTAAAATAGAGCAAAAATCTCACAGAAGGCTTCTTAGGGCGATCCAATAAGATCCAATCCAGGAAAAAATCGAAATCGGAATTCACGCCCTTTTATGGGAGGAGTTTAAAAATACTTGAGAAAAAGCTTTTGGAAAGGTTAGAAAAGGTATTTAAGAATTTTTTTTACAGGTTGATTTCATAAAGGCCTGTAAAAAACATTAAATCATTTTTTACGCATTGTTTATTGTAATAAAACAGAATTTTAAAATTGATTTCACGGAACAAAGCGACGTGGAGCCTAGCGTCCGTCTCCCGCTCCGTTCGGAGGCGAACTGATAAAAAAACGTGCGTGACTAGTTATGTAGCCCTTTGGTGGACGGCATAGAGTTCACTTTGAAAATCCAAATTTGTCTACTGCCGGCCGTATTGAAAAAAAACAACGCGAAAATGAATATTTTATTTTATTTTGTGAACTTTAGGCGTAAAAATTAATATTTTTTTTGCGATTATTATAAAAGTAACTGAATTTGCTACATTAAACAATAAAACCACATCCGAAAAGGGGTTTATAAATAGGAGAGTTTGGACATGAAAGTATTTTTATAGACCTTATACTTTATTTTTTTATAGGCTTATAAAAAGACTTATTAAAAAAATGACTGATGTTTTAAAGGGCCAAGGTATCTTCTACACGCAGTATTTAATTGAAGCATCTATAATACTTCTAAGCGATCAAATTTTCAAAACAAAAACATATGATTTTTTGTGATTTTGCATTATTTACTATGGCTTCATCTTAAGCATCATTTAAAGAAGCATTGTGAATTTTTTCACAAATATGATAAGAAACAGACTTGTTTTTAATAATTTTTGGAGCATACTTTGCGATTTTTTTCTATCGAGGGAATTTCATACAATTTGCGTTTCGGCGTGGCAGCATCTAGACATTATCTTCAAAAATAACATATATTTTTTTAGAGCTTAAAAACTTCAAATGTTGAAGGGAGATATGTAAGAAATTGTTAGAAATGCGGATACCGGCGCCTTTCAATGAACTACTAAAAAGAACTTCTTCAAAATTCGCATATTCACTTCATTTTAATTAAATGAAGATAAATCGGATATGATTTCAGATTTTCACGGCCAAAAGTATTTTTATTATTTATTTTTGGGGTGTTATGCCGTGTTGCACTACCTCCTCCTTTAGCTAACGTTTCGGACAGCGTTACAGAGTCCATTATCAGGGCAGATGTGTGATTTCGTTTGCACGATATAGTTTGAAAATAAAATAATTTTAAAAACATTAATAATTATTAGAAAAAATATTTCGGGTTGAAACTCGAGCGAAGCTGGGGGGTAAATCTTGAATTCTTTACAATAAATACTATTAAAGTTATCGTCGGCCAAATTTTATATTTATTTACACAACAAAGTTGTTAGCTGCCGAATCGTTATTATGTTATGAACAGCCAACCATGCACATCGGCTGCGTCTAACTTTGTTTGAGAGATGATCACTTTATCTCGTGTTGGCTTAATATTCCGTGCCTCGCATCCGCTCCCAATAATTTGAGAGCTTATTTTTAATACGGCTAACTAAACATTTGGTTCAGCTAATGGCTGCAAGAACAAAATAATTGTGATATCTCTGAAATGAAGATATTTTCGGAATGTTTGATCAGCTTTTAATATTGTGCATAAAATATTATTTTGCTGCTCGTTGTTAAAACAAGGTTGCAGTTGTGGTTAAGCCTTTCAGACCTGAACTAAAACTGGCAGAGATAAAACTTATATGTTTGATGTACAATTATTTTTAAAATTTCATTGTGATTTTTTAAATTCTTTATATTACTATTTTCAGCTTAATGAACATGATATCCCTAAGGGCATGTTTCACTTAAAATGACAAATCGCATAATGTACACAAAAAGTACCGAAAATTTATTATCTTTGGGAAACTTACTCGTAAACGAACTCGAGATTTAACAAACAAATCACCATTCAAAATATAAAAGTGACTAATGCCTGAAAGACTAACTAATAAAGAAGCCAATGAAAACAATTACGGGCAGAGACATTATTGCCAGCAATTAAAAATGTAAACCGCAAATACTGATAAGGAGAAAAATTCCGATATCCATGTATTTTCAAATATTAGAAAGAACACCCCAACGAGTTTCTACTAGGACCTTAAATCCTCTGCAGATTAAAATAAAAACTAGGTGCAATTGGTTAAAAAAACCACAAAACTATCCGGGCAAAATTTTAGCTCATATCAAACACTCTTAGCATTTTGCAGCATACACACGAATGAAATTGATAATTATTTTAATAACATTTTCTGATTTGTTTGTTGATTCAATTATGATTTTACTTATATTTCCTGAGACTATGTATCACCTGGTCCACCTGGCTATTTAGTTTTTTTTTTTAATAAAATTAAATACAACTGTGATGAATGGTAACTTCCAATTTACAAGAAGGCCTACGAGAATTTTTTTTTATTCTAAGGAGAAAAGCGCAGTGCTACGACATCTGTATGGTCAAATTCAAAACTTGCTCGAAAATAGAGGTATTGTTAAGTTGGTTGATGTGTTATAGTTGCCTTAGATTACACACAGATGGTGATGAGATCGATATTTAACGGGAACCCCAGGCTTAGGGCCGATTTTAAACGCGAGAGTTGAGACAACCAATTAAATAGCAGGAAAAGCAATTAAAAATCAACTCAGCCTATCAGCAAGAAGGGGGTCGTGCCCATTATGGACACAAAAGATTGGACTTTGACCCGAGTGATTAGTGAAGAAATTTATGGTCTTGACGTTCCCACAGAAATCGGGGGTTAAGGCACTGAGGTGTAAACACCCAACAATTCAAGGACCTTAGTACGATGAACTCAAGAAATGTTATTAATAACGGGTACATCCAAGAGGTCGGGAACCTTAGTTTTCGAATGCATTAGGGCGTTTTTAGTTGCGGAAAAACACACTTGGATAACGATAAAAAATTTTATCAGTAATATATTGAGTGGAAAACGCGGGGACGAGGGGGCATGCTTGCCGGAGGATTCTCAATTATAGAATAACTACATATGACGGCCGAGATGCCAAATTTGAGGAAAAAACGTACGAAAGGAAGATGAATATACATAACACAATGGAAAATTATTGTTATCAATTCTAGACGGAACGGAGAGATTAGGAAAGCGAATTGGGAAGGAAAATTTCAAAAAGATTTAGAGTTTAACGATTGCACAAGAGGACGAAACAAAGGTTTGGTGCAGTAGCAGGTGCTTGGAAGGAAATTGGAATAGCATACCTAGGGGGGGGGGGGGTGGAAATACTGCAAACATTGCGATAGATTTAATTCATAAAAAGGAGTCATTTTAAGTAATTAAAATAGTGATCATAACATAAAGTTACACGAGACTGCGAGGGAAAATGAGACATTACAACGGTTGTCGACCCCACATGTATATTGTTGATATAAACAAGGAATATTCGAACATGGAAATTGTTTAGATTAACACCATTAGCTATTAAAAAGGGTCATAAAAATTAACATTGCTCTTACCTAGTATTTAGATTATAGAATTTCCATAAAACTTAATTACAAACACAAAAAAAGGAATTTATTACCAGGTATGTGGAAATTATAATGTATACACACGTCAGAGCTTACAGTTTATGGGATTTTGAGCAAGAGAGAGATAGAAAATTGGGCGGAATTTGATCGAAGTAGTTAACTTGACAGATATTCCAGTATAGGAATGGTTAGTGGGCAGAAAAACACCATAAATAATATATCAAAAAAGGAAAAAAGGGTTTTAGCGGGGGATGGAATCACGACATAAAAGGCAAACGTCAAATTTCAATAATGGATCATTGGGTTGGGAGTGGGGGGGAGAGAACGAAAAACCGACATAACCGGAAAACTCAGATAAGGAAATGGGAAAAACTCAAAACGTTATAAGTAGAGTAGATACGGAACCAGGATATGATTCCTTATGAACAACGAAGGGAAAATCATTTAAGAATAGTTGCTAAAACACCGTTACTTGAAGGAAATTCAGGTGGAAAAAAGGGAAAAGTTAAATATGCCACATAAATAATGAAAGTACGGTTCTGAGACATAATTGCTTACGTAGACTAGGGGAAAAGAAAGAATTTTCGGGGAAATTCATACAGGACAACTAGCGTTTAAAACTAGGAGACTGAAGAATCTACGTTTTCCCAAATATTTATGCCAATTAAAATACAGTTTTAGCAGATCACTTATGGGCATGTTTCAAATTGAGAAAAAAAACAAGATTATAAAATATATTATGAAGATAGAAGACATGTGGAAAATGGGCAAACTGGATGGCAGCTTACTAAGTCCGGGACTATAAACCTTAGGGAAGCGAGACAAAGTTGTGGGACGAACCCAGAATTACGAAGGCGAAAACTCGAAAGATCTTATGTAGGAACAAAGCATAACGAGATGGGGAATTCAAAAAAATTCGAGCTATTACAGATTATATTTTCTTGTCAAGGAAAATACGATTATGCCCTTTTGGAGCTGTGATGGGTATAAATTAGCGTGTTTGGCATTATTCGGGAGTCCTTCGACAACTGGCAAGGTTGCTTAAACGTCGCGCTTGTCGTGAGAATTACCCTGGTAATTAATTAGAGTTTAGAATCAGTTTTTATACTTAAAAAAATACAGTGGAAAATTAGATTCAGTTTATACTTATAAAAAATTCAGTGATAAAATAGAGAGTGGAGTGTCCGGATACGGTTAATCGTGCAATTTAACGGAGTGTATGATCTTATAATAAATCTTAAAATCAGTGTTTGCAATAGTTTCCGATTCAATAAAATCTAATAATTAATTAATTAATTACAAATTCAATGCGGAAGGAGTTTAATAGAGTGTGTTTGAATTGATTTAAATCTGTTCTATGAAGGTTAAAATAAAGTTATTTAGTCCGAGGTTAAACAAAGAAAATTACAGTCTAATAGGTTTTATTAAATAAAAATTTACGTTTAAGTCGAAAGTTGGAAATTTTATTACTAGATATTAATTATCGTTAGGTGACAAAGCAATAATAATAATTGATCCGAAACCTGGAAAATAGTTAGCCCAAAGTTTAAATGAATAATCCAAAGATTAATTTGTTGCTAAACGAAAGTGTTATAAAATAAAGTGGAAGTGGTTATTTCAGTTTTGTTGTAATTTGAGTGACGAATAATATTTAATTATTCGTTATAAAAGGATACTAATTTAAATTGGAAAAAATAAATAAAACGTTAACTTTGTCCTTAAGTGCAATAATTCAAATTTAAAGAAAATCTTTAGTTTTATAAAAAGGAAATATGGTTTAAATTGAGAAAAAAATAAATAAAACTTAAATATTTTATAAAGTGGAATAATACAAAATTAAAGAAAATTCGAATTAATAAATTAATTTATTAAAGAGTAAATAAGTATAGTTATATATCAAATAATAAAATAATATTCGAGCGAATGATTAATAAGAATCGATTCTCTTCTTTAGATTGAAATCCAATATGGAAGAAAAGGGGAAGGGAAGGAAATGAATTCCGGGTCTTGTAGGGGTAAATCGTTAAAAGTGGGAAATCGAAATAAAAATGCGATAAGTTACACAGGTAGTCTGGATGCTCTAATAAAATTCATATCGATGATATTACCCGGTGGAGCTGAATTTAAGACATTAGAGCTTTGGTGAGTTTTTACAATATTTAAGCCTTTCCAGGTTCCTGCGGGTAATCTGACATTGATGAACGTGATACCAAGTAAGGGTAAATAAATAACTAACCAATTTATTAGCATTCGCATGTCACTCCTCCCATACAGAATGAAATGTTGCAAAACAAATACTTAACACATAATTGGATAGAAACGCATCACTAAACCAATTTTGGTATCTTAGCGTATTTGTAAGATAAATACCTATCGCTTCTTTTCACTAGCACGATTAGGGTATGGTTATATGACCTTCGATAGTGTACCAAAAATTTCGATTTGAGTTCAAGGCCATCCATTGACCCAGTCACCTAAATTCATTAACGAATAAACAAAACAAAACTTAACGTCAGGGACAAGTTTATCAATTATAGCTTGCGATGAAATCTGCGGTCAAAATGTGAAGACGACATTGACGCTAAATTCACTCAATTCTAAACGACTTATCTGTAATAGAGCGATCGCCAATAGGTAGCATTGTTTTAGCATGCAAAATTTTCGCAAAGTAAAGTACTGCGACTATCTTCAAACTCTAAGAGAGCTCATCACAATTATTCAGGAGGTCATTGATTCAATGACAACTTGGTTTATCTCATTTTTTAATCTTTCTTATAGGAAGTAGGTAACCCATAAATACCCATTATCCTAAATACCTAACACACGAGGAGCTAGTGACCTCATTTAAACAACACTGGTGTTCAAATACTCATACAGTCCTGAATCCTAACTTGTTCTCGAAAGTACCTTTCAAGGCTACGGTATGTGTTTATGAGCCATCCGGAAATGTAAGTGTCAACCTTTCCCGAACGGAGAGAGCTTTGATCTTGTGGCGGTATTGTCGAGGTGGGGCATACGGGGAAGAGGAAGGACGTGTGCAGACAATACGCAGACGCGGCATTAAAGCTACGGGTTATTTGCATACCGGAAGTTCTTGTCAAACCTGAAAGCAAACATAAGGCTCACGAGGTGCGTTTTATGTCGGCTAGTCAGAGGTGGAGTGTAACGCTGGGTCGGTCACGTGGGAGGATGGATCTGCCCGTCACAAGCTTACGCCACATTCAACGGATAGAGGCATGATAAGGGAAGACATGAAATACCCCTTCTAGACTCAGTAGAGTTAAATTCAACCCGGAGGCGTCGGAAGTTGGAGTGTGACAGAAAAACGGCATGAAGACTTGGTATTCCCCCCGCTGGCGTGAAGGGCCCCTTTCATAACACGAGACGCTCGTCGAAGAGAGTAAAACTCGGATTTAAGGATAAGTCTAGCAAACGTACTGGGAGAATCCGGGTTTGTAATTGTTGTTCATCGGTTTTCACTTGGTTAGCGGAGGAGCAGACTTTTCAGCAAACATATTATCCCCTCCCCATATCCATCCATTCCTGCTCTTTCAACAAATTTTGCGAATACTAACCAATAACACTAACTATGAATACAAACACATTATGTTAGGAGAAGCTGCAGACAAGAACTTCAATTGAGAAAACCGGACTCTCGAGTACGAACATTCTACACTGGTAAGGTAAGGTTTTCTTTCTTGAAATGATGTAATTTATTAACTGTTGTTTATGTTATCGATGAATCAGCGGTGATAGGAAGAATTAAATAAACACACTAAATTCCTACGGAAATCAAATAGACACAAGGTTAAAGGCGGGGTTAGTTTATCAAACTCGGTAAAAGATACTAAAATAATAATAATTAATAAATCGGAAAATTCTCACCCTTTCTCTAAAAGAATCTATGGGTTACCACACGTAATACATTATCTTCTCTACATATGTGTGCATATTAAGTATGCAAACAGATGTAAAATCTAAAACAAAAAATTACACAACGCAGATTATAGAAATAATGTGAACTAAAATCTTAAATCTTGATTACTGTGAGAAAATCGCAGGGATTTAAGAAGATTAGGTAGGTTTAGCTAGATTATAAAGTATAGTGGTTTAGAAATCACGAGCCTGAGGTAGAAACAAACCAGAAGGAGGGTTGAGTTAGGCCATCATACCTAGTGGTGTGATCAGTAGGACATAAGGGTAGAATTATGAACGTAGCTACGAGATAAGAGCTACGAGATTCGAACTACGAGGTAGAAGCTTAGAAAAGTAAATCAGCTAGGTAGGGTTCATCACAATTGGTGTCAAAAGCCAGGAGTGTCGGACCATTACACAACTTACGACAAAGGAAATCACAAAACCGTTATCCGGTCAGAGAATTATACATATAAAAAATCTTTCTCATTTGCGGAAAATCATTCTAGAAAGCTTTAGAGTAATAATTGGATTCACCCAGCATTACGGTGACTTGAACTTTGTATTTTTGTACGACAAATTAATCATTCTTCAGTAAAAGACATCTTATTTTATCATTCTTAACATTATAGGAAGGTGGATATACAAAAAGTTTTAAGGTCATCATTGTGTGATTACATAACATAAAACTATCTCACTGAAGAAAATAAAAACCATGAAACGAAAACTTGACAAAGAACAAATACCACGTTGAAAAAAAAAGATAACAGTCACAACTGGGACTCGAACCCAAAGCTCTCGTCTTACCAGGACAAATACCTTCACCAATTCGGCATCTGAAACCTCTGACTTAAATTTCATTTTTGAGAATTAATAATATATCGGCTATTTTTTTATTGCAAGTAACATCGGAAACAAATGTTCGAAAAATTGATTTGTAACCTGGATAGTGTCACGTGGATAGTGTAAGAGTCTCAATGAATATTCAATTTTTATTAGAAAAACTCTATTTTCATAACTTTTGAAGATTATCCCCACCAATGTAATAGTATATTAAGACGAGATGTTCTGGCTTCGAGTCCCAGTTGCGGGCGTTATCTTTTAATTTTTCTGTGTCTTGTCTTTTTAATAATTTCGTTTAGATTATTAGTAATTTCTTCTTCGTCAATGATATATTAGATTGATGGGAAAAAAATTATGAAAAAGTTTGTTTTAATAAAAATTTAATAATACTGTTGTAGAAATTGAATTCAATAGCCACCATTCCTCTTGTCTTGTATACTGTGCTAGATTATCTTTCCTTATACCTCTTGGTAAAAGTTATGCTCGCAGCGTCATTACGCTTTCCAGAAGCATTCTAGAATTTACGCAAGAATATCTTCGTAATATATTCCGTAAAGGCTTGCTAGTTGTAATAAAGCTTTTAATTATTATTCATGAAGCTTTCGTACTCATATCCATAGTAATAGTCGAATATTGCTGAGCTAATGAGCTCTGGTCGGGACGGAAGTAATTACTACAATTTAGTTATTGTTTTAATGGTGACCAGAATAAAGATTAAATTAGTTTATTTTATTTGAATTCCGCACTTTTTTGGTGCCTAATCGCTTGACCATAAAATCCCCCAATTATTGGGTTATGCTATGACGCTGAAGGTAGATAAGAAGAAGGAGTTTGAAAAGGGAATGTTGAGATGTACCAAAGATATTGGAATATAAGATTAGAATATCTTTGAGATGTACCTTACAATTTAGGTATTGTCATTACGCACGGCTAAAGCTATTTCTGACAACGTTTTGAATCTCAATGGTGGTCTTTCACAAGATACTGTGAATATCTTCCACTCAGGAAAGTGCATTTTGCCACTTCATAGGTTCTTTCTTTCTTCTTCTACCGTATCACATTATTTTCACCGTATTCTTTTACCATATCACATTATTTACATTTGGCGGACAGGAGATAAGCCGACGAAGCTCAGTGGATAAGAGCAGTTGACCGGAAATCAGAAGGACGCGGGTTCGAGTCCCGTCAGCGTGTATCTTTGCTCGGGAGATTTTTTTCAATGTAGATGAGTGTTTCAGGCTAATAATTATTACTCATAATAATTGTTACCTTTTGTGCTAAGCACAAAAATGTTATCTTAAACATTAGTTTATCAATTAAAAATAATAATTAATATTTGACGAGTTAAAATATTTCACCAAAAAACGTAGACATAATTTGTCTCGACGCCACCTAGTCTGAGATTTAGCACTTACAATGCTTTTCTCATATAAAATAAAGTTGGTTGTTTGCAGGTGGAAAAATGTAATAAGCAGTAATTGTTAAATGAAACACTAGTAAACGTTGAATTATTTGGCGGGCAGGAGATAATCCGACGGAGCTCAGTGGATAAGAGCAGTTGACCGGAAATCAGAAGGACGCGGGTTCGAGTCCCGTCGGCGGCATGTTTCTTTTTTCAGGAGATTTTTGATAATTGTTACATTATTTTCATTAATTAAATGAAAACAAATCTCGCAGACACGAAAAAAATCACGTAATAATATTATTATGGTGGAATTTTCGAAACTCAAAGTAATTAAAAAATATTCACCTCAGGTTTATTGTCTTTTGAAAACAAATAAAAATATTTTGATAAAAATCAATTTTATGTGTAATTATATTTTTGTTGACAAAATTGGAGAGATAAAATTTATTTTCGAATGGACACCGTTAGAAAACTAAAGATGAAAAAATACACATTTCAAATAAAGAATTATTTATTGAAGAAGAAGATAACGCTAATAATCTAAACGAAAATATGAAAGAGAATAAGACACAGTAAAATAGAAAAAGATAATGGTCGCAACTGGGACTCGAACCCATTACCCTTCGTCTAACTGGGACCTGTGCTTTTACCAATTCAGCCATAGCTATCTTCCATCAGACCGTTATTTTTTTTTTTTTATAAATGTTTATTCCGGTTAGGGTTCATTCGCGGGAATTCTCAAGCCGAGAATTCCAGGGAAATCGTTGGACTTTGTTCCCGGGAAATCAAGCTCGAGAAAAGTCGAGAACTCGAGAAATCAAAATAATAATATCGCCGCTAAAATACTTGAACAGCCCTGACAATTTCATGCGTAAAAGTAACTACCTCATTGATAACGATAGACATTTTTGATCGGATAAGCTGAAAGAGAATATAATCGTTTATACCCTGCCATCACAACTTTGACCGAAAATGAGTCGGGACATGAACCCGAAAGCTTCGAAATTCAATTAGAAAAAGCAATTAAAGGCATTTCAACAAATGAGGAGGCAAGTGCAGTGGCACTGTCAAAATCTATAGTAAAGAAAGAGTTCTTACTTTTTGAACAGACTGGGAAGAGGTCACCAAATTTAGAATCGATGTACAAAGCATTGCTTTCAGTTAAGCCTACTTCAACTGAAAATGAAAGAGTGTTTTCAATTTCAGGAAATATTGTTAATAAAATAAGAAACCGGCTGTCTGATAAAGCTATAAATGCTTTAGTTTTTCTAAAGGCATATTTCATCAGATAGAGTAAGCAGACCTAATTTTTATGTATCTGTCTATCTGTATGTTCAGCTCCTCAGCGTAAGATGTTCCATTGATCTTGCAAAGTTTTCATTTGTTTTTATTCTAATTAACATGCCATAAATGGTGCTGTGATTGTAATTTAATTACAATTTACATTTATTTTCTACCTGAATTTTAGATATTAACGTTTTCTTTCATGTTTTTTTTATTTTTTTTTTTTTTTTTTGTTATTTATTATTTATTTAATATATAGATACATAATTGTACAGTGGAGTTATATAAATTACAAAATATCGGTAAAGAAATTATTTAAAAATTGCAATCTCACCGAAGAAGAAGCTAGTTCTTGTGCTTGGTGAGCGGGTTACACTAATTATAACTGTAATAGAATAACTAAAATATTGTGCACTTAGGTGAAATTCAAAAAATCTAAATAAAATAGGGATTAGAGAGAAAGAGAAAAACAGGTAATTATTTAGTTAATTATTGCTTAGTTTAATAGAAGCTACTTTTGTTTATAAGTTCTAAATAACCAGCCAAAAATGGTGCTGTTATTATAATTATGAGTCTGAATAATAGTATTTCTGTATTTTTTAAAAGTTAATTAGCTTATTCATAAGATTAATATTTTTTAATATAATCAATGAAAGTTTTTATAATTAATTTGATACTTTTATTTGAGAGGAAAACCATTGAATTTGTTGACGTTATTGGAACCAAATAATATGAGAAAACGTACGTAAATGTAAATTTCTCGGCAACCCGAGAAGCCCCGAGAAATTAGCCTCGAGAATTCTCGAGACCCGAGAAATTGAAAAGCTCGAGAAATCATGAACCCTAATTCCGGTATGTGGGGAGAATAGTGCAATACCACACATTCCATAAGGGTTATAATACATAATATACAAAATATTTGAAGAGAAAAAATAAATAAGAAAAGCATATAAATATGATTATAAATGCATGAAACAAAGGTGATAAGATATAAGAAAATAATAAGTTAGTAATAATTATTGGCTTTTAGAATTCTCTGACCACATTAGGAGCCAGTATTTTTCTCCAGTGTGCATCAATGCTGGATGATGGACTGAGGCGGGCTTCTATGACTAGGATATTACCGGAGCTGCATATTCTTTCCCTCATTCCTGCCATCCTGGATCTAATAAGGGCTGCATAGCCGGGAACTCACCCCTCCGTGAACATCTGGGAAGCGCTGCAATATCTGGGGAGATCAAACATTGTGCGGAAGGCGTTGTTGTATTGAACCCGGAGTCTTTCTATACTGTAGAAAGTATTCTTCTACAGTATAGAAAGTTTTTCTTCTTGTAGTTTCCCCAGAGTTCGCACGTATACAGCGTTGCGCAGAAGGAAATGAAGAGCGTCCTTTTTACAGCGGTACTGCAAAGGCGGAATCTTCTGCTGATCATGTTTGCTTTTACGCTGAGAGCTCTTCTTTGCCTATCGATGTCATCATCGTCCATCAGATTGCTGGTGATTATATGTCCAAGGTATTTAGTTTCTTCAGTTAACCTCAGATTCACACCGTTCAGTGTAGCTGGAGGAATATTTTTTGGTCCTTGTCCATGTCTTATGACCAATAGAGCCGTTTTAGTGGGGTTATATAACATGTTTGTTTCTTTAGCAAACTCTTCGCAGATCTTCAGAAGAATACGTAGGCCCCTTATAGATGGTGCTATCAAGACCATGTCGTCCGCATATAATTGTCAATCTCATATTTTCCAATTTTAAAATTAACAATATTATCTTCGACTAATTTTTCCATTTCATAGGCAACTACCTTTTTCAATGGAAACAATTGTTCTAATAACTGGTTTGTAACCTAGGTAGCGTATCCGATTTTATGTATATGGAACATAATATATTGACCTGTTTATAAAAGTCTAAATGAATATTCATTTTTTTTTATAAGAACAACTCCCTTTTTATAACTTTTGAAGGTTATTCCAATCAATGTAATACACAATTGAAGAAGAAGATTACACTAATAATCTGAAATTAAATATGAAAGAGATTAAGACACAGAAAAATATAAAAAGATAATGGTCGCAAAGAATTATTAATTTATCAAAATAAAATCACCCCTCAGTGATTGAGTGGGCATCGCGTTTGGGTCCCACTCAGACGTTCCGTGTTCGGTTCCTCGGCTGGCTAAGTCCTCCACCACGCCTCAAGCAAAATTTTCGGCTTACTGTGGTGGTAGTAGGTGATTTTCAAATATTGTCGGAATGTTTGTCTTTCTTTAAAAAAAAAATAATAATTTTCAGCTCAACCTCAATTAAACAATGACACTTAAATCAAAACAAATTCGAGTTCGTGAAAATGTTCACGCGGGAATATTTCACGCACAGACAACCGTGTGTTTTTTTTTCATTTACGAGAGACGATCTATTCATTGTGTTTTGTTTTCATTGGTTGAATATAAAGAAAGTATTTTTGTTGTGAATGAGTTGGTAACAGTTCAGGCATCGTACATTTTACCGGAAAATCACGGAAACTATAGAGCTCGGTGACTTTCTGCCGGAGATTATGGCAGTTGGTATTAGAAGTGGTGACTGGTGAGTGAGATAAACACTAGAATATTTCAGTCTTAGCTCTTAACCCTAAGGCATAACAAAATCACCAGTTGCCATTACTCGAAAGCTTGAGGAATGGAAGAAGAAGATAAGGTGGTGCCAAGTTATGATGATCAAAGTAGAATCTTTAGAGTAAAAAAGTTGACACTATTTAGATAAAATGTCGTAACTTTTAAATTGTGGTAAAAGAGTCTTAGTAGAACAACGGGACCAATTGATATGAAAAGTGCTTCGAGAGTACGTTCGCACGAAATGGCAGATTCGACATTAAATATACATTTGAAGTTTGTAAAAAATATCACTAATTTATATCACACAAGAAGATTCTTACAAAAAATAATAACAATTACATAACTAACTTACAGCTTGTTAAGGGGCTTATTTGACGAACTGTATCCAGTAATTCCTGATATTAGATTGTAATAAAAAATTTACTTTAGAATATGAAATTTTAGTCTACGATGACCATTTTTTTGTTCAATTCAAAACAAACCATTGGTAACTCATCGTAGTAACTAACCAACCCCCACCCCGACCCTAACTTGTCAAAGCCTTTTGATTTTTTAATTATTTTTTTCATATACATTTTTTATTCTAAATAATGACGGGAATCACGGGAATCAAACCTGTCCTATCAAAATCACTCTGACTTGCTAAGTCTAGGTAATCGTTTTTACGCACGTTTTTCGTTAACGAATAAATAACTTATCCGTTATTACGATGTAAATAAACAGAATGAAAATTACTTTAAAAAATGTTGTTATTTTTTGCAGATTGCAGATAAGGGAAATATTTATTTCAAATTAAATCATGATTATGAAAATACAACTTAATCAAAATGCGATAAGCGATAAGGTTTGAAAACCGCTTTCACATTATCATCGGATAAAATGGTTGTGATTTTTCAGCAAAATAAAGTGTAACAAATAACACAAGAGCACTAATTTTTTTTTCTTGGCTCTACACAGAAGTTCCCGAGGAAAATAATTTTCCTCGAAGCCTTTGTCATCTTTGGGAATGTAGTGTAGAAAGTTTTTTTAAGGAAAGGAAGGAGAGGAAGATCTGAGATGAAAATTGGTATAAGGGGTGGGTAGAAATCTGTGTCCAGGAGTGCCGGACGCATAAGTTGATCCCTCCCACTGCAGTGTAAGGCGATGAGTCGATAGAGTCCTACTGAAGAGGAAATGGATTCCATTCAACCAGTCGCTTCAAATCTGGCCCGCCACGCAATAGGTGGGCAGACTCATCCGCCGCCAATACCAACACAATTTTTACCCCATGGACCCGGGTACCCCAGCTAAATCGTCAAAAGTAGTGAACCACTTGGGGTGACCTTTTTCATAGGTGTCGGTTAGCCAATGAATGGTTCCCGTAACGGCTATATATCCGGCCATATCCGCCTCAAATTGAAGTGAATAACACGTACACATTTAAACGGCCAAAGATTCAAGTATCTTACAATGTAAAATGCTTTAAAATCACTTAACCCAACGCTTTCGAGATTGAATCATTTCAAAAATAACTCAAGAACGAATTCAAACGCTTGTCCAATTGAGATGCACCGTGTTGTTGACATTAAATTTTATCGCGTTCTCAATTTTCTTGGGCCATTTTTTTCAGCAAAATAAACCCAGAGCTTTATTTATCTGAATGCAGATGGTACATTTTTAAACGCAGATGCCATCTCACCATCAATTTTATCTAATTGATCTGCATCTGGATTTTTGGAAGGATGATAATCTTGCATCTCGGCAGGAAGAATGTATGTCAATCACTAGTCACTGGCAGTTGTTAATGGATTTAGTTAAATGTTTGTGGTTTTGGCATAAAAAGCTACTGAAAAAGTGTTTTTTTCATGTGAATACAGCAAATCAATCAACAGTGAAAATGTGTTAGTAAATCTTAAAGTTGGGGAACTTATCTTTAAAATATTCTGAACACTATCTCAAATTTTTAATTTTGAAGAACTTTTTTTCTGTTATTTAATCAACTTAGAAGTATTAATAAAATTAGAAGTGATACCTTTTTTTAACTTCACTAAAACCGAAGTATATGTAAGAATTATGAATATATGTCGACTAATTATGTGGGAAATTTCAACTCCTAGAGATATAGGTCAATTAAATTAATTACATGATCAAGAAAGAATTTCTACATTATTTGAAAATGTTTTCTCAATTTCACGAGACGTGAGGAATAATTGAGCTTACCGCGAGCATACATTTCACGGAGGAACTTTTGATTAATTTGCGCCATAGGGGGAACTTTGGACTACTTTGCGCCTTAGGGGGGGAACTTTTTACTACTTTGCGCTTTAGAGGGGAACTTTGGACTACTTTTCTCCTTAGGGGGGAACTTTGCACACAACATATAATTCATATCACATGCGATTCATTATGTACAACCTTTAAAAATACCACGTGTCATAATCTTCAATCTTATTAAAAATAAACCAAAATTTGGCTAAAAACAGTGAAACATATAAATTTTTTTCTTATAAGTTTTGACAAAACCATTAATTACATTCGACAACTTTTAGAGTAGATAAATATGTTATGTTGTTTGTTATGTTTTTGACTTTTAATTGCAGTTATAACATTAATTCTTATAAAACATTCATAAATACGATAATAACGGTGCAGTCCGTTTTTATGTTGTTGTTTTTAATTGCATTTATTCAGTTACTCTTTTTAAATCCCTTAATTTATATATGATACTTAAATCTCCACCTTAACCATAGTAATACAATAAAAATTACCTTTGTGGGAATTTCTTTGTTGACACATTTATTATATTAATTGTTTTATATGCTTTTCATTATTTTATGTTCCCATGCATTGTATCAAAAAAAATTCAATTAACAAAAGGTTAATAATAATGAAGCCTTGGGATGCCTAAAATATTTTACATGATTATATTGCACCTTTAATTACTATGTAAATGTACATTAATATATATTACTATATCTACATTCATTACTATATCTCAATAACGTTTCCAATGAGATTTAGTAATTAAACACGTAAGTTGTGCGAAGTTACATCCCCTCAACGTATTACTTTTTCGAATAAAAACTATTTTTTTATTTTTTTTTACATTAACTCCACACAGGAGGCCCTGAGGAAAATAATTTCCCTCAGGGCCTATGTCATCTGGGATGCTGTGTGGAGGGATATAACTAATGTATAGAACTACTAAGTACCTACTTAAAGTCACAAAAAATATTATGGTATTGCCTACCTCATATTATCAGACCATTAAATTTCAAAAATACTGTTCATTCCTAGTATTTCCTTAAAAAAAGTTATTGCGAAAAAACTAAGAAGTTGTATAAAGTAACCCCAATTTACGGTAAATTACCTCTTCAGTGATTACAATACATGCTTTGTGGCAATCAACGATCAATGTTTTATTACCACTAAAACCATAATTACCCATTCATCACCACTCGTGTCTAACCATTTTATGGCAAGTTAATATAAAACTGGTAATAAAATCAATCATCTCAAAAATAATATTATGATCACCAGCTTGACTCATTTCAAGCACTTAGCAATAAATACTTCAATATTAAGTACTTACACGTAATAAAATCAGTCGTGTCCCAAACTGAATAAAATATGTTGACATTGGTCCTTACGGCCCGGATGATAAACTGATGAAAAATATGCCAGGATTTCATCCACTTAATGTCTCAAATGAAACGTGGAGTCATAATTTTCATATCATTTATCATCCGCCTTTCTTCCATTTCAATTCGTATGTCTACACTTATTTTGAGAATCTTACTTAACCTGTGGAGAGCTGGACCAGAAAATCATTAATGTGCACTGGAGAGCCGGGCGAAAATAATCGGAGCTGCGCGAAACTTAGGTTGACGAGTTGTGCTGAAAAATCGGCTAAAAATAATGATTTTTTTTCATTGTTTTCAGAAAATATATCTAATTATTTGAATATATTACTTTTTGTTTATATAGTAACACGTTTCCCCAGAATAGTTTACTTTATCTAAAAATTAAAAAATCTCACCTTTTATTTATTTTTTTATTATTTAAAATACATACATATAACATATTTAAAAAATAAACACGTGGTTCTTGAAACTAATTACAAAACTGTATTTTTTTGTTAACAATCTACCCAACTCAATAGAGAAAAAAAATATCGTGTTTGAACTCCGTGCTATTATAGAATAATGTAAAGAAATTGTATTATTTGGAATAAGAAATAAATAAATTTATACGGCATGATAACAAGTCTACATTAATAATCTTAAATAACATAACAGTCAATAAAAGTAAGAATATATAATAATAAAAGTCATAATATACATCTTCAGACTGACCAGGCCTTGAGAGGCTGAAACCGGTTACGGTCAAATAAAATTAAGTGAAAAAAAGTTTTATATTCGTCTTATCATAATATATTATAATGGAATTCCACCATGAATTGTCAGTTTCAAAAATAGAAATATGAATATTATTACATTTACTTAATAAGTCTGTGGTAGGTGGTAAGAACATATCGTTTTTTTTTTTTACAGTGAATACCGCACAAGAATCTCAACTGCTTCCGTCTGGAGCCAGTGAGACTATGGCATCCCCAATCGGGGTATGTTGTGAGGCTGAAGGTAGTGGGGAGGGGAAGGAGGTGGGGAAGAGGAAGGTTGGGAAGTACCTGGCTATTCAGATCTGGTCACTAAATACGGCTAAAGCCATTTTCAAGCAACGTTTCAATTCTGAATGGTGGTCTTACACCAGGGCGATACTAATAGTATCTTCCACTCTGGAACATGCCGCAAATATACTATATATTATTTTAAATGAATTAATTGTGAAATAACACAAATTAATCAAATAAAATTTATTTGCGCATGCCGGGTTCGAACCCGCGACCTCCGGAATGTGAGTCAAGAGTCTTAGCCACTGGACTACGGAGGTCGTTGGTTCTAACATTGATGTTGGAAGAGCTAAAAATATTGTAAGAGTAGGTACGTAATAATAAGATACAAGAAAATGCGCATAAAATTAAAACAATATAGTTTAATTATAGTTCAAAAGCTGATGGGATAACTGTCAAACCGAAATATTTATACGAATATTTACATTGTTCATTATTTCTATATAAAATCACTACCCAAACATTTACTACCCAAAAAACATCAATAAAAGGGTGTTTTCAAAGAAATAATTACCTTTATACTACTTATAAATTTCTAATATTTATAATTTTATAACGCCGTTTGACGAAACCGAATTCTGACATTTAAGGCTACATTCATGAAATATAAAATAGCATTGATAGTGTCATTAGCGCTAGTGATTCTGATTTTGTTCTCTAGACAGTTTTTAAAAGCATAAAGGTTAAAATCGCATCGCGAATATTTCAAACTGGATATTAGGACGGGTCTCCGGAGCACCTTCGGCAAGTTTTGCCGTTTAACAAAAAAGGTCTCCCGAGCAAGATCGGCATACGACTCGTTAAAGGAGGAATTGAAACGTGGAGTTCGCTACTTTCAGTCGATTAATAAGTTTTTATTTTATTTGATACAATAGTTTTCATTTTAATTTCATAACTAAATTCATGATTTGTCAAATGATGATTAATTAATTCAAAGTAATTCACATTGATTAAAACACAGTCTTAAATAATAAAAAATTATATAACTTTATCTAGATTTTTCAGAACAGGTTCGTTCATCAGGATAAAAAATGTGTATTAAATACATAATTAGTATTTAAATGTGAATTATTGGTGGTATTTTTATATGCATACCGCACAAGAGCCCCAACCGTCTCCTGTCAGGTGCCAGTGAGACTGTGGCATCCCCGGTTGGGGTATGTTGTAAAGCTGAAGGTAGTGGAGAGGGGAAGGAGTTGAGGAAGAGAAAAGTGGGGAAATACCTGACTATTCAGATCTGGTCACCAAACATTAAAGATATTTCAAGCAACATTTCAATTCTGAATGGTGGTCTTACTCCAGGACGATACTAGGAATATCTTCAACTCTGGAACGTGCCGCAAATGTTCTATAGGTATATTATTTTCAATTAATTAATTGTAAAATAATTTATTTACAAAATTAAAAAATTTTACGTACACCGAGGGTTGAACCCGCAGCCATCGGATTGCTGGTCGAGAAACTTAATCCTCGACCATGGAGGATATATGCATTTCAAACATATCTGAAATACTGACTTATTTTTATTGTGCTTGAAAACCAATGCTTTTATTTACGTTTGGCGGAAAAAAAATTTTTTTTTTTTAAATTTTACACAACCAATAAAGTGGGGTAAATAGTTGTTTATCAGTTTTGTAAAATTTAAGACAAGTTTATAAGTAAGTTTAACCTTTCTACACTGCACTTTTTTACCATATTTTATGCTTGAATAAATTAAACTACGGACCGACCGGTGTAGTCCAGGGGTAAGGCTCTTGACTTGCAATCAGAAGGTCGAGAGATCGAATCCGCATAGCATTTGGGGCACGTTCCAGAGTGGAAGATACTCTCAGTATCGCCCTGGTGTAAGACCACCTTTCAGAATTGAAACGTTGCTTGAAATGGCATTTGCCGTGTTTGGTGACCAGATTTGAATAGCTAGATCCTTCCCCACCTTCCTCTCACCCACCTCCTTCCCCTCCCTACTACCTACAACCTCACAACATACCCCAATTGGGGATGCCATAGTCTCACTGGCTTCAGACGGGAGCAGCTGGGACTCTGGCGAAGTATTCACATAAAAAAATATTAAAAAACTAAAATAATTACTTTTTTTTTTTTACATGAGCTCCACACAGGACACAGGCCCTGAGGAACATACTTTCCCTCGGGGCCTATGTCATCTTTATGCCCACCTATGATGCTGTGTGGAGGGTTTTTTTAAGGAAAGGAAGGAGAGGAGAGTTCTGGGAAGAAAAAAGGGTTTAAGCGGTGGGTAAAAATTTTGGGTTCAGTATGTCCTGGTCATCCGCCTCCAAGACCTAAACAATGTATAGTAGTTATAAAAAAAACGAAAATTTTAATTAATTAATATTTCGTTCGGGGCAACCATTTTCGTTCAACAGTTCGGGTCTTGGAGTATTTCGATAAAACACATTCAATTTGATGATTTTCTTGAAAAATTATTTTTCCTCGTTTTCTTAAGTCCTTTGGAAAGAGAAAATTTACTTCGGCTCTACTTTTCAATTGGTAAGATTTTATTTACTTCTGGCTTTGTCAACATGTTCTAATATTTCATGACTTCACTCTTGAAGGCTTTTCATATTTTCAAATAATATTTACGTACTAGTATACCTAGGGCAAAGATGTTTACAGCTACGTAGATGTGTAAAGTGATTACATTACTTTTGTCAATTATTTTCATTGAAATTAATAATATTTAATAAAAATAAAACACTTACTTTGTGTGAAACCGAGTTTTAACTATTTTATTTTCCGACCATTTCGCTTTGCTAAAGCATCATCGTGGTACAAATTAATACTAAACAAGAATTACATAGTGTGTGCTTATTTACATATAAATACAGAGGGAGACGAAAAGATAATAACAAACAGTCGGTATAAATTAATTAAAACTGGTGGTGTACACAAAATAATTGTATTAAATAATATATGTAATGTCAACCCACAAAGTGATTGCTTCCTACAATAAAATCTATCTCTATATATCTATCTAACTATGACTTCCGAACGATTGCACCAAATTGGACATTCCTTTTTTTGTGTTCGTTATTGTCAGGACAAGGTTTGTTTAAAACTGCTGATGAGCTATGGCATTATGAAATTGGTATAAAAAAATTGCAATAAGTGGCACGCGAGCTGTTTGATAACTGAACGTACCGGGACTGAATGTGTGGAACGCGGGAAGGAGGAGGGGAACTCTAGAGGGGGGTTCGCGGGGTGGGGGAAGCGGGAGAGGGAAGTGGGGAAAGGGAAGGCGGAGAATGCGGAGTGGGAACGCGTGAGAGGAAGGGGGTGCAGAAGATGAAGGGGAGGTGGAAAGAGAATGGGACGAATGGGAAAGGACACGCAGGGAGAAAAAAATTCTTTATTAAGTGGCATAGCAACGCATGCCGGGAACTCGCTAGTTTTAAATAGAAATAAAACACTAATTTTGTGTATAACCACGAGTTTTAAGTAATTTATTTACCGACCGGTTTCGCTTTGCTCAAGCATCATCAGGGTACAAATTAATACTAGACAAGAAGTACATAGTGTGTGCTTATATATAAATATAGAGGGAGACAACAATATAATAATAAACAGTCGGTAAAAAATAAATAAAACTCGTGGTTTACACCAAATAATTGTTTTATTTTTATTAAATATTTCAAACCACAGAGTGATTGCTTCCTACAATAACTCTATTTATCTATATATATATATATATATCTATCTATGTAAAACACTTTTCTCGGTTTACCCGCGTAACGTAGTCCTGAGAAGGACTTTTTAACTCCTGACGTTTCGGACAGATCACACTGTCCATCTTCAGAGGCCTTATGTCTTTAGCTTTTGTCTCAAACTGATAGCTTTCGCATGTCTGTTCGGTCCAGAATCCAAGACTTAAGTGAGTGCAAATCAATTCCTATGGCTAGAACGGAGTACCCGGGTTGATTGTGATTTATGGTGCTGGGGGTAGGAGGTGGGACCGGCAGTCTCAGGCGGTTTACATGTAGAGACCTGATTGGTTAGGCTAATTGTGGGTACTTCTGATAATTTTGGAAATGCCGTTTTTGGGGGATTTTCGTCAATTATTACTTTCCAGGTGTTGGGAATTCTTATGGAGTCGTTTCTGGTGTTCATATTATTTTTATGTTTATAAATTTCTATTGCTTCGCGGTAAATTCTTTTTGGTTCATTGTATACGCTGGCTATTGTTGTTGTATTATCGAAGTCTATTTTATGACCTTCATTAAGGACGTGTTGAACAAGGATGAAGTTAAGCGTTTATTAGTGACATCTACTTTATGTTCTGCAATTCTACAAGATATTTTTCTATTGCATCGTCCAATATACACCTTTTCACACGCCCCACAAGGTATTTTATAAATCCCCTGTGATTCAAGTGGAATGTGGTCTTTCGGACTTCTTAATAGAGACGAGATTTTATTTTCCGATTTATAAATAGTTTTGATTTTATTGCTTTTGAGGATTCGACTGATTTTATCTGTTGAGCCTTTTATGTATGGGAGAATTGCTACAGAAAGGGGCTCTGTTTCCGTTTCAGGATTAGTTTTTTTACGTTTGTTTATGGATTTGTTAATTAAATATTTGGAGTAGCCGTTTGCTTGAAGAGCACTACTAAGGAGATCTAGTTCTTCACGAATATGATCTTTGCGAAAGCTATCAGTTTGAGACAAAAGCTAAAGACATAAGGCCTCTGAAGATGGACAGTGTGATCTGTCCGAAACGTCAGGAGTTAAAAAGTCCTTCTCAGGACTACGTTACGCGGGTAAACCGAGAAAAGTGTTTTACATCTTACACCCGTGAAAACCTTAACCATAACATATCTATCTATATATATATCTATAAATAAAACTGAATCGCCGAAATGTATGTACGCGCATGACTTACGAACGACTGCACCAAATTGGACATTTCTTTTTTTGTGTTAGGTATTGTCAGGACAGGGTTTGTATAAAACTACTTGTGAGCTATGAAATTATGAAATTTGTATAACAAAATTGCAATAAGTGGCACGCGAGCTGTTTAAAAACAAAATGTACCGGGAATGAGTGTATGGAATGCGGGAGGGGAGAGGGGTGAGGGGTGAGGAGGGGTGAGGGGTGAGGAGGGGTGAGGGGTGAGGCGGTGGAAGGGTGGAGGGATGAAAGGGGAGGGAAACCCGGGAGGGGAGAGAGAAAGATGGGAGGGGGGTAGGGAACTCTGGAGGGGGGTTCACGGACGGTGGAAGGAGGGGGAGAGGAGTGGGGAGAGGGAAGGTGGAGGAGGCGGAGTAAAAACGCGAGAGGGGAAAGGACACGCAAGGAGAAACAATGTATTTATTAAATGACATGGCAACGAATGTTAGTAAGAATAATATTTGTTCAATTGTAAGCTTCTCAACATTCCAATTCGTTAAACTTTATTTACAATCAACATCGTATACGTATAGCTCGTGCAATTTCAATTGACCAAACAACGCAAACTTCAGATTGTGTGTATGGATGCGTATGTGAACACTTCCGACATTGATGTCCGTGCAAACGTCACCGAGTGGCATTATCTTTGCCTTGCTTACACCTAATTAATGTTTTTTTTATAAATCGTAAAGCAAATTTATGCTTACCTATTTTATGTATTTAGGCATGGAACTGACAGAGGAATGATGAAAGTAGACTGAATGCTGTATAAAAGAGATCCCTGAGGCGATCGTGTGGTAAAACCATGTACGATCGTGTGAGAAACGTGGATATCTGCAAAGAAATGCAAGGCTGGTGTAAGCGTGATGAGTAATATTAATAAAGGGACGCTCCGATGTTTTGGGCGTGTAGAGCGAATTGACGATGAAAGGAGTGTAAGGAGAATATATGACGCAAATGTGAATAGTAGAAGAAGTCGAGGACGCCCAACAAAGACACAGCACGACCATGTGAATCAGATACTTGAGTCGGGCCATGTAATAATAGAAGAGCATATAGGGGACGATGTATGAATGTAAATGAGGCAAGGAATGTTTGCAAAGACCGAGTTGTTTGGCGGTCCGTCCTCTCTACCTACCGCGTGATCAAAAAGCGTGATGGTTAGTTAGTCAGTTAATACCAAAATATAATATGAAAAGTGCTCTATGCATAATATGAATATTTGTAGGTACGTTCTGTCTTTGTAAAAACTGTGGCTATGATAACTGTATATAACCCCAATACTTTTACCTGTTTTTAATATTTTCCTAGTTTTCACAAAATCGTGCTGGTATTAAAAAAGCATTTTTCATCTCAATCATAATTTAAAATTTTTGTCGTATTTTAAACCAAATTAAAACATTTCGCGCACCCTTCCTCTACGTTTTGGACAATAGATTTCAAATTTAATTAAACCACACTTTGTGAGAGCGCCACTTTTTTTCATTACATTCTCAAATTTATTGAAATAATAAAAGTAACAAATTGAATTTTCAAATGGAGAAAGTTTGCCAAAAAATAAATTCTTCTTTTATCATATGGTGAAAAGGCGAGGTGATACAAACCGGAAAGATGGATATTTGATTCCGGAACCAAAGTCTATCTATCATGAAATATGTTTCAAAAGTTGAAAGAATGGCCAAAACATCTATTTAGTGCGATGTATAGCATGTCTAAATTTGGTTTTGGTTTGAAATATTGGTTTGAAAAGCTTTAATGGTATAACACCCACCAACGAGTGTTGCGCTTTTGAGTCCCCGTCGCAAGAAATAATTTATTTTAACGTATTTGTAAAAAGCATTAACTTTGTGGCTCGCCATAATTTACAATAAAAAACACATGTAAATTGGTTGTAGACCACTTTTATTTTATACACACTCCACCGGTTTCGGAATAATATAACTCGGTTATAGAATATTATAACTCGTTATAATCGAGAATGTTATAATATTCTCCTGACGAAGGAAGGGTGCTTCCGAAACCGGTAGAGTGTGTATAAAATAAAAGTGGTCTACAACAAATTTATATGTGTTTTTTATTGTAATTTATTTTAATTTAAAGTTCTTACGTGGTTAGATACATTACTTTTGTATCACAAGAAAATTTGATTTTAAGCAAAATTTCAAACAATATTTAAAAATATATATCAATATTAGGGTTCTTGGTCGTGTATTCAACCAAATTTTTAAATTATTGATTTTGCCAAACTGTCAGTGTATATTCGTAGAATTTATTAAAAAAATGAGAATATACAGTTCACACGCGGTAGATGTGAAAACTTCAGAAAACTAAAGTAGACAAGAATGGGGAGGCTACGAAGCACCGCACGAAGAGGAGACCGATTAGTCTTTCTCGTTCTTTCGTAGGTTAAATCTGTAGATGTACTCTCTTTTTAGTGTCGCTATATTTCGTTTGTCTTTTTTATTGTCTTTATGTGTGTTTGTTTCTTTTTAGTGTTTGTCTCTTTTCAGTGTCGCTATATAGTTTCATCGAGTTTCATATCAAAACCATGCTAAAGAAGTTTTTACTTCAATATAATTTTCCAAATTACTGCCTCAATACAGGTCTCACTAGACGGGTTAAGAGAAAACTTATCTTACCATTTTCTAACCACTAATTAACTGCATTTCTATTCTAAACATTTATATTTTTCAGAGTTGGTAATCCTACTGTTTACATTATTTTCTAATGTTTATTTTACTTTTCTTAATTATAAACCACTGTACACCGTATTTAACACATTTTTTTAGTTACAGGTGCTAATTTATTACAATAAAGATATTATTTTTTGACAAAATGATGTTATATTTATTATTATTTTCAGAGCACAAGATATTCTCAGTTTCGCCCTGGTGTAAGACCACCATTCAGAATTGAAACGTTACTTAAATTGGCTTTAACAGTTTTTGTTGACCAAATCTGAATAGCCAGAAACTCCACATTTCTCATACTAATCTTCTTCCCCTACCCACTATCTCCAGCCTCCCAACATACCCCAACTGGGGATGCTAGCTCTACACGGGAGCAGTTGGGTCTCTTGTGCGGTATTCACATTAAAAAGGATTATTGAATTTAAAAAATAAGTTCTGCTGTATAAGTGTTAATATGCGTGATGCCTTCCGAAGACGTTTTCAAACTGTTACTTTCGGAAGGCGAAACAGCTGCCACGCGTACTAATAATTACAATAGGAATTAAAGAAATTATTTTTTTAGAAATAATAATAATTTTATCTTTTTGAATGTAGCTATTACTTTGTGGTTATCCATTATAGAAAAATGAGATAATTCAACTTTGTATAAACCACTTATATGATGCGCAAATCCGACCGGTTTCGGAACAAACGTTCCTTCGTCAGGGAAAGCTTATACTAATTTGAAAACTGTCAAATTAGTATAAGCTTTCCCTGACGAAGGAACGTTTGTTCCGAAACCGGTCGGATTTGCGCATCATATAAGTGGTTTATACAAAGTTGAATTATCTCATTTTTCTATAATAATTTTATTCATAAAAAAACTCACTACTAAAATGGAGCTCTACAAATGAAATTTGATGACAATAAATATTTATTTGATTTAACTTTTTTTACACAATCATTAGATTATTATAAGTTAACATTGAGCGCTGATTTCTTTTATTTTTTCAAATAAAATCGTTTTTAGATATAAAGTATTACTTTAATTTAATGAAAATAAATAAGTTCGTGTATAAATAACACAACCATATAAACAATATTATCCATAAGTTTCGAAAACTAAGTTTTCTTCGTCAGGATAAGATTAATATTAACAAAGTGTATTTGCGAAGTTTGACAAGTAAAAAGCATTACATTAAGAAAATATATAGGTAGGTGGAGTAATCATTAAAACCTCTTTAGAAGCGACCGCGGCCCCTAGTTTAAGAAGCACTCTACCGGACAAAAGCACCTCTCAATCTATTCCTATCTTTCAAATCTAGTCCAGACACTCACGAAACAAAACACCGAATCATCTCCGTTAAAAACTGTCGGAACCAGAGACACAATATCGATTTCATAAAACTGAGTGACACTTCCTGGTTTGGAAAAAAACAATCCTGAATTATTGTGCTACAGTTCTCAGAGTATCAAAAAGTAACAGACGAAACAACTGACAAAAATAGAAAGGAAAAATTATAGGCGGATAGAAAGGGTCGAATAAAATGTCTGTGGCGTTGCGATAAAATGCCTGAACCCGGGCACTTCTAAATCGAGCAGGGTGTACGATTATGTCAATCATCATTTGTGTAGTTTTTCAATGGTCAAAACGATTTTTTTAAATAAATAAACATGATAGTTTTTTCTTATTATTATATTGTACCAAGGACATAAAAATGTTTTTTAGCATATTGTACAGGGTGTTAAGGGATGTACATGACTTACTTTAACTGTTGATTCATGACATTATTTGGAGTAAAAAATGTAAATGAAAATTTAGTCTCCGGTGATTTTTTGATGACATTTTTTTTTCTTCTGAATCAAACTAAAAAAATTCTTCAGCTTGTCATCGCTGGTCACTCATCCGAGTCACCAGCCAACCTCTTATCCCTCTCTCAACTGTCCAACATCTACTATTTTTAATGTTTTTGTAGAAAAAAAAATCAAAAATGTCACCGGATCCCAAAATTTTAACCATTTTTTACTCCAAAAAATGCCAGAAATCACTGTTTAAAGTAAATAAAGTACGTCCCTTCACCCTGTAGGTGTAAATAGTACAAAATAGTGAAAAATATTTATTATAATATACATACCACGATCCGAAATAGTTTCCTCTAGTTTGACTTACTGCATCATTACCACGGCAAATTATTTTACGCAATCATTTTTCTGCGTACCTCGATACCCAATATTGTTTCTATTCCCTTTTTTCTTTCAATGTTTTTTTCGTCAAATTTAGAGTTTTCCGCCAATATTCCTTGATTTTGCTTAGTAACTAAAAATAATAACTTCGGAGGTGTTTCTCTCTGTAATTCCGGTTTATTGGCCTCTAGAACTGGGAATTGCATTGATTCTCAAAATAGGAACACGTGAACGATAATTCTAAATTCGGTGTAATGTTTCAAGTTTTCTGATGGTGTTCATTCTAAAGGTAACTTTCTGATAGTCTTCTAAAAGTGAATGATCCCGTCGCAGATTTTTATTTTTATTTGTTAAGATTTTCTCAAATCTCACAGATTTTGGTTAGTAATAAATAACCAACTCTTCTTTTGAATTGAACAATTTCAAATCATACTTAAACCCTTCAAAGAAAATATAAATGCCAATTCAGTTGCAGTATATTATTTTTATGGGTATAATAATTCACAATTTCCATGAAGCTCTTGGGATTTGTCGCGCCACTTAACCATTAATGCAAGCACAAACAGTAAATAATCGAATTCAACGTGGAATTGTTCTTGCTCACATTTATCCTTGCACGCCAACAAATACCAAAATAAAATATTTAATTGCTTAGTGAGCAAGTGATTGTTCCAGAAACGTACTGTAGCGGGGCGGCACTTATTATTATTCTAAACCCTCTGAGTAACGATCCAAGCTGCCCGGGTGGTTAATACGCCACTGAAATGCCAACGGTCATTGTTTCTCACAACTTTGCAAAGGGGTCAGAGTTCAAGCTCTTTACAAGATCTAAGAAAGAATTTGTCTTTAAAACTAAAAAATTGATGGATCAAAATTTTTTTTTACAAATCAGCTCCACGATTCTGAGCGCCGTTTTTACAGAGTGAAATTAAGTGATGCTTCTTTTTAAAAAAAATATTTTGTGTACCTGCAGGTAATTTAGTGTACTTTATGTGATAAGATAAAGCTCAAGGGCATCGACCTCTAGGAGGCTTTCATTTTATGGAATAAAGAATTCATTTTTATTGTAAGAAAAAATCTTAGGTAGCCTTCAGTTTAACGATAAGTGTAGCCTTTTCACAGCTTTTTAACCATGCAAAGATACAAATTATAAAAACGCAGGAATGAAGATAGACAGGAACCGTAATTTTTTTTTCAAATTTACGTTGAAATATAAAGAGATTACTGTTACAATCGGCACTCTTCCGACCGAAAACTTCATCGTTGGCGGTAGGAAAATTAATATAACCTGCTAAGAAAAACTTGAAATACAATCCCAACCCCTCACAAGTTTTTACAATTTTTCGCTGGGGAAAAAATATTGTACCTTCCTATGTTTTCAATTTGAAACTTTTACGTAAATGCTATATCTTTTCTGAAACCCTAATAGCAGATAACCCTATTCGAATAAAGAGTCTAAATTTGAAGAAAAAAAGATATTTGGCTGTAATTATTTGCAAATTAATATTTTGTGGCTTCATAAATCCCCCCATTTTTCCAAAAAAGAAATTTCCTCACTTATTTGAATGAGAATCGGACATTGTTCCGTTCCTTCTCACCCTTTTAAAATTCACATCCTTGACTCCCCAGATTGTACATTCTGTAGTCTAGATGTGGGAACTATTTTTTGGTTGTCCCTCTCTAAATAAATATCCTCTCTTCTATCAAGCGTTATCTAAAATTGCCTCTTCTCCATTCAACATTTCATCTCTTCTAAGTCTGAACTCGACTCCAATCTTACTCATTTAAATAAAATTAATGTATAAATTCACCTTTCCTTTCTCTGTAATTTTAAATGTTGGCCTAGGACAACCTTGAAGGGTGAAAGCCAGAAATAATTGAAAAAAAAATATTATGTACCATGAAAATGAATATTATCCTATTAGAAAATACCGAGATAGAAGGCTTACCAAAACTTAACTTACCTTCATACAAAACAGCGCGTTTTTAAAGGTCAAAAACTTCATGATAACCTACGAAAGCCTTAAAGAAAGCCACAAGTCATGACACTTTTCGTAACATTTATCTTATACACGTGAAAATGAATTATTACTTGTGTACGAAGGTACCTACCAACATTATTTTAGGTAGTTTTTTTGTTGTATTTTTTCTTCAAGATGTATGAAATAATCTGACATGGTGTATGAAGGATCGAAAACTAAATAAATAATTTCAATTTTTAGAGCTTCTGAAAATCTTTAGAAAATTCGCCATACCCATTAATTTGCAATCGCCCGCCACCTGCACGATTTGTTATCTATCGATGATCGATTTTATGTCTGCACATGTAAAATTCTCAAAGAACTCAGGGTCATTTTCAAATTAAATCACTCCATTCTCACGAAGCCCAAAAAGGTATAAATCAATTAAGGTATGCGTAGTTTACATAATGTATCTACTTAAATTGCGTAAGTTCCTTGCATGAAATCAAAGTCAGGCATATTCGTTGCAAATTAGATCACGTCATATAGTCTGATGGTCCACACACAGCCTCCGGAGCGAATGTTCTTTGCTCTCAACACCAAATCCGAACTAAACAGTCTCAGCCCAAATATGAAGCCGAACACACGCATCGGCGCGAACAAATCCCGAGATTTGCCGAACTTTTACGAAGTCTTAATCCGCCTGTAAAGAAATGAGATTAGTTTGAATTTGTTCGCAGTTAAACCCCTTTCGACGGTCGGTGGTTTCTTGTGCAATTGTTATTGTGAAGTGGATTTAACACGCGAATATTTAATGTTAAGAACTCGTTAAAGTGAAAGTTTTGTATTATTATTAGTTGATGCCAAATATTTAAAAGTGTTGGTAATGGTAGTACAATGTGCCGATAAGCTAATATGTAATGTAACAACTAATCTAGTTATTTTTTCCTCGATTGCGTGAGGTATTATGTTAAACGTGCATTTTGTTTGGTGCAACCATGAGCTGTCAAAATGTTAGTTTTCACGATTATAACAGCATTTCAAATTATTGATAAGTGACACTAGGACATTTTAAAATGTAAATACCATACATTAGGCTCACGGTCGGAACTGGAGGGACCGCGGCACCCATAAATGGGAAAGTTGTGAAACTGTTAGAAATAAGGGATAAACTGAGGAAAGAGGTCTAGTTACTAAAAATAGCATAGAGACGATGGAAATATTATCTTGTAGTCCGGAATATTGCGTTTTATTTATTTAAAAAAATCTCTCTTGGCTTAGCGAAGTCCTGTTTAAACTCGACCATTTTGCATTTCTGCTAACTGTAAATTTGTTTGTGCGTTTCGCTTTCGTTTTAGAAAATCTGCTGCAACTAATTCAACAAACCATCTTTGACTTTATGGCTTACTTGACTATGTTTCAGCAAAGAACATTTTTTTAAATTAATACGAAATCATCGTGTTTATTTTGACTTTCTCGTTCGCATTTTTTTTTCAACATTATACTACCTACCTGCCTGAAGAAAGTTTGAAATACAATTTCCATTGAGATGGTGACGTTTCTTTGGACAGATTTAATATTTATATTATTTTAAATTTTTAAAAAGTTAACTAGGTTAAAAAGTAAAATAGTATTTAAGTACCTACTTACTTACAAATGATTTATTTTTTAACGCGAGATTTAATGTTCACAGAACTACTAGTTATTTACATGACCTGTAAAAGACCAATAACTTTGTGTATTAAAAACTTTGTTTTCTTTCCTACGAAAATTTTGTTAACGATTTATTAATTTAAATGTAACATAGTTAGGGTATATAAATATTCCAGTCTCTTTTTACTGATTGAAATTACATTTTTTTTATTTAAAAAATAATTAGAGGTTCAACTGCCAGCTTTTCACACATAGGCAGAAAAAATAGTTGAATTGTAAAAAATTACATCATAGGTAATTAGAGAAAATAGCCTTCTATAAATATCCGTTTTGCTTGCAATTCGTCCATTTTACATTTATTTCTTGATCACTTCAGACTACAACAACAAACCTCTGCTTCAGGAATAACCCTATAAGCTTACCTTCATCAAACAAATACAGTTTTGTCATGAAAACTAAACACCATTTGAAAAAAAATAATGGCCAAAGTTATCATATTCTTGAGATTCTTATCCATAGAGGGAAGTAAAAGTTACGACACTTGGCCCAGTAAAAATGAATTATATTTCTTCCAAGAAGAAAAGACTATTTAAAAAAACTATGTATTTTTACCATCCAATACCAAGATTTGTTTTCCTGATTTTCTTCGTGCAGCGTGTTTTTAGTATTTTTGTTTTAACAGCAAAACACTCAAACTATGGAACGATTGCAGAAGTTTTCATCGTTAAATTTTATTAAATAAAGTAGATTTTTATTCAAATGTGTAAGAAAATACCTTTTATCGTTTATAATAACACATTGGTCATCAGACAATGACCAGCGTAGAAAGATTATTACGAATATTTAATTTTTGTTAGAGGCGACATTGTTTACTATAAAATAAAATATTTATATAATAATTTTAATTTATCGTAGATAGCAAACACTTTGTGGCTTGACATTATATTGAATGAAACAAGGGTAAATTTTGGGGATCGCTGGCAACGGTTAATACGTACTTTTTTTTGAAAAAATCTTTCGATTCACCTTAATTACATTAATAGACAACTATTTGCATTGGGGGAAGTGGAAAATATTTTTGTGTGACATGGTTTGTGATACAAAAGAAAGTGCCCCTTTATAACGCCTACTCGCGTCAAGGCAAGAAAAACATCCCAGTTTTCAAGTAGTTTAGCGGCTACGCTAGGTTTGTGTAACATGGTTTGTGATTCTAGCGTACAATCTCACAAGACGAAAGCTAATTTTAATTTTACGTAATGAAATTTAGAATGAAATATTTTCCACTTCCCCCAATGCAAATAGTTGCCTTTTAATGTAATTAAGGTGAATCAAAAGGTTTTTAAAAAAAAAGTGCATATTAACCGTTGCCAGCGATCCCCAAAAATTAATGAAACAAGTACTTTGTTTAAAACCACTTATTTTTATTTATATTCGTCGACCGGTTTCGGTTGAACTCAACCTTCTTCAGGACAATAAACATATAAACTGGTTTATAAGTTTATTGTCCTGAAGAAGGTTGAGTTCAACCGAAACCGGTCGACGAATATAAATAAAAATAAGTGGTTTTAAACAAAGTACTTGTTTCATTCTAAAAATTTTAATACTTTTGTCTATCAATAATTATGCTTCGGAAAACCCGCCAAATTAATCGAAAAATATAATTTTTACTCTCTCACTAACAACATGTTTTAAATTTTACACTAATGATAACCATCCAACTCCCCTACATCTCAATGTTTACGTCCAAAAAGAAATATAAACCTTTTTGTATTGTTGGTTAACCTGAATTGTCTGATAAAAACTGTAACACAAGGGTTGATTGAAATTATTTAAACTAAGTGTGACGATATTGTATCTCAGGGTATAATTTTTACGAGATTCAATTGGTTTTTAATGTATTAAAATAATTAACGAATATCTTAATGTCGAGTTTCCCAATTATTTTTTGTAAAAAGTCATAGTTATGTAGAGTAAAAATCATCACGACCTCCGAAGTCCAGTGGGTAAGACTCTTGACTCACAATCCGGAGGTCGCGGGTTCGAACCCGGCATGCGCAAATAAATTTTATTTGATTAATTTGTGTTATTTCACAATTAATTAATTAAAAATAATATATAGTATATTTGCGGCATGTTCCAGAGTGGAAGATACTATCAGTATCGCCCTGGTGTAAGACCACCATTCAGAATTGAAACGTTGCTTGAAAATGGCTTTAGCCGTGTTTGGTAACCAGATCTGAATAGCCAGGTACTTCCCAACCTTCCTCTTCCCCACCTCCTTCCCCTCCCCACTACCTTCAGCCTCACAACATACCCCAATTGGGGATGCCATAGTCTCACTGGCTCCAGACGGGAGCAGTTGAGATTCTTGTGCGGTATTCACTGTGAAAAAAAAAAATCATTTTAAAAATTATTCAACCTTGTACTGTATATATTTTTAACAGTTGAATATTTATATTAAACTAGCTGGTACCCAGCGTGCGTTGCAATGCCATTCAAAGAAATAAATGTTTTTTCCCTGCATGTCCATTCCCATGCGTCCCCGTTCCCCTCCCGCGACCTCCTGCGTTCCTCTTTCAGCTTCCCCGCCTTCCCCCTCCCTCGTCGTCTCTGCCGCGAACCCCATCTCCTTCGTTACCTCCTCCTACTGCCTTCCCTCCCTGCCGCTAAAATATATGAAACATATACATTTTCAAACTACTCGCGCACCACCTGAAGTAATTTTTTTACACACATTTCTAACGCCAGAGCTTATCATTACATATAAAAACACTCTTCTGCTAAAGTTCAATGTTCTGTAAAATTTTTGAGTCAATCCATCGAATATTTTCCGAGATTTACTGACTCAAACATGCGGAATCTAAATCTTCTTCTTCTATATATATAAAAATCTAAAAATGTTTGTATGTATGTATGTATGTCCGCTATGCGTTGCTATATTAAGCATAGGAAATGTTTGAAACTTACAAAATACCTTCTTTAAACCCACGCGAAGGTTTCTGGATTATTGCAACCACATGACAATACACCTGAAAAGTTTTTTAATCGTTACAAAAACTTTTGGAATACCTGTCAAAAAGGTCAAAACTTGAGAATGACATTTTGAAAAACAATGATTGTTGAAAATTCTATTTTCGAACATCTTTAAATTAACGGATTTATTTGAAGCACTCGCCATATACTGGTTGTATAAGTAAGGGAACGTACCCAAACTACGTGACCAACTTTTTGCAATTTTTAACCCCCCCCCCCCCCCCCCCCGGTGACCAAAATCCTAAGCAACCCGCCACTCATTTGTATGGAGCGTGACCTTTTGAAGACCCCCCCCCCCCTAAAAGTGTCACGTAGTATGGGTACGTTCCCTAATGTATTGGTTGCTTTTATTTAAAATTATTATTAATGTAACCAATCTATTATGTGATTACTTTTTTAATAAAAGTGTAGGTATGTCTATAAGTCTTATAAATTGATTTAAAAATTACTGCCTCAACACAGGCTAGCCTAGTGAGGCAGATTACTGAAAAACCAAAATTTATAATTATTTTTCATTTATCTACTGTTCATATTTATATTTTTTTCTGTTGATATCCTTTTGTACTTATGTAATTTTAAACCACTGTAAACATAACACTGAATATTTACTTTTTAGTTATAATCTTGCAAATTTCATTCAAAAAAGATATATATTATTATTATTATTATTATTATTATACTTTGAATCGAATCAAGAAATATAGATATTTAATTTCGGTACCTATATTAGGTATAGGTAACCAAAATTGATTGATTGATCTTATAATATACAAAAATGAATATTTGTAATACATACATATATGAAAAATGAAAATTTGAATAAAAAAAATGTAATAGATGGCACGTGGACTGTTGGAAAACTGAATATACTGGGACTGAATGTATGAATCGCGGGAGGGGGGTTGGTGGGACTGTGTAGCGAGAGAGGGGAGAGGAAAGGTAGAAACAATTTATTTCTTTGAATATGGCATCGCAACGCGTGCCGGGTACCAGCTAGTTTATATATATACGTAGATACAGATTTATTATGAACAAACTGCTTTACAAGAGAAACGTTTTTCAAGTTTTACCGAAAAAATCAATTAAAATCTCAAAACTCCGAGTAAATTGCCTCATTCACATCACCTTATAAAAAAGTATGTGCAAACATTAACAGTTTTGCTGTAATTATTATTGTAAAGATTCGCATAGAACACGTGCTCAGCATACTTATACGTTCGAAAGCAATGTAGTATATTGTGTAAAAAACGACTCGAGTCTAGTAATTTATTCGTTATCCATTTCAACTATGAATCAACGCACCAGCTGCGTTAGATATGTACCTCTAGTGAACCAAGCATCAATTACAAATGACGTATGTACAGAGAATCGTAGGAATTATAAATATTATTATCATATCGCTATGTATTGGACCACCATAAAAAACAGCCGTGAATATAGGGGCTATATAAATATCTTATTTATTATTTTATTTAACAGTTGCAAGGTGTTGGGTTTATAGTGATAATAAGAAAAAGCTAAGACACAAAAGGTCAATAATAAGTAGGTTTTAATCGTAACCAATAAGATGTGTGATTATAATATATTAACTAAATTGTGACTTAATTAACTGATTATTTACGACGTTTCCTGGAGGGTAAGTAGAGAGGATATACCGCTACACAACACTCGACAAAGACCTCTTGCTTCAATTTCATACATCATCTCAAACATTATCTTTTCTTATTAGTGTAGTTTTTACTTCTTCTTTACTAGCGAGTGCCCGGTATGCGTTGCTATGCCACTTAATAAAGAAATTGTTTCTTACTGCGTGTCCTTTCCAATTCGTCCCGTTCCCCTTCCGCCTCCCTTTCCTCGCGTCCCCTTCCCCTCACTCGTTCCCACTCCGCCTTCTCCGCCTTTCCTCTCCCAGTTCCCTCTCTCGCTTCCCACGACCGTGAACCCCCCTCCCGGCATCCTCTCCCCCCTCCCGTATTCCATACATTCAGTCCCGGTACATTCAGTTTTCAAACAGCTCGCGTTCCACCTATTGCAATTTTTTAATACAAATTTCATAATTCCATAGCTCACCAGTAATAGAAACCCTCGCGGGCCTGCTCACAACAACTCACCTAAGTTTCATCGCAATCGGATGAACGGTTTAGCAACGCATAATTTCATGACACCAGAGCTCACTGCTGTACCTATATAGAAATCATCGCGGCATGCGCACTTCAAATCGTCATCCCAAAGTTTCATCGCAATCGGATGAATGGTTTAGCAACACATAGACACCTCATACACTTATGTATTCATATACACCTAATAAACATATTTAGATTTTTATATACTCAAATACCTAGTTTTAAAGCTTCTATAGCGTTGTAACAATTTTGATTACATGTAGGTATTCTACTCATATGTGAATTTTCGTAATAAAAAAACTGAATAGATACTTTTTGTAATGTATCCATAACTTTGTGATTGTTTGAACCACTATATTTTGAAGTGGGGATAGGAGTGTGACTAGGGATTAGTTGCGCCTACCCTCCACTTCAACACTATGTAATATATTATATTACCCATTGTTTTGTAATGTCAAGTTATTATTTTACCCTGAGGAAGGAACGGTTGTTTCGGAACCGGTCGGAGCACAATAAAAAAATGTAGTGGCTCGTAACAAAGTAATCCTGTTTCATTTTTTTATTAATTTGATCATAACTGCAAGCAATTTATAAAATTACTCGATACAGAGGTGCAAGACAAAGTGATGAAAAAATTGTTTGGAAAATGATATTATTAAACGCTGCTATAGACTGGTTCAATTCATATCTCAGCAATTTTCCTGATATAACGTTAATTTTTTGACATGTTTTTTTAATTATAAGTGTTTTTAATGGATCAATTGAAGTCATCCAAATATCAAAAGTTCAGTTGAAAAACTAAAATGAAGAAATAACTTTAATAATATTTGCAAGCACGCATTTACCTGTGAAATCTCTCCAGGAATAAAATAGTTGGTTAGTCACTCGTAAAAAAACATAAATTATAGACCTTAATTATTAGAATAATAAGTTTTTTTCATTTTTGTTAGAATGATCTCCTTGAAGATCGTGATTATTTGATTTAAAATGCAAAAATCATGCCAATTACTTAACCCCTCAGCAGTTCTTAAGAGCTCATAATGGTTATGTCACTCCTACCATAATGGTGAGAAATATGTTCTAAACAGTGTTAGAAAGATAAAAGACAACTCTTTATAATCAAGTCTATAAGTTAACCACAGATAAATTAAAATGTACACATTCATGAAACCAAAGTTTCCGAACGCAGTTTGAGAAAAATTTATGAAACTTTTTGAATTTTGAATTAATTATTTTTACCGCAATAGAGAACTCCAGTCCAATTTTTTTATTTTTTTTATAAATAATGACCTTCTACCATAAATAACTGCATTTTTATTTTTATTTTTAGAGTTACTTTAATAGTTAAAATAATTGTCAAAGTTTTAATTTTTCAAGACCCCCCGGAAATATGGTAAATCGTGTGACGTCATCACTCCAGAAAAATTAGTATGGGATTGGGCAATCAGCTGATCTACTGCCGCCATTTTGAAATCGGTTGTTCCGTTTGTTCGAAGTATTCTCCCTAGAAGAAGCATTATTATTTTTTTGTGCAGTAGTTTTTCAATATTTTAAATAATAGAGATAAACTAACAGAGATACCTCTATTTTTGATACTGAATATTTAGGCTTAAATATTGTTTCAATAAACACAACCACTAAATCTCTATAAACAGTACGAAATAAAGAATAACATGAAATGTTGTTAATACTGATGGCTTGTGCCATACCTACATTTCAATTGATTTCAATACAATGTTATACAATGACTGGTGACGCGTGACGTCAGCACTAACCATTCAATCGTACCAACTTTACAGTGTATTTTAACGAGACGTTAAAAAATGGTCTTTTTTATATTTTTTCCACGTTTAATATTATGAAAAAAGCGTATATATTCAGAATCAGCGTTTATTGGTCTGTATGAACATATTTTTTTAAAGCCATAATATTTTTCACTGGAGTTCCTTATTGCGGTGAATTTTTAATTTATCCGCAAAAAAATAAGGTGATAATAACGTTTATATTATATTTGTCTAATAAAATATATGTTTTTATTTTATATTCGTTATCAGTAATTTTAGTTTGAAAAAACGCAAGGTAAGTCATTTTTAAATCTTTTTTTTGTTCCCATTAAAAAAATACATATATTTTAAATTTATGTGTTTATTTTTTATAAAAGCATTTGAAAGAGTATTTCATCACCTTTCAAAAACAGTTTGTAGTTTCCTGATACGTTAATATTCTATTTACTTGAATTTTATGTATCTTAGTTTCTGGAATACAGTTTTACAAGGTCTTTTTTAGTTTAGTTTTACAGTTTTACAAGGTCTCGATCCCTTATTTCGTCAGGGCGAAATCAGATAAAATTATAACAACGTTTTTAGCATTCCTCCTTTTTCAGTGGTTCACACATCTCCCATAATCATTTCGCAATTCGTATTCCTCACACGTCGGTTGCCCATAAACATATATTTAACCTGCTTCGTATAATGCATATCGAAACAGGTTTTTTCTTTCTCACGGGTTACATTATTTTTCATATCGTTGATCACAAAATATTATAGGCAGGTAGCTACTCTTGTTCAAAACAACGTATAAACGGTAAACAGTTTTACTAAGAAATGTGCCAGAAATTAGCAAACATTTTTAATTATACATTCTACAAGTACTAAAAAAAAATTACAAAAAACGCGGTAGAAGCGAAACTTTCAGAAAAGTAAAATAGGCAAGAGTGAGGAGGCAACGAAGCACTGCACAAAGAGGAAAACTATTATTCTATCTCATTCTCTCGCGAACTAAATACTATAGATGTTTGTGTCTGTACATACATTGTCTCTTTTTGGTGTCCCTTTTTCGTTTCATCGAGTTTCAAACCAAAACGGTGCTTAAGAAGTTTTCACTTAAAAAAATTATATAATTTCTTACTTCAATAAATTGTTGCAACAGGCAGTTTAAATTATTCACTAACTTGATTATAATATTCTTTTGAATGTAGCTATAACTTTGTGGTTATCAATTATAGATAAATGAAACAATTTTACTTTGTTTGAACCGCTTTTATATTTGAATAAATCCGACCGGTTTCAGAACGACCGTTCCTTCTTCAGTATATATCTTTTTTGTATACATTTGCCCTGAAGAAGATAATATTTTGATTCCCACCAAATAATTGATTCCTTAGATAGACTATACAGGTTGTTACTCGGCGCACTTGACTTGCTTTAATTAGTGGTTCCTGACATTTTTGGAGTAAAAAAATGTAAATTAAATTTTGGTCTCCGGTAACTTTTTTGATGTTTTTTTTCAATATTTTTTTTTGCTTCACAACCAAACAATAAAAACTTTCTTCTACACATCACCACTGATCACTCAGCCGAGCAATCGCCCAATCCCTCACCCCGATCTAACGGTCCAGTACCTTTTATGCTTTTGGTTGAACCAAAAAAAATCTTCACCGGAGACCAAAATTTCATTTACATGTTTTACGGTAAGAAATCACTGGTTTAAGTAATTCAAGGCCTATAATGTTCTGTATAACTTATATTTCTAGTTAGGAATAAATATCGATCAGGCAAACAATATCAACTTAAAAATACCTACATGCACCTAAATTTATAATATCGAAATTATGTTATTCTCGTGCCTCTACTAGTATTTTCTGCATTGTGGTTTCTCGTTATATGGGTGCTTTAGTGTTATAATCATACAAAAGTAATTATGTAAATGTCTAAAAAAATTATGTTTCAGTTTTTTTTTGTTATAACTTCCTACATATTTTGATTAAAAAATATTTCTGTAGGCTCATTATATAGTAAATAATGACAGAAATATTTTCAATAATTTATCGATTAATGAAAATAAAATAGTGAATTTAAACATTAAGAGCGTTTAACCAGCCAGCGGATGAAAATCCACATTTCGTCGAAAGTTGTTCTTACGATCGTGCAGGGCGGTTACAATGAGAAAGATTAATTATTCTCCGTACCAGCTTTTTTAAATTATAACTCAATATCGAATTTATTTCAATCCAAATTAGCTTTAATTTATACCTTCATCCAAAAATGCTGAAAGGCGTGATGATAAAACTATTAAAATAATGTACTTTTTGTAATTGTAATTATTTTTTGATTATAAGTATATATCATTTTTCAATAATGTCTAAATTTAATAAGAATGTTAAAAAAATCTGAAATATATTAGTTTGTAAGTGCGCAAATAAATACACAAATGGACCAAATTTCGTCAAGAAACAAATGTACTTACATTTTTTTTAATGATTTTATTGAAACTAAAATTAAAATTCTAAAACATGCATTTGCTAGATAATGTATTGATTTATTTTACTGCATGATTATATTATTTGAAATGGGTGTGGTATAATACAAAATCTTTTTTGAAAATTTAACAAATCTCCCAACGACCTATGGAATAACCTTATTATACTAAAAATTTAAAAAAATTCTCAAAATTTATTACATGCGAATGCTAGATAAAAGAACAATCTTTCGAAATCCATTTATAATTTTTTTTGAAAAAGAGTCAATACGTCTAAAATCTGATTTGAAAATGACGTATTTATGGTTTTCTCTTGTAATGCCTTCTTAACATAAACTGAAAGACAATAATATTTTTAAAACACGTGTGATTTAATACGGTACATATAATTTTATCGTCATCATTGTGTTCAATTATTGAGCAATAGATTTCGTTTGATGATTGTAAAGCCGATTTCTTACCAACCATGATCTGTGTTTTAAAAAACAATGCGTACAGCTTGCAATCTATTGTACTCTCAGACACATTACGTGAACTGTACAGTGTACGATCACTAGTACTAGACATAATGAGTTCTGTGTACGAATGTACCTACCGTCTTTTCTACATCTTGATAAATTGATGCCATATGGCATTAATAAGACCATTTTAATAACAATAATTTAACATAACATAGATTTTTGATTTCCATTCTACTGGCCAGTTCCCGGCATGCGTTGCTATGCCACTTAATAAAGAAATTGTTTCTCCCTGAGTGTCCTTTCCCATTCGTCCCGTTCCCCTTCCGCCTCCCCTTCCCCTCACGCGTTCCCTCTCTCTATTTCCCCCTCCCGCTTCCCCCAACCCGCGAACCCCCCCTTCCCGAGTTCCCCTCCCCCCTCCCGAATTTCCCTCCCCCTCTTCCTCCACCATTCCATACATTCAGTCCTGGTACATTCAGTTTTCAAACAGCTTGCGTGCCACCTACTGCAATTTTTTTAAACAAATTTCGTAATGCCAGAGCTCACCAGTATATAGAAACCTTCGCGTGCGTGCTCCCAACAACTCATCAAAGTTTCCTAGCAATCGGATGAACGGTTTAGCAACGCATTTTCATGACGCCAGAGCTCACTATTATATATAGAAACCATCGCGGGCATGCATACATCAAATTCCCAAAGTTTCATCGCAATCGGATGAACGGTTTAGCAACGCATTTTAATGACGCCAGAGCTCACTATTTTATATAGAAGCCATCGCGGGCTGCACACATCAAATCCTCAAAGTTTCATCGCAATAGGATGAACAGTTAGCAACGCATAATTTCATGATGCCAGAACTCACTATTATATATAGAAACTAACGCGGGCATGCACATATCAAACCCCCAAATTTTCGTCGCAATCGGATGCAATATAAGCATATTTAGATTTTTATAACTTAATAGATCAGGAAATATGTTTCTGACTAACTAATAATCATATTGTGATTTCGAATTTAGCCAATTTCACGAGAATAAATTTTTAGTATTAACGACTTTCTGATATTTTAAAATGATTAACTAATATTCGTACGTTTTAAATATTTCCGCAGAAAAGTATATTAAGACACTTAACACAACTCATAAAACACTAATTAGGATCATGTTAAAAAAACCCTATCTTCATCCAACGGAAAACATCCTAATAACTAACAACATACTAGACATCAGGAAACTCTTCATTAAGAAGATCATTCATATAAACTGCATAAAATCCTCACCATGCCACATAACACACCCACAAATCACAAGAGCAAACTCGCGCAATCAACTTTTAGTGCCAATAATTAAATCAACTTTTGCCCAAAAGCACGAATCCTACCTCGCACCTCTCATTTTCAACATCTTCCTAAAAGAAACTTCCTATTACGTCACTAAAAATAACCGAAAATGGTTATATAAACAGTTCACTACATGGTTACTGTTCATAAAAAGGGCATCAATCACCAAGTTATTAGGAATCTCACCTTAGTCTCTATTCTTCCATTCTTAATAAAAGTATGTATAAATAAAAAATAAATATGTGTTATTTACATGTGTAGAGATTAATTCTTACTTATTACTACTGTTTATGGTTTACGCCTGCTTATATTATTATTACTGCCTTTGTTTATTTGAATTACGAAAATTTTGTGGAAATTTTAATATTTTTAGTTTTAGATGCTTCCATCTATGTGTATCTTTAATGAATTTTTGGTCATATGATACTATGTAAATTCCAACATTTGTTCTTTGATTATATCATTTCGTTAAAATATGAATAGTCTTCGTTCTAGATGCTTGCTTAACTATGTGTATCTAATGAATTTTGGTTATATGAAACTATGTATATGCCATTTATTCTTTTTTGATTATATATACTGCTGTTTTTAATGTATCTGTATGATTATGTGCATTATACGAATACGTATGTGTGTGTATCTATGGACGTATGTGTATATATATGAATGTATGAGTGTATATATACATATTTATCCATATATGCAAACATGTATGTGTGTATACGTACATATTAGTGTATATATATATATACATCCCGCTATCATTTCTGCGTCCTTTCATCAGATCGACATTACTGCGTCTATCTGAAGGACTTGATTTAACATAGTTCTAACTAAAGTATATACTATCTTTTCAGTGTTTGATTGTAGTTAGGTATTTACATTTTTGAAAAACATTAATTTAAAAATATACAAAACGAAAAAAACGCGCTTTACTGTTCCACCAATGTGAACTCCTTTCATATTCAATGCAGTGATGCATCCTGCGTATATTTTCGTTAATTTGGTCCACAATATAGCGTCCAATTATATATTCATTTTCATGTTAACGACAAACCGAGGTCTTGCGACGTTGCCGCTTTTTGTTCAAGTTTTTGGTTGGACGACTGTATAGGTATTTATAGAATATGAAGGCGCCAAGATGACTAGCCCATACGTCGCGGACTCTAATCAACCCGGCGGCAATGCCCACGTAAAATTTATTAAATTGGTATGAGATTTTTTTGAGACTTATCATTCAGAATTAAAACGTTGCTTGAAGTGTTATTTGTTATTTTTAGTGACTAGATCTACATTGCTGGGATCTTCCTATGCTTCCTCTTCTCTCCATTTTGATTACGACAGTGATTACCATATTATGACTTTATTAGTGCAGTGGAATCCTGTATTGTTTACTCATCAAAAACAGTTTTTTCATGTTAATTTTAAAGAATGCACTCTAGATACAAGTGGCTAATGATTACTACAACACGATTATCAGTAGAAATATTATGTGACCTATTTATAAAAAAACCGCAGACTTCGGAAAGAGTCAATTTTGGAGGCGGTATGGGTACCGCTACCCCGGGAACCATTTATTGGATAACCAACACCTCTGCCATAGGTCACCCCAAGTGGTTCGCTACGTTTGGTGAATTAGCGAGGGTGCCCTATAATATGTTATGCTCATGTGGTGAGGTTTGTCTGGGTCTTGGCACAGAATTCGGGACAGAATGGTTGAGGGAGTTCCTTTGATTCTCCAGCCGTACTCTTGCCGAAACTTACCGAAACCGAACCTTCGGTCGGTCACTAATTATCTATATATTATTATTTTGAATTATATTATAGACCGGTCAGTGGTTGAGTGGGCATCGCGTTTGGGTCCCACCCAGGCGCTTCGTGTTCGATTCCTCGGTTGACGGAAGTCCTCCATCGCGACTCAAGCAACATTTTCGGCTTACTGTGGTGGTAGTGGGAGATTTTCAATTATTGTCGGGTTATTCGTTAACCCGGGAATGTTTGTCTTTCTTTAAAAAAAATTCTTATCATGCTTGACGATGCATTTTCGTTCACGGAAGAAACAATTTTAGGGGTTTTAGGGGCTTAGCTTTTTAACAACTAAATTATATGAGAAATCCTTTTTAAAAAAAAAGGGGGAAAATAGAAAAGCAATAGCATAAAACTGTCTAAACAAATAATATAATATGACTTCGGATAATAAGTTAATAACTAAATCTAATACTAATCTAACAATGACACTGTTCTTTGCAGAGAGGACCGCCAAAGAACTCGATCTTGGCACACACTCCTTGCCTCAATCACGTTAAGTTTTAAAGCTCTTTAAAAAATATATGTTATTCTTGAAGATAATATCACATTCCCCGTGCCGAAAAGCAAATTATATAAAATTCCATCCATGGAAAAAAATCGAAAGTATGCTCCAAAAATTATTATAAACACATTTGTTTCAGTTATTTTACCAGTTATATGTATGAAAAAATTCACAGTGTTTTTTTAAATGCTGTTTAAGACAAATAACACGAGATTTTTGCTCTATTTTAAACGAGTCGCATTTTATTAAACATTTTCACAATTTTTGCATCGACTTCGTCGCTTTAAATACAAGCGCGCTCCTCTAGCACTCGTAATTTCATATTTCTCCATCTTCTTCTTTTTGAGCCCGGTTGCGGCTCCTTACGTGCTAACTTTTGAGTGTCTGATTGTAGCCAGTCTATTTATGCCAGTTCTGAAGAATGAATTCTAAACAAAAGAGGATTGAAAAACATTTAGTTCATTGATATCAGATGATAATTAAAAAGGTTAATTATTACTTCAACATTGTATCGGATGTACCATCAAGACTTGTACGCAAGGCCGTAGCCAGTAGGGGGGGGGATCAAGGGGGTTTGACCCCCCCCCCCCCGAAATCTAATAAAGCACACTGAAAATATGATGTTAAACTCTACCGACGCCCGACTGTACAAAATTAACTTATTGCAATATGTGGTGAAATTGTCCAGAAAAAAAAACTGGTGCAAAGGTTGAATTCTGCTAAATATTTTTCATTCCTTGTTGATGAAACTACTGATGTTTCACTACAAGACAAAAACAGATGTCCATCTGTGTGAGATATGCAGAGCTAAAAGATAATTAGCCTTACTAAAAAACCCCGTGAAAATTTTATTCAATGCGGCTCGAGCTCGACCCCCCCCCCCCCCCCAAGGTCGAAAACTTTTTTTTCCGTTAGAGTCCCAATCTACACAACATATATCATAATCGCTACTACATGACAAGGTAAAGGATTTTGCAAGGTAAAGGCTTTTTTTACCCCCACTGACTGGAATATAAGACTCCAGATACTAATATCTACAGCTTGTATGTTGGACGAATATCTACAGCTTATATGTTGAACTAATATCTACGAACTTCAAAGTGTTGACTAATATCTACAGAGCGTAGGTTGAACTAATATATACAGAGCGTAAGTTGGACTAATCAGCTAAATGTGTACAATAGTCTGATATTAGCGATTTTTACATAATACTACTTACATAAATTAAGTTTTTTAAACTGCATACGCAATATTACATTATTCCAATATGCTATACATAATTGCAAATCCAACCTCTGCCACTGCTGTAGATATTCGTCAACACTTTGGTTCTCATAGATATTAGTCAGCAGTTTGAGCTGTAGATATTCGTCAACACTTTGGTTCTCATAGATATTAGTCAACAGTTTGAGCTGTAGATATTCATCAACACTTTGGTTCTCACAGATATTAGTTCGATTTTTTCAGTTTTTGGAATTCCTGTAGATATTAGTAGACGCCTCCGAATATAAACACTATTCCACCATACAAACCCCCCCCCGAATTTTTTCTCTGGCTACGGCCTTGCTTGTACGGTGTACACTTAGTGTACTGGTTCACGAACTTGACCTAATAATGAAAAATTTGTTTGTTTTATAAATATTATAAACAAATACATCACATCCAAACACTTGAAATGTGGTTCATAGAACTCGATAATGGATTAGGAGGCCCGTTAAGTAACAAGAGATTCATTCATTAATTTTGTCTTCTGGAATATTGCCGATTACTCTAATGGACGGTTCATGCCACTAAAAAGATAACGATTTTAATCGACATTTTTGACAGCAGTACAGTATCTCTCAACGACAGCGGATACCTACTTATCGAGGACATCAACCGCACCTGGGTACCTAGCATGGTCGATCGACATAGGTTTTATCGAAAATGTCGGTAACTTGTCATCGCTCCCGAGCACGACTGCAGACCGCTAACGAACAAATAACAGTTCACGTCAAATAAATTAGGAACCGTTAGTCGTTGTAAACTTTCATTTGTTCGTTAGCGGTCTTCAGTCGTGCTCGGGAGCGATGACAAGTTACCGATATTTTCGATAAAACCTATGTCGATCGACCATGCTAGGTACCCTGCTGTGAAATTCATCGTGTTCTACCTTGCCGGTATCTGTGGTCGAGGTGTAAGGCTCTCGAATTGCAATCAGAAGGTCACGGGTTCAAATCGCAAACTGAGCTAATATATTTTTTAAATAGCTCCACGCAGTTTTTTTTTTATTTGATTAATCTGTATTATTTCGCAATTTAATCACTTAAAACAAAATAAGGTATATTTGCGGCACGTTTCAGAGTGTAAGATACTCTCAGAATCGGCCTGGCTTAAGATCACCATTCAGAATTGAACGGTCAGTGACTGAGAGGGCATCGCGTTTGGGTCCCAACCGGGGGACGCTTGTTCGATTCCTCGGCTGGCTAAGTCATCCATCACGATACAAGCAACATTTTCTGGTTAGTGTGGTGGTAGTAGGAGATTTTCAAACATTGTTAGGTTATTCATAGCCCGGAAATGTTTGTCTTTCTTTAAAAAAAAAAGAAAAAAGAAAATAGAATTGAAATCCCCGGTGTAAGACCACCATTCAGAATAGAAACGTTGCTTGAAATGGCTTTAGCCGTGTTTGGTGACCAGATTTATATAACCAGGTTCTTCCCCACCTACCTCATTCCCATCTCCTTCTCGTCCCACTACCTTCAATCCCGCAACATGGGTACCCCAATTGGGGATGCCATAGACTCACTGGCTCCATTGGTTGAATGGTGGTCTTTCACCAGGACGAAACTGAAATTATCATCTTCTCTAGAAGGAGTCACAAATATAGCTACTAATACAATTATTTTTAATTAATAAATTTTGTAATAATACACGTATTAATCAAATAAAATTTTATGAGCGCACGCCGGGATTTGAATCCGAGACCTCCGGATTGCTAATAGAGAGCTTTTCCCTCGACCACGGAGGTCGTTATGTCCTGTCATTGGGTTTTCTTGCACGTCTAAATTAAATGGAACCGGGTCTTTTCTCTATGATTATACACTTCACGTTAAAAAAATGTACTAATATTTTTCAGTTGGTTAAAATCGCCAATAGCCAATTCTTAGTAGTTTTTCTCGATTAGTCTATGAAGTTCACCTGAACGTTTTCAGTTTAGTAGGAGAACTTGGAAAAATACTATTTCTATCATTAGAAATATGCCGGAATACAGCATCACTTGCCTTGATTTTTAAATGTTAATCTAACAATGAATTTCAACACGTTTTGCGAGTAAGAAGAAGTCATAGTTTTCAAATTACTTGGCAGATTGGGTAATTATTACTACAACACGATTATCGATAGAAATATTACGTCGTTTGCGAATATTATATTAAAATTAATTTAATTTGGGAGGAGGGTGTGGGTACAGCCGCTGCAGGAACCATTTATAGGATAACCAACACTTCTGCCATAGGTCATCCCAAGTAGTTCGCTACGTTTGGTGACTTTTTTATTTTTATTTTTTTTTATTTTTATTTTTTATTTATTTGGGAGACCAACAGTTTACATAAACAACAAAGTATATAATAATTGAGTACAATAATTGAACCAATTACAGGTTTCCACATGGGTATTGTATACAAGTGTGTAGTGATTCCAGAGATATTTACTCATAAAAAAATATTTTCAAGAGACGAGTTATTTAGGTGGGGACAGGAAAAGGGTAGGATGGGGGGGGATCGGTTAAGTTGAGGTATGGTAATAAAAATATGCGTGACAAAAAATTAAAAGAGAGAGAAAAAAAGGAAGTTTATAAAGTGGTGGTTCCCGGGTAAATGGGGTGAGATTTGTCCGGGTCTTGGTAGCGGATGCGTCTGCCCACCAGCTGCATGGCAGGCCAAGTCGGGAATGATCGGTTGAGAGAGCCTCCTTGACTGTTACTCCTGGACACATTGACCCCAAATTCCTACCCACCCCCAATACCATTTTCCTTCCCAGAACTTCCTCTCCTTCTTCTCCTAAAAATGACCCTCCACACAGCATCCCCAAAGATGACATAGATCCTGAGGGGAATTATTTTCCTCCCAGGGCCAAATAGGAGGAAAATATATGTTAAATCTCTTAAAAGGAAAATCGAAAGCATAAAACTGTGTAAACAAATAAAATAACATACCTTTAATAATAAATAAACATTATCTCACAATAACTAAGAAAGTATTGTTAGACAAATGAAGATTTCTTCCCCAGGAATTGATAATATCAGGATGAAAGATATTAAAAAACATATTTTAATCCTTGGTCCAATTATAACCCATTTTATAAACAGAATCTTATTTCAAGCTAAAATCCCCGATGATTTAAAATGTAGTATTATAAGACCTATATATAAGGGAGGTGACCACACTGTATTGGGTAACTACAGACCAATTAGTATCTTGCCATCTCTAGAAAAAATTCTTGAAAAATATATTCAAATAAAATTAATAAAATATTTAGAAGATTTTTCTATAATAGACACTAATCAATACGGTTTCCAAAAAAAAAAGAGTACCGAATTGCTGCTTCAAAAATTTTCCAACATGATAAATAATGAATTAAACTGTAAAAAACATACATTAGTCTTATTTATAGATTATTCGAAAGCTTTTGATACCATTGATCACGGTAAATTACTTAAAATACTAGAAATTATAGGAATAAGAGGAAAACTACTAAAACTTTTTGAAAATTACTTAAACAACCGATGCATGAAATTAAAACTCTTAAAATCTTTAAGTAAAAAAAAGAAGTTTTTTGCCGGCGTTCCTCAAGGTTCCATATTAGGTCCAATCCTGTATATTATATATGTATCTTTTATTAAATTCATTTTTAGACATGTAAAGTACTTTGTATACGCGGATGATACTGCTTTAGTTATTTCTAGCAGTGATTTGCAAACTTGTATAGATCTTTTACAAAAAGACTACATTGAACTCTTAAAATGGTCTCACGACTCTGGCTTAATTATAAATGCCAAAAAAACTAAATTGTTACACATAAGATCCCCTAATGTTAAGGTATGTATTACACCTGAAATAAAGACACATACATCAGATTGCTTACACAATGGTATTCCAGCATCGTGTACATGTGAAAATATGGAACTAGTTAAAGAGTATGTTTATTTAGGTGTTATTATTGATTGCTTTTTCAAGTGGGATATACAAATAAACAAAGTCTGTGCACAATTAAGATCAATTGTAAACAGATTGTATAAACTAAAATTTTTTGTTCCTCTCTGCACACTTCGAATAATTTATTTATCTCTAGCTGAATCTGTTATAAGGTATGGAATAACAGCTTGGGGATTTTCTTGTAAAACAAATATAGACCATGTTCAATCAGTGCAAAATTCATTGGTTAAATTATTAGCTGAAAAAAATTTATACAAAGAAAGGCATAATATTCCATACTTTTATCAAAGTCTCAAAATTCTTTCAGTGAGAGCAATTATGTGGTACAAAATTATATTTCAGCACATAAATAACCCTTTATATATAAACAGGCTGGAACACAACCATAATACTCGTTTTAACTTTAATGAAGGACTAATTGTACCTAAACATACAAATAAATATGGACAAAGAACGTTAAATTACATGATTCCCAGTTGTTTAAATATGCTTCCAGCTGAAATTAAAAACTGTACCCAAAACAAACAATTAATGAACTTACTGAAGACTTGGCTTATGGAAAGAATTCATTTGTATTAGCTTACAATAACATATTACTTATTCTAAAGACTTTAAAATTGTTATTCATGTTTTAATATATATTTTTTTTTTTTTTTTTTATCTAAGTATATTTCTGTAAAAAATTTAATTTTATCTTATATCTATAATTGTAAAAATGTATCTACTTAAGTATATTTCTGTAAAAAAAATTAATTTTATTTTATATCTTTAACTGTAAAAATGTAACTATTTAAATCTCTATAATAAGATCTTTATTGTAAAGAACCCGTTAGACAAACTGCTAAAAAGTAGTTTATCGGGACTTTTTGTCTTATATTTGTAAAATGTATAAAATAAATAAATAAAAAAAAAAAAATAAAAAAAAAAAACTATAACTAACCATCCCGCTGTTTCCTCGCAGGGGTTCGTAGAGAGGACCGCCAAACAACTCGGTCTGTGCATACACTCCTTGCCTCATTCACATCCATACATCGCTCTTTTCTTCTGTCTTTCGACATGACTCAAGAATTCGGTTTACTTAATCATGTCATGTCTTTCTCGGGCATCCCCTACTTTTTCTACCATTCAAGTTCACGTCATATATTCTTCTTACAACCTTTCTTTAGATAATTGGCTCTACATGCCCAAACCATCTAAGAGTCCTATTCTTATATCATTACACTTCTCAGTCTTGTATTCTCCGTGAATCTCAAAGTATCTCACATATATTTTTTAATATCAAATCAGTCATAAATTGAAGAGAAAATTGTTTTATTTGTAGTAAGTAAGTTTTCAAGTTACTAATATATTAAGCACATTGGTTTTATCTTGTTTAATAACAATAGAGTGGCGTGGCACACGATTAAGCATTATAGGAATCGTGGATAAGAAAATAACCAATATTTGTTTAAAAATGTTCATATAAAAAAATAAAGTTACGAAAATATTTGCTGTACAATAATAACATAATGACAAGCTGAATTTGAATGAAATCTTGTTTTTTCTTATCTTAATTGCAATGTGCGATGTTTTTACTATGATTGATCTACATCAGAAGAAACGCTGTTAAAAAGCGATGTTGCCAAATGTAGGAGTTGCGATACGCGAGTCAATAAAAGCCAATAAAAACGTATATTTTGCAAAAAATATACGCTGGTCTATTGCAGCGCCACGACTCGCCGCTCGGTGACAAAGCACTGAACTAAAATAGCATATTTCAGTTGATTTAGGTACCAATACCGCGTCTGGCTTATTTTCGTTTTTGGACTGTATGAGGGTACAGGAGTGGGGAAAACTTGAAATTACATGTGTTCAATCCTGCGTCCGTATACCGGACGCAGAATAACGGTCGGACGCAGGATTGAATGAAAGTGGACCATTAGAAGACGCAGCAATGATAGCGGGATGTATATATATATATATAGTTGTGTGTAAGTGTATGCATATGTAAATATATGTATAGGTACCCGTCTCAGAACAGACTTAGTCTAGTGAGGCGGGTTACTTACATGTTTATATAAGATAATTTAAAACAATAAACGCCCGGGTTGCCGGCAAAAAAAAAAAAAAAATATATATATATATATATATATTTTTTTCTATCTTTTTGATAAGTTTGGATAGCCATAAAATTTTACACAACTAACTTCATGTCGAAAACACCGTGATCCTACTATTACTATCAGTCGTTTTTAAATTTTATAAAAGGCATTCCGCATCTTTTGTGCAGCAAATAACCAAAAAATAACATTATACCACTTTTATTACAAAATACCATCGCTCTTGAAATAACCAGACACAATCGGAAATATGTCATTTTTAAATCAAATTTTAGACGTATTGACTCTTTTGCACAAAAATTGTAAATTGATTTCGAAAGACTGTTCTTTTATCTAGTAAACCTTTGTTTCAAATTTTGAAAAAACATATTTATTTTAGTACAATAAGGTTTTACCGTAGGTCGTTTACACATTTGTTAAATTTTCAAATAAAATTTTGTATTATACAACAAGCATTTAAAATCACATAATCATGCAGTAAAATAAATGAATAAATTATTTGGAAAAGCAATTTTTCAGAATTTTTAATTTAGTTCTAATCAAATCATAAAAAAATATCCGCACCCTTATTTTTTAAACGACTTCGAAAAGGAGGAGGTTCTAAATTTTTTTTTTTTCTATGTTTGTTACCTCAGAACTTTCGACTGGGTGAACCGATATTGATTAATTTTTTTTTTATTTGAAAGCTGGTGCTTTCCGTGTGGTCCCATTTTAATTTGGTCCAGTTCTGACAATGGCATCCATGAGAAAATCATATAAGTCTTAAATTTGCATCAAGTATGTGCGCGACAAATGGACGAATAACTCAATATCACGCCAACCGATTTCGATGATTCTTTTTTTATTGGAAAGGATGTACTTCAAGGGTATTTTGATGAGAGTTTGGTTAGGTTCTGATTATGGGATCCATGACAAAGTAACGAAACTCTCCAATTCTGAAGAACAAATTTACGATACTCGGCCGAATCTTAATCGAATTAATCTTATATTCAGACAAATTTATTAGTTAGTGTACTTCAGATTCACTAAAAATCAAAAAATAAACAAAAATTTTAACAAAACAAAAAAACGACTTCAAAAAATGCACTAAAAAAATAATTTCGTATTCTTCTACAACTTTATAATCAACTTACCTTTTCTACTCATCAATATGTGGGTACGATTGTTATTTTTGGAGTCGGTGTCAACCAAGGTACCCGCGGCCCGGCGTGTTCACTTGACGCTCCTCTCCCGCCGACACCGACTCCAAAAATAACAATCGTACGTACATATTGATGAGTAGAAAAGGTAAGTTGATTATAAAGTTGTAGAAGAATACGAAATTATTTTTTTACTTTTTAGTGCATTTTTTGAAGTCGTTTTTTTGTTTTGTTAAAATTTTTGTTTATTGACAAAAATACTTCAGTTTGTCTATTTATTTACGGTCTCACAAACTAACATACCTACTCGTATTTAAAATAAATATATACTTTTTTTATTTAGCTCAGACAATACGAAATAATTATAAATACACATGGTCAAAAAATAAGTACAAAAGTGCCTACCTACGTAATTTTAATAGTTTTATCATCACGAGTTTGAGCATTTTTGATTGTAGGTATTAATCAAAGCAAATTTTAAATGAAATAAAATCGATATTGAGTTATTATGTTAAAATGGTGGTATGGAGAATAATTAAACTCTATCATCGGAACTGGCCTGTACAGTTGCAAGGGTACGATCGCAAGACCATCGTTAGACGATATTTGAATTCTCGGCAGCTGAATAATGGCTCTTAAAGGTAATACTGCTTCTCCGAAAATGCACAAAAATAACTCTTATTTTGCAGAAAATCGTGCGAGTTTTCAGATGCTGAAAATAGTCAAACAGAAAGCGAACTCAAAATAGTCACACATACATAAAAAAATAAACGTAGAAAAACTAAATAAATTTTAAGTTTATCGCTTACATCAGGTGGCGGAAAAATTACCGACTTTTGCTCACCGAGTTTCTGTTGTTAGGAAACTATTACTATACTTTATGGTTGAAATTAAACAAACCTGAACAAACTGTTTTGTTTTATAATATCTATTCTATGGTTTTGATATATGGATTATTGAAGAGAAAACAGAAGCTAGCACAGGAATCCGAAACCAGATGGTTAGTGAAACGATAGATTTTAGAGTAATCTCTTGTGGAAATGATGTAATAAGTATAAATACTTAACGATAATAAACAGGAAATTAAGCAATTATGTGCTATAAACATTGCCATCATAAGAACCGTCTCCGGCAAGCATGCAATAGAGTATTACATAATCATAATTATAAAAAGAAAACTCTCGAGTTTTTCTAATCTATTTTAGTTTGTGTTATTATTATTATATTTCCTTTGTCGGTTTGTTAAAGTGCGTTGTCGTGCACTGGGTATTGCATTACAATTTTTGCGGTTCAGAATTCTTCTCACATAAGTACAGCATTTGCAAGATCTTCGTTAAACCACATTTTAAATTAGAAATTTTTGCTTCAAACCTTATTTTACCCACCGCCGGATTACTTCCATGATCTGCGTTCGGGTTATATAGTTTTAAGCATCAGCCACAGGCAAATATAAAAGCTCGAACAGATAACTGCTAAACCGCGAGCGCTCATGTGTTGTACCGTCATACGACGAAATATTTCTTCCTGTGGTAGGAGAGGGGGTCAGATGAATTACAGAGCTGCCACGAAATGCCATTTCTTTGTCTGAATCTGTTAACTTTATATCTGTCATCCGCCCGTTTAGGCAGCTTCGTAATTAAAATGACCCCCTCTCCTGTTTTCGGTGGAGAGGCGGCCGCATAACTTTTCTCATATCGCCTCAGGAGCGGTTACGGCATAAGATCTGTATTGTCTATGATTGATCTGCGCATAAAGTCATAAACTGCTTAGGTATGACAGGTCTGATGGGATTATATGGAGAGCGTTATTGGGCGTGCGATGATCTTTTATCTTTCATAGCTGTGTCTGGCTCCCGTCTTATGTTAAATTATTTAAATAAATATTAATTATAAGTGTCAGCTTGACGTAATCAATTATTTCACCATCTATCGAATTAAACTGGTAAAATTAGCCTGTTAAATAATGTTTTTTTTTTTCGAAATTTCATCTCCCGGTGGCTTTGATAATCACAGCTCTACCGCGGGTACTACTAATCTAAGAAGGAAAACGAGTTGTGGAAGATAATCCCACTTTACAAAACCGCACAATCTTTGATTGGTCCTGCACGCAATGGGAACATTAAAGTTTCTCAAGCTATGAAACTTTGACATTATCGTCACTATGAAGAGACTCAATCAAGAATCACGACATCATCTTCAATGATGGAGGAGAGGACATTGGGCATTGAACAACTATCTGAAGTTTTCCGATAGAAGGACTTCTGTGCGGGTGAACACGATTAAATAAATATCTCGGAGAACTAAATGGAATGTATGAAAGATTCAATCTTTGTTCAAAAATGTAACGGGTTATTAAATAAAATCCACACTTTTATTCTGTCTTTATTGGGTGGGTACAATCAACTTTACTTACAAGCAGACAGTTCAATATAATCGTAAAAAACACATCTGCCCTGATGATGGGCACTGCAACGCTGTCCGAAACGTTGGCTAAAGAAGGAGGTAGCGCAACACGGCATAATACCCCAAAAACTAATAACAAAAATGTAATTAAAAATTAATTTGAACAAAAATGTAGCTTAACAGTACAAACTATATCAATACCTCAATCTGTTTACTGTTGAGCGATGAATCACCTTAATGCAGTAAAGATGGACTATTAAATTAATTAATTTATTTAAAATATCTATACCTTCCCGTATATCCATTTAACCTTCATTATACTTTTTGCACCCGTATTCTCGAATTGTAATATTATGTAAAAACTTCCTACTTCTTCTGGCACTAATCTTAATTGTAAATATGTGTGTTAATAAGTCACCAGTTTTAGGTTAGAATCTATATGTCTTAGTCATAAGTCACTAGCTATAAGTCTTAGAGCTAAGTCACTAGTTATAATTGTAAATCTTAGTTGTAAGCCAGTAATATAAGTAGCTGTAAGTCTTAGATGTAAGTCACTAGTTGTAATTGTAAATCTTAGTTATCAGCCAGTAATATTAATTCTTTTATATTTTTATTTGTACAGCGCCCTTGCAAGGGCGCTGTACAAATACAGGTGATATTCCACGAAAACGGCGCTATATAAATTAGCCAATTATTATTATTATTATTATTATTAGCTTTATGGGAATTTTAACAATAATACCCCCAAAGGAAACTAATTGTACCTTAACCGCTCGTCACCTTATACAAAGGATTCACGAGCATCTTTTCTCTTCTGGAGACGAAGTTTACACGGGCCGCCCCGGAAGGTTTCAGCGCTCTTGAGGCGATTTTTCGCAAAAACAGCGCTATATAAGTTGTCCAAATTTATTATTATTATTATAAGGTAAAACTCAAAAACTTGAGGTTTCGCTCGTCTTTATATTGGCCTGCTGCCTTAGCAGCGAGGGGGTAAGAGACAAGCAAATGATAGATATAGAACGTATTATAACACTTATCGATATGCGCTCGAAATAATTAGATTTGCTACGGTACAAAAGTTACAGAACAAAAGTTTTACACAAAATATGATGCAACTCTAATAATACTACAATATTAAATAAAAATAAATTTTCAGGTGTATTGAATATTTATATATGAACATAACTACTACCAATCTAGTGAAATCTATGGTACTTTATAGATTCAACTCAAAATTGCATCGTTTTTTATTCCAATGGTCGATGTGTTATTTCAATGATTTATTAATCATATAAAATAATTATTTTAATATTCAAAATAAATTCATTGTTCCTCTTTGTTGTAGTGAATGTTTTTTTAACTGTGCGTACTACAAATCACGTAGTTTGTACTGTAAATAATAACAATAAGAAAAATACCATTAATGTAGTACGTTTCGCCTTTTTACCGATGCGTTAATTCTTCCCTACTCAACTAATTGAATATTTTCACGGCTAAGTACAAATAAAAATTCTTCTGTGGCTTTTACACTTTGTCGGCGTTGTGGGCAAAAATGTAATGAATGCCCCATTCGCTAATCGGACCACTAGTGCCGCACGTTGCATTCCCAATGAAAATAATATATCTTCAGTATCATTGAAAGGCTTGGGTGATATTTTTTGTGCTTTCAAGATAGTGTATTTGGCCGTATCATGGTTACTCTTTCTCTATATGTACAGTTGTGTATAAAACTCATCTCTCAAAATCGTCTCTCGATCGTCAGCCTCCGACTTATTATGGTGACTTTTTTCCAGGGTTCTTCTTCTTCGTATATTTTACATTTATTATATTTTCATAGTTAGACAAAAACGCCTTTTCGAGGAATGTTCTCTTTCTGAAAATGTGGAAACTACTTGTCTGGCTTGTTCCCTTAATGGCTTTTAGTTGATGCTGTCTTACATCCCGAAAAAAAAATTTTTGGCGAACTTACTATGCCTAGATAAGTTTTAAGATTTTCACGGCCAAAAGCATTTTCGTTATTTGTTTTTGGGGTGTTATGCCGTGTTGCGCTACCTTCTTCTTTAGCCAACGTTTCGGACATCGTTTCAGTGTCCATCATCAAGGCAGATCCGGCAGATCCGGTAGAAGTGTTGGCTAAAGAAGGAGGTAGCGCAACACGGCATAACACCCCAAAAACAAATAACGAAAATTACTATGCCTATTTCAATCTTATTATTTTTCAATTTTAATTAGTTTTGAGAGCACAAATTCTTAAAAATAAATAGAGGCCACTATATCGTGGAAAGGGGTTTGGAAAAAACTTTATAATTTTATCCGTCAAGATAAAAATATAATATTTTATAATTTTATTAAAAGAAGTAATAAGCAACCACTCTTTAGGAGTTACACATTTTGCAATTACAATATGCACAAAAACGACGATGTGATGACGATGAGGTACAAAATTGACTTGTTCTTAATCTTATCGTTTGTTTTTTTATATATTGTAATTTCCAAAGGTTGCAAATATATTGATACTAACTATCTAACCACCATCACGCTGTTTCCCCACAGGAACCAAACGGACCGCCAAACAACTCGGTCTTGGCACACACTCATTGCCTCGTTCACATTCATACATCGTCTCATACATGCTCTTCTATTATTCTGACTCTTGACATGGCCCGACTCAAGTATCTGATTCACTTGGTCGTGCCATGTCTTTCTCGGGCGTCCCCGACTTATTCTACCATTCATATTTGCGTCATATATTCCACTTACACTCCTTTCCTTGTTCATTCGCTCTACGTGCCCAAACCATCGGAGCGTTCCTTTTTTAATTTTACTCATTACGCTTACATCAGCATTGCATTCTTTGCGGATCTCCACGTTTCTCGCACGATCGTACATGGTTTTACCACACATACGCCTCAGGGATCTCATTTCTACAGCATTCAGTCTACTTTCATCCTTCCTCTGCCAGTTCCATGCCTCACTGCCATACATCACGGTGTATTGATAACCATTTAAATAGGTATTTATCTGTCGAATGCGTTCATTTCTAGATTTATGGACATAGTTAAATAATTGTAAGCTTTCTTACCTAGATATTCTTACATACACGTTTCAATTGCTTTTTTATGATTGATGTCTTAAATCGAATTCCTCATAGCCTAGCGACAAATCATACAGCGATCAATTCAAATCTAGAGATTGATTTTTTTTTCTTGGCAAATAAAATTTACCATAATTCCACATGCTGTCAAAATTCTAACATGATTAATGATAATTGAATAGCGATCAAAATAGTCCGTTTATGGAAAACTGGTCTGAGTCTACATCACGATTTTCATTAAAGAAATTAATATCTATGGTAGATTTATATTTTTGGCACACTCTATTTATTAAAATACAAAAGGAACAAACTTTTTTCTTGTAACGAAAACACGTTTTTTAAGCTAGGCACGTTTTGCGTAGGACGTCATGTACATAACAAGTTATTTTATTAAAATAATTAAGTCATGTATTTGAACTGAGCCTGCATTTATATTCCTATTCAATTATAACTACTTCTCTTGTTTTTACAAATTTTGAACTCAATTTATAATTAACGCGGTTTTTTCCCATAGTATCGGTCGACTTTTACCCATAGTATCGGTCGCTTTTTACCCGTAGTATCGGTCGGTTTGTACCCATTGTATCGGTCGGTTTGTAAATAAATTTTTATCTCTCTTATTGTTAAAATTAATAAAGTGATAAAGAAAATGGTCCAACTAACGTCACAAAGTACTGTTATAAAGAAGTTAATCAACGGCGAGGCATTATTAAACTCAACTTCGGATACGCTGTAATATTGAAGAAAAAGGGTGGGAAAGTAGGAGAAATTGGAAGTGGGAGAAGCTATTTAAAATTTACTAGGCATTAATAATTCAATTTAAGTCCCGGTAGTAAGCGTTCAGAAAGAAGCAGAAGATGGTTTGAAAGGGAGATATGTGAATTCTAATTTTAGAAGGAACGCGCCAATATTAAGATACGATTATAATTAAGCTAAAATTGTGCAAATATTTAATAAAAAACGGCTCATCTAAAATAAAGAAAAATTCCTCTACGAATGTCTAAAGTAGCGTTTAAAGAAACTCTGTGACTTTGTTCATACCTAACATGTTAAATAACAAAACAAAATGTGTTTTTAATAATTTTCAGAGCATACTTTGCCAATTTTTTTTTCTGTTAAGGGAATTTCACACAATTACGGGTTAGGCTTGACAAATGTACAGATATTATAACATTTTTTTTTAAGATCTTAAAATCTTATGGTATTTAAACGAATTGTGTTATAAAAATCGGAATGCCGGGTCTTATTTATTTATTTATTAATTTTCGGGAAATCGACAGTTTATATTTATTTCAGTTTGTACATAGTATTAAATAGCCAAAATAAAACCAATTACGGATTTCCTCCTTGTGACTTTACTTCTACTGAGACAGCATAATAAGAATAAGTAAGTTAATTTTATAAAAAAGGAATATTAATCCAAAATTATATAAAACAAAAAAAAATATATATATATACTCAAAACAATTTTTTTAATATAAAAATGAAAAATTACAAAACGAAAAATCTATCAATACATTGGTAGCCATGGAGAGAAGTTGTACATATAAATCAAATCATAACAGAAATATAAACAATAAAAACATAGCATTATTCAAGAACCATCAGAGAAAGTGGAATGTTTTAATCTTATCTTATATCTTATGATATATAAAACAAAGTCGGGTGTGTTTGTGACCATTGGTGACCATTTATAACTCAAGAACATCTTGACCGATTTTTATGATCTTTGATTTGTTGGATTTGTATCCGCCCCGAAAAGCAGAATAGCTATTAATTAAAACATCGGAAAAATTCACGAAAAACCATTTTGCATGGAACGAATTCTGATCTTTTGAAAGAGCTGCAGGAATATTGTGATAAGTATAATATTAAATAGTGAGTGAACTCCAAAAATTCAAAAACCTCAAATGTCGATGCGCTGATTGTTTTGCTTTTGTTCTTAAACATAATGTGTTATAACTTATTATATTATAATGCCCCTCTTTCTTACACACTAAATTTCAACAGTTGAAATTGAGACAAACGGTGAACGTACGTCTGCACCCCTATGAAGGAAAATACAATAATTATAATTAATTTCATTACAGAAAATGAAACGCTTTTTCCGTAAGTAAGTTGAAAAGTAAGAAAATCACAAAAATATAAATCCGTTCACAACGCCATCTCTGATATGTAATTTATAAAAAAAACTAAATTTAATTCAGCTAATAACACAACAGTTATTGATTCTGAGGCGGTACGAAGTTCTCCGGGTCAGCTAGTTCTAAATAAAAGTTTTATGGAGAAAGTGAAGATATAAATAAGTAATAAATATATCTTAACACAATTCGGGATAAAATATTTTTGGCACTTTTAGTACCAGGCCAAGATTTATACATTATTAACAATTTACCTGTTTTTATTTTAAATCCAGTGAAGTACGCTATAAATCAGTAAGGGCGTCTTGGGGTTGTAAATATCGTCCAGTAAAGATAATGTTTACACATAACCTTTTAAATGTATAAATTATTGTTTGTCATCGGAAGGGGCCGTTATTTATGCGTAATATATTCCTGGCAAGAAGGGGAATTAATACAGTGGCATAAAGATTCTCAGGCAGGTTGGGCAGTCGCCCGATGGTGCATGTAATTTCCTGTTATGTAATAACTGGACAATTAAATCATATTAAAAATATAGCTGAAACATAAGTAGCTTAATTTGGGAGACGGGTGAGGGTACTGCCGCCCCTAGAACCATTTATTGGATTTATTATTTGGATTCTGCCATGGGTCACTCCAAGCGGTTTGCTATGTTTGGTGACTTAGTAGGGGTGCTCGGGTTCATGGGGTTAGGTTTATCCGGATCTTGGTGGCGGATGTGGAGGATCAGGAGAGATTGGTTGAGGGATACGTTCATTAGGACTCTCTCGGAACGTTGCCTTGCACCGAAATTGATTAATATGTCCGTTACTCCTGGAAAAACTGACCCCCAGATTCCTACCCCTCCCCCTCATACCTTTTTACTTCCGAAAACATCCACTCCTTCCTTTCCTAAAAAGACCCTCCACATAGCATCCCCAATGACATAGGCCCTGATGGGAAATATTTTCCTCCGAGCCTCCTGTGTGGAGCTAATGTAAAAAAAGCTAAAAATCAAAAGCACTGGCGTCTTGAAATTCACACAGGTTGTCTTTATTTTAACACATTTTTATTTGCTTGCAACGTCATTTACATCAAACGATTTTCATACTCAAATACTCCATATCAAAATGTCAACTTTAAAAAACCAAAGATCCAGAATACTCAGGTACTTCCCCACATTTCTCTTATCCATATCCTTCCCCTTTCCTCTACCTTCGGCATCACAAATGGGAATGCCATTGTCTCACTGGCTCCAGATTGTGAGAAGCAATTGAGACTCTTGTGCGGTATTCACATTTAAAAAAAACCCAACAAGAAAAATAGAATTAAATAAACCATGATACCTTTTTTTCTTGCAAATAAAGCTTTATGGTCTACATTTATCATGATTGTAAGAAAATATTATGAAATTAATAATAATAAATTAACACAATAATCAAAATACGAGTGAGGCTAGGCATTGAAATTAGTATCTAATATTAAATGCACCTTTTTTCAACCCGTAAAATAGGTACATACCTAAATACCCTACGTTTTTCATTTTAAAAATTCATTATTTTTGGCGTGTTGGGTATGTTTGAGCTAATTGACAAAAGCATTTTAAATATTTGTCTGCGGCGTAAAACTAATCTGATTAAAACCTCACAAAAACTTTTGCTCACGTAGGAACAAAGTCTTGATTTTTGTTTAAGAATAAAAATCCTGGTATAATTTGCCTTGGAGTCCAAAAATTTATCGCTAAGCCTCTGTCTAATACCAAGAAAATGTCGAACGACCCAGGGCAAAAAAGTCAATGTCCGTTTTCCTCGGCAAATGTGAAAATAGGCAATAAAACCTAGAGATTGCCCCGTACATGTTTGAAATGCCCTTCACAAAACATATTAGAGATTGAAGTCGCTTTCCAATATTTATTTAAGTACCAATCTTATTTACCAACGTACCTACATATTTTTATTTATTAAAAAAGGTATTTATATTAACAAACACTTTCCGTGATTGTATTTATGTGGATTTTTTTTTAGTTCAACAGATTATATAAGAACACAATTAACATTCTAATGTAATATAGGTACTGAGATAATTAAAAAAAAAACACTATCTACACGAGGAAAGAACATGATCTACAATCATAGGTTCCCAACCTTGTAATGCACATCGCCCAATTTGAGAATATATTTTTTTCTAGAGCCCCCCAATTTTTTTTTTCTTGCCATCTGTCGTGAATCTGAAACAACTATCACGGAGGGTTCTCAACTGTCACGGAATCAATAATTCGAATGGTGCTTCACGAGCACCTCGCCAGGGGAACACAGAAACAGTTCATTGAAATAAAGTGTTTTGGGAAAACCTTGAAATAGAACAAGATTCATCATAACAGAAAATACGTAAAATACGAAGGTGGCGTTCTTTAACATGAAAGTATTTTTATATTTTTTACAATAGCTCCACAAAAAGGCCTTGAAGAAAAAAAATCCTCAGGGCCTATATCATCTTTGGGGATGCTGTGTGGAGGGTCTTTTTAAGAAAAGTAATGAGAAGAAGTTCCGGGAAGGAAAAAGGTATGAGGGGTGGGTAGGATCTGGGGGTCAATGTGTCCAGGAATGAGAGACGTATGAATTCATCCCTCCCACTGCAGTTCAAGCGGTGGGTCGAGAGAATCCCGCTGGAGAGGTCTAGATTATGTCTGCCTCAATCAGTCTCTCCCGATCCGGACCGCCACGTAGTAGGTGAGGAAATGCATTCGCCACCTAGACAAACCCGGACCCGGGTTTGTCTACGTAGAATAAGAACACGGGCAAATCACCGAACGTAGTGAACCACTTGGAGTGGCAAACCATAATAAGTGGTTCCCGGGGCGGCGGTACCCATTCCCGCCTTTCAAATTGAAAATACAATACGTGTTTGAGGGAGCGGGCCGGATCGGTAGAGAGAAATGAAAGGCGTCATGTCGAAGTGTGAGTCAGTCGTTTATTGGGCTACGTAGCAGATGGTCGGTGGTCGGTAACATGATGTAATGCGGAGTGCCGTAGATGATGCTGCAGGCGTACGGAGGTGGAGATGGTGAGGTGAAGGTCAGCGCGTTGCTCGACACCATGGCGGTGGAGATGACCTATATTCCAGGCCGTTGCTCGACGCTTTGAATCGCGGAGGTGAATGGTGTGTGGCTCGGTGTGCTGAGCCACCAGCAGGTAGTCCTGGCGAGGCGGAGCGTGTTTCCATGGCAGCGAAGCACGGTGAGGCTTCGGGGTGCCATGAAGTGGTGAGCTGATCCCTGGACTGAAGGTGACGCAAGCCTTGAAGTCGCGGGATGGAGCTGATCTCAGGAGCTGAAGACACGATGGGCCTTGTAGCTGAGACGTGGTGATGGACCTCGAGGAAGCTGCCCTGGAGAGAGCGGAGATGCCATGCAGGAGCACTTGTTACATGTTGACCGACGATTAATGTGAGACTAAACTGGGCTGAACTGCAGCGGGCGAGCGATCGGCTGCTTATATAGCCGCGGTAGAGTAACTACCTCGCGGTAGGTAATACGAGCCACTTCGAGAATATTCGGCGCCGTACAGATATTGTACGGTGCTGTCTCGAGACCTTTCTAGGCGGGGCGATATTATTATCGTCGGGCTGGCACGGCCGGCGAGAAAGTACATCGCGGCTAGTATAGGTACGAAGGTACCTAGGCAAGTAGGTTTGCCGATGGGCGCGAATATTAGATGTTTCTCGTATGTTCTTTTGATGGCGATGATAATAATGATGTGTCGCTACACACCCCCTTCCCAGTGTACGGAGTACAGGGTTGAAAGATGATGCCAGGAGTCGCAGGAAAGCCGGGTTGATGCTGCTGGTCGGTGCGTCCGTGCTGATGCGTCTCTACCGATTCCCTCGTTTTGCGGTGTTACCGGTGTGTCGTGGTAACACTCTTGTAAGGATGCTGTATGCTGCGTATCCATATCACGTCGGGGTCACCAATTGAGGGAGCGGTCCGTATCGGTAGAGACGGGAGATAAATGAAAGGCGTGCAGTCGATGTGTGAGTCGTCTTTATTGTGCTACGTAGCGATGGTCGGTGAAGAGTCGCAGGAAAGCCGGGTTGATGCTGCTGGTCGGTGCGTTCATGCTGATGCGTCTCTACCGATTCCCTCGTTTTGCGGTGTTACCGGTGCGTCGTGGTAACACTCTTGTCAGGATGCTGTATGCTGCGTATCCATATCACGTCGGGGTCACCAATTGAGGGAGCGGGCCGGATCGGTAGAGAGAAATGAAAGGCGTCATGTCGAAGTGGTGAGTCAGTCGTTTATTGGGCTACGTAGCAGATGGTCGGTGGTCGGTAACATGATGTAATGCGGAGTGCCGTAGATGATGCTGCAGGCGTACGGAGGTGGAGATGGTGAGGTGAAGGTCAGCGAGTTGCTCGACACCATGGCGGTGGAGATGACCTATCTTCCAGGCCGTTGCTCGACGCTTTAAGTCGCGGAGGTAAACGGTGTGTGGCTCGGTGTGCTGAGCCACCAGCAGGTAGTCCTGGCGAGGCGGAGCGCGTTCCATGGCAGCGAAGCACGGTGGGCTTCGGGGTGCCATGAAGTGGTGAGCTGACCCCTTGGCTGAAGGTGCGTCAATCCTTATAAGTCGCGGGATGTAGCTGTTCTCAGGAGCTGAAGGCACGATGGGCCTTGTGGCTGAGACGTGGTGATGGACCTCGGGAAGCTGCCCTGGATGTGTGCCACGCAGGAGCACTTGTTACATGTTGAGATATTGGCCGACTGTAAGTGTGAGACTGAACTGGACTGAACTGCAGCGGGCGAGCGATCGGCTGCTTATATAGCCGCGGTAGAGTAACTACCTCGCGGTAGGTAATACGAGCCACTTCGAGAATATTCGGCGCCGTACAGATATTGTACGGTGCTGTCTCGAGACCTTTCTAGGCGGGGCGATATTATTATCGTCGGGCTGGCACGGCCGGCGAGAAAGTACATCGCGGCCAGTATAGGTACGAAGGTACCTAGGCAAGTAGGTTTGCCGATGGGCGCGAATATTAGATGTTTCTCGTATGTTCTTTTGATGGCGATGATAATAATGATGTGTCGCTACATGTTCAATACTTGTTGTACTTTTAGCCTTACTCTTAAATTCAACCGACAAAATACTCTTCAATGTAAAATGTCAATAACATTTAAAACGTTGATCTTAGTTAAAGTAAAAATTTTAATGGAAAACAAAAAATTATGATTCTTCAATAATTTGTACCTGTTAACGAGATTCAAAGTTCAAAAGGGTGTTGCACTCCCATTCCGATGGCTCCATTTTTCGATAAAAGTTCGGTTTGACAAACAAATTGTAATGCAAGCACTGCAAAGTTCCATAACTCCTTCATTCATTTTTATACCTTCTAGACAGTTTTGATAAAAGTCAGTCCACTCAGCCTTTGTCTAGCACCTGCCCGAAAAAGCTTTCCGACAAACAGCTTATTCCTTAAATGAATTCTGTCTGCAAAATATTTTATATTTGAAAGTGGCATTTCAACACGCTTACAGGAATTGTACCTAAGATGTCATTTATTGTTGCTCGTATTTTACTTTTTTATATCTAACATACTTTTACATCGTACGTGATGAAAGCGGTTTAAAAATTTAATAAAACTGAGGTAAATAATATCGATTTCGGCTAGAAGTTATTTTATCATTCTCTCGAGGGGTCATTTTATCATCCTTCGTCACCACATTCTTTACCAGCACAAAGAAATGTTTTTCATTTTTGTTTATTTATTTATACATTAACGCCCTTTCGTTAGGATATTAATGATGTGAACAGTAAAAATTAAGTTTTTATTGTATACTATATTGTATATTATATTGTATAACTGAACTGCTTCAGTAACAACTTTTTGTATTTTTTTAGTGACAAATTGAAGATGTCCACTGAATTGGTATAAATATTTCCCTCCATTAGTGTTTTGAGCCAAGAGGTGTTCATATGGTAGTTAATCCCAGAATTTCTGGACTGAAATAAATTCCTACTTCTGGTATAACGTAGTGGAATCCGAAAGCTTATCAATGCAAGCAATTCTGGACTACGAACTACATCATTTAATTTTTTCTATAGAAATATCAAGTCACTGAATTTTTTTCAGTCTGACAATTTAAGCAAATTCATAATATTATTCAGATACTTTTTAATGACGGCCGGCGAAGTCCAGCGGTAAAGCTCTTGACTCGCACTCCGAAGGTCGCGGGATCGAATCCCGGCGTGGCAAATAAATTTTATTTGATTAATTTGTGTTATTTCACAATTGATTCATTTCAAATGACATATATTATAGTATATTTGCGGCATGTTCCAGAGTGGAAGATACTCTCAGTATCGCCCTAGTGTAAGACCACCATTCAAAATTGAAACGTTGCTTGAAATGGCTTTAGCCATGTTTGGTGACCAGATCTGAAGAGCCGGGTACTTCCCCACCTTCCTCTTCCCTATCTCATTCCTCTCCCCACTACCTTCAGCCTCACAACATACCCCAATTAGTGCCATAGTCCCACTGGCTCCAGACGGGAGCAGTTGGGACTCTTTTGCGGTATTCATGTAAAAAAACCCATTTTAAAATTCAGAAAACCTCCGAAATTTTTTCATTATTTTAATAGCTTATACATGAATATTATAACGTGGGTTCCAGACGGGAGAATTGTATTCAAGTTGACTTCTAACAAACTGGAATAGGCAATCATGTGTATTGAATTAAAATATGGTGCACTGAACTCAATATTAGGCCTCACTAGGTCAATACTAAATCATTTGGCCGGCCACGCAATTGGAGACCCAGCCAAGCCTAACCCTGTGAACCGGGCACCCGCTGCTAAGCCACCAAATGTAGCGAACCACTTACGGTGACTTATGGCAGAGGAATTTATTATCCAATACATCGGAGGGTGGTTGTACGCGTACCCGCTTCCCAAATTAATATTTATTATTGCTGATATAAAAAACTTTTGTACAAAATGATCTCGAAGCTAAAAATCATACTTGCAGCCTGAAAATATTATCAACATAGATTTTTCTTTTCTGCGAGGGATAAGCCGTGCATAAATTCACTTATGAAATGTTTTATTCAATTCCTGCATAAGTTTCTTTTATTTTCAGACTTTGCGACCACAAATGAATCAGAATATCCACAACGGAAATCGCATTGTGCGATTTCCGACTTGCTGTATTTATTTATGCATTCGCCACGACATTCTTTTGCCGGAAAGTGAATGTAGGGAAAGTCGGAAAACTTTCTGAAAGTTTTTCTCCAGATTTTCTTTCTTTCGTAGTCTCCCTTTTCAATTGTAATTTATGTTTTTGTAGTTTTTTACCAAAACACACAAAAGTAACATTTTGCCTTTGAATATGCCAACTTGATTCACGCGAAAATATCGAAAGCAACGGTAACGGCTCTGCACTAAAAAATGGTTTGTTATATTTGTAAATTGCTTCAACTAACCCCTATAAAGAGTCTCACTATACTATCATCACAACTAAGGGTCGACCGAGATCTCGGTCTCGGTCTCGGTTCCGGCATTCTCGGCTACAAATTCTACCGAGAACTCTGTCTCGGTTCTCGGCGCAAAATCGCCGAGATTCTGGGCCATAACCGAGACCGTTGTAAGTAGGTACGGTATAGGATAATGGGATTCAAATCTACCGCGCGCATCTACATTTTTTTTTTACGTTAACTCCACGCAGGAGGCCCTGAGGAAAATAATTTCCCTCGTGGCCTATGTCATCTGGGATGCTGTGTGGAGGGTCTTTTTGAGGAGAGGAAGGACTGAACATTGGTCTTGAAGAGACCCATGTTGTAGGAAGGAGGAAACACAGAGGCCGGCAAATCATTCCACAGCCGAGCTGTTGAACACAAGAACGAGTCGAAGAAACGACCCGTTCTCATGTGGCAAATGTCAACCGTGTACAAATGTTGGGCACGCGTTAGGCGTGTTTCCCGACTATGCACCGGTGCCGAAGAGATCAATGATGCTAGTTCCTCGGAGCATCTTAATATATAAAGTATATAATAAAGTATATATATATAAAGTAATACCGGTAGAACAAGGATAGCATTCCCACCCGACGCCTGTGCTCTAAAGATTGCAATCCGTCTGTTAAGATGGGAGAATCTATCAAACGGACCGCCCGTTTCTGCACAGAGTCGAGGGTATTTTTCAGGTATTTAGGAGCTCCAGACCAGAGGTGGCTGCCAAATTCAACTGTGGGGCGCACTTGTGATTTGGACAGGGTTAGCAGTTGTGTACTATTAAAGTATCTGCTGGCCCTGTACAGTACGCCCAGTTTCTGTGAGGCTAACTTTACTCTGGCTTCGATGGAGCCCCCATACCTGAGCTGGTCACTTAGGGTTACACCAAGCATTTCGATGGAGGGCCTGTTCGGAAGATTGCTTCCGTTGAAAGAGACTAGATTTTCATTTCGATCCCTTTTAAACGTAATCAGACAAGATTGAATTGTCTGATTACGTTTAAAATTTAATTGTCTTTGAAACATTAAATTCAACGATCGGTCATTCGATCGATCGATCCACGATTTAAAACAAAATATCTGTCTGAATGTGAAATCAATACAGCCAATCTTCACATTATCGAAACTCTCAATGGAAATGTGGTATCAAATTCTCATATGACGACATGTGCTTCTACTGCATCGTCAGCTAGCTCATCAAACATGGCTGCTACAGATAAATCCTAATTTCTCCTAAATCCTAAATCTTAATTTGGTAGGCGGGTATGGGTACCGCCGCCCTGGGAACCATTTATTGGATGACCAACACCTCTCGCCACAGGTCACCCCAAGTGGTTCGCTACGTTTGGTGACTTAGCAGGGGTGCCCGGGTTCTTGGGGAAATGTTTGTCCAAGCCTTGATGGCGGGTGCGTCGGCCCACCTTCTGCGTGGCGGGCCGGATTGGGAGATGCTGGTTGAGGGAGACCCTTTACAACCGGTTACCGCTGTCCGGGCCGCTCGGTAGTACAGGGGCCCGACCCTCAGGCTCACGACTGAGGGTGGGCTGCCCCATCAACGAGTGTTAAAACCCCGCCGCTGCTGTTGTGCCGGTTCGTGACCGGAGGGGACCCAGCAGTAGCGTTTGGGGCGCATCGGGTGACCTCTCCAGCCGGACTCTCCCTACCCATCGCCTTGCACCGCAGTGGGTGGATTGGATTCATTCGTTCATCACTCTTGGACACTCTGATTCCCAGCTTCCTACCCACCCCTCATACCTTTTCCTTCCCAGACCTCCCTCCCCCCACACCCTATCATAAAAATATTTAAAAAATTCATGACAACACAAACAACAAATATTAACTGCATTACAGCGGCGAGTAGTAGGAGACCCCGGCGCAGGCCAAAAATGTTGGTGAATTACACCAACATTCGCGGCCTGCATACCAATTTAAACCCCGTCCACCACCACCTTTTTACTCAACGCCCCAACCTACTATTCCTGTCTAAAACGCAGATAGCCGAGCCTGTAGACGCCTCCTATCTGGACTGCCCGGGCTTCACCCTCGCAAGCAAGTTCAGACCTAAAGGAGGTGTCTGTCTCTATAGTCGAGCTGACGTCAACTGTGTGCGACTGTTGAATCTGGAAAACTCCAGATTCGACGTAATGTGGATACGCGTCAATCTTGCCAGTACGGTAAGATTCTACGCGTGTTTATACCGCTCACCGAACCTTAGCGAATCAGACACGTCCGAGCTCTTCAAACATTTAAGCGACACTATTGATGACCTCTTGCCCCGCTACCCTACGGCAGAGTTTGTGGTCCTGGGGGACTTCAATGTTCATAACGAACCTTGGTTGAAGTTCTCAGGATCAACAGACTCGGCTGGACGCCAAGCGGAATCCTTTGCCCTTTGCTACGGATTGGAGCAAATGGTTCAGGAGCCTACAAGGGTTCCTGATGTCCAGACTCACCGTTCCAACCTGTTAGACCTATTTTTAACTACTGTGCCACACGGTTACAGGATTGAAGTCACAGCGCCTTTAGGATCGTCCGACCACTGCCTGGTGACGACATCAATCCCTGTAAACTTCAGACCACCAAACGAGAGGCTGAAGAGAAAAGTGTGGCACTATAGGTCAGCAGATTGGTTCGGTCTGCGGCCACATTTTAATGCTTTTCCGTGGTCAGCTGTCTGTTTTCGGACTTCGGATCCCTCAAGATGTGCCCAGGAAATTGGTGAAGTCATCACATCCGCGATGGATGGCTTCATCCAATCTACTGTTAAGGAAACTGGTGTAGGTTCAAAGCCGTGGTTCAGTCGACAATGCGCTGAAGCAGTGCGACGAAAAAACGCGGCTTACCGAGCCTACAACACATCTAGAACATCCGAAGACAGAACAGCTTACAACAAAATGGCAAAGGAAACCAAGAGAATCATAAATAGGTCTAAATTCGAGCACGACCAGCAGATCAGCAGAAAGCTGACTGCATGCCCGCATGGCAGCAGGCAATTCTGGTCGCTTGCGGGCTCAATAGGTCGCAATTTCTGCAAATCCAGTCTGCCACCTCTTACCAGACCTGACGGCTCACTAGCAAACACCGCCACCGAAAAGGCTAACTTACTAGGTAAAATGTTTGCGGATAACTCAACCCTCGATGACCAAGGTGCTGTCCCGACGTCGGTTCCTCACTGCGGTTTTCGTATGAAAAAGCTGAGGATCCGGCATCGGGAAGTACTCCATGTTTTACGAGGGCTTGATGTTAATAAAGCTAGTGGGCCTGACGGAATACCTGCCCTGGTACTGCAAAGGTGCGCTGCAGAAATAGCTCCAATTTTGACGAAGCTTTTTAAACTGTCCCTGAAGACTGGCTCTGTGCCCTCTGGTTGGAAAAAAGCGGTTATCCATCCTATTCCAAAGAAGGGTGACCGCTCCAACCCGGCCAACTACCGCCCCATAGCGATCACATCAGTTCTGTCTAAGGTGATGGAACGTGTGATCAACGACAAACTGCTCACATACCTCGAGAAGAACAAAATTATTAATGACCGTCAATACGGATTCCGGCGGAACCGCTCCTGCGGTGATCTTCTCGCGTATGTGACGCATGTTTGAGGGCGATGCCTGGAACGTTTCGGTGAGACCCAAACGGTTGCATTGGACATTTCCAAGGCCTTTGACCGGGTTCGGCACCGAGGACTTGTCAACAAACTGCATTCTTACGGACTTCCCGCATCCTTGTGTACGTGGATTGCCGACTTCTTGAGGGGGAGGTCGATTCAGACGGTAGTCGATGGTTTCACCTCTTCCTCACACTCGATAAATGCTGGCGTCCCGCAGGGTTCGGTTCTGTCTCCGACTTTGTTTTTATTGCACATCAACGACCTTTTGTCATGTGCACCAATTCATTGTTACGCGGATGACAGTACAGTTCATGATAGCTTTTTGTTTGACAAGCCCCCAAAGGGCTCACAAACTCCAACAGCTCGTAAGGCTTTGAAGCAAAGAATGGACGGTTACCTCGAGAGTGTTTTCTCTTGGGGTAAAAATAATCTCGTTGAATTTAATGTTTCAAAGACCCAATCTTGTCTGATTACGTCTAAAAGGGATCGAAATGAAAATCTAGTCTCTTTCAACGGAAGCAATCTTCCGAACAGGCCCTCCATTGATATGCTTGGTGTAACCCTAAGTGACCAGCTCAGGTATGGGGGCTCCATCGAAGCCAGAGTAAAGTTAGCCTCCCAAAAACTGGGCGTACTGTACAGGGCCCGCAGATACTTTAATAGTACACAACTGCTAACCCTGTACAAATCGCAAGTGCGCCCCATGGTTGAATTTGGCAGCCACCTCTGGTCTGGAGCTCCAAAATACCTGAAAAATACCCTCGACTCTGTGCAGAAACGGGCGGTCCGTTTGATAGATTCTCCCATCTTAACAGACGGATTGCATTCTTTAGAGCACAGGCGTCGGGTGGGAATGCTATCCTTGTTCTACCGGTATTACAATGGAAGATGCTCCGAGGAACTAGCATCATTGATCCCTTCGGCACCGGTGCATAGTGGGGAAACACGCCAAACGCGTGCCCAACATTTGTACACAGTTGACATATGTCACATGAGAACGGGTCGTTTCTTCGACTCGTTCTTGTGTTCAACAGCTCGGCTGTGGAATGATTTGCCGGCCTCTGTGTTTCCTCCTTCCTACAACATGGGTCTCTTCAAGACCAATGTTCATTCCTTCCTCTCCTCAAAAAGACCCTCCACACAGCATCCCAGATGACATAGACCCTGAGGGAAATTATTTTCCTCGGGGCCTCCTGTGTAGAGTTAATGTAAAAAAAAAAAAAAATCCAATTTATGGGCAGCTCATGATTTCATAGTCTTGGGAGATGAGCCAATGACCAATGACGAAAGCAGTTCAAGTGCTGTGATAGAAATAGGGCTTGATAGCTTTCTTAGAGAGCCAAGACTGCAAAGAAATGCAAATATTTTTCAGTATTTTTATTCGTCACTATATCAAGCAATTAGGCCTGCAGCAAAAATGTTTTTATCAGCACCGCCTACTAGCGTAGTAAGTGAACAGCTCTTTAGCAGAGCTGATCATTTATACGACAGGAGGCGACACTCTTTGAAGGATGAAAACGCAGAAAAATTGCTTTTTATATGCTACAACACCATGTTGTACAATTTTGATTATCAAAACTATTTAAACACATTATTACATTCTTAAATATACGATATTATGCAAAAATAACGCTTTTTTTCTCAATTTATCTATTCTCGGTCTCGGCCGAGATTTTAATTTATTCTCGGTCTCGGTCTCGGTCGACCCATAATCACAACCATAGCCTCAGCAATCTTTATTAGAGTTACTCTCGAAATACTACGACATTAGATTTAAAATTATTCGACTGGCTACTTTCAACGGCAAATTGCATTAAAACTTGCCACAAAATCACAATATCGGTGAATCCACCACCCTTTCAGTATAATTTTCACCCAGCGCCAGCGTGGCATACAAAGTTAGGCCATCTATTTACATGGTAATCCATTCATTTAACGTTGAACTGTCGGGGTATTGCCCAAATAGTGTTTGCGGGTCATGCCGTGACAACGGATTAAAAATCATAGCTTAATAAAATGTTTTATGCATGCAAAAATAAAAGAATTTTTGATTTTCATTTTCAGGGTATAAATAAAAAATTACGTTTCACAGAAATTACAATCGTCTTTCATAACTGCAAGTTTTGGGATCATTAGATTATTTTAGTTGAATTTACCTTCACACAACTTTAACAAAGCTTTTTGTTTGGTTAAAGCAGCCGTGTCAAGTTCGCATTAATAAATTAATGTATTGGTGTTGTATGATAAAAGAAAGATAAATATTTTGATTTTTATTTTAACTTATTAAGAAAAATCTCAAATGATCATATTTTAATCACTGAAGACAATATTAGCGACTATCAATCGAAAATTTGAAACAGAAAAATCAGAAAATGTAACGGCCGCATCTACATATTGAACCCAGGACCTTAGCCTTTCAGGGGCTATACTCTGCCACTGAGCTAATTAGACCCTACCGTCCCTACCCCCTTCGGTTATATTAAACTGAATCATAATATATATCATTTTCAATTCTTCGACTAAGAAGTACCAAATTATCTTCATTATATTAACGTTTATTTTTAATAGCTAGGTACTATCTTTATATATGATTGCAAGATTCTTCCCGAACTAAATGCCATCTGGATGGTCTTAGAAAATTTATTCATTTTTATTTTATATATGACGTCTGTTGACTTTTTTGCTAAAATAATAAATATTCATCATAGGACGAATATATTCATTTTAACTTATTGAGTTAAACCTCAAATTGTAGTATTTTAATCACTGAGTACCTACAATACAGTGACTTCAGCAAGGCATTTGTCAAGGTAGGTATGTCAAAAAATATTAATCAATAAATTAGCAAAACTTGGAATTTACGGTAGTTTACTAAATTGGTTTGCTAGTTATCTGTTTGAAAGAAGTCTGAGTGAAAATAAATGGCATAAATTTTTATTAATTTATGGCGACACGAGGAGTGCCGCAAGGCTATCATCTAGGGCCCATTTTGTTTTTTAATATTAACGATATTTTTGATTTATTTACTGAGGTGCAAAAGATTTCAATAATTTAGGCACATTTATGGTGTTATATAAAACCCTCGTTAGATGCCAACTTGAGTATAACTCTACGATAGGTCTCCCTTTTTCAATATTCATTCAGAAAACATTGAAAAGATTTTACGTAATGGGAACGTACCCATACTACGTGACCAAATTTTTGGAATTTTTAACCCCCCCCCCCCCCCCCTCCCCGGTGACCAAAATCCTAAGCAACCCGCCGATCATTTGTATGGAGCGTGACATTTTGAAGACCCCCCCCCCTAAAAGTGTCACGTAGTATGGGTACGTTCCCTTTAAAGTTTCTAAGGTTTATAAACCATAAATTGCATATTCCTATACAAAAAATTGATTACAATTACCTCATGGATAAAATGTCTCTATTGAAACTTTCAAAAAGAAGAATAAGCAGATTTAATACTATTACACAAAATATTGCATTACCATATTGACTATCCTGAATTACTTCAATTTATCAATATCCATGTTCCCAAAAAATCAAACCGACATTTGTTACCCTTTTACTTCAATAACACCAGGACACTAGCTTTATTTAAATATTTTGATCTGGGTAAAACATTTCATCTTAAAAATAATCAGTGTATATTCTATCACTAGTATTCTTCTAGACACAAAAAGACCAATGTACCTACATAACTTCTGCGCTTCTATTATTTTATTTCATAGAATCTTTTAAATTCATTTTGACGCGTGAGAATTCTTAGTTTCTGTTCACATTTTAATCTATGTATTTTATTTTGTGTTTTTGTTGCAACCATTTTTGTCACTATCTTTGTATTTATTTTCTTTATTGCTTTAATTTTTAAGTATTTACTTTGACACAAACAGCAGGTAAAATTTTATAAGAAAAGCCTACTGGGGCGTTTAATAAATAAATAAATATTAGCCGAGCCCTGGCAAGACTAAGGTCCTGGCCTTAATCTTTTTTCTGATTTTTCTGTTTCAAAATATCGATTGAGGGTTGATAATATTATCACTGATTGAAAGAAAAGTAGTAAATAACGCAATTCGTAAACATTTTTAACTGGACAATAATTCTTACGCACTTCCAAAGCTAATTTTATAACAACATCATGCTAATACTCTGTAAATGTTCCATACCAATAAATACATAAATGACATGTGAGATGAAATGGTTAATGTTTGGTACTTCCGAACTCTTTAGCTCCCATATTTATTTTTACACCGTCATTTTAACGGTCATTTATTTAATGAACGTATAAACAAGGCGCAGATTAATTGAAAGATTAAATTGAAACACGTTTATTCGATTCAATTCTAAACCGATGACGTTATCGTAATCGGCGGTTCAAAAAACCCGCATTACTGAGCCCATCGTAATCGTACCAATGGTCATTGGCTCCTCTGTAAAAGGAAAATGCTTTGCGCGACCATTGCCTAACTGTTTCAAAAGATTATTTGCCGATTACATACTATATTGAATCATGACGTTAGCGGTGGTATGAAGAGGTGAGTCTAAGCTGGATGTTATGAATTTGATTCTTGTCGAAGAGCGAATTTAAATGCTGATAAAATTATCTGGTATTTTATTTTGAAGTTGTCTGTTTATCATTTCTGATACTTATCGATATAATGGTCAATGTTGCTGCTTAACAGTCACAACCATCAGTGAACGGTGGAAAAATGAATTAAATAGTTCAAATTTTTATGATTAACTTATCAAAAGTTTGGCACCGAGGACTTGTCAACAAACCGCATTCTTACGGACTTCCCGCATCCTTGTGTACGTGGATTGCCGACTTCTTGAGGGAGAGGTCGATTCAGACGGTAGTCGATGGTTTCACCTCTTCCTCACACTCGATAAATGCTGGCGTCCCGCAGGGTTCGGTTCTGTCTCCGGCTTTGTTTTTGTTGCACATCAACGACCTTTTGTCATGTGCACCAATTCATTGTTACGCGGATGACAGTACAGTTCATGATAGCTTTTTGTTTGACAAGCCCCCAAAGGGCTCACAAACTCCAACAGCTCGTAAAGCTTTGAAGCAAAGAATGGACGGTTACCTCGAGAGTGTTTTCTCTTGGGGTAAAAATAATCTCGTTGAATTTAATGTTTCAAAGACCCAATCTTGTCTGATTACGTCTAAAAGGGATTGAAAATCTAGTCTCTTTCAACGGAAGCAATCTTCCGAACAGGCCCTCCATTGATATGCTTGGTGTAACCCTAAGTGACCAGCTCAGGTATGGGGGCTCCATCGAAGCCAGAGTAAAGTTAGCCTCCCAAAAACTGGGCGTACTGTACAGGGCCCGCAGATACTTTAATAGTACACAATTGCTAACCCTGTACAAATCGCAAGTGCGCCCCACGGTTGAATTTGGCAGCCACCTCTGGTCTGGAGCTCCAAAATACCTGAAAAATACCCTCGACTCTGTGCAGAAACGGGCGGTCCGTTTGATAGATTCTCCCATCTTAACAGACGGATTGCAATCTTTAGAGCACAGGCGTCGGGTGGGAATGCTATCCTTGTTCTACCGGTATTACAATGGAAGATGCTCCGAGGAACTAGCATCATTGATCCCTTCGGCACCGGTGCATAGTCGGGAAACACGCCAAACGCGTGCCCAACATTTGTACACAGTTGACATATGTCTCATGAGAACGGGTCGTTTCTTCGACTCGTTCTTGTGTTCAACAGCTCGGCTGTGGAATGATTTGCCGGCCTCTGTGTTTCCTCCTTCCTACAACATGGGTCTCTTCAAGACCAATGTTCATTCCTTCCTCTCCTCAAAAAGACCCTCCACACAGCATCCCAGATGACATCGACCCTGAGGGAAATTATTTTCCTCAGTGCCTCCTGTGTGGAGTTAATGTAAAAAAAAAAAAAAAAATCTTATATACCTTTTTGTAAATCTGACGTCTGACAGTATTAAAAGCCTAGCGACTCCTTTTTGCTTATGGTGCCAAAGTCCCATCACTATCGGACGAATGCTAAGATATCTGGTAAGACACGTTTTACTTTAACTCCTCGTTGGACTTTATTTAATGGACTAAGCGGTTGTCATAGAAATAGATTTAACATGGGAGATAGTATAATAGGCATAAACAATTCATTTTCTATGATCGCAGTGGAACTGTTTGTTTGAAGAATTCTTAAGTGGAAAAATTCCTAATGAAAGTACCTACCCAAAACATAAAAATTTCGAAAATTGAAAAAGATTCGTCAAGAATTAAATGTGTCATGCTTCAATGATCTTCTGTGCCAATGATCTCTGAATTCGGAATTGCTTTGAAATTAATTGTCATTTTCAAATTTTTTACTGATTTTTTAAGAATTTAGACTAAACCTAAATTTTACACCGGTGTGCGATAGTCAATGATAAAAATCATAGTACGTGATGGGGAAGTAGGCCGGAATGAGGGGGATTTGTAAATTATTTTGGAAAACTGATCTCTAAACATAGTTAAAGCCATTTCAAGCAACTTTCCGATTCTAAATATGGTCTCTCACGAGGGTGATTTGGAGACTACTTGCACTCCGGAATAAGTTGACGTGGAGGTGCTTACGTATCAAAATGTATTTTAAATCCATATCTGTATATTATGTGACATAAACCGTAGGTCCCTACTTATCTTTGATTTATTCGCCGATGTCGGTATTAGAACTCGCCGACTCTAAGAACCGAGTAAAAGAGCTTATCGCTCTTCCAGAGATATCGTTTAAAGTCCACGTCGCGGCGTGGGTCCAAAAATTGCTTAATACGCGTTCGTGTAACTTTTAAATTGATTGATCGTTAAAACTTTATCGTTAATTTGTTTTAAATGCACGCAAAAAGTAACGACCATCCCAATACGATAGCGAATCTAACATCCGTTTATACTCAAACTTAAAAAAGCCTGACCTCCGTATACAGGTACCTACAGGGTGTTAAAAAAAAAATGTTTCTATCAAACCACAGAGCACTATTTTTTTATTTAAAAAAAGAGAAACATTCCCGGGTTACAAATAACCTGGAAATATTTGAAAATCTCCTACTACCACCACAGTAAGCGGAAAAATGTTTTGGGTCGTAATGAAGGACTTAGCCAGCCGAGGAATCGAACTCACGATGCCCAGGTGGGACCCAAACGCGATGCTTACTGAGCCACTGGCCGGTCAATTATATTATAGTAGTAGCTTTTTCCTGCGGCTTCGCTCGCAAGCTATTAGGGTTTTTTTTTTATTATTATTAAGTTAAAAGAAATATAATATTTCGCTTTCTTAGCTTTAGTGCAGAGCGTAGTGGTATAGTGGTACAAGTATAGTAGTAATTTTTTTTTTAATTTTGTTGAAACATCTTATGTTTAAATAGTTTTTTTAAAGGTTTTTATATTCTTTTCCGTTTTTAGGTTATCTGGAAGGAGATTATATATGTGAACTCCCTCGTGGCCAATACTTTTCTTGCCACTTTCAGTCTTGACATTATTTGTGTACAATTTATTGTGTTGTCTAGTATAATTAAGTATAATATTGGTTCCTACTCCGCCCCCCCCCCCCCCTCTCCTTCCACCCCCCTCCCCCCATCCCTCCCCCCTTCTCCTTCTATCCCCTCCCTCCCCCCTCTAACCCTCCCCCCTCCACCCTCCCCTTCCCCCCTCCCGCATTTATTTGAAGTACTCCCCTAATAATTTGAATCAAATAAAGAATTATAGATATCTTACTAATCGTGCCACCTATTGCAATTTTTTATACAAATTGCATAATGCCAGAGCTCTGAGCTATGGCATTATTCTGATGTATGAGCTATATTATTGTAAAGTTTCATTAAAATCCAATCAGTAGTTTTTGCGTGAAAGAGTTACAAACACACATACATCCATACAAACTTTTGCCTTTATAATATTGGTAGGATTTTGGCAAACTTTACACTTTATAAAAACACAAATAAATATTACATGCATCTTAAAAAAATATATTTTTCTATTCTTTTTCTAATAGCAGTAACAATTTATTTATGAGCGCCTTGAAGGGTTTTTCATGTATACGCAAGTAGTTCAGGAGTATAATAATAAGTGTATACTTATTTTGCTAGAATTGATAAGCTTCCGGATTCCACTACATAATATCTACTAGAAACCAGGATTATTTTCAGTGCAGAAACTGGGACTAACTACCATCTGTATTCCTCTTTGCCCTGAATACTAATGGAGGGAAACAATTATACCAAGTCAGTGGATATCTTCAATTTGTCTTTAAACAAATATAAAATATTTTGTTACTAAGGCAGTTCAGTTATGTACAATAAATCTCTTCTTCTCTATAAATAAAAATGAAGCGCCGAAATGTATGTACGCGCATAACTTCCGAACGACTGCACCAAATTGGATAATTCTTTTTGTTTTGTGTTCGTTATTGTCAGGAAAAGGTTTGTATAAGTAAGCTCTGGCATTATGAAATTTGTATAAAAAACATTGCAATAGGTGGCACGCGAGCTGTTTGAAAACTAAATGTACCGGGAATGAGTGTATGAAATGCAACGGTGGAGGAGGTAGGGGGAAAGGGGGGAGGAAACTCGGGGAGGGGGTTTGCGGAGGGGGGAGGGGAACTCGAGAGGTGGGTTCGCGGGACGGGGTAAGGGGGGAAATGGACTGGGGAGAGGGAAGGTGGAGGAGGCGGAGAGGAATGATAGGTGGAAGGGTAACGGAATAAATGGGAAAGGACACGCAGGGAGAAACATTTTTTTTATTAAATGGCATAGCAACGCGTGCCGGGAAACAGCTAGTACTATATATTTCTTACTATCATATGTAAAAGCCCCGAAAAGGGGAGTTAATAAATATATAATAGATAATTAACTGAATTTGAAAGATAAAAGTAGGTATAATACAATGTAGTTTGTAGTTTCATTAATATGAATATTAAATAATTATTACAAATATAGAGTCGCATTTATTAAAAAAAATAACCCCATGGGCGCTCCAGGTACCTACTTAGTAACGCACATAATATATATTTGTGTTTTTCAGCAATTTATTGTGAAAATATTTACATAATTCGTCGATAAGAACAAAAGATTTTTTTGATAACTTATCGGAGAACTAATTTTTTTATAATATTCTTATTTTTTTTTTATTTAACTAACAATAAGTTAGTAGGTATTCTGAGCAACAATGAAAATAAAATTCGTAAGTAGGTACGCAGAAATGTTGCTGGATAACAAATTTTAAATAACATAACAAGATACACGATCAAATTTTAATATTTATTATTGCCAACCAGTGTTGTTCGACACCACCTTTATTGAAAAATATGCCAATAGAACCGCCCGATAGACGTAAATTTGACAACTTGTTTTGAAACAGTTTGAAGTTTCTTTTCAATCTGACTACAGCATCAGTTGAACTCAAAAAACACAACATGCGAAATGGGAGCCCAGTCAAACACTTGGTAATTATGCGACGATTAATGGACTGTTTAAGCTATAATTAAAAAGTAGTCGACAATCAGATTGGAATTAAATAAAAATATTGCTTTTTTTTCATCGCTAAATGTATAGAATAAAGAAGATCACAAGAAATGCCTTGTGAGCGTGTTACGAAATCCAAATATTTGCATAATAGAGGCTTAAATTTCCAATGCATAACTGTGTTTACGATATTCAAATGGGATGGAGATCTACAATGTCAGGCGAGTGTAAGTGAGACGGAGCGCTGGACCATTGAGCTACATAGAATTTATTTCGTTTCCATCCAAATTTTGTATCAATAGCACTTCCAGTTTTCTTCTTTGTTCTGTGGCGAAATATATTTGAAATAATCTAATAGGTAGGTGAGTAACACATTGCATCGGTTTTACTCAAAGCAAATGCTGTTAAGAGGTATTGTAAATTTATTAGACGATCAATAAAGATAGCCAAATTCAAAATGTACATAAATATTTTTGTTCTCGCAAATATTCATTTCAATTTTACTGAGTAGAGTGTGATGGGCAGATATTTCGGGTAATCTGCTATTAAGTCCGCTATCATTGCATATTTAATTTCACGAGTGACATTTTTCGCTTATAGTGATGGTAGTAACGGGGATTGAAAATTTGTCAAGTTTTTCGTTGGTATTTGATTTTTTCTATGTTTTTAATATTTTTAAACAACAGTTTTCAGTTGAATAAAATTCAATTAAACAATGTTTACAAAAATGATAAAATTTGATCGTAATCAATTGACGCCGGCGTAGTGCAGCGGTAAGGCGCTTGACTAGCATTCCGAAGGTCGCGGGATCGAATCCCGGCGTGGCAAATAAATTTTATTTGATTTATTTATGTATTTCACAATTTATTCATTTAAAATAATATATAATATATTTGCGGCACGTTCCAGAGTGGAAGATACTCTCAGTATCGCCCTGGTGTAAGACCACCATTCAGAATTGAAACGTTGCTTGAAATGGCTTTAGCCGTGTTTGGTGACCAGATCTGAATAGGCAGGTACTTCCCCACCTTCCTCTTCCCTATCTCCTTCCCCCCCCTCCCCCACTACCTTCAGCCTCACAACATACCCCAATTAGGGATGCCATAGTCCCACTGGCTCCAGACGGGAGCAGTTGGGACTCTTGTGCGGTATTCATGTAAAAAAAAAAAACAACAAATTTGTTAATTGCATTTTTTCATAACCCTAAGGTTTTGACAATGAAAACTAATAGTCCAGTCAGTGGAGGATAAAAAAGGCCTCATTGCCTGTGGCACTGAGATGCTGGGCTTTCATTGACAAAATCTCTTCATATTCAATTGCAAGAAATAAATTCGGGTCTCGGGTGATGGTTTCTTTGTCATTATTTTGGAACAAGCCCATTGGTGCCACGTTTCCAGCCTCAGTTTTCTAGATTTTTTTGGATTCCATACCATTTTTAGAGTTGATGGTATGACCTAAATGCATGGTACAGTGCAGCGCCATTCGTTGGTGGCAAAAGGGCATGATTGAATTTACTTTTTGTGGTCGACTTTGCGAAATATTGATAGCGGACTTCTTCCAAGGTTTCCTCATCCATGTCACCCCCGTACAAAGCAACAAGAAAGCATGTTCCTGCGTCTGCTATGTCTTCTGGTTTTGCATCATGTTGTTTTCATTCGTGTACTCGATGAAGACGCACTGGCAGACCAGCATTTTTAAGGCTTACTAAACGTTCATTATCACTACAAAGTAGTTTCGTCCATGCACTCGATGACGTTGGGTTTGTCATAGTGTGATCCTAGCCTGTAGCAATATAGGTGCTGAGATGGCAACGCTGCAGTCAGGACTGCAGGCACGTGGTGTGTTGCCGTCTCTTTCTCTCCCCCACGTAATTTTTTTTTTTTTACATGAGCTCCACACAGGAGGCCTTGAGGAAAATAATTTCCCTCAGGACCTATGTCATCTTTGAGGATGCTGTGTGGAGGGTTTTTTTTAAGGAAAGGAAGGAGAGGAGAGTTCTGGGAAGGAAAAGGGTTTAAGGGGTGGGTAGGAATCTGGGGTTCAGTATGTCCTGGTCATCCGCCTCCAAGACCTAGACAAACCTCACCCCCATGAACCCGGGCACCCCTGCTAAATCACCAAACGTAGCGAACCACTTGGGGTGACCTATGGCAGAGGTGTTGGTTATCCAATAAAGGTTCCCGGGGCGGCGGTACCCATTCCCGCCTCCCAAATTGAAAAATTAATGTAATTTGAAATAGATTAAAATTGAATTGTAGAAATACGTTAAAATGATATTGTGTAATACATTCTTACAAAATTTATCAAGAAAACTAGAGTTTTACGATTTTTTGTCAAAATTTTCTTCTTTCTACCGCTGTAAGTCATTATATATTAGATTTATAAAAAAAAAATCAACGAAAAAATATACGTAATTTAGTCTTCTTTAAATTTTTCGTACGCACTTTTGTTGTAAAACCAATCGTAGAGGAATTATTTTGAAAAAATAAAATTTTGCACCTTCAGTCCAAGATGATGGCTCGAGCTCGACCTCTCCAAGGTCGAAAACTTTATTTTTTCTTTAGAGTCCCAATCCAAACAACATATATAACGTATACATAACATATACAAACTCCCCACTGACAGGACTATAAAGTTTTTTCAAAGATCTCATCAACAAGATTGCATTCTACAAAATGTTTTTATGTTAACACTAACGAGACATTTATAACAGATATTTTTAATTAAGTAGGTAACCGTAAACATCAATCAAAACCACAATTTAACGCCGTGAACAATAAAATTACCAATCAAATAAAATCATTTCAACAGCGTTTTAAATACATTCCCTAAGGGTATCATTAGATGTAGAACTATGTGGATATTGAACGCCCCGGTTGAGAATAATGAATAATGAGTTTATAACTTGTAGCATTATAATTTTTCTTATTACTATGAACACGATCTAATAATGTCCGGGGAAATAAACAGATGGCCTTAAATTAAGATTCCGGTTTCTTTTATCCTCTATCTCAGTGGTTTTCAAAGTGGGGGTCCCGAGACATCAATAAATAAAATAAAAAATATATTTTTTGCTTCACCATAACAAGCAAACAATGGTAATAATTTTGCAGAAGTGGGCATCTAATAGATAATGGAGAAATAAATTAATGCGACGGGCAAGCTTTTTCAACTAATTTGCCGAACTTTAATTCTGTGTTCGTGACACAGAGTATGAGATCATCTTCCAATTTTAGTTTGTTTCTATATTTCGTTTTCATCGCTACGAAGGAAGAAAAGTGCGCTTGTGCAAAATCTGATATTCATTAGAAGTGCACACATACAACGTGAGCAACCCGCGGCCCGCAAGCCCATTTCATGCGGCCAGGGCTTTGACTAAATAAAACATCAAGCAAGTGTAGTACTTCACTGAGAATGTTGGGTTTCGTCTTACGCACTGCGAGAAACTTCAGAGACACCCGGGTTCTCACAGTACTATACAATGCTTTGGTCAGGAGTAGGCTTGAGAGTGGGTCGGTGGTTTGGAGCCCACACCAAGTGAAGTATTCCCTCATGTTGGAGAGGGTTCAGAAGAAATTTCTGAGATTTCTTTACCTGAGGAAGTATGGCTACTATCCGTGGCTCTACCCTACCCACTTTCTCTTGGGCATGCTTGGTGTGAACCTTCTACGGATCAGAAGGGATGCGCTAATTGTAACACATTTCTTCAGACTGATTCGTGGAAGGTTCGAAAACTCTGCTATCATGGAGAGCATTAGTTTCTATGTTCCCGATGGTTATCTCCGTCATCGACAGCATAGACTTTTTTATCTCCCGGCTTGCAGAACTAACTTGCCAATGGTTATGCCAGTCGGGAGAGCTGTCTTGTTGTTAAATAGAATCACTTCGGATATCGATATGTTTAATATCAATGAAGCACAATTCAGACAAAAAGCTTTTATTTATTTATTTGTTTACGCCTTGATGGCTTTTACATGTAAGGTAAATTGTACAGAGCATTATAAGAAGTATGTAGAAGCATAATAAGTATATAGTATATAAAATAATAAACAGCATGACAGACATATGTTGGCACAACACAAGGAGTAAAACCAGTATATTCGTATTGGTCTTAGGCTAGAGTAGTTTCAGAAATTATTGTCACAATATTACCCAAAACATTATTACAAACATACTCGAAGCAAACCGGTCGGCAGAGGTGTAAAACTTTTTTTTTTTTGCGGTTAATATAAAAATCAGTAAATTTCTTGTAATAATTTTTTTTTTTTTGCTATTATAAAAGTACGTAAGTTTGTTATTAAAAGTTATTATTGGGAAAAATAAAAGGTACACAGCAATTACATATACAAAGAAGGAATTAGGTACTATGAAAGTAGTTACAGAGCAGTGTGTATTAAATTTTTTGCTGTTAACAATTTGAAACATTAAAATTTTTTTTTATGTAAGTTTGTTATTATTATGAAAAAATAAGATAAAAAATAAAAGATACACAGCAATTACATATATAAATAAATAAGTAGGTATATACTATGAAAGTAGTTACAGAGTAGTGGGTATTAAATTTGTCACTGTTAACAATCAGGAACATTTGAGGATTCTTGCATCTGCATACATATACGTTTTTTAAAAGAAGCGATGTTTTTTTAAAAAAATATGTCCACAGAACAAGTTTCATTCCCCACACGATGCAACCTCTGAAGACAAGAGTTATACATAAAATTAGTGCGAGAAGCAACTATGTTAAAAGGAGCATGGAGTCTAGTATTATGATTGTTGGGGACTTGATAATTTATCATATTCACTAGTTCAGGGCTATCCAAATACCCGTTGATGATTTTAAATAATAATAAAACATCACAGATTTTTCTTCGCTGTGATAATTCAGGTAGTTTAAGCAATTGCATCAAATAATTATAATTTAAATTTTGTATTGGAATGTGCAGATTATAATTTACGTGCCTTAGAAATCTATGTTGTACTCTTTCAATTTTGTGTGAATGTACATTATATAAAGGCGACCAGAGAGAGGAATTATACTCAAGAATGCTTCGGACTAGTGTTACGTATAGCATTTTGAGTGTATTTGTATACATTAGATCTTTGGACGATCTTAACACAAAACCGAGACATTTGAGTGCTTTATTCGTGATTGCATCAATGTGGGGGACGAATGTCATCTTGTTATCAAAAACGACACCCAAATCTTTTATTAATGTTACTGTAGAAAGATTTACATTGTTAATATGATATTGAAAGAGTATTGGATTTTTATTTCGAGAAAAACTTATAGATTGACATTTGTTAATGTTTAAAAATAAATCATTTATGTTACACCAATTATGTAATCGATCCAAGTTATTTTGCAATATAAGACAGTCCATTAAATTTCTTATAATAGTGTAAATTTTCAAGTCATCAGCAAATAAAAGGAAATGGATACCTTCAAATATTGAAGTTATGTCATTGATAAATAGCAAAAAAAGAATCGGACCTAGATGAGAACCTTGAGGCACCCCACTTAAAGCTTCAATTTCGTGAGATATGTGATTAGATAGTTTAACATATAGTTTTCTAGATGTTAAATAGGTCTCAAACCATTTTAGTAGATTTCCTTTGTTGTTGTTAGTGTGATTGTGCTTCATTGAAATATAAATTACTTAAACCTGTTTAAATTTTAAATTTTAAATTAATACTCTTTTAAAACGCATTGAAATTTTATTTTGCAATGTTTTAAAATTCATAAATAATTGAATTGAATTGAACGTATTGTGTTCTTAGGCACAAAATGTGGAGAGACATCTCAATGCCTTCCAGTGATCATCATAAATATCTCTGATACTGGCGTACTATTACTTAAATAATAATATTATTTGTAGAGAACTCTCGGCTGTAATACATTTCGCACATCATCCTCTGCTCGAATTAATTCATGTTCCATCACGCTAAGCGCCAGACATGCCTACTAATGAGATAACGCCTTCCATCATAATTAATTAAATGTATAACAGACGCGAGCGTTATTATCTAATTATTAACGAATGTATGATTATTTGCGTTTGCTGAAGTAATTGAGCAACAGTGGGACAAATTGGTTCATTTTAGGTCGGGTAATCCTTTCTCGATAATCACTTTGATTGTCTAATAACCAGATCTAATAATAACCAGACACACGGAAGTATGTCCTACATGACAATTTAATAGGCGTATCTATCATATGGCTGACTGAATACAGTTAATTTATTTATTTATTAACGCACTTTTCGGAGCTTTTACATATGAGTGGAAAGAAATAATATACAATATTTATTGTGCCTAACTGAACTGCCGCAGTAACAATATTTTATATTTGTTTAAAGATAAATTGAAGATGTCCACTCACTTGGTATAATTGTTTCCCTCCATAAATATGCTGGGCAAAGGCGAATACTTATGGTAGTTAGTATCATAATTTTTAGAAATGAAATAAATCCTGACTTTTAGTATTGCGTAGTCGTATCCGGAAGCTTATCAATTCAAGCAATACCGAACTATCAACAAAATCATTTATAATTTTATATATAAACTAGCAGACCCAGCCACACGTTGCTGTGGCTAACAAAACACAACGCCATTACCCAACCTTTATAAAATCCACACCACCCGCTTGCCAGCAGCTCGCTGCCCGCTGCCTGAATTGAATTGCTCGGCTTTTCTCTACTATAATAAGCATGTTTTATAGATATAAACCTTCCTCTTGAATCAACTATATTAATATTTTTTTATTTATTTATATAATAATATAGTTAGCGATCGCCACTAATTAAAAAATGCTTGCAATGCAACACTGGATATTTGAAAAGGGAAAATCAAATACCTTCTTACTCTAGGACATCTATTTTCCAATTTCTTCCGTAGAACGAATTTCAAAGGGGACTATAGTACGGCCCGCCAACCGTTTTTAAGTCTGCACAAAAATATGTTTTCTTTGAATTTATCGGCTTTTCTCTAATATAATTTACATGTATTATACATATAAACATTCCTCTTCAATCACTCTATCTATTGGTGTAAATCGTATGAAAATCCGTTGCGTAGTTTAAAGATTAACGCGCACATACATTTTGAGCGACTTCATTTTATACTATGTAATGATGATGATAATGAAACAAAGTCAGTGAAAATTTTCGGTTCGACAATTTGAGCATATTGCTATTATAACAGAGTAGTATGGTTTTTCATCATAATTGCTCGAATACCCATTTTAAAATTTAGAAAACCCAAGAATTTATTTTGTATTCTTTCAACAGCTTGTTCATTTATATTATAATGTGGGTTCCAGACGGGAGAATTGTACTCAAGTCGACTTCTTACATAGGCCAAATAAAACAGTTGAATACACTATATATTGTTAAAATTTCTAGTAAGCCTGGTTATAAATCCCAACATTTTTTAGCACTTATTGCGGATTTCTGTTATGTGGTTAACAAATGAAAGATTTGATTGAAAAGTGATGCCTTAGTCTTTTATTTGTGTTAATGTCTCAAGAGCATTGTTATCAATTTGACGTTTTGAGATATTTAAGTAAAGTCAATCTCATTGACTGCTAAATCTTCTTTTTTGTGCATACACATATATCGGTGACAAGACAACTCAACAATGTGCAACTACATCACTCTTTTGGAAAGTCATCAAAAGTGATGAAAAAAACATTGGTTAAATAGGCTACATGAGGTTGAGGTTGGTTAGCTATATTTTCATCACTTTAATGTTCTCTTAGAAGTGTGATGAAATGCCTTTTTATTGAGTTGTCATGAACCCATATATTTCATACGCAAAGTGTTAAGTTCAAAGGTTTTTCCTGTTTCTTACAGGTAACCTAGATGAAATAGATAAAAAAGGCGTACTTATATAGTCAAGTAAACAGAACTCATGGTTAATATAAACATGTATTAACCTCCAAAGAGAAAGGACATGTAGAGTACTAAGTACATCTATTAATGTGTATTTGTGATATGTATTCATTTGAGACGGAGTGACATTTGTGAAATAATTACGCGTTTATTTGGTTTAAATTTTATTGGATAAATAAAATTTTACAAGTATTGCTGCAAAAAAGTTTTCTACAAAAATGTTAAAATGTAGTTATACTCGTTAGTTGGCTATTTGTGTTTTAGAATTTTAATGTTTAAATCGTGTGTTTTTTTATTTGAAAATGTGATCGCTTAGAAATATTTTAGATGCTTTTATTAAATTACTTCGAGTAGAACACGTCTTGGTCTTTGAAATAATAGAGGGTTTTTTTAAGTAATCCTTTTTTAAGCGCAGAAAAAAATTATGTTTCAGGTCTATAAGAACTGCTTTTGTTCTAAATTTCCTACATTAGCTCAACGCAGGAGGCCCTGTGGGAAAAAATAATTCCCTTCAGGGCCTAGACATCTTTGGGGATACTGTGTGGGGGGTCTTTTTGGAAAGGAAGGAGATGAAGTTCTGGGAAGGAAAAGGGTGTTCGGGTGGTTAGGACGGACGTGTGGGTACCGCCGCCCTGGTAACCATTTATTGGACAACATGTCATAGGTCACCCCAAGTAGTTTGCTACTTAGCAGAGGTGCCCGGATTCATGGGGATGAGGTTCGCCCACCAACTGCGTGGCAGGCCGGATCGGGAAGGATTGGTTTAGGGAGAAGGTTTTGACCTCTCCAGCAGGATTCTCTCGGAATATCGCTTTGCACCGCAGTGGGAGGGATGGATTCATATGTCTATCACTCCTGGACAAACTGACCTCCAGATTCCTATTCACCCCTCATATCTTTTTCCCTCCTAGAACTTCCTCTCCTTCCTTTCCTAAAAAGACCCTACACACAGTATTCCCAAAGAAGACATGGCCTGGAGGGGAAATATTTTCCTTCGGGCCTCCGTAGAAAAAAATAAAGTTTTTAGTAATTTTCGTAAAAAAAAGATTTATTTATTTGGAACTTTCGCGTCTTACCAGAAAATGTGTTTAGCATATTTTTAATCTACCATCAGTATTTTTCTCGGATTACAACCATTCCACAAAATGTTTTTTTTGTTGTGTCTGTAGAGAGTCTTTGTTCGCTGTCGGCGGAATACTTACTTGGTCTCCAAGGAAGAGGATTGCGTGTATTTTGTATGAGTGAAAAGAGTTCTCTACGTTTAATAATTTATTCCGTCTTTGTTAAAAGTATTTACAGAATTTTGTGATCGCGGGAGAAGTATGGAAATGAGATTAAATTCCCGATCGTGTTGTCGGGCCGAGTTCAGTAGCTGGAATGGTTGCGCTCTCCGGCGGAAGTTGGGAGAACTACATTGGTCACGTGACCAATGTGGCCATAACGCGGTTTGGTTATAGATTTAAATAATGGTTGTCAGTACTTAATCGCATTTCCATAGCCTCCCCTCCAGTGCTAACGATAATGTGAACAATGTAAAATCGTTAAAGGAGATTATATTACTGGTACTAATCTTATTCTGACTGAGGCACCTTCAGTCAAAACAAGAATAGCCTCCACTGTGTTCGAAAAATTATAAGGGTTACGTTACTCGAGCAGAGTAGAATGATCAGTTAATGAAGTAGACTGTTGTTATACTTTCAAGAACACATTGGAAGGTATTAAAGGTTTAACCAAAAAGAAATTTTTTAAGCTGAAAATCTTAATTCTAATACATGAAATCATAAAATTAATGTGTAACCATGACACGTAATGTTGAGAATTACTACACTATTGTATACTATAACCATTTTATTTGGTGTTGAAATCAGTTAATTCTGATGTGAGTATTTACAAGTTAGTTTTAAATAATGTTTTTTTTTTTTTAAAACTTGTCAAGCTCGATGAGCTCTTTACTTTATTTACCGTGGTAAACGCATCGACGAACTAGGCGTTCGGAGCATTGGTGTACATGATATAGCGTGGTACATGGAATTTGAGATATGATTCCAGCTGATTGTAGTGATACTTGGAATTAGAGATATGATTCCAGCTGATTGTAGTGGTACATGGAATTTGAGAAATGATTCCAGTTGATTGTTTTTCAATTAATGCATGAACATTGAATGTTGTTGCCTCAATGAACTATGTTCAGAGCTAGTAGAATTGTTTTACCAGTCGTGCGCAATTAGAAGCGCTGGTTGTAAAATCATTGTACATTGATTGTATACAAGATAATATTTAAGACTATGACTTAAAGTAACCTGAAAATAACATTATACATGTTTAAAAAAATATTCGCAAATGTATGGTCAAAAGTTGTAATTTACTTGAGAAACATTTCGAAGGTAGGTTGTATATAGCAGAATGCTGTATTTTTTATAAGTTATATTGAAAAAGATAACTATAGTAGCAGGTATGTTTAACAATAAGCTATATCTAGTGTAAGAAATATTTAAATTGATACATAAGTAGATATGGTAGAGTTTTCTTCCTAAAAGTATTATACTTTTTGGAGCCCTAGTTAGGCGTTCATCATAAAATTATAAATAATAAGGGTTTATGCTATTCTGTAGCGAAAAATGATGATTTTTAAGTCAAAGAGGCTGCACATTGTCTTCAGTACGTAAAAGTGTGTTTTTTGTTGATGTGAGTCGAATAACCATGTTCTTTTACGTACGTAAGACAAAGTGGCTTTAACTTGTAAGTGTATAAACATGAAAGAGGAAAGTATATTTAAAAATAAATGATTTCAACCACATGATTCACTAGATGTATAAAAGTGCCTTGTACATCCAGAGAAGCGTGGTTAAAAGATAAAATGCATGAATAACAATGTTTATCATGTTGTAAAGAGTTACCTACTATGTACATAGTTTGTAGAGTAGATAGTGTGTACCTTGGTACATAATATTATATAATATGATGATTTTAATTGATTGTTTGGAAGGTTGATTACAATTATTATTACAATAATGCTGTAATACTTGTAGTAATGCATAAATGCGTTTGTATGATGTGCATTTTACATTTTTTATTATAACGTTTTTAATTATAACATTTTTTAAGAATTGTAAAAACACAGTGGTGTTTGTAGTACCTTTGAAGTGCACAAAGTATGCAGTTGAATGATGAAAAGCTTTCATCTAATTAGGAGTGATTTAAAATTGTAATAACATGCTTAATATGTAATGTTTTTTTTAAAATGCATGAGTTATGCAGTTAAATGATGAATTGTTTCATCGTGTTGAAGGTGTTTCACACTTGTGAATACACTGTAATGATCTAAGTTTTAGATTATGTTAATTGACAATTTACAATATTACAGGTAAGATTTAAAATGCATGAGTTATGCAGTTAAATGATGAATTGTTTCATCGTATTGAAGGCGTTTCACACTTGTGAATACACAATAATGATCTAAGTTTTAGATTATGTTGATTGACAATTTACAATATTATAGGTAAGATTTCCGTAAAAAAAATCTGTGCATTTAAATATTGTGTTATTCGCAGTATTTTACAGAAAAGTAAACTTTATAAAAATGGTTTGCAATTCAAAGCTATGCGAAATTTATAATTTAATTTCTATCATGAGTTATGAATGAGAAAAATGTCAAATGAAAATATCTTTTTGTGCTTTATTCCATCCCAAGTCTCTTTGGAAAATGTACATGCCGACCTGAACGAGTTGTGATCTTGTGACCAGTTGTGGATGTGGTCTTGGTTATCGGCGTACGGGAACTGGTGGGTGTGTAGTGACATTTTCTTCAACCGGAACGAAAGCGGGCTTGAGTCGGTCTATGTAGACGCGTTGAGATTTTGGTTATCGGTGTTACAGGCAATGGTTTTGGACATGTTTGCAGGAGTTGTGTGATGTTGATTGCTCAGGAAGTAGTCAAGCCGTAGGTGCAGGATTTGTTTTTTTTTTTCTGGTGTCTCCAAATGACAATACGTTGTTACGTGCAGAACCAAAAAATTATGCTGTATCCAGCATTGCCGCTTGGTGCGGTTAGCAATGGTGGAATTAGTTTGCGGGGCTAGTTGCTGCCGCGGAACTGGTTTGGCTGCCTGTTCTGGTTGAACGGAGGCAAGGCTCTCTGCCTGTTCTGGTTGAACAGAAGCAGAGAATTATGATGTATTCAGCATTGCCGCGAGTTGCGGTTAGCAATGGTGAAGTTTGTGTGCGGGGCTAGTTGCTGCCGCGAAACCAGTTTGGCTGCTTGTTCTAGTTGAACAGAGGCAGAGTTAGCTAGACTAGTTGTCGTAGCGTGATGTTCCTGTGGGTGAAAACGGCGACATGATTCATACTGCGTGTCGTGGATTATGTTTGTTGTGCCTGTTCAGATACTGGAGGGCCTTTAGTTTCTATGCAATGAGTCACAGAATGTTTAATTGCATCCGGTGTCTGCATGGTAGGCCTTGTTAACGAGGGTTATTTCTTCAAAATGTCAAGATACTTTTGAGGAGAGGAAATTGTGGCGATGCCTGATGCTGGTCCTTTGTAGGTAGATCCTCTAATTTTCAATCCAGTAGACTGGTCTTCAAGTTTGGCTCGTCTCAAGTTGACTGTCAAGTTGTAGTGGTGAAGAAAGTCTGCGCCAATGATGGGTTTGGACACATCGGCTACGATAAAGCGCCACTTCATTGTGCGGCGTAGGCCGAAGTAGAGTTCAACTGTTCTCGTGCCGTACGTTCTTATTGGCTTCCCATTCGCTCCATATAATGTGGAAGGGCAGTTGTCGGAGGTCAAGTTGCCTTTCTCAAAGGTCATGTTCCTAGGGATGACTGAGATGTCCGCGCCGGTGTCTACTAGGTATTTATGTCTTGTTCGCAGATCATAGATGAAGAGACGACAAGAGGTATTAGGGATCTCACATGTCTCTACTGGGAGTTCCCGCTGTCGTTTCCCGACTTCTTCTTTACATAAGAACATGGTTTGGAGCATTTATGAGCGTTTTCTCCAAATCTTGCATGGTAGTAACATTTTCCATCCTGATTCCTATTGGGAGATGAATTGCGTGACCCGGAACTTGAGCGGCCATGTTTTCGGCGGGGGCTCTGGTTTCTCCGACCTCTATAAGTTGATGTGGGCTCAGTTTTGGCTAAGCGTAGCTGGGCTACTTCACGCGAAAGTGCTGCTATTTGTTTCTGCAGTTGTAGTAATAAGGAATGTTCAGCTGGTTCCTGACGAGATGAACTGGGTTTATTGCGATCTTCCATGGCACTGCAATCGGTTGATTGATAGACATCTAGTATTTTGTCTGCAGCTGTGGCAAGTTGGTTAATGTCGTTATCGGGAAGTGCCGACAGTATTGCTTGCACATGTTGAGGTAATCGTTGTAGCCACAATGTCCGCACAATTGCGTTATCCGCTAAGGTAGGTCCTGCTAGCTCTAGCATATGTCTCAATAGACCGGTTGGCTTCCTATCCTCCAGTTGGATTCCTGTTAGTAGGCGTGTGAGGCGTTTTTCGGCAGAGTCTTGGAGTCGGTCAATAAGGGCTGCTTTCAAATTGGCGTATTTGTCGTTGATCGGTGGATGTGTCACGATGTCGCTCACACATTGTAAGGTTTGTGAATCCAAGGCAGCTATAATTATATTGTACTTCGTGAAATCCTCTTTAATGCGCGAATTCGCGAATTGGGCCTCAGCCTGAATAAACCAAAGCGAAATTTGATCTCTCCACAGATTTGGTAATCTCACGGACACGTGATTTACTGCTGTCGCAGAGCTAGGTTCGCCAGTTGATTCCATGTTGGTTGGTTTTGGTTCCGGATTTATTGATTGTTGAAACAAAATCTTGAGTTGATGCGTCGGTGTGGTCGCTGGAGATTCTTCATCCGAGGTCATTTCAACATTTATACGGAAATAAGCACGCAAAGATAGTGATTTTTTTGAAATATTTCGAATTATGTATTAAAAATCCGTAATAATTTTAGGAGAAAATTAGAGCTGTTGACATCTATGTGACATGTACGGAAGTTACTAGAAAATTATTCAAGACGCAAACCTTTACAAAAATCGACTGTTACCATTTAAGTAGAAATCTTCAATCATGCGAGAATAATTCAGATTAATTAATAATTGATATGTAGAAATATTATTATCAGACATGTGTTAAAAATTGTAACATATTATTTTGCTAAATTTTGTGGTGGGTATGCGAAAATTATTTCCAGAAATATCGTATAAACTGTGTTAAAAATTTACGTGGTTGAACGTTGTTGAGATGATGCAGATGTGTGTTTTCCGAGAGGGTCCGCAGCTGATGCTCGTGGTGGAGGCTGCGTCGATCAGTCGACCGGGCTGCAGGAACAGGGGCTCGGAGGTGTGATGCTCCTTTTGCATTCCGAGGGTGTCCGCCGCTGATGCTGGCAATGGAGGCTGCGTCCAGCTGTTGACGGGGCTGCAGGAAGTGTGACTCGGCTGAAGAAGCTCCCTTGGTAGCATCACGCGTTGCTGAAGATGTTCGATGCCTAGAATAGAGGGTAACACGCACTTAATCCGAGATACGGATAATACATAGGCAAATAGTCACAAATAGGGTCATTTTGCATTGCAGATTTATACGTGTGATTGTATAGAACATCACCTGTGATGAATCCGAACGTTCAACTGAACATGTTCGTAAATCAAATTCACAAAAGAGTTGTGAGTGCTAAAACATAAGATTGGAGCATATTCAAGCTTTTCCACAGAGAGTTGCGTCAGTTTGTAACTCAAGTTGGACTTGTGATGTTGGGAAAAAAACAAAATGGCTATTTGACACGTGTGGATCGGTACACGAAAGCCACACAAGATTCATTAATTACGTATTTGTATAAATTTTTTGATATTATTCGTAATGCTTTGAGAACCAAAAATATGAGGTATAAATTTTTTTTTAAATACTGGGATATAAAATAGCTGTAAATAAGGCAACGATTATTTGAATTTGAAAGATGATTTTAAAAATACCAAAATTAAAACGGTACTCACCAGATAAATTCCAGGAATCCAGCCACTGAACTACGGTCCGAGAACACGTGTAAAAGAATTTAAAAAAATGATCTAAACGTTGAAAGTTAAACACGCGGTCACTAGTTGTGTCAATCATTTTTTCTTGTCGTAGGGTCACCAGATGTAGAGAGTCTTTGTTCGCTGTCGGCGGAATACTTACTTGGTCTCCAAGGAAGAGGATTGCGTGTATTTTGTATGAGTGAAAAGAGTTCTCTACGTTTAATAATTTATTCCGTCTTTGTTAAAAGTATTTACAGAATTTTGTGATCGCGGGAGAAGTATAGAAATGAGATTAAATTCCCGATCGTGTTGTCGGGCCGAGTTCAGTAGCTGGAATAGTTGCGCTCTCCGGCGGAAGTTGGGAGAACTACATTGGTCACGTGACCAATGTGGCCATAACGCGGTTTGGTTATAGATTTAAATAATGGTTGTCAGTACTTAATCGCATTTCCATATGTCTTTCGACTACTGTAGCGGACGACTGCTTGACCCGGAACCATAAATGTAACAAATAAACCTGCAGACAGATGAAATACCAAATATTCGTGTTTGAACAGGACTTCAATAAGAAATTCATTAATTAATCGAGTCTTAAATTTACTGCTTTCCAGTTACCTACTAATATTAACCTAAAAGTGTTTTCCTTGTAAGAAAAATAAATAAAATGTGCTTCGAAAATGTGTCATATTCACACTCCTTCAAAAGCAAGACAATCGCAGTGCAACGGGGGTCCAAAAACTTCAGAACCGACGTTGTCGGATAAAAAATCCCATACCAATCCAAATAACCTGATCTTCAAAACGGAACTCAACACGATGCACCACGACGAGTCTTCTTCCGAGGAAAGACTCGAGATTAGTGCTTCGGTGCTGCATAAAAAGTTGCTGCAAAGATCGAAGAGTGTACCACATTTGAGAGCTGATTCCTTTTCTGGGTCTGAACCTAGAGAATCCCTGCACGATTTCCCAGACTTCAACGATCTGCACGTACACTTGCATGATAATCATCGTCGACCAGCTGCCATATTGGCGTGCGCGGCTATCGGGGAGATCAGGCCCTTGGTGACCCTGAGGAGAAGGTACTATACGGAAGGCGGGTGGGGGTGGATCGTCCTTGCTGTCGCTGTGATCGTGCACGTGATAGCGCACGGCACGCAAATAGCAGCCGGCGTGCTGGTGCAACACGCACTCAGGAGATTCGGCCGAATGCACGAGATGGAGGCAGGTGAGAATTGTATTTAGATCTTTTTTTCATACTTTTCTTTGACAATTTTTCTATACAGTATCTATGTCTTGAGCAATTTTTTTTATAATCTTAAATTTTTTTTGTAAACTCGAATTTGTTTTGTGCCATTATCAAAAAAAAATATTCGATAGTTAGATGCGAGTACGAGGCAAGAATATTCACTTAAAATGTGTTTTAGTAATCAAAAATGATAGCTGTGTAATTCAGTGGCCGTCCGTGAGTTTACAATGCGCTAGAGCGCTAAAAATATGACGTTATTGACGTTGTTGTAGCTAAAAATGAATTTCTTTTTTTTTTTCATAATTTCAACTTTTTGTTTGAAGATCTTCTGGATTCTTTCAGTCAAGGGATGCGCCGCATCCACATACTAAAAGATCTTCACACAAAAAGTTGAAATTTTGAAAAAAATAAAATTCATTTTCAGGTACAACAACATCAGTATTGTCGTTTTTTTCTTATGGCACGACCAAGTGAATCAGATTCTTGAGTCGGGCCATGTCAAAAGTCAGAATAATAGAAGAGAATGTATGAGACGTTGTATGAATGTAAACGAGGCAAGGAATGTGTGCCAAGACCGGGATGTTTGGCGGTCCGTCCTCTCTGCCTACCCCTGCGGGGAAACGGCGTGATGGTTAGTTAGTTAGTTAGTTTAGCACTCTAGCTTACCGAAAACTCACGGACCGCCACTGCAGTGTATATCTGTCTGGGTTACTCTGGTTCAATGAACTCAAATTTGCTTTGAATTTAAGTGTCACTTTGAAAACTGGAACTGATCGTGAGAAGAATTCCGACAAGCGGTAAAGAACCTACCTATAATAATAACTTATTTATTTATATATATTAAAATCCGTTACAAAATGATACTTTGTCGGTCCAAATGGGAAGGATACCCGTTTCAGGACAGCCAAATTGTATATTTAGTTCATAATATTCTTAACAAAGGAATGGTTTCGTTCAAGATATCACAGGAATTTGCTTCCGTCAAGACAACTTTTGAGAATTTTCGTTATTTGTTTTTGGGGTGTTATGCCGTGTTGCCCCAAAAACAAATAAAGAAAATGCTTTTGGCCGTGAAAATCTTAAGATTTATATAACTTTTGAGAACAATAAAAATTGTATTCTGAACGAATGGATGGTTTCTTTAAGAGCGCATTACCAGAGAAAGCCGGAAATACGTCATTTTCAAAAAAGTTTTTAGACGTATTGACTCTTTTCTACAAAAAATTATAAATGGATTTCGAAAGATTGTTCTTTTATCTAGCATTCGTATGTAATAAATTTTTAGAATTTTTTTTAATTTTTAGTATAATAAGGTTATTCCATAGGTCGTTGGCCGATTTGTTAAATTTTCAAAAAAGTTTTTGTATTATACCACACCCATTTCAAATAATGTAATCATGCAGTAAAATAAATCAATACATTATCTAGCAGAGTTATGTATTAGAATTTTAATTTTAGTTTCAATAAAATCATTAAAAAATATGTACGTACATGTGTTTCTTGACGAAAATTGGTCCATTTGTGTATTTATTTGCGCACTTACAAACTAATATATGTCAGATTTTTTTAACATTCTTATTAAATTTAGACATTATTGAAAAATGATAAATACTTATAATCAAAAAATAACTACAAAAAGTACACTATTTTAATAGTTTTATCATCACGCCTTTCAGCATTTTTGGATGAAGGTATAAATTAAAGCTAATTTGGATTGAAATAAATTCGATATTGACTTATAATTTAAAAAAGCTGGTACGGAGAATAATTAATCTTTCTCATTGTAACCGCCCTGCACGATCGGAAGAACAACTTTCGACGAAATATAGATTTTCGTCCGCTGGCTGGTTAAACGCTCTTAAGTCTTTGAAAGAATCGCAAAGATGTGATTTTTTTTCAAGTTCATTTTTGAGAACATTAATAATTGCATTAAAAAATATATTTTCAACAGAAAATTGTTTTATTTGTCATTTCCAAAATTCTAACCGCTTTGTCAATAATTCAGACTGTACCGCGATTTTCAAGGGTCTGTGTTAGTGCATGCCTAAATTTTAATCTTGTAAGCGTTCAGATCGTTTTGTTTATCAGTCTCTTATTGAAGATCGCAACATATTATGAAGTAAATTCTTAACAAACATTAATACTGCCAATCCCAAAAACAATGTTGCGCTTTTCCAGCTAAAGGCGATTTTTTCTTAAAAATCTATTTTCAATCAAGTTTTCATAACACCGAAAATATCTTCCCACCATGTGCATTAATATTAAGCATATGTGCGAATTTTCGCGTCACTATAGAAGGCCCTGAAGAAAAAAATCTCACAAGGCCTATGTCATATTTGGTTATGCTCTGTGGAGTTTGTATTATTTACAGGATCTCATTGTTTGCTTTGTTATTTACACCTGTTATTATCTTTTATTTACTATAGCTGGTACCCGGCATACGTTGCTATGCCATTTAATAAGGAAATTGGTTCTCCCTGCGGGTCCTTTCCTATTCATCCTGTTCCCCTTCCGCCTCCCCTTCCTCTCCCGCATCCCTTTTCCCTCTCGCTTCCCCCCCTACCCAAGTTTCTTTCCCCCCTCCCACATTCCATAAATGAATTTCCGGTACATTCGCGATACAATTGCGTGCCATCCATTGCAATTGTTTTAAACAAATTTCATAATACCAGAGCTCACCAGTAGTTTCACACAAACATTGTCCTGACAATAACGAACACAAAAAAAAAGAATTATCCAATTTGGTGCAATCGTTCGGAAGTTATGCGCGTACATACATTTCGGTGATTCTTTTTTATGTATACAGATAGATTATTAATTTGCTGTGTTACATGCTCATTGGAGCTGTCTTACACTTAATCAATTCTCATTTAGACATCTTTTCTAATGACAATACACGTTACTCCGCTAAAATATTATGCTCCGAGGAACTAGCGTCATTGATTCCTTCAGCACCGGTGGCTAGTCGAGAAACACGCCTACCATATGTATACGGATGACATTTGTCACACAAGAACGGCTCGCTTCTACGACTCGTTCTTGAGTTCAAGAGCTCTTTTGAATGATTTTGCCTTTCGTCTCAAGACACATGTTCACTTCTTCCTCTCCTTAAAAAGACCCGCCACACAGCATCCTTAAAGATGGCATAGGCATCGGCATGAGTGTAATTATTTTCCTCAGGGCCTGAGCAACACATTTAGTTCTGTTATTTAACATGTTACGTCGACGAAAAAAATACAGTGTATCTTTGAATGCCACTTAAGCATTTGACGATAAATTTTTGCACTATTTTAAATAAATAGTGTTTCATTCAATACTAGCAGATCTAACCACACGTTGTTGTGGCTAACGAAACCTTTATAACCAACGCCATCTGTTAAATCAAATCCACACCACGCTGTCCGCTGCCCGCTGCCGCTTGGCCAGATATATTATGTATTTCAACCAATTTACACAAAACCATTACAAATTATATACCTAAAAACCTTCCTCATGAATCACTCTATCTATTGGAGAAAACCGCATGAAAATCCGTTGCGTAGTTTAAAAGATCTAAGCGCACGTACAGCGTGAGCAACTTCATTTTATACTTAGTAAGTAGATAGTAAGAGTAATATTAAAGATAAAGATAAAGATAAAGATAAAGATAAAGATAAAGATAAAGATAAAGATAAAGATAAAGATAAAGATGAAGATAAAGATGAAGATGAAGATGAAGATGAAGATGAAGATGAAGATGAAGATGAAGATGAAGATGAAGATGAAGATGAAGATGAAGATGAAGATGAAGATGAAGATGAAGATGAAGATGAAGATGAAGATGAAGATGAAGATGAAGATGAAGATGAAGATGAAGATGAAGATGAAGATGAAGATGAAGATGAAGATGAAGATGAAGATGAAGATGAAGATGAAGATGAAGATGAAGATGAAGATGAAGATGAAGATGAAGATGAAGATGAAGATGAAGATGAAGATGAAGATGAAGATGAAGATGAAGATGAAGATGAAGATGAAGATGAAGATGAAGATGAAGATGAAGATGAAGATGAAGATGAAGATGAAGATGAAGATGAAGATGAAGATGAAGATGAAGATGAAGATGAAGATGAAGATGAAGATGAAGATGAAGATGAAGATGAAGATGAAGATGAAGATGAAGATGAAGATGAAGATGAAGATGAAGATGAAGATGAAGATGAAGATGAAGATGAAGATGAAGATGAAGATGAAGATGAAGATGAAGATGAAGATGAAGATGAAGATGAAGATGAAGATGAAGATGAAGATGAAGATGAAGATGAAGATGAAGATGAAGATGAAGATGAAGATGAAGATGAAGATGAAGATGAAGATGAAGATGAAGATGAAGATGAAGATGAAGATGAAGATGAAGATGAAGATGAAGATGAAGATGAAGATGAAGATGAAGATGAAGATGAAGATGAAGATGAAGATGAAGATGAAGATGAAGATGAAGATGAAGATGAAGATGAAGATGAAGATGAAGATGAAGATGAAGATGAAGATGAAGATGAAGATGAAGATGAAGATGAAGATGAAGATGAAGATGAAGATGAAGATGAAGATGAAGATGAAGATGAAGATAAAGATAAAGATAAAGATAAAGATAAAGATAAAGATAAAGATAAAGATAAAGATGAAGATTTTTTTCTATTTTCGCTTAATTATATTTTTTTTAATATTAGCGTACCTACTCCCTCTTACATTTGTATTTATACAACCTAATCAATTATAATTCAGAAAAACCTGCAGTGAAATAAGCAAAAAAATATGTTTTCTGGGTCACTAGTTAGAAATTTCCAAATGCCAAACTAAAGTACCAGACCGTAATCCCTTCCGATGTTATTTTATGGGATATATGTAAAACGCAAAGTGAAAATAATATTTAATTTAAGGTGAGCATTCGATTATTACTTTCCTCTTTATCTCAAAACTTAGCATTTGGAGATATCTGACTATTCAACTGGACGGTCGATATGATTAAGCAGGCTATAAACGCAAATAGTGGCGGTAACGAAGAGGACCTGTTAACTCAATGGGTGAGAGCAGCAAATTATCGAAAAACTGTAGGTTGGAGGTTGGAGGTTAGAATCCTTCACGGGCCATCCTTTTATTTATTTTTTCGTAAAACTTTTTTAAAATAAATGAATTTACAAACGACATTTCTTGAAAAGAGATTTGAAAATTCGATTTTTTATACATTAGTTCCACTCAGGAGGAAACTCCTTTTTTAGAAAAAGGAAGACTAGGAAGTTCTGGGAAGGTAAATATATGAGAGGAATCTAGGGGTCAATGTGTCCGAAAGTGCGCTGCAAGGCGATGTGTCGGGAGAGTCCAGCTGGAGGGGTTCGCCAAGACCTATATAAAAAGGTTTGAGAGATGGGTAGGAATCTAGGGGTCAGGGTGTCCAGGAGTGACGGACGTATGACTCCATCCGTCCCGCTGCGGCCTAAGACGATAGGTCGAGAGACCGACTGGAGAGGTCAAAGTATCTCCCTAAACCGGTCTCTGCCGCTCCGGCCCACCGCGCAGCAAGTTACCACACTAGAGCCACTTACCACACCATCACACCTCACTTGATGATCCCAGGCCGGGCACCTCTGCTAAATCACCAAACGTAGCTAACCACTTGGGATGACCTATGGCAGAGGTATTGGTTATCCAAGGAAATTAGTCCAGTCAGCCTGTGTTTTTAGATGGAACTAAATAGTATAAAGCAAATTTTTTCCCCATCGACTAGTACCATTTAGACAAGGGTTTAGCAAAAAGTCCCCACCCCCCCTACCCCCCTTGCTTCCCCTTCTGTGCAACCTTAAACATGAAAAGTGTAAGGGTTTCGTAAATCGCTTCTATCTCGATTACTAAACAACATATCGGATTGCATTTTTTTTTATTCTCTTTGCTGTAACATTGTCTACAATTAATGTCCAGTTAATTTTCGTCATAACTTTTACCGTTTGTTTGTAATTCGTATGATAAGGTAAAAATTTGTATATTTTTTGGCAAGTAATTTTACTTTTTGTCACATAACTTTTTACGCCGACATTTTATGAAAAAATATTTCCTACAAAAGTTGTAGCCCAACCTATTTATGATCGTGTGAGAAATGTGGATATCCGCAAAGAATGTAAGGCTGATGTAAGCATAATGAGTAAGATTAAGAAAGGGACTCTCAGATGGTTTGGTCATGTAGAGCGAATAAACGAAGAAAGTAGTGTAAGAAGAATATACGATGCGAATGTGACTGGTAGAAGAAGTCGGGGAGTAACCCCTATTATTACCTTTAAAATGATATAAAATAGTACTTACTTTGTTGGAGATCCAGCGAGATTATCATGGCGGGTTCGGTCGAGGTGGGGCCGGCATTGCAACGCCGTGTTTTTTATCTTTAAGGTACACTATTGCATTTTCTATAAATTAAACTAATCGAGTCTCGGTGAAACCTAAATTCCGCAGTTTTTAAATTTGTTTCAAATAATAATTCAGCGAAAATAGGTATTTTAAATAGTTTTTGGTTTGAAAATGAATGTAATATTTTTTAAAGATGTTATTTTAGAACAAAATTGTTCAATTGAACAATTTTGTTCTAAAATAACATCCTTAAAAAATATCTATTATCTTCTTTTATGGTATCTTAATTTTATGATATCCTAAACTTCCATGAGAAGTTCTTCATTTTCCTCGACTTCAACCAAAGTTACATTGCTGCATGATCCGCCACAGCTTCCGCACATTTCTGTGCAATCAAGTGATGCTTTAAAGCAGCTACAATTATTTTTGCAAGCCTTTTTGCAGTTGTAGGAAACTAAGTTTATAACTTCTTCAGGTACCGGTGGTTTTTTTTAGTGCACTGGGTACAGCATTTTGTCAGTTAAAATCCATCCCCAGTCCGTAGCGCTGATTTCCTTATCTCCGATCCATTTTTGAATCTGATAGTATGTTCGATAGGCGTGTTGTTCAGCAGCACCAGATGTTGGAGGGAGGGATGCCATGTTAAATTTGGATTTTTATGACATTTTTGCAACAGCTTTAAGGTACAATGAATATCTACTATCATTCAGACTTGCAGACATTGTGCCTCCATATAGTTTCAAGACAGAAGCCTCTCCTACCTCTTTGAGAATATTTTTGTCTGCCTGTTTTTCATAAAACTGTAAAACTTTTGTGCGGAGATCATTTGATGAACTTAGCAATTTGTACGCGTTAATTTTTCCTTTGCCGAATAAATAAGACGTGGTATCACATCCTGTGATAGCATGCAAAAATAATATCACATCCTTCATATCACCAATCTCTTCACGAATCTTGCTGATGTCATACGTTGATGGTGTGCCAGAGTGTTTGTGAAAGAATAGTCGCACATTTAACACTGTGGTAGCCCTAACAATAGAACGAAAAGATCAGTATCCTGTCCGACAACAACTACACTCCTCCGGCCTCCCACTTTGAATCTGGGAAACATCTATTGCTCTTCCGACCACTTCAGTATCTGCATCTTCCTCCGCCACAATGGTTGGAATGTTTGCTTCATTAAGCTTTTGAGAGAGCTGTTCAATAAGCTGGCTTTTGTTTTTTGAATTTGCCAAAAATTCATTTTGCTTCACAGAGCACTCCATATTAACGTTGAATTTCATTTCTAGAAATGTTTTTTTTACTTCTCCGCATAAGTTCGACCCCTTTTGTGGTGGGATAGTCAGGATACCCATCGAACACAACATGACAATCTTTCCCATACCATTTCATTACAGTGTCAACATACTTCTCTATGATGCTGCTATATGTTACTTTGTCAGGCCAAATAACACGGTGCAAAAGATACCCTCCATCTACTACATATATTTTTGGGGGCAAATTCTCAAAAACTTCGTTGCTAACTGTCCACTTTTCAAATATTTTCATAAGACTTGATTTAGTTCCCTTCCTTATCATTTTATTGTTTTCAAATAAAGACAAAGGGTATGGGCTGAGTTCATAGTTGAAGTATTGTTTGAGATTATTTGTTCCTTGAGACATACAAATAACCCTATTAAACAGGTGATCAGCATTAATTGGCACTTCTACAGATCTCACATTTATGCCACTTACTACGGAGCCTATAGTTTTAACTTTATTTTTTCTTTTCAATTTAACATCTGCAAAATTATTTCCTTCGATGTCTTTCAAGCAATTCATTCCTACATCATACGCTTCATCGCAGTTTACACTCGAACTTGTCACTACTAGACCAGAAGATAAAGACATTAAATCTTTGCTCTGTCGGTAGTAGTAGTAGTAGTAGCAGCCATCCGAGAAATTTACTTATATCTTGCAAGTCCCTTTCTCTTCTACTGCATCTTAGTTCAGTGTGCTGTTCGTTAAACTGAGTCAAGCAGCCAGAGAACTTCTCGAAAGCCTCACAAATTTGTAGGGATCCAGGAGCGCAAGCAAGGAACTTGGTTAGCGTCCTCTCGCTTAATCCTCGTCCATGAGTAAGCCCACCTATGGATTTTGATGATCGCATTAATGTCTGCTCTATGGTCATGTCCGTCCAGATACCGGTAAAAAATCCATCCGTACGCCGAACTGTAAAGAAACCTTTATTGATGAACCTTTCGAAGTCTTCATTTGACATTTTCGTTTGTACACTCAACATTTGTTGTAAGTATATTTGTGCGGATTTGGCGTAGAGCAAATGTCCAGCAGCATGGAAATACGGTATCATTTGCTTGACTGTATTAATGTGCAAATTCCAATAGCTGATTCTCTCTGCCAGAATAAAGTCTAGAACCAAATTCACCAATTTAAACTCTTGTAGCCACAGTTTTGAAGTTCTACTCGTTTTAACCAAATCTTCATACACTTCTTCTAGTTTTGTCATTATTTCATTTGTTTTATAATCTTTCATGGCGTCTTCAACAGTTGTTTGTTTGTTTATTGTTTGGTTATGAATATCCTTAAAGTCGTTTGTAATCATTTCTTTGAGAGAAGAACATTCCTCGAATAGCAGTAATATCAAAGCTGCCTGGGTCATCATGTGAGCTCTATAAGACCTTGCGTAAGCATGTCCTGACATAAGGTAAGGAATTGTTGATTTTCCATAAACAGAGGTCAACATTTTTTCGATTCCACTACCTTCCATAAACTTTCCTAAGCAACCAAGGAAACTCATTAGAAAATGAAATCCGCCTAGTCTGACGATTACTCCAGATATTTCAATTTCTGTAGAAGAACTTGCAACAATGTCTACTGCTTTCAGGAAAAGTGGTTGGTCAAATGTCACAATACACGGCTGGCCAGCTAACTTGCTTTCTTTGGAAGCGTAACTAAGGGCAGAGTAAATAGCAGTCGGATTTCCTGGATCTATGTTTATTAAAGGCAAAGCCAGTACATAAGATGGTTCAAAGTTTTGTCTACCATTGTAACAGTTTCGCATGTATCCAGACCTTCCAGGTAGTGAAACTGGCACAGAAGCAAAACTACATAACCAAAGCATGTTACGAGCTGAGACTAAGCATTGAGTGGGCATATTTTCAGAAATGTTTTCAATTGTTAAGGACTTAAAGCCAATTTTCGCCTTTTTAGTATTCATTAAAACTGGGACATTGAATTTACCTTCAAAGTCGCATGTCTTGACACGTGGAACTGGTTTTTGGAGTCACAGGATTACAGTAGATCCGAGGAACTGGCTATTTTAGGAGCCAGTTTCTGTTGGATTTACAAAATGGTCACAAACGCTCAAACCGGGCGAAGCCGAACTAAAAGCCGCCCGCAGGGCCTAGCAGCAAAGTGAATAACTATTATTTCACGATCACGATTTCCACTAGTACTACAAAGGGCACAGGACAGGCTAGGATAAGTCGGGATGTGAGGGAACAAGTTCCGACATCAGAGTGTCGCGGAGCGACTCAGGGATGGTGCGCACCAAGCATTCACGGTTGATATCTGACGTTTACTAGCCATAAAGTACACATTAAAATATATCATTTTAAGGGTAATAATAGGGGCTAGAACTTTTGTGGGAAATATTTTTTCATAAAATTTCGGCGTAAAAAATTATGTGACAAAAAGTAAAATTACTTGCCAAAAAATATACAAATTTTTATCTTATCATACGAATTACAAACAAACGGTAAAAGTTACGACGAAAGTTAACTGAACATTAATTGTAGAAAATGTTACAGCAAAGAGAATAAAAAAAATTGCAATTCGATATGTTGTTTAGTAATCGAGATAGAAGCGATTTACAAAACCCTTACACTTTTCATGTATAAGGGGGCACAGGGGGGGAAGCAAGGGGGGTAGGGGCGGGGACTTTTTGCTAAACCCTTTTCTAAATGATAGTAGTCGATGAGGAAAAAATTAGCTTTATACTATTTAGTTCCTTCAACTGGTGTTCTACGACACAGACTGACTGGACTAATATGCCAAGATGCCTTGCGCTACAACAGGTGGAAATATGATTAAGCAGGCTATAAATGCAAATAATGGCGGTGACGGTACGGGCCCGTTAGCTCAATAGGTTAGAGCACCACTTTTCGAGAGATAACCGGAGGTTGGAGGTTCGAGTCCTCCACGGGCCATCTTTTTTTTTGGATTTTCATAAATCTTTTTTTAAATAAATACGCATAAAAGGAAAATCTCTCATATGTTTACTGAAAGATAGACAAAACGTTATGTTGATTTGGAAATTAGATTTTTTTATATTAGCTACATACAGGAGGCCGAAAAAATTTCCCTCAGGGCCTTTTTCATCTTTGGGGATGCTGTGTGGAGGGTCTTTTAAGGAAAGGAAGACAAGAAATTCTTGGAGGAATAGAAGGCGATGGGTGAGAAAACATTTAGTGTCATTTTTCTATCCACTTTCTCCGGCCACATGACATTTACCAATAATAAAAAAAATTAATGATAATTTGTAGAGCGCTGTTTTTGAGCGCCGGGCGCTGTAAAATTTATTAAGAATTCTTAGGTTATATCCAATTCTACTATTTCTACGGCAGATAGTTAGAAAGTTTATACTCGGAGAAGATGCGGCTTTGCACGCGGAGGACATTATATTTAAAACACTGGACATTTCACGATTTTACATTTGCTTCCCCCATCACTATTAATATTACATTTTTAGTAAAAAGTAGAGTTGATATTTATTTTGAAAGACTGAAGAATTTAGGGCTCTTTAGGGCTGGAGAATGTTCATGAAATGTCCTTTATAAACGCTTACAAATATGTTTTTTTCCTACGTTTTTACAAATTAGTTATTTACAGTGTCACGAGCGTTGAATGTGAAGGTGAAAGATTTTTGATTTTACCGAGACAGGGTAATCCATAGTCCGACATGCTCCTTGCAATTTGTAAGCGCTGTATTAAAAAAAAGCCTAGATCCGTCTTTACTACGTGAATTCGTTGATTGATTGATTGACTTGTGGAGTTAATGTAAAAAAAAAACTCATTTTATTCCCTTATGCGTTTACTGTGTACCTCATCTTCAGCTAAAACTACCAGTATAATATATGTATTTTTTGTATATAGGTATTCATATATATTTCTTAGGCATTCCAATATTGAATTTCTTAATTAGAATATTATTTTCCTTTGTTATTTATTAACTACCGTTTAGCATCCTTTGCAACTTTACAAACTCATGGGCTCTTTATTACTTATTTAATTCCATATTTCTCAAATTAATTTTTCTTCTCTATTCTAATTTCTCATATTATATTTTATGCCTTATAACAGGGGTCACCTATTACTTTCATTAGGTGTCCGTTTTTTTAAATAACATGACCATCGCGGTCCGGAAGGGAAAAAACCTAACCCCTCCCCCCCTCCCCCCGGCTTAACAATTGAAATAATAAACTATACTATCTAAATATGTGTAGATACAATATCAATGAACGGGTTCCGGTAAATTATTTTATTAAATATTAAACAAATGTTATGAATGAAAAAAAGTACCAAGGGTTTTTTTACAATATTATTGAAAAAATTACATTTTTTGCCTTGGACTAAGTTCGTGCAGGCTATTGTCATTAAATCTTGGAGATGTTCATCGGTAAGTCTGCTCCGGAATTAATTTTTAATGAAGTTCATCTTGGAAAATGCTCCTTCACTAACACATGTTGACCCAAACAAAGTGTGAAGTTTTAAGAAAATTTTAATTCTGGGTATTTGTTAGCACAAACAAATTTTATCCAAAACTCTTGACAAGAAACATCCTGTTTTTGGTGTTTTCTTGGAAATCGATCATTTCCATCTGGAGAGCAGCTTTATTACTCTCAAAAATATTTGCAGCTTTAGAGCTCCATTCATCACCAAGATGCAAAGAGTAAATATTACTGAGGATGTCGACGTCAATCTCAAATTTCTTAAAACCTGTGAATCTGTTTTCAAATTCCGATTTAGGATTCTTAATGAACATCTTGTTTAGGCCGACGTTAAGTTTGGTGTCACTGCTGATGTTTTTTTTTAATTATGGATGTGCAGGCGTTCATTATCAAGATTGATTTTTCGCAAAAAAACTTTTTACTTCTGTCAGGAGCTCCAATACAAACTTTTCTTTGCCTCGAAGTTTAAGGTTCAGATCATTGATGTGTTTAAAAATATCTGATATAAAAAGCAATGGAAGTTACATTTTCTTTATCGCTAAGAAAACCTAAGTAGGCATTTGCTGACGTCTGATCAATGTTGAAAAGAAATATCTTCAAGTCTTCTAAAATGGTGAAGAATCGTTGTAAAACGCAGCCTTTGCTTAACCATCTCACATTATTCTGCAATAACAGATCGTCATATTGAGCATTTACTTCGTCAAGAAATATTTTTCTTCGAAGCAGACTAAAGTCATTTAATTATAGTTTATTTGTCTTCTATGTCATTTTTAGTGTCTTCATTAGGGTTTTTACATTGAACTCTTTCAGCCATATTGGTGATTTAAGCGTCTTAATTGACTTTCAATTGAAACACTTAAAATAATTTATATGTCACTGGCAGAATCTATTATAAGATATGGATTAACAATATGGGGAAATACTTCTATAACCAATCTGAAACAAGTACAAGTTGTACAATACGCAATTGTAAAATTATTAGTCGTCCCTAATATTTTCAAACAGAGACATGATACACCGTTGCTGTTTCAGAATGCCAAAATTTTACCAGTGAAAGCAATACTATGGCACAAAATTATAATTCAGCATATATTTACCCCGCAGCATAAAGAGAAATTAGAACATAAATACAGCACTAGATTCACGCGCAACGACGGGTTAATAGTTCCGAAATTTAACAATAAGTACGGACAGAGAACGTTTGAATACATCATACCGAAGATATTTAATTTATTACCTGACACTATAAAGCAATGTAATTCTATGAATAAGGTTGAATATATGGTGAAAAATTGGCTATTGGAAAAAAAATATTTGTATTGATAATTGATATGTATATTGATATGTATGTTGAATCTGTAGATATAAGATGTAAATTTTAAATGTAAATAATCTATATGTAACTAAAATATAAGCACCTGTTGACAAGCCAATTGAATTGGCTTAGCAGGACTTGTTTGTTGATTTTAATATGTATATCTGTTTTTTCAATAAAAAAAAAATAAAATAAAAAAAAAAAAAAAAAAAAAAAAAACCATTTTTGGTGAACAGATCAAACTATCTATCTCCTTTCAACCTCACAATTTACACTGATAAAGGATGCCATTTTCACACCAACCTCGAACAATCGGGAGCTGTTGGGACTGTTATGGGGTATACACAGTTAAAAAATATATTAAATATTTCTCAAGAGAAACAATTCATTAGATTTTACTTGATTAATTGATATTTTTGCACCTTTTTAATTGCTGATACTTCCCGCATTTCCCAAAATACCTCCGACGTTTAATCCCAAATTCAAGCGTTTTGGTAATTATAAATTCCCTCCGAACCGTTCATCATATCTCAATTTTAAACAGAGTCCGGCCACATTGATTTATAGCCCATTAAAACGTTTTAGCGAACATTCCTGAAAAGAAACAATTTTGAAATTAGGACGTTAATTATGCATTATATTATTTGTTTACCAGTTTACTTCAAAATTTCTCTCGACCTTTTTTCGAGATTTAACTCAGAATAATTACCGAAAAAATATGGTTTCATAACTACTGATCTAGGATATACTGTATAGTAGAGAGCAATCACCTTACGGTTTTACCTATTGTGTGAAATAAAACAAATACCTATAAAAACCAATCGAAGAGTATTAATATGCTAACGTCTGTCGTGCACACTCGATTCACAAATATATACAAACGGAAGTGCTGCAATCTATATTATTAATACGCTAAAAAGCTACTTTTGTAATTCGGTTTCGAATTCAAAAATTCGTCAAAGGATGGCGCCAATTACATTAACAGATCGCATACTTCCCCCCTAGGTATAAGTACTACGGATTTGTAGAATTTGAGTATCTCTCCGGATATGGAAAGATTAGCGGTAATACTTAGAGTTGTGAATAATAATAATAATAATAATTTATCTTCATTCAATGAAATTAGCAACATTACAACTAAAAAAGTACATGTTCAATGTAGATTACAAATAGATTACATCCTTACAAAAAAATTAACAAGTAGAAAGTAATGTAAGATCGGTTACACAGAAGTAGCATAATTATACAATATTTTTAGTTGTGCATAGTCTGCCTCACTAGGTTAACCTATAGGTAGTTTATTGAATAATAGTATCGCGCGGCTATATATTTCATATGACGTCATTGCCTGTCGCGGTGACTAGCTGTCGGTGGATCCGAGGAACCGGCTTTTTTGGAATCATTTCCTATTGTATCTATGAAATGGTCACCAACAGTCAAACTGGGCAAATCGGGACTAAAAGCCGCCCGCAGGGCCTAGCAGCAAAACTACTAGCAGTTTTTTGATATCTGTTTATTTGTCACCTACCGGTTTAGTTTTTACAATTAAAGACCGGTAGTAAACAATTATGTGCATCCATAAATTAGTTGTTCATATAAAGTGATTGTAAAATTGTTCGCTCTCAAATAAAAATAATGAGAAAAATATATTGAATCTATTCGTGCATACCTACTTAGTCCACGGTTTATTTTGTCACCAATTAATATGAATGATTCGTATTTTTTTAATACTAATTGTTTTGTTACGCTATAAGATACAATCTTAAATTTACAATGTATACTTTCGAGTGGTTTTAACAACCATTGCAAACATTCACTGCTTCCAATTATTAAATTTATCCATTCAACACTTTGTTACTACACAAAGACCGCTTCATTATTTACAAGTTATTGTATATTATTACCAAAGTAATGTTTCCTAAATTACTTGTCATTCATTGTTGTGCAAATAGTTAGTTAAACCGAGTTAGAAACTCGATTAAAGAGTTGAATGGAGGTCAATTGTACGAACAGTCGGATCATAGTGTGTTAATAGTAACGTGTTCCATATTACCCTGCCTTTTCTCGTAACAGACCTGTCAGTCGCATGGTGTTATATATATTGTATAATGTAAGATGAAGTCATGGGCAGTACGATATCAAACCTGTTTTACCCGCTGAATGTCGCTGTGCTTTTGAAAGTATGCACGATTTAATTATTTGGAATACACAGTGACTTATCTATGTAATATCTATCGAATAATGACGTGTGATTTCATATTATTTTTGAAGTGAGAACTTCTTTAACACCATTAGGATTTGAAACTCGATGAAACGGAAGCGAGCGATACTAAAAAAAGACAAACACTTACCCAGCGAGAGAATGATATAGCAATAAAATGTTTATTTATTTAACGGGTCTCACCCCACGCATGTCTCCTTTGGTTTAGTGGTATAAAGTGCCTGACGAACCAGACATTCAGCAGACCAAAATCGAATCTGACGAAATAAAAAATCATTGTATTTTTATTTTTTTTAAATCAATATCCAATCTTCAAACCGCTCCAAAATGAACGGGTAAAGAAAACAAAGAGAATGTGACATCTAGCGACTCCGAAGAAGAAAACACAAATACTAATAAGATGACCAAATGTATAGGAAAAAGTGCACTGGAATTCGACCACAAAAATCATTCTTCACATTGATAAAAAGTGCTTCGTAGTCTCCCCACTCTTGCCTACTTTAGTTTTCTGAGGGTTTCACTTCTACCACGTGTGAATTGCACACTCTGATTTAATTTTATATGAAAAAACATAATAGTGTTCAACCGAGTCCACCTAATCAAAACAAGCAATTCAATTCACCCTAAAAGTTTACATTAATGTACTACCTAGCGCCATCAGTTTAGTGGGTACCCATAATCTCAATCTGTAAGAAATACAACAATATTGTTCTTTCAAAATCTGTATAATTTTGTGTTATTTTGTTAACTTGTATAATTATTGTTAACCTCAACACAGGCTTGTCCTAGTGAGGTAACAAATTGTATTGTAAACATTTTTACCTACAGTGTAAAGAAACAATAAATAAATAAATAAATTATTCAGATAGGATGAAGAATATTCCCATAATAACAAACTAGTATGAATTAACGTGATTGGAGGGATTTGCGCTGTGTGACACTAACCGGTGATTCGTGTAAACATGCTAGTTAGTCTAATGACACTATTTTTGAAACTGACAATTCATGGTGTAATTCATTATAATCATATAATATAACGAGTAAGAAACTTTTTTGAATCTTTTTAAGATTGTGATTTCTTTTATATAGGTAAAACTTCGAGAAACTTTGAAATAAGGATTAAAGAGCATATGAAAGCTTTAAATAATAATAGTTTCTCGGAGTTTGCCAACCATTTAATAGAAACTAGTCATACCTTTAATTTTAACAGTGGAATAGAATTAATTCATTGTAATGTCAATGGCATTCAGTTGGATAAATTTGAAATTTTAGAGATTAGAAAGAGTGTAAATGCAAATTTAAATATTATTAATAATCAAAAATTGTTTTTAAATGACCCATTATCAAATCTATTCCCCTTTTAAAAATTTTAATTGTTCTATATTGCCCCTCGTCCCTTAAACATTATTTTCTTTCTAATTTTATTATTGTTTATGTACGGGACGTGATTTGACCATTACTTAATTGTATTTAAATTATAATTAAACAATAAATCAGCTGCCGGGGTCAAGTAATTCCAAAGGGATAAAAAACAAAACTTGACCCCTCCACTCCCTTTTTCCTCCCTCTTGAGTACATACCTACACATTCTTTTGTTAATTTGCATAAATTTGTGATTTGTGCAAAGCCTTCTTGGTCTGTTGTACATACCTACAACCCTTTGACCTTTGCGCAAATTCAAATTTATGCAAAGCCATTCCTATTTCTCTCCATGTACCCAATTTGTGCAAAACCATGCATTGTTATTTTGCACAAATTGGCTCTATGAAACTACACCCATTTTATGCAAAACCATCCTTTATCATTTTGCATAAAATCTTATCTGTTCAATCCTGTATCTTTCTTAAATTATGTAATTGTGCAAACTCACAAAATAAATATCAAGGAAGCGTAGAGAGTTGGACAGATGTTGCGAGATGGCAAGAACGCTCGGTGACCGCCGACGCGTTCGAAACCTTTGCCCGGTCCCATTCCGAGATCCCAATTCTCGGAATTAAGGGGAGACAAAGGCTAAGACCGGCTGTTTCCCCTTTAAATACTGCCCAAAAATCGCTGGACCGATAGAGTTCCTGCATCCGTCATCTCGCACACATCGGTACCTGCCCTGCGCTCCCCGACCCAACTGCAACCTCGACTTTCTCTTCTTGCCTGGCCGACTTGTTCACCCTTGAAGCATAATACAATTATTGTCGAAACGTCTTTTTCAAGGCGAAGGTACCGCTGCGCTCCACCTACCTCCCTTCCCCGTGCCCACCGATCCATTTATCCCTTTCCCCACATTTCTCCCCATTTTTCCCTCACTTTTTCCCCACTTTTCCATCTCCCTACCATTTTTCTCCCTAGGCGTCGAAACGGCCAGCCGGCAACTTCCCACTTCATCGTCTGTGCGGCGGGCGACTACAGTGCCTGTCCCGTACATGGTCCTTCGAGCCGGATGACCGTCTTCACGCCTTCACGCCTTCACCTCCCGAGATGACGTCTCTCGCTGCCAGCCCTGCCGGCCCTTACACTGCCGGCCCCAAAGCTGTCAGCCCTGCCGGCCCTTACACTGCCGGCCCCTACGTTGCCAGCCCTGCCGGCCCTTACACTACCGGCCCTGGCAACACACCGTCCTGTGACGCCAAGGACTTCACCACGGAGGCCATGGTCAGGCAACTCCGGAGGGAGAACCGAGCGATGAGCAGGCAGCTTGCTGCGTTGCTCTCGCTCATCCCCACCGCGACGCAGTACCTCCCTGGCGCTCCTCCTGGTGCACACCCTGGCGCTCCTCCTGGTGCACACCCTGGCGCGCCCCCTGGTGCCTACCCCGGTGCGCCTCCTGGTGCACACCCTGGCGCTCCTCCTGGTGCACACCCTGGCGCTCCTCCTGGTGCACACCCTGGCGCGCCCCCTGGTGCATACCCTGGCGCTCCTCCTGGTGCACACCCTGGCGCTCCTCCTGGTGCACACCCTGGCGCGCCCCCTGGTGCATACCCTGGCGCTCCTCCTGGTGCACACCCTGGCGCTCCTCCTGGTGCACACCCTGGCGCGCCCCCTGGTGCATACCCTGGCGCTCCTCCTGGTGCACACCCTGGCGCGCCCCCTGGTGCATACCCTGGCGCTCCTCCTGGTGCACACCCTGGCGCGCCCCCTGGTGCCTACCCTGGTGCGCCTTCCGGTGCACACCCTGGCGCGCCCCCTGGCACGCTCCCTGGTTCCTGGTCTGGCGTGCCCCTTGCTGCATACCCTGGCGCGCTCCCTGGTACCTACCCTGGCGCGCCCCCTGCTGCATACCCTGGCGTGCTCCCCGGTTCCTGGCCTGGCGCCCCCCCTGCTGCATACCCTGGCGTGCTCCCCGGTTCCTGGCCTGGCGCGCCCCTTGCTGCATACCCTGGCACGCTCCCTGGTTCCTGGTCTGGCGTGCCCCTTGCTGCATACCCTGGCGCGCTCCCTGGTACCTACCCTGGCGCGCCCCCTGCTGCATACCCTGGCGCGCCCCCGTGTGCCAGCCCTGGTACGCCCCCTGGTACCTACCCTGGCGTGCACACTCGCGCCTCTCCTGGTACCTACCCTGGCGCGCCCCCTGCTGCATACCCTGGCGCGCTTCCTGGTGCCCGGCCTGGCGTACATACTTACGCCCCTGGTGCCCCTCCTGGCGCGCATCCTGGCGCGCATCCTGGCGCGCATCCTGGCGCGCATCCTGGCGCGCATTCTGGCGCGCAACCTCGTGCGCACCCTGGCGCGCTCTCTGGTGCCCTTCTTGACGTGCACCCAGGCGCGCCCTCTGATGCCTTCCCTCGTGCGCATCCCGGCGCGCTCTCTGGTGCCCTTCTTGACGCGCACCCAGGCGCGCCTCCTGCTGCCCATCCTCGTGCGCCCCCGGATGCGTACCCTGGCGCGTTTTCTGGTGCCCTTCTTGACGCGCACCCAGACGCGCCACCTGATGCCCATTCTCGTGCGCCCCCGAATGCGTACCCTGGCGCGTTTTCTGGTGTCCTTCTTGACGCGCACCCAGACGCGCCACTTGATGCCCATCCTCGTGCGCCCCCGGATGCGTACCCTGGCGCGTTTTCTGGTGCCCTTCTTGATGCGCACCCAGACGCGCCACCTGATGCCTTCCCTCGTGCGCATCCCGGCGCGCTCTCTAGTGCCCTTCTTGACGCGCACCCAGGCGCGCCTCCTGCTGCCCATCCTCGTGCGCCCCCGGATGCGTACCCTGGCGCGTTTTCTGGTGCCCTTCTTGACGCGCACCCAGACGCGCCACCTGATGCCCATTCTCGTGCGCCCCCGAATGCGTACCCTGGCGCGTTTTCTGGTGCCCTTCTTGACGCGCACCCAGACGCGCCACTTGATGCCCATCCTCTTGCGCCCCCGGATGCGTACCCTGGCGCGTTTTCTGGTGCCCTTCTTGACGCGCACCCAGACGCGCCGCCTGATGCCCATCCTCGTGCGCATCCCGGCGCGCTCTCTGGTGCTCTTCCTGACGTGCTCCCAGGCGCGCCTTCTGATGTCTTGCCTCGTGCGCACCCTGGCGCGTTCTCTGGTGCCCTTCTTGACGCGCACCCAGACGCGCCACCTGATGACTTCCCTCGTGCGCATCCCGGCGCGCTCTCTGGTGCTCTTCCTGACGTGCACCCAGGCGCGCCTTCTGATGTCTTGCCTCGTGCGCACCCTGGCGCGTTCTCTGGTGCCCTTCTTGACGCGCACCCAGACGCGCCACCTGATGACTTCCCTCGTGCGCATCCTGGCGTGCTCTCTGGTGCTCTTCCTGACGTGCACCCAGGCGGGCCTTCTGATGTCTTCCCTCGTGCGCCACCTGATGTCTTCCCTGATGCACACCCTGGCGCGCTCTCTGGTGCCCTTCTTGACGCGCACCCAGGCGCGCACTCTGATGTTTTCCCTCGTGCGCATCCTGGCGTGCTCTCTGGTGCTCTTCCTGATGCGCACCCAGGCGCGTCCCCTGACGTCTACCCTCGTGCGCCCCCTGATGCGCATCCTGGCGCGCTCTCTGGTGCCCTTCTTGACGCGCACCCAGGCGCGCCCTCTTATGTCGTCTCTCGTGCGCCCCCTGACGCGCACCCCGGCGCGCTCTTTGGTGCCCTTCTTGACGTGCACCCAGGCGCGCCCCCTGATGTCTTCCCTCGTGCGCCCCCTGACGCGCACCCTGGCGCTTTCTCTGGTGCCCTTTTTGACGCGCACCCAGACGCGCCCCCTGATGTCTTCCCTCCTGCGCCCCCTGACGCGCACCCCGGCGCGCTCTTTGGTGCCCTTCTTGACGTGCACCCAGGCGCGCCCCCTGATGTCTTCCCTCGTGCGCCCCCTGACGCGCACCATGGCGCGCTTTCTGGTGCCCTTCTTGACGTGCACCCAAGCGCGCTCCCTGCTACCCTTCCTGAAGCGCAGCCTGTGGCGCCAACTAGCGCCAATCATGCGGCACAGCCTGTCGTATCGCCTGGCGCCAGACTGCCCGGCCGAAATGACGGAGGGAGCCTTGCCCGAACGCCCGGCCGAAATGACGGGGGGAGCCTTGCCCACGTGCCCGACCGAAATGACATCGGCCGCCGGGCGGTGGTGCGTGGCCCTTCACCCCTCGTACCCCCCGCATTCTCTGGCAACATTCCCGCCTGTTCGGCGGCACATGGAACCAAACAAAAGGACATCGGCCGCTACCTGATACAGCGCGGCCCGACCTCCACCGCTGCGGATGAGCAGTTTTCCGTGCTGATATGGCCTCCCTCAGACAACGGAGACCACACGGAGACGATAAGTCACAACCAGAGTGCAGACGCAGCGCTACATGCAGCCGCTCTGCCACCCTTCGGCAAAATTCTTCAAATACACGTCCTGACAGCTAGGTGCAGCCGTGACTGCACCGGAGGGAGAATGTACGGGACGTGATTTGACCATTACTTAATTGTATTTAAATTATAATTAAACAATAAATCAGCTGCCGGGGTCAAGTAATTCCAAAGGGATAAAAAACAAAACTTGACCCCTCCACTCCCTTTTTCCTCCCTCTTGAGTACATACCTACACATTCTTTTGTTAATTTGCATAAATTTGTGATTTGTGCAAAGCCTTCTTGGTCTGTTGTACATACCTACAACCCTTTGACCTTTGCGCAAATTCAAATTTATGCAAAGCCATTCCTATTTCTCTCCATGTACCCAATTTGTGCAAAACCATGCATTGTTATTTTGCACAAATTGGCTCTATGAAACTACACCCATTTTATGCAAAACCATCCTTTATCATTTTGCATAAAATCTTATCTGTTCAATCCTGTATCTTTCTTAAATTATGTAATTGTGCAAACTCACAAAATAAATATCAAGGAAGCGTAGAGAGTTGGACAGATGTTGCGAGATGGCAAGAACGCTCGGTGACCGCCGACGCGTTCGAAACCTTTGCCCGGTCCCATTCCGAGATCCCAATTCTCGGAATTAAGGGGAGACAAAGGCTAAGACCGGCTGTTTCCCCTTTAAATACTGCCCAAAAATCGCTGGACCGATAGAGTTCCTGCATCCGTCATCTCGCACACATCGGTACCTGCCCTGCGCTCCCCGACCCAACTGCAACCTCGACTTTCTCTTCTTGCCTGGCCGACTTGTTCACCCTTGAAGCATAATACAATTATTGTCGAAACGTCTTTTTCAAGGCGAAGGTACCGCTGCGCTCCACCTACCTCCCTTCCCCGTGCCCACCGATCCATTTATCCCTTTCCCCACATTTCTCCCCATTTTTCCCTCACTTTTTCCCCACTTTTCCATCTCCCTACCATTTTTCTCCCTAGGCGTCGAAACGGCCAGCCGGCAACTTCCCACTTCATCGTCTGTGCGGCGGGCGACTACAGTGCCTGTCCCGTACAGTTTATGTCGATTATTTTTCTCTATTACCTATATATGTCTATTTTTAAAATTAGTTCCGTCAAAACCCTGAAGAAGTCAGCTTTGCTGACGATACATGTCGGTTTTGTAAACAATAAAAGTGGTAAAAACAAAGTAATTTATTAATTTAAATCAAAATGGCTGTTATGGTAATAGAATTGAAGTAGGGTTTTAATTAGGGGTAACTCGTTAGGGTATTTAATATCAGGGTAATTACACTGGAAAGTGTTGTTGTGATTTTGTACCTACTATGTGATATTATCATGTCATATACACCTCTTATTGAGTGGGTATATTAAATGTTATAAATACAGGGTTATAGATATTAAGGTACACAGTTATCATCTTTAATCCCATGGGATTTTGGACGCCAAATCTCGTAGGTACTAGATATGCTGACTGTGTCGGTAGGCATGAAAAACTCCCATCAGAGCGTGGGCACTGTTATTTTATTCATTGTTGTGAAGCTTGGGAATAAAAAATAAAAGAGTGGATGTATAACAAGATTATTATATATTGAAAGTATATGCGTACCTGTGGACCATTCCTATGAAGAGCTTGCTAAAACCTATTACGTTTGATGCGACGATTCCGGATGCCTAATATTGCACCGTGAGGGGCCCCTATCTCCCTCACGTTGCATCAGCGCCAGGTTTGCGAGCTTCTCCCTCCATCTTGGGTGATTATTAAATATGGGAACGCCATGCCCATAGCGTCCTCCATTATGTGGTTGTTGCAGTACATGTCCCATCAGGTTGCAGAAATATACGGTGTGGAATCAGCAGACGGATTGTGTGCCATATAATTAATAGTGATTCATCTCGTCGAATGACGGATGGTAAATATAATCGATGATTATAATAAACTTGCTCGGTCAAACCGCCATTTTAGCACATCGGGATTTTACACAACAATACCCGTAAAATTAAGGTTCTACAGTCGCGATCACATTGTACCGGCTGAGAATTATAGAAACTTATCGTTCACATATTAAATTAAACTCCCGCCGATTAAACAAATTCCATATTAAACTTAAATCCACGTTGACTGTCGGATTTACATCCTGCCCAGGAGATGCAAATCCAAGAAGTGAGGGGAATCGATCCTAACGATCAAAAGTTTAAGTTATCGGAGAAAAAGTGAATTTATTAGTGGCCAGTAAAATAATTTAATTGAATTAATATAAACAAATATTAATAACTCTGGGGTAATTTTGAACAATAAATTATTTTCATAACATGGTGCCACAAAATAAGTTTGCTGTGTTAGAAGAAACTTATTTCCACTTTAATTTATTCGACCGTAACCGGTTTCAGCTTGTTAAAGTCATCTTCAGACTGGTACAAAGTATTCTTAACCTACGATTTATATATGGGGGGGGAAAGGAGTGGTCTGTAAGGATTTTATTGGATAGGTTTTCTTACATTTGTTAATGAGTCTGAGTCTTTGACTGTTGAATTTCTAATTATTTTGGTTGGTAATTGGTTGGTAATTGGTTGGTAATTGATTGGTAATTGGTTGGTAATTGGTTGGTACTTGTAATTTATACCCAAACAATATCGAAATAAGTTACAAAACCGAGAAAATTAAGTCTACTGGGAATAACCAAAATAATTAAAAATTCGACAGTCAACGGCGACTTAGTAACAAATGTGCTAAACTAAGTGTGTAGTGAAAATATTTTCTCTTATTTAACGTAAAATCTTTATTAATAAAACAAACTTATTTATCGTCGTGCGCTTCTGAGAACTAAATGCAAATCAATGAAGTAAAATTTCAACATCATCAAAAATTCATTGAACCCTAGAATAATAAAAAACATAATGCTCAAGTAGAATATCCATTGTGATCATTATTTTCAGAATAGAACAGTTGTTATCAATTTGAATTGTATCCATGGGAAATTAGTAGATACCTACTGTTTTCCCACGGAATTGGTAGCTTTTATCTTCCCCTCCTTCGTTCCTTCTCCTTCAATCGTAATGTGCCTTGTTAAACTTGCCCTTCATAATCAATTAGAATAAATTCTGAAATTATTACTTTTTAAAAAAACTTTCGGTTTTTAATGACAAAATGTTGAGTGTCGGTGCTCGGGTTAAGTAATTTCAAGCTAGGCAAATTATATCACAAGAAAGGGTTACATTTTGTTCCGCATGTGTAAATTAAGAAATTTAACTTTTTGATGAAGTCGCAAAAGTGGCAATTATTCTCAAAACATTTGTAACATATTTTCGAATATCCATCGACGGGGACTTTGTAATCAATGGCGAACATTGAAATTTTATTCGTTTTTTAAATATTTTTTAATAATAAAAATATTGTGCCTTTATGAGTGGAAGGGGATGCATGGACCAGATTTTCTCCTTGCGTATGCCCACTGAGAAGTTTCTGGCGAAAAACCAGAAACTTTTCTGCGCCTTTGTAGATCTTCAAAAAGCTTACGACCGAGTCGACAGGAAAAAGCTATGGATGGTGTTGTCCAAGTATGGAGTGGATACAAATCTCATACAGGCAATTGCGTCTCTGTACGAGGGAAGCGTTGCATGTGTTAGGGTGAACGGTGATTTTACGGGGTGGTTTGACATCACAAAAGGTGTTAAGCAAGGTTGCGTAATGTCACCATGGTTATTCAATCTATACATGGATAATTGTATACAAGAATTGAAAGATGTGGGATTGGGCGCGAAATTGAATAGTCTGGAAGTATGTTGCCTGTTGTATGCTGATGACGCGGTGCTGATTTCTAACACTATGGAAGATGTACAGTCTCTAGTATCTAGGATGAACGAAGTATGTATGAAGAATGAGTTAATGATGAATGTAAGTAAGTCTAAAGTCATGGTGTTTGAAAGAGAGAGTACGAAAATAGTGTGCGATATAGTAGTGAATGATGAATACTTGGAGCAGGTGTATGAGTTTGTTTATCTGGGTAGTATGTTTACGAGAGATGGGAAGGCTGATAGAGATATTGAAAGGAGGGTAAATGCCGGTAACTCCATTAATGGAGGACTGAATGCCATCGGAGCTAATAAAAAACTTTCAATAAAAGCGAAGCTAGCAGTCCACAGTGGGGTCCTGGTACCTACCCTGATGTATGGCAGTGAGGCATGGAACTGGCAGAGGAAGGATGAAAGTAAACTTAATGCTGTTGAAATGAGATCCCTGAGACGTATGTGTGGTAAAACCATGTACGATCGTGTTAGAAATGTGGATATCCGCAAAGAATGTAAGGCTGATGTAAGTATAATGAGCAAAATTAAGAAAGGGACCCTCAGATGGTTTGGGCACGTAGAGCGAATGAACGAAGAAAGTAGTGTGAAAAGAATATATGATGCAAATGTGAATGGTAGAAGAAGTCGGGGACGCCCGAGGAAGACATGGCACGATCAAGTAAATCAGATACTTGAGACGGGCCATGTCAAAAGTCAGAATAATAGAAGAGTATGTATGAGACGATGTATGAATGTGAGTGAGGCAAAGAGTGTGTGCCAAGACCGAGTTGTTTGGCGGTCCGTCCTCTCTGCCTACCCCTGCGGGGAAACGGCGTGATGGTTAGTTAGTTAGTTAGTTTCTGTTCTAAGTGTGGCTTTTAGGTCTAAAAACCAGCACATTTGTAGTATATCACTGGGTTCCTCTGTTCAACGTTGTAGCATTTCGACCTCTGATTACAGAGTTGTCTTTATGACACCAATCAGATTTGTGTGGGAAGATACCTGCTTCTAGGATTCAAATATTTACCCTTCACTACATTTATAATATCAACTATTTTATGCAGTCACACCATTTCATAAAATACATACATGAAGGATGTTCAGGAACGTACCAGACTTCTTTAACCAGTGATTAACATTTAACTATTGAATATGTAAATGAAATGAACTGTCGTAACAATTTTGATCATTTTTTTTCAATTAAAAGCATAAATAACAGTACTAACAAATTCTCAAATAATATCACCAATCACTGGATAACTCCCTGAATTTTTAGTACTTCATTTTAAATACCCACACACAAGGTAGCGCCTTAGTGGGTTACAATTTATTTATTTATTTATTGCTTCTTCACAATTTATAAACATATATTTTTAGCATGTAATTATTAACCCCACTAGGGTTCGCTTGCATCGGGGTTAATAATTTCACAATTTAATAAAAATAACACACGCAAATATCGGTCATGCAAAACAGTTAAGTAAAAGCAAAATAATAAAATTTAAAAATAAAATGATAAACACAGAGAATAATAAGTGATAAAAATATATGAATTAACAACAAAGTGTTAAGAGATCAGACAAAATGTTATCATTCATTATATCATTAGTTCATACCATTTTCAACAATAGATAAAATTAAAAAAATATATGTCCTCAGGTTTTTTTTTTAAATATTTGTAAAAAATAAAAAAAATGATAAAAACAAAGATTTATAAGCGATTACATTAGAGCGAATCTTTTTTATGAAATATTAAAGTGACTATCAAATAATTATGAAATAAATATGAAAGAAACCGTTTTGATCACAAAATTATTGTTTTCATTCCATTTAAGTGCCCGTTTTCATTAAAATATGATTGTATTTTATAGTGTAAGTGACACATTAGAAATGCCATCCGTGTGATCTTTTAGTTTTTACAAAGTTATGGGATACGATAACCCCTATATATTTATTTATTTATTGTTTCTTTACCTTTTTAAGTTAGGTGTTATTGTTTAAATTGAAATTTTGAACTTCATTTTGACTTGAGATTAACAATTTTATATTACATACCTAATTTTATAATTACATACCTAATTTTATTTTATATTTGAATATTATTATATTTTTTGATTACGTATTTAAAAATGTATGTAGGTAATTACAGTTGTAAAATCTTTACTTTCATGTTCAAATAAATAAAAGAAATAATACAAAAAAAAGTAGTTACCCACTTTCCTGCTTCGCCCGAGTTTCATTGCATTTTTTTCACAATAGCTCCACACAGCAGGCCCTCAGGAAAATAATTTGCCTCATGCCTAAGTCAACTTTAATGAAGCTCTGTAGAGGGTTTTTTAAGGAAAGGAAGGGAAGGAAGTTCTCATAAGGAAAAAGATATGAGGTGTGAGTATGAATCTAGGGATCATTATGCCCAGAAGTGACGGACGTTTGAATGCATCCATTCGACTGCAGCGCAGGGCGATGGATCGAGAAAGTCCTGCTGGACAGATGAAAAGGTCTGGTTGAGCAGACTTTCCAAATCTGGCCTGTCACATAATAGGTAGGCAGAGCAATCCAATCCAAGCACATCCGCCACCAAGACCTGGACAATTCTTACCCCATGAACCCAAAACATAATAGTTGCAATAACATATAACGGAAAATAGATAAATAGTTTTGAATGGGACAACCAGAGATGTGTTTTGCTTCGTAATCTAAAAAATATATTTTAAACGTAATCTTTTATTTTGTAAACGCCTTTGTTGTGTGGAAATGAAAAAAATTAATTCGTTCATTAACTCACGAACGAGTCGTATTCGGCAGAAAAAAACGGTTGTCCGTTTGTCTTCTGTTCGGACATGCGGATAATCGAAGACGCTGTAGAAAACAGTAAAACCGCAGTCGTAAGCGAAAATTCTGCGAGCCCCATAAATAATGGGAAATTACACAAAGCCGAAATGGAAAGCAGGATGCTTCATTGTCCCGACAAACAAGTTAAAAAGCCAATTATCGGCCAATTTATCGAGGGACAAACAGCAATTCATCCAAAACCTTTTAGAGACATTGAAAACTTTTTTAGGGTGATTTTAGTACCTACGAGTATTTTACGATTCCTCACTGTCTCAGTAGCTTTATGGTAAACGTGTTCGACTTTTATTTAGGTGGGAAACCACTGCAACTAGAAAATACAATCCTGGGATCCCGAATCCCGGGTTCCCGGGATCCCGGCCCATTTTTGATCCCGAAAATACCGGGACCGCACTTTGGCTAATCTCGGGATTTTCGGGATTGCCACAATCAGGTATAGTTTACATTCGCCTGCAATAAAGCGTGAAATGGGAGAGTCCGGGGATTCCATTTAGAATTGACTTACAAATATCTATTAACCATTCCTCCGACAAGTAAAGAACCTGAGCGAGCATTCTCAGCTGCTGCTGCTGGCAATAAATTAAGAAGCAGGCTTGTAAGTCAAACACGGGATGCTTTGATATTTCTGCTTTTCTTTTTCAGAAACTCTAAGTAGTTTTTTTAATTATTTTTGTCCTTAATTTCAATATAAGTTGTCTTGTGTAACAAACAACATTAATAAATAAAGTTTAAGAACTTCCTATCTATGCTTTTATTTTGTTTTATTCCAATTAGTAACCACATTTCCTAATCCCGGGATAGTACCGGGATCCCGGGATTACGCGTCAAAAATCCCGGGATTTAAATCATGCTCGAGATTGTATTCTCTAACTGCAATGCAAAAAATGTTTATATGGATATTATTTATTTTATAGGTTTATATGATCCACAACTTCCAAGGGAAGGCTTGAAAGTGTGATAAGTTAATAATTATTGGAGCGCATTCAATTTAGCGCGGTAAGATTGGCAGCGTTTGCACCAACGTGACCTGAGTATAGTATGAACCATTAGTTTAACACGAACCGTTAAATGCAAGTTATTTAAAATTTTCCCTTAACTTGGGAACAATATTTTTGATCTACCATTTTTTGTGCCCGTTTGCGTATTGTGTGCGCTGCGGAAACACAATGCTATATTGCAGTAATAACCTACCTAATTTTGCTGAGGAAAGTGTATTGTGGGCATGTCTGAATGCCCAAATGTCAGTTGTGTGATAGTTCGAGATACGAGACATAGTTGGCTCTAGTGAAGACATATCATAGAATATAAGAGTTAATCCAACAGATGTCGGCAGAGTATAGATTCGCCCCTCCATAGAGAGTAGGTACCAAGGTAGGGGGTGTCATTGAAGTTTCTAGAATAGGGAGATTTTGAGAGCATAACAGATAAAACCGAATGTTGTCCTACCCGCTCGATCCTGATTATAAGAGAATCTAGTCCAAATAAAAGGTGCAGTATTTTTTTATGTAGAAGGCATTATTATGTAAAGAATTCATCAACTCAACAAACTGGCGCAGCCTATAGGATCTTACTTCGGGAGAAATTGATCAAAAAATTTCAAATATCGAAATTCTTTCTTCTTTTTTTACACTAGTTCCACTCAAGAGTTCCTCTGGAAGAAAAATTCTAAGTCATCTTTGGGGCTGCTAAGTTACCAAACGTAGCGAACCACTTGGGGTGACCTATGGCAGAGGTGTTGGTTATCCAATAAATGGCTCCTGTCGCTGCGGTACCCATACCCACCTCGCATATTGAAATTTTCTTAATCAGAAAATCAATTTAATTTGCCTGGATGAGTCGTACGGTCCTATGTATCCTCGCGACAACCATTTTCCTTTTAATTAATTTATCGCTAATATAATATGGTAAAGTTTCGGATTTTGTGGCAGAAGAACTTCAATGAAAGCAATATTCTTTCAGTGGCGAATTCCGACTTATTTATTCACTTATAAGCACATGTTACAATAACTTTTCCCGACCCGACAAAGCACTAAAACTGGCCATCAGACCATTTACTAGTTAATTCTAGCTGTTTCCAAGAGATAAGAGAGCCTTTACCTAAAAAGCTCATTATTTATAACTTATAACATAAAAATCTCACACAAACAAAAATAAACAATTGCGAATGACACACCACTATAATAATGTGATATACAGAAATCTGCTTTATCGACTATCATTTCAATCAGGTCAATAGGGAATCTGCAATACTAAACAAGCTTCGAAATGTTACGCTAGAGGTCAGTAAACCTTCGCTTTTTGAACAAATAATTATAATTATTATTACTTTAAGGATTTGAGGATCGGGTTTTATTTTATTCATTGATTAAAAAACTCTGCGCACTTCGAAAAATACAAAAAAAACAACTTCAGAAGTCTAATAATAATTTATTGCAGTTTATGCCTTCTGATTTAATCAGAGTTTTAAGTATGTTAATGTTGTTCAGTCCAAAAATGTATCCATTAAACCTATAATAAAATGCCATAAATCTAGTTTTGTACTTTAAAAAAATCGATAATAACATAAATCGTATTCCTCATGCAGCGATTTCACCATCATTCTTGGCATACCAACCTACGCAAAATTTTAAATTTTGTTTTGTAATTTATTATATTACATGCTTATTATAAATATATATAATTGGTCGACTGCTACTTGATGCGAATGGAAGAAACAAAAAAATCATTGGTAAATTATCGGGATTAGTGTCCATGGGTATTACGAATAATTTTTAGAAAAAACTTTAGATTCGCCTTAATCACTATAAAAGGAAACTTTTTGCATCACGGCTGGCGGAAAATAATGCATTTTAATTTTCAATGTCGTTAAATAAAATTTCACTTCGCGAACCGGCACTACAACAGCCCGCCCGCTGCCGCCCGCCTATAACTGAATGATATTTTCATGAAGCATAATATTATTATTTAGGAGCAAAGCATAGGAAAGATTGCACATTTTTATTTTAAATTTTCCTATTGTGTTTATATAGTACACGCAAAACTTTAAGACCGGCCTGAAAATGGTACGAAATATTCTCGCACAGTTATTGACTTTACAATGAATGTACGCGAAAGAGAAAGATGTGCAAAAACCTAGATGCGACAAGGAAAGGGTGTGGCGGGGGGCATGCCATGTTTCTGTCCTTAAACTCGCGTATTGCGACAGTTTCTGATCAATGTCTTCTCTGGATTCTGATCAAACCTCTGCCATAGGTCACCCCAAGTGGTTCGCTACGTTTGGTGATTTAGCAGGGGTGCCCGGGTTCATGGGGTGAGGTTTGGCTAGGTCTTGGAGGCGGATGACCAGGAAACACTGAACCCCAGTTTATTGCCCACCCCTTTCCTTACCAAAACTCTCCTCTCCTTTCTTACCTTAAAAAAAACCCTCCACAGAGCATCCCCAAAGATGACATGGGCCCTGAGGGAAATTATTTTCCTCAGGGCCTCCTGTGTGAAGCTCATGTAAAAAAAATGTCAGGCCTGTCTTAATGTTTGACCTGTATTATAACTTATATTATTATGAACTTGTATTATTTTTTTACCATCTGCAATTATGTTTTTGGTTTTTTTTTTATTTCTTGCTATTTTCCCTATTTTTAATGATATATTATATTCATTTAAATGCAACTACATATATCTACCATATATTACCTTTTTTTTTTAAGTTTGTTTTATGCACACATTATGAACTCTTGCTGTATCTGTATCATGTAGTAAATCATATGAAATATATAATATAGTAAAAGCCCATCAGTGTTTAAAATTAATAAATAAATTTGGAAATCAAGCAGAACTTCTCCGGCGGACTGGTAATCAATACCCATTCAAAGCCATTTATCAAAACCCACATCATGTATGGGATTATCAGTGCTGACCTAAATTTGACCATTATTTTTTGTGCATTTTTAATTTTTGTTTTGGATAAGTATTTACTTCCCATTAAAAAAAAACAATATAACTCCAGGGGGTAGGTATATATTAAATATCTCTTGACAACCTAAACTTGTATATCAAATCAAACTTTAGAAAATGCTCCCATTTTATTAAAAAAATTAATTCAATATTCGTAATTTTTTTCTTTCATTATATTTCAACCGTATTTTTTGTTAATGAAATAAATGTAATTTTTTATCGATTATCGATTTATAGCGATAAAAATGCTTTCATTTGCAAAACGGTTCAACAAATTCACTATTTTGTTATGTTTAAAATATGTTTCTGGCCAACGTTTGTCTAAATTTATTATAACTAGTGGAACTGTGTTTAGAAGCAACTACGATTATTTTTTTATTAACGTTGGTTTTATGTATCTAAAAAAGGTGTACTATTTTTATGTTAAGTTCTATTAAGTTAATACATTAATTACGTTCAACAAAATCTCACGTTACATGAAAAGAATATACAAAGTGGCCCAAATTTATCTCACCAAGGGGGGGAGGGGTCTAGATGAAAAAAATACTGATCACTTAATTAATGTATGCCCCCTGAGTGCGTCATGAATTAAGACTACGGACCAACTAGTTACTTTTCTAAGAATTCGGTCCCACACTAATTTAGACTTAATTGATAAAATACTTTAACCAATAATTAACATCTCGGCATCACTTTTAGGTATATATAAAATGATAAGAAGTGATCATATCATTTCATATATTATACCTATTAGTGATGACGAAATATCTTTCATGAAAGCTGCGTAATAAAGCGATCAACATCGAGACGTCAGATTGACATACGAAAGAATTGCTTATTATATTTTTTTTCTATCGTTACACAAAAGACCTGACATAATTAAATTTAGAAAAATAACGAGTAGTGGGATAAGTATGACCTTAGATAAGAGAAACAAAGGAGTATGACATTTAAAAAAAGCAAACAGTTTGCAAGTGGAAACATCGCAGTCCGATTTCTACAGATTTATAACATACCTATTTCTTTTGAATACTTAAGTGGGTATTACCAGAGAAAACCAGAAATATAATAATTTTTTAAATCAGATTTTAGACGTATTGACTCTTTTCCACAAAAAAATATAAAAGGTTTCGAAAGATTGTTCTTTTATCTAGCATTCGCATGTTTTAAATTTTGAGAAATTTTTTTTAATTTTAGTATAATAAGGTTATACCATAATAGGTCGTTGGCAGATTTGTTAAATTATCAAAAAAGATTATGTATTATACCACACCCATTTCAAATCATATAATCATGCAGTAAAATAAATCAATACATTATCTGGGTGCCGCATGTTTTAGAATTTTAATTTTAGTTTAAATAAAATCATTAAAAAATATATACGTACACGTGTTTCTTGACGAAAATTGATCCGTTTGTGTATTTATTTGCGCACTTACAAACTAATATATTTCAGATTTTTTAACATTCTTATTTAACTTAGACATTTTTGAAAAATGATAAATACTTATAATCAAAAAATAATTACAAAAATTACATTACTTTAATAGTTTTATCATCACGCCTTTCAGCATTTTTGGATGTAGGTATAAATTAATGCAAATTTGGAATGGAATAAAATTGATATTGAGGTATAATTTTAAAAAGCTGGTACGGAGAATAATTAATATTTCTCATTGTAACCGCCCTGCATGATCGTAAGAGCAACTTTCGATGAAATGTGGATTTTCGGCCGCTGGTTAAACGCTCTTGACAACAATAATAAAATAATCAATGCATAGTTGTTACCAGTCATGAGAAGGTATACCGAGTAGTAGGTATTGATTTGTTCTGGAAAAAGTCTGTGTTGTATACCAACCGTTAGATTTTCTCGTTAATGTTACATTGTCCATTACTTGTTCACATTTATTGTCGTTGTAAGGGAATGGGGAATGGGTGCCATTAACCTATTTTGGTGGTTGAGAGACATCCGGCAATGAACCTGTGTTCAAGGTGTGGAAGATATCCGGTTGGAAGAGTACGGAGACAAGTTCGGCAGGACTGTAACTAACATTATTTAAAGAAAGAAGCACGTAAGAAAAAGAAGAAGAACGATTTATAGTTTACCGCGTAATAGTTTTATACATGTTCAAATACTTTACTGTCGAAGTTAGGCGAGTAAACAAAAACATGTTTAATGGCTTGTGCTTTTGAGTTTATTGGATAGATGACTTCCGTACCGGAGGTGTGAACTTCTGGAATCAGAGGTCCAGGGTTAGATAACTGGCATGAGCAGATTTTTTTGTCATTAATGTGGGAAAAAATTTCGTATCTCCACACAGCAGTACACAGTAATTTGGGAGGCGGGTACCGCCGCCATAGGTCACCCAAAGTGGTTCGCTATGTTTAGTGAACCACTTTTATGTTTAGGTGCCCGGGTCATCGGGTGACGTGCGTCCACGTCTTGGCGGCGGATGCGCCTTCCCTCCAGCTGCGTGATGAGCCAGATCAGCAAAAGCCGGTTTGGGGAGACCCATCGAAACATCGTCTTGCACCGCAGTGGGAGGGATGGACTCATACGTCCGTCACTCATGGACCCACTGACCGCTAGATTCCTACTCACTCTGATACCATTTTCCTTCCCAGAACTTCTTTTCTTTCCTTTCCATAAAAATACCCTCCTCACAACATCTCCAAAGATCACATAGGCAAAGAGGGAAATTATTTTCCTCTAGGTCAGTGTATCCGGGAGGGATGGACGTATGAAACTATTCCTCTCTCAGTGGTAAAGTTGGTGGGCAGACTTAGTCTCTGGTGTCATTTCTCAATCAAATGCCACAATTAACTGTTATACCTACTCTTTTTATTCTTTTTTATTTAACTATTATTTTGTGACATGTAATCAGTGTTTATGGTATATTTATACCATATTTGACGGCCTTCGTAGTCCAGTGGCTAAGACTCTTGACTCACATTCCGGAGGTCGCGGGTTCGAACCCGGCATGCGCAAATAAATTTTATTTGATTAATTTGTGTTATTTCACAATTAATTCATTTAAAATAATATATAGTATATTTGCGGCATGTTCCAGAGTGGAAGATACTATTAGTATCGCCCTGGTGTAAGACCACCATTCAGAATTGAAACGTTGCTTGAAAATGGCATTAGCCGTGTTTAGTGACCAGATCTGAATAGCCAGGTACTTCCCAACCTTCCTCTTCCCCACCTCCTTCCCCTCCCCACTACCTTCAGCCTCACAACATACCCCAATTGGGGATGCCATAGTCTCACTGGCTCCAGACGGGAGCAGTTGAGATTCTTGTGCGGTATTCACTGTAAAAAAATAAAAATAAAAATAAAAATAAATAAATAAATAAGTCATGTATGAACCTCACCTCAACTGAACGGCCACCCCTGTCACCAATCGTAGCAAACCACTTATTGGGGTGACCTATGGCAGAGGTGTTAGATTTTTTGTTGGCTGCTGGGACGGCAGTACACACACCCGCCTCCCAAAAAGGTTCAGGGCTGAAACAAAAATGCTGTTGCATAAATTGCAGGTAATTACAGAGAGGCGGTATAATAACCTAATTAAAACCCTTATGAAAGACCAACATCCACTATCGAAACGTTGTTTGAAATGGCTTTAGCTCATATTTAATTACTAAGTCAGGCACTTCTCAACCTTCACCTTATCCCCACCAATGATTTCTGTTTCACGCAAAGGAAATTCCTGCGGGATTTTTTTCAATAATAATTGATTCCACGCGATCCTTTACGTGCTTATTCACCGAATGACCATCCTTCTTATTTAATCTATAAAACTTATTTTTGACTCGGTACGCAGGTGCCAACGATACCGCCCGTTTTCATCCTCCGACAAAATATCCCCAACAAAATATACTCCGTCAAAATATCCCTCGACATAATATCCCAAAGACAGAATGTACCTAGACTGCACTGATTTCTTTTTTTGTTAGGTTAGGTTGGGTTAGGTTGGGTTAGGTTATATTAGGATAGATTTTAGTAGATATTTTGTGGAGGATGTTTTGTCGCGGGATGAAAAGTCGCGGAACCGGTGCCAACAATACAATCTTCAATTTTAAACCGAAAACTCCAGTTGTTGCCCATTAAGAATTAATATAAATCAACATTTCGATAGATCATCTGATGGAGTGTCAGTTATAATCCTAAATCCCATTCCAAAGCACTTAGCAGCATGGTTCAGTTCAAAATTCCTCAACATCTGAAATATATCATTCGCTAATGTTACATTGACTAAACAAAGCACTGTGAAAGATGAAAGCTCTGATCAAATATCATAGACAAATAATACTAAGGGTTAATGCTCTATTTCTGCGCTTTTTATTTTTGAATTTATAGTATTTGAAGTAAAGAGTCCACGCAAGTTTCCTTTAACATGGTTTATTTATTTCTATACTAGCTTTTGCCCCCGGCTTCGCTCGCATGGTATTAGGGTGTTATTTACTCTCGCATGGTATTATTTACTCTCCCCCTTCCCCCCCTCCCCTCGCCCTCTCCCCCCTTTCCATCCTCCCCCTCCCCCCCCCCCCCCTCACCATCCCTCAGCCCCTCCATACCCGCTATATTCATTTATCAAACAGCTCGCGTGCCACCTATTAAAGCGTAACAATCAAACACACGCAGTTTCGCATTTGTAATATTAGTATGGATTAGTATTTTATACAAATTGGAATTTTAACTATCAAAGGGATCTCCATAGTAACCTAAACAAATAACGAAATGACAGTTGCTTTTCGTCTGGACAATAAACGTGTAATAAATAAATTCATAACGCCAGAGCATACCAATATATATAGCCTATATTACTCGCAAATAATGTAAAGCTTTCTATTAGTGAAAGAAGTCCATTCAGAATATTTGCGTGAAAGAGTAACAAACATACCTACATCCATACAAACTTTCGCCTTTATAATATTAGGAGGATAGGAGAGGATTTAAAGTTTCCTCGGGAATTGTTAGCTGAAAAAGATTTATCTTCGAATGTACATAAAAGTGTTGAAATTTTTAGAGTGGTGAACTTAAGAATGAAAACAAATTTATTAGCCATTTATGTAGATGTTTTTTTTTTATGAAAACAACAAGGCGTTTTTTTCCCTTTATGCGTAATAAAAAGTATTCTGAAGATAAATGTTTAATAAATAAACTTTTTTGGAAAGCTGGTAAAATGTACACAGCAAAATTATTTTAGTAGTGAGTATTTTCTTACCTGAAGCTACGTAAGTGTTGAAACATTAAGGAAATCGTATGTTAGTTTTTTACGCTTCCAAAAATATGAGATTTAATAAACAACGTGGACGTTTAAGTTTATGTTGGAATGTATTAAAAGCATTTGAAAGTTGAAAGTCAAATGAAGACAGCAAAAAAATAATGTTGTTGTAATTATGTTTGCAAACCTTTCGAGCCTAGCTTCACCTGTGCTTTGCTCTATTGCTTTGCTCACGTCATTCAAAATCAACATGTCATCGTAATAATAATATTTTGATGATTTGTATAGCGCCGTTTCTATGAAAAATCACCTCAAGAGGTTCATAATAATTCTTTGCAGCATTATTTTTGTCTGCCGCAGTTTTTTTTTCATGCAAAAAATAACAAATTTGTAGAATATTTTTCGACCGCCATGCTAAGGATGTCTCTGTGTTACGGCTCTACTAGTGACTCGAAATATTGCCACATAAAGTTGGGGTTTCGAAGAAGCAATTCCAGACACGTTTTACTACTTTATTTTTTAATGGTTCATTATTTTGCTTTAACTTATCTATTAATATTATAATATTAATATATTTAAAGTTATCAACCCATTGTTTTTACCATAATAACGTTTCTTATGATAATTTTAAGTAAATATTAAAAGCACCTAAGTGACCTGTTCAGGGGGGAGGGGGATCTACAAAATACCACGCTTGGCCACAATGAGGGGCGGGGGGCTTAGGTTTTTATCACGTAGTCAATGTAGAAATATTTTTATATTTTTGCAACTAACTTTTTAATATTTTTCCCACTTGTAATTATAGGTATTAGGTATGCAAGCACTCTTACCGTCACGCAGCAAGTCACTTAAGACAAATATAAGCCAAATAAATTTGTTTGAACTTTTTGTTAGCAAGAAATAATTCATAACCATAATTATGAATTACTACGTGAAAACTGTAGGGGGAGGGGGGGTGGTCTTGGAATATACTACACGTGGTCACCGAGGGGGGAGAGGGGGTTAAAAATTGCAAAAAGTGAGTCACGTAGTATAGGTACGTTCCCTAAATAGTTATTTTCGTTGGAAAATTGGCGCTAAAAATATTTATTTTGATTAATAAAATAATCACTAGAAATTAATCGCCTAACGAAGAAAATAGATCGAAAATACGTCATGAATAAACAGTTGGAACATAATGCTTAATCACCATTAATATACCCATTATAATTCACTTAGAATAATTTTACTTCGGAGAGCAGTGGGGTAATTTAAGTATGTAATTTAAAAATGTAATAGCCCAAATACACGGAGAACCCTAATAATAATAAATACCATAGTGCATCAATATTTGTCAATTAAGCCCTAAGCAACAAGGAGGGAATAACCCAACATTACCAAAATAAAATATCAGTAATCACAAACCTTTTAAATTATATAAATTCATGTATATTCATTTGAAGTAAAAATATCTATTTAATATGTAACATCATTCATAATTTTAATAATAAACTTTATAATTACCTGTATGTACCTAAAATTAACAAAATAACTAATAATACCTTAAAATTAACAAAATAGAAATATTCATTATATAGAGACAATGTTGTGTACCCCTGCCTAAGAGTGCATAAATTCCGTAGCATAAGAATTTCAACTACCAGTCTGAAAATGTCCGTAATAGGATGAAACCAGTCCTGGTGAAATATAAATTAGTGGAAGAAAGTACAAAAGTGTTTTAATTTCAAATTCTAGTTACAATTGTATTTACTCTCAACAGTCCCTAAAATCAACTGACTTTATTTCATTACCAAATAAATTACTATCCTCTCACATCAATCATATGAAAAACTGCGTAATCAGAACAACGGATCAATGTTGGATTTATAGACTCAAAACCGCGTATTATCGGCAGGTCAACCATTATTTTTTTGAAGTAAAACTTCTTCCGCACGCTTGACTTGGGGAGTAATCTGATGAATGCGTGACGAAAAGTGTGATCGGGCGAAGCGAACGGTCGGGCCTTTACGCACGCTTGACTTGGGGAGTAAGCTGGTGAATGCGTGACGAGAGCGTTATGAAAAGTGTATCGGGCGAGGCGAACAGTTGGGCGAAGTTAACGGAAGTTGAGAGGGAGATATAGTTAGTGAAGTTTTACTTCGGTCGTGTGGTCTAAAGCACACTTTTTTTTATCTAAAAATTTATCTTTATTGGCTACAATCGTAACCGGTCGTTGCAAATAATTTTCTTGCTTTTACTACGAGTATTAATGTAGCATTCTATCTTTATTTTCGTTTGTCTAATTATAAGACTTGGAAGATATTTCACGAAGTAAATTTTCGATTGGTTTATATGGAATCAAATATACATATTGATTCTCAAATGTTCAATCAATAATAAATAATGAGGTCTAATTTATTAGTTCGATCTAATCAATTAATACTAATAAAGGTAGGTACGAGATAAAAAAGTGTTTGTACTTTTAAAATAGTTTCTTTGTGCCCCCCACTTTTTAGCAAATTTCATTTAATTTATTTATTTTATTTATTTATTTATTTTATTTAAACGCCCATAGGGGTACATTTGCACAAATGCAGTACATTTTTTTTAATTACAGTGTAAAGAATGGGTGTACAAAATACAATACACAATACAAGTAACATAATATTTGTTAAAAACAAAATATAGGTTAGAAAAAATATAAGGGTTAAAAAAAAAAAAAAAAAATTTAGGTTACATAAAATATAAGCGTTAGCAAAATACAGGTAACATATAATATAAGAAACAAAATATAGTCCATAAAATATAGTAGTTGACATGAAGTAGGTAATGTTTAAAATTGTGGTTCTCATTAGTTTATGGGATAGGTAGAAATAAATAGTTGGCACATATGGCGTTTGAAGTTTGCTAAGTTCAAATTATTGTCAAATACATCCAGATTGTTTAAGTATTTTATCGTATATATAGTATTTTATCGTATATATAAGTATTTTATCGTTATATTTTAATTATATCAATGACACAACGCATCCATTTCTAAATATAGCCTCTTTTGTAATTCTTTTTTGAGTGAGTGATGAGCAAAATACTATCATAAGTAATGCAGAATATCTCAGAAAAAAATATTGAAACGCTGTGTGGAACGCGATAATATTTTTGTCTCGCAGTGTACAAGTATATAATTATAAAGGGTTAAACCCTCGATAACAGTGGGTTATGTATACATATGTACACTATTTTCTTCATATTCGTAATTTTATTGTGTATCAATAAGCTTTTTTTATGAAGGCAATGTTATTTCGCTGAACCCAAGAAGCATACGGATTCAAGTCCGAAATTTGAAGAAATGAGTTTTTGATGCAGACTTGCAGCAAATTATCATGTTTATCAGTGGTAGAAAAATGCAGGTCCTACCATGAAGAAAAATTGGATTTTCAAAAATGTATACGGTTGTATGTATACGATGTTACGTTACAAAAGATAAATAATAGACCCCCTTATTCCTGTTGCGAGGAGCTAGTGAATTGGCCCCCAGTGCACAGCTCGCCGTACCGCCCCCTCTCCGCCCCCCTCTCCGCACGCGGAGGTTCGTGGCCCCAGTGCCGAACGGCACCCGGCATTCATTCCCCGGCTGGTCGCGGGCTCGACAACAGTGATTGCACTAGTGCGCTGTTCGAGAAACTAAAAACTCGTGATTGTTTCTATAATGTGTTTTGTGCACGAGAAGGCTCCAGCCCACAGTAGCCTGTCTGACGACTACCTCATATCCTACTTTGTGAGTAAAATGAATCTTTGTCCCCTCTGGTGTGTTACATCCCGCGTTTAAATTCACTAATACGTATTGAGAGTTGAGTAGAGAGAAGTTCCCCGCCACGGTAGAATTCTATACCTAGCAAGTACCCATGTGTAGTTTGCCGAGGCTGGCAATTGTAAAACCCTGTCTCCTTCTAAATGAATAAACCCTTTACATGCAAAACTGTGTTCTGATTGAGGAAAGAGACCTGGAGATTGTGAGGAAAGAAGGAGGAGGAATTCACAAGCGAACCACAACACTCGCCTTGGTTTTAAGAGGAACCTTGCTTGCTGCCGGCTCTGAGCTAGTTCTGTTGGCCTATGTATTGCGTGTCCTTTCCAGGTTTTGGTTTAGCAAATGGCCGTATAAGCGGCAATGCTAACAACGGTTGCATACCATAGGTTGTATACCTTTAATGCAACAACTATCTTAGAAGCAGAAAGATGTACATGGACTTGCATCTTTATGATTTAGTTGCATTTCGAGTATTATGACTCAAATCCTACGTATTATGTAGTATTATGGCTCAAATCACATATTACTATGCTATCTATGGAAATAAACAATTTTCAAAGATTGATCCTTTCATGATATACCACATGTCATAACAAAATATTCCACTTCATTTTGAAGCAGAAGGACTCAAGTCCATGTTTTTGTTTGACTCAAGTCAGCGTTTTTTTTTTAAACAATATTTTTAAAACCTTTACATATAAAATATTTCGTTTTATTTGCTCGTTTTAAAAAAAAATACTAATTGATTTAATAATTACTTTTTTGGTATCTATCAACATGGATATCCGAAGAATTTATGAGACCATAGTTACAGAAAAAAATATTTTTCTGGCTCTCCTGAGCATTTACCTTTTTGGACTTGCATCCGTATGCTTCTCGGGTACAGTTTTGTACATTAGATTTTACCAATTGTAATTATAAACAAAATTTGATAAAATATTATTGAATCCGACATTTTATGCTTTTATAAATAGGTTAATATTTCATTATGTTTTAATTTTATCGCTACGCTGGGCAAAATCGACATTTTTTTAAATGTAGAGTACCTACGGATATTTTTTTTTTTTTTTTTTCTTAGATCATGGTATAGGTGATAAAAATGGATTTACGTTCCCAATTAGCCCATCTACATTGAATTCTGTGATTTAAGGAAATGGTCTTTCGGAATCAAAATTTCAATCGACTGAGCGAATTTTAAACTAAATATTCTCGAAAACATTGAAAATTTTTGAGCTGTTTGTGATAGATATTTTTTTAAATTTCACAAGAGATCGAATCTACGAATTCTATATATTTTTTTCCTTTCTTTTTTCTATTTCTCTTATATTTTTTTTAAATATTATTTATAAATAAAATTATTTTTGGATTTTTAATGATAAACATGAAAGTTTTTATTTATCATCATGTTGAGATAAAAAAAAATTTGCTCTAAAATTTTTGAAACTTTCTTTAAAAACGCAATGTTTAAAATCGAATAGATGTTTGTAAGCAACAACTTATTATCAATTCCGTCAAAAATGTTGTAATACCTTCATCTATGCGAAACTTCTATAAAAGCTTCAAGATAAAATTGGTTTGAAAGAATGATGAAAAGTTATTACTGCCGGAGCATCTGACGGCGGAAAATGAAAGCTTTTTTGTACAAACTACGGAAGCCTCTCAAATATTTAGTTTAGTAAACTGCCGCTAGATGGAAGCGCTGCCCAACTTTCTAATGGAAAAATGTTTTCAAAACAGATTTATTTATCCTAAGCCTAACAAAATAATATTATCATTATTATGAATTTACTAATATTATTCACCTTCGGTTCCATCACAACACAACAAAGTGGCATTTCAACACTCCTTTGAAAAGACATTAAATTTAATAATAATGAAAAAATAGCTCATTTTCTAACTGAACCTAGTATTTTTTTATCACATTTTCAAAGCAGTGATGAAGTGCCACTTTGTCGAGTTGTCCGTTCACCCGATAATTCATTATTATATTTTTGTTGAATTTTTTTAATGAACTTTTAATTCATTTTTTTGATAAAATATATTTTAATTTCTTGTTTTCTATTTTCCAGGTAAGGACACACCATTTTGTTAAATTTGAGGGCGTCAACACGGAGCTGCTGAATAATATTGTGAAAAATAGGCGGATCTGGTAAGCGAAAAGTAACTATTAATATTATGAAAATTAGTACCTTACCCTAAAATTTAAATCTTAAAAAAAGAGTGGGTACATTTATTATTTTGTGTACAACTTTACACAGAAACTGAAAAAAAAAACGTACATATAGTTTTATGTTTTCCTTACGAGTTTTAATGTGCGTGTGTCGAAAATTTAATAAATACTTTATTCGTTGCTTAATACATTATTAAGAGGTAGGTGACATAGGTGTATATACCTATAACTTTGGAATTTTGTTAATTAATATAAGTAGGTATCTACATAAGCGAACACAATTTCACAACAATGTTCAAGTTCTACTTTATTGTTTTTATTTTCTTGCTTTTCGATCAATATGAAAGTGGTAGATCAAAAAATATATTCTACTCGTGTGTACGCAATTATCGTGGTGCCGACAAACGTTTTCATCTGCCCGAGAAGGGAACGAATTAATTATAAAATACTAATTTATTTTCCAGTAGTTAATCTCTTTTTACGGCCCAAACGCGCTGGAAACGGAAGTGTTATATTATTATTTTACAAGATGGATGTCCGAGAAGGTATTGCAGGCACTACCTGCTGTAATTTAATATATCCGCCGAATAACCTGATATTATGTTATATTTAGGTGAAAGTGGGGTTAATAAGTAATATCGCGTAAATTTAATGAAATAACACAGTTAACGGGATAATTAAATAAACGCATAATTTTAACGGTGAGCACAATTAGTCTTTATTTTAGGTACAATCAATTAGCAAGTATGACGCCTATTTATAGCAATGCGACAATAGCTAAACTGCATAATAATCTTTAACAATAAGTTTATGGGTTAACCGGGAAACAGGTTACACCAGGTGTATTTGTTCCCTATTTGTACGTATTCGTTCCCGAAGGGGATACCTTCGCTTTCTTAGATGGCACGAGTAGGTATAAATACGAAAAAACAATTTTTTTACAAACACATTTTACAAGACGGCCGGCGTAGTCCAGTGGTAAGGTTCTTGACCGCACTCCGAAGGTCTCGGGATCGAATCCCGGCGTGGTAAATAAATTTTATTTGATTAATTTGTGTTATTTCACAATTTATTCATTTAAAATAATATACAGTATATTTACGGCACGTTCCAGTGGAAGATACTCTCAGTATCGCCCTGGTGTAAGACCGTATTCAGTAATGAATAAGAAGTATTCAGAATTGAAACGTTGTTGCTTGAAATGGCTTCTGCCGTGTTTGGTGACCAGATCTGAATAGCCAGGTACTTCGCCACCTTTCTATTCCCTATCTCCTTCCCCTTCCCACTATCTTCAGCCTCACAACATACCTCAATTGGGGATGACATAGTCCCACTGGCTCCAGACGGGAGAAGTTGGGACTCTTGTGCGGTATTCATGTAAAAAAAAAACAAAAAACGAGTAACCCTTCAATACATTAAGGTGACTTAATTATTTGTGCCCGTACCCACACATGCAATACGAACACGAATAAATAGTTTCTTTCGAATAAATAGTTTAAATATAATAATAACTTAAACAAACTAAAATTTTTTAAGAAAGGCTAACAATATTGGATTGGATCACCGCCACCAGCGCCACCTATTGCATCATTTTTATGCAAATTTCATAACGCCAGAGTGCACCAGTATATGTATATAAAAACCGGTGACCGGCCAACTCAGAATGAAGCCAACTCAGAAGCACCTCAGAAAAATCATTAAGAGTGGTGATGAAAAAAATTTAAAAAATGGCTTAATAGTTTATATTAGGTTAGGGTTACCGGCTATTTTAAAATTATTTTTTCATGGCTTTTTATGACCTTTCTGAGGTGCTTCTGATTTGGTTTCATTCTGAGTTGGCATGGAACCATAAAAACCTTCGCGGGCGTGCACTCAACAAGTCTCCAAAGTCAATCGGCTGCTTAGTTTAGGAAATTATTTCATAACGCCAGAGCTCACTATTATATAGAGAAACCATCGTGGGCATGCGCACATTAAATCACCAGCACAAGTTTCATCACAATCGGATAAAAGGGTTTAGGAGCGCATTAGGAACAAACAAAGGAACATTATTTTTTTATATATGAAGATCAATAATGCATTAATTTAATAAATAAATCGAGTTGTTCGAAAATCATGAAACTGTTTATATTCACTCCATTTTACGTTGATTATTCTAGTTGTAGTCAGATTTATCTTAACCCGTTTATCCTCAATGGAATCCAACTGCCGAACAAATGGCTAATCGGTTTAATCTACATCTGATACTAACTCGTATAATTAAACCATTTATTTATATCTTTTGAGTATAATTTTTCCCTTGAAAGATTACAACTTAAATAATGGATGTTGTCGAAATCTGAACATGGAAGTACAAAATAAAAGATGAAGAAATTAAACAGAAGTTAATGAGGTCAATAAGAAGAATTTGATGAAGTTCGTCGTTTTTCCAGTGGCGTGACGATCGCTCATTCAGCTCGGGCACTCTGGGCTCACTTTTTTTTAATTTATCTAAACACAGGCGAAATCCTTAAAAATAACCACTTCACCAACATACTCCATTATGTTATTCTCTATTGACCGGTCGGTGGTTGAGTGGGCATCGCAATAAAATACGTATTTATTTCACGGGTACTCGGTTCCAATATAATACGTTGAATCCATGATCCGACGCAAGTCTCCTTTAGTCTAGTGGTATAAAACGCCTTACAAATCTTAGCGACCAGACGTTTAGCGGACCAAGGGTCGAATCCTACGAAATTCAATCAAATATATATTTTTATTTTTGTAAAATCATTATCCAATCTTCAAACTACTTCAAAATGAACAGGCAAAGAAAACGCAAAAGAAAGCTACATCTAGCGACCCCGAAGAAGAAAACACAAATACTAATGAGATGACCAAATGATAGGAAAAGGTGCACTGGAAATCGACGACAAAAATATGAAAATAATTATCCTTCACATTGATGAAAAAAGTGCTTTAAAGTCTCCCCACTCTTATCTACTTTAGTTTTCTGAAGGTTTCACTTCTTTCTGATTTTTTAAATCGTCATTTAACAACATAATTATTTTTCAATTCGTATATATTGTATTAAATATACCTATAATACCGTTATATTGGATATGGTATTTTGATAAGTTTGAACGTATAGATGAAAAGTGCTTTTTTTCTAATAATTTTCTTTAAATAAAAAAATGTATTTTCTAGAAGTTGACGTTATTTTAGTGATCTATTTTGGGGTATTTTGCCGTGTTGCACTACCTCCTTCTTCAGCGTTACTGTGGTGAGGAGCTGATGTGAACAGCTATACAGTTTTCGAAACGTTGGCTAAAGATGGAGGTAGCACAACACGGCATAATACCCAAAAAACAAATAACTCTAATACTTTTGTCTGTGAATATCTGAAATCAAACATTAACGAAATTCTCAAAACTACTAAAATTAAATACGTCTTTTGGCCAAAAAACCATAATTCCCATGCTACAAAATTATATAATGACCTTCCAATTGAAATTAAAAAACCATGGAGATTTTTTTTAGGAGAGTTCTGGAAAGGAAAATGCTTTACGGGGTGGGTAGGAATCTGGGGTTCAGTGTGTCCTGGTCATCCACTTCCAAGACCTTGACAAACCTCACCCCATGAAAAGTTCAAAATATGTAGGTAAACATGGACATGGGGAAATCATTAAAATTATGAAGTAACCCCAACGCAACCTACAGACAACAAACATAAAAAACTTTTTATTTTAATTATTTTTTATTTTGCGAAAACCAACAAATTAGAAAGAAAGATCAACACCCGTACAACAATGTACAGTCCGCCTCAGAAATGGAATACCTAGTGTGGGGGACTGTGGACAAACCACTTTGCTTTGTATTTTTACTTATTTTGTAATTTTACTTTATTTTATATTATTTCTAGCTGATCCGGCGAACTTCGTACCGCCTCAGAATCAAAAACTGTTGTCAACTTATTAGCTGAATTGATCTAAATTGTTTCTCCCTGCGTATACCATACCTTGATCTAAATTGTTTCTCCCTGCGTATCCTTTCACCTCTCGCGTTCCCTCTCCCTCTCCCCACTCCACTTCTCCCCTTCCCCCGTCCAGCTAACCCCCCTTCCTGAGTTCCTTTCCCCCCCCCCCCCTCTCCCCCCTCCCCCGGTTCACAGTTCAATATTATACCCCTTACAATATTGCTGCAGTTCTTTCAAAATAGGAGAATTCGTTCCATACAAAATGTATGGGGAAAATAATTTTCTTCGGAGTGGAACACCCTTTACTTTTAGGGGTATGAAAAATAAATGTTGGTCGATTCTCAGACCTACCAGATAAGCACACAAAATTTCATCAAAATTGGTCCAGCCGTTTCGGAGGAGTATGATATTTTCCAGAGTGGAAGATACTATCAGTATCGCCCTGGTGTAAGACCACCATTCAGAATTGAAACGTTGCTTAAAAATGGCTTTAGCCGTATTTGGTGGCCAGATCTGAATAGCCAGGTACTTCCCAACCTTCCTCTTCCCCACCTCCTTCCCCTCCCCACTACCTTCAGCCTCACAACATACCCCAATTGGGGATGCCATAGTCTCACTGGCTCCAGACGGGAGCAGTTGAGATTCTTGCACTCGCGGTATTCACTGTAAAAAAAAAAAAAAAAAAACACCGTGACACGAGAATTTTATATATTAGATTAAATAAATAAAAATTTTAAAAAAACGTTACTAGTTTCTATACTTCAGTATTTTTTTTCATTTATTTTGAGCAGCTTATTAACTTTTTTACAAAATTTAAACGAGAATTTTTCGAGAATTTAAATGCGTGCCACGGCCCAGGGCCTGAGCTTTCGAATCATTAGTTACGCCACTGCTACAAGTATACTTTTCGGTTTTACTCAATAAGTTAAACGTTTAAATAATGTGTATAAACACAAACGATTTATCCACTCTAGTGCATCTATTGATAATACTTTAAGTAAGTATGTAGTGTAAAACCCATTAAAGTGATGTGATAATCAACTGAATGCCCTTAGGACTAAACTTTGTTCTTTTATAGCATAACGGAAGATTTGTTAGACAAACGCTTTATTTTCCCGATTGATAAACTTGTATTTTGAACCATTAATTTAATGATAAAAATCAGTTTAAAGACAGACATAAAAATGTTAACATCATGATATCGTTTATATAATCGTCCGAAGACGGTGATCGGACACATTTCATAATTTCTTGGCCTATTAAAAACATGCAAACGATCTTCTTATTATCTCCGGTCATCGTACTAATTTAAATAATCGACGAATAAATATCACGGGTGATTTTGGATTATCGCTTGAAGCAAAATAATGTGTGCTCTTCCCACTTCCCACATAAAAATAATATTGTCAGATCATATCTTTTGAAAACCACAATTTTTTTTTTTTTATTGAGAAAAAGACTTTGTTTATTTTTTCTTACATAAATTTGGCATTTGTGAGGATTCAAGGCAATCTGATAAGGTTGCACATTGAGCATTGGTGGCGATTTTGGCCTGCTTTTAAGATTAAACTTATTATAAAGTTGCTGTAATGTATAGTTAATTTTCTTGGCGTATTCTTACGCCAAGAAAATCTCTGGCGGTACCGGTAAGAAAAATTCTTACCGGTAACTCCAGAGATTGACTAATCAATTGGTGTGAAATAAAATAAAAACTATGTTTTTTTTAAATAATTTACATATGTTCTAGGTTTTGTAATACGTAACACAAGGACTTTTAAAAACATTGAGTCAATTAAGCTACTTTACTGCTCTCTTGTAAGATCGCAGCTGGAATATGCATCTTTTGTATGGTCTCCGATTTATACCTGTAACTTACACTGTTTGGAGAGAGTACAAAGTAAATTTCTTCGATACATTCAATTCAAATTGAGATAGCCTGTAATTAAAATCCGCTACAATGCATTAATGTCTGATCTATCTTTTGTTCATGTGAAGCAGATATAAGCAGGGGTGCCCGGGTTCATGGGGTGAGGTTTGTCTAGGTCTTGGATGCGGATGACCAGGATTCACTGAACCCCAGATTCCTACCCACCCTTTAAATCATTTTCCTTCCCAGAACTCTCTTCTCTCCTTCCTTCTGGAGCAGTGTTGCTACGGTAAAAAAATCATAACAGCTGTCGAGAAACATTATGATGATGAGTAAAGATTTTTACCCTGAGCAGTGTAAGCTTACTCCGCTGTGTAGCTACCGCGACGCTACAGAGCCGTGGTACGGTTTCATAATGAGTAAGGCTGTAAATGTATAAAACATGTAACTAAACTTTAGTAGAGTATTATACTGCCCTGAAGAAGCTACGGTGGTAGTGATACCCGGTCGGCGTAAAGCAAAAAAATAAAAGTGGTGTTTAAAAAGTTGTTGTTTATTTTTTTATTTATTTTTAGTGTTATAAACAGTCTTTATAAATTCTTACATGACAGTGTTAAGAATATTTAGATATATCATTGATCAATTTAAAAAAAAGTTTTTATTACTACTAGGTAAAGATCTGTACATGCGGTAATGTAAAACAAAATTGCGAAGTAAATGCACATAAATAAAACAATAACTTTCAAAAATTTATATTTCAAAAAATATACGTTTATATTTCGTATTATAAAATTTGAAAGCGAATTTCATAACCTTTTAAAAACAGTTATTATTTTTGGGATACATTTAGAAATATTCCGTTTATTTGAATTTTATTGGGAAGCGGAAATATTTTGACCTTCCTACAAAATCGGCCAAGGTCCTGAGGAGTTAATAAACAAAAATTTAACAAAACAAAAAAACGACTTCAAAAAATGCACTAAAAAGTAAAAAAATTATTTCGTATTCTTCTACAACTTTATAATCAACTTACCTTTTCTACTCTTCAATATGTACGTACGATTGTTATTTTTGGAGTCGGTGTCGGCGGGAGAGGAGCTGTCAAGTGAACACGCCGGGCCGCGGGTACCTTGGTTGACACCGACTCCAAAAATAATAATCGTACCTACATATTGTTAAGTAGAAAAGGTAAATTGATTATAAAGTTGTAGAAGAATACGAAACTATTTTTTACTTTTTAGTGCATTTTTTTAAGTCGTTTTTTTGTTTTGTTAAATTTTTTTTTATTTTTTGATTTTTAGTGAATCTGAAGTACACTAACTAATTCGATTAAGATTCGGCCAAGTATCGCAAATTTGTTCTTCAGAATTGGAGAATTCCGTTACTTTGTCATGGATCCCATAATCAAAAGCTAACCAAACTCTCATCAAACTACCCTTGAAGTACATCCTTTCCAATAAAAAAAGAATCATCGAAATCGGTTGGCGTGATATTGAGTTATTCGTCCATTTGTCGCGCACATACTTGATGCAAATTTAAGACTTATATGATTTTCTCATGGATGCCATTGTCAGAACTGGACCAAATTAAAATGGGACCATACGGGAAGCACCAGCTTTCAAATAAAAAAAGAATCATCAATATCGGTTCACCCAGTCGAAAGTTCTGAGGTAACAAACATAAAAAATAAAAAATAAAAAAAATAAAAAATAAAAAATACAGTCGAATTGAGAACCTCCTCCTTTTCGAAGTCGTTTAAAAACGCATATAAAAACATGAAATCTGAACGAAACTAATATTCTTCTTATTATTATTATTGTCTGTTTAATAATCTGACAGAGTGCATCGAATTCCAAATGTCTTATTCCTTCTGAAAGAAATATGTTTTCTTTTCTGGGAAAAAAGTAATTGAAAAGGGCGGATAGGAGGGTGAAGAGATGAACAACTCTGACAGGAGAAAATTTATGCCTGCTTAATGTAAATAAATCTGCGTAAGTTATGCGCAACTTAACTCAAAACAAAATAATAAGTTTTCTTTGTTGGGATAAATTCTTTTTTTTTTAATTTATAAAATACGTGCACACCTATTTAGAAAATTGTTTTGTAGACGTATAAAATATACACCATAGGTTAAGTATTTGCCGACCAAAAAAAACATAATAATGTTAACCCGGGTTAGAACTCTCGTCTTGTTTAATGGATGATCTATATCGAGAACTTTATTTCCGAAGTGAGCTTATTCCAGCACCTCCATAAACATTTACTCCAAACGGAAATTTAAAAAAAAATCAGAGTGTGCTTTTCACATGCGGTAGAAGTGAAACCTTCTGACATCTAAATTAGACAAGAGTGGGGAGACCACGGAGCCCTTTTTATCAATGTGAAGGATGATTTTTGCCATGTTTTGTCGTCAAATTCGAGTGCACCTTTACCTGTACATTTGGTCTAGTATTTGTGTTTTCTTCTTCGGAGTCGCTAGATGTCGCTTTCTTATGTTTTTTCTTTGTCTGTTCATTTTGGAGTGGTTTGAAGATTGGATATTGATTTTACAAAAGTACTTTTTTCTTGGATTTCGTAGTATTCGACCATTGGTCCGCAGAATGTCTGGCCTCTAAGGTTCATTAGGCGCTTTATACAACTTGACTAAAGGAGACTTTTATTTGCTAATTGTTTAGATTACCTAAATATGTGTATACTTATATATACACATATGTACACCAAAATATGTATGTGTACATTAAAATACATGCATAACTACATTAATTCTTTCGATTTTTTTTTGAATTTATAAACTTTTCATGTTGGGGACCTTGGGGTAATTTTTATTTGTCGTAATTTTTTTTCTGAAAAAAAGAAAATAGTTCTAGAATTATTTTTTATCACAAAAAAAATGTTTCTGAAAATTGTAAGGAAAATATGCTGAGAATTTAGTATGTGTTTGTCTATTTTTAGTGTCGCTCGCATCCGTTTCATCTAGTTTCAAATCACAACGGTGCTAATGAAGTTTTCACTTAAAAAAACATTGTTGTGACATCATTATTAGACAAGACAATTTACAATAAAAATCACAAAACATTTGTGCAATGTCTATTCCGAAAACAGTTTTTTATCAATTATATTGATACAGTGGAATTAGCGCACCTTAGAAAAAAGCCTCCAATCAACGATTGGTGTCATTTTATATTTGTTACATTTGATCGTTCCCCATTAGCCGTCTAATCCAATTTTGTTCAAAAGCTGAAACGTGCCGAGAATTGGCAGTTAACGGCACCGTTCAAATGTTCAAAAAATAAATAACACTAATCTTGGATCAAATCTGACAGAAGTATAAAATACAGGCTTAGGACGGATTATTTCAAAAAATTTTAACAATTTATCAAATTTTCAATTTTATTTTCAAGGTTTGCGTAAGTTCTGTAATTATTTCAATTTTATGAAGCAACTAGCCTGTAACGATAAAATAACAGAACTTGAATAGAACTTACATGTAGCTTTAAAATTAACCTTATTTAAAATTAATTGATGAATTGTTCAAATTATCTATTAAAACTATTTTTTTACTTTGGCTCCACACAGGAGGCCCTGAGGAAAATAATTTCCCTCAGTGTCCTATGTCATCTTAGGGGATGCCTGGTGGAGGGTTTTTTTAAAGGAAAGGAAGAAGAGGAATTTCTTGGAAGGAAATTGGTATGAACCAAAGATATTCAAATTCAGAAGAGATATGCTATGGTGTCCGCGCAACTGTCGCCGGACTACGCGCTAATTAGCGTAGTTTTCATACAAAAAGAATTTGTTCATTTCGTTGATTTTTTAAAAATGTGCATTAATATTGGTTAACAATATATTTTGAATAAGGAAAAAATTCGCTCATTTAGTTTTTAACGTTCGTTTGGTTTATTCGTTAATTATTTGTTCTTTTAGTTTATTTGTTAATTGGTAAACAATATCGGCGACACCCGGAAGCGCAGACCCACATAGTAAAAATAGCAGATAGCACATCTACTTATATTTCAATATCTTTGGTATGAACGGTGGGTAGGAATCTGGGGGGTCAGTGTGTCCAGGAATGACGGGCGAAAGAATCCATTCCTTCAACTCCGGTGAAATGCGATGGGTCGAAAGAATTCTAGCTGGAGAGGTCAAAAGACCTCCTCAACCAGTCTCTCTCGATCCGGCCCGTCACGCACAACGGTCGACAATCTCTTGACAAACCTCACCCCATGAACTCGGACACCACTGTTTTAAGTCACCAAAGTAGTCAACCACTCGGGGTGACCTATGGCAGAGGTGTTGGTTATTCAATAATTGGTTCCGTGGCGGTGGTACCCATAACCGCCTCCCAAAATGTAAAATATTATTCCTCCGAGAAAATAAGAATTTAATTCGAAAATTTCCAAGGATTAATAAACATTACCTGACGTTCATCGGTAGTAATAAAAAAAACACGATACATTATTTGTATAGGTACTTTGAGATTTTGTCTGAATAAATTTCGTTATAATAATTATCGCTGTAAGTTTAACATTGCTGACGATCATTCGCACCTGTAATCTTCAATGCTAATTATATAGAAAAATTGTCTCACCGTTGATTAGCATTTATTTACACTTCAATGCACCTTATATGTAAAGCTGTCAATCATTATCTCTCACAGATGAGTGAATTAATTCAAGGCACCCATTTAATTTTTATTTACACCTACAAGAAGCCAAGCGGTGAATCAGAATTTATTATATAATTTGAGAACAGCGGCACTTGAATTTATGACATTGAAGATGTAGTGTTATAATAGATAATGGGTGGATGATCTATGTACGCCCAGTAATTTGAATTAATTATTATTATCTAACAGTCTCTAGGAAAGACGTTTTAATACTTGCTTTTGAAATATTGATAGTAAATTTAATCTGGTAGGTACAGTCATAAATAGGAATGCAACGATATATCGGAAAACCGATAAATATCGATATATCGACCCGTAAAATTATCGATATATCAATATCGAAAACTCAATATATCGTATCGAAATATCGAAAAATCCGCCCAAATAAAATACCCACAAAATCGGGTAAAATGCTATTATTGTATCTTTCTGCCCTTGTGAATACTCTAAAAGTAAAAATTCTTTAAACATGAAGGTGTTTATCCCAATCTTTTTAAAGTGGCAATGAGTCATCTACCAATTGTGGCAACAAGTATTCCTTCTGGACGTCTTTTTTCAAAGGCAGGAGCCACTATAACTCAAAGCAGAAACCGGCTATACAAGGAAGCAGACTGTCTATTTTTAAGTTCGATAGCAGGTACAAAAATATGGATAAATTTTTTTTAAATAAATTTATGAAAAAAAAATTATATACCTATGCAAAATTTGTGATGATTCTCATGGATAAGTATAAAAAATTACATAAATACATAATCGATAAACGTTTCACATAACTAAAACTACATCGGATTTCTATAAGCTTTTAAAAAAAGAAGAAATATCGATATATCGACCTATTAGACCGATATATCAATATCGACTAAAATCTATATATATCGATATCGATATATCGATATTTTTAAAAACCTTGCATCCCTAGTTATAAAGCTCAAAAATGGTTCTAAATATTTCTTGTTTAAATCCCATTTACGTATATCTTATGAATCGTATTTATTCTACGCCTTTTCTAAGACTGCCATAAAAATTTTGCCACATTTTGCATTGTTAGATATAGTTATTCTTTCAGGTATTTTTATTTCTCTCGGAAACTTCAGAAAACGCAACTCACAACGCAAAACTAAAGAGATATTTTCTGTTCTCACCAACTTGATATTTTCCTTACATACCACATGTCTTAACTTTATTTCCGTTCCTTTCCATACCCAATAATTTTCCTCATAGTTATGAATCCATCCCTTCCACTTCGGTGCACGGCGCCGGGTAGAGAGATTGCGGCTGCAATCACCGATCTTCCTTAACTGGCTTCTGCCGGACAGACAGTTCGGCCGCCTAAATCTGAACAGACCTCACCAAAACCTGAACAAACCTCACCACATGAATCCTGAAAACTAAATCACCAACGTAGCGATCCACTTGAAGCGACCTTTGGCAGAGGTGTTGGTTATCTAGTTAATGGTTTCCGGATTGGCAGTACTCATAGAAGCCTCCCAAATTTTACTGAACAACTAAAACAACTATTGTTAAAAACGATGGATTATTTCTTCTTCAAACACAGCAAACTTATTTGGGGGCACTATTTTAATTCAAAGTCAATAGGATCCTTAGTTTTAACCGCGTTTATTGTTTATAAAAAAAACCGTCATGTTTCGTGAGCAAAACTTACTTCCTCAGGGTTTACTTAAAACTTAAGTAAACCCTAAGGAAATAAGTAATTCCTGTGAGCATTGCTCATTGCACATTGAAGTGAACACTGCTCACGAAACGTGTCGGTTTTTTTACAAACAACAAACGCGGTTAAACTAAGTAAGTTAAACTAGGCGTCGGGTGGGAATGCTATCCTTGTTCTACCGGTATTATGGAAGATGCTCCAAGGAACTATCGTCATTGATCCCTTCGGCACCGGTACATAGTCGGGAAATACGCCAAACGCGTGCCCTACATTTGTACACGGTTGACATTTGTCATATGAGAACGGGTCGTTTCTCCGACTCGTTTTGTATTCAACAGCTCGGCTGTGGAATAATTTGCCGCCCTCTGTGTTTCCTTCTTCCTACAACATGGGTCTCTTCAAGACCAATGTTCATTCCTTCCTCTCCTCAAAAAGACCCTCCACACAGCATCCAAGATGACATAGGCCCTGAGGGAAATTATTTTCCTCAGGGCCTCCTGTGTGGAGTTAATGCAAAAAAAAATAACCTACTAACTTTGACAGATTATTTGTTACACACATAATTCAAAATTGGGTTCCAGTGATAATGGTTCCATAACAATTTTATTAACTCCTTATATTTTTCGTAGACAATCATCTTCAATATAACTGAAGTGTTTTCAAAAATACGTAGAACCTCTTCTATCCATATAATATAATATAATATTAGCGAAATTTGCAAAATAACGTGCATATGTTGTTTCGCCATATTAGGTGATAACGGATAACTTATTTCTCTAAAGGTTTTCTTCATCAATCTTGTCGAACTATTAGATATTTATATTAATAAATTGATGGATTCTTGCTCGGTAAGATGAAGTAGTTATGACTTGCTGGGTTGCTATGTTGTATATTAACATAATCTGTCGGTTTTATATGAATACTGTAATGTGTCATATTGCAAATATTTTCATGCTCATTTATCAAGTTCATAGCATGTCTACTTTTCTATTGTTGATTGATGGGTTGGTATCTGAAATTTATCGCTATAAGTACTCATATAATACGGACGTGTACCTGGTGTGGTGGTGAGATTTTCAAATCAATATGAATATTTGATTCCATGATTTGAGACCAAAAAATCGACACGACAATCGATAAATAAATTATACTTTTGAATATAGCTATTACTTTGTGGTTATCCATTATAGATAAATGAAAAAAAGTTATTTTATCGACGGAAGAAAATACTTTGTGGTGTGATATTATGTAGTAAATGAAAAAACACATTTTGTTTTACACCACTTTTTATTTGAATTAATATATAACAGCTAACCAGGTGTCGCTTAGCTCAAGCTTCATCAGGGCTTATAATTTCAACTAATGATAATTATTATTACAGCCTCATGTATAAAAGAAATTAAAAGAATGAGTGAAAGAGATAGCAATAGAATAGGCGACACCCCATTGGTGCCATCAGAAAGAGATACAAATAGAAAAGAGGGAGACAAAAATAATTACAGGAAGGGTAAGTAAGGGGGAGAGGGAGAGGGAGGGAACTGTTTCAGAAGAGGTAAATGGAATAAATTAAAAATGGGACTATCAGATAAATTGATTTGGTTATTTATAATGTTTCATTTATTATTGACGGCTTTTTTGAAACCTGGTTGGCTGTTATATATACATTAATTCAAATAAAAAATGGTGTTTTACGAAACAATGTTACTTTGTTTGAACCACTTGTACATTTGTTTAAAGTCGATCGGTTTCGGAACGACCGTTCCTTCCTTAGGGCAAACGTATACTGATTTGAAAATTACAAAATGGTGGGTGGGAACAATGTATTATTACTAAGGATTGTGGTAGGGGTGGAGGCGTTGCTAGGGATTAATGAAGAGTGATAAATAAATTCGTTTGGTACCCATACTAACTTATGTTAGTGGCATTTTTAAGTCTTTTTTAGGTTTGAAATTGGTAATAATTATAATTTCTGGGACCAACTGTCTGGGGATCAGTTGTCGGGGATCAAATCACGGGTGATCAACTGTCGGAGTTCAACTGTCAGGGAATTAACTGTGGATCACCGAATATTTATAATGATAAAAATAAATATTTATAATGATAAAAAACAAACAACTACAGAAATCAGGATTTTCTGTAAGTTACGCATTTAGGTTTTATGTAAATATAATACGTTATGTGGTGTAACGGACGTGTTGCTCTCCCTCATTGTTAAATTATAATTTGCTAATTATGTACAATGCCCCGGTGCAACCAATAAAGCTTGTGTGCCAAGTTTGCACCGGGAGACATTCTAGCCTCCTATATTTCTTTAATTATGCTTATTTACGCCTCCAAAGGCAACCAGGCTAACTAGCCTCCTTTTTAGTTATGGCCCTGAAAAGGGCCATTATTATACTGGCTCGCAGTCGGCTTCACCAAGCAGGCTGTTTTGCCTCCCTTTTTAGGCGGCCCTAACAAGGGCCATTATTATGCTGGCTCGCAGTCGGCTTCACCAAGCAGATTGCCTTTTATTTTTTTTGGCGGCCCTTTTTAGGGCCTTTTTCGTCCTGGCCACGAAGTTCAATAATACCGTGCCGCCAGCAACGATCTTTTTCAAAACACATTTTTTCAATTTTAAATGTCTTTTTCTTAATACACAGATGCCCTGGTGACACAAGTAAAAACTTGGATACCAAGTTGCCACCAGGAGACATCCTTAACTTATTATTTCATCGCCTTCAGGGCTATTTCTCCGGCTACAAAGCCAAAAAAACCAGTTTGGGCGTCCCTATTAAGGGCCTTTATATTGGTCAAAAATACACCATATTTTAATATAACTTCGTTTAAACACCCCGTAGGACGCTGAAACTAAGACGTTTCAGTGCAGAGTCCTACGGGGCATCCATAGAGCCATAAATAAACATTGCAACTCTTAAACTGCCAGCGCTATCAGCACTTGAGCAGATTTTCGAGACTTTAGCATCATTTCACTTTTTCTCCATTTTAAAAATCCCAGGACCTCGTAAAGCGACGGAACCAAAAGGTTTCGATAGCCAAGCTTACGGGGGACCTGGGAAAAATATTAACTTCTTTGTAACTATTCAAACACTTTGTTAAAAAACAAATACCTACCGACAAAAAGTCAAACTTCCTTAAAATCAACCCAAACTCAGCAAACAAAAATTCTACGGATAGAGAATATCCGTAGAACCACTCTAGTTTTAAGGAAAACATTGTAAATACATTAACCTAACCTGTATAATTAATTTAAGAAACCAATTTTAGACGACCACTTTCAAGCAAGTGTTTGCCAAAATGGGTGGCCCACAGAAAGGCACACCTTATATAGGTAAAGGGCTAGGTAAAACCTCCCACCACAAAAATGTACCACGTGACAGGTTTTGTCACGGAAATCGGGTATATAAACCCGGCCATTTCTCATAATAAATCAGTTATTCTTCAACATTCAAACAAGTATTTTATTTACTCTACAAGTGGTCCAGACACCTACCTCTGGAAGTCTGCGACCTGCTGCCAGCTGCTGCCTCCTGCCGAAGTTCTGCCTGAACGAGAACCCGGTGCCTACCGCTGCAGTCGGCCCTGACTCTGGGCACTGCAAGGCACCGCTCAGGCAGAAACGAGGCGCATCCAGGGCCATACCACTGGATGTAGGGAGGCCAGCCAGCCATAATCACCATCATCAGCGTGAGCTAGTGGAAGGCGTGCACAAGACCGGTGCCCCTTATTTTACAGTCTTGTAAAGGCTTGATACGTCTGTTACATGTGGGTTCATCAGCGTATTTTCTTTCGTTAATAAGGTTTTCTAATTAATACATCAACTCGAATAATAATCAGGTTTTATGCATTTTCTTCTTCAAACACAGAAAACTTATTTTGTGGCACCATTTTAATTTAAACTTAATAGAATACGGTTTTAACCACGATTTTTTTATTAAAAATCCAACATGTTTCGTAAGCAACGCTTACTACGTCAGAATTTACTTAAAATTAATTACAACAATAGACATAGACTTAAAGGTTGTCAATGTTGGCGGGAGTGGAAGGGGGAGGAGGGCAACAGGGCATAATTTACAAAGGGAACAAGTTTAATAAGGGGTAAATTAAAAATATTTTTTGATTATTTGTATTCATATTTACGCTCTTTCTAATTTGTAAGATTTCTCATTTGTCTAAATTAATACCATTAAAATTACAATGTAGTAATTTCAATTGTATACATAATCAATAAAATATTTTTAAATAACCCGTTACGTAAATTATGCCCTATTACCCCCTTCCCCCTCCCCCTACCCGTTCCCGCCTATCTATTAAAAACCTTTAAGTCTATGTCTATTGTTTTAATTAGTTTTAACTAAACCCTTATGAAGTAAGTATTGCCTACGAAAGATGTTGGTTTTTTAAACCATAAACGTAGTTACCAAGTACTCTATTAATCTTGAACTTGTAAATTTTCCGCTAATACCTATGTCATATTTTCACAAAAACAATGTTCTTTAAATGATGCAAAAACCTACATTTATTATTTTACCTAATGAAAGTCTGGTTCACCAGAAGTACTCCCACCTTTTAAAAAAACTTTACAGTGGCCACTCCCCCGCCTACAAAGTTAAGCATATCAATCAGTATTCAAGCTTTCCAATAGTAGGTAGGTAATTTATGAAGAGATGTAGAAAATACATCAAAAATCAATGTTTATAGACATTTGTGAAATGACGGGGTAGTTCGGTAAATCTAATAAATGGTCCCCATAAATTAATTTTTCGGTAGAAGAAGAAAAAATGTATTTCTGTTAATATATCATTTCTTTTTGCCTGCATGTTTCTACAAAAAACGTTCATATAATTGAATCTTCAAAGTTAGTTACCGACTTAAATAATCCTTACTTGGAAAACGAACATTGACTTTTACTAACCAAAACATAGAATACACTTGAGTTGTATGGACACGTTTGGACCAAGTAATGGTTGAACTGTCGTGCTGTGTAGGGCCCTGTCTATTGCCACAGTAACTACTAAAGAAGAGCTTTCACATACGTCACAGATGCTATATAAAATCAAGACAGGTCAAGCCAAAAGCTGCAGAGGAACGGCTGTGCTGCCTTTTTCAAACAAAACTTAAATTTAGCCTTGCGGTCAAAATACTAAAACAAATTGAAAAAAAAAATAATCCAATGGTGTAGCAAATATCTAATACGAAAATGTGCTGCTTTGTGTTGAAAATTATAGAATATTAGAAATCTGCTATGTTATGTTAAATATGAAGAATAATAAAATAAAAAATTAAAATCGTAAGACGAGTTTTATGGATCGAAACGATAAATTTATATTTTTTTTTCATAAGAAACAATTACTTTGTGGTTAGACATTATATTATAAAAATAAAACAAACACTTTGTATTTAACCACGAATTTATTATTTTATATATCAACCGGTTTCGCTATTTCACCGGAATTAATTACTAAAATACTCAATAAGAAACAAAAACAAATAGCTACTAATAAATTCCGGTAAATATCGGTTCGGACTGGCCACGCTTATTACGAATAATTTTTAGAAAAAAACTTTAGATTCGCCTTAATTACTATAAAAGGAAACTTTTTGGCTTTGGGGCGGTGGAAAATAATGCATTTTAATTTTCAATTGCATAAAACCAAAATTCACTTCGCAAACCGACCCAGCGAAAATCCGCGGCCGTAACTGTCACTGTTATGTTGGTATCCTTGATAAATTAACAAGAGCTAATACGACTGTAGCCGACTTCGTGAGATAATGCGCGTATTATGAAATTTGTCTAGCGGGCTTGTTTGTGTAACATGGTTTGTGATACAAAAGAAAGTGCCCCTTTATAACGCCTGCTCGCGTCAACGCAAGAAAAACATCCCAGTTTTCAAGTGGTTTAGCGGCTACGCTAGGTTTGTGTAACATGGTTTGTGATTCGCGGTATTTCATGTAGGTATCCCACGAAGTCGGCTGCAGTCCATAACAGTGACAGCTACGTCCGCGGATTTTCGCTGCGTCGGTTCGCGAAGTGAATTTTGGTTTTATGCAATTGAAAATTAAAATGCATTATTTTCCGCCTCCCCAAAGCCAAAAAGTTTCCTTTTATAGTAATTAAGGCGAATCTAAAGTTTTTTTCTAAAAATTATTCGTAATAAGCGTGGCCAGTCCGAACCGATAATTACCTAAATTCCTTTATAAAAGTAGCCCGACCATCAATAATGTTACTCAAAAATATAATTGGCTTAGGATTTTATATATAAATATTTTTTCTAACCTAAGCGTTAAGAACCTTCCTGTAGACATCAAACCGGCCTTTTACACAAATAATAACCTCGGAAAATTTTTAATCAATACTAAAGATAAAGAAGATAGTTTATCTCATTCGGGTATCTATAAACTTACCTGTAATGATTGCCCCGTTTTTTATATTGGTTAAACAGCACGAAGTGTCAATATTTAGGGTAACGGAACATTTACGCTGTTTGAATGGAAAGGGTTTCTCTGAGCTTGCAAATCACTTAATCTCAGCAGACCACAGTTTTAATAAAATTTCAGGAACGTGCATGTTACGTAAAAACAATATTGGTATTAGATTAGATAACCTAGAAGCCTTAGAAATTAGAAAATCTTTAAATACTAATATGTCAGAATTCCTACTAAATAATCAAATAAATTTATCTAATCAAAAAAATACAGCCTATAGCCCTATCTTTAACTTGTTCCCTACAATCCATCCCAGTCCTTGATATGTATATTTGTGTTATATTGTTATTCTGAGGTCCTTAGTTATTATTAAATTAGCATTGCTTTAAATATTCTCCTTTATATTATAAATGTAGAATACATCAAACTTTTATTACTTAATTGAATCCCGTTAACTGTTGGTTACGTGTGATTAGATGTGTATTGTTGTCTCCCTCCCTCTAATTGATTATCTATTGCACCGCTTTCAAATACTTTGTTTAAATATGTTCTTTCTCCCTCTGTCGCTCATTATATATACCTGATCACTCTGTCTTAATATTTAGTTATTATTATATCCTGAAGAAGCTAGGTTATAGCGAAACCGATTGATATATAAAATAATAAATTCGTGGTTAAATACAAAGTGTTTGTTTTATTTTTATAATTTATGATAAATTTATATTCGACAAACTTGAGTTCCTCCGAAAAAATCTGTTAAATTTAAGCACATTAGAAAGCTTCTTTGACAATTTAATTTTTTATTTATTTTATATTTCATTATATTTACAAAGAAGCTAGAGAAATATATACATTTTTTAATAATTATCATTAACTCACGATAATTGTCAAAGTTGCCTTCGAAAATCCCGAAAAATTGACTTTTTTAATGGCCTATATTTTATAAATCCTAAACACAAATAAGTAAAGTAGCACATACCCATAGGTACGTATGATATTTGCAATGCATTTTGATTACACAAACTATATTTTAATTTATTAAATATTTTGGCCGCAAATCCAAAATTAAGTCTTGTATGTAGGGACCGTTCATTTATTACGTAAGACGATTTAGGGGGGAGGGGGGTCGACCATGTCTTATTTTTTTTTTACAAGAGGGTGGGAGGGAGTCTCGATAGTTCTTACGTAAGATACCTTTGTAAACACAAATGAACATTTCTAAAAATTGTTACTTTGAAAAATAAACATTAAAACAAACCAAACATGTACCTATTCATTTTTTCCATTAGATTCTTACGTAATAAATATTAAACAGGGGGGGAGGGGGTCGGCCTAATCTTATTTTTTTCTTATAATAGGGGGGGAGGGGGTCGAAAACTAGCAAAATTCTTCTTACGTAATAAATGAACGGCCCCATATAAGACTTAATTTTGGATTTGAGGCCAAAATACTTAATAAAATAAAATATAGTTTGTGCAATCAAAATGTATAGCAAATATCACACGGATAGAAGAAGTCGGGGACGCCCGAGAAAGACGTCCAAAATCGAGTTGTTTGGCGGTCCGTCCTCTCTGCCTACCCCTTCGGAGAAACGGCGTGATGGTTAGTTAGTTAGTATAATGTATAAAGGGCCACGCAGCCGTTCCACCTAAAATAGCATGTACGACAGGGGAAGAAGTAAGGTAGAAAAAGAAAATCTCCGTGATAAGCCCACCCATTTGGCAAATTACTAAATTTGAAATTACTGTCTTAAGATGAAGCCATAGTAAATAATTCAAAATCATATGTTTTTGTTTTGAAAATTTGATCGCTTAGAAGTATTGTAGATGCTTCAATTAAATACTGCGTGTAGAACATACCTTGGCCCTTAAACCTAGGTATCGGTCATTTTTTTTATAAAACTTTTAATATGCCTATAAAAAAATAAAGTATAAGGTCTAAAAAACGCACTTTCAAGTCCAAACTCTCCTATTTATAAACCCCTTTTCGGTTATGGTTTCATTGTATAATGTGGCAAATTCAGTTTATTTTATAATGATCGCAAAAAAAGTTGATATTTACACCCAATCTTCCCAAAATAAAATAAAATATGCATTTTCGCGTTGTTATTTTATAATACGGTCGCTAGTCGACGAATTCGGTTTTTCATAGTGAACCCTATGGCGTCCACCGAAAAACTACTGTTGACGCCATAGTCGCCAAACCTCAGTCACGCCCCGACCGGCCCCGAACTCAGCGGGAGATGGACGCGTCACTCCGTGTTGCTTGATTTCGTGAAATCATGTCCGTTTTATTACAATAAACAATGTGTAAAACAGGAATTAATATTTTTTACAGGCCTTTACGAAATCAACCTGTAAAACAAAACTCTCAAATACCTTTTTCAACCTTTCCAAAAGCTTTTTCTGAAGTATTTTTAAACTCCTCCCATAAAGGGCGTGAATTCCGATTTCGATTTTTTCCTGAACTAGTGGATCGCCTTAAACCCTTTGTTTGAAATGGTAGCAATCGACGTACTATGCTGGGCATATATGTAAAATGTGAATTAGATATCAAAGTGTTATTAGTTAGATCTACGCTTTTCGATAGCACGTTTATTTTTTATTGGCAGAAGTGAACTTCCATTAAGCTCACATTACATAATATGTGGTATTCATGTTCTGGTTATAAAACTCCTTATTATTTTTAAATCGTGTCAGCTATAAGAATATGGCGCGCATACACTTGCGAACCGAACCACGAATCAAGGGAAAGTAACGATTTCGGTTTGAACCCTGTTCGGCTTGCAAGTGTATACGCGGTATTAGAACATATCGTGGTCACGAATTAAAAATCGTCTTCTGTTTTATTAAAAATTATTTTTTATAACTAAATTAAGCAGGAACCTACTTATTATAACAATCTTTAATTTTCTTTTAAATATCCTTCTCCCGACGATAACTATAGTATTAACTAATCAATTTAAAACTGATGTTAATTACTCTTAACCCTCCTGACAACGATGCTCAACCAGGTGGTGACATAGTGTCCCTGTCTTTGCACTGTATAAAGAGGGGCGGTCTTGTGAGAAATCACATTTAGAAAAAAAATCGCTAAGAACATGCAGCCATCGCTATTTATTTTTCAAAATAAGCGTGCACGCTTAAACTATCTACTCTACAGACATATAGAATTTATTCTAAATAATTATTCTATTACAGAATATAACACTAATATCTTTGCAATTACAAATTTAAAAAAAAGAAACTCTTACGATATCTGTTTAAAAACATCATTTTCATCTTCCTCTCTCGTGTGTACGCACCAATTGTGAAACGGCCCGCCTGGTACTGGGTGTGCTAGAACTAACCCGACTATCTGACTAAACCGTTTTAGATCTCCAAGTGAGGAGGTCGTGTCGCGCGCTGCCTCCGCCCGCCTCGCCGCAAAGCCTCCGAGTTTTTCGTATGATGTTATTTTCCCACCGCAAGGGACGGTGCTTAACTTTCGGAAGTTCGGCCAATTGAAACCGGCTGATAAGTTCGCATTCGAGTGTCGTCTTTTTGGTGAAAATTTTGTTATGTTTTGACGTTATGTGTTAACTGACAGGTGACTATGTGTGACAAGTTACATACTTAATTGCAGTTAGTTTTCCAAATCACATTTCAACAAATCTTTGAAGTGATAGTAATTTAATATTTTGATACCTGCTCATAGATGTGAAGGAAAAAAAAATCAAAACCAACAATATTTATATTTTTACAACCCTTTATCAATTTATTTACCAACTTCTTTAAGATATACTTACAACCTTTCTTGTAGTGTGATTGATTAAAAATCACGAACACAACCCAAACCCAGACGTGCAGCGCTAAAATATAGAAAATTAAAGAACCCATTAACTCGACATTTTAATTCAGAGTAAGTAAAGTTCTCATTAAAGTGACTTATAAGTATTTATGATACTACTCTGCTCCTACGTCAATATAAAGAAATCATGGAGTTTGACTTTTATTTAGTTCATATCCTGTCACGTTTCCATGCCAATTCAGAATCAACTCAACTCAAAGCCTCTTTGAAAAAAAAAGCCATAAAAAAAATTGAAATAAACCCATGACCTAACCTTACGTAACCTATTTAATCAATTTTTTGTGTATTTTTTTCATCACTTTTGTGAATTTTCAAAGAAGGTGTTGAGTTGGGTTCATTCTGAGTTGTCCGGTAACCCCGGTCACAGCACATAAATAAAGCGGTGTATATTTGGATTTGGTGATTTTTTTGTGTGTGTTTAACTTTAAAAATGTTTTACAGACTGATGTCTATAAAAAAACGAATATTGAAAAACTCCATTAGATTTAAATCGAATCAACTTAGGTTCCACATGTCGCGTGTTTGTTTGCAATCATGACTAATAATACATAAATACGAAATAGTACATAATATGCAGTATTTGCTTATAAAAAAAAATTCAATACAAAATCTGTAATGAGATTATCCCAATATGGTTAAAAATTGTAAGCAATCGTTCTATTGCATTAAATTTTTAAAAATCTTGACATCTTGTAATTTTTTTATTAATAATGGATATGTAGGTATCTACGATCATTTTGTATTAAAGAATGTAAACTAAGTACGTAAATAAATCGATTTTAAAACTATAGATAAAATTATCTTGAAGCAAAACAATGTTGAATGATTTTTCAATTGAAATCTCCCCTTCATGAGACCATCCCCTACGAGATTGGGATCGTGTGAAATATTCTTGCCCCTTACTTTAATTTTCGACCGGAAATCCTTAAGGATAAAGAAGAGGCTATTACAAAGTTTTATGGGATAGTAAAACGTAAAGAAACCCGTTCAATTAAATTAACCCATTAAGCTTAGAATTAATACAATTTCAGAATAATTCATCGGTACCTACTTGAATCGGTATTATATTTGACCGATGTGAGTTTCTACTCGAAAAGTTTATCTTTGCTAAGCTTCTTAATAGAAAAGCTTAACTTTTGAAGTTGAAAGTTGTAAGTATAAAATCTATCGGAAAGCCAGAGCAATATAATCCTTATTGCATGGATAAAAATAAATTTAACTCTAATTGAAATTTCTTTTTTAACATAAATTCCGCCCGAGAGTTCTAACTGCTTCCGTATGGAAGCAGTGGGACTCTGGCATCCCCAATTGGTTTGTGTTGTGAGGCTGAAGGTACGGGAGGGGAAGGAAATGGGGAAGAGGGAGATGGGAAAGTACCTGGCTATTCAGATTTGGTCACCAAACACGGCTAAAGCCATTTTTAATAACGTATACATACATATATACGTATAAACATAAGTATACCTTACACCATTCAGAAATAATCGTTGGCGATACTGAGAGTATCAACGGAACGTGCCGCAAACACACTAAATATTATTTCAAACAAATAAATTGTAAAATATCACAAATCAATTAAATAAAATGTGCTTACGCTTCGAATCAGTGACCTTTGGGTTGCTAGTCGATAGCGTTACCCCTCAACCACGGAGGCCGTCTTGATATAGGCCGACTTTTATCGACCGGTGTTAATCTTTTCATTATTATTTTACTAAATGGGGGTAGTGAATCTTTTGATTTTGTTTCTTTCGATTTCCCAACTCGTTTACGGAACCTTTTTTCCCGTTGGACATGGCGTTGCTAGCTGGAAATTTTTGCGTTAACCTAGACATTTCAGAAAGAATTAGTGCGAAGTTCATGCCCGCAGTGCTAATTTCGAGGTATTTTTACTGTTTCAGTCATAGGAAAAAAGTCATGACAATTTTTGTAATGAATTTCTGCGGCCGAAAGTAACATCTTTTATAGATTCGAAATAGAAATATGAATAACATTTTGTTAATTTCAAAGCATTTTATGGATTGAAAATATATCAGCGTTTATTTTCCTTCAATAAATCTTAAAAATCGTTATTTTTACATCTACTTATATGAAGACCTTTCAGAGCAGAAAGAAATCGTCAGCATCTTTCAACATTTATTTTTTCAGCTGTATTGCCAAAAATAGTTTTTGCAGCGGTTTTTTTCTATCCAGTATTAATAAATTCAGTCCTAATACGCTTGAGAACAATTTATTTGATTTATTCATTTCAATTGCTTTTAATTCTCTTCCGGCCAAATAAAATAAAGTCATAACTCAAAGAGATGTGATCTGAACCCTGTTTGATCCAATTTCTCCATTCGCCTTCCAACTTGACATATCCGTGGCTATTTCCTAAGACCCTTTGAGATTATTCAGAAGTCCTGTCATATTGGAACACTCCGCTGGAGATGGGGGCGTTGTTTGTCGTTTTATAAATTGACACGATATATTTTTAGAACCGACATATTCTAAATTGACACCCCATAAAACCCCATTAAGGCTTTGATTGATTGAAGCACTTGTCCGCAGACGGAAGCTCACGAAAAAGCTCCGCGTAGCGATTAATGGCTTTAAAGCTTAAATGTAGATATCCTGATTTTTCCAGCATACCGTAAACCGGGGTTAGTTTGTATCACTTATTTTCACTTTAATTTATTTGACTGTAACCGGTTTCAGCTTGTTAAGGCGCCGCTACCGGCATGTCTACCGATTTATTACATATATCCCTTAAACATTTGAAGTATTTAAGCTCTTAAAAAAAATGTTATTTTTTAAGATAATGTCTATGTGCTGCCCACGCCGATACGCAAATTATATGAAATTCCCTCGATAGAAAAAAATCGCAAAGTATGCTCCAAAAATTATTAAAAACAAGTCTGTTTCAAATTCACAATGTTTCTTTAAATGATGCTTGAAAAGCCTCCCACGAGATTTTTGCTCTATTTTAAACGAGTTGTGTTTTATTAAAAATTTTCGTAATTTTCGCATGGATTTTGACGCTTTAAATGTTAGCGCTCTCCTCTAACATTCGTAATTTCGTATCTATCATCTTCTTCTTTTTGAGCCCGGTTGCGGGCCCTTAAACCCATCTTCAACCAATCTGAATATGGCTTTAATAAGCTTTACGGTTACGGTTAAATAAATTAAAGTGGAAATAAGTTTCATTTTTGTTTTATTGTATTAATTTAATGGTATTCCGCCATGAACTTTCATTATTAAAAATAGAAATAATTGTATTACTACACTGGAATTATCGTTAAAATTTGTTTTGTAAGGTTATGGGTAGATGAAATTTAAAAGTTAGTTAATATGAGATATGATTGACATATTTTTGTTGTTTAAGGCGCCGCAACCGTGCTCAAAAAGAAGAAGATGGAGAGATATGAAATTACGAATGTTAGAGGAGCGCGCTAACATTTAAAGCAACAAAATCGATACGAAAATTGTGAAAATGTTTAATAAAACACGACTCGTTTAAAGTAGAGCAGAAATTTATTTATTTATTTATTTAATATACAAAAGAAAGTACAAATGAACATATTGGGAAGCTTTGCCTGTCCAACTAGGAACGTTTCCCGTTCCAGGTCAGACAAATTGACAGGTTTAGTTGATATTATTCCAAGAAATATACATAATTACATAACAAACAAAAAAAATAGAAAAAGTAACCTGGTAGCATATATTATTATACTCGGATTTACCGAATTAACCTGGTAACGCAAAATATATTCGGATTTACAGTGTGAGATAACCAGGTAAGTTAGTTGTAAGTATTGAAAAGTATAAACCAGGTGCCTGATAACAAGTTGGAGGAATTACATAAAGATTTACAACATAAAGAGTTAATGTTATTATAAACAATATTATGTTAGGTTATGTGTTTAAAGTGTGAATTTGAATCTCACAGGAGTTGTCTTAAATAGCATTTAAAGAAACACTGTGATTTTTTTTCATGCGTATAACTTGTAAAATAACTCAAACCAACATTTTTTGTATTTCTTGGGCATTAACTATGTAACAATTTCTAGACATTTTGTTTTTTAAAGAGTTTTATTAAATGTACATTTGTTACTTAAATTTAATTTTTCCGCGACCGGTTTCGATACAACCGTATCATTCACGAGCAGAATCACGGTTGTATCGAAACCGGTCGCGGAAAAATTAAATTTAAGTAACAAATGTACATTTAATAAAACTCTTTAAAAAACAAAATCAAACCAACATGTTTATAATAATTTTTGTTTCGGCGCGGGGAATGTCTAGATATTATCTTCAAGAATAACATACTCGTATATATTTTTAAGAGCTTTGAAACTTAACTTTTTTTTAGTTTTAAACTTTAACGTGTTTAAGGGAGATATATAAGAAATCGGTATAAATTCGGGTAGCAGCGGCTTAAAGCATACCTACTATTTCTATAAAGTAGTTTAAGTTTTTTGAAAACGATGTATAGGTACTTCCATGAGGGGTTGACTTTGCATCACTTTTGTATTTCCTTATTATCTCACTGGAAACTGCAATTTAATGCAATGTATTGCCATAAATAAAATTGCTTAAGCACCCCGAAATGCCATTATTAGTCCTACTTTATGAAAAGTTCTCCCATACGATTCAAAGTATCGCCGATTTACGGTAGTTTGGTTTATGGCTTCAGGCAGTTGACTTACTTTTAGACCCATTCTGCACTTACAATTCAGAAGTTAGAAGTTAATTTGCAAACCTTATTTAATGACCGTTTCATGAGGCTTTTAATGGCATTTCTAAAAGCATATAAAATAAATCTATGACATTAAACAATTTTATGCGTATTTGTAAACTCATTGTTTCATATGTACCATTCATTTGAAAAATGGATGAATATAAACTCATTTTTTTTAAATCTTAGAGCGACAATTTTAGCTCTCCTAGCTCTTTTTAAAGTCTAGTTTTTCGGTTTTCAGAACAACTCATATAGGTCTCGTAGAAATCGTTGTGTCTCCCTTACTAGCAGAATGAGAAATCTATCTATCTATATAAATAAAGTTGAATCGCCTAAATGAATGTGCGCGCATAACTTCGAACGAATTTACCAATTTCATTAAAACTTTGGGGATTTGATATGTGTAGTATGCACGTGAAGATTTCTATGTATACTGGAAAGCTCTGGCATTATGAAATTTGTATAAAAAAATTGCAATAGGTGGCAAGCGAGCTGTTTGAAAACTGAACGTACCGGGATTCGGGATGACGAATTGAATGCGGGAAGGGGGAGGGGAAATTAGAAGGGGGAGGGGAACTCGGGAGGTGGTGTTCGCGGGAGGGTAAGGGGAACCCGGGAGGAGGGAGCAGAACTCGGGAGGGGGGAGGGGGGAAGGGAACTCGGGAGGGGGGTTCGCGGTACGGGGGAAGCGGGCGAGGGGAGTGGGAAGAGGAAAGGCAGAGTGGGAACGCGAGGGGAAGGGGAAAGGAAATGGAGGCGGAAGGGGAACGGGACGAATGGGAAACGATACGCAGGGAGAAACAATTTCTTTATTAAGTGGCATAGCAACGAATACCGGGAACTCGCTATAATAATATAAATGGAGCGACAGACTGATTTGATTTTTATGCGTTAAAAGGGTGGATAACCATCCAGTAGATGGCGTTGTATTTTGTTAGCCACAGCCACGCATGGCCGGCTCAGCTAGTATGATATAAATGGGGTTAGAAAGAAAAAAAACACCACTTTTTATACTAAAATACAAAAACTAACCACAAAACAAGTAAAATAAACACCTTTATGAAACCAAAGTTCCGAATTGCAATTTAGATTAAATTTATGAAAATTAGGGAATTTTTTATTAATTATTTTTACATGAAAAGACAAAAAAGAGTAAACTAAAATTAACGTTTATAATATATTTTGTATAATTTATCTAATAAAACATGTAAATTTTTTTATTTTTTTTTACTTTAACTCCACGCAGGAGGCCCTGAGGAAAATAATTTCCCTCAGGGCCTATGTCATCTGGGATGCTGTGTGGAGGGTCTTTTTGAGGAGAGGAAGGAATGAACATTGGTCTTGAAGAGACCCATGTTGTAGGAAGGAGGAAACACAGAGGCCGGCAAATCATTCCACAGCCGAGCTGTTGAACACAAGAACGAGTCGAAGAAACGACCCGTTCTCATGTGGCAAATGTCAACCGTGTACAAATGTTGGGCACGCGTTTGGCGTGTTTGCCGACTATGCACCAGTGCCGAAGGGATCAATGATGCTAGTTCCTCAGAGCATCTTCCATTGTAATACCGGTAGAACAAGGATAGCATTCCCACCCGACGCCTGTGCTCTAAAGATTGCAATCCGTCTGTTAAGATGGGAGAATCTACCAAACGGACCGCCCGTTTCTGCACAGAGTCGAGGGTATTTGTCAGGTATTTTGGAGCTCCGGACCAGAGGTGGCTGCCAAATTCAATTACTTTTTTACTTTTTTCGTTTTCAATCATTTTAGTTAGAAAAAAACGTAAGGAAAGTGTATTTTATCACCTTTCATAAACAGTTTTTTGTTTTTAAATAGGTTGAGAAATTTTCCATTTATTTGGATTTTATTGTAAAACGGAAATATTTTGATCCTCTGACATAATACGTTCGATGCCTGAGGGTCTAGTATTCCCTGGAAGGTCTTATATTTTCTCACTCCTCATAATATTACCAAGGTATAGAAGTTAAATTATTTTAATCTTATAAAACCGGGTAACTTCTGATCATTCGAAGAAGAACTTAGTTTACTCAAATAAAGAAGAAAAACGGGGAGAACTGTTTATTTCTATAAATTTGTAATTTGAGGCACCAACCCGTTAAGGAAAAACGTTTTCGATTTTAAATCTGATCAGTGATTGTATAACATCAATTTTATAAAAAAAACTATCTTTTTATAACTTTTGAAGACTATTTTTATCAATGTAATATATCATTAAAGAAGAAGATAATAATAATGATCTAACAGAATATATGAAAGAGAACAAGACACAGAAAAACAGAAAAAGATAATGGTCGCAACTGGGACTCGAATCCAGAACCTCTCGTATTTTATTTCTCTTTCTTATTTTCGTTTAGATTATTATTATCTTCTTCTTCTTCAATAACCTTCAAAAGTTATGAAAGAGAGTTTTTATTTTAAATTGAATATTCATTTAAGCTTTTGTAAAAAGTCGGTAGTTCCATATAAATAAAATCATATGTATTTATCCGTGACGCTATCCAGGTTATAGAAACCAATAAGGAACTCCAGTAAAAAATATTATGACTTTAAAAAAATATGTTCATACAGACCAATAAACGGTGATTCTGAATATATAAGTTTTTTTTATAATATTAAACGTAGTGTTCGTAAAAAAATATTAAAAAGTGAATTTTTTAACGTCTCGTTAAAATACACTGTAAAGTTGGTACGATTGAATGGTTAGTGCTGACGTCACGCGTCACCAGTCATTGTATCACATTGTATTGAAATCAATTGACATGTAGGTATGGCACAAGCCATCAGCATTAACAACATTTCATGTTATTCTTTATTTCGTACTGTTTATAGAGATTTAGTTGTAGTGTTTATTGAAACAATATTTAAGCCTAAATAATTCAGTATCAAAAATAGAGGTATCTCTGTTAGTTTATCTCTATTATTTAAAATATTGAAAAACTACTGTACAAAAAAAATAATGAATGAAAAAGTAATGCTTCTTCTAGGGAGAATACTTCGAACAACGAAACAACGGATTTCAAAATGGCGGCAGTAGATCAGCTGATTGCCCAATCCCATACTAATTTTTCGGGAGTGATGACGTCACACGATTTACCATATTTCCGGGGGGTCTCGAAAAATTAAAACTTTGACAATTATTTTAACTATTAAAACTAACTCTAAAAATAAAAACAAAAACGCAGTTATTTAAGTTAGAAGGTCATTATTCATAAAAAAAAATAAAAAAATTGGACTGGAGTTCTCTATTCTTAGAAAGATTATTTCCTATAAAAAGGGTAGTTGCCTATGATATGGAAATTAAATCAGTTGAAGATAATATTGTTAATTCTAAAATTTGAAATATGAGATTGACTATTGTGACGGCTTGACAGTAGGGCGCAATGACGGAATTGATAAACGCATGTTCCGGATAGACGAGAGATTCTGGGTTCAAGTCCCAGTTGCGACCATTATCTTTTTCTGTGTTTTGTTCTCTTTCATATTTTCGTTTAGTTTATTATTCTTATCTTCTTCTTCAGTGATATAACATCACGTTCGCTAAGGCTCTAGATATTATTATGTGTTATATATGTGTTACAATATTACATTACTGGATTATTATATTATGACAATTTCTGTTCCGCTTTAGTGTAAATGCTCGCACGAAATAAGGCGGCAATTAAGCCTTGAATAATTATTTTGAAGCACGATTAGCCTTAATTTTAACCTATAAAGACGCTTGTAGAACTTAGGAAGAACCCTCTTTGCATAATTACATATTCTATATAACACAGTGCTTTTAAATGCTTGATGATAACAATTCCGAAGAAGGATAAAATTGTGTAGTTATACGCACACGCGCTGCGAAGACACTTAAGATTAAACGCTTAAGAGCGTTTAACCAGCCAGCGGACGAAAATCCACATTTCGTTGAAAGTTGTTCTTCCAATCGTGCAGGGCGGTTACAATGAGAAAGATTGATTATTCTCCGTACCAGCTTTTTTAAATTATAACTCAATATCGAATGTATTTCAATCCAAATTAGCTTTAATTTATACCTCCATACAAAAATGCTTAAAGGCGTGATGATAAAACTATTAAAATAGTGTACTTTTTTTAGTTATTTTTTGATTATAAGTATTTATCATTTTTCAATAATGTCTAAATTTAATAAGAATGTTAAAAAAATCTGAAATATATTAGTTTGTAAGTGCGCAAATAAATACACAAATGGACCAATTTTCGTCAAGAAACACATGTAGGTACATATTTTTTAATGATTTTATTGAAACTCAAATTAAAATTCTAATACATAACTTTGCTAGATAATGTATTGATTTATTTTACTGCATGATTACATTATTTGAAATGGGTTTGGTATAATACAAAAACTTTTTTGAAAATTTAACAAATCTGCCAACGACCTATGGAATAACCTTATTATACTAAAAATTTAAAAAAAATCTAAAAATTTATTACATAACTATGCTAGATAAAAGAACAATCTTTCGAAATCCATTTATAATTTTTTGTGGAAAAGAGTCAATACGTCTAAAATTTTTTTTAAATGACGTATTTCCGGCTTTCTCTGGTAATGCCCTCTTAAGCGATGAATAATTAAACTAAATCATTTAATTCGCATGATACAAACTTCTTCTCTCTTACGGTCCAGAAATCCTTGTAATGTATAAACCTATATAATACTGATGTAAGTAGATTTTCACGTGCCGGATCAGCGTTGGTATAATAATGATTCATTAACTCCTTTACGCAACTGATAAATAATTATTTACCCTAAGATAATGGTTGTTTATCAGTGGTGTAAAATTTAAAACTCGTTTATTGGTAAGGCCCTGTACTAGGCTGTAGTACCTATAACTAAGCCGTGGTTATAAATCGAGTTATTCACTAATCCGATCTTAAGCGCCGCATAATATTTACACCGAATTATAAGTAAGATGTAGAGAGGCAGGCAGTGTATGTACAGTGTATGTGAACGTGGTTTTTTAAATGAGAATTCCAACAGCTCGTTACTAATCGGCGCAAGTGAAACTATGGCATCCCCAAATGGGGTATGTTGTGAGGCTGAAGGGTTTGGGTGGGTAAGGAGGTGGTGAAGAGGAAGGTGGGGAAGTACCTCTACAAGTAAGCCCAATATTCTGTTCTCGGCTAAATATTACGACGTGGCAGAACGGTAAACTCCTTATCTGTAGGTACGGTTAATTTTAAAAAAGGAAAAGAAAAAAATATATATATATATATAAATTTTTTCACACAGAATGGGTGGTTTTATATTTCTCACGGCTACGGCACAGCGTAGCGTTTCACTTCTTTAAAACGTGTTTAAAGCAAACATACGCATATAATTTGTCTCATTTTTAACAGCTCTTTCTTGCACACTATTATTTATTGTGTAAGAAGAACTCTTGGCTTTATTGTGATATTTTTATTTTATTTATACGTTGCCGTACCGTACCAAACGTACGTAGGATTTAAGAAAGTGCACATTGTTAATAAATCCCGTGTTCATCACGATTTCACTGGAAACGCTTCGGTGAGACCATCATTTAGAATCGAAGCTTTGCGTGAAATGACTTTAGCTATGAATATTTGTCAGGTATTTCCAAAGCTTCATTTTTTCTTCCATTTCTCCTCGTCTGCTTATTTCAGAACCTTTAAATTGAGATACCATGGTTCCACATGATTCACAGTTTGTGGATGACTTCTGTGACCTTTCTTGCTGCCAAATATCTCCAACAAAACAAAACACATGCACTCACTTTTTGTTTGATTTTGGCAAGAAGAAAAAATATTCTTTATATTTTTGTATCGTGTATTATAAACCATGAGGAGTTTTGGAAATTTCAATAAACCGGAAGTAGCGGACATAATTTGATTATGGATACGAAAAATAAATTAAATAGCCAAAAATCATTTAAAAAAAACGAAGATTTCCACCCAAATGGCAAAGGGGATAAATGAGGCATACCAAACAAAATATAACAATATTATTTTATAAAAAAACTGTTAATTTTAAAAAAAAATTTAACCTTTTCGTCAACATAGAAAGATCTACCCACAGGAATTTTTCCAAGTCAATATAAAATTAATACAATTGGCTTATTCTTCCGTGACAATAACAACACGAACCTTATGAACTCACGTATGTTCAGAGCTGCCACACGGATGTCAGCAGGCTGTATCTTAATACGTAAGTCCGTGACTTATAGATACGTAAAAGCGACGTGCTCTTGGGAAGTAGAAAATGTGTGTTTATATCATTGTTCCTTACGACAGCTGTAAAAACATTTTATGAGGACCGCAGACTTGACAATCAACTTCACAACATTTCTGACTGTGTGAGGTAAACCCATTCTGAAATTGAAACCTTCAACTCTAAGTGTTATGCCTTGAGTGTAAAAGGTAGTGCAATTAGAGTTGAGACGAACAACATATACCTACTTAGGGTTGTGTGTATTGGTGTATCTGTAAGCGCTTTCAGCAGCTTTCCTTGCTAAACGAAAACGAAACGAAGAGGTAGAAATCATTAATTTCTACGCGATCAGCGAATTTCATTATTCATGGAGTTTGTACTCGTATGTTACTTTTGAAAAGTTTTACAAGGCATTTTTAATATTATTTTATAAAAAAGGAAAAGTGGTACTTAGGTACTTACTACTACGTACCTACTTTCTTTTTTAAGTGAAAACTTCTTTAGCGCCGTTGTGAATTGAAACTCGATGAAACGAAAAATAGCGACACTCAAAATAGAATACGATCTCTTTCTGCGGTCCTTCGTATCCGTCCACTCATGTCCAATTTTATTTCTACCGCATGTGAACTGCACACTCTGATTTTTTTGAAGTGAAAACTTCCTTAGCGCCGTTGTGATTTAAAATCGATGAAACGAAAAAAAGCGACACTAAAAAGAGACATAGAAAAATATCGACACTAAAAAGAGATAAAAGACACTAAAAAGAGACATACCTCTATACATCTACAGGATTTAGCCTGCGAGAGAATGTTATAGTATAATCGGTCTCCTTTTTATGCGGTGCTTCGTAGCCTATCGATCTCCTCTTTTTTTGTAGCCTCCCTACTCTTGTCTACTTTAGTTTTCTAAAGGTTTCACTTCTACCGCGTGTAAATTGCACACTCTGTTTTTTATCGTAGTTTTCTTTTTTAGAGCCGAATCACAAAATTACAAGTTTTAAACATGATATATGCAGGAAGAGCATATAAGAGTAATACAGTTTGACTTAACTGTGGTTCTATAATTACGCTAAGGGATGAAATTTGAAAATTTAGTGCTTTAGGTCATAATTCGATAGATTATTACATAATTATTATGATTACGTAATGCATATTTAAATTAAAAACTCTTTTCCGCAATATGCTTGTAGAAAAACCATTAAAAACCTAGCCGCGCACGTCAAGAAGGTTTTATTGAAAATACCCTTAGAAATAATAGTAAAAGCCTCTTGAAAATTCAAAAAGCGTCGTCGACTCAAGTATTGATAAAGTCCTTTTACGCTAATGCTTTACGTGATATAACACTTGCCGTTAGTTTGTGAGTCAAACGTTTCTTTAAAAACCTACCCTTTTTCTATATAATCTGCAAAAAATACTATTTGAAATATCTGTATGGAATATTGAATAACAAAAAAATATGTACCGAAATGAAATTTTAAAAAACTTTTGTTAAAATTACAGTTTGTCAAATAAGAGTAGAAAATATATGAGGGCGCTACTGTTGATCAAATGACAATACTAAACACATAACTCATGGTGTTAAAGTAAAACTGTGTAATCTACATTTTTATAAAAAATTAAAAAGGCATAATAGTGGAAAAAATATTTTTTCATTACAGTATAGATACCCGCCCGATCTCAAAACTAGAATTGCATTTAGGTATATTATTATTATATTTTTGCAATTTTGTGTTAACATAATGAAGAACAACTGTAATGTAATAAAATATAAAGCACAGTTTAGAAATTGCTCGCATTTATTTAATACTAAATAAAGTACCTAGCGTTGCCTGGGTTTTAGATCATGTCTTTAATTTTAGATCTGAATATATTTAACTCATTCAGATCTAAAAGTATTGTAACTAAACTCACCATTAGTGATTCTTCCTTTCTATCTATTTTTAAATTCAAATTTATGTTAAATTAAATTAAAGCAAAACGCTTTATAAATCACCCTTTAATCAAATTTATGTCATGAAGAAAAAATGTTTTTTAAAATGTGGTTTACTGTGTTCTATACATTCAGTGTCATTGCACTTCAAAAAAATATTTGACAGTTAAATTGGTGTTGCCAGTCTACAAATTTAGTAGTTCCAGTTTTTATATTTTTTACTCTTTTTTGACAGACTATAACTCAATCGTTTAGACGAGTTAATTTTAAGTTCTTACCTACTATTTTTTGAGTTAATGCATACGAAAGAGTGCTATATCCCGATTTTCGCTAAGTCTCCGGTAAGTTCGGGACCCATTGCTTCAAAAAGGCACGGACCTACTTTTTTATATATATTATTTTTTATATAAGTACCGCACAAGAGTCCCAACTGCTCCCGTCTGAAGCCAGTGAGACTATGGCATCCCCAATTGGGGTATGTTCTGAGGCTGAAGGTAGTGGGAAACGGAAGGAGATAGGGAAGAGGAAGGTGGGGAAGTACCTGACTATTCAGATCTGGTCACCAAACATGGCTAATGCCATTTCAAGCAACGTTTCATTTCTGAATGGTGGTCTTACACCAGGGCGATACTGAGAGTATCTTCCACTCTGGAACGTGCCGCAAATATACTTTATATTTTTTTAAAAAAATAAATTGTGAAATAACACAAATTAATAAAATAAAATTTATTTGCAACGCCGGGATTCGATCCCGCGACCTTCGGTGTGCGAGTCAAGAGCCTTACCGCTGGACTACGCTGGCCGTCAGATAATGCCCATAGTATTCTACTTCGATGTCCATAGTCCACCCAATCTCTCTTTGCACGGACTCTACATTCCCTGAATTTGTCAGAAGCAAGCTTCTGGACATCTTCCCTTTCAAAATATACTTTGTCTTCATTATTTTTGAAGAAACGTGTATAAGGAACTAGAGGGAAAAATATAACGGATTTAAAAAAATATATATAAACATCAACACACGTTATATCTGAATTTTGCATAGGTTTCATTATATGTATACAAAACTACGTGTAGAATTTGTAAAGGTCTATCTATACACAACTACCGACGCCGTATGTGGCAGAAACGACATGAAAACAATCGAACGTTTTTAATCGTAATTTAAAATCGATTACCACAGCGGTAAAGAAATTATTTCTCAAGTATTTATGTTTTTTTTTAAATTCTTGTTAACATTTTAGGATTAGTTAATTCCAAATCGACCCGTGTGTGAATGGCCATACTGTTAACTGACAAAATCGCCGTACACATGACGTCATGCGCACCGTGCTAGATTTCGGGCGTTTCGATAGATTTAGAAAAATTCAGGCCTTGAAAATTATTTCATCCATGAAAAAGACGTAAAAAAAAATACTGGTATTTTTAATATTCTTTGAAAAAAAATTAAATTCTCTATGAATCCTTATTTGTATTTTACCAGTAAATAGCATCATAGTAAAATTTTTGGAAAAATTCCGAATTTGCAAAGTTTTAATGACAAAATTAAAGGTTTAAGGATATAAAAAAATCTGTTGGTTCCGGTAATTATGAAACTTTACTACTATTTGACGGAAGTCGAAGCAAGTTAAGAGATCGCATTACGTCAACAGTTTTGCCAATTTGATTGTTGCCAACTGATAAGCCAAGAAGTAGCAATGAAAAGTTGTACATTCCCAGATTTTTACGACAGATTGGATTCTGGATATCGATCGTCCAGTTGATTAGGCAGACATCTCCAAATACTAAGTTTTGAGGTAAGGGGCCATTCATTTATTACATAAGACGATTTAGGGGGGAGGGGGGTCGACCATGTCTTATTTTTTCTTACAAGGGGGTGGGAAGGAGTCTCGATAGTTTTTAAGTAAGATCACAAAAATGCGCAAAGTTAAAATTATTAGTGTCTTTGTAAGTACAAATAAACATTTCTCAAAATTGTTACTTTGAAAAACAAACATTAAATCAAACCAAACGTGTATTCATTGCTAAGTACACCTACCTGAGGTGCCTACCTTCTGCCGACAGACTAGCTCAGAAAGGTCAGCAGAGCGGGGGAGACCATCATCAGGGTGGTAGGATCTCTGAGGCGTTTGGTCATGACATGAGCTCAGGATGCTGGGGAAAGAAAAAATTGCCCCACGTTCTGGCGACAGTGCTAAGTACCAAAACGCAAAAATGCACCACGTTGGGCGTCAGTGCTAAGTACACCTACCTGAGGTGCCTACCTTCTGCCGACAGACTAGCTCAGAAAGGTCAGCAGAGCGGGGGAGACCATCATCAGGGTGGTAGGATCTCTGAGGCGTTTGTGGCGCATCCCTGAAATAAGCTCAAATCCTACGGGCAGGGGGAGACAGTGAAACAAGTGGCTACGGTAAATAACAGTTGTATTGGGTAGAATTCTTTCATAAACAACAATGGTACATAATGCAGGCAAGGTTAGAACAGGGTAGCATCAACAATCCTATCTAATTCGGGGGCATTTGGCCCTAAAATCTCTCTGGGGGGCGGTCATTTATCGTCGCGTTGAATTTACAAGGAACACACGCAATAAAGTGGGATTAATAGCTCATGGTACTCACTGCAACCGGCGGCTTGGAGATCGGTGTGGTGAAAGGGAATTTAACCGGGCTTGGCATTCCCGCCCGTCACTAGGCGAAATAACAATCGCCATGCGGCTTCGTGGAATGTTCTGGAACAGTGCAGAACGGTTCACGGTACACGTGCGCTTGAGGCGAGCTCGGGGACAGAATGCGGGGCGGCGGCTGACTACAACCGCCGTTGGCGCGCGGCAAGCTAGCGGAGAGGAAGCCGAGTAATTTGCAGGGGCGTATTCGTGCATCGTAACAGCCGAGTAATTTGCAGGGGCGTAGGTGAGTAATTTGCAGGGGTTTATTCGTGCATCGTAATATCATTTTTCCTTTAGATTCTGACGTAAAAAAATATTAAACAGGGAGGGGGTCGGCCTATTACTATTTTTTCTTATAATTGGGGGGGTAGGTCGAAAAGTAGCAAACTATCGTCTTACGTAATAAATGAATGGCCCCTAAGGAGGAAAGCAATGCTCGATTGTTCACAATAAATCAAATATTATTTACAAGTATCTGTGTTTTACATATTAAATATGCTATAAAATAACACCGGGAGGAAAATAACAACAACGCTGATTTTCTGCTTTCAGTGTGGAATGTTAACAAATCTAACAAATCAATGTATTTTTTTTCGTTTGAGCAAAGAGAACCCGATTAGGCAATCAATAAACAATGTCATAAATATACAATAAAATAATCTCTCAAAATTAAGACTTATTATCAGAACAAACTTTACGATTGTTGAGTTTACAATAAATTCGGAATAATTTAATGCTTCTGAAAAATCATTCAGTGACGTACTAACAATGTATTATCAGACAAAGAACTTAAGCCATTTATTTACTAAGTAAGTCATTTTTTAGACTTGTGAATACAACTTTTCACTGTTCCCAACATCATCTGTGTACCATATAATATGCTTTTCAAATAAATTACCTATTACAGCAGTGAGTCACATACTTTCTTGTTTTCAAAATGTTGAAATGAAATGGAATCATAGACATCCAAATGGATAGACCAGAAGATATAGGTGAGGGGTAAAACCAAACTATAGGGGGGCGAAGAGGGGAAGATGACTGTGATTAGTTGAAAAATCAATCTGACAGTATATAGGCATCTCGCATTATAATATCACCATTTAGTTCTTAAAAGCAAAATCTGCTTTGAATGAATAGACCTTTTTACATGGGAGCGCGAATTGCTTGCCACGTTAATAAAATATTTGCGTAGCCCAAATGTACACCCCAAAAAGATTCGCCCGTTTTCACATAGCAATATTTTGTTGCCGTGTTTAGTTAAGACACTTTTACAAATGTTTCATAATTTACTTACCCCTGTAACCAGCGACGAGCATACTAAGGAACCGCCCACATTCGCTATGTGCACATTGATATGTAGGTATGTTGTATAGTACAAGCTACTGTTTTGGCTTGTTATTTTTTCGTTAAATGTATAGATGTTAACTTCGCGCTGCCCACGGCAAGAATGATGACGTCACACATTTTAGATTCAAGCGAGGCTCTATCCCCTCCACATGGGGTGAACTGGCGCCAAGGAGGAGCTCCAGCCGGTTCCATGGCGAGGGGGAAATAATACGTTTTTATCACTTAGGGCAGGTCCAGATATATTCATATGTCCGTGAATGGAATACAGAAATTCTTGTGTTGTAAAACAATTGCCACTGTATTTGGCACATACTGAGTCGGAAAAAATGTCACACTAAATTACAGTAATACACCACTACTTGAAACAATGGGACGAAAATTTTGTCAACTCTATCTAAATGTCTAATACCGAAAATATTTATGGAAATGGGACAATCGAACAACGAGGAAAGTAACGAGGAACATTTGAGAAACGTTTTCATAAAGGGAAATTTTCCTCAAAAACTTTTTTTTCGTGGCACAGTTTAAAATGAAAATAACTCGTAGTCAATATTTGATAATATATAAATGCATATTGAATCATTTTATTTTAACTGTTAGGCGCTATGAATAATAAGAAAACTTAAGTCGTTTGTGAAAAGCCATCTTTATTTAAAAAAAAAGAAATTGAAAATTGCGAATTCTCACAGTAGAGAAATATTTATAATTGAAAAAAAACATATATTTCGTATTTCGAAACATCCCTTACATCATATTAGTTCTGTCGTAAAATAAAAAATTAGAATAAATCTAATATATAAAATTCTCGTGTCACGGTGTTTGTTACCATATTCCTCCGAAACGGCTGGACCAATTTTGATGAAATTTTGTGTGCTTATCTGGTAGGTCTGAGAATCGACCAACATCTATTTTTCATACCCCTAAAAGTAAAGGGTGTTCCACTCCGAAGAAAATTATTTTCCCAATACATTTTGTATGGAACGAATTCTCCTATTTTGAAAGAACTGCAGCAATATTGTAAGGGGTATAATATTGAACTGTGAACCGGGGGAGGGGGGAGGGGGGAAAGGAACTCAGGAAGGGGGGTTAGCGGGACGGGGGAAGGGGAGAAGTGGAGTGGGGAGAGGGAGAGGGAACGCGAGAGGGGAAAGGATACGCAGGGAGAAACAATTTAGATCAATTCAGCTAATAAGTTGACAACAGTTTTTGATTCTGAGGCGGTACGAAGTTCGCCGGATCAGCTAGTATTTTCATAAAATTTTTACGTAGGTACCTACCACACCTAAAAATATTGTGAATAATTTTGAAATAATTTTTTTAAACATTATACCTATCATTGATACTTTCATATAAAATAAGATATGATAGATAATAAGATTTTTTATGTGAATTTCACAGGCTCCCGTCTAGAGTGAGACTATGGCATCCTCAATTAGGGAATGTTATGAGGCTGAAGGGAGGGGAAGGAGATGGAGAGAGGAAGGTGGGGAAGTACCTAGCTATTCAGATCTAGTCACCAAACACGGCTAAAGCCATTTCAGGCAACTTTTCAGTTCTGAACGGTGGTCTTAAACCAGGGCGATAATGAAAGTATCTTCCACCCTGAAACTTGCGGCAAATATACTATATATTATTTTTAATGAATTGATTGTTAGATAACACAAATTAATCAGAGAAAATTTATTTTCACACACAGGGATTCGATTCCGCGACTTTCGGATTGCGAGTCAAGCCTTACCCCTAGACCACGCCGCGCCGGCTGTCAAAATATAATATTGAAATAAGATAATAATGGATGTATTCCGTTATATACTCGTATCCAGGGCTGGGAAAAATACATGCTTTGCTGTAATTAAAATACAAATTACAAAATACTTTTTCGCATGTATTTAAAATACGAAATACAAAATACTTTCAAGTCGTGTATTTGAAATACGAAATACAAAATACAGTATTTTAACCATTTTTTAATTTCAAATACAAAATACAAAATACATTTGGTTTTGGTAGAACCTTTGGTTGCAATAAATTGTCGTAAGTGCCCATATCTAAGGGTGCGTTTCCATTGAAGCAAAGCTGAGCAGAGTGAAACGGAGACGTGCTAAAATTGACTAATCATATTGGATATTGTTCAGGAGACACATCTCGTCTCCGCTCCACTTGTAAAGTTTTGTGGTATAGGACTTAGATGTTAGATTATAATAATTATTATTATAATAACACTAGCTGGTTCCCGGCATGCGTTGCAATGCCATACCTATTCAAAGAAATAAATTGTTTCTCCCTGCATGTCATTTCCCGTGCGTCCCCGTTCCCCTACCGTATCCCCTTCCCCTCTTGCATTCCCCTTCCACCTTCCCTGCCTACCCTCTCCCCTCTCCCGCTCCCCCATCTCGCCAACCCCCCTCCCGCGAATCGTATATTTAGTCCCAGTACATTCAATTTTCAAACCAGCTACTACAATTTTTCTATTCAAATTTTAATTTTTCACATATTACAAATATTCATTTTACTATATTATAAGAACAATAAATCAAATCTGGTACATAACATAGGTACCTATTTAAAATATCTATAATTTAAAAAATCCATAGACAATTCTTTTGTTACAAAAAAAATAGCGGCCTGCTAAATTCAATTTCATCAAACGCGCAAACTGCCAAACGTGCGAAGTTAAAATGGTTGTTAAGTTTTCTGAAATTATCCAATTTTCTGCGTAATTTTCTTAATTTTTCTTTCAGTAAGAAAATTCTATAAATTATTAGAAATCAAAAAAAAAAGAATGAAATGGTGCGCTCTACAGTAATTAACTTAAAAATAATCTAGTAATTTGTCAAAGTATTCCTATAATGCTTGATCTGATACTATGATACAAAATGTACAATACAAAGCAATGACAAGTATAATATAAAATGATACAAAATGTACAATAACAGGGCTATTATAGCACAGGACAATAATAATAACTAGCAACGTAAAAAAAAAGTTACAGTACATTATAAAGCAATGATATAAGAGAACTATAAATAATCATTCGTAAGAGTGCTATAGCAAAGGACAATAGTACAGGATTCTAGCGTTTTTAGTCTATGTATTATCTATGTGTGTTTATTATTTCATTATGATTATTAAGATCGCCAAATGTATTTGAAAATGTATTTTGAAGTCACAAGTATTTGAAATACAAATTACAAAATACCTCAGCAGCAGGTAATTGAAATACCAATTACAAAATACATTTTTAGGAAGTAATTGAAATACAAATACAAAATACGTATTTGTATTTCAAATACAAGTATTTCAAATACTGCCCAGCCCTGCTCGTATCTACGTAGTTAGGTGTAGGGTAAGTCCGGGGGAGATGGCCGTATGGGAGAGATGGCCAGTTCATTTATTCTTAGGAAACAACAGGAAAATAGCGTTAATATTAGATTAGTTCGCTTCTCACAGCGCAAGGGATTAGTTTTACGCGCTTCTTGTCTTGGAGTCTTGGAGAAATTAAATCAAAAAATAAGTAAAAACCACTTAATTTGTTTTCAAAAGAACAAAAAAATTTCATTGGGTTCACATCTAAGGTTGTAGTGAAAAAATTTAAATGAAGTCGTGTGTTTATTATGTTTTACCATGTTTGGTATTGTTATTGTGTTTCTCAACGTTTTATTCTATGAACAGTGGTTCATTTTTATACACGTATGGCCATCTCTCCCGGACGATTAATTCATTCACGCGCTTCTTATCTTGGAGTCTTGGAGAAATTAAATCAAAAAATAAGTAAAAACCACTTAATTTGTTTTCAAAAGAACAAAAAAATTTTCATTGGGTTCACATCTAAGGTTGTAGTGAAAAAATTTAAATGAAGACGTGTGTTTATTATGTTTTACCATGCTTGGTATTGTTATTGTGTTTCTCAACGTTTTATTCTATGAACAGTGGTTCATTTTTATACACGTATGGCCATCTCTCCCGGACGATTAATTCATGCACCCATAGAGTGCATGAAAATTGTGTCGATTTTGATATCATGTGCTCAAAATTTGGGCAAAATAAAAAAAAACGAGAAGATAATTTTTTTTTAAATCAATATAAAGTACTGGCCATCTGGTATAGTCATCTCTCCCGGACACGTCATTGGCCACCTCACGATGAAATGGCCAATTGCTAACTTCCAAAAAAAATTTTTAAAATTTGGATTTGATATGTATTGTTGATTACTTTATGTTTACTCACAGCCAAATGATTTAAGTTTGTTTTACATTAAATAGTTTGCGAAATTTATGACTAGTTTATTTTTTATAGCATCTTACAAAAACTACGGCCATCTCCCCCGGACTTACCCTATCACTTTTATAAGGATGTAGGTATCTAGAGCCTATATTTCAAATTGCCATAAATTATCATTTTGTATTACACATAAAGTAGGCAAATATAATGATTTTTGGAAATCTGAATTATCCATTTCGTAGACACCTACGTAGACAATAAGAATTAAAAAAAAACCGTTTGGGGTAGTTATTTCTTAATGTGATAACGCTCCTCATTTACGGATCACATTAATTAATTTCGTTAACAAAAAACGATTGTTTTGGTAAGCTTTTGCTATGCATTCAACATTCAAATGTAAAACATAACTCGGGTAAATTTCATATTTTGTACTGCGTCTCATTACGGCAGATGTTTTAAAAGATTAATTTATCATTTTATTTGTAGTTGCTATCACGTTACTTTCAGCAAATATCATTTAGTGTCTCGTTTGATTTCTGGGAATTAGCGTTTTTCTATATTCAAGAACTTTTTAATGAAACTGTTCACTGTACACATAGTTTAATTTAATACCTATCGTTCCTTACCGCACTGAAAAAAAAAGCAAAATATATTCAAATGTTTTATAGGGAGGCGGGTATGGGTATCGACACCCCGGGAACCATTTATTGGATAACCAACATCTCTTCATTAGGTCACTCCAAGTGTTTCACTACGTTTGGTGACTTAGCCGGGGTGCCCGGGTTCATGGGGTGAGGTTTGTGCGGGTCTTGGCGGCGGATGCGTCTGCCCACAAGCTGCATGGCAGGCCGAATCGGGAGAGAATGCTTGCGGTAGTCTTTTTGACTCCTCCAGCCGGACTCTCTCAACCCATCGCCTTGCACCGCAATTGGAGGACTGAATGTCCAGGAGAGTCACTCCTGGACACTGACCCTCATATTCCTACCCACCCTCGTACCTTTTTCCTTCCCAGAAGTTTCTCTCCTTCCTTTCCTTAAAAAAAACCCTCCATACAGCATCCCCATAAGGCAAATTATTTTCCTCAGAGCCTCCTACTTGAGGCTAACTTAAAAAAATCGATAATATAAATTTAAAATGCTGAAAACTAGAAAATGTTAATTGTTCGGGGAAGCAAAAAGAAAGATTTTTGTTTTCAAAACTTCATATCACCAGTTTTGTGAACTTGTAATTATACATTTTCATTATAAAATTAACTTTGAATAGATCTTTCAGAATACTTAGCATTGTGTAAATATCTTTCACAGCAGAATTCACGGCGAACTTACCTTGACCTAATAACCCTGTATAAAATCTGCAACAACGTTATCGACTGTCCTAACTTTCTCAAACTAATTAATTTTAAAATACCACCCAGAACAACTAGTCTTAACGACTTATTCCACATTAACCGGACACGTATAAATGCTGGTGTCAGGGATCCAATCAGAAGAATGTGCGAATTGATTTATAAAAACCACAACCTTAAGGATTCAGATATATTTTTTGATACTTATAGCACTTTTGGCAGAAAATTGAAGGCTGTTTTCCTATTTAAAAAAAACTTGTATATGATTCACTATACCTTTTATGTGCTTCTTTTTAAACAATTTTCGATTCATTATTAATTATGACTTATTTTTAAACGTGTTTACAAAATGTATTTGAAAATCTTTATTTATCAAGTCAGTGAGAAATAGTTGGGGTGCAGGCGAATTCTCAAGTTATTGTTCATAATATTGTTTTATTAATTATTGTCTTTATCTGTGTTTTCTCCGTAAATAAAATAATAAAAAAATTATTTATTTCACTTATTTTTATAGAAATATTTCGACGACGCAGATCGAAAAATAAAACAAAAAAGGAGAAAAATTTCACAATTTCACTCATTTTTGGATTTCTTGTCCTTGACAGCATTTCAAATTTCCGCTTTCCACATATATTATTCAAAAAGAGATCGGCCAACGAACAGTTTACCAAAGAAGAAAATTTTGAAGTGCGATTTTCGTAGGTGGCCTATTTTTAAACGACTTCGAAAAGGAGGAGGTTCTCAATTCGACTGTATTTTTTTTTTTTTATGTTTGTTACCTCAGAACTTTCGACTGGATGAACCGATATTGATGATTCTTTTTTTATTTGAAAGCTGGTGCTTCCCGTGTGGTCCCATTTTAATTTGGTTCAGTTCTGACAATGGCATCCATGAGAAAATCATATAAGTCTTAAATTTGCATCAAGTATGTGCGCGACAAATGGACGAATAACTCAATATCACGCCAACCGATTTCGATGATTCTTTTTTTATTGGAAAGGATGTACTTCAAGGATAGTTTTATGAGAGTTTGGTTAGGTTCTGATTATGGGATCCATGACAAAGTAACGGAACTCTCCAGTTCTGAAGAACAAATTTACGATACTCGGCCGAATCTTAATCGAATTAGTTAGTGTACTTCAGATTCACTAAAAATCAAAAAATAAACAAAACTTTTAACAAAACAAAAAACGACTTCAAAAAATGCACTAAAAAGTAAAAAAAAAATTTCGTATTCTTCTACAACTTTATAATCAACTTACCTTTTCTACTCATCAATATGTAGGTACGATTGTTATTTTTGGACTCGGTGTCAACCAAGGTACCCGCGGCCCGGCGTGTTCACTTGACAGCTCCTCTCCCGCCGACACCGACTTCAAAAATAACAATCGTACGTACATATTGATGAGTAGAAAAGGTAAGTTGATTATAAAGTTGTAGAAGAATACGAAATTATTTTTTTACTTTTTAGTGCATTTTTTTAAGTCGTTTTTTTGTTTTGTTAAAATTTTTGTTTATTCATATTTCATTACATACTAAACCAATAACAATGCCACTTTTGTCAATTTTCGCAAGTTAGTTTAATTCCATTTACAGTAAAGTATACCAAATAAATCATACTTTTTTAGTGTTGTAGTCGCCCTCCTCTAATGTCTGTGAAAGCATTACAGATAAAATCTTCATCATAAATAATAATTCGCCAGATTATCTGAGATCCAGATAACAGAACAACCGAAATGTCGACTGGGCTTTTATGGTCCATTTATTATTATAATAACGGGGGACAAAATAAAACACTATAAAGCACAATAAAAATACATGAAAGATACAATTCTTCTAACAAATGAAACGTAGGAAAAAGAAAGGTGCGTGACTTCAGTGGCGTGCCTCAAAAACTCTAATTGATCACAATGAGACATATTCACCGACAAATTTTAAAAAATTGGCAAAAACTTGTCACGATTGAAAGATTGTAATTGATGATGGAATTAAGTCCAGTAAAGCACATTTTTAATTATAATATATATATATTTTTTTTAAATAATCGGAGACGGTTTACATATAAATACTCGTAGTTCCAGTGAGCACTTAGGCCATAGACCCATTGTACTATCTCCCATTTTACCTCATTCCTTTGACAGTAACCCGGTCCCTTTTATAAAGTTCACCAGGATTGTCATTGGAAATGAAGCTATATCTTCTGGTTCGACGATATGTCTTCCCAGGTCTCATTTCCCCTCTTCACTCCACCTTGGTTCCCCGAAGGCCCCACGACGGAAGAGGGCTTCATCTCTCCTCTCCCTAAAGGCCCCACAAGGGAAGATTCCTCTCCACCTTGGTTCCCTGAGGACCCCAGGAGGGAAGAGAACTTCATCTCTCCTCCTTGGTTCCTTAAAGGCCCCACAGAGGAAGAGTTCACCAAGATGGCCTCATTTCTCCTCTTCACTCCTACGTGGTTCCTCGAAGGCCCCACATGGGAAGAGGACATCATCTCTCCTCTTCACTCCTACATGGTTCCTCGAAGGCCCCACATGGGAAGAGGACATCATCTCTCCACTTCACTCCTCCTTGGTTCCACAAAGGCCCCGCACTGGAAGGGTGCCCTTCCCCTTGGTTCCTTGAAGGCCCCACAAGGGAAGAGTTCATAGAGGTGGCCTCAGCTAACCTCTCCACGGTTTCTTCTCTTGGTTCCTCCTACGGCCCCAGGAAGGAAATCCACAGAGGTGGCCTCAGCACTCCTAGGTTCCCAAAAGGCCCTTAGTTTTAGAATGGTCCTTTTTTTGTCCCACGAGTTACCAGGGAAATAGAAGGTCCACTCCAGCAGAGCCCTGAGTGCTGGAGTGAGGTCTAAATACTCCCAGATGCGACCTTGTTTCTCGGAGGTACCGTTCGTGACCCAGTTCCTCAGGACATTCAGCCTGAGCACGGTAGCTCACACCTTGGCTTGGGATGGCTATTGCAGGTTTGTGTTTCCACTCCCTGAGCGATGGGTTCGCCACACTCCCTACTCTATAATTATAATATAATCAGAAACCAAATAATTTTAACAATAAATTCTTGTACATTCAATCGGATTAATTTCACTGAAAAAAATCATTATTTTGATTGTAAGTATTCGTCAATGTATAAATTGTTGAAAATAAAAATTTCTCTGTAATTTTTCGATATTAACATATATTTTATCAGAAGATCAGAATACTTCCGCTTTGCAATAAAATTCAAACAAATGAACTATTTCTGAACGTATCCGAAAACTAAAATCTGATTTCGAAAGGTGATAAAATGCACTTTCAAATTTTGTAATTCAAATCACACATATTATTTTTTTAAATACATATAGTTTGCATGCAAACGTAAAACAAATTTTAAAAGTGCTCACGTTTTTTTCTAACTGAAAACAAAAAAAAACACACAAATGGATTATAAACAATTATTGTATTAAAAACGTTATCGTTTATCTCACTTTCTGTCGTTTAATGAAAAAAAAAAATTTAAATACCAAAGATTCATAATGTTTTTAAAATTGCGGTCGGAAACTTTGTTTTCAAAAACGTACATTGTTGTTGTTACTATTATGTTTTATATATTCTTTGTCATTATTAACTTTTAGATTTGGATACAAAGCGTGGTGTTTTCTCTTTTTAACTCTGTTTAGAAAATATTTCTCACCGTGATAGTAGGGAAATTTTACCATGATTTCTGTGTATCAGACCTAAATAAGTTGTTCCCAAAACCGAACAAATTAGCCTAAGGAGTAAACAAAATAATCAATACGAGTGAGACGGATTTTTCTGGTATATCAAGACTTAATAGTTTATTTTCCAGATATAGATAAACATAAAACTTTTTAAAAAAGTCTATTATTTATGGTATAATAATTATAACAAACTGAAACTTGATTTTTTTTTATAACAGTACTTATCTCTTGGAAAAAAATTGTACTGGAAACGAGCTCAGTTATCATTTAATAATACGACTTTTTTGACTAATCATTAAAATGAAATTCCACCATTGAAAATCTATCTATCTATCTATCTATATAAATCTATCTATCTATCTTATATAAGTTGCAGCATGAGAACAAATATCCTAGGCTCTATGACTGTCCCGCGTTGTAACACCACCACAGCTCAACAATACTATAAATATATTGGAGTTAAATGGTTTAACCAATTACCAGTTAATTTAAGATTGGAAACAAATTATAAAAAATTCAAAAAATCAATTAAAGCTCTTTATATATAACTTATCACAATCACTACATCTTATAATATTTTATTTATAAACACAATTGTAACATCTGATATCCTTTTTCTTTCTTTAATTTTTACCTTTCTTTTTTATATCCTCTTCTTTCTGCTTATGTTTTATATATTATATAAAACTATAGATGCATATTATTATATATACGATTTTTTTTTTCTTTGTATACTGTTAATTATCCATCAATTGATTTATATGTATATAAAAAAAAATTATATATTATTTAAACTTACATAAAAATTAATATCTACATTCGTTGTCTCCGCCTTTTTAACACGAGCTTTGCTCTAAAAAAAGGTGTAAGACGTATTAAATAATGTATATTTTTTTTTTTTCAAAAAACTTTATTTATACACAAAAACATGAAATTTTTGTAAAATTTATTAAATAAAAAAAAAATAAAAAAAAAAATAAAAAAATGAACCGTCGAAATGTATGTACGCGCATAACTTCCAAACGACTGCACCAAATTGTATAATTCTTTTTTTGTTGTGTTCGTTATGGTCAGGACAAGGTTTGTATAAAACTACTGGTGAGCTCTGGCATTACGAATTCTGTATACAAAATTGCATTAGGTGGCACGCGAGCTGTTTGAAAACTGAATGTACCGGGACTGAATTAATGGAATGTGGGAGGGTGGGACTCGGGAGAAGGGTTGGCGGTACGGGGGAAGCGAGCGAGGGGAGTGGGGAGAGGGAAGGCGGTGTGGGAACGTGAAAGGGGAAGGGGACGCGGGAGAGGAAGGGGAGGCGGAAGGGGAACGGGAAGAATGGGAAAGGACACGCAGGGAGAAACAATTTCTTTATTAAATGGCATTGCAACGCATGCCGGGAACTAGCTAGTTACAATTAATTGTTTAAAATAATTATTTATTGTCGCCACAAAATTCCTAAATCTATTTTAATTTTAGGGAAAATGGTTGTAGTGGGTTTACAAAAATCGAAACCAGCATATTCAGGTCATAAAAACACTAAATAAATGGCGATTCTAGTGATTCCTATAAATTTTCAATTTGCACACTTCTATTTTAACAGATTTATTGCACGCTACTGCACACTTTATGGTCGCAGTATAATCAGCCTTTTCGTGGGAATAACACGAAAATCTCTGGTAACTTTTACTGCATCCATTCTCATCGATGATTCCCTTCCCTTCTAGAACTTTCCAAGTGCTTCCGACCCGTGGCTTTTACAATGAAAAAAACATTCCATGGCTTACTTATCTCTACCGAAGTTCAACAAACAAGGATATAGTTTCCGCGTTAGTTGGGATTGTCCCCTCCTGGCACAATCCAACCAAACAAAATAACACTAAAATTATCATGTTTTTCGATTTACTTCGAATAAAAATTTTACAGCACAAACAAACTGAGCCCTAAATTATACATAAAAAGTAAAGGTTTACGTAATCAAATAAATGCATCGAATAGCTCTCAGTTCTGGATTTTTATAATATTGACCCATTTGACAAATATAAATACCAAAAAGTACAATTTCTCTTATTTTAACCGATTTATTACATATTTTCCGCATAAGTTTTAAAGCTTTTAAAAATATATATGTTATTTTTGAAGATAATGTCTATGCATTTCTTACCCACGCCGAAACGGCGAAAGAAAAAAAAATCGCAAAGTAACCGAAATTTTTTATGCTATTTTAGACATTCCCCACAAGATTTTTGCTCTACTTTAAAGGAGTCATGTTTTATTAAACATTTTCACAATTTTCGCTTAAACATTGTAGTTTTTAATTTTAGCGCACTCCCTCTAACATCCGTATTTACATATCTATCCTTTTTCTTCTTTTTCAGCGGGTACAACCCGGCCTTAATCTAGGCCAAAGGTTCTCAACGTGGGCGATAACGCCCCCTTGGGGGCGTTCAAACCTAAAAGAAGACCTAAAATATTTTCCCTGAACCATAACTCCCCCTCCGTTGTGGCAAATGTAACCCCATCGTGGTATCCCATTATGCCCCCTCCGTCGTGATATCCTGTTTTGCCCCCTCCGTTGTAGCAAATATAACCCTGTCTTGGTATTCCATTACACCCCCCCCCCCCCCCCCGTTGTGGTCAATTGCTATTTCGGATTCACGAGTTAGGGGGCGCTAGAATTAAAAATATTCTCAAAGTGGGCCGTGGGCAAAAAAATGTCTATGATCTAGGCTGAGAGTATTGTATATTTGCTTTTTAAAAAACGAAAGGCAATTAAAACAATATTTGAATCAGTATGTTTTCCTGAATACTTCCGTCCACACGACTTCCGCACAACTTGCTGAGCCGCTCCTATCTAATGGGGGACAAAATAATACGGGATACTAAAAAATGTATATTATGTAGATTGGCACGAAAGTTAATAATTGCTTGAATATTGATGGGAAAGCCTACACACTTTATTCTGCCTTTTTGCTAATTGGGAGCCCTACGCATTGTGCTGGCTTCGTGTAGACGGAACCAATTTTACGATCAAGTTCTTTATTATTTATCTTGTGACTAGCGTATTTATTTTTCCAACGCTCATAATATTATGTCATAATATAATGTCACAGATTTTCCGCAATAAGGTAATGTAAATTAAAATTCGCCTGAAAACTGTTTGTCTATCCGAAAAGAAATTCTAGATTATTTGCCCATTGTAATATCGCACATTCAGTAGAAAGGTGTCGTAAGCCAAAAAAGTTAATTTTCCAGGAGAACGAAAACAAATGCATGAATGATGAACAAACGTTGCCTTTGAAAAGCGATACTAGCGACATCTCGTGGTGATGGAGCGATCTAACTTTAATACGGTTTCGTGGGGCAGATAATCATAATCACTTTACTTTTCAGAGATAAAACGTAAAATAGAAAATTTTGACCCGCTGCACCCCGCTAATGTATTGCATATGATATAATAATAACTTGCAGTTAAAAACCCACTCCGCAGAATTTTGCTGCCAGGCCCTGCGGGCGGCTTATAGTTCGGCTTCGCCCAGTTGAGTGTTGGTGACCATTTTATAAATCTAAAAGGAACTGGTTCCAAAAATAGCTAGTTCCTCGGATCCACTGTGATCCAATGTGCTTTTAGTTCGGCTTCGCCCGTTTCAGTGATGGTGACCATTTTAAAAATCCGATATAACTGGTTCCAAAAATAGCCAGTTCCTCAGATCCACTGTGATCCAGTGGAAGCTAGTCACCGAGATAAAGTAACAGTGTCAAAGTCACCGAGACAATGACGTCATATACATATATTATATTGCCGCATGATACTATTATTCATAACTAGTCAGTATTGGAAAGGCGTGGCGTCAGACATGCAATCGAAGTCGGGTTCTGAAATTCAACCACGTAGACGGAAGGGTATTAATAACGTTCGATAATAGTTTTAAATTTCAGAAATACAAATCAAAACATCCTGTGTAAAGATATCTTTTTTGTCCACATAAATGTTATTTACTTTTCTTTTCAGTTCGATGTGCATATAAAATAAATGCATATTTTATTAACAAGCCATGGAGTGTTGCAACATATCAATACACAGTCGAATGACAAATATTTTTTATATTCCATTAAATTCAACATCAAAGGGACGTATTTTAGCTCCAAAATTATTCTGAACAAAGTTATGAAGTTTATAGTATCCGTGTACAAAGTATTTGATTTATGTATAATGAACAACTCGTACATGTGTAAAGATATCTCTCAACCTTTGTGTGGAATTCGCATGAAATGTGTTTCCGTTACGCCTAGAAATAAGGAATGGTTCATATTCTGCGATTTCACATAAATATACGGCCATAACAACATGGTATTGTGTAGAAAAAATTTGAATATTGTCTCAAGCGGGAAAATATGTGATTTAGCGCCGCCATTTTCTTTTTGCTTTCGCGCCGTTTTGAACACGGTTTTTTTCTATGGAATAAATATATGTGTTACCCTCACGCGATAAAGAAAAACATTAAGATTTATCTGTAATAGTCAAGGACAGCGAACTTTAGGGGATAAGGCTGTTGTTCGTGGAAAAAGTTTTTTTCACTTACAACTACCGTAGGTAGGTACCTGAGTGAGCATTTTAGAAAATTATTTTTCGGAATGAACGATTTTTTAACAAATAAATTGTATAAAATCTAATAACTTTATTATGTTCATTTGAATTAGTAGGAAGGTACGTAATCTAAATATGTAATAGTTCGAAACATTTTATGATGTTCAAAATTCGGTCGATTTGTATTTCATTTGTCAACCACCACAGGTATACCATCTACATACCGATATATTCAACAAGAGAAAAACCCTTTTTTTAATGAATCGATGAACTTATCAATTTAAAAAAAGGAGTGTGCAATTCACACGCGGTAGAAGTGAAACTTTCAGAAAACTAAAGTTGACAAGAGTGGGGAGGCCACGAAGCACCGCACCTTTGGATATACGTTTGGTCATCTTAGTAGTATTTGTGTTTTCTTGTTCGGAGTCGCTAGATATCTTGCTTTTGTGTTTTCTTTTGCCTGTTAATTTTGGAATGGTTTGAAGATTGGATATTGATTTTACAAATTTTTTTTTTTTTGGATTTCGTAGGATTCGATCCTTGGTCCGCAAAATGTCTGACAGCTGAGGTTTTCCAGGGCCGTTATACCGCTACGCAAAAGAAAACTTGTGAATTTATCGTATTATAGTGGAACCAAGTACCTACCTACCCGTGAATTAAATAAATATTTTATTGCAAATTTTAGTGTATTTTATTTGGTTATAAAATTAAACATCTTACATCTATTTTTTTCTTTTCTAAAACTACTATAATATTATTTACCTACTTACTAAAATTTGGACTTCACAACATTGAGACATAATCCACGAAAAACTGCAAGTCTTTTAGCCTCCTTAAGGGGGTATAACCAGAGAAAACCAGAAATATGTCATTTTTAAATCAGATTTTAGACGTATTGACTCCATACCACGAAAAAAAATATAAATTGATTTCGAAAGATTGTTATTTTATCTAGTAAACGCTTACATCCAAAAATGCTGAAAGGTGTGATGATAAAACTATTACAATTATGTACTTTTTGAAATTATTTTCGGATCATAAGTATTTATCATTTTTCAATAATATCTAAGATAAATAAGAATGATAAAAAAAATCTGAAATATATTAGTTTGTAAGTGCGCAAATAAATACACAAAATGACCAATTTTCGTCAAGAAACACATCTACGTATATATTTTTAAATGATTTTATTTAAACTAAAATTAAAATCCTGAAACATGCGTTTCACAGATAATGTATTGATCTATTTTACTGCATGATTATATTATTTGAAATGGGTGTTGTGTAATACAAAATCTTTTTTGAAAATTTAACAAATCTGCCAACGACCTATGGTATAACCTTATTATACTAAAAATAAACATTTTTTTCTCAAAATTCAAAACATGCGTTTCCTAGATAAAAGAACAATCTTTTGAAATCAATTTATAGTTTTTCGTGGAAAAGAATCAAAATACGTCTAAAGCCTGATTTAAAAATGACATATTTCTGGTTTTCTCTGGTTATACTCTCTTAAAGCAAATTTAGAATGAAATAAAATCGTTATTGAGTTATAATTTTAAAAAGCTGGTACGGATTTCTCGTTGGATCCGCCCTGTACGATCGTAAGAACATCTTTCGACGAAATGTGGATTTTCGGCCGCTGGCTGGTTAAACGCTCTTAACATTTACAGGGAGTTAATTGAACATTTCATCTCTTTCTGTCGCCGGCTAAATCCTATAGATGTATGTGTTTGTCTCTTTTTAGTGTCGCTCGTTTCCATTTCATCGAGTTTCAAATCCAACGGTGCTAAAGAAGTTTTCACTTCAAAACAATCCACGATGTAAATTAAGTTTGAACACGAGCAATGGCGGTCTTGGTTATCTTTGCCTGGACTTCTAATCCGATGGTGACGGTAAGCTACATTTTCTTGGGAAATCTTTGCTTCTTATACCGTTTCCGCAATATAAAGCCTAGATAGGTAAGACCGATTTACGCAGATTTTTTTTTTACATGAGCTCCACACAGGAGGCCCTGAAGAAAATAATTTCCCTCAGGGCCTATGTCATCTTTGGGGATGCTGTGTGGAGGGTTTAATCTAGAAGAATAATCCTTATAATGAACAAAACCTCACCACATTTTAGTAATGGAAACATTTTCTCCAATCCATAGACTTTTCACATCTTCAAATGCCCCGTCCGCTTTTGGAACCGAGCCAAATTAATTAACATTCTCAAGCACACACCAAGAAAGCGTATAGTTTTAACACTGGGTAATAGACGTGATATATTCTACTACTGAGAGCTCCGTTGTAACCTATCCCTATTTCTTATATACGACACATGTAACAGAAAGAGAAGTTACAACGGAACTATCAGCGGAAATAAAGAAATTTCCAGGAAGCTGGTGTATGGTTCAACCCGGTCATTTCTTACAATTCAAAAGGAAACGAGTTGTCTGACTAAGAACATATTTTAAAAATGTCATTGATTTATTACGTAAACGTCACGCTTCACGTGTTATAAATAAATATCTTATTGTATTTTTTCACTTTCTAAAACACAGCGTATCATCAGCATGCAAAATTATCTTGTATTCCTTTTCACATTTTAACAAGAGATAAACGTTGTACAAAAGATGTTTCATGGTAATGTTTCATACTCGTGCATTCTTAATAAGCACCATCGTTTTGGCTTGTACCTGTGAGACTCAAATAAAATAGTATTTAAATTAATTTATAATCTTATACATTTAGTTACTTTTTTTATATTCTATCCACCGAGAATAGGTCGACAATGATATCACAACTAGCTTTTGCCCCCGGCTTCCATACCCGTTAGCGCATTAGAATCCCTACCGCGTTTCAGTCGCTTTAAATTTTCAATATCAAAATTTAAATATTTAGAAATAAAATTCTTAATTTCTAATATACACATTGGAAAGATTATTTTAACTTGATTTTAGAACAATTTTTGTTTTTACAAAGTGATAAAAAATTATCAATATAGAGGTGTATTTACAATATATTGGAATAATATTAAAATTTAAATATTATTAATTTCTAATATACACATCAGAAAGATTATTTTATCTAGATTTTAGAACAATTTTTGTTTTTGCAATGTGATAAAAAATAACCAATATAGAGGTATATTTAAAATGTAAATTGTCGTTACCGCGACTGAATCGGTATAGGTTTTGAGGCTACCCGTTACATTCATTCTTCAAACAGCTACTTAACAACGCTTTGCTTTTCGTCTGGACAATAAACGTATAATAAATAATTTCATAACGCCAGAGCTTACCAATATATATAGCCTATAGTATTCGCAAATAATGTAGCTTTCTGTTAGTGAAAGAATTTTTTAAATCCATTCAGTAGTTTTTGCGTGAAAGACTAAAAAACATACATACATATAAACTTTTGCCTTAATAATATGAATATAATAATAAAAGGATTTTCCTTCAAATTTTTATCAATATACCGCGATTTTACTTTAGGTCCCTACGTTACGTAAAAATTTCCAGCACCAATATTATATTTTATATTACTGCAGTTTTGCTTACAGCATCATCAGAAACTGACATGGGAAATTTCCCAGTAATAAGACAAATTAGGATGTGTTGGGTATCTTCCAAATAGTTATAGGTCCGAGTGCTTACTAGTCGGTTTATTTAGTTATCGTAAATGAATAAGCATTAAACTTGACGGAAGTCCATACTAGACTAGGCTCTAACGAATTCAGTTGCTGCGGCGAGCGGAGTGTGGAAGCCCGCCCGATCTCACTGATGCCTTCGGCCATCATCGTAACCGTTCGTACCTATGACACGAACGGCGATAGATGATACTTTTTTTATATCAGACTCAACTGCCATCTGTTGGGTTATAGCAGAACTTCGTATTGCACACTAAGCTAGCGACATCTACGGAAAGAAGCTGAAACTAATATCAAGAATAATCAATGCACTACATATATTAACGGGGTTAGAAAGATATCAGTTGGAAAGATAAATAATTAATTCAATTAAATAGTAGAAATTTCCGTTAGGGTAATCTTGTGTTCAGGCCAATCGTAAAATCAGGCAGATCACGATGCGCTTCATGCACATCACGATCTGCCGCCATTTCACGATAAGGCAGATCATGATGTGGCTAGGCGCATCATGATCAGCCTGATTTTACGACCGGCCTATGACATTTTACATTACTATTCTCATTTATTGGAATTCAATATTGTTAGAACATGTTTCTATATTTTTCAAAATCAATGTTAGAAGGAGGTGAGGGGGAGCTTTTTGGGGCCATTTAAGTTAATTGATTTATTTGAACCCCCAATAGGAATTTTACAGGTTCCCAAGTAAAAATCTTCAAAATTGCTAAAAATTACAAAACATATAAAATGTGGGCAATTTCGAATAGCCGTATCTCGAACAGAAAAAATTAGTCCTTCGGGGTCAAATTGGCAAAAACTGAAAAAAGATTAAAAAAATTGTGGTTTTTCTAATTTTTGACAAAGATCCAAAAGTCTGCCGAGGCCAAAAACTTTTTTTTCAATAGCTTTTCGTCATGTACAAGATACCAAAAAATCATAAATACTCCAATCGATGCTAGATACGATGTTTAAATTTACTGTTTTATAAGTTTGCCAAAAAATATTTATTTTCTGTGAATAAGTAAAGTTTTTTTTTTATGGAATACGCAGGTACTTTATAGTGATATGCGGGTACTTTATATTATTTTTTTTCTTTCTGACTAAATGCTCTCGTCTCCTAACGCTTTATCGTAGATCGCTCCCTATGGGTACGTGTTTAATCGAGAGAGCGCAATTATCCTGCATTGCGTCCGCTTCCAGATATTGTGGATTCACTTTGCAATATCCACATAGCTATCCGTACTGTCAGCACATAATAAATAGGCAAACACATCTCGACATATACATCAGACTTGATCATAATTAATATTGCACTGTGAAAGTGCTAAAAATGCCGTTAATTTTTGTAAAGTACTTCTAAATGTCCTCTCCAGAAAAATTAGTAATTTATCAGTACTGGGATCAGTATTCTCCAATACTATAATGTTTTTATTAAAGGTTCTTGAGTTCAACGTGACTGTTTATTTACGTATCGTAATTTACAAATATATTTAAGGAGTTCTGATGTCCTTGCTTACCGGAAGCTAGGTTTTGTCTGGCGGGCTCTCGCAATATAACACACCTGCCTTCGGATACTTTCATCAGTCGTATAGCTCGTAAACAAGACCCTATGACCCAAATGGTATATGAATAGGCCATAGACAACTAAAATAATATGAGAACTAAACGTAGAATTATTGCGATAAATTACAATTTTAATTTTATTTTTTGCACCAGCTCCAGGACCCGTGAAAAATCATCAAGTTTTTATAATTGTTGTATTTTTGAAGCTGAAAGTATTTCTGAAATATTTGCCTCTGGATCATTGCCTTTCAATAATAAACAATGTCAATTGTCTCTGTAATAACAAATAAAAATACGAGAGAAATAAAAAATCACACTCCATCTTGTTTAGACCATATACGGACTAATATAAATATTAAAGATATCGACAAAATGAAATCAATTGTTTGGAAAACGAATATAACTGACCACCATGCATGCATACTTCTCTACGATAACAAAATTAAACCTAAAAAATTTAATCTAACAAAGACAAAATCCTACACAAATATGAATATTTTATCCAACAAACTAAGAAATGAACAATGGAACAACGTGTTAAATAGTTATGATACCGAAACTTGCTCAAAAAACTTTGAAAATATATTATCTCAACACATAAAAAATTCATCAACTGAAACTACAGTCCACATTAAATCAAAACTAAGAATTTTAAAGCCTTGGATAACACAAGGACTTATAATATCAATTAGAAACAAAGAAAAACTTTATAAAACAGCATTGAAAAATCCTCTAAATGAAAAAGCATGCACTTTTTACAAAAAATTGTAGCGGGATCAGTATTCTCTAATACTATAATGTGTTTATTAAAGGTTCTTGAGTTCAACGTGACTGTTTATTTACGTATCGTAATTTACAAATATATTTAAGGAGTTCTGATGTCCTTGCTTACCGGAAGCTAGGTTTTGTCTGGCGGGCTCTCGCAATGTAACACACCTGCCTTCGGATACTTTCATCAGTCATATAGCTCGTAAACAAGACCCTATGACCCAAATGGTATATGAATAGGCCATAGACAACTAAAATAATATGAGAACTGAACGTAGAATTATTGCGATACATTACAATTTCCATTTTATTTTTTGCACCAGCTCCAGGACCCGTGAAAAATCATCAAGTTTTTATAATTGTTGTATTTTTGAAGCTGAAAGTATTTCTCAAATATTTGCCTCTGGATCATTGCCTTTCAATAATAAACAATGTCAATTGTCTCTGTAATAACATAATTATAATTTTTTGTATACAAATAATTAGGAATTTAATAATTTACACATTCCGGATTTACACATTCCGGATCTACAACTTCTGCTGAATCAAGTTGTGATGACTTTTGAGAATTTTGGGCTAGAACTGAATATAAATAAAACAAAATACATGCTCATAAGCAAAAATAACGCATTGGATGAAAATCTTTACATTGCTGGAACAAAACTAGAGAAGGTACAGAGTATTGTATACTTGGGCTGCAATGTAAATGATAGATGGGATCGTTCGATTGAAATCAAATGCCGCGTTGAGCAAGATCGTGCAACCTTAAAAGATGTTCTGCAGTCACAATCCCAACCTTGGATTTCGAATGCGAATGGTCAGATGCTACGTGTTTTCGATATTATTTTATGGAAAGGAAGCATGGACGCTTACTAAAGAACTAATTAGGCGACTTGAGACATTCGAGATGTGGATCTATAGAAGAATACTTAAAATAAGGTGGATGAACAGGGTTACGAATGAAGATTTTATGGTTCGGATGAATAAAGAAAAAGAAGTTCTTAAAACTATAAAAATCCGAAAACTTCAATATCTTGGACATGTGATGAGACATCCAGAGAAGTATGAGATATTGCATCTCATAATGCAGGGAAAGATTGCCGGAAGATGGGGCCCTGGAAGAAGGAGAACCTCGTGGCTGAAAAACCTGAGAGTTTGGCTTGGCCAGTCCACCCTAGAGCTGCTGTTCCGGACCACAGTAAACAAAGTCCGCGTAGCCATCATAAAAGCCAACGTCCGTTAAACGAACAGGGCACAAGAAGAAGAAGAATAAGAAATAATTTGAGAGACGATCAGAAATTTACCTTTTGAATGAACACCGTTAGTACTTGAAAAATACGAAATCAATCAAAAATTTCAACCAAAGAAATACCCATTCAAATATGAAATTAATTCAGAATGAAACGATGCTTAAAATGGTTTTAGCCGTGTTTGGTGACCAGATCTGAATACCCAGGCATTTCCCCACCTTCCTCTCTCCCACATCCTTCCCCTCCCCACTACATTCCACCTCACAACGTACCTTAATTGGGAAGCCACAATCTCACTGGTTCCAGGTGGTTAGGAGCAGTTGTTCGTCTTGTGCGATATTCACTTGAAAAAAACATTAATAATTATATTTTTTTAACTTTAATCGGGGACTTCGATTTATTAGGCCATTTTTTGTGGTAAGGTGTGGGTCCATAATAACAATTTTTTATGAAACTTGAAACAAGTGTTTTTCGATCCACATTATTATACAGAAATAAAATTATTCCATTCTAAAACAGAAATCATGCACAGGTCATCTCTTCTTGATTATATTCATTTATTCCACTTAAAATAGGGAGACATTAAGTAAAACTTGTCGTAAGACCAACCGAAAATCCATTGCCCAAAGAATGAGTCATTTACAATCTTCAGATTGAATCTGCACGACAAAAAAACTTTAACGTAAGATAAAACGATTTTTTTATAGCCCGTTTTATCTTTTATACTTGCTTTGCTTGAGTATAGGTCTCATTATAAGTCGCCACTGTAAGCTTTTTGTTTAGAAAAACCCATAAGACTAGGTAATAAAAAAATTGGTTCAAAATAGAAAACAGGCAGTTATTTTCAAGATAGTTTTAATTCATTAAGTGAGTGATTGGTATTTCATAGTAATATATCTCAAAGCTGCAACTTTATGAAGGATATTGCGTTGTTTTTTTTTTACAATGGCTCCACACGGGAATCTCTGAGGAAAATAATTTCCTTCAACATCCTATAACTTCCAATCCTTCATTTTCATAAAAAGACCCTCCACACAGCATCTCCAAAGATGACAGATTCTGAGGAATATAATTTCCCTCAGGATCTGTCATCTTTGGGGATGCTGTGTGGAGGGTATTTTTATGGAATGAAGGAGAGGAAGTTCTGAGAAGGAAAATGGTATGAGTGGTAGGAAGGAACCTGAGGTCAATGTTTCCATGAATGACGGACGTACGATTCCACCCTTCCCACTGCGGTGCAGGGCGATGGGTCGAAAGATGCCTGCTGGAGTTGGGTCTCCTTCAACCAGTCTCTCCCGATCCGAGCCGCCACGCAGTAGGTGTGCAACCGTATTCGCCACCAAGATCTAGACAAACCACATCCCCTGAACCCGGGCACCCCTGCTAAATCACCAAACGTAGCCAACCACTTGGAGTGATCTGGGGTGGCGGTGACCCATAATCCCCTCCTAAATTGGGTAATTGTGAACTAATAGTTGCGTTGGCCCCAAAATTGTTGACAAGAATTTTGTGCGAAGTGTCAAAACTAGTAATTTACTACCGGTTTCAACAGAGTTTTAATACACTTTCATCGAAAACTTATATTTTTAAAGTAGGTATATATTCTAATTTGATGAGGCTAGAGCTCACCATTTGAATTTTTTTTCGAAAATGGATTCCTCATTCACAAGTAGATACGAATTCCGTATTATCATAATCTGCCCACTTCAACCGCCAACAACTTTAAGTACCTTCTTGCAAAATAAAATTATGACATCCCAATCTATTGTACAGCAAAAAACCAGCAAAAAATCCTTCAGAATTAACAACACCCACGCGTTCTTAAACCGCGTTATAATTTATAATGAGTCTGTATTTGAATTCGCTCAGTGATTGTCATAGTCTGTCATAATAAAAAGGATTTGGATCGGCCAATAATATTTTTATTAATCGATCGATCAACACCTGATTATGTCAACTCGGATGATGAGTTATTTGAATACCAGCTCCTGCCGTATCTGCTTTATTAAGTGGTTTTTATCTAAGTACCACATGCCTTCAAGAAGTGGTTACGAATAATAATTTTATCATTACAAATACTTATATATTTTTAGGAACGGTGTCTGTGTATAGTTTGTAGAACTCCTGTTGTGATAGCAGTTTTGGCATTCAAATCAATAAAATATGTTTTATTTTAAACAAATAATAATTTTATTACCAAAAATATTTTTAAAATCAGAAATAAAATCAAAAGGGGAAAATTGGTATTCTTTTAAAGGTGGTATAGTTTAATTTCAAAGTAATATGCAGGTTTGTAAATCCTTTCGATTTATTATCAAAACGCAAAAAAGAAATGTTATGAAAGGGAATTTGGTGAAAATTTGATATTGTTAAATACCCTTATAAAAAATATTTTTACTAATATCACTACAAATAATAATAATAGCCTTTGGTATTGATTCCTTCCCATTGCTCTTGTGTAATTATGTTTTTTTTAATATAATATCCGCCTACGTGATTACAATCCTCGGCTACGAATCCGGAGGTCACGTCAAAAGGTCCATACACACAAACATTCTCAAAGAAAGGTAACTAATCTTTAGATGTCTAAGATATTTATATCGTATATAAGGGTTTACTCAGAATGACGTACTTTGCCTTATGCCAATCAATAATAAAATATGGCGTTGTGGGATGGGGGAACCAACAATATCTTTGGGTGGATCTTATAAAAAACACACCACTTTACATAGGACATAAATTAAAATTATAAACAATTCTACTTAAACCATTCACATATTCATCAGAACTTTTGTTTAACCACTTGAGCATTCAGTTTTTGATTTGGCCATTCGATTTAATTAATATCATTCCTCAAAATATTAATATGGAAACATATAAACTGCTTACTGCAGTTTAAAGCTAATGAATCCAACTAAATTTCACCGTTTATCTCATATTTGTAGGTTCGTTAAATGTGGCCCAATCTTGAACCGATATCAATGGCTGAAAAATAAAAACGGCCCAACTTTGGACCTAAATCGCTCCAGATAGAATTGAAAGTCAGAAAACTGGGTGAATTATTCTTCTACCAAGCAACATTAAAAATTATGATGGTAGATCTTGTTCATTAAACTGTGTGAAATTATTTTTATATATTATTATGTATTGTAACATACTTTCTGTAAATGATGGAGCAATATACCTTTTTTTAATGCACAGAGGTATTTAAAATAAACAGATTAGTTAAAATAGAACAATATTTATAATAATAATTACATCGCATTGTTTTCTGTTGTGGGTTAACATTTATTATCGATAGCCAAACTTTAAAGATTTGTATACGGTTGACAGTTGTCACTTGATGACGGGTCACTTCTATTCATATACTTGAGTTCAACTCAGAGCCTCCTGATAACTTTAAAAAATCAAATCTGGTTTTTGTAACACACATTCACTTGTGACCGCCACTACTACTCACACTTTTTTGTGTGGTGTTATCCGCTTTTCGTTATTTTCCACATTTATGCTTTAACAATGTTTCGTGCCCAACTTTTGATGGAGTTTCTCACAAATGCAGTCGCTTCAGATCACAAAACAGCGACAGAATGTGCAACTAAAAACTTGACAGCAAAATAACAAACAACATTGCATCTTCGTTCCTCTGTTAGCCAACTTCATAAATAAGTTTTTAAGTCTATGTATTGTACAAAGGCAATCTTATTTCCAAGACTTCGAGAAAATAAATTACACTATTGAGATTCAAAATTCTTAAACGTAATATTATATACTTAACTAAATTTCGTTTTTTTTATGTGAATACCGTGCAAGAGTCCCAACTGCTCCCGTCTGCAGCCAGTGAGACTATTGTATCCACAATTGTGGTATGTTGTGAGACTGAAAGTAGTTGTGACGGGAAGACAATGAGGAAGAGGAATGTGGAGAAGTAACTGGCTATTCAGATCTGATCACCAAACACGGCTAAAGCCATTTCAAGCAACGTTTCAATTATGAATGGTGATTTTATACCAAGGGGATACTAAGAATATCTTCCACGCTGAAACTTGTCGTAAATATACTTCATATTATTATTAATTAATTAATTGTAAAATAACACAAGTTTATCAAATAAGATTTATTTGCGGACGCCGAGATTTGAACCCGCGACGTTAGTGAACCGCTAGTCGAAAGCCTAGCCTCTCAACCATGAAGGCCGTCAATTGAAAAAATGAGTTACATTCATTTTGCACATGTTTTAGTAAATATTTATTACCTAAAAGGGCATTTTTAGTTATGTACACCTTATCATAAAAGAAGAGCTCTAATTCCTGAAACGGGAGTCACGATTCTTATTTTTGTTGGTACATAATTTGGTACGTATTTTTATGCTTTTATTTAAAAACGTTTTGCGTAAAACATTTATAATATGTAAGATTTTTGAGGTAGTCTTTAATTTTATTTATTTGGTTTAATTGGTAATTTCATTAGTGTAATTTTTTTATGGCTTGATAAAAATAATACTAAATACTTATTTATCATGTTAATTTTTGAAATGTTTACTTGTTTTGATGTAGTTGTGTATGATAGCTTCACAGGAATGGTTTAAGAGCATTTTTTTTCATATTATATTGATTGGTTGTAAAACCAAAATAGACAAAGCATTTCTTTTTATTCGTTAAATAATCATTATTAAAATTATTAAATAATCAAAATTAATTACCTATTTAATTAGTTTTTATTTTTAATTACTGACTTTCTTATTTTTATCACATTTTTTTTGTTTCCATCGGATGCTTAAATTTATTTATGATAAATAAATCGCTTTACATTATTCAATTTTTCACAAAAAAAATAGTTTAAAAGGGGTGAACACACAGTAGTGGACATGAACTTTGGCCCTTCAAGCCGGATGAATAATGAAGGAAATATTTCGATTAACGTTTAAATCTGCAAATTCTATCTGCAATGTCCCTTCCCAATCGACCGATATTCTTACGAAATACAAAAATAGGTAGGTATTTATATATTATTCACAACTGGGACGCTTCATCGCTCATCTTATTATAAAGTTTTTATGTCATCTTTGTACACAACAAACATTTATAAAAGTTTAATTAAATGAAGACAATATAAGCGAAACTCAATCGAAAATCTGAAAACAGAAAAATCAGAAAAAGATATTGACACATCTGGGACTCGAACCCAGGACCTCTCGAAAAGCGAGAGGTCCTGGGTTCGAGTCCCAGATGTGTCAATATCTTTTTCTGATTTTTCTGTTTTCAGATTTTCGATTGAGTTTCGCTTATATTGTCTTCATTTAATTAAATATTACAATTTGAGGTTTTACTCATAAAGTTAAAATAAAAATAAAAAAATTTATAAAAGTTATATCGCAGTATTGTATGTTCGAATTAGAGATACTGTCACCGGCGTATATCTGATCGATCATTTTAAACAGCGCATTGTTTTTTTTTTTATAACGGATGACAAATGATCTGTGAAATAATATTATTTATTGGGACCTCCCGCGATGCGTCACATTAGTTTATTTGTAAACCAACTCAATTATTTATTTATTTGTAAAATTAACGCCTTTCGGCTTTTACATAATATAATACAGTACGAGGAATAAACTATGTATAACTTAAGAAATTAGAATTGCGTGAGTAATAAAGAGTCATGGGCGTGTAAAACAGCAAAAGATAGTAAATAGAAGTTCGTGTGAAAATAACAAAGCAAAATGATATCGTGAGTAATACAATATTGGAATACCTGAGAAATATACGTACTTTTATGTTATTAAAAATATATGTAAGTATCTTTAGATGAAGAAGATGGTGGGCATATGATCAGTGAAGTATATTTCAAGTTGAAAAGATATGGAGATATAAAAGATTTAAAGTCATTCAGTTTAAAATCATAGACAATAATAAAAGCATGGCTCCTTTTCAACGTAATTACCATCATGCCATTTCTTATTCCATAACTCTAGCTTACATACACTTCCTGCTTTATTCTCCATTATACATACCTTTCTACCAAAGATATTCAAATACAGAAGAGATATGCTATAGTGTCCGCGCAACTGTCGCCGGACTACGCGCTAATTAGCGTAGTTTTCATACAAAAAGAATTTGTTCATTTCGTTGATTTTTTGAAAATATGCATTAATATTGGTTAACAATATATTTTGAATAAGGAAAGAATTCGTTCATTTAGTTTAACGTTCGTTTGGTTAATTATTATTTTGTTAATTATTTGTTCTTTTAGTTTATTTGTTAATTGGTAAACAATATCGGCGACACCCGGAAGCGCAGACCCACATAGTAAAAACAGCAGATAGCACATCTACTTATATTTCAATATCTTTGCTATCTACTCTTATTCCGACACTCGATTTGATTCGACTAAAGCTTTCGATTAATTTTATCCTGTCGTAATATATTGCTGGGACATACCCGATTTCTTCTTCCGCTTGCGAGTTACGTGTTTTCACGTTTCTCTATTCATCAGATGTAATCGTGAAAATTTTAAAAACCCTTCTACTAATAATTAATTACATTATTGAACAGGTTGTACGGATTTTTTAAAAATTTGATAAATAAATCTTTAACCGAGCGATCGTAATATTAAGTTCCAGATAATTTACCTACTGCATAAGGTGGATAGGTATACGCATACATCCATTCAATATGAAGAACCAATCTACTCCCAATGCTATCGTCTTGAAAATGATCTCAATACTCCGTCTTTCCCTGAAGAAATCGTATTTCTGTACATTTTCTACCTGAGCATAATGAAATTTGAAAAGCCTTATGGCTCACGTAGATTTTATAACAGACTATTCATTTTACCTTATGGAGATGGGATTTATTTTTCCTCTGAATTTTCTATGAAGCTTCTTTTCACTGCAATATTCAACATAATTTCAATGCAATACTTTTGGTTGTGTACTCGTCAGTCGAATCGTCGAATCGCTCCATTTAAGGGCCCAAAAGAGTTAAACCTTGGAGCAAATATGAATCATACACGTGTGTTCCTACTATCAGAGATGTGTACAAGTATATGAAATGTCTGGTAAGCAAGAAGCAAGTACGTTTTACTCGCTGCCTAATAATTCTTACCTCTGCCGCTCTCTTGCATGGCGCTACCTACTTGCAAATACTAATTCATAACGTATGACGAATTTGTTTTTACCGTGACAAGTTTCCAATATTGCAACACGAATAATATGTTGATTCTTCAAACATTGCAAACATACCTTGTGGCGTTATTATTGATATAATGAAAATCGTCAAAAATCGACATGTTTCAAAAACAATGTTTTCTTCGTCACGATAAGTTGTTAATATAAAAATAAATGACAAACAAGTATAGACAAATAAAAACAAAGACAAAATATTAAAAAGGAGAGGTGATTAATTGCCCATAAATCGCATAAAAAACACTAGAAAATAAATTTCAGAGATGGCTGTTTTTAAAAAATGTTTCGTTATTTATTATATTTAGTTGACTATTAACATTTTTCCTAATTTCTAAAATTGGTGAAAATTTGAAATATGTTAAAAAATATGTTGACTATTTACTTGTTTGTTTGTAATGATATTTTGTATTGTGTGGAGAAATTCTGGGAGATTGCAAAGCCAAAAAATAACAGCTGGACTGCAGCAAACAAACAACTACTTATTCACTCCTGTTTTAACTTCTGCTGGAATTTTGAATATCTCTTCGGCTCTGTCAAAATAACGTTTCTATGTTCTTCAATTGGAATCAAAATGCGTAATGGTCACCTTATACCTTATAATATATTCCATCAATGGTGGATTTACAGCGCCCTTCGGGTGATTTTTTACAAAAACGGCGCTCTACAAATTATCCAATTATTTTTATTATTATTAAGAATAATAAACTATTATATTAAACATTTTGAACACACATTTTAAATCAATATATATTGTAAAAGAAAGTGTACAATGAGCGTGCCGCTAAAACTCAGAAACGAGTCCTGGTACGATCAAGCTTATATGGTGTGGTAGTCCTCTATCCCCCATCCATGAAGAAGGTTACCGTTTTTACCTGAAGGGCGGGCTTTTGAATATATAAGGGATTGACGTTTCACCCTCTAGAAATTTCTAGAATAGTCCAGAACATTCGAGAGTATCCGAGAGCATTCCTCAATAATCCTGAACATCCCAGAACATTTTGGAATGTTGTAAAATGTTCGCGAATAGTCTGGAACGTTCGGAAATATCCCGGAACATCCCAGGTCATTGTGGAACATTCCAGAACACTCTCTCGAAAATTGTGGAATATTCTCGAACATTGTGGACCACTCGAAGCCTTTTTTGTACGGGTGGGGCTACCCATTGGTAGGGATATATAAAACAACATCCGTCGTGGGTTCGAACGTCAGTTCAACCTCATATCAACTTTCTGTGCGAAGCCGGGTACCGCAGCCAGTAATTAATAAATAAATTTAATGGCTCAAAGCTCACTCCCATTTTGCGATTAAACTTCTGACAAGTTAATATAAAACAACGTTTCCTTGCTATATTTTAAAATCTTGTTAAATATTTGCTTAACTAAAAACTTTCAGCATCAATTTCAGACTTTACAAAACTTAAGAAACGCATTAAAAACATTCAAGATAAAACAAAATTATTATAGCTTTTTCTGTAATCTGGTTTGATGGTTCCATTTTAAATCTTGATATATAAAACAAAGTCGGGTTAGTTACACTATTTATAACTCGAGAACGGCTGGACCGATTTTGCTGATCTTTGATTTGTTGGAATAACTATTAAAACATCGCAAAAATTAACGGAAAAGAAAGTTATGAAGAAAATGATTTTTTTTCATGCATTTTGTATAGAACGAATTCTCATATTTTGAAAGAACTGCAGCAATATTGTGATAGGTATAATATTTAACTATGCGTGAATTCCAAAAATTCAAATACGTCAAATATCAATGCACTGATTGTTTTGTTTTTGTTCTTAATCATATAATGCTGCCCCTCTTTCTTACACACTAAATGTCAATAGTCGAAAATGAGACAAACGGTGAACGTATGTACGTCTCTGCACCACTCCAAAGGAAAAATACAATAATAATAAATCTCTGAAATGAAACGCATTTTTTTTACGTAAGCTCCACTCAGGACCTATGTTATCTTAGGAGATGCTGTGTGGAGGGTCTTTTTAAGGAAGGGTAGGATAGGAAGTTCTGGGAAGGAAAAAGGCACGAAGGGTGGGTAGGAATCTGGAGGTCAGTGTATCCGGGAGTGAATCCATCCCTCCAACTGCGGTGCAAGGCCATTGCCTTGACTGGAATTGACCTTTTACCTTGACCTTTCCAGCCGGACTCTTTCGACCTATTAGTCGAGAGAATCCGGCTTGAAAGGTCAAAAGGCCTCCCTCAACCAGTCTCTCTTGATCCGGCCCGCCACGCAGCAGGTGGGCAGACGCATCCGCCGCCAAGACCCGTACAAAATTCACCCCATGAACCCGGGCACCCCTGCTAAATCACCAAACGTAGCGAACCAGTTGGGGTGACCTATGGCAGAGGTGTTGGTTATCCAATAAATGGTTCCCGGGGCGGCGGCACCCGTACCCGCTTCCTTTCTAAAATTCCCGTAAGTAAGTGGAAAAGTAAGAAAATCACAAAAAATATAAATCCGTACACAACGCTATCTCCGATACTGACAAAAACAAAACACGGACAGTTGGGCATCGATAATTGCTTCATTGTGTAATTTTTAACTATATAAAAAAACTTAATTTAATTCAACAGTTATTGATTCTGAGGCGGTACGAAGTTCGTCGGGTCAGCTAGTTGAGTCATAAAACAAAATATTACATTCTTTCCATATTATCTACTACTGTTTTACTTGATATATCTGACAAGTCGAATTTTTTTCCCATGGCGAAATTTTTTTTCTTATTGTGGATAGTTATCGAGAGGACAGTGAAATACCCCCTTAATATGTAACACCGATAAATAGTTTTTTCAATTAAAGCCTTCTTGAATTCACACTAATGTGTTTTTGTTTTTATTTATTTATTCACGCCTTGAAGGCTTTTACAGTAACACATTATTATAGACTAACTGATCCGGCCACGCGTTGCTGTGGCTAACTAAACACAAGGCCATCTACTGGATGATTATCCAACGTTTATAACCACCGCCATCTTTGAGTTTACAAGACAGACAGATAGACGACGCGGAGGACTTTAATTTATAATATGTAGAGAAGATAGAGATGGTTATAGTTAGCTATCCATAAAAGATAGATATATGCCATCGCGGACTTTTTTGTAGATCTGTGAAAGAGGAATATCCCTCCATGCATTGTTTTATTATATCTCAAAGGGATTAGGCAATGTTTTCGATGAAAGCTCCCAGGCGGATTGACTTTTTCCTACACTTCTTACAATAGAGATCTCCAGTCCATTTTTTAAATTTTTTTTTATGAATAATGACCTTCTAACTTAAATAACTGCGTTTTAATTTTTATTTTTAGAGTTAGTTTTAATAGTTAAAATAATTGTCAAAGTTTTAATTTTTCAAGACCACCCGAAAACCCCCGTATGTATGGTGAATCGTGTGATGACATCACTCCTGAAAAAATAGTATACGATCGGGCAATCAGCTGATCTACTGCCGCCATTTTGAATTCCGTTGTTCGAAGTATTCTCCCTAGAAATAGCATTACTATTTTTTTTATGCCTAAATAATGTTTCAATAAACACAACAACTAAATCTCTATAAACAGCATGTAAATAAACGAATAAATTAATACGATGGCTTGTGTCATATCATACATTCCCATACAATGACTTTAAGGTGGCATCACGACTAGGGTTGCCATCTGTCCGGCTTTAGCCGGACATGTTTGGCTTTTTTAGGTCGTGTCCGGCTAAATATTTATATGTCCGGCCTGTCCGGCTTTTGTTAGGCTTTTTTGGTTTGCGCGGGTTTTGTCTTCCGAACTTCTGAAATTGGCGGAATATTACTTTCAAAGAGTTTTCTCGTTAATAAACACCCAGTGGACTAAGGAACGCAATAAATTGCAAACAATTGCTAAGATGGTGTACACATTGTATAATTTAAAAATGACATTACCTTAACACGGGCATTAGCCTAGTATGGTAATCAAGAAAAAAACAAAAAGTGTACTTTCAAAAATTGTATGAAATAAAAAAAAAAAAAAAAGACATGTCAGGGATTTTATTAAATGATTTCCAAAGAAAACGACGTTTTGGATAAAGTAGGTGAAAACGCCAAATGTACAAAATGGTAGAATTTTATAATTTTTTAATAATTTGGAGAAGTCGAGATTTCATTTTAATTTATGTTTTTCGTTTTTTGTCCACAAAGATAAATATGTTTCATTTTATATCTATTTAACGAAAAAATTTAGTCAACTGTTTAACCAGAAAAAAAGTTATGTTTTGTTTGTTAGTTTTATAAGTTTAGTATGTCTACAGAGAGAAGACTCAATATTTTTTATTTTGTTATTGACATTATATTCAATACAAATATCAACTGATGACAAGGATAAAACGGATTAATGATTGTTGTTATTAACTGTAACTTGTAACAGATTTTTTATTATTATTATAATGTCCAAAATCATGTACGTACGTCCGGCTTTTAGGTCAAAATGTCCGGCCTTTCAGAGCGCAGAGTCAGGCTTTTTTGTTTTAGAAGATGGCAACCCTAATCACGACACGTCGAACAGGGACGTCACCTTGACGGCGTATTTTTACGACCCGATTAAAAATGGACTTTTTAATATTTTTTTAAAAACTCTGCGTTTAATATTATTAAATAAAACTTATATATATTCAGAATCAGCGTTTTTTGGTCTATGTGAACATATTATTTTAATGCCAGAATATTTTTCACTGGAGTTTCTTAATTGTACAGTGAAGTTAATAAGTTTAGTATAGTAATGTAAAATAGAAGTGCTTAAGGCACTATGAAAGTAGTTATTGAGGAATGTGTATTTACTGTGTTAATTTTATTATTAACTTAATCATGTACATTTTAGAACACATACTAACTGAATAAAAACCACTACTATAAAGTAAAAATTTGTTTTATGAAGAAGCAAAAACTCTGGAACGGTGACCTCAAGCGTTATGATTTTTTTTTTAAATTTCAAGTATAAATTATTTGTCACTTCATGTCCATCGTGAGCTGAATAAATGACATTACAAAATAACGTGCTTGGTAGAAGTTTTTCCATTATGTTTTTAGTGTCTTTCTGTCGATCAGAAACATCTCATGTAAGCACATTTGAGATGTACTCTTAGATACAACAGACAGCATTCGCCACTGTGTGCTCTTTAGCAAAGCGAAAACACAAATCTAGAAGTTGTAAACCTTGGCAGTCGAGACAAACATGGAAACCCAAAACCTCTTCATTTGGTCGAATACACACGAACTACCTCTTTACCCAGATCACATTCTTAGCTTTTGGATAAACGGCTCTGGACGTTGGCGACCAAATTATTATGTAAAAGTGTTGCAAAATCCGAAAGATATAAATTGATAAGAAGCGAAAATTTGGCTGTCTTAACATAAATAGGTCTGTCGAGTTTGAGGTTTCAATTTCAATTTCATTTTGGCTATATATTATAATAACTAACTTTTTAATATTTTCTGGCTATCTCCGAGAATTTAAGTGTATTTTACATGAATTAGAAATCTTAACATGAAAATTGACAGAAAAATTCGTTTGTGTCAGCTTGGTATAATGTAATACAAATTTTACTCTGAATCTTGAATTTCATAAAACATTTTGCAGAATTTAGTGATTTTTTTCTTTGATAGAGTTAACTTCTAACGAAACAATTGTAATACAATATCTTGTGCTTAGTAAAACGGAGGACTACTCTAATCAAAAAAGAAATAAAGTAATTTGACATTAAAACCCTCCGTCTTTTTTACTCGTTTTTCGCAATCATTTTTCCTTCCGAAAAATATAACGAAATTATATTAACTAGGAAAACTTTTCCCATCTGTTTTTAACAGATAACAAACGATAAATTTTACTTTGAACAGATTTTACAAATTAATTTCGAAATGTATTTGTTGAACTTTTTACTGGAAGATTAATGAGAACCTTCGCGTTATTAAAAATCTTATTTCAGAATAAAATATATTTTTCACTACATATTAATTATTTGTTCGTGGAATGTGTGAGAGAAAACGACAACGATCAGTTTTTTACTGTTATCAATGTATTGTGTACCTAATGCAAAAATGCACCCCACCTCAGCAATTTTGAATTGCTTAGCAAAGTATACTACACCAAGAGCAGTTATTTTCTATCTTGATTTAGTATTATTATTAAGGGCCTTCGTGGTCGAGGAGTAATGCTCGCGACTAGACAGAGGTCGTGGATTCAAATCCCGGCGTGTGCAGATAAATTTTATTTGATTGATTTGTGTTTTCACAATTTCACTTAAAATAATATAAGGTATATTTGTGGCACGTTCCTGAGTGGAAGATACTCTTTGTGTCGCTCTGGTGCAAGACCACCATTCAGAAATGAAAAATTGCTTGAAATGGCTTTAGCCGTTAAATTACCATTAAAGATTACAAATTTCTGTACCTATAATTTTTAACACTTAATCACACTTTTTTTAAATAATGTTCAGATCTAATTATAAACAAAGGCGTGTAATAAATAAATCATGTGAATAAAAACCACGATGCTGAACTCCAATAGTGCTTGTGAAATTAACAACAATAAAATAAGTTAAATCGTTTTAGTGCACCAATCAGGGAATCATGATCATGGAACTAAGCAACATGGGACCAGATGCAACTTGATTCACGACTCACGAAGTCCAAAATAAGAAAACAAAAAATAGAAGAGATGAACGATCAAGATAAGAAGAGGAAGCCACTTTGAAGTGAAGTGATAGTGGCAGAGTAATAAACCGTACAGTGGTTACAGAAAAAAACACGAGTTGGACAAGTCAAAACAAATACTTAGGTGAATTGCAAAAATTACGATTACTCTGAGTTTAATGTAGTAAAAAATATTTTGATTATATTTGAATTAAAGCAAAAACTCGAATACCTCCACTACAGACGAATTCAATAAGCACTCTAAATCACTTAAATTCAATTCTTCAAAACATAATTTAGAGAAAAACAAATGGTTGGTCAGAATATGTTTGAAGCAAAAATGCTAGTTGAAGAAGGTTTTTAAAATTTGGGTCAAAAGAGTTTGATCGAAATTCTTGGTCATGGATTCTCCATTGTCTCTGCATATGGATCGTCACTCCTTCAAAAGACCTTCGATAGGCCGTGCTGAGGACTCGGGTCTCGCCACCAGTGGTGATGCTCATTCTTGTGAGCTGGACTATCAGGACCTGGAGTACCAGGAGCTCAACTTTCCAGGGTTTGTCCAGACGGAATCTCCTGCCATCAAGGGGAATGAATTCTTTCAGCAGCAAAAGGTCACGCATAATTTCTTACTATTAACCGTATCTTACAATATGTATACATTTTATTTATCGAATCCTATGTAACTTTATCCATTTAAATATCCTTAATGAATTTCCTACGTAATTCCATTCCATACAGTTTTTACGTCTTTCATCATCATTAATATTCTTCATCCATCATTTTTTAATTTATGTAGCGATTTTTTTTTTCGATAAACACTTAATCAGTAAATTGATGGCTTTCCACGTTGATAATGTGCTACGTATCTGAAAACTTTTACAGTATTTTGTTTATTTTACGTCGCTTTTTAAATTACTTGTTAGGATTAACTTAGTGAAGTTTAAAATTAAAATAACAATTTCAATGAAAATATGAAAATAGAATAAGACTCCGAAAATAAAAAGATAACATTCGCAACTGATCCTCTAGTCTTACAGGGAGTAAATTCAACATTAGTAATTTCGGTCAATTTTGTCGATCTCTTTTTTAAAATTTGCAGTACCAACATTATTCTCAATTGTTGCAAAGTACTTACTAGAATATATTTGCTCGGATAACAGTTTTAAAAAATGATTTAAGTTGACATTGAAAGATACCGAGCATTTTTAACAAGTACTCTGAAAGCAAACTTGTGACAAAGCAAAAAGCTTTTGTGATTAAACCACCGGCAAAACCAGGCAATTGAAGAGAAAATCTATTTAAAAAACCTATCACTGATCAGATAGCCCCTAGAAATGTTGATCACTGATGTCGTCAATTCACAAAATGCTTTTCGTCATAGATTTTCTATTTAAGAAAGAGTTTAGAAATTTGAAAAATTCATTTTTACTCGAAGTAGGGGAATTGTTAAAAATTTGACCTTGCTTAGGGCATAGCAGACCCCACAACACACTGCTATCGCTTTATCTTTTCAGTACCTCTACCAATTGACAGATAACTGATGTCATTAATTCATATAAGACCTTTCCACTTTCCACAGATGGACCCCATAAAAATAATTACATACCTATTCAACAAACATCACGATATTTGACAAAGTTTGTCAAATTTATCCGAGGGAATTTAATACATGCCCATAATACAATTCTATCGGTTTATTTCTCCAGTGGTCCTAATGCTTTCATCTAGTAGCTGGTGACACGAAGGGGAGGATGCGATTCATTTTAATTTTAGGGCTTTTCTGCCCCTTTTTTACTTTTTCGAGATATTTTTTTAATTAAGCTTTTAACCAGGGCGTTTCGCTTAGCAGTAATTCAGCACTGAGTGCATTTCACAAAACGTATTAAGTAACTGAAGAATGTTGACACTGGATAAAATTGCTTGTTAAATTTTATTTTATTTATAAAGTTTGGTTTTTTAATTCACCATACCACGAAAATATTTTTCGACCTTTGCAGCTCAGTGGTAAGATTGTTGACTACAGGTCTAGAGATCTTGGGTTCGACAAACGCTAAGGGAAAATAAATTAAATAAAAAACAGTTTTTAGTCTTTTTCATAATTCATATTGAAAATTGAGTTTATCAAATCAACGACTTCCGCAACACAGTGGTAAGCTCTTGAAACTAGAGGTCATGAATTCGAAATCCGAAGGGGACAAATAGGACCTGAAGAAAGAGGAATATTTCATAATAAAGATTAAATATCATATTGTTGGCGTAGTACGTAAGACCGATAAGGCGAAGGAGCCTGGGAAGACCAAGATAAAGATGGAGCGACAACCTCCTCAAAGATATATCTACCTTGGAGCTTCTAAACTGAAGAGAGCTGGCACAAAATCAAGATGAGTGGAGGAAGACTCTTGAGGAGGCCAATACCCATCAGGGGTTGTAGAGCCAAGAGTAATGATGTGGGCGTAGTATATATTTTCTACTCGCTCCATTTTAACTTCATCCGTGTATGTAACAAATTTTTATTACAAATTGGATGTACTTCATTTGAAATGCGATGCTGAAATAGTTTGTTTTTTTACGTAAACTGCCGTGGTAAGTAAAAATACAGTATCTTCCTTGAGACTCTCAAGGAAGACATTATGTTTTTATTTCCGCGGCAGCACAATTTTCATTTGCAAAAATCAAAAACAAAAAAAAATTATATTTGGCATCGCTATAAAAACTATTGTGAGAGCCCATAAATAAAGGAAATTTGCACACCAAGCACCTCGTTCAAATCATAATAAAAGTATCTCCTGTGGTTTTCCTTTCAAAACCTTTCAAATCTTGTAGACAAATAACAGTAATGTAGGCCTACCAAACGAGACCATCAATCCATTCGCAATGGAAGTAATAACAAAATATTACGTTTACTTTGTTTTTATGGGGTAAATGGGTGTTTTTATCATGAAAAATACTGTAGGAGGTTAATAAGGATAAACAATAAAAATTGTTCTCGTAATTTATATGATTATCTATGCTTTTACTAGTTTCTCTATGATAAGTTATTTTCCAAGAGGACCCAAAGAAGGAGAAAAGGAAATTTTGTTTTAACGTGAATTGTCAAATAAATTCAAGTAAAACTTCATAAATGAAAAAAATAATATATTTACGTCTTATTGTTAATTGTCTTCCTTAGTTCAAAACTATAGTTATTCATTTGTTAACTGGGATATTTTTTTAAATTTCATTAATAGAGCTTTAGTTTTGTGTCCAGCAGTTTTGGCTTTATAATCCTTTAGTTCTAAATTTTAAGATTCCCTAAATTTTAAGATATTAAATGCGTAAGAATTTTCTAGAACGTAACTTTACTCTATTTTACTTTACTTGTAGTAACAATTTCTTAAAACTGGAGGTACCGTTCTTACAAAATTTCTCATTCGCTTTTATTTTTCCACCCACATTTACATGTGGATTGTACCATTCCGACAAATTGTAATATTCTTGAAATTGAGAACGGAGTTTTTTTCAGTTTTTTTTTTCAGGTTTGAAGACATTTATAATAGGTTTTCACCTTGTTCGCACTCCATCTACAAATATATTTTCATTTTTATTCGGTGAGTAGAGCTTTCAATCCCGGGATCCCGTTTCTCGAGATCCCGGGATCGAAAGCTCGAATCCGGGTCGGCACCGTAATCCTGGGGCTGCACTTGTCTTAATACCGGGTTTCACGACCTTGTTTCAATTGTATTGGCAGCATGTCGTTTATTGCACAATATTAACATTTTGGGATACAGGTCATAAAGATTTGGGGGTAGATTAAATTAATTTATTATGCTGTAGTTATTTAATGGTAAAACCTTGAACACTTTCATCTTATTAAGGCCGCATATTAAGTCTCATAAAATGCTGATCATTAAAAAAAAAAATTCCCTTTTCATATTGTTTTCAAATCTCTGAACAATGCCTGAAAAATTAAAATGAAACATTTAATTTCGACTATAGTTTTTACAATTATATAAAAATTTAAATCCCGGGATTGAATAGATTTCACTGTAATACCGGTTCTAAATAAAAAAAATCCCGTGTTTGAAAACCCTTGTGCGCGCTAACTCGCTGAATTTACATATTTTTTCATTCACAACTACTGGCGCTCGAGTGCCGCAATATTTTTAGTGTGTTTTTTGTTCTGGTAAAACGTATATTTTAATTGAAGTTTTGATATGTTCTGAAGCATTTCATCCACTTCAATTAGAGAGATTATTTTTTTGTTGATAAAACAATTTAAAGTTTCAAAATTATTACAGCGAGTGTAAAAAAATACCATCAAAAACAACAGTTTTTCTGAATTTCTAGGCAACGTTTCAAATTCTTAAGGTGTCACATCACGTCAAACAATTTAACGGTTCATATTGTATTACCAAAAGAATTGATTCAATATGTTTTGTTTGATTTTTTGAAAATTTTACAATACTAGAGAAAATTTGGAAGTAAATTTTTTTAAAAGAACAAGAATCTTTCGACAAAATTTTATCAATCGAAATTTCATGGTAAATTTATTTATTTATTTTGCTTATTGCCTCGCAAACAGAATTCATCACATATAATTATTACATTAGTTTACAATTTGAATGTGGTTACAGTGACAATTCCAACTAAAAGTGAGTACACCATTCATTTCAACATTCTTAGTATGAATACATAATAATAAATTATATACATAAATATACGCATGCATGTACATACACACACGCACATACATTTGCATTTATTGAGGAGATCGTCTGGGATGTGTAAGTTTAGGTTCCTTCTGAAGGTAGTAATTGAATTTGACAATACATCCAAGTCTTCATGTTCGCAGTATCTCCTTAATTAGCGCAATTTACTTGGCCTAACCAATTCCAAACCAGTTTCACAACTGTTTTATCCTCGTATCTGAAGTTCTTCTAAAAAAATAATTGACTCTGCTTTTGTTTAGTACAATACAACTAGGAATACCTACATTCAAATATTGAGATAAATCTACTTGGGAAGTACCTACCCCGTATTCGTTACAATACGTTATTGGATCTCTCAGTTTTCTTTGTGTAATTTTGTGGAAAGAAACTCTGTAACATCTTTATTACAGTATTACTCCCATATAGGTAGGTACCGAAAGGAGCAGATTTAGATGAACATTAAGTGGGACTGTAGGATTGAAAAAGCAACGAGGCTGGATTGTTTCTTTGCGGCGAAAGTATAGGGACAATGGTTCCGATACAAATAATAATATCGAGTTTCTTGAGCTCGAAAACAAGACAGTTATTTAGGTAAGTCAATGTTGGCTTTATTGTTATTTTGTTTCGTAAGTATCTCGACTGGATAATTAATGGCGTCTTTTAAAATAAAGGATGAATTAAATTGAACAAATCATTTGTTTCGAGAGCGAATAACCTTCTTCAAATTCTCAAACTCAAAAGAAAATATTTTCAGTAGGCTATTTATAAATGCATCAAAAATTTACTTATTTTGTAAATAAAGTGTAGGAGTTAAAAATCGTACATTAGCGTATTTGAAACATTCTCTGTAATAAAAATTTATTGAAAGCTTAACAAACGACCTCCGTAGTCCAGTGACTCGACTCACATTCCGGAGGTCGCGGGTTCGAACCCGGCATGCGCAAATAAATTTTATTTGATTAATTGGTGTTATTTCACAATTAATTCATTTAAAATAATATATAGTATATTTGCGGCATGTTCCAGAGTGGAAGATACTATCAGTATCGCCCTGGTGTAAGACCACCATTCAGAATTGAAACGTTGCTTGAAAATGCCTTTAGCCGTGTTTAGTGACCAGATCTGAATAGCCAGGTACTTCCCAACCTTCCTCTTCCCCACCTCCTTCCCCTCCCCGCTACCTTCAGCCTCACAACATACCCCAATTGGGGATGCCATAGTCTCACTGGCTCCAGACGGGAGCAGTTGAGATTCTTGTGCGGTATTCCCTGTAAAAAAAAAAAAAAAAAATCAAATATTTCCTAGAAAGCAATCACAGTTTTTTTTTACATTAGCTCTATGCAGGAGGCCCCGAATAGGAATCTACTCTCTTGTTTTTTAGGAAATGAAGGAGGGGAAGATACAGAAAGGAAAAAGGTAAGACGGATGTGTAGAAATCTGGAGGTCTGTGTCCAGAAGTGACGGACGCATGAATCTATCCCTCTCACCATGGTGCAAGGCGTTGTTCAGATAGAGTACTGCGGTAGAGATCAAAAGATCTCCCTCAACCAGTCTCTCCCGATGCCTCCTGCCATGCAGTTGGTGGGCAGACGCATCCGCTGCATATATCCAGACAAACCTAACCCCATGAACACGGGCACCCTGGCTAAGTCACCAAACTTAACGAACCACTTTGGATGACCCACGGCAGAGGTGTTGGTTATCCACTAAATGGGATGAAGTGTGAGAATATTAAAGTAATTAATAACGTAGTTTAGGTACCTACCCAGTTTTAACATTACCGGGTATTATTTAGAGCCAGATGTTTCACAGAATTTGAACAATTAATCACATTTCAAAGTTAACTTTCGCGTTCTGTTAATGTTCTATTTTATATCATTATGGGCTAGTTGCTTCACAGACCGGAAATAACAGAACTCTAACTAACTAACTAACTAACCATCACGCCGTTTCCCCGCAGGGGTAGGCAGAGAGGACGGACCGCCAAACAACTCGGTCTTGGCACACACTCTTTGCCTCACTCACATTCATACATCGTCTCATACATTCTCTTCTATTATTCTGGCTTTTGACATGACCCGACTCAAGTATCTGATTCACTTGATCGTGCCATGTCTTCCTCGGGCGTCCCCGACTTCTTCTACCATTCACATTCGCGTCGTATATTCTTCTTACACTACTTCCTTCGTTCATTCGCTCTACATGCCCAAACCATCTGAGGGTCCCTTTCTTAATCTTACTCATTATGCTTACATCAGCCTTACATTCTTTGCGGATATCCACATTTCTCACACGATCATACATTGTTTTACCACACATACGCCTCAGGGATCTCATTTCAACAGCATTCAGTTTACTTTCATCCTTCCTCTGCCAGTTCCATGCCTCACTGCCATACATCAGGGTAGGTACCAGGACTCCATTGTGGACTCCTAGCTTCGCTTTTTTTGACAGATTTTTATTAGCGCCAACGGCATTCAGTCCACCATTAATGGAGTTACCGGCATTCACCCTTCTTTCAATATCTCTTTCAGCCTTCCCATCTCTCGTAAACATACTAATTGATGAATTGTTTATATGTTGAAGAGTAATATACATATACAGTCCTGATTAGGTAAGTTTAACCATGTCGGCCTATAAAAAAACCTAATTTTTGTTCAAGGTGCCTACGATTTCTGTATTTATTTACATAATATAATATGTCAATGCACCAAAACTGAATTTGCATTTTTATTCAGTGCCGTCTTTATCGTAATCATTAAAACAAAATCACTTCTGTAAGATTATGCAATCAAGGCATTTTCCCCCCGTTTAGCCCGAGTTAACCTACTTGTGAACTTTTAATAGAAAAAAGGGGTGATTCGCGCATCTTCTAAGGCGATCTCTTCGTGTTAACGTTCGAGAAAAACGACTGAAGTAAATATTATTCTCGAAAAAATTAACTTCACACTTTGAAATTTGTAAGTAACCGTCGTATTTATGTAAATTCACGCTAAAATAAAAAAAAAATCTGGACGTTGTTTTTCTCAACAAATGATTATTATTTAAGTTTTAAAAATTCATTTAGAAAATATTCGCGTTTGCCAGAAAAATTATGTCATACGTTGTGACGGATTATTTTTTTTCCACGTGAAATAAATGCTTTAAATTGAATATAGTGTATTACTAATTTAAAATAATACTGCTAAGTACAATACTACTGTAGTACGACTGTACTGCTTAGTTTTTTGACAGCTCACTTTTGCCTTCATGCGAAAAACGAGCACTCTGCCCTTTACGTTTCAATCACCTTAAGGTTCACTTTCGCATAAGGCACTTTAAGACAACCCTGGAATGCCAAAACGACCTCTCGGCTTCTCGAGTTTCGCACATCTTAAGGTTCACTTTCGGTCAAAGGGGAGCGTAACTAGGATCGTATGAGAAATAGTCAGCCCGAAAATGGGCCATTTTTCTCAAGCGAGACTGGACCTTAGCGCTCAGTATTCAATATATAACTGTAGTAACTACTGTAACTCAATATATTACGTTACAATGTACCCATTTTAAAGTGAAAGAAAAAGTATTCGTAGCAATTTTAGTATATTTTAGCCGATCGAATAAGTATTTACTAATTAAAATGTTTACATAAAATACGATGTCGATTGAAATTTTGTATTTAATACATTATTTAACAAATTTTGCTGTATTATACATGTTGTTGGATTGTTTTCGAATAGGCAAACTTTTAAAAAAATATCAGATTACCATGAAGAAGTGTGTTACCACTTTTCAATTTGAAAGGCGGGTATGGGTGACGCCGCCCTGGGACTCATTTATTGGATAACCGAAACCTTTGCCTTAGGTTACGTTTGGTGTCTAAGCAGGGTGCTTGGGTTGGTGGGGTGAAGTTTGACCATTTACTGCATGGTGGGATCGGGAGAGACTTGTTCAGGGAAACCATTTGGCCCGTCCAGTTGGTCTCTTCCGATCCATCACCTTGCACCGCAGCTGGAGGGACGGATCCATAGTCCATACTCCTGATTCCACCAGAATAGAACATTAGAACACTACCAGATTCCTAACCATCCTATACAGTTTTTCCTTATCCAAAACTTGCACTATTTCCTTTTCTTAAAAAGACCCTCCAAACAGCATCCCCAAAGATGACATAGGCCCTGAGGGAAATTATTTTCTTCCGGACCTCCTGCAGTGTACTTTCTAACATAATGAAAATTCTGCAGAACATGCTTGCTTTCACAGATAAAAAGATTCTTGTAACGAACTTATTTTAAGGTCCAATTTTGTAACGAAATGAATTTTAGGTTAGTTCAATTCGGAAGTCTGAACATTTAGAAATTTTCGACGAAAATTATAAATACAAGAAAAAATAAATACAAATATTCATCTCACAAAACTTTTAACTCTCCAGAAGAGTTGATGAATACGTGCTTTGCATACTAGTGTCGCTTTTGTATTACTAATGATCTACAAACACGTTACAGCGTATTATATTATACGGACGTCACTCAAAAACTCCGTTTTTACATCCATCAAAATCAACACTCTATTTACAATATTAATTATCCATTATATATACAAACCTACGAACAAAAATACAAAAGGTATTTAAAATCAACTATGAATGCAACAAAAAAACTAGGAGTGTTACCTACCTCATTTTATTGATCGTGCCTTTACATTCTAAAAAAAAGACATCAGAAAACATTGACACTTCACACGGTAGTGTTTTAGACGATCGCTTTCAAAAGTTGAATCAACTTAAATCACAAAATTCATACACTAACAACCTTACTTATAAAAAAAACACTCCCCAACCGATAACGGTGTTTTTATTACAAATTGAATAAAGACTGTACATTTTCTTTTTCGGGTTATTAGTAATAAAAAATGTATTTAACTGGCTGCGGTAGATTCCGCAACATTGCTTTTTCATTGATACTGGCACGTTGGCGTTGGTGCTGTGCAACTTCACGTGTTTGCGTAAAATATTACAACTTTTAAATACTAAAGTATATTTGAAGTAAGTAAGGTAATTTTACCTTTTTTCTAAGATGGTAATTCTGTTTACGATATCTTCAAAAATAACAAATGTATGGGACATTTAAAATACCTTGAAAAAATTCGAAAAGCAACCCTATTTAGCTGGATAAGCAATCTATGTATCTTTCCACGACCAATTTTTTTTTGTCAGTTTATTATTAATAAGGTTTTCACATAAACGGTTGTTTAACAATTGTATAACATATTCGCGATGTTTTTTTAGTGAAGCTGTAATAAGTCTGATTTGCTTATAATAAAATTAGTAAAAAAAAATTCACCATAGTCAAAGATAGAAATATATTAGTATCTTCCAGATAGTGATGCAACGGACGTGTCTTAACGTAAGCAGAAACGGAAACAGATGTCAAAAGTAAATCTTAGCGGAAGCGGAACCGGAAGCGGAAGTGTTAATACTATGAAGAAAAGGCACAATTTTATTTTTTAAGATTTGTTTAATTAAATTTTGTACTTTTAGTATTCGAAATTAAACACAGGTAAATTATATTAATGAAAAGTAATTTGGCTGCTTTTACACCTTTGAGTCTGTTTCGGTGTTCTTCATATATATATACCCCCGCGCTCGCTGTATTCTTCGTTTAGAGTTCTGTTATAAAGTTTGGGGAACCAGAAACGGAAACAGAAGTGAAAAAACTTGCGAAACTTCTGCAGAAGCGGAAGCGGAAGCAGAGTTCGGTTGCAACACGATTTCCAGATACCGTTCTTTCCAAGGTTTTCAATCTAGACCTCATGTTTTTGTATTTTTTTTACCACAAACAGTGCTCGAGTTCGATGTTCATAGAATCTTTCCGACCCAGCTTTTATGTTTGCAAAAGGGATTTAATAGTACTGCTCTGTTACGTGTTGACTAAATTTCTCTCGACGCGACGTTTTCACGTGGGGTATGTAATCAAAAAACTAAAACTCTGAAAAATCGTCCCACGGCGCGTTTTTTCTGCAAGAAAAGAAAAGACACATTATTCTATTCTGTTTTACAGTGGGAGACAGAATGGTTAAAACATATTACCTTTTTACAATACAGGAGGCCTTGAGCAAAATAATTTCCCTCGGGGTCTGTCATCTTTGGGGATGCGGTTAGGAGGGTCTTTTTGCGGAAAACGGGGAAGTTCAGGAAAGGAAAAACATATTATGAGGGATTGGTAGCAAGTAGCGCAGCTAGCATGTGTGGCACCCGGGGCGGATGTCACCCCCCGGGACGTGGTGTCACCCCCCCCCCCTCCCTTCCCTATTAAGCGAAGAATTAGCGTTTTGAGAAAAACTCAAAACGCTAATTCGACTTCATAAAATTGGTCCAACCTGAGGGGGGGTGGCTACAGAATTTCAGATTTCTCCACAAACATAGGCTATGTTCGCCTATAAAAAGACCTACACACAAAATTCGGGGCACTCCACGGGGAACATATGAAAGAAACAGACCGTGTTCTAACGTGTCCTAATACTTTGGTGACAATATCCTACGTAAATTTTTTTCCACGGTCGAGTGTCACCCCTCTGTTGGGTTGCACCCGGGGCGGTCCCCCCCCCCCCCCCCCCCCCCTCCCCTCGCTACGCCACTGATTGGTAGGAACCTGGGGGTCGGTGCAGGGCCGGCTCTGTGCAGGCGCAATAACAAAGCCCGTTCCGGGTGCCGACTTGATAAGTCACGAAGAGGCCAAATCGCTGATGATACCTAACCCCTTATACAGCGTTCATAAGGTTTTTCTAGGCGCCGTTTGGCTCAGGGCCGATCCTGGGTCAGTATGTCCAGTAGCGACGTATGAATCCACCCATCCCACTGAGGTGCAAGGTGAGAAAGTCCAGGTAGCGGGTCAAATGGTTTCCTTCAATCAACCTCTCCCGATCCGGCCCGCCGTGCAGTTGGTGAGCAGACGTATTCACCGCCAAGACCAGAACAAACCTCAGAAGCAAACGTAGCAAACCACTTGTTGCTTATAAACAGGAGAAAAAAATGCGCGAGCTGAACCACGAATTATGGGAAAGGAACACTAAGACAGAAGTGTTGTTTATCCAATGAATGATTTCCTGGACGTCTACCTGCCTTAAATTGGAAGACATAAAAAATATTTCTATGACATTGCATTACGGTGTGTAAAATTATTAATCTAACCTTTTATTTACCTACCATACCAATAATATTTGATAGCACTTTCAATTCAGGTGAATTTGGTTGGTTTAGGTTAGATTATTACCCTTATTCAAATAACAGTTGATTTAACGATGTTCTTGGTAACCAAATGATAATCTCAAGATCTCGATAGCTTTGCGCAGGTGTAGCGAGCTTAATCTGATTTGCAGCGTCAGAATCCAGCAGATGGCGCTAGCAATACAAGTCGAACTGTGGCAACTTTACGATTGCAAATTAATGACCCGGCTCGTAAAAAGGCTCTTATAGACGTTATAAACTCCTCCGCAGGCATACTTGGTAGAACAAATATAACTTTATTATAAAGGTCTTGTATACATGTGGGTTAAAATAAAACTATTATGTAGAGGTGTGTAAAATAACGTGAAACTGTGTTCCGAAACGGTCGCAACAGTTTGGAGTAATCGTTTAAATGAGAAACCGGAACAGTTTCAATTATTTTATTAAATACTAACTGAAACACCCATCTCTATTGTAGGATTAGGTGTTTCAGTTACTATTACGTATAAAACATACGAGTTTTATGATACAAAATAAATTTTAGTCCAAGTGCTGCATATTTTCGTTTAGATTTATAATTAGAATCTTCTTCTTCAACTATAAATTAATTAATAACCTTAAAAATTTATTATAAAATAGAGTTGTTCCAATAAAAATTGAATATTCATTTAGACTTTTAGAAAAGGGTCAATAGGTGTCCCATATTAATAAAAACGGATGTTTATCCGAGACACTATCTAGGTTACAAACCAATTATTTGAATATTATGATTTTTTTTAAATGTAGTCGCCAAAAATATGAGGAAAATGGATAGAAGATAACGTTGTTAATTTTAAATTTGAAATATGAGATTGAGAAAAATTACATAAAACTAAGCGATCTCAATGGCCGAGTTGGTTGAGGCGCTTGACCCTGTAAGACGGGAGATAATGGGTTCGTGTCCCAGTTGCGACTGTTACGTTTTAATTTTTGTGTGTCTTATTCTTTTTGCTCGCATTAATTTTTATTTTTTTCGTTTTCATTTCATATTCTTCATGCTTATTAGTTTTTTATTATTTTTCGTGTGTATTGTTGTTAATTTTTTTAAATTTTTTATTTGCAAAATCTTTTGGTTTCGTCGAAATATGGAATAATAATAATATAATTATCGGAATAAGAATAAAAATATTTACATTGCACTCCTGCATACATTCTGGAATAAACTATAAGTTTATTATTATAAAAGAGAATTATTCTAGTAAAATTTGAATTACATTTTGATGTTTTTCTTGTAAATTGGAATTAGTGCTCCTTTGGCTGGCAACATTCTAGAGAATTATTTTCCAACGGTCGATTTGTTAATGATGGCAGCCATTTACATAGTCTAGAAGACAATTAAGTTTAGCTGCCGCAAACATGGGTTTAAATAATGAACGTTCAGCTTCCATTATTGGACTAATTACTCACTGACGGTTGGAGGAGAAATTATTATGTTAATGAAAACAAATCACTTTGGATACACCGCTTACTTAATCAAAAAGGTTAACTTGTTTCGAAACCAATGATTCCTTCGTCAGGATAAAATAAAAATTGCCAAAATACAAACAGGCATAGACAAATAAGCACCAATAGTAAAAAAAAACATCATAAAGAGTAGTGATAATTTAGTTAAAGGTATTATATAAAATAAAAATTTAAAAATATTTTTGAAAGGGTAATAATTGTATTTATATATTAAAAACTTTTCTTAATTAATTAGTACAAACTAATCAAAGAGTAACCAAGTCATCTAAATAACCAAAATAAATATTTATGAATGTTTTTTAAGATACCTTTAACTAATTAATCACCACTCATTGTAATTGTTTTACCTATACTTGTTTGTCTTTTGGTATTTTTGTTAATTTTCATTTTATCCTGACGAAAGAAACATTGGTTTTGAAACACGTTGATAATTTTAATTAAATAAGTGATGTGTACAAAGCGATTTGTTTTTATTTAATTAAAAATGTCGCCACAAAGTTAATTCGCGATTATGAATGAAGAAATCATTAAGTTATTTAATGGAGTATTAAATTTGTAAAAAATGTTCTCAGAGAATTTCGTTATAAAGCACAGCTTCAGTATTATCTTCGAAGAGAATCCCTGAGAAATACATCGTTAAGAATACAGGCATGGAATTTTTTCTAACATCATCACGTGGAAAGCCATCGACACACATACTTGTCCATCATTTCCTCTTTTCACATAATTTTTGTCGTCGTGGAATGTCTTTGATTTCATCTACCTGTACATTATGTTCTCCTAGCCCTCCTTTCATTATCCATCCACCATAAGTATCTAACCATATATTTATTCCTTTTCTTATATCTACCTATACTTATATCATTCTTATATTCTAGCCAAACCTCATTAGCAAATTGGTGCTACTTGGTTTTACCAATCATTCCCACGAGAATTTCGGTCCTACTGCTTTCGACTTTTATTTCTTCCTCTGCCAATATAACTCCTGAACTGCTGGCCTTGCTTTTTTTCGTTGAATCACCAACTTTAGACTCCCTTTTCTTAGAACATATTAAAAATGTACCTTTAATCTTCAAATACTACCTTTGTTAAATATAAACACCTTTTCCAATTTCAAACCTAACAAATGATTTCATTCTTCGTTCCAATTCCAAACCTAACAAATGAGTTCACGTTCTGTTCCAATTTCATACATAATAAATGAGCCCATGTTTCGTTCCAATTTCAAACCTAACAAATGAATCCATGTTCCGTTCCAATTTCAAACCTAACAAATGAGTCCATTTTCCGTTTCAATTTAAAACCTAACAAATGAGTCCATGTTCCGTTCCAATTTCAAACCTAACAAATGAGTTCATTTTCCGTTCCATTTTCTAACCTAACGAATGAATCCATGTTCCGTTCCAATTTCAAACCTAACAAATGAGTCCATTTTCCGTTCCAATTTCAAACCTAACAATTGAGTATCACGACACAGGCTCCATCTCGCGCCGCCTCCTCGCACTCTGGATACTGTTCCACGACGATAAAGGTGCACTACTACCCCGAGGGCGGGTGGGGGTATGCGGTGCTGGTGTGCGCTCTACTGGCGCAGATACTATCACATGGACTGCACACTGCAGTGGGGATATGGGTCGTTGAAGTGGCCAGGAAACATCCGCAAGCTTCAGGAGTGAACATCGCAAGAGCAGGTATTAAATAAAACAATTTTGGATGTGAATGTCGAACGTAATTCGAAGATTATGGATAATTAATTCTGTGGGACATTTTTTCAAAGTACCTACTGCATACCTCTTTCGTGTTGTTCTCACACATCCAGGTATTTTATATAGGTACATATTGATATGTTAGTTTAAGTAGACGACTATTTTAAATCGTTGTGTGTTACTGGTAAATTGATCCTTAACTTTTCGTCGTGGAAAACCTCGAAAATTTGGAAGAATGGTTCAACTCACACATATCCACCTTAACAAAGGTATAAATGACACAAGGATGAAGTGAAAGAAAAAACAAATAATAATAAACTTTATTGTTGTTTCGCAGAACTTGAATTCATCAAACTTCATAGTGAATAATATTCAAGTTCTGTGAAATAACTGGCCCGCAATGGAATAATAACAGAACTTTAATAACAGAACTTTAATGGAATAATAACAGAACTTTAATATTAATCGGTCCGAAGCTATCAAATACTCAGCGATTATCTCTTCTCTATAGTCATACGTCTAGAATATCCGATCTAACCACAAACTATCCAAATGATATCTTCCTTTTAATTGGAGACTACAACATGCCTAATATCAGCTGGAACACCACACACCATCCCCGCGGTACTGACCCTTGCTCCACCACCCTCCTTAACTGCCTATCTTATTCGGATTTAAAACAATACAACCACATTCCAAATAGGCACGGTAAAACACTTGACCTAGTGCTCTGTAACACCACAGTCTGCGTCTCTCCTGCCGACTCCCCTCTGGTTCAGGAGGACACACATCACATATCCCTAATAGTCGAACTTAATATTCATGCCCCTACTTCTACTTCCCAGCCCCAAACCATCAAATTATTCAATAAAGTCAACTATGTCCTAGTCAATGACGCTCTGTCAAAAACTGACTGGTCTTCTGTCTTAAACGCACAAGACGTCAACACGGCGGTTAACAGCTTTTACTTAATCATTGACGCCTTAATTGATAACTTTGTTCCAAAGAAAATTCTGAAAACAAACATATTCCCAACGTGGTACTCATCGGCTCTTATCAATATTACAAAAGAAAAGCTCAAATTCTTTCGAGCCTGGAAACGCCACAAGAACCCACTAGATTACCAAACTTTTTCACTGCTCCGAAAACGACAAAAGAAAATCGCTACTCTCACATACCACAATTATATTTCACACTTAGAACATGCTATACAAAATAATGTAAAAAAAATATGGAGCTTTGTCAAAACGCAAAGAAAATCTCCTTCCATACTCGAACACCTAACATATGGCTCGAGAATCGCACACAATAGTAAGGAGATTACCGATCTATTTGCTGACTATTTCTCTACCGTCTTCACTGATCACACCCAAAATTTAGCATCTGATATACATGAACCTGATCCGCTAAATAACATAGCTATGTCCTCAATTACAATCAACGACGAAATTACCTACAAATATCTATCATCCATTGACATTAACAAAGGACCTGGTTTAGATAGTTTGTCTGGTATCTTCATACGTAACTGTAGTAAATATATCACTCCTCCGGTCAGTGCAATTTTCAAAAAATCACTAAGTGAAGGTACGTTTCCTCATAAGTGGAAGTCTGCCGTAATAACTCCCATTTTTAAAAAGGGTGACAAACATGACGTAACAAACTACAGACCTATCTCTCAACTTCCCATCTTAAGTAAAATTCTTGAAAAAATCGTTTACGACCAACTTTACCCGACTATCACTACAACAATTTCACAGAACCAACACGGATTCACGAAAAATCGGTCTACAACATCTAACCTTGCCCTATTTGTCAACTATTTGCAGAGCAATATGGACGAAAGGGTGCAGGTCGATGCTATGTACACCGACTTCTCAAAGGCCTTCGACCGCGTTATCCACTCAATTCTGTTAAATAAACTCACTCGTCTTGGAATACACGGTGACTTGTTTAGATGGATTAAATCATACACTAGCAATCGTAGTCAAGTTATCTCAATAAATGGAGTTTTATCTAAAATAATCAACGTAACCTCGGGTGTCCCTCAGGGTTCCCACCTTGGTCCGCTCTTCTTTAATATATACTTAAACGACATAGGCTCATGTTTCCAATACTCTAAATTTTTATTGTTTGCAGATGATATGAAAATTTACAAAACGGTTCGCTCTCTATCGGACTGTAAAGAGCTACAAAGTGACTTAGATAGGCTCTGCAACTATTGCACAGCTAATTATTTAGACCTCAATATTTCTAAATGCCACACTATGTCCTTTACTAGAAACAAGCATCAAATTAACTTTTCATATTCACTCTGCGATGAACCCGTGATCTCAAAAAATGAATGTAAGGACCTTGGGGTCTATTTAGATAGTAAACTTATATTTAAAACGCACATTGATTCAATCACCGATAGATCTTACAAAATGTTGGGTTTTATACTACGTCTGAGTAAATTATTTAGAAATCCACATACTCTAGTAATGCTTTACTCCTCACTAGTCAGAAGTACACTGGAATTTGCATCGCCTGTTTGGAATCCCAAATACACCCAATACGTCAATAACATAGAGCGCATACAAAATAAATTTATTAAGTATCTCGGTTATAAATATAACAATAATTACACCTGCACTCTCCAATCCCTGAAATCCAGGCGAACGGTAGCTGACATGACATTTCTCCATAAAATTATACATAACGAAATAGACTGCCCAGAACTTCTATCCCAAATAAATTTTAACATCCCATCTAAAAGAACTCGCCACACCAACCTTTTTTACACAACCAGTAATAATACGAACGCTGCAGCCAACTCCCCCATTTCCCGCATCCTTCAAAGTTTCAACTCTATTCAAAAAACCACAAATACCGATATATTTTTTGATTCCCTCCCTCTATTTAAGAAAAACATTTTTAGCACACTGAACTCGCACACATGACACACACATCCACACACACCCTTGTTTGTCCAATCCCGATTTCGAGGACTTCAACTGGCTACCCGAATTCGAGGTCCTGTTATATTATATAAAGTAGACATGTATTCTACACTTATACGTATACTCAAGTTAATCTTGATCGTTGCTGTCTATTCGGTTTCATCATACACCCGGTAAGCACCTAGAAAACGGTCCTCAAAAAACCGGAATACACACCCGGTAACTGAGGACTTCCCATATCCGAGGCCTGTCCACGTATTCAGGATTACACTTACGTAAAATACACGGATCTCGGAAGGTCCTCGTTTTAGTGGTCTGTAGTTTTTGGAGGTCTTGGGTCCTCGAAATAGTGTGGAACGAATTTCTTACACGTATCTTGGAAGCAGGCGCGGCTCTTCCTAACGTTCACTCGTGCGGTGAACAGGCAACAAAATTATACGCCTCATCGTATTCCTAAATATTTTATTTAAAATATAAATTTGCACAAAACTTAAAAAAAGGTTCAAAATAAAATTGAATTGCCTATCTAAATATATGAATTTGGTAAGAGATCATTACGGATGACACCCGACAAGCAGTGCACCCCTCCACCCGTGCGCCCGGTGCAACAGCGGATCAGCTAGTAATCGGCGTTCGTAATACGGAAAGTACTGAAAACTTCCGAACTGTTCCGACGACAGGTCTCCAGCGAAATAGTATTCTTACTTATAGACTAGGAGGCGATATAGGTAAACCCTACGTCATCGACTACAGACTACACGGATGAAACTACTTTTAAGTGATTATGGGCATTTAGAAAACCTTTAAAAACTGGTCTGCCGGTGCGCCTCTTGGCAGGAGCCGCGCAGTCATGGAAATAGTCATGGATTTTTTTCGAAAAAATTACGTCATCGACTACACGAACGGGAATGGTTTCATATGATAAAGATCGATTAGAAAATGAGAAAAAAAGCAGGTCTGCCAACCGGCAGCCTGGCAAGTTCGCAGGTAGCCGGCGTCAAAGTGGGGTAAAAAATAGAAATTTTTACGTCATCGACTACACGAATAAAACCAATAAATAACTATAGTCCAGATCATTCCATATAAGAATTTCGCGGTCTGCCGACCAGCAGCCTGGCAAAATTTGGTGAAAGATTTAAAAAAAAAAAAATTAAATTGTTCGTTTATCTTTATTATTATTTTTATTTCATTATAGTTTTAAAAACTTAGATTGCCATATTTTAAAAAAATAAGCGACAACGATAAAAAAATATATAATTTGAGAGTTCCGAGTGTACCCATCCGTCGGGCGAGCCGTTCGACGCCAAATCACTTACGAAACCTGCTGCGGTGCCCCTCACCGCTGTCGCGTTTCCATATTGTTATACAAATTTATAATAATAATTAATAGTCCTTTTAAGATTGCCTAATAGTCCATAGTAGGTTGAAAGTTCGAAAAACCAACGCACCGTCGCTGTAAGAGCTGCGTTCATCCGTAAAACGAACGGTTCAATAATTTTAATTATAAACGACTTTGTTGTCTTAATTTTTGTGTCAGACTACCCAAAAAACCATATTTTTTTTAACGATTTTGTATGTTTTATTTGATGATAATGTTACTCTGCGTTTAGTAATTTTTTCAGTAATTTTTTCCGACTCTTCAAGATCCGCATTAATAAAACCCTTCCTACAGCTCCTCCTTAACCCGCTTGACAACATCACCCATCCAGGTGGCGATATTCTTTCCTTGTCCTTAATTCAGAACGAGGCGTTTTTGTGAGGTGTAGGCAGGGCTGGGCAGTATTTGAAATACAAATAGTATTTTGTATTTGTATTTCAATTACTTCCTAAAAATGTATTTTGTAATTGGTATTTCAATTACCTGATGCTGAGGTATTTTGTAATTTATATTTCAAATACTTATGGCTTCAAAATACATTTTAAAATACATTTAGCGATCTCAATAATGATAATGAAAAAAATAAATTGACATAGATAATACATAGACTAAAAACGCTAGAATCCAGAGCAAGATATGTTAATATTTATTTGTCGTTTTCATCGTTCGCGGTATTTATTCATGAATACATGAGTTTATTGATAATGGATGAAAAAGATTATTTTTAATATTTAATTAAATGAAGACAATATTAGCGAAACTCTATCGAAAATCTGGAGACAGAAAAATCAGAAAAAGATATTGGTTCCACTGGGGCTCAAACCCAGGGCCCTTTGCTTACATAGTAAGTGCTCTATCAACTGAGCTATGGAACCCATTTCCAATTCGGTCACTTTTAATTGTATCATAGGTACTTCGACTAAGAATTACCAACATTATCTTCATTTTCTAAACGCACATATTGCGCATTATTGGTTGCTATCTTTATATATGATACTCAATTTTGGAACTTTATTGGATAACCAACACCTCTGCCATAGGTCACCCCAAGTGGTTCGCTACGTTTGGTGATTTAGCAGGGGTTCCCGGGTTCATGGGGTGAGGTTTGTCTAGATCTTAGAGGCGGATGATCAGGACACACCGACCCCCAGATTCCTACCCACCCCTTAAACCCTTTTCCTTCCAAGAACTCTCCTCTCCTTCCTTTCCTTAAAAAAACCTCCACATAGCATCCCCAAAGATGACATAGGCCCTGAGGGGAATTATTTTCCTCACGGCCTCCTGTGCGGAACTCATATAAAGAAAAAAAAATCTATTGACCTTTTCTGCAAGTCTAGGATGAATATTTTTAGTTTTATTCACAAAGTTAAAAAAAAAAATAAGTTAATCACAGTAGAGCGCACTTGTAGTGAAATAATACAAAACTGTGCACAAATGTCATATTATTATTATTATCTAACACCTGGATCCTATACCTTTACAAGTGGAGCGAAGGTGAGCTGCATCTTCTGAGCAATATGATTGGTCAATTTTTGCAAGTCTCTGTTTCACTCTGCTCAGCTTTGCTTCTATGAAAACGCACTATAATACCTATAATATAATACCTATAATACACGACACCTTTTTTCAGCCCGATTCCCGCATAGAGACTAGACCATAGACAAAATTTTTCGCTTTTCGCGATCGCTATTTTCATCTCTATTTTCATATCTATGATTTCAATTGGCATCACAGCAAACAGCACATGAACCATATTGTTGCTGTGATGCCAACTAAAATCGCAGATATGAAAATAGCGATCGCGTAAAGCGAAAAATTTTGTCTTAGGTCTCTATACGGAAATCGGGCTTAAAAAAGTTGTCGTGTATTGTAGGCTTTAGATAAGGGCACTTATGTCAATTTATTGCAACCAAAGGTTCTACCAAAACCAAATGTATTTTGTATTTTGTAACTTGTATTTGAAATAAAAAAAAATGGTTAAAATACTGTATTTTGTATTTCAAATACATGACTCGAAAGTATTTTGTATTTCGTATTTTAAATACATGCGAAAACGTATTTTGTAATTTGTATTTCAATTACAGCAAAGCATGTATTTTGCCCAGCCCTGGGTGTAGGTAATAGGGTCGTAGAGCGGATTAACGAAGAATCGAGTGAAAGAAGAATATATGACGTGGATTAATCAAATACTTGAGCAGGTGTCCTAATTACTTATTAAATATTACAATACCGTACAGCGAATTAAACAGTATTACAGAACATAGTTCAATACGAACTAAACGCAATATTGAATTTTGTTTCAACTGTCAAAAACTGAATTCCTTGTCGGCACAATCTTAATAGTGCAATAATTATTATATTCACACGCACGTAGGAATTTCGAACGACGGGTCCTCGGTTTAGGGCGTAGGTGAGATTTCTTGACACTCGAGCTTGCAGCGCCTCCTGGTGTTCACATTCCGGTATCGGCACCTTTTAACACGAAACCGAGGACTTTGAGAGAGTCCTCGGTTTAGGGTCTGTGTGTGATTTCCAGCATTAGCGGCGCCGCCCTGGTGGTCACACACTCGTACTAATGAAACACTAGCGAAATTAAACACGATATTTTTCACCACGAAAATGAGGACTCTCTCCGATTGGCCCAAAATTTCGACAGTTGACCAATCAGAACGCATAGATTATAGGTACATATTCAGTTTTTCGCATTTCGAATCCGAGGACGTCCTCGGATTCGTGTGAGTCCTCGGATTCTGGGTCTAAAGGCCTGTGAAGGTCCTCGAATAAAGGTGCATACAAACTCACACCCTCACACACACGCACACACACACACCCTCATTTACACTCTCCCACACCCCTCTCCTTCAATAAGTTACTAACTTAATTTAGGTATAATGTATTATTTATCACACAAAAATATAAGTATATAACAGCGACATGTCATTGGTACCAATTATTGTATAAATTCTATAACTTTGTAAATATTTCCCATTATGTAATAATGTACTGTTTGTTTCTGCAAAAAAAATAAAAAAAATAAAAAATAAAAAAAAACTCTAAAATTTTGTTCAAGTTTTGTGAAACAGCTGGCCATAAGTCATTTGCGCAGACTACCTACGGGAATTATTTCACAGTTTTGAATGTTTTTAGAGTCGATAGTTAGGTTTGTTTAAACCACAACATTGCACAAAAATTTATTATATATACACCTACATGTATAATACCATATTTCCATTGCATCAAGTTCTTTCACTCCACCCTTACGTACAATTTATAAAGCGTTAATATAGGTACCTATTTGATTGGTTTAAAAACACATTTCCCAACGTTAAAACTCTTTTCACGGCGTGATACTTGCAAACAAAAAAGTTACTATTTTATATTTTTGATACCAAAAAAGAAATATAACCGTAAAAAATGTATCAAGACGTCAATGAAACAATAAAAATTTTGCGTATCTTATAAATTTGGATTTATTAATATTTTACAAAATCACACTTTTCACCTTCAATGAAGATAGATAAACTATTTGCTCAATTTCTGAATCCCTGAATCGACCATAAAACTTCGGAATATGTTATGATTCCAATACCGCGTTGTTGACTAATGTCCACCCGACGGAATTAATTTTAGAGTAACTGCCCCTGCATAATAGACCGTTCGGTGAAGCGTAAGAATTTTCGCGAGGTATGAGTGTTTCAAAAGAAGTGAATTTTATTTTGGAAATGGTCTACGAGTTTTATGAGATTTCTGGGAACCGATAACGAAAGAAATCATTTTTATATCTCCATACGAAGAAGTTTTCCGTGGAATTCTGCGAAGTAATAAATATAGTATTTTCTAGTAAAGTAAGTTTTCTTTGTGTTATTAGAACTTTTGTTTTATATTTTTAAAAAAATCAGAGGGTGTAATTCACACGCGGTAGAAGTGAAACTAGAAATTCGCTAGATGTCGCTTTCTTTTCTTGTTTGTTTGTTTTAAAGTGGTGTTAAGATTGGATAATGATTTCACAAAAATAAAAATGTTTTTTTTTTTTGGATTTCGTAGAATTCGAATCTCCGTTCGCTTGATGTCTGTCTCTCTGGCCGTTGAAACTTGTCAGGCGTCTTGCCCACTGCGCTATGGGAGGCACGCGCCGAGGTGCGAATTTACCGCGTTATATTAGAACCGAGTATTTGTGTAGAACTGAGTTGTGACGCATTTCCGTTTTATCCGAATGTCAAATCACTAACGGCACTAAAGAAGTTTGACTTCAAAAATTTTTTCATTTATTATATCTGAATTTTCAACGTGGTGGTAGGTACTCCCTGTAATGCAAAGGCAAAATTCCTCGTCGGAAATAATCATTGTGAGTGACGACGATAATTATTATTATTAACCGCGTATGGTGGATCGTTCGCGTCAGCAATAATCAATAGCTCCCTACATGACCATTAACTAATAATTATCCGTCTTCGAACAAAACTTTACCACTTATTCCATCACAATTTAATCATTAAAAATAATATAAGGTAAATTTGCGGCACGTTCCAGAGCCATCGCCCTGGGTAAAACCACCATTCAGAATTAAAACTTTGCTTGAAATGGCTTTAGCCGTGTTTGGTGACTAGATCTGAATAGCCACCATACTTCCCCGCACCTCCACATCTTCCTCTTTGTCATCTCCTCCCCCCTCCTATTTACCTTCAGCCCCACAACATACTTTTCTGGGGATATCTGGGGATTTCTGGGAATTTCATACCCAAATTAGGGATGTCATAGTCTCAGTGGCTCCAGGCGGTTGGGAACAGTTGGGACTCTTGTGCAGTATCCACACAAAAAAAATTAAAATAGCACTTAGAACTTTACTATTCAATAATTAGTGTTTGCCTAAAATCTTTCGTATATGAAAGATATGACGATATTATATAATACCGTCATATAATATCGTCATATATACGTAATAGTGTCTATCTCGATTTTGTACACAAAATTTGACCGTAGCCTCCGAGAACGACTGTGTAATTTTACGGTGTAATAAATATATCAAGACTTACGAGATGACAAATATTAATTGGACTGCTAAGCCCGACCAAGCATTCACAAGTAGTAGTATAACATGTTGTCAGGTATGGTTTGCTTCTTCTCGTTGTGCTTCTTGTATCTCTCGTGGTCTTCCATTATTTGTTCCTTGAAAATAAAGCAAAGACGAACTAAGGCCTTTTGTGATGCTTTCTCTGATCTATTGCACTGCACCTTCATTGTTTCTTAAATGTATTACTCTTCTTTGCAGCTTTAGCCTGTGACTGAAGCTCTTTTATGAACGCACGTAATTTATGTTATAACAATGGCGCCCAACGAATTCATGAAGTAGGTACAGATAAATAAAATGTGTGAACTCAATCATTCTGGGCCGTATCGTGAACAATCCATTTGAACTCGAAACTTTCAGAAATATACTAGTAAAGATGCGTTAATTTACACTGAATGTAGATCAACACGGCTATTTTTAATAAATAATAATATTGAAGTTTGTTTAATTCAGATGAACACAGCGGTGAGTGCAATACTCTGTCATGTCATGTGAAAGTATAGATCTATAAAATTACGTTTTATTATTACGTGAAATTGAAACAAGATAAAATAAAATAAAATAAAATTTTGTACTTGTATTACGGAGGCTTGAGATAAATTCTCCATGTATGGCTGTATGGTGTACGGACGTGCCCTGGACGAGACGGACGAGAATGTTTTCCGATCTCCGGTAGCGCTGACTCTTCCCGGCTATTCTGTGGCGCATGAAAGCAGGAAAGGTGCCTTTCTTTCTGCGAACAACTGCGAGGCGCTGCATCGCCAAGGTAGGCCGAACAGCGCCCAGCATATGTGGTTATATTGTACTCGGTGTGTGTTCATGATGCCTTGTGTGTATCTTGTGAATAGTTCCCTAGCATAAACGCTCATGCGGTATGTAGCATGGGTAGGTACTTCTTCAGTAAATACTTATCAATCGTTGGTTATGTTCTTATGATGTAATCGCTTACTCCATATTGTTTACTCCTGTAATTTACGAATATTATACATATATCACAAACTATGTAAACGCTCGTATAGACGTACATAGATATACAATAAATGATAAAACGCGCATCATTTCTCTTGAATCCTACGTTAAGTTATCTATCATTTCAGATTATCTTGTAAGTTTTGAAAATACTTTATATTGTTCATTAAAGGCCCGAAACCCGAATATTTACCGATTTCTTACATATCTCCCTTAAACACGTTAAGTTTTAAAGCTCTTAAAAAATATATGTTATTCTTAAAGATAATATCTAGACATTGCCCGCGCCGAAACGCAAATTATATAAAATTCCCCCGATAGAAAAAAATCGCAAAGTATGCTCCAAAAACTATTATAAACACTTTTTTTCAGTTATTTTACAAGTTATATGTATGAAAAAATTCACAGTGTTTCTTTAAATGACAATGCCCTCAAGATTTTGGCTCTATTTTAAACGAGTCGTGTTTTATTAAACATTTTCGCATCGCTTTTGTCGCTGTAATTAGCGCTCTTCTCTAACATTCTAATTTCGTCTCTCTCCATCTTCTTCTTTTCGGGCCCGGTTGCGGAGCCTTAACGTTATATAAAAATATATGTAATTTTTATTTGTTATTTCGTTTTTAAAAATACACGCACAGGTGACGTAAGACCTTTTACGAACTATTTTTCCGAAAGCAATTTCTCCTTTTACTGCTCCATTACACTTCTGCCACACGAACGAAGCCCGCAAACTGACTTCGATATTCTCGTAGACACATAAAGATAATCAAAAATTACTGACGCCTCCGACTTAAGCCTCCGCCGGATAAATCTCCCCCAATTTCCTTTCTCTTCCATTAAATAATACTGAAATTTATCGACAGGATCACCACAATTTGCGGGACATAAACAAACCAGCCAGTGACAAGTATTTGTCTTGTTTTGAGGCTTTACGAAAGCCATAGCTCCATTGGCGTGGCTACTGAAACCAGTCAGAATCAAAATGGCGTCGAAAAATATATTTTCAAATATTTTATGACTAAGAATAAATGTTTATCAGTGTAATTCTTCGATATTTGTACATTTTATTAAACTTTTTATCAACTTTCGCTTTATTTTAAGAAAACTTACAAATCTTTTTTTAAACTAAATCTAATAAATATCTACGGATCACAAAGGGGTTACGAAAAATGGTAAGTGGCCCGACGACACGGTTTGAAAATGATTTCTAACCCCTAAACAGCTGTCACTGAAAACCATTTAATAAACCAGCAGAATTTAATAATAACATTGTGTTTAAATTACTTTTTTTTAAATGTATGCCTACATATATTCACCTCTTCAAACTAAATATGAAACTAAAAATAATATCTTTTTTTTTTTACATTAACTCCACACAGGAGGCCTTGAGGAAAATAATTTCCCTCAAGGCCTATGTCATCTGGGATGCTGTGTGGAGGGTCTTTTTGAGGAGAGGATCTATATATCTTCTCCAAACACCGCAAACCTATTTTGTGGCACCATGTTAATTAAAAATTAATATATTCTTAGTTTTAACCACTTCATTGTTAAAAAAACAACATGTTTTGTAAGCCATGCTTACTTCATAAGAGTTTACTTAAAACTAAACCTGGTGAAGTAATCATTTAAGGCGTCGCAACCGGGCTCAAAAAGAAGAAGATGGAGAGATATGAAATTACGAATGTTAGAGGAGCGCGCTAATATTTAAAGCGACAAAATCGATGCGGAAATTGTGAAAATGTTTAATAAAATACGGCTCGTTTAAAATAGAGCAAAGATCTTGCGGGGGTTGTCTTAAACAGCATTTAAAGAAACACTTTGAATTTTTTCACACATATGACTTGTAAAATAACTGAAACAAACGTGTTTATAACAATTTTTGGAGCATACTTTGCGATTTTTTTCTATCGAGGGAATTTTATATAATTTGCGTTTCGGCACGGGGAATGTGTGAATATTGTCTTCAAGAATAACATTTATTTTTTTAAGAGCTTTAAAACTTAACGTGTTTAAGGGAGATAGGTAAGAAATCGGTAGAAATTCGGGTTGCCTGTTTTAAGTAAACCCTGATGAAGTTTAGCATTGCTAAACGAATCATGTTGGTTTTTTAAACAATTTTGAAGGAAAATTATATTATACTTTTTCAAACAACTTGGTCTGATAATGTGAGGCACTTGTATTTAAAAAATAGAAGCACGTCATTACACGATATCCTAGGAGCTTTATTTATGTTTCCAGAAACACAAACAATACACCTATCTAAATATTTGTTGAATTGAAAGAATCTTTTACACATCATTTAACACTACACCGTTTATTTATAATCGTTATCAACACTTCAATCTCTTTCACATCTCATTTGGTTTGAACGAATTATTTTCAATTCCACATAAATATATTTGAAATTTACTAATCGTAAATTCCCACATACAAAGAAAACAATGTTTCCAGATTGAAATCGCGTTTGTTACAGAACACATAAAACGAACCTTTTTGGTTTTTTGATCTGGTTTTTATCCATTTCAAAAGCTCTAGTTCAATTTACGACTCACAGCTTTAAAAATAATGTATTTATACCTTCCTTTGCGATTCGAGTTGGTGGTGTGAACCATTCCGTTTTAATACAAAAGTTTTTTTTTATTTCAATTGAATTTTGCGATAATTTATTAGTGCAGACAGCTATAAACTAATAATTTCTTTAGACCAATTCTTTGAATTTCCTTTAACGATCCATGAATATCGTTGCGTATAATATTGTAAAATTTATCATTTGCATTTCATTCGATTATCTGAAAATTGTAATGTATGTAATGTATCTGTATTTGTTTGTATGACAACTCGGAATCATGCAATTTCAGCAACCCTTCGAAAAGTCATTAAAAGTTATGAAAAAACAAATCGAAAAATAGCTAATAACCTAACCTAACATAACCTTTTTAACCAATTTTTTAACACTTTTAATGGCTTTTTAAAGAAGGTATTGAAGTTGCATGATTTTGGGTTGTCCGGTCACCTAAATTTCAGACATACAAGCATAGAGCGAAAATTGGAAGAAATACAATATTTACAGGGTGTTAACGGACGTACTTGACTTACTTTAACCAGTGACTCCTGACATCATTTGGAGCAAAAAATGTTAATGAAATTTTAGTCTCCGGTGACTTTTTTGGATTCTTTTTCAATTTGTTTTTTTTAAATCAAACAAAAAATCTTCCACATGTCATCAATCGTCACTCGGCCGAGTAACCGCCCAACCCCTCCATCAACTCTAAATATCCAATACCTGCTAATTTATCCTGAGCAGTGACCCATTTGTCAATAGTATCAATCAAAAAGATATGTAAATTTATAAAGACCTATTGACAAATAAATGTTTTTATTATTATTTTCATTATTATTCCTAAAAAAGCCTATTTCTTGTGATATTAACGTATCAATCTTCTAAAATTTCTGTACTATCTACATAAAATGATTCTCTCTAAACTATCTCACATTTGTTCCATTTTAGTTAACACTTTCACAATTTCTATGGATTAGTTCTAGTTCCCTACTTGCTCGCTCTTTTCCCCTAGGAAATAGAACTAATCGTTAAGAACTATTGCCAGTTGTCTTTCGAAATCTTGCTGAAGTAATGTTGAACGGGCTAAAAGGGCAATGTAGATGTGTAATATCTTTAGAAACTGGCTAGATTAAAATGGTACTGAATCTCCCCCCTCAAACTTTAGTTTTAAGGGATAGCTTGAATACTTTATCCAGCAATTGAAGGGTAAAACTTAAATTGAATATCTCAAACACTCGATAATATTTTATCTTAGAACTTTTTGAAAATATTATTCTTCCAATAGGTTTTTCTGAAAATTACAGTTACGAAGACTGGAGATTTTTTATGATTTCCAATTTGAATTTTCTCTTTTTCTACCTCAGAAAAGTTTTATATTATTCGAATTTCGCCTTACTTTTCTTATCAGCTCACTGAAAAAATGTAATTTACCTTCTAAATTATGCGTACAGTTTTCCTTTGTTAATTTATCGAATCTTTAAGAATATTATTTATCTACCTGTTTTCCACAAACTTTAGTACGATAACAATTCGTGAAGAAAACAAGGGTCAAAAATATAAGTATGATAATAGTTTTCGATCAAACCTGATAACTTTTTATGTTAGATGCGAGTTACAAACAATCACATTAAAAAGTTAATGTGATTGTTTTTTGTGATTGACTGAGCATATTGAACTAAACTAAACTTGCTAAAATACAAGTCAGTGTTTTTTTGTAATGCACGCGTTGTAAAAGTGGTATTCTAAATTCTTAATCCAGATAAGCATACCTACCTAATTTCAAACTCATAAATCTCAGAAGAAATTTTCATACCAGCTTTACAGGGTGTTGGGACCATACCATTTACAGCACCATTCAGCATTTCAGGTTTTAAATTAATGCTATATTGTGACGCGTCTCTTCGATGATTCTATTCTTATCCGATAAATTGCTTCTCGGGGAAGTATCGATACTAATACGTAATGTTGTGTACTTACGTCGCAAATAACTTGTCACGCAGAGTGCGTTCACGTCGCTTCTGAAATTACGAGAACCGCATCGCTACCGATCATTGTTGAATTGTCGAAACGTGAAAACTAGAATTCCATAACCTCACTTACAACTTACAACCAAACATTTGTTGTAGCTGTCATTTTTATATCCTCTCTCCTTTGTTGACCATTTTGTTCCTAGCGTTGATCTGAAGCACACGCATTTTACAAAATGTCTTACACAAGTGACGCCATGTTTAAAGTTTCAACGACGAGAGTAGTAATGACCTCGCCTGACTGGTTGCGGGAGATTGAAGAGTCGCCGACGAGTTTACAAAATGCCGACAACGTGTGCCTGTGTGCCTGTATTCAAACTTTCGCACAGATACAGATGCTTGAATCGTCGAGTATCGGATACTTGCATATCCCTATGAACGAAGGACCTTAGCCTCCTCTCGAGTCCTCTCCCAGCCTTTCCCAGACAATATCTAAATAGCGCTGTCTTGGTCTGCCTAAAAGCCTGGTACCAAATGGATTAACTTCGGGGCTTTGTCACCATCTGTTCGGCGTACATGTCCATTCCATTTTTATAGATTGGCTATCACAACGCAGTCTTTGGGTGGTTCATTTGTTATGGAACGTACATGTATCTTGATTACTCTTGCGTAACAACTTTCAGAATGTGCTTTATTTCCGTATCAAATCGTTGTTTAAAACTCTTCACCAAATTGTGACTAGGTACTTAAGTTTTTGGTGTTGCTCCTACTGTTGTTGCTACTGGTTAAATGATTTTTATTATTATTTTTTTATTATCACATTATAATTATTACATTAATTTACATTTTCAATATGGTTATAGCGATGATTCCAAAGATATTTAAATACAAGAGATGTGCTGTCGACAGTTTTTACTGGATGGGACTGTGCTTCCTGGTGTCGCCGATTTTGTTAACCAACACTAAAGCACACCTTCAAAAAATCAACTAAAAGAACAAACTCTTTCCATATTCAAACTTTATTGTTAACTGCACACCTTAAAAAAATCAACTTTTCCTTAAAAAATCTAAAACTTCCGTATTCAAACTAGGACCATTAATTAGACCGTATTCCGCCGATAGTCGGGCGGCCATCATAGCATATCACATATTTTTTTTTTTAAGAAAGACAAACATTCCCGGGTTACGAATAACCCAACAATGTTTGAAAATCTACTACTACCACCACAGAAAGCCGAAGATGTTGCGTGTATTGTGATGGAGGACTTAGCCAGCCGAGGAATCGAACACGCGACGCCCGGATGGGAACCAAGCGCTATGCCCACTCAACCACTAACCGGTTATATTTAAATATCTCTGAATGATTCCAATTAAATGTGGGAACATAAGTTGTAATACATAATAATAAGTCAAATGACATTAAGTAGGTACATAAAACAAGAAGGATCAAAATTAAATATTAGTAAATACACACATACACATTTACGTAAATGTGTACATACATATATGTATGTATGTATATGCATAGGTACGTCTGCACACAGTACATACTCTACACATATATAGGCATACATGTATATGTATGATATTATAGAGCCAATGTATAATTAGGTGAAGTATTCAATAATTACAAAGCTCTAAGTGAGGAGATCGTCAGGTATATGCAAGTATAAGTTGCTTTTGAAGGTAGTGATTGAATTAGATAACATGGTCTCGAAATGTTTCGATTGTTTTCCCAACAATTTATTGTGGAGGCTTAATATTATGAAGAATGACCAATTACAGTATCACGTAATAAAATAAACAAAATATACAATGTTTTGCTTGTATCGTATTTCTTCTTGACGATAATGACAGTTTGACTTGTTACAAGTTACCGAAACGCGATGCAAAGAAAGCTTTCAATGTATCAAAAGCCTAATCGATAAAAGGATTCTGTCTATCATCCGATCATCTCACGACTTTAGTCTCGGGGCAAGCGGAGATCATTCGGCTGTAAAACGGTGCCAAGTGAACAATAATAATTCAGTTCTTTGTCAGGAAGCACCTATTGTCGCTAATGGCGTCTCATGTCCATCAAACTTCAATTAATATCCATCATTTTCAATTGTACAAATTTGGTCTAGCTATCTCCAAAAGCAATCCGTCATCATTACACGACGGTTTTATGTCGAACAAATAAATAATAAATGTAGCTTTATTTTTTATTTTCATTTGTGCCTTAACAATAGAGAACTCCAGTCCAATTTTTTTATTTTTTTTTATGAATAATGACCTTCTACTTTAAATAACTGCGTTTTTGTTTTTATTTTTAGAGTTAGTTTTAATAGTTAAAATAATTGTCAAAGTTTTAATTTTTCGAGACCCCCCGTCGTGATGACGTCATCACTCCCGAAAAATTAGTATGGGATTGGGCTATCAGCTGATCTACTGCCGCCATTTTGAAATCCGTTGTTCCGTTGTTCGAAGTATTCTCCCTAGAAGAAGCATTACTTTTTTCATTCATTATTTTTTTTGTGCAGTAGTTTTTCAATATTTTAAATAATAGAGATAAACTAATAGAGATACCTCTATTTTTGATACTGAATTATTTAGGCTTAAATATTGTTTCAATAAACACTACAACTAAATCTCTATGAACAGTACGAAATAAAAAATAACATGAAATGATGTTAATACTGATGGCTCGTGCCATACCTACATGTCAATTGATTTCAATACAATGTGATACAATGACTGGTGACGCGTGACGTCAGCACTAACCATTCAATCGTACCAACTTTACAGTGTATTTTAACGAGACGTTAAAAAATGCACTTTTTAATATTTTTTTACGAACACTACGTTTAATATTATAAAAAAAACTTATATATTCAGAATCAGCGTTTATTGGTCTGTATGAACATATTTTTAAAGTCATAATATTTTTTACTGGAGTTCCTTATTTGACGCTACCGAGCAACTGGTACGAGATTATACAAAACACTATCCTAATAAAAACATTTTGTATAATGTAATCCATAATGGGAAGTCGCGAATTGAAGCTCTTGCAGTGGTGTAACGAAATTTGAATAGTCTAAAGTGCCGGGGGCTTAATTTGGGTCTAGTGGTGCATATTACCTGCCAAAGTGTTTATCTTTCTCATTATCAGAGCTTTTCTAAATGTATCATCGCTATTTTATAAACCAGTTTGTTTGCTGTTGTTGTACAACAGGGTGCTTTATATTCTTTCTTTAAATTTCTTGTCTATAAAGTTTGATGTAAATTTATTTATTTATTTATTTATTTATTTATTGTAAGAAACAAACAGCAATTTATATACAGGATGAGTTATACAAGAGGTTAAACATGAGGTAAGCCAAAACAGTTTCTTATGCTAATGTTGGTTATTATGATATAATATACAATTGTAATTGGTAATAACCGTTAAATGAAAATAAAAATAACAACAACAAAAAAAATATATATATAAGTATATTAGAAGGAAGAAGGAAGAGGAAAGGGCAAGAGGCAGAGGAAGGTGGGATGGGGACAGGAGATGCTCATGCTGTACCTTTTCTATAGTTGTGCATTAATTTAATTAACATTTGTGGTCGTACGTTTGACTTCGTTTCGGTATTTCACAAGAGTGTTATTAAGAATATCGATATTGTTAAATTGCGTGTTATATTGCGCGCATATACGGGGGATTGGAGAATTTTTTCTAAGGTTGGTTCTGCACGCTGGCAAATGAAAAAAATGGTTTAGTCTGGTTGGCCTTGTAGGTATGTGAATTCTTATATAATTTACGAGTTCGGGAGAGTCCAGGCCGTTATTCAGAATTTTGTATAAAAATATTTGATCAGATATTAATCTTCGTGTTTGAAGTGGAGTAAAGTTGTGAAATTTTAAGGATTCGGTGTTATTTGCAAAGAGTAATTTGAATTTATAATTTACGTGTTTAAAAAATTTATTTTGTACACTTTCGATTCTGTCAATATGGCATTGGTAGAACGGTGCCCAAATTAGTGTGCAGTATTCTAAGTGGGGGCGGATATACGTGGTGTAAAGGGAATACAGAGTTTTAATATTGCGAAAAGGTTTAGATATGCGAATTATAAATCCCAACATTTTATTGGCTTTGTTGATTACTTCGTTAATGTGTTTGATAAAATTTAGTTTTACATCCAGTACTACCCCAAGGTCACGGATTGATTCTATTTCATGGATTTGTGTATCATGAAATTTATAATTAAAAGAAATTTTATTTTTGTTACGCGTCAAAGATAATTTGTTGCACTTAGAAATATTTAGGATTAATTTGTTTAATTTACAGTATGCAAAAAGTCGATTGATAGATTTGATTACTAAGTATATTTTTTTGTCATCTGCATATGCTAGGTAGTTAGCATGTAAAAAACATTTATAAATATCAAATATATACACATTAAACAATAATGGCCCCAAGTGAGAACCTTGCGGTACGCCAGAAGGCACAGTAAAAAAGCTAGACTTAGTTCCCTCAACTGATACGCACTGTAGATTGACTTGTGTTATTTCACAATTTAATCGTTTAAAAATAATATAAGATATTGTTTCTATTACGATTAAACGCTACCCTGATGGTAGTGAAATGCTATCCGAAACGTTGGCTAAAGAAATATGGGGCGCAACACGACATAATACCCCAAAAATAAATCACGATAATATTTGAAAATGCCGTGAAAATCTTAAATCGTGTGCAATATGATGTAAATTTACACACAGAGTGGAAGATATTCTCAGTATCACCCTGGTATTTGATCACAATTGAGAATTGATACGTTGCTTAAAATGGCTTTAGCTGTGTTTAAGACTAGATCTGAATAATCAGTGCTTCCCCACCTTCCTCTTCCTTATCTTCTTCCCATCCCCACTACATTCAGCCTCACGACATACCCCAATTGGAAATGGCATAGTATCACAGGCTCCAGGCGGTTGGGAGCAGTTGGGAATCTTGTGCGGTATTCACATAAACAAAAAATTATTTAAAATAAACAGATTGTGCAATTCATACGCCCTAGAAGTTAAACCTTCAAAAAACTAAAGTAGACAAGAATGGTGAAGCTACGAAGCACCGCACAAAGCGGATATCAATTTGGCTACGAAGCACCAAGAGGAGACCTATTATACTATCTCATTCTCTCGCAGACTAATTCCTATAGATGTATGTGTTTGTCTCTTTTTAGTGTCGCTATTTTTCGTTTCATTAAGTTTCAAATCACAACGGTGCTAAAGAAGTTTTCACTTGAAAAATTAAAAACATGTTTTTAACTTATTCTTAAAACTTTGTCGTTTTTGACTGAATATTTGAGAAAACTGGAAAAATTGGTTTCATTCGATCGTTGCATGTCGATTTCTTTAGCAAACGAAACGCCCTCTATATGAAAAACATCTGATTCGACATGTTCGTTAATCAAATCCATCAATTTTAAAAGAATTTAAGTTTGTTCAACCGTCAGTCAAAGGTAATAAAATACCGTTTACGTTTGCCAAATTTACGGTTTGACATGAAGCCGTTAAAAATGACAATCCCTCCAAAAAAAATTAATGCCTTTTCAATTTTATCGTTCGACTATTTTCCCGCCAAAACTTTGTCGCTCCTACGACGGCATTTATGTACTTACTCAAGCGTTATTAATAAGGATTTAACGCGGATATAACGTTATTTTAACGAGTTCAACGAGATCGAGGCTTTATCGTCATTAGTTATTGCGTTATTATTTGGCGTTATTTTTAGCTCAGTGGATCATTATAATCTAGTGGCGACGGGTTAACGATTAACTGGCCACGAAGTAATGGGAAGTGGTAATAAATAATTGGTAATAATAAAATGTACGGATGTAGTTATTTCCTACCTGCAAGTGATGCGAAATTATTATCCCATAAATTATTGAATTTTATATTTTTTGTGTATCGCATATCCCGTAGAAAAGGATCGTAAGTCATAAGGGATCGAAATGAAAATCTGGTTCGTCTAAAAGGGACCGAAATGAAAATCTAGTCTCCTTCAACGGAAGCAATCTTCCTCCATTGATATGCTTGGTGACTCTAAGTGACCAGCTCAGATACGGGGGCTCCGTTGAAAGTTAAATTAGCCTCCGTAAAACTAGGCGTACTGCACAGGGCCCGCAGATACTTTAATAGTATACAATTAATTCACGCTCAACACCGAACGAGTACAGTCGCGTTATTTTGTAAGAAGTAAAACAATAAAAATATAGTTACTTACATTTAATAACTCGCCCACCTGGGCGATTCCATTAATTTAATATGGAAACCGAAGAAATTTTTAAAAATATCAAAGACTTAGTTAATAAGATCACTTCAGTGAAAGACTCAAAAATAAAATTAACACTGGAACAAAATATTGTATCACTGGAAGAAAAAATTCAACACGAACTAATTAGTCTACAAAAGAAGATCATAGAATTACAAGAAATTAATATTAAAAATAATCATCACTACACACAGAAACTCGAAGAAATTAATCAAAATAACAAAAAATCATACGCAAGTGTACTAAGTAACAATAAAAACTTCGTAGAAACTTCATATAATGCAGAACAGAAATACGCCATTTTAATTACCTCAAAAAACACCTTGAAGGCCGAGGACATAAAAATAAAAATTCAAAAAAATATTAATTTAACAAAAATAAAAGTTGGAGTAAATGGAGTAAAAAAGATCGGAGAACAAAAATTAGTGATTTCTTGCCAAAAAAAAGAAGATGCAGAAAAATTAACCGAAGAGATAAATAAAGTAATTGGAAAAGAAGTATCGGCGGAAGAAATAAAAAAAAGGAAACCGTGCTTAATGTTGAAAAGGCTGCAATGCCAATTGACTGAAGAAGAAATTATAGACGGAATTGTACAACAAAATGAAGGATTAACCCTAGAAGACAAAAAAGACATTAAGCTTATCAAGGAATTAAAAAATAAGTACAATGAAGGAAAAGAAAACGACACCACTAACTACATTATTGAAACAACCGGAAAGTTAAGGAAAAAACTAATAGATAAAAAAAAAATAAACATCAAATTCCAAAGAGTATACGTCGAGGACTGCAGCCCGCTCAGACAATGTTACCATTGCCTCAAGTTCGGCCACACAGCTCAAAGATGTCTCGCCAGGACGCAGCCTCCCACTTGCCCTCATTGCACTAAGGAACACGTATTATCCAAATGTGAAAACAAAGAACAAACCCCAATCTGCAACAACTGCTGTGTCCAAAACAAAAGGTTTGATATGAACTATTCCACCGATCATAGAGTCGATAGCATAAAATGCCTTTACCGGCAAAAAATGCTTCAAATTGCTAAAGAGCGCATTGACTACGAATAAACATTGTAAATTTTCATTTCCTCAAACTCTTGTCTATAAATTAACAATGAATGATTCTTTATGTAACGTATTAGGTAAAAAAATATGTATTGAAGAAAACTTACATCACTCTATAAGAGATTTCTATTTTATTTGCACTGAAAAAGGATTTACTCAATTTCATAAAAAGATTAAAAGCGTAAAAATTTTTTTTGAAAAATTAATAATATCTTTAAAAGAAATAATTTTTTTCCCGGGCTTGATTGGGTTAACAAAGACCTACTGTACTGGCGAAACTAATTACTCCATTCCAGGGTACCATGTAACAATAATAAGAATAAACAAAAACTCTGATATTGGAATACCTATTTCCAACCAGTATAATGTTCCCAATATTAATGATTATGATGTTTATATTTTAATGTTTATAGTTTGTATTTTAAATATAAAACTTAAAGACGTAACTAAATCATATATTTATATGTTGATATTTCAGCCATCATATCTGTGTATACATAGTGTATACTTAAAATTCTTTGCCTCTACCATTTGTCATTACAAAATACATAAATGTATCCATAGAATAACTAACCTAAAATTGCAAAATGAATGATTTTTTATGTAATGCTTTGGATAAAAAAATTTGTATAGAAGAAAATTTGTGTCACTCCATAAAAGATTTCAATTTAATTTGTCCTGATAAAGGATTTAGCCTATTTCATGTAAATATTAGAAGCATAGAAAGGAACATGGATGAATTAATAATATCCTTAAAAGAATTAAATTATTTCCCGGGCTGCATAGTTTTAACAGAAACGCACTCAGCCGGTGAATTGAATTTCACTATCCCGGGGTACTCATACTATACAACAACAACAAAGTTAAACAAAAACTCTGGTATTGGAATATTTGTATCTAACCAATACAATGTACTTAATATTAAAGAGATTCACAGTATTAGTAATGTTAACATATTAAATATTGAATTTAAAGACATAAATAAACATTATAACATTATTGCTATTTATCGAACGCACAGGTCGATAGTGTCACACTTTATTGATGAATTAAAAAATATTTTATTAAATTTTAGAAATAAAAATAATATTTTGGTTGGAGATATGAATTTAAATATAGCAAGCGACTATTCTAGTAAGGATAAAGATAGCTATCTCAACATGTTAGCAGAACTCAATTATTTATCGTGCATAAATTCATACACTAGAGACGTTCGAGGTCAACGACCTTCATGCTTAGATCATATTTTTACAAATATACTGGATATCCAAAATATAACAGCAGCTGTCATTCACACAACTATCACTGATCATTATTCTTGTATTTTTAACCACAAAACCAGCAATCCAATATTGCCATCATTTAAACAAACAAAATCTTCCAAAAAAGTACTTAATATGGATACATTAAAAAACAAATTTCAATCAGAAAATTGGATCGAATTATTACAATGTAATGATGTCAATATCTGCTGTAAAATATTTGAAGAAAAAATATCTAAATACATAAATGACTCGTCAAAAAATATAATGCCCAAACACAAACTGTCTAACTTCAAACCTATAAAACCATGGATTACTCATGGATTAATAGTATCTGTACGACGTAAGCAAGCTCTTTATAAATTAACAACTCAACAACCTAATAATAAAAACTTACTTAATCACTTTAAAGCATATAAAAATAAACTTTCATATATTATAAAACATACTAAAGAAAGTTACTATAAACGGAAGTTGGATCTAGCTGAAAATGATAGTAAAAGAGTATGGACGGTTGTAAATGAAATAATTGACAAGAAAAAAAACAATAATAACGAAATCAATGCTATTAATCATGATAACTCAAAAACATGCTGTAAAGAAAACCCCTCAAAAGCTGCAAATATATTTAACACTTTCTTTGCAAATGTTGGGAAAAATCTCGCCAATCTCATTCACATTGATCCAAATATTATAACATCTCCAGAATGTAATATAAATGCTAAAAATAAAATGACAACATTTGAAGTCACCACAGAGGACGAAATAGTTTCTATCATAACCGATATGAAAGGAGGATCTGCTCCGGGCTTTGATGCAGTCACGGTTGATATTTTAAAAAACATAAAAAATCAAATTTCTAAGCCATTAATGCATATAATAAATACAAGTTTCCAAAGCGGAGTATTTCCATCAATTTACAAACAAACTACTATTACCCCAATATTTAAGTCAGGTAATCCAGAAGAAGTAAACAATTACCGTCCCATATCAGTAATCTCAAATATAGCAAAAATTTTTGAAAAACTAGTTAAAAAAAGAATGAGCCAATTTATAAAATGCAATGATATAATTAATGAAAACCAGTTTGGTTTTATGGAAGGTAGAAGCACACAAGATGCAATTGCAAAATTAAGTAGCCTTGTACATAGTTCATTAGATAAATCATTTAAATGCCTGGGAATTTTTATAGATCTCAAAAAAGCATTTGACAGTATATCACATGACAAACTTATAAGTAAATTAAGAAACATTGGATTAAATGGTTCAGCTCTAGAATGGATAAAAAGCTACCTTTCCAAACGTCCCCAAGTTGTAAAAATTAATGGTGTGCTTAGTTCACCAAAAATGAGTCATTTCGGCATACCTCAAGGTACAGTCCTGGGACCGTTACTGTTTATTATCTATGTTAATGACATATTCATACAAAAACTAAATGGAAAAATAATATCTTATGCTGACGATACTGTCATAATAATTGAAGGTACGGATTGGAATACTGTTAATAACCTAGCTAACATTGATATTAACATATTGAAAAATTGGTTCGATAAAAATCTCCTCTCTCTAAACACTGAAAAAACAAAATTTATCCCATTCTCTATCAATAAATTCAAATTAGAACCAAATTTAAACATCATAATACACCAAAGTAAATGTAATAAAACAAACTGCAATCAAGATTGTGCTATACTTAGTCCAACTCCCAAAATCAAATATCTTGGTGTATATATAGATCAACATTTTAAATGGAAAACACATATCTGTGAACTCGTCAAAAGGATTAGGAAATGTATTTATATATTTATTAGACTTAGAAATATTCTTAGCTTAGAAAACCTAAAAAGAGTGTACTATGCAACTGTTCAATCTATATTGCAATATGGTATTATTGGCTGGGGAGGAACATATGACAATATTTTAAATCCCCTCAAAATTGTTCAAAGGTTGATAATTAAGGTAATCTTGAAAAAACCGTCTAAATTTCCAACTGAAATTCTTTTTTCAATATTCAATGTGCCTACAATAGACAAAATCTATAAAAAATATTCAATACTACAAATTTACAAAGAAATACAGTTAAATACTCGTAACTTCCAATTCAATACATCAGCAAGATACCAGAAAACTATTAAAATCCCTAAATTTAATACTAAGCACATTCAAAATTCCTATCTTTATCTGGGCATAATCTATTATAACAACCTCCCATTAAAATTAAAAACCATCGAAAATATGCAGGAATTTAAGCACAAATTAAAAAATTACCTTAAACTGCTATAAAAGTCCCAAATATGTTTACTTTGTATCTTAAAGTCTGCTATTTTATAAATCATTTATTCCTTCTTTTTCTTTCATTTCTTTTTCTATATCTCTGAGTCTACTATTGTATAAATCTTGTGTTATTTCTTACATATTCCTTTACTTACTTATTACAATAATTTTTATTACTAAATTACATGATTCTTTCATATATAATGATTTTTTTAATTTATATTATGATTTTTTCAAACTCTTCAGGATTTTTATTTTTAAATTTATACAAGATTTTTTAACCTACTTATTATTTGCAATAGCTGTTATTACTAACTTACACGATCATTAATTTACTAATTGAGCTAGAACTCCTTCACCAAACACAAGAGCATTGTCTCTTTATGGTGAGGAAAGGCAATTTAAAAAAAAAAAAAATTGTTAATCTTATGTAACTATGTAACTATGTAACTGATGTAACTTTATATGTATTTTTGATAAGCATTGCCAATAAAAAAAAAAAAAAAAAAAAAAAAAAAAAAAAAAAAAAAAAAAAAAAAAAAAAAAAAAAAAAAAATATTTATATACATTATCATATCTTGTATTTCTCATCAAACCTGTAATTAAATAGTCACTAATAAATATAAAAAACAAAATAAAAAAAAAAAAAAAATAAAAAAAAATAAAAAAAAAAAAAAATAAAAAAAAAAAAAAAAAAAAAAACTGCTAATCCTATACAAATAGCAAGTGCGCCCCATGGTTGAATTTGGCATCCACCTCTGGTCTGAAAAAACCCTCAACTCTGAGCCGAATTGGGCGGTCCGTTTAATAGATTCTCCCACCTTAATAAACGGATTGCAATCTTTAGAGCACATCCATCGCGTCGGATGGGAATGCTATCCTTGTTCTACCGGTATATCAATGGAAGATGCTACGAGGTACTAGCGTCATTGATCCCTTCGGCAACGGTGCATAGTCGGGAAACACGCCATATGCACGCCCAACATATTATGATGACATTTGTCACATGAGTACGGTCATGAGTTGAATTTTGTCACATACACAGTTGACATTTGTCACATGAGAACGGATCGCTTCTTCGACTCGTTATTGAGTTTTGTGGAACGATTTGCCGGCCTCTGTGTTTCGTCCTTCCTACAACATGGGTCTCTTCAAGACCAATGTCCATTCCTTCCTCTCCTCAAAAAGACCCTACACACAGCATCTCAGAAAAGACCCTAAGGGAATTTATTTTCCCCAAGGCCTCCTGCGTGGAGTTAATGAAAAAAAAATATTCAGAGTTAAAAATAAAATTTTATAAACCAGAAAATTTTGACTTGCGACTTGCGACCCTTATCTACGGGATGTGCGATACATGTATTTTTTTAGAAAAGCTTTCTGTCCATATAAAAAAACGCTTTATTTTGTCGAAAGTAAGATAAATTGTCAAAGTTTTCAAAAACAGCAAAAAGATTTAAAGAAAGTTTATACTGGAGTCAGACGGTTTAAATTGAATTATTCCCATGGGTCCCAGTCACCCTCACTTGACTGACTATAGTAAAATTACCTTAGTATCACGTTTTTTTTATTGTTTATCTTTTCAAACACCTTCAATGGTGGGTAAAAATTCTGAAAGCTTTATGTTTACATAAATTATATATTTCGGCTTAGAATGCATTCAAAACGAACTTTTTTTATCACCTCAATTTTAATGCTTAGAATATTTGTTCGAGCTACTTCAGTGAACTAAATTAATTTTATCTTTAATTAAGTTATACTTAAAATAAATTGAAAGATATGCACGTAGAAGGCCAGCCACAGTTCTCACCTGACGTCTAATCTAAGTACCCACCCTTGAGAGCGTTCACGAATATTTGGCTATTGAAAAATTTTAAAGATATCCTAATTTAAGGTTTTATATTTTTTATAATAAACATTATAACATATTATAATATGATTAATTTGTGTAGCACCATTTTTGTTAAACAACACCTCAAGTGCACTTTGTAGGAATTTTCAATGAATATTATTTACCTATAAACGTTATAATTATACTAAGAGGTGTAATTTTAATGTAAAATAAATAAAATGAAACAAATTTATTACTTTTCAATGTCCGCAAAATCCGCTTCTTAGATTATTTAAAACATTTTTTTACAAACAAACTTTTATTTTTTTATCTTGCTACGACAGTAAAAGTAATCCCAATGAGTTATATAGCAATTTGGGATGGGGTGTGGGTACCACCGCCCCGGGAACCATTTATTGAATAACCAACACCACTGCCATAGATCACCCCAAGTGTTTCGCAACGTTTGGTGACTAAGCAGGGGCTCCCGGGATCATGGTATGATGTTTGTCTAGGTCTTAGCGAAGACTACGTTTGCCCACCTACTGCGTGGCGGGTCATATCGGGAAAGAGTGGTTGAGGAAGACCTAACTTAGAGCTCTCCAACTGCACTGCCGCAGTGGGAGGGATGGACTCGTACGTCCGCAACTCCCGGACAATGAGCACCCTGATTCCTACCCACCCCTCATAACTTTTTCCTTTTCAGAACTTCCTGTGCATCATTTCTCTAAAAAAGACCCTCCACACATCATCCCCCAATTAATAACAATAATTTATTTTTAAAATTTGTAAAGTTATTGTGACTATTACATATTTAATAGATTCTCTTATTTTGTAAATTTATCTTGTTCGAATACAAGTTTTTTTATATTAGCTCTACATAAAAGACCATGAGGAAAAAATATCTTACAGTACCTGTGAAACATGGGAAACCCAGGTCCTGAAAGATATTTTTCCAAACCCAGGTCCTGGGTTTCCTATGTTTGACTGGTCCTGTAAGATATTTTTTTCCCCAGGGCCTCCTATGTGGCGCTAATATAAAAAAAACTTATATTCCAACAAGATAAATTTACAACACATCTTATTAACTAAGTAGTGGTCTCAATAATTTTACACACTTCAAAAATAATTTAATATTATTAATCCAACTATTATTATTTTTATCCGGTGAGCTTTTTCTAATAAATGAAACATGACTCTCCCCGTTTCAAGTTGATTCAATTGCTTAGATTTATTTAGTGGAGAAGTCTAAATTATACCTATTATTGTTAGAGCAATAACAGTTTTTTTCGTCTGTCTGAGGTATTTTTAATCCCATCCAGTAGACGCCAGGACAATAAAAGGTCAAGTACCAGCAGGGTGACCACAAAGTCACTCTCACTATTTGTGCTGATGGTGCAATTTTAACAACATGATACCTTGTATCCCTGTAGTACTGCAATATCTCTATTTCATTCAGACTTGAATTGTAGGGGAATCTGATAAAGCCTGGCTGGTTTAAAGTCCAGACGTGATGAAATTTTAAGTCCACTGGTTTTAAAGCTTTTTGTGAATGTTGCAAATGCAGCGGCCAAATTTTATGATCGAGTTGTTGAAGTGACCACCGGGGACTGCTTTGTTAAATTAACAAAGGAAAATGTTCAAATAACTTAGACACGACAGTAACTTTTACTGGAAAGAGGACATTAAATCGCAAAATGTTGGGTTTTCTACTGTAATCGAGATCTAATCCTAAATTTACAACAGCTAGGCAAGAGCTTTCATTCTGACTCATTGGTCGCTTTATCAAAATCCATAAATAAAAATTTTAAAATAATTAAAGCATGCGTTTGTTTATTGTAATTAAATAAATAAAAATAGTTGGTAGTCTAGATCAGAGGTTGGCAAATATTTTTGGTGGTCCATCGACGTCACTCGTGCGCGTGTGAGCCTGCTCAGTCAGTACGCTTGTGACTGCCCGTCTGATCGCTCGCCGTCATCGCCTAGCTTATAGCTCAAACCTTATCTAAAGAATTTTTTTCAACGCATCCCCTCCCCCCCCCCCCCCCCCCCCCCACCCCCACCCTAACCCTTTGCATAAAAAATGTAAGGCAAAAAACACAGAAAAAGCGCCCGCAGCACAGAAAAATTACGTGTTTTGAAATATCACGACCGACCGGTTGGTAGTGTGGTGGTTATTGGTTCCCACTCGGGCATTGCTGGTTCGATTCCCTAATAGTTAGTCCTACTACATCATTACGGAAGACAAATTTTCCGCTTATTGTAGTAGGTGGATTTTGATTTTCAACGCCCTGAGATTATTTATATATCTATTATCGCTGCTCTAGATAATAGCGGATCTCCTTGTGAACAAGGAGATTCTTTCAGTATCGCCATGAGGATTGAGAAATACAAACGGCTGTCATGCATAGTGGCCAGGTATGAACCTGGAGTCCCAGTCACCTACCTGTACTTACCCTTCCTTACATTCACTTCTGCTCCTTGCGGTTTGCTATTTCTTATTATTTCTATAATACTTACCAAGAGGTGGTGACATAAACCTATAGGGTTCTAGGTGGGACCCTTGACAAGTTTCAAACCCCCACAAAAACACCTCCTTTCGGTAAGTTTTAATACTAAATGCCCATATTAGTCAAAATCGAAATATTACGTGCGAATAGCGGAGTCTTAAAAAAGGTTAAAGAACCCAACTGCATTGCAATTCATTACCCTGATTTTTTTACAGCTCTAATTTCCTCGAAAGTTGTTAATCAATGAAAATCTCCAAGACCGGTCACTGGTTGAGTGGACATCGCGTTTGGGTCCCACTCGGGCGTCGCGTGTTCGATTCCTCGGCTGGCTAAGTCATCCATCTCAACACAAGCAACATTTTCGGCTTTCTGTGGTGGTGGTAGGAGGTTTTCAAACATTGGTTATTCGTAACCCGGGAATGTTTGTCTATCTTTATAATTAAAAATTATTTGAATTAAATTAAAATGATCCTCGGTTACTATGTGATTCCTGAGAAAAAGAAGATAAATATCTGACAATAAATAGAAGCAATTCGAACGCTTTCTTTGTTGGAATATTTGGAAAGGAAATTATTGATATTAGAGAGAATTTTTTATGTGAATACCGCTCAAGAGCCCCCACTACTCCCAACCGTCTGAAACCAGTGACTATTGCATCGCCATTTGAGTATATGTTATGAGGCTGAAGATAAGAGGAGGGGAAGGATATTGGGAAAGTACTTGGGTATTCAGATCTAGTAACCAAATAAGGCTAATATCTTTATAAGACTTCAATTTCAAAAATTTTGTACACATCCTTAGTACGTAGTCAAGTCGAATATAACTCCTCGATCTGGTCCCCCCATTTTAAAATACAGTCAGATTCAATCGAAAAAATTCAACACAAATTCTTAAGACACATTAATTTCTCACTCGGTATTCCCATTGAAAACATAAATTATAATTACTTGATGAAAGAATTAAATTTATTAAGACTCTCAGATCGAAGAATTATATCCGACTTAATATTTATGTTCAAAATTGTAAATGGTAGCATAGACAGTCCTGATTTAAATAAGCTCATTGAATTTCATATTCCCACGAGAACCACTCGTTCTAAAATCCTTTTTAAATGTAACAATAATCGGACTGAGTATACTAAACACTCACTTTTACCTAGGTTACATATTAACTGCACGGAACATGGGTACAAGAAGGCTATGCTATCATATTTTTTAAATCACTACTAATTTTATTTGTATTATAGATTTTTGCATGTAAAGGTATCTCTGTTGTCACTTCCCAATGTATCGTCACAACTAATTGTTATACACTGTTTTATCATTACTAATATTTTGAATATGAATTTGTGACATGTAATTAGTGTTTATGGCATACTTATGCCGTTTGTACTAAATAAATAAGCAATATTTCTTCTCGTGTCAATTTCCTATGCGAGTTTGTTTGGCATCTTACTTTTTATACTGACGAGCATAAAACATAATATAAATATGTATAAAGGGTTAGGCCATTGGTAACTTCAATTCGATTTATCTTCAACAGCTCAATAATAAAACTGAAATGCAATAAACCCACCATACGTATACGTAAATATATTTATTCAATATTTTATGGTCACATTTTATAATGGTGTTTCTGTTTTAGCTTCTTTTATGGTCACACTGTGCAGGTATTTAAACATGGCTTTGGTCAAGCAGTATTTTCTCTTTCAAGAATCAATAATATCAACATAATCACTTAAAGCAGTATTTTTTAACTAAGACCTCAACCACGTCCTTTTAGGAATCCAGTAAACTGCTTTAATCTTATATAAGTAAAGGTAGTTAATCTTAATTCAAGGACCATATTCCATGTAATTCGTGGTATGGCGTTGCAGAAAATATTCCTATTTACCATTTTGGTAAAAAGTGTTTCCTATTTTTCATAATAATATTTTATTTAATCGTAAAATTCATGCTATTTAATTAAGACATTTTCATAGAATGGATACATTAATTCACCATACTCGGCAGTAGGCGGCTGCCTGTATTACAGGGACCAATGGAATATAGTTAGGTGCTTTGTATGAATTAAATAAACATCAACCAATCTCTCCCTACGACCAGCGATTCCCAAAGTGGTCCAGGTGGACCCCCAGGGGTCCACGGGAGACTCATGAGGCATGATAAGAAAATGGGGGTTCGCAAGTTGTAAGTGGGGGTCCATGAAAATTTATCTGGTTTCCTCAGTAAAGAACAAAAATGTTGGCTTGGCTTTACCTATTAAAGTGGGAATATAATACACTACTCAAAAAAATTAAGGGAACAAAAAATAATCCCAATTTTGCGGTGTTTTTGACAGGCTGTATTTCGGTGAAAAATGGTCGTATCGAAACCTTAAAAAAAAACATTTTTTAACTTTAAAATTCAAATTATCAGAGTTTCGGCATTTTTTTCAGGTGCTACGGTTCTCATGCAATCCTAATAGATAGTGCGATAAAATAATTTTGGAATGTTTTCCTTTTTTTTTGGTCCACGGGCTTGATTTTTTTTTCAGTTAGGCCGGCTTATGTACCAGATAGCCTGTTAATTTAGCATCAATTTCCTTTTTTTAAAACCTCCCCTAATTTTTTTGAATAGTGTATTTTAAGAAGGTCAGCTACTATTACTTGTAAAAAAATTCATATTTGATATTTAATTCTATTAAGTCTGAAATCATATTATCTTAATAAATAGAACACAAGGAAATAAGCAATTTTTATTTCATTTATACTACTCCGAATTTAGGATTGGAACTCAGCCGCGACGCAAATCTCCATCGTTAGATCTAATCTTCACATTTTTTACGAGTTTTGGGAATATGGTAGAAATGCAGGGGGTCCGGTAAAATTTTGAAAGAGGTCTACAAGAAAAAAAAGTTTGGGAACCTCTGCTCTAGACAAATCTCACCCCGATGAACCCGCGCACTTCTGCTAAGTCGCCAACTACAAGAAAAAAAAGTTTGGGAACCTCTGATCTAGACAAATCTCACCCCGATGAACCCGCGCACTTCTGCTAAGTCGCCAAAGTAGGGAACCATTTGGTGTGACCTTGGAAAAATAAAGTTCCGTTCTTCCTAGCACAATTTAACATCCTCAGATATTGCAGAACCTATATTTACCTCATTTAAAAATAGAAGTGCCATAATAAAAGATATCAATATCTTTTCTATCATCTTAACATCCAATAAAAAAGATACCCCTGCTGAGTTGAAACATATTAATCTGTTCGTTCGTTAGATTTCTATGATAAATCTCACCTACGTCTCTTACGTATTTATTTGATAACAAATCACTGTAAATACGTTTCGAATACGGTAACAAATAATAATGTCACATAAACTATTACCGGTTGTATTCAGACCATTAATAAAATTACTTTATATATATACGAGTAGTTCTGTTCCGAAGTTATAAAGCGCCTGAGTACTAAAAGCAATTTAATTCAATTTACAGACTGTTCTAATTTAACAAGGCCTCGTTCACGATTACGTTTACCATCAGGGAATTAAACTTTATGTTTAAATTATATCATAAAAGGTGTTATATTATCAATTGGAAGAGACACTGTTTTATTAAGTGAAAATCAATGTTATCAATCGAAAGCAACATTTAATGTGTCTTTTTTTATTTATTTTTTTATTTATTTATTTAAACGCCCATAGGGCTTTTACATAGAATGCAGTACATTTTTTTTAATTACAGTGAAAAGATTATAAGTAACATAATATATGTTAAAAACAAAATATAGATAATATAAAATATAAGCGTTAACGAAATACAGGTAACATATAATATAAGAAACAAAATATAGTCCGTAAAATATAGGAGTCGAGATAAAGTAGGTAAGGTTAAAATTGTTGTTCACATTGGTTTATGGGATAGGTAGAAATAAATAGTTGGCACATATGGCGTTTGAAGTTTGCTAAGTTCAAATTATTGTCAAATACATCCATATTGTTTAAGTATTTGTTACCAATACTATGTAAACGTTGTATTGGAGAATGTAAATCATAGTTCGAATGAGATGTACGTACATAAAATGTCAATGTTTGTCTTGTTGTTCGTGTAGTTACATGTAGATTTATTAATTGCAGAAGTTCACAACTGTTGAATTTAGAGTTTAATAATTTTAATAAAAAGGTCAGGTCGTTTATTTGTCGTCTGTTTTCTAATGTTGGAATATTTAAAGTATTCATTAGCGACGGGTAATTTATGTGCTCTAAAGGGATGTTAAGTTTAAAATTTACAAAACGTAGAAATTTTCTTTGAATTCTTTCAATAGTACCTATGAATATGAATTTTGTAGAAGGGCGCCCAGACTATTGAGTTATATTCTATTAGGCTTCTAACAATTCTTCATTAAAATACCTTTTTTTTGTTATCTAGTTTAATTTGTTTCTGTTGTTGTTTTTGTAGTTGTTCGATTTTGTATATTTTCAATGATATTATTATTCAATTTATAAAAAAGCTTGATTTACTCGGAAATCAATGAGGGCACTGGTAATAAAATTAAAAGCAATTTAATTTTCGTTATTACAAGTAACTATACAGCAAACATCAGGACGTAGGTACCCGAAAGATTTCAACCAGCGATTTCTGAGCATACGAGTATTTGGAACAAAAAGGTAAATGTCATTTTGCTGTCCGATGGAGTTTTTTATATATTAAAAACAAAAACAAAAATTTTTTCAATAACACATCGCCACTGATCACACTCCTGGACGCGCGACGGGATCACATGATACGCATGCGGTTTCGTGTGTTGCCGTGCTGCTGGAACCAGAAGAATGCTTATCAGTTGCGACGTATGACGGAAAAATATTTTTAATTGAAATATAATAATATCATCGGACAGCAAAATGACATTCACATTTTTCACTCCAAAAATGCTCAGGAATCTCCGGTTTAAAATCCTTCGGATGGTCTGTAAACGGCCTCACCACAGTTTGATAATGCCTTCAGAAGGCGAAACAACTACCACGCGTAATAATAATCACACAGCAGAACTTGTTTACAAATAAAGTGTTTTTTTTTTGTTAATTGAAAAATAATATAATTCAAAATACAAATGAAAAACTTTAAAAACAAATCAATAAACTCGAAACATTGAAAATTTCCTAACGGGTGAATCGAATAAAGCGATTATTATTCATGCTTGCAAATATGATACATACGGGGTGTTAAGGGACGTACTTGACTTACTTTAAAAAATATAAATGAAATTTTGGTCTACGGTGACATTTTTGATGTTTTTTTTTTCTAAAAAAACATCAAAAAATGGTAGTTGTTGAACAGTTGGAGGCGGGGTAAGGGGTTCGTCGGACACCCGGCTGAATGACCAGTGACGACATGCGGAAGAAATTTTTTTTTATTTGAATTTGAAGAAAAAAAAGTTGTCAAAAAAAGTCATCACTGGTTAAAGTACGTCCCTTAACACCCTGTATAATGTATGTATACTTAGAACTGGTATTTTCAAAAAAATTTAACAATTCCTCAAAAATTTGAAGTCAATTTTCACGTTATGTGAAATTCTATTCAAGTTCTGGAATTATATAATTTAGGCCAGTTGCATCATAATCACAGAACTTGAATAGAATTTTCACAGAACGTGAAAATCAACTTCAAATGTTTGATGAATTGTTCAAATATTTTGAAACAACCCATCGTAAATCATGTTTTTTTAAACAAAGAATTTCATGAATGTATTAGAATTTTCGAAAACAAAAAATATTAATTACTCAATAATGCGTTTTATTAATAATGTATTCCTACTACCCGCGATATTTGGCTTCATGAAATTTGCACAGCTATTACTATTACAGTAAAATATAGCGCAAGGTGCCAATTTATTTAACATATTATCAATTGCTCAAAATGGATGAAAGTCAAAAAAATACTCTGGTGAAATAACTACAATATTGCAAATCTGTAAGGTTAAAATGTAACTTGAAATTACTGAAGATAAAGCTCATTAACTTTTATAGCTTATATTATCTTTTAGCTTCCTGTTTTCATGTTATCGATACATTAATTGGATGACGTAAGGAATTTAAGAATTATTAATCGAAAAACAATCCACAACCGGCAAATATGTAAATCACCCGATGGTAGAAATTCATTCAACTAAGTTTATCATCTTGGAGGCATTCGATTCGTTGTAATCAGGTTATACCTTGTTTTCTCCTTCTGAATTGTTAAATAAATCACGATCACAGTTGATAAGTACCGTAATACGGGGTAACATTTGATTCGATAACTTAGATGTTATTTGCTTCTTAGGCCCTCCGTTCATGGAGATACTTACAATCTACGTAATTGTGACGAAACCACAAGTACCCTGTGATATACTACTTTTTAATGCTAGTCTCCGTACACGGCGCTATCCGAAATATACTGAACTTGATCATTTTTCACGTGCAGCCGTGGAGTTAACACGCAGTCAAGCGATGTCATATGATAATCCTTTCTTACGTATTCTGGTAACGTATAGTTATATAAACATGCATTTTTTCCACTTTCAGAACAAATCTAATATTACTTTCATGTTCCGACGCCATTTCTGTCAAACGTCAAACGAATAAGTATCAGACACAAATGATGCGACGTGTCGCGTGCGATCAGCACTGTCGGTATCGTGATACTGATTGGAAACCGACAGCCACCGCGCAGCGCCGTAAACGGGCCCCAGCAAAATCGTACGTGGGGTACTTACTATCGGCGCGTATGATACGCTCACGAGGATCGAGTATCTTGTAAGTATCTCCGTGAACGGAGGCACTTACTAATGATTTTTTCAGTGCAACGTGGATACAATGACTTTTAAAATAAGTGTCAAAATAGTTGGTTTCTGGTTATATTCCATCATGTTGTCAGTTAAGTTGTGAATTGTGAAGCTTTTTTGTATATTTTCAGTCACAAAGAGAAATGTAGTACATTTTATAAATCCCTCAACGATTAATTATCGAAGTTTCGTGTCATATTATATTTGAACTATGGAATTTAAAAAAAAAAATTTTGGTATTCTAATGAACATGAACTCATGCTATATCAAAGTCGCCCACTCTAAAAGGTGACTGTCTTCACCATGTTTCTTTTTACTCACCAAAAACATTTTCATGAATAATATAAAGCAATGCTTACTTTTTCAGGGTTTACTTGAAACCCTTAATTAACTTACGAAACATGTTTATATTAACGATAAAAACTTTTGATTAAAATGATGCCACAAAATAAGTTTGCTGTGTTTGACGAAGTATATATTTTTAATATGTTTGTATAATTTAAACATGTGCAAAAAAATTACATAAAATTTTACAGCACAAATTTTTTGAAGTAAAACTTCTTTACGCAAGCTGGAGAATGCGTTACGAAAAGTGTGATGCGAACGGTAATCGATGCGAACGGTGATCGGGATGTTCTTTTATAAGTTAGTGAAGTTTTATTTCAGTCGTGTGGTCTAAAGCACACTCGTTTTTTTGCAAAGAAGTTATTAACTTTCGAAGTTGAAAATATACTCATCATATGTATTTATGTTTTTTATAGATACGTAGTTATCTATACCTATTACTTATACCTATCCCAAACTACCTGTATTCAAAAAATTATTAATCGCATATTTTCTTCTAATTTATTTTTCTCTGGTAATAATTCGCCAAAAACGTGTATTGCTCCGTACATCGAACACTTTTATAAGGGGATTCTTTTATATTTATTTTTCTTGTCTCATTTGTATTCCTGTGATTTGTTTTTTTTTATTTTTCTCAGAAATTCAGTTGATTTATTGAAGAATTTAAGTGAATAACTTTTATAATTACAAGGTATTCAACACCTTCAACATTTCCTTGATATTCTTATATGTCTATTTTTCTTCAATAAAATTCTACTAGTCAATTGACAAAGTCACCCCATTTTACTGTACTACCTTTGTGTGTTTATCTTTATAACTCCTACTACCTCAAAGCTTGCAACTACATAACATGGCAGTTGTTAAACACATTAAGATATCAAATAATAAGTGATCGCGGTCAGGTTCACGAATTGAATTAAATTATTTAAAAAAAAACTTGAAAACCGGCATAAAAAACAACACTGAAATGTAAAACTAAAATAGTTATACTGATTTAAATTTAAAAGCAACGATCAGTCTCTCGATTAAATTACAGCAATGCTGGAGATATCATTTATAAACATATTGACTTACTCGAGGAAACTGATTCTGTGAGTCTAGAAACCAGACGGAAAGCAAGTCTTGCTATTCTGTCTTTCAAAATTTGGAACAATTTCATCGATAGCCCATTTCTCTTGGGATGCTATGATTTATATGTACCAGATCACTACAGCCGAAGTCAACATCATGACTACTTATTTAAAGTACCGAACGGCAGAACAGACGTCTTGGCAAAGCATAGCATGACGAGGGGAGTGATGTTGTTAAATGAAATTGCAAACCATTTGGATGTAAGTGACTGTTTATATGCCTTAAAAATATCTATTATTGAATAGTCACTTGCCTAAAAGCTGATAGGGTAACTAAATTGTACTGTAATTGGAATTATTCAGTTGTACAATAATAATAAAAAATAAAATAAAATAAATCTCAGTTTCAGTATGTATACTCGTAAATATCAAATATAATATAGTTACGTATTAAAAAATACGTAAATAATAGATGCCTTATTGCATATATTTATCTTCTTTCTATTTATCTACAATGAACAAACCAGTACTTCTCTTCTTTTTCTGTATAATGTGTTATAAAACTGTTATTGTTTTAAATTATTTTTATAACTGCTATTTAAAAACATTTTTCTTGGTTTTTTCTTTCTCTATTCTTATATTGTTTATATTAGGGAGACCTAGGAGAGTTGTGACAGAGGAGAGTTGTGATAAAGATGATTTTTCTCTAGTTATAATAGTTAGCGATATTGTAACAACGCAAATTTGTCAATTTAGAGACGTGCTACTACACTCTAGTACTGGGCGTTGACGATAATTCAATCCAACGCCAACGTCGTTATCGTTGGCGATTTTCGACTGTTGAAAATATCTGTTGAAAATAACGTCGACGTTGACGCAACTATAAATTAGGAGATCGACACGATATTAACAAAAAAACAAACAAAAAATATATCAAAATCGTATTAAGGAATCCCTTTTAACGAATCATTGATGAATTATTATTATCACTTATCACTATGCCCCACGCCCCACACACGTAATAATAATCCTATAATGATATAATAAATAATATAATCCCTCTGATATGAAAATATCTGGAGTCGGTGAATTATATTCCCATTTGGTCTCTAGTAGGTTGACATGTTGTTCTTGTATTTATAATACTTATATAGTGCAATTGCATAGCGTGGGTTGACTAGATGATCATTTGGGGAAGTGTGTGAAAGGGTTTAGTTTTTCCTTCTTTATTTCCTTTTTTTTTTGGGGAAAATTTAACCCGGACATTTAAATCTGGTAAATAATCCTATAAAAATGAAAGATTAAATCCTATAAATATTCTATCCTAATGAATGTTGAAACTGTTGGAAGACGTTGCGCGTTGGTTTAGGCGTTGAAAATATTACCATGTTGAAATATTAAAGACGTTGACGATATATTTTGCTTGTCACTGATAAATTCGCTTGTTGCTTGGCGCTACGGATCGGCCGTATTGGACGGGAAAATAAAAAAAATCGTGCAGTAGGTACGTACATTACCAAAAGACCATGTCTAATTGGGTATAATATCGTTCACGAAGTGTGATCTCTTGACCCTTTTGATTATATCATTCCAACACCGTTGAAAACAATAGGTACAAAACTTAACTGTTAGGCGACCGGCGTTGATAATTATCAATAGGTTATTTTTTGCTTGTCGTTTATAAATTTGATTGTTCCCTGGCGCTGCGTATCGGCCATATTGGATGGGAAAATAAAAAAAAAACGTGCAGTAGGTTCGTTCATTACCAAAAGACCTTGTGTAATTGGGTATAATATCGTTCACGAAGTGTGATCTCTTGACCCTTTTGATTATATCATTCCAACACCGTTGAAAACAATAGGTACAAAACTTAGCTGTTAGGCGACCGACATTGACAATTATCAATAGGTTATTTTTTTGCTTGTCGTTGATAAATTTGATTGTCCCCTGGCGCTGCGTATCGGCCGTATTGGATGGGAAAATAAAATAAAAAGTACAGTAGTTACGTACATTTCCAAAAGACCATTTAAAATATCGAGTAATGTTGTTCACGAAGTACAAACTCTTAACCCTTTTTATTTATTAGGCAGTTTTTTTTTTTTTTTTTTTACAGTGAATACCGCACAATAATCTCAACTGCTCCCATCTGGAGCCAGTGAGACTATGGCATCCCCAATTGGGGTATGTTGTGAGGCTGAAGGTAGTGGGGAGGGGAAGGAGGTGGGAAGAGGAAGGTTGGGAAGTACCTGGCTATTCAGATCTGGTCACTAAACACGGCTAAAGCCATTTTCGAGCAACGTTTCAATTCTGAATGGTGGTCTTACACCAGGGCGATACTGATAGTATCTTCCACTCTGGAACATGCCGCAAATGTACTATATATTATTTTAAATGAATTAATTGTGAAATAAGACAAATTAATCAAATAAAATTTAGTTGCGCATGCCGGGTTCGAACCCGCGACCTCCGGATTGTGAGTCAAGAGTCTTACTCACTGGACTACGGAGGTCGTCGAGTTGAATCGTTGACTGCGTTGAATAATATTCGCATGTAGGTATTATATTTCAACTGTTGGCGCTAATTATTTTCAACAGCGTTGGACGTTGAAGCAATATAACTATTGTTTCCAACGGCTAGTTATATTTTAATACAGTACTACTACACTCAGTGCGGCGCATGAGCAGCGGTTGCGTAATTACGACTTCTGCGTGCAAAAAAATGCGAATAAGAATATTTGGACTTGTGGTGTGATGTTACATGCTGGATGACTACTTTTTTGTTTCAGAATTTCTCAAATAGTCTAAATACAAAGCTGTCACAACTTACCTGGGTACCTATCACAACTTACCTCGGTGATAGGGGAGTTGTGACGGAGGGAGTAGTTTTTCTTTTTGTTGATTTTCTTGGAAACCGCAATACTGTAATTAATTCTGATGATAGTTTTGGAAAGGGAAAGAATGGTGCTGCATTAATTCACATAAGCCCTAACTGTGGAATGTTTCTTGAGCGAGATATATCCCTTAAATTAAAAATTGTCACAACTCTCCTAGGTCGTCCCTACATTTAAAACTTTTTTTTGCATCTGTATCGTCCATTAACGGCCGTTGTTCCCAATCCTAATAATCAACTGTTGAGCCGAAATTTTGGCTCAACACTCCTCAAATGTACAATGCGCTCTTCCCAACGCAACTCTCCGACCAACATGCGAATCGAACGTTACTAAACAAATCACTTAGATGATCGGGGACTCAGATTGATCTATCGAAAAGTTGGGAACAACGGCCGCAAATGTAGAAGCCGATAAGGCGTTGTTAATCAATAAACAAATAAAAATAATAAATAAAATAAACAATATAATGTATGATACGATTTTAGATTTTCACGGTCAAAAATTATTTTGTTATTAGTTTTTGGGGTATTATGCCGTGTTACGCTACCTCCTTCTTTAGCCAACGTTTCGGACAGCGTTGCAGTGTCCATCATCAGGGCAGATGTGTAATAGTTTAATAGTTAGGGGTGATGTTTGTACTTATCTACTTAGGAGCGATACCGTGTCGCCAGCTCCACTCCTCTACGAGCTGGCGCTACAATATACTTCAACATTTTTTTTTGAGTTTAGCCTTGATGTAACCGTCAATTACCGGATATCAAGAACTATTGAGGTTAGCTCCGTCGTCTCTATTAATATTTATAGGATTTTTGTGAATTTCAATTGCCTCCGTAATCAGGCAACTGCAACGCTGTCTGAAACGTTGGCTAAAGAAGGAGGTACCGTAACACGGCATAATACCCCAAAAACTAATAACAAAATATAATGTATGTATCTATTTTGGCGAACTGAATTCGTTCAAAAGTCTAGACTTTTATCCCATATAAGGTCACATACTCGTACATAAGACATAGTTTTTTTCATCGTTTATGCGGTTTAATATACTGCGCCGGTAAAGTCAAAGACATCGTTTGCTATTTTCAGTGACACCTGATTAATTAGCAACTATAGTTAATAGTTAGTGACCATGTTTACAAGCATATTATTATGATTGCTCCGTGTTTGCTTAATGTTTATAATATATTGCGTACACGCTCATTAGTTCAACTTTTTTAATGACATGATCATTATTTTTTAACCCTTTGGCTTTCCCAACATATTTTCGATTGAATTTGGATTGACGGCCTCTGTGATCAAGAGGTTAGGCTTTCGACTCGCAATCCAAAGGTGCGGGCTCCACGCGCAAGTAAATTTTATTTCATTGATTTGTACTATTTCACAATGTAATCATTTAAAATAATATAAGGTATATTCGCGGCACGTGGAAGATACTCTCAGTATCGCCCTGGAGTAACACCACCATTCAGAATTGAAAACTTGCTTTAAATTACTTTAAAAGGCTTTATCCGTGTTTTGTGACCAGACCTGAATAGCCAAGTACTCCCCACCTTCTTCTTCCATCTTATTTCTCTCCCTTCTATTTTGTCCCTCATAACATTCCTTTTATTTTTTACATAAGCTCCACACAGGAGGCCCTGAGGAAAATAATTTCCCTCAGGGCCTATATCATCTTTGGGGATGCTGTGTGGAGGGTTTTTTTAGGGAAAGGAAGGAGAGGAGAGTTTTGGGAAGGAAAAGGGTTTAAGGATGGGTAGGAATCTGGGGTTAAGTGTGTCCTGGACATCCGCCTCCAAGACCTAGACAAACCTCACCCCATGAACCCGGGTACCCCTGCTAAATCACCAAACGTAGCGAACCACTTGGGGTGACCTATGGCAGAGGTGTTGGTTATCCAATAAAGGTTCCCGAGCGGCGGTACCCTTTCCCGCCTCCCAAACTGAAGAATTAATTAAGGATGCCGTAGTCTCACTGGCTCCAGATCGTTCCGAGCAGTTTTGGGACTTTTGCGCGGTATTCACATTAAAAAATATAAATATATTAATTCTACTGCTTTAGTAAATTCATGTTATACCACCTTGTCGTGCTATGCTGTGCTAGAACATCTGCTCTACCGTGTGGCACCAAACAAGTCGCGGTGATGACTACGGCTGAATTTTTCAGGCACGTATAAGCCATTGCATTTCAAGAGGAATGGGCTTTTCTAAACTATTGAATATAAAAAAGATTAGCACCTTTTTCAATGCATTTAAATCTCACATTAGGCACATTATATGTGAAAAAATATCTTATTTAAATTATTATTATTATTAAAAAATATTTACTTCTAAACTGTTACATTTTATTTTCTGAACTGTAAAAACTTGTAAATTTGGAGGTCGACTGTTGCGAACTCCTGTGTGTAGTCAATTTAAGAGTACCTAGTACTTCAATATCATCATTGTCAAACAAATTATGTAGTAAATTCGCCAATTTCTCGCTTGCATAGTCTAGCAAACAAATATACTAATGATATCGACGTTTTAATGTAACAAATGTTTAAAATGACCGTAACTATTATTTCTGACAATTTATCCAATAAAAATCTGTGTAATTAAACGTTAATATTACATAGCCAATTACTAGCTGACCCGGTCACGCGTTGTTGTGACTAACGAAACACAACGCCATCTACTGAATGGTTACCCAACCTTTTAACTAACACCGCAACTGAAGAAGATGGAGAGATACGAAATTACGAGGAGAGCGCTAACATTTACAGCGACGAAATCGATGCGAAAATGTTTAATAAAACACGACTCGTTTAAGATAGAGCAAAACTCTCGCGGGCATTATCTTAAACAGCATTTAAAGAAACACTGTGAATTTTTTCATACATATAACTTGTAAAATAACTGAAAAAAACGTGTTAATAATAATTTTTGGAGCATACTTGGTGATTTTTTTCTATCGGGGGAATTTTATGTAATTTGCGTTTCGGCGCGGGCAAAGTCTAGATATTATCTTCAAGAATAACTTTTTTTGAGAGCTTTAAAACTTACCGTGTTTAAGTGAAATATGTAATAAATCGGTATGAATCCGGGTTGAGGGCCCTTAACTTGCATACAAATCAAATCCACACTGCCCGCATGCCAGCCATGCTCGTCCACCACATACAGATATTCTCCTTTAATTACATATTTCAACCAATTTACACAAATTATATACTTAAACCTTCCTTATGAATCACTCTATCTATTGGTGAGAACCGCATGAAAATCCGTTCAGTGTTTTTTGAGTTTTTCGCGAACAGACAGACAGACTCGGCGGAAGCATGTAAAAGCCCCATGGGCATATAAATGAGTAAATAAATGATATAAATAAAATTAAACCAAGAAAAATATTATTAATTTTACAAATGAAAGAGTGCATTACAAGGGTCATAATAACAAGTGCATCATCAATAATTACTACATTATATTATCTGCAATTAATTACCACTTGATCTGTAACTAAACTTGCCCGCCGACATCCGTCTTTATTAATTACTGTATTTAATAAAACATCGATTTGTTATAAATCTTCAACTGCTTTTTGAGAAATAATAACGTAATATTGGTATAATTTATTAGACTTGTTGTTTATATAAGTTGGGTCAGGTAATCAATATCTTTGTTAATACTTGTCAGTTGAGCGTTAAGGATCTCTGCGTGGGTTTAGTTTTTCGATCGACATTTTAAAATTAGCTGTAGGTACTACTTATTTTAATGAGTTAATAAATTTTTTTCCGGGCTGGAGCCTGCATGGTGGAGATTGCCCTGATAGTAGCCACCCAACGCTAATAAGAGATGGAACAAAAAGAAAAATAATTAAATTACCGACTTCCATGGTGAACCCTACGATTCTTATTAGGTAAAAATACCTTATTTCTGTGTAAGCGGTATATAAAAGAGGTGACCCGACTCTTGATCCCTCGACAGTTGATCTCCCAACAATTGATCACTAGATAGTTTATCTCCCGGAATGTTGATCCCCCGGACAGTTGGTCCACCAGCCAGAAGATCCATCTGCCAGTTAATTCCTCGGAGACTGATCTCCTAAGGTAGTGAAACACATGCTCAAAAATGAGTATGTTCATCAACTGTACCATTTGCTCATAAATGAGTACGTTCATCAACTGTACCATTTGCTCATAAATGAGTACGTTCATCAACTGTATCATTTGCTCATAAATGAGTACGTTCATCAACTGTAACATTTGCTCATAAATGAGTACGTTCATCAACTATACCATTTGCTCATAAATGAGTACGTTCATCAACTGTACCATTTGCTCATAAATGAGTACGTTCATCAACTGTACCATTTGCTCATAAATGAGTACGTTCATCAACTGTATCATTTGCTCATAAATGAGTACGTTCATCAACTGTACCATTTGCTCATAAATGAGTACGTTCATCAACTGTATCATTTGCTCATAAATGAGTACGTTCATCAACTATATCATTTGCTCATAAATGAGTACGTTCATCAACTGTATCATTTGCTCATAAATGAGTACGTTCATCAACTGTATCATTTGCTCATAAATGAGTACGTTCATCAACTGTACCATTTGCTCATAAATGAGTACGTTCATCAACTGTATCATTTGCTCATAAATGAGTACGTTCATCAACTGTACCATTTGCTCATAAATGAGTACGTTCATCAACTGTATCATTTGCTCATAAATGAGTACGTTCATCAACTGTATCATTTGCTCATAAATGAGTACGTTCATCAACTGTATCATTTGCTCATAAATGAGTACGTTCATCAACTGTACCATTTGCTCATAAATGAGTACGTTCATCAACTGTATCATTTGCTCATAAATGAGTACGTTCATCAACTGTATCATTTGCTCATAAATGAGTACGTTCATCAACTGTACCATTTGCTCATAAATGAGTACGTTCATCAACTATATCATTTGCTCATAAATGAGTACGTTCATCAACTGTACCATTTGCTCATAAATGAGTACGTTCATCAACTGTATCATTTGCTCATAAATGAGTACGTTCATCAACTGTATCATTTGCTCATAAATGAGTACGTTCATTAACTGTACCATTTGCTCATAAATGAGTACGTTTATCAACTGTATCATTTGCTCATAAATGAGTACTTTCATCAACTGTATCATTTGCTCATAAATGAGTACGTTCATCAACTTTACCATTTGCTCATAAATGAGTACGTTCATCAACTGTATTATTTGCTCATAAATGAGTACGTTCATCAACTGTATCATTTGCTCATAAATGAGTACGTTCATCAACTGTATCATTTGCTCATAAATGAGTACGTTCATCAACTGTACCATTTGCTCATAAATGAGTACGTTCATCAACTGTATCATTTGCTCATAAATGAGTACGTTCATCAACTGTACCATTTGCTCATAAATGAGTACGTTCATCAACTGTACCATTTGCTCATAAATGAGTACGTTCATCAACTGTACCATTTGCTCATAAATGAGTACGTTCATCAACTGTATCATTTGCTCATAAATGAGTACGTTCATCAACTGTATCATTTGCTCATAAATGAGCATGCTTTGTTTGAGCATACTCATGAATGAGCATGCTCAAAGCCAACAATTGAACGCATATACTATCTATGAGCATGCTCTTGTCAAATAAATGTCAACAAGTAGAGTCAGCTCTATTCGCCAAGAATTAAACAAAATAATCTTGCTTGTAATGCAATTATTAAAGATTTTTTTGAAGGAAGAAAATAAAACGGTAGGTTTATGTCCAAAATGTTAACAAATTCGAAAATTATGCTAATTTCAATGCATTTTTTTTCATTTTGAAGGGTAAAGGAACTTTTGGGGATTTTGTGGGGAATTTGAACATCTATTACCACCGAAAAAGAAAAGATGACGTACTTATATGAACAGCCGGCATAAAAAAATGCTTAACCTACCGACACATAATTTAACCAAGCGTACCTGAAGCTGTAGGTATATGCTGCAGAGAGGTATACTGCCGAATAATAAAAGGCGACATGGGTATCTGCTTACAGGGGGATCAACTGTCGGGGGGTCAAGCGTCATGGAATCAAAAAGGAATAAGTCGGTACTCACTCTAAGATAAATCTCGATCCATCCAAAAGGCAGTCGTGCATACCAACTCTAGTCTCTCCAAGACTCAAGTTCACACCTTCTTTTCCTTTAAAAAACCCTCTATACAGAATCCCTGAATAGTACAAAAGCAATACAGTCAACCACCCCGTAAGGAATTATTTTTAATAAAAAGCAAAACAATTTAGCACTACCTCCGTGACATAGAATTAAATACTATTGACTAGTATTGCAAATCGACAAAATTTAAAACACGGTTTTTTAATACAAAGCCTTTTCAATGAGATTGCGAATAACATTGTCGATTGCTAGGGTTACTAGATTGAATTCACATCTTTATTTAATAAGTTTATTTTACATGGTCCTCGAGTGTTTTTAAAGGATTTATTGTTCTTCCCAGTGTAGGCAGTGAACTCTCCAATTATAAATTCAAATAACGGACATATAACATATTTTACGTAATAATTGAAACATAATTTCGACATGTTCGTGGAATGGGACCTGAATATTCATTTCGGGCCACCACCCACCCTACCCAAATCACCACTCAAATATCTATCAACCCTGACAGTTACACTAATATGGCGGGTGCCATAAACGGTGGCGCTTTTATAGCGTAGTCTGACACAAGTGTAAATGTGCAAATATCCACTATTCTTATTTAAAAACTAATCTCGCCATCGACGATTATTATTATTATCATCTTTGAAATGCGATGTATATTCAAAACAATTTAAGGTGATCTTTTACAAAAACGGCGCTCTACAAATTATCCAATTATTATTAAAACATTGTTTACATTAGCTCCACACTGGAGGCCCGGAGGAAAATAATTCCCCTCAGGGCCAATGTCAATTTGGGGATGCTGTGTGGATGGTATTTTTAGAAAAGGAAGGAGAGAAAGTTCTGGGAAGAAAAAATGTATGATGGGTGGGTAGGAATCTGGAGGTCGTTACCCCTGAAGACACTCTTCAAGGGTAACGATGATAAGACAATGTTCCTAGAGAGTCCTGCTGGAGAGATCAAAAGGTCTCCCTCAACCAGTCTCTCATTACGCAGCCAAAACCCGGACAAACTTCCCCCCATGAACCCGTGTACTCCTGCCAAGTCACAATCGTAGCGAAACTCTTGGGGTGACTTATGGTAGAGGTACGTTTTAAGATTTTCACGGCCAAAAGTATTTTCGTTCTTTATTTTTGGGGTGTTATGCCGTGTTGCGCTACCTCCTTCTTTAGCCAACGAATGAAGCTTTTTTTAATGAACGACTAAAAAAATAAAAAAAATATTGAGGAAATTAATGAACATGAAGATAATTAAATCACAAAAATATGAATTAGAACCAACACATCAACGTACCCACGGTCCAATTTATTTATTTTATAATTCAATTTAAAAAAACAATTACTTTTGAAAATAAATTTAAAAAAATAGATTTTAGATTTAAATAGCGAAATATTGAGGACGTTACAATTGAAAATAGTTGCGCTAATTATAAATTCTAGACAGAAAACTCTGTACAAATTTCTTGACGCCAGAGTTGCTCATTCGAAGAACTTTACGGTTTCAGCACACAGATTTTTTTCTACTTTTATGGTAAAGACACATTAAAAATGATGAGTGGTCAATAAGCAAGACAAGATCAAAATAAATTTAAATTTCTATCACAATTTCCCAGTTCAAACAAAACTATACTGAACATTGGACATATCGCAAAATATGATAGTGGAATTTAAGCATCGTCTAATGTCTTGGTTGGGGCAAAGAAACAGAGGTCGACAGTACATGAAAAAGGCTGACGATGGTGATGTGAGGACTACCAAGAAATATCTCACCGAGAAAAATACAAACATAGGAGGCCATGTAGCTCTAGTAAAGAAGTTTTAAATGTGCCAAAAATAATAGTCCTTAGAGGGGACGAAAAAATCTTCCTTCATTATTATAGGACATTTCTTTTAGGGGAAGAAGCGCAAGATTGAGATAAATAATTTTCGCAATGCATTGCAGAAAATATTTACACATTTCGAGGGGCTGAAAGTCCCTGTTTGCGTACTACACGATTCTGTTATTTTGTCTTAGACATAGATGTTATATATATATATATTTTTTTTTTTTTAATGCCGGCAACCCGGGCGTTTATTGTAACAATAATCATATACAAACAAGTTAGTAGCCCGCCTCACTAGACTAAGTCTGTTCCGAGGCGGGTACATATATATATATATACATTAACTTATACACATATACATTTACATATATGTACATACATAAACACAGTTATGTTCATACACACATACACGCATATACGCACATACATTCACACAGGCAATCGCATACGTGTACATAATCGAGCACAAAGATACATATTAAAACATAAATACATATACTCAAATAAGAATTATTGGGAGTTAAAATACAGTTATCAAGGAATTTACAAATTAAAACCAAAAATTCATCAGATACACATAGTAATGCTAGCATCTAAATCTAGAACTATTAAATATCAACAAAATGAATACACATAGTAATACTAGCGTCTAAATCTAGATCTATAAGATTTCAACAAAATAATATACATATGAGGTAATAATAATATAAGCATTCGTAAAACAAAAGCAGTATTAATAATTAAGATAAAATTTCTATAAGTAACCAACACATATATGTAAATAAAGAGTGAGGATTAGAGACTAAGATGAGATTACTAATAACTTGGTGATGCATGCCCTTTTTTGTGTAGTAACCATGTATTGAAATGTTTGTATAACCAATTTAGGTTGTTTTTTGTGGCACAGTAGGTGGTTTCTTTTAGGAAGGTGTTGAAAATGTGAGGTGCGAGGTAAGATTCGTGCTTTTGGGCAAAAGTTGATTTAGTTTTAGGCACTAGAAGTAGATTACACGATTTAGCTCTAGTGTTTTTTGGGTGAGTTATGTGGCATGGTGAGGATTTTATGCAGTTCATTTGTATGATCTTTTTAATGAACAGCTTCCTGATATCTAGTATGTTATTAGTAATAAGTATGTTTTCCGTTGGGTAAAGATAAGGTTTTTTGAACATGATCCTAATTAATGTTTTATGAGTTGTGTTAAGCGGTTTAATGTACTTGTCGGCAGCTCCCCCCCAAGCAGAAATTCCATAAGTTAAAAGGCTTTGACATAGAGCGTAGTAAACATTTTTTAGTTGTTTCAGTGACATAATGTTTCTAATAGTTTTAAAAATAAATGATAGTTTACGGATTTTTTTAATTAGTAAGTTAATATGAAGTTCCCAGTTTAATTTATAGTCCACTGTTAAGCCTAGATATTTGATAGTATCAGTATGTTCTATTTTTTCGCAGTTGTGGTTTGAGGGATTTGAGGTAATATCAGGGTGTAGGTATAAAGGCGGAAAGATTCTTGGTTGCCCGGTAGTGGTTTTGCTGAATGTTAAGTATTTTGTTTTGGTGATGTTTAAGGTAAGTAGATTTTTGTCCAGCCAATTTTTTATTTCTAACATACCAGTTTCCGCACTTTTGAAGGCCTTTTCCCAATATTATGAAACCGGTTCCTCGTATCTCCTTCAGTCATCTTCAATCCCAAACTGAGATAAAGGAATGCTGATAGCGCCATCTCCTCCGCTAAATCAACACTACACAACAACAATATGACAGCATTAAATCATCACAGGATCCGTGTGTTTGGCCAGAGGGTTTTCGATTGTTTAGCTAAATTTGCCCCCTCCCCCTAAACACGAAGTCAGACAATGGCCTTTAAGCAAACCAGAACAAGTAGGGAAATGAAGATCTAGTGTACAAAGTGTAGATCAGTCTAATGTACAAAGTCTCGTAGGTACAAAGCTTCAGGCATTCCAAAATGAAGATCGTGTGGTGAAGACATCAGGAGAAAAGCGAAAATTGACGGCATTTCCCAAATGTTACAGCAAGGTTGATCTCCTTGGTAGAGCGACAAATCCTTGAATCAGTTCAAGGTCTATACCCAGATCATTGGCTTGAAAACTGGCGTGGGCTTATAATTTCGAGAGTTTTAACTCTCAGGCCTCGAGCTTATTTTGTCGGAGGGTCAAAATAATTTCGCTTTGCAATAAAATTCAAATAAATTGAATATTTCTGAATATATCCGAAAACAAAAAACTGCTTTGGAATGCTGATAAAATACGCTTTCAAATTTTATACTTCGAAATAAACATATAATTTTTGAAGTATAAAAATTTTGCATGCGAACATAAAAGTTTTAAAAATGGCTCCCCTTTCGTTTTTTCTAATTACATTTCAGATGAAAAAAAACACGTACATATTTTATCGGACCAATGTATTATAAATGTTACCTCACTTTTTTGTCGTTCAATGTAAAAATAATTAATGAAAAATTCCCAAAGTGTCATTTTTTTTTCAATTTGCGATGCGAAACTTTGGTTTTATAAAGGTAGACATTTTACTTATTTTTTAGTTAACTTTTAGATTTGAATACAAAGCATGATTTCTTCTCTTTCTAACACCGTTTACATAATTTATTTATCACGTTTCTCACTATGGTAGTAAGGGAGACACAACGATTTCAATAAGACCTATAGGAGTTGTTCCGGAAATTGAGGGTTTAACTAAACCATGATGAAGTAAGCTTTGCTTACGAAACATGTTCGTTTTTTAAATTATAAAAGTAATTACGGTCAGTGGTTGAGTGGGCATCGCGTTTAGGTCCCACCCAGGCGTTCCGTGTTCGATTCCTCGACTGGCTAAGTCCTCCATTACGACACAAGCAACATTTTCGGCTTACTGTGGTGGTAGTATGAGATTTTCAAATATTGTCGGGTTATTTATAACCTCTGTCTTTAAAAAAAAAACAAAAAATTAAAAAGTATTTACTAATTTTGAATTTTCTATGTAGCAAACACTTTGTGGGTTTACATTGTATTGAATTAGTATATTAATTTTGAAATAAAATGGTGCCACAAAATAAGTTTGCTGTGTTTGAGGAAATATATACCTATCCTTTTCAGCATCGATAATAATGAAAAATAAAAATCCCCGACTTTATTACCAGTATTATACGGCGGATAATCGGCATAATAATTTTCAATTAAAATCATGTTTAATTTGTAGAACTCCAATTTATTTTTTTCTTTTACATATTCTTTGATATTATTATTATTCAATTTATAAAATTTCTTTATTTATTAACAAGTTCTGCTGTGTAACTATTATTCCGTTTGACTTAATTGTTGGCGAAAAGAGATTCATATTGTCTTCGGAAGGCGAAAAAGCTGTCACGCGTAATAATTACAAAGCAGAACTTAATAAAAACACTGTTTTTATAAATTGAACAACCGTATAATTGAATATAGACAAGAAAATAAGTTAAATCCTTAGTCCGACACTGCATGAAACGGAAATCATTAAATTTTAGACGCAAATCTGTAAGTTTAAATTGAAAATTCGTAATATACCTCCGGTCACAACGAATATCTTTGATAAACGAAGCTTTTTAAAGGGAAAATGTGCGCGGCTCGTTTCGGCCCCACATAAATCTTAATTTTGGATTTGAGATTCAAATACCCAACCAAACTGAAAAATTATTTTTGTAATCAAAAGGTACATCAAATATCTAGTACGGATGTGAGCTACTTTATTTTATTTTTTTGCTTTAAATTATAAGATATAGGCCATTAAATATTTTAATGTTTCTTGATTTTAGAAGCAATTTGGGCAATTAATCTTGGGTAAATTTGGAAAAAAAAATAAAGTATGTCACATCCGTACTATATATTTGATATACCTTTTGATTATAAAAATAATTTTTCAGTTTGGTTGGGTATTTTGATCTCAAATTCAAAATTAAGATTTGTATGAAACGGGCCGCGCGAACGTTCCACTTAAATATCCTAGGTATAAATAAGTGCTAAGAACAAGTGCCATCAATCCCCCGCAGCGTCGTCCTCAGGGGTAGACAAGTTTAGTGATTATATTAATACTAATTATTTTTGTCGTCTGGGAATTACCTGAAGTTTTTATAATTTATCGTTTAGTGCGTTTGTCAAAGTCAATGACGCAATTAAAATTATCTTAGTTTAATTTTCCGCACCCAAATTGGTTCAAGTCACTCAAGCGCCCGCCTAAAATTAAAGTTATCATTATTTATATTAACTTTGCTGTTTTAAATTACATAACGTTAATTTATGATGTGTTATTTATGGAGTGTTGAGAGACGTACTTGACTTACTTTAAGCCGATTTTTCCTGAAAATATTTAGCTTAAAAAATTTAAATGAAATTTTGGTATCCGTTTTGTAAACAACCAACTGACTAAATAACCATCACACCGTTTTCCGCAGGGGTAGGTAGAGTGGACGGACCACCAAATAACTCGGTCTTGGCACACACTCCTTTCCTCATTCACTTTCATACATCGTATCATACATGCTCTTCTTCTGACTCTTGACATAGCCCCACTCAAGTATCTGATGCACTTGGTAGTTCCATGTCTTCCTAGTGCGTTCCTGATTTCTTCTACCATTCACATTTGAGTCGTATATTCTCCTTACACTCCTTTCCTCGTGCATTCGCTCTACATGCCCTACATGAAATTAGTGTGTTTATTGATTTTGTAATTCTATCACTTTTTTGTAAACAACCAAACCACCGATAATATTTTTTGGATCAAAATATTATCAGAACGGAAGAGAAAGAACCTTCGTCATGTAGGAATAACTCATAACGAAAATGATTTTCTGTGAGGCGCAACGTCAGAGATATAAGTCGGTACTCGAAGTCGGATGTATAAAATACCTAAATTATATTATTTAAACATTTGGAAAGCACTCAAATTTCAAATAATCCTTCCTTATTATTACAAATTATTCAACAACCAACTCACACTAACATCAAGTCACTTTAAAATAAAGACCTCCACAACCACAATACACGAAATAACAATAAAATCCTCAAGCACATACTACAAAATACGGGATAAAATCCCCGAATTACATTGTCTGTACACTGCATAACTCGCTTCCAGATGTGTATCTACAAAAACATCCAGCATAAAAAAAAAATTAAGTAAAATTTTAAAAGAAATTTCTTTTAAATACTTAAGTACCTTTAAAAACGAAAATACGTAATTTTCTTTCAAGTTTTGTTCTGTCTTGTTTTTTTCTCTTTGTTCCATTCTCTTTATTTGTAATCATCCATACTTGTAAATCCGTTTTTTTTCTTTATTCGTTTTCTCTGGTTGTTTGTTATACTTAAGGGAACGTAGCCATACGACGTGATATTTTGATATCAAAATACCTATGTGAAATTGTACTTATTACCTTCCATCTAAAAATTCTAAATTCCTCCCGTCCTAAAACTAGTTTTGTATTGCCCTAGCAAGAAATAAAAACACAACGAAAATAATCTTATTTTCATAAACAAGGACCAATTCAGAATCATCAATATAATATAAAACTACAGATCGATATATTAATACGTCGATTCTCAAATTAGATAGGTCGTATACCTGTGTTTAGTGTTCATGCTTTTATTTAATTATATTAATTTCACAAAGGTAATATTTCCGATTTCAAAAAACTTGTGTGCGGCATTTGAGTTATGGCCGTAGATTGCCACTGCCTATTCTGTATCAAAGATTTGCTCGCCAGATAAGGAATTATGAGAAATGGTGGCATTCTGCGAGCTCTGTCACGCGGCAATTTCTTTTCATTCTCTTTTAATAACCACTAGTGATTTATTGACTGCGCTTTGGGCTACAGCAAATGACATGACCGGCCAATTTATACTTTTTTAATGTTATTTATTGGCGATTGATATTGTAAAAACGTATTTTTATAAGTCTTGTTATTCGCATTTGTTTGACGAGCCGGTGGAGTCTAAGTCAGAATTGCCTTAGGGCTTGTAACCGTTGGAGATATACGGTGTCATTAAAGACGAAGCAAGTTCTTGTTCAAGCACTATGAAGTAATGTAAAAGCATGTGTTTTTGGTTTGAAAGTTTGATAGCTTAAAAATATGTTAGGTAGACTGTAATTAAACACTGCGAGTAGAACACACATTGGCCTTCGAAATAATCAAGTATTTTTTTAAATAATGTAGGTAATAAAACGCATTATTTCCACTTAATTTATTTAACTATTTTATTTACTTGATTTATTAATAATTTATTTGTCTACTGTTAATAGCCAAATAGCTAAAAATCCAATGGTCAAAGACTACATGGCAACAAATATGGAAAACCAAATAACTTTAATAAAATCCCCCCTATCCCCCTCCCTCTCCCCCATATGTTATGTATATAGACTCTAGATTAAGAATAATTTATACCAGTCTGAAGATGGCTTTAACAAGCTAAAACCGGTTACGGTTAAAAAATAAATTAAGTGGAAATAACTTGTGTGTTATTATTTTATTATAATGGAATTCCACCACGTCAGTATCAAAAATAAGTCTTTTTAAAAGCCCAGAAAAAAATTTGGAATAATAATAATAATATTTGGCTGATTTATAAAGTGCCGTTTTCGTGAAAAATCACCTCAAGGGCGCTGTACATATAAGCATATAATAAAATAAAATTAATCATGCCCATAAACTGTTACCTTTTTGGGTTTTGGTTTTATTGTATAATGTGGAAAATTAAATGCTTTATAAAATGCTCGTAAAACATTTAAATATTTGAGCATGAACTTCGCAAAAAATGAATCAAAACATGTGGCTGGTGTTTAGCTGAAATTTAAACCTTATCTGTGTGCTAGAGTGTGTGGTATCTCCACATATAAAATTAAAGTCCACCGCCGGGTCTGTCTGTCTGTTCGCGATAAACTCAAAAAATACTGAACGGATTTTCATGCGGTTTTCACCAATAGATAGAGTGTTTCGTGAGGAAGGTTTGGGTATAAATTTTGTCAAGGTTTTGTGTAAATTGGTTGAAATATAAAGGAGAATGTCTGTATGTGGTGGAGAGCGAGCTGGCTAGCGGGCGGGGTGGACTCGATTTGTATGCTAACAATCCAGTAGATGGCGTTGTATTTCGTCAGGTACAGAACGCGTGGCTGGGTCAACTAGTTTTGAATAAGTAGCGGTGATTAATTATGAATAAAATTACGTTGTGGTAGAAAAAAAAAATTTGGCAGTTAGAAAAGGGTGAAGTGCAGTGGCGGACTAAGCCCGTCAGAGGCCCGGGGCGGCAAAGCCGAATGAGCCCCCCCCCCTCCCCTAGTTTAAGAAGTTGATGTAATTTTACAAGCTTTTTATTCAGTTCACACGGGCCTCTAACTCTGGGGGGCCTCCGAACGCCTCCATGTTTCCTTGATCAATCAAACCCAGAAAAAAACAAGGCTTTAAGGCACCAGGACACTGTAAAAAAATTTATTTATTTTTAATTCATTTTCTGAAAGATGCGGTGACAACGGATATAACCATTGAAATATTTTGACCTTCTGACAAAATATGCTCGAGGGCTAAAGGATTAAAAACATTAAAAATATAATTCGTACTAGCTCATTTGGTATTAATTTTTTAAACTTTATGAGTAAAATCTCAAATTATAATATTTAATTAAATGAAGACAATATTAGCGAAACTCAATCGAAATCTGGAGACAGAAAAATCAGAAAAGATATTGGCTCCGCTGGGACTCGAACCCAGAACCCTTTTCTTACATGGAAACAGCTCTACCGATTAAGCTACGGAACCCATATTAATTCGGTCACTTTTAACTGTATCATACTTCGACTAAGAACTACCAACATTATCTTCATTTACAGTTGAATCTTGTAATCATATATAAAGATAGCAGCCAATAATATGTGCGTTAAGTAAATGAAGATAATGTTGGTAGTTCTTAGTCGAAGTATGATACAGTTAAAAGTGACCGAATTAATATGGGTTCCGTAGCTTAATCGGTAGAGCTGTTTCCATGTAAGAAAAGGGTTCTGGGTTCGAGTCCCAGCGGAGCCAATATCTTTTCTGATTTTTCTGTCTCCAGATTTCGATTGAGTTTCGCTAATTGTACAAGACCCGTAGGCTTGCACAAAGACTGTAAACAATAAGTGCCGGTACACACAGACGCCCGACAATTCCAATGTCTTGACAGAGATGTATTCTCGCCTTGACAGCGGTTGAAGTTCAGTAGAGTATCTGGTTACAGAAGCATCCATGCTGGGTATCTTCCGCCACGCATCGTGAGATGGAATGCTCTTGCATCGGAGTATGTAGGCTGCGGTGGACGCTGGTTGTATATTATGTGAGATGGGCTGCGCTCTAGATGATGTATATTCTCGAGTTTGTTATGTATCCAAGGGAATAAAATCCTAGGCGGGGGCGGTCACAGCAACCCTTAAGTAGGCCGGCTTGTCATTGCATGGCAGTGAGTCACTTGCATCCTAGGCTAGGGCAGCCACTCACATCTTGATAGGCTCCAGGGTATCGGTCTGCATTCTATTGGGCGTGCTGCACGTGGCGTCATGATCAGGTAGGTCTGCGTTGAAGGAGCCCAAGGATGACCGGGGCTTCGGCGTTATCATCAGGGCAGAGGGATGCAAGGCTCGATGCAAGGGGGCCCCGGGCTAGCAGCCCGGAGCCAGATGTTCAAGGGTAGCGCAGCAACTTCAAGGGCTTGGTAAGAATCAGCAAGTTCAAAGGAGTCCAAGGATGGCCGGGGCTTCGGCGTTGTCTTCAGGGCTGAGAGATGCAAGGCTCGATGCAAAGGGGGGCCCCAGGCTAGCAGCCTGGAGCAAGATGGTCAGAGGTAGTGCAGCAACCTCAAGGTCTGGTAAGAATCAGCAAGTTCAAAGGAGTCCAAGGATGGCCGGGGCTTCGGCGTTGTCTTCAGGGCAGAGAGGTGCAAGGCTCGATGCAAGGGGGCCCTGGGCTAGCAGCCCGGAGCAAGATGGTCAGGGCTCAGGTGTCAACGTTTTGTAGGTATTATCCCATCGGGTGCTTGAGATGAAAGAGTTGCGTCTTGGAGCTCCGAAAGGGTGACGGCTACGGCGAGACTGATGTCTTGAATTGAGCAGCGTTTCGATGTCGAGGATCTTCAGGTTGTAACTTTGTAGAGATATTATTCTGATCGCTGGTGGTTGAAGACTGAATGCCAACTGCTTTCTTCGCAGACCTTATATAGTGGCAGGTTAGTCGGTTTCACAATATTTTAAATTCATGCAATAATTCCTATTTCCGCGTGAGTCATCTCATGTTGTAATTTCATGTTGTGCAACAAAATAATTTATATTTTTGGGAGCATGAATCACCTCATATTAAAGTGTTGAGAAATCAATATTTCGGGGACGCGCCGTTCAAATTAAGAATATTTTCTCTTCGATAGAAATGCATGATATGAAATAACACGTTCGATATACTAATATTGTCTTCATTTAATTAAAGCTCATTTGGTGTTTGGACCATCTATGATCTTTATAGTTGCTGTGTTTTTTGTGTGTAGCTTTTCAAAACCAAAAATTTAAAAATCGTGAAAGCAGGTGATTAGGTACTTAAAATCAATGAAAAATAATTGCCGGCGCACGCAGTCATTACGTTCCGAGTAACACGTATGTTAAATTGTGCAACTCTGTGCAGTTTTGAGCATAATACAATAATTTATTTAAGTGTCACGGAGAATGCAGTTTGTGCAATTGAAACTGGATACTTAGGAGCCCTGCCTGTACGTGCTCGGGTATAATGAATTCCTGGTTTGTAGCCATAATCTGGCTGTTGGGTGATAGGATATTGATCTGGTTAACTAGCAGAATGTCCAAATATGGGGACGGAATAAAAAAATATGGAAAACTATCGATTTAAACCAACTAGATACATAGTTTCAACACGGTTTTAATAGTGAGGACTTCATCACTCCTTTGGTAAATCATTAAAAGTGCTGAAAAAAACTTGGCTAAATAGGTTACGTTAGATTAGATTATGGGCTATTGTTAACTAACTAACTAACTAACTAACCATCACGCCGTTTCCCCGCAGGGGTAGGCAGAGAGGACGGACCGCCAAACATCCCGGTCTTGGCACACATTCCTTGCCTCGTTTACATTCATACAACGTCTCATACATTCTCTTCTATTATTCTGACTCTTGACATGGCCCGACTCAAGTATCTGATTCACTTTGTCGTGCCATGTCTTTCTTGGGCGTCCTCGACTTCTTTTACCATTCACATTTGTTGGGCTATTGTTTTTAATAAAAATTCATCGCTTTTAACGACTTTTCAAAGGAGTGTTTAATTTTTAATTTATTTTATATATTTAATAATATTATTATTCAATGTATAAAAACAGTTTATTATAAACAAGTTCTGCTTCTGCTTCGTAATTATTATTATGAGTTACAGCTGTTTCGCCCTCTGAAGGCATTATCAAACTGTGCAAATGCCTTCAGAGGGCGAAACAGCTGTAACTCATAATAATAATTACGAAGCAGAAGCAGAACTTGTTTATAATAAACTGTTTTTATACATTGAATAATAATATTATTAAATATATAAAATAAATTAAAAATTAAAATGGAGTTCTACAAAATAAACTTAATAACAATAAATAATAAAAAAATAAAAAAATGGAGTGTTTAATGTCACCATGTTGAGTTGTCACAGAACTAGTTTTAAGGTAATACTTAAAAGAAATCAAAATCTACTCTTTCACTTTTAAGATTAAAAGCTATTTGCAAATTGTGCTTTAAAATATTGAGATGAATTATTTGTTTGTACTTGTGGAATATAAATAAATAGTTTTGACCATAAACAAATTCAAATCTTTCAAGAAAGGCTAATAAGTACAATGTTATAACGGTGACTCATTCCAATATTGTATTTGTTAGCGTTCCTTCATTTTGAGTATGTTCGAGCGCAAACAATAAGCATAATTTGCAAAAAAAATTGTAACCTAAAATAATTAATTTGGCGTCATCTGTGAATTCGTAGATAATAACTTATAACGATAAGTTTTAAGATTTTCACGGCCAAAAGCATTTTCGTTATTTGTTTTTGGGGTGTTATGCCGTGTTGCGTTATCTCCTTCTTTAGCCAACGTTTCGGACATCGTTGCAGTGTCCATCATCAGGGCAGATCCGGCAGATTCGGTAGATGTGACATACACATACATATGTGTACATCTACCGGATCTGCCGGATACACATACATATGTGTACATCTACCGGATCTGCCGGATCTGCCCTGATGATGGACACTGCAACGATGTCCGAAACGTTGGCTAAAGAAGGAGATAACGCAACACGGCATAACACCCCAAAAACAAATAACGAAAATAACTTATAACGTTTAACCTTAAAGGAATATCAAGCAATGTTTCGAATTGAATGTTGGACTTTCACCAGGGCGATATTGAGAATATTTTTCGCTCTGGAGGATACTTTTCTATCATCAATTGAAAACCAGTAGTAGGTATATGTTCTTTAATTAAAGCATACCTACGTAATAAATACGATTCTCCATAAGAACTTATTTCAGCGGAACCCATTTATATAAGGGAGTACCTACTTTAAGTTAATGCGGTTATAATAATTTACCAATATAAAAAATGGCGAAAAGTATTTTGTTAATACCTAAAGATATTTTCGAAATGGCAGTATTTTTTTATTTAAATATTAATCGTATATTTTTATCTATATGGAGCCCACGTGGCCTACTCCCTCAATAGAAAAATCTATTCACATGAATTAAACAAGGACCTAAATTAAAAACGACTGGAAGAGACTTATTGACATAATACCATTCAAACGGAAGATTAATTACCAATACTAAAATTCTTCGCCGTTAATCTGAAGTCAGATATGAAATACGAGTTCTGTTTTTTTTCTATGAAAGTATTTAACATTGCTACCATTTGACCACGCAGGTACTGTAATACATTATACGCCATAAAATTTATGATCGTAGGCCATTTACGGTCATAAGTACACGGCATAAATAATGTAATAATACTTATTAGTCTTATTACATGTTATATACACACCTAAATCAGAAATGGAATCACTAAATATTAAATTAATAAGTGAGTTGCTAACTCCTAAAATCAAGTAGGTTGCCTAAATATCATTAGGCGATATAAATTATAACCTCCTAGATCACAAGGTCGGGACACCCCAAATCGGTCTCCTAATTTGTATGATATCCTACAAAACAATTCGTTTTAATTTTCATTTTAGTTTTTAAGTAAAACATTTTAAAATGTTTAAGTTAATTTTTAAAAATAAGTAAAAATGCTATTTTGGAGGTTTTAATGTAAGTTAGAAGGCTGATGTGATTGGATTGGAGCTTTGTGATCTAGGAATTTTTACAAATATACTGTAAGCTAGGTACCTACAGCTTGACACAGTTAACTCTGCAGGCGGCCAAAAGAGGTCGTTATTTTGTTATTGCGCATTTAACAATTTTTTAAATTCAATTCTGTTGCACGTTTTTTCTAAGCTACAAATTATTAAGGTTTTGGCATTCATGAACATTGAAATTCTATAAACAATATCCCCGATAAATCCGGTATTAAATGCCGTCAATCAAAGCGGTATTGCCAGCTTTGCGATAAATAAATATCAATGAGGAGAGCAATTAATTTATCGAACGTCATTAATACCGTAGCGTCTGCGTGGTTGAATTTCAGAACCCGGTTTCGATTGCATGTTCGACGCCAGACCTTACACGCTGCACCACAACTAACATCTGTATACGTGGATTATCATACAAAACTACGAGTACTTAAAAGTTAAAAGCAAAGTCGCTCCCGCTGTCTGTACGCTTAGATCTTTTAAATTACACAACGGATTTTCATGCGGTTTTCACCAATAGATAGAGTGATTCACGAGAACGGTTTAGGTATATAGTTTGTCAAGTTTATGGTTTTGTGTAAATTGGTTGAAATATATAACATATAAAGGGAGCGGACTGGCAAGCGGGCGGTGTGGATTTGATATGTGGTATGCAAATTAACAGATGCAAATTAACAGTTGGTTATAAAGGTTGGGTAATGGCGTTATCAGTAGATGGCGTTGTGTTTCATTAGCCACATCAACGTCTGGGTCTACTAATTATAATATATTTTTAAACCAGAAATTGGAGCGTAAAAGTAAATAAATATTTAATTACTTCTTCAAACTTCGCAAATTTATTTTGTGGCATCATTTTTCATATAATGAATAACTGATTACTTTGTATAAAACCACTATTTTTAAAAACAATATCAACATGTTTCGACAACAATGTTGTCTTCATCAGGATATGTTACTATAATAAATGACTAACAAGTATAGATTAATATTCTTATTAATACTTACAATTAATTATAATGATTGATTTTTTGATTTAGACTAATTATTTTAATTAATTATTCTTAAAAAAAAATTATTATCTAAATGCAATTTTATTTTACCTTAAATAATTTTTATATTTAATTTTGTATAACTATTTTTATGATTAGTAAGTAATTAATCACCTCTAAATTTTTAATATTTTGTCTATGTTATAATTTATTCTAATTTGTCTATACTTGTTTGTCATTTATTATAGTAACATATCCTGATGAAGACAACATTGTTGTCGAAACATGTTGATATTGTTTTTAAAAATAGTGGTTTTATACAAAGTAATCAGTTATTCATTATATGAAATATTTAATTATTTAAAAAACCTACATTTAAGAATTTATTTTACGCTGGTATCTCCAACATCGACTACATAATTATTATACGTGTCATACTGTAATGTTCAAATTTCGTTACCATAGTTTTCTTTATTTTTGAAAAATCGTAGTTTGTTTAGTGACAAAATATTTGAATTGTCTGTTTCCGAAATGTTTCAAACTTCTTTGACACAGAAATGTAATAATTATTGGATAATTATGAAAGAGTGTCGTTTTTGTGAAAAATCGCCTCAAGGGCGCTATACAATTTATTACGATTTATTAGGCTCCATATAACTTTATTATTTACAAACAGATATAGAAAACATACTTACCTGGCAGGTGACTTCCGATAAACACACTTTTATTAGAAAGTTTGCTTGGAGAAGATACGACTTTGCATGCGGAGTACACTATAATAACTTAAAAACAAAAATATGTATTAACCATTCAAAAGAATTTCATTGAATTATTTCGATAAACAAAAAACTTCGCATGGACATAGATATTATTAAAAAATCGACAAATTCGATCTGGGCGATCACGATTATGTCCATCACCACCTGAAAAGATCGACACCTAATTATGAAAAAAGTTTCGTTTTTTGTTAGACTCAATTTCATAGAATTTAATATATAACGTGTTTGAGATTAAATTAAAATTATGATTGCATTTCTTTGGGAAGTGATTTTTTAAGGATCCATATTATATTATCACTTTAAATTCTTATTGATAATAGAAAGACTCGAATCATCTATTCATCTCCTATACAAAGCACACAATGCTATTTTTTATGATTGAAAAACGTCAGGCAGGTCTCAAATTGATATTTTATAATGGGCTTTGATATTAACAAATAATTAGATGCTTCAGATGAAGCACTTTTATAAAACGGATTCAGTTCATAATGGAGTTTTTAAAAATGTTCCTATCTATTTTGTGATGCGCTGCATGTACGCGCAAATATGTACGTAATATAATGTCTCAAATAATTATGATTTCTCAAAATGTCAGATAAATAAATATGTTTAAAAAAAAAACAACATTATTTCTCAATGCTCCGGCTCTTCTTTGACTTCGTAGAATACCGCCCGACGTGCCGTCGCGCTTCGTGGAAAAGTTTTGCAACTGATAAATTAATGGTAACTAATAACGTAATAACAAAATATGACGGCTTACCTAAAGGTTCCCAGTTGGGTCCACTTCTGTTATAATTTTTCATAAATCGTATTATACGGAAACAAATCTTAAAACTGTTTATCGGAAAACATATTGCATAATGTTATCATCTTTATACTGACGACAAAACCATTCCTAAAATTACCATCCGAAGTATTTTGCATATATGTATGTATTCATGTCAAAATGTGTTGTATCAAAGCAGGCAGAACATTCAAGCATCTTTGTTTTCAGGATGGTTGGGAGCACTTTCCACGGCTGTGGCGCTACTCATCTCCCCGGTGACGGTGGCTTGCTGCCTTCGCAAGTCTACCAGAGTCACAGCGGTGATGGGCGGGCTGGTAGCGGCGCTAGGCTGCCTCTTCACCTCCTTCGCCTCGCAGTTTCATCAGCTATTCTTCAGCTATGGTAAGAATGAATATAACAAAACAGAACATTGAGGAAAAGTGAAAACTAATCTCTTTTGACCTAATCTAACCCAATCAAACCTAACCCAACCTAAATTTTGTTTTAGAGAAATTTTTTTGTTATTATGTACACTTGTTACTTATTTTGTGATATTTCCTTAGTTTCATAAAATACTAGCCGAACTCTCTGGCGTTGTCCGGGCTTTAAGCAGAGTTTTTCGAAATCAGGTGTAGACAGAAATTTTCCTCTTATTTTGAATGTCAAGTGTGGAAAATTTCATCACAAGGTATCAAGGGTTGGTTTAAGAGTTGAGAAAATGGGATGGAGTGGTTTTTCGAAATCTCATGTAGACAGTGACCTTCGTCTTGTTTTGAAGGTCAAGTGTGCGAAAGGACACCCTCTTTTAAATATTGTATAATATTTAAAAATGTTAGTTAATGATGCATTCACGAAGTGATATGTTTCGAAACCGGTAGCGAAATATTACAAAATAAGTCATTTGTAACAGTTTACGTAACGTAAGTAACAATTTACTGTTTTAAAATATTGTCGGTAGTTTTCTCTTCCTTATCCTTTCTGCTTCAAAATTCCGAACGAGTTATTAATGTAATATAATTTACTTTTGCCATTTTTTTAATATTGTTATACCTACTCGTGTAATGTGGCGTCAGTCGCATAATTGCAAAATGGTATCTGTGACTACAATATTTACCAGTAAGTGCAGGAGGATTTTTTTGTTGGAAACCCGTTCTTACGGAAATTAGATGACACCACTGGCAGTTCGTGTGATAACCAAGAGACGGTTCCCCGATTTTCTCACGGAAAGAGTTACCAATGTACCTATTTGTATATTTCAAATCGGATATTGAATGTATTTCTTGTTTTTTGTCATTGCAGTCTCGTACTGGGCAAGCGTCTCGATATTTTGCATTGTATATTATGTATAGTAGAATATTTTCGAAAGAGACTGTGTATGGAGTAGTTTGTAGCACAGACAGAATGTTCAAAAACTATTGCTACGAACTATGCTATTCCATAGAAACCATACTTTTTCAATAATTTGTTAGCCCTTATCTAGTTTAGATGATGAAACGATTTGATTTTCTCACTTCCAATGTGATTGATATTTGGGGAATTATACCGGGTTCCTTCTTTAGCCAACGTTTCAGACAGCCTTGCAGTGTCCATCATCAGGGCAGAAGTATTTAATTTATTCTTCTTCAAAGGCTCACCCTTCTAGCTGTAGCATCTGGGATTGGACATCGAGTACCTAATGTACCCAGCTTTGTCAATTTTTTGTGACTCTTGTACATCCGAAGCCGGTAATTCTCTTTAGGTCTTCACCCCGGCTCATAATACATTGCGACTTGCGACCATAGATAATATATACAAAGCGAGATATGGCTTGGAAAAGAGAAAAAGAGGCGTGGCGGTGTCGGTTAAAGTACGTTTGGTGTATAGATAGTAACAACGGCGATTTGCTGTTGAATTATCCAGCTAATGGTTCTCCCTTGTAATTTTTTTTATTTACAGTGCTGATACAGGGCCGCATTTAAGCGCGGGCTATCAATCGCGGGCGCGGGCCTATGGGCCCACACCAAAAAGGAGCCCCCACCACAAATAATAATATTACAAACGTTTTAATTTTTGACTAAAATACATAAAAAAGTCTTCGTTTAAAATTTAATTTAATTTGGAAGTAGGTACAAAACAGGCTACGAATGTTGGAAGACAAGTAGACATGTTCAAAGTTTTGGCTTTGCTCAGCATTGAAAGAGATATTTCAAGATAACTACTTTATATAGATGTTATGGGTAACTTCATCAGTATGAAGTAGACATGGGCAAAATTGAATGACCTAATTAAATGAATAAATTCAATCTTGTGACACACTTGATCTGATTCTCAATTTCAAAAGGAATTGATTCTTCATTCCTTACCTTTGGCCTTGTATCGTACGATTTTTAACGGCAACATAAATGTTTAATTTCCATTTATTTTACTGTTAAATTATTTCAATGAATAATGTGTTCCGTAAACGATTTAAATAATATAATGTTTCATAGGTATTTAAATATTATTCAATGGGCGGCGCGCCGCGAAGTTGTCGACGGTATTGTGAACGACTCGTATCCCGCTACCGCCGCCGCCGGCCGCCGTTCTAAAAAGCCGTAGATCAAAACGCGGCCCCGATTCAGCCGAATTGTCCGAGCGTCCCTTTCACGCAAGGAATTAATCATTTACTAGTCAATAGTCCTGAGATTGTCCTGAGGTCCCCGCGCGTCCCGTCCCGTCCGCGTCCCAGGTACCTACTCGTAGCTAGTCTGTCGCTATCGGAAATTGTCCGAAGCGCTTTATTCAGGAATTAAAACTAAAAGTCTTTTTCACTTGTGACGTTGTTGTCTCTAGTTAATCTCAGACCTAGAAATGACGTCAGATGTCATCGTCTTACATCACCATCGTTTCACATCATTCTCGGCTCGGGTATATCCGAAACGCAGCTCGCGAGTTGATCAAGTCTCTGCGGGGTACACAAGACACTATTCAAAAGTTACTAATTCACTCCTCAATGCCGGCCCTTATCCGTCCGAGCGCAGCGGTTCTCCAATTCCTCGGCGGGCCAAGCCTCCAATTTCATTACATAGTTAGCCGAAAACTTTCGACATTGAATCCGAACATCGCGGCATCGGCTAGAAAAGTGAGAAGCAAAAATAGTGCACTTGTAATCGTTTTTTTGGCACGTATGAAAGATTTTGGAATACAAGTACCTACCTACTTTTAGACGTGGATCTTGGGTAGATGTAATATGTAAATTTGTATATATTATAAGGCCAATCAGCTGTTGTCAGCTGTCATAAAATACTTTTAAGTATAAATAAAATAAGTAAAACTTTAGGGGTGAAACAAAAAACTGTTTAATTTAAAGATTTAATTGCTAGCTATAAATACATTTTACATACAAAAAATAACGATACTAAAAAAAGACAAACATATACATCTAAGTATAGGATTTAGCCTGCGAGATAATGAGATAGAATAATCGGTCCTCTCTTTGTGTGGTGCTTCGTAGCCGAGTCCAAATACTAATATCTACAGCCTGTATGTCGGACGAATATCTACAGCTCATATGTTGAACTAATATCTACGAATTTCAGAGTGTTGACTAATATCTACAGAGCGTAGGTTGAATTAATATCTACAGAGCGTAGGTTGGACTTATCAGCTAAATGTGTCCAATAGTCCGGTATTAGGGATTTTTACGTACATGCTTACATAAATTAAGTTTTTTAAACTGCATACGCAATATTACGTTATTCCAATATGCTATACATAATTTTTTTTTTAATGGTATTTCTCTTCTATAGAAGCAGACGCTTGTGATTAGAAGAGGGACGATTATGGGATTAGAAAATATTTAAAATATATTAACAAAATATATTTTGTATCTTATAATTTACTTGTGGTAGATTCTTAGTAAATAACAAATTTACAAGTTATATAAGTTATGATGATAAATTTTATCAATTTCGTATTTTTACTCTAAATTGCTCTTTGATTGCTTTTAGGAGGCATTTATCGTCTTCGATTTTTCTTATTTTTTCAGGTAGGCTATTAAAGTATTTTTTTCCTAGATATGTATAATGATGTTGTGCAAATGAGGTGTTGCATTTTTGTATTGGAAATATATGTTTTTGACGAGTACGACTTTCAGTTAAAAATTTATGATTTTGTTTTTCTTTTATTATTTGGATTATTATATTTTTTCGAACTAGATCATTAAATTTTAATACTTTAAATTCTTCAAAAATTAGGTGAGTCGGATAATCTCTTCTTTTTTTCAATATAATTTTTATTATTAGACGTTGCACAATTTCAACAGGGAGTAGATTTGTTTTGTATGCAGCTCCCCAGCTTACTACAGCGTATTGGAGATTTGACTGTACTATAGCATGATAGACTGATGTTAGATTTTCTAATGAGAGAAAGTTTCGGATTTTTAAAAATATGTAAATTAATTTCCTTATTTTGTTAACGGTAAGGTTGATTTGATCTTTCCAGTTCAGGTTTTTGTCTATTGTTATTCCTAAGTATTTAATTTTATTCGAAATTTTTAATGTGGAACAGTTTATTTCACAGTTATTTTTTTTGTGATCTTTAGAATTGTCATGTATAATTATATCAAAATTTACCGAATTGCAAATCCAACCTCTGCCAGTGCTGTAGATATTCATCAACACTTTGGTTCTCATAGATATTAATCAACAGTTTGAGCTGTAGATATTCGTCAACACTTTGATTCTCATAGATATTAGTTCGATTTTTTCAGTTTTTGGATTTGGAATTCCAGTAGATATTAGTAGACGCCTCCTCGTAGCCTCCCCACTTACTCCCCACTTATTGTGATTTGAAATAAATCAAAAAGCGACACTAAAAAGAGACAAACACATTAATCTATAGGTTTTAGCCTGCGAGTTAGTGAGATAGAATAATCGGTCTCCTCTTTGTGCGGTGCTGCAGTGTTTCGTAGTTTTTTTTTTTTTTAATTAATTGGAATTAAAGGAATGAATAGAAGGAATCAATTCAAAAGGCCGGGGAAATCAGACGGGATCTATTCACTCCTGGGAATCATTTTGCCCACGTCTACTTCATAGTATGAAGTGCAGGTGCAAATAAATTATCTACTAATGACTGGTTGTTAACGGAATTTAAACAACTCATCAAATTTCAAAATTAATTTTCAAGTTTCGTGAAAATACTATTCAAGTTCTGTTATTATTTCAGTGTTGTGTAGCAAACGGCCCATGATGATATAATAACGGAGCTTGAAAAGGACTTTCACAGAACTTGAAAATTAACTTTGAAATAAGGTAAATTGTTGGAATGTTGTGAAATAACCCGTCCTTACTATTTTTAAGTGCCTATTATGTGGGGGCATACATTAATTACGTGAGCTCAAAAGGGGAGGGTCCAGCAAAATCTCACATTACTTGAAAAGAATATACGAAGTCACCCAAATATATCTCACCAAGGGGGGAGGGGTCTAGATTGGAAGAAAAACTGCTCACGTAATTAATGTATGCCCCCGTAATGACTACAATTTCTTATCGATGCATTTTATTTCAAATTATTTTTAAATATAAAATACTGATTATGCATATTCCCCACAGACACAAATCTCAAATTTGTGTACTTTTTTATCATTGAAAACCTTAGGATGAGTTGATTCACATAAATTGAATAATTCATCAAATTTCAAAGCTAATATCAAGGTTAATTCAAGTTCTAATATCAAGTCAAAGCTAATATAAAATTCTGTGAAGGTCCTGTTCAAGTTCTGTTACTAGCCAAATGAGTAGGTATCTACTACTGTAAAACAACCGTCCCATGGTGAAATTATAACAGAACTTTAATGAAACTTTTACACAGTTTGAATTTTAGCTTTGAAATTTGATGAATTGTTCAAATTCTGATAAAATAAGGATGAGTTGTTTCAAAAAATTTGATGAATTCTTCAAATATTTAAGGTAAATTTTCACGTTCTGTGCACGTTCTATTCAAGTTCTGTGATCACGTGGCCTATAATTATATAATAACAGAACTTGAATAGGGCCTACACAGAACGTGAAATTAACTTCAAATAATTGATGACTTCATCATTTTTTTTTTAAACTAGATGGGCGAGACGGTGCTCTCGGCCGAGTAAAAGGGCGATACAGTCACTCGGACCCTGTACTACTTGGGGGCCGTTCAAGTATTACATAACGCACTTGGGGGGGAGGGGGGGTCTTGTGAAACGTTACTGTGCGTTACGAGGGGGGGGGAGGGTAACATGTTTTTCTTTATTTAGATAAAAAAAATTAGGGAATTAAAATCTTCCAAGTTGGCAATCCATTTCGTTCTCGAAATCTTTTGTTTTATTTATTACGACAAACGCGATTAAAAGAAGAAAAAAAGTATTTAAACGACTTTCCAGTGCTTTGCGCAACTTAATTGTGACTTTCAGGTAAAAACTATCACTTGGGCGTTACGTAACGTTTAGGGGGGGGGGGGGAGTACGGAAAAACGTTACGGCGCGTTACATGGTGGAGAGGGGGGGGGGGGAGGGGGGGGAGGGAGGGGGAGGGGGGGGGGACGGGGGGAGGGGGGGGGGGAGGAGGGATGGGGGGGGGGGGAGGGGGGGAAGGGGGGGTCAAAAACCTTCAAAAATTGCGTTACGTAATACTTGAACGCCCCCTTACTAGGCCCACTAGGTTTCCCTCGCGTCGCAACTAAATTGACTGACTGACTCGGTGCCAAATTAAAAATTACATGTAAATACCTACTTGTACATCCAACTACCTCGGCCTAGTATCATTTTACTGTCTCGCCAATCTACTCGGTGCATGTGATCCAGGCATTAATGATTTTCAAAATTTTAAATTTTTCATAATATATCTATGCATACTTTCATCAATTTCTAAACCCAGTTGGTACCGTAAAATTTTCAAAACGTTGTTATTATAAACTTTAAATGTTTCTTTTTAGGTAGGAAATTGCTCTGAACTGCGTTTTTTGCAGATATTTTTCATAAAAATTTCAGAAGGCTGACCTGGCTGACCCCCCCATTTACTTTGAGTTGTGGATTACCTCCGGTAGAGACCGCAACATGGGTTTTGCCTCGGGGTCTATAGATCCTAAATGCGGCCCTGTGATGGTGTAATGTTGGTCTTAATATTACAAAAAGGGCTATGACGATGCCAAATGTGACGACATCAATAGTGATGATGCCAAATGAGACGATGGCCACATACAATGATAAAATGATATTCTTTCTAAAGTAATGTATGTTTATGTTATTTAGGAGCCGTGGTTGGTGTTGGCGTAGGCCTGGCCCGAGACTGCGCCACGCTGATGGTAGCGCAGTACTTCAAGCGCAAGCGGGAGCTGGTGGAGGTGTTCGTGGTGTCAGGCAGCGGGCTAGGTATAGCGGTCATGAGCGCCTTCATCAAGGGGGCTATTTCGTAAGTCAATTATTTAACAATTTGCTCAAAAAGGACTGTTTTGAAATTTTAAATATTTATTTAAAGTTGAAATCGAGTTTATTGTCGATACTCCAGTCGATAATTGCGTTAATATCTTCCTGAAGTTTTCTACAGTCTTTTAAAGATCTTATTCTCAAGAAGAGTTTATTGTCATCTGCAAAAAGTAAAAAACGGACGAATTTGATTTTTTCCCGAATATTGTTAATTTTTTTTTTACGTGTGCTCCACACAGGAGGTCCTGAGGAAAATAATTTCCCTCAGGCCCTATGTCATCTTTGGGGATGCTGTGTGGAGGGTTTTTTTAAGGAAAGGAAGGAGAGGAGAGTTCTGGGAAGGAAAAAGGTTTAAGGGGAGGGTAGGAATCTGGGGTTCAGTGTGTCCTAGTCATCCGCCTCCAAGACCTAGACCAACCTCACCTAATGAACCCAGGCACCCATGCTAAATCACCAAACGTAGCGAACCACTTGGGGTGACCTATGGCAGAGGTGTTGGTTATCCAGTAAATGGTTTCCGGGCGGCGGTACCCATTCCCGCCTCCCAAAAAATAACCATGTAAAATGTGACAATGAGAAATGTGACGATAATGATGTCAAATGTGACAACGTCAAATGCGGCGGTATCAAATGTAACAAAGTCAAGGGAATTTTAACAGCTGAGTCTAGTTTTCGTCTAAATTTTATTGAGTAATTATAAAATATAAAACAGGAAGACTCTGAAATAAATTCTTTTTCAGTGCCATCGGCTGGAGGCTGGGCCTGCAAGCCGTCACAGGAGTTGTCTTCCTCACCTTCATCCTTGGCACCTTCTACCGCTCCGCATCGCTCTACCACCCCCAGCGGAGGGCCATCTTACACCTCAAGAACCAGAACAAGATCAAAAGGAAGATCAAAGACAAGACCAAGATCGATGAGAGTCCCCCCTTCTTTGACTTCTCCACGCTCAAGTCCAAAACCGTCAGGATCCTGCTGCTGTCAACTGGGATATCGGCTTTTGGAATTAACACCCCCATATTTTATCTGGCTCATCAGGCTGAGGAAGAAGGTTGGTGTCCATCTTGATTTCACTTGTTATTTAGATTATTTATGACGACGTCAATTAGACTGGTGACTGGTGCAGGTAAATAGACTAATGAATTTCATTTAAGTACCTATCTTTCTTGCGTGTCAACCAAATGGTTATTTCTTTTCAGATTATGGATATATCATCCAGTTTCTTGCAATGGTATTATTACCTACTCCTTTTTATCCGACCTAAAGTCCTCTTCATAACCTAACCTAACCTACAACAGTCCTCTTCCTACAATAAAATTCACTCGAGTCGTCAAAAGGGGGGGTCTGGTGAATCTTGTGGTTCAACTACAATAACTACTTGGTCCTCAAGACCAAGGGCGTAGCGAGGTACGGGCAGGGGGGGGCAGCTGTCCCCCCCCCTAGAAGCTGCAGGAGTGCTCACAAACCGTAAAGTAATATTACGTCAGTAGCCCATTGTTTTAGAGAATCAATTTAATTTTTATTATTACCTTTTTAGTTGATCATGATTAATGAAGCATCAAGAAAATGTGCTTATCAGTTACATTGCGCTGTTATTAAATCAGTTTTCATTATATGTCTTCAACTGATATCCAAGTACTCAGGCATATTGAAAACCAATTGCCAATGCTTTACAATCGGAAACTATCGATATGTACGCATGTATGAGTCATATTAAAGGTATAATTTCTGTTATAATTTATCATCGAAGCAACGAAGATATAGAGGGCCAAAATATTTTAGATATTTCAATTAGAACTGCAGCTGCCTTTGGAACTGATATACAAGTCCCACGCATTGTATCTCGCCAACAACATCGGTCCAATCACCTTGCTGAGACTCCATGCGATTTTTGGAAGCGATCGATTATCATTCCTTATTTAGATTCCCTAATATCTGCATTGGAACAGCGTTTTGGTGACCAAAATTTGCCTGCTTTCGGATTAATGTTACAACATCCCAGTACAATGTTGAATATGTCGTTAATCAAAGATATTCAAATACAGAGAGATATGCTATGGTGTCCGCGCAACTATCGCCGGGCTACGCGCTAATTAGCGTAGTTTTCATACAAAAAGAACTTGTTCATTTCGTTGAGTTTTTGAAAATGTTCATTAATATTGGTTAACAATATATTTTGAATAAGGAAAGAATTCGTTCATTTAGTTGAACGTTCGTTTGGTTTATTCGTTAATTATTTGTTCTTTTAGTTTATTTGTTAATTGGTAAACAATATCGGCGACACCTGGAAGTGCAGACCCACATAGTAAAAACAGCAGATAGCACATCTACTTATATTTCAATATCTTTGTCGTTAATTGAATTCAAAGAAAAAGCACAAAGTTTTTACCTATACTACGATTTACTTAATTTTAATCAAGAAGCCAAACTATGGTATAAAAAATGGCAGAACAAGGGTATGACCAGAGAAGATCTCGAAAAACTAGATTTTACTGAAGTATTAAAGGAGGCGAACATTTTCTTTCCCACAACAAAAAAGCAACACTTATTTCCTTGGCATAACCTTGCACTACAAGTAACATAGAGAAGTCCTATCCTACACTGTGTCGTGTTAAAACATGGCTGAGATTAACGATGACTGAAAACCGTTTGAACGCCCCATGTATGCTCAGTGTACATAGAACCATGGTACAAAAAACTAAGGATACAATTGAATCTGAGGTGTTAAAACGGTTTTGTGAAGAACCTCGTCGACTACTTTTTTTGTAAAATAAATTAACTGATGGATATTTTGTTTTTCATTTTTAACGTAACCTGTCCCTTTGCTCATGCAGCATTTACCTTAGATATATTCTTGGTTTGTCCGCCTGCCCCCCCTTAACAAAATCCTAGCTACGCCCTTGCTCAAGACATTTTAACCTTTTTCCTTCAAAGGCGGGACATTGGCAATATAATCTTTTGCGAGAATTTCATTTGCGAATGCTAAGCGATCTATGTTTCTTTTTTAAAATTGTAAATTCAGAGCTCAACTGTTGCGAATGCTTGAGTGTAGTCAATTTAAGAGTAAGTAGGTACCTACTAAACTCACTAGGCATAAGAACCTAATTCAATGCCACTTTTTACAAACAAATTATGTGACAAGCTTGCCAATCCTTACATTATTTAGCAAACAAATATGAAATTGATATTGACATTTTTAATGTAACAATTTCCGCTTTTAAAACATACTAAAACAATTTTTGTATGTTAACATATTATATTATTTGTGATAATTTCTATTTATTATTATCATTTTATTTTCTTCAAATGTATCCAGCTGTAAACGACTGCAATGTAAGAAATTATATTTATTACCAACCCTTATGTAAAAAATGTAAACATTATGTACCAAATGTAAAAGCCCCACGGGGAACATTATAATCCTCTTAGCGAGCCACAAGATATTGAAATATAAGAGATGTGCTGTCGGCAGTTTTTACTGGGTGGGACTGTGTTTCTCGGTGTCTCTAATATTCTTAACCAATACTACTGCATGCCTTCAATAAATCAACTAAATGAACGAAGTCTTTCCATATACAAACTATTCCCATTAGACAGTCGGGCGGCCATCATGGCATATCTCTTGTATTTCAATATCTTTGAGCTAGCCTCTAATCTCTATGCATATTTAATAATTATGTACTCAATCCACTTAGAGATAAAAGCATCTATGAAAAATTTCTATTATCAAATTTCCTGTGCATCTTCCATTAGTTTATGAATTTATTACATAACTAGCAGACCCGGCCACACATTGCTGTGGCTAACGAAACACGACGCCATTACCCAACCTTTATAAAATCCACACCACCCGCTTGCCAGCTGCCCGCTGCCCGCTGCCTGAATTGAATATTTGAATTTCTCGGCTTTTCTCTACTATAATAAGCATGTATTATAGAAATAAAACATTCCTCTTGAATCAACTATATTATTATTATTTATGTATATAATAATATAGTTAGCGATCGCCACTAATTATACAATGCTTGCAATGCAACACTGGATATTTGAAAAGGGAAAATCAAATACCTACTTACTCTAGGACATCTATTTTCCAATTTCTTCCGTAAAACGAATTTCAAAAGTGACTATAGTACGGCCCGCCAGCTGTTTTAAATCGCACAAAAATATGTTTTCTTTGAATTTCTCGGCTTTTCTCTAATATAATTTACATGTATTATATACTAAACATTCCTCTTCAATCACTTTATCTATTGGTGAAAACCGTATGAAAATCCGTTGCGTAGTTTAAAAGATTAACGCGCACATACATTTTGAGCGACTTCATTTTATACTATGTAATGATATAAAAACTACAAAAAATCGATACAGGAAAGGAAACAGCATTTGAACCAAAAGACTCCTCATTTATGATCAGTTAAGTTTCCCTCAGGGTGATTTCTTACCAAATAAATACATCCAACTAATGTTCACAACTGTTGTTCAGGATTAGGAGAAGCCGTAGTGCTGCTGCAGGCCTACCTGGGTCTGGCCTGGACAACCGGTTGTGCCGCCTTTGGTCTGCTGGTTGTGAAGTCGTCTCCAGAGTGCCGGATCGGTCGACAATACCTCTGCCAGGCTGCTGTCTTCATGTGCGGGCTTTCCATACTCGCCTTCACAGCTGTTCACGGCAACTACCATGGTTATGTGATGTTTGCTTGGATATACGGTAAGTTTGAACAGAAACTTCAACTGTATAAAAATATTCCTGGAAAATATACTACTACAAAAAATTATAAATTGATAAATATGGAGACACTCTCAGCTATTGATTTAAAGCCCATTGTGCTATTTCTATAAATTCCTTTGATAGTAGCCCAGTTCCTTTGATGAAGTTCTGTAAAGTTGTTGTTGGCAATGTCTCCTGGTTTCACAATGTGGCTAAAAATAGGTATGCTTAATTATACTATATTATGTGGGTTCTTAACCCTTTCCACTCCATTGTCGAGTGTCACTCAACATTGATTTTGTTCCACCAGCTCCATTGTCAATAGGATAATTTTAAATAGGAGGATTTTTTTTTAACTAAAATTTTTGAAACACGATTGAATGACGTATTCGAGAATCGCCCAATACTAGTATAGGTCTCGCAAGTTAAGTTGACTTCATCACAGTACTCACACAGATGCAAAACTTTCATACAGCGTGTTTCGTTTTGGGCTTTTAACAAAAAAGCAATTAATAATTATTTCACAATTGAGAATTCGAATCCAAAGCGTGTTTAAATCGGAAACATAAAACTAATGTTGTTTTACAACATTTTTATAGAAATACTGAAGGTTTAGGAAGAAAAATAAATTTATTAACTAAATGCGATAATCTTCAGGATTGAATTCAAAGGGGTATTCATAAATAACCACAAGGTTAAAAAAATATTATGTCATTTAAAAAGATTAATTCAGTTTTCGTTCAAAGTTAAAAATTTCCCATATAAAACATCTCCATTGCCGCCATTTTTTTACGGATTCGACATTTGTAAAGTTTCGTTTAAAACTCAATACACATGAATTACTTGGTTTACCTAAACTAAGAACCTAATGATGAAATGCAGTGTGATTTCCAAAACCTGGGCTTACAAATTTGGCTGCTTATGAGTTATTTATTTTTTATAATTATGTGTCAGCAATCATCAGCAACACTAATTATTTAATTATGTACCAGTCATCATCAGCAACTATCTATACGTATATTATCTAAAATATAACAGATTACTAACACAAAGGTACAAAAGATTAACTGTTGAATAGGTAGGTACTAGTCTGTGATACTCCAATTGCCTTAGACGTCAAATCATACAAGTCATTTATGCTTAAAAGTGGACCACCGTTTTTTTTCATTATGAATAAGTAAAATAATTAAACATACGGATTAAAATTTCACGATTTGGTCCATTCAGTGATTAGCCACGTTCCGTTTCGTAACAGGACTCCATGATATCGTAATAAATATTAAACTTGCACACTTTGCAAACACTATTTATTATTTCAAATTTATAAATTTATCATTATTTGTCACTTGCGAAATGTAGATGCACGTATGTTTAAATCAAATTACGAACCGAATGAATAGGACATCCTGTAAGTACAGCCTCAAAAGGGTGTCGTTAAACTTGCCTCTCTTCTAACTAGTTACAATAAGTGGGCGTAAGCAAGACAGAGAGCCTTATCGGATTTGTGGGCGTCGCTTTACGTTCACACAGATAGACCAATACATCAATACTAAGCATTTTTATTGCTTCCAACTTAAAGTGTTTTACCTATACCTGCTATATTCAAGGGAAGAATGAATTTTGTTTAGGACTGCACCTCACATCAGATAGAGGCGCATGTATCGATGTTACAAAAGTGAAGCTTATTTCCTTATCTTATCTTATTTCTAATCTTATTTCCAATTTCTTATTTCCAACTATGGTTTATCATGTTTGTTTTCGTGCAACGACTCATTGAATGGATTATTTGTGATTTCTATTTTCTATAGGCAGCTTGATTGTGTATTTGTGAAAAAATCCTCAATCCCGTCATGTCTAAAAAAATAAAGTGAAATTTGTCTAAAAGGCCAAAAATATAAATCTAAAGCCTCGATGACACACGGCTATTTTACAAGCTACTATCTGGGAAATTCACTATCTGTCAGTAAACTCACCCAGTATCATCGAGTCACTTGCTAACTAGCAGCAACTATCAGATTGTTGACAATCTACGAAAAAAAGTTGAAAGGTCGCCAACTTTACTCGCCTACACGCTTGCTCCGCTTGCTCGTGATTGGTTTATTTATGTTTCCAACATGGCTTCCTATAAACAGCTGATTTCGACTGTCAAAACATCTGAAGAATTAGTTCACGCAGGCGTCATTATTCTTGTTACTGGCGCTAGCAGCGGCCTCAGTTTCCTACACTTCTGAGCGAGTGGACAGTTTTGTGTGTCATCATGACAATCTCACTCGCCGATTTACCCGCTTTTAAAACTTAGTAGATAGTAGCTTGTAACCCAATTTGGGAGGCGGGAATGGGTACCGCCGCCCCGGGAACCTTTATTGGATAACCAACACCTCTGCCATAGGTCACCCCAAGTGGTTCGCTATGTTTGGTGATTTAGCAGGGGTGCCCGGGTTCATGGGGTGAGATTTGTCTAGGTCTTGGAGACCAGGACATACTGAACCCCAGATTCCTACCCACCCCTTAAACCCCTTTCCTTCCCAGAACTCTCCTCTCCTTCCTTTCCTTAAAAAAAGCCCTCCACACAGCATCCCCAAAGATGACATAGGCCCTGTTAAAATAATTTTACCCAAATTATTTTCCTCAGGGCCTCCTGTGTGGAGCTCCCGTAAAAAAAAAAAAAAACTCGCCGTGTGTCGTCGAGGCTTAAATGAAAACTAATTTGAGAGTAGTAACGATGAGGACTCTATGAGAGAGTTGGACAAAGTATTTAAAACTTTTCAAATCGATGAAGTGTTGAAAATAAAGATAATATTCTTGAAGTTCCTGTACAATCGAGGAGGAGAGAATATGCATCTGATCCAGGAGCTGGTGGAATAAAAACAAAAAAGGCTTGGAGTGGAAAGGGTTAAATAAGTCACAAAAATCTACTCAAATCTTAAACCGATTTGAAGTTCCTATTTTTTTGTAAATTAAATAATATCTTTTACTACTAACCAATCCAATAAGAAGATAACCCTTCTCTATGTTTTATGATTAATTTTAAAATCTACACCATCATCATGTATGCGTGAATTTAAACACCTGAAACTGTTTATTTCTATTGTTCATTTTGTTTATCATTAGGAATCTTCTGTGGAGGATACCACTATTCCCTGAAGATGTACACCTACGAGAGAGTGAGATCTAGAAACTTTGCCAGGACGTGGGGCTTCGTGCAATGCTCTCAGGCCATTCCCATCGCTATTGGAGTACCAATTTCAGGTGATTCTATTTATCTAAATAATACATTAAAATAAAGTCTAGGTTTTCATTACATATACATATGTACGTACAAGTACATCATTTTAAAGAGACCCTTGTTTGAGTAGATGGATCAATAAATTATTTGGTTTTTGTTAGAAGCAGAAGAATGAAACAAAAGAAAACAATAAAAAGACATTGTCAAATTGAATCCTGAGTTTAAATTTTAGCAGAATTGAATGTCACTACATATTCAGTATATTTGCAGTAAAATAAAATAAATACACGTGATATCTCATTATACCCAATGACGTTATATAAATAGACTTGCCATAGTCTCACAAACTCAAGATATAATGTGGCAATTAATCAAAACTCTTTTGTTTTCAGCGATTTTTAATAATTTCTTAATTCAAAAGTTATTCGTGTATGATAAAGATAGACGCTTAAAAGAATATGTGCATATGAACGAAACAAAAGATAGAACGCGGGCGGCATTTTCGTATTCAAAATTCAAAAGTTCCGTCGAATACTGTCTCAAGGCCGACTAAAGTAGGAGGCCTGGGCACCAGTCGAATTTTGAGGTGTCAAATAACTATAATGAACAACGATAGTTTGCAAATGGCGTTGATTGCTATTGTATTTGTTGTTTCTGCTGATTTGCATGTTGTTTTACCGCAGGCAAATAAATAAAGAATCATTAGATTATTATTATAAAAAGTAAATTTTACTTATCGACGGCATGGCATTGACTTTGTAATTTGGCTGTTGCTCATCCAGACCTGTACTTTAGTAGGCCTTGAGTTCTCTAATGACGCAAAAAATCTTTGGGCGGAAAGCAATTGTATTATTTTTATAATCGATAATAATAAGTAATTTGCATGTATTTACAAATTAAATGTTATTCCTTCGCTTTTACGACTGTTTACCGTGTAATGGAAACATTTTCTCATCACACGGGAGGGAATTTTGCCGCTTTTTAATGCAATTTACTTATTGGTAGGACACGACCTTACTCGACGCGTGGCAGTTTAGTACTAAAGTACTAGAAATCGAGTACTCTACAATTGTCTTGTTGTTGGCTTCCCATTTTGAGATTTCTACCCCGCGTCTAAAGTATGTAACGTCTTTGATTATACCCCCCCCCCCGTCGTGATTTTTTCCAAACCCCCCCCCCCCTTTCGAGCATCACGTGATTAATGGACGACCCCATAGTTCCAAATAGTCCCAGGTCGATCATGAACTACCCGTTCATTGTAACCCATTAATTGTAACGGACCATCAATGAACGAGCTTTCACAAAAAAAGATTCAATCGTTCTGTCTTCTCTACTCTATGGCATTTTTTTCCATGTGTAAAAGAACCCAATCAAAGAGTGCCGTGAACGATCCAGCTCTAGTTCAAAACACTTTTTGGAAACTTTAGATACCATTGGTGTACATAAATAAACAAATTCAAACATATTATGTCCTCTTTAAAATGATTTGTCTGTACATCACTCTAATTTAAGGTGATTCTTAAAAGAATTCACTATATTCTCTTTCATAGATTTATTTATTTATTTATTTATTTATTATTACATTTATTACATACAAGATATAACAATATAAAAGGAAGCTTTGACTGTCCAACTAGGAAGGTTTCCCGTTTTAGGACAGTCAAATTGGCAGGTTGCGTGTACATAATTTCACAAATGGATTAAATAATAATTAACAATAATGGTACATATTGGGGGAGTTACTTAGATATTAGGTACAATATCAGATATAAGTTGTGTTATTCTAGGTATACATCAGTAATAAACAATAAAATCCAGGTAGGTACATGTAAAATATAAAATAAAATAAAAATATAACAATATAAATGTAAGAAAGAAAAATAAAAAAAGTATTTTTTTAGGAAAATACAAATTAGCAGTATTAAACAATAAAATCCAGATAGATACATGTAAAATATAAAATTAAAATATAATATATAAACGTAAGAAAGAAAAATAAAAAAATATTTTTTAGGAAAATACAAAATACAAAATCGAAGAAATCAACTCAGACTACGTTTTTTAATAATTTTTCGGAATCTGTCCTACCTAAGTCTAATAACCATTTTGTAATTTTATTACCGAAGGATGATAATTCACACAGTTTAAATTGAGAGGGGATTTTGTTGTATATTTTTGGTCCCAGGTATGAGAAAACTTTTTGATAAGCCGCAGTATTGCTTGTGGGAATAGAAAGGTCGTTTCTGCTCTTACTTCTGGTTTGATGATTATGATCGACTGTTATTGTTTTGTTTATATTTTTGTGGACGCAGATTGTTATTTTTTTTATGTAACACTGTCGAACATCAAGCACATTAAACTCCTTGAAGAGAGCGTCGCTCGAGTATCTGAAGGGTTTCTTCATAATGACGCGTAGAATGGATTTCTGTGCCTTCAGTAGCGGGTATAATATTGTTAATCCTGTTCCACCCCATCCAATGCAACCGTAGGTTATGACGGAGTTACAGAGTCCGTAGTATATTTTTTTAATGTCTTGAGTTTTTATAATTTCCCGCAATGCTATAAATATATAAATAAGCTTGCGCACTTTATTAGCTGTGTTTTCAATTTGTTGTTTCCATTTAAGGTGGTTATCCACTATTATACCTAAATATTTAATAGATTTAACACATTCAAGGGTTTCGCATTTACAAGTATGGTTATTATTTCCAAGGCTACACTTAATATTATGTATTGTGAGGTAATGGGGTGTTTTGGGTTGACCTGCAAGGGTAGCGCTAAATGTGAGATATTTTGTTTTTTGTATGTTTAGTGTAAGCAAATTACTGTCCAGCCACTGTTTTACTCTGTTTATACCTGTGTTCGCAAGGTGGTGTGTTTCTTTCCAATCATCTCCTTCAAACAAAATAACTGTATCGTCAGCGAACGTGATAATTTTGCCACCAATGTGTTGGTTACAAAGTTCGTTTATGTATATAATAAAGAGAAGGGGCCCAAGTGTACTTCCTTGTGGTACCCCAAAAGTGTATTTTAGTGAAGTGCTAATAGCCTCGTTAATTCTGGTTTGTTGAAATCTATTAGATATATAACTTTCTATCCATTGAAAAGCTTTTCCCTTTATTCCTATATTCTAAGTCTATGTAAAAGAATTTTATGAGATATTGTGTCAAATGCCTTGGCCAGGTCCAGGAAAAGGGCAATAGTTTTCTTGCCACGGTTCATATTCCCTGCAATAGTTTCCGTGAGACATGCGATAGCATCATCCGTTCCCTTACCCGACCGAAAGCCGTATTGGTTTGGACTTAGAATGTTATGTTCCTCCACATATTCGTTTAACCTAGTTTTGAAAAGCTTTTCAATGACTTTGGATATCGCGCTTAAAAGTGATATTGGCCTATAGTTTTCTACAAGAGATTTAGGTCCACTTTTGTGAATTGGGACAATTATTGATTTTTTAAAGTGATCAGGAAATATTCCTGATGCAAAACTTAAGTTGTAAATATATGATAACGGAGCAGAAATCTGATTTTTAATTTTTTTTAGTATTTGTGTATTTAGACTATCTTTACCCTTTGCATGTGTAGTATTAAGGCTGTTGATTATTTTTAAGACCTCTTCTACAGTAGTTGGTTTAATATCAAATGAAAAAGATTGTTCCTTTGTTTCAATTGTCGATGCTAAAGAGTCTTCCGATGGTGCGAGTTTTATTATTTTACAGAAAATTCTTTTTAGAAGTTATGCAATATAAAGCTGAATAGGCCACTTGCATCACATTTTTTTAAATTTTTTTCCGGTTTAGGCAAATATTCTAAGACATTCTGTATTTTTTTTTTTTTTTTAGTGGTATTTTTGAAACCCTGGGGATTTTTTGAAAATTTCAATACGAAAAATCAGACCATTTTTTATAAACCGGAAAGACGGGACATAATTTTATAGGTGTGAAAAAACGATAATTACATAGCCGAAAATCATTTTTAAAAAAAAGAACGTTTTCCACACGAATGGCACAGGAGAATAACGAGGCATACCAAAAATATTACATCTCATAAATATTTTTTTCCTTGATCCATCTTATTGATCATAAATCATTATAATGTACAGCGTCTATATTATTAAATTCAATGTAATATACTTGAACTTGTAAATTGTAATAATAATAAGAATATTATAAAATTTTATTTTGTTAAAATCAGCACCATAATCATTATACCTCTAAAACATGTACCGACATCCTCTTCATGTTCTGAAGAGAACCCCGTACCCATTAATTGTACGGGGTTCTCTTCAGAACATCTGTCAAAAAATCAAACCAAATGATAAGTTCGCAGAGAACAAACAATAAATCTAGTGAACGAATTCAAAAATTCGCCTGAAATCAAAGTGATGCCATATAAAAAAAGAAATCAGTGTGGAATTTTATAAAATTAATAGGAACATTTTCGGCGACGGGACATTTTCATGTAGTGACGTCACGAGCCCAAATAATGGATTTATTTATTTAAAAATAAAAAAAACTGCACATTTCTAAAACTTTTTACTAACATTTTCGTAATCTTAGTAAAAAACTCTATCCACACGATTTTTTCCAAGTCGTTATGAAGTCCATGCAAGTGGCCTATTAATTGTTTTCGCACGTACATACGCAATATGAATATGAATAAATAGTTTTGTTCATAAAAAACCTGAATTCTTTCAAGAAAGGCAAAAAAATACAGTATCGTATCGGTGATTCAAACCAATATTGTATTTGATTGTCTATCTTGAAAGATTTGAATTTGTTTATGGATAAAACTATTTATTCATATTCATATTGCATACATACTGGCACAAACAATAATTTCATCTTTATGTTTTGAAGCATAACTTATACAAAGCGTTTTTCTATAAAATAATTAAACTCGCGTCATCCATGAAAGTAGATTATGAATTCGTTTAAGGGCCCGCAACCCGGATTTGTACCGATTTATTATATATTTCCCTTAAACATGGTGAGTTTTAAAGCTCTTAAAAAAATATATGTTATTCTTGAAGATAATATCTAGACTTTGACCCCGCCGAAACACAAATTATATAAAATTCCCTCGATAGAAAAAAATCGCAAAGTATGCTCCAAAAATTATTATTAACACATTTGTTTCAGTTATTTTACAAGTTATATGTATGAAAAAATTCACAGTGTTTCTTTAAATGCTGTTTAAGATAATGCCCTCGAGATTTTTGCTCTATTTTAAATGAGTCGTGGTTTATTAAACATTTTCGCAATTTTCGCATCGATTTTGTCGCTGTAAATGTTAGCGCTATCCTCTAACATTCGTAATTTCGTATCTCTCCATTTTTCGGGCCCGGTTGCAGAGCCTTAAGCATATCGTCGCTTAAGTTCTAACACCGCGGAAGTCAAAAATAACAACTTTTCAGGAGAGCAAAAAAACCGTGCCTTTTTATATATTGCGATCATAGTGCATATGTTTTTTAATGAAAAATTGTAAAAGAAAGGTTTTTTAAGATTTTTGTAACGGTTGTTATAAAATATCATTATTTGGATTATTTTTTTGACATACGCGGTGTTACCACATTGTAATAGATAAAATGGGGAGACTTACGCTGAGTTATTATAAATACTCTGTAAATATCTTTAAATATTTATTTCAAATAAAATTAAAATAACGGGTAGACTTATACCTCATAAAAAATTACAAAACATAAAACATACTTCTACAACTTTCTTAACAGATCTTCTTAACTTTTCGTTTTAAATAATTAACAAATTTAAATAAATGAAGACAATATAAGCGAAACTCAATCGAAAATCTGGAAACAGAAAAATCAGAAAAACATATTGACACCTCTGGGACTCGAACCCAGGACCTCTTGCTTTAAACAAATTAACAGTTTTTTAACCTTGATACTTATTTGGTATAAAATCACATCAAAAAGGAACATCAGCATCACTTAAATGCGAAATCAGTACTACCTTATGAACATAAATTATCAAAAATAACAAAAATACAATATAAATAAATCATTATAAAATGAAGTAAAGTATCGTAAAAATTGTGACAGTCAGGAGAGATAACTGACTAGTTCTTGAAGATGTTTCCATGTAGATTCATTATAACGCTTTGACCTCGGGCCTGGTCTTGTCCTTTTATTTTTGGCTCTTCTGGGCAAATTCTTATAGTCATCTTGAAAGCTTAACTTATAATTAATAAGGCCATTAGGATTATACTTTTTTTGGCTGGAATAAGCTTAAATTCTTTTCCTTAAAATTGTAGTCAAAGGACCATCGGCTGACGGGTTCTTTATTAACTGAATTACACTTATCACAATAAATTTTGAAAAGATGATTCTTGTTTTCGATGATAGGCTCTAAATATTCTCTCTCTAGAGCTCTACAGTAGTGAGAAGGTACTTTTGGCAACTGTTTAGAAAGTCTTTCAGAAAAGCTATCTCATCTTTCTTTGAGTATCCTTCTAAAACCTTATGAGTATATTCGGGTTTCTTTGCCATTCCAATCTCAGACGTCGATAGCCAATAGCGTACTGTCCATTGTTTGATACCAAACGTATTAAAAAGTATGCTTGCAGACTTGAACACGTCCATTATTTGCAGTGGTCTCACTACGCCTAGATTATTCCAATAATTGGATAATGCGGTATTCCGTTCCTCGTTTGGTATTGTACCACAATCACAAAGCTTTGTTTTCTTACAAAACTCGAAAGTACATCGAGGGCCAATTATTCGGGCTGGCCTAATAGTAGCATGTTATACCCTAAACTTTGGGCCATTGCTATCTCGCCGATATCCTAAATATTCTTTTCCTTCCATTCTAAGTTTCTTGCTATTATTTTTAGACCAGTTTTTGTTCTCAGAACATCCCTTAGAACGTCTTTTTCGACCAGAATTAAGATCACCATGTTCGACCTCGTCATTCGCTAGCAAGGGACTCGCAATCGGTAATGGAAGGTCTGTTGTTTCTTCCATTAATATAGGCTCTATCACACTTGTTTGTCCAAAGTTAATATCAACAGGTTCGACATTCGATGGCAACAAAGGCGAGTGAACTGTCGTTTCTTCCATCATTACAAAGCGCCCGTGAGGTGAAAAGCGCCCTTGAGGTGATTTTCTCACGAAAATGGCGCTATAGAAGTCATCCAATTATTATTATTATTATAACAACATGGCATTCAGAAAGTTTTTTCATTTTCTTTTTCGGTAGTATTTTTATTTTTAGTTTTTCACATAGTTGTCAGCGATCTCTTCATCATCACTGCTTTCGTAATCTATGGTGTATTGATATCTAAATTAAAAGAAAGTAAATTTAAAACCATGTATTTAAAATCGTTATATAAAACACCGCTTAAGTCACTTTTGCATTAAGCAGGACACCGCGTAAGTAAAATAACATTTTCATCTTATTTTTTACAATAATATAATTGATATTTAGACTTAACTATACCTAAAAACCAAATATCAAGATTTTATCCCTTATATGAACACATAATATTATTAAAATGAATTAAACTTACCTTGATTTACAATGTATTTCTTCGGAGCTCAAGTGGCGACCTCTCACAATACGAAAGTAAACTGACTTACGCGCTGTTTGCATGACGATTTCCGCGGCACGGAGATACGCTGTGTATTTGTTTTCAAAATAAAACACTTTCATTGGTTGAAATCCTTGTTTCTGATTGGTTTAGGAGGTGCGTCTTTCGATTCTCTATAGAATGACATGCAAAAGTGAAAATGGCATTTTTTGGACTTCCGCGGTGTTAGAACTTAAGCGACGATATATCACCCTAAATAAATAATTACATTACTGCCATCTGTTAATACTACATGAAACCTTTGTAAATAAAGAAGTTTGTCAAGGTATTAAGTGGTGTAACATACCAAAATTGTGCTGGATCCTGACACTGTGCCTATGTGAATAATCTGCCATGCAAATTCTTCGGTTGTCTTCTATCGGATTGGGGCATAAATATCTTCCCAATTTTTTGAAAATCAGGACATTTTTTTAAATTGTTGACATTATTATTTTTAGACCGTGAATTTTTTTTTGTACTGATTTAGGATAACGACCAAAAACCAGTATGAATGGTCGGTCAACTTAAGAAATCAGACAGGACTACAATCTCATTTGTGGGGCTCTTCCCTCCAACAGAGGAACAATTTTAGATGATTAACAGAAGATATTTCGAGATATCGAGTGAATTCAGCTTATCATCCAATAAGTTTACAGGACAACAGCCTAAATTTGTAGAAAAATATTATGATAAAAATTCAATACTTATTTACAACAGTCTTAGAGAAAGTCATGCATTTAATTCAATTCTGGGGGTTAATGCTAGATATGTGTGTGTCCAATATGTAAATTGTTCAGGAAAAACAATTGTTTATCAATTTCTTGGTGTCAAATTCTTCACAGAACTGTATTTCAGCACACGTTCCAGGCTGCATTCACATTCATTCATCATCTCTATATATTATAAATTAAAGTCGTCCGCCCCGTCTGTCTGCCTGTTCGCGATAAACCCAAAAACTACTGAACAGATTTTCATGCGGTTTTCACCAATAGATGGAGTGACACAAGCGGGCGGTGTGGATTTGATTTTTTGTGCAAATTAACAGTTTGCAGTGTGAGTTAAAAGGTTGGGTAGGCATCGAGTAGATGGCGTTGTGTTTCGTTGGCCACAGCAATGCATGGCCGCAGGGCCGGATCTACGAAATCTGGCGCCCTGTGCAGTAGGTACCGATGGCGCCCCCCCCCCCCTACATTTTTATTTTGATTAAAAATTCGTTGACCCCAATTTTTTATTTTTTTTTTATTTTATTATTTTTTTTTACACTAATTTATCAAATAAAATCAAGACATATAGAGGGTTTAACTTTTCCAAGTGACCTGGCGGTAGCTCTCACACTCGTTTTTTTTTAAAGAGAAAATCTGCTCTTTAATTCTACGTTTTAGATTCTGCGAGCCTGAAAGTTTTTTTTTTAATTATTATTCTATTCATTGTAATCCACAGTACTTTTATAACCTCTAACAACCAATAGAAATTTAGTTATAAATTTAAAAATCTAATAATATAACCTCAAATTTGTACCTTGCATTTCCATTTCCCCTGTGTTCTGTGTTGAGCGAACAAACACCGTACACTAAACACTTGAAACACTAAACACTGACGTATGGTATCAACGGCTTACAAAAGACGCTTACACTGACACCGTAAAATAACAAATCTAATAGAAATTAATTATACATTTAACGAACTTCAAATAATACGTAAAATCAATGATGAAACTGTCAACAGGTTGCAACCTTCAAATCCTGCAAACCGTGCGATGTTTTTGTTAATGGAATTTACTGAAGATTTCATAAGAAAATGGTTTTTAACTACCTTCTCCTAGAGACTTAAATCGTACAAAATAAAACAATAAAAACGTACGCTAACTAAAATTGTCAGCATTTTGAAAGGCGAAAGTCGGTTTGTTTGTTCACTAGAACAAAAATACGGCGCTGTGATTGGTTATTGAATTTGGATCGCTCCCATTCATCGTAAAAGACGGTAAAAGATATATGGAAAAATAGATCTTACGTTTAATATGGAATTTGTAAAAAAATTCTGTAACTGACTATAAATTCGTAAGCCGTTGATACCAACCTGATGCGTGCGTATTCTGTTTCTTTGGAGAGTGTTGCTAGAGCATAATAATTATTTCGTACTATGGGTAATTTTTAAACGATTCAGGGAATATTATAACAAAATTTGAATACAATATTTATTTTCTCACGGCGCACCTTCGGAGTTGGCGCCAGGTTTTTTGCACGTTTTTGAACGTATGGCAGATCCGGCGCTGCATGGCCGGGACAGCTAGTTATAAATTAAAGTCCTCCACCGCGTCTGTCTGTCTGTTTGCGATAAAGTCAAAAACTACTGAATGGATTTTCATGCAGTTTTCACCAATAGATGGAGTTATTCATGAGGAAGGTTTAGGTATATTATTTGTCAAGGTTTTGTGTAAATTGGTTGAAAAATATAATATATAAAGGAGAATGTCCGTATGTGGTGGACAAGCGGGCTGGCAAGCAGGCGGTGTGGATTTAATTTGTATGCACAGGAAGGTCATTGTCTATATTTGATTTCGAAAACTCTGTGTAAAGCCCGGGCAGCGCCGGGGACTTCAGCTAGTCTCAAATATACTGTTATTCTGACCCTTGACATGACCTGACTCAAGTATTTGATTCACTCGGTCGGTCATGTCTTCCTCGGGCTTCCATGACTTCTTCTACCATACACTTTCACATTAGATGTTCTTCCAGCGCTCCTTTTAGAGTTGGTACGTTCTGTTACCTAACACAAATTACCAAATTCTGAGACATAAGAAACCCTGAAAATTAAAAATGTACTATTCTAAAAGAAAAAAAAACAAGATTGTTTTTCAATACAACACTCATATAATTTTCAAGTACATATAGAGGATATCAAGGGATGTATTAGACTTACTTTTACCAGTGATTCCTGACATTATTTGGATTAAAAAATGTAAATGAAATTTTGGTCTCCAGTGAATTTTTTTGATGTTTTTTTTTTACTAAAATTTTTTCTTCAAAACAAAACAAAAAAAAATCATCCACATGACTTCACTGGTCACTTAGTCGAGTAACCACCCAATACTGATACTGATTTTTCATGTTTTAAATAGAAAAAAACATCTAAAATGTCACCGTAGACCAAATTTCATTAAAAAAATTTACTCCAAATAATGTCAAGAATCACTGGTTAAGATAAGTCAAATACATCCCTTAACACCCTATTAATTATTACATAATAAATTGCATTCATGAAATATTGTAGAATAAAATTGATATATACTTTATATTAATGTATTTAATACTTTATTCATTCAATTGCAATCCCAGTCCTGATCGGGTTGGTGTTTCAGTGCAACCGAAAGGCCTTTCCATCCATCTTCATCTCGCTGTCTCCCTCTTTCTATTCTTCCTCTCCAGTCTTAATTTCTCTTTGCGCAGTCTCCTATCCTCATTTGGCACAACCCCACAAGATATAATATGTATAATTCAATGTTACAACTAACACTTATTTTTCTTGATATATTTTCCAAATGAATATGGGTTTTTGGTGATGTTTTTTCAATCGTTAACTAAATCTATAACATATATTGTGTTTTCTTATTATCTAAGACTATTATTTATAGATGACTAGATATATTTGGTTTTATTTCGTTCTCCGAGAAAATCTTCTACGAAAACTTTAAGCTCTTTTTACTTCCCTGGCTGTTTTACAGTGTCAATTTTTTTTGTCTCAAGACAAAGAAGGATATTTTATATCTCCCAGACGGGAGGTATCGTTTCTTCTTTTTTCTGTGCCTTCTTTGGCAAAAACAATTCAGGGTGAGATTCTGCAAGAGATGTATGTAAGGTCAAGTGGTTAAGGTAGTGCTCCATTTGAAGAAACTGTCTCCCGCATTTGGAACATTTGTGGTTAGCCCCGAGACTGGAAGGGGAATCAGTATTTTTATGACTTCTTTTTCGGTGCCTGTTCAACAAAAACATCTCCGGGAAGCTCTGGGGACACTCTTCGCAAGAGTAAAGTTTCTGATCATCGTGCAAGATTTGGTGGTTCTGGAGATAGCGAAGAGAACTGGTGGTGAATGGGCATGTATCGCACTTCAAAGTACTACTTTTTCCATGAATGCTGAAGTGCACTTTATAAGTGTGAAGATCGGGGAAAGTTTCCTCACACACCGTACATTTGAACGGCTGCGGAGAGAAGTGCATCTGCTGTATATGGGCATTCAAATCTCTCCTAGTGGTGAAGCTGATGGCGCACACTTTACAAGGATATTTGGGACAGTAATCAGCAATGTGTGTCGATTTGTGCTTGTTAAGCTCTTGCCAAGTCAAATTTCTCATATTGCAAACGCGACACTCAAACATCTTGAAAGGTTTATTTGTGGTGTGTATTCGCAGGTGATATTTGAGTTTGTTTTTATTGAGTGCGGCGTAGGAGCAATATCCGCACTTAAAAGTAAACCCGGTCGAGTGCTGGGCGGCGTGGCGCTTCACCTTGCACAGTTCCAGGGAAACGTAGTCGCAATACTCGCACTTGTGCAGTTTATCCTCGTTGTGTCTAAAGCGGATATGTCTGGTGAGCTCCCCGGAAGTGATGAAGGTGCTGGGGCAGTACTTGCAGGTGTTGGGCTTGGTGCCCGAGTGGACGATGAGATGTCCCCCCAGGGAGATGTCGGTCTTGAAGGCCCTCTGGCACAAGTGGCAGATGTGTGCCCCGTTGCCCGAGTGCGTCCGCATGTGTCGGACCGTCAGGCTCTTCTTCTTTGAAGTGTAATCGCATTGGTCGCAGGCGTACCAAACGCCCTTTCTTTCAGGGGGTTGTTCCAACTCCAGGAAATGACTCACGTGAATGTTATTTGGATCTATTTGATCTGCTGTAATAATGGTGGGCTTGTATTCAACTGTAGGACCTTCATCAAAGATTGTGTTTTCTTGGATATTTGGAGTCTCCTCAAATGGTGGAATATCTGTGACTATTGGGCTGGTATCTGCTGTTTCGCCCTCCTCCTTTACTTCACCCTGCTCGAGTACTGGACAATCCTGAAAACTGATCACTTGGCTCTCGTCAGTTATTTGAGCTTCTTCAATGGAAATATTTCTACAAAGTTGATCCCCCAAATCTGGTGGAGAACTTTCCGTGCGTGTGACAATTAGTTCCCCCGCATCATCCGAGTCCCCGCCCTTCTTTACAATGAGCACATAGCTGACATTGCCAGTAACAGACACGGTCGGAATAATTATTATTTTTTGGTTTGCCTTTGCCTTTGAATCTTCATTTGTATTTTTGGGAGGTACAAGATCAGGAATAACTTGACAAATGGTTTCATCGGGTACAAGTTGAGAAATGATTTCATCAGCTGTGACTTGAGAAATGGGTTCATCGGGTATAACTTGAGGAATAATTTCTTCCGGTGGTTTCCAAGGAAAATTACTGTAATCATCACCTGGCAGAGAGGATAAATCTTCACTGCTGGCTAAATCGTTCATCACCTCGAAGAGCAGTTCATCGTCAATATCGGCACTCATTGTGCTACTTTATTTCCGACACTTTTAAAGATTAATCATTTCTAAAAAAGAGACAAAAATAATAAAATTAGAATAATAGCTTTGAACAATATCGTAAAAACAATAGGTACAGCACAAAATAGTAAAACGGAAAATTTTCATAAAACACCAAAAGCTTTGTAAGAGATTTGGGTAAATATCGGTTCGGACTGGCCACGCTTATTACGAATAATTTTTAGAAAAAAACTTTAGATTCGCCTTAATTACTTTAAAAGGAAACTTTTTGGCTTTGGGGCGGCGGAAAATAATGCACTTTAATTTTCAATTGCATAAAACCAAAATTCACTTCGCGAACCGACGCAGCGAAAATCCGCGGCCGTAGCTGTCACTGTTATGGACTGCAGCCGACTTCGTGGGATACCTACATGAAATACCGCGAATCACAAACCATGTTACACAAACCTAGCGTAGCCGCTAAACCACTTGAAAACTGGGATGTTTTTCTTGCGTTGACGCGAGCAGGCGTTATAAAGTGGCACTTTCTTTTGTATCACAAACCATGTTACACAAACAAGCCCGCTAGACAAATTTCATAAATACGCGCATTATCTCACGAAGTCGGCTACAGTCGTATTAGCTCTTGATAATTTATCAAGAATACCAACATAACATCCACAAGCTAAGGCTTTTAATGGAAGACCAGTAAAATTATAATATGTAGCAATTTTAAGATAAACAAATAAAAAAAATTAAAAAAAAAAACAGTGACGACAGTGACAGTTACGGCCGCGGATTTTCGCTGGGTCGGTTCGCGAAATGAATTTTGGTTTTATGCAATTGAAAATTAAAATGCATTATTTTCCGCCGCCCCAAAGCCAAAAAGTTTCCTTTTATAGTAATTAAGGCGAATCTAAAGTTTTTTTCTAAAAATTATTCGTAATAAGCGTGGCCAGTCCGAACCGATATTTACCGATTTGAAAAACCTTGAAGCATTTGGTTAAATTGGGTAAAATAATAGGAAAATAGCTAAATACTTTTACGATGGAAAAGTCTCACATTCAGTACTTAAAAACAGTGGCTATCCGATCAACGACTCTCTTTCATTCCGTCATGTTTAGTTTAAACAATCAGTGGTTGAAAATCATAAATGTAATTACCCGGGATCGTTCGGAAAGAGATCTTTACAATACGAACGAGAGAAAATAATCACCATCAAAGGGATTTGACACTTCACTTTGACTTTGACATTTCATATACGCCACAGAATTCGGAGAACGGTGTAGAGATTAATATTTTTTGTAGATTCGAAATTGAAATCCATAGACTGCATTTGAAATATAAATGTCTCCATTCACGTTAATTTTTGTGTCTAATTAGATTTGACTGCTTTTCAGTCCAAAAATGTCCAGAATTAATTTTAACCTATTGCGTCACTTATTGCGGCATAAATTCTTTAGTTTCGTAAAAATTATTTTATTTTCTTTGTTTCTTTACAGGCTACATAAATGTTGGCTGTGGAGGAAAATCTGGATATTATTTTAGCTCCACGTGTGTTATTGTGGGAAGTCTGGCTTTATTCTTCATTGACCTTCACAGACGGAATATTTCACGACATAAACATACCAGGTGAGTAAAAACTTTTTATCATTGCTCAATATTAAAAATTACGAATGTTATTAAAAATTTCTTAAACTTTCAAATATTTATAATAACATACGTAGAAATTATAAAGAAAATTTATTTTTAGAAAACTTAAATAATATCGGAGTAAAAATTGTATGAAATAGGAACATTTCATTTTCATTATTATATTAAATGTATTTTTATTATGATTCACCCCGAATCATAATTTTGATTTCAAAATACAATAAATTTTTATTTGGACATCTCTCTAGAATATCGGGTAATTTAAATATCCAGAGACGCGCCTCAACCATACACGTATATAATGATAGTAGGTACATAAATTTTTCAAAAAATCTTTGTAAATTTAATTACAGTGCGAAACAATTATTTCAGTCAACGGAGAATCAAAATAATGCATCTCCACGAATGTTTATCAAATTCTTCGTGTTCATTTTGCAGCCATTTTCTATCGATGACATATGACAAATGGGTTCATAAGTTAGATTTTTATTTATTTTTTATAAAACCCAAACTAAGAATCTATTTTGTTAAGTAGGTTCTTAGTTTAGGTTTATTAAAGAGGAAGAAAAACTAGCATATAACCCGGTTTTGGATATGGCACACCTATAAATATTTACTTTCGCTTATTCAAACACAGCAAAGTTATTTTGTGGCATTTTAATTCAAAATGAATGAAATACTTAGTGTTCACCACGTTTATTAAAAAAAAACTAAATGTTTCAGAAGCAATGCTTACTTCACCGGGGTTTACTAAAAACTAATTATAACAGTAATTTATTAGTTTTATGTAAACCCTGGTAAGTATAACCCAAAAAAGTCCATGTCTTTTCGTCTTTTGTTGTAATTTATTTTAAGTAAACCCAGATGAAGTAAGCATTCCTTACTAAACATTTGGTTTTTTATACAAAAAACGTATTTAAAACAACGTGTTACATTAATTTTGCATTTAAAGTTATGCCTACATAAAAGCATAATTTTGTATTCGGTTTTTAAATATTGTCTTCATATTTACAGAGATTGTGGTGTTTATGCCTACAGGAGCAATGGCAGTCAGGTGTTGTGCGACTCCAAGAGGTGTCCACAGAGGAGAAATTCCTTCTCCAAAGAGCCTGAAAGGGACGGATCACTTCCTGGATCTGCAGCTGCAGCAGCCTTAGGTAAACGGTGTTTAATAACCATATTTAAATTTTGTTTTCATCAATCGTTAAAAGTTTTTGCTTGAATTATCTGTTCAGATATTAAATTTAAAAGTCCGCGATGATTTTTAACTATCAAATCTAACTTTGTTTCTATTACAGTGCTTGGTGGTGAAATGGGCAGTCCGACGGGTGGCGAGGCACACTCTGCGCCTGAGATGAAAGCAGAATTAACCTGCATCTCTGAAGAAGGGCTAGCTGATATGGACCTGCCTGACAACCTGCTTGAAGACCTTGACTATATTGGTGACTGTATCACCAGTTGTAATAAGGTGGAAGATTTTGAGAATTTACACTCTGACTTATCCAATTTTTCAATTTATAAAAAGTAGCAAGTATTTTTGTAGAAAGGTTTTCGATATGAACTATTGCGTCAAAAATGTTACGTTGTTAAAGGAAAGCTTAGTGTTTCTTTGCCGATGAATGAAATAACTGCATAGAAAGTGATCCTAACGAATTATTAGGGGATTATGTTACTAACATATTTTTAATTATTTTAGGTTGAAAACTACCTCATGCTCAGTGAATACGAAAACAATCTCATTGCCGAGATGCCTGTAATCCTTGACCGGAAGGGTCGAAAGTGGTCATTGGCCAAAGGAGCAACCAGAACTGTTGGCATCGGGGGAGTCACCCTGACTTCTGAACAGCCCCTAGACCCCGATGAAAGCAACATGATTAGCCAAGTTTCCTCAGCGAACAACTATGGAAGACCGACCAAATGGAAGCAAACCCCACCACATACTGCAAACAACCGACTCATTACAGTCATTGACGAAGCTTCTGTATAATAATTGAAACATAAAACCACTGTTTATTTGTGAAATATGATACGAGATACTTGTCCGTTACTTCAATCTAATTTAAAACCGATATTTAGCGCGCGTTTTTTTCAAGTAAAAGTAATTAATATCTCTCCGTTCATATTTCATTAATGTTTCACAATAAATTTTAAGGTAGTCGTTAAGTTGAATTTGATAGGTAATCTGTGCAGACCAGATTCACGTTAGTTATTCAACTTTAAGTAATACTCATTTATGAGGTTTTTATAGATTCAGTAGACCCAATCAATGGATAGATTAAAATTATAGAAGAAGACGGATGTGATGATTCTAATTAATATATAAGTAATAATTTGTCATTATGGTTTCAATTTTTTTTTGTTATAAATTTACAACCCTCTTTAGGCTCATATTAATCGTAAACATTATTAATCGTAAACGATTTTAGCTTCCAGAATAGCTGCCATGGACTCAATTATTTGACACATTTCAGAGGCCGTTGTGCAGCCAATTTTGAATATTTCAGGATCACAATTTTGAGCACAAGAAAAATTTGTGATCACCCTCAAACAGAAAATTCCTCAATTCTTTCTTGGGTGTAACAATCATCAAAATAATATTTTTTGTTCTTCAGGAAACGCCCCCAAACCTCCTGACCTAGAGCCTAGAGAAGGAACTATTACGAAAATTGTCAATAAAATAGTTGAACTCTTTCATTATGGATAAAATAGGTGTGTTAGACCATATTTCTGTTAATTACAAAGTAATTTTAATGTTCCTATGTAGTACATTTTTAAATAAATTTTTTAAACCACAAATTTAATATTGCTGGACAACAATGTTTACCACCAAACTTAATAATGTTATTTTATTTTTTATTCACAAATAAATAAATAATTATTGTTTTACTGGCAATGCTTTCACAGCAAAATATAAATTATAAAGGCATGCAACGGAGACCTTTTATATAATACAAAATTTCAGATTTTATTTTTGAGATAATTTTTTAAAAAGTCAAATATGTAATTATATTTTATTGGTAACAAAGAATGGGTACAAAATATATACATTATTAATTTATAAATCTAGGCCTAACTTTTCACTGCCATTTACCTAAATAATAAAATAAAACAATTTTATATTTAAATGTATGATTAGTGTTTCGTATTGATTATAATAATTAAAACCGCCAAATGTTTATTATAAAATCGACTTATAAAATAAACGTTTATATACATTCACAGTAGGTAACGTGTAATATTATTAATCTATAACTTTTTTACGGAATTTGTTTAGAAAAAATGCGAAAAACATTTTAACACTTCAGATTAAACGCCGTTAAAGTTGAATTACTTAGTTTTTTGTCGCTTTATCTAGATAACTTATTCGTTAATAAATCTTTATATTGCCTTCAACAAGCTTCTTCATTGTAACTTCTGGTTTATTTTTGACGAATGAAACGATTTTCAATTAATCTACTTTGTTCAATAATACCAACCTTTGTTTATATAATAAACCCATTTGATTGACAGCTTATACTTCTTATAATAAATCTTTGCAGGTGTAAGTAGCATGGTTCAAGTAATTAAAAATTATTTTATTGTCATTGTTGTTTAGTAACCCTTTTTCCTTAAGTTTTTTTTGTTTGCTTGAAAAACAACATAAAGTATGACTGGAAAAATATGAGATTTATACTAAATGCTAATAAGTTTCATAGGATTTATTTATTTACTAGATGTAGAAAATCTCTGTGATTTCAATATACAACCATTTAATAATAAGAATCTAGAATATTGCACTATTTATACAGTTTCACATTATTTTAATTTCTGTTGACCACATAAAATTATTTACGAAAAAACTTATTCTGGTTTTTTACTGTAATTTATTTACCTTACTGTAATCTCCAAACATATTTGAAAAAGTATTTTATAAGCCAAAGAAGAAAATATTCTGAAATATCGCATTTCTTACTTTACAATTGCAAGATTTTTTCAATTACACAATGTTATTTTATATTTACTCACAGGTTGCTTACTCATGTAATAGCTCGTAATCTTTATTATTTATTTTTAACGAATATTTCAGTTCTTTATGGTGCGTTTCCATGCTTGCCAAGTCTTGGCAAGCGTCCACAAGCGCCAACGTGTAAACAGGTCGTTTGGCTTGGCTTGCGTAGGCTTGCAAGAGCTTGCTAGAGCTTGCCGGCGATCCAGTCGGGGTCGGATCCAGCGGCAAGCTTCGGCAAACGCTCAGTGGAACTTTCGAACTGGCGGCGAATGCACGCCGTTTTTGCTATCGTCCATCTATCAAGTTATAATGTTACATGATACGTAAAAATTATTAAACAAATATCAACTGATAGCTTTGATTCAATACATTGTAAGGTTAATTTCTTTTTAAACGTTTCAAGGGTACGGTGGAAAAAAATCAACATCTATTAGGGCAATGTAATTCTCTTTGATTCTTTCAGATACCTACCTACAGATAATGAATTTTTGACGTCATTCCTTAAATAGTTGGTTGTGTAATGTTCAACATAGTTGCCTTCCAAGCAATTGAGCGGGGTTCAATTCTCAGCCAAGGAAATTTAAATAAATAAAATTATGCCTACCCAATTTTTTATTTAATATTTTTTTTAAAGGTTCACCATTTTAATTTTCCAATGAATTATCGCGGGTCTGCGCTACCTTTAAAATAATTAAGAAAATAGATGTAATACATCCTCATCTTCATTTAAAATTTTAAAAAATGATTATCAACGTTTCATTGACCAAAAGTTTCCCTGAGAGAATTGTTGAATGGAATCAGAACAGTAAGCTTAAATTACCATTGAGCATTCGTGTTCGATAACTGTGTTTGCTTATATTTCAAATAAAAGTAAGATAAACCAAACGCAATAGCCGACACAAGTTCGGCGTCCTCTATGCTCGGGTGTAGGTAGCGCACTGACTGACGCATTCACAAGCATGTAAACGACTTCCAAATGCCAAGCGAGATTTGTGGACGCTTGGAGCTTGTGGAGGCTTGCCGAGCCTTGGCAAGCATGGAAACGCACCATTACAAATCTATAGTACGATGTTTACGCAATATTTTGACATTTTGTCTGAAGAAATATTTTTCACATATTACGTAATGAAATAAACTATGAAAATTATGCTGCCATCTTTGTCAAAAATAAATAATGTTTATGTCTTAGAAATAAATGTAAGATCATTATTTATGAATTTATAAATAACTAGTCCATTTATTGATCTTCCATGTTTAGATTTTAAATCCTAGCAAAAAATATTTTTAATTATTTAGGGAAAGCCTTATAATTATTATTTATTTTCCAAGAATATTTATTTTACCTTAGTTATTTTGTACGTGTGTACACGTTTACATTTTTTTATTGTAATAGTTGTGTAATTTTATCAAAAAATAAAAACAATGCATTTGAATACTGAGTTTTATTAAACAATGGTTAGCTCTGTTGAAAAAAAACGAGTGTGATTTAGACCGTACGACTGAAGTAAAACTTTTTTAGCTCCATCTATAATATAGATAGGAAGATAAAGAAAATGTGTGCGCGCACTGCTCTCTCTTGCTCCTGCAGTGTGATACAGACAATAGGCCTGCACTGTGTCTTAGATATACGAAACGTAACTGGCTATGAGAGAAAGATAGAAAGAAAATGTGTGCTCGCACCTCTCTCTCTTGCCCCTAAAGTAATATACGAAACTTAAATCTCTCTCTCTCTTTCTATCTTCACTAACTTATATCTCCCTCTCAACTCCCATTCGCCTCGCTTTTCGTAACTCTCTCGTCACGCATTCGCCAGCTTACTCCCCAAATCAAGCGTGCGTCAAGAAGTTTTACTTCAAAAATTAAAAAAAACATTTTTACAATTTATACTGAATTGGCGTGGAACAATGTTTTAAAATCAGAGACATTTTTAAAAATAAAATACATATGTGGGTATGGTAAGTATTATACCTCCTCGATGTACATCTCTCTACGTCCAATTTTAACTGACAGGTAAACATAAAAAATATATTATTATGTTGCGTACCCACACCCGTTCACGTTCGATGGTTTTACGCCCATTCGAAAATGCCTGAATGTTTGTATTGTTTCGCTCGATTCTTTTTTTATATCGAGCCAATGGCTTGATGGCAAAAAGATTCGTAATTCTTGTTGACATTTGAAATAAATTCGGTCGAGCTTTTCTCAATGTGTAGACAATACACCAAACGCGTTAGTCGCCCATCTTGGGTCCTTTGCGCTTGTTGTCCTTGTCTCTGGAGATCAAAATGGATATTCGGAACTATTCTCGAAAATTCTCATATTAAAAATGATATTAATTCATATCGTGAAGAATAGCGGTAATAGAATACGAAGACAGCAGATTTGGCATTTGACCATAAATAAACCATCGTGTATGACCGTGGATATCTGAGCGGACTGAGCGGGGTCTTATGTCAAGCTGCTCGAGCTGTGTGACACGAGACGCGCTCCGCTCGAGCGTGTGGACGCCGCAATCACTAGCATAGTTCCAAGAGAACATGTTCAATCGTGCCAAACCGTCGAACATGAACGGGAGTGGGTACAGGATTAGAATTTGAATTATTATCGAAAAATTAAAATTATTATAACGATAATAATTACTAACATTAGAATCTGACAGATTAAAAATAATAATAAAGATAAAAGATGATTTTGGTGAACAAAGTAATCGTGTTTCGCTTGTGTATATTATCTTTATTTAAAAAAAAAACATCCCAGGATTTGAATGGTTTATCTCCATTCTAGTGCCTGATTAGAGGTTCGTTTACATTATATTATTAATTCTGTTTTTCATAATTACGCGCCTTATCATGCATCCCACGAAGTCGGCTACAGTCGTAGCTAGCACATGTTTGTATCAGGAATACCAACATAACAAACAGTGACGGAATGGCCGCCGGATTATCGCCGTATTAAAAATTAATTAAAATGCATCATTTTCCGCCGGCCGTGATGCAAACAGTTTCCTTTTATAGTGATTAAGGCGAATCTAAAGCTTTTTTCTAAAAATTATTCGTAATAACCGTGGACACTAATCCCGAAAAATAACCTAAAAATATACACCAAGACAATATATTTTTATTCCAACCCGCTCAATGTAAGAGTGAAACTCCGTGAATAGCATCCTTTATTTTCCATGGTATTGATACAGTATAATAAAAAGAAGAAGAAAACCAAAGAATAAAATGCTTTGAGCATAGACAAAATGACATGACAGTTCCAAAACGACTTTACAGAATCGGAACCTGTCTGAATTTTTCCAACAAAAAATCGGTTTTCTTCTATTTTTCAGGCACAATTGTGTGCCCTGAATACTATTGTTGTTCTAATAAGTCTTGTACATAGTTTGCCGTAAATGGGAACTCGTTATGGCTTATGAAATTCTTCACTTTTTACCCTTGATTTGCTTCGTCCTCTTCCCGGCGACGTTTTTGCTAACGTAAGTACACATTTAGCAGTTTATTTACATCAACAAACTTCCTCCGTCGATTTATGGAAATATAAACTACATTGTTGAAGTATATAAATATCTCGCTTTCACATGTTGCATGAGCATTATACAGTTTTCGTTTTATACAATAAATATTTGCAGGTATATTTGGGCAGTATTACTCGAACACGTTGAACCAGATTTTCCGTACATCAGTGATGCGGCTGCATACTCTCCAGAAAGTTGTGTTTTCGCCCAATTGATTAATATCGGATGTGTGATACGTACGTATTGAAGGCAGTACTTAGACATTCCTCTCATCGCAGTTCACAGACTGATAGTCTCTGTTCCGAGTGCCGCTGCGGCTGTGATATCCAGGGACATTCAATCAAATTAACTAATCCTCATCACAGTTTAATTAAACTTAAATTACAGTTCAAGTTGTCTATGTTGATCAAATCAAAGTTGTCCATTTTATTGAGTTTTGTACATAGCTTATATTAATTAACATTATAGGAATCTCATAACTAGAGGGTAGGTTTATTACTGGAAGTGATTTTTTACTTAAAAGCGTATGGTCATGTCGCCCAGAAGAGATAGAAATAAAAGCAGCAGCAAACGGGAACACGGCAGTCATGCTCGGGGAGAAAACGGGAGCTCAGAGAACAGCAGAGGCTCCTACAGCTCTAATGAAGTGTGGACGGAGCATGTTAGCTCCTCGGGGAAGAAGTATTACTACAACAGCCTGCTGGGCATATCTCAGTGGGATAAGCCATCGGACTGGGTGGACCCTCCCAGTCGCAGGAATGTCCCTAGCAGCCGAGACGAAGACATGGCTGAGCACAGCAGCTCCAAGAGGTACAAAGAGAGTGGTAGCAGCAGCAATCATGCCAGCCAGGAATCCAGCTACAGGGATCAACACAATGACTCCAGGAACAGAGATTCCTCCCGCAACCCTCACTACTCCCACACCGCACACAACACAGAGGTGCAGGTCCTCCACGATACGGACACCTCCTCCGGCGGCAGCACCCCTGTTCTGGACACAGGCAACAAGATGAAGCCCGTCGTACAAGACGTACACAACTCGGTACCTATGGTCAGTGCCTTGCCGAGGAATCTCTCCCACCAGCAGGTGCCCACCACACCTTCTGTGACCTACTCCTCGGCCATGAACCACTGCGCTCCTTCCATACACTCTGACCCCCTTAATCGACACACACCCGTGTTGCTGTCAAAGTCTAAGATCGAAGGCATTCAGAACACCGGTGCTTATGGAAATTTTACTCAGTCGGAGAGTCCCATGTTATCTCCCTCTTTATCCAAGTATGTTTCTAACGAGCTTGTGAAGCATGTGACGGGGTGGCCTGCCGAAGTATTGGAGCGACAGGCTCAGAAGTATTCCGATGAAGCCTACACCCTGGGTGATCTGCAATGTATGAGGGTTTGCACCGAATTGAAATGTGCTCGGGCCGTTGTGCGACATATGGAAATTAAGGCGACATTGCAAGATCAAAAACTGATGTACCTTCGCCAACAAATTGAGAGTATCAAAGATGTGAAGTCGCAGAATTCCATTATTTCAAACGATTTGTAAACTACCTACGACATATGAATTAGAGCAAAATTTATTTGTGAAATCTGTGCAAAGTTATTTCTCAATGCAGTTAAAAAAAGTAATTAATTAAAATAGTTGAATGATAATATCAAATGATCGGTTGGCCACAAGAGCTTGTCATTGACCACCGTCACCCTTTGGTTTTCATTCTTAATGGGTACCTTATCTGTTTATTCTACAAAAATCTAATTGTACTGTTCTTCATACCGTATACAATATTGTCAGCGGTGTGTAGTTCACAAAGGCTGAAAAGCTGTGGTAGCTTTAAGAAAAAAGAATTTTGAAAAGAATATAACTTGAATTATTTTATTTACAAGTAGCTAAGTAACTTGTGTGCTCATTTATTCAGTTTCCCACAACAATCAGCGGAAGAATATAATATATTGCCCATTTTACTCCACAGCCTACCTTTTGTGATAGAGCAATGCATGCCACTGAATATAATCATTGTATTCAATTGGATTAACTTTTGAAGATTTTACAAAACAATGTAGCATTTAATCACTGAAGAAGATTGATACATATTAATAAATCTAAACTTAACTTGAAACAGAACAAGACAAAAGGTAACCGTCATAACTGGATATGAAACCTAGGGGTAGATGGGAAGACACTGTCCTAATGAACCAAGGACTTCTGTCTTACCGGGATAATGGAAAGGCACTGTCTCAATGAACCCTGGACCACGTCATAATGGGGCAATGGGAAGAAACTATCCCAATGAACCGTGAACTTCTGTCATACCGGGACAATGGGAAGGCCCTGTCCTAATGAACCCAGGACCTGCGTCTTTCTGGGACAATGGTACGACATTATCCCAATGAAACGAGGACCTGAGTTACTGGGACAATGGGAAGATATTGTCCCCAGTTGCGATCGTTATCTTTTTGTTTTCTGTTTTGCTTAGATTTATTAATATTATCTTCTTTGATGATAATTATTATTGTACCCTTTTTTAATTGTCCGAAATACTGTCCTGGATACGACTGCTTACAGGCTTAGGTTATGTCCATCTGTTCTATTCTGTCATCTACTTACTTTCTTACTAACTTGTTTGGATAGCATTCTACGTGATGCTATTAATTTATATATTCTTCTACATAACTATTTACGAATGTTGACAAAATTTCAAAAGAACTGGAGATGTAAAAGTCTCACCGAAGCTATTTTCAATGATTATCATTGTTTCAAAAGCATAAGGGCTCTTGTGCACTTTAATATTTGTGGTAAAAAAGCAGTATGTCATGTTTTATTTTAAAGGCAAACTAGGATATTTACAGCTGAAAATCACCATTTATTGAATAAGAAAATGTTACTTTATATCCCTTTACAATTATATTAGTTCTGCCTCTGACTAAAACGCTGTTCGTTGCCACAAGATGGTGGATCTTCTTTTCTTTAATTAAAAATGTAGTTTTTTTTAAAAGTGCCCTATTGCTTTTAGTTTTGACACTTTTCAATGTTTGTAAATTTTCCTCAAAACTGTTATAAATAACAGTATCCCTGTAAGACAGAGTGTAATTTATTAATGTGTATTTTTATTTGAAATATTATAAGCAAAAACCCTCATAAACATTACGTACATAATGTGTATATAACAATATATTATGTATTACCGCATTCATTTATCAAGAAATTTTTGTTTTACATTCTTCAAAATGCGCTTTATTTCGATTCTTTTCTAATCAATGGATTTTTAGATACGTTTTTAGATTTTCACGGCCAAAAGTATTTTCGTTATTTGTTTTTGGGGTGTTATGCCGTGTTGTGCTACCTCCTTGAAAACAAATAACGAAAATGGATTTTTAGATTATATTGATTATTTTCTGTATAAATTATTTTCGAATATAAACCACTGCCAAATTCAAAACTTTCAAATGAATTTTTATATAAGTACTGAAGTAACTCCTAAAAAAGTTTGAAAATCAATTCATTTTATTTATTTTTATCTCTGTTCTATCAAACAGAGCCAGTTTCATCGCTTTTATTGGTGAAACTGTGAAATAAGTACCTTTTGTTTAGATTTTTATTCTATTTAATTATAAGTAATTATTTCTAATAATTTAGAATAGTGATTTTTGTATGATTTAGTGCAAAAATTTAGTTGAGATAAAGAAACAAAAATGCAGTATTTTGTTTTGTTTTAATTTCTTACAAATATAATAATTGTGATTATTGCATTTCAATTTGTTCTTTGCTTATTTTCTATTCAATATTATAATTAATAAATATTTGTTAAGTGTTTGTCTGAAATATTATGAATTCTGTAATGAAAAATATCAATACATTAATTTAATATTGACTTGCATCTTTTTTTTATTTATAAATTGAAAAATCCTTTATGATACCATTTCATATACCAGAGTATACGTTTACGAGCAGAATAATTGCACTTTTTGAGGACATGTTTTTGGTACTTAACTGTAATACAGCCACAAAATACATTTGAAAATATAAGTTTTTGCGTGACTGTATTGACATGCTCAGAATTGTATTGTGCACGCCCCTCTTAAGTTAGCCTAAATTCCAAACAGCTTACGTCTTCTTTTTTATTACCCCACATTAATTCAAACCCCGCTTACGCTCTATTTGTTGTGTTAGATTAAGAGAGGCATTCGGAATGCGATTGTGAATGCCTCTACATTATATATAGCATCTACGATACAGCCACGCAAAAACGTTTTGTTTTCAATTGTATTTTGCTTCCGTATACCAGTATGAGTACAAAGATTTTTATTATGGAAACTAGAAGAAAATTGAATACAATGAATACTTTGACTTCAACATAGACAACTTCTGCTGGAAACGATGTCACCAAGATAGAGTATTAAAAGATTGTTATTTTTTTAGTTGGGATCACAATGTATATAAGGCATCGGCAAATATTAGAATTGCGATGCGTCTACCCGATCCCTTCATCGGTGAAAAGAATGAACGATCACTCCGTGTGGTTTGCCACTGCCTCCTGCCTCGGGCTGAGCATGGTGGCTAACTTCCAGGTAAGTTCTGTCGAAGGTGACAAACTCCAGGTTTACTCCAAACAAAATCCACTGTCCAAATAAACAATATCGGTCGAGCATATTGGTAACTTGTATGAGAGCTGTTTAACCCGTAAACCGCCCTGCGCATCTAAGGGTGTTGTGATTCCGAATTGTCACTGCCGTGAACAATAATACACAATTTCAAATTCGTTTTACGATACCTCGACTCTCCGTAAAGATAGCGCAAAACTTAAGCTTCCCTGCTCATTGCTAGGGAAGTCCCACGTGCTTTCAGCCGTACTAGTATGTCCCATGGTTTCTTCCTGTACCTAGACGGTTCGCGGTTGTACAGAATCTGAAAGGAATCTTAGTTCTAACGTTAATAACAATTTATTTATGTTGTAGTAATATTTTTTTAGGCAAATAACTTTTCTTTGTAGATATTTTTCCCATGAAATTTTAGATAAAATATCAAACACTATATTTCTTGCTTTCAAAAACAGTAGTAAAAAATTTACATAAAACTTTAAACAGCTCTAATGCAAAGTTATCATTTTGCACCTCCAACGCTCATTCATTAGAGGAAATTAAAGATCCCCAAACATGTCTACTAAATTCCGAAGGCTGTTTGAGGGAAAGCAAATATGTGGGCTTCATTTTAAAAGTAGATCCTTTCATGAGATTTATCTTTTTTTTAAACGATTCCTTGAATGGTACGATTTTAGATTTTTACAGCCAAAAATAAATAAAGAGTATTTTTGTTATTTATTTTTGGGGTGTTACGCCGTGTTGCGCTACTTTAGCCAACGTTTCGGACAGCGTTACAGTGTCCATCATCAGGGAAGAAACATTGGCTAAAGGAGGAGGTAGCGCAACACCCCAAAAAAAAATTCCTTGAATGTCTACACACACAATGTTAAAAAATCTACTGTGAAGACAGTAATAGTCATAACTTGATTACCATTTGGGGATCATAAGAAAAAGGATAGTAAGTAGTCTTGCGTGGAAAAAGTTTGTACCGCCTTCATAACACGTTTCTGATACAGTGTACACATCTACAGTTGGCATATCATTAAAGTTCTATTAATAACTTTAATGTATGCTGAAAGAGTTTCTTCCAATTTAAAAGCCAAATTCATCGATACATTTCTGCAGTTTTTTCCCAACTGGAAAAACAATCGGAATCAGCTTTTAACACATATTTTCATATTATGCAGCAACGCTTTCACCATGCAAGCAATACAAAAATCAAATATACCAAGAATCTCATTTTCAATTATTTCAAAATGTCAAGTATATCATTGGAATCATTCATTCCACTAGGATCGGGGGAAGAGATAAAATGTCCCATTCCAATTTTCAGGAAACCAATGTGAAGTATGTGCACTACACCGGAGCTTTTATGTGCTTTGGATTTGGAACAGTTTACTTTTGGATACAGGTTTGTTTAAGCTTTGCTTCATAAATTTAAAACTTATGGTAAGAATTTTTGTCTATGGCTTCAACAATAAGCAAAGAAATAAATGACCCTGAAAAAAGGTCAATGCTTGCTTTATGGCCGTTTTCCATCATCTCTTTTTTCAGCCCGATTCCACTTAGAGAACAAAATCAAAATTTTTCGCTTTAAGCGATTGCTATTTTCATATCTACGATTTCAGTTGGCATCACAGCAAACAGCATGGTTCATGTGTTGTTTGCAGTGATGACAATTGAAATTGTAGAGATGAAAATAGCAATTGCATAAAGCGAAAAATGTTGACTTTCGTATCTAAAGGCGGCGGTTCGCGCCGCGACCGCGACCGAAGACCGAGGCCAGAGACGGAGGCAGGCGACCGCGACAAGTGTCTCGGTCTCTTCGACACTACTGTGGGTGAAGACCAAAGACCGCGACCGCCTTCGCCTTCAGACTTCAGTATAGCGCAGTCTGTCGATGAAGTCAGTTGTGTTGTACTGATAATTTACACTACTGGAAACCCAAGTAGAGTTACTAATGGAGGAAGAAGAAGACGTTGATTTGTACTTATTTTAGGCGATTTTTCGTTCACCTATCACCTATTGTTTGACAATAATATGTTCAGGACTTATTTTAGGCTGAATAAACATAGTTTCAAAAAGACAATGTTTACAAAAGGAAGAATATTACTGAAAATAAATTTAATTTAATTTAATTTTAAAATTAATAATTTATTAATTTGTTAATTTAATTAAATAATTTTTTTCGGAATCTAATTGTGCATTGTATATGCTGTCTGATCAGTTCAATCAGATTCTCACAGTATTAGTCAAAAAAAGCGGTAATTTTTTACAACAAACACACATACTTATCAAGCGCGACGCGAGACACTACTTGTCCGGGGCGGCGACCGTCTTGCTGTCTCCCGTCTCTGTCTCCTGCCTCGGTTGCGCGCACGAACTGGCCCCCATACAAAGCTATACAAACAAGTACCTGTTGTGGTCGCCTGCCTCCGTCTCTGGTCTCGGTCTTTGGCCGCGGTCGCGGCGCGAACCGCTGCCTTAATTGGAATCGAGCTGAAAAAAGAGATGGTGTAAAACCTACTTTTTAGTAGGAATTTTTGTCTATGGCTTCAAAAATAAGCAAAGAAATAAATGATGCTGAAAAAAGGCCAATGCTTGCTTTACTTTTCTTTCTGCCCAGTTACTGGAAATTAAAGTTACTTTTGATGTGCAGGCAACATAATAATACATAATATAATGAACTTCCATTGGGTTCTTCTTATGGAGAGCACAAAAATACAGTTACCAAATCAAAGTTTTCAGAATAGGGCAAACTTTATCTTAACTATATTTTTAAGTCAATTTAAAAAAAAATGAATACCTACATATTTCTAATTGACCAAGAGGCATGGTTGAGACACTTTTTCCTATTATTAAAGAAAAATTTTCTGGAGAGATTTTTTAATGTTTTATGTTTTTTCTAGGCTATCGTGTCCCATTCCCTGTCTCCAGTTCTAAAGAATATGAGAATAGTTTATTTGAGGATCGCCCTCTCTGTGTTATGCACAGTATTTTTTGTGATTCTCTTAACAACTGGAATTCTTTCCCATATCTATTTTCACGGTGAGTGCATAACTATCAAAAATGGTCAAATTAAATTAAATATTTGGTCCATTACTGAAAATTTTGTTTTCAGGTGACAATCCAAGAAAGTGGAACCCCAATGATGGTGGCTGGCACTACCACGTGGCTTCTACAGCCTCAGAGTGGGTGGTCGCCATTTCTTTCTGTTTCTACATCCTCTCCTTTGCTGAAGACTTCAGGAATCTAAGTCTCGATCATCCAACTGTAAGTTGCGGTAAAAGAAATATAGATTTGAACTCCTAAGCATAATCTGTCATTAATGTGATTTTCTCTTTGTTTTCAGCTGTGCCTTCTATCCGATTCTGAAATAATTCCACAGAGTGATCCCATCGAGACAGAGGCCCCCATCAATACGGAAGAAGTTTTGATAGTCGCCATATGATTACAAGATGCCCTCGCCAAAACTCACAGAATATTGAGACATTTGCTGAAGTTTCGGCAGATTAAGCCTGCTGAATATGCTGTTCCTAATACCAGTGCCTATGACGAAATACCGAGTTCGCAGAGGAGAATAAATATGAATCGTAATTATGGGAGTTTTGATGATAACGATGCCTACACAACCGTCATATCGTGCGATCCAAATGTTAAAAACTATAAAGTTTCTCTAAAGAAATGTCTGAGTGCTGATTCACTTAAAAACCTTACCGAAGAAGTCGTACAATCCAAAGATCAGAGTCACAGCAAAGCTAAAACTAAATCTTGGCTACCCGTCCAACAAACGTCTTCCCCATTCAATGAAAGAGTCAATGTGAGAACTTTGGAGCAAGATTTAGATTTTATTAATAAATCTTACGGACACGTGCAGAAACTTTCTTCTAGTTTAAGTTCTTTGAATCAGTTTGACGTGAAGGTTGATGTACATCCTTTTCCAAACAATTGTGATACGAACTATGTTAATCAAATTGATAAGAGTGTCTGTCCGTCTGATTTAGAATATCCGGAATTACCAATTTCCAAAGTGTGTGATGATACGGCGGAGAACCAATGGAAGCCGACCGCTAGTTGTGGATCTGTTAATGAATGTAACGAGTCTGTGATAGATTCTAATCAGAATGAGAACTTAAGTAGTAAATATTATAATCTTTTCCCTACTGGGAGGCAAAATACAGATTGTGTTGTGGTTGGTCTCCACGCTAAAAACAATGGCGATATCTATAATAATAGTGCACGAGACAATGAACACTTAAATAATCCTAGCGATGTAAAGAAACCTCATACTGTTAACAGTAACCGAAATAGAATTATAGCCACTCAAAACAATAAACTAGTTAGTCTCTCACTGTCACTATTAGTGGCTGCCTTGTTGCAAGTTGTACGATGCTTGACAGTCATGTTGGATGACACTTTAAGTTGCTTTCGACAAGACTTGTTCTGATTTTATACACACAAACACAACCATGATTTATCATTGTAAATAACACGCCAACGGCTAACTTCATTACAATCCATTTACGTAGAAGTAAGGATGTGAAGACACCTTATACTGTTGACAGTAACTGAAATAGAATTATAGCCAATCAAAACAATAAACTAGTTAGTCTCTCACTGTCACTATTAGTGGCTGCCTTGTTGCAAGTTGTGCGATGCTTGACAGTCATGTTGGATGACACTTTAAGTATACACACAAACACAACCATGATTTATCATTGTAAATAACACGCCAACGGCTAACTTCATTACAATCCATTTACGTAGAAGTAATAATTATATAGTCGTACTTTCAACATGTATGCATAATATTTTATTTATTTAGTATGTGTGCAGCACGGCCACAGTTTTTATTATGCATGGTCTTGTAAGCAAGTGCAATTAGTCACAATATTATGAAATATATCACTTCATATTGTTCTCTACATTTAATTAATTTTGTCAAACTATTATATTATTAAAAATATCACCGAATTTGCCTCTTGGAGAGATTTAACTGGCGCTATATAAATAAGCCAATATTATTAATTAAAAATATGCTTTATTTTAGATCTTAAAGAATTGTGATGTGCCTATATTATTTTTTTATGGATGTATTTTCGGTTCTATTGATGATCTCAAATAGAAAATGTTTATGTATTTTTCCCATATTAAAAATTGGTTAAATTTATTTTTATTGACATGTACCCTACTGAAAGATCTTTAACCCCTCAGAAGTCGGGAATATTCTAACAGAAGGTCAAAATACAGTAGAATTCGGATGTAACGACTTTGCTTATAACGGCTTACCGTTTTTAGCGACGACAATGTAAACTCAAGTTAGGTTTCATAGTTAGGAACTAGGAAAACATATCCGACTCTGTTTTAAGCGAACAACCGCTTAAAGCGACCTATTTTAATGATATTTTGTCCGGTTAGAACGACGCGCAGTGTTTTGTTTACAAAAAAAACTACGCACCAGTGCCTCGCCTACTCCCCATGCCCGGCTCTCCCCGCGCGCTAACACCTATCCTTATTAGCATGTGTAAATCACAGTCAGTGTTTATCATCTGTTGTGACTAGATTAATGAGTTAGACACAATGAGTTCCGTAAGAAGGTGTTTTTCAATTGAAGAAAAAAGTGCTATATTACACTGTTTAGAAGCCAGTGAATCAAATGTAACCTTCGCGAAGGAGTTCGGCGTGTTTCATATAAAAACAAACTTAAATTATCTGGCCGTTATGTGCGTCGTCCGGTTAGTACGACAAAGTATCGCCGGCCCCTTGAGGGCCGTTATATCCGGATTCTACTGTATTTCCGCTTTGCAATAAAATCCGAATAAATGCAACGTATCCGAAAACTAAAAAGTGTTTTTGAAAGGTGATGAAATACGCTTTCAAATTTGATTATTAGAAATAAACATGTCTCTTTTTTTAAATATAAAAATTTTGAATGCAAACATAAAAAAGTTTTAAAAATGGCTCACCTTACGTTTTTTAGAAGTAAAATTACTGATAGAAAAAAAAAATACACACTCATTTTTTAGACAAGTTACCATCGCCTCACTTTTTTGTCTTTTCATGTAAAAATATTTAATAAAAAAATTACAGAGTTTCATAAATCTTTTTCAAATTGCGGTCGGAAACTTTGGTTTCATAAAGGTGTACATTTTAATTCTTTTGCGGTTAACTTTTATATTTGAATAAGAAGCGCAGTGTTTTCTCTTTCTAATACTGTTTAGATCATATTTCTCTCTGTGATAATAAGGGAGACAACAATTTCTACGAGACTTATGCGAGTTGTTCCCAAAAGCGAATAAATTAGCCTGAGGGGTAAAAAATAAATGTTTTAATTCAATTGGGTTCTCAACATTGCACAAATAACCATAATTTTATATTTTTACATCTTTCAATGTAATTCTTTCACCAGGATAGGTAGGTACCGATATGGTAAGATTATAATTTATACAAATACGTCAAATAATATTATTATTATAAAACCTCATAATGTTTAACTCTTAAAGTATTAAAATATTTATTTATGTTGTGTAACTTTACCATTTTATTAATTGAATTATTATTTGTACGCTTACTTGTAATTTTATTGAATAAAATTGTAAAAAAACATACAAATAAATTAATTATTGTTTAATTATTTCAATTGTCAGCTGCACTGCCGTAAAATGAATTATTTAACCCCTAGGAGCCAGAGCCCTGGAATAGCAGTGTTGAAGAATTATGCCTACGCATAGCACTGCAATTGAAGTGATGACCCTGTATATTCATTTTGTTTTCGGATATTACCTCTACTGGGTTTGTCAAAGATAAAAATGAAAGTGTCAATTTATCAAGTATGTTATTGTTGACAATGTTGGCTTTAACAAAAAAATCTTTTTGTACGTTTTTGTCTGTCCAGGATGTCTTTTTGTCTGTCCAGGATGGGCGTAAAAACGTTCCTCGCCACCGCAGCACCTTGGAGACCTTATTTTAAGGACAGCCCTCATATATTGAAATTCTTGCCGTTCCCTGCGGGTTTAATACATTATTTTAAATTTCAATTCATCAGGATCACAACAAACAAAATTACAGATTACTTTGTGGTGAACTATATATATATATATATACTGCAACTATACTTTATATGGAGGACATTTTTACTCCCATCTTTTATTTTGAAACCCCGTTCAAAAAGAGGAAGTGTCCAGAGTAGGGAATACTCTCAGTATCGCCATGGTGAAAAACATCCATTCAGAATCGAAACCTTCCTTTTACCCATCTCCTTCCCTTACTCACTCCCATCAGCCTCACCAACGGCCAGTCGCAAATCGACTGATGTGTGGTTTGCATTCAGGGTATTAATTAAAAAATTAATTTATTTAATAAGGTCAAGAAAATAGTACAAAAATAAGTTTTATCACATTTATTTTTAAATCAATAAAATCTTTACAAATGAATCTCAAATAAAAATAAATTTTGTGCAACATAACTTAAGAGTCCATAGAAGGCCTCATGCCTCGAAGCAATGTGATTCAAGTCTGATACAGCGAAGAACTGGCAATTACAGAATACTTGGTTTAAAGTACCCGAAGAACATCTTTATCTACAAGATGTCCGAGGGTAAAGTGTAGTAACAAGGATGATTTTACATGATAGTACAGTACTCTCTCACTAATCTGCCACCCCAAAAACCGGGCAAGGTTCCAATTAGTGAAAGCGGTGGATTATAGTGAATAATAATAATAATAATTGGACAATTTATAGAGCGCCGTTTTTGTGAAAAATCACCTCAAGGGCGCATACATACAAAAAATGCTAAAAATAAAAACAGATAAATCGTGAAAACAAACACCACCATGTTTTGTAAAATTTCCATTTTTTGGATTAAATTAAGGTGTCATGTTTACCGTGATTTATTTTTGGGGTATTATGCCATGTTGCGCTACCTCCTGCTTTAGCCAACGTTTCGAACATCGTGTCCATCGTCAGGGCAGATGTGAAATCGATAGTGGCAATGTGTGTGCTTTTTTATGTAGGTGCGATACTGTGTTGCCAGCTCCAATCCTCTATGAACCGGTATTACAGTATAATTTAAAAAGGTTTTCTGCATTTAGTTTTGGTGTAGCCCCGTCAATCACCGGTTACCAAGAACTTTGTGACGTGTCTTTTGATTCGTATGTGTACTGGTATGATCGATTCCTCCTTGCACCACCCGAAGAAAGCCAGGCTGCCCAATTGATGGTTCCTTCTCTTCCTCAGATTCTCCAGTTGTCGTACCATTATATTCCTCCTCATTGAGGTTCGTCAGATATGATTTTAGATTTTCACGGCCAAAAATATTATCGTGATTATTTTTTTGGGTATTGCACATTTACATATATAAGCACACACTTTACCACTATCGATTACACGTCTGCCCTGAAGATGGTCACTGTATCACTGTCCGACATGTTGGCTAAAGAAGGAGGTAACGCCCACGTTAATACTTTTAGCTGTGAAAACATAAAATCATACCCGTCATATTTACGCTTACTTTTATTTTGTAAAGTGATTCAAACAAAAAATGTGGCAGAACGAAAAGAACAGAAACACTTGCAAGAATACACAGAGGACTAATCGAAATTAATGCCCTAAAACAACAATAATGAACCCTGGTGAAAGGTAAAATGGTCAGCGAGAGCAAGCTAGACAGCGGTATAATAACTGAGAGTATAAGAGTAAGATAACCCAACCCGTTGTGCCGGCTTACAAAGTTTGGGGCTCGAGTCAAGCACGTAGAAAACTTCTGAATGTGACGTATGAATACCGGCGAACCAACCAGTAAAAATAAAGGCGGATTGTAGATAGACACCCTAAGTGACCAGCTCAGGTATGGGGGCTCCAAAGATATTCAAATACAGAAGAGATATGCTATGGTTTCCGCGTAACTGTCGCCGGACTACGCGCTAATTAGCGTAGTTTTCATACAAAAAGAATTTGTTCATTTCGTTGATTTTTTGAAAATGTGCATTAATATCGGTTAACAATATATTTCGAATAAGGAAAGAATTCGTTCATTTAGTTTAACGTTCGTTTGGTTTATTCGTTAATTATTTGTTCTTTTAGTTTATTTGTTAATTGGTAAACAATATCGGCGACACCCGGAAGCGCAGACCCACGTAGTAAAAACAGCAGATAGCACATCTACTTATATTCCAATATCTTTGGGGGGCTCCATCGAAGCCAGAGTAAAGTTAGCCTCACAGAAACTGGGTGTACTGTACAGGGCCCGCAGATACTTTAATAGTACACAACTGCTAACCTTGTACAAATCACAAGTGCGCCCCACGGTTGAATTTGGCAGCCACCTCTGGTCTGGAGCTCCAAAATACCTGAAAAATACCCTCGACTCTGTGCAGAAACGGGCGGTCCGTTTGATAGATTCTCCCATCTTAACAGACGGATGTTGTTAAGATGGGAGAATGTTGACAGACTTGTTCTACCGGTATTACAATGGAAGATGCTCCGCGGAACTAGCATCATTGATCCCTTCGACACCGGTGCATAGTCGGGAAACACGCCAAACGCGTGCCCAACATTTGTACACGATTGACATTTGCCACATGAGAACGGGTCGTTTCTTCGACTCGTTCTTGTGTTCAACAGCTCGGCTGTGGAATGATTTGCCGGCCTCTGTGTTTCCTCCTTCCTACAACATTGGTCTCTTCAAGACCAATGTTCATTCCTTCCTCTCCTCAAAAAGACCCTCCACACAGCATCCCAGATGACATAGGCCCTGAGGGAAATTATTTTCCTCAGGCCCTCCTGCGTGGAGTTAACGTAAAAAAAAAGGGCCATGATGTCAGATAATTGAGTGGCGGATCACTGAGAGAGTACTGTACAAAATAAAAAAGATAAATAACTTTACCCCGGACACCTTGTACGTTGCAGTGACAGAGAAGTAGATACCTAGTTGAGATTTTTAAATAGTGTGATATGCAGGTGCAGCCCAAGGTTCGTAGAAAATGTATTTAACAAGGTTAGCTCATCGAGGGGGTAGAGTGGTGATTGGCTAGAAAGTCGAGAAGTTACTTGAAGTCCATTCTCCACCGAGAAAATTGAATTTACTGCAATATGGCATCAAGCGACTGAATGCATTTATGATTTATTATATATGTAATAAGTTTTTTTGTTTGTTTTTGGAAAAGACAATTCACCCTAAAAAGAGTGCTTTGTGCCAATAAAGTTAAGAAAGATAGTTATAATTTTGAGGATAATCTACAAGGCGACAGGACAAATCAAATACATATGTAGCAGCCAGCCTCTGCTACCTCATGCTCTGGATTGTTTATGAAAAAAATTGATCTTTCCAGAAGCGTCGCCCATATTAAAATGTTCCAATGTCGAACCATTGAGAATGTTCCAGCAAACGCGCCGGCATTACGTGGCTGAATAGTAGGTACCTATCACATCGATAATGAGCTGCAGTTCTACCAACCTCTCAAGCGTTCCAGAAAAGATTTGAAACATTGTGCGCCTGAAATGCACAGTTCGGGCGCTTTCGAGAAATTCGTCGAATGAAAAATTACTGCCGCACAAAGCAACACTCCGACTTGTCGGGCTATATAAAGGCGCCCGGCAAAACACACAGAGTTCAGTATTACGGTGCCATTCATAGCGTTCAGCAAGCTCGCCTCAAGCTTGACCCAGTGAGAAACTACGTTTGTTTTGTTTACCTAAGTGCCGGTAGTGTAATAAATCTGTTTCGCTGTTTATTCCTGAATTGATTTGCAAATTGTAATTTTTGGTAGAACTCAATAAAGACTTCCAACACACAACCTCATTATTCTACATTGGCAACCCCTAACCACGAGTTCTACACATATTGAAGTCATTCAAGTCAATGAATAATTATTATTTATTAAAACTAGGATTCGGATTGAAAGGGTATTACTTCAACATTGATGATGTAGATTTGTCTTATGTAATGATGATCATCAGAATACTTGTGTCTGAAAAATGTCAATTTTCCAAATTGAAAGTCTCACTTATCATATCCAGAATTAAACTGGGAAAGTGTCGAGAATAATCGAATAATAATAAATGGTACGTTCGGGAAAGAAATAATAAAAAATGAGCAGAGTATTATCAGGCGCAGTATACAAATGAACAATGGCCAACTGTCAAGTTGCCTTTTGTTTCTGGGTAGAGATGGTCGATATTCCTGCCCCGGTTAGATGGATGAACTGGTTCCTTTGCTGTCAATGAAATTGAAGATTATTTCCTCAAGGAACCAGTTCTTTGTGGAATATTTATGTAAAACTAGCTGGTACCCGGCATGCGTTGCAATGCCATTCAAATAAATTTTTTTTTTCTCCCTTCATTTCCTTTCTCATGCGTCCCCGTTCCCCTCCCGCGTCCCCTTTCCCTCCGGCGTTCCCCTTCCCTCGTCACCCCTACCGCGAACCCCACCTCCTTCGTTACCCTCCCCCTCCTTCCTTCCTTCCCTCCAAAATATATGAAATACACACATTTTCATTTGTACAAATTTCATAATGCCAGAGTTTACTATTATATATATATAGAAACTTTTGCAGGCTTGTGCACAACAAATCACCAAAGTTTCGTCACAATTGGATGAACATTATAGCATCGCACAGACAACTCACGTACAAACATATTTTGATTTTTACATAGTTTTTTACACAGATTTTTACATATAGATAAAAAAAAAATATTAGAAAAATTGTAAAAAACCATAATTTTAATTTTTGAGGAACCTGTTCAATTTTTCATCCTAGTCACCCTTGACAATCTATTTGACAATCAATTTCGTGTATCAACTATCTATGGCTTCAGGACTTCAAGCTACATCACAAGTCCAATGAGTTTTATTCCTGAAAAGTGTCTGTAAAAGCGAACCTTGCTAAATACATTTTCTATGAACCTTGGGCACAGATGTTGCATTAAATGTTTGTTAGTTTACTTAGCACCAAATCAAAAAACATAATGCATTGTACCTACTTTTAATAAAGGGTCAAGTTAATAATATGGCCACCTTTTCCTAATACATTTTTTGTTTTTACATAATGTAGCAATTACTCAATTTATTTAGGGAAAACATTGGGGGAGGAGTGATTCAAGATACACTTCAATAATACACACAGATAACGTTAAGCATACAAATGTTAATTGAGAGAGCAAATAAAAATAATAACAATCACAATGCTTGGAATACTAGTTTACATAATATATTAACTTCTATGGCTAGACATATATAATTTGTAAATTATTTTAATAGAAAAATAGATTCTATTGAAACTAGATCTAGTGTGCAAATTGCACTTTCCTACAACGTACAATAGATATCAATTTATTATTATTAAATTTTATCTTATTAAACTCAATAATTTTAACCACTGGAGTGATCATGCGAAATAAATAATTTTGCCTCGATTGCTCGAGATTTCCCAGATCATTTTTTAAATTTTTCGCCTACATTCATCATACCTTCGAATTTTAACAAGGAGACATAAAAACTTATTATAGTGCTGTATAGCCAATGAATTAACCTGTATTTTACCTTTTATCTCATGTTTGTAGGATTTATAAAAATAATATTAAAAAATTGTGAAGTTTATAACCGCGCGAATCCTGCGTGTTTTCTACTTTGAAACTGCCGTGAGGGGTATTTATTCGAGTTAACATATAATATTTTTGTTTTCTGTATGTTGTCTGTGGTATACTTGATAATGAAAGTGCATATCTATGGAAAAAGGACTTCATTTTAACAGTTAACAGCTGATCAAAAATTCGGCGGGAAAAAAATATTTTAAAAATTTATTTCTAACTTCGTTCTAACTTCATTTCAATAGCTTCGTTTTAAAATAAATGACTAGCCAAGGAAATGTTTTAAATAATTACAATAAATGTTTTACAAATGGTAGGAAAATGTGGTCCAATTTTGGACCGCTATCAATCGCAGAAAAATAAAAGTGGTCCATTTTTCGACCATAATCGCTCCAGTGGTTGAACATTAATAATATGGAATAATAGTATAATCTCTTATCTAGAGTCTGAGACGCTATTTTGTTTACTTAGATCAATTCTGTATTTATTGGTTATATGTATATTTGTCAGCACAATTTTTTTTATCAGTTGGAGATAAATATAATCTCGGGCATAGCGAAAAATAAAAAAATACTACGGTAAATTAAATGTGTCTACTACACTACAGATTTACATGAACTAAAAATCGATGTAATTGTATTCAATAATACAAATATCGCTGTACTGTTAAAACATGTGTTGCACCCTGCTCCATGCCTCCAGTCACCATTGACATTTTATTTTCTTGAACCCTCAAAACCAGAACCCGGCTATGCTTGTGATGGTTCCGTGACAACTAAGAATCATGCAACTTCAACACCCCTTTGAAAAGTCATTAAAAGTTATGAATTTTTTTTTTGAAAAACATCCCATAACAACCTAACGTAACCTATTTTTTTTTCATAACTTGACTTTTCAAAGGGGTGTTGAAGTTGCATGATTCTGAGTTGTCTGGTCATGTTTGAAGTAAAAAATGTAAATAAAATTATGGTCTTCGGTGACATTTTTGATGTTTTTTTTTCAACTAACAACATAAAGAAAACACTAGGTATTGGACAATTAGGGCGGCGTGGGGGGTTTTGTAGGAAAAAACTTTGAAAAAAATACATCAAAAAATTCACTGAAGACCATAGCGCTCGCCATACATTCCTAAAGGGAATGTACGGCAAGTTACAAAAATAGGCCAAACCACGACAGTATAGGTAGCATATATGTAGCGTGGTCTGACAGAGGCATTAGAAAAATTAGGTGGGTGTTATTGTAAAAAAATGGCAAAAGGTTAACGTAAACTGTGACATTATAAAATGGCAACAGAATACATTAGTAGTGAAACAATTCATACTTATATCAAAGATCTTTTATTATATATTCGCATTAAATGGCATAAAGTTAAAATATTTTCTAGTATTGCTTGAAAATTTACATAGATTTTCAAATTGCAGCTTTTTTGAAGTCGGGTCCAGAGCTCAAACATTTGCCGTGACATTCCCTCAAACATCACATCAACATTTTTTGTTTTCCGTCTCCTTCGTTTGTTGCAACACGGTTCAAAGATTGGGGTGAAGTTCACCGGTCCACACAATTTGACAAGTGGTCTGAGGTACGGACCTGTCCACGGATACGCAATGAACACTTGACGTTTGACGTTTTTGGCATTTATATCAAAGTTAAAATGCATTCTGACGACAAAAGAGATGCATCAGGGAGAAAACACAGATATTTAAATAGATATTTATTTATCAGGAAAGATTTCCGACTAATATCGATTATTGCACGACCTAAAGTTACTATTAAAAATTTGAGTGCGTAAATAATTACGTAGCATTAAAAATAGAATACCGATTTGAATTGGTCAATTTCTCCTGTCTCTCTAAAACCGATTTATAAGTTAATAGACTTTATTTACAAGTGAGTTTACAAAAGAAATTATCATCCATTACGGCAGTGTTTATTTACAATTTAAAATCATAATTATTAGGTCCGCGCAGTTGACATAATACCAAAAAACTTTTGACGTTTATCGTTTAAATAAATGTTAAAATGCTTTCGATGAAGAAAATACGCTACATCAGGAAGAAAACACAGATATTTATTTATCAGGAAAGATTTCCGACTAATTTCGATTATTGCAGGACCTAAAGTTGCCTTTTAAAAATTTCCAGTGCGTAAATATTTACGTAGACTACAAAAACAGAATAAATATATTAATATTTCATATTATATTGTAATTTATTATCAAACTAGCTGATCCGGCGAACTTCGTACCGCCTCAGAATCAAAAACTGTTGTCAACTTATTAGCTGAATTGATCTAAATTGTTTCTCCCTGCATATACCATACCTTGATCTAAATTGTTTCTCCCTGCGTATCCTTTCCCCTCTCGTGTTCCCTCTCCCTCTTCCCATTCCACTTCTCCCCTTCCCCCGTCCCGCTAACCCCCCTTCCTGAGTTCCTTTCCCCCCTCCCCCCTCCCCCTACCCCCCCGCCCCCCTCCCCCCTCCCCCGGTTCACAGTTCAATATTATACCCCTTACAATATTGCTGCAGTTCTTTTAAAATAGGAGAATTCGTTCCATACAAAATGTATGGGGAAAATAATTTTCTTCGGAGTGGAACACCTTTACTTTTAGGGGTATGAAAAATAGATGTTGGTCGATTCTCAGACCTACCAGATAAGCACACAAAATTTCATCAAAATTGGTCCAGCCGTTTCGGAGGAGTATGGTAACAAACACCGTGACACGAGAATTTTATATATTAAATGTATTTATTATTATATTATATTTAGGTATAATAATATTTTAAACTCGTGATTACGCTCTCTCATTGCACATAAGCACAAAAAGCCGTACCGTTTATTCTACATACACAACCGCATCGCGCGGCTCCTGTCAATTAAATGAATTATACCCCCCCACCGGCCCCCGCCTGCCTTCCCGCTTCACCCAGGATGGAATGTTTAGGAAATGTTTTCCGTCGAACATGGGAAGCTCGAAACACAACAAAAATTGTCAATATTTATGATGTTGATGACAAACATTGGATGTTGTAATGGGACTGTCGAGGCAAATGTCAAAGCTATGGACCCGACTTTAAACAGTACTGGAATGTTCAGATCTTCACAGTGATTTCCAACATTAAAGGAGTATACACTTTATGCATACATTTTGCGATTAAAATACTTTTATATGTCTCCTTTAATATTTAGTTAAGTATTAATTCCCTCTGGAAGTGTATACAAATGTTTTATGAGATTACTTCAATATAATTTTATATTTATGAAAGATAAAAATTCCCAGGTCACAAATATTTGAAAATCTCTTACTACCATCACACTAAGCGAAAAATGTTGCTTGTATAGTGACGGAGGACTTTGCCAGCCGAGGAATCGAATTCAAGAAGCCTGGGTGGGACTCAAACCCGATGCCAACTCAGCCAATAAAAGATGAACATTAATAAGTACTTGATATTGTTTCAAATGCAAAATTTATTACATAGTTTGTTTTCGAAATAAATTAATGCATTCTCAGCAAACAGATTGTTGCACTAAAAAAAATATCATTTACATGTCTACTAATTTATTTTATATACATACAAAGATTATTTCCCTACAATAGTATTATCTCGAGATTTTCTCCAATAATGGATCTTAGATTTGTGCAGATTTTTTTACAGTCTAGAATATTTTAACAATTTTTTTTAAATGTTTCATTTTTCTTAACTAGAAGTTCTCCAAGTTAAACGGAGTGATTACATTATTGATATTGAACATAATGAGAACTAACCTACCTTGTCCGACCAGCAGATCTATGCTAGGTTAGAGGACTTCACTTCTGTTGTGATTTTAAATCCCTACAAAATGGCAAATATGTTTAAATATATCTTAAAGTGACAATTATAAATCTAATTTTTAAATGAAATAAAACAGCCAAGCATCTTTACCTTTGGAACGCCAAACTCCTATGACCTAATATCTCAGTTGAGGGTAAAAATCCCACAAACAGAAATGAATTTCAGATTACCAATTGGATACATCGGCGTTCAACGGATACAAATTTTTGGTATCAGCCAAGCAATTCCGTATCTTTTGTGGATACGGAATTGATTCCATACGTAATCGCCTGTCAGATTTGTGTGATTGTCTATGACTTGCAATTGCTTTTTCTACGGGCTGATGTGTCAGCTGTCAGCGCTGTCGCCTACTTCAATACTTTAAAACACAAAATGCGTAAGCATATATGATTATTTATTCATTTAATGTACCTACGTTTAAAGTTGCATAGCATGTATTCATTTGCGAAGTCGGCGACACCGCTGACAGCTTACCAGGGTTGCCAATGTGAGGGGAATTCCCAAATTGCGGGTAAATTTGCTAATTTCTTCTCCCCCATGGGGTATTACAGCATTTTTTTAATTGCTTAAAGAAAATTAAACAAAAAATTACATTGATTACAGCATTTTTAAGTTGATACATAAATTTTCTACAGCGAGTCAAAGTTTCCCATTTTTCAATTACTGCTAAAACGATATTTTGGGGCGGGGCTATCGTGTGACGTCATGAGCGTGGACGCTCACTGACAGTGTTTATTTATGCTGGCCTAGCTGAGCGACGCTTGTGACGTCACAATCCGATTTGCCAATTCATTTTGTCAGTTTTAGATCGTTTTTAAAATCAATAATATTGAATGAAAACATAAAAAACAAACATTTTTAGTAGGATGATTAAAATCAGAAAAATGATCTTTAAATATTCCGTACATTTTCAACAGAATCCCGCGTTTGTGGAAAAACCCCATTTGAGGAATTTGAACATTTATTGCATATATTTTAGAATATAAGTACATATTGGATATCTTAGAACATAAGCATTGGCAACCCTGCAACTTACACATCAACCAAAAAAAGCAATTGCAAGCCATAGACAATCACACAAATCTGACAGTCGATTACGTATGGAATCAATTCCATATCCACAAAAGATACAGAATCGCTCTTCTGATGAATACTTTTGGCGCTTCAGAAGTTAAGGCAGACATAATTTCCTAAAACATTGTTGTAGATCTCAGTTAACGATTCAAATTGTACTAAAATTACTTAGCAGTAAGAACAAGCAAAGTGGGATATAAATATTGTTTCTTAATCCTTAAAAAATCACCTCAATTTTTAAAAATTCATCAGAATTGGTGAAAATTCTTCTGATTTCATCCATAATAATAAAGAAGAATAACCAAATTTTTTAAAAGGTCATATTATTTTACGCAAAGCTATCGAGCAGATATGTCTAGTGTAAACAGTTTCACGGAAACTCTTACACGTGTTTAACGCGATAAAAACATTAAACCGTCATACTAAAACATCAAAAAAACTGTAGACTATAGATATATTATTGCCAGTTAAGGCAATCAATCCAATACTACTTTTGGTAGACTCAAATTCCGTTACATAACAAATACACGTATTATCAACCACCTGAATTACAATACATATACAGACTAACCTACAACTAACAGTAGGTACTTGTTAAATATACACATACATCCACACTCATTTTCAACCATCATTTGGGCTAAGTTAAGTTTATTTATTAAATTTTAATTGGTTTATGTTTGTGTGCGAACAGCTGATCATATATATTATTTTAATCTAAATGGGTAAAATTGTAACAGCAGTATTGAAGGTTGAAAATTAATAAGTGAATTCAATAACAGAACCTTACTAAGGTTCCGCGACTTTTCATCTTGCGACAAAATACCTCCCGACAAAATATCCCCGACAAACTATCCTACGGATAAAACATCCCCCAACCAAATATCCACCAAAACCTAACCTAACAAAAAAATGGGACAAAAATAATACAGACAACCTGTAAAAACAATAAATTATTGTTCAAAAACAGTAAAATGTAATCTAAGGTTAGGTTAGGTTAACCGGTCAACTGCCGCCATACAAGGCACAAAAAAACCACCACTTTGAATTTTGAATTGAATGTTTTGTTGAAAAATTTTGAGCTATTGTATATTTTATTGACTGAAACACGTTCACAACACAATAAACTATCTACTAAAACCACATTACTTGCATTTATTACGTAAATTAATAGTTTTTACGACGTTTTATTCGCGATACACAGACATCGCAATGTGATTGCGACCGTTAATTTCGTGGCAAATCTGACAGCGCAGAGTAATGATGGCACAAGCGATTTTGACGCTGTTCTTCATACAAATTCGTACATATAAGGGTAAAAATCGCAGACCAAAAGTTTTTCATTTCAAATATTTGAATTATTTTCTTGCGCCTGCGCATATGACACCGCGTCTCCGGCAAATAACCGGTTAAGTTAAGTTAGGTTAGGTTTTAGTAGATATTTTGTTGGAGGATGTTTTGTCCTTGGGATATTATGTCTAGGGAATTTTGTCAGACTATATTGTGTCGGGGTAAATGCGCGATACCCCCTACTAACTTATTGTTTGTTAAATTTGGTAAGTGCGTTTTTCAAGTGCAATTTGAATTCTTGTCGATTTCAAATCACACATAGTTTCAGGGTGTGTATGGGGGAGGTGGTGGCAACATGGCCAGATCTCCGTCAACCAGAACATTGGGGGGTTCTATCCTGTTATCACACTGGACTGACTGGACTGTCCTACTCCTCCTGGGTGGGGCTGGAACGAAGGGGCCGGATTCCGAGTTGGAGCGGATCATTCGGCGATGGGACGGGCCGATGTTGAAGCTCTCCAGGCCATCCCAGTCCTCTATCAGATGGCGGCGCTGGATGCTCTGTTCCGACACGGTGGCGCTGAGCAAGTTTGTAGCGGCTCCCAAGATGGATATCACGCCTGAAATTCAATTGTGGAAATAGTTATCTATTTATTCCAACAGGACTGGATGGGCGGAAGAATGCCTAATCTGCCATCTTACAAGAGATACAAAAGGAATTGAACATAACAAGCAATAATGTTGGTTGAGTTTCATGTCCTGCTGCAGAAGCTGGTTAGTAATAATCTTCCTTTTTTAAATTACACACTTGATGCAAATTTTGCAAAAATTTTTCAAATTCAAGTGGACCCGCGGTAATTCGGACCCTGTCTAATCCGGTGCCCCCTGTAATCCAACATGCCTATCGCTGTTGATTGTACATTAAATTTTGGCAAATCTTCACTAATATAATGCATGATAGGACAGGACATAATTATGTGTTATGATTCGTAGTTCAAATGGATTCTTTGATTTGTAATTTCTCAGATTACAAGGTACTCTTATTCAAAAAATTCCGGGCTGTAGAGGGTCTTAGGCAGTTCTCCACAATCCGACAAATTCGATAATCCGACATCGCCCTGCAAAACGTTTGTCGGATTACCGCGAGACCACTGTACTTATATTCAAATTCAATCAACATTATACACTTGCTGTCACTTTTTCGCCAAAAACAATAAGTAGGTGTAAGCAAGACAAAAACTGTTAATTATATATGTGTGTGTTGGTCACCTCAATTATATGTGCAACCTTTACTTTTTAACCCTTCAGGCTAATTTGTTCGCTTTTCAGAACAACTCGTATAGGTCTCATAAAAATCGTTGTCTCCCTTACTATCTATCATATTGAGAAATGTGGTAAACGGTTTTAGAAAGAGAAAAATGCTTTATATTCAAATCTAAAAGCTTATCACATCAGAAGTAAAATGTACATCTTTATGGAACCAAAGTTTCAGATCACAATTTGAAAAAAATGTATGAAATTTTTATATGGAACTAGCTTTTTCCCGCGGCTTCGCTCGCATGGTGTAAAGGGGGTTCCCACTCCGCCTCCTCCACCTCCACCCCTCCCCCCTGCCTCCCGCTTTCCATATATTCAATCCCAGTACATTCAGTTTTTAAACAGCCCGCATGCCACCTTTTACAATTTTTATTCAATATTAAATTTGGTACCTAACATAGGTATCTATTTAAAATATCTAAAATTCTTGATTCGATTCAAACTATTAGGGGAGTACCTACTTTAAATAAATTTATCAACTTAAAGATTTTCAAAAATAGAATCCTGATTTAACATTTTGCAAAATGTCATTCTCAAACACGCGAACTGTCAAAAGTGCGATAGTCGTTAGGTTTTCTGAAATTATCCAATTTTCTGCGCAATTTTCTTAATTTTTCTCTCCGTAAGAACCATCCTCGTACTTCAAGGAATATTCTAAAAAAAGAATTAGCGAAATCGGTTCAGCGAGATTTGCGCTTAGCAACACATTTAGCAAGCCTATAAAAAAATAAAGTATAAGGTCTATAAAAAACACTTTCAAGTCCAAACTCTCCTATTTATAAACCCCTTTTCGGATTTGGTTTTGGAGATGAGTGGAGGAAGATTCTTGAGGAGGCAAGACCCACCAGGGGTAGTAGAGCCATTAGTGATAATGATGACGATAAATAAATAGTTTTGTCCATAAACAAACCCAAATCTTTCAAGAGAGGCTGAAAAATTTAATTTTGTATCGGTGACTCAATCCAATATTGTAATTTTCAGCCTATCTTGAAAGATTTGGGTTTGTTTATGGACAAAACTATTTATTTATATTCATATTAGTACGGGCGCAAACAATTAATTCACCTCAATATTTTAAAGTAAAACGTGCAAAAAGTATTAAAAACCTCAAATAATTTCATTGGCGCATCTGTGAATGCATAGATTATAACGTACGTAACGTTTAACCTTAAAGCTATTATCCAAGATCTAGAACCTTCGGTAGTTTTTCGTATGTTGATAGGAAATTTGAGAAAAACCATTGTAAAATTAATAACTCATGAAGAAGAAGGTAACAATAATAAACTAAATGAAAATATGAAAGAGAACAAGACACAGAAAAAGATAATGGTCGCAACTGGGACTCGAACCCAGAACCTCTTGTCTAACTGGGACATGCGCGTTTACCAATTCCGCCATTGCCACCTTCTATCATATTAGTCAATCTCATAATTCAAATTTTAGAATTAACAATATTATCTTCAAGTAATTTTTTTTCTCCATATTATTAGGCAACTACCTTTTTTATTGGAAACAATCATTCTAAGAATTGGTTTGTAACCTATATAACGTCACGGATAAATGTAACTGATTTTATTTATATGGATATTTATATTGACTTTTATAAAAATAATAATAATATTTTACAAACCAATTCTTAGAATGATTGTTTCCGATAAAAAGGGTAGTTGCCTAATAATATGGAAAAAAATAAGTTGAAGATAATATTGTTAGTTCTAAAATTTGAAATACGAGAGTTACTAATATGACAGTTTGACAGAAGTGGCAATGCCGAAATCGGTAAACACCCTTGTCCCGGTTAGACGAGAGGTTCTGGGTTCGAGTCCCAATTGCAACCATTTTCTTTTTCTGTGTCTTGTTCTCATTCATATTTTCGTTTAGATTATTATTGTTATCTTCTTCTCAACGATATATTACATTGATGGGAATAATCTTCAAAAGTTATAAAAAGAGAGTTTTTCTTACAAAAAATTTCACAATTTTTATTTGAAATAAAAAATATTTATAAAAAGGTTTCTCACCAGCTGCTGTAATGGTAAAGAATCCATATTCAAAGTTGACGCCAACAGTCTTGAAGGACCCCAAACTGGTTTCTTCCTCTATGACGAGAGTGACGTAGTAACAGACGCCAACGATGGCGATCACCCACAGAACGCAGAACACGCTCAGGACCCCGTTCTTCTGGATGATGCGCACATTCTCGTTCTTCAAGTTGTACAAGTTGAGGAATATGCCAAGCAAGGAGAACAGGACTACCATGAAGCAGAGAAGGAGGATTATCCTCATCAGGTTGACCAGTCTTGGAGAAATACAGGATAGTGCTATAAAAAAAGATTTAATTAATATTTTTTTTAAACAAAATACCTACCTAAACAGAGAGGGAAAATTTTCTATCCATATTGGTTGATCTGAATCTGAAGATATTGGGAATATACTTGTGTTGCTAGCCATATTGGTTGATCTGAATCTGAAGATATTGGGAATATACTTGTGTTGCTAGCCATATTGCACAATTAATGCAGTACCTATACAGCAAACATTAAACGTGTATTAATAAATAATAATCATTGGTATTTAATTAAATGAAGACAATATTAGCGAAACTCAATCGAAATCTGGAGACAGAAAAATCAGAAAAGATATTGGCTCCGCTGGGACTCGAACCCAGAACCCTTTACTTACATGGAAACAGCTCTACCGATTAAGCTACGGAACCCATATTAATTCGGTCACTTTTAACTGTATCATACTTCGACTAAGAACTACCAACATTATCTTCATTTACTTAACACACATATTATTGGCTGCTATCTTTATATATGATTACAATATTCAACTCAAACTAAATGCAATCTAGATAGTGTCTGGATAAATTTTTATCCATTTTATTTGTAATACGCGACATCTATTGACTTTTTCTGCAAGTCTAGGATGAATATTTATTATTAATTTTTTAAACTTTATTAGTAAAATCTCAAATTATAATATTTAATTAAATGAAGACAATATTAGCGAAACTCAATCGAAATCTGGAGACAGAAAAATCAGAAAAGATATTGGCTCCGCTGGGACTCGAACCCAGAACCCTTTTCTTACATGGAAACAGCTCTACCGATTAAGCTACTAAAGGGTTCTGGGTTCGAGTCCCAGCGGAGCCAATATCTTTTCTGATTTTTCTGTCTCCAGATTTCGATTGAGTTTCGCTAATATTGTCTTCATTTAATTAAATATTATAATTTGAGATTTTACTCATAAAGTTTAAAAAATTAATAATAAATAATCATTGGCTTTAAACTACAGTAAGCAGTTTATATGTTTCCATATAAATATTCGGAGGTATGATTTTTGGAATGAGCGCGGCTGAATTTAGAACCAGAATTATCAAACGCTGAAGGCATTTTTTTTTAAATAGCCATGGCTCAAGTGGTTACAATGCAAATAAATAATATAAAGAGGCCTCCGTTCTACAGTTGTATGCAGGTTTTAGGTTATGTGGGTTATAAGGTTAAATTATGTTGATTATAAAAATGAGTGATTCAAAGTAATCACACCCTAGTCTTTATTTTGTTTTTTATATTACATAAAGCTTTTATTAATATAAAGTGCTTACGTTCATGTTGAGAGAATAGATAAGCCAGCGTGACAGGTGCCGGCATTTCCACATCAATGTCTCCGTTCCTCTGGTGTATGGGTGGCGGGGAGATGGGCTGAGAGTTGCTGAAGTCCCCGAAGCCGAAGAAGGGCGTCAGGCCGAGGTGCGGGGCGCACTGCAGTCCGCGGATTCGGAACCAGCCCGACTGCGCCATAGCCGTGCAAGTCAGCAGGAACACGGCCAAGTGGAAGAAGGAGGTGATGCGGTTTATCTCATGGTCTCTCAGCGGCCAGGCCATGATGCTTGTTGTAGATTATTCCTGAAAGAAATAATATTTACAGAAATAATTTAAATACTTATGGTCTTCTGTTATCTGTACATTGTTTTTCTTATATCTGTCACATCTGTACATGTTATTCCTTCAATGATGATAACTGTGTCATCCGCATACGAGATGATACTTGCATTAAGAGGGAGCAGAACATATCATTGACGTATATAAAGAAAAGTATAGGTCCTATTACAGTGCCTTGTGGAATTCCATACTCAGAAGACAAGGGTTCACTTAATACATTTAACATATTGTTCTCTATTTCCTAAGCAAATCTGGAACCAAGTCAAAATTTTGTCTTCCAGTCTAATTTTTTCCAGCTTAGGAACCAGAGGTCACAACTGACTGAGAGGTGACTCAATATCAAAAGTATTTTTTAGATCGTTAAATATTCCTAGGCACTTTCGATGTACATCCAAATTCCCCATAACCAGAGAAGTCAATTTTTCAACGGCATCATGATTTCCTAGGTTAGGGAACATACCGTTTTTTCAACAACAAATTTTTTCCAACATTTGCAAAAAAATTATAAAATAAATTAACACATTGAGTTGAACTTTTACATCTTATCAACTTTGCGTTTCTTATCAACAATATCATTTATCGTTAACCACATTATTTTTTTATCATTTTCTATTTGTGACATTTTTGTATTGTAATACTGTTCTTTATAATTCCTTATTAAATTTGTAAGCGTATTTTGATATTTGACAAAGGCATTTAATTAATATGAAAGTATGAATACACATTGTTTTTCTCGTACAGGTTTCACCAATTCAGGACTAAACCATGGCTTTACTGGGCAGTACTTAGATACTAACTTCTGTAACTTAGAGGGTAATGTGTAATTATATTGTATTATGACAATGTTGAAAAAATTTTTTTTTTTTAAAACTGGCATCTACCCTCATAATTTGATTGTACTCGCACAAGAGACTATTTACACTGTGGTTAATTGATTTGTTTAGAGATCTTATAATATGAAATTAGTTTATTTGGTCGTAATTCATGTTCATGGTTGCCTGCACAATGTGAGCAAGCCGGGTATTTTGTTTTATAACAGGATCAAATGAGATATTACTATTTATCGATGGCATCTAGATCAATAATAGACAATTATATCAGCTCGTGGACATTTAAAACTATTGTCATAACCTTCCGCAGTGTCGAAAAAGTTGTACAAATCTATAATACATATATACTTGAATTCACTCGTGGGGAGAGCAACCCGCTATCTGAATCCAGTAGATGGAAAATATGTTACAGTTTTTAAAACCTACAACTCATTTTTAAGAATTTTAATGTTTTAGGTGTGAAAAATCTGTTACGTTAATAAATGCACGATTCAAAAAATAAAAAATCAAATGCCAATTCATTAGCCAGTCTAGGTGGTTAATAGAATAAAACTGTTGGTTGTTTTATTTAAAGAAGGGTTCAAAAGGTGATTTTTTAAAAATATTTAGGTTAAATAATTTATTTCAGGAAATTGTAGAATTTGACATTGAAATAGCTAAAATTATTGTACATAATACGGATGCACCAGAGAAACTTACTTATTTGAAAGTTCAATAAAAACAAAAGCACTGTAGTTAGTGTTGCAATTCTTTTTTTATTTTAAAATACAATGTACCAAGTTTTTATTCATACTGTCTTAAAAATTACATCTTTTAAATGGCGACCCTCATCGCGCATACACTGGTTAAGTCGTTTTTTGAAGTTCTCGTCCACTCTTCTCAGCACATCAATCGGAATATTGGCAATAGCGTCGCGAATGTTGTTCTTCAGGTGATCTATGGTCCGTGGTCGAACGACATAAACAAGGGATTTCAAATAACCCCATAAAAAAAGCTTCTTAGAGAGAGATGAGGCGGTCGGGGAAATGTTGTCGCAGCAAATTCATTGAGTCTCGTGCAACTGAGCGACCGTTACAAAAGAAGCTCGACCACAGAATAATGGCAACTGACGAGAATGGGAAACAAACTTGGGGACGTCCCCTCCAGATGCGCCCCCTCCCACCCCTCTACCGGCCCAACTCAACGGTCGGGAATTTTTTCAAATAAGTAAGTTTCTCTGGCGCACCCTGTATAAATGCATAATGTGAAAGAAAATATGAAGTTCTTTAAAATTACCAGTTGTAAAGTAGACACCAATATTGACGGTTGCTAGAGTGCAGTCAAACGCAAGTCAAAATTAAATAGCAAATAGGGAAAATCACTTTTTTTAATGAAAATAATAAAAGCGGGTTTCCCCCACATTTCAATAAATTATTAACATAAATTTAATGAAACATGCATAATCAACCATTTTTAATCAATGTTTATTGCAGATAACTCATCAGGTCGCAATCAATTATATTGTAAAATATATAGGCACGTTGTAGAGATTTTAAGTGGCAAGCAAAAGATACTCAAAGTAATTATCGTTCTCAGTACTAAAGTGTCACATTAGGTCGTGACAGTGCTACATATGCCATGTGTAGCACTGTCACAATCTTGACACATGCCATCTCTAACTCTGTGTAAATGAGTGCCAAAATGCCCTCTTGTGTCAAGAGAAAGTGTATCCATTACGCGGCAAACACTAGTAAAAGCCAAGGATTAACATTGCATTAAAAATACATGCAAATTTTACTTATTATAAATAATGCATTAATTATTTCTATTATTTCCTGAAGATTTTAAGTGTCATTAGAGAAAGTGAGATAGCGAACATAGCAACACATAAGTATAAAGCCCACTGGCAGTATTGTCTCATATAGTGTTCCGTATTCATCTCTAGTGTAAGGGAGCAAGCACACGGTCAACACATTCGCACCCATGATGCAGGATGTACTATTTAATGCAACTTTTAAATATGAAAACACCGGCCGATCTTATATCTATTTCGTTCATACACACATATCCCTTGAATGTCTCTCTATGTTATACATAAACAACGTACGAATTTACAATTTACTGGAAATGCAAGAGTATTCATTACTTGCCACATTTTTTGTTTTAAATTTTGAGACAATAACAGGTTTAGATGTATTGAAATATCATTAGTAATGAGGTGGGTAAGTTCTGCATTTTTCCGGAGGCCTCCGAGACGTGCTTCCTTTTAAAAGTACTTGAGTTCTTGGAGCAGTTCCCTAGAGCCACTCCCGACTCGTGAATGGCCCGACCGCACAAAAGAATTTGAACGCGCAACCTGCTTCCGACTCGCAAATGGCTCGAACCGAGACGCTCGGGTTCCCCCCTAGCCGGACCTCGGAGCCGGAGCTCGCAAAAGAACTCGAACGTGCTACTACTCCCGAATAGCTCGAATCGAGACACTCCGGTTCCACCATAGCCGGACCTCGGAGCCGGAGCCTGCACACAAAAGAACTCGAACTTGCCACCTACTCCTGATTCGCACATATGGCTTGAACCGTGACGCACGGGGTTTGACGAGTGCGAACAGCCACCGCGCCGCACCGTCACCTGACTGCGGCTCGGCCCGCCGAGTTCCGGCTACAAGTACTGTACCGGGTTCTTTGGCTGTAGTCGGTTTGAAAAGGGAGTAGGAGTAGGAGCCGCTTCGCGCGAAGAACCCGAGTTTAAGAGCCCACTCCAGTTGAACATACACATTGCTAATAGGTAACGAAAATGGGTGAAAAAAACAAGAGCAATATATTCTACTACACGCTTTCTGTAACAAATTAAAATAATATTAAATGAAAAAACAATCATTGTCAAGGTTCGTAGAAAATGAGTTTAACGAGGTTAGCTCATCGAGAGGGTAGAGAGGCATTATCCGTAATTTTAGTTTGAAAAAACGTAGGGCACCCATTTTTAAAACTTTTTTTTATATTTGCAATCAAAATTTTAATATTTCAAAAATTATACGTTTATATCTTTTAAAAACAGTTTTTAGTTTTCGGATGCGTTCAGAAATATTTCATTTACTTGAATTTTGTGGCAAAGCGGAAATATTTTGACCGTTTTTTTAATAAAAACCCAAAATGAACTTTAGTTTATTGAGTCGTACTAAAAAGTACGAGTACAAATAATATTTTTATAGCTGGGATTGGTGAGTATGAAGTAAAAATTTCATTCAAAACATTATGGATTATTTTCAAAGATAAGGTTATAACACAAATCAATTTTTAACGCCTGGTTTTCGCCTACTACATGTTGCCACAATGCTGAAGATTTTTGGAAAAAGTGTGCTATTTAATAATTTCATATTATTATATACCTATACTTCCTTAGACATACTCGTCACTTTCTTAACTTGAATCAACTCAAAACAATTTACTACACACTATGTCAATCTTTAATCGAGTACAGCATTATAGCCTGGGGAGGAGCTAACCCTGCCGCCATTGATCCGATTGTTAAAGCTCAGTAACTAATTATAAACATTATTCTAAAACTACCGATAACAAGCAGTTCGGATGAAATCTTTAGGAGTAGCTATGTTTTGGACATTAGACAACTTTATATCAAAAACATACTAGCATGCCCTTTCAAAGACAACTGCGTTTAAAATGTCCAAACTGCTTTAGAAACTAGAACCAAAGGTCATAATCTCTTACTTATTATCCGTTTTGCTAAAAATTTTTTGGCAGAAGAAATTTTAGATATTTTGCAACAAAACTATACAGTGCACTTCCACTTTAAGGCTCGATGACACACGGCGAGTTTACAAGCTACTATCTACTAAATTTAAAAGCGGGTAAATCGGCGAGTGAGATTGTCATGATGACACACAAAACTGTCCACTCGCTCACTAAGAACTTTTAAAATTATAAATCAGACTTCAAGCATAGACTATCAACAGCAAGACAGATCTAACGCCAAAAATTTTATCAAAACCAATTTATAAGTACCTATGCACAATATTTATTGTCTTTTATTTAAACGAGGCATTGTATTGTTATTTGTATTTTTGTAACAAACTGCTTACGTTTTAAACTGCGCTTGCTCTTATGACAGGAGTTCCAAGTGAGGTTATATTAGAGGTTTTTGGGATGCGCAAACAAGAATTTTCCAAAACATGTAAGTAAGAAACAATAAAAATGTTTATATTTTCCACATTCATTCTAGAGTGGATAAACCAATTGTAGCAGTTTTTATTCAGTTCAGAGCCGCGGTACCAGTATAATTTATGCGACAGGGCATGCAGATTGTTCCTAATAATCATTTATACATAAATGAACGTCTATGAAACATGTGGGAGAAATTAAATTATTATTTTTATTTGGAGAAATGGTTGCAAACTTGATATCCATTATTTCATTGTTGGTTATCTTTCATGAACAAAAAATATGAAATTATATTGCGGTTTCGATGGGGAAAAATACTGTGAAATTAATCTCAATAACAGTACCTACATCTATTACTGTCAAGGTTTATCGCAATGGTCGCAATGCATCGAAAATCAACATAAACATACAGTTTAGAACTTACCTAAATATGAAAAACTGTATAATTATTTAAAATACTTGATATATTTACTAACAGCGTAACATTATCATTGTTTTATGGACTCATTTTGGGAATCCGAGCAACTCGCAACACTATTATGACGTTTCAGTAAACAGCTGATTTTTTTTTCTGACGGCTATTGCGTGCAGTGATGCCATATTCCAGAAAATTAAAAAAAACACACACACATGTTTCAGGGATCAAAAAACTCGTTTTGTTGGTTAAAAATTCACATTTTACACATAAAAAAAATGCATTTAAGTTTGATAAATATCATGCTATAAAAGAATTCAACAGTCTTACCCTTGAAAATAAAATAGAAGAAAACAAAAATAAATTCGTAATCAAAATAAAAAAAATGGATTAAAGAACAAAAAAGACAATATTATCAAAATCACATTACATAATAAGAAGAAAAAAAACAACAACACGTATCACTCAAAAACAAATATAAAACACATCATTAAAAAAATACATTTTACCTAAATTATAAATTTTTATTTTTAGTTTAATTTCAGATTTTTTTTATGCAGCATTATTTTTATATTATTTTTAATGTATTATGTATAAATTTTTGTTTTATAAAATGGAGGCCTCAGCACAGGTGAGCTACCCAGTGAGGCCGACATTGCTGAATAGTATTTAAAAATGTTAGATATTACGTCAAATAAAAAAATAAATAATGTATACATAATTTCTCGTTTAGTAATAATATTTTTGCATTCCATCGCATATTAGGGCTAATTACACGTACACTGGAACTTGCGCTCCTCGACCCCAGGCTAAAGTGCCGAATGACCCGCCGAAACGCCACTTCCACTTGCCTGCCGAAACGTAAAGAGATTCCGACACTATCAACAGCATTTCTTTCAAGCACGTAGTTTTTTGTTAAGCTGGCAACACTACGCGTAGTTTTCGTTTGAGCCAAGCGTTTTGACAGTCTACCCGAGGACGCTTGAAGCAAGCTTCAATAATCTACGTTCTGGCGGCGAGCTTGATGCGAATTGATATATTTTTTTAAATTATTTATTTGGCTATCACTCATTAAAGGTGATATTGGCCATTTCTTGAAATTAATTACATTTTCGAAACAATCGCAGAATCATAAAATAGGACCCCATGTACATTAATAGTTAGCGTTCTTCGACATAAAAGAACAGATTTTTTTCAAAATTTGTTACATTTCTCACGCATCATGAAACAATTCTATAAATTAGATAAAATTAATATAAAATAAGAATTAATTGTTATTGTGTTTAATTTGTAGAAATGCATCTGATTTTAGTTATTGTTTTTTGTGTTTAATTTGTAGAAAAATCAGATGGATTTCTACAAATGAATCCCTGTTTCCCTTGGTCACGCTATAACTTCAGAACCACTTTACCTATTTCATTCATATATTTTTTAAAGTTTTCTAATACTTTGTAGAAGGTTCTTCCGGAAAGAAAAAGTAATAAAATTGGAGGGAGGGGAAGGAATTGAAAGATTTTAAGTCTTCCGATACTTTGTGGAAAGATCTTACGGAAAGAAAAATTGACGTAAGTAAGGCTCTTGACTCGTAAACCGAAGGTCGGGAAATCGAATCCCGGCGTGTCAAATAAATTTTATTTGATTAATTTGTGTTATTTCACATTTTTTTTCTTAAAAATAATATAAAGTATATTTGCGGCACGTTCCAGATTGGAAGATACTCTAAGTATCGCCCTGGTAGACCACCATTCAGAATTGAAACGTTGCTTGAAATGGCATAAGCCGTGATTGGTGACCAGATCTAAATAGCCAGGTACTTCCCCACCTTCCTCTTTCCTATCTCCTTCCCCACCCCACTACCTTCAGCCTCACAACATACCCCGATCGGGGATACCATAGTCTCCCTGGCTCCAGACGGGAGCAGTTGGGACTCTTGTGCAGTATTCTCGGAATGAGACTCGGGAGGTCAACGGGGACGCACGGGAAAGGACATGCAGGGAGAATTAATTTATTTCTTTGAATGTCGTTGCAACGCATGCCGGGTACCAGCTAGTATTATTTATTATTAAGTTCTACAAGTATGTTTTTCTCTCGTTGTTTAATAATATTGTAACTTCTATTAATGTTATTATTCAGTTCTGCAAGTATTTTTTGTTTTCTTATTGTTAATGATGTAACTGCTTTGACTGATTTAAAATATTGTTTAGGTCTTGTGAACATCTGAGAAACAGGGAATAAATAATTTTCCTTGATCAACTTTATCAATTAATGTTATATTAAAATATTAATTATAACATTTATTCATAATATCAACGGAAATATACAACAATGCTTCGTAATAATTACGATCATCTATTTTGAAAAAATGCGTGTAAGTAATCATTTGGTGCCGTGCCTGTAATACGCTTCGTAAATGCTTATGAGTAAAGCGGGATCACAAATTGTACCATTCTTGACACCAAATTCGTTTATTTTTATTAAAATACAAAGATAACCCAAGGGCTAAGAATGCTTTGCCTCCGTTATATTCCATTTTATTTCAGCCGCACAAAATTCACTGTCAACCATAAATAAACCAAACAAACTATCGAAAATCACATCTAGGCATAGACAAATGCTTGCCAGAACGCTTGGAGACGATCAAGCGGCTTGACGGCCAGCACGTAAATTTATTTTTCCGTTATTGTCTATGAATGCTTGCCTCAACAGCTTGACGCGCGCTTCAAGCCGTTGAGCCAAGCCTTAGTCTATGTCTAGACGATATTTCTCTCGAGATATTACTCCTTTGTCTATGGTTTCCTGTCATTTTCGCTATTTGAAAGTGATTTTTGTGCGAGATGGAATCTAGTAAAGAAAAATAATTATTTGTTATGTTATAATAAATGTTATATATTAATATTTTAATATAACATTAACGTAATAACATTATTAAATTATATTTACATTAATTTAAAAGAAAAATCAGATGGATTTCTACAAAGTAAACACAAAAATAATTAATACCTATTTTGTAATAATTTAATCTATTTTTATAAACGTTTTACGTGATACGTAATATCTAAAATCACCACTCAGGTACTTATTTGTCTATGATTTGTTGTCTACGCCGAAGAAATATAAATTCGCTTCAAGCGTTGCGCAATAACGTAGATTATTGCGCAACGCTTGACTCAAGCTTCAAGTCACCTCTGGAGACGGTCAAAATGCGGTCAAAACTCTAGCCATAGACAAAAAACTACGTGATTGAGCCAAGCCGCTTGATAGTCTCGCTAGCCCTTAAAATGCCACCGCACTTCCGCGGGGGTGGCAAAGGCCGGAAGAACCATAGATAATAGTGGCTACACTTCCCGACTTGTGAAAGCGCTTCTGGCGGGTTCAGACGTTTCAATTTGACTCCAGATACGAATATCTACAGCCTGTATGTCTGACGAATATCTACAGCGCATATGTTTAACTAATATCTACGAACTTCAGAGTGTTGATTAATATCTACAGAGCGTATGTTGAACTAATATCTACAGAGCGTAGGTTGGACTAATCAGCTAAATGTGCCCAATAGTCCGATATTAGGGATTTTTACATACATACTTACATAAATTAAGTTTTTTAAACTGCATACGCAATATTACGTTATTCCAATATGCTATTTTTAATTGCAAATCCAACCTCTGCCAGTGCTGTAGATATTCGTCAACACTTTGGTTCTCATAGATATTAATCAACAGTTTGAGCTGTAGATATTCGTCAACACTTTGATTCTCATAGATATTAGTTCGATTTTTTCAGTTTTTGGAATTCCTGTAGATATTAGTAGACGCCTCCTTCAATTTTTGTTGATCCACTTTTATTTAACGTAAAAAGTTGAATGAGATTATGTTCACACGTTTCAATTTAAGTAGAACCGAATTTGACATTCAAGATGGCGTCAACTGAAATTGTCAGTGCGTGCGTCTCTCTAACTTCTGACGTTTTGCGAGATGAGCTCGAGATTATGAAAAAGCATAAAAAAACGTCGTATTTGGGCGAGAAAATGGATCATGAATTAGGCGCATCCAACACAATTTTGAAAGAGATGGAACTAGAAGACTCCGAAGGATATGGATGACAGAAAAACAATTTGATGAGCTGCTTTCCAAAATTGGCGATAAAATTTTTCAGAGTAGTTTAAATTAATAATAATTACTACTAATTACAATAACCGGAGAAGCAAGGAAATAATCCATATTTCGTTAAAATTAGCTTTACCATAACCTAAAAACAACAACGCCAAACGCCATAGTTTGACATAGGTAGTTATTGTTATTAGATTTGTACAAAGTTTTTTTTTCTTTTAATTTATGCGTATTAATGGTGACGCATGCTCTGAATATTTACCGTTATGTTTTGTCATTATCATAATATATTGGGTAGGTAGTGTAAATGAAATACATATTATTTATTGCAGTATCACGGGCATTTCTATTTGTGTACACTTCTTGCTTTTGATCCCAAAGACAGGGATGCATAAATCTGAACATCAAATCATCCGACCATTTCAAATATTTTTTCGTTGAAACGGATTCCATGTCGGTAGAACTAGGAATGTCTAACGAATATGGACATAAATGTTTGACGTCTAGTTGTACACGCGAGTAACTATGGTAACCAAGATGGCGCGATCATACTTGAACGTCGAAAGTAGACGGGCTATCAACTTTAGCTAGTCAACAAAAAACTTGTTCAACTTTGTTGAAAGAAGGTTCACACCTGTCAATATGCTTTCAAGTGTCGAGTTGATCAACTAAAGTTGAACCGTGTGAACCGGCTATTCTCAAGAACTTCGGACACTATCAATCCGCTTGTCACAAGCACAAGCCTCTTGTCATAAGCACGTGTCTATGGCTTGCATTTTGACCGTCTCCAGAAGATACTTGTGGCTTGACACAAGCATTGCGCTATAATCTAGGTGCTGGCAGCAGGTTTGATGCGAATTTATATGTTTCGGGCGTAGACGAATAAGTATAGGTAAATCAACTTAAGTTGGAAGCAATAAAAATGCTTAGAATTGATGTATTGGTCTTTCTGTGTGAACGTCAAGCGACGCCCACTAACCCGATAAGGCTCTCTGTCTCGCTTACGCCCACTTATTGTACTCACTTATAGTTAGAAGTATCTATATTATAAAGAAGTATGTATATTAAAATAAATTAATCTTTTTAATTAACATAATATTTTTTAAACCTTGTCATTATTTTTGAATACCCATTTGAATTCAATCCTGAATATTATCACATTTAGTTAATAAACTTTATTTTTCTTCCTAAACCTTCAGTATTTTAATAAAAATCTTGTAAAACAATATTAGTTTTATGCCACCGACTTCAAGACGCTTTGGATTCGAATTCTCAATTGTGAAATAATTATTAATTGTTTTTTTTAAAGCCTAAAACGGAACACGCCGTATGAAAGTTTTGCATCTGTGTGAGTAGGTAGGTACTGTAATGAAGTCAACTTAACTTGCAAGACCTATAACTACATATAACCAAAAACATCACTATGAGTGGTGATTTAGATATTACGTGTCAACATAAATTTATTGGATAAAATTATTCTTAAATAGACATAACTTTTTTTTTGTGTGGATGATTTTCCTTTAAAATTAATGGAAATATACTTTAATATTTCTATGTTAATGTTGTATTAATATATGACATTTATTATATCATAACAAAAAACGGTTTTTATTTATTTATTCCATTTCGCACAAAATTCACTTTCGACCACCTAAAATCACACGAAGGCAAGGCACTCCAAGGCAACGCCTCCCACACGCACACTTCGGAGCGACACTTCAGGCCGCCGCGCAGAAAAGTAAAGACCGATAGGTTTACAGCGCAGTTCATTGTGAGACTTTTCTGCGCGGCGGCCCAAAGTGGCGCGGGACTCGGTCGCTCCAAAGTGTGCGTGTAAGAAGCTCTAATGCCTCTCGCAAGAAATCACACGAAGGCATAGACAAAAGCTTGCCACAACGGCTTGATGCGCGCGTCAAGCCGTTGTGGCAAGCCTTAATAGACAATGATATACAACAAATTAACGTGCTTGCCATCAAGCCTCTGAAGCCCTTCAGGAAAGTGGTTCAGCCTAAGAGTCACACGTCACACCACACTTTGCTTCAAATCGTTAGCGGAAATGTACCTACGTGTATTTGCAACCGACCCGCAAGCCAGACGGCCAGTCACTCACAGTCTGTATCAGCGTTTGGTCCGTTGGGCAAATGCACGTAGGGCAAGGTTCAAGGGGGTAGAGCGGTGATTGACTAAAAATTCGTGACGTAGCTGGAAGCAAGGGCGGATCCAGGACTTTTTTCTGGGGGGGGGGGGGGGGGGGGGGGGGGGGGCACAAGGGGCGGACGGGCAAAAAAATGTTTGATAGAGACAGTTTTCTGTACTGTGATGGAATCTCCACAGTACAAAAAAACACTTTCTGGGGGGGGCACGCGGGCACGTGCCCTCAATCCGCCCTTGGCTGGAAGTCCAAGTTCCCATGGGTGATTTGAATTAACTGCAATACAAGTGGCGTCAAGCTACTCTGAATGCATTTGAAAAGATTTATTTATAATATTTTGGTAATATTAAACTAATTATGATTTTATTAAAACTGGTGTTGGAAATAATAGGGGAAAATCTCAGGAATGTTTGCAGTAGGGATATAACGATACATGATTTTGCCGATACGATACCGATACCGATTCTTAATAAAAATAATCGGCGATACCGATAGTGATGCCAATATTGATTGCCCTCAGGAGCGTGAAAGAAAAATAATCAATAAAAATGTTTATTTGTTTGGAATGAAATAAATCACATAGTTATACAAAAGAAAGATACATAAAGTTAGTAATTAAAATTTACTTTTGGTAGATTTTTGTTAAGAAAACAATGTTTATTCAAATTATCAGCAGATAACAATCTGTTACGCAGATCATTTTGTATCAGGCCTGCAGTTGAAAAAAGACGTTCTGAAGCCACTGAGTTCATTGGATAGGACTATAGGACAAGTATTTTTGCGCAAGCATTTTTAATTTTGGGAATTTGGGAAGTTGTCGTTTCTCACGACCGCTGAGAAGCTACGACAGAGCGGCAACGTCGCGCGCGTTGTTCGTTTCGCGCGCTTGATATCGGCTGTTATATATCGGCGATGCCGATATATCGGTATCGGTATCGACGGTATCGTTACATCCCTAATATGCAGTGACTTTTACATTGATGATGTATCTGCTACATTGTAGCCCCTTTTATTTTGCCTTTGTAGATACTCAATTTTTCAAATCGATAGTCTCATTTAGTATACTATCGTGACAAGATAAGTTATGGAAAGTACCTATTGACAATAAATTTATTCGTACAAGGAGTCACACCGGGTGGTAGGTATCACTAGGGCTGCCACCTTTAAAAAACAGTAGACCCGGAGATTTTAGAAATATAGTTTTTTTTATTAAAATAAAACTTATTTTCAAATTAATTAAATAAAATACTTAGTTTTTACCTACCACTTTTATTGTTTACAAAAACCGACAAGTTTCGTGAGCAACGCTCACTTCTTCAGGGTTTTATTAATACCTACTAATTTTGAAAATAGACGTAGACAATGGCATCAATGGAAAAATAATAGATATAGACAATGTTTTTATAAACAATAAAAGTGGTAAAAACTAAGTATTAATTTGATTAAAATGGTGCCACAAAATAAATTTGCTGTGCTAGAAGAAAAAACTTTTTTTGTATGAATTATTTAATTAAGGCAAAATGTCACGGTAATTTAACATTTGTAATGTTTTTTTAAAAAATATAAATGACCTAGCTAGTGCTAGTCTGACGGACCAGCTTGACACTTAAAACTATATTTTTCATTTTGAAGGGATTGTTTAGGCATTTTTTCTTGCTTAGGTTTCTACAAAAACTTCAAAAATTCTTGGTAATTCATATTGTAATTAATCTTCACAATTAACTCTGCCTTCACCATCTCCATTGACAAGCAGTTTCGCTCGTCTGTCCACAAATTTCCCATTAAAGGGAAATCGCTCGGCGCCCGCCGACTCACCGCACGCAGTTAGACAGTGACGCGCTCCGCGCCGTGACGGTCGTTTGTCGCTTCGCTGCCACAGCCCGGTTTGACCCGGAGATATCGATGTTAAACCCGGAGCCCGGACATGCACCATGCAAACCCGGAGACTCCGGGTCAAACCCGGAGAGGTGGCAGCCCTAGGTATCACCCCGGTGAAAGACCACCATTAGGAATCGAAACATTGTTTGAAACGGATTTAGCCCTATTTAGTGACCTTACATGTGAATAGTCAGATTTTCCCCACCTTCCTCTTCCTCATCTTCTGCCCCTTACCACCCCATTCACCCTCAAAACATATTAAACATATAATATATTTACTTATTTTTGTATTTATTTTATTTGTTTATTTTACTCTTTTATTAGTCCATGGGGCGTACGTTGGGTACGAAAACGGTAACTATTTTTTTTTACATGAGCTCCACACAGGAGGCCCTGAGGAAAATAATTTCCCTCAGGGCCTATGTCATCTTTGGGGATGCTGTGTCTGGTCATCCGCCTCCAAGACCTAGACAAACCTCACCCTGTGAACCCGGGAACCCCTGCTAAATCACCAAACGTAGGGAACCACTTGGGGTGACCTATGGCAGAGATGTTATGGTTATCAAATAAAGGTTCCCGGGGCGGCGGTACCCATTCCCGCCTCCCAAATTGAGTATTTTCTTATACAATGGTTGCGTTCAATCAGGGCCGTATTATCCATAAGACAGTATAGGCAGCTGCCTAGGGGCCCCGACATGTTTAATTCGGCCCTAGAAACATTTGGCAGCTCCTGCTTATTCCGAAATATAATATCTGTATATTGTTCTGGCCACAACATGGAAGCCTTTCACCGCAGCATGGTCAGCATGATACCGAATATTTGTTTTTTGAAACTCGATGAAACGGAAGCGAGCGATACCAAAAAGAGACAAACACGTACATCTTGATTCAGCCTGCGAGGGAATGAGATGGCAATAAAATATCTATTAATTTCACGGGTACTCGGTTCCAATATAATACGATAAATCCACAGTCCCACGCAAGTCTCCTTTAGTCTAGTGGTATAAAGCGCCAGGCGAACATTAGCGGCCAGACATTCAGCGGACCAAGGATCGAATTCTACGATCCAAAAAAAAAAATGTATTTTTGGAAAATCAATATCCAATCTTCAAACCACTTCAAAATGAACAGACAAAGAAAACACAAAAGTTAGCGACTCCGAAGAAGAAAAAACAAGTACTAATAAGATGACCAAATTACAGGAAAAACCACTCCAAATGAACAGGCAAAAAAAAAACACAAAAGAAAGCAACATCTAGCGACTCTGAAGAAGAAAACTCAAAAATAAATAAGATGACCAAATGTATAGGAAAAGGTGCGACAAAAATATGGAAAAAAAATATCCTTCACTTTGATTAAAAGTGCTTCGTAGTCTCCCCCTCTTGTCTATTTTAGTTTTCTGAAGGTTTTACTTCTACCGCGTGTGAATTGCACATTCCGATTTTTTTTTAAATTAATGAGGAAGTAGGAACATTTTTTGAGAGTATGAGGAAAGAATAGCTTCAGTTAATTTGTTTTTGCACTCGAACTCATCACGGTGAAGTTTTCCGGTCAGTAAATTTCTGTTTTTTTCGTAGTGTCAGACCTCCTTTCACCAATTTTCAATCAATATGTTGACCCAGTAGGAAGTTTTATTGTTTCAAAGGAATTTTTCGCTTTTTTTTAACGAAACGAGTCAAAAGATGTGTTCAGTTAATTTGTTTTTGCACTCGAACTCATCACGATGAAGTTTTCCGGTGAGCAAATTTCTGTTTTTTTTTTGTAGTGTCGCAGTGCAGATCTCCTTTCACCGATTTTCGATCAGTATGTTGATCCAGTAGGAAGTTTTATTGTTTCAAAGGAATTTTTCGCTTTTTTTTAAACAAAAACGTGTCAAAAGATGTCCTTCTGCATATCGCTATATCAAAAGGAATCTGTGTTTTTCATTGAAATGCGAAGTTTTTGACGACAAGGTGTAATATTTATTCTGATTTTGTACGACTTTAATAACCTACATTATTTTAATACGCACGTATTCGTCCCGAAAAGCTCCTACGTTCTATAATGCGAATCGACGCTCTATTCCAGAAGTCCTCAAATTTCACAGACATTTTTTCTTATGTCATCATCGTCATCTTCTTCCACTTGTCCTATTCGTGTCGGGGACCCACTGCATCGCCAGACTTCAGATACTAATATCTACAGCCTGTATGTCGGGCGAATATCTACAGCTCATATGTTGGACTAATATCTACGAACTTCAGAGTGTTGACCATAGTTAATATCCATACTCTTAGGTGTTGACTAATATCTACAGAGCTAAGGTCGGACGAATATCTATGACGGTCCCAGTGTTGACTAATATCTACAGAGCGTGGGTTGGACTAATATCTACAGAGGGCAGCTGAGCAAGACGCTGTACGGAAAAGCATAAATTAGGTACTTCGATTACGTAATTATCAATTACGTAAAGGCTTAAACGTTTAAAGTACCTACGTACCTACATGAGTTTTTGCATAATATTACGTATTTTGCTGTTTACGAGGACAATAATTTATTGAACAAACATGGAGGTCATAATGCAAAGATATTTATTTATTTCGAAATACACGGCACCACAACCTAACCTAACCTAACCTAACTGACATAGAAATGGTCATGGTAACATACTAAATAATTTAGAAGCACTCGAAATAAAGAAAACTGTTAAAACAAAAACCCAAATCCTTAATATTCAGCTAAATGTGTCCAATAGTCCGATTTTTACATACATACATACATAAATTATGTTTTTTAAACTGCATACGTAATATTAAGTTATTCCAATATGCTATACATAATTGCAAAATCCAACCTCTGCCAGTGCTGTAAATATTCGTCAACACTTTGGTTCTCATAGATATTAGTCAACAGTTTGAGCTGTAGATATTCGTACGCACTTTGGTTCTCATAGATATTAGTCAGCAGTTTGAGCTATTGATAATACGTAATATTACGTTATTCCAATATGCTATACATAATTGCAAATCCAACCTCTGCCAGTGCTGTAGATATTCGTCAACACTTTGGTTCTCATAGATATAAGTCAACAGTTTGAGCTGTAGATATTCGTCAACACTTTTATTCTCATAGATATTAGTTCTATTTTTTCAGTTTTTGAAATTCCTGTAGATATTAGTAGACGCCTCCCATCGGCAAGGCGCCTCCATTCGTCCCTGTCTTGCCCTGATTGTGCGGCCTCCGTTCATGGCAATCTCTTCCTCTACTCACACAGTTTCTGGAGGTGTCTCGCCCAACTGTGTCTGGAGCGGCCCACTGGACGGTTACACTCTGGAATCGCACTCAGTATCTTTTAATTTTTTTTAAAAAACACTATAACACATCTTCACAAGTAGGCAATACGTTCAATGGTAAATCACATCCAGAGCTGAATAGAAGACAAGCAGTTCACGTCATCAGTGCCATAATATTCAACGTTCAAAGAACAGTTAATATAAACCCTTTAAGGCGATCCAATAGTCCAGAAAAAAATAGAAATCAGAATTCACGCCCCTTTTTGGGAGGAGTTTAAAAATACTTGAGAAAAAGCTTTTGGAAATTGGTTCATTTCGTAAAGGCCCGTAAAAAACATTAACTCCTTTTACGCATTTTTTTATTATAATAACAATGAAATTTAAAATCGATTTCATGGAACCAAGCGACGCGATGTCTGAGACGTCCATACCCGTCGCGGCCGGGGCGGAACTGATTCAAAATGGGTGTAGTCCTTAGGTGCCCTTGAGGTGATTTTCTCACGAAAATGGCGCTGTAAAAATCATCCAATAATAATAATAATAAGTGGACGGCATAGAGTTCACTTTGAAAATCCAAATTCGTCGAGTGCCGGCCGTATTGTAAAATAACAATGCGAAAATGCATATTTTATTTTATTTTATGAAGTTCGGACGTACCTAAATATCAATTTCTTTTGGAATTATTATAATAAAAACTGAATTTGCCACATCTATATATACATATACATAAAATGTATGTACGCGCATAACTTCCGAACGAATGCACCAAACTGGATAATTCTTTTTTTGTTGAGTTCATTATTATCAGGACAAGGCTTGTATGAAAGAAAATTAAAAAAAATCAGATATTATGAAAAGTGAGTGCGTGAATGAGACAGAAGACTCTGAGAGATCTTCAATATATTGACTAAAAGGTAGGCATTACAATACCTCTTAATATTTTGCCGAGGAGAGGATGGATTAATCCAGCGAGTATTTTTTTTTGCATTAGCTCTACACAGGAGAACCTGAGGAAAATATTTGCCCTCAGGGCCTATGTCATCTTTGGGGAATCTGTGTGGAAGGTCTTTTAATGGAAAGGAAGGAGGGGACGGAAAAATGTATGAGGGGTGGGTAGGAATCTGGGGGTCAGTGTGCCCAGGAGCTACAGACGTATGAATCCATCCCTCCAACTGCGGTGGAGAGAGTCCGACTGGAAAGGTCAAAAGACCTCCCTCAACAGTCTCTCTTGAACAGGCCCACCACGCAGCAGGTGAACAGACGCATCCGCCGCCAAGATCTGGACAACCTCACCCAAGAACCCACACACACACACACACACACACACACACACCTACTAAGTAACTAAACGTAACGACTCACGTACCCATACCCGCCTCCCAAATTGTGAATCATTGGTATGTATCAATGCAAAAATTTAAAAAAAGATGTATAGGTTGTGGCCACAGCTGTTTATGGAATTATAGACAGTACCAGTGTTATCAGTATTTATAGCGTTATGTTACTAGCTGACCCGGCCGCGCGTTGCTCTGGCTAACTAAACACGACGCCATTTACTGGGTGGTTATCCAACCTTTATAACCCCCGCCATCTTTGAGTTTATCGCGAAGAGACTGACAGACGCCGCGGAGGACTTTAATTTATAATACGTAGAGATGGTGCGAAAGATTATAATAGTGTGATTGCATGAAATGTTTGAGGTTACTAACGTTTTTAAGTTGGTAAGGATTAATACTGTATCCGTCTAAATAACTTGCCAATTACCGCTTTGTACGTGACCATTTTTTCGGAAGATGGTTATAGTAAGCTATCCGTAAAAGATAGATGTATGCCATTATGGACTATTTGGAAGATCTACAAAATAGGAATATCCCACAATGCATTGTTTTGTTATATTATATCATGTATAGGCAGTGTTTTCGATGAAAGCTCTCAGGCGGCTTGACTTTTTCCGACAATTCTAACAATTATCGTTATGTTTCAACCAATTTACACAAATCATTGACAAACTATAAATCTTCCTCACAAAACACTCCATCTATTGGTGAAAACCGCATGAAAATCCGTTCAGTAGTTTTTGAGTTAATCGCGAGCAGACAGACAGATAGACAGACAGACGACAGCGGCGCGGAGGACTCTAATTTATAATGTGCACAGGAGATAGAGATGGGTACAGTAAGATATCCGTAAAAGATAGATATATGCAATCGCAGACGTTTTTTTAGTTCTATAAAAGGGGAAAATCCCACCACGCATTGTTTTGTTATATCTCAAAGGAATTAGGCAGTGTTTTCGATGAAAGCTACAAGGCTACTTAAATTTTTCCGACACTTCTAACAATTATCGTTATGTTTCAACCAATTCACACAAATCATTGACAAATTATATACCTAAACCTTCCTCACGAAACACTTGATGAAAACCGCATGAAAATCCGTTTAGTACCTAGTGTTTGAGTTTTTCGCGAACAGACAGTCAGACAACCCCGAGGACTTTAATTTATAATATTTAGAGATGTAGAGATTCGGTTGATAATATGTGCGTTAAGAAAATGAAGATAATTCTGGTAGTTCTTAGCCGAAGTATGGTACAGTTAAAAGTGACCGAATTGGATATAGGCATCTTAGCTCAGTTGGTAGAGTTGTTGCAATGAAAGCAGAAGGTTCTGCGTTCCAGTCCCAGAGGTGTCAATATCTTTGTCTGATTTTTCTGTCTTCAGATTTTCGATTGAGGTTCGCTAATATTGTCTTCATTTAATTAAATATTACATTTTGAGATTTTACTCATAAAGTTAAAAAGAAACATTTCTACTAGATTTGCAGAAAAGTCAATAGATGTCGCATATTAAAAATAAAATGGTTAAAAATGTATCCAGACACTATCTAGATAGCATTTAGTTCGGATTTGAATCTTGCAATCATATATAAAGATGGCAGCCAAAAATATGTGCGTTAAGAAAATGAAGATAATGTTAGTAGTTCTTAGTCGAAGTATGATAAAGTGAAAAGTGACCGAATTGGACATAGGCACCTTAGCTCAGTTGGTAGCGTTGTTGCCATGAAAGCGGAAGGTCCTACTTGGTTCGCGTCCCAGAGGTGTCAATATTTTTTTCTGATTTTTCTGTCTTCAGATTTTCGATTGAGTTTTGGTAATATTGTCTTCATTTAATAAAAAAAATGACGAATGTTTTTACTTGCGTTTGTTATTAATTGTTCGTGGACCAACTTCATTCGAATTTCTACGAATGATCAATGGTGAATTGTGCACAATAATATCGAGAAGCCTGTGTGCTACAAAAAGTGCTACAAAATTGTAAATTAATAATTTGGGATGAGGTTACGATGGCGAACAAACGAACATTAGTGGCAAGAGATTTGCGTTGCAATCAGAACCTCTTCGGAGGCGCGATGGTTCTAATGGCCGGAGACTTTCGCCAAACACTGCCAGTTATTCCCAGATCAAGAGCTGCTGATTAAATAAATACTTGCTTGAAGACATCAAATTTACGGAGATACATGAAAAATCTCAAGTTAACAATGAATATGCGAGTGTCGTTACAAAATGACATATCGGCGGAAACTTTTGCAAATGCATTAGTAGAAATTGGCAATGGTAAAATTCCTGTTAACACTTCTTGTAACGGACGTGTTGCACACCCTCTTTTCTAATTTTTATTCTTACAATTTCTTTATGTCTTTATGTACAATGCCCCGGTGCAACCAAATAAAACTTGCGTGCCAGGTTGCCACCGGGAGACATTTTCTAACAAATTGTCATTATTTTTCCGCCTCCTTTTTATTTATTGTTTGCGGCCCCATGAAGGGCCGTTATCATGGCTCGGAGCAACCAGTTTGCGGCCCCATGAAGGGCCGTTATCATGGCTCGGAGCAACCAGTTTGCGGCCCCATGAAGGGCCGTTATCCTGGCCCGGAGCAACAGTTTGCGGCCCCGGTCAGGGCCTGTATTGCGGCTTCGCTGCCAAAGAAGAGCAAGTCTGCTCTGGCTGCCTTGCCTCCCCTTTATTTTTGCGGCCCTAAAAAGGGCCATTTTTTCGGCTCCACCGCCAGGAGCAACAAGGGTTTGCCCAGACCGGCTTCGCTGCCAAGGAAGAGCAAGTCTGCTCTGGCAACCTTGCCTCCTTTTTCACTAGGAAGAGAGTCTGCTTGCCACCAACAGGCAAGCAGGCTGCTTTGCCTCCTCCGCCAAGAAGACGGACAGCCTTTTCGCCTCCTCCTCCTCCGCCAGGAAGACGGACGGCCTTGCCTAATTTTTTATTACTACAAGGCCCACAAAGGCAAACATAAAGCCCACAAGGGCAAATCTAAAGCCCTACAAGGCATCCAGAAGAAGCCAACCGGAGTCACTCCTTGGCCGGCTTCGCTGCTAGGGAGAACAAGAGTCACTCCTTGGCCGGCTTCGCTGCTAGGGAGAACAAGAGTCACTCCTTGGCCGGCTGCGCTGCTAGGGAGAACAAGAGCCTGCCCCAGGCCAGCTACGCTGCTAGGGACAACAAGAGCCCGCATTCTTCAATATTACGGCCCCAACAAGGGCCATTATTTAGCCACCAAGGAGGCCAGAATCCCCTCCACATTTTTTATAAAACAATGTCCGATCGCCGTCGGGTTCCATTAACCCAATAAATATGTCGATTTTTTCAAAAATAAAGTTATAAGTTATTCTTCAACAGTCAACAAGTCTTGTTATTTACTCCACAAGTGGTCCAGACACCTACCTCTGGAAGTCTGCGACCTGCTGCCAGCTGCTGCCTCCTGCCGAAGTTCTGCCTGAACGGGAACTCGGTGCCTACCGCTGCAGTCGGCCCTGACTCTGGGCACTGCCAAGGCACCGCTCAGGCAGAAACTAGGCGCATCCAGGACCATTACCCCTGGATGTAGGGAGGCCAGCTACTACAATCACCATCATCAGCGTGAGCTAGTGGAAGGCGTGCACAAGACCGGTGCCCCTTATTTTACAGTCTTGTAAAGGCTTGATACGTCTGTTACACTTCTACTGGCCTCATTTCTTTTTCACCGATTTTTCGTCAATTCACAACGTCAAAGGAAGAATTAAAATCGAAAGTGTTCCCAAATATGATGTGAATTATAAAAACCAAGCTTGGTTGAGCGAACGAACCATTTTAGCATCGAAAAATAAGAATGTAGAAGATTTAAATATAAAAATTCAGAGTGAAGACAAATGCATTAATTTAAGTCGATCGATTCCATTATCGATCCCAATGAAGTAGTCAATTATCCTTCTGAATTCCTAAATTCATTGGATTTGCCAGGATTACCGCCACACAATTTACAACTCCAGATTGGCTCTTTGATAATTATGTTACGCAATCTGAACCAGCCAAAATTGTGCAACGGAACAAGACTCGGTGTTAAAAAATTATCTAAAATTTAATTGAAGCTACTATAATCATAGGAAAATTCAAAGGCGAAAATGTACTTATTCCAAGAATAGATGATACTAATGATGCCTACTCACTTTCCTCTTGAATTTAAACGTGTCCAGTTTCCAGTGCGTCTTGCATTCGCAACGATTATTAATAAATTCCAAGGCAAATCGTTAGAAGTGTGTGGAATAAACCTTGAATTGCCGTGTTTTTCGCAAGGGCAGTTAGTTGTTAGTTGCACGTTGCGTGCTCGAGAGTCGGAAAACCTTTTGGCGCTATTTGTTTTCTCCCCAGAAGGAATTAAATAATTAAATAATTTCACCATAACTATTGTAGTGCCTTGTAATGTACAATATTTTTCGTTTTTCAAAATTGCAATAATGTACAATATTTTAATTTTTTTTTAAATTGCCAAAATGCCGTCGTGTGTGATGAGAAAATGTTTTCATTACTCGGCAAATGCTAGTAAAAGCTAAGTAATAAGATTTCATTTGTAAATATGTACTTGCAAATTACTTCTGATTTCAGATTATCACAAATAATGCATTTTTTTCCGCCCAAAGGTTGTAAGCGCCACTAGAAAATGCAAGGCCGATAGAGAAGTAACTACAGAGTTTTGACGCGCAACAGCCAAATTACGAAGCCAGTGCTGTCGCTAAGTAAATTTTATTTTTTAAAATAGTCCAATCACTCAGCAGGAACAACAAGTACATTAACAATCGACGCCATCAGCAAACTCTCGTTGCTCTATTATAGCGTGATCATCTGACACCTAAAAATCCGTTTGGTGCCTAGGTCTGCTACTTTAGTTGGCTTAGAGGCAGTATTCGACGGAACTTTTGAATACGAAAACGCCACCCGCGTCCTATCGTTTGTTTCGTCCTTATTCACATATTCTTTGAATGTCTATCTTTGTCATTCATGAACGAAGTTTGGAATTAAGTATTTACTAGAAACTAAAAAGTGTTCCTTATTTGGCACATTTAATTTTGAGACAATAGAAAGTCTAGCTAGATGTATAACGTCATTGAGAAGAACCGCCTGCAAAAGGCCCATTATTGTAAATCTAGACGAAATAAAATAGTCTTGCACCAAGGAATGACTTCGCAAACGGATACCTCCACTCAAAGTCAAAGGCCGTAGGTATCGCATGGATAATGGGGGAGTCAATTTCCCCCCCTAATAAGCATCAGAGACAAAGAGAAGATGACACAATTTGCAACATTACTGTGTAATTTGGCTACCGAGCGGCGACATTCGCTACGGTGTAATTTCGAGGTAATTCGGGGATCAAATGACGAGGCGAAGGAGATACGGCTAGGAACTAGGAATGGAGAGAGGTAACGCAGTTCTATAGATAAAAAAGCAAAATTGGTTAAATTAATGTTGGTTCACGTGTGATGAATAGTTTTTTTATTAAAAAGATATTAACTGCACACAGAACGAATAATTACTTTTTTTTAAATCTATTAAAAAAGAGGTAGGTACCTTTGTTTAACAAGTTTTTATATGCAGATGACACTGTAATTTTCTACTGGGGTAAAGATTTAGACATCTTTCTAGAAAATGCACAAAGAGACCTAGAAAAAATCAACAGTTGGCTCCAATCAAATATTTTAACAATGAATGTAAAAAAAAACAGGATACATGATCATAAGCTCGTAAAATAATTCCTCCTCATGTACCCTTAAAAATTGAAAATAATGACCTGTAAATCCTGATTCAGGAAAAATACCTGGGGCTATGCATTGATCAACATTTGACATTTAAACAACATAGGTATACAAAGTATTAAAGACAAAATCATCCCCTTAATTAGCGTATTTAGCCGGCTACCATATCTGCTGCCAAATAAATTTAAAAAAAGTTTATATTATAGTCTCGTACAGTCACATTTAAATTATTTGATTGAAATCTGGGGAAAGCTTGTGAAACATACATAAATGAATTACTTTGTAAAAGAATCTTATTTTTAATAAAATAAATGAAAACTTTGTTTTAACCATTGTTTTTAATTACATAAACCAACATGTTTCGGAAACAATTGTTCCTTCATCAGGACATAAAGCAGGAAGTAGGTAGACTAAAAATTAAAATGACATTCACGTTAGCGTAGTTGCAATTCTATGAAGCCTTATCTAAAATCTCCTCTTTCCTCAATATTTCATCTCTTCTAAGTCTGAACTCCACCCGACCACATATTATTTCGAAAATTGCCAAATAAAAAATATTAAAATCGAAACGATGGCCCTTGAAGGGTGAAAGACAGACACATTGGGAAAAATATAACCCCCGCCGATCGCAAAGTTAAGTATGTCATGCTGAACATAAAATCCACCGGGTACGTAGGTACCCACGACAATAAGCATTGGTAAATTCGCATTGTGACACGAGGCGAGTGTGGATGATAGATACCAACTTAAATAGTAATTCATGTTTGAATTTTGTACGGCGCCATTTAGTAATAAAATCACCTCAAGTGTAGGAACTATTATTTTGAACGACCACAGTCTTCATCCTTGCACAATATTCCCCGCTGGCAACACCATTTGCGGCGGGAGATGTTTCGCGCGGAAAATTGCGAACTGTCATCTTCTACTGTCACCGTGGTTTCCGAGACAAGTGGCGATGAATTTACGGGGATTTCACGCCATAAACGGGCCAGCAGACATCCGATACCAACATGTCGGGGCTATTTTTCCACACAACAGCCATGCGGGGTAGATAAATTATTCGCCTGCGGAGCTGACAGGCCGTAAATCCATTTGCAAATTGGTCAGCCTGCGGTTTTGACAAAGTTGAAAAGCATTGAGACCTCGGGTCAGAGGTCGCGAACTGGTGGTTAACACTACTGACCCGTTCTCAACGGTATATAAGTACATCTGCGATTTCTAGAAAAGAACTTGGATACTTTTAGTACAAACCGCTTTTTCTTCTCGAAGTTCTTCTTTTATTATATTTGGTGAATGGAATTCGCTAAAATGTTAATGGTTTTTAAATCAAAAAAAGCTTACATTCGTTTCGGTGAGCTTCTAAACATGTAATCGCAACACGATGCAGAGTAAACCAACTCATGCGCAAGTGAATTTCATTTGATTTTTCCCCGTTTTCATGAATTATCGTAATATTTCTATTGCTTTTGACTCTTCGGCAGATGCCCCAACAATTAAGATAATAATTAATATATATTGAAATGATACACATTACCTAAGGGAACGTACCCATACTACGTGACCAACTTTTTGCAATTTTTAACCCCCCCCCCCCCCCCCGGTGACCAAAATCCTAAGCAACCCGCCGCTCATTTGTATGGAGCGTGACATTTTGAAGACCCCCCCCCCCCCCCCCCTAAAAGTGTCACGTAGTATGGGTACGTTCCCTAATGTGTAAGTAGCTACCTGAAAGCTTGTTTTGAAAGGAAGAAAAAGAGATATATGATTGCGTCACACAAGAACGTAAAAGTCCATAAACAATGGCAAAATATTTAGCGGAGTTGGTTTCCACATCATATAAGTTAATAATGAGGAAATATATGTTAAAAAAATAACTATAAAGAAATCCAATCAGGAACTCATATTTTTGAAACAGGTGTCTAATATCTAGCGAAAGTACAGCCTGGGACTTGCGAGTGTAGTAGTACCTAATCTATTATAAAAAGGTGCTCAAATATGTTCAAAGCTTTGAAATTTTATTAAAAAAATAGCACTAACAAAATGACAATCCTGTGATTGAAAAGAAATAAATAGTAGGCTTATTTAATAAAACACAATAAAGTTATTTATTAGGATTGAACTAGTACCTAATTGATTCCATTATTCCAAAATTTCGTATGGGCCTGTACGAAGCTCTAAGAAACCTCCATGAATTAAACAATTAAAATGAAACATTACTACAAAATCTTCTAACATTGAGTAGGTTACTGAAATATCGGGCGCCGTGCCATTTTACATTATGACTTATGACCAAATATTTAAATGAAGTTATTCGATAAACCAATAATTGCAAGGAATCTAAATAAGCATAACGGTGATATCATTTTATGTGTTCCGAAGGTCTGCTATTGTCTATTTCCACTGAAACACCTCAGCCGATCGATTTTCTATCTTTTGTGAGATCGAGATAGATCTGGGGCGAGATCTCCTGTCAGATTTGTGTGATTTTATTTGGCTGTTATTGGCTTTTTCTATGGGCCGATGTCAGAATTTCAGCTGTGAGCTGTCACGTATTTTAGGTTAGGTCGTTTTGAATACGAATTCCTGCAAGTATGCGTGATTCTTTATTTATTTAACAGCCTTAGAAAATCACACAAATCTGACTCGATCTCACAAAACATAGAGAATCGCTCGGCAGAGCCCAATGACGTTATACTGGCAGAGCCCCGCTATTTTCCAACAATAAATATGCCAAACCACTCATTTTCAACTGACGATATATCGAAGATATGACGATATATGAAGATTTAATTGGCTACCCTACAAATTTTGCTCCAATGCAAATAAAAGAGTTTTACGGTCAAACAGTACCTATGTATACACAACGTATATAAATTTATAAATTCCAAAAAATAACGCGAAAATCCATAAAAAGAAATTATTGCACTGTCATAATTTTTCAAGATTCCGCAAAGTAGAAATGGTTGGCGAACCCTTAGGCTTTATGTTTTGCATAAATTAGTAATTCTCACAATGCGCGTGGCATGATTATTATTATGTTAGGTTCCTATATTCTGGCAAATTACTTTGTCCATCGTCCCTTGTCACCTCAGAGACAGAGACTCGTCATTTTATGCATAAAATAAGCAATAAAACCTTTTAGTATTTTGTATGCATTAGGTTAAGCACTAGGCGAAGAGTAGGTAGATACCTACCGAAGAATTCATCAATTCCTAATATATATTTTTTAAGAAATATATTTGTGCTAAATATAAAATTGATAACAGTAATAACTACATTTATAACATATGAAACATTTCATCTTACTAATTTCGTGTATACGAGTATAGGTAGGTACCTACTTTTTATTTAAAGATGTACCTATTCCCAAAAGGTATGCTTATGTTTATGAGAGGAACATGTTATGTTATTACTACTGTTGTTTTTTTATGTAGTTTTAAATTTTTAATAAAAGTTTTGATTTAAATATTTTTTTAATTTTATAATTGTGTTTTGAATTCAGTTAAAAGAAAATTACATTTTCACTCATTTAAACTAGAAATAATTAAACACATTAAAATAAACTAAATATTTCACTACAGCGCTATTCTATTTCGTTATTTTGTATATCAAGAATAAATATTAATAATTTTTTTAAATCTATCCAGCTTTTTTTCGTTTTTAAAGTCATTTGGGATCCAATACGGCCGCTGGACGACGAATTTGGTTTTTCAAAGTGAACCCTATGCCGTCTAGGGAAGATCTACTGACCACGCCACACCCATTTTCAGTCAGACCTCCCTCGGCCGTAGCGGGGAACAGACGTTAGGCTCCGCGTCGCTTGATTTCGTGAAATCAATTTTAAATTTCCGTGTTATTACAATAAACAATGCGTAAAAAAGGAGATAATGTTTTTTACAGGTCTTTACGAAATCAACCTGTAAAAAAAATCTCAAGTACCCTTTCCAACCTTTCCAAAAGCTTTTTCTCAAGTATTTTCAAACTCCTCCCTTAAAGGGGCGTGAATTCCGATTTCGATTTTTTCCTGGACTATTGGATCGCTTTAAGACATTTCACCGGATATTTTTGCTCTATTTTAAACGAGTCGTGTTTTATTAAACATTATAATACTCGTCTCATACAATATAAAGGAATGAAAGTACCTGTATTTCAAACAAATATGGTCAAAGAACACTTGAATATATTATACCATTAATATTTAACAAATTGCCATACGAATTTAAAATAATTACCCTCAGACGAGATATTCTCTATCTTTCGTGGGAACGAGATTGATGTCGGACGAGATCTTCTGTCAGATTTGTGTGATTTTCAATTGCTGTTATTTGCTTTTTCTACGGGTCGATGTCAGAATTTAGCTGTGAGCAGATTCAGCTGATACGTATGTTAGTTTAGGTTGTTTTAAACACAAATTCCTGTAAGTATGCATGATGATTTATTCATTTAACAGTCTTAGAAAATCACACAAATCTGGCAAGAGATCTCGCCCGATATCCGTCTCGATCGAGATAGTTATCTGGCGAGATTACGTTAATCTATTTATCACTCTATATGATGTAAAAGCTGTTTGTTTCTTACAAATAAATAAATATAGAGTCTATATATATTATGTATGACGTCATTGCCTGTCGTGGTTACTTTGTCCCGGTGACTAGCTGTCACTGGATACCACTGGATTCGACGAACCGGCTATTTTAAAATCGGTTTTCTATTGCTAGGACCGGAGGGCTTTTATGGTAGTTACTGTTTATTGTCGTTTACTCCTATCGACAACGTTTTCGTTGCAATTATGTTGAAACTGCATTTTTTTACAGAAACCACAGATAAAATAGAAACAACACTTTTACAACCCAGAGTAATGATCAATGCACCCAAGGGCGTAGCGAGGTACAGGCAGGGGGGGGGGGGCAGCTGCCTCCCCCCTGGAGGGTGCAGGAATGCTCACAAACCGTAAAGTTTACGTTGGTAGCCTATTGTTTGTGAGAATCAATTTAATTTTTATTATTACCTTTTTAGCTTATCATGATTAACGAAGCATCAAGAAAACGTGCCTATCAGTTACATTGCGCTGTTATTAAATCAGTTTTCATTATATTATGTGTTCAACTGAAGTACTCAAGCATATTGGAACCTATTGCCAATGCTTTACAATCGGAAACTATCAATATGTACGCATGTATGTGTCATATTAATGGTTTAATTTCTGTTATAAATGATCATCGAAGCAATGTAGACATAGAGAGTCAAAATATTTTAGATATTTCAATTAGAACTGCAGCTGCCTTTGGAACTGATATACAAGTCCCACGCATTGCATCTTGCCAACAACATCGGTCCAATTCCCTTGCTGAGACTCCATGCGATTTTTGGAAGCGATCGATTATCATTCCTTATTTAGATTCCCTAATATCTGCATTGGAGCAGCGTTTTGGTGACCAAAATTTGCCTGCTTTCGGATTAATATCGCTACATCCCTGTGCAGTGCATTGTTGAATACGTCATTAATTGATTTTAAAGAAAAAGCACAAAATTTTTGCCTATACTACGATTTACTTAATTTTAATCAAGAAGCCGAACTATGGTATAAAAAATGGCAGAACAGGGTATGACCAGAAAAGATCTCGAAAGATCTCGAAGATCAACGATGACTAAAAACCGTTTGTTTGAACGCAGTAGCTTAGCAAGGGGGGGGGGGGGGGCAGACCACCCGACGGAGAGGTGACACTACTAAGGATATTGTCCGAAAATAGCCTATTTCTGAAATTCTCTAGCCACCCCCCCCCGTAGGTATTATTTTGTTGCAGCATTTACATTAGATATATTGTTGGTTTATCTAGACCTGCCCCCCCCCCCTTAACAAAATCCTAGCTACGCCCTTGAATGCACCATGACCAAACCTAAACGGCAAGTAGGAAATAAATAAATACTAATGGTTCCTTCATGCTCCGAGCCAAATGGCATCCTTTAAAATTCTAACTAAACTTTGGATAGGTAGGTACTTAAGTACCTACCTATTCAAGGATAAGAAGAACGCCAAAGAAGCTTACGTGAAACTAAACTTACATTATAATGTTACAATAAACCATAAGTCCGAAACTTCGCTATTACCTACGCCAGAAGATGGCGGAGAATAAATTCTGCTTCTAAGAAAATCCTTACAGGTGCGACTTAGAGAACTCTTGATGGTGGTAAGGAAAATATAAGGAGGTATGTTATTTTAAGACGATATTAAAGGTGAAAAATGTTTATTTTAAATAACTTTTTACTTAGAAATAATTCCCCGCTCAACCTAGGAATCAGAAAGCTCGTTACGTCTTTTTATAGCCATAAAGCATCTAACAGATAGTGAATTTCCCAGATAGTAGCTTGTAAACTCGCTCAGTGCCATCGTGTTACTTGCTAACTAGCAGATTGTTGATTATTTATCTAAGAAAAAAGTTGAGGGTCGTCATCTTTACTCGCCACACGCTTACTCGTGATTGGTTTATTTATGTTTATTTATATGGCTGCCAATAAACAACTGATTTTGACTGACAAACATCTGACAGAATTAGTTCACGCAGGCGTCGATATTCTCGCTACTGGCGCTAGCAGCGACCTGCAAGCTCAGTTTCCTACGCTACTGAGCGAGTTGACAGTTTTGTGTATTATCATGACAATCTCACTCGACGATACGATCAGGGCCGGATCTACGAAATCTGGCGCCCTGTGCAGTAGGTACCTACCGATGGCGCCCCCCCCCCCCCTACATTTTTATTTTGATTAAAAATTCGTTCACCCCAATTTTTTTATTTTTTTTTATTTAATTATTTTTTTTTTTAACTAATTTATCAAATAAAATCAAGACATATAAAGGGTTAAACTTTTCCAAGTGACCTGGCGGTAGCTCTCACGGCAACGTACAACACAAGAATAGCATATACAGCTTCTGACTAGCAACGGGCAGTCCCGACGAGAGACAGAGAGCAGTGATAATAAGAATATAACCTCAAATTTGTACATTGCATTTCCCCTGTGTTGAGCGAACAAACACTAAACACTGACGTATGGTATCAACGGCTTACGAACAAAAATACCGCGTTGTGATTGGTTATTGAATTTGGATCGAACCTATTCGTCATAAAAGACGGTAAAAGATATATGGAAAAATAGATCTTACGTTTAAACTAAATATATGGAATTTGTAAAAAAATTCTGTAACTGACTATAAATTCGTAAGCCGTCGATACGAACCTGATGCGTGCGCATTCTGTTTCTTTGGAAAGTGTTGCTAGAGCGTAATAATTATTTCGTACTATGGGTAATTTTTAAACGATTCAGGGAATATTATAACAAAATTTTAATACAATATTTATTTTCTCACGGCGCCCCTTCGGAGTTGGCGCCAGGTTTTTGCACGTTTTTGAACGTATGGCAGATCCGGCGCTGTCGACGATTTACCCGCTTTTAAACTTAGTAGATAGTAGCTTGTAAACTCGCTCCATGTAATTGACGCTTAAGACTGTTAAAAAAATGTTGTCAATGTTGTTCATTATTATTATTATTTGTAAAGTGATAATTTGATTTACATTAATTTTTTTTTAAATTAATTTAAATCAAATTTAATAATGTTATCATTAAGTTCTGCAAGTAATGCCATAGGTCGCCCCAAGTGGTTGGACCCAACCTCTAGGCCTCTTCAGTTGGAATATCTCGACCCATCGTCTTACACCGCAGTGGGAGGGACGGATTCATGCATCCGTCACTCCTGGACACATTACAACCCATATTCCTACCCGCCTCTCATACCTTTTTCCTTCCCAGAACTTCCTATCCTTCCTATCCCTGCGTGGAGCCAACGTAAGAAAATGTATATTTTTTTTATTTTTGTGACAGCTGTTTCCGTGTCCAAGGCTGTGTTGAACACCAAAACAGCTGTCACTTAATCAAATGTAATAATCAAATTATAAAATTTGATTTACTTTATTTTTTTTCAAAATGTCACTTATTGTTGTCAAGAAATTGACTATAAAAAGACGTGAAGAGTTTTTTCTATGCCAATATCTTCAGGCTATAATGTTTTTTTTTTTAAATGTAGGTATCTACTGTTTATATTCTAACTAAGTGGTCCTGCAACGCTAAACTATAAAATGGATGTTTTTTGTTAAATTGCCTTTCTGTTGCTCGGAACTCGGAAAGAAAAAAATAAATCGCTTAGATTATTTGTAAAGGTAGGCACTATCTACTTCTAAATTTTATGGAAATTGATTAATTTTACAAATAGCTTTTATGGCACTGACTATTATAATGATCATGGCTTGAGTGTTATAATCCGCTGGTATTCATAGAAAAAAACATTAAAAAAATAAAAGTGAGTAGAAAGAAATCAAGGCGTCTTCCATTTTTTTCTTCCTTTTTTCTTTCTTCGTGCTTCTTGGTGTAACTCGTTTTGTTATTTGTGCTTGCTGCCTACTCCTTCCTTTTTTTTACTCCACACAGGAGAATCTTTGAAGATTCTGTGTGAAGGGTCTTTTTGAGGAAAGGAAGGAGTAAACATGTTGTAGGAGGGAGGAAACACAGAGGCCGGCAAATCGTTCCACAGCCGAGCCGTTGAACTCTAGAACGAGTCATAGAAACGACCCGTTCTCGTGTGACTAAATGTCAACCGTATACAAATGTTGGGCGCGTGTTTGGCGTGTTTCCCGACTATGCACCGGTGCTGAGGGGATCAATGACACTAGTTCCTCGGAGCATCTTCCATTGTAATACCGGTAGAACAAGGACAGCATTCCCACCTGACTCCTATGCTCTAAAGATTGCAGTCCGTCTGTTAAGATGGGAGAATCTATCAAACGGACCGCCCGTTTCTGCAAAAAGTAAGGGTTTTTTTAGGTATTTTGGAGCTCCAGACCAGAGGTGACTGCCAAAGTCAACCGTGGGGCGCACTTGTGATTTGTACAGGGTTAGCAGTTGTGTACTATTAAAGTATCTGTGGGCCCTGTACAGTACGCCCAGTTTTTGGGAGGCTAACTTTACTCTGGCTTCGATGGAGCCCCCATACCTGAGTTGGTCACTTAGGATTACACCAAGCATATCGATGGAGGGCCTGTTCGGAAAATTGCTACCGTTGAAAGATACTAGATTTTCATTTCGATCCCTTTTAGACGTAATCAGACAAGATTGGGTCTTCGAAACATTAAATTCAACGAGATTATTTTTACCCCAAGAGAAAACGCTCTCGAGGTAACCGTCCATTCTTTGCTTTAAAGCCCTCCGAGCCATTGGAGTTTGTGAGCCCTTTGAGGGCTTTGGAGCCCTTTGTCAAACACAAAGCTATCGTGGACTGTACTGTCATCCGCGTAACAATGAATTGGTGCACATGACAAGAGGTCATTGATGTGCAACAGAAACAAAGACGGTGACAGAACCGATCTCTGTGGGACGCCAGCATTTATCGAATGCGAGGAAGAGGTGAAACCGTCAGCAACCGCCTGAATCGACCTCTCCCTTAAAAAGTCGACAATCCACGTACACAAGGATGCGGGAAGTCCGTAAGAAGGCAGTTTGTTGACAAACCCTCGGTGCCAAGCCCGGTTTTAATGGTACAGGTTTTATATATTAAGATTATAATGTCACATCACAAATTGAAAGCCTCATATTTAAAAAAAAACACAAGAGTGCAGTTCACACGCGATAGAAGCGAAACCTTCAGAAAACTAAAGTAGACAAGAGTGGGGAGGCTACAAAGCACTGCACGAAGAGGCGACCGATTGTCCTATCTCATTATCTCGCAGGCTAAATCCTACAGATATATAGATGTATGTGTTCGTCTCTTTTTAGTGTCGCTTTTTCGTTTCATCGAGTTTCAAATCACAACGGTGCTAAAGAAGTTTTCGCTTTAAAAATATAATAACGTTATTTGTGGCTCGTTCCTGAGTCGATCTAGATATATTTACTCTCAGCATTTGGGATCATGTTTGATAGTAGGCTGACATTTCATACTCATTTTCAGATGGCTTGTAGCTAGGGTTGCCATCTTCTAAAATAAAAAAGCCTGACTCTGCGCTCTGAAAGGCCGGACATTTTTCCCTAAAAGCCGGACGTACGAACATAATTTTGGACATAACTTTTATACATAATAATAAAAAAATCTGTTACAAGTTACAGTTGTTTATTAATCACGCATTAACCAATTTAATAACAACAATCATTAATCAGTCTTATCCTTGGCATCAGTAGACATTTGTATAGAATATAATGTCAATAACAAAATAAAAAATATTGAGTCTTCTGTGTGTAGACATACGAAACTTATAAAACAAACAAACAAAACATAACTTTTTTTCTGGTTAAACAGTTGACTAAAATTTTTCGTTAAATAGATATAAAATGAAACATATTTATTTTTGTGGACAAAAAACGAAAAACATAAATTAAAATGAAATCTCGACTTCTCCAAATTATTCAAAAATTACAAAAATCTACCATTTTGTACATTTGGCGTTTTCACCTACTTTATCCAAAACGTCGTTTTCTTTGGAAATCATTTAATAAAATCCTTGACAAGTCATTTTAAAATTATACAATGTGTACACCATCATAGCAATTGTTTGCAATTTATTGCGTTCCTTGGTCCACTGGGTGTTTATTAAAGAGAAAACTCTTTGAAAGTAATATTCCGCCAAATTTCAGAAATTCGGAAGACAAAACCCGCGCGAACCGAAAAAGCCTAACAAAAGCCGGACAAGCCGGACATATAAATATTTAGCCGGACACGACCTAAAAAAGCCAAACATGTCCGGCCAAAGCCGGACAGATGGCAACCCTACTTGTAGCACTTCATTGAGAATGCTGGGCTTTGTTCTGCGTACTGCAAGGAATTTTAGAGACCCGGGTTCTCCTAATCCTATTCAATTCATTAGTAAGGAGTAGACTTGAAAGTAGTTCGGTAATTTGGAGTCCACACTAAATAAAATATTCCCTTATGTTGGAGAGAGTTCAGAAAAAAATTCTGATATTTCTGTACATGAGGGAGTACGGCTATTACCCGTGGCTCTATCCTACCGATTTTCTTTTGGGTATGCTCGGAATGAACCATCTGCGGGTCAGAAGAGATGTACACATTGCTACGCATTTCTTCAGATTGATTCGCGGATGGTTTGAAAACTCATCTTCATTTTTATGTTCCCGATGGTTATCTTCGCCACCGACAGCATAGACTGCTCCATCTTCCGGCCTGCAGGACTTACTTGTCAATGGTCATGCCGGTCGGGAGAGCAATCTTGCTGTTAATAGAATTAATTCGGATATCGACATATTTAGCGTAAGTGAAGTTGTTTTTAAAAGGCAAGCTCTATTAATTCTTGTATAGTTTGTAGAATACCATTTATGTTTAATGTATCTAATGTAATATTGTTACAATAGGCCACTTGCATGGATTGGACTCGATTTGCAAAAAAAATCGAGTGGATTGATTTTTTTACTAAGGTTACAAAAAAGTTAGTAAATTTTTTTAGAAATGTACAATTTTTTATTATTTTTAAATAAATAAATGCATTATCCAAATAATGTGCCCGTGACGTCACTACATGAAAATGTCTCCGAAAATGTGCTATTAATTTTGTAAAATTCCACACTGATTTTTTTTTTTAAACGGCAACACTTTGATTTCAGGCGAATTTTTGAATTTGACTTTTAACGTTCACTTGATGTATTGTTTGTTCTCTGCGCACTTATCATTTGGTTTGACTTTTTGACAGATGTTATGAAGAGAACCCCGTAAATTTTACGCTGTCCGTACCTACGTGTTTTAGAGGTATAATAGTAGTGGTGCTGATTTTAGCATAATCAAATTTTATAATATTCTTATTATTATTATAATTTACAAGTACAAGTATGTTACATTGGATTTAATAATATAGACGTTAAACATTATAATGGTTTATGATCAATAAAATGGATCAAATATTTATTTTTGGTATGCCTCGTTATTCTCCTGTGCCCTTTCTTATGGAAAACGTTATTTTTTTAAAAATGATTTTCGGCTATGTAATTATCTTTTTTTCGCACCTATAAAATTATGTCCCGTCTTTCCGGTTTATAAAAAATGGTCTGATTTTACGGATTGAAATTTTCAAAAAATCGCCAAGGTTTCAAAATTACGATTAAAAAAAAATACAGAATGTTTTAGAATATTTGCCTAAACCGGAAAAAAATTGTGATGCAAGTGGCCTATTGTATTTTAAAAGCACATTAAAATGTTTAATTAAATAAATTGAATGTAATTGAATTGAATTAAAAGACCATCTATCATTCAGAATCCAAGCGTCGCGTGTCGCTTGGTAAGTCTTTAGATACCAACCTTCTTCTACCCCATCTCCTTCCCCTTCCCATTCCTTCAGTCTCACAACATTCTCCATGTGGTATTCCCATATAAAAGGATGATACAATAATCGTATTTAGTCAGCTGTCCATTCGTTTTAAAATCTCATCTCAACCATTCTTATTGAGATTAGCGGATCGTTTTATTTTCTACCAATGTCGGTCCGGTTCCTCTGGTCGGTTCTGTCACATAAACTAATCAATGTGAAAATAATACCGACGCGCCGCTAATGGACCTTTGTTCGCATCAGTATCGGACTTTAACTCAGAGGCGGCTCGTTCTGATACCCAATCAGTAATACTAAATAAGGGGTAGGTACGTTACGTGAATGGAATAGTTGGTAAATTGGTACGATTTTCGGTTGACGGTTGAGTTTAAAAATATTAAAAATACATACAAATTTGATAATTTTGTTAAAAGATAACCTCAAGGGCGCTAAGTAAATTTATTTATTTGTTTTATGATTTTTTTTTTTCTGTTCTCGTACATAATAATTTGGGAGGTGAGTATGGGTACCGCCGCCCGGGGAACCATTTATTGGATAACCAACACCCCTGCCATAGGTCACCCCAAGTGGTTTGCTACGTTTCGTGACTTATCGGGGGTGCCCGGGTTCATGGGGTGAGGTTTGTCTAGGGCTTAGCGGCGAATGTGTTTTCCCACCTCCTGCATGGCGGGCCGGATCGGTTGAGACTGGTTGAGGGAGACCTAACGTAGTCCTCTCCAGCCGGACCCTCTTGACCCATCGCCTTGCACCGCAGTGGGCGGGATGGATTTACATGTCCATCACTCCTGGACACAATTATTCTCAGATTCTTACTCACCCCTCATACCTTTTTCCCTCCCAAAACTTCCTCTCCTTCCTTTCCCTAAAAAGACCCTCCTCACAGCATCCCCAAAGATGACATAGGACCTTAGGTTTTTTTTTCCTCAGGGCCACCTGTGTGGAGCTAATGAAAAAAATGCAGTTTACATAAAAAGTACCAGTTATACAAAAATGTTAATCAGTAACTGCATGAATTAGTAGTAGTGTTTTGTGAATTCCTCAATATAGGATATGTGGATGACATCTTCGTCACTTGGACAGGATCGGAACGTCAACTCAACAACTTTCTTAATCTCTTAAATTCCTTTCGTGATCAAATAAAATTTACGACAGAAAAAGGCAATGAAAAATTATTTTTTTTGGATTTAACTTTATCTATTATAAATAATAAAATTGATTTTAATATATATTGCAAGCCCACATATACTGACATAGTAATTCATAAGACCTCCAACCACCCTGTCTCACAAAAACACTCCACCTTCCATTCCATGATACACCGTTTAGTAAATGTCCAATAATAATTTCCTTTCTGAACTTTTTATAATAAAACAAATTGCTGTAAATAACGGATACGAACCAAGTTTAATTGATAACATTTTAAATAAAAAAACTTAGCGAAATTTCAAAAAATAAATATTTATACAATTCTAATAATATTAATGATAAAGAATGGCGAAAAAATTTTGTATATTAATAATTTTTTAGTTCAATGTTGCAAAAATCTCCCTTCTAATATTAAACCAGCTATTTACACAAGAAATAATATCGATAATGTCTCGAGAAATGCTAAAGATAAAGACCATACATTGACTAATAGGCCACTTGCATGGATTTCATAACGGCTTGGAAAAAATCGTGTGGATAGATCTTTCTACTAAGATTACAAAAATGTTAGTAAAATTTTGTAGAAATGTACATTTTTTTATATTTAAATAAATAAATCCATTATTTGGGCTCGTGACGTCACTACATGAAATGTCCCGTCTCCGAAAATGTTCCTATTAATTTTGTAAAATTCCACATTGATTTTTTTTATATGGCATCACTTTGATTTCAGACGAATTTTTGAACTTGACATTTAACGTTCACTAGATTTATTGTTTGTTCTCTGCGAACTTATCAATTGATTTGACTTTTTGACAGATGTTGTGAAGAGAACCCCGTACATTTTGGATGTCGGCACGTGTTTTAGAGGTATAATAGTTATGGTGCTGATTTTAACAAAATCAAATTTTATAATATTCTTATTATTACTAAAATTTACAAGTACAAGTATATTACATTGGATTTAGTAATATAGACGTTGTACATTATAATGATTTATGATCAATAAGATGGACCAAGGAAAAAAATATTTATGAGATGTAATATTTTTGGTATGCCTCGTTATTCTCCTGTGCCATTCGTGTGGAAAACGTTCTTTTTTTAAAAAAAGATTTGTAATTATCGTTTTTTCGCACCTATAAAATTATGTCCCGTCTTTCCGGTTTATAAAAAATGGTCTGATTTTTCGGATTGAAATTTTTAAAAAATCCCCAGGGTTTCAAAAATACGATTAAAAAAAATTAAAAATACAGAATATCTTAGAATATTTGCCTAAACCGGATTTTTTTTTTTAAAATGTGATGCAAGTGGCCTATGTGTAAACTCAAATGTAATTATTGTCCCTCATTTTCTATTAGAAAAACAACTCGTAATTTTGAAATCAGAATCAAAGAACATTTAAGGTGTCTTAATAATAATAATTTTTCTGAGTTCGCTAACCATATCATTGAAAATAACCATAGTTTTGAAAAAAATACGGGGATAAATATTCTTCATATTAATCACAAAGGAAAACGCTTTAGATAATTTAGAAGCCTTGGAAATAAAAAAAATCCCTTAAAAATAATGAATCTATTATCAACGAACAAAAATATTGTTTTTTATTTTAATTTTTTTAAACTTTATGAGCAAAATCTCAAATTATAATATTTAATTAAATGAAGACAATATTAGCGAAACTCAATCGAAAATCTGAGACAGAAAAATCGGAAAAGATATTGGCTCCGCTGGGACTCGAACTTAGGACCCTTTGCTTACATGGCAAGAGCTCTACCGATTGAGCTACGGAACCCAAATGAAATTCGGTCACTTTTAACTGTATCATACTTCGACTAAGAACTACCAACATTATCTTCATTTTCTTAACGCACATATTATTGGCTGCTATCTTTATATATGATTGCAAGATTCAACTCGAACTAAATGCAATCTAGGTAGTATCTGGATAAATTATGAGTTTTTTGAGTTTTGAGAAATTTGGAGTTTTTTAAACTACCACTTGAAGAGTCCCAACTGCGGTCAAACTGAGAGTCCGAACTGCTGCCAAACTGAGAGTCCCAACTGCTCCCAGTCTGGAGCCGGTGAGACTACAGCAACCCCAATTGGGGTACGTTGTGAGGCTGAAGGTAGTGGGGAGGGGAAGGAGATGGGCAGTAGGAAGGTGGGTCTGGTCACCAAACACGGCTATTCTCCACTCTGGAACGTGACGCAAATACGCTATTCATTATTTTTTTTAAAGAATAAATTGTGAAGTGACTGACACAAAGTAATCAAATAAAATTTACCAGCGCACGCCGGGATTGGAAACCGCGTCCTTCGTATTGCTAGTAGGGAGCCCTATCTTAACTGCAGGGATATTATTTTCATTTGGTGCTTTAACCGATTGGGTGACCGGACAGCTCAACAATGTGCACCTTCATCACTCCTTTGAAAAGTCAGTGAGTGATGGAAAAAAATATTTGTTTGTAAGGTCCTTTAACCCGCCAGCGAAAAAGATTCCAAATTTCATCGAAAGATGCTCTTACGATCATACAGGGCGGATCCAATGAGAAAAAATAATTATTCTGCGTACCAGCTTTTTAAAATTTTAACTCAATATTTTATTTCATTCAAAATTTGCTTTAATTTTCTACCTATATCCAAAAATGCTGAAAGGCGTGATGATAAAACTATTAAAATTATGTACTTTTTGTAATTATTTTTTGATCATAAGTATTTATAATTTTTCAATAATGTCTAAGCAAAATAAATGTGGAAAAAAATCCTAAATATATTAAGGGCCCGCAACCGGGCTCAAAAAGAAGAAGATGGAGTGATATGAAATTCCGAATGTTAGAGGAGAGCGCTAAAATTTAAGGCGTCAAAATCGTTGCGAAAATGTTTAATAAAATACGACACGTTTAAAATAGAGCAAAAATCTCGTGGAACCTATCTTAAGCATCATTTAAAGAAACATTGTGAATTTTTTCACATCTATAACTTGTAAAATAACTGAAACAAACGTGTTTATAATAATTTTCGAAGTATACATTGCGATTTTTTTCTATCGAGGGAATTTCATATAATTTGCATTTCAGCCTGAGCAGCATCTAGAAATTATTTTTAAAAATAATATATATTTTTTTAAGAGCTTAAAACTTCAAATGTTTAAGGGAGATATGTAAGAAATCGGTAGAAATGCGGGTTGCGGCGCCTTAATTTGTAAGACCGCAAATAGATAGACCAAATAGAGAAAATTTTCGTCATAAATGAGTTTTCGGATATATTTTTTTAATGATTTTATTTGAACTAAAATTTAAATTATGAAACAAGTGCTTACTAGAAAACACATTGATTTACAATAAAGTATGATTGCATGATATGAAATATGTCTGGTAAAATATGAAATATGTCTGATAAAATGGATAAAATATTATCCAGACACTATCTAGAAAGCATTTAGTTCGGGTTTGAATCTTGCAATCTTGATTTTTCCTACTCCAGATTTTCGATTGAATTTCGCTAATATTGTCTTCATTTAATTAAATATTACAATTTGAGGTTTTACTCATAAAGTTAAAAATAAAAACAAATTAAATTTAATCGTCGAAGACAATATTAGCGACTCTCAAACGAAAATTTTAACAGAGCCCCGGCAAGGCTTAGGTCCTCGATTTAATTCCTAGGAGCGACGCTATCTTTTTCTGATTTTTCGGTTTCAAATTTTATCTTCAAAGTTAAGATTATATATTACAATTTGAGGTTTTACTCAATAAGCTATTCTAAAAATAAAGAAAAATAATAAATTTCAACCCGCGATCTTCTAATAAGGAACTCCAGTGAAAAATATTCTGGCTTTAAAAAAATAAGTTCACGTAGAATGCAGACCAATAAACGCTGATTCTGAATACAGAAGTTTTATTTAATATCTAACATTAAACGCAGAGCTTTTAAAAAATTATTTAAAAGTCCATTTTTAATCGGGTCGTAAAGACACGCCGTTAAGGTGACGTCACTGTTCGACGTGTCGTGACGTCACCGTAAAGTCATTGTATGGGAATGTATGATATGACCAGGGCTGGGCAAAATACATGCTTTGCTGTAATTGAAATACAAATTACAAAATACTTTTACTCGTGTATTTAAAATACGAAATACAAAATACTTTCAAGTCGTGTATTTGAAATACAAAATACAAAATACAGTATTTTAACCATTTTTTAATTTCAAATACAAAATACAAATTACAAAATACAAAATACATTTGGTTTTGGTAGAACCTTTGGTTGCAATAAATTGTCGTAAGTGCCCTTATCTAAGGGTGCGTTTCCATAGAAGCAAAGCTGAGCAGAGTGAAACAGAAACGTGCAAAAATTGATCAATCATATTGTTCAGAAGACACATCTCGTCTCCGCTCCACTTGTAAAGTTTTGTGGTACAGGACTTAGGTGTTAGATAATAATAATAGTATTATAATAACACTAGCTGGTTCCCGGCATGCGTTGCAATGCCACATACAAAGAAATAAATTGTTTATCCCTGCATGTCCTTTCCCGTGCGTCCCCGTTCCTCCCACATCCCATTCCCCTCCCGCGTTCTCCTGCCACCTTCCCCGCCTACCCTTTCCCCTCTCCCACTCCCCGCCAAACCCCTCCCGCGTTCCATATATTCAGTCCCAGTACATTCAGTTTTCAAACAACTCGCGTGCCAGCTATTAAAATTTTTTATTAAAATTTTCATTTTTCATATATTATAAATATTAATTTTTGTATATTATAAGAACAAGCAATCAAATCTGGTACCTAACATAGGTACCTATTTAAAATATCTATAATAAAAAAACCATAGACAATTCTTTTGTTACAAAAAAAAACTGCGGCCTGCTAAATTCAATTTCATAAAACGCGCGAACTTTCAAACGTGCTAAGTTAAAATAGTCATCAAGTTTTCTGAAATTATCCAATTTTCTGCGTAATTTTCTTAATTTTTCTTTCCGTAAGAACCTTCTACAAAGTATAAGAAAACTTAAAACAAAATGAATAAAATACCAAGATATATAACAATGACCAAGGTAAACAAGAATTCATTTTTATATACATAGATGACATTTGTATAGCGCAGTTTTGCGTTATTTCACTTCAAGTGCGCTCTACAGTAATTAACTTAAAAATAATCTAGTGTTAAGTCAAATTATTCCTACAGTGCTTGATCTAATACAATGATACAAAAATGTACAATACAAAGCAATGATAAGTTTAATATAATTTGATTCAAAATGTACAATAACAGTGCTATTATAGCACATGACAATAATAATAACTAGCATGACATAAAAAAAATGTACAGTACATTATAAAGCAATGATAAGAAAACTACAAATAATTATTAGTAAGAGTATAGCACAGGACAATAGGACAATAGTACAGGATTCTAGCGTTTTTACTCTACGTATTATCTATGTTAGATAATTTTTCATTGTCATTTTTAAGATCGCTTAATGTATTTGAAAATGTATTTTGAAGCCATAAGTATTTGAAATACAAATTACAAAATACCTCAGCAGCAGGTAATTGAAATACCAATTACAAAATACATTGTTAGGAAGTAATTGAAATACAAATACAAAATACGTATTTGTATTTCAAATACGTATTTCAAATACAAGTAATTCAAATACTGCCCAGCCCTGGATATGACACAAGCCATCGTATTAATTTATTTGTTTATTTACGTGTATATAGAGATTTAGTTGTTGTGTTTATTGAAAAAAGGCCTAAATAATGTTTCAAAAATAAAGGGATCTCTTATTAGTTTATCTCTTTTATTGAAAATATTCAAAAACTACTGCACAAAAAAATAGTAATGCTATTTCTAAGGAGAATACTTCGAACCACGGAATTCAAAATGGCGGCAGTAGATCAGCTGATTGCCCGATTCTATACTAATTTTTCAGGAGTGATGACGTCACACGATTCACCACACATACGGTGGTTTTAGGGGGGTTTAAAAAATTAAAACTTTGACAATTATTTTAACTATTAAAACTAACTCTAAAAATAAAAATAAAAATGCAGTTATTTAAGTTAGAAGGTCATTATTCATTAAAAAATATTGGACTGGAGTTCTCTATTGCTAGTCGACAGCCTTACGACTCGACCACGTCAAAGTCATACGTAGATTCAATACGCATTATGCACGGGTAACTAAGCACTTGCTGCAAGTTGCAAATCTCCTGAGCATATTGTGTAGGTTTCTACAGTAATGTATCGAATACCAGCAACCAGCATATCTCTGCTACAGTCAGAACTCGACGGAGCGGCTCTCTGCGGCCACCGGGGATATTCGAGGCAAATAAATTAGCGACTTTATGCCCTAACAATGCTTCTGTCCGTCCGAGATCATGGAGGCCGAAGAACAATCGGCTGTAAAAGGTAACATATTTCTGTGACATTTACGGTAACATCCATACTGGCGTCCACTCAGATAATACCTATTGTATGCTTATGTGGCTGTAAGATGTTATGTTGTTATTATTGCCGGGGTAGGTACTGCAGAGACAATGTCAACTCTCCTCTTGAAGTAATCGTGTAAGGTATATTCGTCTTAATAGACTTACCCCCTTTTTAATTTTTTTTAAGTGAAAACTTCTTTAGCACCAGCTCTGCTTCTTTAGCACCTGCAGGCAGAAGCAGAACTTGTTTATAATAAACTGTTTTTATACATTGAATAATAGTATTATTAAATATAATCAATAAATAAAAAGTAAAATGAAGTTATACTAAATAAACTTAATAACAATAAATAAATTCTTTAGCACCGTTGTAACCGAAATGAAACGAGCTACACTAAAAACAAACAAACACATACATCTACAGGAAAGAGAGAATGAGATAGCAATATAATCAGTTAAATCCACAGTCCTGGGCAAGTCTCCTTTGGTGAAGTGGTATAAAGTGCCTGACAAACCTCTGCAGACATTTAGCAGACCAAGGATCGAATCCTACGAAATTCAAAAAATAATATACCTACCACTCCAAAATGAACAGGCAAAAGAAAACACAAAAGAAAGCGACATCCAGCGACTCCGAAGAAGAAAACACATAAGATAACCAAATGTGTAGGAAAAGGTGCACTGGAATTCGACGACAAAAATATGGAAAAAATCATCTTCACATTGATAAAAAAAGTTCTTCGTAGTCTCCCCACTCTTGTCCATTTTAGTTTGCTGAAGGTTTCACTTCCATCGCGTGTGATTTGACACTCTGATTTTTTTGTGTTTGTACCTGCTTACGTTACTATAGCACGACAGAGGAATTCCCGTGACAAAATTTTCTATTCTCCGATGGAAAAATGAAATTAATGAATGGGCACTGTGGCATCCATATTTGGAGTTGAATCGAAGGAAGAAGAGAAGGAAGTGGGATGGGAAGCAAATTGGGTAGTTTTTTTCGACCATTCCAATCTGGTTACAAACATAGCGAAAGACATTTCAAGCCATATTTTGATTCCGAATTGTTTTTTTTTTTACATTACCTCCAACGCTGCTTTCAAGCTCTTTTTGAGGGAAGAAGGAGTGAACATGAACATGCCCATATTGTTGTCTTGAATAGGCCTAAGAATATTTCGGGTTGATTTCGATATCGGTGTATTGAAGTTAATTTTACGTAGGTATATATTTTTTTCATCTATATTGGTATCTGTCTCCCTAGGAACTACTGTGTTGGCAGCAGGCGCATTTTATAACGGAAATACAAATAACAACACAATATTACGATTCAGATACAAGACAATCAGCATCATACCATTGGAAAATAAGTGCCATGGAGGCGCAGTTTATAACAAAATCAGTTTATCAAATAAAAACAAAATGCTACGTTTAAATATAAGACAATCATCGTCGTCGTACCATTGGAAAGGCATAGGTACATATAAATTGGTTCTGATGATATCTTTGATGTTGTATCTGCCTTGGATGATGATCTAAGACTTGGTGTTGATTTTAAATAAGTTGTGTTCTATCTAATAACAAGTGGATGTGCATTGTATAGCTTTGTTGCAAAGTATCTAAAATTTCTTGGGCTAAAAGTTGTTTTAGCGAAAGGGATGAGTAAGAGATTATAACCTTTGGTTCTAGTATCATGAGCAGTTTGGACATTATCAAAAGCAGTTTTGTATTTAAAGAGGTATCATTGTTTTTGGCATAAAGTTGCCGAATGTCCGAAACACTGATTCTCCTAAAGATTTCATCCAAATCTCCTTTGTGATCGGCAGTTTAAGAATAATCTTTGCAATCATATGAGTTTTAATCCTTTCGTACCGTTTTACCAGTGTATTTCTTAACTGACAAAGTCGCGAAGGTTAAATCTCTCAGTTGTCAAAGTGGAATAAAGCTATAATTTTGATGTATGTTTCATCTCACTACTTTATATCATCTCTGAATGTCCCATCATCCGCAGACCACACCGAATATCAAACCAAGGTAGATAACAGGTGGTTTTAAAATGAATTGTTTTTGGAAATTCATCAATATTTCTCAATTCAAAACAGTTACACAAATAATTATTATAAACAAATTAAGAAAGTAAGGTGTGCAATTTCTAGTTATCGATGAATGCAAAATGTAATTTTTAATTTTATTTATTTGCTTTATAAACAGTTTTTAGGTGCACATTCATATTTGACATAGTTAGGAATTTTTATATCATATAAAATAACCAGATTCAAAAATTAATTTTTATTGTATTTTAGTTTATTTGGGAAACAAACAGTTGTACATACATATTTCATTAAGATGAAGCCATAGTAAATAATGCAAAATCATACAAAATCATATGTTTTTGTTTTGAAAATTTGATGGCATTGAAGTATTATAGATGCTTCAATTAAATACTGCGTGTAGAACACACCTTGGCCCTTAAAAATATCGGTCATTTTTTTAATAAGTTTTTTAATAAGCCTATAAAAAAATAAAGTATAAGGTCTAAAAAACACACTTTCAAGTCCAAACTCTCCTCTTTATAAACCCCTTTTCGGTTATGGTTTCATTGTATAATGTGGCAAATTCAGTTTATTTTATAATGATCGCAAAAAAAGTTGATATTTACACCCAATCTTCCCTAAATAAAATAAAATATGCATTTTCGCGTTGTTATTTTAAAATACGGCCGCTAGTCGACGAATTCGGTTTTTCAAAGTGAACCCTATGGCGTCCACCGAAGAACTACTGTTGACGCCATAGTCGCAAAACCTCAGTCACGCCCCGAACTCATCGGGAGATGGACGCGTCACTCCGCGTCGCTTGATTTCGTGAAATCAATTTTAAATTTCCGTTTTATTACAATAAACAATGTGTAAAACAGGAATTAAAATTTGTTACAGGCCTTTACGAAATCATCCTGTAAAACAAAACTCTCAAATATCTATTCCAACCTTTCCAAAAGCTTTTTCTCAAGTATTTTTAAACTCCTCCCATAAAGGGCGTGAATTCTGATTTCGATTTTTTCCTGAACTAGTGGATCGCCTTAAGGTAATATATTACATGGTGGCAGGATCCAGCGAAGTTTCCGCAAAAATTCATAGTATTATATAAAAAAAAAACATAGATTAAAACAATAAAGAAAACATAAAGTAGTAGAAAAAGAAGAATATATAAAAAACACAAATTAAAGTTTGTAGGATAGATAAAATGAAATTAAACTGTGAACCTATATAAAAAATAAAAATAATACATTTTCACATTTTAAGACAATGTTCAAGGATATCATGATTAGCCGTTTATCAGAGCCCTTGAGATGATTTTTCACAAAACGGCCCTGTATAAATCATCCAAACATTATTATAATTATTATAAAAAGAGAAAAACAACATATTGCTAAGGAGGAAAAATGAAAAATTTATTATAAAAATTTAAAAAAATATATATCAATATAAAGTAGAGAAATACAGCTACAAAAAAGTTTTATAGGTTTGCATTTAAACATGGAATGAATGTAAATAATAATATTAATTAGAGGTACTGAAAACCAATAAACAAAAAATTTAACAAAACAAAAAAACGACTTAAAAAAATGCACTAAAAAGTAAAAAAATAATTTCGTATTCTTCTACAACTTCATAATCAACTTACTTTTTCTAATCATCAATATGTAGGTACGATTGTTACTTTAGGAGTCGGTGTCAGTCAAGGTAGGTTTGTAACTACATACATAGTTATAGGTGAGATGTGCTTGTGTCGCACAAGCGACTTGCTGACACCGACTCCAAAAATAACAATCGTACCTACTTATTTATTTATTTATTATGAATTAACGCCGATTAACGGCTTTTACATGGGAATTACAATAATTTGAAACAATATACATAGTTAAGAAGAAAAAAAAAATAATATAACAAAAAATTAAAGAGCACATATTGAAGTGACAGTATAAAGCAAAAATAGTAAGCTATTATAAAACAAACATGAAGAAAAAGAAAACCTCATATACATGAATGTGTACAAGATATTATGAATTAAAAAATTACTACGTAAAGTACGTAGGTAGTAATTAATTTAAAAATTCCAGAAATAAACATTGATGAAGAATATAAACAAACAAAGTATATTAGATTATAATCTATTTGAAAAGCGCTGACAAACAGCTTTAATTAAATAATGTTTGTATGTTGATAATCTTTCAATATTTATCATATCATCAACAACATATTTGTTACCAAGTATATGCAGGCGATTTATTATGGCATATAATTCAGCATTAGATCCTGTATTATTACAATAATAAGGTAATTTGTGACGAACTGATCTACTCGGAACATGAAAACATATTAACGAAAGAAGTCAGGAGAGTTCAACAAGTTATTAACAATTTTAAATAAATAAAATAAATCAGAACAAATTCTTCTTTCTTTTAATGTATCAAGTCCCAGTAGTTGTAACAGGGAGAAGTAATTATGTATTGATGATTAGAAAAAGTAAGTTGATTATGAAGTTGTAGAAGAATACGAAATTATTTTTTTACTTTTTAGTGCATTTTTTGAAGTCGTTTTTTGTTTTGTTAAAATTTTTGTTTATTTTTTGATTTTTAGTGAATCTGAAGTACACTAACTAATTTGTCTGAATATAGGTAAACCTACTAAACGTGCTGCTCATATGAGACAGACATAATTTGACCATAACGACGTTAGGGTAAAATTAAGAGATTCGGCCGAGTTTCGTTAATTTGTCATAGATCCAATAATCGGAACCTAACCAAACTCTCATCGAATTACCCTCGAAGTACATCCTTTTCAATAAAAAAAGAATCATTGAAATCGGTTGGCGTGATATTGAGTTATTCGTCCATTTGTCGCGCACATACTTAATGCAAATTTAAGACATATGGTTTTCTCATTGATGCCATTGTCGGAACTGAACAAAATTAAAATGGGACTACACGGGAAGCACCAGCTTTCAAATAAAAAAAGAATCATCAATATCGGTTCACCCAGTCAAAAGTTCTGAGGTAACAAACAAAAAAAAAAAAAAAAAAAAAAATACAGTCGAATTGAGAACCTCCTCCTTTTTGAAGTCGTTTAAAAAGGAAATGTGATATAATAAACAAAAATTTTAACAAAACAAAAAACGACTTCAAAAAATGCACTAAAAAGTAAAAAAATAATTTCGTATTCTTCTACAACTTCATAATCAACTTATTTTTTCTACTCATCAATATGTAGGTACGATTGATATTTTTGGAGTCGGTGTCAGTCAAGGTAGGTTTGTAACTACATACATAGTTATAGGTGAGATGTGCTTGTGTCGCACAAGCGACTTGACGAGGCGAGAGCGGGCCGCGGCGTGAGGGGAGCTGTCAAGTGAACTCGTCGGGCCGGGTACCTTTGCTGACACCGACTCCAAAAATAACAATCGTAACTACATATTGATGAGTAGAAAAAATAAGTTGATTATGAAGTTGTAGAAGAATACGAAATTATTTTTTTACTTTTTAGTGCATTTTTTGAAGTCGTTTTTTGTTTTGTTAAAATTTTTGTTTATTTTTTGATTTTTAGTGAATCTGAAGTACACTTACTAATTTGTCTAAATATAGGTAGACCTACTAAACGTGCTGCTCATATGAGAAAGACTTAATTTGACCATAACGACGTGAGGGTCAAATTAAGAGATTCGGCCGAGTTTCGTTAATTTGCTACTAAGAATTGAAGAGTTCCGTTATTTTTTTGTCATGGATTCGATAATCAGAATCTAACCAAACTCTTATCAAACTACCATTGAAGTACATCCTTTCCAATAAAAAAAGAATCATCGAAATCGGTTGGCGTGATATTGAGTTATTCGTCCATTTGTCGCGCACATACTCGATGCAAATTTAAGACTTATATGATTTTCTCATGGATGCCATTGTCAGAACTGGACCAAATTAAAATGGGACCACACGGGAAGCACCAGCTTTCAAATAAAAAAAGAATCATAAATATCGGTTCACCCAGTCGAAAGTTATGAGGTAACAAACATAAAAAAAAAAAAAAAAAAAAAAAAAAAAAAAAAAAATACAGTCGAATTGAGAACCTCCTCCTTTTTGAAGTCGTTTAAAAATTCAATAAAATAATAATTTACTGCTAAATACATATACTCGAACAAAGGTTATTTTTTTAAATTTTGAGGTTCGGGTTAAACACAGCAATGTCTTAATATATTGAAGGTGTGAGCTTCTAATAAATACATTTTCAAAATGATTAATACTGGTCTTAGGAATATAAAATGTCTGGAGATCGAGAAATCTTATGACATCTGAAATTATTATTTAGTATTAGGTATGGGATATTAATAAAATGGCGAACTATTTTATAAAGCATTTTTAGATCTCTGATAATCTCGGCGTTGATTCAGAGTTTAAGCGGTATATTTAAAATGGGAACCGCACATCGCTGGGATTGTGAAAAGAGCAAACTCACTAACATATTTAATCAGGAAAGCATTCCTTGACCCAACACCGGACATGATGTTAAAAATATACAAAACATATGTGCGACCTCTCCTGGAATATGCTTTCCAAATATGGAATCCTTACTTCGCAAAGGTTATAAATCTGATGGAGGGAGTACAGAGACGTTTCACTAAAATACCAAGAGCTTTGAAAGATCGGCGATACGAAGATAGACTCAAGAAATTAAGATTACCAACCTTAAAAGATAGAAGAGAAAGGGGTGACTTGATCGAGACTTTCAAAATTTTATTTGGACACTACAGCTGCCCTGGCATCCAAGGAATCTTCACTACTAATAAAAATATAATTCTCCGTGGACACAAAAAAAAAATTACCAAAACGCCTTTTGCATCTAATCCTAGAAAACACTTCCTTGCAATGGTGGATGCTTGGAATAAACTCCCACAACATGTCATCGATGCAACTAACATAAACCAATTCAAAGCTCTATTGGATTCATATTTGGAGAGAAGAAAGGACTAAGTTAGTTAAAAATTAAAATTTACTGTCAAACTATTGTGAAATTAGATATGAGCGCATCAGCAGAATGCTGCCTGCTCATTATATAATAATAATAATCGTAAGATAATTTGTGTTCTTATTATATTAATATAATAATAATAATTGTAAGTTAATAATATGAAGGTTGAATAATAAAAAAAAATCGTTATCAGTTATAACTGATAATAATGTAATAACAATGAATGTCTTCTAGGGATTCCTAGGGTCGACCGAGATATCGGTCTCGGTCTCGGCATTCTCGGCTACAAATTCTACCGAGAACTCTGTCACGGTTCTCTGCGAAAAATCGCCGAGATTCTCTGCCATAACCGAGACCGTTGTAAGTAGGTACGGTATAGGATAATGGGATTCAAAAATACCGCGCGCGACCACATTCGTCACTTGTGTCAGTGCGTGTCACGACAGCTCCCTCAGCGTTCAAGTGCTGTGATAGAAATAGCGCTTGATAGCTTTCTTAGAGAGCCAAGACTGCAAAGAAATGCAAATATTTTTGAGTATTGGTATTCGTCACCACATCAAGTACTTAGGCCTGCATCAAAAAAGTTTTTATCAGCACCGCCTAGGTACTAGTGTAGCAAGGGAACAGCTCTTTTGCAGAGCTGGCCAATTATACGACATGAGGCGACACTCTTTGAAGGGTGAAAACGCAGAAAAATTGCATTTTATGTGCTACAACATCATGTTGTTCAATTTTGATTGTTAACACTATTTAAAACAAGTTATTAATGCATTCTTTAATATATTATTTTATGCAAAAAAAAAAAATCTCAATTTATCTATTCTTGGTCTCGGCTCTCGGTCTTGGCCGAGATTTTAATTTATTCTCGGTCTCGGTCTCAGTCTCGGTCTTGGCGAAAAACCTGTCTCGGTCCACCCTTAATTCCTGGTGTCTAGCCCCACGAAAAACGTTTGAATAAAAGGGATAGAATATAACATTTACGGGATGTAAACCTAAGAAAAGATTTGTCTTCATTTTAGCTATTAGAGTATTATTATTTATTGTTTAATTTTAGGACCCGGAAATAGCCGAGTGGTCCAAAGCACAGAAATCGAAACCAAGCTATGTGTCTTCATTCATCAGCAAACAACTTATTACGATGAGAGTACCTATAAATAGTTAAAATGCTGTCAGGTTATTAGTAAACATATTTTGTTCAAAGTTTACAGTTCAGTGAATAACAGTTGTGTCTTGATTAGGTATTAATTACACTCGTTCAAGCTAATGTGGTAATAATTTGATATTATCTAAACAGGAAGGCTGCCTTCGGAAACATCCAGTATACAATCGAGAAGAGGAAGAACCCGTAACGACATATTGTCCAGTGGAAGGATTTAATAAAGAATGCAGAGAACTCCCATAAATGTCACCTGAGCAGCTGATGGATCGACCTAACCTCGGCATGTTGGTACATACAGTAGCGGAGATCGTGAGGTATTGTTGGAGATATTATACCTAACCCATTCAAACAAAATGGATTATTTCCAATACGTTTTATGAGCCCTTCCCTGCGTTCATGTACCTAATTTTTTTTATGGACCAGTGAAAGTAAAGACATAGTTGGGAAAAACAACAACTACTCCAGGGGCTGTGCGAGGAAAAGCTGGTCCTGCTGTGGATGGAGGCTGCTGATGTAGGCAGGACGGCGAAGACCAAGAGGCGCCTCATCGATGCGATAGGTCCCCGATCCGAATAGGACTAAGGGAAGTACACTAAACATATACTAAAATAATAAAGTATATGTATACTAAAATATACTCCATACTATCGTTTCCTCTCCCCCATACTTCCCTGAACTGTGTGTTTGCTCCATGAGACCACAGAAAAAACCTTCTAAAATTGGGAAACTTTAAAAATTGTAATGAAGTCAAATAATAGTGGAATACTGTCGGAAATTAAAATCCGATTTGGAGGTACATAACACAATTTAAAGATTTGTTAAGTACAAAAATGTTTCAAAAGTGTGTGTACATAATAAACCTTAAGTTTAATTAAATAATGATTTTTGAAAAAATCATACTCCATCATTCTAATGTTTTACAATTTTTTCATGACACTAATTTCAAATTTTAATCTTACTTACCTCGAATTGTATGTTCCTCCTGTCCTAAAATGTGTTTTGTAACCCTCAATATTGACCTAGCGAGAAATAAAAACAATAAAAAAATGATTTGATTTATGTTTATATTTTCTTTAAAATATCTTTCTAGTTTGATCTGTATTTTTATTTTTATTACGGTTCGTACGTGAAAGTATGTGTATTGTTTTTTCCGCTTAATTTTTACCCTCATGTTATATTATTATTTTTTTTACAATAGCTCCACACAGGAGGTCAAAAAATCCTTCAGGTCTTATGTTATCTTTAGGGATAATGTGTGGAGGGTCTTTTTAAAGAAAGGAAAGACAAGAGGTTCTGGAAAGGAAAAAGGAATGAAAGGTGAAAAGAATCTGGGGGTCAATGTGTCCAGAAGTGACAGATGTATGAATCCATCCCTACAAACTGCGGTGCGAGGCGATGGGTCGAGAAAGTCCGGCTGGAGAGGTCTAGATTAGGTCTCTCTTAACCAGTCTCTCCAGATTCGACCAGCCACGCAGCAGATGAATAAAAGCATTCTCCACCAAGATCTAGACAAACCTCACCCAATAAACCCTGTCACTCCGTGAAGTCACCAAATGTAGCGAACCACTTGGGGTGACCTACGGCAGGATGTTAGTTATCCAATAATGGTTTCTGGGGTGGCGGTACCCATACCCGCCTCCCAAATTATTTGTTTCTACAAAACAATATTTTCTTAGTTCTTCCATATTATAATTTAAGTTATTTAGGTATACGACCACCTTAACACGGGCATAAGCCTAGTATCTATGGTGGTCGAGAAAATCACAAAATAATTGTTATTTGTAAAATTTATTAAGATGAAGCCATACTAAATAATGCAACATCATACAAAATCATATGTTTTTGTTTTGAAAATTTGATGACTTAGAAGTATTATAGATGCTTCAATTAAATACTGTGTGTAGAACATACCTTGGCCCTTAAAAATATTGGTCATTTTTTTATAAATATTTTTAATAAGCCTATAAAAAAATAAAGTATAAGATCCATAAAAAACACACTTTCAAGTCCAAACTCTCCTATTTATAAACCCCTTTTCGGATTTGGTTTTATTGTATAATGTGGCAAATTTAGTTTCTTTTATAATAATCGCAAAAAAAATGATATTTACGCTCGAACTTCACAAAATAAAATAAAATATGCATTTTCTCGTTGTTATTTTTGACATCAATCAATACGGCCCGCACTCTACGAATTTGGATTCTTGAAGTGACCCTTATGGCATGGGCACAAGAACCATGCGCTGGGCACAACCCATTTCGTATCAGTCACGCCCCGGCCGGAGCGGGAGATGCACGCGTGATTCCGCGTCGCTTAGTTTCGTGAAATTAATTTTAAATTTCCGTTTTCTTACAATAAACAATGCGTAAAAAAGGAATTAATATTTTTTTCAGGCCTTTACGAATCACCCTGTAAAAAAAATTCTCAAATACCTTTTCCAACCTTTCCAAAAGCTTTTTCTCAAGAATTTTTAAACTCCTCCCATAAAGGGCGTGAATTCCGATTTCGATTTTTTCCTGAACTATTGGATCGTCTTAATTTAGAAAAAAAAATCACAAAATTTATACCCACGTCATGTGTACATTGTGTGAAAATTATATCTGTAGATATGAAAGGTAGTAACTTCCTTCCCGATGGGGCGTTGAGTGATATCTACACACAAGTCCTCGATGAAAGGAAGTTCGAAGACACTTGTAAATACCTACATCCTTTGTGTGTAGAATATGACTGATTAGAAATGTTTTTCTTTAACGTTACTAGTATACCAGGTCACTACCCCTAAAGACGAAACAGCTGTCTCAAATAAATATGTTTTTATTTTCAAACAATTTTATTTTTTAATCCGGGGGTTTTAACCACGCATTGTCAAGAGGCAACGATGCATTGTTTGCTGTAAGTGTCGGAGGATCCCGGCCGCCAAGTGCAAGAGCCTTCCTGCTGGCAGAGGACGTCAAACTGTGGTCGTGAAAAGGATTTTTGGTGAAGCCTTTTTGACTATGTTTTTAGCATAGACATCCAAATGGATAGACGAGAAGATACAGATGAGGGGTAAAACCAAACTATGGGGGGCGAAGAGGGGAAAGATGACTGTGATTCGTTAAAAAATCAATCTGACAGTATATAGTCATCTCGTATTATAATATCACCATTTAGTTCTTAAAAGCAAAATCTGCTTTTGAATGAATAGACCTTTTTACATGGGAGCGCGAATTAGCCGCCACGTTATTAACATATTTGCGAAATCCAAATGCGCAAAGTAAACTTCGCCCTTTTTCACAGAGGAATATTTTGTTGCCGTATTTAGTTAAGACACTTTTACAAATGTTTCATAATTTACTTACGCCTGTAACCAGCGAAATCCTCGCCGGTCAGGACAAGAATGATGACGTCACATTTTTTAGATTCAAGCGAGGCTCTCTTAAGCCGAGCTGGCTCCATGGAACCGTTATCGGGAGGGGGTATTACGCTTTTATCACTTAGGGCAGGTCCAGATATATTCCTATGTCCATGGTTTTTAGGAAGTTTTTTGGACCACTTTAACATTTCCAACCGGCTAAGTCTCTCTATAAACCTCTCTCTTTGGTGGAACGTTTTTCACGAAGCATTTTTGATGAAGTTTCTCGATAAAGAATCTCCAATGAATCTTTGATGATCTTTATTTGACGAAGTCGTTCCAAGAAGCATCTTCGACGAAATCTTTCGATGAGGCCTCATGAAAATATTAAATCTTTTAGTGATACATCTCCTCTAAGACCTTAAAGTAATCATCTTAGGAGAAGTCTTTAGATGAAGCATCTCGATAATATCTTTCAATGAAGCATCTTTGACAACGTCTCTCCATGAATCTTCGATGATCCTTATTTGACGAAGTCATTCCATGAAGCACCTTCGACGAAATCTCCTACTAAGACCTTAAAAAATCATCTTAGGAGAAGTCCTTAGTTGAAGAATCTCGATACAGTCTTTGAATGAAGCATCTTTGACGAAGATTCTCGATGAAGAATCTCCAATGAAGAATCTTTGATGATCCTCGTTTGACGAAGTCGTTCCAAGAAGCATCTTCGACGAAATCTTTCGATGAGGCCCCATGAAAATATGAAATCTTTTGGTGATACATCTCCTCTAAGACCTTAAAGTAATCATCTTAGGAGAAGTCTTTAGATGAAGCATCTCGATAATATCTTTCAATGAAGCATCTTTGACAACGTCTCTCCATGAATCTTCGATGATCCTTATTTGACGAAGTCATTCCATGAAGCACCTTCGACGAAATCTTTCGTTGAGACCTCGTGAAAATACGAATTCTTTTGGTGAAACATCTTCCACTAAGACTTTAAAAGAATTATTCTCTCTTTCTCTTTATTTGAAGCATCAAGAGCAAGATAAAGCCTTTCAATGGAGCGTCTTTGACGAAGTCTTTCGGATAATATTTACATATGATTATAAATGTAAAACTATTTCAAGTACCTTATAGGCATTTGCACAAGTCAAAATTAGGTAACAGCTTGAGTTGTAAAAAAATGGTACGGGTTTTAAAATACAGAAGTCAAACAAAATTTAATATGGTACCGTAATGGAAACTTTATTAAAAATTATAAAAAGAAACTTGTATTATTTATTATTTTACGTAAATCGCGTAGGTATGGAATGTAAATGATCCGATATTTTTTATTATTTTGTTTAAATAAGCAATTCAACCTTAAAAGAATGCATAGTGGCAAAGTTAGAAATCATACTTATACTTTTGATGATAATCTATAAGGAGCAATACAAATTAAATATTGAAGTCTTTCAAGTGTATGAACTTATATTAATAGAACTGGAAAATGCGAGAATTGTTGATAGACAGCAAATACGGAATACTGAAGGGAGAATGGTGGGTGATTTTAAAAAGCAAACGATGTATGCTTTTGAAGGAAGAATGATTACTGTCTCCTCCTCCACACTGCACTGGCAGAGAGGACTATCGAGTATATTAATTGTTTTTGTGATTAATTCGTAGAACTCTTTAAATTTAATTTAAATTACATTTAATAATGTTATTATCAAGTTCTACAATTATTTTAGTCGGTATGTATTTTTGTTATAGCTGTTTCGGTTTACAAGACTATTTTCAAACCGTCTTTTGACATTTTGAAAATGGTCTTGTAAACCAAAAGAACTGTCACAAAAATACACACTAAAACACTTGATAATCACATTATCAAATTTAATTTTAATAAAATAAAATAAAAATAATAAAAAAGACTATCGAGTAATAGTAATCCGTTATTGTCTCCTATGAATAATTTTCAGGGATATGTTCAATTACATTTTTGTCACAAAAGAACAATTTTCTGGCCACAAATACACATTAGCTGTAGTCCCCGGCATAGGCAGGGTTCTTTTAGACAGTGACCCTTCTCATGTTTTAAAGGTCAATTGTGCAAAATTTCATCAATCTCGGAATAAAACAGATTTGCATAAAAATCAAATCCACGCCATCCGCCCGGTGTCCGCCACAGGGCACACATACTCTCCTTTATATAAATAGATAGTTAGACAAAGCTAAATTTAGCATGTTTGAGAAGCCCTTGAAGGCGGGCGTATTCTGCAAATGGGTGCAGAGTTATTATGATAGCCGTTTTCATTTGGGCCCGCTCCGTTGCGCTACTGAAATGAACTAAGTAGAACAGGGGTGCATTCGTTCTTTAAAATCTCCAATATTAATTGTAATCAAGTATTCAATTTATCAAACCCTTTTGAAGTTCTCGGAACCATCGAAAAATTTCAATCCAATATCCTTGCGAAAAATAGAAATCTACAATAAAAGAAATGTTTTTCATAGAATTCCATTTATTTTTTAAAATATAATTAAAATCAAATTTATTAAGTTATGCATGATGAGATCAAAGCACTGGTCTCAGAGAAGAAGAAAGCATGGTTACATCTGATAGCGACTGGCAGTGTTTCAAGCGAAGAGAGAGATCGAGCGAAAGAAATGTATAAGGTATGCAAGAAAAGAGTAAGTGTTGGGGTGAAAGAACGGAAAAAACGCCTGGAAGAAGAAGAGGGAATCAAAATGACAAACCACTTCCAAGAAAACATAAAACTGTTTTGGAAGGAGGTCAAAAGATCCCGGAGTGGACCAGAGAACGGAAGCATGAAAGTAATAAAATCGAAAGATGGACAAATGTTGACGAATGAGAATGAAATTAAAGAGAGATGGATGAAATATTTCGAGGAGGTCTTCGAAAGTAACCCGAGTGACTGTGATCCAAGCGGTGAATCGGTTATGAACGATGATGGAGTGAATGTTACCAAAATCAGCATGGATGAAATAAAAAAATCTATTAAATGTATGAAAAATGGTAAGGCTGTGGGTTTCGACAATATTGCTGCCGAATACTTTAAAGGAGATAGCCGTATTATTCTCACATGGTTGTGCAGACTTTTTAACCAATGTTTAGAGGAGGGTTACACGCCATTAGATTGGAGAAGGGCTGTAATCATGCCATTGTACAAAGGTAAAGGGTCACGTATGGAATGTGGGAATCATAGGGCTATTAGCCTTCTTAGTACAGTGGGCAAGTTGTATGGTAGAATATTGATTGAAAGGGTAAGAATGGAAACAAAAGATAAAATATGGGATGTGCAAGGTGCTTTTATGAGTGGAAGGGGATGCATGGACCAGATTTTCTCATTGCGTATGCTCACTGAAAAGTTTCTTGCAAAAAAACAGAAACTCTTCTGTGCCTTTGTAGATCTACAAAAAGCATACGACCGAGTTGACAGGAAAAAGCTATGGAAGGTATTGTCCAAGTATGGAGTGAATAAGTATCTCATACAGGCAATTGCGTCTCTGTATGAGGGAAGCGTTGCATGTGTTAGGGTGAACGGCGATTTTACGGGGTGGTTTGACATCACAAAAGGTGTTAAACAAGGCTGCGTAATGTCGCCGTGGTTATTCAATCTATATATGGATAATTGTATGCAAGAATTGAAAGAGATGGGATTGGGTGCGAAATTGAGTAATCTAGAAGTATGTTGCCTGTTGTATGCTGATGATGCGGTGCTGATATCTAACAGTATGGAAGATCTACAGTCTCTCGTGTCAAGAATGAACGAAGTATGCATGAAGAATGAGTTAATGATGAATGTAAGTAAGTCTAAAGTCATGGTGTTTGAAAGAGAGAGTACGAAAACAGTATGCAATATAGTTGTGAATGATGAATACTTGGAGCAGGTGGATGAGTTTGTTTATTTGGGAAGTATGTTTACGAGAGATGGGAAGGCTGATAGAGATATTGAAAGAAGGGTGAATGCAGGTAACTCTATTAATGGAGGACTGAACGCCGTTGGCAGCAACAAAAAACTGTCCAAAGACGCGAAACTAGCCGTCCATAATGGAGTACTGGTACCTACCCTGATGTATGGCAGTGAGGCATGGAACTGGCAGAGGAAGGATGAAAGTAGACTGAACGCTGTAGAAATGAGATCCCTGAGGCGTATGTGTGGTAAAACCATGTATGATCGTGTGAGAAATGTGGAAATCCGCAAAGAATGCAAGGCTGATGTAAGCGTGATGAGTAAGATCAAGAAAGGAACGCTCCGATGGTTTGGGCATGTAGAGCGAATGAACGAGGAAAGGAGTGTAAGGAGAATATATGAAGCAAATGTGAATGGTAGAAGAAGTCGAGGACGCCCAAGAAAGACATGGCACGACCAAGTGAATCAGATACTTGAGTCGGGCCATGTCAAGAGTCAGAATAATAGAAGAGAATGTATGAGACGTTGTATGAATGTAAACGAGGCAAGGAATGTGTGCCAAGACCGGGATGTTTGGCGGTCCGTCCTCTCTGCCTACCCCTGCGGGGAAACGGCGTGATGGTTAGTTAGTTAGTTAGTTATGCAAGCGTATTAGTTTTTTAAATTATTTTTTATTGTGTAGCTGTTTTATTTATAGGTACTTGTATGGTAAACCCCCCCCCCCAAAAAAAAACACCGTCACAGCTTTTTATGGGGTAAGAATTTAAATTTAAATACAGATCACCATTCAGAACTGAAACGTTGCTTTAAATGGCTTTAGCTGTGTTTGGTGACCAGATCTGAAAAGCCAGATACTTCCCCACCTTACTCTTCTCTATATCTTTCTCCTCCCCACTACCTATAACCCCACAACATACCCAAATTGGGGACAGTGATAGTTTCGCTGACTCCAGGCAGTTGGAGCAGTTGCATGTAAAAAATATATATCTACTTATTGTAAAAACATACAAATTTTAAATAAATAAAAAAATTAAAGAAATGTGGATAGGTTAGAACTTCGGCCATTTACCGACATGTATCTGCTGAGTAAGCATTAGCAGAAGAGTACCATCTATCGCCGTTCGTATCTTAGGCACGAATAGTTACGATGATGGCTGAAAACTTCAGAGAGATAAGGCGGGCTTCAGTTGTCGGTCCGCCATAGCACCTGAACTTTTAAGGATCTAGCCTAAGGACAACTTTCCAGTATAATATAACATTGTAAACAATCACGATAAAACTAGTAATCATTCGAACTTCAAACTTATTGGAAGAAACCCTTCACAAGTTGTCTAATGAGACAAAAACATATATGTAGGTAGGTCCAGTCAATAACAATTTTTTTAGATAAATTAATGAAGATCTTGTGTTTTCCGGGGAAAAATCGAAGACACTTTCCATTCATGGGTATCGCACCTTGACTTATCTACTTATTTGCACTAATTTAATTATGGGTACTTGCTTTTTTGCACAGTGTCGAGAGTTTTTTCAGGTATTTTGGAGCTCCAGTCCATAGGTTGCTGCCAAATTCAACAGTGGGGCGCACTTGCGATTTTTACAAGGTTTGCAGTTGTGTACTAACTATTAAAGTATCTGCGGGCCCTAACATTGCTTAACCTAAATACCACCCTGTAATTGATTTCCTTGGCAAGAAAGGAGCAGATAGGCAAGTATATGTTTAGAAGGAAGGTGGTATGGGGAAGGGGGAGTGGGAGGCATTTGACTCTGAAGTGGCTCTTACTGCGGATGACTGCGCGCTTCTCGGACGGGGTTCGAACACGGGACGCGCTACCGGCGGCCCCGCAGTCCGGCAGACATCGAGTGGATAATTACTGCTGTCAGCGGGCGCCAGGGCGACCGTCTGTCGATACCTACCACAGCCGTCACCGTCACACCATCACGGGATATGCAGAGAGAATTACGAGAAGTACATTCCTATTTTTAATTCCATAAAGGAATAATACTTTTATTATTACCTACCTACCATCCTATACTGATAACATTGCGATCATGACCCATGCACTGAAATACGTTCGTTTGAATTCACTGATTGTCTTGATTAGCTTTATGGCACCCCCAACATTAGTTGGATGGAAATCAATAATTGGAGTCAGAAAGTGCCTTCGATCTTGGAGAAACCGAAAACTGGTTGTGCAACTCAATTGACGGCGCAACTAAACTTTACGATTTCAGTAATCTGCTTTTTTAACAAAAATATAATTTATTCATAATTTATTCAAACCTACCTACCCTGAAAAACTTAAAAACTTCAATATCTTGGACATGTGATGAGACATCCAGAGAAGTATGAGATCTTGCATCTCATAATGCAGGGAAAGATGGGCTCTGGAAGAAGGAGAACCTCATGGCTGAAAAACCTGAGACAGTGGTTCGGTCAGTCTACCGTAGAACTGTTCCGGGCCGTAGTAAATAAAGTCCTCATAGCCAACATGATAGCCAATGTCCGTTGAAAGGACAGGGCACAAGAAGAAGAAGAAGAATGTATCAATTATCAACCTTAAGATACAATAATAATCTATCAATCTCCTAAACAAAATCTACATTTTCCCGATCTGACATATCGAAAATTACTCGAAAACTTAACAGGTCATGAGGCGTAACCATGGCAATCTGTCAACCTGGCAACTGAAACTAGCACTGCGATTGGTTTTTTTTTTCAGTTTCTCCATGAGCGGAGCACCTAAGAAGAAAATATAGACCATGATCGAGAGAAACTGGCTATTCAAACGCACCTAAAGCAATTTCTTGAAACGTCTCAATGCTAACTGGCTTCCTGTCACCATGAAGATTCTGACAGTATCCTTCACTGGAGAACAGAGAATTTTTGTCTCGTAGATAGGCTGCAAGTGGAAAATATTGAGAATTTTTACAACTTTTAACTTTTTTGAGTAAAAGCTTTTTAATAACACCTACCCTGCGATAGCAATAAAATATGACAAAATGATACAAGTTCTTACCCAAATAGTACTTTCAGAAAAAAACGATATTTTCTAATTGAGAATTTTTTTAATGGTTGTTGAATCAGTCTCTGCACCATAGGCTCTCCTGTATATCGATCGTCCAGTTAATTAGTCAGACATCTCCAAATGCTAAGTTTTGAGATAATGATGAAAGCAATATTCGAATTTTCACCATAAATCAAATATTATTTACACGTGTCTCTGTTTCACATATTAAATAAACTATAAAATAACACCGTGAGGCATAACACTCCGGCATATTAGTATGACATTTAGAAATATTCTACTAGTGACCCAGAAAATACCAAATTTTTTGTATTCATTCAAGTTTTTGTGCATTAGGTATAATTGATTTGGTGATGTTTGTGAGTAATCTGAGTATTGTACCAGATAAAGACTACACTTTTACATATAAGTAACTGTATACTCAACTCAAATTTCGATTTTTGGAGATATCTATCTAATGAACTGGACGATCGATATCTGAAAATAAAAACAGAGTTTTCGTTTGACCAAATATTTTTCTTTAGATGTAAACTGAGAAGTTGATTAAAGTACCTACCTATGTATAACTCCATTACAAACCCTTGTTTTAACGTATTAATTCTGGAAACATTTTCTTTATTCCATTCGTCACGATGCGCGGTGCGATGTTAATCTTGGTAGGACATTACATTTTGATATTATTTTGTTGGTTTTTGGAAATTATAGGCTTGATGCATTTCGGCTAGAGCGACTGCCATTTATCTTACATGACGTGTGGATTTTTTATTGGGGTTATTGTAGATTGTCGGTGTATTTCCTTAATTACTTGGATTTTTAAAACACATTAGTTTTCTCTCCCTCATGGCCATGGTTTTGAAAAATACATATAGTAGGGTCTACGTGTAACGGATTCCGAAGTCGTTATAATTAATGTAGATGTGCAGGTATTTACCAAATATTTTTCAAAAATCAAAGTGATTATTATTCTTTTCAAGAAGTAAAATAATTTGTCGAAAATAAAAACACCATAAGAGAAGAACTAGAAAGGCGATGTTAAATTAAAATATTCAAAATCTTGTTCACGTCTTGAGGAGGTAGATACAAATCAATTATGTAATACCTAATTAGAGATTGATGAAGTAGATAGCAAAGGAAAACGAGGCACTTGTGGCTGCAAAATCTATGTGACTGGTATGAGGGCTATTCCATTGAGTTGTTCCGAGTTGAAGCCAGCAGGGTGAAGATTGTCTTGGTGATAGCCGACTACCGATAGGTGAGAACAAGAAAGGAGAAAGAAGAAGAGAATATAAATAATAGAGTAAAATAAAATGATATAATTACCTAATGATGTTGGCCGTGTTTCTTTGGTAATGGATCGCCATTTAGAACAGAAAAGTTGTTTTAAATGGCTTTGTAAGGTCTGATGAAAGAATGGCTTTAAGAAAGAAAACGATGATGATTTTTACTCCAGCACTATTAGTTGATTTCGCTAAATTAACTAGATTTAATGATGCTAAGAGATTATTGTTTCCATATGGGAACAAAGCAAATGGAGACTCTTCGCACTGATTGATTACAAAATTCGAAATTTCTCCCGATTTTTCAGGTTTGAAAAAGGGAAGATTCAAATACATTTTTTTTTTTTTTACAGTTTGAAGTATAATACAAAATTTTTTTGTTTTTGTTTTTTGGTAAACACCACCTAACTAGGCTGAACCTGTTCCGAGGTGGCAGGAATTTAGTCAAATTTTGATTACTTAATCTTCTAAGAAAAAAATAAGATAATTTTTTTGAATTTATATATGAAAGAAAAAGAAAATGAAAAAAGTTAAGAACATAAAAAATATTCATACCTACAATTAAAAAGAAATATAAAAATTTAAAATGATTATATAAGAATACTAAGAAATTTAGAAATAATAACAAATATTTGAGAGGAAAAGAGAAAGATACAGTTTAGTGTGTTGTTATATTGTATAAATTATCTGCCCGCAGTATACAACGCCTTTGTTGAATATCCACGTATGAATTTTGTGTTTTAGATTAGCATTTTTAGTCACATGAATATCTTTAATATCTTTTTCAATTAAATTAAAAATTTTTGGAGCCAAATTACGGTAATGTCTTTGTCCATAGGTAGTATTTGTCTTTGGAGTCATGTGTTGGTGTCTGTGTCTTGTGTCGTAATTGTGTTGTGTAGTATGATGGTTTAGTTTGTCCTTTTGGAAATGTATAATTATAATTTTGATGTGCAGTTGTTGTATGTTCAATACTGCAAAGTCCTTAAATAACTGTATTGTCGGGAATCTATAGGGTTTTTTTGTAATAACTTTAATTAAGGCTTTTTGTGCTTTGTCGAGAGGGTCCATATTAGTTTTAGCAGCACTACCCCAACCAATCATACCGTGAGTGATAATTGATTGGGCTAGTGCGTAGTATATCGTTTTTAGAGTCTTCATTGGCATTATGTTTCGTATGTTTTTAAAAAAAGATATTAGTTTTCTAACTTTACCCGCTGTTTTATTTATTTGTTCTGTCCATCTAAAATAGTTTTCAATATAAATGCCTAAGTACTTGATTACCTGAGTCCGAGTTAGTGAATTGCATTGACAGCAAACATATAATTTATAATTTTGAAAGAAAAATTATGTCATCATATGCAGTGGATATTATGGTGACTGCAGCAAAGTTTGGTACCGGCAACTATATGTACATATTGAAAGATAAAGGAGAAGTATCAGTATACTGCGTCTAATATGATTGCCCGAAGATTCTTCCAATGCAGTAATAATGTAAAAAGAAACTTGGTTCAATTCATTTGGTTCTGGCTTGTATACGTGTGAAACGGTGTCACTATGGAACAACTACTCATCTAATGTAATGAAACCTGCAGAATTAATTATATTTGGTCACAAAAGCGAACGCGAGCCCATTCAAGGCAGGACTCACGTGGTCACACGTTCAGCGCGTCCGTTACAAGTGATTTTTCTTGAATTTTTGGACATTTTCTTCGTTAACATGTGAATTTTGGCTTTCCCAATTTTATTTAGGTACATTTATACATGCGGTAAAAGAGAGGCCATTCTTGTCCAAACAATCCGAAATACCTGATCGGAACAGCCAGGCCTCCTAGCACAGTTGATCGATAAGCATTGATAGAATAACTCCATCGTGCCTTGGACTCACGTTCCCTATTGTAACCTTGTGGTCACGTTGAGTCCTGCCTTGGTCTCGCGTTCCCTGGTGACCACGTCGTAGGTAATTGCTGACATGGTCACACGTTCAGCACGTCCGTTACACCACACTTAGGGACTTATTAATATAAAAATGTTATCTACCTACAGGCTACTTATTACCTACATAAAAAAATAATAATATCTACTTACCTTAATATCGACAAAATCTATAGGTTGTAATGACATATACCATATATTTTCTCATAAATATTATATTATATTTTCTCTAACCGAATGTTGCTGCCCCCTGCCATTTATAATAAATGCATCATCTAGCCGTGGCGTATGCTTTATGAACAATCTACCCGTAACAAGGTACACTAACAATGGTCCAGCAACGAGGAGGAGAATTATCTCCCATAGATACAGTCAGAACAGTACCTACCTTCACGAATCACGATCACTCTATTTCAGTGCTTCTCAAAAATGTTATCACCGCTATCCACTATTAATAATACTACAAACGATTAAGAGGGCATTACCAGAGAAAACCGGAAATACGTCATTTTCAAAAAAGATTTTAGACGTATTGACTCTTTTACACAAAAAATTATAAATATTTCGAAAGATTGTTCTTTTATCTAGCATTCGCATGTAATAAATTTTGAGAATTTTTTTTAATTTTTAGTATAGTAAGGTTATTCCATAGGTCGTTGGGAGATTTATTAAATTTTCAAAAAAGATTTTGTATTATACCACACCCATTTCAAATAATATAATTATGCAGTAAAATAAATCAATATATTATCTAGCAAACGCATGTAAACATAAATCATTAAAAAATATGTACGTACATGTGTTTCTTGACGAAAATTGGTCCATTTGTGTATTTATTTGCGCACTTACAAACTAAAATATTTCAGATTTTTTTAACATTCTTATTAAATTTCGACATTTTTGAAAAATGATAAATACTTATAATCAAAAAATAACTACAAAAAGTACATTATTTTAATAGTTTTATCATCACGCCTTTCAGCATTTTTGGATGAAGGTATAAATTAAAGCTAATTTGGATTGAAATAAATTCGATATTGAGTTATAATTTAAAAAAGCTGGTACGGAGAATAATTAATCTTTCTCATTGTAACCGCCCTGCACGATCGTAAGAACAACTTTCGACGAAATGTGGATTTTCGTCCGCTGGCTGGTTAAACGCTCTTAATAATCACGAGATTTCAGAAATGTATCGTTATAACATGCGGTAACTGGAACAAGCCTGTCAAGCCTGTCAAAAACAAGTTAGATTAGATTATTTTTCTTATGAATAATTTTTCTTCATTGTTCCGTATTACTTTTCCGTTTTATCTTAGTTTTATTTTATCGTGTTATATTTTATCATGGAATTGTACCATACCTGTTGAAACATATTTTCTTCGTTTGGCTCTAAATTTATGATTTATAACCAAATCCACAAACCTTACATCAACCGGGAGATTGTTTAGATCTAGGGCCCACCATAGTTACCTTTAAGAAAATAATGGGATTTAAAATCTCTTGCTAACAATTCTAATAAATCCTTATCAATTCAAGAAAGCAATTTAATTCGATTCCACGACAACTCGACAAAGTTGCACTTCAAAACACCTTTGAACAGTCATTATAAAACCTAACCTAACGTAACCTACTTAATCAAGCTTTTTTTCATCGCTTTTAATGACTTGCCTGTTGCCCGTCACCTTTGATTCAATTTAATATCATTGTAATCAGAACATTTCACCAACTTTCATTTTCTTAGGTAACTAATGTTTTCAAACGGCTTGGTTCTGTCAATTCTTCCTATTCTTTCTATCATTACTGTTCTCTCTATTCTGTCTATTCTTTCAAGTCCATTGTAATCTTTCAGTTGTTTTCTTCATAGTTAGATGTGTAAATAAAGATTTTAGTCGTATTCAAAACATATTAAAAAAAAAACTAAAAAAAATCGTGGTTTATCAGTTGATCACGACCACAGATTGCGAACTTGTCTTTTATGGTTCCAGATACCATTATCCACACCTGTAAAATACGAAGCTAGTGGCCGTAAAATCTTTTGTAATAGCATATCATATCACATCTATTATTGTTCATTTCAGACACTCCATACAACGCACGTGAGCAGTTCCTAACTGGCAAATAAATAATTAAGCTTCTTCACAGCAAACTTATTTTGTTTTAACCATTTTAATTAAAAATAACAATTCTTAGGGTGGGCAAGGGCGGATCCAGGGGGGGGGGGGGGGTCATCGGGTCATGACCCCCCCCCTGGGCAGGGTCCAGTACCTTGGTGGACCTACTTTTTACTTGTATCTATTATAATTAAGTAAAATTAAATTATAACTGCTTGTGACTTGACCACGACTGTGTGACCCCCCCTGGCGCTATTTGACCCCCCCTGGCGCCAAAGCTGGATCCGCCCTTGAGGGTGGGTTTCTTCATTTACCGAGAATGCTAAATGCAATGCTAATTGTAAAAATAAACGATCGAAATTTAAAAATTTCTATGCATTTGACCGTTTACTTTTACAATTAGCATTGCATTTAGCATTCTCGGTAAATGAAAAACCCACCATTAGTTTCAAAAGTTATTGTTAAAAGATAGTTATTCTAACAAAAAATTGAAATTCATTTCTGCTTGACTCGCAATCCGAAGATCGCGGGATCGAATCCCAGGGTGGGCAAATAAATTTAATTAGACTAATTTGTGTTATTTCATAATTAATTCATTAAAAATAATATGTAGTACCTAGTACCTACCTACATATATTTGCATCGTGTTCCAGAGTGGAAGATACTCTCAGTATCGTCTTGGCGTAAGACCACCATTCAGGATTGAAACGTTGCTTGAAATGGTTTTACCCATGTTTGGTGACCAAATTGGGGATATCGTAGTTTCACTGGCTCCAAACGGGAGCAACTAAGTCTTGTGTGTAGTAATAAATAAAATATATAGATAAGTATATATATATATAAAATGTATAAATGTTTCAGTAAACATAAATAATTTATTTTACCGTTTTTAATATCGTTCCGTTAGTGGTGTAATGGTCAGGATACATAGTTAGTTGCCTTCCAAGCAGTTGATTGTGGTTCGAATCTCAGCCGATTTTTTAAATTTTACATCCAGCGATTTTTCACACATCTCCGGAAGTAATTAATAGTACTTGGTAGTGATTCTTGTGATAATTTTCTCTTTCTATTTAAAAAAAATCTGTAACTCTTCGTTTTATAAAATTTTGTTTCGCAGTTCTTTAGCTACCTATATGATACTAACTGTATGTGAAAACTAGCAACCCACCTAGCCAACATTATTTCTTATATGGCAAGATACCTAAATACTGTATATTTTCGTACCCGCATGTAATGAGATAAATTATCTAGGTACCCACTTACCTACTTATATTAGAATTTAAAAGCAATCATTACTCAGTTAAAAGCATTGGCAATAGGTAGGCACTATTGAAAGCTCTCTTTATAACTATTGGCCTGTGCGATATTAGAGAAATTCATAATGTTTTCTTCTTAAGAACTTTGAAGTTAGCAGGGGCGGAGAAGCGGGGATTTTTCCTGTAGACTTTTTCCCTTGGGCTTTACAATATGGATGATTTATACAGCGTACATCTATGTAGTTTAAGTTCAATGAGTCTGGGTCGTCTAAATTTTAATCTTTAAAAACTAACAATTTTTCTAAATTTTGCGTGCGTGCTATTTATTACTTTATTTCGTTGGTATGGAGATATACATTATATATACATTGCATGACATATACATATATTTAATAAACAGCTAAAAGGATTTTCTTACAAACTTGATTTACCTCTAGGTATAGGAAAAGACGACATTTGAAGGAAATCTTTCCAAATGTAAGATGGTTATATATACCAAGGTATAACATTTGTTTGGTTTTTTTTTATTTATTTTTTATTTTATTTTATTTTACTTTATTTTTTTTATTAGTTACAGATATTTGTTTTTTTTTTGGCTACCACACTAGGCTAATGCCCGTGTTAAGGTAGTCGTGCATTTAATATTTTAACATTCCAAAAAATATTAAGAAATGCATAAAACTAAAGAGAGAAAAAAAATCATATTTTAAAGAAAAGTAGAAATAAAAATGAAAATTCAAATTAAAATTTTGAAATACAAAAATTAATAATAAAGATTAAGTGTTAAGAACTCAAGTGTTCTATATAAATTAAAACATATAAGTATATAAATCAAAATTAAAAACATAAATAAAATTTAGTGAAAAATTAAGAGAAAAAAATAACAACATTTTAAAGAAAAATAGAAATTAAAATGGAAATTAAAATTTTGAAATGCAAAAATTAATAATTAAAATGTAGTGTTAGAACTCATGAATTCTTTAAAGTACGTTCGTCCCCTTTCAAAAATCCAATGTTGTACACGTGTTATAAAAAGAGAATTAGAATTACTTGACTTTATGTCAGTACTCAGAGCATTATATATTTTAGGAGCGATGAACCAGAATTGTCGTTGAGCGAATGAGGTGTTAGTTTTTGGGACCACGCAACCCAGGTTTGATGAAAAGCGGGTGTGTGCTTGATGTTGTGGAGCGATTAGTAGATTATTTTTTCGTATATAACAAATGCTTGTTTTAATAAATAGCTGTCGAATATCTAAGACCCTGATTTTTGCAAAGAGTTCATTTGACGGATGGGTAGGTTGACATTTAAATATAATTCTCAGAATTTGTTTTTGAACTAAAATAATTGGTCTAATAATGGATTCAGCACAACCACCCATCCCACTATACCGTATGTTGCTATGGATTGGAAAAGGGCAAAGTATACGCTTCTTAGAGTCTGTAAATCTAAGATAGACCTAAGGTAGCAGAATATATGGCAGAGTTTACGAAGTTTTTTTACTGTGTCACCGATGTGAGCTTCCCAACGTAGTTGGTTGTCTATGATTATTTCCAAATATTTAACTACTTTTGATGATTTGAGGGTCGAGCACGTACAATTAATATTAGATGTGGTTTCCGGGTTGTCTAAATTGAGTGGACACGAGTGGATGATTGGTTTAGGGCAGTTGTTGGGTATATTGTATTTGCGTATGGAAAATGCCATATATTGTGTTTTGTCGATGTTAAGTGTGAGGAGGTTTGTGTCAAGCCAATGCTTTACTTTTATTAGAGCATTATTAGTTTTGTTAATAACTGATTGCCATGTTTCATCTTCGAATATTAAGACCGTGTCATCAGCAAATGATAATATTTTTCCACCAATATTCATGGCACATAGTGAGTTGATGTATATAAGAAATAAAATTGGTCCTAGTATGCTACCTTGGGGTACACCACAGGACACAGATAGTTTATTGCTTATATGTATTTTGTCAGATTGGATGAGAGTTTGTTGTGTTCGGTTTGATAGATAGTTTTCAAACCATGTGTAGGCTACTTCAGTTATTCCAATTTGCTGCAGTTTTTTTTAGCAGTAATGGATGTGAGACCCTATCAAATGCTTTTGCGAGATCGAGAAAAACAGCAAGTGGTTTGCGACCAATGTCAAGATTATAGGAAACGATCTTTGTTTTTCGTTTTGAAATGAGAATATGCTTAGTTCCTACCGGGATATCATTTGTCCAGTACCAATCTCTCCCTAATCTTACTTCGAAAAGTACCTACCTATTCTCCGAAAAATATTCGAAATTTAGAAAAATGACAAGAAAAATAATGAAAAATTCGAGTCTTGAAGTCAGAAGTAGATTCAGTACTACCTTGGAGGCAAGTTGTAGCTGTTTTTCGTGTACGTAATCTGGTTTTTAAGTAAAAGTAAGTAATTTGAGCATCTTGGAAGTGGTTCCATGCCAACTCTGAATGGAACCAACTCAGAAACACCTCAGAAAAGTCAGTAAAAGCTATGAAAAAATAATTTTAAAATAGCCGGTAATCCTAACCTAACTTAACCTATTTAACATTTTTTTAAATATTTTTTTATCATCACTCTTGATGACCTTTCTGAGGTGCTTCTGAGTTGGTTTCATTCTGAATTGGCCGGTCACCCTTGGAAGTACATAATATCGTTTTGTAATCATTCGCTTTGTTGTTGAGATGATTACCTCGAGGTATTGCGGTGGATCTATATGCTTAAGACGATCCCATAGTTTGGATCCATTCGGAATTGGGCGGAGTAAGCAACTTTAGGACGTTAACGAATAAAAACCGTAATCAATAGCCAACAACCATGTTTTGTTATTTCGCAAGTATATTTTACAGGACGAAGCGACGCGAAGAGCAAGGCACATTTATTCGGCCGAAATCTAGGCGGCTACTAAGAGCGACTATACGACGCGCTTTCGGTCCTTCTGCAGGTCGCATAAGGGTGAAATTCGCAGTTGCGTAACGCCTATTTTAATTTACTGAAAAAGAACATCGCAAAAATTCATGTTTTATTTTATTGTGAAGTTCAGAAACAAATATTAAAATGTTTTCCGATTATTTTGTAAGGGAGTTAATTTGCTGCATTATTCAATAAAACCAAATCAGAAAAGGGGTTTTTAAAAAGGCGATTTCGCACTTCAGAGCATTTTTTTATCGGTCAGATAGGTACTTTATATTTTTCTAACCTTATTAAAATACTTTATCCAAAAATTACTCGATTATTTCAAAGACCAAGAAAGTGCCAAGTGTTCTACTTGCAGGATTTGATTTGCGACTTAATACTTCTAAGCGATCAAATTTTCAAACCTAACGCACGTGATTTTGCATGATTTTGTTTTACTTTGCATTGTGGATCATCTTAACAATATTGTGACTGTGTTGTACATGTGCTCCTTAACATAGATACGGTGATAAGTGATTGGTTATCCCTTTTCCTTGCATTCCTTGTTTTTCCTAAATATATTATTAACACCATTTCGTCTCTTTTTCGTTATTTGTTTTTGGGGTGTTATGCCGTGTTGCGCTACCTCCTTCTTTAGCCAACGTTTCGGACATCGTTGCAGTGTCCATCATCAGGGCAGATCCGGCAGATCCGGTAGATGCCGGCCCTGATGATAGGTAGGTAGCGCAACACGGCATAACACCCCAAAAACAAATAACGAAAATGCTTTTGGCCGTGAAAATCTTAAAACTTATCTCACCATTTCGTCTCGTTTCGTTTTTAGTAGGTACTTATAGTCCATTACAAGAGTATCCTGTAGCTGCAATTCATAAGCAGTTTTTGGATGCAACAACATTACACACCCATAAAATTTAGTTAGATGTTTAAACTCACTGTTATCTATCCCTGACACTAAAAAATGTATAAATACTGTAGTTTTAGTAATGTATGTATCTGATGATGACCCCAACAGGTTGAAACCGTCTGGTATGTTAATTAAAAAGTGGTTTATTCAATTTAACCCTGAATTACGGGCCATTAACCAGCCAGCGGCCGAGAATTCGTATTTCGTCGAAAGATTTTCTTACGATCATACAGGGCGGTTCCAATGAGAAAGATTAATTATTCTTCGTACCAGCTTTTTTTAATAATAACTCAAAATTTATTTCATTCAAAATTTGCTTTAATTTATACCTTCATTCAAAAATGCTGAAAGGTGATGATAAAACTATTAAAATTATGTATCTACTTTTTGTAATAATTTTTTTTTTTCATAAGTAGTTATCTATTTATATTTTTTCAATAATGTCTAAGCAAAATAAGAATGCAATGAAAAATCTTTAATATGTTTGTAAGACCGTAAATAAATAGACAAACTGAAGAATTTCGTCCTAAAACATGTGTGCGATTTTTTAAATGATTTTATTTAAATTAAAATTAAAATTTTGAATTTTGCAGATAATTTATTGATTTATTTTACTGCATGTTATTATATAAATTTTACTTTAAGCGACTACCTACATTAACTTTACTTTATAAGGAAAGTAGGTAAGTGCACGCCACTGGTGGGTGCCTACATGATTGTTTATTAAAATATATATAATGTAACACCTCACAATACTGACGAACTAAAAGGGCTGCCAACACGACCACTCGTAATATTACATCTGATGATAACTTCAGTCCATTGGTGCAGGGAACACCAACCTTAGTATATAAAAATTAATGTTTCTTTGTTTGTCCCTTATGCTTTCCTAAACCTTTCATCCGATTTGGGGATTATATGTGCGCATGCCCGGGATGATTTCTATATATACCTAATATAGTGAGCTCCGGCGTTATGATTTTTTTTATAGATACTATCCATCTGATTACGATGAAACTTTGGTGAGTTGTTGTGCGCACGCAGCGAAGGTTTCTATATACACACTGGTGAGCTCTGGCGTTATGAAATTTATTTAAAATTTTTGCAATAGAGCCGGAATGGGAACTGAAACGTGGGCGAATGCGAAAGGACGCGCATGGAGAAAGAATTTTTTACTTGAGTGGCATTGTAACGCATGGCGGAAACTCGATAGTTCTAAAATATAATAATTATTTCTTCCACAAGACATGCAAAGACACAGCAATGCAATGCATTCCATAGTATAATTAGACAACAATACAAAAATATATATTTTTTTAAATAAAAATATAAGCCAAGAAAAAACAAACCAAAAAAAAATTTAGCCATAATTTATTATTGAACATATATTATATGATATTATATAAAAGATACCATAATTTATTATTCAACATATATTGTAGTTATTAATAGTTATGAACAATAATTAATAGTTATTACTCATTAATAGTACCTACCTAAAAAACCACAAGAAAAATATCAAAGATTTAATAAGCAAGATTTATTAAAAAATTGTTCAAGTGGGATCCAGGCAGCCATGGCAGTAATGGAGTACTTTCACAAACTATGGATACCGTTAAAAATTTGTGGAAGATTTAAAATTTATTATTGGACTATTTTATTATTTTCGTTAATAATTATTGATTTAAAAAAACGCCCATTCCGAAACGGTTCCAACTGGCTACAACGTCACTATGACGTGGAAATACCACTGGCTTCACCAGTCTGTCACGTCCGGCGTGACGTCCGCCGAATTCACGAAAATATGGCGTTTTGGCGACAAATCGAAAATGACACATTTTAAACTGCTTTAGCAAATTTATTAGAAACATAGAATTTAAAAAAATACGTTCACTATCTTTTCCAACAATAAAAAAATGAAAATACTTTATTATTTTTTTCGTAGATTCTCGGGTTATTCGAGAGCAGAAATGTTCCTTCTTTAAAAAAATCATAAATAACATACATACCACAAATGATCACCCCTGTCTACCGAAGCCTGCGATGCCACTAAGGTAAAACAAATCGTGACCATACTTGTTTGATAGACAAGTCCAACAGCCTCTCAATCTTACTATGATTTTTTGCACCAGTTTTTTTAGTTAATTTGTAGAACCCCAACAAAATATGCAGATATATTTTTTCCGATTTAAAATTATTCGATTTTAATAAATGAATGTACTTATTAAATTTAGCTAGTAATTGGTTAATTTTTATTTGAAAGTGGTTAGTTATTAAAGTAACCCCATCACAAATCTTATAGCTTCAAAGAAAAGTTTGGTTTTTATTTATTAAACGAGAGATAATTAGAATACTCATATTTTTTTAACGCGATAACTATCGTTAACAGAATTACTAGTATGTAACTTTTTTTATATTGGCTCCACACAGGAGGATCTGAGAAAAATAATTATCCTTAGGGCCTTTGTCATTTTTTAGGGATCTGTGATCTGTGTGAAGGTTCTTTTGAGGAAAGGAACGAGAGAAAGTTCTGGGAAGAAAAATGCTTTGAGGGGTGGGTAGGAATCTAGGGGTCAGTGACTCCAGAAGTGACGGACGTATGAATACATCCCTCCCACTATGGTGAAAGGCGATGTTCCGAGAGAGTCCTCTTGGAGAAGTCAAAAAGTCTCCCTCAACCAGTCTCTCCCTGATCCTCCTCATCTCTCCTCTAGATCCAGCCTGCCAAGCAGCTAGTGGACAGATACATCCAAGCCTCACCCGATGAAACTGGGCACCCCTGTTAAGTTACCAGACATAGCGAACCACTTGGGGTGACCTATAGCAGAAGTGTTGGTTATCCAATAAATGGTTGCCGGAGCGAATTAAGATTTACCCACTTTTAACACCGATAAACCACATTCACTGAATGTTCTTAGCGATATAAGTATAACATTTTATTTTCAGTGAAGTGAGTTTTTTTTATTGTTTTTATTAAAATAGTTTGAGGGCCAGGTGTTTTGGGAGGAGTAGTGTGGGGATAGTGGGGCATGTTATCCCAAATAAACGTCACTAATGACATGCGCAACCACGAATCAATATAGTAAACATATCGAAACACATATTTATTTATGACTTTATAATACACGGGGTATTAAAACACCTGTCCGGGTCCGCGTCTGCTCTGCTATCCGAATACTCTACCTCGCTTGCAAGCGAGTGGCAGATACCTTTATAATTCGAAATGAATTCAATAGATTGGTACCTACGTCTTTTAATTTAATGTTATTGGTACCTACTTTTATTAGATAATTTTAACTAGTTAATTATAATTTGTTAGTTTGTTCATTCATTATCTTACTATCGTTTTATTTGCAATATTAGTTAGGTATCTAATTTTATATTTCAAATTTATTGAATAATTCCCCAAAACGCGTCGAGCACCCCTAATTACGGATGTAACTGGAATTAAAAAAACCCATTCGTGTAAACAGCGGAAATATGAAATGCTGTAAGGACAATAAATCTAAAAAGGAGTTAAGTACGAGTAGGTATGTAGTTTTTCTTCGTTTTTTTTCTCTATCGATCTGCGTCGTCGAAATATTTCAAGGAAAATGGCAAAGGGGGCATACGTTAATTACGTGAGCAGTTTTTCTTCCCGACCCCCCCCTTGGTGAGATAAATTTGGGCTAATTCATTTTTTTTTACTTGAGCTCCACACAGGAGGATAATTTTCCTCAGGGTCTATGTCATCTTTGGGGATGCTGCGTGGAGGGTTTTTTTAAGGAAAGGAAGGAGAGGAGAGTTCTGGGAAGAAAAAGGGTTTAAGGGGTGGGTAGGAATCTGGGGTTCAGTATATCCTGGTCATCCGCCTCCAGGACCTAGACAAACCTTACCCCATGAACCCGGGCACCCCTGCTAAATCACCAAACGTAGCGAACCACTAGGGGTGACCTATGGCAGAGGTGTTGGTTATCCAATAAAGTTTCCCGGGACGGCGGTACCCATTCCCGCCTCCCAAATTATTTTGGGAGGCGGGAATTGGTACCTACCCTCCCATATATTCTTTCATTCCCATATAAGTAACGTGAGATTTTGCTGGATCCCCCCCCCCTTTTGAGTTCACGTAATTAATGTATGCCCCCTACGGCTCAAAATAAATTTTATTTAATTGATTTAAGATTGAGAGTAAGGGAATAGTAATTTATTTTATGTTTACGTTTATTCAATGACAATATTAAAAAAATCTGCTTTTTACTTGCTCGCTACCAACCAACTAAACGACCTTTCGGCGCGTACCCTTTTTTCCTTACATCATGTAGGGTAATTCCGGGGGAGATGGCCGTACGGGAGAGATGGCCAATAGAAAAAAGTTCTAGTAATAATTCATACATGGCGCTACTTTTAATTTAGTTCGCTTCGTTTCGGCACGGGCAACAAGTATTAGCGGAGTTTTGTGCGTAAAAAGATATGTAAAAAACTTTCTCGTGTTATAACCTCAAAATTAACTGCTTAGGGAACGTACCCATACTACGTGACCAACTTTTTGTAATTTTTAACCCCCCCTCCTCCCCCCCGGTGACCAAAAACCTAAGCAACCCGCCGCTCATTTGTACCAAGCGTAGTATTTTGAAGACTCCCCCCCCCCGAACAGGTCACGTAGTATGGGTACGTTCCCTTAATTGAGAAGTTGCTTTTATTATGTCATGTGGCCATCTCACCCGGACAATCGGCAAAGATGGCCATAGTATTTACGGGAGAGATAGCCATAAAATTTAATGACCTAATTTAAATTTATTTTTAATATTTAATATTTTCTACAGATGCCTAACCAATACATACGGAAGGCAGCTGCTGGACGAGGTGCCTGGAGCGAAGAAGACTTAAAAAATGCTATGGAAGAAGTACAAAGTGAAGGGATGACTGTTTATAGGGCCTCTTTTATCTACCATATTCCAAGAAAATACTAGAAAGAAGGTTAAAACAAAAAAACTACACAGAGGAATCTATGGGACCATCATAAGCATATGGAAAAACGAAAAAAGAAAGAAAATGAAAAGGAAAAAGGGAAGAAAGATAAAAAAACAAAAATAATAAAAACCGAAATTAAGACTGATAGACCTAAGAAAAAACATACTGTCATGAAACGAAAGGCAATTAGTAGGTTGTCTGATAGCAGTTGTGAAGAAATTCCCATCGTTTTCAACGATACCTCTGAAAGTGAATCTGAAGGTAGAGAAAAAGATAATTGCAGAGGTTGCGGTGATAATTATTACAGGACACAATTAGTTGAAGATTGGATACAATGCAATATTTGCATGCTTTGGGTGCATGAAAATTGCACCGAGTTTGAGGACATGTGTTCTTATTGCGGTAATAAGAAAAAACTGGAGTTAAAATGTCACAAAGGCAAAGGGAAAGGCAAAAAAGTACTGGCCATCTCCCCCCAACCACTATGGCCATCACCCCCGGACCCTCTGGGAGAGATGGTCAGTCCTAGTTTTTTTTAAGTTTAAAATTATATTGTTTGCATTATTTGAAGTGATTTATCGTTAGGTAATATTTGATAAGATTAATAAATAAAGTTTATGTTCTACAGTGATTAAATGTTTCAATCATCATAATTCCTTCACAATAGAGTCTTAAAGTTATTAGGGCCATCTCCCCCGGAATTACCCTATTACATCACAATTAATTATTTTAAAATAGTATGATTAATTATTTTAAAATAGTTTTTCCAGAGAGGAAGATGCGCTCAGTATTGCCATAGTGAAAGACCACCATTCAGATATTGAAACGTTGCCTGAAATGGGTTTAGCTATGTTTATTGACCAGACCTGAATATCCAGGTGCTTCTCCACCTTCTCTTTCCCATTTCCTATCCATCCCCACTACCTTCAGCCTCACAACAACCCTCATTTGGGAATGCCATAGTCTCACTGGTTCGAGACGGGTGCAGTTAGGATAAAAAATCAACCCATAATGAATTTGTGGTAATTTACACGTGGTTACTTTTTGTAGGTATATTTTTTTTCAGAATTTTGATTGTTTGTCTGTCAGGATATTTATTTTACTTATTTATTACAATACATTTACAAAGCAATTAAAAATATTTAAAAATGTGTACAAGTGTTATTATGTCTTGTAGGTCGATATTAATTCCTAGCTAGGCATATTGCCGTTCTAAGGAACCAAATGCTGGAGAAAATGCCAAAACTTTATTCTGTGAATTTTTTTTTAAATGAAATTGATGTGTGTTTTGTGTGGATGCGAATGTCGAAGGACCTTGTATGTGTTTTCAGACGTATGATATACCACTGCACAAGTAAAAATGAATGCACATAAAGGAATAGGAAATAAGGGACTTACTGCGGAACCTTGTGGTACTTCTTTTCTCTCATGGCTGGGTTTTGTTCATTCGCTTGTATAATTATTAATCGCGGTATTTACTGTGATATGCGGGATTAAGTTAGAGAATGCGGGGAGCGAAATTATATGCTTATACGGCGAGTTTTGATTGACGACACCGATTTCTTATGGTAACGAAATAACAGGTAGTTAGGGATGGGATAGGATGGGAACAAGGAACATTATAGGGATGGATAGGAAGGAATATATGACAATCAAGCTACAAGCACAGTCTATGATATATGTAAATGTATGTAGGTAAGTGTAGCTATGATTTGTGTAAACGCCCAACCAGAAATATTTACTAGGTTTTACGAAATGTTCCATTAAAATTAAATTAGAAAACCATGTAAAATTTTAAGTGACGATATTTCATAATTGTTCATACTATATTCTCAATTTTCAGGATCTTTTAAAATGGGAAAATTGCACAAATCTTTGTTTGAAATCATAGTGGGGAGAGGAACGTGAGATTTTAGAATTGATCGGAAAAGTCGTAAGACCTGTATGTAACTTTTGGCTGGTAAAGTATTAAATATATGCCCTAGCCACAAAACACAAATGATTAATGATCAGTTAAATCCACCCTGATAGCTGACTTTTTTCTACGCTTCTTATATTTCGATACTTACTTCCACCACCTTGAGAAATAAGTACGGAGCTAGGATGCTAAGGATATTGCAAGTAGAGCTGATTTATAAATCTTCCATTGGAACATGGAACATTGGTTAAGGCGATCCAATAGTTCAGGAAAAAATCGAAATCGGAATTCACGCCCTTTTTATGGGAGGAGTTTAAAAATAGTTGAGAAAAAGCTTTTGGAAAGGTTGGAAAAGGTATTTGAGAAATTTTTTTTACAGGTTGATTTCGTAAAGGCCTGTAAAAAACATGAACTCATTTTTTACGCATTGTTTATTGTAATAAAACAGAATTTAAAAATTGATTTCACGGAACAAAGCGACGTGGAGCCTAGCGTCCGTTTCCCGCTCCGTTCGGGGGTGAACTGATAAAAAAAACGGGCGGGACTAGTTATGTAGCCCTTCGGTGGACGGCATAGAGTTCACTTTGAAAATAAATTCTTCGACTGCCGGCCGAACTGTAAAATAACAACGTGAAAATGCATATTTTATTTTATTTTGTGAACTTCGGGGGTAAATATCAATTTTTTTGCGATTATTATAAAAGAAACTGAATTTGCTACATTAAACAATAAAACCATATCCGAAAAGGGGTTTATAGATAGGAGAGTTTGGACTATAACGTGTTTTTTACATGCATTTATTTTATTTTTTTATAGGCTTATTAAAAGACTTATAAAAAAACTGACCGATATTTTTAAGGGCCAAGATATGTTCTACACGCAGTATTTAATAGAAGCTTCTATAATACTTCTAAGCTATCCAATTTTCAAAACAAAAACATATAATTTTGTATGATTTTGCATTATTTACTATGGCTTCATCTTAAACCATAAAAGTTCCATTGGAACATTGGTTAAACCATAAAAGTTAGAGTTGAATATTGCATAAGAGTTCCAACTGCTCCCGTTACTTACTCGAGTAAGTTGTGAGGCTGAAGGTAGTGGGAAGGGATGAAGGTTCCTGGCTATTAAGGTCTAGTCGCCAAATACTTCACGAAACTTTACAATTCTGAATCGTGATCTTTCACCAGGGTGAGAGTACCTATCTTCCACTGAACATACCGCCAATATACAAAAACTAGATAAATAGGTATATTATTTTTATTTAATTAATTGTGGAACCAAAGATATTGAAATATAAGTAGATGTGCTATCTGCAGTTTTTACTATGTAGGTCTCCGCTTCCGGGTGTCGCCGACATTGTTTACCAATTAACAAATAAACTAAAAGAATTAATAATTAACGAATAAACCAAACGAACGTTAAACTAAATTAACAAATTCTTTCCGTATTCAAACTATATTGTTAACCAATATTAATGCACATCTTCAAAAATCAACGAAATGAACAAATTATTTTTGTATGCAAACTACTCTAATTAGGGCGTAGTCCGCCGACAGTTGCGCGGACACCATAGCATATCTCTTTAGTATTTGAATATCTTTGTGTGGAACACTACAAACTAAATAAATAAAATCTTATTGCGCAAGTTGGCAGTTGAACCGGCGATATTCAGATTGATATAGTCAAAAGATTTATGTACCCTTCGACCACAGCGCCCGTCTACATACCTATCTAATATCTGTGTTTCAAAATAGAAGCATTAAGGCGATCCCATAGTCCAGGGAAAACGGAAATCGGAATACACGCCCCTTTAAGCGAGGAGTTTGATAATACTTGACAAAAAGCTTTTGGAAAGGTTGGAAAAGTTATTTGAGAATTTTTTTTACAGGTTGATTTCGTAAAAACCTGTAAAAAACATTAACTCCTTTTTTACGCATTGTTTTTTGTAATAAAACGGAAATTTAATCTCTCCTATTTAAAAGGGGTTTATAAATAGGAGAGTTTGGACTTGAAAGTGGTTTTTATAGACCTTAAACTGGGTCCACACATGTTCTTTTGTCCGTTCCGTTCCTCCGTTCCGTATCAGCGTCGCGATCAAGAACGCTAGTTTGGACGCCCGTTCGGAACGGTACGGTGTTACGGAGGTACGATACGGGTAGAGGTACGCCCCGATCCATCGGGAGTCGGTTTATTCGGCCCGTTCATAGGCGATACGATACGGGTATGCGCGGATGCGCCAGTCTGGACGCGATCGCGGCATGCGCAGGTCGTTCTCTCTGTCGCTGGAATGAACACGCGGATGCCGATGATCGCAGCGACGTTACGGAGGTACGGGCTATTTTACTTGCGTCCAGAGTTTTTGATACGGAACGGAACGGACAAAAGAACATGTGTGGACCCAGCTATACGCTTTGTTTTTTTGTAGGCTTATTAAAAGACTTGACCGATATTTTTAAGGGCCAAGGTATGTTCTACACGCAGTATTTAATTGAAGCATCTATAATACTTCTAAGCGATCAAATTTCCTAAACAAAAACACATGATTTTGTATGATTTTGCGTTATTTACTATGGCTTCATCTTAATGGTAAGTACCTAATGCGGAACAATGCATCCGAGTATCTACCTACTACATTTTATTTTATAATAAGTTACAAAATCCTGAAGTACGGAATTATAGCATGGGGAGGAGCTAACGCTGCCGCCATTGATCCGTTTTTTAAAGTTCAGAAACTAATTATGAAGATTATATTAAGACGCCGCAACCGGGCTCAAAAAGAAGAAGATGGATAGATATGAAATTACGAATGTTAGAGGAGCGCGCTAGTATTTAAAGCGACAAAATCGATGCGAGAATTGTGAAAATGTTTAATAAAACACGACACGTTTAAAATAGAGATAAATCTCGCGGGGTTATCTTAAACAGCATTTAAAGAAACACTGTGAATTTTTCATATATATAACTTGTAAAATAACTGAAACAAACGTGTTTATAATTATTTTTGGAGCATTCTTTGCGATTTTTTTTTATCGAGGGAATTTTATATAATTTGCGTTTCGGCGCGGGGAATGTCTAGATATTATTTCAAGAATAACATATATTTTTTAAGAGCTTTAAAAGTTTTTAAGGGAGGTATGTAACAAATTGGTAGAAATTCGGGTAGCGGAGTCTGAAAACCACCGATCACAAGCAGTTCGGATGAAATCTTTAGAATAATCTGTGTTTTGGAATTAGGCAACTTTATGCCGAAAACTCTATAATACCTCTTCAGACACAGAAATGTCTTTGAAAATGTCCAATTTCTTAATATGCGCGATGCTTTTGCACGCAATGATTTTGCGCCTAATCCAATGAATAAAAACATGCCAGTCTGCAACAATGGTTTTTTATCTTCGCAATTTTTTTCGTGGACTCTGGACGTGGAATAAAATTATGATTTTTGTCATAAATATATTAATTTACTTTATTTAATAATTAAAATAAAAACATTTTTCTTTCTCATCCACGTTCCAAAAGTATCGTGAAAATCCCCCGATAACTCACATTACCTTGATATTAGACCGTCGTTAGTTCGATTCGCCCCGGTTATATGGCAATTAACTAACCCTTTCTATGCAAATGTCTACACTTGTTTGCGATTCGATACACCTTCTCCTGCTGTACGGCGTAACCAACTGGAATTAATTCGCTGGGAGAAAGGGTTGGACTGTATTTATATAGAAAAAAGGTACCTAAGTTATAACGGGGTATTTAAAATATTTAGGTCATGCAATTACAATTATGATTATAACTTTTTTATTTCATTATATTTGGGAATCAAACAGTTATTTATACGATACTTAAGTTGCAGGTAAATAAGTTTAAGATAAACAAAATAATTTCCTTTAATTTATCTATGTTTAGATACTTACTATACTACTTAGTGTAAATATTACATTAATTTGATATTACCTGAAAACAGTAAAAATGAGAATCTATAATTTTCGCATCAAATGATAGACTGTACCAGATTGACTTTACATGTCAATTTATAGTTGAAAATGTGTACATCTCGTAGAGTGTTAAATGTTTTGTGTAGGTATGTTCCATTAATTCCTATTTTGCAGGTAAGTCCAACATTTGTATAAGTTAATCACGATAAACTTTTGATGGAGAAAATCTCATATAAAATATCATTAAAGTTTTCTAATCTTAAAATTTTATTTATTTATTTTAAAAACAAATTTTGCAACCTCCCTTAATGATGACACCCACAATCCCTCCCACTTCCATGCTGGAAGCGTCTACCACTCAGAGTGGTTTAGTTATACTGTAAGTATAGTGGAATTGCACAAAGCGTATACACTGACTGTAAGCTACGAGATATTTACTAGAATAAATGGACAAAAACACCCGGGAAAACCAACTCATAAAAGTGTTAAGGGCCATTCCAAAAAGTAAACTTCCCTAGATTAACACCAAGTATACATTATACAAATACCCGATTGACTGACTAATGATTTAAACATCATTAGTCAGTCAATAGCACCTGCATAATCCATCATTCCATCAGTGTGTCTCTCACAGTCTGGATTATCTAAAAGCCACCTCTGCTTCTTCTGCAACATAACACCCTACATCCGGGGGTAACTTCTACCCCTGTTTCTGGTCAATGGGTCCTGGTGGATTAAGCCAACACAATGGAAGTGCCCCACCTAATTCTGAAAGAGAAAAAAAAAATTTATCTTCTGATCGTCTTCAAAAACTGATTTGTGTTTTTGCAAACAAATGAATGCCTAAATATAACAGTTAAACTGTGTTTTTGTTACACATTGAACAAAATGCGCGAAAGGTTTCCCAAAAAAATAGATTTTTGATTTTTAACATTTGGTGTGCGATTCGTATCATGTTTTGTTCATAATTTATATTCTAATGACCAATTCACTATTATATTCATATAATTCACTATATTTACGATTATTTGTGTTATCGTAAATCGGTTTTAATATATTAATAATGTAATTTTGTGAATTTAGTTTTGTTTTTGGTAAAAAGCAAGCTTATTTATGACTCGTAATTTTTAAATTGACTTTTGCCGCGAGAATTTAATAAAACTTCAATGAAAGTAATGTTTTTAATAATATAAATAATAAATAAAAATATATACAAATTCGAAAAATCCAACTTTACATTACGCAACAATGATACCTAACAGTGAGAATTTTTTACTTCAAATTAAAAGAATTTCTTTGTTTCACTTCCTGGAAGTGAGCATCGCTCTCGAAATATCTCGAAATATGATTAAACAATAAAAACAGTGGTTAAAACAAAAAAAAATCTTTTAATTGGAATTAAGTGGTGACATTAAATAAATTTTCTAATATTGAAAAAAAAAATTTTGCTACTCTCGAATTATTAGGTATTATAATTTTTAATATCATGAAGGAGATGAAAAATGAAGTAGATAATAGTTTCCTTAAATACAAAGCTGTGTTCCGAAATTAGATAAGAAATTAGTAAATCTATCTTTCTATCGATTATTTTTTATCAATTTCTAATTAGTAAAGTTTGCATATACACACTAGTTTACCAATTGCATGAAATAATATTCACGACGTTTTTTAGTAAGACTGAACATGTTTTGGAAGATTTGCGATTATACTTGAGTTGAGTCGTCAAGGAAAACCTGTTTTTACGCCGATGTTGCATCAATTGTGCGATACGATGCTTGTTTGTTACATTGTATGACTATGGAAAACGCAAGCATTGTTTGCCAGAACAATGTTGTGTTACGTGAGATCTTCTCTCCATATCCCTACGGGGAAAGTAAACAAATAGGTACGTAATTCTTTAATTCTCAAGAAATAACAGCTCGTCCAAACCACTTGGACCCATTAACTTGTTTTCAAGCTACCTACAACACGGCCAGACATATGTAATGACGTTTGAGGCGTAACTGAGTTATTAAATAGAATTACTTACATACACATAATTAATTATTATTAGAAAACATCCGAAAATCCCAGAACACGTGCGCAATATAACAACAATTTGCCCGTGTTTCCTCCCCCCTTCCTCTCCTCTGAAAAACCCTCCACGGAGCGTCCATAAAGATGGCGTAGGCCCTGAGGGAAATTATTTTCCTCAGGGCCCCCTGTGTGGAGTTAATGAAAAAAAAATACTCCGCCCTGGCTATCCAAAAAATAAAAATCCAAATTTATTGGTTTGCCCTTCAACCCAGAAAAGTTTTCGCCTGTGACGCTTTTTTACGTACCTACCTATGTTTGTGAATGTACTCATACTCCACTGTGTTTTTCCGTGTCTTTGTGAGAGTTATATAACTTATTTTACAAGACCTTCGCTCTCGTCACTTACCTACTCCAGTTGGAGATGCCATAGTTTCCCCCCTAACTAGGAAGCTGTCGACGTCTCTGTCTTTATCCTATATATTCCTTTTCTTCTCCTCTTTACAAATTAATTTGTTTCAAGACGGCATCAAAATCTCCTCTGCTTTTCTAAGCAACTTTAATAAAAATTCTTTTTGGACTTAACCTCATTTGTGTAGTTTATATTTTTGTACTAGCAGACCCGGACACACGTTGCTGTGGCTAACGAACCTTTATAACCAACGCCATCTGTTATATCAAATCCACACCACGCTGCCCGCTTGGCCAGATATTATATGTATTTCAACCAATTTACACAAAACCTTGACAATTATATACCTAAATACCGTCCTCATGAATCACTCTATTGGTGAAAACCGCATGAAAATCCGTTGCATAGTTTAAAAGATCTAAGCGCACATACAGCGTGAGCGACTTCATTTTATAATAAGTAAAGATAAAGATTATATAAACCGTTTGCTTCTTACAATAAATAAATATTAACCGGTGTTCGGGAGTAAACCGGAAGAAACAGGTGCTGGAATTTTCATTTTTTTTTGGTGTTATACCGTGTTGCGCTTTTTCCTTCTTTAGTCAACGTTACGGACAGCGTTGCAGTGGCAGAATTTTTATTTTATTTTTTATTTTTTTTATTTAATAAAATAGTATCAATTACATGTTTATATACATTAAATAAAGTTTTCTATTAAAATACATTTAATAATACGCTTTACACCCTTTTAAGAGCAAAGCTCGAGTTAAAACTTCCGGCACTGCTGGAAGTGCCCCGTTGATGGACACTGTAACGCTATCCGAAACGTTGGCTAAAGAAGGAGGTAGTGCAACACTGCATAACGCCCCAAAAACAAATAACGAAAATATTTTTAGCCGTGAAAATATAAAAACGTATCAGGTTCTGGAATGTCAAAAAATAGCAATACTAGGTACTTTTCGTCGTAATTGTATACATCTTTTTCTACCTATTTTCCATGTAGGCACCTATCCCCTATCCTATCTAACGTATGTGCTGTGTAAAATGAATGTAAGCCAGATTCCTTCCCAGTGTCCACTGTTCACAAAGCTGTTCCATTATCGTGTCTCGTTGAAAAATATTTTATAAATTTCTGTCTATTAATTCGCAATCAATCTATCTGCGACCACTAATATTACTTCTATTTAAGGGCCCGCAACCCGAATTTCTAACGATTTCTACCACATCTTCCTTAAACACGTTAAGTTTTAAAGCTCTTAAAAAAATATATGTTATTCTTGAAGATAATACCTAGATGTTAATATGACGATATAGACTATAATATTGACGATAATATCTATCATCGCCCGCGCCGAAACGCAAATTATATAAAATTCCCTCGATAGAAAAAAATCGAAAAGTATGCTCCAAAAATTATTATTAACACATTTGTTTCAGATATTTTATAAGTTATATGAATGAAAAAATTCACAGTGTTTCTTTAAATGATGTTTAAGACAATGCCAGCGAGATTTTTGCTCTACCGCATTCATTTCTTACTTACTCCTTTTAGCCTCTAACTCTCATTGTGGATGACATAGTTCCACTGGCTCCGACTATTGAGAAACTTGCACGGTAACGGTGTAATATTACAACGTGCATTATAGGAAAGCAGATAAAACAGGAGTCTATATTTGCTGTTGGAGTGGGTCAAAATTATTTATTTTATCATGCGAATACCGCACAAGAGTCCCAAATAGCCAGGTACTTCCCAACCTTCCTCTTCCCCACCTCCTTCCCCTCCCCACTACCTTCAGCCTCACAACATACCCCAATTGGGGATGCCATAGTCTCACTGGCTCCAGACGGGAGCAGTTGAGATTCTTGTGCAGTATACACTGTAAAAAAAAACTGCTCCCGTCTGGAGCCAGTGAGACTAAGGCATCCCCAATTGGAGTATGTTGTGAGGCAGAAGATAGTGGGGAGGGGAAGGTGGAGAACTAGGTACATGGCTATTCATTAGCGTGTGTCAATTATTTCAACTTTTAAATTCAGAAACGCCCGGGGTCTAAAAAGTTGCGTCTTGCAAAGAAAATGATAACTGCATTTATTTTTTTTTTAAATGGTTATTAGCCCGCTAAAATGCATTGAAAATCAGAAAACAAACCTAAAACCATTTTTTTTTTAATTTTTAATAAATTTTTTTTCAGTAATCTAACCTTTTAACGTTTGTTTATTATTAAAAAAATGCGTATAACTGACAAAAATGAAAAAAAAAGTTCAACTTTATGGATATAAGTAAGTCGACAAGAATTCTGATTTTATCCTGAAAAAATGTAATTTTCCACTTTTATTTTTTTAACCAACACTTCCCGTATGTTTAAAAAAATTTTTTTTTCGTTCTTTGTACTGCAGTTATGTAATGAAAAATAAGTTTGGTACAAAATATAAAATATGAACCCTTTGTTTTATTTTTTTTCCAAATCACGAAATCTATTTTTTTCGAAACTTCCGGCCATTTTAGCGGGCTAATAAAGAATAATAATTTCATTTTTTTTTACGTTTTCGAATAGCTACAGATCATACAAAACTTTTGAGACCCCGGGCGTTAAAATATAAGACCATTTGTTTTCTCTCTATGGAGAGCGACACACGCTACTATTCATATCGATCTGGTCACCAACCACGGCTAAAGCCATTTCAAGCAACGTTTCATTCTGAATGGTGGTCTTACACACTGGGCGACACTGAGAGTATCTTCCAATATGGAACGTTCTGCATATATTCTATATATTATTTTTAATTAATTAATTGAGAAATAATACAAATTAATCAAATAAAATTTATTTTGACACCCCGGGATTTGAACCCGCAACCTCCGGATTGCTAGTCGAGAGCCTTACCCCTCGACCACGGAAGCCATGATTTCATATAAGTAGGTGCTTACACATTATGTTTCTTCCATCTAGGTCGCTATGAGTGAGGGGTGATCGGAGAATTCAGAATGAAATCAACTCGACACCTCCTTTAAAAAGTCATAAAAAGTGATGAAATAATTAAAAAAAAATGTTTGAATTTATTATGTGAAGTTAGGTTATGGGTACACAACTTATTATCCCGTTTCCACAACTTACCTTAGTCCCACCGGCTCCTGGCAATTGGAATTTTGAGCGGAACACAATCACATAAAAAATAAATAAAAAATCTACCAACTCCAACGAATAAAAAAATGACTGAGTTGCACAAATTTATCAAAAGAAGCTATCCGGGGAATTACGGCTGAGGGTGGCATTTATATCTTGTAGGCCCAGTAGTCTATTGTAAAATGTTGGTTGTGGAATTGTGGATATAGGTAGCTGTCCCATTATCTCGGATGATTATTTTTGTTTATTTATTTATTTAAGAAGTCTTTCCGCTGTGGTGTGTGTCAGTATTCTGGTGTTGTCAGTCAACCGTCTGGGGCAGATCCAAATCATCTGCTGTCATCTTAAAATACCCTCTGCAGAAGCCGGGAACCTTGTGCCTTTCATCTACAAATGAATTTAATCTAACAATTTTGTTTGGATATCCTCGCAAATAAACATTTACTGATAGGTTGGTATCTGGGTATGTGTTTGGTTTAAAGATCACAAACGTAATAAACTTTTACGGAGAGGTATTAGGTAAATTTTTGTATGGAGATCACAAAGGTAATAGTCCTACTTCTTTACAGAGACATGGGAATCCATGATGGCCTCTTCATGGTCGAGGGGTAAAGCTCTTGACTCGCAATCAGAAGGTCGCGGGATCGAATTCCAGGGATCGGTAAATTTTATTTGATTAATTTGTCTTATTTCACAATTAATTCATCAAAAATAAAATGTAGGTACTATTGCAGCACGTTCCGGAGTGGAAGATTCTCTCAGTATCGCCCTGGGTTAAGATCACCATTCAGAATTGAAACGTTGCTTGAAATGGCTTTAGCCGTCTTTGGTGACCAGATCTAAATAGCCTGACACTTCCCCGCCTTCCTCTTCCCATCCTCTAGGTACCCCTCCCTACTACCTTCAGCCGGCAATATACCCCAATTGGGGATGACATGGTTTCATTGGCACTTTGGTATCTTCAATTGGGGTATGTTGTGAGGTTGAAGGTAGTGGGGAGGGGAAGGAAATGGGTACTGCCGCCCCGGGAACCATTTATTGGATAACCAATAGGTACCTCTGACATAGGTCATCCCACGTTTGGTGACTTAGCAAGGGTGCCTAGGTTTCTTGTTTGAGCATTGTCTAGGTCTTGGCGGTGGATCACCTGGATATCTTTAGTAAAAATATTGCCCCACTGCAAAATATTAGTGTACAAGACCCGTAGGCTTGCACAAAACTGTAAACAATAAGCGCCGGTACACATAGACGCCCGACAATTCCAATGTCTTGATAGAGATGTATTCTCGCTTTGACAGCTGTTGAAGTTCCACAGTAGAGTATCTGGTTACCGAAGCATCCATGCTGGGTATCTTCTGCCACGCATCGTGAGATGGAATGCTCTTGCATCAGAGTATGTAGGCTGCGCTGGATGCTGGTTGTGTATTATGTGAGATGGGCTGCGCTCCAGATGATGTATATTCTCGAGTTTGTTATGTATCCAAGGGAATAAAAATCCTAGGCGGGGGCGGTCACAGCAACTCTTAACTAGGCCGGCTTGTCATTGCATGGCAGTGGGTCGCTTGCATCCTAGGCTAGGGCGGTCGCAGCCACTAACATCTTGATTGGAGAGATGCAAGGCTCGATGCAAAGGGGGCCCCAGGCTAGCAGCGTAGCGCAGTGACTTCAAGGGCTTGGTACGAATCAGCAAGTTCAAAGGAGCCAAAGGATGGCCGGGGCTTCGGCGTTGTCTTCAGGGCAGAGAGATGCAAAGCTCGATGCAAGGGAGCCCCGGGCTAGCAGCCCGGAGCAAGATGGTCAGGGCTCAGGCGTCAGCGTTTTGTAGGTATTATCCCATCGGGTGCTTGAGGTGAAAGAGTTGTGTCTTGGAGCTTCGAAAGGGTGACAGCGAGACTGACGTCTTGAAGTTCCAACCGGTGACGGTGATACTGGCGTCTTGAATCGAGTAGACGATCGAAGAGGTGTTGCTACAATCGCTTGATGGTGAAGACTGAATGCCAACTGCTTTCTTCGCAGACCTTTTATAGTGGCAGGTCAGTCGGTTACACAATATTTTAAATTCATGCAATAATTTCTATTTCCGCGTGAGTCATTTCAGGTTGTAATTTCACGTTGTGCAACAAAATAATTTATATTTTTGGAAGCATGAATCACCTCATATTAAAGCGTTGAGAAATCAATATTTCGGGGACGCGCCGTTCAAATGAAGAATATTTCCTCTTTGATAAAAATGCATGATATGAAATAACACGTTCGATATAATTAGCATAAGGAATACTTCTATTGGTGGACTAACTGTACCTCCCGTACGAACCACAACTGCATAGAATCACTATGTATATAAAGGAATAAAATTATTTAATCAATTACCCGCTGATATACGAACAGAAAAAAATTACAACAAATTTAAAAAAAAAATTAAATCTTATTTTGGTAGTACCACCATATAATTTTAATTTTCTCCTAGAAATATTTTTGACTGTTATTCCTAATGTTTTATATACATCTTACATATATACATTTCTTGTTTAATTACTCCTATGAACTTTTAAAATATGTTAAGTCTAAATCTCTTCACAAGTTAAACTCTTTAGTTTGTGATAAGGATCTTTTTTTTTAAGTAATTCTTAAGTTATTAACAAGTTGTCCTCTCCTAAACACAAGCATTTGCTTTCTTAGGAGAGTGTATAAAAATATGTAAGCTATATTATGTTATATTATGAAAATGTAAATGAAACAAATATTAATAAAAAATAAAAAAATATCTGAACCCCAGAATCTTACCCACCCCTTATACATTTTTCCTTTCCAGAACGTACTATCCTTCTTTTCCTTAAAATACTCTACAGATAGCATCCCCAAAGATGATATGGACCCGTGGTCGTCAAGCTGCGGCTCGCGGCAGATATGTGTGCGGCCCGCACAAATATATGCAATTTTCTTTTTAAATATATTTTTTTCATCTACACTTATGCTTTACTTGCTTTTTCAAAAATATTTTGTGTACCTACGCGTATTCCTATGGTTTTTAAACGTTGATTTTAATTGATTGACATTTGATTTTACAGCTGATTTATGAACACATCCTAAGTCGATTTTTAACGCGCGCATAGTTTATGTCACAGGTTCTCAAGGTGGGCGATGACGCCTCCTTGTGGTCATTTGAGACTTTCAGGGGGGGTAGTAGAAGACCCAGAGAAAATTAAAGGGCGTTGAGATGGCACAGTAAGGGCGTGAGCAGGTAAAAAAAAAGTATGGTCTAAGAAAGACAAAAAAAACACGCTAATCACACACTAACCCCCTTCCCCCTCGAATTCATAAGTGTGCGTCCCGCGGTGATACCTCACATTGTTCTATGTGGCCCTAGACCAGAAAAATGTGACGACCGCTGATATAAACCTTGACGGAAATTATTTATCTCAGTAAATTATTTATCCTGTGTGGAGCTAATATAAAAAAAGGCTTTCAAAAATTAGAAAAAAGAGAAAAATATTTCTCGTTCCACCGTTTGACGACGCCATATGATATGAGACTGACTACAATATACTAGGTGCTTAATACCTTCTGACGCTCATTCTCATTAAACGTAATATCTGTCAGAAATATTATATGGCGCCGTCAATAAAAACTTCCTGTCGCGATCCTAATAGAAATATACGGGAGTCACAGCCTACTCAGGTACTTTCTGAGAGCTTTACATTCTGTGTTTTGTTTGTTCAAATAAAATTATTGTATTCGGTTTCTGAGAAAAGTACCCGTATTAAAAATATTGCTGAAATGGTGAGCCGGACTCTGAGTGTGTCTAAAATTATTTGAAGGGGCAATAAATTAAAATATAACGGATGAAGAGAAGAGTAGATTCCTACCTAACGCAAATTATAAAGCTACTTGGGTTCTTGGTTAATAGTTACCAATCTACGAAGTCATTTGAAATGTTAATTATTAAATCTGGGAAAAGATTAAGGTATTATATGTTTAGGTAGGTATACTTACGTAATTTGTAATTTTTTACATGTAAACATTTACGTATTATCTATGCACTAATTTAACGGCGCAAGTGATCAGAAGAGGTGGGTAGGTTTTAACGAATGAACGAAGCAGCGAAAAGAGTTTGACTAGGGTAGGAACGTTGTCTTTTAGCATTTTTTGCATCAATATCTACGACAGTGCTAATACGGGAGGCGAGTATGGGTACCATTTATTAGATAACCAACATTCTGCCGTAGGTTAACCCAAGTTTTGTCACTTAACAAGGGTGCCCAAGTTCATGGGATGGGGTTTGTCCGGGTCTTGGCTGCGGGGCAAGTTAGATCACAGCTGGATTTTCTCGGAACATCACCTTGCACCACAGTGGAAGGGATGAATTCACACGTCCGTCACTCCTGGACAGATGATACAGGCCCTGAGGAGAATTATTTTCCTCATGGCCCCCTGTGTGGAGCTAATGTAAAAAAAGTAACATTGCCCCTGATTGTACATATAAAAAATAGTATGGTTTATAAAAATTCCTTGTAGGTAGGTAATCTACTTATGACTGTCGAGATTTTCAAAGAGTTTTTTTTTCCATGACAAAAAGCGGTTTGAATTGTTTTCATTTAAAAAAGGAGAATATGTAAACACTAGAGGTCCCATAACATGGATAACAAAATCATAACTTGATAATATTGAAAAGGATCTGCTACCAGAATTATAAGCGGAAAATGTGTTCTTACCTTCAGAGGAATCAAAGGTAGCGCAATACGGCATAACACCACAAAAACAAATAATGAAAAAACAGAAAGATTCATAGAAAAAAAACAAAAACGATAAGTTAATATCTACCTATAGCTTCGTATTTCTTTCATTTTTCCGTCTTTTCACAACCTACCCAGCTAAGTACAAGGCACAAGGGAGGTTTTGTTCGCACATTGTGCGTCGTTGTAGGTTTTCGGGTGGACCTTTCACTGGGTTAGGGGTGCGGGGATGAAAGCGGGCTGAAAGGGGTGGGAGTGGGGTGGGCGCTCGGTGTTGCTATCGATTGAGCGTATTTCCCGACGACCTCTGTGGGTTATACCTTCCACTTCTGCCTAGCTGGTTTGCCCGGAGCGGAGAATTATTGAGAAGAAGAAAAGCCTGGTTTATAAACACGTTAGCGCTATGAATGCGTGTTGGCTTTATATTTCGATATATTTATGGGTTACTTTTAAATCATCTTGCGGTATTTTAAAGGGTGTGTAAAATTGATTGACTTGTTAAACTTTGGTAAAATAGAAAATCTTATATTTGAAAAAATGGTTTTACCTTGATATCACTGTATAGGTAAATAGTATAGCTGATGGATAATTAAAAATACTAATTTCGGTTGTGTGTCTGTGATTCACGTATTGATTCAGATATTGAAGTAATTCCAGTTCAATGAACTCTAGATGGTCTTGAAATTGCTTTTGATTTTACAAAATCTTCATTTTCAAAATTTGAACTATTTGATTAAACAAATTCAAATAAGCGATAAAGTACCTACAATATAATATTTTGATAGAAAATTTATTATTGCAGGTATAGTGTGGAAAATTAAATTCTTTAGAAAATGATTAGATTTTGAGTAGGTTTAAAGTTGTTATGATAAATGTTAAGTGACCCCTTTAAAATTTAAGCGGGAGCGTAAATTTAAAGGTGTCTTTATACCGTCATTTTTAGTTCAGTTTCTTGACTGTATGTGGCGATACTATCTCTCGGTCGTCCAACACGTTATATGAACTGTATTTTGTTTTTGGTTTACATAAAAAGTAATCATTCATTTAGAAAGATATCTTACTCAGTTTTATTGAAATATTATAGCCCGATCCCAATAGATATGATCCACGTGAAATGGTTCCAGTCTTTCTTCAGAAAATGGCCACCATGGATATGGTCCACGTGAAATGGTCCCAGTCTTTCTTTTGAAAATGGTCACCATGTATACTCGTATGGTCCACGCGAAATGGTTCCAGTCTTTCTTTAGAAAATGGTAACCATGGATAGGTTCCACGTGAAATGGTTCCAATCTTTCTTTAGATAAGTAAAATTTTCTAAATTTTAAGCAATCTCCGACAAAAGATCTTCATGAATTGTAGCTAAGAACCATCTCGATCACGTCAGCTTTCAAATAAAAAAAACCGCTTCATAATCCGTCCATTCGTTTAGGAGCCACGATGCCACAGACAGACACACAGAAAGTCAAACTTATAACACCGCTCCTTGCGTCGGGGGTTAAAAATGATTGTGAAACATTTAAATATTTTTGCCTGAGCTTCGCAAAATAAAACAAAACACATGTTTTGGCAATGAAACGTGTTAAACGGGAAATTGATTCTTATCGCCAACGACATAAGGAGTGTTATTGTTCGCGGTCTGATGCCGAATTTTACACGACTTAGTGCATCAACTTAAGTGTTATTTAATTGTCTACGTCCTACCTATCTTTTAACTTTCTATAAAAGTATTAGTAGGTAGGTACGTAGCTACGATAAACAATCTTAATCCATTATATTGTTTCTTCGTCCCTTCCTTCCTAATGACTAAGGAAGCCGACACTAATTAATGTAATTAAGGGAGGTTGGGCTAATGTGGATTTGTCTAACATTTTATTTAGCACCTTGCTTCATAGAGTGATTAATTGGACACCAACCCTAATAATTATTAAAAAGGTGGATTGACAGATTGAATAGACGCAAAGACGGGTTGGAAGTTATAACATGGCACCTATCTAGGTACTATCTACCTACTTTAATATTGATAGAAACCCAAAATATAATGAAGTTCGTACCTACCTAGGTATTGGAAATCACAACATATCAATTTTTGACAGAGTCCAAGAGCGCTATGACATCTCCAATCGGGGTATGTTGTGAGGCTGAAAATAGTTGCGAGGGGACAGGTATGGGGAAGCACTTGGTCATTCTGATCTGGTCTTCGATAATAATAATAATAATGATTCAGATTTTTTTAAATATTTATATTGAGGGATCAGTAGAATTTATAGGTTCAATTATAAATGCCACAGAGCCGAACCCTCTGATATGAAAATATCTGGAGTCGGTGAATTATATTCCCATTTGGTCTCTAGTAGGTTGACATGTTGTTCTTGTATTGTTTTGTATTTATAATACTTATATAGTGCAATTGCATAGCGTGGGTTGACTAGATGATCATTTGGGGAAGTGTGTGAAAGGGTTTAGTTTTTCCTTCTTTTTTTCCTTTTTTTTTTTTTTTGGGGAAAATTTAACCCGAACATTTAAATCTGGTGCGTAAAAATTTGATAATTTATAGAGCGCCGTTTTGTGAAAATTCACCTCAAGGGCGCTGTACAATTTATTAAGAACTAGCTGGTCCCGGCATGCGTTGCTATGCCATTTAATAAAAAATTGTTTCTCCCTGAGTGTCTTTTCCCGTTCGTCCCGTTCCCCTTCCGCCTCCCCTTCTTCTCCTGCGTCCTCTTCCCCTCTCCCGTTCCCACTCCGTCACCTCCACTTCCCTCTCCCCACTCCACTCCCCCCCCCTTCCACCGTCCCGCGAACCCCCCTCCCGAGTTCCCTTCCCCCCTCCCAGGTTCCCCTCCCCCCTCCTGCGTTTCCCTACCACCTTCCCTGCCTTCCCTCTTCCCTTTCCCGCTCCCTCGTCCCGCCAACCCTCCACCCGCGTTCCATATATTCAATCCCAGTACATTCAGTTTTTAAACAGCCCGCGTGCCACCTTTTACAATTTTTATTCAAATTTCCATTTTTCATGTATATTAAATTTGGTACCTAACATAGGTACCTATTTAAAATATCTGTAATTCTTGATTCGATTCAAAATATTAGGGGAGTAAGTACCTACTTTAAAATAAATTTTTCAACTTTTCTAAAACAGAATCCTGATTGAACAATCATTCATTGTTTTGCAAAATGTCATTCTCTAACACGCAAACTGTCAAACGTGCGATGTTTTCTGTTATTATCTAATTTTCTGCGCAATTTTGTTAATTTTTCTCTCCGTAAGAACCATCCTCGTACTTCAAGGAATATTCTAAAAAAAGAATTAGCGACATCGGTTCAGCTGATCTCGAGATTTGCGCTTACCAACACATTTAGCGATTCATTTTTATATTATAGATTCTTAGGTTCTAACTAATTTTACTATTTTCAAATAGATACAGAAACATACTTACCTGGCAGGTCACTTCCGATAAACACACTTTAATTAGAAAGTTTATGCTTGGAGAAGATACGGCTTTGCACGCGGAGGACATTACAGTTAACACACTGGACATTGGACATTGCATAATTTTACATTATTTGCTACCCTCATCACTGTTAGTATTATATTTATGAATAGATTAATGGCAAAAGTAGAGTTGATATTATTTATTTTAAAATACTGGAGAATTTAGAACTCTTTAGAGTTTTTTTTCTACGTTTTTCAGGTTAGTTATTTACAGTGTCGCGGGCATTGAATGTGAAGGTGAAAGATTTTGAGTTTATGGACACGACTGTCCGAAAAGGTGAGTTTTAAGTCTAGCTCTAAATTCCGCCTATTTCAAGCAACCTTTCAATTCTGAATGATGGTCTTACATCAGGGCGATACTGAGAGTATCTTCCACTCTGGAACGTGCCGCAAATATACCGTATATTATTTCAAATGGATAAATTGTGAAAATGACGACCAAAGCCACGACCTCCGGATCGCTAATCGAGAGTCTTGCCCCTTGACCAAAACCGTTATTATTTTCGTTATTATCACCTAATTATCCATCGTCAAAAAAATCATTTAAATTTAAAATATTGAATTAGTATCGTTCGTTTCATCGAATAATGAATTAAAATGTAAAAAAAATTCGTACGCTTTTTTCATCCCCTTTCCATTTGGTTTATATTTTCATACGGGTTCGAGATGAAAAAAAAGACGTTTTCTGTTTTGTTACCTACCAATTTTAATTCATTTTAAGATCGTGGACGTTATTTGATAACTGTCGTCTCTCATTGTTTTACTTTACCGTATTGTGTGGAAATGTTGTAGGTACGTTAATTTTTTTAATATCGTCTTAATCTGTGATTGTGAACGTGAACGTGAATTACCTACTGTTCGGTTTTGTGAATTTTGCGTGTGTTTTTTATGATTTGTTGGCGGCAATGGAAAAAGGCAAATGTTAGATACTTTCGTTTGCTCCATGGTTATGTTCAAGATGTTGCTATTTTTGACAATTTATTACGATCTATATGAAAATAATGATTGCAAAAGCAAAGATTTTTTATATGAGTCCGATATTGTTTACCCTATTTGCTGTTTCAATCCGATTCCTATCGGCTTAAAAAACAATGATATATTTTGTTTTGTTCAGGGACCATGTCATCTTTGAGGATGGTGTGTAAAGGGTCACTTTAGAAAATAAAGGAGAGGAAGTTCTGGGAAGGTAAAAGGTATATGGGATGAGTAGGAATCTGGGGGTCAGCGAGTCCGCGAATAACGGACAATTATGAACCAACACGAATCCAACCCTCCCACTGTTGTGCATGGCGATGTTTCGAGAGAGTTCTGCTGGAGAGATCAAAAGGTCTTCGTCCACCAGTTTCTACCGATCCGATGTGCCACATAGCTGGTGGGCAGACGTATCTGTCGCCGAGATCCGGACAAACCTCTCCCCATGAGCCCGGGTACCCTTTTTAAACAACAAAACGTGGCAAACCACTGTGGCAGAGGTGTTGGTTATCCAAAAAGTGGTTCCCATACCCGCCTCCGAAATTATAATGTGCTTGAGGTTTTGATATTTGAGTATTAGGTGCCTGACTTTTTACGTCTGGTCATTAAACTTAGATACCTACAGCTAATTAAAGAAATGTTTTGTTTCATCAATTATGGTCTCTCTCAACGACGATATCGAGTCTAGACTTCTTCCACTCTCGACTGTACAAAAAAGTCTACTACCTACTCATTTAAATTAGCGTGTCATCCACAAACAAACTCTTTTTATAAGAAAGTAAAGTTGTTCGTCAAATAAAAGTTCAATTTGGTTGGCTTATAATGCAAACCGAGAAAATTAATACCGAAAATTTTGATTCGTCCAGATTAGGTTGATGTTTAGATATCCACAGGGGCGGCCCTAGGGCGGTGTCATAAAGGGGGCGCCGAAAACACCCGACTATCGATCGTGCGCTTAAATCGTGTGATCGGTGCAGGGAGCAAGCAGTGTTGCCAACGTAGGCTATAATTACTCTTCAGTATGATGCCCTTTTGAATCTTCACCAAGAAACGAAAAACTCAATTGCTGCATCAGAGGCTTTGTCACTGATTCAGAAGGTGGAGCAATTTAAATTCATAGTTGCAATGGCAGCTTGATACGATATACTTTTTCAAGTAAACATTGTAAGTAAACCTATGCAGCCTGAAACTATGGACTTAGCAAACGCATCGCAATTGCTGAAAAACTGCTCGAAATTTGTGAAGCAGTACCGGAATTATTCGTCTGCTCAAATAACAGCTAAGGAAAAGCTTCCCAGGCTGGGATAGATTCTACGTTTATTATTCGTCTGCTCAAATAACAGCTAAGGAAAAAGCTTCCCAGGCTGGGATAGATTCTACGTTTATTATTCGTCTGCTCAAATAACAGCTAAGGAAAAAGCTTCCCAGGCTGGGATAGATTCTACGTTTATTATTCGTCTGCTCAAATAACAGCTAAGGAAAAAGCTTCCCAGGCTGGGATAGATTCTACGTTTATTATTCGTCTGCTCAAATAACAGCTAAGGAAAAAGCTTCCCAGGCTGGGATAGATTCTACGTTTATTATTCGTCTGCTCAAATAACAGCTAAGGAAAAAGCTTCCCAGGCTGGGATAGATTCTACGTTTATTATTCGTCTGCTCAAATAACAGCTAAGGAAAAAGCTTCCCAGGCTGGGATAGATTCTACGTTTATTATTCGTCTGCTCAAATAACAGCTAAGGAAAAAGCTTCCCAGGCTGGGATAGATTCTACGTTTATTATTCGTCTGCTCAAATAACAGCTAAGGAAAAAGCTTCCCAGGCTGGGATAGATTCTACGTTTATTATTCGTCTGCTCAAATAACAGCTAAGGAAAAAGCTTCCCAGGCTGGGATAGATTCTACGTTTATTATTCGTCTGCTCAAATAACAGCTAAGGAAAAAGCTTCCCAGGCTGGGATAGATTCTACGTTTATTATTCGTCTGCTCAAATAACAGCTAAGGAAAAAGCTTCCCAGGCTGGGATAGATTCTACGTTTATTATTCGTCTGCTCAAATAACAGCTAAGGAAAAAGCTTCCCAGGCTGGGATAGATTCTACGTTTATTATTCGTCTGCTCAAATAACAGCTAAGGAAAAAGCTTCCCAGGCTGGGATAGATTCTACGTTTAAGCCAGTCCGATCCCGAAAATGCGAAAATAGAAGATACCGAAATACGAAAAAAGAAGCGATTATTTGAATATGAAGCTGCAAATGAGACACCACCAAATCCCAAAAAACTGTTTAAAATTAACATCTTTTACACTACGATAGATACAATTGAAAATGCATTGGTCACTCGGTTTGGGCAATTATCGAAATTCAATGATACATGGTCTTTTTTGTATAACATCAAAATAATTCCTTAAGTCTTCATTAGAAAAAGCCAGTGCAGATTTGGAAACCATTTTAACCGATGGGGAAAATTGTGTTGTCTCTAGTCGCGAATTGGTTGAAGAACTTTTGAGCCTAAACCCATTACTAAAAAATCCTGACTCAGCAGAGCCACTACAAGTTCTTCAACTTATAAAAAAAACGATTGGCAGGATATATTCCTGAATGTGTGGACAGCGCTTCGGATTTTGTAAATTAAAACTGATTAAAACGTACTTACATTCGGCTATGTGTCAAGAAAGATGGATTGGCCTGCCTCTTATTCAACATAGCCTTAGAAAAAGTTATTCGTGACTCAGGCATCGAGATAAGAGCAACGATATTTGACAACTCTGTGCAGCTATTGGCTTACGCTGATGATATCGACATAATCGCGAAAACTCCAGATGCTTTACGTAATGCCTTTATAAATCTTGAAAGCTCTGCCAAAAATATGGGTCTCGTAGTAAACCAGCAAAAGACCAAATACATGGCTGTAGGATGCACCCAACAAATCCCAACTCTCTCATGTGGAAACCAAAATTTCGAAACGGTACCAAGGTTCACATACCTAGGCTCCCTAATAACAAACGACAATAATACCACAGAGGAGATCCAGAAGCGCATAGTGAACGCAAATCGCTGTTATTTCCGCCTACAAAACCAATTAAAGTCCAGACTGCTGTCCAGAAACACGAAGATATTAGTGTACAAAACACTTATCAGACCAGTACCTACTTACGTACGCAGCTGAGACTTGGGTACTAACTAAGAGGAATGAGCTAGCACTGGACGTTTTTGAAAGAAAAATTTTGAGCCGCATCTTCGGACCGGTTCTAGAAAATGGATTTTGGCGCCGACGCTATAACAATGACCTCTATACTTTGTTTAAGGAGCTAAACGTCGCAAAATTTATAAAATTGTGAAGACTTCGGTGGCTGGGTCATATGGAGAGAATGACCGAGCATCAAGCACCAAAGTCCCTGCTGAACTCAAGACCAATAGGGCGAAGGAGCCTGGGAAGGCCAAGACTAAGATGGAGCGACAACGTCCTCAAAACATATCTATCTTGGAGCTTCCAAACTGGAGAGAGCTGGCACAAAACCAAGATGAGTGGAGAAAGACTCTTGAGGAGGCCAAGACCCACCAGGGGTTGTAGAGCCAATAGTGATGATGATGATGATGTGTCAAGAAAGACTATCAGATCTTGTAATTTTATCAATTGAGAATGATATTGCCCAAGGGTTAAATAATTCTGATTTTAAAAAAAAATTCGCAAGCGCAAAAGCAAGAAAAGTTGTGTTCTAGTGTTTTTTTATTGATTTCGCAGATTTAATTAAATAAATGTAATCAAACATATTTTTTTTGTTATTATTTCTTATCCGTCTTACGAGTTACTTCAATTAAAGTTGCATAACTGCATAGAAAGAGCTCTATTTTTTGTTAGGAGGGGAGGGGCGCCACCAAGAGATTTCGCACCACCTAATAATTTAGCTACGGCCGACCCTGGATATCCATGTAGATACTAGATACGTGCCTAATTTATAGAATATATCTTTTAAATTAATCTAAATGTGTGCGTTTCTATTAGTGCATTTAGTCGTTTGCAGATTTTTGCACCTTTAATATAATGCAAGCCGTCGAATTCCAACCCACCTGCAGTTTGTGAATTAGTTCACTAATGGTGGATTTCGAGTGGTGGCTCGAAAAAACACTTAAGATGAAGCCATACTAAATAATGCAAAATCATACAAAATCATATGTTTTTGTTTTGAAAATTTAATGGCTTAGAAGTATTATAGATGCTTCAATTAAATACTGCGTGTAGAACACACCTTGGCCCTTAAAAATATCGGTCAATTTTTTAATAAGTCTTTTAATAAGCCTATAAAAAATAAAGTTTAAGGTCTATAAAAAACACTTTCAAGTCCAAACTCTCCAATTTATAAACCCCTTTTCGGATATGGTTTTATTGTATAATGTGGCAAATTTAGTTTCTTTTATAATAATCGCAAAAAAAATGATATTTACGCTCGAATTTCACAAAATAAAATAAAATATGCATTTTCTCGTTGTTATTTTTAACATCAATCAATACGGCCCGCACTCTACGAATTTGGATTCTTGAAGTGACCCTTATGGCATGGGCACAAGAACCATGCACTGGGCACAACCCATTTCGTATCAGTCACGCCGCGGCCTTAGCAGGAGATGCACGCGTTACTCCGCGTCGCTTAGTTTCGTGAAATTAATTTTAAATTTCCGTTTTCTTACAATAAACAATGCGTAAAAAAGGAATTAATATTTTTTACAGACCTTTACGAAATCAACCTGTTAAAAAAAATCTCAAATACGTTTTCCAACCTTTCCAAAAGCTTTTTCTCAAGTATTTTTAAACTCCTCCCATAAAGGGCGTGAATTTCGATTTCGATTTTTTCCTGAACTATTGGATCGCCTTAAATAATAAACAAAATCTACATTTGAGAGCCATTTAATATCTTATCTTTGTACATACGTAGGTATACATGACGGCCTCCGTATTCGAGGGGGCGCTCCACTATGAATCCGGAGGTCGGAGGTTGAAATCCCGATGTATCTTGTAATTTATAAAAAAATAAGTTGTGTCATCACCCTCAGTATCGTCATCGTGAAACACCACCATTCAGAATTGAAACATTAGGTACCTACTTGAAATGGCTTTAGCCATGTTTGTTAATCAGAATATTTAGACATCCCATCTTTTCCTTTCCCATCTCCTTCCCCTACCTATGTTATTATCAAGTTCTGCAAGTATTTTAGTTTCTATTTTTTTACAGCGGTTTCGGCTTACAAGGTTTGAAAATGGCCGTGTAAGCTGAAACAGCCGCAAAAAAATTTAAATACCTGCAGAACTTGATAATAACGTTATTAAATTTGACGCGAATGTGAATGCCAGAAGAAGTCGGGGGCGCCCGAGGAAGACATGGCACGATCAAGTGAATCAGATACTTGAGTCGGGTCATGTCAAAAGTCAGATTAATAGAAGAGAATGTATGAGACGATGTATGAATGTGAGTGAGGCAAAGAGTGTGTGCCAAGACCGAATTGTTTGGCGGTCCGTCCTCTCTGCCTACCCCTGCGGGGAAACGGCGTGATGGTTAGTTAATTAGTTAGTTAAATTTAATTCAAATTAAAAAATATTTATAAATTTCTTTGTTTGAAGCTTCACCATCGAAATTCTTACAGTCTAAAAGCACTCTTATGACTAGGTACATAAAATATTCATGTAACTACGTAGGTAGGTACATGCCGAATATGAATTTCATGGCGTTCGACCAGCACTAGCTTAATATTTGTAAGTTGGTAGGTACCTATTGTTTTACGCGAATCGATAAAAGCTATAAAATAACGGCACCCGATAATGCGAAGAGTCGATCCAATCCAAGTCATCGCAGCATCTAATTTCCTCCTTCGCTCGGAATCTGGGGAATATTTAGATTGCAAATCGCTGTGGTGGTGAGGCACCCCTCTCTCCCCTCACCGCCGCCGTATTATATCCTCCCGCGCGCTGGAAATAAGGGGAAGGAAGGCGCTACAAGACAAGGGGAGATGGAGACACTTCTGATGTCTCAAGAAAAAATGTAATAAATTGGAGTGTTCCAACCCATGATCATTCTCTTCTTTAATTTGGGAATCAAAACATGGTACAAAAAGTAATGTGAGGTTTGATGATCGAAAGATGCCTACCTACATATAAAGTAGGCCATTGGGTCATTTTCCGAAAAAAAAATCCATCTACCACTTCACTTCCCACAGCATTAGGTAGGTAGATGGACTGGTTCCGAGTTCGTAGGTACAAAATTAGGTAGGTAGGTAATAAGATAGGTACCTAGCAGTGGCGGTCCGTGAGTTTTCAGTGAGCTAGAGTGCTAAGAAAAATTCTGAAAAATATTGAAAAATACGACGTTAGGTAGGTCAATAAAAATCGGTAGAAAAACAATAAAGGTTGAAGTTGAAATTTAAGTTGGAAGCAATAAAAATGCTTAGTATTGATGTATTGGTCTATCTGTGTGAACGTACAGCGACGCCCACAAATCCGATAAGGCTCTCTGTCTTGCTTACGCCCACTTATTGTAACTAGTTAGAAGAGAGGCAAGTTTAACGACACCCTTTTGAGGCTGTACTTACAGGATGTCCTATTCATTCGGTTCGTAATTTGATTTAAACATACGTGCATCTACATTTTGCAAGTGACAAATAATGACAAATTTATAAATTTGAAATAATGAATAGTGCTTGTAAAGTGTGCAAGTTTAATATTTATTACGATATCATGGAGTCCTGTTATGAAACGGAACGTGGCTAATCACTGAATGGACCAAATCGTGAAATTTTAATCCGTATGTTTAATTTTTTTTATATCAAACGTTTATTGATTATAGCATATAAAATATAATGTACATTTAGATGATGTGTTAATTTGCTTACATTAATTTACTTATTCATGAAAAAAAACGGTGGTCCACTTTTAAGCATAAATGACTTGTATGATTTGACGTCTAAGGCAATTGGAGTATCACAGACTAGTACCTACCTATTCAACAGTTAATATTTTGTACCTTTGTGTTAGTAATCTGTTATATTTTAGATAATATACGTATAGATAGTTGCTGATGATGACTGGTAGGTACATAATTAAATAATTAGTGTTGCTGATGATTGCTAACACATAATTGTAAAAAATAAATAACCCATAAGCAGCCAAATTTGTAAGCCGAGGTTTTGGAAATCACACTTCATTTCATCATTAGGTTCTTAGTTTAGGTAAACCAAGTAATTCATGCGTATTGAGTTTTAAACGAACCTTTACAAATGTCGAATCCGTAAAAAAATGGCGGCAATGGAGATGTTTTATATGGGAAATTTTTAACTTTGAATGAAAACCGAATTAATCTTTTTAAATAACATAATATTTTTTTAACCTTGTTGTTATTTATGAATACCCCTTTGAATTCAATCCTGAAGATTATCGCATTTAGTTAATAAACTTATTTTTCTTCCTAAACCTTCATTATTTCTATAAAAATGTTGTAAAACAACATTAGTTTTATGTTACCGATTTAAACACGCTTTGGATTTGGATAAAAGCCCAAAACGAAACACGCTGTATGAAAGTTTTGCATCTGTGTGAGTACTGTGATGAAGTCAACTTAACTTGCGAGACCTATACCTATTTCGATCAAATTTCTCCTCAACGTAACGATTTTTTTGTGTAGAGGTAGGTATTGTAGAGTTTTTTTTTTAAATTGCACTGAAGATAGCCATATCTGATAAGAGAGAAGAATTAAAGACTACAACAGTGTATTTTCGACAAACTAAACAAATTTGAAGTGGGTATTAGGAATTTTAATTTTAATTTAATGTAAGAGGTTAATGTAAGAAACTCTAAAACACGATATTTTTTACATTAGCTCCACACACGAGGCCCCAAAAACTATTTTTCCCCAGGGCCTGTATCATCTTAGGGGGTGCTACGTGGAGGTTCTTTTTAAGGAAAGGAAGTAGAGGACGTTTTGGGAAGGAAATAAAGTAAAAGGGGTGGGTAGGAACTGGAGCGTCGTGAGACGGACGTACAATCCATTCCTCAAATCAGTCTCTCGCGATTCGCAGGTGATGGGCAAACGCAACCCCCACCAAGATCTAGACAAACACACCACATGAACCAGGGCATCCCTGCCAAGTCACCATATGTAGCGAACCACTGGGGGTGATTAATTGCAGAGGTGTTGGTTATCCAATACGAATCCAATTCGGAATGTGAAAAGTGGAAATTTAATAACTTCTTCTTTTTTTCTTTACTTTTTCCTGCTTCAGATGCAAACTGAGATGTTCAGCTTTATAGTTTAAAAAAATCAAGTGTGATAGAAGTGAAAACTTCAGAAAACTAAAGTAGACAAGGGTGGGGAGGCTACGAAGCACCACAAACAAGAGACCGATTATATCTCATTCTCTCGCAGGCTAAATCCTATTGATGTATGTGTTTGTCTTGTTTAGTGTCGCTTTTTCGTTTCATCGAGTTTCAAATCACAACGGTGCTAAAGAAGTTCTCATTGGAACAACCTAACAACTAGACATAAATTAGATGTGTTTCCAACGTTTTTACATACCAAGTACCTACCTAGTTGATTTTATTTTACACTGAGCAATAAGTAGATAGGTAGGTACAATGGTGTTTAAACAGCGCCTATCTACTAAGGAACGCTTCGTGTCTTTACTTGTCTAATTAGATATCTACAACTGTGGCGGAAAGCTACCCCCCCCCCTCACTTCTCCCTCCCCCATAAACCGCCGCACATCGCTCGAAATAAGAGGAAAGGAGACACAACAAGACGAGGAGATAATAACACCCAAACGTCAGTTTCAATCCCGATACAAAAATACAGCCATTATAATATTGTGATCCGACCTGTCAACGAGCCGTCCCGCCTGAAACGGTGCGCGCGCAGACAGAGACAAACAAAACTATAGTTATGTGTGGAAGAGGGACGGGGGAAGTGAGGATGCAAGGGACGGTCATTGATTGGGTGTCAGTTTCAGTTGACATGGCAATAGTTGCGGGCCGACCAATCGGAGCGAAGGGGAGGGGCTAAGACCAGGGGCGGTGCGGGACGTGGGAAAAGCGGTGTTAAATTTGGATCTTGGAATAAATAACAATTCAGGGCTGAGCCAAGCCGGAAAATTATCGATATGGCAAATTAATTAGTTAGGAATTAAGATTACTCTAGGTAAGCGTACGAATCTAAAAAACAGATTCAAATCCTCCCAGTTTCAATTACCCGGATTTTTTGGGCAAAGACTGATGAACGAAGTAGGTATCTATTAGGTACAAAAAATATTTTTAAAACTAATTTGTAATTAGGTATTTTTTATCAGTTTTTTTTTTTTAATTTTTGAAGCGTGTATTATGTAAGCAGCTCTTTTTGGCACAAAAATGTAGTGAGAAGAAATAGGAAGATTGAAGAAAATTCCAAAAACATGAAAAATAACAAGCAAGTTATACATACACACATGTTTTTGAAGTAGTAAGGAGGTTATTAAGGCGATCCACTAGTTCAGGAAAAAATCGAAACCGGAATTCACGCCCTTTATGGGAGGAGTTTCAAAATACTTGAGAAAAAGCTTTTGGAAAGGTTGGAAAAGGTATTTGAGAGTTTTATTTTACAGGTTGATTTCGTAAAGGCCTGTAAAAAATATTAATTCCTGTTTTACGCATTGTTTATTGTAATAAAACGGAAATTTAAAATTGATAGCACGAAATCAAGCGACGCGGAGTGACGCGTCCATCTCCCGCTCAGTTCGGGGTGTGACTGAGGCGTGGCGACTGTGGCGTGGACGTTCTTCGGTGGACGCCACAGGGTTCACTTTGAAAAACCGAATTCGTCGACTAGCTAGTTATTGTAAAATAACAACGCGAAAATGCATATTTTATTTTATTTTGGGAAGATTGGGTGTAAATATCAACTTTTTTTGCGATCATTATAAAATAAACTGAATTTTCCACATTATATAATGAAACCATAACCGAAAAGGGGTTTATAAATGGGAGAGTTTGGACTTGAAAGTGTGTTTTTTAGACCTTATACTTTATTTTTTTATAGGCTTATTAAAAGTTTTATAAAAAAATGACCGATATTTTTAAGGGCCAAGGTATGTTCTACACGCAGTATTTAATTGAAGCATCTACAATACTTTTAAGCGATCAAATTTTCAAAACAAAAACATATGATTTTGTATGATTTTGCATTATTTATTATGGCTTCATCTTAAATAATGTGAATCACCCAAGTACAAAATCTCACATAATTTAGGGACCTACCTACCTATCTAGGTGTTCTTAAATTATAAGCAGAAAATTATTGGGGTCATCGTTAAAAAAAATCAGAGTGTGTAATTCACACGCGGTAGAAGTAAAACCTTCAGAATACTAAAGCAGACAAGAGTGGGGAGGCTACGAAGCACCGTACAAAGAGGAGACCGTTAGGCTACGAAGCATCGCACAAAGAGGAGACTGATTGTACTAGGTATCTCATTCTCCCGTAGGTACGCTAAATCCTGTAGGTAGATGTATGTGTTTGTCCGTTTTTAGTGTTGCTATTTTTCATTTCATCGAGTTTTAAATCACAACGGTGCTAAAGAAGTTTTCGCTTCGAAAATCCGTAGTTAGGTACCTAGTAAAAATATCTCTAAATCTGAATGTTGATGTGAATATCGATAGATACACCCAAAAAAATTCTACAATTAACATAGGTAGGTACCTAAAGCAATTTATGAATATTTAATGATACATATATATACCCAAAAAAATTCTACAATTAACATAGGTAGGTACCTAAAGCAATTTATGAATATTTAATGATACATATATATACCCAAAAAAATTCTACAATTAACATAGGTACCTACCTAAAGCAAAGTACCTATTAATGAATATTGTTAGGCATTATCAAATAAAATAGCAAAAAAATGTTTCAATAATCAAATATTTTACCATTTTCTCTAACGCACCCACCTTCTAAATAACTTTGTTATTGTAAAAATAGATAGTTGCAAATTATCACCATAAACATGGCGATCCATTGCATTAATCTCATTTTGTGCAATTGTCAACCCTGTCCCCGCAGTAAAGGCGTGGCCTAACATAGAAGGGGATAGCTGGCAGCAGCGAACAGCCCGCACAGCCGACACCACGGCAGGGGGGCAGAGGGGGGCAGGGGGCAACTCGCGCGTCAGTACCTCGCCACGCCGCGACTTCGACGGTCACCGGTCGCCCCACTCGCCTCCGAGCACCGCTCTACCCCGACTCGATCTAACCCGATACCGCGTATCATCACAACCTCATCACGGTCTGGTCACCACCACGCAAACGTCAAACATTCATACCGACATCTATACTTATCTATGACAATTATTGATTCGATCTATAAGTCGAACAAATTCTTAGTCGACAATATTTTATGCAATAAATTATTGCATCTTATGTTTAGTTTTAAATCAGTGTTTAATTTAGTTTTGTGCTTTATTTCGATCGTGATTTTTAATCTGTCTGTCTATGACCCTCACATAATATTGTCTAGACATTTGTAACTCTAGAATAAAGCTGTTGAAGTCAGAAATGTTTTGGTTGTAAAAACAAAAGACAACTTGTGACGTTTTAAAAATCGCAAAATAGTCTCGTTTTATCTCAATTTGCGATAGACTGAACTGACATTTTGTGTTCATAGTTGAATTGTTATTGACAGAATACAATATTCTGATTGACAATGTGCCATGCAATATAATTGACGCTTTAACTTTGCAAGCTGTCAAGAAGCAATTTTTAACACCTCTGTACAAAATAAGGAAGGTTATTTTGTTACTATCGGCAAAAAGCTGGAGAGCAGCGCTTCCTGCGGCCGCCCTTGAGTGCAGGGCTGGAGTTATCGTGAACGGTGGCCCTTCACAGGGCGGCGGAAGGCTCCGAGGTGGAGTGCGTAGGCAGGGACATAGCGTCCTTCAAGGAGGGCGTGCTGAGCTGGGCGCCCTGGGCAGGCGTCGTGGCGGGCGCGGGAGGGCTGGGCGGCGCCCTCCCGCTGCCCACGCTCAGCTTCACAGTCGCCCAGGTCGCCACCGTCTGCGAGACCCTCGAAGAGTCCGGAGACATCGAGCGTCTTGCCAGATTCCTCTGGTCGCTCCCGGTCGCACATCCCAACGTTGCGGAACTAGACAGAAGCGAAGCAGTCCTCAGAGCGAGAGCTATAGTCTCTTTCCACAGCGGAAACTTCAGAGATTTATACTCCATCTTAGAACATCATAGATTCACTAAAGATTCTCATGGAAAGCTTCAAGCAATGTGGCTGGAAGCTCACTATCAAGAAGCTGAAAGATTGAGAGGAAGGCCCCTCGGACCCGTTGACAAATACAGGGTCAGGAAGAAATTCCCCCTGCCCAGGACTATCTGGGATGGGGAACAGAAGACGCATTGCTTCAAGGAGAGAACGAGGAGTCTGCTGAGGGAGTGGTACCTGCAGGACCCCTACCCGAACCCCACCAAGAAGAGGGAGCTAGCTCAGGCCACGGGGCTGACTCCCACCCAGGTGGGAAACTGGTTCAAAAACAGGAGACAGAGGGACAGAGCGGCTGCAGCTAAAAATAGGTCAGTCTTATTTTACATTTAATAAACGATTATTGTACAAATGTTACGCCAATCTTTAATAGGGTGTTAGATACATTGGTGAAAAGAAACACAAATTACCGTATATTCGTGGTATGATTAAGTATAAACTTTGATTAATAGCACTATAGATATTTGGCGAAGCAACCGATTTAAAGTGCATTAAATTTTCTTGCAAAAATTGGAGAGGCATTTCAAGAGAAAATCCTTTCACGACTGCTACCTACGTAAGTTTCAACACATTGACATGATTAATGAGTAATGACAGAAGATAGTGTACCTATTGTGATTTGAGAATACTGAACGAAATTAATCGAAACAATTAATTCATCGTTGTTAACGTTTAAATATTACGTAGGTAGGTACTAGGTACCTATCCCTCTACAAAAGTAAAGCATTCGATGTCTTGTCGTGCCACTATATTCAGTTTATACTTTCCAAAATAAATGGAATAGAATATAGGTAGATAGGCTTACCAATTAGATACTTGAATGCATCGGTTAGGTATATCTGTTAAAGAATCAACACCTTTGTTCGCAATAATTAAAAATCATCATTCTTAAATTTCAAATACCATTAGGAACGTGCCGGCACTATAAAACCCCCATTCAACAGTGAAATAATACGATTAATTATGATATTGAATATGAATTACGAAAGTTAATTAAGATTTGCCGAGCTAGATACTAGATTCGTTATTCTCTTTGTCGGACAAAGCATCAAAATCGAAAATCAATGAAATAATTAGACATCTTCTCTTTTATGGATTTGTGAATCCATTAATTACTCCGGTATATTTGGATGAAGATAATATCTGATCTTTGATATTGATTGAGCAATTGAGCGGTGAAACATATGGGAATGATTAATTGATCTATCTCCGGTTCATATAAACTATGAATACAGAACGCGTACCGCAATGCAGTATCATACAATGATAATATTATTGAACCGATTCTCTGCCGTTAGCCTTCACCTAATGCCTAAATCACAATATTATAATAAGCTTTATAAATATTTTAGGTATATATGCCTTTTTTCTTGCTGTTTCGTTAGTTTATTGCCAAAGGTGTGCCACCCCAAGTGGTTCGCTACGTTGGTGACTTAGCCAGGGTGTGCGGGTTTATAGGTCTGGTTGATCCAGGTCGTTGCGGCGATTGCGTTTGCCGAACCACTGCGTGGCTGGCCGGATCGGATAAGGTTTGTTGAGGGAGATTCATGTGGAAAAATATCACAAATTTAAAACACCTTTTAAAAACATCTGGAATTAGTTAGAAATATGATTAAAATTTTGTGATTGTTTATGATTTTTCGAATCTCCCTAATATGCTTGAAGTGAAACGACATAAAACTGCACTGTACAAATGTAAGGTTATTGTTATTATTATGCGTTTTATTTATTTATAGGTAGGTACTATTTACGTATAGATTTTCAAAAGCTTTCCTGGTCACCTAGATAATTTGAGGGTGTGTCTGAATTTTACTTTGATGAATTATTGAACTACCTAACTAACCATCACGCCGTTTCCCCGCAGGGGTAGGCAGAGAGGACGGACCGCCAAACATCCCGGTCTTGGCACACATTCCTTGCCCCGTTTACATTCATACAACGTCTCATACATTCTCTTCTATTATTCTGACTCTTGACATGGCCCGACTCAAGTATCTGATTCACTTGGTCGTGCCATGTCTTTCTTGGGCGTCCTCGACTTCTTCTACCATTCACATCTGCGTCATATATTCTCCTTATAGACTCCTTTCCTCGTTCATTCGCTCTATAACATGCCCAAACCATCGGAGCGTTCCTTTCTTGATCTTACTCATCACGCTTACATCAGCCTTGCATTCTTTGCGGATTTCCACATTTCTCACACGATCATATATGCTTTTACCACACATACGCCTCAGGGATCTCATTTCTACAGTAATTTTATTGAACGATGGGTTTACTATTTGCAAAAGATCTCCATCAGCTGGAAATTTCACCTCACGCCTTCAATACCTTAGACTTGGGCCGATAAAACAGAAGTTAAATAGTAATAATAATTGTTTACTCCTGGAGTGTAATAATTAATTAAAAAATTCAATTTAACTCTTTATTCCAGGAGTTATAATAATAATAGTCGCCCATATAGTTATACATATTTATATATTTACACAGTAAAGAAACAAGTACGTACAGAAAAGGAAAAAAATAATAAATAGGTAATCCATTATTATGCAGGGCGTGGTCTTGAGTGAGCTCGGGCCCAACGCTCACACAGGAGTGGCGTTTGGTGCTCTCAAAATATCTCAATGAATGTAGTCATAGTTAAGAATTTTCGTGGAAAGAACGTTACAGAGTTTCTCAAATTATAACTTCTCTAATATCTACGTGACTTTACTGATATAATAATAGGGACCCGACCACGGAGGAAAGAATAGAGTGGAGGTGGTGATAGGGACTTTTTCTTCGATAATTTTGTCGCCAGTTTGCGGTAAGAGGTAAGGGACGCGCGGTAAGTATGGGTGGGATTTAAAATGAATATGCCCATCCCTCTGGCCAGAATGGGGGATAATCCCCAGTTTTAACCACTTCACACTATTTTTTCTTATTATTTCATTTTTACTTATTATTTCTTATATTATTTAATTTTTGGAAATTTATTGCAAGGGTTTTTTTATCAAGAGTTAGATAATACAAACAATATCAAATATTAATAAACTTTCTTTTATTAGATATCTTCATAGTAAACTACACAACAACAAAAATAAGCACTACCTTCATGTAAAATTATAACAAAAAATAGTCATTTTAAGCAACAATTCATAATGGTATTCAATGCTCACATTAAAACCCATTTTTTTAATTTATTGTTTATTCACAGGTAGATACTTTATTGTATTATTGATATGTTAGTAATTATTTCAATTGTTAACCTCACTAGTAGTTCAGTCGTTTTGCCTGGAAAGTTCTCCGGAAGTTTTTAAAATTGCTATTTTTATAGATTTCGATGTGTGATTTTCACTTTGCCACCTCGTATCTCATTCATTTTCCATATTCATTCATTTTTTATATAGGAGAATATAGAAAATTATACAAACCTGATTTCCCAAGAGCAAATTTATCTCTACATTTGCACCTACTTCAGAAAACTCGGGCTCAGATTTCAGCGCCTGCATTGGTTCTAAAGGAACAGGTTCCCACAAAAATGAATTATATGAAATATGATAGTACTACAATATACGTTATCATATGGATAAGCTATCAAGAGTATGGTGAAATACTCCCTCATTATTGTAATAGAATTGTCCAACCTATCTTTATAATAGGTACTTTTAATTCATTTTCTTTTTCATTTAATTTTTTTAACTCATTTTCCAAGTACAAATCAGGGATAGTTCCAGGTCGCAGTTTTCCACGTCCGTTTTTGGTGGTATAAAAGCCGTTATCTTTAGTGGTTAGAGCAAATTTTTGAATATTTTGTTGGATTCCAACCATCTTTATCTACAAGCTTCTTCCACTGCTCTCTTACCACTGAATAACCGGAAACATCTAAGATCAAAATATCAATAATATACCTGCAGCAAAAAATAGCCATAACTGGTAATCATACCCACTCTTTGGAATAAGAAGCTCAAGCCGAGCGGTAAAATCTTATTGGCCTAGTAAGGTAGTAAGCCACGCTCATGCCCCGCCCATTTGGGCTTGTTTGAGATTGTTTGATGCGCTGGGCTTGTTTGCCCTAGTGCCATCTCCACTCTATTCTTTCCTCCGTGGACCCGACGAAGTTTCTTGTCTAACCTACCGTAGGTATCTCTTGTATGGAATTTATAATTTCTTCAAATTAATTAACAGTTTACCGGCAATACTCAGTGACTGGGCTAAATCTAGAATATATTCCTCTGATTGTGAATTTTCTTTCCATACACAAATGTTTGCATCCGTCGGAAATCGAACTCACCTAGGTACCTATTCATTATTCAATACATATGGGAAGGTATGGAATATCGTAGTTACCTACCACTTTGCACTTTAATCTTAGATACTATTTGGTGATTGAAATGGGTTAGGAAAGCAGCGTTAATTTCAAATAAACGCTGCTTTAAGGGTAGATACATAATATTTATTAAAATTAAATTTGCAATCAACTGGAACACATTTTAATTTAAAATTTTAAAAAACTTGCCCTGCAGTACGATTAGACGAACTGGTATGGTAAATCGTACCAGCAGTATGTAAATTGTACCTAGGCCATCATTCAAACTAGAAAAAAATTTAATAACATTTTTTAATGTTATGTACCTAGGTACTCGTGTACCTACCCGGTACACGGTACCTACCTATCATTGTAAAATTAACTTGACTTCAACAATAATAAAACACTGTTCTTAAAAAATATTGTATATGTATTTTCAAACATCTACCAACAAAGTTTTATGTTAACAGTTTGTATACCGTATTAGGTACTTAGGTATTACCCATAATATAAAAAAAAGAAATATATTTTAAAAAAATACAGCAGGAAGGTGTAGGTAGGTGAATACCTACCTATCTACTTATAGGTAATCCGTAAGTCAACGCACTCTACTATAAAATACCAATAAAAGTATAGCACTGTCCATTCAACGTCAAAATTCATTCATCAACACTATTGAAAGGCATTTAGAGTTTCGTTTTCGAAAATCATATCCTCCGGGTCCCAAAATGTTTAATCACACCATTCAAGGAGCCACAACAAAGGCCTGATAGATCGCTGTGAGTTGCGACTGCCAACACATTCCTTATTCTTGGGCATCCTGTCTTCGGGTCCTTTGTGGAACCCTTTAGAAAAGACCCAACCGCATTAACTGAGATTGTCTAATAATTTGACTTCCAAAATACTGATGCTGAAAATAAAAGAACTAAACAAAAACAACTAAATTCGCTATATATTTTAAAATGTGTATACCTACCTACCTAGGGAGTTTTTTCACCATTATAGGATCCTTAAGGCGATCCAATAGTTCAGTAAAAAATCGAAATCGGAATTCACGTCCTTTATGGGAGGAGTTTAAAAATACTTGAGAAAAAGCTTTTGGAAAGGTTTGAAAAGGTATTTGAGATTTTTTTTTACAGGTTGATTTCGTAAAGGCCTGTAAAAAATATTAATTCCTGTTTTACGCATTGTTTATTGTAAGAAAACTGAAATTTAAAATTGATTTCACGAAACTAAGCGACGCGGAGTCACACGACTGTCTCCCGCGCCGGTTGGGGCGTAACTGATACGAAATAGGTGCTGCCCAGTGCATGGTTCTTGTGGCCATGCCATAAGGGTCACTTCAAGAACCCAAATTCGTAGAGTGCGGGTCGTATTGATTGATGTCAAAAATAACAACGAGAGAATGCATATTTTATTTTATTTTGTGAAGTTCGGGCGTAAATATCAATTTTTTTAGCGATTATTATAAAAGAAACTAAATTTGCCACATTATACAATAAAACCAAATCCGATAAGGGGTTTATAAATAGGAGAGTTTGGACTTGAAAGTGTTTTTTATAGACCTTATACTTTATTTTTTTAAAGGCTTATTAAAAGACTTAAAAAAAAATTACCGATAGTTTTAAGGGCCAAGGTATGTTCTACACGCAGTATTTAATTGAAGCATCTATAATACTTCTAAGCTATCAAATTTTCAAAACAAAAACATGTGATTTTGAGTGATTTTGCATTATTTAGTATGGCTTCGTCTTAACCAATACTTTTACGGAGGCCGTGTCTAAAGCCCACGCGTATCTATATAACAATAAGCGAATACATTTTTTTTACGTTTTATGTGTTTTAACTTGGTAGAGTTAGATATCTTGCTAGAGTAGATACCTACCCCAAAAAATTATATATAGGTATATTAATTATCCATTCCTATTAATTACCCTAAAATTCATACATTAGAATAAAGACGTAAAATAAATCATTTAATGTTCTTATTTAAAAAAACTGGACTCCAAATTAGACCGTTCCAAGATCCTGCAACTTACAAACCTACACATACCCAAAAGAATAACACGATACTTTATTTTCCTAAGCGCAATTACATTAGATACATATTCTCCGATAAAGCGGTTTCGAACTACGGGAAACCAATACTTACTACCTATTCACAGAATTTTTAAAATTTGAATCTTGTGTTTTTATTTCACATTAGTATTTTTTTTATTCATTGAAATTCTATATGTATTATTTCTTGTTCGAAATTATCTTTTGTGTTAAAATCATGTGGCCAATATTTTTAAAAGCCCTCTGGGCATAAAATAAATAAATAACATGTAGTTTAATACAGGGTAGGTATTTGTTTCACACAATAAAAACGATAGGTCAAATCGAGCCGTTTACTATGATCGATCTTTTCGTGTAACTGGCCCGCTCATTTGGAACAAACTTCCCTCAGCTCTGACTAATATCCAGAACTTGGCAGAATTCAAAAGAGCTTTAAAAACAAACTTATTTAAAAAATCATACCTTTTATGAATTTTAACTCCTTTTCAATCTACTATAATAAGCCATGTTCCTCAAGTTTCTGGTAATTGTTTGGTTTCGATTACCTCCTTGCTATAGTTTTATGTGCACTCTGAATTTGTATTATTTCTAAATGTTAACTGCCTCCTGTTCCATATAATTTAGTTTAAATGATTCTTGTTGAATGGCGCCGTGATGGTTTATCATTATATATTGTCCTGTGCCAAAACAGCACTCACTATTGTTGTTAATATTGTTCTTTAGGAATTGCTTTGTATATTTTTGTATATTCGTTATTTCACATTATTTAATTATTTTTTTAAGGACTCGTAAGGAACACTGTAGGTTAATTTTAGGTTTATTATAATTAAGCGCACTTGAAGTGAAATATCACATTACACTGCGCTATATAAATACTATGTTATATAAATACAAATACACTGCGCTATATAAATACTATGTTATTATTATTATAGTACCTAACCAGTATTTTTAACCGATTGTTGATAGGTAGGTAGTAGGTAATTACCTAAGTATATCAAAGCATACCAATACAATACATGTATACCTATGTAGGCAGATAACGAGTAAATATTTACCATTAACACTTTATTACACATTACTAACTGACCGCAAAAATACTCATCCGTACTAATTGAAATACGAATGCATTCCGGGAAACGTTCAGCTTTACCGATAGTTATTTCATATTCACGTCCTTGGATCAAATCATCATTCATCTCACAGAGGATAAAAGGTATCCCTCAGGGATTCCCCTTGGGTCACCGCAACAATCGGACGGGTCGGGTCCGGGTCCCATTGTACCTACAACTACCAATCCTACCGTATAACATATACCAATCCTACAATACACCATCTCTACCAAGTACCGGGCATCGGCAAGCTGCAATTATATCAAATGAATCGGCCAAAAGTAACCATCGGCTACCGGACGCCTAATGACTCGCACACGGTTCGGCGATGACTGTTGAGGGTTTTTTTATAACCTCTTAATCTTTGTTAATCGCTATCAAACTGATGGGAGTGACTTACTATAACTAGATATCGGTAAATATCTAAATACTCATACCTACAACCTATCTATAAGCTGTAAGCTATAAGACTTAGAAGATGTACGTTTTTCATGTTATTTATAATGCGTTAGCTTGGAAAGATGTTTTGACTATCTGCCGGGCCTCATATCAGAGCTCGACCATACTCAACAGATAAAGAAATATATATAACAAATTTTGTAGCCATAACACTTTATGTCTTGTAACATATCGTCTTGTTACAGGAAGCTAGCTCAGGATAATCATTGATGTAAGGTTAAATAAGTGCAGTTTTTATACCTACCTCTGTACTTTCTCCACTCTGCCTTCTCATCAGTTCGAGTCGCTTGGGTTGGGACAAAAGGGGGATGAATTTATTATAGAGATTTTAAATGTACCTACAGATTTTAATTATTTGGCCAGGTCTTATTACACGATCTTATTTATACTTATATTTAAATCTTAATTAGTTGTCATATGGTTCGGGGTTGCTTCTCCATTGTTCACATCGTCACTTGATTGTTTACTGAAACTACCTTCGTGTCACTGGGTTCTCTGCGGGTGCCTTGGTAAGGCCGAGGTCCTTGATGGCAGCTCCTCCGGTTCGGCAGCTCAGGCCCTCCTAGCCGAGTCGAGTCTCCTCCAGCCTGCGCCATTGTCTTCGTACGTTGGCCACTGTTCGCACCTTGTCGCCGCTCTAGGTCACCGGGCGGGGAAATACACATCTTGCGAATCACTTTCCTCAACTCCTATAACTTCTTAATCCGCCGCCCAGCATTACGCCGCCGGGCGGGGAACGCGTACTTGGTCTTGCACCACCACTCGTGTCTCTTCCGTTCCTCGTCTAGATCTTGACTCCTCTTCTTCATCCACCGCCCAGCATCACGCCGCTGGGCGGGGAACGTGTACTTTCTATTGTACACCATTCGTGTCGACTCTCTTCCCCGTCTCGGTCTTGACTTTCTGTCTCGGCGTGCCTTATGAACTCGAAGGACCCGTGGCTCTACCCCGCACTTCTTTCTTCTTCCGTTTTACTCCTTGCACCCAAATCTGTCATCACTTTCTTTGTCTTTGGTGCACGGGGCGAGACTCTTTCATAACACAAAATTATTTATTCAAATTTATTTGTGACGAAATTTGATTCGTCACAGTCTGCAGGGTAGATAAAGAGGATGAAACACCACATAACTCAGTCCTGGCACACACTCCTCAGCCTCGTCCTGAGTGAAATATCTATCTTCTCATTGGTACAAGCCATTAGAACTTGCGCAAGAGTATAATAGTTGAAAAACAATTTTGAGTTGATATTAAGGATTTGATTAGATGCATAAAAAAATAACAGATTTGATATCATTCAAAAAAAGGTCAAATTATTCTTAAAAAATTAACAACAATGGCATGACCAATCAAAATGGTCCAACTTCATTTCATTCCATATTATAATTTTTTATCCTTACAACATCCTAGTAGGTTCTTAAGATTATATTTAGTGTACACGCTATTAAATAATTTATGAAAAAACTCCTACACCAAGCTCAAGAGCAGGCTCTTAATTGACGTGGAAATCTTTTAAAATGTGTATTTCAATATTTTGTTTTTGCCTTAGTTCTATGTTTATTAGTGTAACAATGTTATAATTTAAACAATAAAAAAATAAATAATAAACGATCGTGGAGAAAAACGAGCTTAAAAAAATTGCGTCGGTTTGACGGTTCATAAAGGCATCGTTTTGTTATATTTGAAATATAAAATATTAAACTTTAAACACTATGTCTCATGTTCATATCGAAATACCATTATTATTTCACTGGAAAAATTAAATATTGTTCAATCGGAGTTCGAATAGCTGTTTGTAGGTATTATCAGCGTTTACTAGCAAATGACTTGTCTTGAAATTCAATCATTGCCGTCGGATGCAAAACATGTCGTGCGGCGTGCGCGACCAATATTAACATTGGTACATTCATAGAACAAAAGAGTTTATCTTTATTCCATGGGTAGGTGCATTAAATTGCAAATATTAGTAAAAACAATGCACTTAGGTACCTACATGGTATATCACTCAGGTATACATCTATTAAGTTCGTACCTATGGACATCTTTAATTCTATTTCTAAACTTATTGAGTCGTAGTTATACAACCGCGCTTACATTGAAAATATTTAAAAATAATAGTAAGAAGATAATGTTTTAATAAATCTGCTAATTTATTTTAGAACACTGAAAATAAGGAGTTTTTTTTATTTTTTTTTATTATAGCGACTATATAAAAAAAATTTACATAGAAAATGTAATGGTGAAATTAAGTATAAAGTATTGTATTTCTTAGTCCTCCTCACTAGGGGGTCCTGTGCCGAGGCGGACTAATGTTATTTAAATATAGTTCATTTGTCTTCTATGTCGTTTTTAGCGTCTTCGCTGGGGTTTTCTCATTGACCTCTTTAAGCCATACTTTATTCAATTGGATTTTTTATTAGTTTTATGTCTTGGGGAAGGATATTATGGAGTTTTGTTGCAAAGTATGTATAGTTTCTTTGTCCAAATGTGGTTTTATAACTTGGAATATTTTTTATATAATTTTTATTCGATCTAGTGTTATGAATACACGGTCTAGTAGAGGATTAATTATTTTTGAAGTTCTTCAATAATATATTTTTGGCATATATTTGCTGTAGGTACATTTGGTACGTCAAAGTTATTGAAAATTTCAATTGAAGGCATTCTAATTGGTACTTTCAATATGGTATTTATGATTCCTTTTTGAATCGTATTTAGGCTGTGTAGGTACGTATGAAAGGTAAATAATAAATGGGTTATTGTTATTACGTATTAATTGAAGTCTCATAAATAAATTCATACTCCAGCAATATCTATAGGGCACATAGAAATAGAAATTTTATATTAATAAAGTATAATTTAAAAATGAATCTGATTTCATTATCATTATTATCAATAAAAATAATGTTTTAAATAAATTGTCTTTTATAAATGTAACTATTTATTAATGTAATTGTCTTTTTAAGAAGTTTTAGGACCTACACGTCCCCATTTTTTTCCGAGAATATTTTTTTAGGTATAGGTACTCATTAAATCATTTAATAAATGTTAGATATTTGAAAAAGGTAGTTTTTAATGATGTCCTTTGGTGTTAATTAAAACATAATTAATTAAACGAATTAACAAATTTAAAAAAAAAAATTATAAAACTTAAGATAAGTGAACAAAATTATAATATGGGCTACTGTAATGTGGAATAACATAAGATAATAATAATAGTGTTATAATTAATTGGCCGTACATTAATTGAATTTACGAGAAAAATTGATAACCTGCAGGACAAGAAATGAAATAACACTCCCCTTCAGAAATGAACCCCAGAGTCAAAAGTCGTCGCTGCACAGAACAACTAAGATATTTGGGGAATTACAAACGGAAATAAAATTAGAAGAAAATATCAACAAATTTTAACTTAAATTACCAAAATGTGTTGATTCATTTTGAAAATATGTTGCAAAAATAATATCTTCATGGTATTTGTATTAGGTATAGGCAACTATGCATCTATTTAAAAATCCACATTGAAATCATTGAAAAAAATGGCGAAAAGTCATGAAAACAAATGTAAGACAGGAAAACACTTTTGTAAGGAAATAGTATTAAATGTAGTGAGAAAGTGAATTAATTACATTTAGACCCATATTTCTTTAACCATTTAAAAAAATAATAAATAATTAAACAAAAAAAAAATTGTAGGAACCTAATCTTGTTTTTGTAAACTTTTGAATTTCATCTTCCAATAATAAAAAAATATCCCTCGGGATAGGTACCTACTAAACGTGTTACTTCAAAAACAGCAGACGAGCCTTCCAGTAGACATTAAATGTAGATATTTGGGCGATAAGTTCTCCCTTTGTTGGAGCCCTTTCAGTTTTAAGACCCTATTAGCACCACAAGCAACAAACCAGAAGTCTGACAGAGGTGTTGGGAACAAGACAATATTTTTTTTATTCAAATGGTGGCAACAAATGAATCGCTTATCGGTCTGGGAACAAGAGAATGTCTCTGGCAGTTAAATACTCGTAATATGAATGAATTAGCCATTTATGCACGGGAAAAATAGGGATAAGGTCATCTACTTTTAAGGGGACGTGTTTTGTAACTTGGTAAATCTATAGGTAATGTGTCTTAATAGCCGTATTCGCGATTTTGTGGAAGGAATACCTTAAGCTTTTGTATGGAAAACCCGACTTTAGACATTGAAATCGTATGTTCATACAAAAAATTGGAATAAAACAATATGGTTAATGTACTGGATAAACGCAATCAAATAATAGTATTTAAATTATGAATATAAGTAGGAGATAGGTAGATACATGCTTTTCTTTGATACCTTGCCAAACTTATATCTAAATTTATCAATTAGTTTATTTACGAGTCTGCGAAATGCAACAAAATAAATATTATATTCATAATATTGTTTTTTGTTATTATAAACTGTGTACCTATACAAATTTGTATTTTAAATTATATCTGTCCCCAACACTAAAGTTCCTTGGTGAGACAGGCCCATCGCATCACCAAAGTAATGTAAAAATAATATTAATTCTGTTAAGGCTCTGCAACCGGGCCCGAAAAGAAGAAGATGGAGAGATACGAAATTACAAATATTAGAGGAGAGCGCTAATATTTACAGCAACAAAATCGATGCGAAAATGTTTAATAAAACACGACTCGTTTAAAATAGAGCAAAAATCTCGCGGGCAATATCTTAAACAGCATTTAAAGAAACACTGTGAATTTTTTCATACATATAACTTGTAAAATAACTGAAACAAACGTGTTAATAATAATTTTTGGAGCATACTTTGCGATTTTTTTCTATCGAGGGAATTTTATATAATTTGCGTTTCGGCGCGGGCAGAGTCTAGATATTATCTTCAAGAATAACATATATTTTTTAAGAGCTTTAAAACTTACCGTGTTTAAGGGAAATATGTAATAAATCGGTACAATTCCGGATTGCGGGCCCTTAATATATTTCCAGAACAGCCCACTAAATTTCTTCCCGTCTACCTACACAGGTTCTTTTAAAAAAGTAGATACCTACCTACTTTCTTTGGTGTTCTCTCCCAAATTTATCTCTTTTATCATTTTGTTATTAATTAGGTTGAGTTAGTTATTTTGATAAACCTTTAATAATAATAATAATGATTTATTGTCTTCATTTCTTAATAACAAATAGAGATAATGATATCCTCACTGGGATCTCCCGTGCTGAGGATTTCATTTACATATTATAATTTAATTATAAGAATAATATGAATTTGACATAAAATTATATCATGTGGTATTTTTTTTAATAATTATAAAGTAAATAAGATAGTTTTTTTTATAATTCAGTTCGCTAGATTCGTTTTTAGTCTGTATTTGATTTCAGTATATTTTCTATTTCTGATCTCCCTAGATTTAGTATCCAGCGTTTTATTTGAAATTTAAATGTTATAATGTTGAGGTTTTTAAGTGAGAGTGGTATTTTATTGTAGAGTTTAATGCCATAATATAAGAAGCTTTTTTGCCCAAATGTTGTGTTAGCAGTTACTTGTTGGATATGTTTTTGACCATGAGATCTAGTGTTTCTAATGTACGTGTCAGTTGTTATTTCTTGGGTTTTGTACTTATGAATGTAAATTAGTATAGTTTTAGAATATAGTTGTTTAATTGACATGATGTTAAGATTGTTGAAGATTTCGTCAGTGCTTGTTCTTACAGGAACTTTCAGTATAATTTTCATTATGGCTTTTTGAGTTTTAATTAGTGGATTTAGTATGTTTTTATTTGCACTGCCCCATCCGATAATACCTTATTCTAACAGTGATTGGCAGAGAGCCATGTAAATCTTTTTTAATGAGGACAATGAAGCATGGGTATGCGTATATGCGAAATCAGGTTAAGCACAGTGTCAAAATTTTGATTTTTCTTTTTAAATGTTCTCTTTCTATGAAATTATAAATACATAACTGGGCATTTTAATATTAGCACACATTTTAAAATACTTCCACTGTTATTTTGATGCAGGTTCTTAAAAAAAGTACTGACCTTTATAAAGTTATTATTAAAAAGAGAAACGGTTTTAAAGTTAGTATAAAAAAGTCAAAACTCCTTAGTTATTCAGAGGTGCCGATGCGATGCTAATTACCCTCGGCCACGTGCCAATCTCACCTACCAACTTCTATTCCCTGTTTACCCAACGGATTTTCTCCATTCACCGCAAATGCAAGCACTTTCGGGGAAGCCACCGGTAGTAACCGCTTTTTGCTTCCCTTAATCTCTTTCTTCCAATAACTCCACGAGACAGGAGAGCAGAAGACTCGGGACGAGGGGTGAAGGCAGGACAATGGGGCCCCAAGATAATCTCACCATTAGCAGTGACCAGAAAGTACGTAAACACGGCTCATTCATAGCAGCTTCCTGATTCGGAGGAATTAAGATGAGCTTGCATGATAATATCTTGCTAATACCTCCCTGAGGGGAAGGTAGGCAGGTAGTTAAAGCCTCAAATTTGCAGTAAGATAAGAAGGAAACAAATTACAACTTGCCCGTCTGCTTAGATTTTTTTCTATTTGAAATCTTACTTCTGGTGTGCCACAGGGATCAATCCTGGGTCCGCCGTTATTTATGCTTTTAATAATTTGAATATTTATTTGCTCATCTAAAAAGACTTACTAAGATTCGAAGAGTTTTGCAATGAAAAGTTAATTAAAAGTTAAAAAGTTACAACGAATGTAACCAAAAAAGCTTTACTATAATAATCGCAATGCTATCATACACAATTATTATATTGATATAAAGTTATTCGAGATATATGTCTTACTTTAGGTAAAACATTTTGAAATCCTTGTGTGCCTACGTAAATTGGAAGTCACGTAGAACATTTCGTAAATTTAACATTTTTGATTATTAAGGTACACTTACCTACCGCGTATGGATATCTTAAATGACAAAACATGTGATTCAAAATCGCAATTGTCAAATCATGGCCAAAGCCTTACATCTTGCCCAACCTCTCATTGTGCTCAGTTTAGAATAAGAAAAACTAATCCAGGAGGTACCAAATAGTAAAGTAGATCTATAATAATGCAGGATTGTATCTGCCTAACCGCTTCCTTAGAATAATAGTCTATGCGCATGACATAAACTCATTGCAAGAATATATTGAAACGTATTGACTTCCAATTTGCATGTTGCAATGTTTGTTTTTGTTTGTTTTTACTTGAGAGAAAACACGGATACATACAGTAATTAGCAAGACCCAATAACACAATAACTAGAGAATTCGCTAGCAAACAAACAAGACATTATAAAACAGTAACTAGAGAATTCGCCAACAGCCTAACTATTTCTCACAGTTTAACTTTAAACTGCTAATAAATAAACATACACAAATATTTTTACATGTAAATAGAGAAAATTATTTTACACACGGCTAATGAGAAAAATGCACAATGACTATAAATAAAAGTTTCAAAATATTTTTTTGAAAAGTTTACAGTGTAAAAAAAAATGTTGTGCAGAAATTTTAAAAAGGTACTTAAAGAAGTATGATCCAAGTTGATGTTTTTTTTATTATTGGAAAACAGTTTTCAATTTTCTACCAAAAGTACTGCAAGTATCAAAAAATATGTCGGAATCCTTCAGGTTTTGTGCACATTCTTGCGATTGGATCCCTGACACCAACATTTGGACGCATCCGGCTAAAGTGGTTGTTCTGGGTAGTATTTTAAAATTTATTAATTTGAGTAAGTCAGTCGATGATTTTGTTGCATGATTTAATATAGGGTCGTAAGGTCAAGGTGTGTTCGACGGCTAGATAGAGTGGAGACGTTATATTTCGATAGCATTTTATGTATCCCCATTTAGGTGTGCTCAATCTATAGATAAATGAAGCACGAAATTTCTTTTGGATATTTTCAATATTGTCGTTATAGATGAATTCCCCTATAACCTTAAAGTGTAGGACTTCTGGCAGTGGGTACAGTATTCAAGTTGAGAACGGACCAGCGGCAAAGGAAAAGATAGATTACAAAGCCAAACGCTAAGTAAATTTTATTCACAATATTCTCAATCTGCGCATCGAAATGAAGTTCAGAATAAAAAAAATACGCCTAGATTTCTTACACAGAATACGCGCTCGAGTGAATTACCAACATAATAGGTAATTGTGTAGGATAGTGTTGTGATTTTTAGTAAATGTCAATTGGTTACATTCTTACGTTATATTTTAGTGAAATTTTGTTTTAATTGCGAACGCTTCGAATCTTACTAAGTCTCTTTGGATGAGCAAATAAACATTTTAATTATTAAAAGTATAAATAACTACAGACCCAGGATTGATCCCCGTGGCACGCCAGAAGTAACTGATTCCTAATACATGAAAGTATCTCTCGTAATGATCAGCTTGATGTCGTCTTGTTAAGAGCGTTTAACCAGCCAGCGGACGAAAATCCACATTTCGTCGAAAGTTGTTCTTCCGATCGTGCAGGGCGGTTACAATGAGAAAGATTGATTATTCTCCGTACCAGCTTTTTTAAATTATAACTCAATATCGAATGTATTTCAATCCAAATTAGCTTTAATTTATACCTTCATCCAAAAATGCTGAAAGGGGTGATGATAAAACTATTGAAATAATGTACTTTTTGTAGTTATTTTTTGATTATAAGTATTTATCATTTTTCAATAATGTCTAAATTTAATAAAAATGTTAAAAAAATCTGAAATATATTAGTTTGTAAGTGCGCAAATAAATACACAAATGGACCAATTTTCGTCAAGAAACACATGTACGTACATATTTTTTAATGATTTTATTGAAACTAAAATTAAAATTCTAATACATAACTTTGCTAGATAATGTATTGATTTATTTTACTGCATGATTACATTATTTGAAATGGGTGTGGTATAATACAAAAACTTTTTTGAAAATTTAACAAATCTGCCTACGACCTATGGAATAACCTTATTATACTAAAAATTAAAAAAAATTCTAAAAATTTATTACATAACTATGCTAGATAAAAGAACAATCTTTCGAAATCCATTTATAACTTTTTGTGGAAAAGACTCAATACGTCTAAAAACTTTTTTGAAAATGACGTATTTCCGGCTTTCTCTGGTAATGCCCTCTTAAGTATAAGACAAACCGACGTAAAACCCCTAATTCCGTTACACAAATTTTTTTATTTATAATAAGGTGGTCAACTTTTTTCTAAAACGTTTTTGAAATTGCTGTTAATTGCATCTAGATGGTGATGGATGTTAAAACTGACATTGAACCTTAAAAAAATATCATCATCATCATCACTATTGGCTCCACAAACCCTGGTGGGTCTTGGCCTCCGCAGGAGTCTTCCTCCACTCATCTCGGTTTTGTTCCAGCTCTCTCCAGTTTAGAAGCTCCATGATAAATATGTCTTTGGGGACGTTGTCGCTCCATCTTAGTCTTGGTCTTCCCGGGCTCCTTCGCCCTATTGGTCTTGAGTTCAGCAGGGACTTTGGTGCTTGATGCTCGGTCATTCTCTCCACACGACCCAGCCACCGAAGTCTTCCCCAGTTTTATAAATTTTGCGACGTTTAGCTCCTTAAACAAAGTATAGAGCTCATTGTTATAACGTCTGCGCCAAAATCCATTTGCTAGAACCGGTCCGAAGATGCGCCTCAAAATTTTTCTTTCAAAAACGTCCAGTGCTCGCTCATTCTTCTTAGTTAGTACCCAAGTCTCAGCTGCGTACGTAAGTACTGGTCTGGTCCGGAGAGTTTTGTACACTAATATCTTCGTGTTTCTGGACAGCAGTCTGGACTTTAATTGATTTTGTAGGCGGAAATAACAGCGATTTGCGTTCACTATGCGCTTCTGGATCTCCCCTGTAAAAAAATATCATCAACGTTTTATGAAAATTAATAACCCTATGGACTGAAAGTTGCAATATTTATGTTAGTTTATGATTTATGGCTGCACCTTAATTTATAAAAATAATTAAAAAAAAACAACTAACTTAAAAAAAGACAAGATATTATATTCATTTGTTTGCGTGTCTTGCGTTGAAGATTAAAAACGCTCACATTTTGGCAAAAGGGAGGAGTTTGTCCAAATTAAACAAATTTTTAAAAGTGAAAGGTGGTCATTCATGTTCTTCATAAATATTTAAATCGGTATATAAAACGATCGAACCAGGTGTTGGCACAAATGAAATAACTTTATTATTAGTTAATACGGTGTTGGGGGTTATTGCGCAAATGTTATTTTACTTAACAAGGTGCCCACTAAACACCCTTTAACCAACAATAATACTGGCCATCTGTTATAAATGTTCATTTAATTTTGTTGGTTTAACAACATAATATTAACGAATATTTTGACAGGAAGAAAAGTGTTGGAAGTACAACATGTTGATATTGTTAGTGCAGTAAACGAAAAATGCAGAATACGTCTATATTTTTTTATTTGTATTCTATTTTAAACGCCCACAGGATTTTTAATTAGGCACCATGTATAACTTTTTAAACTTTTGATGAAAGAAAAAGTTACAATTGAATAATGATAATCATAATAAAAACGCAAAAATAAAATAAGGGATATGGAAGACATGGCATGATTAAGTAATGTAAATACTTGAGTGAGGCCATGTTAAGAGTAAGGCGAAGGATGCATATGAGACCTTGTATGAATGTAAATAAAGCAAGGAAGATGTTTGTATGTACCCCTGTTAGTTAGTTACCATTTTACAAAGCTTATCAAAACCTAGTTAGTCACCATTTTATATAATAAATATCGTACTGGTAATTAGAATAAAATAAATTAGTTAGAAAACCACTTTGTTGCATACAGCTGGTCCACGACATGCGTTGCAACGCCAAATACATTGTTTCTCCCTGAATTATCTTTCCCGTGCGTCCCCGTTCCCCTCCTTATAAATTATAGCCTATGTCACCCGGGGATAGTGTTGCTTTCCAACAGTGAAAGAATTTTTCAAATCGGTTTAGTAGTTTCGGAGCCTATTCAATGCAAACAAACAAACAATCAAATCTTTTCTCTTTATAATATTAGCATAGATTTAAACATTGCATATATTTTTAATATATAAAACCAACCGGTTTCGAGATAACCTGAACCTTCATCAGGGTTATACTTATAAAAACAAATATTACTATTACACCATACTTATTATTATCAAACAATTTATTTTTTCATATAACCCTGATGAAGGTTTGGGTTGAATCGAAACCGGTTTGTTTTATATATTAAAAAAAATATACTTAGGTACAATAAAGGGGATTTCAAACAATTTTTTTTTTGTTATTGTGTTTAGGTATCTATCTACTCCCAAAGTGGTTGCTACACGTGAAAAAAATATAATCATTATCATTAAATTTGACGGGCTTTATACCTAATAATATGACCATTCGTATCCAGTCACATTTTATGTAAGTAAGCTTTTTAGATTGATAGTTAACGTAGTGACAAATTCTTTAATTTTGATAGTTGGTAAGTACCTATTAATAGTTAAAACCGAATAATCCCACCCCTGACAGTCCATTTTAATGCCTCCACTAGATAGGTATTAGTATTAAACTACTAATGTATAAGACTGGTCCCAAATTCATCGCTTCTTTATTCAGTTTGACAGCGACACGTCCAAATAATGAGGATTTGCATGCTGATACAGGATTGGTAGATAAAACCATTAAAAAATAGACACCCGATGTTCGACCAATGATCATCTGACACCAATGATCGGGATAATGATTCTGTTTCAATAAAGAAGATTAGAGGATTATTACCCGATAGTGTGTTGTGCGAGGCAAGCTGAATAATATTAGACAGAAAATAGGGGTTTAATTTACGTTAAAGCTTTGACCGGTTTTCGTGAGATAAAAAAAAAACAGTTTATTTTTTACGATCGTAAATAACGGTGGGATAAAGAGGTTACACGCATAAGTATTATATCGAATAATATTATTATTGTGATAGGTTAAGTTCATCTTGGTGCAACTTTATACTTATTTAAATGAAGTTTTAAATTTTGAAAGTTATCATTCAAATACTTAACCATTGACATAGGTACCGGTCAAAATAATATCTAAATAGCTCTTTCATGATGTGTGTACCTATCGATACCTTTTTGTTGCTAATTCACTTAGGTGAATTGTTTTTTTCATTGCAAATCGCTTCAAAGGTTACTCTCTAAGTCTATAAGTCTCTCTGGATGAGCAGACAATCATCTACATTACTAACAATTGCAAATATTTTTATGTCAACGACTTACAAGAGAAACAAATGGCGCATGAAATATTTAGTGATGGTATTAATAAAAAGTAAAAATAACAGCGGACCCTGGAATGATCCCTGTGGTACGCCAGAATAAACTGGTTCCCGGGCCTAAGTGAATTTTTAAAAAATAAATACCAACCCAATAGATACGTTTTAAGATTTTCACGGACAAAAGTATTTTCGTTATTAGTTTTTGGGGTGTTATGCCGTGTTGCACTACCTCCTTCTTTAGCCAACGTTTCGGATCCGGATCTGCAGGATATGCCCTGATGATGGACACTGCAACGCTGTACTAGCTACCACTGAATGTGAACCCAGCGTAAAAATCGACAGCTTTATAATTTTTGGTGGTATTAGCTTTATTATTTACATTAATTACTTACAGATTAAACAATCACTTTCTATGAGACATCTGATATACTTTTCCTTTGCATTCTATGCCAATCAAACCGTTTACCAATTGTCCCATACGCTCGACACGCATTAAAATAGCGCATTAGTTTCACTGCGCCTACACCATAATCCACAGTGCCAAATACCATAACACCACTTCCAAAGTCCCATTTAAAAGGTGTCCAATGTCCCCACATTGTGTCCAGTGCCTCCGTCAATACGGATTAGCGTCCAGATTGAAAAGATTGTCCACAATAAACGGTGGCGAGGTGTTAAACAGACTCAATATGCCACAAATAATAATAATGTGGCGTCCTTTGTGAAAACACAGACTAGGGGTGTAAAAAATATAACACGATTTTAAGGAACCGCCATTGTGTGGCAAGTATTGTTACCGTTTCCGTCATTCTTGGTAATGAGGCTGGATGCTGAGATGCCCGGGGATTAGAGAGAAGATGTGAGGCGAGATCAAATCTCAGGGAAAATACATGATGAACCGTACTGCATTTATATATTATGTAGTTTGTTATTACGACAGTTTGTCTGCGTCGTTTTTTGTCGTCGTTTATATGAAATGAGATTGGAAAATTTTATGATAACTACCTACTTACTACTATCCAAAGTGCAGGTTAATTTTTTTTTAACTTCTGCAATGAAATATGTATTCGTATTATCCATGAAATACTATGAAATCTGTATATATGTATATTTGGTAGGTACGAGAATAAGTTTTAAAGTATACTTCATACCGCTAGGTGATTAGGGTGTCCCTATCCAGAAAAAAAAACAATTTTTATTGACAAAAATTTTTTTATACTCAAATTTTCACCTTCCTTCCCCCACTCTCCCATCTTTAATCGCGTTTTTAGTATTTTTGTATGAACGAATTTAACCGTCGATCGTTCGTATTTCAAACAAAACGAAATTATTTTTGTCGTTGAATGACAGATCCGCCTCATCGAACTTTCATCCACGCGCGTCGCGTCATTTTGATATTTCATTCGGCATCATGTTCGCGCGTGGACAAACCATCGAGCTTATTTATGTTGGCTAAAGGACTGACAAAAAATATCGTACACGCAATTGCTCTTCGAAATTAATATTGATTTTCTTTATTTCATTTTCCTACCGTAGGATAAAAAATAAAACTTTTTTTTTTCACTTTGCATTTAACTTTTAAGAGATCAAACAATGAATATGTTTACTTTAATGAAATAGGAATTGAGAAAATTAATGGTTGTTTTTTTTTTGTTGTTTTTATCGGCGGGCATCTTCTGCAGCACTCCATTTCTGTTTCTGTCATAGATCCCATCCCCACACACTTACAATACATTCGTTATTTTTTTTTATTTAACAACCAAAATATTCACTAGAAATAATTTATATGGTAGAACCACGTTTCTAAATTAGAAAAACAGAGTCTTCCGAAGGAGCATCCAGGTCATAAAGTTAAACAAATTTTATCACATAGGTTTACCACCTTGGTACAAATAAGTAGATCTATATCTGTTTGCAGAATGTATTCGTTTTATCCATGAACGGAAATAGCATAGTTAGGTAAATAATAGTTTAAACAAAGTAATCACTTTCATTTAATTAAAATGAAGCCAAATTTAATTAAATGAAGAATTAATTAAAATAAAGTGAATGTATAATTATTATAGAATGATAAATTTTAGCACTTGATAAAGTGGTATTTCAATGAAATTTCTAGTATTTATTTTTGGAATAATTTAATGATCAAAACCTCAAATTGCAAGTTTAATCATTGAAGATAATATTAGAGACTCGTAAGAATTTTTTGTCTGCTTCAAAATGCCTGTAATGATTGTTTATTTTTTTAATTAAATTTCAGCATGATATTATTTTTTATTACCTGTTTTATTGTACCTAATCGAACTAATTAATATTTGATCATAATTTCCAAAAGAGTCACTCGATATGATAAAATAAAATAAAAAGTTCTACGAATCAAAAAAAAGTTATGTAATGAATTAATATAACAATGTACATGATCGTTAATTACTTACATTATCATCGATGTTCCAGGGGTATTTCACACTACTTTTAATAGCCTGTCCACATGATTTATAAATTTAAAAGTCCAAGTTTGATATTTGGTACTCAATGAATGTGGCTATAGATACATATCTGATTAGGCAAGTTTTCTATTTACTTATTTGTTTATTTATTAATATACGTTATCCTACGGATAACCTTTCCAGGGGATTTTGAAATACTAGACTGGTTGGTAGAGTAATAGACTGGTTGGTAGGAATCGAACGAATCAATAATTAATATAATAACCATTGCAGTGTAAAGTATTCGGTCTCAAACAACTCGGTTTTGGCACACACTCTTTGCCTCACTCACATTCATACATCGTCTCATACATTCTCTTCTATTATTCTGACTTTTGACATGGCCCGACTCAAGTATCTGATTCCTCGGGCGTCCCCGACTTCTTCTACCATTCACATTTGCGTCGTATATTCTTTTTACACTACTTTCTTCGTCCATTCGCTCTACATGCCCAAACCATCTGAGAGACCCTTTCTTAATCTTACTCATTATGCTTACATCAGACTTACATTCTTTGCGGATATCCACGTTTCTCACACGATCATACATTGTATTATCTCAGGGATCTCATTTCAACAGCATTCAGTTTACTTTCATCCTTCCTCTGCCAGTTCCATGCCTCACTGCCATACATCAGGGTAGGTACCAGGACTCCATTGTGGACTGCTAGTTTCGCTTCTTTTGACAGTTTTTTATTAGCACCAACGGCGTTCATTCCTCCATTAATGGAGTTACCGGCACTCACCCTTCTTTCAATATCTCTATCAGCCTTCCCATTTCTCGTAAACCTACTACCCAGATACACAAACTCATCCACCTGCTCCAAGTATTCATCATTCACAACTATATTGCATACTGTTTTCATACTCTCTCTTTCAAACACCATGACTTTAGACTTACCTACTTAGATTCATCATTAACTCATTCTCCATATATACTTCGTTCATCCATGATACGAGAGACTGTAGATCTTCCATAGTGTTAGAAATCAGCACCGCATCATCAGCATACAACAGGCAACATACTTTCAGATTACTTAAATTGGAATATTTACAAAACTGACTTATTCCAATTTTTATCTAATTTGACCTGTGATTAAAATATTTTTCTTAGTACATTTCAACACAATTCTTTTGCAATACCTACGATATCTACTGCAATAGCTACTTATTCCCAATTACTTTTAAAAATGACTATTTCTTGTAAATTCGTCTTATTCCATCCAATGTTACTATCAAAACAGGCTTATTCCATTTCAGCCAACAGAGCTTTTGGTCACGTGACAAAATGGCTGCCTAGTTTATTTGCAATAAAAGTTGCTGTCAGTTGTATTATATTATGGCATTTCAAAATCAGCTTATTGTTAGACGGTCGGTTGCAAAACAGGATTATTTTTTTTTAATTAAGTGAAAATTTTTTAGTAACGTTGTGATTTTAAATTTGGTTAATCGGTCTCCTCTTGTGCAGTGCTTCGTAGCCTCCTCACTCTTGTCTACCTTAGTTTTCCGAAGGTTTCACTTCTACCGCGTGTGAACTACCTACAAACAATTTTATTTCCATAGCTCCACACAGGAGGCCCTGAGGGAAAAATTTCCCTTGGGGCCTACGTCATCTTTGAGGATGCTGTGTGGAGAATTTTTAACGGAAAGGAGAGGAAGTTCTGAGAAAGAAAAAGGTATGAGGGGTGGGTAGGAATCTGAAGTTGCAAGGCGATGTTCCGAGAGAGTCCGACTGGAGAGGTCAAAATATCTTCCTCAAGCAGTCTCTTCCGATCCGGCCAGACGGCAGTGGGCAGACGCATCCGCCGCCAAGACCAAGACAATCCTCACCCCATGAACCCGAACACTCCTGCTAAGTCACTAAACTTAGCTAGAACTAATTGGGGTATGACCTGTGGAAGGGGTGTTATTTATCCAATAAATGATTCCCGGGGCGGCGGTACCCATACCCACCTCCAAAATCTCAAACGTAAATTGTAAATATCTTATTACTTTCTATCGGATATTGCTTAAGTAATCTAGGTACTACAAAAAACACTGAACGTCGCCTTAGTTCTTGTTTGTCCAATAGACCATTAGAAAATTTTACAAGAGAAGGTTTTCTTTCATTATTTCAATGAAACATTATGATAAGTGTTTAAGATAAAGCTATTTCCGTAAAGGTAAAGGTCTATTTAGTTTAAATAATTCTTAGTTAAGTGATTAACTATAATTTTTAATACTTTATTTTTAATTTTAAAGTGGAGATTGAACCAAAACTAAAATGGTCTATTGAATTAACAAGAACTGAGGCGACGTGATATAAAATCACATACTTGTCAGTTTTTGCAATTTTCCAGCAAAAAGTTAAAGTGGAAAAAGTCAATTTTGCAAAAATATTCCTCATATAGGTATAACCCATGATGATTTATCCCACATCATACAAAGTCCTCCCAACCAATCAGAGCACTCCGCATCAAGTATTCTGTTTTCAAATCCGATAATACGTACAAACCGTGTTGCCGCGTCAATTTCCCCTCCATCGCTGCATACAGCACTGCATATAGTGCATATGGCCGCTATTAGTATCAATATGTCTGTTGGACCACCGATTCCCAAACTTAATAATCAATTAATTAATTTGTTATATCCGTTCACGCAACGTGAAATTTGTCGTTTCATATTATTTGCATTGAGAGAAATATATAATTATTGCGAATCAAGTGGAAGTGAATAAAATTTGAATAATATATTTATTATATTGAGTTTTAGGTTCGATTCCTAACAAATATTGCACATAAAAACTTTTACCAATTCTTTGGCACACTTTGAATTATTATTAATTCATGTAGGTTCCTGCATCTTAACAGCAAAAATTTTAAAACAACTGTACGAATATTATGTAGGTAGGTTCGTATATTCGTGGTCGAAAGGTAAGGCTCTCGACTATCAATCCCGAGGTCGAAGGTTTAAGTACTGGCACTCGCAAATAAATTTTATTTGATTTTTTTGTGTTATTTCACATTTTTTAACATTTTATTTATTCAGTTATTACACTTAAAACTGATCGACTTCAAGTGGTGTAATATGTTCATGGGTACCTAAGTTGGAGGTAATTTGTTAAAAACTTTGGGGATAAAAATTAAAACGTTGTAGAAAATTCTTTGTTTAACGATTACCTACGTCGAATTCCTTAAGCAAATTTTAATGATTTTTGTATAAAAAATAATGAATAGTACCTACCTACTCATATTTATTGCACTTTTCAGGGTGGAAGCAGTATTGCCCCTGTTTAAGTCCACCATTCAGAATTGAAATGTTGCCTGAAACGGGTTTAGGTATCATATTTAGTGACTAGATCTGAATAGCTAGGCAATTCCCTACCTTCTTTTCCTCATCTCCTTCCCTTACCCACTGCCTCACAAAATACCCCAATCGGGGATGCCATAGTCTCACCAGCTCCAGACGGTTGAGAGCAGTTGGGACGCTTGGCGGTATTCACATATTAAAAAGGTCTGTGTAGAATGTCTACCTATGTTAACACAAATATTTACATATCACGACGTTTCTTCCACCAACAGGAAATGATGTTACATGAAGCTATAAAATATCTAGTTAAACATAAAAATTTCTGACGCCCTTTGTTTTGCTTTCATTACCTAATTTTTGTCAATAAAATTATTTACAAAATTCATGTTGAAATCTGGGCAGAAGCCAGTGGAGGTAATCCACCTCTTACCCGCCCTGGTATAAGTAACTGATGGTTACTCCTTCAAGGCTCTCGCAAGATTCTAATTTTTTTGTTAAACGAAGCTACATTTATTTATTTTGAACGAATCTAGACCTCCAGTGTCCATGCATACGTTGTTAGTAAGCAGTATGCAAGTGCTTAACAGGAAAAACAAAATGCAAAAAATAGGTTAGTAAGACAGAGATAAATTAAACAGGGCAAAAGAAAAACTCATTCATGAGGCTCTATGAGGCGGCATTGCATCTGTAAAAACCCGCAAGCACCTGCATAAAATGGAGAACATAAGTAATACAATAAATCTCAAATCAATTGGCAAGTACCAACAAAAAATGTGAATGGCTTTCGGTCTGATCATAAACTACACTTAGCTTCCGTGTCCCTTAGCTAACCACTCAGTGAAGCCTCAAAGAATGTTAACTGAATATTTGGGGTAAAATATCCGAAGACTAAAAGAAAATTCAGCGTTGGGTAGTCAGAGGCAGGACAAAGGATAGTCAAGGTCGTCTGATCAAGCCTCAAGCCTGCACATGTCATTGGGGGAGGCGCAGATAGATTTGAGAAGGATCTGCAAAATTAGTAATGTAACTAAAGATAAAGCAGGGACGAGGTCCAGCACACCCCCGTATGGGGACAGGGAATTTTTTTTTTTTAGTTCAGTTCATTTTATTGGGCAGAAGCCAATAAAATATACTACCATAGGTAAGTTTAGGTATAAAAAAGTTGTGGGAAGTTATATACCAACCGAATATTATATTTACGTTAACAGCCTTTTCGAAAAACTTTAAAAAATGTCATTGATTTTTTTTCAGATAAAGAAAATAGAAAATATTAACACCATGTAACAAACTTTATTATCTGAAAAGAATAAGTACAACCTTCATTATTCTATACAGCCTTTATTCTGTTGCTTAAGATCTGAGATATCATCAACATAAATGTTTAGAATCTCAGCTATATTATTTGTCTCAATAATATAATATGCTGGTATCTGGTGTGGGAAAGGGCTTAGGCCATTGTTGCAAGGAATTATCATTCAACCCTTTCAGTTGAATCAACTATCAACTGTCAACTGGTTCTATTGGTTGAAATAAACCAGGATCCTTTTCATGGCGATAATATAATATCCATTGTCCTGTTTTGGTGTTTGGGGACTGTTTGGAGATTGTATTATTTATGTACACATTTGGAAAAATGGCGAACCTAATAAAGTTACCAGTTTCTAACATGAGACATATGAATTTCTCCATACAGATTCCTATACATACAAAAATTAATTTGCTGTTAATATTTTGTAATGAAAACATCGAAATGTATTTCCATTAGGGCCATAAAGATTTGTTGAAGGTTCTCGACTACAAACCGGAGGCTACGGGTTCAAAATCCTAAAGTGATTTGAAATCCATAAAATTTTCCTGTAGTAGATACTAGACACATTCAGCAGGTATCTACGAGTATCTCTACAGTGAAAGGCCGTCGTTCAGAATCAAAACGATGCTTGAAAAGGCTTTAGCCGTTCTTGGAATCCAGATCTGAATGGCCGGGTGCTTCCCCACCTTCATCTTCCTGTCCCATCCAGTCTTATAAACATAACCCAACAAATATAATAAATTTTGGGAGGCGATTACCCCCAACCCCAGAAATCATTTAATGTATAATCAACACCCCTGCCGTAGGTTACTCCAAGTGGTTCGCTACATTCGGTGACTTAGCAGGGGTGCCCGGGTTCATGGGTGAGGTTTGTCCAGGTATTGGTGACACATGTATTTGCCCACCTACTGCATGGCAGGCCGGATCGGGAGAGACTGGTTGGTGGAGACATTTTACCCCTCTAACCATACCCGTCGATTCATACGTCCGTCACTCCTGAACGCATTGACCCCCGGATTTCGACTCATCCTTAATTTTTTTCCTTCTGAGAATTTCCTGTTCTTCCTTTCCCTAAAAAGACCCTTCACACATCATCCTCAAAGATGACATAGACCCTCTTGTGTGGAGCTTATGTATAAAACAAAAAAAAATGGGGTTGCCATGATCTCACTAGCTCCAGACGGTTGGGAACTGATGGAAAACTTGTGCGGTACTCATAAAAACGTTTTTTCCGATCTATTAACGTCTGCCCTCCAAAAATTGACCATCACCGGTAGAACTACTCTTTTCGTATTTACTTCCTATTATTATCCAACTTACATACATAGGTACGAGTATGTAGGTAATTAATATACGCAGGTACATCGTGTGGTTCCAAATTCAATCATTAGTTACCTAATCGCCTTTTCTTCGTGTCCACATTTTACACGACTTTTCCGGTTCCATATGCCGTAATGTTTTCATCCAGTTTTCATTGTTTCCTTTATCATCAACTAAATACTTAGTCATGTTTTAACCTCGACAAAGCAGCGAAGTCTCCACGCCGTATTATATCATTGTTTCTTGTGTCGTTTGTTCCTTATTGTTATCTCGACATTTTCTCTTCGCACATTATCGTTTAGGCAAGACCAACATCCCCATTGTCTGTTGAATGTCTCACACATCATAATGCCTGCTATAAAAGCACAGCCATTATCATCACAATTATTATTATGAAGTGAAATGCGGGAGCTCATGGCAATGGAAACCAAATGTATTCCACATTTTGGTCTGCCTCAACCATTACAAAGGAAGATGGAATATTATGACAGAGATAAGGCACAGTTTTTGCAGTGGCGGAGGAGTATTCAATAACCCAAACATGTCATTTTAGAGGGGTATATTTTTTATTAAGATGAAGCCATACTAAATAATGCAAAATCATATATTTTTGTTTTGAAAATTTGATGGCTTAGAAGTATTACAGATGCTTCAATTAATTACTGCGTGTAGAACACACCTTGGCCCTTAAAAATATCGGTCATTTTTTTAATAAGTCTTTTAATAAGCCTATAAAAAAATAAAGTATAAGATTTATAAAAAACACTTTCAAGTCCAAAGTCTCCTATTTATAAACCCCTTTTCGGATTTGGTTAATTGTATAATGTGGCAAATTAAGTTTATTTTATAATAATCGCAACAAAAAAATTGATATTTACGCTCGAACTTCACAAAATAAAATAAAATATGCATTTTCTCGTTGTTATTTTTGACATCATTCAATACGGCCGCACTCTACGAATTTGGATTCTTGAAATGACCCTTATGGCATGGGCACAAGAACCATGCACTGGGCACAACCCATTTCGTATCAGTCACGCCCCGGCCGCAGCGGGAGATGCACGCGTTACTCCGCGTCGCTTAGTTTCGTGAAATTAATTTTAAATTTCCGTTTTCTTACAATAAACAATGCGTAAAAATGAGTTAATATTTTTTACAGGCCTTTACGAAATCAACCTGTTAAAAAAAATTCTCAAATACCTTTTCCAACCTTTCCAAAAGCTTTTTCTCAAGTATTTTTAAACTCCTCCCATAAAGGGCGTGAATTCCGATATCGATTTTTCCCTGAACTATTGGATCGCCTTAATAAGCCTGGAAAAGAGTAAAGTACACAGAGCCTATCATTGGTCATAGTGCAATACATGCCACCACTTGATTTTATGGATGGTTCATGAAGGAAACAACATTTTGAAGTAATCCCAAACAAATAAACCTTTTGAAATTTCATAACTTTGCTGCGTCTAAAAATCTTAGGCAAATTCAAAATATATATAAAATAAAATATTTACGCGACCTGTGGAGAAAATTGGTAACTTTTTAAAATAAAAAATAAGTCTCAATTATCTATTGTCTGTACTTAAGTTAAAATTTTCCTAAGGTACCTACGTGTTATAAATCTTCTTTATGTATCGGTGTTAATATATATCTTTTTTTATCTAATCGCACACTTTGACATAGATAAAAATCTCGTTACCTAAAAGAAAAAAAATACAGGAATTTGAAATACGTTTTCCAACTAAGTCAAAATACTATTTTGCTAAATTTGCAAAATTCTTGAACACCGCTGTATGGTATTTGGCTCTTTTTGGGTTAATAATTCAATTTGGAGGTAGGTATGAGATACGAGTACCGCAGCCCCAGGAACCATTTTTTGGAGAACCAACACCTCTGCCACCCCACGTCGTCGCTATGCGTGGTGCTTACTCAGCAGGGATGCTTTGGTTCATATGGTGAGGTTATCCGGGTAAAACACACGGCAGGCCAGTTCGGAAGAGACCTCACCATATGAACCAAATTTAACCTCTCCAGCGGGATCCTCTCGGAACATCGCCTAGCACCGCAATGGGAGGGATGGATTCATACTTTTGTCACTCGTGGGCACACTGACGAAAGATTCACTGACCCAGATTCCTAACCACCCCTATTGCATTTTTCCTACCCAGAACTTCCTATCCTTCATTCCTTTCCTAAAAAAGACCATCCACACAGAATCTGAGGAGAAATTATTTTTCTCAGAAGAATAATTTTTCTCTCGGGAATCCGTGTCGAGATAATATAAAATTTATATTAAAATACTCAAATTTTAATTTTTTTTTACATTTACATTTAAAAAATTTGCAAGACGATGAAAAAGTGGGATATCAATAGATCTACTACTAAGTAAATAAATAGGAAAAATGAGAGATTTCTTGCAATCAAACTGATTGATCAGTTTTGTAAGATTTAAGTAAGATAAATTATTGTAAAATTAATAACTAAATAAACATATTAAAAAATATAAAAGAGTAATTTTCAATTTTTCGAATTTCACGAGGCCTGTGTAAAATTTGATCCTTTCTCCAAGCTTTACCTTTAAGAAAAGCGTTTTTCTTGCCTAACTAGTTTTCAGTGTAACTAAATCCAAAGGTTCTTTTAGAAATCATAAGATTATTTTTACAGAATTTTGATGCGAAATGTTACCTATGACATTGAAAACTGACACTGGTACTTTCAGAAGCAAGCCGCGGAATTTTAGCTTAGGTAATATAATGGGTTTATACAGGTTAGGTTAGTTTAGAATAAATCCAGCAAATTGTATTAATTTTAAAGTGAAAACTTCTTTAGCACCGTTGTCATTTGAAATCCGATGAAACGAAAAATAGCGACACTAAAAAGAGACAAACATATATATCTATGGAATTTAGCCTGCGAGAGAATAAGACAGTATAATCGGTTTCCTCTTTGTGCGGTGCTTAGTAGCATACCGATCTTCTCTTTATGCAGTGCTTCGTAGCCTCTGCACTCTTGTCTACTTTAGTTTTCTGAAGGTTTCACTTCTACCACTTGTGAATTGCATACTTTGTTTTTAATTTAACCACTTCAATGGAATCACACTACGCCCTTGCGAATCATTGCAAGGTGAGAGGTGTCGGATTCGGGTGGCAGTCGCGCCCGCGGCCCTCATTTGTGGAGCCCTATCCGGGGCCCATCTCGGCCTGGCCGATGTCTCCGATAGCCCGCAGCGCCCCGGGCCCCCGACCCTTTGTGCCGGTCACGCCCCGAGATTTGAAGCCACTGATCGGAAATATTATTATTTTATTGAGAAGGCTCCCATAAAAGGAGGCTAGGTATAAATTAATATAAGCAGAGTGGTAATTCAGTGTGAATTTATTTAAAGGATTGTTTTGTGAATTGAGGGTAGATATATTTGAAAGGATTGATAGGGAAGATATGATCCATTCAAAGTGTTACTCTTCCAACCGCACCTATTATATATTATATGTATCTAACATATGTGTTGGGCAGTCTCTGTAGCTCAATAGTCCATGCAAATCTTATATATAAAAAAATCTCGTGTCACGGTGCTTGCGGTCGCACTCCGCCGAAACGGCTTGACCGATTTTTATGAATTTTTTAATGTATATTTGGTAGGTATGAGAATAGGTTTTAACGCTAGATTAGTAGAGTGTCCCTATCCAGAAAAAACAGTTATATTTTTTCGACAAAATTATTTTTTCGTATTTTTTTTTATTTGGCATCAAAAAATTCCTATAAACCCAAATTTTAACCCATCTACCCCCACCCTCCCATTTTTTAATCGCTAGAATTTTTGTATTTCAAACAGAACCAAATTATTTACGGTGTTGAATGACAGATGGCATTGAACTCATCGAACATCATCTTCGCTTTTATAGCTTTTCATCTTCGCCATCTCCCCGCCTCCCTACTATCTTCAGTCACTTAACAATTGGGGATGCCATAGTGCCACTGGCTCCAGGCGGGAGAAATTGGAACTCTTGTGAAGTATTCACATTACGAAAACAGCTGCGAAAGACCGAGAATTGGGGGTCGACAGGAAACGTTCAATTTGTCAAAAAAATCGATACGGCGCCGAATGCTGATGTGTGACGACGTCAAAATTGATGAAAGGTCACCGTGTCAAAACAAAGAAAAAAATTAACCATCGGTCTAGAAAACCCGAGTCTTTGTAGATATGATAATATTATTACGGAAACATTAAGGCGATCCAATAGTCCAGGAAAAAATCAAAATTTATGGGTGGAGTTTAAAAATACTTGAGAAAAAGCTTATGGAAAGGTTGGAAAAGGTATGAGAATTTTTTTTAACAGGTTGATTTCGTAAAGGCCTGTAAAAAATATTAATTCCTTTTTTACGCATTGTTTATTGTAAGAAAACGGAAATTTAAAATTAATTTCACGAAACTAAGCGACGCGGAGTAACGCGTGCATCTCCCGCTCCGGCCGGGGCGTGACTGATACGAAATGGGTTGTGCCCAGTCTGCCCAGTGCATGGTTCTTGTGCCCATGCCATAAGCGTCACTTCAAGAATCCAAATTCGTAGAGTGCGGGCCGTATTGATTGATGTCAAAAATAACAACGGGAAAATGCATATTTTATTTTATTTTGTGAAGTTCGAGCGTAAATATATTTTTTTTTGCGATTATCATAAAAGAAACTAAATTTGCCACATTATACAATAAAACCAAATCCGAAAAGGAGTTTATAAATAGGAGACTTTGGACTTGAAAGTGTTTTTTATAGAACTTATACTTTATTTTTTTAAAGGCTTATTAAAAGACTTATAAAAAAATGACCGATATTTTTAAGGGCCAAGGTGTGTTCTACACGCAGTAATTAATTGAAGCATCTGTAATACTTCAATGCCATCAAATTTTCAAAACAAAAACATATGATTTTGTATGATTTTGCATTATTTAGTATGGCTTCATCTTAACATCGCTTCTTTTGTTGTTATTTTCTGTACAACTTCCAAACATTACTTATTTGTATGCGTGATAGCAGAAGACACAAAACCTTAATATCTGCTGTTTCCAAACATAAAATGGGTAATTTGAGTAAAGTGCGTAGCGAACGGCCATGACTAACGACGCCCGCACCGAGAGAGCGGGCGTCCGATTGAATGACGAAAACGCGTCGTTTCGTCAACGTCCGTCGAGACCCCAGACAGAAGAAAGCCAACCCGTGATTGATGACGCAAAGGCAGAAAGTATCAAAATATCTGAATTTCATATCAAAACAAATCTTGAATTCCGGCAAAAGTGATGATGAAATAGTATTGAGAATGTGTGAATTGGTATATTAGTAGATTAGTAGATAGGTAGATTGTAGCTATACATTTCCTCAGATTCCTCAGATTCGCGGATGGTTTTGAAACTCGGCATCATGGAGAGCAATAATTTTTATGTTTCCGATGGTCATCTTATTTACCAACAGCATAGACTGTTTTATCTTCCAGCCTACATCTATGGTCGTATCGGTTGAAAGGGTAATCTTGTCGTTGTTCAGAATCAATTCTCAATTCGACATTTTTAACATCAATATAGCTACTTTTAAACGGCAAGCTTTGTAGTTAATTGGTGCCTAATTTTTATTTTATTGTATATATCTGCTCTGCACGACCATATATTTATTTTTAATTTTAAGTAGTAGGAGATTTTCAAACATTGTTAGGTTAACTGGGAATATTTGTCTTTCTTAAATGTAACCACCATATGTAACCACCTAGGGTACAATAATTTCTTGCATAAAATTCTAACTGCATTTCCCTTATTTCCATTCCCAGACAAGGCCGCATTCTAATTAAATATTTTTCTTTAAAACATGTTAAACTAATATACTTTACACGAGATAGAACCTCAAAATCAGAAATGGTTAAATAGGTTATGAGATTTAATTTTTGAAAACTTTGACACCTCACAGCATGGTAAGGCGAAGTTAGAACCCTATCCAACTAAAGTAATGAACTACACAACGTTTCATAAAACGATCAACCGTCATAAAACGATCAACAATTGTAAAATGTTCAAAATGATGTTAGAACCTTGTAAAATATATAAAAGTTTCGAAAATGAGCAAAAGAAATGGTTTTGAATTTAAAGGTCATTTTTGAAAAAAAGTCTCAGTTAGAACTTAATCTAACTGAGGTGGCATTATGTATTCTTAAGGTGATCCACATCCACAATGCAAAGTAATACAAAATCATGCAAAATCACGTGTTTCGGGTTTGAAAATTTGATGGCTTAGAAATATTATAGATGCTTAAATTAAATACTGCAAGTAGAACAAGAACACATCTTGCCTTTGAAAATATCGAGTAATTTTTTGAAAAGTCTTTTAATAAGGCTAGAAAAAATAAAGTATCCGGCCTATAAAAAAAGCCTTAAATTGCAAAATCTCCTACTTAAAAACCCTTTTTCGGATATGGTTTTATTGTATAATAATGTAGCAAATTAACTTTCTTACAAAATAATCGGAGAACATTTTAATATTTGTTTCTGGACTTCAGTAAAAAAATTATAAAACATGAACTTTGGCGATGTTCTTTTTCAGGAAATTAATAGAGGCGTTACCCAACTGCAAATTTTACTCTTCTGCCATCCGAAGAGGGATCGAAAGCGCTCGTATTGTCGCACTCAGTAGCCATCCGATATCGGGCCGAATAGACGTGCTTTGCTCTTCGCGTTGCATCGTTCTGCAAAAATGTACTTGGGAAATAACAAAACACCGTTGTTGGCTATTGATTATGGTTTTTATTGGTCAACGCCAAAGTCGCTTGCTCCGCCGAATTCCGAATGGGCCCAGGACTAGGGGATCGTCTTAAAGGTCGTTTTTGAAAAGAAGTGTAAGTTAGAACCTTGTCCAACTGATGCAATGATGTATTCTTAAAGTATCGTTCGCTATAGTAAATTCGCTTAGGTACGGTGAGTCCTCTACAGCGGTGTAATAATCCAAGGGCCCCGGTAGATATGCAGTATTCGAGGCATGAATCAATTATTTTACACTTAGTTGAAAGTTGTGAATGGGAGAAGAATGCCGTAGAACGGTGGTTAGAATAATAATTGTGAGATTACTCGATTAAGCGCCTGTCTGTTCTGTACTAACACCGAATCGGAGAAGCCCACATTCCATTCCTAGTCGCTACTCTATCTCCTATCTTCACATGATCACTTCCGTTTCAGCTGATGATTTGAAAGATTGCTGTTTATGATAGGTACATAGTTATATGATAAGAAGAAGCCTCAATGAGAAAGGGAGACGAAGCGTTCTCGAGTTTTCCTAACGTATGTACTCGTAGGTATCTGGCAGAAAAAATAGATTTTGGAGATTTTAGTTTTTTAAAACGACGTTCATTTCCTTCCGAATTCCGCGATTCCAATTTTTGACAGCCTCCGTAGTCGAAGGGCAAGGCTCTCGACCAGCAATCCTCGACCAGTACCCAAATAAATTTTATTTGATTAATTTGTGTTATTTTGCAATTTTATTCATGTAAAATAATAAATAACATATTTGCGGCATTTTTCAGATCGGAAAATACTCACAGTTTCGCCCTTGTGTAAAATCACCATTCAGAACTGAAACTTTGCTTGACAAGGCTTTAGCCGTCTTTGGTGATCAGGTCGAAATAGCCAGGTATTTCCCTACTTCCCTACCTTCCCCTTTCCCATATCCTCCCCTCCTCTCCACCTTCAGCCTCACAAAATACCCCAATTAGGGACGCCTTAGTCCATCTGGCCCCAGACGGGAGTAGTTGGGACTCTTGTGAGATAGATGAAATTCGTTAAAAACTTAAGTCGCGTTCTGCTTAGTAGATATTGAAAGATGTTGGTACTTCTGTTGTGAATTACAACAAACATACCCTTAAAATACATTTATTTAACTTTTTTACCATGTGCTTCCTTTTCTGATGTTTTTCAGATTTTTTGTTGATGTTAGAAAATAAATAAAATCAAATAAAATGTTTGACGTCGTTATAAAAATGGTGTCACATGATAATCTTTATAAACCGTAATGAAATGACTTTCGATTAAAATTAGGTAAGATACAGTTCTTTCATAAAATACAGAAACAGTTTTTTCTTGAATTTTTCGGTTGCGATTTTCTAAAGTTAGATCTCCAAACACTTCTTTATTACGGTAGGTACCCACTTTTCAGTTGTTACTCATTTCTAATGATGGTTTTCAGGTTTTTAGTTGATATTAGGAAATAAACAAAATCAAATAAAATTTTGACAATTTTATAAAAAATATTTCGTATGGTAATCTTTTTACGCTGGAAACTACTTAAAAATAAGTTACGATAAAGTACCTACTTTAATAATAAAAAGTTAAAGAAATCCGTTTTTCCTTGAATTTTTCAGTTAAGTACGATTTTCTGAAGTTAGATTTCCCCACACGGTGATACCATATATTACATCAATTGTAAATAGGTACCTCCCTACAACTTTCTTCAAATTTAGTAGTAATCTGCAATCACCCAGCTGCCCGTCCCACGCAGAAACAAAAGAACGAATGCCACTTAAATTCCGGTTCATTATTCAAATAATATTCAAATGGATCGGCGGCAAATAACAGGACGGCCATAATACGCTCCTAATAACAACAATAACGCGCGTTAAGTTTCAGGCTAAATGACTTATTGGCATCAGGTAGAGGTACAGAGGTAGAGGCAGCGGCCTCGGGGATTCGGTTCCCGCTCCGATTGTGGTATAAATATCACCTGTAATTATATGAAACGAAGATCGAGATGCAGCCGAATGGGAGGAGACCAGGGCATGAAATGGATCTTGGGAATTTTAATGTTACGACCAATATTTAAATGCGTGCATTCAGATGATCTTATTACGTATAAATGGCCGAACGTGTGGTGGCTGCGGCCAACCCTCCAACTCGAACTCCGAACTCCAAAATGGCGGACTTCCAACAGCTGATTCGGCGCCGTACCTTATCAGTTGCCTACAGTTGTGCAGGCGGTGCTTCAGTTTCCATAATATTGATTTCGATTCGTAAAGCTAAAAAAATAATTATTTCAAACAAATTTTATACAACTCTTCCATAATAATGTTGTGCAGACTGATGTGTTGGACCAACTCGAACTCCAACACATGAACTACCCCTCCACACAATTGTCCAAACGTTTGAAGTTGGAAGTTGGCCGCATGAAGGGCATTTGTAGCCTTAACATGAAGGGAACGGCTGCGCGGTGTTTTTCTCACAAAATTTACAATTGGCCAAAGAAATTTTAGATATTTAGCAACAAAGCTATACAATGCACTTCCACTGGCCATTAGACAAAACAAAACTTATTTTAAAAATAAATCAGACATCAAGTCTTGGATTATCAGCCAAGAAGACAGATCTAACATCAAAGATTTTGTCAAAACAATTTATAAATTTGCAATTTCTATGGTATGATGATGAATTTGCTATTTTAAATGAAATATTGCATTGATGTTGCTGTATTTTTTATATACATAGCTTATGGGTCCGAGGGGTTAAAGCGCCTGCTCTCAACACAGGATAACATCGCGAACGGCTACCACGCCGAGACTAACTGTCGCAGGGAGTGCAGCGTGGTGGGGATATGGTGTGGGGGAACCAGGCTACACGCCAGTATTGCCGGATTGCGCGTAAAATCGTTCCTCGCGACTGCAGCACCTCTGAGACCTTATTTTACGTACAGCCCTCGTAAATTAATTTCAAAAACTTCACATTCAATTCAGATTTAGCAAAATTGTCAGCGTTTTACATAATTTTGCTAAATGGTTTACGAACCTTCATTACTTATAGTTTTTTTTTTAAATAATCAATCAATGTATTTAATCAACGTAAGCCTACATTTCACCCACTGTATCAAATGATTTAATTGTAAGAACGGCAATACGGACCACTTAAGGATTTCTAATACATATATCAAACGGAAGATTTTACGTAGGAGAGATCTCATACACAGATTATTACTACTGGAGATGAAATTTTAATTTCTACGGTCTAATTGCAGACTTTCCTATGAATTCAACAATTTGTAAATTATAAATCAAATAAGTCATTTATGCTGATATTTTTTTAGGAATCTAGAATTTGAAAGGAGAATCAAATCGTATGAGTAAAGCAATTGTTGAAGTATTCCCAATTAATAAATATATTTTAACAAATAACTTACTGAATTTTTTACCCCTCTGGGAAGGAAAAATGGTATTTGAGAAGGAATCTGGGGGTCAGTGTATCGAGGAGTGACGAATGTATGAATCCATCCCTGTCTCTGCGGCGCAAGGCGTTATTTTTCGAGAGAGTCAGAGAGAGAGGTTAAAATTTAAAACATGTTTTTCCTAGATAAAAGAACAATCTTTCGAAATCAATTTATAATTTTTTGTTGAAAAGAGTCAATAAGTCTAAAATCTGATTTAAAAATGACATATTTCTGGTTTTCTCTGGTAATACCCTGTTAAGATGAAGCCATACTAAATAATGCAAAATATTCAAAATCGTATGTTTTTGTTTTGAAAATTGGATCGCTAAGAAGTATTATAGAAGCTTCTATTAAATACTGCGTGTACCTTGGCCCTTAAAATTATCGGCCAGTTTTTTTATAAGTATTTTAATAAGCCTAGAAAAAAATAAAATATAAGGTCTATAAAAACACTTTCAAGTCCAAACTCTCCCATTTATAAACCCCTTTTCGGATACGGTTTTATTGTTTAACGTAGCAAATTCAGTTTTTTTTATAATAATCGCAAAAGAAATTAGACGAATTTGGATTTTCAAAGTGAACTCTATGCCGTTCACCGAAGGGCTACATAATTTGTCACGCACGTTTTTTTCATCAGTTCGCCCCCGGACGGAACGGGAAACGGATGAGGCTCCGCGTCACTTTGTTCCGTGAAATCAATTTTAAAATTCTGTTTTATTAAAATAAACAGTGCGTAAAAATGAATTAATGTTTTTTATAAGCCTTTACGAAATCAACCTGTAAAAAAAAGTCTCAAAAACCTTTTACAACCTTTCCAAAAGCTTTTTCTCAAGTATTTTTAAACTCCTCCCATAAAAGGGCGTGAATTCCGATTTCGATTTTTTTCCTGGACTATTGGATCGCCATCATAGATCTTAGACCGGTCGGTTCCTGAGTTGACATCTATTTGGGTTTGGGTCCCACCCGGGCATTGCGTGTTCGATTCCTCGGCTGGAAAAGTCCTGTGTCGTGACACAAGCTAAATGTTCCGCTTACTGTGGTGCTAGCAGAATATTTTTTGTTTTTCTTTAAAAAAAACATATATATGTAAATACTGTAGAGGGTACACAATGATGTCATGTAGGTACTACCCAGGGATCAGGCATTGTCAACGCAGCATCACGATTTATGATACTGCAAGTTACGTGGGGATTTTCTTTAAATTTTCCCCACTTTTTTCTCACATCATCCTCGCCAACAAATCATAATGTTTATACCACATCATTAGAATTACAAATTTAAATTGCCCACTCGTCACTTTTCGCCGAATAAAAGGTAGATGAATCTCTTAGAAACCACCTACGAGGAAAAAAATCGAAACGGAGATCACACCGTTAGAGTATTCAAAATATTTCGATAATTGCACCAACAAAACTAGTAGTCGAGATGAAAAAAATCGAAGATTTCGGTAGCCGAGACTCTGGCGGGCCGCCATTATATCGATTTAATGAGCGGGCAGAAGCTATTTGATAAATGACTTCCATTGTATTTCTCCACACGAATGAGAATAACGAATAACATTTCGGATTTTATTTTCGATTGATGTCATAATTATGGAACTCGTTTAACAGCTTCCAAAATGACCGGGCAGGGCCGGGCTGGGCTGTTTCAACTTGAGACTTGCGCCTTGTTTATAATGGGAGTGAAAAAGCTTCAGGATAGCTTTATTGGCCAATGAAAACTGCCTTAGTAATGGCGGTCATTCGCCGAAATACATATTTTATTAAATTGGTAATACATTTCGAAAACAATTCCTAATTTAAAATTGTGTAATATTTTTAAAAAGTATACCTACCCATGAAACAGGTTTTAGATGTGGCCATTATGTTGGTTAGAAAAAATACTAAAAGCTTTTTTATGTACCAATGTAAACATGACAGTAGACTTTTGATTATTATTACAAGTTAAATTTTCAAAATTTTAAGCAAATTAAAAAGAGCTGATGACCTTGAACGCCTGAACGAATTTTCATAAATTGTAGCTAAGAACCATCTCGATCACATCAGTTTTCAAACGAAAAAACGCATTACAATCGGTCCATTCGTTTGGAGCTACGATGCCACAGACAGACACACGCACAGACACCCATAAAGTCAAACTTATAACACCGCTCCTTGCGTCGGGGGTTAAAAACAAATATTTTTTATTACATTTTTAACTATCATAACATTCATACCTTATAAGTTATAACTTATAACGTACAGCATGTATCTATTCCACAAAACCTTTATTGATTTAAATAATGCATATTTTCTAGGATTTATTGTGATCAATTTTCGGGTTATTATTTCCGTGTTGCGCTTCGTCCTTCTGTAGATGTCTCCACTTTTGAGTTCCTTTAGTACCTGCTTATTTGTAACCATACCTACTGCCCACTCTCGAAGACATTTGTGTAGGGCTGTATCTTGTACCGCTATATTTTGAAAGCTTTGTTATTGTTGCATTTTACTTTCCTTTAAAAAGTTTAACTGCTTTTTCACAAGAATGGCACAGTACAAATCATCCAAATGATATTATCACAGTTGAAAAAAGCTAAAGCATAAAGCTTCTCTTTTCACATATTTACTTCGTATATTGGTTCATTTTATCCAAGCTTTAAAAGCTCGTCTCTTGATGCGGCCCTGCGATCACTGTATCAATACTAGGTCCAAAAGGCAGTCCCTGACTGGATAAATCAAACCAGAGACAAATTAATTACAGTCCAGGAAGAGTGTGTCTCTTGATTTAGTGCTCACCTAGCCTCAGTTACCAGCAACGAGTAGGTAACTAACATCATCTGGTAGCTCGGAGATCATTTAGGCTATACTTAGAGGCCCAATGATGTAATTTGTAGCCCCGCGGGCGTGAGCATTGCGATAAATTATTTTTGTATGGTTTTTATAATTGTACTTACAATTGTATAATGCGGGTGCTAGGTAATGGCTCCGTAAATGTCGGGTATTGCTATCGAGCCATCGCGGTCCAAGGTTTGAATGGAGTTGTCAAAACACCAGTAGTTAAAAGTGTTTTCATCAATTTGATTTCTTCAATCCACTTCCTTTTATATTAATTAATCAGTTACAAAATAAAATCAAGCTACGTGTCTACAAGGAGTTTCTCTCACTAGCAGGAAATAATCAATTTTTCATCAAATCACAAACTCTAACGACGGGTTGTTTCAAAAAATTTTATGAATTCATCAAATATTTGAAGTTAATTTTCGCGTTCGCTGTGGAGGTTATATTTAAGTTCTGTTATCATAGAAACTGAAATAATTACAGGACTTGAATCGAACTTACACAGAAGTGAAAATTCAAATATTTGACAAATTCACCAAATTTTTTTAAACAACCGATCCTTAAACCAGCTGAAATTTAAAAATCTTTCAAGCAGTGGTGTGAATTGTGAAACTTTAATTACATATCTTTTGTTTATCAGGTGATTTTAAATTGTGTCCACTGCTTCCGGATACCCGACGCTTACCTACCTAGGGTCTTCACTGATAGTCCGATAACGTCTTCTAGGCACCACCGGCTATCCGGCTAAGGGACGACTTCTTCGGGGAGCGTGAAGTCGATCTAACAACCACCATCATTCTCTAGGGGACTGCCAGGCGCCTGTCGGATTGTACCTAATCCTTTTTATTATTTGTTTTTAATTCTTTTTATGGCGGTAATACAACATATGATTATATTTCATACCTGATTGCTCTCCTTCTTATTTTAGTGTGTATATAACAGATGCCTGCAGAGCCGGAGTGTGCGGTCTCCCTCCGTTGAAGCGGCCACATGCACTCATGATGGCTGCTTATTAATATTATATTGTTTACTTTCATTTCCCTAGGGTAAGTCAACTAACACTTGTAGTTATTTTTTATGACCATTGCAGTACAGTCTGCAGGCGATCCTACATTTCCGCCACCTAACAAAGTATGTAGGGACATTGAAGGTCTAGATTCGTTCAATTAAATGTAGAGTCGTTTATTCAAAAAAATTAGATTCTTGCGAGAGCTCCGAAGGGGCGACCATAAGTCGCCTATACCGGGGCGGGAAAGTGGTGGGGTACTTCAATGTCCACTGCTTCTAAACTTGCAATATTTCGAAGGCCTTATTTAGGTAAGCCGGTATAAAAAAATAACTTAGATAGTTTCAATGTTAATGCTCAATATTTATGAGAGCTGTATAGTAGGGTTGTGAAAAAATAATCGATTATGAAAAAACGATTAAAAATCCATTTTTCTCCAACAAAAATCGATTTTTGTGGCGATTTTAATTTTCTAAAAAATTGATTTATAAATAATTTTTCATGCTAAGAAAAAAAATCGATTATTTAATAATCGATTATTATTTACGTAAAAGTTACTTTCCTACTGTAGAGCCTGATTTGAAGGGATTGGCTGACTGATTGGATGACCGGCTATTGGCTGTGTTGCATCACGTTTGGGTCCCACCTAGTCGTCGCGTGTCCTCCATTACAACATAATTTTTCCGCTTACTGTGGCGGTAATAGGAGATTTTTTAAATACTGTCAGGTTTTTCGTAACGTGGGAATGTTTGTCTTTACTTTAAAAAAAAAAAATTATTTTAATATAAGTGTAAAAATAGTTTCTCCATAACAAGACTTTTTTTCTATAATTCTTTATTAAAAATAATTTAATGGCGCATTTTGATTTTTCATGTAGGTAGGTAGGTACCTACTCAACAATATCGTGTAGCTAGGTACTATTAACAGCAAAATCCAACGTTATTTTGGACTGAAAACTGAAAATCTTACCAACGAGAACGATTACGTTGTCGCTGTAAGATTTAAATTATTTCTTACCTACTGAGCAAATTTACGAAAAGAATAAACGCAGCTTTCTGGTTCTTCTCATATTTAATCATGGGATTCACAAAACCAACTAAAATACTCCAGTAATTACAAAAAAAAAAGATTTCAGAATAATCCTAATCCTCTTTTAAAATTGCTTCTACGCTGCCGAGTAGATACTCAATTTCCCATTTGAAGCCTTTTCTTCCGCATTTGCCACCCGAATCGGTGTTGCCAGTCTCAGTGATCTATTTCCGGCATAGACGGACAGCCTTATTTCGTATATGGCCACACTCAATTTCAGGCTGACACCATAGCAAAGTTTTCCTCGTTCGCTGCTACGAATGGCTTTTTTATTGTATTTTTATTCCCACTTTCGTGTGATTCGTGATCGAAATCTAGACAGATTTATAACGCCCACCTACTGCTAACTTGTTCTGAATTCGAGTACCTAACCAGATTCTAGGTATCTGTGTCTACCTAACTATTCCATTTTTCTTTTTTTACTAGGTACCTACGTTATGAAGGTGATCGAATTAAAACACCACCTGTTCCTACTCAATTTGGGAGGCGGGTATGGGTACCGCCGCCCCGGGAACCAAGTATTGGATTTTTTTTTACACGAGTTCTACGCAGGAGACCCTGAGGAAAATAATTTCTCTCAGGGCCTAGGTCATCTTTGGGGATGCTGTGTGGAGGGTTTTTTTAATGAAAGGAAGGAGAGGAGAGTTCTAGGAAGGAAAAAGGTTTAAAGGGTGGGTAGGAATCTGGGGTTCAGTATGTCCTGGTCAATCGCCTCCAAGACCTAGACAAACCTCACCCCATGAACCCGGACACCCCTGCTAAATCACCAAACGTGGCGAACAACTTGGGGTGATCTATAGCGAAGGTGTTAGTTATCCAATAAAGGTTCCCCGGGGTGGCGGTACCCATTCCTGCCTCCCAAATTGAACCAACACCCCTGACACATGTCACCCCAAGAGGTTCACTACGTTTGGTGACTTATCAGGGATGTCCGGGTTCATGCAGCCGCAATCGGGTGAGGCTGGTTGAGGGAGACCTTTAACCTCTCCAGCACGACTCTTTCGAAATATCGCCTTGCTCCGCAGTGTGAGGAATGGATTCATACGACACACTGACCACCAGATTCCTACCCTCATACCATTTTTCCTTCCCTCCTCCCTTTCCTAGAAAGACTCTTCTCTTCTTATTGTAGGTATAATGTGGCAAATTAAGTTTCTTTTATAATAATCGCAAAAAATTGAAATTTTTAAACTCTTAAAAAAGTATTTTCAAACTCTTCCCTTAAAGGGGCCTGAATTCTGATTTCGATTTTTTCCTGGACTGTTGGATCGGCTTAGTGAAAAAAAAGAATTTATTATCGACTTTACTCAATTTTGTGTGTAAAAACAGCGGCTTTAAAAAAATCACTTGCGCATTGCGCCCACGACGCGCAAACGACATTTATATATTTTGAACCACGGCCAAAATAAATAATACCTCCTCGATCCAGCAGAGTGCAAGTTTGCACAGGGCACCTACAGGCAGTCTCAAGTATACGAGTCCTGGTTGTTGTAATGTGTCTGCCGATATTATGGCTGTGTTTACATACAACAATACACTTAAATACTAAACTATATTCTCAATGTTTTCGTCTCAAAATGATCAGTGTTTGAACAAGGCCCATTTAGTTTTGTGTTTTTGTCATCAGGGGTCTTCAAGTATTTTTAATGTGATCACACATAAAAAATTGTCCCTTCTTCTTCTCCTTTATTTTTCCACCACTTCAGAACACTATGGATGTGCATATCAATAAATACCTCCGATTATTTACATGTTAATTAATATATTATCGTTTATTTGTTTATTTTTTACGGTCTCCGTGGTGGAGGGGTAATGTTCTCGACTTGTAATCCGAACGACGGTGTAAGTCCACCATTCTGAATGTAAACGTTGCTCGAATTGACTTAAGCCATGCTTGGTGATCAGATCTGCATAGCTATGTACTTCCTCAACTTCTTCTGCCTCATTTCCCTCCCTTCCCACAACCTTTAGCCCACAACACACCCCAATCGGGATGCCAAAGTCTCACTGGCTCCAGAAGGGAACAGTTGAGATTCTTGTGCGGTAGTCACATTAAAAAAAATGTGAATGCTTATTTATTTACTTATTTACACAAAAGGCTTTAAAAAACACCATATACATACCAATCTAATAATACAACTACTCGTAATCAGCACAGTAGAAAAGTATGACAGATACGAACATATTTGAGATTTATGGGAAGGTAATTAATTTCGTATAAATATTGGAGACGCTTTTTGTAATACTTTTAAGCTTCAAGGTTTCTTCCACACATTATGTTTTATCGATTTGTTTTTCTAGAGAGCCTTGAGAATTTTCCACACATCTATTATAATTGATGTTTTGTACAAAGATCGAATAAATAATTTTTACAAAAATGCGTGAAATTGTGAAAAAAGTAAGCCGAACACAACGTGGTTCATGTAGGTATACCCAAACATATATTCAAAGAGCAAGTAAAAAGCTAACACTCCGACATGAGTGATTTATAAGTCGTTAGTGGACAAATTCAATTAACAAAGAAATGTTGATTTTTCGTTTTAGCATTGTTGTTACACATTGTAATATTCTAACAAGAGCAGGTACCTTAGAATTTGATGGAATATTGAAATACATATATTTGGAAGAGACGTGGGTGAATTTCTCGATAATCGGTATGCCTTCGATTTCCGTATCGGAGTGTTACATAAATTGTAATGAAAGTTAGGCATCAATATAACTATTGTGTAATCATTCGTTGACTCGTAAATTCAACAAGTCATCATATTACCATTTTTAAGACTGGGTACCAATAATAGAAAAAAAATTCATGCTGGCTACGGGTATCTACAATACAAAGCCAGATGTCTCTACTCGAGAGTTTTTGCTACTTCCTCATCAGATTTCTGGTAAGATATTTTCGAAAACAGTTGTTTAAACCGATATTTATTGAAAAATGTACTTCTACCTAACGATCGGAATAAGGTTGAGAGGCACTGATATACCTAAACACTCGCATAGAAACTACACCCCCCCCCCCCTCCCCCGCATTAGTCCCGCAACACCACTACACAATAAATATGGATATATAATAGTTAATTAAATATTTCACAAGTAGGACTTGAAGGATATGTAATAGTGTTTTTTTAAGTAAAAACTTCTTTAACACCATTGTGATTTGAAACTCGATGAAACGGAAAAGCGACACTAAAAAAAGACGAACCGAGGAAATAAAATTCCCATCAGGGCCTCGGATATCTTTGGGATGATGTGTGGATGGTATTTTTAGGGAAACCATGTTCTGGAAAGGAAAAAGTATGAAGGGTGTATGGGAATCTGTTTGGTCAATATGTCTAGAAGTGACGGACGTATGAATTCACCCCTCCTACTGCGGTACGAGGTGATGGGTTGAGAGAGTTCGGCTGGAAAGGTAAAAATGTCTCCCTCAACCGGTTTCTCCCGATCCGGCCCTCTACGCAATAGGTGCGCAAACGTATATGCCGCCAAGACCTAGACATACCACCCCATGAACCTGGGACATGCGGCACATCGGTTATAAAATTATCTTTAAAATAGGTAACAATTTTCCTATTTTCCACATCGAATTATTGATATCAACCAGTTGATAGTCGCGCCACTGGTAATAAGCTTTTTCCTACAACTTTTGCCTTGCACTAGTATCACAACTGTCCTATACCAACAATCAACACGACGAAACATTGAAATTGACCCTTGATCCTATTGACAGAAGCCCGACTGCGTAGTTAAGTTAGGACTGCCACAAAAAATAAAGAAAATAAATAAATAACATCGAAATACAGAACACAACCCAGTTTACCTTTTCTCCTGAGAGGTTCCCGAAAAGTCAACAAACAATAACCTAGTTGAGGCGCTCCCATATTTACTTAGGATGAAATACATCATTTTGGTCTATATTTTTTATACCTAATATTAAGTACAATATCTCGATACCACGCCCCATACATAGATGGCGCCTGCTGTATGAAAGAGTTTCCGAGAATTTGTTGTGTGCTGGTGTTTTGGTCTGCAGGGAACGTTTTTCTGTTAAAAGCAACGTGTAGGTGTGTTTTTAAGATGGCAGCCAGGCTGTTAGACTTAATTTTAAATGGAAACAGTACCTACCTTTACACCTTCTCGAAAGCAGATCTTCGTTATTTTCATGTTTTGCCTATTTTATGGTTAATTTTTTAACAACCTTTGGTTGCGTTTTACGATAATTGGAAAAACGATAATCTAGTAATTTTGTTAAATTGTTGTAACGCACTTTATAAAGGTTTTATAACATTTCGGTTTATTGTTCTTCTGGTGAACACTCCCATTGAAGGTATAAGCTATCAGTGGGATATTTTTCATCCCGTAGATCCAGAATATCTGTAAAAAACTTATCGGTGGAGTCAAGGGCGGATTTAGGGGGGGGGGGGGGCACAGGGGCACGTGCCCCCCCCCCCAGACGGTATTTTTGTGTGCTGTGGAGATTCCATCACAGTACAGAAAACTGTCTTTATTAAACTGTTAATTTTTATATTGCTTTGACACTTTCATAAACCTTCCTATAAACCTTCTTATACATACTTGAACCTGTAGAAATAAAATTGAAGTATGATAATTCAAGTTTATTTCTAACAGTAATTGTTGACTTTTTGCCCGTCCGCCTCTTGTGCACGCCCAGAAAAAAATCCTAACGGTAAATGTTGATTTTTTTGCGCGTACACCCCTTGTGCCCGCCCCCCCAGAAAAAAATCCTAACAGTAATTGTTGATTTTTTTGCCCGTCCGCCCATTGTACCCCCCCCAGAAAAAAATCCTGGATCCGCCCTTGGGTGGAGTATGTTTCATCCCGTAGATCCAGAACATTTGTAAAAAACTTGTCAGTGAGGTATTTTTCATCCCGTAGATCCAGAACATCTGTAAAAACTTCTCAGGTGGTATTTTTCATCCCGTAGATCCAGAACATCTGTAAAAACTTCTCAGGTGGTATTTTTCATCCCGTAGATCTAGAACATCTGTAAAAAACTTGTCAGTGGGGTATTTTTCATTCCGTAGATCCAGAACATCTGTAAAAACTACTCAGGTGGTATTTTTCATACCGTATAGATCTAGAACATCTGTAAAAAACTTGTCAGTGGGGTATTTTTCATCCCGTAGATCCAGAACATCTGTAAAAACTACTCAGGTGGTATTTTTCATACCGTATAGATCTAGAACATCTGTAAAAAACTTGTCAGTGAGGTATTTTTCATTCCGTAGATCCAGAACATCTGTAAAAACTACTCAGGTGGTATTTTTCATACCGTATAGATCTAGAACATCTGTAAAAAAACTTGTCAGTGGGGTATTTTTCATCCCGTAGATCCAGAACACCTGTAAAAATACTGTCTTACAACTGTAAAAATCTTGATATCATATATTTTTTAATGTTTTTTTGAATGACCCACCTACTTACCAACGTCAAATTGTAGTTAACTTATTACGCAAACTTCACTGTGGCAGTACTTTTAATTAAGAAAAAAAAAACCGTTCTGTATTTATAGATTTAAAAAATACACTGCAATAATAATATCCATAGTAACACTGCATTCTGAACACTTTTATAATACAAGGGCGCCGGTTATTCAATAATTGAGTGGTGAAAAAAAACGACAAAAAGGCATCAAAGAAAGCTTGTCATCATTTTAAATAACATAAACATTTCCTTCGTCACGACGGCCAAGTTTCCTCGGGGGCCCGGACCGGGGTCTCGAGTCACCAGGGCCCCTTGGCCGGGGCCGGGGAACCGGGGAGCCTCCGCCACCACCATTTGGCGAGACGGTTACAAGTGGCTAGCAAATTACTGTAATTGCCACCCGAGCGTTAATGCGTTATTTGAATGTGTGAGGATATGTGAAAAACAATGGTTGATTTAATTTGGGTTTGTTTTAGAGTTGAGTATTTTTTCCAATTCGCTTCTCTTTTATATTACAATTGGATTGCTGAAGGCATTGTCTGTATAATATCTATATATTATTCACTTGTTTATTTGTCCAAAAATTAAAAATGCTGCTGCAGTTGATGTTAACGATATAATACTAGCTACCTGTACAGCTCTTTATATAAAATGAATATTTAGTATCTAATATTTTACCTGAAGTAAAAGAACTCTAGATTAACTGTGTTTCAGTGTAGGTACCTATTGCTTACTCTTCCTACCTCTGTTTTAATTATTATGGTGATCATTTTGATCATTTTCTAAAGAATTTAATTTTTCCCATTAAAAAATAAAACTATAAGCGAAAATAAGATATTTTGAACTTTAAAGCGTTTTTACAAGTCTGGTACCTTATTTTGGTAAAAAAACTTTAGTTTTTGTTAAGCTCTAAAATATTTCTAAGCGGTCTAATTTTCAGACCAAAATCACTTGATTTTGCATTGCTTAGTACCTAGTGCATCACCTTAAAAATTTGTGAATTTGCATTTGATGTGTTTTATGAAAACTAGGTTTTTTTTATTGTGTATCTTTTATAAAAAAATTTGAAATGTTAAAATCATTATTAAAATCAAATTTTACCTCCTAAATCTACTTACCAAATGTTATTTACTTCTGCTAGGTCTAGAATATATTATTATCCGAGAAAGCTGTAGGTACCTATTGCCTCAAATATTACAAATTGCATTCAAAGGGAGTGGCCAATTAAACAATGCTTTCGGTCGTTATTTTCTTACTTGGTTCAGTTTTGAGCAAACACTTCTGTAAACTTAATTTTCTTATACATAATACTTACTTATGTAATCTCAATTTGGACTTTTCTTACACATGTTACTTACTTATATAATTTCAATTTGGACTTTTCTTATACGTGATACGTACTTAAGGTGGACTTTTCTTATACCTGATACTTACTTATATAATCTCAGTTTGTACCTACAGCATGCATTGTTTCATAGTGCTTCCATGTAAACGAAATATTGATTTCCGTAACTATTAACAAAATATGTAGGTATACCTAAATATAATTTGAATCCATCCCGCTGTTTTGATCATTCTTTTAATCTCCCCCCTCCCCGCCTACTTCTATACCACTAAAACAGTATAAAAAACCTCATTTTTTATCGTGGGGTAATTATTACAACTAGGTAGCTCCGAAATCAGTGTTATTGAGTTATGAATGCCACAAACATAAAAGTCCCATTGGAAGCTACTCGTATTTGAATATGTTTTTTGTTGGTGTTTCCAAAAAACAGTTTCGTTTAATTCTATAATTAGGTATATCTTACCACAAATGTTTTTCCATGTTTCAATTAGGCAACTACACTTAGCTATTTTTTCATTCATAGTAAGTTCCAGACAGGAGGCACTAAGGAAAATAATTCCCCTCAGAGTCTATGTCATCTTTGAGGATGCTATATGGAGGGTCTTTTTAGAAAAGGAAGGAGAAGAAGTTCTGGGAAAAGGTGTGGGTAGGGAATAAGGTTAAGGGATGGGTAGAAATCTGGGGGTCAATGTGTCCAGAAGTAACAGACTTATGATGAATCCAACCGTCCCACTGCAGTGTAAGGCAATGTTCCGAGAGAGTCCTGCTGGAGAGTTCAAAAGATCTCCCCAAACCAGTGTTTTCCGATCCGGCTTGCCACGCAGCTGGTGGATAGAAGCATCCACCGCCAAGACCTGTACAAACCTCACCCTATGATCCCGGGCACCTCTGCTAAGTCACCAGACATAGCGAACCACTTGAGGTGATATGTGGCAGAGGCGTTGGTTATCCAATAAAAAGTTCCCGGGGCAGCGGTACCCATTCCCGCCCCCCAAACATATAACGGTAACATCAAAATTTGTGGAATTGCGAATGTTGCTTTCGTTGCATTTTTGCATATTTCAGAGTTACTTAGTTGTAATTATAATTAAGTACCCCACGATATGTATTAAAGAGGTAAAACAATAATGATTTTTTAAAAATAAATAACAGATTGATGAACCGCATTATCCAAAGACATAAACAGCATAACATTTAGACAATAGGCCCCATTCTCAAGTAACCCGATACCACACCGTAGTGTGGGTTTAGGATCATACCCACGTTGGTGTCTCATTAACCGGTCAAATAATAAAAAATCTTCCTCCCACTGTATTATGCCAATACGTATAATACTATGAAAGTATCTAGTCTTGCCTATTGGATTCAGCTATCTTTGGTTAATTATCTGTTGGCATCAGCTGGGTAAGCCAAATCAAATCACACTCCTTAAGCTTACAGATTTCTTGTGCTTTATTTTTGATCCGTCACTCACGCCTCGTTTCGATTGTAAAGCTATTTACAGGGCCAGCGTAGATATTAAATGTGTTGGAAAATTAAACACAAGATCCATTAAAAAGTTAAATTTAAACTAAAGTAATTATAAAATATTTTCAGACAATCAGGTTGTATCTGACTGGCAAGCAATTTTTGTAATCCACTGAACACGTTTTGTTGCTGGTAAAATAAAAGCTGGATTTTGTTGAAACCAATCGTGATTCCAGGTAAATGCTGTTAAATGTAAATTAACAGCTAAATGATGGTATTGAATGCAATTTCTAACAGCAGTCGATATATAGGGGGTACAGAGACGTTCTTGACTTACTTTAACCAGTGATTCCTATCATCATTTGTGGTAAAAAAACTTAAAGCGATCCAATAGTCCAGGAAAAAATCGAAATCGGAATTCACACCCTTTTATGGGAGGAGTTAAAAATTCTTGAGAAAAGGCTTTTGGAAAGGTTGGAAAAGGTATTTCAGAATTTTTTTACGGGTTGATTTCGTAAAGGCCTGTAAAAAAAATTAACTCATTTTTGACACATTGTTTATTGAAATAAAACAGAATTTTAAAATTGATTTCACGGAACAAAGTGACGCGGAGCCTAACGTCCGTTTCCCGCTCCGTTCGGGGGCGAACTGATAAAAAAACTGCCGTGACAAATTATGTAGCCCTTCGGTGGACGGCACAGAGTTCACTTTGAAAATCCAAATTCGTCTACTGCCGGCCGTATTGTAAAATAGCAACCCGAAAATGCATATTTTATTTTATTTTGTGAACTTCGGGCGTAAATATCAATTTTTTTGCGATTATTATAAACTAGCAGACCCGGCCACACGTTGCTGTGGCTAACGAAACACAACGCCATTACCCAACCTTTATAAAATCCACACCACCCGCTTGCCAGCTGCCCGCTGCCCGCTGCCTAAATGGAATATTCGAATTTCTCGGCTTTTCTCTACTATAATAAGCATGTATTATATATATATAAACCTTCCCCTTGAATCACTCTATCTATTGGTGAAAACCGCATGAAAATCTGTTTCGTAGTTTAAAAGATCCATGCGCACATAGGTACATTTTGAGCGAATGCAATTCGAGCGATCGCCACTAATTATACAATGCTTGCAATGCAACACTGGATTTTTGAAAAGGGAAAATCAAATACCTACTTACTCTAGGACATCTATTTTCCAATTTCTTCCGTAGAACGAATTTCAAAAGTGACTATAGTACGGCCTACCAGCCGTTTTAAATCGCACAAAAATATGTTTTCTTTGAATTTCTCGGCTTTTCTCTAATATAATGTACATGTAAACATTCCTCTTCAATCACTCTATCTATTGGTGAAATCCGTTGGGTAGTTTAAAAGCATGTAGTTGGGTAGTTTTAGTTCAAGAATGCATCAAACATTCCACTTGCCTGCTTTTTGCTGACGATCTAAAATTACTTAAGAAAATTTGTGATGGTCAAGATTGTGTCAAATTGCAAACTGATTTAGATTCAATTTCATCATGGGCTGATGAAAATAAATTATTTTTTAATACAAAAAAATGTGTCGCTATGTCGTATACACGTTCGAGAAACCCTATCAAATTCGATTATTGCATCAAAAATGATATATTGTCAAAAGTAAAATCCATCAAGGACCTTGGGGTAGTCTTTGATCCCAAACTTACGTTTTCGGACCATATATTGCGGTTGACGACATCATGCTACAAGCTTCTCGGATTTGTCATAAGACTCTGCAAACAATTTTCCAATCCCGAGGTAATGATGACTTTGTACAGCTGCATTATAAGGTCTAAAATTGAATACGCCTCTGCTGTATGGGCCCCATACCAACAAAAATATATTGAAAAACTAGAACAGATTCAAAAAAAGTTTTTGAGATACATGTATTTGAGAATGCACGGAGAGTACCCGCGATTCATGCATCACGAAGATTTGCTTGCCGAAACGCGCTACCAAAGTCTCCACTCGAGGAGGAGTGGGGCCCTTGCAGTAACGGCGTACAAAATTATTAATAATTTAATAGATAGCCCATACCTTCTGGAATGCTATAAGTTGTTCGTACCGAATAACTACAGCCAGGGATGTCACCATGATCTGCTTTGTATCCCAAGTGGCAGAACGGACGTACTGGCTCGGCATAGCATGACACGAGGTATGGCGCTGTTAAACAACGCCTCCAAGACTATCGATATTTTTAATAGTAGCCTTGAAGAATTCAAGAGGCATGTTAATGCTAAAAATCTATAACTTGTTATTTGTATCATATATATGTAGTTAATGTTACATGTGTATTGTAAATGGACACAGTCTGTAATACACAAAAAAAAAAAAAAAAAAAAAAAAATAAAATAAAAAAAAAAATAAAAAAAAATAAAAAAAAATAAAAAAATAAAATAAAAATAAAAAAAAAATAAAAATAAATAAATAAAAAAAAAAAATAAAAAAAAATTAACGCGCACATACATTTTGAGCGACTTCATTTTATACTATGTACTGAAGAACCTGAATTTGCTACATTAAACAATAAAACCATATCCGAAAAGGGGTTTATAAATAGGAGAGTTTGGACTTAAAAGTGTTTTTTACAGACTTTATACTTTATTTTTTTATAGGCTTATTAAAAAAAAACTGGCCGATATTTTTAAGGGCCAAGATACGTTCTACATGCAGTATTTAATTGTAGCATCTATAATACTTCTATGCGATCCAATTTTCAAAACAAAAACATATGATTGTGTGTGATTTTGCATTATTTAGTTTGACTTTTCGTCTCCGGTGATATTTTCGACGTCTTAATTTTTATTTTTAAATATTTATCTATGCACCAGGAATAGAAATTAAAATTTTATAATACATTCTTGAACTAAAACTTAAAGATTTTATCATGACTTTGGAAGGATTGATTACGAAACACGTCTTTTAAAAACTTCAAATTACCTTCTTTAATTTAAATAATGTTACACAACAGCCCTGGCAAGATGTTCAGTATCAGCTTATCAATAATAATCATTAAATAATAATACTAAACCCTTCTGCCTTTTATTGGTTGCTTAAACAAACACGCTGCCATGTTTTGACACTTGGCTACCCTCTTCCCACCAGATCGGGTCGGTCCGGGCCATTAGACGAACCTTTTTATACACGGACTTATTACTTGACGGGTTTTATTGTTTAATCGAACATCGACAGCATCAGCAGTGCGATTATTAAACAATTTTTGATGGTTAAGTTTGTTGGTGGCTTTGTTATTTATGCTTTGGGTTAGTGATAATTAATAATGACTTTTATTTATACTTTTATTTATGTTGTTTTTTAATACATTTTTTGTTCATATTATTTTATAGTAATTTGTTTATCAAAGTTAACAAATTACTGATTAAGGCACCTGACCACTGTAAATTTTTTTTTTGTTTAAAAGAAATTCGTAGGGTGGGGGGGTTGACACAACGCCCCCGGGGGGGGGGGGGGGTGACTTCCGCCCATTGCCACTGCGTCTATCTATCTATCTTCTATCTAGGTATATAAATAAAAATGAATCGCCGAAATGTATATACGCGCATAACTTCCGAACGACTGCATAAAAGTGGATAATTCTTTTTTTTATGTGTTCGTTATTGTCAGGACAAGGTCTGTATAAAACTACTTGTGAGCTCTGGTATTATGAAATTTGTATAAAAAATTGCAATAAGTAGCAGGTGAGCTATTTGAAAACTGAATGTACCGGGACTGAATGTAGGGAATGCAGGAGGGGAGGGGGAAGGGGAACTCAAGTAGTGGGTTCGCGGGAAGGGGGGGGAGGAAAACCAGAGACCAGAGAGGGGGAGGGGAACATGGGAGGGGGATGGGAATTCGGGAGGGAGGTTCGCGGGACGGGGAAAGGGGGTCCGGGTCCGTGGAGTGGGGAGATGAAAGATGGAGGAGGCGGAGTGGGAACGCGAGAGGGGAAGTGGATGCGGTAGAGGAAGGGGAAGCGGAAGGGGAACGAGACGAATGGGAAACAATGAGTAGATACACGCAGGGAGAAACAATTTCTTTATTTAATGGCATAGCAACGCATGCCGGGTACCAGCTAGTATACAATAAACAAGAGATATAATGTACGTTTGTATATTAAGTGTACCTATTAAGAACGCCTTTTCTCAAAACCTGGTTGACAACATATTAAAAAAAATATATGTAGATACATCCGAGTTTGTAAATTCAGTCTCTATGGCACCACGTAGGGGAATTGTGATACATGAAAAAATAAAAAAAAGGCGGGCCAGCGAATTTTATTTCCGGTTTTAATGGAAAATTTTCATCAAAAAAAATATAGATAGGGGCCTTTAATAAAAAAATAAATGTTATTAATTTTGATAATGCAAAAAGTTTTCCGTGCGGAGCTTTTATCATTACTGAAATAGGTAACATCACATTTACTTCATAAAAGAATACATTAGGTATAACATTTATTTTTTCGGTTTTCACACCGGTATCAAAAATTAATATCCGATTCTGTCACTGATTCATTCTGATACTAAAACAAAGCTTCCTTCCGATTTGATGTTCCTTCCTTCATATTCTTAATTTGTTTCGATTTCTACCTCTGCTTTAGTATGCCACAGTTTGTCCCACAGCCCGGGGGCGTTTTCAACCCCAAATAATTGCGGAGGGGGGTAGCTGGGGGCGGGGGCTACAGGAGAACCTACGCACGCGTATTGCATGTTGCTGTACAAACCGCTCCCTACCTACCCCTAACCTTCCCAGGGAGATAGGATACATTGGAAGCCGTAATAAAAGTATAATATCTTTTTTTTTACTAGTGCTTCTAGCGTCTACTTACCAATCAACAAGTACAATGTTGGTTATTCTGTTTCATCTGCTCTTACATAAGAATGTGTTAGGAAAATGAATGTTTTTAGTGCGATGCCGCACAAGAGCACAACTTTCGGAGCTAGTGGAACTATGGCATACTCATTTGGAATATATTGTGAGAGTGAGAACATTTGTACGGAGAGAAGGAGAGGAGTAAGGGGAAGGTTGGGAAGTATCTACCCTGCATTTCAGAATATTCAGATCTATTTATTTAACTTATTACAAATTGGGAGGAGGGTTTGGGCACTGCTGCCCCAGGAACCATTTATTAGATAACCAACACCTCTGCCGAAGGTCACCCCAAGTGGTTCGCTACGTTTGGTGACTTAGCAAGTGTGCCCGGGTTCATGGAGTGAGGTTTGTCCTGGACTTGGCGGCGGATGCGTTTGCCCACCAGCTGCATGACAGGCCGGATCGGGAGAGAATGGTTGAGGAAGACCCTTTGACTTCTCCAGTCGTTCTCTCTCGGAACATCGCCTTGCACCGCAGTGGGATGAATGGATTCATACGTTCATCACTCCGTGACACACTGACCCCCAGATTCCTACCCACCCCTAATACCATTTTCCTTCCCAGACCTTCCTTTCCTTCCTTTCCTAAAAATAACCTCTACCCTACACAGCATCCCCAAAGATGACATAGGCCTTGAGGGGAATTATTTTTCTCAGGGCCTCCTGTGTGGAGCTAATGTAAAAAAAACTTACATAAAAAGCACATATTTTACCAGCCAGTTCTCAATTCGGGAGGCGGGTGTGGGTAGGTAGGTACTGCCGCCCCGGAAACCATCTTTTTGGATAACCAGCACCAGTAAGTTGTTCAATATGTTTAGTGACTTAGCAGTGATGGCCTGGTTCATGGGGTGAGTTTTGTCTAGGTCTTGACGGCGAATGAATTTGCCCACCTACTGCATGGCGAGCCGGATCGGGAGTGACTGGTTTAGGAAGACCTAACCTAGACCTCCCAAGCCGGATTCTATCGACCCTTCGCCGTGCACCGCAGTGGGAGGGATGGATTCATATATCATCACTCCTGGACATTAAGCCCTAGATTCGTAGGTACCAACCCCTAAAAAAATTTCCTTTCCATAATTTCCTCTCCTTTCTTTCCCTAAAAAGATCCTACACACGGCATACCCAAATATGACAAAGGCCCTGAGGGATTTTTTCCTCAGGGCCTCCTGTGTGGAGCTAAAGTTAAAAAAAATATTCTCTTTTCGTCTTGTTTCAATCCGATCGGAAGTCTGGTCAACATAATTGATTCCTAAACCCGAAAAAGATGTAGTGTTACGGCAAAACTGTTCTTGTAGATTCTTCACACATGTTTTCTTTTGCCAACACTTCTATATGCCGCTAGCCACGTGTCTGTGCAGATTATGTTAAGTAAGTGATTTGTCTATTTCTTCCATAAACGCCCCTGGAAATCGGTAGCTCAGCTTTTTCAGAAATGTGACTTCAGTACTTATAGGACATTATATCAAGTTTAAATATTAAGGGTATCCATAACCCTTCTGAAATCCTGCTCCAGCCCCACCCTTTAAATAATCAAATTGGGGGAAAGCAATTTTGCATCGATTTTTCGCGTCGCCGTTTTGGGTAACACCATAAAAATGTAGAGGATGCATACAAATGATGTATTTGAAAGAGGATTAACAGTAAAGTACAAAAATATTTGTTAAATAAGTTCCCTCAACCCTTACCGATCTCACTATGGAATGAAGTAGTAGGTAGTATAAGAAAACATAACACAAATGACTAATAATACCAATAATATTCTGACCAAACGGTTGAACAAAAAAAAATGTAAATGGCAGCCAAAATGGAACCGATATTTATTAGATACTTATCAAGTAAACTGAATTACAACCATAGAAACCGCCGCCAATTATGCCAATGTTCGGTATGTATTTGGTTCGATATGCAAGGTTGATCTCTTGGGTATTTTGTTTAATCATTGCATGAAACGAAATAATGCAGTTTTTAGGTTAGTATATTGATTATAATTAATCGTTTTTTCAAAGTTAGCCCATAAAGTCGATAATAAAATAAAAATATTTTCTTCGATTATTTTACGACTGTGTCCGTTTACACGATGTTTTCTTTATGATCTAACTTGCTGAAGTTGCCCAGGCTTTAAACAGTGATGTGTCTATTATTTTAAAGGTCAAATGTGCAAAATTCCATCAGTCTCGGTAAAAAAAAGTGGATTTTCATGCAAATCACAACCAAGCCACCCGCCACAGTTGATACGTTTCTTTAAATAAATAGATTCCACCAATCTGAATCCTTTGTTCAGTACCAACCTATGAAAGTTTTAAAAATAAACATACCTACCTACGTCTTCTCTTTGCAACTAGTAAGAGATAAGTATTTGTAAAATCCTACCGAGGTAGATACCTAATTTAACTGAGTTGTCAAGGTGTTATTTTATCATATAAATGGTAATATAAATATTTACCTGGGTTATCAAAGTGTTATTTTATCACATAAATAAATGATGATCTAAATAATTGACTGAGTCTCCAGGGTGTTATTTTATCACATAAGTAAATCATAATATAAATATTTAACTGAGTCCTCGAGGTGTTCTTTAATCACTTAAATGCCCAGATGAGCAGACGCATCCGCCGCAAAGACCTGGAAAAACCTCACCCCTTGAACACGGCACCCCTGCTAAGTCACCAAACGTAGCGAACTACTTGAGGTGACCTACGGCAGAGGTGTTGGTTATCCAATAAATGGTTCCCGGAGGTAACTGAGCCCTCAAGGTGTCATTTTATCACATACATGACACCATAAATATTTAACTGAGTCCTCAAGGTATTAAATTATCACATATGTGACACTATAAATATTTAACTTAGTTCACAAGGTATTATTTTATCACATATATGACACTATAAATATTTAACTTAGTCTTCAAGGTGTTATTTTATTTCATAAATTGCACTAAATATTGCGTGTTTGAAAAATATGCCTGTGATGCATTTTATTTATATCTAATGGCCTTCGCTCATGGAGAAACTGAAAAAAAAACAGTTGCCGGCGCAATCGAAATCAACCTCCTGAACAAAATCGAACCGTTGGTCGTGCGGTAGTCGCGTTTCAGTTGCATTGTTAACAGGTTGCCATGGTAGCGGCTCACGAACTATCAAGTTTTCGAGTAATCTGCGATATATCAGATTAGAAAAATATCGATTTTGTTCAGGAGCAACTGGTTTTTTCAGTTTCTCCACGAGCGAAGGCCCAAAATCGTATTTAATCAGGGTATGAAATCATTTTTCATAAACGCATTCTATTGTTTTTTCATCGTCGGTTTTCGGCACAATTTATTATTTTATATTCAGAGACAACTTTCTCTGTGAATTTAGAACAGAGTGAAGGATGTTTAATTGAGTCTTTTGGTTAGACCAATAATTGTTCAGCGCGCTAACTGCCCTCATAAGCCACCAAGCTGCTAATGGACGCTTACTGAAGAAGCACCCATTTATAACGTTAGGTAGGTATCTACCTGCTGAATTATTCTTGGAAAATTTTCAATAAGTTTTCAATATTGATCAAAAAATATTGATATATATTTTTTTTATTGGCAATGCTGATTAAAAATACATATAAAGTTACATCAGTTACATAGTTACATAATGTTTTAACAAAGAAATAAAAAAATGCCTTTCCTCACCATAAAGAGACAATGCTCTTGTGTTTGGAGTTCTAGCTCAATTAGTAAATTAAAAGATCGTGTAAGTTAGTAATAACGGCTATTGTAAATAATAAGTATGTTAAAAAATCATGTATAAATTTAAAAATAAAAATCATGAAGAGTTTAAAAAATCATAATATAAATTAAAAAATCATTATAAATGAAAGAATCATGTAAGTTAGTAACAAAAATTATTGTAACAAGTAAGTAAAGGATCTGTAAGAAAGAACGCAATATTTATACCTACAATTTAATTTATACGAAAAAAGAATTTCAGTAGGAAATTTAGACGGTTTCTCAAAATTACCTTAATTATCAACCTTTGAACTATTTTGAGTGGATTTAAAATATTGTCATATGTTCCTCCCAGCCAATAATACCTATCATATTGTTATATAGATTGAACACATAGACATATGAATATTAATTGAACAGTTGAATAGTACACTCTTTTTAGGTTTTCTAAGCTAAGAATATTTCTATGTCTAATAAATATATAAATACATTTCCTAATCCTTTTGACGAGTTCACAAATATGTGTTTTCCATTTAAAATGTTGATCTATATATACAGCAAGATATTTGATTTTGGGAGTTGGACTAAGTATAGCACAATCTTGATTGCAGTTAGTTGTATTACATTTACTTTGGTGTATTATGATGTTTAAATAAATATATTTTTTACATTCCACACAGGAGGCTCTGAGGTAAAAAAATCTCTCAGGGCCATTTTCAAAATATGAGTCCAGATCCCGACCGCTTGGAGCCATTAAGACTTTGACATCCCCAATTGGGGTATGTTGTGAGGCTGAAGGTAGTGGGAAGGGGAAATGGATATGGAAGACGAAGGTGGGGAAGTACCTGGATATTCGTATCTAGTCACCAAACACGGCTAAAGCAATTTTAAGCAACGTTAAAATTATGCATGATGGTGGGCGATATTGAGAGTATCTTTCACTCTGTTTTTACATTATTAAATTTACCTTATATTATTTTTAAATGATTAAATTGTGAAATAATACAAATCAATCACATAAAATTGGCTTGCGCGCGCCGGGATTTAACCCCGCGTCTTCCGAATCGCTGGTCGACAGCTTTACTACTCGAACTTTGGGGATGCTGTGTGGATGGTCATTTTAGGGAAAGGAAGGAGAGGAAGTTCTGAGAAGAAAAAAAATGATTGAGGGGTCAATGTCAACGAACGCATGAGTGTATAGATACCGCCGACTGCGGTGCAAGGCGATGGGTCGAGAGAGTCCTGCTGGAGAGGTATATATAGGTTAGGACTACCTCAACCAGACTCTTCCGATCCGGCCCGCAATGCAGTATGTGGGCAAACGCATTCGCGGTCAAAACAACAACAAACCTTTCTCCATCAACCCGGTAACTTCTGCTAAGTCATCAAACGTAACGAATTACTACGGCAGAAGTGTTGGTTACCCAATAAAAGGGTCCCGGGGCGGCCGTACCCATAACCGCCTTCCAAATTAAATATGAAAAAAAAACAAATATATAAAAATAAATGTTTCTTCGAATGCTGTGAAACATTTGTGAGTTGTTGTGCACACACACGTGAAGGTTTCTGTTTATATTGGTGAGCTCTTGCGTTATGAAATTTGGGTGATGGGGGACGCGGGACGGAAGGAAGAAAATTAGAAGAAAAAGATGTCTTCTGTAAAATTTATTTTTTTTCTGTTACGATCTTTTGGCGATCAAGGCGGTCATAGAATTCCAGTTACTACATTTATGTTATTTTTAGAGTATTGATTAACAGAGTCATAGCATACTTTCGCACACATACCTATTAATATTTCCTTACAAATACGAACAGTTTTTGATCTTGCCTTTATAATAATAATATCTCAACTCAAACGATATTATTCCAGACTTGTTGGGTAGAATTCTCAGTAACGAGGTTACAGTTTTCAATAAAGTCCCTGTCCTTTGCTTTCCTTTGGGAATACGGCCAGAAATGACTCAGTTCTCCTTCGCTATACCTATAGTAAAATTACTTGGCGGTAGATAGATATCAATTTTTTACGTTTTGCGGAAGAAAATAAAAATTACGGAAATACGAGTAAATCCACCGTGACGTGATGTTTCGTACATGTGTATGCTCGTAAGTAGGTATACATGTTAATACGGAGACCGGACAACCCAACAAAGTGACATTTCATCACTCTTTTGAAAGGTCAATAAAAGTGATGAAGAAAAAAAACAAAGTTAAATAGGTTCCTCCTTTTTAACAGGATAAACATTATAAAGTTATCTCTAGTCGGGAATAACACAGTGGAAGATTCTTCAAGTATCGTCCTAGTGTAAGACCACCATTCGGACTTGAAACGTTGCTTGAAATGGCTTTAGACATGTTTAGTGAGTAATTTGAATAGCAAGGTATTTCTCTGCCTTTCTCTGCTGTTCTCCTTCCCATCCCACTACCTTCAGCCTCACAACATACCCTAATTGGGGGCGCCATAGTCTCATTGGGTCCAGGAGGGAGCATTTGAGACTATTGTGCGGTATACACTAAAAAAAAAGACTGTTAAGGTGTTAAAATAATTAGAGCTACTTTGTTGATAGTACGCAAAGTACATGAATGCCCACTTCCAAGAGATTCCTCTATACCTACAATTTTATTTAACCTAAAATTGTTTTTATTGTTATCCGACCTACTAATAAAAAATCTCTTTCCGAAGACGTATTATAGTTACACATTGAATAAATGCTGAATACGATTTGGTATCTACTAATAAAAAACGATCTTTAAATCTCCGAATTTAACGTAATTGCTAATTAACTTTATAATTATAATAGCAATAAGACCCTAAATAATTTTTATATTGGGTGTGACATATTTCCCTTGAATTTTTCATATTTAGAAAATTACGTATTTTTGTAAATTTTATTTGATTGGTTCGTGTCATTTCACAATCTAATCATTTAAAAATAATGTAAAATGTATTTTCGGCACGTTCCATAGTGGAAGATACTATTTTTTTTTTAATATTTCACAATATTTTCGCGTTATTGCTTTATTATGCTAACATTAGAATTTAAATACCATCCTTTCAAATCATCTTCCGTGATTTTTTTCTTATTTTTGAACGTTTTCTATGGAGCCATAAATCAGTAAATTAATAAAATATTGGTAGATACAATTTTGGTGACCATATCAACAAGATATGCTATGAATGTCAGTGCGGTATACTTCCAGGGATGGAAATGAGGCACGTTAATTACGCTAGAGTTCTCAGGGGTGGTGGTGAGGGAGGTTAGATAGCTCCGGTTCCGTACAAAGGGAAATTATCCCTCAGCCCTCAGTGTAGGGCCTCCGGGCCGCCAGGGTGGCTGGGCGGCCAGCACTGCCAGCTGGAAATCAATTGCGAACCAGATAAGCGACAGTAAACCGATTTGTTGGCAACCCTGGAATACGGCGAGTATCATTTCAAACTGTAAGGGGAATAAATAAAATACTTCGATTTTCATTATTGCGGTACCTACTTTTCAGTCTTATATGTATGTGTTTTGAGAAATTTATTATAGAGTAGCGAGTTCCCGGCATGCGTTGAATGCCACTTAATAAAGAAATTGTTTCTCCCTGCGTGTCCTTTTCTATTGGTCCCGTTCCCCTTTCCTTCACGCGTTCCCACTCCGCCTTCTCTGCCTTCCATCTCCCCACTCCCCTCTCCCGCTTCCCCTGTCCCGCTAACCCTCCTTCCGTGTTCCCCTCCCCCCTCCCACATTCCATACATTCAGTCCCGGTACATTCAGCTTTAAAAAATCTCGCGTACCACCGATTGCATTTTTTCATACAAATTACAAAATGCCAGATCTCACCATTATATATAAAAACCATCGCCGGCATGCACACTTGCACACATTAAATCCCCAAAGTTTCATCGCAATCGGATGAATGGTTAGCAACGCATAATTTCATGACACCAGAACTTACAATTGTATACAGAAACCATCGCGGACATGCGCACATTATATTCCCAAAGTTTCATCGCAATCGGATGAAAGGTTTAGCAACGCATAGACAGCTCATATACTCATATATATATATATATATATACACTCAAGCAAGCATATTTTGATTTTTATATATATAGATTTAAGGCGATGCACCACGTCGTGTAAAATTCTGAATCAGGATTCTTGACAATAACACAATCTATGCGATGAGGTTGCAATTCCGATTTAACACCAGGCGATTTATTCAAGAAAAAAAACATCGCCTAAAAGCGTATTTTATTTTATTTTGCGAAGGTCAGGCACAATATTTTTTAAATGTTTTACGATCTACGATCATTTTCTAAAGAATTTAATTTTTCACATTTCACAATAAAACTACAACCAAAAAGGCGTTTGTAAGTAGGAGATTTAAAACTTTAAAGTAGTTTTTATATGCCTGATAGATAGGTACTTTTTTCTGGGCTTATAGAAAGACTAATCACAAAAATACTCGATTATTCTAAAGGCAAATATTTGTTCTACTTGCAGTATTTAATTAAAGCATCTAAAATATATCTAAGCGACCTAATTTTCAAATCGAAATCACATTTTATTTTCTGTGTTTTAATTTAGTGTCAAGTTAAAAATGTACAGGTGTATCATCATGTGCCCAAATGATTCGCCCAAATATGCGCTTCCTTCCTTCCTTCGCATATTTGCAGTTTTAAAAAGTAGATGTTATTTCGATGTCCGATGATATTTTTTGTTCAAATCACACTGTCACACTTCGCAACGTACCACGTGTAATGATTTTGTACCTACAAGTTCTCGAATTAGTTTTATTAAATACACCGCCACACGTCGCAAAGGTTCCTGTGGAATGAGTTTTTATCTACTACTAGCAGACCCGGCCGCACTTCGCTGTGGCTAACGAAATACAACGCCATCTACTGACAACGCCATTACCCAACCTTTATAACCAACGCCATCTGATAATTTGCAATCATATCAAATCCACACCGCCCGCTTGCCAGCGATCCTTTTATATACTATATATTTCAACCAATTTACACTAACCTTAATAAATTATATATCTAAGCCTTCCTCATGAATCACTCTATCTATTGGTGAAAACCGAATGAAAATCCGTTACGTAGGTTGAAAGATCTAAGCGTATCTTCGACCAAATACTTGGTCGAAGAAGCGTATAGATAGCGGGACCGACTTTGCTTTATACTATGTATGTAAAGATTCCACGAATTAATTTTATTTAAAATACAATCCACGATGCACCCACATAGTTGTAAATTTTGGTCACCGCATCTCCACCCCACCTTTCCGTTATAAACTTACAAATAAGTGGAATAATAAAGCTCGGTGGGGTGACTTCGTTCAAATGCAAACACTGCGACTACTTTGTTCATGTTCAACTTTGTTACGGGACTTTTCTTGTTTGATTCCGACCCTTATTTGTAACGGATTTGAACTTCGAACGTATTTTTTGGATAGAGATGTAATAACTTTTGCTCACACAATAAAGGTGCTTATGTAGGTTTATTTAATACAAGCGAGTTCCCGGCATGCGTTGCAATGCCACTTAATAACGATTTTTTTCTCCCTGCGTGTCCTTTCCCATTTGTCCGGTTCCCCTTCCGCCGCCCCTTCCCCTCCTATGTCTCCTTCCCTCTCCCGCGTTCCATATATTCAGTCCCGGTACATTCAGTTTTCAAACAGCTCGCGTGCCACCCACAAATTGTACACTGTAGAAATTTTCATTTTTCATATGTTATAAACATTCATTTTTGTATATTATAAGAAGAATCTATCAAATTTGGTACCTAACATAGGTACCCATTTAAAATACCTATAAATCTTGAATAGAATCAAAGTTTTCGAATTTGGTTAGTATCATATGTGAGTAGGTACTTCAAGAAAATTGATTAATTTAAAGAGTTTATTCGAAAATAGAATTTTGGTTTGCAAAATGTCATTCTCAAATTGTGATAATTTTTGACAGTTTCGTAAGAGTTTTTGTAATGAGTAAAATAACTTTTTGATGTATTGTCATGTGGTTGTAATAATCCAGACACCTTCGAGAGGGTGGAAAGAAGGTATTTTAAAAGTTTCGAACATTTCCTATGCTTATGCTTTTTTAGCAATACGTAAACAACATACATACATACATACATGCAAGCAAGCAAACATACATTCATTTTTATATATAGATAACATTACACATACTATAAATATACGTAAATATTATTATCAACGTATATTATATCTACTATAAACGTAATATTGTTGTATTTCAATGAGTTGATCATTTAAATTCCATCTACATATCTACCCATTTATCTTTTTTTCATGCATCAAACACTACACTAGTAATGTGCCCATTTGTACGTATATCTAATATCTAATTTTGATGTTCTTCATTAGTCAAATTAGTTCTGTTAATCCTAGCACACCGATTAGTATTATACAATCCCAAATGAAGACGAATCTCTTGACAAATCGCCTGTAATTAATTCCCCAGAACACGTATCACATTCCGCTTCTTCCGCAGCCAAATGTGTTTTGATGATGCATCTGACGTGGGGAATGGTGGAGTGTGAAATTAGCATTAGTTTCGATGCATTAGCGACCAGTTGCCCTGTACGAAATGTAAAATTGAGCCCATCTAGGCACGGACCACAACTAAACGATAATAGTATCACGCCACATAGTTAAATTAATAATTTGTTTTTGTTTCAATTTTAGGAATTTATGAATAAATCCGTATCATTTGAAATATCTGATTGTTGTCAGATTATTACGTACAGGGGCGAACTGGTCAGTGGTCAACCGTATTCCTAGAGTTCTCTAATGTCTAATGATGGGTTTACCGAGATCACACATTGTAGCCATATTTATACACATTTTTGTAGCCCAAGCAATTCTCTTACCCGATCAGTAGAAGGAATATGCAGGTACGTTTAAAAAATACAATTTTTCATGCCAACCGATAAATTTGATAAATGAATTTTACGCATTCTACAAATTAAGCCGACGATGTGCGATTTTTGCTATGTATTTTGATAATGGAAGTTTTTTTTATAGTAATACCTCATAAGAGTCTCAGCTGCTCCCGTCTGGAGCCAGTGAGACTATGGCATCCCCAATTGGGGTATTTTGTGAGGCTGAAGGTACCGGAGAGGGGAAGGAGATGTGGAAGAGGAAGGTGGGGAAATACCGCTTGTCACTTCAGATCTGGTCACCAAACACGGCTAACGCCATTTCAAGCATCGTTTCAAATCTGAATGGTGGTCTTACACCAGGGCGATACTGAGAGTATCTTCAACTCTGGAACGTGCCGCAAATATAGTACCTACAGGTACATTATTTTAAATGAATTAATTGTGAAATAACACAAATTATTCAAGTAAAATTTATTTACCCACGCCCGGATTCGATCCCGCGACCTTCGGATTGTGAGTCAAAAACCTTACCACTAGACCACGCCAGCCGTCAAAAAGTAAAAAAATTATTTTATTTTATTTTTTGTATTTTTGGCAAATTTTACCAGTGTGTGTTTAAGGGCATAACTGGGGAGTTACGGTTTTGGCGCGCACTTTCTTTGTATGGGTTCAAGATTTCAAGGGTTCAATCCCTTTCAAAACGTTTACGGTCCTTCCGATTTCGAATGTTTCATTCGATTAAGAATAGATTTTTCTCCAACAAAAATCGATTTTGTTAAGCGATTTTAATTTTCGAAAAAATCGATTTATTAGTAGGTAGGTAATCGATTTTTTTTACACTGCCGATTTTTTCATTCGCAGCCCAGCAATGCTTAGTCATTAGTCCGGAATCCGGAGCGCAAACCTCTATGATGTTTATAAAAAAAAACATGATATTAAAGCCACTTGTGCGTCTGTGATGACATTTATTTTGTGCTTTAAAAGCAGTTTAGTTGAAGTTTCAAATCAAACTTGTCACTAGATGAAGTCAACAGAGTCAACGAACAATTTGTAATTCGTGTCGATGATTTAAAAAAAAACTTTTAATTTAGGTTGATTATTTTAAAACTCATAATTTCTGTTGAATATTTTAAAATAAATAATATCTAATGTGATTAAAGATATTTTACGCGTTTATTTTAATTTAACAAATTTAAGGAAAAATCGCTTATTTTAACAAATTTTGAAGAAAAATCGATTATTTATAAATCGATTTCTCATGAGAAAAAGAATCGATTGTAAACGTCAGATCCCTACTTGCATCGCCTTAATAAAGTTGTTAAAACGATAAGAAAAAAGTGCCAGCGCCGCATAGATTTCTCCATGTTCTCTAAGATATTTAAAAAAAATAAACTTTGACGAATAACACTATGTCTTTATTTAGTTATCTATGTATACACGTGTCCGGAAACTCGTAGTACAAGCGGGAAACTGGTGAATCTACATCACATAGAGAACCCAAAAAACTTATTTTTTTCGATCTAAGCATTTCGATTTTAATATTATTTTTTTTCTATTTTTCCATTTGTTCGGCAACTAAAGGGTTAAAAAAAATTTTGAGCCGGTTTACCCTTCGTTGCATTTTATAAGACATTACACAGCTGAAATAAACCCCCTAGTGAAAATTTTTTTCAAATTTAACCAAAAAAATTCCAACTTCGGACCCGATTTACTCGAAAACGAAAGCTCAAATCAAAAAAAGTTAAACCACTAAATAGACTCCAAATGTAATGTGGATTCTCCAGTTTCCCGCTTGTACTACGAGTTTCCGGACACCTTGTATAAAAAAAATTCTTTACGCTTTGTGTCGATATTACTTTCATAAAAAAATCACACGTTTTTTACCAAACATTTGTGAAATGTAAAAATGTATTTTCCAGTACGTATGCCCACCAATATACTAGTTATTATTGTAAATAGCTAACGATAACGTAAATTTAAAAAAAAAACTAAACTTTGATCGTACTTTACATAGAAAGTAACATTCTTATTAACCTATGTATGTTTCTACAAACAAATAAATTTCTCCCATTAATTTCATACATAACTATTTATTTTTTTGCGTTGCCTACCTTTGCAATGATTGCATTCATTCGTGTTTCGCCGTTGATAGTAATCTCATGTTGACATTATCCGCAATGAAATCTGAAAGTATGCTTCAAACGCCACAATATCCATTTTCCATACAAGCTTTTGCAATTCGATTGTAAATTGCAGATTGTAATGCAACAATTAAAAGAACATTAGATCGCGCGTACGAACAAGCCGTTTTGCTACATTCTGTGTTCACTTTAGTCATATTATTATGTAAGTATAATATACGTATTATCGGGTTAGTAGGTACCTATCTACACATTATTTCTTGTTAGATAAGTTTTAGGTATTAGGTACATCAGGTATTATAAGTATTAGGTGTTAATACTTATAATACCTGATGTACCTAATAGTATTAGGTGTTATTATTGAGTTATTATTTACTATGAACAATTAGGACTAGTTATTAAAAACGTATTGATTTAGCCGAAATTCCAGAAGTAGGTACCCGTGTACTAGCCCACTCCTTACGATGCTTGAAATCCCTTGAGCCAGTGGCGTAGTGAGAGGAGGCGGCCCGCCCCGGGTGCCACCCGATGGGAGGGTGACACCCGGATATTGTCACAAAAATATTGAATACGGTCTGTTATTTATATTTTCGTAGCTTTATTGCTTCCCGTGGAGTGCCACGAAACGGAAGAATTTTGGTCCTGACAGTCTTTTTATAGGCGAAAATAGCCTATGTCTGAAAATCTATAACTTCACATTTGAATTTGTCACTGTAAGTGGGATAAAAATAAGCAGTTTTTATGTATTACTTATTTAAATCATTTTATTAATAGTTGGTACCTACCTACATATCGATAGCAGAAATTTGAAATGCTATAAAGAACAATAAATCCAAAAATTAGTTATATATGTCATTTATCGCCGTTTTTATTTTTGCTCTTTCGATCTGCATAGTTAAAATATTTCTATGGAAATAAGAAAGTCTTTTACAACGTGCATTTCAAAACGACTATTTTTCAGAAAAAAATAAAATAAATGAGTTGGTACTGTTATTAAAGAACTCAATAAAAAAGTATTTGAGTGATATGTGAAACGTTATTTTATACCTAATAAAATTTCATAATTAAAGGACAAAAACAGGAGCCGAAAAAATAAAAGAAACTTTATTTTCATGCTCCTGCAAAATTAACATTTTGTCCTTTAGCGCCCTTGAGGTGATTTTTCACGAAAACGGCGCTATATAAATTAGCCAATTATTATTTATAAACGCACCAGATTTAAATGTCCGGGTTAAATTTTCCCCAAAAAAAAAAAAAAAGGAAAAAAAGAAGGAAAAACTAAACCCTTTCACACACTTCCCCAAATGATCATCTAGTCAACCCACGCTATGCAATTGCACTATATAAGTATTATAAATACAAAACAATACAAGAACAACATGTCAACCTACTAGAGACCAAATGGGAATATAATTCACCGACTCCAGATATTTTCATATCAGAGGGTTCGGCTCTGTGGCATTTCTAATTGAACCTATAAATCCTACTGATCCCTCAATATAAATATTTAAAAAATCCTTTGTAATCCTACATGTATTTAAAATGACTGATTTTTGCATTTTTATATACAAATTCTTTGACAAATCTAATAGGCTTAAATTTTGAATCAGATTCCTAGGTATTATGCCAGTGGCCGAAATAACAAATGGCAATATTTTTATAGTCCGAGAATGCCAAATTCTTTTAATCTCATTTCCTAAATCTGTGTATTTTCTTATTTTTTCAGAAATAGTTTTTTGAATATTACAGGAATTTGGAATAGCTACATCAATGATATAAGTTATTTTTTTAATTTTGTCATGTAAAACTATATCAGGTCTATTATGACTAATTGTTCTGTCTGTTAGTATAGTTTTATCATAATATATTTTATAAAATTCATTTTCTAAAAATGAATTTGGTTCATATTCATAATATGGTACTATATTACGGCAGTCAATCAAGTTATGTTTAATTACCAAACTTTGGTGAATTATTTTTAAAACCTGATTGTGCCTAAATGTATACTCGGAAGGCGCTAATATAGAACATCCCGATATAATATGTTCTATAGTTTCGGGAAAAGCCAAACATTTTCTACATAAATCATCAATTTGATTTATATCTTTGATTATATGCTTTCTATAATTTTTTGAATTAATGACTCTATCTTGAATGGCAAGCATAAATCCTTCTATTTCTGCGCTCAACTCTCCAATACTCAACCATTTGTTTGACGAAAGTTTGTCAACATACGTTTGGTTGAGATAATTGAAGTGTTTTGCGTGAATAATTTTATTTGACCAGGAATCTAATAATTCCTGGTTAGTATTTATAAGAATGTTGGCATTCTCGTCATATAAATTTAAAGGTGTAATATTTCTATCTGCCTTGGAAATTATTTTGTGCATTTCTGAGCTATTAGCTTTCCTATGGAAAAAATTTCTAAGCATTTCTACCTGATTTTGTTTCAAAGATGTTATTTTGACTACACCTCTACCTCCTAAATTTCTAAGTAAATTAATTCGTTCTATAGCTGAATTTGGATGATGGCAATTAAATTTTGTTAACGTAGTTCTAATTAATCGTTCTAAACTATCTAAATCTGTATTGGACCATTTAATTATGCCAAATGAGTACGTTAGTGGAGGTATTGCCCAAGTATTTATTGCTTTTACTAAATTTTTAGCAGATAGATTGCATTTTAAAATTTTTCTGATCCTAGTTTGAAATTTAATCCTAATATCATTTTTAATACTAGTGTGATCTAATCTATTCGATTGCGGGTATCCTAAATATTTATAAACCTCATCCCCTTTCATACTTTGAATTTTGAAATTTCTAAATATACCCTCGTCTCCATCTACAATTTTGCCTTTCTCTATATGGATAGTTTTACATTTATCTAAACCAAAAGTCATTTTAATATCATCTGAATAAATTTTAACTACCTTAATCATTTTCTCTAAATTTGATTCAGAATTTGAAAATAATTTTATATCATCCATATATGTGAAACTATACTACTCTCTCTTGTATTACCCTTAATTTTTATTCCAAACTTGCTTTTAATTAACATTATAGCAAAACCAAAGAGGGCTCAATGAGTCTCCTTGAAAAATCCCCCTTTTTATTGAAATGCCCGGTACTACTATTTTCTTACCTTTTAAATTAACTAGCAAATCTGTAATTATTATTATTATTTAGAGCATTTATTAATTATTATTATTATTTAGAGCATTAATTATTATTATTATTTAGAGCATTTCAAATTTCCATGATTTTGATGATCGATATGGACAATATATTGGTGCTGAAAATTAAGAAAAAACATCGGTCAAGCATGATTACGTCCATTACTGCAAAGCAAACCGCCGGCCACCATTGTCCACCTTTGATAACGTTTACTTTGAAGTTAACGTTTTGGTGATTTATATTGTTATTTTAGATTTTCAACAAATTAGAAAAAATGATAGATACCTCGTAATATAGAGCTATTAAAAGTCATAGGTATAGATTCCATTCTTCTGCAGGAATATCTTGATTCTCTTGTCAAATGGTCGGAATTGAATAACTTACCATTCAGCATCCAGAAATGCAGTGTCGTCACATTTACAAGATCACAAGACACATTTCTATTCCCATACCATATTAATAAAATTATACTAACACGCAAAAACGAGATTCGAGACCTTGGCGTGATTTTTTAAGCAAATCTCTCTTTCAAATCTCACATAGACATTGTCTCCCGCGCCAACAAAATGCTCGGATTTGTTCTTCGTAGTGCGAGACCATTTACTAATGGAATTGCAATACGAAGAACATATGAAGCACTTGTCCGCAGCATCCTGGAATACATCTCCATTATTTGGGCCCCCTCTGAACAAAACCATATCCTAGAAATAGAAAGAACACAAAAGGTTTATGCATTACCTGTATATGAGGGAATATACATACTACCCATTCCTGTATCCATCGTTGTTCTTAACAGGAATGCTCGATCTTAATACCTTAGAAGCCCGCCGAAAAATATTTGTGGGGAAACATTTTTTTAAGCTGATCTCCGGTACTGTACTGAATCCACCTATGTTGAAGGAGATTAACCTATATGTCAATAACGCCTGCCGTATACTCGTGGAAGATCCCACGCACTTTTTTATGCTCCGAAAGCGAGAACTTCTTCCTTTCAGAATGCCCCAATAAACAGAGCAATTCAACTGCTTAACGATTCTGCATTGAGCATTGACATCTTCAATGTTACCTATAGAAAGTTCAGTAACTATCTTTTGGCATACCTACGTCTCAACATAGTGAAATTGCCCCTTGGACTTTTTTTTTCTCTTTAATTTTGTAATCTTCTCCGTAATAATTTGGTGTATAACTGTTTTATGGAGTACCTGAAAAAATAAATAAATAAATATGGGGTTTTATTCATACCTACCATATATTGTTTTGAGCCACGAGTACATTCAACTTTTCAATGGCGTTTTATTGTTTTCCAAATCTTAAATCTTCCACCATACTTAGTCTAGCATGTATCGTCCTCCATACCTTTCCATCTAAACACAATAATAGTGCGCGAGACACGTACCCTGCATCAGTAAGACATTATTATTACCAGTGGCCGCAAATACAACACAAATGAACCCATTCACACATTGTATCGCATTGTTCCGCTAATGGCATTGCCAAGATAAAGACCCCAAGAACAAGCGACTAACAGCATTCTGCACCGCACAGAAGTCCGATTGGTTTGATGCTTTGATCCTAATCAGGGAATTAGAAATTCTGTCGTTTGCGGTACAATCCACCAAGTACAATATTATGTCATTATAGTAAGTCATTACGAGTAGTGTTATGGACTGACGTCAGTTGTCTGATGCATGATGTGTGGAGGTGGAAGTATACCCTTCACTTTGTGCAAGTCAAGGATTTTTAGAATTAATGTTGTTGTCATGTTTTGAAACAATGATATTTCATTAATATTTTATTCCTGTTTGATGTATGGATGTTTGTAATCTTGTTTGTTTATTTATTTATAATATACATAACAGAGTGTTAACGTAAAAGGTTCTAAGAAATAAAAAATCGTAAATACAAAACGTCCAGTAACGAAATAAAACAACATGTTAAAGAAAAACAATATATAAATATAAACAACAACAAAAAGAGACATTGAAGTTTGGATTAAGTGAAGTCAACTGAAAGCAGGATATTTGAGAAATTTTGTAAAGTTTTGGTGGCTCTACAGTAGATGTTCGTACACACATTTGCACAAGAAATTAGGAAAAGGTTAAGTAAGTTCTTTGGAAAATAATATGATATTTATAAAAATGAACAGAATACAAACGTTTCTGTTCATACCACGAAGATATTGATAATAGATTTTCTTAAGGCGATCCAATAGTTCAGGAAAAAATCGAAATCGGAATTCACGTCCCTTTAAGGGAGGAGTTTGAAAATACTTGAGAAAAAGCTTTTGGAAAGGTTGGAAAAGGTATTTGAGAATTTTTTTTTTCAAGTTGATTTCATAAAACCTGTAAAAAACATTAACTCCTTTTTAAAATTGATTTCACGAAATCAAGCCACGCGGAGCCACACGCTCCGGCCGGGCGTGACTGATGCGAAATAGGTGTGGCGTGGTCAATAGTTCTTCGGTGGACGGCATAGGGTTCACTTTGAAAAACCAAATTCGTCGACTAGCGGCCGTATTGTAAAATATGTACTTGAACTGCTTAGATTGAAGACGTAGATTCAGATTATAGACAAACGTGCATCAAGCGATGAATACAATGTAGGGGTTATTATGAAATAAATATATTTTCATATTCAAAAAATAGTCCAGCGTATTAGGTAGGTAGGGGTAATTATGGTGGAGTTTTTTTCTGCCACCTCTGGTCATTACAATCTATTTGTTTTCAGTCGCCATCAAGCCATATTAATTACACGACAAGAGCGAAAATGACCTCCTTTTGTTAGCCACCGCAACCCTTCACAATGGTCACCGGCCATTACACGAAACGCCCGGCAGTAATCGTACGGCCGCATCAATCCTAGCGACTCCGGTGGATGGTGGATGTGGATGGCTCGGGATTGTTGGAGCCGTATTAAATCATGCCGATTAACTTGCATGCGTGGGCAGGGCTGAACTGGCATTTTTAGAATGTCAAAAGGAACCAAACATAATTCAGCTTTATTGAATTTCGTTCTTATTACATTACTAGAGCAAATCCGTGAAAAATCACGTCGTGTCGGCGACAAAAAAACATTTCGTTTTATATATATGCTTAATGTTATATGCTTAATTATGGGGGTACATCAAATATTCTACTATGTAATTAATTACTGTATAAAAATTATTTGTAATTTATGTACCTTCTATTACTAATAAAAAAAAAATAAAAAAAAAATATTAAAACAATTCAAATCTTGGCAGTGGAAATAAACCCACCTCTTGTTGAAACTTGGCAGATAGACTCGTTGTTAATGAAAATTCATTCTCTTGGTGGCACTCACGTATAAACACACCCGTGAAAAATCACGTCGTGTCGGTGACAAAAAATACATTTATTTTTGTGTTAAAAACATTTAAATCTTGGCAGGGGAAATTAACTCATTTTCCGACATCCGATTGAAATGAAACTCGGCAGATATACTCGTTGTAAATGACAATGCATTCTACCATATTTTGGTGGCACTCGCATACACACAAACGCACACACGCGAATTTTTCAGAAAATGGATGACGTGATATCATAAAAATTACAGCAGTTAATATACAAAATATATGTCGATACCATCCAATTAGGATTTGGCTTATGTGTTAGCGGTGTTTCCCTGAGGAGGAAGGTTCAATCCTCAGTAAAACAAAAAATCTTTTAAATTCACTATAAGCCGACTCGAGAGACGTCGCAAGTCGCAACTAGGTCGAAAATTGAAAAAAGATGAATTATAGTAAAAAATAGAGTGTGCAATTCACACGCAGTAGAAGTGAAACCTTCAGAAAATTAAAGTAGGCAAGAGGAAGGAGGCTACGAAACACCGCACAAAGAAGAGACTGATTATACTAGCTCATCTTTTGAGGCTAAATCCTATAGATATAGATGTTTTTGTTTGTCTCTTTTTGGTGTCGCTATTTTTCGTTTCATCTGGCTTCAAATCATAACGGTGCTAAAGAAGTTTCACTTCAAAAACTTTTTTAAAGATTCGAGTTCGACTCTGGTGGCGAATGGCAGCGTGGCACATCACGGAACCTTGGCACTTGTATGGCACTTCCATGGAACTGACATTTCGTCGTCTCTGCTTCCGAAGACTGTATTGTGCGCCCGTAATAATTAATGACCGGCTCTTAATGAAGAGGTCGATCCCGCTCCATTCATCTTTTGTCCGCGGAGTTTCATTGGAGATATTAATCGGCTCATTTGTTAGGGATGTTGTCATTGTGATGGAGGTAATTGCTTTTGATGGCGAGGTGTTCAACAATGCGGTTAATCTAAGTTACCGGGGTTTTATCGTGTCATATCAAGGTTCTATAATATCAGATTAAACTACGTAAAAACGCGAAAAATACAACTCTTTATGATTATGATATTTATACCACAATTTCAACATTTCTGATAGAAAATAAATTAAAATTTTCTTCCTTTTCTAAATTTGATTACGATAATTTAAACAGTTCATTTTAACAATGGAAGAAAAAATAGTGTAGTTAAATATAATATGATTGTGTGTGTTTGATGTTGAAACAGCTTTGGGACTACAAGCTTGCTTATAAAGCCATACCTGGGAGAAGAAAAACTAGATGACTATATACCAACGTACATGGCCAGTTCGAAATATTATCGTATTTATAGTACCCACATCGTCAGTTGAAATATTGTCGCGATTGTGATAACAGTAATCATATATATATTTTTTTTAAATAGGCAAGGGAGGGCGTGATGGAGTCATGCCCCCATTCGTGTTTTTGAAATCAATATGTAACTTTATAACTTCAGCCAAAATTAAAACTCATACTTTAGGAACAATAAACAAAAATTTTAACAAAACAAAAAAACAGATACTTTTAACAAAAAAGCAGATACTTTAATAGTACACAACTGCTAACCCTGTACAAATCGCAAGTGCGCCCCACGGTTGAATTTGGCAGCCACCTCTGGTCTGGAGCTCCAAAATACCTGAAAAATACCCTCGACTCTGTGCAGAAACGGGCGGTCCGTTTGATAGATTCTCCCATCTTAACAGACGGATTGCAATCTTTAGAGCACAGGCGTCGGGTGGGAATGCTATCCTTGTTCTACCTATATTACAATGGAAGATGCTCCGAGGAACTAGCATCATTGATCCCTTCGGCACCGGTGCATAGTCGGGAAACACGCCAAACGCGTGCCCAACATTTGTACACAGTTGACATTTGTCACATGAGAACGGGTCATTTCTTCGACTCGTTCTTGTGTTCAACAGCTCGGCTGTGGAATGATTTGCCGGCCTCTGTGTTTCCTCCTTCCTACAACATGGGTCTCTTCAAGACCAATGTTCATTCCTTCCTCTCCTCAAAAAGACCCTCCACACAGCATCCCAGATGACATAGGCCCTGAGGGAAATTATTTTCCTCAGGGCCTCCTGTGTGGAGTTAATGTAAAAAAAAAACGACTTCAAAAAATGCAATAAAAAGTAAAAAAATAATTTCGTATTCTTCTACAACTTAATAATCACATTACTTTTTCTACTCACGAGTACGATTTTCTACTCACGAGTATCACGTAGGTACGATTGTTATTTTTGGAGTCTGTATCAGCCAGTAAGTAACTACATATATAGTTATAGGTGAGATGTGCTTGTGTCGCACGCGCGACACAAGCACATCGACGAGGCGAAAGCGGGGCCGCGGCGGGAGGGGAGCTGTCAAGTGAAAACGCCGGGTCAGGTACCTTGGCTGACACCGACTCCAAAAATAACAATCGTACCTACATATTGATGAGTAGAAAAAGTAAGTTGATTATTAAGTTGTAGAAGAATACGAAATTATTTTTTTACTTTTTAGTGCATTTTTTGAGGTCGGTTTTTTGTTTTGTTAAAATTTTTGTTTATTTTTTTATTTTTAGTGAATCTGAAGTAAACTAATTAATTTGTCTGAATATGGGGAGACCTACTAAACATGCTACTCATATGAGACAGACATTACTTGACCATAACGACATTACGGTAGGTGACTCAAAGATCTGGATAGCCTATATCTGCCCTGATGATGGACACTGCAACGCTGTCCGAAACGTTGGCTAAAGAAGGAGGTAGCGCAACACGGCATAACATCCCAAAAACAAATATCGAAAATACTTTTGGTCGTGAAAATCTAAAAACGTATCAGCCGAGTATCTTTAATTTGCTCCTAAGAATTGAAGAGTTCCGTTACTTTGTCATGAATCCCATAATCAGAACCTAAATAAAAAATAATCATCGAAATCGGTTGGTGTGATATTGAGTTATTCGTCCATTTGTCGCGCACATACTTAACGCAAATTTAAGACTTATATGGTTTTCTCATGGATGCCATTGTCAGAACCAACAAAATTGAAATGCACTTACGACCGCGACGATGACTGCAGTCGCAGTACTAAAGGCACGGGGTGCGGTGGGGGCACATATAGACGAATTATCAGGATCGTAGTAGGTTTGGACAAAGCAATATAGCAAAAACTCCATCTTGCCCACCCCCGTCTTGCCACGTCCTCCCCTACTAAAGAGGTCTTCACTTCAAAAATTCTCTGAATATAAGTGGATTTCTTGGAGAAACTATTTAGGATAGATATAAACGATATTTATAGATAATAAATATAAACACATTTTATCTGGTAAGACAGTACAACTTACATAAACATTATTTTACAAAAAAAAACGGGTACGTTATTACGAAAATAGTGTCAGCACTTTAGTTGGTGGACCAAGGGTTAAAAATGTTGTCATTCCATAATAATATAATAAGAGATTAGTGCCTACCTATATTAATATTGTGTCGCATATCTATCAAATTATGAAAGAATGACACGGGGACGGGTCTGATGAGATTAGTAACACGAAACATGAGTTTACCCAATACTGGGCACTGGGCAGGTATTAGGGAGGGCCTATTGTCCCGGGCCGCCACAACTGATGGGGTCACATAAACTCTACTGACGGGATATAATATTCCATAATGTCGCGTGTTGTATTCGAAATACTCTTAATAGCGTTAATGACTAATGTTGATGAAGAAAAAAAGTGAACCTAGATTTGAATCCATCTCAAAAATGCATTCAAAATGTTTGGGAAAAGTTTTGATTGTGGTTAAAGCGCACTTCGTATTGTGGTACGTTGGTAAGAGGTGGCAGACTGGATTTGCAGAAATTGCAACCTATTGAGCCCGCAGGCGACCAGAATTGCCTGCTGCCATGCGGACACGCAGCCAGCTTTCTGCTGATCTCGAATTTTGATCTATTTATGATTCTATTGATTTCCTTTGCCATTTTGTTGTAAGCTGTTCTATCTTCGGATGTTCTAGATGTGTTGTAGGCTCGGTAAGCCGCGTTTTTTCGTTGCACTGCTTCAGCGCATTGTTGGCTGAACCACGGCTTTGAGCCTACATCAGTTTCCTTAACAGTAGAGGGGATGAAGCCATCCATCGCGGATCTGATGACTTCACCAATTTCCTGGGCACATCTTGAGGGATCCGAAGTCCAAAAACAGACAGCTGACCACGGGAAAGCATTAAAATGTGCCCGCAGACCGAACCAATCTGCTGACCTATAGTGCCACACTTTTCTCTTCAGCCTATCGTTTGGTGGTCTGAAGTTTACAGTGATTGATGTCGTCACCAGGCAGTGGTCGGACGATCCTAAAGGCGCTGTAACTTCAATCTTGTAACCGTGTGGCAAGTAGTTAAAATAGGTCTAATAGATTGGAACGGTGAGTCTGGACATCAGGAACCCTTGCAGGCTCCTGAACCATTTGCTCCAATCCGTAGCAAAGAGCAAAGTATTCCGCTTGTCGTCCAGACGAGTCTGTTAATCCTGAAAACTTCATCCAAGGTTCGTTATGAACATTGAAGTCCCCCAGGACCACAAACTCTGCCGTAGGGTAGCGGGGCAAGAGGTCATCAATAGTGTCGCTTAAGTGTTTGAAGAGCTCGGACGTGTCTGATTCGCTAAGGTTCGGTGAGGTAAATTCTCAGTTCCCCACTTGTTATTCTAATTTACGAACATATCCATCCATTTCCTCGATATCCAAATAATAACCGATATAAACTCAATGAATCAACATTACACGTATCAAAAATTCTTACGTAATCACATTGGCGACATTTACAAACCGTCTTTAAAAGTATCTATATACAAGGATTCTAGATTATTAGCTGGATAGGTAGATAGTGGAGGCGAGGAGGGGTCATTAGGGCTGCATTACACAGCCCACCTGATGATGTTCTGGGTGCATCCATCACCAGTGACACTAAGCGATTCCACCGTACCTGCATGTCTGTGTGTGTATGACTTAATGTGACAGTCGTATGCCATTTGTCATTTTTTTCGGGGGAATTCGTACGATTTCCAGGAAAAGTCCACGTTATTTTATGTCAGAGTTTCTAGATTTCCATTAATAGATACTGTATACCTACATGAAGCAGGTACCTTCCTTTCTGTAGGCGAGAATAAGCACTAACAGATACCTCGGATGGTGGTGGTACAAATTAATGGACTAAGCGTCCAATTTTGGAGCAATTGAGTCGAGTGAAAATAGATAATATTTTTTTACAAGAAAAAAAATTATAATCAATTTGGAAGGCGGTTATAGGTACCGTACGCGTCGCCGGGAACTATTTATTGGATAGTCAACACCTCTGCCATAGGCCACCCCAAGTGGTTCGAAGCGTTTGGGTTATTGTTATGGTTATTGGGGTGAGGTTTGTCTTGACGGTGGATGTATCTGCTTACCAGATATGTGACCGGATCGGCAGACTGGTTGAGGGAGACCTTTTGACTTCCCCAGCAGGACTCTCTCGGAACATCGTCTTCGGAAAGTGCTTATATCGATGGCCGAGTATCGATCGCAGTCCATCCTCTCTGCTTAGCCTTCTATAATTACGGTCGTCACTCTCAGTTAAAAAAAAAACCCGCGTTTTTTTAACTTAAAATAAATTTTCAATGTAAAAAAAATGCTAACTAAAAAAACGCTGTCCATCCTCTCTGCTAACCTCTCTATAATTACGGGCGTCGCCCTCACAGAAACTGATAGAGCAACGAAGCGCGTAGGTGACTGAATCGGTATAGCTTTTGTAAGGTGATTTATGCATAACAATCCCTAACGCGGTTCAGTCACTAGCGCGACTGAAATGCGGTAGTGTTTGTAAGGCGATTTACGCCTTCCAATCCCTAACGCGGCTCAGTCGCTAGAGTGACTCAACAAGGATTGGAAATACGCCGCCGGGACTGGCTCTGACCAGCCTACGGACCAGATTCAATTATCCACTAGAATAGACAGGTCGTGTGATCTGGAATTATTATTGTAAATATGTAAACTCGTAATAAACCTGAAATAGACTTATGTATTTTCTTTTCATAACTTTTAATGACTTTTCAAAGGGATGTTGAATTGCCACTTGTTGAGTTGTAAAAAATTAAAACATAGGTACCCAATTTAATTAAAGCTAAATTTACTGAACTAATGTCACAAAATCAAACATTTTGTACTGTAGAGAAAATAAATCGTCTAGCGATATTTCTCGATGTTCTAGAGAGTAGATACCATTAATTACTCGATGCATAATCAAGAAGAAAAGTAATGAATGTGGAAGCAGCGAATTAATAATATTTGCACTTGAACACGTCATTACCACGCACGTTATTAAGTGCCCCGTACACCATACAATATACACCATACATATTTCCATGAACTACACACCTTCCTCGATAGCGGCCACAAAAGGCAGGAAGCTTGTCGTGGACGGCATTCATGTTTCTGAAAGGCGCGGGGTTAAAAGGGTCAAGACATACAGAAAATATAAATACATTATTTTATCAAAAACCGTGAAGAAGTTATCGAAATAGACAACCAGATAGGTACTAGAAAAGAAAATCGCTGATAGATCTTGCATAGGTATATTATTCCACCAGAAATACAAACACACGGTTCAGATTACTTACATGCTGGTATTCCTGCAATGTGTAAATGTGAAAATATTGAACTGGTTAAAGAATATGTTTATTTAGGTGTTATTATTGACTGCTTTTTCAAATCGGATTTACAAATAAATAAAGTCTGTGAACGACTGAGATCTATTGTTAGTAGATTATATAAACTTTAATTCTACGTTCCAATATGTACACTTCGAATACTTTATTTATCATTAGCTCAATCTATTATAAGGTACGGAATTACAGCTTGGGGACTTTCCTGTAAAACAAATGTAAATCATGTTTAGTCAGTTCAAAATGCATTGGTTCAATTTTTAGCTCATAAAAGTTTATACGAACAAAGGCATAATGTTCCGTAGTTTTACCAGATCTCAAAATTCTCTCAGGTAGAGCAATTCTGTGGCATAAAATTATTTTTAAGCACATGAATAGCCCTATATACATAAATAGACTGGACCTCACTTACAATACTCGTTTTACGTTAAATGAAGGACTATTTGTACCTAAGCACTTAAACAAATATGGGCAAAGAACGCTGGACCACATGATACCTACTTGCTTAAATATGTTACCTGCTAAAATTAAAAAAATGTACACATAATGTAAAAACAAATATTATATTGAAAAATTGGCTCGCCGAAAGAAATAGCTTGTATTAGACTCTAACACAAAAATTTTCTAACTGCATAATAAGTTTTATTTTTAAACTTCAAAGTAAAAGCACCCATTGCCAAACTACTTAATAGTTTATTGGGACTTTTCTTTTTTCTATAATATTTTATTTTATTTCCTGTAATATTGTGTAACTTTTTCTTCATAATAAAAAATAATTAAATACAGGTTACAAGGGACTTCCCTGCGGCAGGACCAAATTAGTGTTTTCGAAACCGAACTATAGAATTTCATAATAATTATCTAACACGTGGAATTATTTATTTAAATTATGGAAGGTACTTATTCTTTCTTTATTGTAGTCGTCGATACGACGTGTGCAAGATACCACACGGCAGAACATATAATCTAGCACAGCACAGCATGACAAGAGGAATAGTGCTATTCTTGAGTTAGAGCTAGATCTTGACTTAAATTAGAAAATTCTTTCGTCCACTGGAGCGATTTCGGTCGAAAAATGGACCACTTTTATTTTTCTGCGATTGATTTCGGTCCAAAAATGGACCACATTTTCCTACCATTCGTAAAACATTTATTGTAATTTTTTAAAACATTTCCTGGGCCAGCCGTTTATTTTAACACGAAGCTATTGAAATGCTTTATCTATTATGACCATAGATGTTGCAAATCTGAACTTCGTAGACTATTTTAGAATAATGTTAAAATGTTTACGGATAAAATTGAGTCTTTTTTCCATAGATATGCACCTTTAATTATCAAGAATACCACAGACAACATACAGAAACCGAAAATATTCTATGTTGACCGGAATAAGTATCCCTCGCCGCAGTTTCAAGTAAAAAATACCCAGGATTCGCGCGATTATAAACTTTACGATTTTTTTATAATTTTTTCATAAATCTTACAAATATGAGATAAACGGTAAAATACAGCCTATTTTATTGGCTATATAGCACTTTAATAAGTTTTTATGTCTCGATGTCAAAATTCGAAGATATGATTTTTTTAATGTTGATGAATAATTTAAAAAATGACCATCTGGGAAATCTCAAGCAATCGAAGCAAATTTATTTATTTCGCGTGATCGCTCCAGTGGTTAAATGCATTATTTTTTAGTCGTTGTACGCATAAAAATATATTCTAAAGCATGATAGAAAACAACTGCGCTCAGCGTACTCTCCAAGCGATGTTGGGCTTTAGGTACACGAGCACAGCGTTGTAAATAGAGTAGGTACATTTATGTAATTCCATTACTTTCAGCGGTCATGTAATATTGTATCTTTCTTACAAAGGAAGTACCCACACATGCACACAGTAATATTATTTTTCAGTCGACAATACAAAAAAAAAGATCTATGCAAGGCTATTTGAAAAAAAAATCATTATATTAATCGATGAGAATGTTCTTAACCTTTCTATCCCGTTTCTCGTATTAAAATGTGGTTAGGCGGTCAGGTACCTACCCTTAATTAATCGCTTTATTATTTTATTCACCAAACGATCGCTCCCCATTGTTCGGAAGCGCATTAGTCCGCCTTTTTGTGTGCGTTCCTTTTTATTCCATTTGCAAGCTACCTTCCTCCTCGGTACTACCTGGCAACATTTATGTTAAGATTTATTCTACAAGATTATAAACATGACATTAGAGCATTTGAAGGACTGTTTTCTTGATAAGGATTTTTTTGCTATTTTACTTAATTAACTGTTTTACTTATAAAATAGAATTTCTAGATCTGTAGTAAGCGCAAATTACAAAACGATCTTGATGTTGATCCAATTGCTCGGAGTAAGTGGATCTATGGCGTCCGTAATAGGCCACTTGCATGGACTTCATAACGACTTGGAAAAAATCGTGTGGATAGAGTTTTTACTAAGATTACGAAAATGTTAGTAAAATTTTTTAGAAACGTACAGTTTTTTTTTATTTTTAAATAAATAAATCCATTATTTGAGCTCGTGACGTCACTACATGAAAATGTCCCGTCGCCGAAAATGTTCCTATTAATTTGATAAAATTCCACACTGATTTATTTTTTTATATGGCATCACTTTGATTTCAGGCGAATTTTTTAATTCGTTCACTAGATTTATTGTTTGTTCTCTGCGAACTTATCATTTGGTTTGATTTTTTGACAGATGTTCTGAAGAGAACCCCGTACAATTAATGGGTACGGGATTCTCTTCAGAACGTGAAGATGATGTCGGTACATGTTTTAGAGGAAATAAAAAATTATGGTGCTGATTTTAACAAAATAAAATTTTATAATATTTTTATTATTATTACAATTTACAAGTTCAAGTATATTTCATTGAATTTCGTAATATAGACGCTGTACATTATGATGATTTATGATCACTAAGATGGATCAAGGAAAAAAATATTTATGAGAAGTAATATTTTTGGTATGCCTCGTTATTCTACTGTGCCATTCGTGTGGAAAACGTTCTTTTTTTTAAATGATTTTCGACTATGTAATTATCGTTTTTTCGCACCTATAAAATTATGTCCCGTCTTTCCGGTTTATAAAAAATGGTCTGATTTTTCGGTTTGAAATTTTCAAAAAATCCCCAGGGTTTCAAAAATACGATTAAAAAAATATATATATATATATCGAATGTCTTAGAATATTTGCCTAAACCGGAAAAAAAATTTAAAAAATGTGATGCAAGTGGCCTATTTGGGGTTGTTGTAAGATTGAAGGATAATTATAATAAGAGGGGGAAGTGTAACGTTGAGAAGTACCTACCTACAAACCTGACTATTCATATATACGAAACACGGCTAAATAATTTTAGGCAACATTTATATTTTGAATGGCGTTCTTTGAAAGGACGACACTGAGAGCGTCTTCAAATCTGGATCACATTGCATTTTATATCATTTACAACACCTCTGCCACAGGTCACCCCAAGTGGTTCGCTAAGTTTGATGATTTAACAGGGGTGACCTGGTTCATATGGATGAGGTTTGTCTGAGTTTGGCGGCTGATGCGTCTGTCCATCTACTGCGTATTGGGCCGAAACGGGAGAGACTGATTGAAGGAGACGTTTCGATCTACAGCAGGACTCTCTCGAACCATCGATCGCCTTGCACTGTAGTGTGGGGGATGGATTCTTGCATCCGTCACTAATTGACATACTGACCCCAGATTCCTGCCCACCCCTCATTTCTTCCTAGAACTTATCCCTTCCTTTCCTTAAAGGTACCCTCCATTCAACGTACCCAAGGATGACCTAAGCTCTGCGGGAAATTAATTTCCTCAGGGCCTCCAGTGTGGAGCTAATCTAAAAAAACATATCCGACCTATTTCCAGAGCCAAGAATTTTAATCTCTCGGTCTCGGTTCATGTAAATAAGTTCATAAATCTGTACTTTGTAATCATGTTAGGTTAGGTTAGGATAGGTACATTAAATATTTAATGTAACTATTAAGGGCCCGCAACCCGGATTTGTACCGATTTATTACAAATTTCCCTTAAACACGGTAAGTTTTAAAGCTCTTAAAAAAATATATGTTATTCTTGAAGATAATATCTAGACTTTGCCCGCGCCGAAACGCAAATTATATAAAATTCCCTCGATAGAAAAAAATCGCCAAGTATGCTCCAAAAATTATTATTAACACGTTTGTTTCAGTTATTTTACAAGTTATGTGTATGAAAAAATTCACAGTGTTTCTTTAAATGCTGTTTAAGATAATGCCCGCGAGATTTTTGCTCTATTTTAAACGAGTCGTGTTTTATTAAACATTTTCGCAATTTTCGCTTCGATTTTGTCGCTGTAAATGTCTCCTCTAACATTCGTAATATCGTATCTCTCCATCTTCTTCTTTTCGGGCTCGGTTGCAGAGCCTTAAAGATTGACACAATTTTCTCTGTAGGCGACCAAAAGAGGAACTAACGATCGAAAACACTATTTTCAAAACCAATATTGCTTTATCTGACTGCATAGACAAGTGTGTCGATCTATTATTGATATATTTAATGAATGGCAGTCATGATGCCCCGCGTAGAACCAATTAGAAGCTGCATAGAAAGGTGATTGAATGCTTATTGACTACGTATCAATAGTTTTAAAAGGAAAACGCTTAAAATAATTACATAAACGTGTCGGAGTAGTAATTATTGTTCACCTTATAGGTTATATAATTGATCGGCTGGCTTACAATCTGAAGGTAAAATATAGATATTACCGTGTAAGCATTAACTAACTATGTCCGTGTAAGTTATTTCTAATTATCATTACATTGAGTGCCGATAATTAAGATGCATCATATATAATGTTTTAGAATTTATCACTTATTTTATTTTTAGACACAATCGAAAGATTGCAGAATTGACCTTACGCATATTTATACAAGATGCAACTTTATCACCTCCTTTGTGTCATTAAAAGTGATGAAAAATAATGGTTAAGGCTTTCCAATAGTCCAGGAAAAATCGAAATCGGAATTCACGCCCCTTTATGGAAGGAGTTTAAAAATACTTGAGAAAAAGCTTTTGGAAAGGTTGGAAAAGGTATTTGAAATTTTTTTTTCTGTTTGATTTCATAAAGGCCTGTAAAAAATATTAACTCCTTTTTTACGCATTGTTTATTGTAATAAAACGGAAAATTAAAATTGATTTCACGGAACCAAGCGACGCGGAGCCTAGCGTCTATTCCCCGCTCCGTCCGGGAGAGAACTGATAAAAAATGGGTGTGGCTAGTATGTAGTCCTTGAGGGTCCATAGGGTTCTCTTTGAAAATCCAAATTCGTCGATCGCCGCGGCGGTAAAACGCGAAAATGCATATTTTATTTTATTTTGCGAAGTTCGGGCGAAAATATCATTTTTTTGCGATTATTATAAAAGAAACTGAATTTGCCACATTAAAACAATAAAACCATATCCGAAAAGGGGTTTTTAAGTAGGAGAGATTGCACTTGAAAATGATTTTTTATAGACCTAATACCGAAATACTTTATATTTTCTAGGCTTATTAAAAGACTTGAAAATGACCGATATTTTTAAGGGCTAAGATTTATGTTCTTCACGCAGTGTTTAATTGAAGCATCTATAATAATTCTAAGCGATCAAATTTTCAAAACAAAAATATCATAACACCTCTGCCATCAGAAGAAGAAAAGTGTGTAGGGATGTGGCATAAAATTTACATTGGAAAGAAAAAAGTAGGCTGAATAGCGTAGAAATTAAATGAAGGGGGCGTACGTGTGGTGAAACCATGCATAACTGATTTACGAATGACGAGATACCAGATAACTAGGTCGGTGATAAAAAAAAGTACTTGGCAGAAATTTTATTTAGATACCTCTCTCTATATTCCTGAATATATAAGAGTAGCAAGTATTTTAAATCCTTCGATAACACTGCAACAAATCTAGCACCGAAGCACGTTATAATAACTATTACGACATCTTAACAACTACTAACATCCTAAAAATCAACCCGATCTTTATTTAACCCTTCAAAAATCGGACATATTTTGTCAGAACGTAAAAATATTTCCACTTTGCAATATAACCAAAATTTCTTGAATATTTGTGAACGTATCCGAAAACTAAAAATTGTTTTTGAATGCTGATGAAATACGGTTTCATATTTTATTATTAGAAATAACCATATATTTTTTTAAACATAAAAATTTTGTATGCAAACTATACATATTTTATTAAATAAATGAATTATAAACGTTACTGTCATCTCATTTTTAGTCGTTTCATGTAAAAATAATTCTAAAAAAATTTACAAAGTTTCACAACTCCAGTCCAATTTTTTTAATAAATAATGACCTTCTAACTTAAATAACTGCATTTTTATTTTTATTTATAGAGTTAGTTGTAATAGTTAAAATAATTGTCAAAGTTTTAATTTTTCAAGACCCCCCGAAAACCACCGTATGTATGATGAATCGTGTGACATCATCACTCCTGAAAAATTACTATAGAATCGGGCAATCAGCTGATCTACTGCCGCCATTTTGAATTCCGTTGTTCGAAGTATTCTCCCTAGAAATAGGATTACAATTTTTTTGTGCAGTAGTTTTTGAATATTTTCAATAATAGAGATAAACTAATAAGAGATACCTTTATTTTTGAAACATTATTTATTTAGGCCTAAATAATGTTTCAATAAACAAAACAACTGAATCTCTATAAACAGTATGTAAATAAACGAATAAATTAATACGATGGCTTGTGTCATATCATACATTCCCATACAATGACTTTACGGTGACGTCACGACACGTCGAACAGTGACGTCACCTTGATGGCGTATTTTTACGACCCGAAAAGTGGACTTTTTAATATTTTTTTAAAAACTCTGCGTTTAATACCTATTATTAAATACAACTTATATATTCAGAATCAGCGTTTAATGGTCTATAGTCTATGAACATATTTTTTTAAAGCCAGAATATTTTTCACTGGAGTTCCTTATTGCGTTCGGAAACTTTGGTTTCATTTTGAATTATTTTTCGGTTAACTTTTAGATTTGAACACATATCGTGTTGTTTTCTTTTTTCATTATCGTTTAGATTATATTTCTTACTACGGTATTAAGCACACGCTACTCGAATTTCTACTGATTTCTTACATGTCTCCCTTAAAAATTTGAAGTTTTTAAGCTCTTAAAAAAATATTTGCTATTTTTTAAGATAATATCTAGATGTGTTCCACGCCGAAGCGCAAATTATATGAAATTCCCTCGATAGAAAAAAATCGCAAAGTATGCTACGAAAATTATTGTAAACACTCAATTTAGAAGTTATGTGTATGAAAAAATTCGCAGTCTTTCTTTAAAAATGCTTTTTTAGACGTTCCCCATGAGATTTTTGCTCTATTTTAAAGAGTCGTGTTTTATTAAACATTTTCATAATTTTCACTTCAATTTTATCGTTTTAAATTTGAGCGCGCTCTCTCCAACATTCGTAATTACATATCTCTCCATCTTCTTCTTTTTGAGCGGGGATACAACGGTTTCTATGAGACTTATGAGGGACAAATATGGTCTCCTTTGATTAAACGGGTTAAATATATTTTTTTAAATGTATAACATATCCGAACAGCAACATCTCAACTGGCCGACAGGTTGATACGTAAAACAATTGGTAGAATAAATAAATAAATAAAAGGCCAGTTGTTTAACAAGCGGCTCTGCAATGACTTGCAAGTTTGGCCAATCGGCCTAGCGCCGATGGGCGCTGGTTGGGCTCGTAGTCTCTATAATGTTATGTACTGCAACACGATACAAACATTCAGCATTCAACCGACTTGAATGTTCTAAGAAGGTTTATAACCATTCGATAATATAGGGTGTTTTAAAAAAATCTTCTCCTTGTAATTGAATCAATTGATTTTTTTTTCTAATCTACTTACCGTTCTGAACATGCCCGTCATTAGGTGAAACTGGTTTGGTTGTTAATAAAAAAGTGAAAGAAAGTTTTAAAATACAATTGTGTAGTTCACACGCGTTTGAAGATCTTTAAAAAAAGTAGAAAAGAGTGGGGAGGCTGCGAAGCACTGCATAAAGAGGAGACCGAATATTCTATCTCATTCTCTAAATCCTATCTATCATTCACTAAATCCTACAGAAACATATGCTTATCTCTTTTTAGTGTCGCTTTTTCGTTTCATTGAGTTTCAAATCACAATGGTGCAAAAGAAGTTTACACTTCAAAAAGTGCATTAAAAAATCATCTATGTCAGGTATTTTGGATTGCTCGAATCAGCCATTGGAGCTATTGAGTATCACTAAAAGATAAGATCAAAAGTTCACGCATTCGTGGTAGCCTGGGTGTCACAGACATAAATAGTAAGCTGAAGGAATGACAGAAGAGATGGTATAGGCACATAAGACAGAGACCATCAGACCACACAGTGAAGCAGGCAACGTCTATGGAGCTTCATCGACAGTCATCCAGAGGAAGACTGAAGAACTCCTGGATGACTCAATGCTCCAAAATTCTTCAGAGAAACGGCCTGGATGAAGGCGATACTCAGAAAAGAAATTACAACCTGAGAAAGAGAAGAGCCGACCCCAACAGCCTACCTAGGCAATGAGTTGGGACAACGCAAGGAAGATGAAGAAGAAGCCATTGGAGCTATTGAGTTAACGACTTGCTAGCCGCATTTTTTAATTTATTTAAATTTAATAATACTAGTCATTAAAATGATTCAATATGGTTGGTAATAGTTGATCGGAAATTAAACAGCAAAACTTATTTCTCATCTTATTCTGTTACAAGTACATATAAAATCAATCTGAAATAGGATGAGGTTATAAACAAACCATGTCGTCCTTTTTCCCAATTATTTTTGCATTTCTATTTCTCAATTCATTTTTTAATACGGCTGTATGACACTCCAACCACCATATTTTTTAAATGTCTTTAATCCCTAAAACAATATCTTTTAAACCGAATCACATAGTTCTCAAAGTCTTGTCATGTCATACAATTGACCGCCGATCACACCAGCATCACCTGTTTCGAGCTTTGCAGATTATCTAACGTTGGCGTTGTATATTATCTCATTCGGTATGACGTGAATTTTGTAGGTACCCAGGTACCTATAAACATTATTAAATTCAAATTTCTACTTTTTTTAAAGTTTGACTAAGATACTTGTTTCAATCCGTTGTGACTTGTATAATTCTACTTGATGATATAGTTATACAGTTGGTAATCAAAGTACGTGCGAATGATAACGTGTATCTATCCTATTCATAAGTTTCAAACGGTTAAGTTATGATTGATGTCTTATATGCATATTATTTATGATTTAGTATGCATATTATTTTCGTGTATATATGAGATGCGCAATATTTTGTTTTGATTACAAATAAATATTTTCACAGATACAAAAAGTCGCACACATTTCTTAATCCTCGATTGTTTTAAACTGAATCTGGGTTAGTTATGGATTAGTACCTAATACCTACCTACCACTTATTGAGAAAGAGCATTCCTGTTAGGTAATTATTTCTTGATCACCCTGTCGATCGAATGTTTGTTTTTTGTTTTTGTTTCAACATGATTAAGTCGCCGAGGGTGAGATGATAGCGTAAGATTTTGACGTGGTCGGGAATTTATATTGAATAAAAATATGATTGCTTTGTCAGGGTTGCCACAAATACAATAAATATAATATTTCAATTCCGGATGTAGAAAATTTTGAAGCGCGTGGGATAAGTCGCAATTATCACAATCACTACTCATCTGTATAATAATGCCATATTTTTGATCCATTGTTAGCTCTATGGCACTTAAAAAAGATTTTCAAATAAATTTTATGTAACTAACCATTGTTTCTTTATTTGTTTCAGGTATGAATCTTTCGAACTTCTTTACTAAATTGGAGAAAAACTGACAAAAACAAGCGGAAACGGTATGGGTACGTACTTATTAAATAAACTAGACTGATTCATTTTCCAGGTTTTAAATCATATTTTTAACCCTGCAATAAAATAATTTTTAAATTGCCGGATATCATTAAGCTTGAGAAACTTTTTCTAATTTGGCCAAAGTATGACCACATGATTCTGGTGTTATTTAAAGAAATATTTTCATGTTTCCCGAAGAAACAGGTTATCTCTAAAATTATTATTATTTTTCATTGTAATATAAATAACATGAGTTACATTTATATATACATACTAGCTGATCCGGCGAACTTCGTACCGCCTCAGAATCAAAAAATGTTGTCAACTTATTAGCTGAATTGATCTAAATTGTTTCTCCCTGCGTATACCATACCTTGATCTAAATTGTTTCTCCCTGCGTATCCTTTCCCCTCTCGCGTTCCCTCTCCCTCTCCCCACTCCACTTCTCCCCTTCCCCCGTCCCGCTAACCCCCCTTCCAGAGTTCCTTTCCCCCCTCCCCCCCCCCCCCTTCCCCCCTCCCGCCTCCCCCTTCCCCCTTCCCCCCCCCCCTCCCCCTCCCCCCTCCCCCTCCCCCTTCCCCCTCCCCCTCCCCCCCCCCCCTCCCCCTCCCCCCTCCCCCGTCCCCCTTTCCACTCCCCCCTCCCCCCCTCCTCCCTCCCCCCTCTCCCCCCCTCCCCCCCCCCCCCCTCCCACCTCCCCTCTCCCCCCTCCCCCTCCTTCCTCCCCCCTCCCCCGGTTCCAGTTCAATATTATACCCCTTACAATATTGCTGCAGTTCTTTCAAAATAGGAGAATTCGTTCCATACAAAATGTATGGGGAAAATAATTTTCTTCGGAGTGGAACACCCTTTACTTTTAGGGGTATGAAAAATAGATGTTGGTCGATTCTCAGACCTACCAGATAAGCACACAAAATTTCATCAAAATTGGTCCAGCCGTTTCGGAGGAGTATGGTAACAAACACCGTGACACGAGAATTTTATATATTAGATTTTACAAAATATTATATTTAAGGTCATCATTGGTCATGTAGGTATATCTTATCAGAAAGGAAGAGCTCTTTTGTCTGATATCTAATTGAACCACGATTTTTACTTAGGTTGGAGGTATGTTATAATATGTTTTAATTATACCTAGATATTTTCGTTATAAATATTTCACGAGACTGCATTCAATGATAATTTGCATTGGTTATACGAAAAGTGCTCCGATTAATTTGCAATCAACGAAATTCCTTCAGTGCAATGCAATTGTTTTTATCGTTATCCTGATTTAGAATGGAATCTTGTCCAACGGTGTTTACAAGGGAGTTACAGCCCGGCGACATTGCCGAGATTTTTTTTCCTACACTGCACTGTTGGGCTATAAAAAGAAACCAGGAGCTTTATGACTCCTAATATGAAGATGGTATGTGTGAAAAATACGAATCCAAATAAGGATTGAAGACATTAGGAATGTAATATCTCCTTGCTGCCGGCTTTTTGTTACTTATACCGAGGAGAGAATTATTATTACACAGGTATTTTATTTATGTATTCTATGCATGGAAGGCATATTAAATTGTATAACGCGTACCTACTTCATACATTAAGAAGATGTGTAGAAGGTATTTTGAAATAGAGAAAAGTGTAAAACAGTGACATTGTGAAACTTATATAGGTTCGTTGCAGGGCAGAACAAAAAATAGTTTAGATAAGTTTATGACACTCACTTATGGCCACCAGATATGGATGCTAAACGAATGAACACGCTCTAGAGTCCAAGCTGCCGAAATGAGCTACTTGAGAGGAGTGGCAGGGGTTATGAAATGGGATCATATAAGATCTGAACATTGAACCACTGCTACTCTTCATAGAAAAATCGCAACTGAGGTGGCTTGGGCATGTACTAAGAATGTCTGATGACCGAATTTCGAGAAAGATACTGAGTGCGATTCCAGAGGATAGACGTCCAGTGGGCCGCCCCAGACTCAGTTAAGCGAGGCAACTTCAGAAACGGTGTGAGGAGAGGATGGGACTGACATGGACGGAGGCCGAACAATCAGCACAAGACAGGGACGTATGAAGGAGCCTTGTCGATGCAGTGGGTCCCCGACCCAAATAGGACAAGGGGAAGAAGATGATGATGAAGTTTATGACAAAACAGAACGGAGTAAAGTGAAGAAAATTGGAGAAAAGGCAGAGTAAGACCTCACCTAACCGAAAGTAACAAAATTGATTGCATTATCGTGTTCTGTTTTCACTGTTCTATTGTATCAGGTTACCATTTGCCACTTTTTTTTCATGAGCTCCACACAGGAGGCCTCGAGGAAAATGATTTCCCTCAGAACCTACGACATCTTTGGGGATGCTGTGTGGAGGGTTTTTTTAAGGGAAGGAGAGGAGAATTCTGGGAAGGAAAAGGGTTTAAGGGGTGGGTAGGAATCTGGGGTATAGTGCACCTTGGTCATCCGCCTCCAAGACCTAGAAAAACCTCACCCCATGAACCCGGGCACCCCTGCTAAATCACCAAACGTAGCGAACCACTATGGCAAAGATGTTGGTAATTCAATAAAGGTTTCCAGAATGGCGGTACCCATTCCCGCCTCCCAAATTGAATTAATTAATAACTAATGCTTTTCCACAAAAAGAGAGGTAAAAACGACCAGACCTCATATTTTCCGTTTGCCACCGTGCACCGGTGTAAATATAATCAACGAAGCTAATTCTCAAAGTACACCTCATTAAAATGCCAGTAAAACAAACCCAGCGAAATCGCCTGTCGTCAAAGTTTAAACGAATGCATATTGTCCGTCAAGAATCCGTTAAAACGATTAACAACTTGATCACTGGCAACCCTAACGCCCAACGTTATAATGTTTACCTATAGATTGATTTCCATTCTAGACATAATCAGATACCAACTAATAGATTTATTATCTGACTGGGTACTTTAAATTGAAGGTGATGGAAGGAACTCCATTATTTTATTGACATTATATCGATGAAAAAATGCAATATTTGTCTCGAGCAAGATCGATCCGAGTATTGAGACGTTAGAGCTGTGCACACCCATTGTGTTCGGAATGACAGTGTACATTTTGTATCGATACTTTTTTACGTGGGTACCTACTCGATACCTAAATATCGATTCTGACGTGTGAACGGGCCAGGGGTACCTACGCTATTCGGAAGAGAATTTTTATTTTATTTATTGAAAGCAATACTATTATTTTTCAATTCCGCGTGACTTAGGCCACATTTTTTCTTTTGTTTTTTTTTTATGTTGTAGGAAGTAACGCTAAAAAGTTGTAACATGTGTGTAAAAATTAAAATATCATTAATAATAAATAGTGAATATTTTGGTAGTTAAATAAAAAATAACGAATGTATTGTGTGTGGGGATGGGATCTATGACAGAAGAAGGAATAGAGTGCTGTAGACGATAACCGCCGATAAACACAAAAAATACCAACAAAAGTAGGAAAATGAAATTAAGAAAATCACTATGAATTTCAACTACACTTTCAAAACCTATTCTCATATCTACCAAATATACATAAAAAAAATCATAAAAATCGGTCAAGCCGATTCGGAGTGCGACCACAAACACCTTGACATGAGATTTTTATATAGGTATACTAGCAGACCCGTCCACACGTTGCTGTGGCTAACGAAAAACAACGCCATTACCCAACCTTTATAAAATCCACACCACCCGCTTGCCAGCTGCCCGCTGCCCGCTGCCTGAATTGAATATTTGAATTTCTCGGCTTTTCTCTACTATAATAAGCATGTATTATACATATAAACCTTTCCCTTGAATCACTCTGTCTATTGGTAAAAACCGCATGAAAATCTGTTTCGTAGTTTAAAAGATCTATGCGCACATACATTTTGAGCGACTTCATTTTATACTATGTAATGCAATTCGAGCGATCGTCACTAATTATACAATGCTTGCAATGCAACACTGGATATTTGAAAAGGGAAAATCAAATACCTACTTACTCTAGGACATCTATTTTCCAATTTCTTCCGTAGAACGAATTTCAAAAGTGACTATAGAAGGCCTACGGCCCGGCAGCCGTTTTAAATCGGACAAAATATGTTTTCTTTGAATTTCTCGGCTTTTCTCTAATATAATTTACATGTATTATACATATAAACATTCCTCTTCAATCACTCTATCTATTGGAGAAAACCGTATGAAAATCCGTTGCGTAGTTTAAAAGATTAACGCGCACATCCATTTTGAGCGACTTCATTTTATACTATGTAATGATGATAATGATGATGATGATGATGAAGATTTTGGAAGTCTTCAACTGACTTACCTATTTAAATTCACGTTTCTCTTACGTCTATATAATTGATGAGGAAAAAGCATTAAATTGTTGAAATTAAATTCATTCATTGCTAACTTGATAGGTATTGTTGTTTGTTTAATTAATTGAAAGACCTTATTAGATGGCCTTACATCTTTAAGTGCTACGGACTTTATTCCCTTGACTCTGTACAGAAACTGGTATTCCGTTTTATAAACTCTCTTATCTTAACAGACGGATTGCAATCTTTAGAACACAGGCGTCAGGTGGCAATGCCGTCCTTGTTCTATCGGCATTTCATTAGAAGATGCTCCAAGGAACTTCCCCTCGGCACCGGTGCATAGTTGGGACATACCAAACGCACGCCCAACATTTGTAAACGGTTGATACTTATCACATGAAAACGGGTCGTTACTACGACTCCTACAAAATGGGTCACTTCAATAATCTTTTTCCTTCATCTCCCCGCAAATTTCCTCTTCACAGCATCCCCAAAGATAACACAGAGTGTAAAATTAACGTTTTTTTTAATTATTTTTAATTCATTTTGGGAGGCGGAAATGGGTACCGCCGCCTCGGGAACCAACTGCCATAGGTCATCCCAAGTGGTTCGCTACGTTTGGTAATTTGAAGGATGACCGGGTTCATGGGGTTAGGTTTGTCTGGATCTTGTGGCGAATGACCTGGACACACTGAACCCTAGATTCCTACCCACCCCTCCTACCTTTTCCTTCCCAGAACTTCCTCTCCTTCCTTTCCTTAAAAATCCTGGACACACTGAACCCTCGATTCCTACCCACCCCTCCTACCTTTTCCTTCCCAGAACTTCCTCTCCTTCCTTTCCTTAAAAATCCTGGACACACTGACTCCCAGATTCCTATCTACCCCTCATGCCTTTTCCTTCAAAGGATTTCCTACTCTTCCTGGGGGGGATTACCAGGACACACTGAACCCCAGATTCCTACCCACCACTTAAACCCTTTTCCTTCCCAGAACTCTCCTCTCCTTCCTTTCCTTAAAAAGACCCGCCACACAGCATCCCCAAAGATGACACAAGCCCTGAGGGAAATTATTTTTTCTCAGGGCCTCCTATGTGGAGCTAATGTAAAAAACAAAATAACGAAATTGCGATTGTTAGAAATTGAATAATTTTCGTACGCCAATGAAAACCCAAATTACCAATTATTGCAAATCAAAATGATGTAATAATTCGTGATACCTTCACATCCGGACACATTAAATTCTAACAGCATTGTCTTAAAATATTATAAATAATAATAATTGGTGTAGTTGGCTTTTTGTTAAAAGTCGAATTGGACATTGATCCATCGGCTGTTCGGAATTAAAGCGTGCTGGATCTCATGTGCTGGGAACTGGAGATATCGGGTTCAATCTCTGGCACGGCATCAAGATAACGTGGAGAATTGAGATATCCCATTGATGCTGAGGTCCGCGAGACTGGAAACTCCGGGACTCCCAGAGAGATCTGTTAAACAAACTGATTCTGTATCTGTCAAGAGGGATTTTGATATTTCAATATTGTAAATGATTACTTGAGAAATGTATCTGATTAAAAATAGGTGAATAAAACAAGGTTTAAATCTTCTCTTACACCTTTTGTACACGATTCTTGGAAAAAAGTGTTGGTACCTGCCTTAACCTAACCTAACCTAACTAACTTTTTATTTTAAATTCGCTTTATTTTGTTCCTACAATGTATACCCACACTAGCTTTCAAACCTTTTATTTAATTTTATTTTATTTATTGTGTTTATTTATTTATTGTGCGAAAGATTAGTCATTCATTTAGAGAACAAGATTTCTAATTTTATTATCTTTTGGGAAGATTGGTATCTAGTAGGTACCTACCCCTATAAAAAAGTTTTAATTTTATTTATAAATTTATTAAATATATATCTACTTTTTAGAAATTTCAATTCAACAACACCATGTTCAATAGCACCATGTTCGAAATTTCAATTCAAAAGCACAATGTTCATTAGTACCACATACGAAATTTCAATTCAATAGCACCATGTTCAATAGCTCCATTTTCGAAATTTCAATTCAATAGCACCATGTTCGAAATTTCAATTCAATAGCACCATCTTCAAAATTTCAATTCAATAGCACCATCTTTGAAATTTCAATTCAGTAGCACCATATTCGAAATTTCAATTCAATAGCACCATCTTCGAAATTTCAATTCAATAGCACCATCTTCGAAATTTCAATTCAATAGCACCATATTCGAAATTTCAATTCAATAGCACCATCTTCGAAATTTCAATTCAATAGTATCATTTTTTAAATTTCAATTCAATAGCACCATCCTCGAAATTTCACTTCACCTTGTCAAGCTATGCTGTGCTAGAAAATTTGTTCTGCCGTGTGTATCTTTAACAAGTAGTGATGAATTATAATCACAAAAATAGGAATTTTACCTGCATTAAAACACCTATTTCAAAACAAAACTCCTGGTTATATTTATAACAGTACCAATTATTATATAACAGGTAGGTCTGGAAGGTACTAGTTTGTACTACTCTTCTGCTTTGTCCGACATTTCGGCACATATTTTTGCGAAACCTTTATTGAACAATTGAGAAATATGGAAAAAACAGTACCTACCATTTTTTGATAGAAAATGGATAATCGATCGAGAGGATGATCGGAAGGGCGATCGTGAAAATTGTACAAAAAAACCGTATTTCTTGACGAAAACTTGTTGAAACTTTTGATCGTTTCACTTTCTACAGACGCAACTTTTTTAATTTTGCAGCTGAATATTGATACTCCAAAGCGCCTTTCCAAAAATACCATAGGTATGTTTCGATGTATTAATTTTCTAAGGATCTAATAACAAAATCTGTCTATGTTGCGTACAATAATATTATTGCAGCATTGTGCAAAGCACCATTATTGAGAATAGGTGAGGTCTTACCTGAATGATAATCCCACACAAATCCCTTTACAGAACTTACGGAGCGGAAATATTAACGGAGGAAAAAACTTTCAATGCATCAACTGTGCGTAAAGCTTAGTAGGAGATATCCTTAGCTTAGGCTTGCCATTTTATTTATTTTTTTGATTATTCTGGGTTTGTAGCTCCTTACGAAAAACACATATTTAAAAACAAAGTTCAGCCTTGTTATCATTAGAATTTGCAGTGTTTGAATGTAAAAGTATTAACTAAATACTCAAAATAAATATGTTATTTAAAAACAGTACAGTTACCGTGCTTCACCTAAGATTTAAAGTTTAATTTTCGATGTCTTTTGTCTTATCTACTGAAAGATGAAAAATATTAAACATTCTGGAGTGTAGCGAAGTCCTGTTTTAACTCAAGCCTTCGACCAAGTATAGTTAATATATCGATGACTCAAGCGCTTTGTTTTCATTTCGTCTATCGATTGTTTGGTTGGTTTGTTTCTGTGTTCCGTTTCCGGTCAATCGTGTCAAGATGGTAGTTGAGTTGGATGGTACCTTTTTATTCTGACAGAGTTCGCAAAGGCGTTACGAACGTCAAATCTGAATGATCAACATTAGGTACCCGAAGTATACGTCTACTAACTGTTCACGGAACTACTTATCGACAGTATGATATTTTAAAGGTTCGTAGAAAATCTTATAAAGATGACATTGACATCTGACAATGTTTGATATGAGGTCTAGCATGGTCGATATTGATATATTAATACGATATTGACCAAATCCGTCGTCTATGGTCAATTATCTTTGCGTGCACGCTATACGATTGTTAACAAATATTCCGACCGACTATTGATAAATTTTAGCGAGGCGTCCGTAGAATCGGGTAAGTTTCGGATAACTCTCAATAAACACATATTTTTTTTAATCATGTCTTTCGTCATGCAAAATTACTGGCTTATTTAATGAACGTGTCGAAAGAACGAAGCTTTTAGAAATGAAAAAGTGGTATACGCGATCCATAGACATAAATAATGCATTTAACACGCAATCAATTTATTCCGTTCGATCTTTGAGAAACTAAAATTATTAAAATATGAATATTGACCTCATTTTTTATTTTTTTTTATTATAATCTCTTGTTTATAAAGTTACATAGGTGATTGTGCTGTGACTGTCTCACTAGGAATTCCTGTGTTGAGAGCAGGCGCATTTTAGCATAAATAGTTTAAAACAAAAATAAGGATAACAACAACAATGTTATTAACATTTAAAGTAAAAGTACAAGGACAATCAGCATCGTACCAATGGGAAAGCATGCATTAGGAGGTTCTAAAAATATTGTAAATATATGATCTGTCTTTGCTAGTGATCCAAAACTTAGTACCTACATGTTTTGTATTTTACGCAATTAGTGTGCTGTCTAATGGTCAGTGGAAGTGTATTATAAAGTTTTGTTGCAAAGTACCTGAAGTTTCTTTGACCAATAATGAATTTTGGCAAATAATGAACTATTATTATTTGTTTTCATTAACTAATTACCTCCCGTTTAATGTCAAAAATTGCGGACTGCCAATGCATATTTAGGTTAGAATTTCAATTCAACATTGCCAATTTTTTTAATATTTTTCCGAAATTGTTTGGTGTTTTACATTTCGTAGTTTCAATTCATATAAAATAACTTCAGTGTTGCCAGCGTATACCGATTTCTTATTTATATCCTGTCAATATCGGTTTGGCTGTCAACGGAGAAAGCGTGTTCTGTACATAGATATAAAATCATCGGAAGTTAAGCCTATCTAACCGATATCGTAAAGTTATCGATTTCACCGCTCTAGAGCTCCTGGCAGAAAAAAAGAATACCTAATAAGCTCAAATAGAGCATTCAACGAATGATGAACTAATGATTAATCAATAGATACTGATACTTACCCCCTTTATGCTTTAGAATTGATACGAATATAACCAACCAATAGATTACACTAATTCGAACTGAGAACCCGCACTTTGGTAGGCATATTAGATTTAATTTCGACTTGCCCTTATTCCATTGTCAGGCGAGCTTACACGAAACCTATCGCTGATTCCCGGTAAGACTTCATCTCAGATCATCGTCAACCTCCACAACATCCAGAAATGGTCCACGCAACCTGACACAGCCTCCACAAAGGCCCGAGGAGAAACCGATCTTGCCATCTTCAGCAGAACCACCAGATATCAAGTATCAAGTTACTGACTGTGGTTAATTCGTTTAGGCGGCTATTAAAGCGACATCGGAAACTGATATTTTGCTCCGGTGTCTGCCATTTTTTTCATCGCCTTTCAATCTTTTTGGGGCAGGGTATTTTGCAAAGTATCGGGTTGCGTATTGCGTGTATTGGTTGAGTAAAGGTTCTGTTTTTTTGTTGGATAGTCAATGAGCTGATATAACTCGGTAATAAGGCCGCTGCTTTGGTACCCGCAATACCCACCAGCAGCTTTCTTGCGGCGAGGAAATTCAAGTTCATTTTTAGGGGTTTTGTAAATACATTATTCATCTTGTGCAGAGAGTCCTAACTGCATCAATTATTGTTGGAATTTACTGAAATTGTAGAATTTCTGTAATATGATATATAGAGCTGTCGTAAAAACATTGATAAATAAAAACGAAAAAAAATAATGATGTACGAGATTCAATGTTTTTCGAGTAGTCACCGTCATGTTGGTGGCAACTGTTTTAGGAAAATAAATAATTTTATGTATTAATTGTGGACTATGAAGAGTATATTCGTGTGGGGAAATTCGTGGTCATTATAATCATTTTCGTATTATTGAAGAAAGCAAACACTTTCTGGCTTGACATTATGCAGAATAAAACAAGTTCTTTGTTTAAAACCACTTTATTTTAATTTATATTCATCGACAGGTTTCGGTTGTACTCAACCCTCTTCAGGGTACCTAGCATGGTCGATCGATTTAGGTTTTATCGAAAATGTCGATAAATTGTCATCGCTCCCGAGCAAGACTTCAGGCCGCTAACGAAAAAATAAAAGTTCACGTCAAATAAATTAGGAACCCTTAGTCGTTGTGAACTGTTGTTTGTTCGTTAGCGGCCTGCAGTCGTGCTCGGGAACGATGACAAGTTACCGACATTTTCGATAAAACCTATATCAATCCACCATGCTAGGTACCCAGAACAATAAGCAATAAACTGGAGTTTAAAATAGAATGGTTTTAAACAAAGAACTATTGTCATTTTGTACAATTATTTACTTTACATTTACTTTACACAGGAGGCCCTGAGAAAAATAATTTCCATCTCGGCCTATGTCATCTTTGGAGATGCTAAGTGGAGATTCATTTATGAAGAGAAATGATTCTTGAAGCGACACGTTGTTTGAGGGAGAAAACACAGAGGACGGCAAATCGTTGAACTCAAGAACGAGTCGTAGAATTTTTTTTAGATTATTAAAAGATTCGGTTAATTAGTGCTCCAACCCCAGAAACGATTCCACTGAAATAAGGTTATAACTAGGGCTTGGATAAATATGTATTAAAAAATTCAAAATATGTACATTTAATATGGACTAAAAAATGTAAAATATGGAAAATATATGGAGTATAAAATAAGAATATCTTTTATATTAAATTATGTTTATTGTAAAAAATTACTATGCAGTAACAGTTACATTAAAAAAAATTATAAAAAGATAGCGAAATGTTCAGGTAATTCAAATTTTAAAAAAAGTTTTATTCATCTTCCTCTAAATCTGTCTTATTAAGTTGATTGCAGTACACAATCACATGCTTTTTTAAATTATCGAAATTAAAACTTTGTTGATTTGGTCTAAATATAGCCCTATATTGGCTGAAAGATCTTTCCACGTCACATGATGTACCTAATGGGAGCATACTTAAAGACGCCTAGTTCCGAAATGTGTAAGGCACGTCTGCACTCTGCAGTACCCTCAAAGCTTCCGCTCAGAACTTTATTAATTGTTTTTAGGGTGTCAAATCCTTTATTTTTGTCTAAAATATACTTTACTTGATACGCAAAGGTTGTTTATCCTTGGGCATTTTGAAATTAAACTGATAGGTACCTAGACAGTAGTAGTAGGTGACTTGAGTACGTAAAAATAAAAAGACGCGAAGCAACAGCGAGCAACTAGAGGAAGAGAATCAAAAATCAAATTACGATGAATAATACGCTAGAGAAATGAAACACGCGCGGCCGTGTGTGTGGTGGCGAGAATGCAAACACGTAAAATTATATCAATTTTTGTGAACTAACTCTTGTTTTATGATATAAAAATCGAAAATATGGATGATTGTGACATTTTTTGTAAAATATGGACTTAACCATGAAATACGGAAAAATATGGAAAATGAAAATTAGTTTTTCACAATCTATATATGATAATCTAGGTAGAGAACACATGCGAGACCGAAAATCGTGCAAATTAAAATATGTATTTACATATTAAGAGGGCATTACCAGAGAAAGCGAGAAATACGTCATTTTCAAAAAAGTTTTTAGACGTATTGACTCTTTTCCACAAAAAATTATAAATGGATTTCGAAAGATTGTTCTTTTATCTAGCATTCGTATGTAATACTTTTTTAGAATTTTTTTTAATTTTTAGTATAATAAGGTTATTCCATAGGTCGTTGGCAGATTTGTTAAATTTTCAAAAAGGTTTTGTATTATACCACACCCATTTCAAATAATGTAATCATGCAGTAAAATAAATCAATACATTATCTAGCAAAGTTATGTATTAGAATTTTAATTTTAGTTTCAATAAAATCATTAAAAAATATGTACGTACATGTGTTTCTTGACGAAAATTGGTCCATTTGTGTATTTATTTGCGCACTTACAAACTAATATATTTCAGATTTTTTTAACATTCTTATTAAATTTAGACATTATTGAAAAATTATAAATACTTATAATCAAAAAATAACTACAAAAAGTACACTATTTTAATAGTTTTATCATCACGCCTTTCAGCATTTTTGGATGAAGGTATAAATTAAAGCTAATTTGGATTGAAATAAATTCGATATTGAGTTATAATTTAAAAAAGCTGGTACGGAGAATAATTAATCTTTCTCATTGTAACCGCCCTGCACGATCGGAAGAACAACTTTCGACGAAATGTGGATTTTCGTCCGCTGGCTGGTTAAACGCTCTTAATCCGGGACCTACTTATAACACAACCGGAGGTTGATTATGTTTATTTCGGTGGTTAGGTTAGTTACATCAAAAGGAGTTTACAATTCTCCATATTATGAAAATGATTGAATGTGCCTTATGATTATTATTATGATCCCAAAGGTTACTAGCGGAAAAAATTGGTTTTGCTTCCTAAGTAGGCAGGTTGGATTACATTGGAAGCGGCTATATAGAAGGAAGTAAAAAAATATTCCCGGAATTCTTTTTCCAGCCTATAAAAACTATCGCCAGTGTGATGTCTCAAGTCTCAATATATCTATAAAAAGAATGGAATTTGCCTATTAAATTTCCAACTTAAAGGCTACCAGGCCACGCAAGCAACTCTTAAAAAACAGGCTTCGTGACAAAAATTGGAATCAGCCAATCGAAAAGATTAAATCCATCGCCCGATCAAAGTTACCATATAAGATAAAAGATCTCATCATCAGCAGATACGAGTGGAGGTACCAGCTATCGGGTATGAGGTACCCGGCAGGCAAAAGCGTAAAGAGATAGGTGCTCCGGTGGCAAGATACAGGGCATGGGTATACTCGTATCTACCTCAGAGAATATCGGGTGTCCGGTGTCTGGGGGCAGTTGGCGCACCATTCCACGCGGGTAATACGAACTAATGAGGCGTCATATATCAGTGCGGGAGGGTGGGGATAATTAGTACAGCGGGAGTTTTCGTCAGGTAAATTGCTAAATAAATCGTCAAAAATTTGCAAATTTGCTATTGGTTGTTCATGTTTCAAAATTTGGTTATTTTTTGTTTTTTTTTTTAAATTCACAGTGATGTGAACGGTTTTGAAAGCTTGTATTTGCAATATAGTTACAAAATCGATATTTTATGTGGAAAACGCGAAATTAGTGACAACTTTGTTAGGTTGGAACAGTTTATTTTGAGTTGGAATAATAAAAATACTTTTTACAGTAGGTAGGTACCTTATTGGATAATCAACCCGGGAACCATTTATTGGATAACCAACACCTCTGTCATAGGTCTCCCCAAGTAGGAAGCTACATTTGGTGACTTGGCAGGGGTGCCCGGGTTTGTGGGGTGAGGTTTGTCCAGGTCTTGGCGGCGGATGCGTCTGCCCACCTGCTGCGTGGCGGGCCGGATCGAGGGAGACTGCTTGAGGAAGCCTTATGAGCTTTCCAGCTGGACTCTCTTGACCGTCGTCTTGCACCGCAGTTGGAGGTATGGATTCATACGTCCTTCACTCCTGGACATACTGACCCCCCAGATTTCTACCACCCCTCATGTCCCGTCCCCTAAGACGACATAGTCCCTGAGGGAAATTATTTTCCTCAAGGCCTCCTGTGTGGAGCTAATGTAAAATAAAACCTTCCTAACCAGATTGAGATTTGGTAAGTAAGATTTTTCCTGATAGTACTCCCTATGCGAGTACAAAATTGTACAATATAAAGTGAGGATATCATTATCTGCACGTGTTACAAAAAAAAGTACCTATATATTGTTTTAACTTGAAGGCATTTGAAGAATAATCGAAATATTCGTTTATCAAGAAGTCTTCGTAATCAAACTGCCACATCCATGATTTGGCTTTTTTCACAAATATTCTCGAGAAGTCCATCCTCACCCTTAGGTGGACTGACTACGTTTCTTCGCATATTTAACATAACACTGGAACGTTTTGAAAGGTAATCATAAATCGTAAATGCTTACATAACGAAAATGTAAAGTAAAGAAGCGGTTCTTTCCCAAACAACAGATTGTTCGGACCATGGAACTATGATTGAGATCCATACTATTAGGTTCAAACCCACCCAGTCACCAGATGCCGCTCGTCGGATAAATCTCCACCGACGTGCGACGCCGAGGTTCGGTGTTCAAATCAGGGAAAGGTATCGGATAGCCTGACCAGTTAAGCGTGTAATGGAGGTGTCCTGCAGTCTGTAATGTACGGTGAACACGGTGGACACCTGTGCTGTTCATTAATATATAAAAATTTTAAAAAATAACAGATAATATTTACTTCACTTAAGATCATGCAAAATACAAAGTAGGTAATAAAAATCATGCAAAATCACGTGTTTTGGGTTTGAAAAATTGATCGCTTAGAAATATTATAAATGCTTAAATTCAATACTGCAAGTAGAAGACATCTTGACCTTTGAAAATATCGAATAATTTTTTTAATAAGGCTAGTAAAAAATAAAGTATCCAGTATATGAAAAAATGCTTTGAAGTGCGAAATCTCCTATTTAAAAACCCCTTTTCGGGTATGGTTTTGTTGTATAATGTACCTACTCGTAGCAAATTAACTTTCTTACAAAATATTCGGAAAAAATTTTAATATTTGTTAATAGAATAGAAATTGAATAGAAAATATTATATTTTTGATGTACGGTCTATTCGTTATTTTATGTGAAACATAACATTGTTGTCAAGCATCAAATTTATCCTTCCGTTGCCTGTTTTAATTCAGGTTTGAAAGGGTTAGATGAGTATTTCAATTACCTGTACGAGTTGGTTTTACAAAAGGCCGAACAACAAATAAATAAATAAAAAGATGAATGAACACCAATCTGGTACGACTCCAGATACGAATATCTACAGCCTGTATGTCTGACGAATATCTACAGCGCATATGTTTAACTAATATCTACGAACTTCAGAGTGTTGACTAATATCTACAGAGCGTAGGTTGAACTAATATCTACAGAGCGTAGGTTGGACTAATCAGCTAAATGTGCCCAATAGTCCGATATTAGGGATTTTTACATACATACTTACATAAATTAAGTTTTTTAAACTGCATACGCAATATTACGTTATTCCAATATGCTATACATAATTGCAAATCCAACCTCTGCCAGTGCTGTAGATATTCGTCAACACTTTGGTTCTCATAGATATTAATCAACAGTTTGAGCTGTAGATATTCGTCAACACTTTGATTCTCATAGATATTAGTTCGATTTTTTCAGTTTTTGGAATTCCTGTAGATATTAGTAGACGCCTCCATCTGGTACACATCCAATTTTTCGTTCACATATTCACATTTCTATATACATCGAACAAATAAATACCTTGCTGATGAACAATAGAACCTGAGTAATTGCAAAAATATACTTAATTCTACCAGCACTGCAGCAGAAGTTAGGGGCTATTAGGGACACGTATTCTGGACTCTGTTATTTGCAATTGACACCTGTCAATACCCTCTGGCGCTAATTAGCAGCGAGATGAGGCTTAACTACTCTCCAAGACCCCAGTAGGGGAGGGGGTGTAAAGATATATTCAGGTTAGTTGTAGAAAGGGGTTTTGGATGTACCTAAATGATGCATTAATACGCTAAACCACAATGACATAATAATGTATTAATGTGAACTCTGTCTAAATCATGTTACATATTTTGTTTTCCGTCTCTCCCGTTAAATTTACGTGGTTTCTGGACCCAAAAAGAATTATAGCAGTAAACTATTTTCGCCGTGTTTGATCCCCTTATGATGAAGCCATGCGAAATAATGCAAAACCTTCTGAAATCATGTGCTTTTGGTTTGAAAATTTGATCGCTTAGAAATATTATAGATTCTTCAATTAAATACTGCAAGTAGAACACAGCTTGGCCTTGGAAATAATCGAGTAATTTATTAATAAGTTCTTTATGTAAGTCTGGAAAAAAATAAAGTACCAGGCCTACCTGTATACTTTCAAGTGCAAAAATCTCTTACTAAAGAATCCATTTTCGGTTAAACTTTCATGTTCCCACTGTATTTATACTTTCTCATTAATTAATTATCATGCACCTACTTACTGTATTTACATTTATTTACATGTGAATTTTAAATTACATATGCAATCTTTTTATAGAAATATATAAAGAAACAAAATTTAAATATAATGATTAAATGTATTATAACAACATTATGTTGGTATGCATGTGTGTATGTGCATATGTTTTTATATGTATATTTTTATTTTTATATATTTTTTTTATCTTTTATTTTGTCTTCTTATATTATTTTTTTATCTTTTTATATCCATGTCTATTTCGATACATATCTTTTTCACTAAATAAAAATTGTTATTTACCCGCCTCGGAACAGACTATGTCTAGTGAGGTGGGTAAAAGAAATCTATGTACACATTGAAAATAAAATAAACGCCCGGGTTACCGGCACTGAAACTGAATATTGTGGAAAATTAAGTTCTTTACAATACAATCGGAAAATATTTTAATATGTGTTAGTTCCGCCTGCGTCTGCGGTGGCAAATAGACGTCCTTAGACTCTGCGTCGTTTGATTTCGTGAAATTAATTTTAAATTTCCTTGTTATTATAATAAACAATGCGTAAGAAGGGAGTTAACTTTTTTACAGACCTTTACAAAATCAACCTGCAAAATACAACTCTCAAATATCTTTTCCAACCTTTCCAAAAGCTTCTTCTCGAGTATTTTTAAATCCCTTACAAAAAGAGGCGGGGATTCCGAATTTTTCCAGGACTAGTGGATCACCTTAACTTAGAGTAACACTGTGATTGTAATGAAAAGGGATCTTTAATGCGCCTGCTCTCAACACAGGTGTTCCTAGTGAGACAAACAATCAGCATTTGAAATAAAATTAATATAGATGAATAATGAAAAGAGGGAGATTTTAGCAGTATTACCAACCCTTTTTTATTTTTTTCTTTTAACTTTAATCATAAAAACGTTTATCCATGTATTTTTACTTAGTGATAATAATTAAGCAGTTTTTGAGGCCCTGTAGACAGCTTTTCGTTAAGCTTCGCCCAGTTAAAGTGCTGGTGACCATTTTGTAAAACCGATAGGAACTAGTTCCAAAAATAGCCAGTTCTTCGGATCCAGCGTTAGGACAAAGTAACCGTGACAGGCTATGACGTCATATATAGATATAATTAATCACAACTGCCAGTTACAATAATAATCATATTACAGACAATCTCTCCATATTCCGAGAGATTCACGAAATTACAAATCCAACATTAGGTACCAACAAATGCCAGCGATGCTCCTCATGCCAGCTGTTAACTTAAGTGGCGCCATCTTTTGGCATTGATTTAAGTCGGTTCTATTACAAAAGCAGATTTTTATACAAACTTCACGTACGAAAACGGTTTTGCGTAAGAGTTGCATTCTTAGGCGGATTCTTAAGCTGCCGCTACCCGAATTTCTCCCGATTTCTTACATATCTCCCTTAAACACGTTAAGTTTTAAAACTCTTAAAAAAATATATGATATTCTTGAAGATAATATTTAGACATTCCCCGCGCCGAAACGCAAATTATACAAAATTCCTTCGATAGAAAATTATCGCAAAGTATGCTCCAAAAATTATTATAAACACGTTTGTTTCAGTTATTTTACAAGTATATGGATGAAAAAAATCAAAGTGTTTCTTTAAATGCTGTTTTGGATAAACCTCGCGAGATTTTTGCTCTATTTTAAACGAGTCGTGTTTTATTAACAATCACAATTTTCGCATCGATTTTGTCATTTTAAATACTAGCGCGCTCCTCTAACATTCTTAATTTCATATCTCTCCATCTTCGTCGGCGGTGCCTTAAATTTCAACCGTACATTATACTGTTTGATGATGGCTGTAAATATCCAAGAGAAAATTGCTTAATTTTTTCAAAATCTTAGGTATTATTTCTTCTTTACCTATTCTATATTTCCTTCCTTCCTCTTCAATCTCGTAAACTATCATGATTAAGAAATCTCTATATAAGAAAATTAGCAATCCGGTCAGCAACAAATCATTTATCTGTATTGCAATATTTTACCAACGAACTACGAGTAGGTATTACAAAAAACTTACAAAGAAAGCAGACAGTTGAATCAGGCGAAAAAATACTCGACGAATTTAGGTGGTCCGTTTACCTTTCATCCTTTAGTACCGCCAGATGACGGATTACTCTTCAAGTGATATTTCAATTATACCAGCGCGTTCCCAGTACTACAGTGACAGGACCAACACGGAGGCTGTAAGGGAGAAATAAGATCACAGAGACGGTAGATGACACCCCATCCGTCTTGGGCAGCGTCGGACCCGCTGGTCTGTGAACTAAGAACCAAGGGCGAGAAAAATATTATTTAGACGTCATCACGCGAAGTAATCATTTAGCATAGGTTAAATTCAACAAAATAATTAGAATTACAGCGTACCATGCACGCAACAAAGCGTTTTTATAATCCTGCTCCTGGGATCTGTGTTGAATTCTCTCTTTATGTTACATGCGGTAAAAGGCAGAGATTATACGACGGAGCTATCAGCGGTACATCTGTAAGGGTTCCGTGATTTTTCATCCCGCGACAAAATAGGCTATGGACAAAACTCCCCCCAACAAAATATTTACTGAAACCTAACATAACCTAACAAAAAATGGACAAAAATAATACACACTTCCTGTAAAGACAATAAATTATATTTCTTTAAATGAAGACAATATTAGCGAAACTCAATCAAAAATCTGGAAACAGACAAATAATAATAAGATATTTGCACCTCTGAGACTCGAACCCAAGACCTTTCGCTTTCCGGGCAAATGCGCCAGCATTGCTGCGATTTTTCTGTTTCCAGATTTTCGTTTCGCTAATATTGTCTTCATTTAATTAAATATTACAATTTGAGGTTTTACTCATAAAGTTAAAAAAATACAATAAATTATCGTTAACAAATAGTAAAATGGGCAAAAATAATGCAGACACCCTGTATAGACAATAAATTATTGTTCAAAAATAGTTAAATAAATAATAAGGTTAGGTTAGGTTAGGTTAGATTAGGTTAAATTTAGTTTTAGTAGATACTTTGTTGGAGGATGTTTTGTGCATAGGATATTTGTCGGACGATATTTTGTCGCGGGATGAAAACGCGAATTATTATCTGAAAGTATCCCTAAAACACAATTGCACCTGATAATGATTTTTTGTGAATACCGCACATACATAGATCCCAACTGCACCAACCGTTTGGAGTCGGTAAGACTATGGCATAATCAATTGGAATACCTGTGTTGTGAGGCATAAGTATTGGGGAGGGGAAGGAAATGCAGGAGAGGAAGGTGGAGAAATACCTGGCGATTCTGATATGGTCACCAAACAAGGCTAAAGCCATTTCAAGCATATTTCAATTACGAATGGTGGTTTTAAATCAGGACGCTACTGATATAATCTTCCACTCATATATAACATAAATTATTTATTAAATGACACAAATTCACCAAATAAAATTACGCATGGCAGAATTTGAACCCACCACCAACGGATTGCCTTACCAATCGACCCGTCGATCCCTCGACCACGTATAGCGGAGTTTTGTGCAATTTCACTTCCAGTGCGCTTTACCATAATAATCTTTTAAATTATGATTAAAGAAGAAGATAATGCTAATAAATTTAAAGGAAAATATGAAAAAGACACAGAAAAATAAAAAAAAGGCAACGGTCGCAACTGGGACACAAACCCAGGATCTCTCGTCTTACTGGGACAAGCACCTTAATAAACTAATAAAATAATGATTTAGTTTTCATATGGAAAAAAAGTTCACTTTCGCTGACCACCATGTTTTAAAACTATTAATAATTTTATTTTTATTTTTTATTAATTATTTGAAACATTTATGTGTTTACAATTTTTCATAACATAACGTAATATTCCGTACACTCTCCTAATAAATCAGACGCTTGTGCTTATGAGAGGTTAACTTATATACCTACTATCAAAACTATCCGAAAAGTTACAGAGTGACGTGAAATAATGATTATTTGATATTCTAATGTCGATTTCTAATCTAATTTTACATGGCAATAAGGAAGACAATACATTGGGACATGGGTGATATTTCACAAGAATGGCGCTATACAAATTAGCCAAGATCGTAGCAAACACTTTATGAATATTTTGTAGCACCCTTCACACTGTTCCAAGTATTTTAGCGCACGCTTGTCGATAATTACGACTCTTGACATGGCTGACCTGAAGTATTAAGGAGGTATTTAGTTACACTTGATCGTGCCACGTCTCTAGGACGTACTCGATTACTGTAGCATAGCACAATTGCAATGTAACTGGATATTCCAACCATTCTTCAATAAACGAAAATTAACAACATAATTTATCATTCTTTGACAACTCCACAAAGTGGCATTTCAACACCACTTTGAAAAGTTATTAAAAGTGGTGTTTTTCCATCACTTTAATAACTTTCAAAGAAGTAATGAAGTTGCACATTATTGAGTTGTCCGGTCACCTTCATTTCGAACACAAATAAATTTAAATCTGCCTGTAATAGATACCTATTAGATAGACCTCCGTAGTCCAGTGGCTAAGACTCTTGACTCACATTCCGGAGGTCGCGGGTTCGAACCCGGCATGCGCAAATAAATTTTATTTGATTAATTTGTGTTATTTCACAATTAATTCATTTAAAATAATATATAGTATATTTGCGGCATGTTCCAGAGTGGAAGATACTATTACCACCATTCAGAATTGAAACGTTGCTTGAAAATGACTTTAGCCGTGTTTAGTGACCAGATCTGAATAGCCAGGTACTTCCCAACCTTCCTCTTCCCCACCTCCTTCCCCTCCCCACTACCTTCAGCCTCACAACACACCCCAATTGGGGATGCCATAGTCTCACTGGATCCAGACGGTAGCAGTTGAGATTCTTGTGCGGTATTCACTGTGAAAAAAAAAAAAAAAAAAAAAAAAAAAAAAAAGACATATTATTTAATTTTAAGTTTTTACCAGAAAATTGTATTAATTCTATAATTATTTTTTTTATTTCTTAAGGTTAAAAGTAAATTGAGATGTCGCATCTTTCGAGGGTTTACGCTTTATAGCTAATAGGTAGACAATAATTATCACTCCTACAATTATAATATAGGTACCTACCCCGATTTTTCGCGGGTCTGCGTCTTTTTTTTTCTTTGGGGATGCTGTGTGGAGGGTTTTTTTTAAGGAAAGGAAGGAGAGGAGAGTTCTGGGAAGGAAAAGGGTTTAAGGGGTGGGTAGGAATCTGGGGTTCAGTGTGTCTTGGTCATCCGCCTCCAAGACCTAGACAAACCTCACCCCATGAACCCGGGCACCTCTGCTAAATCACCAAACGTAGCGAACCACTTGGGGTGACCTATGGCAGAGGTGTTGGTTATCCAATAAAGGTTCCCGGGGCGGCGGTACCCATTCCCGCCTCCCAAATTGATTGTCTGGGACCAGATATGCCTATATCTTTTTCTGATTTTTCTGTTTCAGATTTTCGATTTAGTTTTGCTAATATTGTCTTAAAAGATATTTACCAACGTTTAAATGGGCTATTGATGTCCATTATTTTGTAACTCTGTTTATATATTTGCTTTGTGAATTTTGAGCCCGGATGACCAAGAATTTTCCAATAGACCACTCCATAAGAACCAAGCTATTTCATCAAAAGAACATTGTATTTTCACAAAAAGTTGGCAAGTAACAACCTAAGTTCCATTATCAACTACAAACTATATCTAACTACCTGCACATATTTATATACTACTCAGCAAGAGTATGAATAACAGTGAACATTGTTTCTTCAGACATAATTTTACAAAAATCACATCTCATGTAACAACGTAACGTAAGTACGTTAGGCGAAAGAAAAGTGGCGTACCAACCGTTACATTACGGGGCATCTTAAATTTACACCAACTTTACAATATCTACGAGTCGTCTATCGTCTATCTCAGCGGTTGTCAACCTTTTTGAGCCTGCGTACCCCGTACTAATTTGTACAAATTTGTTGTACCTCGTACCTTCGTATATTGTGTGAAAGACATGTTTCAATCGTAATTTTGAATACTCTTATTATTACATGGATTTAACAACCAAGCCACACAAATACAATTAAGGCGATCCACTAGTTCAGGATAAAATCGAAATCGGAATTCACGCCCTTTAAGGGAGGAGTTTAAAAATACTTGAGAAAAAGCTTTTGGATAGGTTGGAAAAGGTATTTGAGAGTTTTGTTTTACAGGTTGATTTCGTAAAGGCCTGTAAAAAATATTAATTCCTGTTTTACCCATTGTTTATTGTAATAAAACGGAAATTTAAAATTGAGTTCACGAAATCAAGCGACGCGGAGTGACGCGTCCATCTCCCGCTCAGTTCGGGGCGTGACTGAAGCTTGGCGACTGTGACGTGAACAGTAGGTAGTTCTTCGGTGGACGCCATAGAGTTCACTTTGAAAAACCGAATTCGTCGACTAGCGGCCGTATTGTAAAATAACAACGCGAAAATGCATATTTTATTTTATTTTGGGAAGATTGGGTGTAAATATCAACTTTTTTTGCGATCATTATAAAATAAACTGAATTTGCCACATTGTACAATGAAACCATAACCGAAAAGGGGTTTATAAATAGGAGAGTTTGGACTTGAAAGTGTGTTTTTTAGACCTTATACTTTATTTTTTTATGGGCTTATTAAAAGACTTATAAAAAAATGACCGATATTTTTAAGGGCCAAGGTATTTTCTACACGCAGTATTTAATTGAAGCATCTACAATACTTCTAAGCGATCAAATTTTCAAAACAAAAACATGTGATTTTGTATGATTTTGCATTATTTACTATGGCTTCATCTTAATGCAATTTTATACAGAGTTGTAACACGACTTCAGACATTTTTAACCATGCGAAACAAATTTTGTTCCACGTCTTTTTATTGAGGGGATGAATTTTTTTAACCTCAAAAAATTTTGTTGAAAAAAGTTTCTCATGTATCAGTGGTTAAAATAAAAGCCCGTTTTGCTGTTACGCCCTAAATAATCAATCGTACTTTGATTCAACAAGGACATTCACAGACGTAACACAAGGATGTGCAAGGAAATTAGGTTGAAGTTATATAACACGCTACCAGAAGACGTATTGTAAGAGCTACATAAAACTACATAAAATTTAGTTTGCAATATGAAATATTATAATTAATTAGAAATTTGTAAACTTAAATGTACAAATTACTAAAATAAAATGAATAAATAAATAAATTTTAAAAAACTTACAGTCAAAGTGACCCTTGTGCTTGCTTCGCAGGGCAAAGTTTTACAAAGTTTGGCTCAATTTCACATAGGTAGAGTCTCAAGTCTGGTTTAGCACTCGGGCAATTCCAATATTCCGATATACAATTAAAAATGCCTGTTCATACTAATACGTGCTTGTGACCGATATATTTTTAGAGGTTCCATGACAGTTGATTCGCTGACAGTTGGCCCCCCGGCCAACTTATATACAATATATATATATTTTTACATTAACTCCACACAGGAGGCTCTGAGGAAAATAACTTCCCTCAGGGCCTATGTCATCTTTGAAGATGATGTGTGGAGGGTCTTTTTGAGGAAAGGAAGGAGTGAACACTGGTCTTAAAGAGACCTATGTTGTAGGAGGGAGGAAACACAGAGGCCGGCAAATCGTTCCACAGCCGAGCCGTTGAACTCAAGAACGAGTCATAGAAACGACCCGTTCTCATGTGACTAATGTCAACCTTGTACAAATGTTGTGCGCGTGTTTGGCGTGTTTCCCGACTATGCACCGGTGCCGAGGGGATCAATGACGCTAGTTCCTCGGAGCATCTTCCATTGTAATACCGGTAGAACAAGGACAGCATTCCCACCTGACGGCTGTGCTCTAAAGATTGCAGTCCGTCTGTTAAGATGAGAGAATCTATCAAACGGACCGCCCGTTTCTGCATAGAGTCAACGATTTTTTTTTAGGTATTTTGGAGCTCCAGACCAGAGGTGGCTGCCAAATTCAACCGTGGGACGCACTTGCGATTTGTACAGGGTTAGCAGTTATGTATCTACTATTAAAATATCTGCGGGCCCTGTACAGTAGGTACGCCCAGTTTCATTAATAAAAAATTCGTTAATAAAAAAATCGACACCAAATAAATTCGTTAATATCCACACCAATATTGAAATCGATTTTGCATTTGAAATTGGTGAATAAAAAAATTATAATTTTATAGTAAATATCTTTTAGGGGGGACCAATTGTCAGCGGATCGACTATCACCTCAACATGTCTTTCATTACAGCGTGTACACAATACAGATGTAGGGTACGGGGTACAACAAATTTGAAGTAAGAGTCAAGGAGTGTGCTGGCTCAAAAAGGTTGACAGCCGCTGGTCTATCTAGTTAACGTAAAGGTAGATATACCTCAATATAAATACGTTAATACATCACTTAACTTAAATACGGTGAGCTCATCCATATTGTGTGGGTATTTTTACCACTTATTCGGTAGCTAGACGTATAAAAAAACAATTTGGTAAATGGAATTGGTCAATAGATGATTATAAACGGGATGCGCGGACGATCATTGGGCGCATTGTTATTTTGGGCAATTTAGTACTTTACTGTCTGTCGAAGGAACCGGTTAGAAACTGTTTTCTTAAGAAAATCATTCGGTTAGTCGAATGAAACAGTATTTTTAAATTCATTCTAGTTTTTTAATACCACTAATATTCATTCCCTGATCAGCAAACTTATTTCTGAACAAATAGTTTATTCTGGTTATTCTATTTATTCTGATCGGTTTTGCAACACGTCGATTATTTTGATCACTTAGTGTGGTGATCTGTCATTTACAGAGACCAAGATTACTCTGATACAGAGACGCAATAATAAAACGTGGGTAATCTTATTTCCTTTTTTCTTTTAGCTGTACAGTATTGTTCTTTTTCTTTTTCTTCAGGAACCCTGTATGATAAAGAGGATGAAAGGACAACAAACACACTCTTTTATATCTAAACATATACGTTCACCACACTTAATGATGTAGCAAAGTGATTTATTTTCATTAAAATGATGTAATACCACACAAGAGTCCCAAGTGCTCCCAATTGTCTGAAGCCAGTGAGACTATGGCATCCCCAACAGGAATATGTTGTGATGCTGAAGGTAGTGAGAAGAGGAAAAGTTGAGGAAGAGGAAAGCAAAGTAAAGTAAAGTAACAGGCTATTCATTCAGAAATTATTTTCCTCAGGGCCTCCTGTGCAATGTGAAAAAATAAAATAATAATAATAATAAATCAATTTTTTATAAGAAAAACTCTCTTTTATAACTTTTGAAGGTTATTCCCGTGTAATATATCATTGAAGAAGAAGATAACAATAATAATCTAAACGAAATATGAAAGAGAAAAAGACACAAAAAAAACAATGGTCGCAACTGGGACTCGAACCCAGACCTCTCGTCTAACCGGGACGTTCGCTATTGTCACCTTCTGTCAAACCGTCTAATTGTCAATCTCATATTTCAAATTAGAAAGAAGAAGAAGAATTAACAATATTATCTTCAACTAATTATTTTTCCATATTATGGGCAACTACCCTTTTTATTGGAAACAATCATTCTAAGAATTGGTTTGTATCCTGGATAGCGTCTCGGATAAACGTATCTGAATTTATTCATATGAAACTATTGACTTTTTATAAAAGTCTAAATGAATATTAAATTTTTTATAAGAAAAATTCTCTTTTATAACTTTTGAAGGTTATTCATTGAAGAAGAAGATAACAATAATAAACTAAATGAAATATGAAAGAGAAAAAGACACAAAAAACAGAAAAACGCCAACTGGGACTCAACTGGTCGCAACTGGGACTCGAACCCAGACCATTGTCTTTTTTTCTGTTTTTCTGTGTCTTGTTCTCTTTCAAATTTCGTTTAGATTATTATTGTTATCTTTTCCTTCAATGAAATAATAAATTAGACTATTTTGCAATTTTGTGGTTAGTTGGGGTAATCAAACTCTTATTATCTAGTAATTTCATGTGGTTATTTATACATGCAAATCCACTGGTCATCAAATTATAATAAGAAACCTATTTCTCTACCAATACCTATGGTCTTTAACGGTTGTAGAAGAAACTTTATAAAAATCTATTTCATTATGATGATCTATTTTGTGTTTCAACCCCGTTTTGATTAACGATGCATTCCCACCCTCCTCGACGGAAATCCTTTTATTATTAATAAATGTGGTATTATTAATAAATGACGTCATTACCGACCACAACGTTCTGATTGTCAAAAACACGTGTTATTCTCGAGCGAGTATCTTCTATTTAGCCTTCTATGTACTTACTACACCTAAAAATTATTACTTTGGAGTTGGCACCCACGTACTTTTAGAGCAGAGGTGGATGTGTGAAAATAAGTGTTTAGAAAATATACAGATCATTTTTTGTTCAAGTTCTTGGCCATCTTAAGTCGCAGATAATAATTTTGCTAAATTTTAACGATTAAAAAAATATCGAATGCAGTTTACACGCGGTAGAGGTGAAACTTCACCCATACAATTTCAACCAATAGGAGCCTTTAAACGTGAGTTCATAATGAAATCGTGTAGATGTATGTGTTTGTCTCTTTTTTTGTTTCGTTTAATCGAGTTTTAAATTACAACGGTGCTAAAGAAGTTTCACTTAAAAAAAACAGAGTGTGCAATTCACACGTGGTAGAAGCGAAACCTTCAAATAACTAAAGTAGACACGAATGGGAAGGCTACGGAGCACCGCACAAAGAGGAAAACGATTAGGCTACGAAGCACCACGTACAAACATGACACCGATTATACTATCTCATTCTCTCGCAGGCTAAATCCTATATATGTATTTCTTGTTTCTTTTTAGTGTCGCTATCTTTCGTTTCACGGAGTTTCAAATCACAACGGTAGATACTAAAGAACTTTTTACTTTAAAAAAGTAGGGTACTAACTACAAGAAGACATTTCCTCAAGTTTAATTTAAATGTACTTTTTTTTCAACTCAAAACATCAGAAATCAGTAGGTATTGGTCACTTAGGTTCGGGGCGAGGGTTTGCTTGATTACTCGGCTGAGTGATCACTGATGACATGTTTTTAAGGAGTTTTTTTGTTAGATTTTAAAGATAAAAAAAAAACATTTTAAAAGTCACCGGACACCAAAATTTTATTTACATTTTTTACTTCAAATAATGTCTGTTTGGTAGGCAGGTACCAACTTCTAAAGCATGAATGAAAACATCTTTTCACGGGTTGTTAAGCAACAACCCATTGTATGGATTGGTACGTTAATGAGGTAGCTAGTAGGTATATTACACTATTATAGTTTATTTTCTAGAGCTGATTACATGTCCTACTCATATTATTTAATATGAAAACTTTCTCACGCAAACAGTGGTCTTAATCAATACAATACATTGATAATGTGCCGTAATTGATCAGTAGCTTTGAATTTAATCCGATTCGAAGCATTTTTTGCATTTTATTAAATTATTATTGGAAACAGGTTTCGGCGTGCTGGTGTTTCATTTCGAATATTTATTTTTCGTCATATCGAAGTTAATTGCATAGAGAGCTAAGCCACGAAGGTTGCCAGGATACAAACAGTGATCCTCTTTTTACAAGACTCTCTTGTTCCTTATGTATATCTCAACCCAAACTTCTGCAGTGTTCTTTTTGCATTCATCCAAAATTTCACAAAAATTACTTGGTATGTGCTGAGGAATTTTTAGAAGAACAAATGGCAGATCTCAGTTCCTCGAATCCAGCCCTGCACACTAGTTCCTTGTTCAAATAGCAAGCCGTGTTTGCCGCCTGTCTAATAAATATCCCAATCGAGGGACAATCTAGTGGCCAGTGTGTTTGCGGAGGGCGGAAGTACAGTATAGACCTGGGGGCACCACCTAGATCACTAAATACCACTGCTACTGCTGTTTGGGGTGGACACCGCAATTCTGATGACGATTTGCTATTTGTTTGTGTCGATTTGTACAGTTTTTATTTGACCAACCTAAATAGGCACTTGCTGAAAGTTAAAGTGAGAAAAAATAATATTTTATCCTTGGAATGGAGCAAATTTTCTCATATTTGAAAGCTAAGTAAGCAACGTTGCAATATATATCAGGTTAATTATTGTGTGAAGTGTTTTAGTAGGTAGGAACCTACTTACCAAAAATCGCTACATCACTACCCGGTTATATTATCATCGAGGTAGGAATTTTATTAGTTTAGGTAGGTACCTACTTTAAAACCCATTTATTTAAAATCCCTTCAGAATACAGTAGGTATCTAACCCATATTACGCGCTTATTCACATGTTTTTTTTTTTTTTTTTAAATATTTTGCAATCCTCTCAACTGAGTACCGACATCAATAATAATTAGTACGCCATCAACGCTTGCTTGTGCCGTTGTAATAAAAATTAACTATCTGCGAACGAATAATGCGTTCGAATAATTTATTTCACATCACAAATCGTCGCCGACGAGGTGGATTGCCATTAGTTCTGCCGATAGGAATGCGATAACCTTCCCGGTGAAAAGTACCAGGCGATCATGAGTGTTGGAGAGATTCCCGCTCGAAGACAAAAGCCCGTATCAATCGCCGATTGTTTCCCGCCACCGAAGTGACAGCGCGCCAATCTGCAACCCGCGGCGGCCATTGCCACGTTATTATGTCGTTTTTCCCGGCTAATGATACAAATTTCTCTCCTGTTATATTTTAGTACTTTATTTATCGCGTTATTCTGTCGGAATTACGAGGTGTGTAGTGTGAAGTATTATTGTGAATTATTGCGGATTGTGGGAAAAGCGAGTTGTTGGCAAATTGGAGAAACGTAGACGTTTCGTAAGATGGATGCCGCCCGTTGTTGTTTGTATTTAAAAATAATGTTCTAGAACATTATTGTTAGAAATACAAATAACTCGCCGTTTTGTGTAAAGAGGAAATGTATCGTTGGGTTCACATCCAATTATTTGATTTTTTGTAGATTAAAGCGATAACCAAGTGAAGAAGTTATTTTGTACGGCAGGATTTTTTCATACCCGGATAGGCGTTAGTTGCGCGTAGGTACTTACTAGTTTATTCTTGTGATAGGTAGATCGTATTTTTAGAGCCGGATGTAATGATAATTGTAGTAGGTACTAATTGTAACAGATAACTTATTAAAAGGCATCCAATGAAGTTATTACTTTAATTATGCAGGTATAGACCATTAATTAAGTGTTGCCATGCTAAAAAATAAAATCGGTTTTTGCACTAAAATTAATAGCTAGAAACCTAAGCCAATTAAAACGTAGGTAGGCACCTAACTTATTTTATCTATGAATGGACATCAAATTATTTAATATATTTTGATTTAATTTTAATTATATGTGAAAATCAAGACAGAGGCTTCAGTCTGGAACCAGTGTCGGTGGAACTATGCGGCCCTCTTAATTAGTGTAAGTTGTAAGGCTGAGGAAAATTATTTTCCTCAGGGCCTACATCATCTTTAGGGATGCTTTGTGGAGGTTTTTTGAAGTGAAACTTCCTTAGCCCCGTTAGGGTGATTTGAAATTCGAATGAAACGGAAACGACGCACTACGGTACCTGCGAAGCATCAAACTGCGCTCAAGGCTCCTATTGGTTAAGATATAAAACGGAAACAACGATAAGTCTGCGCTCATTGGCCGCTTTGTTTGTTTACGGGTCGTCGGAATATAATGCGTAAATTCGTGCCTCGCCGAGCGCGTCCCATAGCGCAGCGGTATAGTGCGTCGCAAATCTCAGCGGCCAGAGAAATCCAGCGAACGGAGGTACGAATCCTACGAAATCTAAAAAAATAAACAGGCAAAAGAAAGCGACATCTAGCGACTTTCTAGTTTCAATTCTATCGCGTGTGAATTACAAACTCTAATATTTTTTTAAGGAAAGGAAGGAGATAAATATATGGGAAAAAGGTGTAAGAATCTGAGGATCAGTGTGTCCAGGAGTGATGGACATATGAATCCATCCCTCTCACTGGCTGAGAGGGTCGAGATTGTCCTGCCGGAGAGATAAAAGTCTTCTTTAACCAGTCTCTCCAAATCCGGCCCGCCACACGGTAGGTGGGCAGACGCATCCGGCGCCAAAACCTAGACAATCACCTACTGAGTCACCAAACGTAGCGACCCACTTAGGGTGTACCTATGGAGGTATCGGTTATCCAATAAACGGTGCCCAGGGTGGCCTTTCCCGTACCCGCCTCCTAAATTGGATACCTACCTGGCTATACAGACCTGGTCGCCAAACACGGCTAAAACCATTTCAAGCAACTTTTCGAATCTTATAGATAGTAGGTATCTACCGTTTAAAATTAGTTTCTAAGAAAATTAGTTGATAAATTTAAAGCTGGTTGCAATAATAATAATAATAATAATAATATAAGTTTATTCCAGAATGTATGCAGGGGAAGTGCAATGCAATACATTCCATAATGTAAAATAACAAAAAAAGATAAATAATAAGTTAAGGTAAAAATTAAATAACAACACATAAATTAAATTAAATTAACGAAAAAGCATGAAAAATGAAACTGAGAAAAAAAAATGTATGTATCAAACACTAAAATGAATGTAAATAGCCGTTTACGGAGGGTATTTCATCGTCTCCCGTCTCCAGAGGGTCATCAGGGGAGATTCCATCCAGGCAGTCATGGCGGTGATGATCGCGTTCTTCGAATGGCGCAGTCTGCGCCATAAACTTCCCATGCGGTGGCGGAGAAGTGCACGGAAAGTATGTACTCGTCCCTCCAGGAACATTTCCGTAGCACTGCAGTATCTCGGTAGGCGGAATAGTTGGCGATAAGCGTTATTGTAAGCAACCTTTAACTTATGCCATAACTGCAACTTATGCCATGCAATAACTGATCATTTTATATCACCTTAAGTTTTCCTTTATCCATCCCCCTAATCTATCATCGAAATCTTTCCTGTGAAGTGCAATCGACAGTAGTCTACACTCTCCTTCATCACACTCCTCACTCCCCCAGGGCCACCCTGTCACCTCGGCAGTAGGGTGGGGCGCACCCTCCACTAGACTTGTTCCCTTAGGGCGCTTCACAAAGGTGAAGGCGATTACAAAAGGGAGACTAAATTGTCGCGTAGCGGGGATCAGGTTAGCGGTAATAGACCGAAATTGTTTTTATTCTAACCTAACTACCAAATTTACTTTTTTAAAGTTTTATTAATTCAAAATTATATTTTCGTACCTATTTAGTTAGCATTTTCACAAGCATCCATAGCGTGGTGGTAACCACTCAATGTACATTTGCTACAGGTGTTTCACTACGTTTGGTGACCTAGCAGGGGTGCCAGGGGTCATGGGGTGAGGTTTGTCCGTATCTTTCTCAGCGGATGCGTCTGCTCAACAACTGATTTAGAGGGAGACCTTTTGACCCCTCCAGCAGGACTTTTTCGGAACAACGACTTGCACTGCAGTGGGAGGGATAGATTCATTCGTCCGTCATTCACGGACACACTGATTACTACCCACCCCTCATAGCTTTTCGTTTCCCAGAACTTCTCGCCTTGTTTTCCTAAAACACCATCTTTCAAAACTCTCCTTCTTTTCCTAAAATTCCACACAGCATCCCTAAGGGGAAACATTTTCCTCAGGGCGTCCTGTATGGATGGAGACTTCCGTGTAGGTACTCCCCCTTCCGCGGACTCCCCTCTGTCATTTCCCTCCCAGCCGCTAAACTATATTAAAACACACATACTTCCAACAACTCGCACGCCACCTGCTGTATTTTATTATACTAATTTAATAACGCCAGAGCTCACCATTAAATGTAGAGAAACCTTCGCGGAAGTGCGAACAACAAATTATCAAAGTTTCATCGCAATCGGATGAATGGTATAGGAACGCACACAGGACAAAGAAAGACACATTAATTGTCGTGATTGCTGTATGTACGATGATATGATAGAGATCGTATGCATGAAAGAGACTGCATATATGACTATATAAGGGATGTACTTTGTCCATTTTGTCTCTTCACTCGAAATCTTCACTTGATACAACATTGTATACTAGGCACTTGCTTGTACATTAAAAAATTAAAACTCTAGTAAGAAGAACCGAACTCTCTTTATTGCACTTTTAACATAAAATCTGTGGAAGCCCTCGACGACGACAGCCTTGCACCATCCCCGGTGCAGATCCACCACATTAATTTTTATGTGAAAGGGTGTAGGCAGACAACAGTGAACAGACATATGGTTAACTTTAAAAAAATACAAAGAATAACTACTACAGACCGCCGAGTAACGGTGTACAAAAATATGTAAAAATAAAACAAGTACCTTCGCATAAAACACCAAAAACAAGAGACAATAAAGTTTGGGTCAAGTCAAGTCAAGTGTCAACAAGAGATTCGAGAAATTTTCTGAAGTTAAATGATAGAGGACTTAACTGGCACAGAAGTTGTAACCGCTATGCCTGGGTGGGAACCGGATACATTTGTTCACTCGGCTAAAAAAAATCGTCAAGTTTCTAAATATGACGACAAATACGTAACGACGAATATCTCAAATCCCCCGTCTACGCCATAATAGCACGAGACGTTTACTACGACAACTTAGAGGGAGTTCAAGTCTCGAGCTTCTACGGTCAGTCTACGCCGCGGCTACGAATCGCCCGTAGAGCCCGAATCCAATCGCCTTTGTCCGGCAATCGGCCGCCAGGGGGTCGAAGTGGTTTTAAATTGAATTTATTCGAATATGGAATATGTCACCGCCCTTGGACGTGGACAATCGACCGAAACCATTCTTGACAGTTATAAGAATGGGTTTTTGAAAAAAATATATGTGGGGAGCGTTTTGACAATAAATTCAAAGTGTTGAAATGCGTGCATTTATTGAAAAATGCCCGTGATTCGATTAAGTCGGTTGGATTATTTGGCAGTAAAGGTAGGTACTTACCTTCTTCATACATAACAACTGCCTGATGGTTATGAGTTTATAAGTTATGACACTTGCATACAAGCTTCTCCATGTTTCAATTTGTAAGTGTGAAAACACTTATTATTTCGTAAATGGTTATTTCATTGAAGTGTCTTCATTTTTAACAGGTTGGACAAGGTATTGATTACCTACTTGTTTGTTTTATGTTTTAAATGTAAGTAGGTAGTAAATCGACGATCACCGCCATTTAGAATTTTCGAACTTCGAACTTCGAACGGTCCTCAGTAAACGCCGAACCTCGAAAACTTCTTTAGCACCGTTGTGATTTGAAACTCGATGAAACGAAAAACAGCGACACTAAAAAGAGACAAACACATACATCTATAAGATTTAGCCTGCGAGAGAATGAGATAGTATAATCAGCCTCCTCTTTGTACGGTGCTTCGAAGCCTCCCCACTCTTGTCTACTTTAGTTTTCTAAAGGTTTCCCTTCTACCGTGTGTGAATTGCACACTCTGATTTTTTTTATAATATTTTTTTTTTTATTATTACCCATTTAGTGTCTAGATTTCGTCTAGTTAGGCGGGTCACTTAGTTGCTATAGCAAAATATTTTATCGCAACAAACTCCCGGGTTGCCGGCAATTAAATTAGTTAATTATCATCACGCTTGGCAGCTCATCACAATTTGATCCAGTGCCGAAAATGGCACTGGGTAAATGTTGGCCTTTAAAGTGTCAAAATTTCAAAATGATACTAATCGTTAATTTGAGGGTCACCAAATATGAAGGAATTTGATACATCCGACCTGTATAAGTTTTTCCAACTGTCTTGAGGAGGTATTGAGTTTTTCAAATCCTTCAAATACCTAGGTCACTTAAAACTTTTGGGTAATTCAACTTAAGCTAACTCTAATCGTTTAATCTTAATCTAGAATAGCAATTTATTGCCTTTTTAATAAAAAAAAAATATAATAAAAACACCTAACTACACCAATATTTAAACGTTAAGCCGCTTTTGATAGAAGTACCAGTCGTTTGTTTAGAGGGCTTCCCATCGAAAGTGTTCTCAAAATTTTGAACAAGTTGTGACCAGCATCCTTCATCTCATCTTGTGATAATATCATCATCTCCCGCAGTTGTCAGCGGTGACATGTCAGATGTGTGTCGCGTGATATTATCTGACACTGACAGTTGTAGCTGACAGACCCGACTGGCCAATCAATAGAAAAATCTATCGCTGACCTTTCTCTATTTGTTGAGACTGATTGGCATACAAAAATGAATTTATTAGTCCAGTATTGAAGTCTTATCTATACGTTATTCTTCAACTATCGCTAATAACATTGCTTAAATTGAAGATACATAATTGATGGTATTATGTAAGTATTTTATTGAAATTCATTTTCAGGAATTTTCTTCGACAATCATGTCGTAGTTTACCACATTGCCTTCGTCGGGCCAGTAAAACGGCTGCTTCTCACTCAGGACCTTAAGAAGAAACTGGGCCGCGTTTTGTCCATACAAACGTATTCCCCTATTTCCTCTCTGGATTTTAAAACAAGTGAAAACATATTTAATATACTTAATATAGATATCGCCAACAAGTTTGTCGGTATGTTTTGCTTTTTTTAATAAGTTACTTTTTGTAGGAGTTGACATCCTCCAAAATACTTTAAAATTGTCTGGTTTGAACGCCATCAATAGTTTATGTAATACGGCAGACTGAAATTGCACTACCCTCCCAGCCCTGCTGGAATAAAAACTTTAAAAAAAAAATAATTACAAAATGTAAAAAATTGGTCCAGTTACGAGAGAGAAAAATGGGGAGTACGAAACCTCGATTTTTACGATTTCATTTAGGCATTAATAGCCTGAGGTACAGTTATCCTTTTCGTTCAGTATTCTGGGGAGGGGGGGGGGGGGGAAACAGCGACACTGACAGCAAAAGTTTGGTAAAATATCTATTATTAAAATTTCTTGTGAGATGTAATTTTCTCGTTCATACGTCCTGTATCTATATCAATCACCATTCTATATCTACAGAGGTTTCAGTGAGCGTGAATTTAATCAAAGTTTTACTACTTATATTATAACAGCACTAATAAAATATTAGGTGGGCTAATGTTTTTTTTTATTGTGTATGGCATTTTGTTTTGTTATAACTTAAAAAAATATTAGAGGGATTGGAACAATTAATTTAGATAACAATATGTTCTTCTTCTTCTTCGATGGCGCTACAGCCCATATCGAGCTTTGGCCTCCTGCAACAGTCTCCTCCAACTCCTCCTGTCCTCAGCGGCTGACTTCCAATTTGGTACCTGGAGAAGCTGTGCTGCATCCCCTCTTACTTCGTCTTCCCACCTCAGTCTGGGTCTTCCCACTTTTCTCTTTCCACCTGGGTGTCCAGTCAAAATTCTTTTTGGGACGCGTGTATCCGGCATTCTCTGTACATGCCCAGCCCATCTCAGCCTGAGGAGTCTCATATGTGTTGAGATGCTAGGTGCCTTATATATATCATACAATTCTGTATTGTGCCGGATGCGCCACTGTTCACCCTCTTTCATGGGTCCACATATTCTTCTCAGCACTTTTCTTTCAAAAGTATCCAGCATTTCAGCCATCTTTACCGTCAGTGTCAGCGCCTCACATCCATATGCCAATACAGTTCTAACAATGGTCTTATATATGGTTATTTTGGTTTTTCCGTGGACACTACGTGACTTAAACACTGGCAGCAAAGAGAAGTATGTTTTGTTGGCTGCTGTGATTCTCCTTCTGATTTCTGCTGGATCCTCATTATTCTCTGTCAGACTGGAGCCCAGGTAGGCAAATTGGTCGACCACTTCGTATAAGTAGTTGTCTTTGAATTGTGCACTACTTCTTCTTCTGTGTGAAGGGTTTCTGCTCTGTATCATCATTTTCGTTTTGTTGACATTAAGCTGCAGTCCTACTTCCCGTGCCGCTGTTTCTAAAGGATCGAAGACCTCCTTAATGGCTGAAATTGATCTTCCGACAACAATATGTTGGTTTATAAAATTTAGAATTTGACCTGGTGAAGAGAGAAAGAGGAACGGGTAGAAAAACTGGTGTGGCAAAAAGGAATACTCGATATGAACTGGAAATCGATGTGATTTTCTCGCTAGTTTGAGTTCATAACCCCATCTTATTTCCGGATCTATTCCGGATATGGACAGCGTGTCTCACTTGCCGACGGCACCCTTTATTAATTTCGTAATACAGATCAATATTTGCCCGTTGTCTCAATAAGGGAACCCAGTGAAAAATATTATGGCTTTATAAAAATGTGTTCATATAGACCAATAATGATTCTGAATATATAAGTTTTATTTAAAAATATTAAACGCAGAGTTTTTAAAAAATTATTAAAAAGTGCATTTTTAAACATCTCGTCAATACACAGCGTCAAGTTGGCATTATTGAAATGTTTAGTGGTGACGTCACTGTTCCTCGTGTCGTGACGTCACCGTCAAGTCATTGTATGGGAAATGTACGGGAATGTAGGAATGACACAAACCATCGTATTAATTTATTAATTTATTTACATACTGTTTATAGAGATTTAGTTGTTGTGTTTATTTAAACATTATTTAGGCCTAAATAATTCAATGTCAAAAATAGAGGTATCTCTATTAGTTTATCTCTATTATTAAAATATTTAAAAACTTTCAACTGTACGAAAAAATCGTGTAAATATACTATATCATAATGCTACCTACTACTCCACGGCCAAATCAAAATGGCCGCAATCGAACAGCTGATATCGTTTGATTTTAAAAGCTAATAAAATTATAATTTCAACAATTTTATACCACTCTCCCGTAATAATATTAAAAAATATGATAATATAATATAATGAATAAATAATTCCACCTAAATAATGTTTTAACTTATCGAATCTTTCTTCCGTATAATTATCATACAAAATGACAACAGCTGTTGAAAATAAAAATAACTTTTCAGGAGTGATGACGTCACACGATTAACTACGCAATATGCGGTGGTTTTCGGGGGATCTTGAAAAATTAAAACTTTGACAATTATTTTAACTATTAAAACTAACCCTAAAAAATATGCAGTTATTTAAGTTAGAAGGTCATTATTCAATAAAAAAAATTAAAAAAATAGACTGGAGTTCTCTATTGTGTTGCGACGCAATAATTGAGAGATTTATTCGACTTACACTCTTTTTTTAATGTCTCTTTATTGTTTAGAAAATCTGAAGATTTTACCATATTTTTACTCTCCGTCATTGATAACTTTAAAAATATAATGTGTCAAGGTTCAACGCTTCTATCTGCGCTTAGTAAGTAATAAAATGTATAAAGAAATCATTTCTCCTTCAGTTTTGTTTTCATATAATTTACCATCTAGAAACGACGAAAAATTAAATTTAAATTCAACTAAAACTTATTAAACAACATACCTCGTATTCGTAAAATCTAGTTGCATTTCTGAGCTTCATTAACGAAGCTTTTCATACTCTCCGCCGGCGCTTAAAGTTATGAAATAACTCAAATTACATTACTCCGTGGACTCAAATTAGTGTACAGCATTAACTATTCCACAAAAAATAAATTTTAGCCTAGATTTTATAAGGCCACGTAGAATATTTCAGACGACAAACCAAAATTAAACACACATAAATCTCTTATTTTTTATTTCTTACAATGACTTTAAAAAATATATTGTTTGATAATGTGGGCCTCACTGGGTGCTTTATCAGTACTGAGGCCTTCTCTTTTACAGTTTATTGTTCTTTGAGAAATGCAGTTTTATTTTTTTAAGCAATAAATTTGTGTTATGTAGCCGTTTTTGTTCTTTTTTATTACTAGTATGTTTTAGATACAATAGCTTTTACAAGATCAACAGATTTTGCAGAATACAATTTTGTTGCAATAATTTCCTCAAATAAGCTGGAAACTGGTCATGGTTCAAGCAGCTAAACATATCTTTTCCAAATCGTTATTTTGTATGTGAAATGTTTTCTGTTTCCCTCATTTTTTGTATCAAGTGTAAGATGGTTTTTACTGACTGGTATTTATGGTGTCGTTGTCGAAAGCTTGTGCCAGTCGACTGAGATTTTTATGTTTTATGCTTACGCTTGTCCAACCGATATATTTATTTTAGTTTCAGTTTCTTGAAATTTTCTTAGTCGATTTAATAAATTTTGTTTAATAGTACCTAGTACAATTATTGTGAAAAAAGCGATTGAATCTGATCGCTCCGGCATATCTCAGAAGCCATCTGACGTTACCGCGGACGCATTTTCGGGACGTATCGAAAACCAAGGCCGGCTAGAGTACCTACAGGCCTTGGCGCGCGACCGCCAAACTACTACTGCTACCGCTAAGTAAACTTCACTATTAGTATTATAACTCTTTCGATTTAACCTGGACTAAATAGAATTATCGCTCTAGCGATTTAACCTACTTTCCGTAAAACAACATACATATTAGAAGTAGCAACGAGTATCAACAACAATCACCGCCATATGCGAACTGTCGTTGTTCTATAGCACTGATTTGATGTAGTCGGGGTTAATCTCAAACTGTAATATGACGTCATCTTATAATAATTTCCTTTTTTTACAATAGCTCCATACAGGAGGCCCAGAGGAAAAAAATCCTCAGGGCCTATGTCATCTTTGGGGATGCTGTTTGGAGGGTCTTTTCAGGAAAAGGAATGAAAGGAAGTTCTGGAAAAGAAAAGGGTATGAGGGGTGGGTAGGTATCTGGGGTCAAGGTGTTCAACAGTGACGGACGTATGAATCCATCCTTCCCACTGTGGTACAAGGCTATGGGTTGAGGTAGTCCGGCTGGAGAGGTCTAGGTAAGGTCTTCCTCAACCAATTTCTCTCGATCCGGCCCGCCACGCAGTAGGTGGGCAGACGCATTCGCCACCAAGATTTACACAAACTTCACCCCACTTGATGCCACTTAACTTAACCACGTAAAACCACAGAAAAAAAGAACAAAGAACAGAAAAACCCAATAAGTGCGATCTTTACCGACTGAAACATACAGATGTCTTCAAATTACGTAAAACCTTTTGACTCATGCCAAAGAATCTGATTATGATGAGGAAACAATTTCGGCATTTGATAAAGTCAATCAATTTTCACTTGCAGTAAGGGAAACTACTATTAACCCCTTGACATGCGATCTTTGGGGGATAATAATTTGTAGAGGTACTTTCATCCGGATGACTAGAGGACTAGATAACGAGTCCTAGAGCGTGCGACGTCACCGGTTACATCACAGTGAGTTTGAGCAGTTGAGAACGAAGTGGTGTCGAGAGGCGCTCGTCGCTGGACGGGAGTCGGGTCTCCTAATGAAGGGGCGCCATTTCACGCCACTTCTGGCGAGCGAGGGCCACTCGTTCTTACTTCGTTAAATGAAGAGTTGCCAGTCGTGTGCAGGGGTATTTAAATTGGTGGAATAATGCCGGGTAAGTCTGGCAGTGCCGACACGGAAAGCTTTTCATAATTTTGAAAATATTATTTTGGTCGTTTTAGGGATGTTGAGCAGTGTTTGTCCCCGAACATCATTTCGGACATCTTGCAGAGTACATTATCATGACAGATGTTATTTTAAGAATCTATTCAAGAAGCGTCTTCTTGAACAGTGTCTTAAGGCGATCAAATAGTTCAGGAAAAAATCAAAATCGGAATTCACGTCCTTTATGGGAGGAGTTTAAAAATACATGAGAAAAAGCTTTTGGAAAGGTTGGGAAAGGTATTTGATAAATTTTTTTACATGTTGATTTCGTAAAAGCCTGTAAAAAATATTAATTCCTCTTTTATGAATTGTTTATTGTAATAAAACTGAAATTTAAAATTTATTTCACGAAACTAAGCGACGCGGAGTCACACGTCTGTTTCCCGCTCCTGCCGGGGCGTGACTGATACGAAATAGGTGTGCCCACTGCATGGTTCTTGTGCCCTTGCCATAAGGGTCACTTCAAGAATCCAAATTCGTAGAGTGCGGGCCGTATTGATTGATGTCAAAAATAACAACGAGAAAATACATATTTTATTTTATTTTGTGAAGTTCGGGCGTAAATATCATTTTTTTGCGATTATTATAAAAGAAACTAAATTTTCCACATTATACAATAAAACCAAATCCGAGAAGGGGTTTATAAATAGGAGAGTTTGGACTGAAAAGTGTTTTTTACAGACTTTTTATTTTATTTTTTTATAGGCTTATTAAAAGACTTTTAAAAAACTGACCTATATTTTTAAGGGCCAAGATGTTCTACACGCATTTTAAGAATCTATTCAAGAAGCGTATTCTTGAATAGTTTCTCATCACACGTTTATTGTTGATATTGGCTTTATGAGAACGGGTTGTTTCTTTGACTCATTTTTGTACATCGGCTCGTGTGTGGAACGAGCTACCAGCATCTGTCTTTTCCTCCTTCGTGTAATCCGGACAAGCATCTATAAGTTCCTTCCTATAGCCCTACGCTAACCGGCCTCACAATGCTTCCCAGTTGGTTGCGATACGATTCCTGTGTCTTTAACTGTACAGATAAGGGCGCTCACGTGAAGTGTCACATAAAATAATAAAAGAAAAATTTATGAATTAAAAAAAATTATTAACGAAAACAACATTTCCTTTAAATATTTTATTTTATTGGACTTCTTTTGGTATTCGGTTTATTTTTATATCTATTAGCTCTACACAACAGACCTGAGGGAAACAATTTGCCTCAAGGTCTAAGTCATCTTTGGGTATGCTAAGGGAAGGGAGAATTTATGTGCTTTTTACATCTTCTAAATCTTGTGGACGTTTTACATCTTTTAAATCTTCTCCATAATATTTTAGTGTATAACTGTTTTATGGAGAACCTAAAAAATAAATAAATCTTACTAATATGTAGTGTGTTTGTTACTCTTTGACGCAAAAACTACTAAATGGATTTTAATGAAACTTCACAATAATATAGCTCATACATCAGAATAACATATACATATATATAGGCTATAATTTATAAAGGGGGCGTACATTAATTAAGTGAGCAGTTTTTCTTCCAATTTAGACCCCCCCCCCGTTGGTGAGGTAAATTTGGGTCACTTCGTATATTTTTTTCAAGTAACGTGAGATTTTGCTGGACCCCCCCCCCCCCTATCCTTTTGAGCTCACGTAATTATTAATGTATGCCCCAAAGCTAGCTAGGAAGAGGACGCGGGAGGGGGGCGGGGACGTACGGGAAACGTGATTCAGGGAGAAACAAACATTCTTTGAATATGGCATTGCAACGTATGCCGGGAACCAGCTAGTAAATAATGAATAAGTATGTATTAAATATTACAAACTATCGAATAAAAATTGATAAATTCATCCAAGACCCTATCTAGATAGCATTTAGTTCGTGAGGAATCTTGCAATCACACATATAAAGATAGCAGCCAATAAAAATATGCATACCCGTCAAAGGCCAGGAAAAACATGGAAATTTCCTAACAAAGCACAACTTTGAATTTTGAATTGAATGTTTTGTGGATTAATTTTGAGCTATCGTATATTTTATTGACCGAAACACATTCCTAGAACAATAAACTATGTACCAAAACAACATTATTTGCGTTAATTATGTAAATTCATAGGTTTTACGATGTTTTCGTCAAGTAACACGCGTCGGACTTTGACAGAAAGAATAGCGGCAAATTTGACATTTTGATGCCACAGAAAAAATCATCAATTCTGGGGTTGCCAGGTGAATGAAATTTTTGCCTATCTTATGGGTAAATGTTGGCGCAAGCGATTCTGACCTTGTCCTTCACACAAATTCTGTACATAGAAGGGTCAAAATCGCAGACAAACATATTTTTTGCGCGCATGCGCACAAACCAAATCTCCGGCAAATAAGAGGTGAAAATGTAGATAATGTTAACGGTTAAAAAAATCACCGAAGGGGTTACGGTTGAATTAGTTCAGTGGTAGAGAAGAGCCCTGGCAGGGCTAAGGTCCTGGGTTTAATTCCTAGAGGCGTCTGTATCTTGTTATGATTTTTCTGTTTGAAATTTTCGATTGATAGTCCTTAATATTCGTCTTTAGTGATAAAAAACATATATTTAAAATTTCGACTTAATTGAAATCTAGACATTTCATGTACGCGTGTTATTGACGCATTTGCTTGACTGAAAGCCGAAACAATTAATATTATTTAATAGGTACTACTTAACGTTCCAGGCTTGATATTATCTGCTTTGAAAGTATCGATATTGTGAAGTATTCCGATAAATTTAACTAACAAACGCCAATTAATTCTCCTGTTAATTAAGTTGATTGAAAGCAATTTGGAAACAATTAACAGCAAACCGTTTGTTTCACTCTTGTCGGCACTCCATCATCGTACTCCGAGAGGTAAAGAAGCTATACAGGTAATTAACGACTCAGATCTCGGTACGAATATTTTCTATTACAGGTCTTAAAAGTACCCAATTCAATTGAATGACATAAGTACTTACATACATTTATTTATTTATTTACGCCTATTTAGGCTTTTACATGCATATATATAACAATATTAACAAAATTGTACTGGTAAATAGTGCAGGAAACTACTGTTTAAAACACTTGCACAAAAATAAATACAAAGTAAAAATATTAGGTATTGAATTTAAACCACACAGTATGTAGGTAAAAAATATAATAAATCTGAAATATATATTTTTTTTCTTTCAGCCGACAAAATACTGCCAATGAGTTAGTCAATTTTAATAGCTTTATCAAAGTATTATTCCCTTATGTGATAAAAAAAACTTCAATAAGGTGCGCTTATAAAATAAAATTGATGTACTAAAGATATCAACAACTTCAGAGTATTTGTTTCCAAGCTGTTGAATCCGTCGCATAGGAGTAAAATATTGACTTGTTGACTATGATTGTAGATACGTTCTAATGATAAATATTATGACTTTTATATTCGTTATACATAACAAACAACGGTTATTCTGAATATAAGTTTTTTTTTAATGTTAATTTTATTATTACTTTTTGGGAGGAGGGTATGGGTACCTACTACCGCCTTGGGAACTATTTCTTGGATAACCTACAACACTGCCATAGGTTACCTCAAGCGGTTCGCCACGTTTGGTGCCCGAGTTCATGGGGTGAGGTTCGTCCGGTTCTTGACGGCGGTAGCGTCTGCCCACCAACTGCGTGGCAGGCCGTATCGGCAGAAAATGGTTGAGGAAGTCATTTTGACCTCTCCGGCAGGGCTCTCTAGGAACATCGCCTTGTATTCGTCCATCAATCTTGGACACACTGACCCCCAGATTCCTACCCCCCACTCATACGTTTTTCCTTCTCGGAATTTCCTCTCCTTCCTTTCTTAAAAAGTCCCTCCACACAGCATCCCCAAATAAGACATAGTGCCTAAGGGGATTTATTTTCACTGTGCGGAGATAACGTAAAAAATATGTCGTGCAATTATTAAATCTATCGTGAAAGATGATAAAATATTCAACAAATCAGAACTCTCCGGCTCAACTTCTTCCTTTCTTAAAATAACCCTCCACACAGCATCCCCAAAGATGACATTGGCCCACAGGCGAATTATTTTCCTCGGAGCCTCCAGTGTGGAGCTAATATAAAAAAATATCGTATGAAAAAAATAATTAACAAACCTGAACTCTCCGGCCCGACTTTACGTCATAGATACCGCCCGGAAGGACGCTATGGACGAGATTGTCAACGAAATGACGTCATCTGATGCAAAATGCCGTGGAAACATAAAATTGCAGCATTTTGAGATTTTTCGCGCCTAAATTTGTTATATTGCAAAAGGTTCCGTGTAAAATTTCGAAAAGGCGTAAAAAAAATTTTTTTAAATTGGAATGGAAAGGAATTGACTATCAATTAAGTAATTTTGTCACCATTGTTAGTTTGCATAGTATGACTGGCAGTGAAGTCCTTCAAGATACTCCAAGAAATATGATTGTAACGTACGGTTCCATGTCAACTCAGAATGAAACCAACTCACAACCACCTCAGAAAGGTCATTAAAAGCTATGAAAAAATAATTTTAAAATAGCCGGTAACTCCAACCTAACTTAACCTATTTAACCATTTTTTTATATATCATCACTCTTAACGACCTTTCTGAGGTGGTTCTTATTTGGTTTCATTCTGAGTTGGCCGGTCATCGTAACGTACAACGCTGTGCAACTGATACTTGTAAATTACGTTTCCCACTTTCGATAGATAGCGCAATATCTTTTCATTTCTTCCCTCCTTGAAGAAAAGAATGTCGATTGTGCTTCGAACGATTTCAATAGATAAACAACGTAATCTTAGATGGAGAACAATCAATCCCTTGCCATAGACAATGAACATGAACAACACCATAGATGTTCATAGATAATTCCTCGCCTGTTTCGACAGATTGTTTTCGTTCGTAAGTGCTGCCAGCTTTCGTTTTCCACACTTTGGGGGAAATCTATTTTCATTGTCTCTCGCCTATCGTTTTTCGATAACTGTTGCTTGTTCGAGGGCCCTTGAGGGAAAATGGTAAGTATCGAGGAGTTGCTATTCACAGAAACAATAGCCGACAATACAATAATACAATGATCGATGGAAAGACATTACGTGATGGAGATTTTGCAGGGATAGCGATAAGTAATTGTGGGGTATTTATTCAACCAGCAGCGTTCGCGGTGAAATTTTTGGAACACTTTCGTTTTTACCTGGGCAAACTTGAACACAATAAAATAAATCAATAAAATACAATTTTCATCGTCAAAATATATGTTTAATAATAATGAACCTGTGCAGCATTAATAAAAATACTTTTATCACACTAACAATGAACTCTTTATCTGCCTTTGGAAAAAAATTGTAAGCAGTTCAAGCGCGGTAGAAGGTAAACCTTCAAAAAACTAATCTAGAAGGGTACGAAGCACCGCACAAAGAGGAGATCGATTATTCTATCTCATTCTTTCGCAGGCTAAATCCTATAGATTAATTGCGCTGCCACTGGACTCCGACCGAACGCGCTAGAAGCACAGGCCGGCCGCGCCGCCTCGTAAATAATAATTCCGCCACTTACGCGAAAGGCCTAGAACGTGTGGCTGTACCATACAAGTGCCCACAGAAGGTTCGAGCGATTTCTTGCCTTTACGTGAATTCACCCAGCATTACCTACCGTGAGAGTAATTACTCGCCGCGGCTATATAAGCAGCCGATCGCTCGTCCGCTGCAGTCAGTCAGTCAGTACCTTCCCATTCATCGGTCAAGCAATACAGTCCGAGCAGTGCCGCGACTAAGCACGTGCCTGCGCCGGGCACCGGCCCCGCGCAGTCAGCAGTGAACAACATTTGTCCAGTGTGACACCAGGAACGTTTCGAGCACCTTCGAGGAACTTCAGCAACCACCAACCGGCAACGAGCCAGCAACCAACAACCGGCAACGAGCCAGCAACCACCAACCGGCAATGTGCCAGCAACCACCAACCGGCAACGAGCCAGCAACCAACAACCGGCAACGAGCCAGCAACCAGCAACCGGCAACGAGCCAGCAATCAACAACCGGCAACGAGCTAGCAACCAGCAACCGGCAACGAGCCAGCAACCAGCAACCGGCAACGAGCCAGCAACCAACAACTCTCAAGGTTCCTTCCTGTGTCACGTGTGTGTGTCGACTCAAAGGCCACACCTCGTCAACACGACGACGGTCGACCGCCTGGACCAAGGTCACTTCTACACCACCATGGTGTAGAGCAACACGCCGGCTCCCTGAAGACCTGTGATCTTCACCGCCGTAGTCTCCTGACCTTCTTCACTCATCATCACGCAGCAGCAACATTCCCGGCACCACTGTCACTCCGCTCCGCTTCGACCCTCGCTACGTAGCTCAATAAAGACTGACTCATACATCGACTTGACACCTTTCATTTCTCTCTACCCATCTCTACCGATACGGCCCGCTCCCTCAGATGTATGCGTTTGACTCTTTTTAGTCACTTTTTCGTATCATAAAGTTTCAAATCACAACGGTGTTAAAGAAGTCTTCACTTCAAAAAAACTTTGGATTTTTCTCAGCTTTCTGCTACTTAAAAATTCAATTTTGGTTACTAAAGAATATTTATTACAAGTGACATATAAGTAAGTATTAAAAAATATACCATAATATGAAGTAGGATTAGAAACGAGTGATTTAGGTAAAATAACATATGGAGTGCCACAGGGATCAATTCTTAGACCGTTGCTATTTCTTATTTACATGAATCGCATAACACAGTAGGGTTTTAAAGGAACTCTACAACTTTATAAAAAATGTCTATAATACATTTTAATTCAAATTTGGTGAAATACTTAACCAAAAATTAAAAAAAAAATGTTACAAAAACGACCTAAAATGTGATAAAGATTTACAAGTTGTTAATCGCGGTACCTTCCTGCAACATGAAAATGATAAATGACGTAACAAACCTCATACCTTCCCATTTCAGAGATTATATTGTAAATACATAATCAAAATGATCATTAATTTTCGTAAATATTCGTTTGAAAATTATAATAGCATCACGACCACAAAAATAGTTTCCCGTTCAAAATTATTTATTCAACAAATTATTAAACGCCCTCTGCGTCATTTAGAACAAACTTCAATCAGTTGTAATTAAATTGTTTGGTTTGTTCATTAAATATTAATTACTCTGTTTCTGTCATTGATTGCTAATGACTCGTTAAATAATAATTCTCTAAAAACCACAATCACTAATAAATTATTGATAGAGGAATAGTCAGATTTTTTAGAGTGCTTAAAAGTTAAGTTTAATATCGTCGTAACTGGTGATAATGATGAACTGAATACGATTTAATGAAAAAATTATCGATTTGTAACAATAATGAAAAGTGCATTAAATTTTCAATTAAGGCGATCCACTAGTTCAGAAAAAAATCGAAATCGGAATTCACGCCCTTTATGGGAGGAGTTTAAAAATACTTGAGAAAAAGCTTTTGGAAAGGTTGGAAAAAGTATTTGAGAGTTTTGTTTTACAGGTTAATTTCGTAAAGGCCTGTAAATAATATTAATTCCTGTTTTACGCATTGTTTATTGTAATAAAACGGAAATTTAAAATTGATTTCACGAAATCAAGCGACGCGGAGTGACGCGTCCATCTCCCGCTCAGTTCGGGGCGTGACTGAGGTTTGGCGACTGTGGCGTGAACAGTAGTTCTTCGGTTTGAAAAACCGAATTCGTCGACTAGCGGCCGTATTGTAAAATAACAACATAAAATGCATATTTTATTTTATTTTGGGAAAATTGGGTGTAAATCTCAACTTTTTTTGCGATCATTATAAAATAAACTGAATTTGCCACATTATACAATAAAACCATAACCGAAAAGGGGTTTATAAATAGGAGAGTTTGGACTTGAAAGTGTGTTTTTTAGACCTTATACTTTATTTTTTTATAGGCTTATCAAAAGATTTATAAAAAATATGACCGATATTTTTAAGGGCCAAGGTATGTTCTACACGCAGTATTTAATTGAAGCATCTACAATACTTTTAAGCGATCAAATTTTCAAAACACAAACATATGATTTTGTATGATTTTGCATTATTTACTATGGCTTCATCTTAAGACGCGATGCTTTTGTGGGCACATTGGTGGCCATTTTCTCAGGTTCTATGGGACCAAATCGTCTGAATCTTTAGATTGGTGGTAACAAAGAAATATTACAAAAAAAATTATAACGCAAAAGGAAAAAAAAAACATATAATAATAAAAATACCAATACGTAATACCTACACTTTACCATTATAAAACACACATCATTATATACAACCGTACGTCATAATAAAAAAAACAACCATCACCACACAATCTCAACCAATAGGAGCCTTGAAAGGTGAGCTCGTAAGGTTTCATTGTATCTCATTCTCTCGCACGCCAAATCCTATAGACGCAATGTATGTGTTTGTCTATTTTTAGTGTCATTTCTGTTTCATCGAGTTTCTAATCACAACGGTGCTAAGGAAGTTTCACTTAAAAAAAAATCATTACCGACTTTATGTATCTTATTTTATTTTATCCTAGTGTTAGTTTATTTTATTTTTAATGTATAGTGGCTCCTCAGCAAGGGTAAGGCATCTAGTTAGGCCCACATCATTATCAAATAATATTTTAAAATATGTAAAGTTATCGTATTACTTAAAAAAAATATATTGAAAACGATTAAATTAAAAAAATGTCTATATGTAACACAAATGAAAAATATATAAAAAAATACTATTAAGATGCAGGGCCTCAGCACAGCTGAAGCCATACTTCATAATGCAAAAACATTCAAAATCGTATGTTTTTGTTTTGAAAATTGCATCGCTTAGAAGTATTATAGAAGCTTTTATTAAATACTGTGTGTAGAACATATCTTGGTCCTTAAAAATATCGGTATTTTAATAATCTTAGAAAAAAAAAATACAAAGTCTTACACTTTTAAGTCCAAACTCTCCTATTTATAAACTCCATTTCGGATATGGTTTTATTGTTTAATGTAACAAATTCAGTTTCTTTTATAATAATCGCCAAAAAAATTATTTTTACGCCCGAAGTTCACAAAATAAAATGTGCATTTTTGCATTCTTGTTTTACAACACGGCCGGCAGTAGACAAATTTAAATTTTCAAAGTGAACTCTATGCCGTCCACCGAAGGGCTACATAACAGTTTTTAATCAGTTCGCCCCCGAACGGAGCGGGAAACGGACGCTAGCCTCCACGTCGCTTTGTTCCGTGAAATCAATTTTAATATTCTGTTTTATTACAATAAACAATGCGTAAAAAATGAGTTAATGTTTTTTACAGGCCTTTACGAAATCAACCTGCAAAAAAAAATTCTCAAATACCTTTTCCAACCTTTCCAAAAGCTTTTTCTAAAGTATTTTTAAACTCCTCCCATAAAAGGGCGTGAATTCCGATTTCGATTTTTTCCCGGACTATTGGATCGCCTTAAGGACGTTTTTTCAGGCTTTACGACCAACCTAAAAAAGTCAATTAAAAACGAGTATTATAATATGAGCCACCAAAGACCAGAATCGCGTTCCACGTTGTCTCTAACTTCCTGTATATTATTTTGAACTGAAAATTTAAAAAATATGTAATTTTCATCGTTTCTAGCAATGGCCGTTTTTTTTTAAGTTCTAAAAAGTTACATCAAAATTCGATCACCGATTTGACCATTGTGCCATGTATACCGTTTGTAGAACTTATAATCACTTTCACGTAAAACATTGGTGAAGGGAAGCAAAGCTAACATAAATGTTTGACTCTGGAAGGGTTAACTAATTACCTGCAAGTTTTCATGTCACGCTGTAATGTTTTTGTTTGTTGAAAAAAACTCCGTTATGCAACAAGACGTTCATCGTTATCAATTTATTACACCTGAAACGGCAATACAATACTCTCCCTCTCACATCTCCCACCCTTCCTCTTTCCTCTTCCCTTCTTTCAGTCATTTCCCGCCGAAGCAATTAAATGTAATTTACTCCTTATTAAGTGGAAGAAGGCAGGAATGTATTCGCCACCAGATAGAGACATCTTGAATTCCGATACAAAAGTTGCCGCTTCTACCTGCCGCGCAGTATTTACTTCATACTTTCCGAGTCGGGTGTGAAGATGCTCGGTTCAAGTCCCGGCTAAGGATACGGGGCTCACGACACGCAAGGAGATGAAAAAATATCCCTGGTCGTCACAAAACATCCAACTGGTTATTGCTGATTTGTGAGACGTTCTTTTCTTCGCTTGGAGTATTCTGACTTCAAAGCAATCTACGGCATTTAAATTCCGACGTGAGCTCAACGAATAATATTTTATAGAAGAGACGCCATGTTCCTTGAAAATATGGAGGCGTCTACTAATATCTACAGGAATTCCAAAAACTGAAAAAATCGAACTAATATCTATGAGAACCAAAGTGTTGACGAATATCTACAGCACTGGCAGAGGTTGGATATGCAATTATGTATAGCATATTGGAATAACGTAATGTTGCGTATGCAGTTTAAAAAACTTAATTTATGTAAATATGTATGTAAAAATCCCTAATGTCGAACTATTGGACACATTTAGCTGATTAGTCCAACCTACGCTCTGTAGATATTAGTTCAACCTACGCTCTGTAGATATTAGTCAACCCTGGGACCGTCATAGATATTCGTCCGACCTTAGCTCTGTAGATATTAGTTAACACTCTGAAGTTCGTAGATATTAGTTCAACATATGATCTGTATATATTCGTCCGACATACAGGCTGTAGATATTAGTATCTGGAGTCGAAAATATCACTCACTCCAGATACGCCAACAATAGATGGTTCGAGTAGGTAGGCATAAAATTCAATTTTTTTAAATTGTTTTTCGTCTTAATAATGTCACTCTTTCGCTTGTGTATTTCACTAATATACCAAACATTTTACAAAATAAGAATTTATTTACCAAAAGGCCTAACTTGCGACCTTGAGGAAAACCCATTGAGCTCTATCGATATTTTGTAATTACGTTGTCCATTATAGCCTACAGAACTTTTATTATTTTTTTATGCTTCAATGCTACGTCAAGGTGCATGTTTTGCTTCGCATACAATTTTCACTTTTTTATGCGCTTGAATACATTTCTATGTGCATGTTATGTCTGGTGAAGATAAAATCACGCATAGACTTGTCAATGTGGTATAATTTAAGATTCCACCAACTGTGCCTATCTATTATATTATTTCACTTATGGTGTAAGTGATAGCCTACAGACCACATCCATATTTACGCATCATCCCTGATGGATACTGCAAAACCGTCCAAAAAGTTGTTTCAGTAATGTGGAGGAAGCTGAATAAAAACATTCAAACATTAAACGGTGGATTGTAATGACTGGTAAGAAGAACCATATTTGTACCTTTGTACTGCCAATTAAAGGTGTACTTCGTATACATCAACCTTTATTAACAGTATCATATAATTGCTTCACTTTTTGTGTGGCATGTTGTTCACGGGGACATTTGTGAGAGGGCGAATGCAGAACAATTCATTGAAATTCAATGGCCTGAATGATGCACTGTTTTGAATAATATAGCGAGATATTCTTTGTATGTGTTGGAAAACAGGAATTAATTAATTAATTGATAATAAATAAACAGCAACTAGTGGTAAGGGAAAATAAAAATTTGCATTATTAGTTATTTACATAATATCTTATGTTAACGATAGTAGTAATAAAGGCAAGGTAGAATATTTAACGCAATAACAGGTTCCATAACACACAGAAGGGGTGACCAGAATGAAAGTGTTACAAAATGCATCCATTATATTAATCCGACTGGAAGATTAAGTAATAGCGCAAGTTCTTCAAGTGTCCTTCATTTCGTTTTTTGAGAATGTTCTTTGCGAGTTTCGGGGGAGAGGGTGTAGGTTATTTTTCTAGCAATAATGTTTCTTATTCTTGCGGGAATGTTGCAGAAAATTTATAAATTGAAACAATTCATTTTACGTAGAGTTTAAAACTTAACATTTTGGTGTAACTTCCAGACGTCAGACTAAAATTTCAATAGGAGTATTAAAATCCCTCTGCTGACTTTGACAATATGGCATTAATTCGCAAAGAAATTGGGTGCTGTAGAAACAGAATAGATACGTAATCCGTTATTCGTGTGTGTTTTAAATAATTCAAGTGAAAGAACCTTACACAAAATGAAACAAGTTCTTTTATTTGAATTTATAATCATCGACCGGTTTCGGTTGTACTTAACCTTCTTCAGGACAATAAACATAGGTATAAACAGTTATTATATTTATTGTCCTGAAAAAGTTTAGTACAACCGAAGTCGGTCGACGATTATAAATTCAAATAAAGTCATTTTAAACAAAGAAATTGTTTCAATTTGTATTTTGGGATCGGGCTATATTTCAATAAAACTGAAAAGGATTTCTTTATAAATGAAGGATTACTTTTTATTGAACCAAAAACAAAAGTAGACTTCATTGTGTCGGATAACAGAGAGACAGTAACGCCACATACGGCCAAGAAACAGAACTAAAATGACAGTATAAGAACTAAAACCTTTAAATTTAACTCAACAATAATGTCAAGCAACAAAGTGCTTGCTTTCTTCGATAAAAAGAACCTTCGTCAGGTCAAATCTAAAAAAAATGCGAAAATTAAAAAATACATAAGAATCTCGATGAAACAAGAAGTGCGTCGAAATTATATCGTGTAAATTCGTAATAAATCTAAATGTGTCCTTCTTCTGTGTACGATATACGGGAAAGTGTGGAAGCAGGTAGCGGTAGCCAACCTGATACAGCATAAATCTCAACAATGATGCTTTAATGACGGTGCAAGGAATACACAACAATTAGTGCAGCCATTTGATCTGGCCGCTTGGGATACTACAATAATCGGTTAATGAACACATTTATACCGGGGATGTTGGAACTGCCATGGATGTAGATATTTCGAATGAAATCCTACTAAATATTTCACGAATATGTTTGTGGATGTCTCAAATTGTGATGAAACCAAATTCAACTTATGTTCTTTTCACCGAAAAAGAAAATGAAATTAATCAAACCACAATAAAGCATGCTTTCTACAAAAAAAAATTAATGCTAAGGGAAATTTAGCCTTTTTAAAATAATAATATTCACTTGCCAGAATTCTGTGTCAGATGTCAATTACTGAACCAGTTCTTTGTGGTATGAAATCTCGTGATGCCAAATTTACCCGGGGTTTATGGTCTAACATCTACATATATATCTCCACACAACTTAAAGTGTTGTATTATAATACTTCCAACTCCCATCAAATAACAGCAGATGTAGGTACCTAATATCAAGAAAATTAATTAATTGTTAAAAACAATAATTGTTTATTACAGAATGTACCCATTTTTCAAAATAGTAAAAAAATAGACAAAATAACAATATATACGTGAGGGGACCCAAAACTAACGGGACTTTCTTTATGACTTTTTTATTTTTCAAAATTTTTACACCAAAATTTGGCCGGCTTCAAACACCAAAAGTGTTCACTATTAGAGTATGCACTTGTCCAACCTTTTTCAAAACAATTTCGAAACTCACTGATTTGAATGTCCTTTATGGCCTCCAGCGATTTTTGTTTCACTTCTTCAACAGTATGAAAACATTTCCCTTTCTAGTCCGTTTTCATCCTAGAGAGCAGAAAGAAGTCACAGGGAGACAGGTCGGGTGAACAGGGCGGGTGAACAATCGGGATCGTTCCATGCTTGCTTAAATACTGCTTCACAGACAACGCGGTGTGAGCAGGTGCATTGTCCTGGTAAAGAACCAGTCCCCTCTGCGCCAAGGATTTGACTTTTCCTGATGCTCTCTCGCAACCTCTTAAGTACCTCCGTGTAGAACTGTTGGTTAACTGTTTAGCCTGGAGGAACAAACTCCGTGTGCACAACAGCTCTAAAAAAACGACGTCCGATTTCACCTAACTTTTTTTCTGAAGAGGAGAGAGAGCACTCTTCCATTGGCTTGACTGTGCTTGGTTTCAGGATCGTACCCAAAACACCACGACTCATCACTTATCACCAATAAAAAAATTGGGTCCTCTTCCAGCTGATTTTTCAATTCGTGGAAGGCGAAAGCTCTCTTAGATCCTCAGAGAGGAGACTTCGGCGATGCGGTTTCGCAAACTGACCGAGAAAGAGTTTCCGTACAAAAGCCGACCACACAAAACCCGTTCCTTTTCCACTTCTTCCCTCTACCGCCCCAGTTCCGTTACTTCTGGGTCCCCCCCCTACACACGTCGAATAGAACAGAAACAGAAAAGATGTGAAAATATGTAATATACCTATGTTAAAAAAATATGAATACGTTAGAAACAAATAAATTCTTTAAAAAAATGCAAATATCGGTTTATGGGGGATATTCGACCGTCCCTCGTCTCCAGATGGCCGTCAGGGGGGACTCCATCCAGCCAACCATCACAGGGATGATGGTATTCTTCGGATGGCATAATCTGCGCTATAAGCTTCCCATGCGGTGGCGGAGATGTGCTTCAGGAATATTTACAAGTGGCTTCTCGGTATTGTAAGAGACTTTTAACTTACGCCATTCGTTTAATAATTTGGGAGGCGGGAATGGGTACCGCCGCCCCGGGAACCTTTATTGAATAACCAACACCTCTGCCATAGGTCACCCCAAGTGGTTCGCTACTTTTGGTGACTTAGCAGGGGTGCCCGGGTTCATGGGGTGAAGTTTGTCTAGGTCTTGGAGGCGGATGACCAGGACACACTGAACCCCAGATTCCTACCCACCACTTAAACACTTTTCCTTCCCAGAACTCTCCTGTCCTTCCTTTCCTTAAAATAAAACCTCCACACAGCATCCCCAAAGATGACATAGGCCCTGAGGGAAATTATTTTCCTCAGGGCCTCCTGTGTGGAGCTCATGTAAAAAATAAAATAAAGACAAGAAACATTTTTCTTACATCTAACTCAGACCGGGAAAAATGACAGAAAATTCTGAATGTCAAATCTTTATCGCTTGTCTGAATTACTTACACAACTGATTACAACTGAGGACTAACATCATCACCTCCCTTACACACAAGCCCTGCTTATTTATGGGGGTACATCAAATACATGTATTATGTAATTAATTATTATATAAAATTTATTATAATTTATGTATCTTTTTGTAAATAAAAAAATAACTTGTGTATTCGAATATTTTCTTTGTCGTACGTAAGTTCTTACAGGTATATACTTTAATTTATCTGTAGCGCCTACCTCAAGATATTGACTGAATATAAGCACTATCCGTAGCATCACTGCAAAAAGCAGGCAGACATAACAGAGAACGGAGAAGAGCCATTATGCTGAACGTATCGTTGATATCAATGGGCTTAGTAATATTGTTATGACTGTATACATTTTAATATAATTATCGACTATAAAAATATCAGTCGAATTAATTGGTAGGATACATAGGATCACGTGAACTCAACTTGTTTCAGCATGCTTCTGAAGAACAGACCCGTTCTTGATAGATATTTTTAATAGCTTGTTCGTCATATTTACAAAGCTTTTTGCAAAGTGATTGATTATTATAACACCCTGTTAAGATGAAGCCATAGTAGGTAAATAATGCAAAATCACACAAAATAATATGTTTTTGTTTTAAAAATTTGATCGCTTAGAAGTATTATAGATGCTTCAATTAAATACTGCGTGTAGAGCATACCTTGGCCCTTAAAAATATCGGTATTTTTTATAAGCCTATAAAAAAATAAAGTATAAGGTCTATAAAAAATACTTTCAAGTCCAAACTCTCCTATTTATAAATCCCTTTTCGGATATGGTTTTATTGTTTAATGTAGCAAATTCAGTTTCTTTTATAATAACCGCAAAAAAATGGATATTTACGCCCGAAGTTCACAAAATAAAATAAAATATGCATTTTCGCGTTGTTATTTTACAATACGGCCGGCAGTAGACGAAATTGGATTTTCAAAGTGAACTCTATGCCATCCACCGAAGGGCTACATAACTAGTCACGCCCGTTTTTTTTATCAGTTCGCCCCCGAACGGAGCGGGAAACGGACGCTAGGCTCCACGTCGCTTTATTCCGTGAAATCAATTTTAAAATTCTGTTTTATTACAATAAACAATGCGTAAAAAATGAGTTAATGTTTTTTACAGGCCTTTACGAAATCAACCTGTAAAAAAATTCTTAAATACCTTTTCCAACTTTTCCAAAAGCTTTTTCTCAAGTATTTTTAAACTCCTCCCGGGCGTGAATTCCGAGTTCAATTTTTTCCTGAACTATTGGATTGCCTTGTGTTTTACTGAGAAATTAATGATGTTTTGACGGTTAGCCACTTTGTTGATTCATATTGTGTTTACCCCTCAGGCTTTGGGCATATTTTGTCAATAAGTCAGAATATTTTTGGTTTGCAATAAAATCCAAATAAATAAATAGAATATTTCTGAAGGTATCCGAACCTTCGATCAATATATTCAACACCTATTGAAATAAAACACTTTCAAATGTTATTATTAGAATTAAACATATAATTTTTAAAATAATAATTTTTTTAATGCAAGCATGAAGGAGGCTAAAAGGCTAAAGAAGGAGGTAGCGCAACACGGCATAACACCCCAAAAACAAATAATGAAAATACTTTTGGCCTTGAAAATCTAAAAACGTAGGTATCCAAGCATGAAAGGTTTTAAAAATCGCTCACTTTATGTATTTTTTAACTAAAATTACTGATAAGAAAACAAAAGAAAAACGCAAAAACACAAACACAATTTTTATTAGACGAAAGTATTATAGTCCCCTCGCTTTTTTTGTCGTTTCATAAAATAAATCATTAATTGAAAATTCACAAAGTTTCATAAACTTTAAATTCGAATATAAAGCGTGGTGTTTTCTCTTTCTAACATCGTTTAGATAATGTTTCTCACTATGGTAGTAAGGAAGACAATGATTTCTGTAAGTTGTTCCCAAAAGCGAATAGTCTTAAGGGTTGACCACTTACATCACCCCCCCCCCCCCTAATTTTTTTCTGCCTAGCAACACTCCCAAAATTGGGGATTCCGTAACCTCTTAAAAATATTTCAAACCGCGTCGTTATTTTGGAGATATGTATTTCATTTGAAACCAGTTGCTTAATTAAGAATAATTCAAAACCAGAAGAAAACTTGGCTAATCAACACCGTAGCTACTTGTTTATTTGAGTTGAAACTTTTGCAGAGGATCAGGGACCAATTTACGGTTCGTCCATACTTAATGACTCCCCTGCCGTGTCCAGGCAGATACACACTATACACCTTACGTGCTAATACTCTGTATACTTAATACATACTCCGTGTACTTAATACGCTGTATACTTAATACGCTGTATACCCAATGCTCTGTACTCGGGTTTAATGCTGAATCTGTTCGGCTTAGTGTCCAGCCTCAGGTATAATCCCAGTCTGGTGCAGTCTGATTAATTTTAATCAGTTTTGGAACAAATGCATACGTTACGCGTTGCTTGAAAAGTCTTTAATAACTAGCGTTTCTATTGTTACACTATAAATGTTCTGCCACATTGATACATAACAAGGTTAACATAATAATACAAAGATTGTGCATCACTGTTACCTTGTTCAACGTGGCCTAACCTTAGTTTGTAAATGGCCTTGAACGCCGTAACAGTTGTCACAATTTTAAAAAACTAACTAGAATTTATTTTTATTTTATATTTAATAATTTACATATTATTTCATAATGTGAGCCTCGCTTGGTGCTTTACCGTGCTGAGGCCCCCTTTAAACTTAATAATGACGTTAATATTAATGCATATAAACACGAATTAATAACCTATTAAACTTAATAATAAATAACATAATTAAATAAGATTTACTGATTTAAAAAAACATCAAAATTCAAATCCCAACCCCAACGACATCCACTATAGTGACAAAATTTCGGACATATTTAGCGATAGTCCCCAGAAGATTACAAAATTTCAAGAATATCTGGTTTTTACATGACTGAACTTGATCCAAATTTTATTGTTTCTTGTTTTTGTTATCTATACTGATTGTTGTACACGGTGGACGGTTATTAGTATTTATTATATGTTATTAATTTATAAGCGTCTCCACACCTTCAATAAGTTTCCATTGATAAATGTAATGTCAGCCTCCAAAAGGGTATTACGCGTTCTTGGCTTCATTTCTTCTTTTTTAATAACGAAACATAGCAAATATTTGAAAATAGTTACTGATCTTTCTCCGCAATTAATTTTGCTATAAACTCTTCAATTCAAAGGTTATTTTGAATGTTATATTTACTTATTTATATGAACTAACTTAACTGATTTGTTAAAGTAAAAAGCTTAATTAACTCACAGGGTAGGTACGTTGATGATTTATAAGAGGGAGATTAAGGCTGTAATTTTTGTCATTTTCCGGCTTGTAGTGTGCTGAATAAAATCCTCAACTTTCCGGCTTAGTGTGCATAAGAATGAGCTATAACCAAGTCCGGTAGCTCCGTGATCCCGTGGTAGTGAACTTGCGTACGGTCCGTTTATACTCACGTCATGTGTAACACCTACAGGTAGATTGGACCTTCAACGTAATCGACTCGAATGTTTTCATTGGTGCTGCCAAACTTTGAGAAATTGCAGCCTCAAAAATATACCTACGTATCGTAAATTAAACTATGAAGATATATTTGTAAGTAAATAAAGTTTTTGAAAGTAATATAATGGTGTTCTCTTATAGTAAGTGAGGTTGGCAGGACGGAACAAGTATGGTACTTACAGTGAGTATCAAAATTATGCCATTTTCATAAGAATAACGTCAACCTCCAATTTCTTTACAAAAATATCGCCATTTTTAGTATTTTTTCTGCGGTTTTCCGGTAGATATTTAAAAAGAAGAAAATAAAATTCTAAGGGTCAATTATTTTACAGAATTTGAACAATTCATCAAATTTCGAAGATAATTTTCAAGTTTTGTGAAAGTTCTGTTATTATAATATCATCATTATTATGTTTGGGTCAGTCGCTTCACAGAACTATGAACTATGGAAAGCAGCTTTCTTTTCCGGGAGAAAAAAACGGTTTTTCGCCCCTTTTGACTGCAAAAGACCAAAAATTAACATAACATCATTTTTGTTTCAAAATACACCGGCTTTCGCTGAAGAATAATAGAGTTTTTCCCAAAAATAACGCAAATTTCGCTGAAAAATAACGCGAAATTTGCATGCCCCTACTGAATACGAATGCTTAGTGAAAAGATCTGTAGAATATAATATAATATTACAGCTTCTGCATTTTAAATAAATTTAAACTAATAGAGACAAAGAATGAAGCCATAAGCCTCTCAACAGCGAACAAGATCTCAAAATTCCCAACAAGAGGAACAGAACTTGTTAATTAGTCAGCGATCACGGCGTCCGGTCCTTGGGTATACAAAATAGTATAATTTACTCATAATAAATTCATAACATTATCTCCTTCCTCTGGTTTTGCAGACAAAATCACAAGAATTATAATCTGTTTGCAAGCAGCCCTCGGCTCCCAACACCGACCGGGGTAGCTACCGGGTAAAACTGACCTTAAGCTTCGGCTTTTACAGGATTTGTGCATCCGCCTTAGCGCGGTTTTAACTGAATATTAGATAACACTAGAAGAGGGCCCCTTTTCAGCGAGATTAGTTTTCCAACTCGCTCTGAACAGATCAATTATTTAATTTCATATCTGACCAGTTTTAAATCCGGGCTTCTGCCGAGAATGGCTTTTAAATGGGTATACACAGAATTAATGAGAGAGGGATATAGTAAGTCTTCCTTTCCCTCTTTCATCCGAACAGAATTATAATGTTGTTTAATTTGGCTTTAAATTAGGTACGTTAGTTAGTTATAGACAAATACTTTTTTACCGTCCCGTCGTTACAAAATATTTATTATCTTAACTTAGTATATGCATAATATCTACCTATTAAATCAATGAAGAGGACAATGCGTTGATTTTCAATAATGCTTGATAACGAATAAGGGTTTGACAATAAAGAGGTTTTCAGTTTTAGAATTATGTATCTACTTAACACGGTGCCATCGCGTTATACGCTGGAAAACTTTCCCCTAAAACTGGTTCACGAAAAATATGGATATTAATAACTGCACCACCATAATAATAATCAAAATAATTGGATAATTTGTGGAGGGCCGTTTTTGAGAAAAATCTCCTCAAGGACTGGTCAGAATATTAGGTACATTAAATTATATATTTCATACATCTATTTGATTTTTTTAATTCATATGTATTTTTTTTATTAAACACATTTATAATATAATTCTAAATGCCTCGACATAGGTACTACTTTTCAGTATTGACTATGGGTTCTTTACTTTCAAAATCTTGTCATTAACACGTAGAAGGGGACGCGGAAGGGGAACGGGGGAGAGAACGTTGACACATAAAGGGCAGAGGGGGGGATTGCAAAGGAGACATATTAGCGGTAGGGGGTACCAGGGAGGAAATTTGAAAAATTCTTGTTTCTCACACGGGCCGCTATATGTGGCCTACTCTCGCATCGGAAACCTTCTCATTTATTCGTTTTCACACCAAATGGAAAACAAAAAGTATTGTGAATCCTAAAGCACCTCAAAAACAGATTTAAAATTTACTTTCTTTGAGTGGCATTTAACACATGCCGGGTACATGCTAGTATTTCATAGAAGTCTAAAACAAACAATTTATTTATTTCAGGTAGCTTCTATTATTATTATTTTTTATATATTTATTTTTTTACTTTTAATAATAAGGTTTACATGGTATTTACATGATAATTTTACATATCAGGTTTTTTTTTTACTACCCTTCCATTAAAAGCATTTGCTTGTGTATGGAAGGGGAGTGTACATAAACGCTATTAGTTATTAGTTATTAGTTATACATAAGTTAGTACTTAAATAATTCATTGTACATAAATATATGTGAACTGCAGTATTTATTTTGATAATGGTGTGTATTTAAAAAAAAAATAATGTTATGGAAAAACTTAGGATATTTGTAAGATTAATTGACAGTAGTTTTTTTCTTAAGAATATTTTTAAAATGTCTCTTGACAGAGAGCAGTATTCGGGTTGTATCATTAATGCTTCTGATTTCTTCTGATAGACGATTGAAAAAAGTTCTTCCCTGTTAAGTGTAATGATGCTGTGCAAAAGACGTATTTAGTTTTGGGCATAGAAAAACATGTTTAAGTCGAGTTCTGTTTTCATTTAAAAATGGATATTTATCTTTTTCTTTTATAATTTGAATTAATGAATTTTTAATATATAAATCTTTAAATGTTGGTACTTGAAATTCTTCAAACAGGCGTTCTGTTGGGTAGTCCCAGGATTTTTTTAATATAATTGTAATAATTGTTCTCTGTATAATTTCTATTGTTATATGATTCATTCATAATGTCTACGAGCCATTCAATTATTGTCCCTTCAGTTGAATGAAAATATGTGAGCTGCACACATATAGACAATACAATAAAAATAATAATAAACATATGAATAAAAATATATAATAACACTAATTAATGCATTGCTTGTTTCAGGTATGAATCAGAGGCCTGAGGAGTGATGCGCGAGACGACAGGATTTGTGAGTAGTATTAATTTGTAGGATTTTTCTAGAGATGTATTAAATTTTATGTTTGTTCCTCGGACTCGAACAGGACCAGGAATATATTTAGTTTTTTTTCCACAATGCGAAGCGGAAATGTATTTTGGTCAAAATACCTTGGTAAGGTAACTGCTTGATTAAGAGATTCCATCATTATAAAGTGAAATATTAATTGTTTTTTTGCACAAATCGCAAACTTTAAATGTGGATTGAAATCTGTCTCTTCTTTACTAAGGGACACGGAAGCTAAGCGTAGTTTATGGTTAGACCGAAAGCCATTCACATTTTTTGTTGGTACTTGCCAATTGATTTGAAATTTATTGTATTTCTTATGTTCTATAGTTTATGCAGGTTTTTACAGATGCAATGCCGCCTCATGGAGCCTCACGAATGAGTTTTTCTTTTGCCCTGTTTAATTTTTCTTTGTCTTACTAACCTATTTTTTTGCATTTTGTTTTTCCTGTTAAGCACTTGCATACTGCTTACTAACAACGTATGCAAGGACACTGAAGGTCTAGATTCATTAAAAATAAATAAATGTAGCTTTGTTTAACAAAACAATTAGAATCTTGCGAGAGCCTTGAAGGAGTAACCATCTGTTACTTATACCAGGGCGGGTAAGAGGTGGATAACCTCCACTGTTTCTTCTTTACATAGTACTCGTATAAAATAATGTTGCTCCCGCTGTCTGTGCACTTAGATCTTTTAAACTACGCAACCGATTTTTATGCGGTCTTCACCAATAGATAGAGTGATTCATGAGGAATGTTTTTGGGTATATAATTTGCTAAGGTTTTGTGTAAATTGATTAAATTGACTTGATTTAATAATATGACGTTGGTCATAAAGGTTGGGTAATGGCGTGGCGTTGTATTTCGTTAGCAACAGCAACGAGTGGTTGGGTCGGCTAGTAAGAAATAAAGTACTTATTTATATTCATAGAACGAAGATATTAATTCCAAAGGGTGCTAGTCTGTCATAAGACGTTGTCAGAAATAAATGATAACATGTCAGTTAATTTCGATTTTTAAAGTGAGGAATAACACAACGTTTTAATTTTTGTATGTCTAATTACAGGTTAAATTACAGGAAGAATCAATAAAAATTCACGTGTCATTTCCTTAAGTGTACACCTTCTGCCCGATCAGATAAGGGCATTTAAAAATATGAATGTTTATATTATATTTTATTTCAGAATCAAAAGGATATGATTAAATCTTATTTAAAAAGAAATGCCACTTCAATTCAGCGTAATGCATGAGATTATCTTTACAGATGTCTGACATGTTAAGTGTCAGCCAAAATTGGACTACTTTAAAAAATTTAATTGCGTTTTGTCAATATTAACCTCTGGTCAAAAAGTTCACCAGCCGCCAGTGCTTATTAACAGTAGAAAAATAATTATTTTTAATGACAAATATTTGATATATGTATGAAAGAAGTGGTTAAAAATTGCCGGTATTGTAATTGAATTTAATGAATTAATAAGACAACATTGCGATGAAAAGCGTCGAGTTTTTATTGTATTGGCAACGACAATGTATTAACATCGTGATGTGTTGTCAATATCATCTGATGCGAGCACGATCGTCCCATAATAATTGAAGATACCCTTTAAATGACGATGAAAATAATAGAAAAAAAACACAAATCGTTTAATAAGACAACGATAACTCAATTACAACCTTTTGATCCTTTTCACAATTGAGAAAATAGTGTTTCTGACACTTGCGTTTCTGTTAATTCAATTTTTGTACCTATAAAGGTATCTTCATTACTTATGGCATAATTAAGGGGGAGGGGAAGGTCTCAGTATTGAGTAGGAAAAAATTAATAGTATGAAAATAGAATAGTGTATTAGTAATGACATATAAATAATAAGTTGTACTGAATACAGTATCTAGCCAAAATGTTGGTACTGAATGCAGTATCTAGCCAAAATGTTGGTACTGAATGCAGTATCTAGTCAAAATGTTGGTACTGAATGCAGTATCTAGCCAAAATGTAGGTACTTAATACAGTAATATCTAACCTAACTAATACAGTACCTAACCAAAACGTAGGTATTGAACACATATCTAGCTGAAATGTTGGTACTGAATACAGAATCTAGGCTAAATGTTGGTATTGAATACATTATCTTGCCAAAATGATGGTACTGAATACAGTATCTAGCCAAAATATTAGTACTGAATACAGCACCTAATCAAAATTTTGAATACAGTACCTAACCAAAAATTTTGTAGGTATTGAATACAGTATCTAACTAAAATGTAGGTATTGAATACAGAATGCAGCCAAAATGTTGGTATTGAATACAGTATTTTGCAAAAATGTTGGTACTGGAATACAGTATCTAGCAAAAAATTTGGTACTGAATACAGTGTCCAGCCAAAATTTCTTTAAAAAACGAATAGGAAGTAACTTTATTATTGGGGTAACGATTCAAATGACGAAACTTTTAGATAAATGTTTACATAAATAGGATGCGAATTTTAGCAGTTGTAAACTGTAAAAATCACATGTTTCATTGAATGCGTAGAACATGGTGTTTGTATCTTTTTTACGCAATCAAGAGTCTGCTCATGACTCATGATCAATATTCGAAAATGTTATGAGACGAATGTTAATGGGGAAGTACACAGAGAATGGTGGTAGTATTGTTGTGAATACTAATGCTGTTCAAATCCAATCCCTAAAGACCATTTTAGGTAACTTTTCATTATTAACGCATTCATTAGAGTGATAATGAAACTATCTTTTCATCTGAGCAATGCGTATTATTAAATGCAAATATAAAACGATCTTGCATCCAATATCTAAAAATTCTACAATTGAATTTCGCTATATTAACGATTTTTTACAAGCATTGCCTAATTGTCTGCTCATAAAATTAATAAATTCATTGCTCGGCTTTGCCCATAAGGGGTTAAACAACTTTTAAGCTTTCTGCAATTGAACAAAATATGAAATGGAGAAAAAACTTAACGATAATGTTAAGTGGGCAGTTAGAGTGGTGCTCCCGCTCGGCAATGTCAGGTGTCGCCTTTCATGCGTATATGCTTAGCAGGAACAGGTGAAGGAAGAAAAAACATCCCTTCTCTCCCCGTCTCCCTCTCTCCGCGACCATAGCCTACTTGTCGTTCGTATCCTGGGATTTAAGAAGGAAAGTTTATTAAATTTATCAAAGTTTCTTACAACAAAATGTCTGTACGAAACAAGACGTAGATATAGGCTTACTCTTTCGGGAACAAGTTTGGGAGTGATAAGGTTTTGTGAAAGAAAAAACTTTTTTGTATATATTTTCGATTTACCTAACTTTCTGTGATTTAGGAACTGGAAATAGTTGCATTAACCTAGGTCCTCGATTCTTAACCTGGGGTCGCAATCAAATGTTACGTATACTTCCTAATACACAAATAAATAAATATAAGATAAATAAATAATTAATGCCTGTTGAGTCTCTTTTTCACATAAATGGTTTTTTTTTTCATCGATTTTTGAAACATAGCGTAAGTAAATTATTTTTAAGAGATGGATGATTTCCATATTTACTTTTTAAAGCCAATATATCCTTTTTTGAATACGTAACACCAATGGGATCAATGTATTCAAAGCGGTTCCATGACAGTTCATCCTGCGACAATTCATCCGGCGACAGTTCATCCTGCGACAGTTCATCCGGCTGACAGTTCATCCTGCCGACAGTTCATCCTGCCGACAGTTCATCCCGCCGACAATTCATCCGGCGACAATTCATCCTGACAATTCAACCTAACCTAACCTAACCTAACCTATAAGTATAACCTATAAGTATAAGTGTGTCGTATTTTCTTATTCACGCATGCTTCTTCGGAGAGTCGAAATTATTGTTAGTAAAAATATTTTTACAGCGGATTTCCACTCAAGATGCCTTCAGATATAAGTATATCGATTTTGGTTGTACGGCCGTATATCCTCTTTGCATACTTACTTAATAAAAATCTTCTAAATGATTAGGCAGGATGAATTGTCGCCGGATGAATTGTCGGCGGGATGAACTGTCGGCAGGATGAACTGTCGGCAGGATGAACTGTCGGCCGGATGAACTGTCGCAGGATGAACTGTCGCCGGATGAATTGTCGCAGGACGAATTGTCGGGTCACCATTCAAAGCATCCGAATTCACATCGTCGTGCAAGTCAAAAATTATCTAAATCTTGGGTAAAAACTTGTTTTTGGTTATAGTCACATGAAATGTTTTGTCAACCGATATTTCAATTAGTTGATTGTGTCTTTCACATTCAACAAATTCTTTTAAATTAACAAATTCTTTTAAAACGTCGATAAGCTTTAAAAAATTGAGCGAAGGGGTCGTAAGGTGTTTTTCAGTAAAAAGGTTAAGAAACAGTGACCTAGATCCTACATATTCAAGAGAGAAATAAAGTACATATTTCATCTTGGGAGAGTTGTTAGTTTTTTCAGATACACGAATTTTTTCTTTACGACGAAGACAACGTAGTTGATACTTTAGCAGCACACGTTTTAACGAGGGTACACTGCATAACAAGTTTTTTTTTCTTGTTTCTTCTTCCCTGCATTTATTAACTTTGTACTAATATAAACTATTTTTTCTTTATTTTGTTTATCTACTTATGCAATTTTTTTCTGTTCTTTCTTGTTTTTATATTGTACTATGGCAGTTAAAAAATGTATGCCATTGTGCCCTTTCTAAATAAAATATCTATTTGCCAAACGGTGATTTGTAAAAAAACATTGATTTTGCTATCATCAAACTGCGACCTTTCCTTTCCTTTGTACTAATATAAACTATTTTTTCTTTATTTTTTTTATCTACTTATGCAAATTTTTTCTGTTCTTTCTTGTTTTTATATTGTACTATGGCAGTTAAAAAATGTATGCCATTGTGCCCTTAATTCTAAATAAAATATCTATTTGTCAAACGGTGATTTGTAAAAAAACATTGATTTTGCTATCATCAAACTGCGACCTTTCCTTAGAGGCTAAATATATTGAATATTCTTTGAAGATTCAATCCAGCATTCAATAATTGCGATTTCCACGGTAATACACCTCCGTGTACATAACTGGTTATAAGGGCTTAATTGAGAAATTCTACTGACATCATACTACGATTGAACAGAATATAATGAATAATGACGAATAGAAGATTATTATAACTAAAGATTCGCAATGCCAATGTTTAGGCTTTAAAGAATTAGTATAAATATGTTTGCAAACCAATGTTTAAATTATCTAATCATCATGCCTCACGTTTGATCTTTGTAGTACCTAAAACAGACTTGGATCACGAATCAAGAACAACCCAAAATTTTATCAGTCTTTCTAAAAAACGTTTTTTAAATTTTACACAACTGATAAACAAACAATAAAGATACAAGTAAGGTTGTTAATTTGAAAACAAATAATTCGAACTTTACGAAGTGTTTTTAAGAATGCAATTTCAACAATTTCACCACAATAAAACTTAACTAAGATATAAATAAGGGAAAATATATAATTTAGGAGGTATTGCAACCAATATTATGTGAAGGTATGTATTTTGTGGTAACCCGACAACTTAACACCTCATTGTAACATATATAGTCACTCTAAGCTCAACACACTGACAAATTAACATACTTTTGAAAAGTGATGTAAACTGGTGAAATAAGCAATGCCTAAGAAGGACTTAATGTTTCCGACAGGTTTCCGACATTCCGACTTTACGAAATCAATCTGTAAATGACAACACTCCAATACCTTTTCTAATCTTTCCAATAAAAGTCTTCGCAAGTATTTTTAAATCCCTCCTAAAAAGAGGCGGGGCCTTTCCAATTTAGAATTTTTCAAGGACTAGTGGATCACCTTAAATAGGTTAAATAGGGGTACGTTAAGTTAATTAGTACGTAAATGTTTTCATCGCTTTTAATGGCATTATATCACTTTTCAAAGGTGTGTTGACTTGCCACTGTGATGAGTTATAATATATAGATAACGTGGGAATCTTATGTGGGTAGATGTCATGGCTCTAACTGTGTTTGGTGATCAGATCTGAATAACCAGGTAATTTGAACCTTCCTCTACCTCATCTCATTTCATTTCCAACTTTCTTCATCCTCACAATATACCCCAATTGGGATGCCTTTTGGTGCGGTATTCACATGAAAAATAATTTTAAAAGTTGTCTATTCTCCGCTTTTTGAATAGATGGTTAATACCTATTAACCATCCTGAAATATTTTACACTTTTTTTAAGAGGGAAACACCAGACACAACCGGATTTATGTCATTTTAAAATCAAATTCTAGATGGATCGACTCTTTTCTACAAAATAAAATATATTTTGATTTAGAAAGATTGTTATTTTATCGATTAAACTAATGTTTTAATTGTTATAAATATGTTTATTTTTGTTATAATAAGGTTACATCATTGGTCGTTGCAGATTTATTAAAAAAAAAATTGTTTTATGCAACACTCATTTCAAACCACGTAATCATCCAGTAAAATAAATCAATTAATAATCTAGGAAAACTACTTATCAGAATTTCAATTTTAGTTCAAATAAAATCATTAAAAAAAAACTCGCACGTGTTTTGTGTCGAAAATACTTCTGTTTGTCTATTTATGTACGGTCTTACGCAGTAATAGGTATATCTCAACTTTTTTTTTACTGATTTATTTTGCTTAGCTATTATTGAAAAGTTGTGAATACCTTTGGTAAAAAATAATCACAAAAAGTACATAATTTCATATTATTTGAATTTTTGTTATGTGTATTATGAAATTTTGAATGAAATAAAACCGTTATTGAGTTATTAGTTAAAAATGCTGATACAGAAAATAATCAATCTTTCTCATCGGAACCGCCCTGTACAGTTGCAAAGGTACGATCGCAAGACCTTTTGACGATATTTGAATTCTCGGCCGCTGGTTAATGCTTGTTAAGTCAAGAGATAAATTTTTAATCAACATGTTATTTAGATTGCAGTAAATCAAGACTTGATATCTCTCCGTGTATCCGGACTACCTACTTCTTGATGATATGCGAAACGAATTAATAAAATTTGTTTGCCTTTTCCTTCGGCGATTTTAATTTATGAAAGGTGCCACTGGACGTGTTACAAAGAGTGCAATAACTCAGGTGAATAATTAAAGGCCCTACGTGTTATGGAGCATAAATCGATTAACAACTTCCAAATAAAGATATAATGAACAACCGCATAATATCGATAAAGTGGGTGCACCAACGTTGGTACGCGAGCCGATCTAAATGCAAATTTTATTGATGCTCGATAATACAAACCTGATGTTTGTCATATATTTTATAATAATGTAAATAAAATTATGTATGATTAAGTCAAATCGATTCTTGATAGAGAAAAATATGTGTTCAGTTTGTATTGTGCGATTGTTTAAACTTTGAGATATGGATGGCTCCAGTGTAAAAAGATCAGAAATTTTATCGAGTTATCTGGTAGTTATCGAAGTAGAGGGTCCATACTGCCTATAATTCCGATATTCCATGCCCCTCCATCGTGGGTATAACAAGGTACGGTAGACCGTGAGGATTCGATCTTTTGAGAGTGTTCCATGACAACTCAGAATCAACCCAACTCGACACCTCTTTGAAAAGTCACTAAAAGCTATGAAAAAAAGAAAAATCGCGCATTACCTAACCTAATGTACCAATTTATTCAATTTTTATATATTTTTTCATCACTTTTAGTGACTTTTCAAATGAGGTGTTGAGTTGAATTTATTCTGAGTTGTCCAGTCACCAACGGAAAGGACGTTGGCCTCCAGGCCGTCTTACACACCCGTTCCTGATTATAAGAGTTTTTAGTTTAAATAAAAGACTTTGTGCCTTACTAATAAAAGTGTTATAAATTTTACACAACTGATAAACAACCATTAAAGTATGGCAAATGATTGCTTATCAGTAGTATAAAATTTAAAATGTTTATGAGTAAAGGGGACAGTGTTTTGTTATGAAGAAGGAGTTATTATTTAGATAATCCATAAACAACAAAGTGGCGCAGCCGGTAAATCTCTGATCAAATGCCTTGTGGAAATCATTTTGGTAAAAAGAGATAGTTGGCGTTGCTTCAAAAGGCTCTAGCTATGTTTGGTGATTTGATGCAACTAGGTAAGATAAACCGTTCCTATTACAATTAAACTGAATATATGTACTCAGTTTTAGACGAATTATTTAAAATACAATTTGTTAAAAAAAAACTTTCTACCTTCCTCAGCTCCATTGGCTTCTGCCAAACAATATTTGAATAAATATGGCAATAAGAATCTGGTGAGGTGTTCACATTTAATAATTTAAAAAATAAAAATAACAGATGTCGTAATTATAAATCAGTATATCGTTTATAGTAATATTTGTTTGTGATATCTGCCAACTGCAAAAACTCTCCAACGGAGAACTCGGCAAAATGTCATTTACATGGCTTTTTGTATGTATAATTGAGGAAGTAATTTACATGGCTTTAGATATTTGTAACATCAAAGTTAAAGTAACTTTTTCAGCCATCATCGTCATCATCACATATGGAGCTTTTAAGTTAAAAATTTATCTAAAACAGATCTAAATTTGGGAGGCGGGCACGGCTACCGCCGCCCCGGGAACCGTTAATTGGATAACCAACACTTCTGCCATAGGTCACCCCAAGTGGTTTTCTACGTTTGGTGGCTTAGCAGGGGTGCTCGAGTTCATGGGGTGAGGTTTGTCCGGGTCTTGGCGGCGGATGCGTCTGCGGACCGGAAAGAGTGGAATTGACTTATTCAGCCGTACCCTTAATACCCTTTTTCTTCCCAGAACTTCCTCTCCTTCCTTTCCTAAAAAGACCCTCCACACAGCATCCCCAAAGATCGTAGGCCCTGAGGGGAATTATTTTCCTCAGGGCCTCCTGTGTGGAGCTAATGTAAAAAAAAATTATAGTTCTGTAGGTACCTTTACCTTGAAAAAGGGGTGTGAAAATAATGGGCGAAGTCTGACAAAATGCACTAAAAATCCATATCCGCATTGCGGTAAACTGCTGAAAAGAATTTTTTATTGCCTTTCTTTTTTTAAAAAAAGATTGGTGACCCCGACATGTTCCTAAGCCCAACTCCATCCTCCTGCAATGAAGTTATTAATTTATTTAAATGGACCGATGTTTGCAAAGCGCTTGCGTGCTCCCGGGCATCTTGTTACCGATATTACAAGGAAAGATTTCTTATGCAATTATTATTGCACTTTCAATGGCCTCATAAAATTATACTTTTTGTTTAATTATAATCCGAAATGACCGCAGAGCGACAAGGTTGCCCAAATATTCTTTTGTCAAATATGCCACGAAAGGTATGTCAGGACGAAATTGCTCAGACTTGAATTTCACGTACATGGTACCTACCAATATTATACTGCCGGGTGGACGAAATTACATTTGAACGAACTTACACTAAGAGAGAACTACACCTACTTTAATTACACCGACTGGAATAATTACAAACGTAAATTTTGATTATTTTTTGGGTGTTAAATACATTTCATAGTGGAAAAAAAACAAAGCTGAGTTAGGTTAGGTGAAACTGTGAATATTTTGGATAATTTTGATCCATTACTTGATTAAAGTCTTTACAAGAACCTTCTGACCACAATAACCAGTCTAAAATTATCATTAGCGTATAATGGGGGCCTCAGCACGGGTAAGCCACCCGGTGAGACCAACACTAGCTTTTGCCACCGGCTTCGGTCGCATAGTATTAGGGGGTTCCCACAGCGCCTCCTCCACCCCCCCCTCCTCCTCCCCTTCTCCCCCCCTGCCCGCACCTCCCCCAAACCCCCTTCCCAATACGCCCGTCCCCCCTCACCCCCCCTTCCCCACCAGCCTTGCCCACTATTTTAAAGGAAAATTAAAATTTATAATAATAATAATAATAATAATGATTTATTGTCTTCATTTCTTAGTAACAGTAGAGATAATGATATCCTCACTGGGATCTCCCGTGCTGAGGATTTCATTTACATATTATAATTTAATTATAAGAAATTGATATGAATTAGACATAACATATATCATGTAGTATTTTTTTTTTAAATAATTATAAAGTAAATAAGATAGTGGTTTTTTTTTATAATTCAGATTACTAGATTTGGTTTTAGTCTGTATTTGATATCAGTATATTTTCTATATCTGATCTCCCTATATTTAGTATCCAGTCCATAATAGGACGGTAATAGATAAAATAAGACATATACTTTCCATTTCAAAACGCCCGTGAACATATGCAACCGGCTTAGCAAGAAAATTTATTTCATAAGGTTCTAACTATATTTCCCTAATTCCCTTCAAGATACGGCCGCGTTCTATTTCAATTTTTATTTTATTGAGGTTCAACCTTGTGCAGTGTATTTTCGAAGAGTGCAGTGCCACTTTGCACGAGTTTATTCACAATCAGGGTCCTAACCTGACATACCAGTCCTCTATTGCCTACCTGAGCGATGTGGCTAGAGCCCTATGCCACCTGAACAGCAATGGTTACGTTCACACAGCCGTCTCTAGCCATACGATCATGGTCCATCACGAGACGTGGCGAGTGGCGAAGCTTTGTGGGTTTGAGCTGTGCAGCCGTATCTTCGCTGGCCAAGACCAAGGAGATATCGGGAATAACAGAAGCGATGCCAAGTGTGATCCTTACAGGCTGATGTATCTACTCGCAGACTTTGAGAGTCATAAAGTTCAAACAAGAGTTGGTATCCAATCCGATGAAGAACCTTTGTTAAGTTCTCGTTGGCAAGAATGTTCTGCACAATCCACCTCAGAAAGAGAACTTTTAGCTAAATACAATAATTGGCAAGCCCCTGAACTGTTTGACGATGTTGATGGCCAAGTATTCCCAACGAAGACCTCTGATGTCTACTCACTTTGTATGGTGCTTTGGGAATGCTGCAACGGTGCCATTCCTTGGAAGAGCCTCACTTACAGAAATTTGAGTAATCTCTATCTCCTGTGGCAGACGGGTATTAGACTAACGCATGACAAATATCCTGAAGTTATTTTCGATATATTGAATCAGGGTCTGTCCATCAATTCCAAGCAAAGGGTTTCCATGTCATCTCTTCTGAAAAAAATTATTATTGCAAAGTGAACTTTAAATGTCATGGATGACAGTGCTTTTAGAAACTCTGCCTACTGTTCAACATGCCGGCGTGAGCCGTAGGTATCTCGCACTTTATTCGTGTCAAGTAGGATTCATGTTACAAAATACAAGGTTGAACCTCAAAATCAGGAAGTGGTAAATAGATTATAAGAAACGGTCTTCGCAAACTTTGACACCTCATATCTCAGAGCAAGGTAAAGTGATGACATTTGTATCTAGTTATGTTCATCTGCCTATGAAAACGTTGTTAAGTTCTTTAATTATCTTAATTTGTATAAATAAGACTCTTGTACTACTCGTATGTAAGAGGTATTTCAGAGTACGACTCCGTGATTTGGTCGGATAATAATTATATATGATGTATTCTGTTAGCGAGCCAACAAACAAAATAAATAATCAAACATTTCCTACTTTCGTAACTATTAAACCCATCAATAAAAATAAAAATAAACCGCTAATGTTGACAGCCCTGCTCATATTAATGCAACAGACCCGATCAATGAATATTTTTTTCAACATGTTTGCCGATATCAAGAGCAGAACCTTTAACGACGCTCACCTACACTACCTCAATTCACATAATATGCGTCTGCTTGGTAACCGAAGTATTCATGTATTTATATTATTCATTTTGAAATATTTACAAAGTACCTACCTATTTAAGATCGGTAAATGGAGTAACGCAACTAAAAACAATGAACGTTTAAAACTTTTTGACATCGACAATTTTCAACAATAATTTTATCTTATACGAAGAAACAATTAACGTACATATATAAATATATATTTTACTAGATGGTTCCCGGCATGCGTTGCTATGCCATTTAATAAAGAAATAGTTTCTCCCTGCGTGTCCTTTCCCATTCGTCCCGTTCTCCTTCCACCTCCACTTCCTCTCCCGCGTGTTCCCACTCCGCTTCCTCCACCTTCCCTCTTCCCACTCCACACCCCCCTTTCCCGGTGGGTACAGTATTACAATTTTTTTTTATATAAATTTTATAATGCCAGAGCTCATCAGTAGTTTTATACAAACCTTGTCCTGATAACAACGAACACAACAAAAAAAGAATTATCCAATTTGGTGCAGCCGTTCGGAAGTTATGCGCGTAGGTACATACGTTTCGGCGAATCATTTTTATTTATATAGAAGATAGATAGACGATAGAAGATAGATAGATTTTTATTTTGCAATAACTCCAGAGAGAGGACCATTAGGAAAATAATTTCTCTAAGAGTGCATGTCATATTTGGGGATGCTGTGTTTGTGGTATTTCGGTGGAAAGGAGGCTCATTTTGTGGTGGGGAGGAAATACAAATCTTTCCACAGCCGAGCTTTTAAACTCACGAAATAGTCGTAGAAACGACCCGTTCTCATGTGGCAAATATCAAGAGTGTACAGATGTTAGGCGCGCGTTTGGCGTATGTTCCAGTTGTGCACCTTTTCCGGAGGAATCAATGATAGTTCCTCAGATCATTTTTCATTGAAATACCGGTAAAACAAGGACAACATTCCCACCTGTTCTCTAATGATTGCAATCAGTTTATTGTTGTGGAGAATCCCCGTTTCGTTAGGAGAAAGCCCGTTTATTCTCAGAGTCTCGGGCATTTTTTAGGAATTTTGGGGCTCCAGACCAGAGGCGGCTTGCCAAATTCAACTGTCGGGCGCACTTGTAATTTGTATTGGATTAGCAGTTGTGTACTATTAAAGCATCTGCGAGCCCTGTAAAGTACTTAAAGTGTCTTAAATAAGCAAAAAAGATAAGATCCCTTAATACCGATACAACGATTTCACACTATGGGATATCAGTACTTAGGTGATGTTAAGATATTTAACATAAGCTTGGTGAATTTTGTTGATCTTGTAAAAAACTTATTCCAAAACTATTTTGAAACATCTCTGTATTTTTGTAAACCTATGAAATGATGTATTTTTGTATTTTTATGACTTGTGTACTTTTTTATCGAATTTTATTTTTATTATTTCTTTATCTGTTTAAAAATCATCTGTCATTAAGATGAAGCCATAATAGTAAATAATGCAAAATCATATGTTTGTGTTTTGAAAATTTGATCGCTTAAAAGTATTGTAGATGCTTCAATTAAATACTGCGTGTAGAACATACCTTGGCCCTTAAAAATATCGGTCATTTTTTTTATAAGTCTTTTACACTTTCAAGTCCAAACTCTCCTATTTATAAACCCCTTTTCGGTTATGGTTTTATTGTATAATGTGGCAAATTCAGTTTATTTTATAATGATCGCAAAAAAAAGTTGATATTTACACCCAATCTTCACAAAATAAAATAAAATATGCATTTTCGCGTTGTTATTTTACAATACGGCCGCTAGTCGACGAATTCGGTTTTTCAAAGTGAACCCTATGGCGTCCACCGAAGAACTACTGTTCACGCCACAGTCGCCAAACCTCAGTCACGCCCCGAACTGAGCGGGAGATGGACGCGTCACTCCGCGTCGCTTGATTTCGTGAAATCAATTTTAAATTACAATAAACAATGCGTAAAACAGGAATTAATATTTTTTACAGGCCTTTACGAAATCAACCTGTAAAACAAAACTCTCAAATACTTTTTCCAACCTTTCCAAAAGCTTTTTCTCAAGTATTTTTAAACTCCTCCCATAAAGGGCGTGAATTCCGATTTCGATTTTTTCCTGAACTAGTGGATCGCCTTAATTTATTGTGGTACCAAACATGTAAAAGCCCATTGGGCGTTAAATAAATAAATAATTAAAAAAATAAAAATAAAATATCAACTTTGAAGAATTCGAAACGCAATTAAAAAATGCGCTGAAAACGTTAACTCCAAAAAAAATTTTAATTTGAAAAAAACAGCAGTACCTAATAAAAACTACTTGCCTACTTACTTACTATGCCTTATTTCCAAAAAATCAAATTTAAATGATTTAGTACTATTTTTCACGAACATTTGCTAAATATAGCAGTGGCGTGCCACAAAAACTGTAATGAGGATACATTACCACGAGCGCCAACTTGGACCCTTACTATCGCACTAATTTGCTAAGCATTCCTTTTGTCTCCTTAATACCGAACCTTCGTTTACATTTCAAGCCACGGAGAAGAATTTCATGCGGAATGAAAAAGTTGAAAACAACAAGCAATGTGAAAACGATGGGATTGATTTTAAGTTTAGGGCCTGTATTTTGATACTACTTGAAGAAATATCTACAAGTTAAATTGAATATACGCGTTAATTTGAACTCTCTCATCTGCTAAAGAAGTAATTATAATAAAACGTTTATTCATCAATAGATTTTTTCACAATATTACATTATGTTGTTCTTTCATTGAATCTATTGACGAAAAAGCTCAGCTATAATTCAGGATTTCTCCTAATTGTAGCTGAGGCCTAGTAGGTTTTCAGCAGTGCCTCCAACTAAACTAGATTTACCTATCATATTTTTTTCGACAGCAAGCAGCTAGTTACGAACGTAATAGTTTTTTTAAGCCGAATTGTTATCCGTGAGATAATCTGACATCTAAAATGGTATATTGCATATTGCGGATCGCTTTGGTTGGATTACGAGAGGCGGAAAATTAGAAGCGTTCGCGTAAAGCGAATTATCTAGTCTAGAAGATTGCTAAAACTATTAGATATATACAATTATATGTACGTTGTACGTACATAATAAAAAGATAAGGGTGCGAAGATTTCAAATAAAATTATGAGATTAGTTTCGACTGGTAACGCTTTAGCTGACCTATCTGAAAGTTGTGCATCCAAACAGTTAATAATGCCGACAGCAAAATTTTATCGGGAATATGCTAATATGGACATTTTTTTTTTTTTTTTACGTGAGGTCCACACAGGAGGCCCTGAGGATAATAATTTCCCTCAGGGCCTATGTCATCTTCGGGGATTCTGTGTGAAGGGCTTTTTTAAGGAGAGTTCTGGGAAGGAAAAACGTTTAAGGGGTGGGTAGGAATCTGAGGTTCTACCTTCAAGACCCAGATAAACCTCACCCCATGAACCCGGGCACCCCTGCTAAATCACCAAACGTAGCGAACCACTTGGAGCGACCTAGGTGTTGGTGGCATACTACAAATCCGCAAATTTCTGTTACTGTAGTGCTGTTTTTTGCCTTCTTTAGATATTTTTCTTTTAAAGAAAGACAAACATTCTCGGGTTACGAATAAACTGACAATATTTGAAAATCTCCTACTAACACGAGTTGAGATGGAGGACTTAGCCAGCCATACGATTATGTTATGTTATTATATTACCTTATTTAAAAAGTATCGTCTTTTCAGTGGCGACTTTATGACACATAAACATGTTTTTTGAATATTACAAAGAAATCCTCATTTGACTTATTTAAAAAAAAAAACTTTTTTTAATGGCTCTGCGTGCACCCACACAGGAAGCCCTGAGGAAAAAATGGGCCTATGTTATATTTGGGGATGGTCTTTTTGGGAAATCTGTGTGGAGGGTCTTTTTGGGGAAAGGGAGGAGAGAAAGGGGTGGGTAGGAATCTGGGGGTCAATGTGTCCAGGAGTAAAGTATAAATCCATCCCTCGCTGCGGTGCGAGATGATCGAGAGAGTCCGGCTGGAGAGGTCTAGATTAGGTCTCCCTCAACAAGTCTTTCGCCACGCATTCGCCACCACGACATGACCCCGGGGACCCCGGCTATGCCACCAAACATAGCGAATCACTTTGGGTGACTTATGGCAGTTTTTATTGATTTAAAAAAAATGGTTTCCGGGGCTGTGGTCCCATAACCGCCTCCCATTTTTTGAATATGGCTAGTTCTCTATTCTTGTTTAAAATCTTTGTCGTCCGTGTTAAGTATTCGCATAATAAGTCATTAGAACACGAGGGCAAAAATAACCGTGAAACAACGAAAACGCATGTCCCAAAACCTGGCAACTTGAAAGCTTCAGGCATTTAGTCCTTTCTCGTCGCGCATTGCGCACATTTCTGCGCATCCTGATCATTAAATTAGGTGCCTACTCTTAAAATGCGTACTGTTTTATCTTTCGCGGTTTCTGGCCGGCCAAAATAATTAGTTTAATGGCGGTTTCAATCAAAAGTGGCCACCGAATCAGGGAGTTTGAGGGGACAATTATTTGCGGGGAATTTGTCGGCTGCGCCATCGGAATGTGGAATTCGTCGCTGCTATCGGGCGCTATGATCGAACTTGATACCTACAACTACCAATTCACTGGTTTTAATTTATCCGAGCAGGTGTCGTTTTATTTGCAATTAAGCAGGTCAATAAGATGTTTAATTGGTGTAAATCAATAGTCAACAAAAACACTAGTTTTTCAAGATTTTTCAATGAATTACATCGCGAGCGGTCTGTCTTGACCAAAGCATTTTTATAGAATTAGGTCAACTGTTTTGAATTCATAATAATGGATATTCCTACAACTTATAAAACACGTACATAGTGTATACGTGTACGTGTCTAGCTGAATATCTATAGATATATTTAAAAAATTTGATTTCGTATTTTCTTTTTAACATTAGCTCCACACAGGAGGCTCTGAGGAAAATAATTCCCCTCGGGGCCTATGTCATCTTAGGAGATGATGTGTGGAAGGTTGTTTTAAGGAAAGGAAGGAGAGGAAGTTCTGGGAAGGAAAAAGGTTGGGTAACTGGTGGTCAGTGAGTCCAGGAGTGATGGACGTATGAATCCATCCCTCCAACTGTAGTGCAAGGCGTTGAATCGAGAGATTCTGGCCTGGAGAGGATAAAAGACCTCCCTCAACCAGTCTCTCTCGATCCTGTCCACCACGCAGCAGGTGACCAGACACATCGGCCGCCAAGACCTGGACAAGCCTCACCCTCATGAACTCGGGCACCCCTGCTAAGTTACCAAACGTAGCGAAACACTTGGGGTTACCTATGGCAGAGGTGTTGGTTATCCAATAAATGGTTCCCGGGGCGGCAGTACCCATACCCACCTCCTAAATTGTATGGATGAATTGACTCGATTTTTTTTACAGAACATTGCATTTTAGCAGAAGAGTGTTTCTATATATAATACTAAGCTCCGGTGTTATTAAATTTGTATAAAAAATACTACAGGTTGTGCGGGAGTGGTTTGAAAATGTGTGCATTTCATGTATTTTAGCGGCAGGGAGAGAAGGCAGGAGAGGGAGGGTAACGAAGGAGGTGGGGTTCATGGGAAGGTGAAGGTGTCCGTGTAGAAAATAGCGTTAGTTTTAGATTAGACATATTCATAATTATATGAATTAATTAAATATTAAAACAATAAGTAATTATATTGTTAAAAATTTTCCAATTTATGCATGTGTTTTAGTAGGTAGTTTTTTTTACAATAGCTCCACACAGGAGGCCCTGATTGGAAACAATTTCCCTTGGGGCCTATATCATCTTTAAGGATGCTGTGTGTAGGGTCTTTTTAGGAAAAGAAAGGACAGGAACACCTGGAACGAAAAAGGCAGGAGGGGTAGGTAGGAATCTGGGAGTCAGTGTATCCAGGAGTCACGGACGTATGAATCCATTCCTCCCACTCTTTTGCAAGGCCGATAGGTCGAAAGAGTCCGATTGGAGAAATCAAAAGGTCTCCCTCAATCAGTCTCAAACGCATCCGCCGCTAAGACCTAGACAAACCTCACCCCATGAACCCGGGCACGAAACCTAGAGACTATTTGGGGTGATCTACAGCAGGGATGTTGGTTATCCAATAAATGGTTCCCGGGTCGGCGGTACTTGTCCCGTACTTGCCTCCCATGCTCTATATGTACTGTAAGTACAAACATACAAAATTCACTTGGGAAGTTGTCAATTTGAGATGCGGGTATGGGTACCGCCGCTCCGGGAACCATTTATTGGAAAACCAATACCTCTGCCATAAGTCACCTCGTATTTCGCTACATTTGATGGCAGGGGTGCCCGGATTCATGGAGTGAGGTTTATCTGGGTCTTGGCGGCGGATACGCCTGTCCGCCAGCTGCATGGCAGGCCGGATCGGGTGAGAATGATTGAGGGAGTCCCTTTGACTCTTCTAGCACTATTTCGGAACATCGCCTTGCACCGCCGTGAGAGGGATGGATTCATACCTCCGTCACTCCTGGACACACTGATCCCCAGATTCCTACCCACCTCTAATACCCTTTTCCTTGCCAGAACTTCCTCTCTTTCTTTTCCTAAAAAGACCCTCCCTGACATGGGCCCAGAAAGGAGTTATTTTCCTCAGGGCCTCCTGTGTGGAACCAATGAAATAAAAAAACACACACACCAGTGCAAAACAGATGTAGGTTTATGTTTCAGTACATTTCCAGATGTAAGACAACTCATCAGTCAGCAGACCCTCATTGCAACATCTAAACAAAAAAAGCGCAAAACAACGCATTATTATTATTAAATTCCCCACAAAAAATACAGATAGTGGTAATATCATCTCGCTGCGTTCTGAATCAATCAATCTTACAGTGGATTTTATATCATAAAATAATGATTATTTCGCCGTCAGTAACGGGTGATTTATATGATTTATAATAGGTATAACATCATCTGTCGTCCGGAGTGCATTGCCGCGGTGGGTAGCGAATCCGCCCTTGTTTCGTGCCGGGGGCAAGTGTTCCTTCGTTGCTCAGTTTTTAATTAATTTTACGCAAAAAGGGCAGGAACGATTGTGATATCAAGATGACGACATTTATTGTTAATGTCTCCAATTTTTTTCGGGCTGTCGATGCGTTTTAGTTCAGATAGGTAATCATGACGTGTAATATTTTATATTGCCAGACAAGTGGAGCTCGTTGCTTTGTAAAACCAAATGAAAAGTTATTGTCATTGTTATATAGGCCCATAAAATTTTCACGTTTAAAATTTGAATTTTCATTTAGAATTTGGGACGAGATTTCATACAAAAAAACTGATGCAGATTTAACGGTGCATCCCCAGCGGCGAAAACTGGAACCGCTAATAAAATTTCTCAATGACGATGAAATTTGGCCTCAGTTATATTTCCTGCCGACAGGTTTGCCTGTTAAATGGAACAATCTTTTAATGAATCAAGATTAAGATTTTTTCCAAAACAAAACGAAATCGTAATCGAATCGTATTCTTGTTATTTTAACGGCTTTCCTGATGAAAAATTGACATTCCAAAGGTGCGTTTTTGGATGATTAGTATGGGGAAGGTTGACAAAAGAAACCCTTTTTATTTTACAATATTTTTTGCTCCGCAGGTTTTATGCTAGGCCCTGGGGGCGGCATTGATTCGGCTTCGCCCAGTTTAAGCGTTGGAGAACATTTTGTAAATCCGATAGGAACTGGTTCCAAAAACAGACGATTTCCTCGGCTTCAGTGACAGATAGTCACCGGGACGAAGTAACCGCGACAGGCAATGACGTCATATATAATATGCAGACGCATGGTAAAAATTACAACGTTGTATTATTATTCACAACTCACAACTGACAGTTACAATAATAATCATACCATCCATCCCTCCATACACGCAGAGATCCAGGGGAATCAATAGTACTTACGCCTGCCAGCCGACGCTCCTCTAGCTTTGTGTGCAAGTGGCGCCATCTTTTGGCATTGCTTTAATTCGGTACTATTATGATAGTCAATTTGTAACAAACTCCACGTACGAAAACGGTTTTGCGTAAGGTACAATAAATGTACTCGAAGCCGTGTTCTTAAATTTCAACCATACAGTCGCTGGGCTATTATTACTGTCAGATTACCACGAAATAACACTGGTATTACTAAAGTGTCCTGAAATAATTTTTATTTACTCATTTAAATTAAATTCACTTGCTACACCATGCATTATAGATTAGCCGTAAGACATTGTTTTCACACGAGAATTTTGGTATTTAAGGTTAAAAAAATTACAAAAAAATTGCAGAAAAATGATGTTTTAATTTAAGGAAAAAAAATAGAATAAGATATTTTGGCAATTAGGTATACCTATTACGAAAAAACTTTGGTAATAAAATTATTCATTGAAACCTCTTTATAAAACACGATATTAACTTTTTTTTTTAAATCAGTTTATTACCTGCTTTAATATCGAATGTGCGCAAATTAGTCATAAAAAAGAGTGCAGATTTTAATTCATAATATCCTATCCTTCCTCAAATGGTTGTACTTCCAAAAAGCTGTAACCAAAGAGCCCACATCGCTATCTTCGCATGGCGCAAATTTCCCATTCAATCATTTCGAATTTATCACAGTATCAACAATCCCATTAAAAACACTTCAATTCCCATCTCGATGATACGTCCACCGGCTAAAAAAAAGTGCATTCGGGTTCGCGGACGAGAAATTAAATTCGTTATACGCCGGCCGGTGCAACGGTAAAAAAGAGTGCAAAAAGTGCATTCCTGACGTGTGCACCGCTCTTGATTGATGCAGCCTCGCCAACATCGGCTCTGAATGTTCCTGGCCACTAATTGAATGAGCCTTCATCCGTTGCCTGGTGCATCGCTGCACATGCCCTACTCTACCACTGCACTCAGTGCACTGGGCGCTGGACGCTGCCAGTCTCACCGCACTCGAGGATGCTGAAAAAATGCAACTCAAGTCATTTAGTGTGATGATCGATATGTCATATTAACCATTGCAGGTGAATTGGTTGCTTTCGTTGTGGTATTGGAAGTTTGATTACGATTTTATTTCGCAATTCAACATTTTGGTAAGAAATTAATATTTCGCGGTTTTTTTAAATTTAAGGATTTTAATATTTAATTAAAATGAAGACAATTTTAGCGAAATTCAGTCGAAAATCTGGAGCCAGAAAAATTGGAAAAAGATATTGGCTCCACCGGGACTCGAACCCAGGACCCTTTGCTTACATGGCAAGTGCTATACCAACTGAGCTACGGAACCTATATCCAATTCGGTCACTTTTAACTGTATCATGCTTCGACTAAGAACTACCAACATTATCTTCATTTTCTTAACATACATATTATTGGCTGCTATCTTTATATATGATTGCAACATTCAAATCGAAATAAACGCTATCTAGATACCTAGTGTCTGGATCAATTTTTTATCCATTTTATTTTTAATACGCGACATCTATTGACTTTTCTCCAAGTCTAGGATGAATATTTATTTTTAATTTTTAACCTAATGAGTAAAATCTCAAATTATAATATTGAATTAAAATGAAGACAATATTAGCGAAACTCAATCAAAAATCTGGAGACAGAAAAATCAGAAAAAGATATTGGCTCCACTGGGACTCGAACCCAGGACCCTTTGCTGACATGGCAAGTGCTCTACCAACTGAGCTTAAGGATTTTATTTTACAGTAAGAAATCTACAAAAAAAGGCAAAATTTTCCTCGGGTACTGAAAATATTTTTTATTTCTAAATTGGGATAAAAATAATATAATCAATCAGTAGGTCCTACAGAATAGAAAGCTGCAACTAGTAACACTATTTTCTGGGTTATGGTTTTATTTACATTAGCTCCACACAAGAGGCCCAGAGGAAAAACATCCCTCAGGTTTCATCTTTGGGGATGCTGTGTAGGGAGTCTTTTTATGGAAAGGAAGGAGAGGAGAAGTTCTGGGAAATAATAAGGTATGAGGAGTGGCTGGGAATCTGGGGTTCAATGTGTCTAGGAATGACGGATGTGTGAACCCACCCTTCCCACTGCGGTGCAAGGTGTGGGTCGAGAGAGTCTAGCTGGACAGGTCGAAAGGTCCCCCTCAACTAGTCTCTCCTGATCCTGCCTGCCAAGCATTAGGTGGGCAAACACATCCGTCGCTAAGACGTAGACAAATCTTACCCCATGATGCGGACGTGATGTCCGGACATCAGTGATTAAGTGGTACCTACTGGAACAAACCGGAACGCTGGTCATATTAAGCGTTCAGGTGAGTACAATGTTTAAAATGTAGTTTTATAACATGACTAACTATGCAGAAGGGATGAACCGCCATACAACTTCTCACATACATCGTCTTCTGTTATTCTGACTCTTGACGTGACCTGACTGAAGTATTTGATTCTTTTATACCTTTCCATGAAATTTCCATGCTCTCCGTACAAGCATACAATAAGGTCCTCGCATTCTATTAAGAATTGCACAAGCGATGTCGATAATTCTTTATCCCAACGAAATAATGAAAATTTCACTCAACGATGATTTTATTTATTAGTTTATTCATCGTCCCCTCGCGTCTTTGACTGAGCACAGCGTAATAATTTCACCCGGCTTTACGGAGGGGTCCTCGCCACCCAGTACCGGGTACCGGCAATACCGATGGGGTATACCTACTTTGTACCCAGCCTGTAGCGTCCCCTAATATTCCATTCACAAAAATCAAATTTGCAACAATTTGTCTAACTGAACGAAAACCTTCTCAATTGAGTTGTACTAGGGCCGAAAGTCCCCGCTCAATTTTGCATTCGTCCCCTGCGTTATTGCGACCGGGGAGATTTTGATAATAATCTGTCTACGAATTTATGACATTTGAAATAATATTGAGATTTTTTTAGCTCTCGTCATATATTTTACTAGCTGACCCGGCCACGCGTTGTTGTGGCTAATAAAACACAACGTCATCTACTGGATGGTTATCCAACCTTTATAACCACCGCCGTCTTTGAGTTTATCGCGAAGAGACAGACAGATGCCGCGGAGGACTTTAATTTATAATACGTATAGATGGTGTGAAAGATTATAATAATGTGCATAAAATGCTTGGGGTAACTAACGTATTTAAGTTAATAAGGATTAATACTGTATCCGTCTAAATAACTTTTCAATTACCGCAATATTCGTGATCATTTTTTTGAAGATAGAATGGGTTATAGTAAGCTATCCCTAAAAGATAGATATATATGCCTTCGGAAACTTTTTTGTAGATCTTTAAAAGAGGAATATCCCACTATGCATTGTTTTATTATATCCCAAAAGGATTAAGCAGCGTTTTCGATGAAAGCTCTCAGGCGGCTTAACTTTTTCCGATACCTCTAACAATTATCGTTATGTTTCAACCAATTTACAAAAATCCTTGACAAATTGCATACTTAAACCTTCCCCACGAAACACTCTATCTTTTGGTGAAAACCGCATTAAAATCCGTTCAGTAGTTTTCTAGTTTATCGCTAACAGACAGACAGACAGACGACGAGGGGGACTTTAATTTATAATATGTATAGATATACTTATTCCATTTATCCGTATTACTCCGTCTTTCTACTTCTTCGAAAACTGAGCATATTTTATTAACTGACAGTATTAATACCCTTGAGACTGTACGGTTGAAATTTAAGAATTCGACTCCAATTACAACTCTGACGCATCGCTATATGGAAACCAAATGTGAACGTGAAGTTTGTGACTGAGCTACTAACGTAATAGAAATTGATTAGCTAATGAGGCCAACAGATGGCGCCACTTGCAATAAAAGCTAGCAAGTTGGAGCAGGGTTTTAACTGCTAGTTTATATAATATTTAGGAATCACACAATGTAACAGTGTTAGGAATCAACATTGTAAAACGAGCGTACGTTTTCTTATAACAATTGGGTTCCATTAATTACCTGGGTATGTAAACAGTTATACATACAACAATGTAAATAAAAACCAATTAAACAATGGGATATTATGAGAACAAAGAAAACAGTAAAGATGTGTGTCCATAATTTTCCCACCGTATGATGAATTCACCCAGTTTGACTTTGTAAATTTTCAAGATACACTCGATCATGTCTGCATCTCATTTATAGGTGTTATGTTATTATTTAACACATTGCTTTTAATGTTTGGTTTGTGCAATAAATGTTTGAGTACTTTTTTATACTTTTTTTGTTCTTTATAGACGCCTTTATGGTCTTTAATCCGCGATTACGGTCCCAATGACGGTCGTCGTGATCCAGGGGGAAGGCTTTTGACTCACAATCCGAAGGTCGCGGGATCAAATCCTGGCGTGCGCAAATAATTTTTTTTTGAATAATTTGTGTTTTTCACAATTAACCCATTAAAAATAATTTTAAATACATTTGCGGCATGTTCCAGAGAGGTAGATACTCTCAGTATCGCTCTGGTGTAAGAACACCGTTCAGAATTGAAACGTTGCTTGAAATGGCTTTAGCCATGTTCGGTGACCAGATCTGAATAGTCAGGTTTTCCCCACCTTCTTCCTCCCCATCTCCTACCTCTCCGCACTACCTTCAGCCTCACAACATACCCCAATTGGGAATGCCACAGTCTCACTGGCTCCAGGCGGGAGCAGCTGGGACTCTTGTGAGATATTCATATATATTAAAAAAATATAGAAACCAGATTGCTTCAATTTAAAATAATTTTAAAAATGTCATGTTCTGATTCAATATCTTTCACCTTTTTAACCGGAAAGTGGTTCCGGTTTGTTAAGAGTTCAATTCAAACACTGGAAATCTTCACTAACTGATTTCGTTCAAATATAACTTATTTTATATGTGTATTTTTATATTTATTTATGAAAAATTGATTAGTGTTTTAGCATCTGTTTATCATTCCGTTACCCCATCCGGATCAAACACCGATTACTTCATTTTAACGCATAATACAGAGCATATCAATATTTTGTTAGCGCGAGCAGTGGCGCAATAGCGTGGCGCCGAGGGGGGCCGTTACCCAATTATCGCCTTTGTGAACAACTTTCTACCGTGCGCCCCGTGCCCTGTAATAACCCGACACGCGCCACTGGTGCGGGCTTCTTACGCACCTACTTTCCGCATCCTCGCGGAGATCAATTTTTAAATCAATTATTTCTTAAAATAATGTATAAAATAAATATGAAACTTTTTTCCACTTTAATTTATTTGATCGTAACCGGTTTCAGCTTGTTAAAGCCATCTTCAGACCGGTACATACACGGTTTATGGTTCATATACACAACATGGGCGGGGGGAATGGAGGGTGGGGTGGTCTACGAGGATTTTATTCGATTATTTGGGTTTTCTTACATTTTTTACTAAGTCGTCTTTGACTGTCGAATTTCGAATTGTCGAAGTTGTATCTGGTCGCTGGGGACAGTAGAAAGGAAGTGGAGAGCAAAGGCAGTGAAGGTTTGCAGATGTTCCTGGACTGGGGTGAAAGAAACAAGATGACCTTCGCTCCCCATAAGACCAAGGGCCTCCTGATGAAGGGCCGTCTCAGTAGAGAAAGAAATCCTACCATCAGAATGGGAGATTCTAACATCCGGTTTTTTGAAACAGTGAAATACTTAGGCGTCACACTAGATCGATCGTCCTCTTTTCTGGCTCACGTCAAAGAAGTATCCAGCAAGGCTCAGGCTCTCTTCTTGAAGCTGAGGAGACTCTCCACAGCTGAGTGGGGATTGCGTAATCCGGTTCTGCGAACGCTATATAGGTGCGTATACGTGGCGCAAGTCTCGTATGCCGCCTCTGTGTGGGAACACCGCCTGGACAACTCGCTCATTCTCTTAGCTCTCAAGCGAGGCCAACGAACCCCTTTGCTGGCACTCTCTGGTGCGTATAGAACCGTAGCTTCGGACGCTTTACCCATTTTGGCTGGCATTTTGCCAATCGATCTGGAAATCAGGGAAGTGCTTACCAAGCAGAAGTTAACCAGAGGAACCCCGGCCACTCACCTAGGCGTTGTTCTGACACCGGACGGGCCGGGGACTCTCCCTGGGCTGCTTCGTGAAATGAGGGATCTGTCGCTCCAAGAGTGGCAGGTCCGTTGGGATAGATCGAATTTGGGAAGATGGACCTTCTCCTTCTTCCCATCAGTTAAAATCAGAATGGAAGGGGCTTATCTCAGACTGGATCATCACATTACCCAGCTTCTGTCTGGGCATGGGGAATTCAGGGGGAGACTTCACACCCTCTCCCTGTCCCCCCACCCCAACTGCGCATGCGGATCCACCAACCAGTCGGCCGAGCACATTCTGTGGCACTGCGAGATCTTGACGGATGCCAGAGAGGAAATGCTCGATGGTTTGGACGTAGCTATCAGACCAGTGTGGAACACTGATCTGGTATCGAACAAGACGAACTTCGAGTGCCTGAGGAAGTTTCCAAGGATCTGGGTTGAGAGATGGCCTGAGCTTAGAGTCGCTGATTAGTAGATTTTGACACCAGGTGTACTTGTTCCTGACTTACCACGGACTTTCTTTGCATCTTCTCTTCGATCAATATTGCCCAGGATGTTCAGCTTTATATTTTATTTTACATTTTTTGTTTATTATTTACACCTTCACATTTTTATGTTTTTTTTTGCTTTTACAGTATTTATACATATATATATATATATATTTTTTTTTTTACATTTTTAAGTTTATTATCACCTTTACATTTTTATGTTTTTATGCTTTTACATTTTTATGTTCATGGTCTACTGTTTACAGATGCCCTGCGTAATTTAACGCTAATGTCTGTTTTATGTTTTTTCTTTTTCTTTCTAAATCGCCATTTTATTTTACATGTTTATGATCTTTAGTTTGGTTATACGGGGCATTCACATGCCCAGCGCTGACTTCCACACGCTCTTGTTTATTTTTTTTCTTTTTTGCGATTTACTATGTTATCAATAAATTTTTCTTTTTAGTTATGTTTTTTTTTTTTTTTTTTTGTTAGAACTGAACTCAGTTGCTCGTTTTGTGCCGTCCTTCTCCCCATATAAGGGGTTGGACCCTGGACCGTGTCCCCGCCTATATACCATGGCCGGTCTTCTGGAACTGGTGGAGCTGCACCTGTCTGCCGCGCCACCCCCTGTGACATGAAGAGGCTGGGGAGAAGGCTGAACGACATCTGGAGGCTGTCCGTCCCGCCTCCGGCGATCCGACGCTTCTCTCCCTAGGGTCTTCTTCTATGATTTCCAATTACTCTCGTCTAGGCACCACCGGCTAGCTGGCTTACGTACGACGCTGCCGGTTGTCGGGAGGCCGGACAATCAGCCTCCTTCACTGTCTCGGGGACCGCCGGTAGCCAGTTTGCGGTAACATCAGTTCTACTCTGTACAAATGTTATTTTACTTTTGTTGCTTTTTTTTATGAACAGTACTCGGTGCCGCCCGCTGGATTGCGTATGGTCTTTCGCTGTCATGAGCTGATTACTCATGACGGCTGCTGTCTATTTTGTTCATTTTACTTTTTTATGTCGATGTTACTAACCACTTGTTTGACTGTCCACGAGGCTCACTGCTTTGGCGGTGACTACCTCCATGGGCTTTAGAATTGTAGAAATGACCATTACAGTACAGTCCTGTAGGCGCGACCGCATACCGCCACCTAACACAGTATGAGGGGACATTGAAGGTCTAGATTCGTTACATTAAATGTAGAGCCGTTTATTCAAAAAAATTAGATTCTTGTGAGAACTCCGAAGGGGCGACCATAAGTTGCCTATACCGGGGTGGGACAGTGGTGGGTACTTCAATGTCGAATTTCTAACTCTTTTGGTTATTCCCAGTAAAATAAAGAAAAAACTTAGGCGAAACGGATTTTTGTTTGTATTTTGATGAAGCTTATTAAAATAATTGAATAGGTACTAAAACAGCTATTGTCAGCGAGTATAATGAATTAATTAATCATAGAAGAAGAAGATAATAATAATCTAAACGAAAATATGAAAGAGAACAAGAGACACAGAAAAATATAATGGTCGCGAAAAAGATAATGGAATTGGTAAACGCACGTCCCGGATAGACGAGAGGTTCTGGGTTCGAGTCCCAGTTGCGACCATTATCTTTTTCTGTGTCTTGTTCTCTTTCATATTGTCGTTTAGATTATTATTTTTATCTTCTTCTTCAATGATATATTACATTGATAGGAATAACCTTCAAAAGTTAAAAAAAGAGAGTTTTTCCTATGAAAATTAATTAGTTAAAATCTACTTTTATGTATTTTATAATGATTACTTATATACTTTATATAATGATTACTGATTACAAACTGCAAGCAGTTTAGGTGAAGCTATTATTAGTAAAACAATTTTTAGTTCCTAACTATTTGCAAAATGCTCGTACATATTACAAAATATTGTTATTTGTGAAATAACATAAACAGATTAAAATTTACTTGCGCACGCCGGGATTTTAACTCAAAATACAGTCGATAATGATAATCGCGACCTCCGGGTTCATAGCCACGGATCGTAACCATTTTGTTACTTCACTCACAAATTTAATACAAATCAGGTTAATAGTTCAATAATATTACAATAATGATAGATATTATTTGGTTAACCGAGAAACGAGAGTATATTTCAGTTTCAAGTAAAAAAAATACATAACCAACTAAATAACGAATTAGGGTAGGCGGATGTTAGTAGGTAGGTACTGCCGCCCCGGTAACCATTTATTGGATAACCTACTCTACTCCACTTATGGTACCATGGGTCACTTCAAGTGGTTTGCAATGTTTGGTGACTTAGCAGGTGCATGGGGTGATATTTGTGTATTGGTGGTATTGGTAGCGAATGCGTTTGCACACCTGCAGCGTGGCGGGCCGGATCGGGAGAGACTGGTTGAGTAACCTAGACCTCTTCACCTCTCTCTAACTCTCTTGACCACCTGACCACCACCTCCACACAGCATCCGCAAAGATCTCATAGTGCCTGAGGAGAATTATTTTCCTCAGAGTCTCCTGTGTGGAACTAATGTAAAAAAAAATACAGCTTCCCCAAAGACGACATAGTAGGTACCTGAGGAGAATTATTTTCCTAAGGGCCTCCTGTGATGAGCTAATTAAAAAAAATTAGAGTGTGCAATTCTCAGAAAGTAGCTAGATGTCGCTTTCTTTTCTTTTACCTGTTAATTTTAAATTGGTTTAGAAGTTTGGATATTGATTTAACAAAAATAAAAATGTTAATCTTTTTGGATTTTGTACGATTCGAACCTTGGATGTATTTGGCCGCTGAGATTTGTCACGCGCGTTTCATCGCTACGCTACCGGAGGCTCGCGCGGAGCCGTGAATTTACCGCACTATATTAGAACCAAGGACTCGCCAAATAATAAATTTCAGTGATGCATTTCCGTTTCATCCGAATTTAAAATCACTAACGGGGCTAAAGAAGTTTCACTACAAAAATAAAACTTTGGTGAAGAGATTAAATTTATCATCTTCCACGTCCCCGCACATTTTGAAACGAATTAACACTGGCTACAATAAAATCCATCACAATCCGCACCACTCGACACTAAACTACCAGTACTTCGATTGGTATAACGTTTCTTCTTCAAGAGCTATCAATAATTCACTGAATCCGAGTAAAGGACCGTTCACACTGGCGCTATTATTTGCTCGGAACAAACTCCGGCACGCTCCCGACATGATTCCGTCACGCTCCATTGCATAATTGATGCGGCAATCATGCGACACGACGCGCAACGCCTGATTTGTGCGACAATCATGCAACGTAAATATCAAGTAGAAATGACGCCACCCCTCGTTAAAGGGATGCTCAAAAATGTTACGCACTTTGTCAATGTGAATACCGTATCGGTACGTAAAAAGGAATATGTTTAAAGTTGCACATAACGAAGCTTTATCAGACCCGGTCTAAGCCAACTAAACCTGTGGTAACTAAGTTTTGAAAGCTTAAAACAAATGTTAGTTGACAATGTTATGAAAATAACTTATTGTTCAAAATTACCCCAGAGTTATTAATATTTGTTTATATTAATTCAATTAAATTATTTTACTGGCCACTAATAAATTCACTTTTTCTCCGGTAACTTAAACTTTTGATCGTTAGGGGGATCATGATCGATTTCCCTCACTTCTTGGATTTGCATCTCCTGGGCACGATGTAAATCCGACAGTCAACAATGTGGATTTAAGTTTAATATGGAATTTGTTTAATCGGCGGGTTTATCAGTTTAATTTAATATGTGAACGATAAGTTTCTATAATTCTCAGCCGGTACAATGTGATCGCGACTGTAGAACCTTAATTTTACGGGTATTGTTTTGTAAAATCCCGATGTGCTAAAATGGCGGTTTGACCGAGCAAGTTTATTATAATCATCGATTATATTTACCATCCGTCATTCGACGAGATGAATCACTATTAATTATATGATTAATATTGATTCCACACCGTATATTTCTGCAACCTGATGGGACATGTACTGCAACAACCACATAATGGCCATGCCCATAGCGTCCCCATATTTAATAATCACCCAAGATGGAGGGAGAACCTGGCGCTGATGCAACGTGAGGGAGATAGGGGCCCCTCACTGTGCAATATTAGGCATCCGGAATCGTCCATCAAACGTAATAGGTTTTAGCTAGTAGCTTTTCATAGGAATGGTCCACAGGTATGCATATACTTTCAATATATAATAATCTTGTTTTACATCCACTCTTTTATTTCTTATTCCCAAGCTTCACAACAATGAATAAAATAACAGTGCCCACGCTCTGATGGGCGATTTTCATGCCTACCGATACAGTCAGCAAATCTCGTACCTACGAGATTTGGCGTCCAAGATCCCATGGGATTAAAGCTGATAACTGTGTACCTTCATATATAACCCTGTATTTATAACATTTAATACACCCACTCAATAAGAGGTGTATATGACATGATAATATCACATAGTAGGTACAAAACACAAAACCAACACAACACTTTCCAGTGTCTTACCCTAACGAGATACCCCTTATAAAACCCTACCTCAATCCAAACCCTACCTCAATTCATTCAACCATAACAACCCGTTAGGTTTTTAATACGAATTCCTCTATTATTTTTTCACGTACATAATTACAATAAAATATGGTTAAATTTCCAGACGTCAAGCAGTTTTTCACCGCGTTCTTAAAAAATTTTAAATTTAGGATCGCTAGATTTATTTATTTATTAAGTACATAAAACATGCATTATGCCCCAAAAATTATATACATGGATGATTTAAATACATAATATAAAGCAGAAATTAAACAAAAATAAAGTGCAGAATGACAAAACAAGAATGAGTAAAAAGTAGAATGCAAAAGTATCACCAACAATTTATTATTGACACATTTGACTCCTGTGCTGATGGGATAGTGATTTAGTAGGTACAATATTTCCTGATATCTTTGAATAAAGGGCTTCTTATAAATTATTATATTATTTTTTAATCATACCATCAACCAACAGTTGATATATAAAAAAAGTAAATAAATAAATTTAAAAAAAACAATAGCACATCAATTAGTAAAAAAATAAATACGCCATAAGTATGATAAATAATAATAATAATGTTGTGTTGAGGATAGTGCAATCCCACACGTCCCATAAAGTTGTACATATTTACACAACAGATAAAGTAAAAAAAAGTAAATTTAAAAGAAAAGAAAAAAAAACAAACAAATATAAAAAACATAAGCGATAATAGAAATAAAATAAATAATCAATTTTAATGTAGGACGTGGTCTGGAGTGAGCTCGGGCCCAGCGCTCGCTCAGGAGTGGCGCTTGGTGCTGGAAGGCTGCGATCACCACTGTGTTATCGGAAGCCATTAGCCGCATCCTGGCTCCAGTGACCCGGTGTCTCATTAGACCGGCGAATCCGTGTAGTCCTAGCTCCGTAAACATTGAAAATGCGCTGCTGTATCTTCTGTATCCAAATATAATTCTGCAAGCATCATTATATTGGATCCGGAGTCGTTCTATTGAGCTGGTTCGGTAGTGACACCGTGTTTCACATGTATATAGGTTAGTGCAAAATGCCTTGAACAATGTTTTATTTACATTGTTACTGCATTTGAAGAATCTTCGGGCAATCATATTAGACAGTATACTGATACTTCTCCGCTGTCGTTCAATATCATGGAAATAAGAATGGTACCTAATCACAAAAATCTCATTCATATTGATAGCGGAAATTTGAAATGCTGTAAAGGTGTAAAGGACAATAAATCCAAAAATGAGTTAAATAGGTATGTAATTTTGCTTCGTTTTTTTTCGATCTGCGTCGTCGAAATATTTCTAGAAAAATAATTGCGACTTTTACAACGTTCATTTTAAGAAGATTTGTTTTCTGAAAAATTAAAAATAAATTAAACACTGTTATTAAAGGAATTTACAAAAAATGTTAAGTATTCTGAAAGATTCAATGTTATTTTATAATTAAAATCCATAATCTACAAAAACGTTCTTTTCTTTCTCCTGAACAATTTACGTTTCAATATATTACTGAAGAAGAAGATAACACTAATAATCTAAACGAAAATATGAAAGAGAACAAGACAGAAAAATAGAAAAAGATAACGGTCGCAAATGGAACTCGAACCCAGATCCTCTACTCTAACATGCGGGACGTGCGCAGTTTTCCGAGCCCTCCAGAACAAATGCTAAAACTCGTTGGAATGCACCTATCTACCGCATCATTTGTTCGTTTATAATCCCTCAACAAAAGCACTGTAAACACGCTATTAAGTAATGCACTCAAAACTTAAACACTCTTCCTTCAACAGTTTTAATTCTCCTCCCTCCAAAACCAACACTATTTATCGTCGAGAAGACGTCAAAATATTTGCAAAGTGTTTTTTCCGGCAAAAGGAAGGATGAGGCCTCCATTCTCAGGGGATCAAGTGATAACACCCCAACCACCCTTCCCTGAGGTCTGGGGTGTATTATTGAAGTCTCGCTATATTTGCCCATACTTAGCCACCCTATCGGGGATTAAATTTAACAACAAATATGGACTCTGAAAATGGGGGAGGTCGAAACAGTAGCATTATCCCGTGTTTATTTTTTCAACGGTCTTATTGACGCAAGTGTTGGGTTGTTATTGTAAGTTGCGGGAGGCGGTTTCATCGCTGTAGTTTAAATTTTTGTTAAATGAAGACCAAATTAGTCTCAAAGGAATTGAAAGAAAAAGGAAAAGAAAAACTACCAGAAATCATGTAAAGGAGTGCAAAAATTATCTCTCAAACGTTGCGCTAAAAAGCACTATGACAAAACTCTCTCGGCCGTTGTTCCAAATCCTCTGATCAACTAATATCGAGCCGAAATTTTGGCGCAACACTCCTCAAATGTACAAATACGCTCTACCCAACGCAACTCTCCGACCAATTGGAGGTTAACCACCACTTACTCGCCCTGGTATAAGTAACAGATGGTTACTCCTTCAAGGCTCTCGCAAGGACTCTAATTTTTTTGAAAGAACGAATCTACATTTAAGTTTGAACGAATCTAGACCTCCAGTGACCCTGCATACGGTGTTAGGAAGTAGTATACAAGTGCTTACATAATATACAAAATGCGAATAATATATTTAAAGCAAGTCAGCGATAAACTAATTTAAAAAGATAACAGATAAACATAAAAGGCGGCTGCTCGCAGGGTAATGGCATCTTGCGTATGCTGCAAGCATCTGCAAGACAAGATAATGAAAACAAGTATTGTGATATGAAGAACGCTTGTGTCGGGTGGGATACCTCTCTCGTCATCTGGCATTACCAGCCCAGAATGTGTATGGTGGTCGATCTGCCGTGAATGAATCTCAACGTCCGCGTCCTTTAGCCGGTTTTTCCGACCAACAGGCGAATAGAGTTACTAAACAAATCGCTGATCGGAGACTCAGATTGATCGATCGAAAAGTTGGGAACAACAGCCATGCAAAAAGCCAAGTTAAGAAATAAAAAAGAAAGCTTTGACAAAATGATGAAGTTAATTTTTTCTATACTTACCCCTTGGATCGTGCTGGGCATGTATCAAGAATTCCAGATGGGACTCGAGAACCACCGAAGAAAAGAGGAAGGCAATCACAGTCCACCCACAAATAAGATACGCTAGCGACTTAAGAACTATTAAATTCAGATGGGTCACCAAGAACCGTCTGAAATGGAAACGACTGAGAGAAATCGATGTTCAAAACAGAACGCTTGGAAGCTATGCGGAAGAAAACGGAGCGAAAATAATAGATATTACATACTAAAACTTTATTTTTTAAACCAATAATTTATGACAAAGGCTTTAGATTATTAGTTATTCAAATCCAAAAAAATCGGCCATCATTGCTCCAGTTTGAAAACCTGCCCCTAGGCATTAAAGCCGCTGTGTGTTTAAAACTTCTAATTCATTGAACATTGTTGAACAGCGATCGTGTAAATGTTTTTACTGGATCCATTTACTTCGTGAATTGATACGTTTATTGGAAGACAAACGCAGTTGATTTTCTTTATGAAATGCATACGATTGACTACACAACTAAATCAATCGGACTCAAAGGCAGCGCGGTGTTTCTTAAAACATGTTATCTTTGACGGGAAACCTACTCGTATGTAACGGATTTTCTTTGATCGTGAAAGCCGACGAAAATGCAGCATTTCTGTTGATTAAAAAAGATTGTTTCATTTTTTTTTAATCAGTGCGTAAAGATACGTAAAACTTTATTTTAGTAGATTGCAATGGTTTTCCGGAAGAATGAGCATTATCGTTACTATTATTCATGGTTTTCTTAACCTTCCTTACGACATTGTATCACAGAGGTTAGCGCACGACAATAAAGTTATAATTTGGTTTTGTTTTAATGTATTTCTTTTTTATGTGAATACCGCATGACAGCCCAACTGCTTCCGTCTGGCGCTAGTGAGATTATAGCATTCCCAAATATGGGCTATGTTGCGGGAAATGGCATCCCCAAATGGGGTAAGGTAGTGGAAAGGGGGAAGAGATGGGGAAGAGGTAAGTGGAGAGGCACTTGACTATTCAGATCTGGGTTAAAGCCGTTTCAACTCTGAATGGCTCACCTACCGCATAAGAGTCCCAACTGCTCCCCACTGTCCGGGGTCAGTGCACGGGACTATCACATCCCCTACTGTGTTTTTTGTGAAGTAGAACGATGTAAGAAAGAGAAGGAGATGGAGAAGAGGAAAATTGTAAAGTACCGTGCCATTCGTATCTGGTCACCAAACACGGCTAAAGCCATTCTGAATTGTGGTAGTCCATCAGAGCGATGCTGAATAAAATTGTATTGGAAATGACGTAGACCTGAAAGTTCGATGGTGTTTCAAAACAACAAGGTGAACGATCCCCCTTCTCGCTGCCAGGTACCAGGGTAGCATAAAATCGCGGAGGTGATCTGAAAGTGTTTTAGTCGCTACCTAAATCTTCCGCGCGGCTGCCGCACGCAGCTCAGATCAAAGGCAAAAATGGCGAGAATAGCGAACACCTCCCCAATCTGCTTACCTCCTGATACTTAGCAGAATTCCCCAAAGATTTGCTCGCTCTTTTCGCGAGGGGGAAAGAAATTGATTTTAGAAATTCATGGACTTATCGAGCCTTTTTTACATTATTTTTGAAAAACCATTAATTCTTTGTTTTTGGTTTTTGCATTTATTACGCTTGTTATTTACAAATTATTGTCATTTGGTGATAACTTAAAACAATCCGATTATGAAAACTCGGGTAAAAGATGCATAGGTACTAAAAATAGATACAAAATCGATTAATGTACAAAAGAAAAAAAACATAGATATATAAAACAAAATAGAAGGATGTAACGAGACTAACAAAAAAAATCATGTGAAATGTAATGTTCCTGATAGAGACCGATCCATGTATTAGTTTATTTTTATTTATATATTTTTTGTGTATTCGCTCCATACAGGAGGCCCCCAGGAAAACAATTTCACTAGTAGCCTAATTCATCTTTGGGGATGCTGCAAAACGGGTCTTTTAATAAAAGGAGTGAGATGAAGTTCTGGGAAGAAAAAGGTAGGCAGCAGGCGGGCGACCCCCACGAACTCGGGCAGCGAATTTCCTTTTCCGTGTTCAATACGAGGCAACCATGCCTCGAAATCAACACGGGTTTGTAACGCCATTTATCCACCAAACCCGTGTCCAGTTGAAGGTAAGCGGCATCCTATCGTGCACGGGTTTGTAGCGCCAATTCCCTCCCCAAACCCGTGTTCAGTACGAGGCATATTAAGTGAATGCATTATAGACAAGTTTGTACCTGTATTCTCTGTAAACTCTGCTTTGCCAAACAAACCATTCAAAACCTGGGATGTTTTTTAAAATTATGACGACATGCGAGTTTATTTTGTAAGATTGGTACTATAAAGTGTTATAAGTACTTTATTATAAAGTGTTTTTTTTATTTATTTTATTAGTAAGGCTGTTTGCGTTTTATTGCCCATCCATTATATTGTGCGTGTATGCACACACTTCCTTTTTGTGTTATAATCACGATTGGAGGACGCATGCCTCGTACTGAACACGGGTTTGGGAAGGGATTGGCGTTACAAACCCGTGCATAGTAGAATGCCTCTTGCCTTCTACTGGACACGGGTTTGGAGAAAAATGGCATTACAAACTTGTGTTGATTTCGAAGCCTGGTTGTCTCGTATTGAACACGGAAAAGGAAATACGCACCCAGGCACCCCTGCTAAGCCAACAAATGTTGTAAACCACTCGGGATGACCTATGGAAGGGGTGTTGGGTACCCAATAAATGATTCCCGGGGCGGCCGTACTTCCATATTGAAATATTATGTTATTTCAACCATAATTAAGATTTTACCTACACATAAGACTCCTAATCAAGTTGCCTAGCACCCTAAACCACTCCGCCGCAACCTTTCTTTTATTTCACCCTAAACCGAGCAACACCTACCCTTATTACCAGATATACTGCCTAACACTTCCGGCGTTTCGCACCTTCCCCCAATCCCCCTTTTGTACCCATAATGGGAAATAATAACTCCAAGAAACACCTCGTCAAACTGCAAGCGATAGAAATATGTGTTATGTTTGTTGAATCATCTTCAATATTTACATACATTAATTACCAGGGGTAAGTTTTAATAACGTTACCAACAACAACGTTTATTTTTTTAAATAAAATCTACCAAACAATGGACTTGAAGAAAAAATTACAAGCTCTAGTTTTTGCTCACTTTCTAACCCAATTAGGCGTAGGCATGTTTTACAGAAACAGTAGATAACATACGTGTAGTACCATTTTCGTTTTTTTGATAATGAAGATTATGTTAATAAAATATCGGGTCAAGACGAAGCACCAAGTCGTGTAAAATTCGGTATCATGCCGCTAGTAATAATACTCCTTTTGTAAATTTCGATAAGGTTTAAATTCCCGTTTAACACAAGCCGCCTCTTTAAATATTTTACGAATATTTTATAAAGAATTTCTTTTTCTATATTATAGAGTAAAACCATAACGTTTGTAAGTAAGATATATTGATCTCAAAAGCAGTTTTTATACGATTGCTACTTTTTTTTTTTGCATACAAAATGAATAAGAAAAAAATACTCGATAATTTCAAAGGGAAATAAATTAGTTTTCTACTCAGTATTTAATTAAAGCAACTTAAATTTTTCTACACACATAGGTACAAGAGTATAGTTACCGAATTATTAGAAAATATACCAGAAATTAAAAAATGTTAAATTATAACAAAAAGTTTTGCCATTGACTTTAACATTACTCTTTCCTACTTTTACGTTTCCTTTTCTCACGTCGAGCGTCGCGTCATTGGAATTGAATGTTTATTGATTTCACGTAAATTTAACAGCAGGGCATGTTTCCTGCTACATTTCCGAAAAGAGGGCATAAATCATTGATAATTTTCCTGCATTCATACAAGGAAGTTATGCCTTACTTATGGGCCTTATGGCTGACTTTGAAAGACATAAATAATTCAGCAATCGTGGAAGGAAATCATATGTAAATGAAGGAAATAAATTATGGGAAATTTCATGTTTTCAATGTCTTATTAAAGATGCATCTTTAAAAATACAAACTAAATCGATTTTAAGGTAATCCACTTATCCTGGAGAAATTCGATATCAGAATCCACGTCTCTTTTTGGGAGGGATTTAAAAATACTTGAGAAGAAGTTTTTGGAAAGGTTGTAGAAGGTATTTGAGAGTTGTTTTTCATGAGTTGATTTCGTAAAGGTCTGTAAAAAACATTAACTCATTTTTTACGTAATGTTTATTGTAATAACAAGGAAATTTAAAATCGATTGCACGGAACCAAGTGACGTGGAGTAAACGCCACACGCCACCGTGGCGGGTTGGTTACCAATACAAAATGTGCATATGCGGACGGCGCGGCGTAAGGTTTAATTCTCAAATCCAAATTCGTTGAATGCCCGCATTTTGATTCATGCCGAAATGCCTGAATTTCACAAATATTAAAATATTTCCGATTATTTTGTAGAGAATTTAATTTGCCACAATATGTAATAAAATTTTATCCAAAAAGCATTCATAGGAGTTTTTGGCACTTGAAAGTATGTTTTTATGGTCTGATACTTTATTTTTTCCAGACATACAAAAAGACTTATTAAGGCGATCCAATAGTCCAGGAAAAATCGAAATCGGAATTCACGCCCTTTAATGGGAGGAGTTTAAAAATATTTTTTTCATAAGAAGCAATTCCTTTGTGGTTAGACATTATATTATAAAAATAAAACAACACTTTGTATTTAACCACGAATTTATTATTTATATATCTACCGGTTTCGCTTTGGACTAAGCTTCCTCAGGATAAAATAATAACTCAGTTATTATTTTTTCCTGAGGAAGCTTGGTCGAAGCGAAACCGGTAGATATACAAATAATAAATTCGTGGTTAAATACAAAGTGTTGTTTTATTTTTATAGTTTAAAAATACTTGAGAAAAAGCTTTTGGAAAGGTTGGAAAAGGTATTTGAGAATTTTTTATTACAGGTTGATTTCGTAAAGGACTGTAAAAAACATTAAATCATTTTTTACGCATTGTTTATTGTAATAAAACCGAATTTTAAAATTGATTTCACGGAACAAAGTGACATGGAGTCTAGCGTCCGTTTCCCGCTCCGTTCGGGGGCGAACTGATAAAAAAAACGGGCGTGTCTAGTTATGTAGCCCTTCGGTGGACGGCAGAGAATTCACTTTGAAAATCCAAATTCGTCTACTGCCGGCCGTATTGTAAAATAACAAAGCGAAAATGCATATTTTATTTTATTTTGCGAACTTCGGGCGTAAAAATCATTTTTTTGCGATTATTATAAAAGAAACAGAAAACAATAAAACCATATCCGAAAAGGGGTTTATAAATAGGAGAGTTTGGACTTAAAAGTGTTTTTTACAGACTTTAAATTTTATTTTTTTATAGGCTTATTAAAAGACTTGAGACTAAGAAAAACTGACCGATATTTTTAAGGGCCAAGGTATGTTCTACACGCAGTATTTAATTGAAGCATCTATAATACTTCTAAGCGATCAAATTTTCAAAACAAAAACATATGATTTTGTGTGATTTTGCGTTATTTACTATGGCTTCATCTTAAAAAATTACTCGATTATTTCCAAGACCAAGATGTGTTCTACTCGCAGTATTTAATTAAAGCATCTATATTCTAATCGATCAAATTTTCAAACCAATATCACATGAGTTTATATGATTTTGCATTATTTCGCAAGGCTTCATCTTAAGTCAAATTTCTCAGTTCTGAATATTGATCTCACAAAAGGGTAAGTATAATATCTTGCACTCTGAATAAAATTGCAAATTTCTTTTTTAACGGGTAGTTCGATTCCCATTAAAAAAATTGTTCAAATTCGTGACCTTTGGGTATAGAGTCAAAGTTTTTACCGCTCTGTAAAGGTAATTGTCGTCCGAATCAACTCCACTTCAAATGAAAGGAGTGGAATTCGATTAAAAGTGAGGTTATATCGCTTTCATATTATGACAAACACCCTTTAAATTAAACCTCGATTTAAAACAATTCAAAGGCCTAAGTCAACGTATATTTATTACAAAACTTACTTAACTAAAGAAATAATTAAACAATTACGAGGTATTTTCTCTTTTCAGAATAAGTTCAGTAACAAAAATGCATGATCGTGGGAAACCCGATATTAAAAGTGATATTCATGATACCTTCTGTAAAAAATTCATGCCTCTTTGATTTGGTTGGAAATTGTAAAGTTTGATTTCCACTTGTATCGGCTTCTGAAGTAGGCACTTGGCTACTACGGATAAATATTATAATAGTGTTCATTTCGTTTCGTTCCTTTTTTCTTTACCGAACAATATTGTATTGTCGGTACGTTCGTCTGGCGCCCAGCGAAGCGAAAGGCTTTTTTTTAATGCGTGAGATTTTTTAACACGAATATTTACCATCGAATAGATATTCTTCTAAGTATTTTATTGTGTTTGTGAAAATAATACTTGGAAGTGTTTAATGAGAAATATTCACGTAAGCCTTCTGATAACGCATATTATAATTATATTTAAATGTGTTTTAACGAGATTCGTGTTAATCAGGCGTCTCGCGCAAAAACTGATGTGAGTGCATTTCTTATCCGGGATCGCCTATTTATGAAAAAAAAAATTGCTAATGATGAGGATGAGTGTTTCAGAATGTCATTATCAGGGGAAAGCTCATATCGGGAACAGGGGTTATGGGTTTGGGACTCGGTACGCGTACTTGTAATTTAAATAAAAAATATGTTTACAGGTATGTATGACATGTGTACCCTTCTTCTTCTTTCGTATGGTGGGGGGTCAGAGGGGGAGCCAGTCTAGGGCCTCAGGCGTTGCCCTGTGGACCTCATCAATCCCGCCGGGGAATGCATGGAGCGGGCATTCGTTGGCCACATGTTCGGTGGTCTGCACCGCACCGCATTCACACATTTCACACGTCGCCGACTCTTTAAGGCCCCATCTATGCATCATGTGAGCACAACGGCTATGGGAGCACCTTATCCTATTGATGGCAGTCCAGAGTTTGCGAGGCAATGAGAACCCAGGCTGTCTCTCAGTGGGGTCTTGCACGAGATGGGCGTTTTTGACGTTGGCTGATTGCCACTCAAGCTTCCACCTATCTTCTGGGGTGAGAGGTGTTCGAAGGAGTCTTTCTCCTTCCGTCCAGAAGGGTTTTCGAGACTTTAAGCGGCATACCGGGTGAGAAACGACATCATCGTGCAAGGGTATTTCGCTTAGGTATGTGTACCCTGATAGGTAGACATCCTCAACATCGATTTCATAAAATACTGCATACATTCGGAATCGAAACGGTTCTTACCCATTTCCGAGTCTGGGTAGCTACCTACCACATAACATTTTCTTCCCCATCTCCTTCACCTCCCCTCTCCCTCAGCCTAACAATACACATAACTTGGGGAAGCCATTGTGCTCTTGAATCCGACTGGATATTGTGTGGAATTTACAAAAAAAACTATTTGTCTTATTGATGACCTTCGAAACATCATCAAACGCACTAATTTCGGTGGTGGGTCTGTCTGTGGTGTAATTCTGGTTCAATTAATTCGGATTTGTCTTGGATTGGATGGTGTCAAGAATTCCGACAAGCGATTAAGAGGGCATTACCAGAGAAAACCGGAAATACGTCATTTTCAAAAAAGGTTTTAGACGTATTGACTCTTTTCCACAAAAAATTATAAATGGATTTCGAAAGATTGTTCTTTTATCTAGCATTCGTAGGTAATAAATTTTGAGATTTTTTTAAAATTTTTATTATAATAAGGTTATTCCATAGGTCGTTGGCAGATTTGTTAAATTTTCAAAAAAGTTTTTGTATTATACCACACCCATTTCAAATAATATAATCATGCAGTAAAATAAATCAATACATTATCTAGCAGAGTTATGTATTAGAATTTTAATTTTAGTTTCAATAAAATCATTAAAAAATATGTACGTACATGTGTTTCTTGACGAAAATTGGTCCATTTGTGTATTTATTTGCGCACTTACAAACTAATATATTTCAGATTTTTTTAACATTCTTATTAAATTTAGACATTATTGAAAAATGATAAATACTTATAATCAAAAAATAACTACAAAAAGTACACTATTTTAATAGTTTTATCATCACGCCTTTCAGCATTTTTGGATGAAGGTATAAATTAAAGCTAATTTGGATTGAAATAAATTCGATATTGAGTTATAATTTTAAAAAGCTGGTACGGAGAATAATTAATCTTTCTTATTGTAACCGCCCTGCACGATCGGAAGAACTACTTTCGACGAAATGTGGATTTTCGTCCGCTGGCTGGTTAAACGCTCTTAAGTATTTACCTATCATGTATATTATTTTAAGATAAAGCCATTGTAAATAATGCAAAATCATACAAAATCATATGTTTTTGTTTTGAAAATTTGATGGCTTAGAAGTATTGTAGATGCTTCAATTAAATACTGCGTGTAGAACATACCTTGGCCCTTATAAATATCTGTCAGTTTTTTTTCAAGTCTTTTAATAAGCCTATAAAAAATAAAATACAAGATCTATAAAACACACTTTCAAGTCCAAACTCTTCTATTTATAAACCCTGTTTCGGATATGGTTTTATTGTATAATGTGGCAAATTCAGTTTATTTTATAATAATCGTATAAAATGATATTTAGGTACGTCCGACCTTCCCAAATTAAAATAAAATATGCATTTTCGCATTGTTATTTTATAATACGGCCGCTAGTCGTCGAATTTGGTTTTTCAAAGTGACCACGCCACACCTATATCAGTCACGCCCCGGCCGGAGCGGGAGATGGACGTTTGGCTCCGCGTCGCTTGATTTCGTGAAATTAATTTTAAATTTCTTTTTTATTACAATAAACAATGCGTAAAAAAGGAGTTAATGTTTTTTACAGGCTTCTACGAAATCAACCTGTAAAAAAATACCTTTTACAACCTTTCCAAAAGCTTTTTCTCAAGTATTTTCAAACTCCTCCCTTAAAAGGACGTGAATTCCGATTTCGATTTTTTCCTGGACTATTGGATCGCCTTAACGGTCATTTTCAAAATTGGTACTGACGTGTCAATAATTCAGACAACCGATAAAATATTCCTATCTACAATACAGTTTATATTTTTTACCTGAAAATTATTTCAATTGAAATGTGTATGTATGCTTTTGAATAAATTTCTTAGGGTTAATCTTCAAGGGTCCGCGTTTTTTGGTTAACATGGAATTATTAATCTTACATTTATTACAATATTCCACGATTTTTCATGAGTCTGCGTTAGTAAGTGTCATAAAAGAACACGTGAAAATAAAATAAAATATGAATTTTCGTTACCAATTCAACCCTAAAAATCTTACAGCATTATTCGTAGACAGATTTATTTTATCATCGACCAGGGTTGCACGCACCCTTAGGATAACAGAATAGAATAGATGTGTCGGCAGTGCTCTGCACCACTCTATTCGTAGGAACTACAGTAGGTACTTATTATTGTATCTTGTATAGCCCGAGGACAGACCAAGGTCCAGACAGATTGAAGGGGAATAAGAAGTGAAGTGATCTTAGATGAAGGATGCGTAAATCCTTGAGTGGGGATTGTCTACAATACAGAACAGATTTTGGTGTAACAAAAATTTTCATTCATTTTTTTAAGTGAAACTTCTTAGCACCGTTGTGATTTAAAACTAGATGAAACGAAAAAGCGACACCAAAAAGAAACATATACATCTATAGAATAAACTATAGAATAATTGGTCTCTTGTTTGTGCGATGCTTCGTAGCCTCCCCACTCTTGTCTTTTAAATTAATAAAATGAACTGCGTTGGCGACTAAGGAAGCCTACCTATTAAATTAATTTGTTTAACTGTCCGAAAACGGTAATACATGATAGCCCCAAAATTATGGAATAAGAAAGAATGGGGGAACGAAGGGGATTTGAAGTACCTACCAGGCTATTCAGATATGGTAACAAAACGTATGTAACACTATTTAGAACAAGGATTTAATTTTGGATGCATATACCGTAAAGGTTCCCCCCATCGGACAGAATAGTAAAACGCTCGGAAATGCTCCGACGAAGGACCAACATTCCGAATCAAAACGGATTAAACCGAGCTTTAATTAAACCCAGGTACTTCCCAACTATCACCTTTTTCTTCCTCGTCTCCTTCCCTTCCCTGTATTTTTGGTCAAAGAGCTATGCACGCCAATGCCCAATTAAACGTACAAAAATCAAATAATAATCGTAATCAACCATTTTTCTTCAGAATATTGTGTCCTCAACGGTCCTCGAGTTAACAAGTATTTTAATTTCAAGTCCTTGTGGTCCATCCAATAGGGGCGCGAATCCAGATAATGGACGTCCTTTTAACTCCCGCAGTGGTATCCGGTGTATTCAATTGTCCTATCGAGTTACGAGGGTATCAAATGACTGTTTTCTTATCGAGTGACGAATTAAGAGATGACATGGTTAATTGGCGATGAGTTTGTACTAATTATTCTCCTTTCATCGCTGGGCACGTAATACGATCCTTATTTTCAATTCTGAATTTATTTCAGTTTTTTCTTGGTGATTAATTCCTCTCAATTTGAGTTTCATTAAGTGCTATTGAATGGTATTTTTAGAAATTATAATTAAAACTTAATATTCTCTGTACAGGAACTATATTTTATTTTGTTTTCTTTAGTGGGTAGTTGTTGTATCTAGTTTTCTAAATAATTTAGATGTTTAGTGATTTATCTGATTGATTATCAATTTTATGATAGGTACACATATGCACAACTATACTGGTGGCACTTCACTAGGTGTTGAGCATTTGTGATTGCGTGTTTGGTTTTATTTGGCAAAGTTGACCTTAAGGTGATCTCCTAGTCCTTGAAAAATTCGAAATTGGAAGCCCCGCCTCTTTTTGGGAGGAATTTAAAAATACTTGAGAAGACTTTTTTGGAAAGGTTGGAGAAGATATTTGAGAGTTGTTTTTAAAGCGTCGATGACACGTGGCGAGTTTACAAGCTACTATCTGGGAAATTCACTATCTGTTAGTAAACTCGCCCAGTGTCATCGTGTTACTTGCTAACTAGCAGCGACTAGCAGATTGTTGACAGGTCGTCAACTTTACTCGCCTACACGCTTGCTCCGCTTTATGTTTCCAACATGGCTTCCGATAAACAGCTGATTTCGACTGTCAATCATCTGAAGAATTAGTTCGCGCAGGCGTCGTTATTCTTGTTATTGGCGCTAGCAGCGGCTTCAGTTTCCTACGCTTCTGAGCGAGTGGACAGTTTTGTGTGTCATCATGACAATCTCACTCGCCGATTTACCCGCTTTTAAACTTAGTAGATAGTAGCTTGAAAACTCGCCGTGTGTCATCGAGCCTTTACGGGATGATTTCGTAAAGACCTGTAAAAAACATTAACTTTTTTTACGCATTGCATATTTTAATAATAAGGAAATTTAAAATCGTTTGCCGGAATCAAGCGACGTGAAATCCATGGACATCTATACGCCACCGTGGCGGGGCGTTAACTAACACAATATGAATATAATGTAGTCTTTATGCGGATGGCGTAAAGGTTTAATTCTCAAATCCAAATTCGTTGACCGCTGCCCATTTTGATTCATGCCGAAAACAAAAGCGCTAAATTGCATTGTTTGTTTTATTTCGTGAAATTGATCGGTTGCCCAAAATCGCGTGCTTTTCAAAAGGTTTTTTTTTCATATTTCAGAATAAAAATCGAAAGCAAGATTAGTTTGTCTTTGGAGTTATAAAATTTTGGATATAAAAAATAGTTTTGTGACACCACCGACTGCAAATTTAACCATGTCAAGCTGTACGTACCCTACCACACGTATTCTAAGGTCATACAAATCAATTAACTTTTCCAGACAGCTGTAAAATTGCCAAGGTGATACCAATTCACAAAGGTGGGTCCAAAACAAATACCTCAAACTACAGGCCCATCTCAATCTTACCAATCTTACCAAAAAATTTTGAACGTGTAGTCTACGAAAGATTAAACAATTTCCTATTAAAAAAATCATTCTTTTATAAAAAACAGTATGGCTTTAGGAAAAAATCTAACACACTTGCAGCAATAAACGACTTAATCAGTAAACTTAGGAGTGGTATTGATGGTGGAAATTATATCTTATCTATACTAGTTGACCTTCAAAAAGCCTTTGATACGGTAAGCCATGATATACTTCTCAAGAAACTCGAGAAACTTGGTGTAGTTGGTCCTGCTCTTAATCTATTCAAATCAAATCTTAGCAATAGAAAGCAATTCGTAAGCATTAACAATCAAAATAGTAAGCACCTTCCAATAAACTATGGAGTTCCGCAAGGATCCATACTAGGGCCTCTACTGTTCCAAATTTATATCAATGATATTTCGCAATTAGAATTAAACGGTGAAATTTTCTTATATGCAGATGATACTGCAATATTCTACTGGGGCAAAGATCTAAACATCCTACTAGAAAATGCACGAAGTGACCTAGAAATTGCGTTGCGTTGTAAAGAATTTGCGGTTGGCTCCAATCAAATATCCTAACAATAAATATTAAAAAAAACAGGATACATGATTTTAAGTTCAAACCGTAAAATAATTCCTCCACATGTACCATTAAAAATTGAAAATAACGATTTGCTAATCCTGAAACAGGAAAAATATCTTGGGCTGTGCATCGATAAGCATTTAACTTTTAAACAACACATTCAAAATGTAAAAGATAAAATCACACCCTTAATTAGCGTTTTTAGCCGGTTATCATATCTATTACCAATTAGATTAAAAAAAAGTTTATACTATAGTCTCGTACACTCACACCTAAAAACCTGGGGAAATGCGTATGAAACATACATCAATGAATTACAGGTAATTCAAAATAAGATAATCAAAAAACTATTTCACTACGAATCCAAAACATCCACAAAAAAATTATATTTGGAAACAAAACTGCTAACATTAAGAAAACTATACGAGTACAATATATGTGTCCTTGTATACAAAATAAATAATAAACTCATACATACAAATAATGAATGCATTAAAACGTCCCAAGTACACAAACATTTTACACGACAACACGATAACATACGTTTAAACACCATTCATACTAACTACGGTAAGCAATCAATTAGTTACGAGGGGGGCAATTTATATAATTGCCTTCCAGATGATATCAAAAACGAAAAAAGTGTGTGCAAATTCAAAAAAAAATTGTTCATGTTTATTCACAAAAAAACAAAGTAGTGATAGTGAATAATATCGTATGGTAATATAATATCATGTAAATGTTAGTATTGCAATGTAATGTAATCTAAGGTTATGAAATGTAAAAACCATGTAATGTAAAAACTATGTAATACAATGTAAAAAGTACATAATTCAATATTCTAGTTAAGTAAGTGAAAATGTTATTTTCTTTTTTACTGGAATAAAAAACTTATGAAAAAAAAACAAATATCATTGTTAAAAAAATCACATCTCCCCCTTTTAAATAACTCAACAATTTGACTTCTATCCAAAGTAACGTTATTTCCCCTTCATTTGAACTCATGTCTGATTCTAAACTGTTCCTTTGTTTTCAAATAACAAACAAATGAGCAACGAATTAACAATTTACCCCAATTCTTATTGAATATAACTCTGCTTGAAATTTGAATAAAAATTCTTGAAATAATATAACTAATAGTAATTGAAAGTGTGTACCCATAATTTTTAAGATGTTTTTTTATGTTATCGAACTATGAGTGGCTGGGAACATATAATAAAAAAGTACTCAGTAATAGGTACCCATTCACCTAATATTGTTTCTGAGGATTTAAAAAGGACAGGAATATACCTATTCCATTTAGATTTTTTGCAAGTTTTATTTTTTAATGAAAGGGGTCTGTCATTTTTGGGAATGCTGCACCTTGGAACGTCTTTTTAGGGAAAGAAAGTACTTAGAGGAAGTTCTGGGAAGGAAAAAAGTAAAGGGGGGGGGGTAGGAATCTGGGGTTTTTGTGTCCAGGAGCGACGTGAAGAAGTAAAAAGGTCTCCCTCAACCAGTCCCTTTCGAGACGCCACGCAGTAGATGGGCAAACGTATGTGCCACCAAGACCTAATAAAACCTCACCCATAATCCGGACACCCCTGCTAAGTTACCAAACGTAGTGAATCACTTGGGGTGACCTATGGCGGAGGTGTTGACTATCCAATAAATGGTTCCCCAGGCGGCGGTACTCACACTCGCCTCCTGAATTGTTTACAGTACCTACCTACTTAAACAATTCTGTGTTTTTGATTCGTTGAATCTTTTCAGTCCAATGTTTTTTTTGTGGTCTTAATGGTCTAGGGATTATTATTTCGACTAGCAATTCGGAGGCCGCGGGCTAAAATCTCCGAGTGCGCTAGTATTTTTATTTGTTTATTAATTGATTTCAAATAATACCTAAGTATATTTCCGTCACATTTTGAAGCGGAAGTTACTCTCAGTGTCGCCCTGGTGAAAGATTCAGAATTGGAACGTTAATTGACATGGCAAATGTCGTTAATTAAGTAATGTCCCGCACAGTCGTTAATGAAAACAATTTACCGCTTTAAAACTACAACTGAAATAAATTCAAATCAATTATATATATATATATAAGGTATGTACATAATACATTTATATAGCTAGGTATATAAAAAATATTGAGTGGAATCATCGGATGAGTCATTGACCCTGATATTAAAAAAACATATTCGGCTGTTAAATAACCTGATTGGTATGTGTTTGAGGTTATGTCTGCAAAGAGCGGCAAAGTTGACAGTTAACGTCCCATTGTTTCACACAACTCAATTATTGTGATGTAACGATTTATGCTAAAAGGTCCGCGCGGGCTGGTAATTTGTTGGGCCAACACGAGGGGGCACTACGCCTAATGGCGGCTAATGGGGGGCGATTGCAGTAGCGCCACTCTTTACTTTCACATTTCTATGGTGAAAGTTATTGCTGAAGTGGAATCTCTATGGCCCTGTATTGATTTTAAGCTCGGCTTGGGTGGGTCGAGCTTAGTGTGGCTCGGAACATAATCCATATATAGGTCGCAGGCCTAGATATCACGCATTACACGGATTGTCTAAGATTTTATTAGAGGAACTTTTTTATTTTTTCTTTGTAAAACCAAACTACTCCATACGTGGTTTGTGCTATATACCTATCTGTACTTTCTACGGTAATCGGTAAATGTTTTCTCTCAAAATGTCAATGACAGCAGTTTAGGAGTATTTCATGATAAATCAACACTCCTAAAATATTTTTGGGATTGGTGATTATTGTTAAAATTCCCCACATTTCGTTGATATGGACTGACTTTGAAACTTTTAAAATCCCTTACGGACTATTTTAGATTGATTGAAAATTAATAACATCAACGTTCCTCATCGTTGAATATACCTAATAATCCAAAAGTATGAAATAGTCAATTTACGTAAAATTCAGTCAGATTTGACATGTGACTGCTAGCGCCGCAGGGTTTAAAAAGGATCTACGTATTTTGCTGCGTAGCAAGGATTAAGTTACCTTAAATAGCTGGGATACGAACTGACTGATAAATGGGGTCTATGGAAATTAGAATTGAATTAGTAATGGGCATATGCGACATATTTTGAAAGCCGAATGTTTCGAATGAATCGCTCGGGAATTTTGGACAACGTTGACAAGATAGAACGCGACAGATGTAGAAGTTTTGGGTGACTTTAGAAATACAGACATCGATAGAAGATTTGGTCTCTTTTTCATTTTAGATGTGACATTGCTCTACTCTATAGAATGTCTCGTTTTTCCGACTGCCAAATATTATACAATAACTAAGACGACGTCAGATATTGCGTAATTATCAAAAACAACCCGACAATTTTCGTAATCATTCACAACGTTGGTAACCTTCTCGTGACCACACTATGTCTCCCAAACGAGTTTCCCAATCACTAACAAAATACCTTCACGGTATTCATATTCGAATTCGAGGGGTGTATTCGAAAGTTCATTCAATTACTAAATGTCGGTATAGAGAATTCAGCATTCTTTCGTTTACGCATTCGTTCGTATAAATCTAAGACGATTCATTTGATATGGATATATAGAGGACATCGCAGACTAGAAACAGAACATTGAAAAAACTTGTTTTTGTATGACTGTGCTGCGGCGGGAATTGAATCCATTCAAAGAATAATGGGTAGGTACGCCATCATGTTACATATCGATTTTGAAATTTGAAATATTGTCAAGGACAAAAAATCCAAAAATTGGTTAAGTCATTTTTCTTTGTTATTTTCTCTTTCAAATTTTCCCTTGAAATATTTCTAGAAAAATAAGTTTGTAATACCTATCTATGGAAAATAAATAAAAAAATGAAATTCCGTTATTAAAGAAATTTACAAAATATGAGTTAAGCATGATTTTTTAAAAATAAAATTAATCTTTATTTTCACTATCTTGAGCAATTAACACTTTGTCCTTTACAGCATTTCAAATTTCCATGATCGATATTTATAATAAAATAACTATCTACTCAAAGGTGAACTCCAATAATAATTTATCCGTACGTGCTTGTAGTTTGATCGATCTGACGCTCTCGGGAGTTGCTACACCTTCATCAGTTATCAAGGAAATTAATAACTTTATATTTTATTAACGTATTTAATCACGTAACCGCACTGTGTATTACAAAAGGGGGAGAATGGAGGTTGTAAGAGTAATGGGGGAATTCAAAAGGAACTTCAAAACGTTACATCAAGTGCTCAGCGCTGCGAGGGGGGGCAGAGAAAAAGTGGGAGAGCAAAGAGAGAGAAGGAAGACATCGAATGAAGGGAAAGGGGCCCAGGAAAGAAGGGGACAGATGGCAAAGAAAACAATAACGTGTTGATCTTGCTCCAACAATGGACTCATTTTGGGGGAGACTGGAGTCATTTGCATCGCGTCATTTTGACACCAGAACAAAGATTAATCATTCAGAGAACTGGTGACTGTATTAAATATTGATAAAGAACGATGCTTAATGTCTTAGACCGATTGAAAGCCGATGTCCCAGTTGGGGTGTACCCTATCATAATGATGAAAGGGGACAATGCTTTGCGTTTGTCAGATCCACGGAAGAAATAATTATAAACCTTACCGTTGGTTGAAAAGTTGATCCACAGATTTAACATTTTGGTCATTAAAAGACAGCCGATGGTGGTAGAACACATCTATCTACAAATATCTCCTCAGTGTCACGTAGATATCATTGCCTTCTATTTTGGTATTTGTATTCCCAGATACCCTATTGCTATTTTCGTTTTAATTTTTGAGGTACCTAAGCCTTTTATCGATTGTGAACATTCACTCTTGGTCACTTGAGAAAAACATATGCTTCTTGGTGGATTCTCTTCATGCTTGCAGACCATCAAAACAGAAGGTAGTCAAATAATTCCACCACAATTGATCTGAATAGCTCATAATGTTCACTTAACGTTTCTTCGTCAAATTACTTTTACCTCACAACACTTTATCAATATTGAAACTATCGTCGTCGCCCATTGGATTTTCGGTGCTAATCCTATTTGATGCCCTGTGGGCATTTAAGTTTTCAGTGCATTTAATCAGCCAAATAGAACTAATTAGAGTCTAATTGTGATATTCTGGATAAGGTATGTATATATTGAGAAAGAATTCCCTTGTCTTCTAATTGAAAATAATTGACGCACTTGTTTCAAACGAGGGAAATAAAGATTTTGGAAGTGGATACGATAGCAGTACGATACCTATTTCTTTTTTGATTAAATAATTTTTCACAAAGCATCCATGTTCCTACAAAAAATCCCAAGTCTCCCCCATCTACTGAATCTCCGTTGCATTAATAGCTAACCTCGTTAGGAGAGCGGCAGATGAGGAGATGGGTACAAGAAGGCTCCGGGAGCGAAACAGTACTAACAAGTTAAATCAACCAATAAATTAACTCCGCAAAAGAAGAAAAAGACTCTCCTGCCGCTTCCTCCAAATTATTTTTCTATATTAATCACGTTACCTGTTTCATTTTAATACACTGCCAACATTGATATTACATACAGTCAGGACCAAATGAAAAAGGATCTATGTTTGATTAATTTTTGTTATTTCACAATTTATTCATTTAAATAATAAATGCATCTAACTGCGGGACTTGGAAGATACTTGATGTAAGATCACCATTCAGAATGAAACGTGGCTTGAAATGGCTATATCCGTATTTGGTGATTTTCCCCCCAATACCTTCATCTTCACAACATACCTTATGGTCTCACTGGCTCCAGACTTGACGGCCTCCGTAGTCGAGGGCAGTGGCGGCTCGTGACTTTTGGGTGTGCTAGGGTGTTATTACTAAAAAAAATGGCATTACGGATGTTGTCGTAGCCGAAAAAAATTTTTTTTTTTTTTTTTTTTAAATCGGTTTTTGTATGAAGATTTTTCAGGAAATCCGTGCGGCGCACGGCCAAACTGAAACTTCCTGAAATTTTTCATACAAAAAACAAATTTTCGAAAAAAAAAAAAAAAATTTTTTTCGGCTACAACAACATCGATAATGCCATTTTTCGTAATATCAGCACTCTAGCACACTTAAAAGTCACGAGCCGCCACTGGTCGAGGGCCAAGGCTTTTGACTAGCGATCTGGAGTGTGCAGATAAAAGCAGAAGACTTATGGATATCCTTACAAATTGAGGGATCGCTGCGCAATAATTTAAACATGTGTTGTGTTAACTTTCCAAGGGTTCAGCATATAATGAAAACATGGAAAGCTTTCTCAGCGAAATTTCAAGGTTAACCTTACAATTTCCTTGTGAAAATTTTCTTTTTTAGGTGACTTCAACCTCACTGACATTCTTTGGAACAAAAGTCCAAATAACACGTCATACACAACTTATACCCATCATTTATCTCCTCTCAGGACTATTTAAAAAAAATTATTTGATTAATTTGTGTTTTCATAATTTGAGCATTAAAAGTAATATTATGAATATTTATGGCACGTTTCCGAGTGGAAGATGCTCTCAGCATAGCCCTGGTGTAAGACCACCATTCAGAATTGAACGTTGCTTGAAATGGCTTATTTGGTGACCAGATCTAAATAGCCAGGTACGTCCCACCTTCTCTTCTCATCTCCTTCCCTCGCCACTTACCTTCAGCCTTACAACATACCCCAATTGGGGATAGTATATAGTATCATAGTCTCACTGGCTCCAGCAGTTGTGACTCTTGTGAGGTATTCACATTAAAAATTAAACAAGTTTTATTTAAGCTATACGTTTTTCAATTAGAACCAATTATTATTTTATGTACGTACTCAAGTACCTACCGAATATCAAAAATATTTCTTAAAACTTTTTTGTAATTATGAATTAATTATTTTTGTAATTTAAACGATTTTTTAATGTTGCTGTCGGCTTTGATTTTGGATCAGACACAGTCTTTTTTATTATTAATATTGCTAATTTCTATGTCACTTTCAGTGTTGTTTTTAGTTACCAAATCTAAATACCCACGAACTTTCCGACCTTTATCTCATCTTCTTTCCTCCTCACTTCAGCCTCACAATATACCCAGAATTTGGAATGTTATCTTCCCACTGGCTCCATTGGGGCTGTTGTGCATAAATAATACTGTAAGTTGTTATTCATGTTGATACAATGAAATTCGAAAAAGTATAAAAAGATAGCTTTAATTCTTTCAAAAACATTATCTTCCATCACCAACTTAAAAATCGTCTGCTATTCAAATTCGAGTTAACAAGTATTGAAAAATTATTTAATATTGCAGGACTTCTGGTAACCTTGTACCTTATACCTCGTTGTATCCTTGCCGCTTTGTAATGGGGCCTAATCTCGTAACTCTGATTATTTTCTTATTGGGTTAAAAGAGCCCCCTCTCGCCCCCATTGTTTAAGCGTTACGCCGCTGACTGTGAAGGTACGAGTACAACTTTTGTATTGCTCTGTGAAATCAAGAAGCCGGAATTAATAAAATGTCTTTTGAGTTTTAAACCTGATTGTATTATTTACATTTGAACTTTGTAACGTGTGTATTAATTTTAATTACTTATTTCGTGAGTCTCAATTTATTTACATTAATATCTTATCTCTGATCTTTGGTTAGGATCTTGTAAGAACTATCCTAAAGCAACTGAAGGCGCGGTATATCCTCTCAAAAAGAAAAAGATGGAGAGATATGCGAATAAGAATGTTAGAGAGAGCGCGCTGATGATAAAATCGATAATATTTAAGCGAAAATTGTGAAAAAAAAATATATATATAAAAATCTAAAAATGTTTGTATGTCCGCTATGCGTTGCTAAACCATTCATCCGATTGCGATAAAACTTTGGGGATTTGATGTGCACTTGCCCGCGATGATTTCTCTAAAAGTGAGCTCTGGCATCATGAAATTACGAATTACTAAACCATTCATCCGATTGTGATTAAAATTTGGGGATTTGTACGGAGGAGTGGGGAGGGGGAGCGGGAGGGTAGAATGTGGAGGGTGGAAGGTGGAGGGGGTGGAGGAGGGATGGGGTGGAGGAGGGATGGGTGGAGGGGGGGTGGGGGTAGGCGTGGGGGAGGGATGGGTGGAGGGGGGGGTGGGGGTAGGCGTGGGGGAAGGAAGAGTGTGGAAGGGGTGGGGGGGTGGGTGGAAGGGGTTGGGGGATGGGGGATGTGGAAGGGGAGGGGGGAGGGGGGGGGGGGGGGGTGGGGGAGGGGGGGAGGGGGGAGGGGGAAGGGTGCAGAGGGCAGGGGGAGGAGGGAAGGAGGGGAAAAAGGCACCCGCAGGGCCTAGCAACAGAAACCTGCGGAGCGTGTTTTTAACTGCTAGTGTTTAATAAAACACGACTCGTTTAAAATAGAGCAAAAATCTCGCGGAGTAGTCTAAAACAGCAATTAAAGAAACCTTGTGAATTTAATACATACAACTTGTAAAATAACTGAAACAAACGTGTTTACCTATATCTAATAATTTTTGGAGCATACTTTGTGATTTTTTTCTATCGAGGGAATTTCATATAATTTGCGTTTCGGCCCGGGGAATTCCTACATATTATCTTGAAGAATAACATATATTTGTTTAAGAGCTTTAAAACTTTGTAATAAATTGGTAGAATTGGGGTATGCCGCGGCTGAAATCCTGGTCAATATTATCCTAACCTAAAAAGTTTTTTTTTACATGACAGTAATGCTGTCCGTACTGACTATTTTTATTCCTTTTATCAGCAACGCAATGGTATAAAGTTATCTATTTTTCATTGAAGAAGAAGATAACCATAATAATCTAAACGAAAATATGAAAGAAAACGAGACACAGAAAAATAGAAAAAGATAATGGTCGCAACTGGGACTCGAACTTAGAACCTCTCGTCTAACCGGGACGTGCGCGTGTACCAATTCCGCAATTGCCACCTTCTCTCAAACCGTCATAATTGTCAATCTCATATTTCAAATTTTAGAATTAACAATATTATCTTCAACTAATTTTGATTATTATTGTTATCTTCTTCTGCAATGATATATTACATTGATAGGAATAACCACGGAGGAAAGAATAGTTTCCTCCGTGGGAATAACCTTCAAACTTATAAAAAGAGAGTTTTTATTATAAAAAATTATCTATTTGTTCCAAAGATATTCAAATACAGAAGAGATATGCCATGGTGTCCGCGCAACTGTCGCCGGACTACGCGCTAATTAGCGTAGTTTTCATACAAAAAGAATTTGTTCATTTCGTTGATTTTTTGAAAATGTGCATTAATATTGGTTAACAATATATTTTGAATACGGAAAGAATTCGTTCATTTAGTTAAACGTTCGTTTGGTTTATTCGTTAATGATTTGTTCTTTTAGTTTATTTGTTAATTGGTAAACAATATCGGCGACACCCGGAAGCGCTGACCCACATAGTAAAAACAGCAGATAGCACATCTACTTATATTTCAATATCTTTGATTTGTTCTCAACTTAGTATCAAGTAATGCATTTTCTTTAAAGTGTTTTTAAATACAGGTTGTTAAGGGATGTACTTGACTTACTTTAACCAGTGATTCCTGACATTATTTGGAGTAAAAAATGTAAATGAAATTTTGGTCTCCGGTGACTTTTTTTGCGGACTTTTTTTTTATCAAAAATTTTTTCTTCAAAATCAAACAAAAAAAAATTCTTCCGCAAGTCCTCACTGGTCACTCAGCCGGGTGTCCGACGAACCCCTTAACCCGCCTCTAACTGTTCAACAACAACCTTTTTTTATGTTTTTGTAGAAAAAAAAAAAACATCAAAAGTGTCACCGGGGACCAAAATTTCATTTACATTTTTTACTCCAAATAACGTCAGGAATCACTGGTTAAAGTAAGTCAAGTGCGTCCCTTAACACCCTGTATAACATCAATTTTCATTCGAAGATAGTGTTTTAATTTTATTTGGGAATTAAAATTGCGAAGTGCGAAATTAGAAATTTTGGGTTCAGTTAAATTATCTAAGTACAATGAACTATTATCATTAACAGCAAAACAACAGCTTTCACCGTTTTCAGCAACACTATTTTGACTGCATTTGATTAATTAAATCTCTTAATTTCGTCAGAGTTGAGCGCTTCGGTCGAGGTTTTCCCAAAGTGCCCGGAGCATTTGACAGTTTTCGGTTTTCGTCATAAATAACATAGTTATTTATGACGAAAATCAAAACTCTAAACGGATAGCGATATTCGCCGAGCTAGGCCGATTACGCCCTTCGGTCCTCCAGGCATAAGGGTGGTCAAATATCAAATGTGCCACGGTCTTTATTGAATTTCTGTTACAAACGCTGACGCTGGAAATTAAAACTTAATGTGGGTCGGTTTTCAAAAGGGAAGAACTTCGTTAAATGAGTGTAACAAAGACACTGTGCAAACAAATACTGACCGGTCAGTGGCTGAGTTGGCATCGCTTTTGGGTCCAACCCGGGCGTCGCATCTTCAATTCCTCGGTTGGCTAAGTCCTCCTAAGTGATGTAAAATTTTATCATACGAAACTACAAATATAATAAACAAAAAAAAAACAGAATTTAATTTACCTACCTTAAAACTATTAAAGTAAAAACATATCTGAGAAAACAGAGCCATAAACAACTTGCTAACATTATGAAGACAATGAAAAGACAACTAGAGGCTAAATACAAAAATATAAAAACAACCACCAGGCTGCCAAGAACAGGAAACCCTAGTGAAGAGGACTGTGAAAACTGTGACATTATTCTTATATTATGGTTTATTCTTACATCATGTACAAACTTTGCCACAGAAAGAAAAAAATTAAATTTAAAAAAAAGAAAAATTGACATGGTGGCAAAACCACGTACTACCTAGTTTACCTACCAACATATGATCAAATCATTGAGAGGAACCAAAAAGAATGCTTTGAAGATGTAAGAGTCATGAAGACGATACGATACTATAAGGAGGTTGGAGTTTAATCGACTGGTATACATGGCAACCTAATAAGTCAATATTGAAATATAGGATAGGCAAGAATAAAGGAATAGATTGAGCGTTTTTTTTCCTCTTCTTGCCTCCTCTCGGCTTTTCTTGTCTCTTCTTGCTTCTCCTTGTCTCTCCGCTTACTGAATCTTCCCTTCTTTTCTTTTCAGTCCCGCCTCTTCTCATCTCTTCGTGGCTATCGTTCCATCTTTTCCTAGAGTAATGAACACGGTTAAAAAATAAAGATCGCTTACGTGGTTCATTCACTTCCCAACCATCGTCTTTCTCATCTCCTCCCCCTCCCCATTCGCCTTAGCTTCAAAATGTATCCAAGGGGGATTGCAATTGTCCCAACAGCTCGGATGTTGGGACAATGGCAATTGATATCTAGACGAATAATTACGTTTTAAGAAGAAAACAATCTAGTTAAACACGAGTAATTCTGTAGTGTAATAACAACTTTAAATCTGTAATGCATTTTTACGCTTTTTTTATGAAAATATTAAAATAATTGCGTGCCCGAGAACCTTTTTTCATTGTGCCTTGTTCTCGTCCTTTAGAAAGTAATTTGGTTGGTTTCTGGTTTGTATACAACATTGTCGGTTTATGGTCCACAATAAATTTGTCGGAATTAACAGTTCTGTTGTTGAGCCGAGCTTTTGGACAAAATTGTACATCGTGTAATTGAGTCAATCCAAAGTTACTTATGATTTTATGATATTATGACAATGTATCTAACTTATTTATTTCGTAGTACCTGCAGGCTGGGGGGCAAAACACTGCTTCAAAGTAGTAGAAAGGTTTGTTTTTGTTTTAATTTTTACTATGTATCTAATACCCGGCCTCTCCCGAGATTTCTAGAAGCAACACAATAAAATAAAATATGGAATATTATGACCGGTCAGTGGCTGAGTCGGCATCATCCACCCAGGTGTCGCGAGTTCGATTCCTTCACTGGACAAGAGTCCTTCATTACAACACAAACAACAATGTGTGCTCTTTTTATTTAAGATGAAGCCATACTAAATAATGCAAAATCATACAAAATCACATGTTTTTGTTTTGAAAATTTGATAGTTTAGAAGTATTATAGATGCTTCAATTAAATACTGCGTGTAGAACATACTTTGGCCCTTAAAAATATCGGTCATTTTTTTATAAGTCTTTTAATAAGCTTTAAAAAAAATATAGTTTAAGGTCTATAAAAAACACTTTCAAGTCCAAACTCTCCTATTTATAAACCCCTTTTTGGATTTGGTTTTATTGTATAATGTGGCAAATTTAGTTTCTTTTAAAATAATCGCAAAAAAATTGATATTTACGCCCGAACTTCACAAAATAAAATAAAATATCCATTTTCTCGTTGTTATTTTTGACATCAATCAATACGGCCCGCACTCTACGAATTTGGATTCTTGAAGTGACCCTTATGGCATGGGCACAAGAACCATGCACTGGGCAACACCTGTTTCGTATCAGTCACGCGTCACGCCCCAACCGGCGCGGGAGACAGTCGTGTGACTCCGCGTCGCTTAGTTTCGTGAAATCAATTTTAAATTTCAGTTTCCTTACAATAAACAATGCGTAAAACAGGAATTAATATTTTTACATGCCTTTACGAAATCAACCTATAAAAATAATTCTCAAATACCTTTTCCAACCTTTCCAAAAGCTTTTTCTCAAGTATTTTTAAACTCCTTCCATAAAGGGCGTGAATTCCGATTTCGATTTTTCCTGAACTATTGGATCGCCTTAAGTACTGTGTCTTCCTCCCTACAGGTGCTTGCAGGATTCCCTGGATACAATCACCCAGCGCTTACCCAGGGACTATCACCAACCTGTCCCATAGTCATACTAACACTTATTGTATCTTGATTTCTCGCTAAGGACTTGCTTACTGCCTTCTAATAACGTATATATGCAGGAATGCAGGGACACCGGAGGTCTAGATTCGTTCAAAATTAAATGTAGATCCATACATTCAAAAAAATTAGAGTCGTTGCGAGAGCCTTGAAAGAGTAACCAAATGATACTTACATATACCAGGGCGGGTAAGTAGTGGATAACCTCCAATGCTCAAAATGATGGTGGTAGGAGATTTTCCAATATTGCCAGATTTTTCGTTACGCGGGAATGTTTGTCTTTTGTTAATAAAAAAAAACAACACAGGTACTCAGTACTTTTTTAACATTTGATAAAAATAGGCTGATATTTCAATGCTCCATAGCGTACGATGGAAAAGGCACACGACAATGAAAAATTGGCTTCAAACCAAAATTTGTGCTGTGCAATATTTCATGACCCCAGAATTCACCGTTTGATGATTTTATACCTACTTTTGAGACTATAAAGCAGATTTTATAATATAATCATTTTTTTGGGTTAAAATTTTAATAAAAACCTCTATTATTATGCTTTCGGCAAAAGATGTGTAGGTTACTTCTAGAATAGTAGACGATTCGCTTCCTTCGGATATAATATCTCTGTACGAATTCCAAAAACTCGGTAGCCGAGTGCGGCGCGCGCCCGATCCATCAAAGGGAATTTATCGGGCGGAATGTCTTCATAATGACGTGCGCGAACTTAAGTAAATTATATTTTTCAATTAGTGCATAACTTTTGATCGTAAGTTCCGCGGCTCGCTACCAGGCGGCAGCTGATGTTCGGCAAGGACGTTATTAATTGGTAGATTATAGACGGTAAAACAAACCGATCGTCAGGTAACTTCTCTTTGAGGGTAGCAGAAAGGATCGAACACTACACACATCTGTTCTGGCATACATTCAATTAAATATTTGTCCCTTTCACCCCACACCCATTCAACTCGATATTGGGCTCTAGGCACGAGTCTATAGCGGAAGTTCGGCCCTGGTGATAGGTAATCTTAGTATCTTCCTGCTGAAAGACCACTTCAGAATTGAAACGTTGCGCGAATTGGCTTTTGCCTGGTGACCAGATCTGAACAACCAGATACTTTCCACCTCTCTCTTCCCCATCTCCTTCTCCACCCCAATAACCTCACAACGTGGGTGTATGCGACAATTAAGTATACGACAAGTAAGACAGCCACCCCTGGTCTGGAGATCCAAAATACCTGAAAAAAACCCCAGAAACGGGCGGTCCGTCTGATAGATTCTCCTAATTTAACAGACGGATTGCAATCTTTAGGCGGGTGGGAATGCTATCCTTGTTCTACCGGTATTTCAATGGAAGATGCTCCGAGGAACTAGCGTCATTGATCCCTTCGGCACCGGTGCATAGTCGGGAAACACGTCAAACGCGTGCCCAATATAAATATGTACACGGTTGGTCACATGAGAACGGGTCGCTTCTTCGACTCTTCTTGTGTTCAACAGCTCGGCTGTCGAATGATTTGACGGCCTTTGTGTTTCCTCCTTCCTACAACATTGGTCTCTTCAAGACCAATGTTATATTCCTCCTCTCCTCAAAAAGGTCCTCCACACAGCATCTCAGATGACATAGGCACTGAGGGAAATTATTTTCCTCAGTTAGTAAAAAGGTTTGTTTTTGTTTTAATTTTTACAGTGTATCTAATACCCGGCCTCTTCCGAGATTTCTATGAGCAATAGGATTATAGGCCTATTAGGCACCGAGGGAAATTATTTTCCTCAGGGCCTCCTGTGTGAAGTTAATGTAAAAAAAAAAAAATCAGTGATGCCATAGATTCACTAGCTACGGACGGTTGGGAGCAATTGGGACTCTTGTGCGGTACCTACTCACATTGGTAAAAAAACATATCCAAACCGGTTTCGCTTTGTCCCAGGGAGATGGATGCATTCAGTATTAGCCTGGTGAAAGGTCACCAATAATCTTACTTCACCGCAGTGTAAGGGATGGGAATCATGCGTCCGTCACTCCTGGACACAATGACCCCCAGATTTCCACTCACCCCTAATACCTTTTGCCTTCCCAGAACTTCCTCTCCTTACTTTCCTAAAATGACCCTCCACACAGCATTCCCAAATATGACATAGGCCCTGAGGGGAGTTATTTTTCTCAAGGCCTCCTTTGTGGAGCGAATAAAAAAAAACTACAATCAACGTAGGCATTTTAATTTTCTCTATATTTTTTATTATCTATTATTACTATTCACATATTTATGTATTTTAATTTTGTACAGTTTATTCAGATACTACAGGATTTCAAGAGTAAACAAGTACCTACTTAGTGCTAGATACCTATTTGCAATAAGTATCTGAAGATTATTATTTATATTAGAAAGACGTATCCATATTACATTATGTCTTCTCAATTTATTCAATGACAAAGTTCCGCTGTGTATCTCCCCTCGTTCGTACTACACAGAATTAAATAGATTACAAACTCATCTAGGACTAGAACCAGAATACTGCACGTATCAATTACCTAATCTGGTAAAAGTGATATCTCGCTCCAATGACACCAACTAGGCCTGACTAATTTTACCAACAATGATAATAATCATTTTGATCCATTGATTCCGCGGTGGATTCAGTCATGGCTTCAGAACGGCAGGTAATAGGTATTATTAATTTTTAATATGTTTCACTTTTTGTTTCTTCTTTTTAATTATATATATTTTTTTAAATGTGTAATACATATTGATATAATCCTACCACAGTACACATCTCGCGTCAATAATGCAATATGGCATTACATCATGGGGAAGAGCATATTTATTAGAACTTCTGTTAAAAGAAATTAAAGTCGGAAAACTAAGCATATCATAGGTACTTCTACCATGAAACATTTCAAATATACATAGATAATATTCTATATAAAACTGCATTATGTAAAAATAGTAGAAATCTCAGAGAAACATCATTTCTCCCAACTCCAAAATGTAGAAAAACAAAGGGGCAATTCAATTATAAAAATTTTGGAGTAAATTAACTATTTTTTTTATTTCATCTTAAAAAACACTCTGAAAATATAAACTGAATACTTAAACATATATGTTTTTTTTTACATTAGCTCCAAACAGGAGGCCCTGAGGAAAAGAATTTTACTCAGAGCCTGTGACATCTTTCGGGATGCTTTGAGGAGGATATTTTTAAGGAAGGAAAGGAGAGGTAGTTCTGGGAAGGAAACAGGTGTGAGGGGTGGATAGAAGTCTGGTCCATCCCTCCCACTGCGGTGCAAGGCTGAAGATCCGACTGAAGAGGTCAAAGGGTCTCCTTCGACCGGCCTTTCCCTATCTGGCCCGTTACACCGCTGGTGGGGAGGCGTATCTACCGAGTGGAAAGAGTCCAGATGGAGAGGTCAAAAGCCTTCACCAGGTCTCTCGATCCGGCCCGCCATGCAGTAAATGGGCAGACTCACGATGTTTTTAAAATAACAGATAACGCATTACGCAGAATTTCATTACATCACCGACAACCGAAATTAGTATCTACCTATCTTTGAGTTAGAATTTGGGTCATGAAATTTTTGCACGGAAGAAATGAAGATATCGAACGCCACACATATCTGTCCTGTCACCAAGTTGCAATTGGTTTCATCAACGGGTATATCTGACGCATTCACAGTTTGTTACAATCCCTATTATGACGTCACTCGGACATTCGAAATTCGAATCATCCTGTCGCGTATCCGGCCCCTGATTGGCTGTCGGCCCAATCACGTCACGCGTCGCCATTGGCTGGATACAGATTAGACAAATAATTTGAAAATTAAGCTCTATTGATTTAATTAAGTAATTATATTGTCGGTTTGAATGAAGGGAAACGGATGGGCGGACACAATGTGATATTTGATACCTATATCCTCATTTTGAAATTTGCTCTCTTTATTGTCATGGGAAAAATCATGGCTAAATCCAATCTAGTTAAAGAAATCTTTTCTTTCTCATAGATTTAGAAAAATAATTTTGTTTTACATTAGCTCCACATATGACGAAAATATTCAGTGTGGAGGATCTTTTAAAGAAGAAGAAGAAATGTCGTGGGTAGGAATCTGAGGGTCAGTGTGTCCAGGAGTGCCGGACGTATGAATCTAACCCTCCAACTGCGGTGCAAGGCGATCGCGATGTGTTTGCAGATGAATCCACCCCTTTTGAACCCAGCCACCGTAGTTACCTTACTAACTTACCAAACGTAGCGGACCACTTGTAGTGATCTATTTGGTTTAACGATTTTACATTTTTCAGACGGTGGTGGTAATTCTATCAAAAACTTCAAACTCGTAAAAGTGTGCTTCGATAGCGAAAAATACCATTGGAAACTTTTTAACTTCAAAAATTACAAGTGAAAAGTTCACTCACGGTAGATGTGAAACCTTCAGAAAACTAAAGTAGACAAGAGTGGGGAGGCTACGAAGCACCGCTCAAAGAGAAGACCGATTATTCTATCTCATTCTCTAGCAGGCTATATATTTTTATTTTTTTTTACATGAGCTCCACACAGAAGGCCCTGAGGAAAATAATTTCCCTCAAGGCCTATGTCATCTTTGAGGATGCTGTGTGGAGGGGTTTTTTTAAGGAAAGGAAGGAGAGGAGAGTTCTGGGAAGGAAAAGGGATTAAGGGGTTCAGTATGTCCTGGTCATCCGCTTCCAAGACCTAGACAAACCTCACCCCACGAACCCGGGCACCCCTGTTAAATGAACAAACGTAGCGAACCACTTGGGGTGACCTATGGCAGAGGTGTTGGTTATCCAATAAAGGTTCCCGGGGCGGCGGTACCCATTCCCGCCTCCCAAATTGAATTGCGGTATCCTATAGATATATATGTTTGTCTCTTTTTTGTGTCGCCTTTTCGTTTCATCGAGTTTTAAATCACAGCGGTGCTAAAGAAGTTTTCATTTCAATAAGTTTTTCTAACAGTTTTTTCTCGTTGAAGTGCTAAATTATGTTTGACAGAATTTATTTATTTTATTTATTTAAATACATGTTACATAATTAGACATTTACATAGAATTGGATACATTGAATCACCATACTAGGCGGCTGCCTGTTTCATGGTGACAATGGAGGATATTTACTTTAAGTGAAGTCTATTGTTAACATATGGAACTATTAGTAATGTAATGATGTTGAAAATTGGTAAAGTTATAATAAAAAAACTAGTAAAGAGAAAAAGAATTGGGTAAGGATAAGTTTGTGAGAAGATACATATCCTTATTTTAAAATTTATATGTGTGAGTGCACACGCATACGTATATACAGGTGCACACATCCATACACACATAGGCATATACACACACACACTTACACATATATATGCGTCTAGGTACATGAATACATTAATATGTATATATACGGCCATGGACACAGTACCAACACATTTACACACAGTTGTAATTTTTTTTTTTTTTTTTGAAGTGTATGAAGGTGTAATTAGAATGATAAATGAATAATTTGGATTATTTGGTATGCAAACTGTAAGAGTGGTGTTCTCTCTTTTTGGCATGGTTTATTTTTAATATCTCTTAAATATTTCACAAAATTAATAGTATGACTTTTATTAGTCCGGATCAGGCTGGAAGTAATATCTCCCAAAAATACTCTAGGGGTAAAACCTAATATTTAACCTAACCGCTTCGATCTATCTAACTCCTACTAATACCCACCGTATCCGTGTCGCAATGCATGAACGTTGCAGAAATCAGTATCGTATCGGTTTCATGCTCGCGTTTTCACGGGCCGCTGCTTCCCCCACCTCATTAACCACCAACCCGTTGTGGCCGACTAATTAAACAAGATAATATAGGTATTAGGTGTCTGCTGGTTTGTAAGGTAAACGAGAGGTATAATAATGTAGGTTGGTAGTTCGTAGATATCTATGCAGATCCGGACTAGGGCCAGAATACACGGCGCGATATCTGAAGGGCGCCAAAATATATATATCCATCAAATTTTATATACGAGAATATGCATCACGATAAAAAACTTTATTTTTTTGAATTTTTTAGAATCACACTTTTCATAACTTTGTTTTCAATATATCTATTATTTACGGGTGTCACGATTCATATTAAGGCGATCCAATAGTTCAGGAAAAAATCGAAATCGGAATTCACGCCCTTTATGGGAGGAGTTTAAAAATACTTGAGAAAAAGCTTTTGGAAAGGTTGGAAAAGGTATTTGAGATTTTTTTACAGGTTGATTTCGTAAAGGCCTGTAAAAAATATTAATTCCTGTTTTACGCATTGTTTATTGTAAGAAAACTGAAATTTAAAATTGATTTCACGAAACTAAGCGACGCGGAGTCACACGACTGTCTCCCGCGCCGGTTGGGGCGTGACTGGGACGAAATAGGTGTTGCCCAGTGCATGGTTCTTGTGCCCATGCCATAAGGGTCACTTCAAGAATCCAAATTCGTAGAATGCGGGCCGTATTGATTGATGTCAAAAATATCAACGAGAAAATGCATATTTTATTTTAATTTGGGAAATTCGGGCGTAATTATCATTTTTTTTTGCGATTATTATAAAATAAACTGAATTTGCCACAATATACAATAAAACCGTAACCGAAAAGGGGTTTATAAATAGGAGAGTTTGGACTTGAAAGTGTGTTTTTTAGACCTTATACTTTATTTTTTTATAGGCTTATTAAAAGACTTATAAAAAAATGACCCACATTTTTAAGGGCCAAGGTATGTTCTACACGCAGTATTTAATTGAAGCATCTACAATACTTCTAAGCGATCAAATTTTCAAAACAAAAACATATGATTTTGCATATTTACTATGGCTGTTGGTGTGTGGGTAAGTAAATAACGTAAAATATTTCTGCATAATGCGTAACATTATTTAAGTTAGATGAGCTTTAATTTTAAAAAATTCTTTCTACTTATTTCATTCAATATCAAACAAGCAATATAGTACCTAGGTACCAACATTATTTTATGAATTAGTATCTAATACTTTATTCTAAATGCGTATTTGCTTTGTTCAAGTTTGAAGAGACACGTTATTAAAACAACTCACGTGGTTTCAATACAATATACAATACTATGTATATATAAATATTTTTTTTGTTTATTTATTTACAAAAGGATACATAAATTATAATATATTTTTTACAATAATTAATTACATAATACATGTATTTGATGTACCCCCATAAATAAGAGGGCTTGTGTGTATGGGGGGTGTTATAATATTGGATCAAATTATTATTTTTTATTCAGTTCAAATTTTCAGTGTAATTTTTAAGCAGAGTTTTAAATTTTTTTATGTTTTTGTTCATGTTTCTGATTTTTTCAGGTAGTGAATTAAAAAATTTAACTCCGAGATATTTATGATTTAACTGTCCTATTGTTTTTTTACATTTTGGAATAGGAAGTATTGATGTTTGTCTAAGATTTCTGTTATTTTTGAAGGGTGCAACTTTATTTTGAATGTTATCTTTATAAATTTGTAATTTTGCGTGATAAAAGTATAACGCACTTAATTTTCTGACCTTAAATTGTTTGAATAACAGTTCGGATGAATATGAGTAGGGTTTTTTTAAAATTGTTTTTATTATTAGTTTTTGTGATATGTAAATACCACAAAAACTAATAATAAAAACTAATATTATAATGCCTTTGGATAGATTAGACCGATTAGTGATCGAGTTGGCATCGCGTTTGGGTTCCACCCAGGTGTCGCGTGTTCTATTCCTTGGCTGGCTAAATCCTTCATCACGATACAAGTAACATTTTCCGCTTTCGTGGTAGTAAGAGATTTTCAAATATTGTCAGTTATTCGTAACCCTGTTATCTCTGGGAATTATTATTATATGTTTATTATTGTATAAAAGACTAGCAGACCTGGCCACACATTGCTGTGGCTAACGAAACACAACGCCATTACCCAACCTTTATAAAATCCACACACCCGCTTGCCCGCTACCTGAATTGAATATTTGAATTTCTCGGCTTTTCTCTACTATAATAAGCATGTATTATACATATAAATCTTCCTCTTGAATCACTCTATCTATTGGTGAAAACCGAATGAAAATCCGTTACGTATTTTAAAAGATCTATGCGCACATACATTTTGAGCGACTTCATGTTATATATAATATGTAATGATATGAAAAGTGGCGTGACGTTTTCTTGCAGATTCCCTAAATAAAATAAACGTGTTTAAAAATTTCGTATTTTCTACAAATTTTCAACGTTTGGAGTAAAAATATATCTCATTAATTTTTTTTCATATATGTTCATCTCTAAAATGAAAGTATTCCACATTATCAATATTAGTGTAGGTATATTTCCAAAACCAAAATCTTCAAGATAATTGTATCTAGTGTAAAAAAGGTATTTGTTTTTACGACATCTTCAAAAAGAATAAATATATAATAGCTCATTTAAATACTTTGGAAATATTCTGAATGATAAATTTCAAGTTTATACAACAGATAAACAACCGTCTTTGACTGGATAAATAATATCATAGTACCTACAAATCTTTTCATGAACTATTTTACGTTTCTATTAGTGAAGATTTCGCGTATACGGCTGTTTATCAATATATAAATTTTTCACCATGTTTAATTAATAACGCTGCAAATAATTAGACAGGCGCCTTATTTTTTTTGGAAAATCCAATTAAATCCAAGTGTATTGCGTAACCAATCGTTCTGACAACCTCAGGACACACTGTCCGTAGTCATAATACATAAAGATTCTACTTAAAAGCATGTCAGACTACATGCACGTCTAATTGTACATCTAAGGTTCGGCCGGTAGCCCGATATAAATAATAACACACATTTTTACAGAGACGTTCAACATAAAATGTGCCACCAAACGCACATCTATTAACCGTACCGCTGCCCCTTCTAATCGTTACATATCTTAACTGCCTGCGGTTTCCCCTTGATCGCATCAACAGATCTCGATAGCGACCGTCTCAGATTTCTCGGCCGACCGAACACAACGTAGAAATAGTGTTGGTACCGATGGCGATAGCAGCGATTATATCGATACGATTGCGACTACACCCCTTTGATGAACGCCGGTATGCGGTGGTGTCGATTACCGTGTTGCCATAATATGTAATTAAATCGATATTCTTGATCTGTATCGATGTTTCCGATATTTCGGTCTGCGGTCAGTACTGCGTACGACTGGTAATTATTATTTATCTCTTGACGTGATTTAGTTACTAAACAGAATCGAATAAAATATCCCAAGAATATTAGAACTACACAAAATCTTACCGTAGATGTTTGTCTATGTTTTGTTATTTTAAAGTGATCAGAAATAAACACAAATTTCTTCTTCTTTTTGAGCTTTCTAAATGCTGGGTTATATGGTTCTTATTTCAAGCCTTTACCTCCATCGATAGTAGATGGGTAGTATGGGGAATTTTATTTTGATCTTTCATAATTTTAAGAATATTGCAGTCCACGTTTAATTTTGTCCAAATCAGTCCCTTTATGTGGACAGAACCATTCCCATTTAGTTGGGCAATTTATTTGATGATTAAAAATTTATTACGAATAGGTATAAAATTGTCCAAGAGTTGGAACAATATTGTCGAAAAGTAGGTACTATATTGTCCAAAAGTAGGAGCTATATTGTCCAAGAGTAGGAGATATAATATTGTCCAAGAGTAGATATATTATTGTCCAAGAGCATGAACAATTTTGTCCAAGAGTTCATTCTGCTACCTAGCTGGAGCTGCCTGAAGTCAGTAATACTACATATGCTCAATTGGGGTATGTTATGAGGCTGAATTTGGTGGGATGGGGAAGTATCTGGACATCCACTTCTGATCGTCAAACACGGCTAAAACCATTTTAAGCAATGATTGGATTCCGCAAGTTGGTCTTATAATATCGCAAATATCCATGACTCTGGAACGTGCCGCAAAGACACTATGGTTTGGATATTTTTTAATTAATTTAAAGACATGAATTAAACGCGATGTCGGCGAAGTGGAAAAGAAAACTAAAACACTCGACAGACCACTCAAATTGGTTGGTACAACTTTGCATTCAACTCAACCAGATTTATAACAACCGCTCAACCAAATTGAACGTCTGTAAGGCCATTAGCCATTTGCTTATTTGTTATTCCAGTAGGTAGTAGTAGATAGGTACTTTAGCTTGTATCTGTATAAAAATGTAAAGAACTAAAATGCTCTGAATTCCTTGAAGCCAGTGCATGCTTAAATTGGACAATGCGCATGTGTTATTTCAATAAGCATTTTTAATGTATTTTTCAGAATGAAGCAGACCGCGCTTACAATTTGCAGACTATCAAATTTCATATTTCTCTCGACCCTCGGCTATGCCTGTCTATTTTACAAATGCCTTATGTCATCATTTATTAATAAAACGTAATTTTTCAGACTAGGGTTGTCGACTGCACTTGAAAACATATAAAAAATTTCTTATTTAGTTATTATTATTTATGAAAATACTTCTATTATGTTGTGTCATATTTAATGTTGTAAAATTAAGTTTAGTAGTTCTGTATCTAATTGATTTCAATTCGATGGTTTTTTTACATTAAACACACACGGGAGGCCCGTGAAGAAATTAGATTCCTTCTGGGCCTTCGTAATATTTGGGGATGCTGAATGGAGGAACATTTTAAGGAAGGGAAAACACAAAGTTCTGGAAAGGAAAACGGTATGAGGGGGTGTGTAGAAATCTAAGGGTCAGTGTGTCCAAGAGTGATGGACGATGAATCCATCCCTTCCGCTGCAGTCCAAGATGACTGGATCGATAGAGACTAGCAAGAGAGGTCAAAGAGTGTTCTCAAACTAATAACAATTCAATACAATATACGGTTCCCAAGGCGGCGGTAACCATACCCGCCTCCCAAAATGGGCATTGGATGAGTCCTAAACTGCCTGATTGTGATCCTGATATTGAAAACTGTTGGAAAAAAGATGAAATTAAATGAAGGATTAGAAAAAATATTGAGGAATATTTGACACACAGGGGTGTTCATATTTTGCATAAAATTCGAAGTTCACCAGAATCTTCTACTCTAGACAAAATGAAGCTTTTGTTGTGAAGAGCGGAGTTCGGTCAAAAGATGTGTGGTACAAATTTCTACATTGATGCAGTATTATTTAAGATGAAGCAATGGTAAATAATGCAAAATCAAATAAAATCATATATATTTGTTTCGAAAATTTGATCGCTTAGAAGTATTATAGATGCTTCAATTAAATACTGCGTGTTACCTTGGCCCTTAAAAATATCGGTCAGTTTTTTTTTCAAGACTTTTAATAAGCCTAGAAAAAAATAAAATATAAAGTCTGTAAAAAACACTTTTAAGTCCAAACTCTCCTATTTATAAACCCCTTTTCGGATATGGTTTTATTGTTTAATGTAGCAAATTCAGTTTCTTTTATAATAATCGCAAAAAAATGATTTTTACGCCCGAAGTTCACAAAATAAAATAAAATATGCATTTTCGCGTCGTTATTTTACAATACGACCGGCAGTAGACGAATTTGGATTTTCAAAGTGAACTCTATGCCGTCCACCGAAGGGCTACATAACTAGTCACGCCTGTTTTTTTTTATCAGTTCGCCCCCGAACGGAGCGGGAAACGGACGCTAGGCTCCACGTCGCTTTGTTCCGTGAAATCAATTTTAAAATTCTGTTTTATTACAATAAACAATGCGTAAAAAATAAATTTATGTTTTTTACAGGCCTTTACGAAATCAACCTGTAAAAAAAAATTCTCAAATACCTTTTCCAACCTTTCCAAAAGCTTTTTCTCGAGTATTTTTAAACTCCCCCATAAAAGGGCGTGAATTCCGATTTCGATTTTTTCCTGGACTATTGGATCGCCTTAATTTTCAAGGACCGAAATGCGATCCATGATGGATGCCATCTCGTCATCAAACAGTGTTAATATGGTAACGTCTGCGTGGTTGAATTTTAGAACCCGCTTCGAGTGCATGTCTGACGCCACGCCACAAATAACATCTGTGTAAGTGGAATTTCACACAAAGCCAATATAATATATATGGTATACATAACTGCTACGAATTTGTAAATATGTAGTATCTCCCCGGATATGGAAAGATTGACGGTAATACATGTCGTATCAAGCCGCTATATATTACATATGACGTCATTGCTTTGTCTCGGTTACTTTGTCCCGGTGACTAGCTGCGCTGGATGACAGTGGATCCGAGGAACGGGTTATTTTGGAACCAGTTCCTATTCGATTTATAAAATGGTCGCCAACAGTAACTGGGCGAAGCCGAATCAAAACAGTTTATTTATAATACCCAATTAATTAGAAATCTTCTTTCTTATTTTATTATTTAACCATAAGAGAATTGCGTTTCCACAACCCTATTATCATCCATCAAAAATGGCTTTAATAAAAACAACGAATCATAAATTCAGACATGACGGACGCGAGGATGTTCCTTCAATAACCATAGCTTACATCATAATAATATTCCAGATAACAATAGAGCCAGCATCACTAATATCCCAATATTCCCGCTGCTGGGACTCGAACGGGGAACTAGAAACCTGACACCAGCTAAGATAATGCCCTGCATATTTATCCAATTTACCATTTACTATTTTCAACTCGTGGGGTAGTTTTAAACGAATTACCTTTGTAGCATAATTTGAGAATAATGATGCGATGCATTGTGCAATTTTAGTATCAAATATCATCCTTTGGAGATATTATCATTTAGTCAGACGTGAATTTTGTTGCAGCTTGTTTTGTGTTGATAAAGTTAATCCATTTTGATTTGTTTCGGAATACTATTGCTCTATTTTTCCTTTGGATTTAAATCCAATTGCACATCCAGCGTTTGGAAAATATGAATATGGGAGAAAGTAAAAAGGAATTGTCAAAACGTTGGTGGCGAAATTTATGAAAAGGTATTCCGTTGATATAACAGTGATAATACGTGTGATTCCGGTTTATTAACCCCTCAGGCCTCTGGCGTATTCTCTTAGACGGTCAGATTATTTCCGCTTTGCAATAAAATCGAAGTGTTTGTCAACGTATCCAAAAACTAAAAAGTGTTTATAAAAGGTGATGCAATACGCGTTTAAATTTCATTATTAGAAATAAAAAATATATATATTTTTTTAATTTAAGCCGCCGCTACCCGAATTTATACCTACCGATTTCTTGCATATCTATCTCCCTTAATCATTTGAAGTTCTTAAGCTCTTAAAAATATATATGTTTTTATTTGTGGAATTTGAATATCTCTCCGGATATGGAAAGATTGACGGTAATACATACTTAGAGTTGTAAATAATAGTATCACGCGACTATATATTATATATGACGTATTTGTCCGTCGCGGTTATTTTGTCCCGGTGACTAGTTGTCACTGGATCACAGTGGATCCGAGGAACCGACTATTTTTGGAACCAGTTCCTATCGGATTTATAAAATGGTCTCAAACACTCAAAACAGGGTGAAGCCGAACCAAAAGCCAATATCGCCATTAATAAACAAATTGTACTGGTAGAAATACGAAAATACATGAAAAAAATCATTTGATCATTTGAGTTCACTCTGCAACAGATATAAAAGAAAGAAATCATTTTTCGCATAATTTTTTTTGGATGATTCCATACCCTTTCTCTCGTGATGAAATTTGTTTCCCATTTTCCTCGAATTTAAAATAGCTTAACTGAAACCATGCGTTTAAATAAAGCTGGTATTCCGTTTAATATCCGCACATTTTTCTCATGCAGTCATATCCCGAATAGATGAACTCATTTATCCCGTATTACAAACAGACATATTATACCTATATCATATAAAACAGTCCTCCTCCCCTCCCATTCCACTAATCAGGGCCGAATTGGAATAATACACTGGATTATTAGAATCTAATTAAAGATTAGTTACATTGGCTTTGTTTTAAGCAAATTGTGTGGAAAAATAATTTATTTATTTAATACTAACGTTATAAATATACCATAAAAACTGATTACATGTCACAAAATCATAGTTAAATAAGAAATAATGAATAAAGAGTATAACAGGTAAGGCCCCGCAACCGCGCATAAAAAGAAGATGGAGCGATATGCAATTACTAATGTTAGAGGAGCGCGCTAATATGTAAAGCGAAAAAATCGTTGCGAAAATTGTGAAAATGTTTAATAAAACATGACTCGTTTAAATGGAGCAAAATTCCCGCGGGGGTTGTCTTAAACAGCATTTAAAGAAACACTGTGAATTACTTCATACATATAACTTCTAAAATAACTGAATCAAACGTGTTTATGACAATTTTTGGAGCATACTTTGCGATTTTTTTCTATCGAGAGAATTTTATATAATTTGTGTTTCGGCACGACGAATGTCTAGATATTATCTTCAAAAATAACATATCTATATTTTTTTAAGGGCTTAAAAACTTCAAAGGTTTAAGGGAGGTTTGCAAGAAATCGGTAGAAATTCGGGTAGCGGCGTCTTAAGTGTGGCATTTGTTTACGAAATGACATCAGAGATACAATTACATACAAAATTCTATAAAACATACAAAATTAATATTCTTTGAAAATATTTGATAGTATTGCCTTCCTGTACCAAACCTTCCGTGCAGTTAAATAAATCTGCCATATCTGCGTATCCATTACTAACTTCATGTAACCTAGGTACAAGCGAGTGTTTCGTATGCTCAGTCCTGGTGTTGTTGCATTTAAACAGGATCTTGGAACGAGTTGCTCTCGTGGGTTTATGACATTCAACGAGGTTAGTTAAATCAGAACTGCCTATTCTACCATTTACAATTTTGAACATAAATATAATTCTTCGATCGGATATAATTCTTCGATCTGAGAGACTTAAATTTATTTCTTTCATCAAGTAATTACAGTTTGTGTTTTCTACGGGGATACGGAGTTTAAAATTTATGTGTCTTAGGAATTTGTGTTGAATTTTTTCGATTGAATCTGAATGTATTTTAAAATGGGGGGACCAGATCGAGGAGTAATATTCGACTTGACTTCGTACTAACGATGTATACAAAATGAAAATTAATTAAAATTCAACGGTGTTTTATTGTGTTCTTAATATTTGCCTACAAAAGCTTGCAAGCGTGATTAATTGATTAATATACAACATACTAAAAACGAATTTATACGACAAGGTGCATCACCTTAAGTGTAATTAAACAACGTATTATTTTGCATAATATACATTTTAAAATACATCAAATGTTTTAAGTGAATTTTCACGTTCTACGTAAGTTCTATTCAAATTTTGTTGGTATATCATTATAGGCCAGTTACTTCATACAACTGAAATAATCGCAGAACTTGAAAAGAACTTTCACAGAACGTAAAATGACTGGAAACAACATATCCTTAGTATATAGTATATACTATTTTGAAAGATGACAAAACGCCATATTTTCTCTTCAATACTTTTCGTTTGTCATATACGAAAGAAGATAATATTAAAAATCGGACGAATCTGGGTAGTAACTTAATATAACCAGGTATGTATCTGCTCGAATGTTAGGGTAAAGTTCGTGCCTGTCAAAGCCCACATCACGCGCTCAACAGAACAGATGAAAAATGAATTTCACTCCACCTCGGGCCTTTTATCCGGGATTCACTGTGTACAGTCTGCAGTACTTACTAACTACAGTCACTAGTCGCAATATACAGAACACAGTACAGTACCTACACATTTCATTACGGCCAGGAACAATGGATACATTTTGTGGTTTTTCGTGTGGAAAACGACCGATGAAATTATTTTGCAATCTATTGTGCACGGAGTTTTTCTTTTTGTTTTGTTAAATGCTTGCATGTAGAGTCGTTGTTAGTGCAGTAATGGATGTTTTGGATGGATTACGCGTGTAATATGAAAGAGTGATTGCGATTCGAGATGTTGCTTATAATGTTATATAAACGCATTAGTCTTACATAAGACACATTTGTCCGGGAAGGCACATGCAGAAAAAAAATCATTTCTCAATCACGCTTTCTTCTTTGCATATTATAAAATGAAGTCGCCTCCGCTATCTGTGCGCTTAGATCTTTTAAAATATGCAACGGATTTTCATGCGGTTTTCATCAATAGATAGAGTAATTCATGAGGGAGGTTTTTAGGTATATAATTTGTCAAGGTTTTGCGTAAATTGGTTGAAATATATAAATAAAGGGAGCGGGCAGCGGGGTGGCATGTGGGTGGTTTGGATTTGATTTAACAGATGGCGTTGGTTATAAAGGTTGGGTAATGGCGTGGCGTTGTGTTTCGTTAGCCACAGCAACGTGTGGCCGGGTCTTATTTTATATACCTATATATACAAATAAAAAGGTAACGGTCGCAACGGGTAGTGGTGGTTGTATTAGAATAATTAGAGGGTGTTATTGTTATTGTTGTAGTATCTTAAGTATCGAGAGAGCGTCTGTGTGATTTTAAGGAGTGTGGTGCAGAATTAAAAATGTCAAATTATGTAAAGTGTGTGTTGAAAGTGTTGGATGCACAATGGATGAAAGAGTTCTGCTTAGAATTAGTGTTGCACCGGGGGAGGCTAAGAATCATGTCTGATCTGGTTCATCTGTTACGGTTTCGGATCTGTATTCTTTCATTCTTTGTAAGAGTTCTGAGCAATCTACGACGGATCTGGCTATTTTTTGTAGTGAGAGTACATCGGCCGAGCTTCTTCGAACTTCTAATGATAGTACATTGAAGCACGCGGCTGAATCTTGGTGATTTAGGTGTGGGCGGTAACTGCGGAAACTAAGTATCGTAGAAAACATTTTGAACACGTTCTAGATTTTCCACATGCGATTTGTATTGCGGGCTCCAAACTTGTGACGCATATTCCAGTAAGCTTTTTATCCCTCAAGGAGTATGTCATCTTTGAGGATGCTGTGTCTTTTAAGGGAAAGTTTGTGAAAATGTGTCTTTTAAGGTTTGCATAGTTGTATAGGAATTTGGGGTTAATGTGTACAGGAGTGATGGACATATGAATCCATATCTCCCACTGCTGTGCAAAGCGAAGGGTCGAGAGAGTCAGTTTGGAGATATCAAAGTTAAATCTCCCTCAAACAGTCTTTCCCGATCCGCCATGCAATAGGTGGGTAAACACATTCGCCGCCCAGACCTAGATAAACCTCACCCCATGAATCCGGGCATCCCTGCTAAGTCACCAAACATAGCGAACCACCGGGGTGACCTATGGGGGGACTCTCCCCAGTGAAAAATTAATGCAACTCTTGTGTTATATCTCGAATGAAAAAAAATAATAGAAATGCACCTGAACTTTATGTAGGTTTGTAGATGGTATTATTTTTCTCTCATCTTAATATGATATCATCAATTCTCACCCTTTACAAAACCTATCAATATCACACTACTCGTTCACATCTCCATTCATAGTTCGATAGGTCCTTCATTCTAAGGGTTGAATGAAACAATACGCGTGTAATGGATACCAACCCCCATCCCCCACCCCCAGGACACGTGACCACGCACCCCAACGCAATCATGATATCGCTTTACGTCTGACGAAATGTCCCATCGTGATGTAATTATGACCTGCAGTATTGCAATAATGACAAAGATGAAAGAACACGATGGGTACTTTGTTCGGATCGGTTTGATCTTGCAAATTACATTTGATACAATGATTGTTAGGCTGATGCGAACGGGTTTCCATGCGGAAATTTGGAGCGATTAGTTTTGGAAGTAGAGTTAAAGTTTCGATAATACCTGCTTGTCTACCCTTACTTATCTTGCAGTCATTTTAACCAGTATTCTTGAACCAATATTTACCATAACGTCTCTCAAGTTTTTGAACCTCAAGGACGCTTTATTTAGTTTAGATACATTACGCTTAACTTTTTTTTATATGAATACCGCACAAGAGTCCCAAATTCTCTCGTCTGAAGCCAGTGAGACTATGGCATCCCCAATTGGGGTATGTTGTGAGGCTGAAGGTAGTGGAAAGGGGAGGAGGGAGATAGGGAAGAGGAAAGTGAGGAAGTACCTGGCTATTCAGATCTGGTCACCAAACACGGCTAATGCCATTTCAAGCAACGTTTCAATTCTGAATGGTGGTCTTACTTCAGGACGATACTGAGAGTATCTTCCACTCTGGAACGTGCCGCAAATATACTATATATTATTTTAAATGAATAAATTGTGAAATAACACAAATTAATCAAATAAAATTTATTTTCACTCCGGGATTCGATCCCGCGACCTTCGGTGTGCGAGTCAAGAGCCTTACCGTTGGACTACGCCAGCCATTATATTTAATAATAAATTATTTAGTATCAAAATAAATCAAACGAAACTTATCAGTGAATACGTTAATATTAAGAAATCTAAATGAAACACGAAACAGAAGAAGACACAAGAAAATAAAAAGGTCGCAACATTGTGCCCCGGTAAGACAAGAAATCCAGGGTTCGACTCCCAGTTGCTACCGCTACCTTTTTATTTTTCTGTGCGTTGTTCTGTTTCACATTTTGTTTCGACTTATTAGTAACATCTTCCTCCTCGGTGATATAGGCATTGATGGGAATAACCTTTAAACGTTATTAAAAAAGTTATTCCAATGAAAATTGAAACTTATTAGATCAACAGATTTCACGGGTTTGAAAAAAGTGTTCAGATGTAAGTGGTTCTGTCAATAAATGTATATAAAACAATGTAACTTAAAATAAAACCATCCATCAAATTTAACAAAAAGTACTCAAATAAAAAGTACTCAAATAAATGCCATATATATTTACATACCACTTGTAGCAGTTCTAACTGTTGTAACAGTTATTCCAATATACATATAAAATACCTATGTAAATAAAAAAAATTATGGCATTTATTTTATTTTATTATTTATTTTTTGTGTACCTACAATAATTACCTTTTCTTCGAGCTCGATCAGTGTGTTCAATAAATAGTATTATGAATATATTAGAGAATTTTTTTTTTTTTAATTATCTTTTCAACGATAATTGGAACACCCTTCCAAATATATACAACCGCTGTTACTAGACAATCTATGTACCTATCTACCTAACGCCCCTCAGGTGTTATCCGAACACACATGCCCTAGACAATTTTATATGAATATTTATCAAACAATAAGTTAGAAGAAAAAAACAGTACTTAGTGTTTTCTCAATCCCAAGTCTCCCAAATAATATCATTAAGTAAAAAATTCTCGCAAGATTCCGATATTAGCCTAAAAGCATTAAAATTAGTAAACCCCTTTTTCCCCTTTGGTTAACTGGGCCCAAGCCACGCTTTACATATTATCAGCATTATTGTGTGTCTGTGAATGCCAATTTCGTTCCATTAAAGGTGGCATTGTTCAATGCCACCGATTCTTCAAGCGCTCCATTCTCCAGAGCGTGGTTAGCTGGTTATATTAGTGGCTGGAGGTTGGCATATCATGTTCCAGGGTATGATATCAACAATGGGGTGAAAGGGTCCACTTGACTATTTGTCAATTTGTTAAAACAAAAGACTGAAATTCACCTTTCAATTTAGTGCTCTTTTAAGGGACCCCATATCCGATATCTGAATCAGAAGCTTTTGAAAACGATGTCGTGTTTTCTTTTAATTTGTTTGTATTAAATGATTAACTAGTACTTTACAGGTGTTTGATTTCACGTGGATAATATGTCTTTGTTCATACGAAAATTCTTTGAATACTTCTTCATGATTGTGTTTTAATTAATAATAATTTCTGTCTTGTAGGTAACAAAAACTTAACTAACGCACTTTGCAGTCGATTTAATGATATAACACGATATTAGTAGGTATTAGTTTTTATGGTGTGGCTCTGTGTAACTTGGGTTAGATGAATTCTAGAACTGATTCCGCACGGGAACGATCCTGACAAGTGATAATATATCTGGTACCAGAATTCTGATTCTGGTAAATTTCTGATCGTCTTTTGAACGGCATCGATCCTGAGGCAAATATTTTTTCATTTAGATATCCTAGAATTACCTATGACTTTTCCCGGGTTTGCGCTACTTCCATTAGTAGATATTTAAAAAATAAGTAATTTAAAAGATTTGGAATGCCTTGCTAGAGTTACCGAATTCTTAAAAAAATCGATACTAGAACTAGAGTAAAGTTGTAGTTGTTGTAGTTGAGTTGTATTAGGTTAGGTATCTTTCTCTTTAAATAGTTATGAATAGCCAATTTCGACACAACCTTCCAATTTCACGTCTCCTTTATACCTACTTCCTTCATCGTACACATCTCCACACATCTAAATGGGGATTTCTTAGTTTTACAGGCTCTGATCAATTATTATTATTGTCCCGTATCACACAAAAAAATAAAAACTGCTGTGTGTGTACTACATGAATATAACTGCCTAAACACTTATTTAAAATAAAACACGGAAGACGGCACAGATGCAATCAAAAAATAAACTGCTGATAAAAAAAATATAAAGTTTCATGGCCTTGGTAGTTAGGTACCTAATTGCACGCCTATTTAACTAAGTAGGTACTTACCTATCAACTTTATATCGTGCGTTAGTAAAAAAACGTGCTATTTCAGAACTCATTAGAGGCAGTTAGCTAGGATGGTTAACCTAAGCAGGTCAAACTCAAAGCAAGTTGAATATAAATAAATTAATTTTTGTGGGTGATGGCGCCCAAACTCAGCTGCGATCCATCTCAATGGATTCATCTCCACTCGCAAAGAAAGCAAACCCTGCTGTCCAAAATGAAACTGAATATCAACTACTGCGAGACGGGAGTGAATGTAATACGAGAAGTGATGGAAAAAGTCGGTGCGAACCTTTCCATTTGGGAAATGGGGTGATCTCAAACGGTAACGAGCGACATGTGACTTGTTTCAACGAGAAATGGGTAACACATTGTGAACTCCAATTTAAAGTGATTTTATATTGGTAATATCAATATTCATATATTTTATAGAATGGTGTTAATGACCAAAACCGAACTGTTGTTGTTTTTAAAAATGTTTTCTTCGACAAAATAAATAAACTTTGTTCAAATCACTGTTAGGTAATCGTGCGTTAGTTTCATTATAAAACATTGATATTACAAAAATTTTAATAAAACGTAAATATTTATGTCTTTTGATTTCGTAATCATGATTAGGTAACCATAAAAACAACATACATTTTTTTAGTATTTAATTCGAACGGAAATTTTAACTAACTATTTCATAAAATTATTCGTGTAGGTACCGTATATTGTTGATATACCTATTATCATTTTACAAATGTACAATTCAAATGATTTTAATGGAAGAGCAGTAGATACAAATCATCAGGTATAAAATAAGCCATTGTAAAACCTAAATTTTTGTATGCACAAATCTTTTATTATTAAAATATATAAAATAAATTAAACACACAAAGTTGTCATGCAAAGTAGCCACATAAAGGCTGGATCTGCAGGATCTTCTATTTTTCTTTATCTTAATAAACATAACACTTTATCGTTTTGTTGGTAAATTTGGTTAAATTTAATATCACGACAATGTCTATACATAATTCACAGTTCAATATTTTCTGCTTCTTCTAATTGTCCTCTCATATCGTAATGGCTGTTAATGTACAGCTATTTACTTTATCGTGTTCCCACTATTTCTGGTTTATCATTTAGGCAAATTTTCAATTTTGCAAATGTGAAATTCAAATTCGCTTGGGCAAGTCCATTATTATTTTTTATTATTTATAAAATGTGGCTAATAGAAGAATACAGCTTGACTTCATTGTTTGTTATACGCGAAATTTAAATTATAACTAAATCTTTTTGGTTGTAGCAATTAGAAATTCCTACCTAAAATTGTTAGACGGAATTTCTCACAGAAATTTTAGATCTGCTTAGATCTTGTTACTAAAATAGCCAAACACGTTTAATATAGCGTTTTCATTATAAATAGCGGCATTTTACCAGAGCAAAATTGAGGTTGTCTTCCACTCAAGAACGAATCCCTAATGGGTATTCCTTTACATTGGAGTTCACCAACAACAAGTGATGACTGTGAATTTTAAAATAATATTGACCTTATAGATATTATACAAAACTACACGAGATTATTTATTATATTATTATAGTGTACCGAAGGTATCACATTACATTCATAAAGTTTATTTAATCTTCCTAGTTATAAAAGTATTGAGATTTTTCATCTCCACAAACAAGTGCACCAAACGTCACATTATGGCGCCAGTTCTAAGCGCCATGTTTTTTCAAGTTTGACAGTATTTTGACAGGTCCATCCAAAAGTTGGGGACGTCCTGTTGTTGTTATTTTTTCGTCTCAACTCGACACGTGTTCTTCTGCTTGTAAAAACACATCGAGAAAGTTAATAGAGTGTAAGTTTGTGGAAAGGTACGAGTACCTATCACGAGTCTTCATGACATACCGAAAGGTTTATCCCTAAAGACCCTCTAAAAAAAACGAAAGGAAGATTCTTAAAACTGAATATATAGATAAGTTTACATTGAATTGAACGTCTTCTCAAATGCTTTTATTAAATTTAATTAAGGGAACGTACCCATACTACGTGACCCACTTTTTGCAATTTTTAACCCCCCCCCCCCTCCCCCTTCGGTGACCACGTGTAGTATAATCCAAGACCCCCTCTCCCCTACAGTTTTCACGTAGTAATTCATTAATATGGTTTTGAATCACTTCTTGCTAACAAAAAGTAAAAAAAAAATGATTTGGCTTATATTTGTCTTCATTAATACGGCGCTTGCTGCATGACGGCAAGAGTGCATGCATACCTATAATTACAAGTGGAAAAAATATTATGAAAATAAAACTTATGTCAAAATATATTGTACCATTGTGACTACGTGATAAAAACCTAAGCCCCCCCCTCATTGTGACCAAGCATGGTATTTTGAAGATCCCCTCCCCCCCCCCCCCCCCCCCTGAATGAGTCACGTAGTATGGGTACGTTCCCTAAAGGATGAATTTATACCTAGTAGGCACTTATTTGGTAACTGTAAGAAAATGAGTAAAATCATGTAAAATATTTATTTTCTTATTAGATATTCTTCAAATTCTTGCCAGTGGCATAAATACAAATTCCAGATACCAGACATGTTTAACCCCTCAGCTTAATTTGTTCGCCTTTTGGAACAATTCGTATAGGTCTCATAGAAATAGTTGTGTCTCCCTTACCAACACGGTTGGACATATGATCTATTCGGCGCATTTGATTTGAAAAAATTATGAAACTTTGGGAATGTTTTATTAATCATTTTTACTTAAAATGACAAAAAATGAATTGCCAATAATGTTTTTAATACATTTTCCTAACAAAATATGTAGGAGTTTTATTTTTTTCGTTAGTCAGTCATTTCTGTTAGAAAATACGTCAGGTGAGCCGTTTTGCATTAAAAATTTTTGTATTTTAAAAAATATACGTTTATTAGTAATATTCCATTTAAGTAGTAGGTACCTAATATTGGTAATTTAGTAATATTGGATTTTATTGCAAAGCGGAAATATTTTGACCTTCCGACAAAATAGGCCCGAGGTCTCGGGGGTTAAATTCATATCGTACAATTGCATTGCGTTTCAGCATATCCTCGAATGAGAGGCACTGGCAAGAAGAGGAATTAATAGCGCTCAAGCAAACGTAATTATATGTCTCTGGCGTTTTGAGTTCTGACGTCCATTATGTTCCTATTTGTTTTTACTTCATTAACATTTTCATTTTCTTTGTGGATTAATTGATGTGTGATTAATTAATTATTAATTAATTATTAAGTATTTGATTAATGTGTTATAAAATTTTCAAATAACAGAACTATAGGTACCTATGGGCCAGTTGTTTCACAGAACTTGAAAAATTCATCAAATTTTAATGTCAAAAATGGTATTGAAATTCTGTTAAAGTTGTGTTATAAATCAAGAAGGTAGGTATGTACTGGGCCTATAATGCTAATCTATATATATATATAAAAATATCCTTGTTTCTGGGATTGTATATACATATATGCGTTTGTCCGCTATGCGTTGCTAAACCATTAATCCGATTGCGATGAAACTTTGGTTATTTGATGTGTGCATGCCCGCGATGGTATCTATATACAATAGTGAGTTTTGGCATCATGAAATTATGCATTAAAACTCTTCTATTATTCGGACTTTTGACATGGTCCGACTCAAGTATCAAATTCACTCGATCGTGCCATGACTTTCTCGGGCATCCCCGACTTCTTCTGCCATTCATATATTCTTCTTACAATATTTTTTTCGTTCATTCGCTCTACATGCCAAAACCATCTGAGGGTCCCTTTCTTAATCTCACTCACTATGCTTACATCAGCCTTGCATTCTTTGCGGATCTCCACGTTTCTCACACGATCATACATGGTTTTACCACACATACGCTTCGGGGATCACATTTCAACAACATTCAGTTTACTTTCATTCTTCCTCTGCCAGTTCAATGCCTCCTACCATACATTAGGGTAGGTAACAGCACTGCATTGTGGATTGCTATCTTCGCTCCTTTTGACATTAAGAAGAAGCCATACTAAATAATGCAAAATCATACAAAATCATGTTTTTGTTTTGAAAATTTGATGGCTTAGAAGTATTATAGATGCTTCAATTAAATACTGTGTGTAGAACATACCTTGGCCCTTAAAAATATCGGTAATTTATTTAAGGCTTTTAATAAGCCCATAAAAAAATAAAGTATAAGGTCTATAAAAAACACTTTCAAGTCCAAACTCTCCTATTTCTAAACCCCGTTTCGGATTTGGTTTTATTGTATAATGTGGCAAATTGAGTTTCTTTTATAATAATCGCAAAAAATTGATATTTACGCCCAAACTACACAAAATAAAATAACATATGCATTTTCTCGTTGTTATTTTTGACAACAATCAATACGGCCCGCACTCTACGAATTTGGATTCTGGAAGTGACCCTTATGGCATGGGCACAAGAACCATGCACTGGGCACATCTATTTATTATTTTAAATTTAAAAAAAAAATAATAACAGGGTATAAAATGACTGCTACAGCAACTGTTGGGTTGTAAGTTGTAAGATATTATAGAGATTTCTTACAATCAAACCGATTGATCAGTTTTGTAAGATTTTTGAAACAGAAATATTGTAAAAGTAAAAAAACTGAATAAACATAGGTACTTAAAAAAAAAAAAAAAATCGTATCATAGTTCGTAGCGCGGGAGACAGTCGTGCGACTCCGCGTTGCTTAGTTTCGTGAAATCAATTTTAAATTTCAGTTTTCTTACAATAAACAATGCGTAAAACAGGAATTAATATTTTTTACAGGCCTTTACGAAATCATCCTGTAAAAAAAATTCTCAAATACCTTTTCCAACCTTTCCAAAAGCTTTTTCTCAAGTATTTTTAAACTCCTCCCACAAAGGGCGTGAATTCCGATTTCGATTTTTTCCTGAACTATTGGATCGCCTTAACAAGTCCAATATTCCTACTTATCAACTTATGAGTTTGTGAAAGGAAAACATAAAGTAATAAAATTAATAATATTGCCAACAACTTACTGCAACAATTCGATAAATGATTTCATTCGCTTTTAGTTGGAGGTTTAAGGGGTGGTTTGTTAGCGTGTAGGGAAGGTACTACAGAAATGTCATGATTAAGCCCGGCAAGGGTTGCTAGCAAAGCCCCGATGATGGGCCTGCCAAAGGGTGGAAGCGCCGCAATTGAGATTAAATGGTTCGGAACTTCGCTAACCACACTCCGGCCATATTGGAGAGCTGTTTCGCCTCAATCAACACATCCTTTACTACTCTTTCATATTGTCCGGTGGGAAATTTCAAATTCAAATGGCGCATAAATGTGGACGGATGGGGAAGTATTTTTGCGTCATTACTGCGGGACTGTTACTGACACAACTTGAATAATTTAGGCAATCAACGTCAGATATTAACTAATACTAGTAATAATTATTGTTATGTCGGAAAGATTAGGTTCAATTTAATTTTCTCTCAAACGAAACCATTATTGTATTATAAGATTCTAGATAGGTAGGTACTTACGTCGTAGGTATGTAGGCATGTTATTTATTATTAATTTCTTTTGTGTTTAATTCATAGAACTGTATTTATTTATTTTTTAAATTTAATTTAATAATGTTATTATTAAGTTATGCAAGTATTTTAGTTTTTTTTATTTTTGTGACAGCTGTTTCGGCTACAAGGGCACTTTTGCTACACAAGGCTATAAATTTACATGAACAATTAGAAATCAATAAACTGACGAACGACTGAAATGTAATGTTAATTAATAAAGTAAGAAAAATGATGTATTCCATTCCTTAGTATGTTTACAATATCTAAATAATATAACGCACTTAAATAAGTCATAGCAGTGCATTAACGTCAACATTAAACAATTAAGAAAACTATAACATTTAATAGAGTACCGTCTCAATTATTTTCACAGCAAATTGGTTTAACCGATAAAAATTCAATTAAGACACCTTCAAAATTTTTAAATTTAGAATCGTATAAATAAGTCGTCTCAAGGTGGTTTAACCACAGTTTTAAAATGGCCTTGTCAGCATAAAAATAAAAACTATAATAATTGCAGAACTAAAGAGAGAAATTTAATTTTAATTACCTAACTTAAAATAAATGTTATTTATTGTTGGCTTTAATTTAGATATCTACCTACTAATGTTTTTTTGTCGTTAAAATGATGATATTTCTTTTCCAGTTAAAAATGACAGTTATTTAATATTATGTAGCCCCGATGAAGCCTGGGTACTTATAAGAAAAACATAAAGAAATATTCTATTAATATTAGGTCCTTACATATGAAATTGGCGTTTTGTATGGGAGGAACATAAAATCGATTTTCTTTTAATATAATATATTTATTTAATCAAAGTATGTACCATTGCTATCTATGCACTTTTGCCATCTTATAGGTAGTTTGGACTGCCTTTGAAGGCGGTTTGGACTGCCCCATCGGAGTTGAATTTTTTCCCTTGCAAGAAATTATCCAAATTTCGAAAAAAATGGTAATATGTTGGGGCAAGGTCCGGAGAGTACGGTGGATGTCTTAGACATTCCAATTGAATCTCCTCTAATTTGGTAGCCGTCTGTTGTGCAGTGTGTGGTCTTGCGTTCTAACGCGCGTTTGTTGATTTGCTTCACTGATTTCGTGAGGTACCCACCTTCCAAGCTTTTTCACCTTCCCAATTTGCTTCAAGTGGATTAAAACAGTTTTATCACTAATACCGCAGCCTGCAGCTAACTTGGACGTGGATTGCGATGGATCCGCTTCCACAATAGCCTTCAATTCTTCATTATCAACTTTGGTCTCCGGCCGTCCACGGGGCTTGTTCTGCAGGTGGAAATTTCCAGAACGAAAATGTTGGAACCAAAAACGCACTGTGTTTTCTTTTGCGGCACCGTCGCCATACACATCATTAATCCTTCGAGCCGTTTCTGCAGCACTGGTGCCATGGTGGAACTCGTGCTCGTAAAAATGCGGTATTTCAAGTTTTCCATTTTGTAAACTAAGTGACGCAAAGAAAAAAAACAATTAAGGAAAAAACAAATGAATTATAATTTTCGAAACACAAATACATGAGTAAATAGCTCTATAAATTTGAATTTGGAATTCCTAACCAAAGAGAAGATATTTGAGATCAAAGTTGCCAGTACGGCAAAACCCCAATTTCATATGTAAGCACCTAATAAACCAATTTTTTTCTGACCTACTCGGCACAGACGTTTAAGAATTTTTTTTAAAGCAAAACACTATTAAGTAAAAAAAAATTCAAATCAAAATGCTTACTATGTAAAAAACGTGTTCAACGTATAACGTTCTCTCTGACGCAGATACCTTCAATTGTAACGAAAATAAATATATAAATTCCATTAAAAATGTATTAAATGTGTAGGTACTAACTGTTATTGTTATAATATTATTGAGTAGGTATCTCCTGTTATGATTATATCTTATGTCTATATACATTAGAGTAAAGTCTTTAATTAACTCTATCCCATTAAGCAAATCTATTGCTGCTTTCTACTAAACTAAAGTGTCAATAAATGTGTTGGTACTCGTATCTTTGTCGTCTACTTATGTTTGTTTTATCACCATTCTCCGCGCATCACTTCCGTCAATTGTCACAAATCAAATTGCGGCCCGTCTTGTTCAGGGCCTAGCCAGATTTCTCCTAGGGGGCCCTTTAGTCTGAAAGGGGTAAAGTCACCAATTTGCCACCACTTCCTAAAACAAGGGGGGGCTGTGTTGACGAAGGAGCGCCACTGGTGTTTGCTCGTGGATTTTCAGAGCGTTAATTATTTAATATCTACGTTTCTGACAACGCTGGAGGTTAAATCAAATATTTAGGGTTAGAATAATAAAGAACATTTGTTAACATTTCGCAGACAGAGGGAAACAGTTGTTATCAACATTCGTGTACACCTACTTGTCAGGATTAGCTATTTGGGAAAGAGATTCTCCGAGGTTTTTTTTCGTTTTAGATAGGTATCACCTACCCATGTCAGTGGTTGGATACAAAAAACGAACAGGAATGGTCAGTTTTTAAATTTGCAGCCTACTGTAAAAGTTATTACAACATTCGGAGACAGCACCCATGGACCAGGGACTGTGAATCTCACCAACCGGAACAGCGTTCCGACTTACTCTAGATAGTTTAAGGCACTGGAAGAAATAGTATTATTATTTAAAGGTTAAATATTGGCTTGACTCGAACACATTAACTCTTAACGTACAGAAAACAAAACACTTACTGTCTAGTCTCACCAATATCACAAAACTAAATCTACACCCAAAATTAAAAATACATGAATGTAATAACTCATCTCTGAACCGGAATTGCAACCGCCCATGCCTAGAACAAGTAACAACTATCAAATATTTAGGATTAACCTTTGATACATATCTAAATTGGAAGCAACATGTACTTAACACTACAAACAAACTCCGCAAATCTATGTATATACTTTTTCAAACAAACGCGCAATTTCCTTAACCTACAACTTTTAAAAATAGTGTATTACTCACTGTGCCAATCTCACATCGAATACGGAATTTTAGCTTGGGGTAACACTTACTCTAATGCCCTCGACCCCATCATTAAAGCACAAAAACTAATAATAAAAATAATTCTTAAACTTCCTCTCACTACCAGCACCGATACGATCTTCAATACTTTCAACGTTATGGACATTAAACAGCTCTACGCAAAATCCATCTTAGTTTATTTACATAAAAACAACAAAATCCTATACAAACCAACACAAGTGATACACAATACCCGAGCCAAAAATAAAGAACTTCTCCAAACTCCCTTTTCTAAAACCACCTTTGGACAAAAACACTTTTAATACATAGCTTGCAAACTACACAATACACTACCAGCTACGATTAGACAAACTGAATCAATGACCAAATTCAAACAAGATATAAAGAAATGGATTATAAGTATTGGACGTCACACTACTGCTAACATTTGTAAAATAGATTACAAATATACAGAATTACCATCTCACATGTCCTTACCCTTATTAAAGAAATTAAAATAGTAAAATCCTATATGTATAATATAACTCCCTATATAGATTCGACAGCATTTACTACTTTATTAATCTCTTACTTCACCTATATAATGCTCTTTTTATGGTATTAACCCTCAATTTAAATCATCTTTCTGTTTGAATTGTAGAAATCAGTATGTATCTTACCTTAAATATTCTTATGTTATAATTAAATATTCTTTCGTATGATACTCATTTATGTACCTCTACGCCTGTCTCAACACAGGTATACCCTAGTGAGACAGGCATCGAATAATGTAATGTAAACATACCTTATATAGATAAATAAATAAATTTAAAAAAAAAACAACTTACCTACAATGATGCAAACGATACTGGTGATGAAAATTAATAATATTTGCATGCAGTTTGATTAAGTTCAGTTGAAAATGGTATTTGTTTTGTAAAATTTATCAATTAGATGTTGCTCTACACTGGCCCTGGAAATTCCCTCAGGGTTTATGTCATATTTGGGGATGCTGTGTGAAGGGTCTTTTTAGGAAAAGGAAGGAGAGAAAGATCTGGGAAATAAAAAGATATAAGGGGTGGGTAGCAATTTGGGGGACAATGTGACGAACGTATGAATCCAGCCCCCCACTGCAGTGCAAGGCGATGGGTCGAGAGAGTCCGCCTGGAGAAGTCAAAAGGTCTCCCTCAATCCGACCCGCCAAAACCTTGACAAACCTCACCTCATGAACACGGGTACCGCAATCAAGTCACCAAACATTACGAACCACTTGGGGTGACCTATATGACAGGGATTTTGATTATCCAAAAAATTGTTCCCGGGGCGGCTCGGCGACACCCATACCTACCTCCCAAATTAAGGCTAGACATTAATTTATTATTTTTACAATTTGTTAGGCTTTCTACCATAATAAATGTTATCTCGTCGCTTTCTCAGTGGTTAAAACATCTTTTACGAGTGGTAGAAAATATTATGTGATTAATTAATTTTTTATCAAGAGTAGATACTAAACGTGCAATATATCTTTTTTTCTTTATGCACGATTATTTCGAAGGTTGGTAGCACCGTTCGGTAATAAGTAAATCCTCGACGAAAACTTTATCTCAGCTTTTATAGCTACTTATGTAATTTTGTCGTCTAAAGCAACACTTCTTTATAAAAACAATGCGCCATGCATAAACCTCGTCCTAAAACAACAGCCCTAATCCGTCCCCCCAACCCCCCTTGCCGGGCCGGGAAGGGGTACGCAGTGGCGCGGCAGACTAACACTAACTGGCACAGTAAACATGTGCTCCATACATTATGCATAAGAACGGTTGCCGCAAGTAATTGTAATCGAATTTGTAGCGAGGGGAAGGCCCCAAGGCGACCCTCAACAATATACAAGCAGGATGGAATGCTGGATCAGCCTGGAATATTATCTACTATCAGCTACCTACCGTACAATATAGCTACCTACTTCGTTACTCGTTACTCACTCCCTTTTGTTCTCAACTAACTGGGAACGTACGTAACAACCTTCCTAGAATAAAGCTAATTAATTTAGGTTTCTAGGCGTCTACCAATAGATACAGCAGTAATGAACATATTAGGTTATATGTACATACAATTAACGCTGCTTGCTAAACAATTATTATTAATTTTTTTTAGTTTTTGTTTCTGATGGAGTTTTTTATTTCGAAAATATTTTTTTTTCTGGAATTTTGCTGTCTTGTCTTAACCTAAATACAAATAATGGTAAAATAGTACTTTCTACCATTATTTATGTCCCTTTACCAAAAACTGGGCTATGCTGTAGCATAGTGCAATTATGTTACTTAAATATGTATAATTGTAATGTATCACAATTAGCCTTATCACGATTAGTTCTCACATTGCTTTAGTAGAATATGGGCTCTTCGGATAACATGGTCTCGTTTACGAGATGTGCCGAAGGTAACCGAAGACAGGTGTGCAGAGTCATTATAATTCCAGAGCTCCGCAGACAAAACCTAGTTTCCAGTTAGTAAGGATGTTAGTCCTCCTATAGGTACTATATTTTTAAATTGCGATACGTCATTAAATATTAATATTGTGATCTCAAGAATTCAAGTCTTTTAATAAGCATATTGTAGTATTGGAGAATACAGGTCCCAGTTCCCAGTACTGATAAATAACGAATATATCTGGATAAAACATAGAGATATTATAGTAATGGAGCTCTCGTAGTTGTACTAAATGGTCAATGACGGATATCATGAATTGAGGCGGTATCAACTAGGGTTTTCATTATAACCGGAGCAGCGTTCCGGATTGATGCAGTTAAAATTCAAGCAATGATCAATCGTTGGCGTATGGGAGTTTCCTATTCCATAACTGGTGGTGTCTCAACGCCTCATGAATTCGACAAATCACTAGGTGTCAGGTGTCAACGTATCTAACGAATTTTGTTTCTGTTTTTTCAGACTGCAGCAGCAAGGCGGTCGCAGCGGAGGCGGCAGCTCGCCCCCGCCCTCCGACAGCGACTCTGACATCAGCCTGGGCGGAAGTCCAGGTTCACTGCCAGGCCCGGCCATGATGCCACCCTCAGCCTCGCAGCACGCGCTGGGCGGCCCGCCCTCGCCGCTGGCCGCCTACAGGTTCGCCGGCTTCCCGGGGCTGAGCGCCGCCACCCGCCTTCTGCCGCCGCCCGCGCCGCCCCTGCACAGGCCCTTCACGCCGCCGCCCTCGTGATCGCGAGATAGGCAGTGACAACTGCAAAACTAAGAGGAATTGAAGATTATTGCGATGGAGACCATTCCCATTCTGATAGTGGAAAGAAGAATCTGGGAGAAGAAGACAAGCGCAAAGAAGCAGATATTGGTATACCACCAGTTAGTGATCATGTTATTATATCAGTTAGTAAATGAAGTTTGAAAGTGGCGGATCAGAAGAAAATCAATGAAAAAAAACGATGGAATCGCAAAGAAAGAAGAACTTGATAGGTGCCTAAAAACAAGAGGTGTGATATCTTACGAACATTGATTATTCATAATTGGAAACCTGTTGACCTAGAAAATTTGGCAAAATATGCAGAAACATATCCTAGTACCTAAATATGCATTAAATATATCCAAAAGCTTTCACTGCAAAGCGTTGTGAAAGAAATGCCCAACGGAAAATTGTTCAGGTTTAAAAACAGCTCGAAACATTGCCAAATAAAACGTCAACATTAATACCAAAAGTTCGTTTGGATGATCGGAGATACGACAAGAATTAAATAATATCTTTTGCTGTGTGGTAAACAAAATCAGAGGTTTAACCATATATTGACGCGTTTCCCATCTTACGAAGTATCAAATGTCTAAAATCCATCAGGTCTAACTTCTTAAAACTGTGACTTCAGTGATTGTCCTAAAACAGTTTCTAACAGTGTCACAAAACTAACACCTGCCTAATGAAAGTGTGTGCAAATAATAAGGCAATGACTGTAATATATGTACATTATGACAATGACTGTATCGAACGTTCTATAGATAATAATAATTATTTAATTCTATAAGATTGCAATTCTACTAGATAATACGAATATGTACCTAATTATAATATTTTCGAGGCTCTGTTCAAAATCTGGTTTAAAAAGGCTAGTAAAAATAATTTTTAAAAGGACTCTTTCTTACAAAAAAAAATGTTAAAATGCTTATAAAGTCGATTGCGCAGAATATGAATTAATAATGAATATTGTAAATTATGTTAACGTTATCAAAATGTAAGTGATTTTATTATTATTATTAATATATTATTATTATTATTATATCAGTAAATAAGTGAAATAAGATAATGAGTAATGATTACTTGTTTAAGACAAAACAAATGTGTAAATATTTTTAAGTGTATATTTTTTTCCAAAAATAAGTAGGAAGTGTCTAAAAATCCCTGTTCGATGTTAAAATGGTGGATATTTTATTTTATAAGCACATTTTTTTATTAACCTTTTCTATAGAAATGTCAATTCGTTAGATAACCCTTTGGGGACTGAGAAAATAGTTAAGCAATTTTAAAATTATTGTGAATGTGCTTGGCATTTATTTGTATAAAAATATTACTCATACGAAATTAGTCAATTATTATTTAAAAATGGAATAAAAAATTATAAAAATATTTCTTTTTGTGAAAAAGTTCATTTATTTATTATAACGTGTAATATATTAATTTACCTTTTGCGTAAAATAAATAGAAATATTGAAGGGCATACTATGATCCTGCACTGCCTAAAGCTTCATATGAAATTAATATTTAATGTAAGAAAATTGTTAATGTAAATAATTAATTAATTCAATTGAGAGGTTCAGGCGCATAAATAAAAGCAGAGCTTTGAGTGATTTTTATCAAGAGATATTAATTTATTTTGCAAACACTCAAATCATACCTAAATTCTTACATAACAATTATAAAACTCTATATTCAATATCGATGAAACATAATTCGAAAAGTTTGAAACTGTTCTGAAGGTGTTAATAAACTCAAGTTATATTGGACAAAATGAGGCCTACTTGCTCTGTTTTTTTTTTTAAATTTAATGTTTTGTTCTAAATAAAATCACTCACTGTCTTTGTTTTTTCCACTTATTGTATCGAAAACTTATAATGTGGTAAGAATACTTGTGTATCTACCTTATTTCACTTGATAGCTCTCAAAAAAATTTGTTAGATGTCATGCACAAAGTCAAATTTCAAAAAACCCATATAATTTTAAAAAAATGAGAGATGGGTTCTGCCAGTGAATACAAAAACATATTATTTAATTGCACGAATGCTGAACAGGTACCTACATAAAAAAAGGTTATAAATCGAATCAAACTTTTTTTTTTTTAATTAAAATCTTATTTCGTGGACGCGTAGGTACCTACCTGATAAATCTATTTTTCTGAGCTTGCCAACAACTTTAATTCAAAATATCTAATCATTTTTTTACAGAAAACTGTCTCGTTACATCCAAATCACAATTTTATAATATTAGTGTGTATACCTACCTTCCTCGCCAAAATGGCAATGTTTTTTTTAATAAATACTAATTAAATTTGTTAATTTAGCAATAGGCATCTTTTAGGTCGTCGTAAAATTTATGAAGGTATTCTGTGTTAAATTTATTGGCAAGCAAACAAAATGTACTTGACTTGTAGGTGAGTAGAGGCTGAGCCAACATAGTGTATAAAAAGCCTTTATTATCTTTAAACGAGAGCTGACGCAACAAGTAATTATCTTCAATAAAATATATATAAATAAAAATTGACAGACTGTGTTTTATTATTGGCTGTTAATTTAGCAAATCGATAAATGTCAAGAAATCCATTCACATGATGAAATTATGTCTTCTAGGCACCGTTATGTTAGAACTCGTACTCGTAAATCAGTTTTCACTTATCTTTTTGTTAGCATGTCTTTATTAACAAAAGCCGGAACTGTGTTCCGGTTTATGAAATCCATCGGTCTTACCGTCCCTATTTCTTAAAATACAAAACAAAAGTGGCGCATGTTGGGTATTCAACGCAGGTATGTGCCATAAATAAATATTTTGGTCAAGTAGCTAGCTGATCGAAAGCCAAAATCAGTCGGCCATTAATAAAGCACTGGGTGAAATAGGATAAAATATTCACAACATAGATTTGGCTCGTGGAAAACAGGATTCCGATTGACTAAACGAAATGCCTAAGATAGGCCATGTTAAGAACTGAGAGTATAATCTCTCTCAGAGCCCTTAGTACCTGGGTCATCTTTGTGATGGTGTGTGTGTGAGGGTGTGTGTGTGTGTGTGTTAGGCCTTTTTATGAAAAGGAAGCTCTGGAAAAGAAAAATGTATCAAGGTTGGATAGGAATCTGGGGGTCAATGTTTTCAGGAGGGACGGACTTAATCCACCCTCCCACTGCGGAGCAAGGCGATGGGTCGAGCGAGTCCGTCGGGAGGGGTCAAAAGGTATCCCACAACCAGTCTCTACGCAGACGGGCAAACACATCCGCTGAACCCGGGCACCCCTGCAAAGTCACAAAAGTAGCGAACCTCTTGGGGGCGACCTACGGCAGGGGTGTTGGTTGCCTTATAAATGGTTCCCGGTGCGGCGGTACCCATACCCGCCTCCCAAATTGAATGTGCTCGGAATCTGCCAACCCTGCGGAGTAACAATGTGATGATTAGAGAATAAAAATAAAAACCTAAGCCATAATAAAAAACTGAGCTGGTGTAAACTGGACATACCTATTATTTCAATAAATCATATGACAAAAGGCAGTTCGGAAACGTGCCAATAACAATAACGCTTTTTGGATGAACAAACTATACCTGCCAGGAATTTGCAAACGATTTGTTTTACAAACTGTTTGTTTTACAGACTATTTGTGCAAATTCCGTTATTTAAAAAGCAATTACCTACCTCTGCCCAGGGCCGGATTAACCATGTCGGGGCCCCTAGGCAATGCACGTCTCGGGGCCCCTTTACCAATGGCGGACTAACGGGGAGGGGGGGGGATTGAAGGGGCTTCCAAACGCCTCCTTGTTCCCTTGATCAAATCCTTAACAAGGCTTTAATGGGGGGGGGTAAGGTTTTAAAACTTTTCATTTTTTTTTCTGAGTGTAAAAAATGTCAGTAGGTATATTGAGTACTGTGTCAAAGTAAATCAGAGCAAAACTAACGATGGTACAGCGTTTTAAGCGACCGGCCCTCACTTTTATTTTCCCAAGCAGATAGGTAGTGTATACTGAAGTTTGTACAACATTTTTATTTATATATGTATGTATAATTAAAAATAAAATGAAACAAATGCCAATATAAACCACACACGGCACCTTCAATCACTTCAGATACTAAGTTATGTTGCAACAAATAGAAGGAAAGAAAAGTAAAATACAAATATTATGTTTACATATTTGTTTTAATTATAGACTTTTTATTTATTATTCGTGCGTGATGTGAATATTAGTTATTTATTGGGTTATAACCTAATTATTATAATTTGTTGTTTTCTTTAATGCGTGTACCTAATGTTAATAACCAGTAGATAAATGTTCCTAATAAATTTTTTAAAAAAGCATCTCGAAAGCTGACCATTTCCGAAACTTCTTTGCTCACTAATTAAAGCAAGTCATTTTTTCTTGGGACGCGGGGCCCCTAGCCGATGCGGGGCCCCTAGGCAGTTGACTACTCTGCCTTAGGGATAATCCGGTACTGCCTCTGCCGAATTGAACAACATCTATACGCACAATGCGACGGCTTTAAGCCCAATATGTTGGAATAAATACCCGTTTCCAAATACATTCATATATGCTCGTCAATGATACAATGTCCATTCCATGTTTTCCTTCGATCAGAAATTGGCAAACTTTTTCTGTATAACGTTGTTTCTTATTTGCTTGATTTGATTTTAAAAGTTGAAAACATTGATTATTTATTACGGGACGTATGTACAATGTTATGTCATGGTGGCGAAGTGGGGTGTAAAGAGACTACAATAACTGTATACTTTTAAAGAAATTTCAAATAAAACTGTCAATAGGTAGGTACGTAAAGAACGATATGCAGGTATAGATATTACCAATTTTTTCTGCTGTGAATTAAAAAAGGGGGAATTTTTTTAAACATAAAATTAAACATCCGAATCACCATCAGATTTGTAGAACTGCAGGTTAGCATATTATTATTGAAGTGAAACTCCTCTAGCACCGTTGTGATTTGAAACTCGATGAAACAGAAATGAGAGGCACTAAAAAGAGACAAACACATCATCTGTAGAATTTAGCCTGCGTGAAAATGAGATAAATATTTCACGGGTAGGTAGGTACTCGGTTCCAATATAATTCGAAAAATCCACAGTCGTTTGGTGTAGAGGTATAAAGGGGGTGACGAACCTTTGCAGACATTCAGGCGACCAATTCAATTTTTTTTTTTTGTAAAATCAATATCCAATCTTCAAACCATTCCGAAATGAAAAGGCAAAAGAAAACACAAATGAAAGCGACATCTGACGATTCCGAAGAAGAAAACACAAATATTGTAGGTAGGTACCTACTAATAAGGTGACCAAATGTACCTATAAGAAAAGATCCACTGGAATTCGACTACAAAAATATGGAAAAAATCATCCTTCACATTGATAAAAAAAAAGTGCTTTGTAGTCTCCATACACTTGTCTACATTAGTTTTCTGTGGGTTTCACTTCTACCGCGTGTGTATTGCACATTCCGATTTTTATTATTATTCCCTCTGAGGGAGTAACAATAATTCGGCTGACGGTTTTGCCTATACTCACGATCTAACTTGCCCGACATGCTGTCCTACGAACAATCCTGCAGATCGGATGGTGCGTAGGGCCTATTATGTAATTCTGCGGAATAAGAGCAAGTTTTAATTAAATTTTCCGTACCTACCGATAACGCTAACCGATGAAACATTTCAGAAGCCATAACGGAGTTTTATGAGTTTTCTCTTTCGGTTATCTTTCTATACCTATAAGAAGCTGCGTGGATACCTACCTACCTAATTGCAATATCCTTGAAATTAGTGTGAGAGCTCACCCATAGATGACTCCAGATAGTAGACTATGGGGTTACCCATAGATGGCGTTTAGCTGTCGGTATTGTAGAGACCGGGTGTTGATGTAATAAATACGGTGTGAATCTCAAGGTCAGGGTCCAAATTATTCATTATACATTACGTGTGTCTCCCTTACATAGTGAGAAATATTATCTAAACGATGTAGAAGAGAAAATACCGCGCTTTATTTACAATTCTTTTCAATTATTTACAATTCATTCAATTTGGGAGGCGGGAATGGGTACCGCCGCCCCGGGAACCTTTATTGGATAACCAACACCTCTGCCATAGGTCACCCCAAGTGGTTCGCTACGTTTGGTGATTTAGCAGGGGTGCCCGGGTTCATGGGGTGAGGTTTGTCTAGGTCTTGGAGGCGGATGACCAGGACACACTGAACCCCAGATTCCTACCCACCCCTTATTCCCTCTTCCTTCCCAGAACTCTCCCCTCCTTCCTTTCCTTAAAAAAACCCTCCACACAGCATCCCCAAAGATGACATAGGCCCTGAGGGAAATTATTTTCCTCAGGGCCTCCTGTGTGGAGCTCACATAAAAAAAAAAAATTAAAATTAAAAAAAATAAAAAAAAATTAAAAAAATAAAAATAAAATTCTAAAAGTTAACCACCAAAGAATTAAAACGTACCTACATCTTTAATTAAAAAAAAAATTCATGAAACCACAAAAAAGTGAGGTAATGATAAAGTTTTGTAATACATTTGTCTAATAAAGTAGGTAGGTACCTACCTATGCTTTTTTAAAAAAATCGTTATCAGTAAATTTTAGATAAAAAATCGTAAGATGAGCCATTTTAAAAAAGGTTTTATGTTTGTATTTAAAATGTTAATAGATACTTAAAAACTAACTCAGAACCTTCTCAGAAAATTCATTTAGTATGATGTCAAAAATATTTTTTAAAAATTGGTTAAATAGGTTACGTTACTATTTTAAAATAGTTTTTTCATAGCTTTTAATGAGTTTTCAAAGGGGTATTGAGTTGACTTTATTACCAGTTAGAAACTCAAAATCTTTCCGCTTTCCAATAAAATCCGAATAAATGGAAATGTGATAATAAATGCAATCAAATCTTAGTTTTAGAAATACGAGAAGATGGAAGAGACCTGAGGTTAAGGTCAATGGCGGCTGGTGCTCATAAAAATGGGTGGTGCACTAAAATAAAAATAATAATAATAATAGTCTTTATTTCAGGATGTGGGGAGGTGAGTGCAATCCCACACATCCCATAGAGATATCCCATAAAACTTGGACCTACCTACTCTAATTAAAATAAATTCAATTATAAAAAAATCAAAAATTTGTAAATTAGGTCGATCCTCCATTGTCTCTGAGTGCATGCAATACCTACGTTGTTAAAGAAGAGAAAAAGAGTTATAAAATAAATATTGATCCATCAGTAGGTATTTGTAAAGTCGCCGCGATCGTAAATTCAAATTCAACAACAGTTCATTCCTTAATTTAAACTTATCAAGAAAATTGTATGGAGATACTCTGGGACGAAAATCGAGTTCAGAAAATAGAAAAAAAAATTTCAGTTTATCACACATCCGAAAGTCTTCCTAACGCTCCGAAACTCGAATGAATATATACTATCATAACAAATGTCGGCATTGTTGTTACGCTGTCTTTGGTCGATGCTGAGTAAAACATTGAATGAAAAAGAGTAGACATTAAAATAAAGACACGATATGGATAATAATATGACACAAACGTGTCCCCGTTTAACATGCTACAGAACGAACCGTTCCTTTTGATGTGGTGGAAATTTTTCGAGCGCCGTCCAGAGTATCGTAAAATTTGCAAAGCATTCAACCTACCTACGATTTTGCCTCAGTAAAGAATTATGGAAGAACTCCTGTGATCGATTTGCAAAATGAACCACCAAACCGAAGATAGGCACACAACGATCTGCTTTGTTACGCGCGCAGTCCAGCAGGCACCTATAGGTACTATGAACTATGATGTATGCATTATAAATTATAACCGAGTGAATATTGTGAACTGTGATGAGGCGTGTCGGAAATAAATATGATTTTTTGGCGCTCGGGAATTTTTTGATTACCAGAAATTTTGAGAGTGCGGCGCTCCTCCGCACCTTAGAGCTGGCTGCCACTGGTTAAGGTATGATCCACGTCGTGTAGGTAAATTAGAGGAAATTCATGATAATTAATACAAACTATTTAAAAAAAAAAAAAAAAAATTGAAGTTGCCATGTTTCATTTCTTTATACTATATTTTTTAGTGTGCCGATGATGACAGATGTGAGGAAGCTTTTTGGTATTTTTTTAATAAAATAAAATTCAGAATAAAAAAATACGTGAATTTAAACAAAGAGTCAATAAAATACATATTATAAAAAATATGATAGATAATATCTAAAAACAGAGAGCCCAAAGCAAATGTATTTCACCGCTCTGCAATAAAGGATTTCAGTAGATATATCTAGAAAATTGAATATAACTCCATTGGTGGGTATCACATTTCAATAGAAATGAAAACGTTTCAAATAGCCGAGTTTGCCCACCTCTGCCAGAAGTATCACATAGTAGAATTATTATAATAGCGACTGTTGCCTATTATAATGCCTGTATAATGGAAGTACAGTGGCGCAGCGGTGTGCGCGCCACCCCTCGGGCGGGAGAGTCGGGTGGGGCGGCGGCCAATGGGAGCGCGCCCCGCCCTCGGGAGGCGGGCCCGCCCCCGCCCTCGCCCCCGCCCTACCGCTGTAATGGAGACAGACGGGCGGGCGTGCGGAGCAGGAGGTCGTCACAGTGCCACCACTGCCGCCGGGCGAGCATTATCTCGTCAGAGGCTGACGGTAATGTGATGTACTGATGTGGTTAGATGGTAATTGTGATGGTAAGTTGGAAAAGGGAGTTAGGATGATTATAATGTGCTTCAAGCTTCAAGGCGAATGTATTTTTATTCTTCATTCTGTGGGTAAATGATGAATTTTTTAGATGCAGGTTGTTTGCGAGTTTTTTTTTTATAAATACTGCACAAGAGTCCCCAACTGTTCCCGTCTGGAGCCAGTGAGACTATGGCATCCCCAATTGGGGTATGTTGTGAGGTTGAAAGTAGTGGGGAGGGGAAAAGGAGATGGGAAGGGAAAGGTGGGAAAGTATACCTGACTATTATCACCAAATACCTATGGCTAAAGCCATTTCAAGCAACGTTTCAATTCTAAATGATGTTCTTAGGGAACTTACCCATACTACGTGACCTGTTCGGGGGGGGTCTTCAAAATACCACGCTTGGTACAAATGAGCGACGGGGGGCTTAGGTTTTTAGTCACCGGGGGGGGGTGGGTTAAAAATTGCAAAAAGTTGGTCACGTAGTACGGGTACGTTCCCATACACCAGAACGATGCTGAGAGAGTCTTCCTACTATATGCTATTTTTGAATTAGGTACTTGTGAAATACCTACACAAATTACCTATTCAAATTTATTTGCGAGTCGAGAGTCTTACATGGGGACCACGGAGGTCGTCCGAAATCATTTGACCAGTTTAGGGTTATGATTTATTCAATGGTTTTTTTTATACCTACTACTAGGTAGGTACCTACATTTCCGTCTTCAACCTAAAGCTGCGTATACACACTCGAGCCGAACAACGAATTATGGAAAATTTATTTTCCATAATTCGTGACTCGGCTCGCGCTAAACGTATAAAGCAGCATAGCATAGGGCACGACCTGGAACGACCACGAGGGGGCCCGGAACTCATATTCATGCTGTTTTTCTGCATCCTTTTGACTTTCATAAGAGGGCCACCAAACTTAGTGCAGGCGAAGGCCATACCAAACTTAGTGCATTTGGGAGGCGAGTATGGGTACCGCGGCCACGGGAACCATTTATTGGATAACCAAAAACTCTGCCATAGCTCACCCCATAAGTGGTTCGCCATGGTTGATGACTTAGCAGGGGTGAGGTTTGTCAAGGTCTTGGCGGCCGATGTATCTGCCCACCTGCTGCGTGGTGAGCCGGATCGAGAAAGACTGCTTGAGAAGGTATTTTGATCTCTCCAACCAGAATCCCTCGATCCATCGCCTTGCACCGCAGTTGAAGGGATGGATTCATACGTCCATCACTCCTGGACACAATGAACCCTAGTTTCCTACCCATCCCTCATACCTACCTATTTCCTCCCCGAACTTCCTCTTCTTCCTTCCCTTAAAACAACCCTCCACACAGCATCCCCTAAGATGACACAGGCCCTAAGGGAAATTATTTTCTTCACGACATCCTGAATGGAGCTAATGTAAAAAAGGGCCTCTAAACCAGAGGTCGGCAAAGTGCGGCTCCAGAGCCGCATGCGGCTCCTTGGCCCCTTGAGTGCGGCTCTTTGAAATACAATTGCTGAATTTAAATATAGAGCTCTAAATTTTGAACGTCTTTGTGTTAATTTGGAAATATTGGAGAATAACAAATGTGAGTTAAGTTCACAACCCACGTGGTCTGCTTTGAAAGATCTGGAGAAGGAAGACACGATCATCTTCAACGCCTGGAATAGTATTCCTGACTCTTATGAGCAGCTAAAAATTCTCGCGTTTGCTGTTCTTTCCCTTTTCGGTTCTACATATTCATATGCGAACAATCTTTTTCAAGCATGAACTTTATGAAGAGTAAACTGAGAAGTTGTTTTATTGATGAGAACCTGGAATCATGCCTAAAATTTAGAATAACTACATACAAACCTGACTTCCTGACTTAATCAAACTTTCCAAGGAGATTGTTCACATTAAGTGTTTGTCAGTCATTGTCGTGATTTAAATTTACGGATTCCTTAGTTACATTTTTTTTCAATGAATAAAATCTTTATAAGTACTCGTATGAAATCAAGTTCTATTCAGCGTACCCGTAATTTAATGAAGTGCTAAAATTATTATAAATGTTTGCTTCATAAATGCACATATTTGGCTCTCAAAAATTTTTGTTATCGTTGTAATGTACATATTTGGCTCTTTGGCTAATAAGTTTGCCGACCCCTGCTCTAAACTATCAGCCCACCAGGCGATATTGCGGAGAAATTTTAGAGCGGCGATATCGAATTACATTCAAATATACCTATCTAGGTACATGGAAGGCATTTCTAGTGTCTATTTTCAATTCAGCAGTTGTAACCGAAAAGGTTTTTTTTCAACATTTTTAACAAATTTTCGAAATATAAGAAAAGTTAGAAATTTAAATAAATTAAGACAATATAAGCGAAACTCAATCGAAAATCTGGAAACAGATAAATCAGAAAAAAAATTAGAAATGTTTGGAATGTTTGGAATTATTTAAATCTTGTTTATAGATAGGAATAAAAATACATAATTGCGATTGTGATATATTTGCCCACGTAGCCCATGGCGTAAAGTTACAATCTTACGGTCGTCAGGGTGGTAACCACAACTTTCGCATTACCGCCACAAAATAGTGATTTTTAGGGACTCCAGATACTAATATCTACAGCCCGTATGTTTGACGAATATCTACAGCTCATATGTTGAACTAATATCTACGAACTTCAGAGTGTTGATTAATATCTACAGAGCGTAGGTTGAACTAATATCTACAGAGCGTAGGTTGGACTAATCAGCTAAATGTGTCCAATAGTCCGATATTAGGGATTTTTACATACATACTTACATAAATTAAGTTTTTTAAACTGCATACGCAATATTACGTTATTCCAATATGCTATACATAATTGAAAATCCAACCTCTGACAGTACTGTAGATATTCGTCAACACTTTGAGATATTAATCAACAGTTTGAGCTGTAGATATTCGTCAACACTTTGATTCCCATAGATATTAGTTCGATTTTTTCAGTTTTTAGAATTCCTGTAGATATTAGTAGACGCCTCCATTTTTAGGTAGTATGTAGATCCTCCCTTTATACATGTTGTCTAACTGTACATTCACAAGTGTTTTCCAAAGAGCATCCCTTTGTGAAAATGTGAAGAGGATCTTTTGTACGCGGTAAAGGTGGAGATATTTCAAGAGGTTTGTCCAGTCCAATGATCATAGCGGATCAGATCAAAAGACTTATTTTGAAGAGAGGCGAAGAATGAAAAGTTAAATGTTTACAAAAGAATAAATGCGTTCATTGCGGCATAAATATAATCCACTCTCGGGCGGTAGAAGGAGGTAGGTACTCGTATCTTGGTCTTTAAATAAACCAAAAAGTTTTATTGAGAACGTATTCTACACGAGATCGATACAAAATGAGGGTTGGGTTAGACATTGGTTCGGTTAGTAATTAAATTAGGAAAATATATTAGGAAATATAAGTAAAAAGTAAGACGACCTCCGTGGTTGAGTGGTTTCGATCCTTGACTACCAATTTGGAGGTCGCGGGTTCAAATTTCGGTGTGGGCTTGTAGGTAATATTTATATTACTTGTGCACAATTATTTTATGTTGCAATGTTTCCATTTTGTACCGAAGACTTGGGATCCATTTATTGGATAACTAATACGCCTACCAAAGGTCATTCCAAGTGGTTCGCTACGTTTGGTGACTTAGCTTTGGTTTATGGGGTAAAATGTTTTCCGGGTCCTGGTGGTGGATGCATCTGCCCACCAGCTGTGTGACAGGCTGGATCGGGGGAGACTGGTTGAGGTAGACCTTTTGACCTATCCAGCAGGACTCTCTCGAAACATCGCCGCAGTGGAAGGGATGGATTTAGATGACTGTCACTCCTGGAGACACCGACGTCCTGATTCCTGCCCTTTTTCCTTCTCAAAACTACATCTTCTCTCTTTCCTCAAAAGACCCTCCACACAGCGTCCCCAAAGAAAAAAAATGTCCTGAGGGAATTATTTTCCTTAGGGCCTCTTGTGTGACGCTAATGTATCAAAATAGTAATAACAAAAAAAAACTTGACTATTTTATTAAAAATAATATATAGGTAAAGGAAAAGGGGTAGATACTTCCAGCGTCGCCCTAGTGAAAGACCTCACCATTCAGAATCGAAAAGTTGTTTGAATTAGTACCTAATGTTTGGTGACCAGATCTGCAAGCTAGGTACCTCCCACCAGCAAGCAGAGGTTAATTAAATCAGGGCTGTCTAAACTACCATTTACAATTTTTAACATACCTAAATATATAGTCGGAAATAATTCTTCGATGTTTTAGCGAGAGTTTTAGTAAACTTAATTCTTTTATCAAGTAATTATAGTTAATAAATATTTTTTCCGATTGAATCTAAATGTATTTTAAAATGGGGAGACCAGATCTAGGAGTTATATTCGGCTTGACTTCGAATTAAAGTTGTACCTTTATAAAGTTTTCTATATAGGATGAAATATTCCTAAAGCCTCTGGAGTTTCAAATAATAAAGGCGAGCATTTTCATTCCCTTATTATTAATTGCTTTTGAACGGCATATAAAGTTTAATTTACAGTAGAAAATTATGCCCGGTTCATTAATTTCTTCGATAGTGGTAAGAGTTGAGTAATTTTGTTCAAAAGGATAAATAATTAGTTGACTTATTTTGTAGAATAATATTGAAAGACGTGTATTTTGGGTAAAGTTTGTAGAGAGTATACAGAAATCCTTTTAAAGTTATTTTGTAGACTTGATAACATAAAATTTAGTTTGCAATATGAAATATTATAATTAATTAAATTAAATTAAACATAAATGTACAAAATGTACAATTAAACATTAAATTACGCATAAATGTACAAATTACTAAAATAAAAATAATAAAAATAAATGATTATCAATTATTTTTAATATTTTTAATAATAACAATAAATGATTATCAATTATTGTTAATATTTTTAAATCATCAGCAAAAGTAATGCATTTGTATCTTTATTAAATATATTAACAATATGGTTTGTAAACAGTAATAACAATAATGATAATAATGCAAACAAAAACACAACAATGTTAACCACCAAATAGAAATGCCTTCTATAAGTCAGTATCGTCGAAAATGTTTAATTATGATGAAACACGTGTATGAAATTTAAGCAAATAGGTAATGGTAAAATTTTGGATAACGAAACAAGCACGCATCGAATTTCTAGTGTTCCTCTTAATTCACTGTGGCAAATCAACGCAGCTTTAAAAAGCGATTCAAAGTCATGAAAAGTGATGAAAAAAAACTAAGTTTAATATGTAGGTTAAGTTAGGTTAGGTTATGAGTATTTTTTTATAATTTTTAATGGCTTTATACTTTTCAAAGGTTTGTTCGCTGTGTTGAGTTTTCATGTAACTCCTACGTAGACGGGTACCTATGAAAGTGGGTAGGTACTTGTATAAAAACCTAAATACCTACCTCATCAAACATCAAGTATAAATGCGCGAATGGGAAAGGTAAGTATTACAAGCTAAATTTTGGCGTGTTTAAACTCCACGGTCCGTTTGATCAAAATAATAATTTCACGTGTTTTTAATGTCCTGTTGATTACGTTCATTTTGCACTGATTATATTTTCATAACGCATCATTCTAACCTCAAACCCCTCCTGTTGTTGATCGTGGCACCCGCACAATTTGATACATATAACTTTGCAGGCAGCTAGAAGAGGAACTAAATGAACCATGTTTTTTTGGGTTCCACGCCGACTCAGAATGAAACCAACTCAGAAACGCCTCAGAAAGGTCATTAAAAGCTATGAATTTTTTTTTTTAAATAGCCGATAACCCTATTAACCTAACTTAATTTAACCAATTTGTTAATGTTTTTTTTATCATCACTCTTAATGACCATTCTGAGGTGGTTCTGAGTTGGTTTCATTCTGAATTGGCCGGTCAACGTTTTTTGTTATTACGATACGAAACGATACAAATGGAAAAACCCATGGATACAATTTTCCAATATACCTACCATGACCTTGATGACCACTGTGTTTGGAAATCTACAAAATGTCCTTTTAATTACCAGCAATTACCCATCACCGCCACGGGAAGATTTATTATGTCTAGTAATTTCTTGCCTCCAACGGCCTTCGTGGACGAGGGGTAAGGCTCTAGACCAGCAACCTGAAGGTCGCGAGATCAAACCCATTTAATTTTATTAATTTGTATTATTTCTTAATTAATTCATTAAAAATAAAACAATAACAATATTTGCGACACGTTCCAGACTGGAAGATACTCTCAGTATCGCTCTGGTGTAATACCACCATTAAGAAATGAAATGTTGCTTGCTATGGCTTCAGCCATGTTTGTAGATCAGATCTGAATAGCCAGATACTTCTTCACTTTCCTCTTTTTTCCTCTCCCCACTACATGCAGCCTCACGACATACCAGAATTGGGGATGCCGCAATCTCACTGGTTCCAAATGGGAGCCATTGGGACTCTTGGGCTATATTCACATTTGAAAAAGTGGTGTTTTTATGTGCGCTGATGGTGAGTCTAGTTAGGTCCCTATCTACTTAATAAATGCATTTTATTCTTCCGTTTTTTTCTTGCAATAATTGTTCCGCGACTTTTCAACCCGCGACATAATATCACCGACAAAATATCCTACGGACAAAACAACCCCCAACAAAATATCTACTAAAACATAACCCAACCTAACACAAAATGGGACTAAAATAACACAGACATACTGTAAAGAAAATAAATTATTGTTAAAAAATAGTAAAATGTAAAATAAGGTTTGGTTAGGTTAGGTTAGGTTAGGAACGGTATCGTTAGGTATTAGTAGATATTTTGTAGGAGGATGTTTGTCCGTAGGATATTTTGTCGCGGGATGAAAATGCGCATTACCTACCTAGTTACACCTAATCAAACCAACACCTATTTTCTCTTACAAATAATACACTTTGGAACAAATTCAACCACTGAGTAAAATCCACCAAGAAAGTACAAACCCATTATCGTTGCAATATTTTAATGCGCAACATCCTTATTACCCGAAGTGGTTACTCGGGATTAGGGAGTGAGGGATGATTGCATTAACATTGGGTAGGTAGATACCTACCGCAGCTAGTAGCTGGTAGCTACCTGCACCACAATGCAGCTGGGGAGGTTCGAATCTCAGGAGGGGAAACCCGATATCATGCAGCTCGTGTTGTTCCTACTCCATGCACAAATGTAGTACAGGATTAAAACGCATTTAATCCAAAATAACCAGGGCCGTGTTTGAGAGTGTAAAAGCTTCGTTATAGCGGACACCAAATTTTAATAACGACGTGACGTTGATTCAGAAACCGTCGCATTAGGCAATTTTAAGGTCAGAAAAGCGGCGTGCATGGCTCCCCGCCGATGTATTTCTCTGTCGCACGTGTGTTTTACGCATCTTTCGTTTACGGTCATCGTTAATACGATCTACACACGACACTGCATTTAGTGACTGCGGCAGTGACTGCAGAGAGCGTGGAGTTGAGCGAAATAGCGCTCTCTCGTTTGTTAAAGGGCCGCTAGAACGAGACAGCGCTAGTTCGCTCAACTCCACGCTCTCTGCAGTCCCTGCCGCAGTCACTAAATGCAGTGTCGTGTGTAGGCCGCTTTTGTCATACCTGCGCGAGAATGAATCGTAGGGGAGATGGTATATATTGTACCGGTCGATAAATCGTACCACCTTAGTAGGCCGGCGTAGTCCAGCGGTAAGGCTCTTTACTCGCACACCGAAGGCCGCGGGATCAAATTTTTTTCACAATTTTTTCATTAAAAATAATATATAATATAAAAAAAAATTAAATAATTCAATTTTGTATAAACCACTTATATGATGCGCAAATCCGACCGGTTTCGGAACAAACGTTCCTTCGTCAGGGAAAGCTTATACATAGATAAGTATAGTTGAATTATTTCATTTTTCTATAATGGATAACCACAAAGTAATAGCTACATTCAAAAATATAATATATAATATATTTGCGGCACGTTCCAGACTGGAAGATACTCTCAGTATCGCCTTGGTGTAAGACCACCATTCAGAATTGAAAGGTTGCGGGTTGCTAGAAATGGCATTAGCCGTGTTTGGTGACCAGATCTGAATAGCCAGGTACTTCCCCACCTTCCTCTTCCCTATCTCCTTCCCCTCCTCACTGCCTTCAGCTTCACAGATCCTGTCAGATTTGTGTGCTTTTTTTGCTTTTTCTATGCACAACGTATATTAAATGAATGAATAATCATGCATACTTGCAGGAATTCATGTTTAAAACGATCTAAACTAAAATATGTGACAATAAATATGTAAAAATCACACAAATCTGACAGGAGGTCACGTCCGTTATCTCGATAACGATCCCACAAAAGATAGAGAATAACTCTTCAGAGTTCGTGACTCGATCGTACGGGTTCGTTAAATTCTTGTTATTCTTCGTTATTTTTTTTACCTATGTAGGTATGTCATCGACATTTGGTAGGTACTAGAAAAATTTTAAAGAGTGATTTTGTTGAGAACGTAGAATTTTGAAATGAACCACTTTTTACAAAAAAAATTATGTAGGTACTACATCACCTCTGCCATAGGTAACCCGTTATTCACAACGTTCGATGACTTAGCAGGAGTGCCTGGGTTCTTGGGGTGAGGTTTGTCTATAGATTTTGGCAGCGAATGACCTGGACACACTGAACCCTAGATTCCTACCCACCCTTTATACCTTTTTACTTCCCAGTACTTCCTTTCCTTTCTTTTCTTAAAAGACTCTCCACACAGCATCCCCAAAGATGACACAGGCCCAGAAGGCAATTATTTTCCCCAGAGCCTAATGTATAAAAACACACGTTATTTTGACCAAATAATTCTTTATAAGAGTCATATTTTTTTAACTTTCTGAGTTCGCTCCTGCCCTGGGTATTTTATCGGTCCATTACCGCACTCTAGCGATCTGCCAGTCAAGCTTTAAATCCCCTCCACGCTAATTTGCACCTCATGCTCACTGAGCACAGGGATCAAATCCGCTTGCTCATTTCACATTCACTCTGTTGGCATTACCCAACCTGGCACGCAATCCCAACCCTTATCCCCCTCGATACAAGGGCTGAAATCCGCTGGAGGGATGATTGATGTTTTTAAGAATTAAGATGAAATATCACAACTTAGTAAGGGCGCTAGGCGCCGGGTGTTAAATTATCAAAAAAATAAACATTCTTTTATCATTAAAGAGCGTCAAATTTACACGGAATTAGATTTGTTGGAAAGACAACAGACTTTCATTTGGTTAAATTGAAATAAAGTATCCTTGAGAGGATAGAATGGAGCCCTCATTTGTAATGGAACACACTCCTGATCAATGATCTGAGGTCTCGGTATCGCCCTTTTTTACATTAACTCCACACAAGAGGCCCTAAGGAAAATAATTTCCCTCAGGACCTATATCATCTGAGATGCTGTGTGGAGGGTCTTTTTGAGGAGAGGAAGGAATGAACATTAGTCTTGAAGAGACCCATGTTGTAGGAAGGAGGAAACACAGTGGCCGGCAAATCGTTCCACAGCCGAGTGGTTGAACACAAGAACGAGTCGAAGAAGCGACCGGTTCTCATGTGACAAATGTCAACCGTGTACATATGTTGGGCCCGCGTTTGGCGTGTTTCCCGACTATGCACCGGTGCCGAGGGGATCAATGACGCTAGTTCCTCGGAGCACCTTCCATTGTAATACCGGTAGAACAAGGACAGCATTCCCACCCAACGCCTGTGCTCTAAAGATTGCAATCCGTCTGTTAAGATGGGAGGACCTAACAAATGGACCACCCGTTTTTGCACAGTACGCCCAGTTTTTGGGAGGCTAACTTTACTCTGGCTTCGATGGAGCCCCCAATCTGAGCTGCACACTTAGAGTTACACCAAGCATATCAATGGAGGGCCTGTTCGGAAGATTGTTCTAGTGAAAGACAAAGAAATGATGAAAAGGTTGCTTTAAATGACTTTAGCCATGTTTAAGAGCATCACAGAGAAATTTGAATAATAAGTATTTTTATTATTTATAAGTCACTGTCCCTTTTATCCCCCCTGAATACTGAGCGATAAAGACAACTGCACCTCAAACTGATTCGAGTCAAAATCGTGGTTTTATATATCCCATTTAACTCCTCCAAAACTGAACCGATTATTTAATTTATTTTTTTTACGAACTGTATTAGAAGGAAATATTCTATGTCTGATTGAAGAAAAAGATAACAATAATAATCTAAATTAAAATATGAGAAAGAAAAGATAATGGTCGCAACTGGAACTCGAACCCAGAACCTCTCGTCTAACCGGGACGTGCGCGTTTACCAATTCCTTCATTGCCACCTTCTGTCAAACCGTCATATTTGTGAATCTCATATTTCAAATTTTAGAATTAACAATATTATCTTAAACAACTTTTTTAATAATATCAAAATTGGGATTAAAAGAATCAAAAGTGTAAAAAGAGAGTTTTTATTATTTAAAAAAAAAATTCTATGTCTGTTCGTTTTGCTTTTTTTAAATTACGTTCTCTAGTTTGTATCCTGAAGGTCTCTTGTGGGGTTCAAACCAAGTAATTTCAACGATTTTGGAGGGTCCTAACTCCTATAAAAAGTAGTGGTCGGTATCTACGAGTATATTATATTTATCAAATTGCACTAGTGTCTAAATCCAGAGAAGAAATTAAGGAATTGGTTTGTATGGAAAAAACGCCGCCTGGTGTCTTCCGCAACCGGGATCGAAAAGAAGAAGATTGAGAGATACGAAATTACGAATGTTAGAGGAGCGTGCTTACATTTCCAGCGACAAAATCGATGCGAAAATGTTTAATAAAACACGACTCGCTTAAAATAGAGCAAAAATCTCGCGGGGAGCATCTTAAGTATCATTTAAAGAAACATTGTGAATTTTTTCACAAATATAATTTATAAGATAATAGAAACAGACTTGTTTTTAATAATTTTTGGGGCATACTTTGCGATTTTTTTCTATCGAGGGAATTTCATATAATTTGCGTTTCGGCGCGGGCAGCATCTAGACATTATCTTAAAAAGTAACATATATTTTTTAAGAGCTTAAAAACTTCAAATGTTTAAGGGAGATATGTAAGAAATCGGTAGAAATTCGGGTTGCGGGCCCTTAAGAATTGATCTAAAAAGCCAATCGCCTTCCTTTTCCCCATCTCCTTTCGTCTCTCAACATACTCTAATTAGAGATGTCATAGACCCTCTGGGCCTGGAGGGTTGAAAGCGGTTGAGATACTTGTGAAGTACCCACCTATAGCTTACAATATCATGTAGGTAAGTATGTAACATTTTTGATAAATTATTAAACACTGCCATGACATATAGCTTAACGAATTCGTTTAGTGCGAACATACAAATTCTTGCACCTAACTCACATAATATAACGGGTAAGTTAAAGAAAAGGACCCCTTGGCCAGCCTTGTCCCGTGTCCTGTCCCTCGAACCCCGTCTCGAAGAGAGATGATGGAATAATCATGGTGAATCGGTGATCGTGACTTTGACGTCTTAATATCGTCTAATCCTGTTTTTTCCTAACGTCGATCAGTAGGCAGGATCGCATCGGATATATAAATATTTAATAATAAGTTGACGAATTTCAACATGAGACAGAGAAAACTATGTGATCGAGAGAAAAATCGAGCTATAAACGAATTTAGTGGGTGAGCGTAGGTATCTATTTTTTTTTCAATGACCATTTTAAAAAATTTATTTTATTTTTTATCCAGGTAGATATGTTTTCCAGTTACTATTTTATATTAGGTACGTATATTCATGTGACGTTTTGTACCTGTAAATATAATATGGTAACTCATTAGATATCATCTGTCTCCTTCTCTCTTATCACTGTGTAAGATTTGAATTTCACTCTCTCACTGGTCCTTTATATTATGTTTTGTCTCTTTCTGTATGTATATACATATAAGCTCACACAATGTATATTTTTTGATCAGTTTAATTTTATACCCTGAAAATGTTTGTGTTAAGCAAAACCGATCGGTATTAAAAAAAATAAATAAATAAATCGCGGTTACAAACTTATAGTTTTATTTCATTTGATATGTCAAACCACAAAGTGTCTGCTTTCTAGCAAAGTATAAAATTATTTACTATACTCCCTCTTGCAATAAAAACCATAAAAATAATTGACTTAAAAAAGCATTAAGACAAGGATTATGAACGTGGGAAGTAAGAATATAGATAGAATTTTGAAACCTAACAAAGATTAGGTAGGTACCTAATGCTTGTATTGTGCTTACTTAGAATTCAAACACATAAACATGTACAGTGTGACTTTAGAATGGGGTATCCTAGTAAGGACACATTCTTGACTAAAAATATGTAAAAAAAAATAAACACACAAATGAATAAATAAATACGTATATATTTTTATTTATTTATTTATTGACGCCCCATTGGGCTATTACGAGTACATATTCAATACAAATTTCATTTATAACAACAGTAGGTATACATATATAAAAAGATTACAGATAACAAAAAGAGAACTCGTAAGTACAATTTATATACGAGCAACAAAAACATTAAAAAAATCAAAACACTTTAATAATATATTATATAGATTCTTATTTGTGGGTACCTACCTACTTTGATTTCCAAAAGGCACTTTCAAATAATTTGGAAACCTGCAAATCAATTTTTTTTTAAATAAATAAAGAATTATTCATAGAAAGCAATCCAAAAACATTTTCACTTCATTGTATGCTATCGATCTGATTTCTAAGCAACTAGGCAAGGTAACTCTATTTTTTTAACGTCTGTTAACTAAATTAATTATTTAAATAAAATTCCACCTATCCCACGTGTTGGAGACTGTTTATCTTTCTTATCTGTTAGACTTAAGACTGTTTCGACACGGTCAAACAAGGGCTTCGTAATCAACATTCACAATATGTGTTGGTAGGACGATTATTAATTTTCAACTGAACACGATGACACATGATTGTATTTAGTCTGCATAAGGTAGGCAGGGAAAGAAAGGTATTTTGTGGATGGGACTTACAATTTTGGAAAAAGATACAAGGATGAATGCTAGGTACAAACCCCATTATGGCAAAGTACTGTTTAATGTACAATATATTTTATGTACTGGCAATTTGAATGCTGGTCACACGTCACACCGGACAAGCAAACTTTAATTCCGATTTCTACCACCAAAACCATTCTCGTCCAAAGTGTCCTGGTGTGTACAGCTATTAGATTTAGTTTCGCAACTTTCTGTGATTTATTATTGTGTCGCGTTAATTGATTCATTGTACCTATTATTCAACAATTTTAAAATATAGTGAATCTCTGTTAATAATTAATCCATCTTATCATTTAACTCCCGTGATAGGTACACGTGAAAGTGTTGATTTGGTACGATTAACACTTCCATACCTTGAATAATAGATCTTCAATTTCGATGTTGAAAAAGCATGATTGTAGAAATAATTTTTTAATAGGGGTCCTCTACGTGCACAAAACTAGGCACTTGCTCACACTCAAATTGAACACAAATTCCTCAATCCGGGCCTGTTGGAATCAAGAGATCCGAATCACGAGCTCAGACACGTACTGATTATATCCTGACGCTGCAGCCATAATATATACACACACAAATTTCCAAAGCAAATAACAAATCCATATCTATGGACGTTTAATGTGAGAACACTACTACTCGGTGACCACTAAATAACAAACACCCAAAACATGTCTGGTAAACATAAAATGTAAATAAAAATAGAGCTGGTTATATTTGTTGACGATGTGGGTTTTCCAGAAAGCATTTGCCTACATAGATATTTTGTAATTTTTAGGTTCATAATATTATGATCTTTCAATAGATTTATTTTTTAAACTAGTAGACCCGGCCACAAGTTGCTGTCGCTAACGAAACATAACGCCATTGCCATTACCCAACCTTTATAAAACCCACACTACCCGCCGCGCTTGCCAGCTGCCCGCTGCCTGAATTGAATATTTGAATTTCTCGGCTTTTCTCTATTATAATGAGCATGTATTATACATATAAATCTTCCTCTTGAATCACTCTATCTATTGGTGAAAACCGCATGAAAATCCGTTGCGTAGTTTAAAATATCTATGCGAACATACATTTTGAGCGGCTTCATTTTATACTATGTAATGATGATGATGATGATTCTTGCCAATTGAGGAAGACCTTGTTCGTTTGACCAACGATCCATATAGAACTCAAAATCCATAAAAATAATGTAAATGATGTGTTTTATTGCTGTGATTTAAAACTTTAGTTTTGCAATAGTTACTTTGGAATAAAAACTGGCTTACCATAATTAGGTCTGCAATGTAACTTATATTTTGGGAGACGGGTTTGGGTACCGCTAAACCCGGGCACCATTTATTGGATAACCAGCACCTCCGCCATAGGTCACCCCAACTGGTTTGCGTTTGGTGACTTTGGGGTGTCCGGGTTCATTCCGGGATTGAGAGAGACTGGTTGAGGGAGGTCTTTTATCCTCTTCAGCCGGAATTACTCGACCCATCGCCTTGCACCGCGGTTGGAGGAATGGATTCATACGTCCGTTACGCCTGGACACACTGACCCCCAGATTCCTACCCACCTCTCATACCTATTTCCTTCCCAGAACTTCCTCTCTTTCCTTTCGTTAAAAAGTACCCTCCACACAGCATCCCCTAAGATGACACAGGCCCTGAGGGAAATTATTTTCTCAGGGCTTTCATCAAAAACTTGTTCAGACTTTATTTTTTTTTAAATTTATTTGTTGGCTCGCCAACAGAATATATCACATATATTTATTACATTTTTTAATAATTTTAGCATGGTTACAGTGATAATTCCAGTGAAAGGTGAGCACACCATTCATCACAACATTCTTAATTAGTTGTAATACATAATTGTAAATTGTAAATTAAAGTACATACATAAAACAAGAAGGATCAATAATTACAAAATATATACACACATGAACATATACATACATTTATACACATTTTATAGCTCTAGGTGAGGAGATCATCATGGATCTGTAAGTATAATTTCCTTCTGAAGGTAGCAATTGAGTTTGAAAATACATCTAAAACTTCATGTTTGCAATATTTTTTCTTCCCGATGTATTGTTTTTTTCGTAATTTGTCATTGATATATATAAGTGCTAGTAATTTATAGGTAGGTTCCATTCTTTTCTGTCACTTCTATTGTTTCTCAGTATCTGTTATAATGTTTTATTATTAGGCTGTGAACAAATAAAATTAATAAAAACTAATACTTTATGTGACAACAGGGTTTCATTTAAATAAAGAATAATAAATAAGGATAAATCATCAGAACTGTGCAATGTTTAATTTGTATGGTTATGTACGTATAAGTGTAAGTGCTACATATACCTTTATGGATACGAAAACCAACCAATACTAAAATACGAGTATACCTGTCTTTTAACATATGTACATCTTTCTAATCATAATTTCAATGGCTTCTAAAATCAGTCAACCAAAAAATCCATATTATTTTCAACTTGCATTCACCTCGGACTTTATAAATTTGAGAGTTTAAAATATATTTTATTATTGATACAGCCACCGAAATGAAATATAATAAACGTTCTGAAATAATACAACCCAAGAAAAGGGTGAAACCCGTTTCTAAAACTGCTTGAACACAATATTTTTCCAGATTGATCTATGAATATATGCCAAAGAAGATAACTAATTTAGAAATTTCGATACCTTTCATCATAATGGCAGCCACAGTAAACACTTCTTCTAATATATTATTACCTTTTGTGACCAACCATTACTGGTTCATCTGCTATTGTAACCCTTTCGATTGCATCACTAAAGCATTCTCAAGTGTTGACCATCGGTGATACCAGTTTTGGTCCAGCGGCTGCTGTGACAACATTGCATTCAGATCTGTCGCAAAGTGCTTCACGCGTACTTGCTTGTACAATGATGGCTAACTGGTGATACTCTTTCAAATAAAATTGACGAATTTATTAATAACAAAATCAAAATCAAAATCAAAATCAAAATCAAAATCAAAATCAAAATCATTTATTGTACAAAATTAACATTTAGTACAAAAGGTATAACTTATAGGTACCTATATCCTATTTCTTCCAGTTAACCTAACATGTTGTACAGATTTGAACACAAAAAATATAAAAGTGGTGTAATACAAAGGGAATTTGTTTTAATTTTTTATATAAACGTAAACATAAAACAGTTGTACCTATGTGAGGTATTCACTTAATGTGTAATGAGACCTGTTCAGGAGGAATGTTTTTAGTGATGACTTAAATCTGAGTGTATCTTGTATTTGTTTAATGTCGTGTGGAAGGTTGTTGTATACTTTAATGGCCATGTAAAAGGGTCCTTTTTGGAAAATTGTTTTGTTTGCTCTTGGTATTGATAAATTTTCTGTAAACCTTGTAGCGTGTTTATGTGTAGAGTTTTTTTGTGGAAACTTTTCTGGAGATGATCGCACTAACATGCATAACTCTATTATATATATGTCGGTGACTGTAAGAATTTTCAATTTTTTAAATATAGGTCTACATGAATCCCGATTAGCAGAGTTTGTCATTTTTCTTATACATCTTTTTTGGATGATAAAAACATCTTTGGCGTTTACTGAGTTTCCCCAAAAGATAATTCCGTATTTTATTATTGAATATACATAACCATAGTATGCGGCCATTACCGATTCGATGTTTAATATATTTCTCAGTGTACCTAGAACGAAAGAAAAGCTACTGATTTTGGCTACTATTTTGGATACATGTTCTTTCCAGTTTATATTTGCATCTAGTTGTATTCCCAGCAGTGAACAAGTTTGGGAAGGTTCGATAATATTATTATTGAAGTTTACATTTATGTTTATAGGTGTAGCTTGCACTGGACAAAATTGTAAAACTTGAGTTTTGTTAGTGTTGAGTGACAGATTTTGTGATAACAGCCAATTTGCTATTGATTGACAAGTCTCGTTAATATGTTTATTAAATTCGTCAACGTCTTCATTACATTCAAACAACAAAGCAGTGTCATCAGCAAACATTGAACATTCTGTGCCAGCAATAATTGGAAGTTCGTTTATGTATATAAGGAACAGGAGGGGCCCAAGAATGCTTCCTTGAGGCACACCCTTGTTGATTGTTCTCCATTTGGATTCTACCATGTACTGCATCATTTTTTCGTCAATGTTTGAAATTTGAACTTTTTGTTTACGATTTATTAGGTACGATTCAAACCATTTTAATGCTAAACCTCTTATACCGACGTGTTCAAGTTTAATTAGAAGAAGCTTATGATCAACATTGTCGAATGCTTTTGAGAGGTCGAGAAAAATACCTACGGTTTTTTTGCTAATATTAATACTTTCCAGAATTTTGTTCATGAAATTGAAGACTGCTTGTGTTGTCGAACGGCCTTTACGGAATCCAAATTGTTGTGGACATATTATCTTAAAGTTTTCGAGAAAGTTGTAAATGCGATTGTACATTGCTCTTTCAAATATTTTTGAAAAATTTTGTAATAAGGATATTGGTCTATAGTTTGATATTTCCTGTTTGGGACCCTTTTTATATAAAGGCACAATAATAGATTGTTTTAGGTGTTCTGGGAAGGTTCCTGATTCAAAAGATTTGTTAATTAATATTTCCAACGGGTAACTCAACGCTTCTGCACTTGCTTTAATAATTTTTATAGGGACTTTGTCAGTGCCGACACTGCTTTTATCTTTCAGTTTTACGATAATTCTGAGAATTTCCTCCTTGCTTACAGGCGTTATAAAGAATGATTGCTACTGTTTGTTTGTGACTGTGTTAGCAGATTATGTACGTTGAGATGTATTTTGTGGTTGTAGCGAAGGTGCAAAGAAAGTATTAAATTCATTTGCAATGTTTTCTGGTTCTGATACCATGGTATCATTTATTTTAAGACAGATTTTTGGCTTAATTTTAGATTTTAAATTATTTGAGTTCTCTTTTATTATGTTCCATGATGTTTTGGTTTTATTCTGCGCATTTTGAATACGTTTACTATTGTAATTTCGTTTAGCTACTTGTTTTACTTTACTGAGAACTTTTTTGTATTGTTTGTAATGGTTTATGATTGACAGGTCATTTGTGTTTTTTTGTTTTATGTATAGATGTCTTTTTTGTGTAATAGATATTTTAATACCAGGTGTTATCCAATTTATTTGGCGTTTTTGGGGATATCTATGTTGTTTAAAGGGGAAAAAAAGTTTCATACCCTCATTTACTTTATTAATGAAGTACTCATAACTGTCATCAATGGATTCAAACGATTTTAATAGATCCCAACATGTTCCTGATAAGTAATTGTTAAATTTTTTTGTATTTTCTTTATTAAATAATTGTTTTTTTGCATACCAAGTTTGTTTGATATTATTTTCTGTTTTTATGTGCATTAACTGAGCCATGTGATCTGATACAGCTAATTCTGTGACTTCCCATGCGTAAGAACTTTTTGGTATATTTGTACATATATGATCAATTATACTTTTTTTATTTCCTTGTATACGAGTGGGTTTATCAATAATCAATCGTATGTTGTATGATTTTAAAGTGTTTTTGAGTAAGTCAGCGTTTTTGTTCTTGTAGTGTGTGTCAATGTTAAGGTCTCCGCAGAGTATTATTTGTTTTTTATTGTTTTTGCAAATTTTGTTTAAAAGAAGTTCAAGTTGTTCAAAAAATATATTAATATCGGAGTCATTATAGTAAACTGTACAAATGATCATTTTAAGCCTTGGAATTTCAATGCCAACACATTCAAATACAAATTCTTTTGTTATTTGTTTAACATATTCTAGTTCAGTAAATGTAATATTTTCATTTAAGTAAATAGAGACGCCTCCGTGAAAATGGCTTTCTCGACAAAAAATTGAACCTAATTTGTAACTATTAAAATTAATAGATGTCGCTTCATCTTTCTGTAGCCAGTGTTCGCTAACACAAAATACATCAATGTTTTTTTCATACAGAATATTTTCTACTTCTAGGATTTTATTTCGGATGCATTGTACATTTTGATGCATTATATTGAAGGTGTTTTTCATATTTTGATTGTTACCTATGATACTGGTTTCAACAGAAATGTCAGTGGGTAAGTGAATCATAATCTTATTTTGTATATAATGTAAGGTAGGGATAAATGTTTAAGTATATCAGATTTAAAATCCATTTCCAAAGTACCAAGATGAAAGTGTCGCATAAACAATAGTGTGCATAAACAATAGTAATGATCGTAATCCTCCATGTGTAAGTGTGAAGTGCAGTTAATAAGTATGCGTATCCATTTATTCGTAAGTCATAAGGAAATTAAGGTATTCTCTGAAGTAACCTGAATTGCTCGCGAATCTAAGTTTTGGCGTACGTAGACTCGGCCCGATTTTACCCATACAAAAGCCAGTTTTTTTTCAATTGCCATTTTTTTTGCTAGGTATAGTAGACGTTTATTACATGAGGTTAAGTGTTCCGAGATGAAAACTGGCATACAGGGACCAGAGAGACCTATAGAGCTTGTGTTGAGCTTATCTTCCTTACTTATGGCATTAAGGTTATACCGTTTAGCATTGTTTAAAAATTCATCCCTTAAATGCATGTGTCTAAACCGTATAATTATTGGTCTAGATCTATGTGGGACTGTCCTTCCAGGAACCCTGTAGCTGGTTTCTATGTCCTTGTTCGTTGTGGTGGTTTTTATTTCCTTGTTTATGTTGAAGATAATATTTTGCAGGTTTTCATCTTCAAACTCCGGTACTCCTCTAATTTCCGCATCAAAATTTTTTTGTTGACGATCTTGTTCGTCAATTTTTTGCTCAAGCCTTGTTAGCTTGGCTTCGAGCTCTGTATTTTTTTGCTGTACGGAATCTATGGTTTTCAATTTTTCCATAGATTTTTTTAATTCTGCCTCGAATCCCTCCATTTTAGAGTTAAAGAACGTTAGCGAAGCTTTAAATTCTGTGAACTCGGTGTAAATTGCCGTCACTTGAGTCTGGACGTTCTTGAATCCTAGCAATTCTGTTTTGATGTGTCGAAGTTCAGCCATAATTAAGTCGTGCTGCGTTTCTCCTTGTGTGAGTCCAGGCTTGTTGGAGCTGGCCGCAGCGCTATCCTTTCCCGTGGATCTCGTCGTACTCCGCGTATCGGTCTTGCAACTGCTGCACTTAATGGTTGCTCGTTTCTCCTGTGTTAGCTTGCGGTACTGCGCCTCTCACTAACTGTGACTCCCTTCATCACAATTGTTTGCACTGATCCAACCAGATCTCTCTGGGCCGTTTTCTATTGAAGATAATGTTGTTACAATAATTAATAAATATAAAATAGGCAAGGAGACTTCTGTGGAAGGAAAGGGTAAAATAGGACATGTCTGAAATTAAATAGGAAGTGGTGAAGTACAATTGTAAATAATTAGATTTTTTGATCCTAAATCCATTCCATTAATTTGCTCACTTTACAAGAAACGAGATATAATTAAAGTCCATTGGAGAAAAAGTGTGTAACTGGTGACTAATTTACATATTGTACATAATTGGATTCATCCTTCTTTCTACGGTATTTAAAATACCTTAGAGATCGGTTTACAGTTTTACCAAAATCTGAGCGCGCTACCAAATAATTATAAATAATAATAGAAACTTATGTCAATGTTACTGGAATTTCTGCACAAAACCCATTGGTTTTCAAAGTATTTTTTTTTATTTCTATTAAACACTCATTCACCATCAGATCTTAAAAGTTTGCAACATCTATGAATATTTTATTTTGATACCAGAATGTTTAATTATGTCTTCTTTAAAATACACATTGTAGATAAAATCATATTTTTTTAAAACTTGCAGTAAAATTTGTATTTGTAGAAAAGCTGTTATGACACATAACTAAATAATAGTTAAAAGGAACCCCAGACCGTTGGCGCAGTGTTGGAACTCGACACTTGTTTTTGTTGATTCAGAGGGTTCCAAAACTAACAAATCAGCGAATCGCATTGTTGTTGAATGGGATTCAGATTTTGTCTGCCATTATTAGCCATCGGGAGAGGTTGTTGATTTTGTCAACAGAAAAGGATCGGTTATTTTAGTAATGCGTTAAATGGAGCTGTTCAAAGAATTTGACATGAGTTCTTTCAAGCTCGTCACTTTGAACGACATAAACAGAGATGTTTTAGCGTTTTTCCTAAACGCGATTTCTCACAATAAATATCATGTATTTTGTATTTTTTAATCTTATATTAACCAAGCGTATGCAGTTTACAATGAAAGTGATACAGAATCACACATATTAAATATTTCGTTGTGGGTGTCAGCAATGTGTGCCTTTTTGATCTCTTATTTGCGGTAGGTAGGTACATTGGGTAATTACCGGGTGACATGTGTAGTGTAAAATTTATGTGGAAGTGCGTTTGTGGGTTTTAAAAGTGGTGGTTATTTTATGTATGCTCATTGAGCAGTTTATATCATTGAAATAAGGCTCTTCCTAAATTTGGTCAGTGAGTCCGAAAAATTTCATTATTCACTGATTAAATGAGCAGGAGGTCTAGCATAGATAAATCGATAACTTTAGATTATCGGATCGACGGATTTTATATCGATGTTCCGGGCACAGTTTCACTGTTAACAGTCGAACCGATATTTACAGGAAATAAATAAAAAATCTATATACGTTATCAACACTGGAGGTGTTTTCTATGAATTTACAAACGGAAACATCACAGGCCAAAGAATTATGTAAAAATACTTTCAACTCGAAAAGCTTCGTTAGTTCAACTCCGTTCTTTAATAAGCTGGTAATCTGGCATAACTAACGACATTATTCAAAAGTATGTGTATATTGACAGTTAACCGAAGCATACTCGTATCTGAGATCATAGAGGCCGCGCTAAAATTTGTCAATCGTCGGTCGAAATACGTCTTATCAATTGTTGACCGTGCTTGCAAATATTGATAACTGACCATAGATATCGAATTGATGTATAGGGTTTTATCGTCCGAACTAGATATCTATTATTTTTTTTGCTTAAATCACAGATTAATATGTTTTTCGCATATTAATTGGTAAGATATTTTCGAATCACCCGCCACATTTGCCAGTCGTAATATCTGACAGGGCTCGCGTTGTGTTTTTTGCCCGGTAATGTATTTGTATACTCCGGTATCGATGTTGATTGATAGAGACGATGATATGGGTCTACCTGGCGCCAATATCTCCCTCCATCCCTCGCTCATCAGCACTACTCCACAGCAAAGAAATACCAGAACACTCACGGTGACGGTGCACATCCGCTACAACAACCTGTCTGCTCGTCTCTAGGCTCTAGTCTGATGGTAATAGGGACACTGCTGCCGCAGCCCAGAGATCTTTCAATTTTCAATCCAATGTTCTATTTGAACAATGGAACACATGGAATTTTTCCTGTTCGAATTTATTATAAAAAAGTACAATCAAAACAGTACCTACCTAATATCTGCGGGTCACCAATTTTGTTTTCTAGAACCATTTATCTTAACCCTTCAGAAATTTGGTGTATTTTACAGGTGGTCAAAATATTTCCGCTTTTCAATGAAATGCCAATAAGTGAAATATTTCTGAATACATCCGAAAATTAGAAACTGTTTTAGAAAGGTCATGAAATATGCTGTGAAATTTTACAATTTGAAATAAATGTATAATTTTTGAAATATAAGAATTTTGCATGCAAATATAAAAATGTTTTAAGAATGAATCACCTCACGTTTAAAAAAGACATTCTTGTTTTATCAGATAAATGTATTAGGTATAAACTAGCTTTTTCCCGCGGCTTCGCTCGCATGGAATTAGGGGGGTTCCTACTCCGCCTCCTCTACGTTCCCTCTCCCCACTCCACTCCCTCCCCACTCCACCCCCCTCTCCCCACTCCACCCCCCCTACCCTCGCCCCACACCCACCCTTCCCCCCGTCTTTCCTCCCTGCTGATAAAATATGATAGAAATACAAACATTTTCATTTATAAAAAATTCATAACGCCAGAGCTTACCGTTATATATAGCCTACATGTTATTCTGGTTAAGGTTTCATTCAAATCCATTCAGTAGTTTTTGCGTGAAAGAGTAACAAACATCCATACAAACGTTCACCTTTATAATATTAGTAGGACGTTACTGTCACTTCATTTTTTTGTCGTTCCATAGGAAAATAATTAATAAAATATTCCAAAAGTTTCAATGATTTTTTTAAATTCTGAGTTAAAACTTTGGTTTCATAAAGGTGTATATTTTACTTTTTTATGGTTATTTTTTAGATTAAAATACAAAGGATGGTGTTTTGCCTTGCAAACACTTTTTTTACATGAGCTCCACACAGGGCCTATGTCATCTTTGTGGATACTGTGTGGAGGGTTTTTTTAAGGAAAGGAAGGAGAAGAGAGTTCTGGGAAAGAAAAGGGATTAAGGGGTGGGTAGGAGTCTGGGTTTCACCTCCAAGACCTTGACAAACCTTACCCCATGAACCCGGGCACCCCTGCTGAATCACCAAACGTAGCGAACCACTTGGGGTGACTCATAGCAGAGGTTTTGGTTATCCAATATAGGTTCCCGGGGCGGCGGTACCCATTCCCGCTGCCCAAATTAATCTATATATTTCTCACTTTGGTAGTCAAGGGGTGACAGCGATTTATATAAGACCTGCTGGGACAAATATGATCACCTGTGATTAAACGTGTTTTTTTATAAACAAAAATCTCAACATATCACAGCCTGGATCAAAAATCAAGATATTCACTTTATACAAAATACTTTAATCCCTAACCAAACTTAACCAAACTTTAAAATAAATAAACATGTCTTTCAAGAATTTACCAACTATTCATATGTACATACATATACCTTATATGTATTTTTTTTTTTCTAAATATTCAATGTGCAATTATCATTAAAATGTAAAAAAAGAAGATAAAAAACTAACTTTCTACTACAACACATAAATACCTGTACTTGTCACACTTAATCATAAACACGTAAACACCTCAGCACAGGTTCTCCTAGTGAGGTGTTCACGAAACATACAATATTACCAACCAACAGTTTCACCTTCTCAAACCTACCTTAAACCCAACATAATGAAATGAAATATTAATATGTAAAAACTTTTTTTTCAAAATATATTATGTAAAGATGTTTATAATAAGGTAAAAACTGTAATATATATAGATATAAATAAATAAATAAAATAAACACAATTTTTCCCCACTTTGGTAAGAATAAAGCGTTCTATCGTACATCTTCTCGCGTCTCTAGAACTGAATGTCATTTTTCTATGGTAATCTCTGACTTCTTCCATTTACAAGCATGATGTCATGTATTGTCTATATTTTATTTTATTTATTTATTTATTTATTTATTACAGATACAAAAGAAAGTACAAATTATAATTTGAAAAGCTTTGCCTGTCCAACTAGGAAAGTTTCCTGTTCCAGGACAGACAAATTGACATTATATTATATTATATTATATTATATTATATTATATTCATTATTATATTATTATATTCATACATTATATTCATTCGCAGATTCGTCTAATCAACTAAATCTCTTGGTATGGTTCGTGATGGCTACCCCAAAACTAAATTGCCAAAAACCGAATTAATTTCACTAATTTATTATTCTGAAATATCTGACCTAATAAATACACACTTACCTAACTACAATTTACACTTTGGCGACCTCCGTGGTGGAGGGGTAAGGCTCTTGACTCGCAGTCGAATTCCTAGGTACTGGCGTGCGCAAATAAATTTTATTTGATTAATTTGTGTTATTTCACAATTAATTAATTTAAAATTCATATATTTTTATTTTATTTCAGTTTTTATTCCAGCACGGCTGGGAGGATAGTGTAATCCCAGTCTGCCATATTACATAAACAATAGTAGGTACCTACAACAATATTTTACAGAGTAAAAAAAATCTAAAAGAAATAAAATATGATAACGTATTACGTATTAGGTAGTGCAGTGTTTTTCAATCTTTTTGAATATGCGACCCCTTTACAGGTTGAAAAATTCTGCCGACCCCCTTTGGTCATAGATACAGACAAAAAGTTAAATACATTAACTCTGTACCCGAGAAGCATAAGCAGGTCCAACATTTGAGGAAATGCCTTTTTAATGCAAATTTGAAGTAAATTATTATGAATTGTTTTTGTGTTTAATTCGTAGACTCCATTTTAATTTTTAGAAATTTAATTAAAATTAAATTTGATAATGTTATTATGGAGTTCTGCAAGTATTTTAGAATGTATTTTATTACAGCTGTTTCAGTTTGAAAATGACCTTACACGTCGAAACAGCTGTAACTAAAATAAATTCTAAAATACTTGCAGAACTCGATAATAACATTATCAAATTTAATTTTAATTAAATTTCTATAAATTATTATGTTTATCAGTGGCAGAAAGATGCAGGTCCTATCATGAATAAAAATAGTATTTTCAAAAATGTATAGGTACGGATGCAACTACCTTTGATGCAACAACTATCTTAGAAGCAGAAAGATGTACATGGACTTGCATCTTTATGATTTTTTCATTTTGGGTATTATGACTCAAATCCTACGTATTATGACTCAAATTATACATTAGGTACTACGCTTTCTTTGAAAGTAAACAATATTCAAACATTGATCCTTTCATATTACACCAAATCGTGTTTTTGTTTGACTCAAGTCAGCGATTTTTTAAACAATATATTTAAAGGCTTATAAAATATTAAATATTTAGTTTTATTTGCTCGTTTTTAAAATATGATTTAATAATTACTTTTTTGTTAACTATCAGCATGGATATCCGAAGAAGTTATGAGACCATGGTTACAGAAAAAATTGTTTTTTGGCTCTCCTGAACATTTACCCTTTTGGACTTGCATCCGTATGCTTCTCGGGTACAGGATTATTTTCTTTATTTTAAAAAATAAACAAAAAGTGTTTTTTATCGTGAAATAGTGTTTTTATTGTAGTTAGAACCTTTTCCTTTTGCCGGCGACCCCCCGAGTAAAGCTTCGCGACCCCCCGAGTAAAGCTTCGCGACCCCCCTAGGGGTCGCGACCCACAGATTGAAAAACACTGAGGTAGTGTACCTAATGAAAACAATAAATAGAGTAGATATATTTACGACACTTTCTAGAGTGGAAGATACTCTAAGTATCCCCCTGGCGTAAGACCAACATTCAGAATTGAAATGGCTTTAGCCATGTTTGGTGACCAGATCTGAACAGCCAGGTACTTCCCCACCTTCCTCTTCCCCATCTCCTTCCCCTCCCAACTATCTTTAGCCTCACAAAATACCACGATTGGGGAAGTCATAGTCTCGCTGGCTCCAGCTGGCACTCTTCTGAGGTAGGTGTTCATGAAATAAACCACATCTGTCCTTTTTATGTGAATACCGCACAAGATTCCCAGTTCCTCCCAACCGTCTAGAGCCAGTTAGACTATGGTAACCTCAATTGGAGTATGTTGTGAGGCTGAATGTAGTGGGGAGAGGAGAATATGCAGAAGAGGAAGGTGTGGAAGTTCCTGGCTAAACAGAGTTAGTCACTAAATACGGCTAAAGCCATTCCAAGCAACATTTTAATTCTGAATGAATGGGCGGTGCTGAAAGTGTCTTCCACTCTGGAATGTTCCGCAAATAAACTATGTATATTATTTTGAACCCGCGACCTCCGAATATTACACCTCGACATTGCTGGCTAAAGAAGGAGGAAACGCAACACGACATAATAACCCAAAATATAATCAAGATAATACTTTTGTAAATGACCACGAAAACTAGAATAAAGGCGTAGCTAAGGTCGAGAAGCAACCCTTTTCTAGAAAAAGAAGTTTGTTAATTTCAAAAATTGTATTTTTTTAACGAATTCTGGATACAAAAAACGTAACCCTTCTACTTGATGATGCGTTCGTACAATATTTTCGTATTTACCAGGGGAACCCAAAACAGCCATTTAATTCCGACAGTAACGTCAGCACGTTCGCAAAAACAAAATATTCCTTTCTGTTGGACATTCAAAAATATTGCGAATGCAACTTTTATTCTGTAACTCTCCAACTACGTGACATCTCATGGCAAATGGCGAGCTGTGGGTGGTGGGAGGTGGGTTATTTTACATTTACACGTGAGTAGGTATACCGTCGTCAATTTAGTAAAGCTATTTATTTTATAATAAAAAATACCTAAAATAATAAATATGTAATGTATTAAGATGATCCATTAGTCCCAGAAAAAATCGAAATCGAAATCCACGCCCCTTTTCGGGAGGGATTTAAAAAAAACTTTTTTGGAAAGATTAGAGAAGGTATTGGAGAGTTGTATTTTGCAGGTTGATTTCGTAAAGGCCATAAAAAACATTCACTTTTTTACGCGTTGTTTTTTCATGATAACAAGGAAATTTAAAATTGGAACCAAGCGACGTGGAGTCGACCAATCACAGAACAATTTATTGGTTTTAATCGTTTTTAAATGACGATTTATAAATTCTGCATGAAAAATACATACTTAATAAAACTTGTACATTCGGAATCAATATTTTTCAAGCCATAATATTTTTCATTCAAGTCCCTTATTTTCTAAATTAATTTCATCTCTCCATGTGTCTTACAAAAAACTCTAAATGTGAGCTCTGCAGTAACTATGCACAAAAAAACTTCTGCAATTTTTAACAAATAAATAAATAACAACGCGAAAATGCATATTTTATTTTATTTTGTGAACTTCGGGCGTAAATATCAAATTTTTTTGCGATTATTGTAAAAAGAACTGAATTTGCCACATTAAACAATAAAACCATATCCGAAAAGTGATTTATAAATAGGAGAGTTTGGACTTGAAAGTGTTTTTTATAGACCTTATACTTTGTTTTTTTCTAGGCTTATATTTTTAAGGGTCAAGGTATGTTCTAAACGTAGTATTTAATTGAAGCATCTATAATACTGCTAAGCAATTAAAAATTAAACAAAAACATATGATTTTGCATTATTTAGTATGGCTCCATCTTAACTCCACTGTTTTCATTTCGTATTTGCTATGAGCTATGTAAATAACTGAAACTTATTAACTCAAAAGCACGAAAAGATGTTATTAATAATCGAAAAATCGCATAATCGAAAATAATCGTAAAAGAAAATAATCGAAAAAACAGTGTTGAAACGGGGTCGAAGCCGGGTAGCACTACATATCTTATTTTTAATTTAGATATATTTTTTAAAATTGAAACTATTCGTTTGAACAAATTCTGACAAGCAATAAAGTACCCACAATGTAATATTTTAATGGGAAATTGATTTACGTAATAGTTTTTTTTTAATTGGAATATAACAATATCCTGCGAATTTTCAACTCCGATTCGATGAACTCTAGAGCTTAGTTTTCAAAATTGAAACTGACAAACACAAGGGTCAGCCGGTCTATCGGCCATCGATAGAAGCACTTTCCATACTGGCATCTGACGGCATCACTTTTTCAATACATTACAGTAATAATATCCCAAGATTTCACGTGTTCATGAATTTTGAAAATAACGAAAATTTAAAAAATCACGGCACACCCTGGTAGCTAGGCATATTACCACCTACCAAAGTGGCAGAGCTTTATTTTAGCCGCTCGATTGAGCCCGTAGGTACTTTACAATATTGTGTAAAGCGACGCTGCGGGGTGGTTTGTTCGAGATATGAATATGTAATGAAGATAGAAGTGGGTGGTGGGAGTCGGGGGCGATATTCAAATTTCCACGATGCGCCAATGTAAATTCAGGGGGAGGGAATGGGGAGAGTTAGTGGCTCCACCCGCCCGCCGCTATACAATCTCTCGTCTGGTGTTAATACACGTATAGGAGATATACCGACTTAGTAGTGCTCCACCCCTGGTAGAATTCGTATGCCACTGTCTGACTCAATTTATTTAAATTATTTTTTTTATTTAAGGCATTATTAATGAAAAGATTTTGCGTTTTCGTACTCGAACAGTTCGTTCGTCCAATTGATTAGTCGGACATTTCCAAATACTAATTTTGAAATAACGAGGAATTTTTCAAATTCTGTCCAAAGGCTATTCAAGTTCTGTTACGTAGGGTCCCAGGGTCTGGTCTCCGGACAGTCTACCGTCAGGTGTAAAGTGAGCAGCTTCGTTGACTTCTTTCGTTTCCAAACCCAGGAAACGTACCTACAGTGAGATTTTCGGTATCCTTTCTTAGTAAAACACTCGTGTTTTGACTGGATATTGTTGTAAAAACTTTTATTCAGATGAATAGTTCTTTACAATGACATTTGATTCTATTTTGAGCACTGGAGTTGCAAATTGTAGAATTTAGAAAAGGTGTGGAAAGAATTGTAGAAAAGAATGACATTGCAATAAGCAACAAGCTTATTTATAGACCAAAGGAGAAAGTTTACGATTGACCACAGACAAGAGTGCTAGTAGACAAAAAATGCATTGAAATGTTTCGTAAAGGGTGACATAGACGCGAAAGTTATGAGAAAAGGACTCTACACTTCAAGGCAAAATGATAAAAATTAGAAGTGCTTAGTGCAAAATGAAGCTAAATATTTGAAATAGGACAATCACGACACACAATACTGTCATTATATCATCATGGGTCAGTTGCTTCACAAAACTGAATTAACAACAGACCTTTTACAGAACTTCAGAATTTGAAAATTATCTTTGAAATTCGATGAATTGTTTAAATTCTGTGAAACAATTAGCACTAATGGTAAGCGTAAGATATTTATCATCATTTTGATTATCTAAAATGATATTCGTGAGTGTTTAAGCGTATCTGCTGCTCTGGAACGAGGCGAAAAATGCTTTGTTTAAATTATAATACGTGACAAACTACATAATGTAATGACTAATTCCTCCAAGACACGTGATATCGTAGTAAACACACAACAAATAGAATACATAGACGAGTACATCTACTTAGGACAACTTATATCACCCAACAAAACCATGGACAAAGAAATCGATAGGAGGATAGCCAATACTTGGAAGAGATACTGGTCGCTCAGTGAAGTTAGGAAGGACTGAGATATGCCAATAAAAGCTAAAAGATAAGTCTATAACGCATGTATTCTACCCTGTTTAACATATGGAAGTCAAACATGGACACTAACGAAACCTTAACAAATAAACTAAGCGTCTGTCAAAATAGCATAGAAAGAAGTGTCATTGAAGTTAATGGAAGAGATAAAGTAAAATTAACAGAAATAAAAACAGAACTCAATTCAAATATGCACATTCTGTACATCGAAAACTGATTGACTCGACATATATAGACGGTAAAAGAAACCAAAGGTGGACAAAAGAAAAGATGGGAAGATGATCTAAAAAGGTGGCTGGTACAGAATGGATCAGAGTTGCAAAGGATAAAGAAAAATGGATATCTTTAGAAGAGACGTATGTCGGAAGACAAGCTGTTTCTAAAAATATATAGTCCCGAACGCTAATAATTTAGAATAATATTAAAAAATAATAATAATAATTAACTAGATTAGAATGTGGGAATAAGTACTGACAGAATTAAGTTACGCGGATTTTTATCACGGGCATCCCAAAGCGGATTGCAACACTGGTTGTCACGGCAACGCCGTCTATCAACTCATTCCGGTTTCTGCTATCCTCGTTGTTGGTGGTATAAAACTTATTCTCGTAAACCTTCTTGATTGTTTAACGTTGATCGTGTGTAGATATAATTAATTGTTGTATTAAAAATAAACTTTTTCTCCAAACCATTCGGAGTTATTATTATTTAGAACCAGATCAACATATGGCATCGTATTCGTTAAAGTAAGCTAACGGCTACGATACTATTAAGCCATAAGAATAATGTTTTATAAGTTTAACAGCAAAAAAGGCTAATTTTATTTATTTTATTTTATTTTTATTTTATGTGATAAACGTCATATAAAAATGTATACAAACGGTTCAGTAATCAAGGAGCTTGTTGCTCTACCACATAGGTAGTCTTTATTAATAAACCATAAAGAAAGTTTTCCAACCCCTGTTGAATAGGGGGTGGTTTAGTTTGGTCGGTGTAGTGAGAAGAGAAGAAGAGAAGCGAGTTGGTAGGGGGTGTTGAGTATCCCGGATTTATTTAACACATAGAACCTTCAGGCTTCTTATATACATGATATCCAGCGAGGGAAACTTAAAATGGCGGCCTCAAACCTAAACAGGAATTCAAATTATAATTTCTAAATAAACAACTAAAATGCGGCGGTTCTTCAGATTAAAGCCGAGAATTATGCAGTCCCGTGAACGTATATTTGTAGATAATAATTGTATACCACGCAGGAAGGAATCTATTGTTAAAGTTGATTTAATAAGTTACTCACAATAAAAGCCTACTCAAGTAAATTAACAACATTATTTAATCAATTTTGTAAGGACTCGTAAGGAACACTATAGGATTAATTTTAAGTTTATTATAATTAAGCGCACTTGAAGTGAAATATCACAAAACTGCGCTATATAAATACTACGTTATTATTATTATTATTAAAAGCATTTAGTTAAATATTAAATATGTTAAAGGGTTCATGAGTATTAAAAGGAATCATATAATTTTGTATACATAAAAGATATTTCAGCGAATTTATTTATTTATTTATTATTACATTTATTACATACAACATATAACAATATAAAAGGAAGCTTTGACTGTCCAACTAGGAAGGTTTCCCGTTTTAGGACAGTCAAATTAAATCGAATCGAATCGAATCGAATCAAGGGTTTTTTTTCATTAATGAGAAATGACGTAACAACGGTATGGGGCCTACAGCCGGGAATCATTTATTGGATTACCAACACCTCTACCATGGGTCACCTCAAATGGTTGGCTATGTTTGGTGACTTAGCAGGGGTGTCGGGTTCTTGGAGTGGGGTTTGTTCGGGAATTTGCGGCGGATGCGTCTGCCCGCCAACTGCGTGGCAGGCCGGATCGCGCTAGACTGGTTGATGGAGACCTTTTGACCTTTCAAGCTAGACTCTATCAAAGCATCGCTTTCCACCGTAGTGAAAGGGATGTATTCATACGTCTGTTACTCCTGGGCACACTGACTCTCAGATTCCTACGCACTCCTCATAACTTTTTCTTTCCCAAAACTAATTCTCCTTCCTTTCCTAAAAGGACCCTCCACAGAGCCTCCCCAAAGATGACATATGCCTGAGGGAAATTATTTTCCTCAGGGACTCCTGTGTAAAAATGAGATAATGTAAAAAAAACTCTCTGCAGGTCACTGCTTTAAATCACTGAGCTATCTAAATCATCTTGATGGTCTAAATCTCCTTCCAAATTTGTCTGCTAAGTAGACATTCTCTTGGTTCCTTTTTTTCACGGTGTTGCATTAACGTGATATTTACACTGTAAAAAAGTTGCATTGACAGAGGAAATTCCGACAGTAAAGTTGATAAAATTAGATTAGTTAACAGCAATAAAACATATCTTATTATTTATCCGGTTCTAAGCTGGGATCCCACCTCAACAACTCGTACTCTATGATCGATTTCGTAGAACCTACAAAATAGATCAATGAGAATAGGCTTTATATTCGATAGAAATCCAAAGTTGAATCAACTTAAACTTTCGTTCTACGATACAGAACACAGAATAGATAAGTTTGTAGACATCAACTAATTACCAATTCTGTATCTATGTATCAACTATGAACTTACATTTCCATTGCAAGAAACCGATAATAGTCTATCCACTCAGCTATCGATTTGAGAGCAGTTCTAAACTTGGCACGTTCCCGGCCCATAAGCCACACGCAGCATCCCCCAGAGAGAGGTGTGAGGGACTAAAAAGTACCTCCTAGAATCTACATGGAGATAAAGAAGATACCCACCTACCCTTAGATATTATATAGGAAGGAAAATCTGGATACACTCTCTAAGTCAACCTGGTGTAGTGGTATGAGTAAGGGAGTTTTTATACTACTTCAGGCTTGTATGTGTCTATCTATTATTCTATATAAAGAAACTGGTGTACAGTCAAAAGAAATGAGATACAACTTGTTTGGAGATTACCAGAGTGCTTTGCCTAAAACCTAGAGAAAATTATTTTTTGTTGAATTTTGGGTAAGTAGTACCTACTTACACCCAGCTTCAAAAACATATTTGAACATAATCAACTAGTTATCAATGATAGCCTCCATGTCAGAATGACATATTTTGGCGATATGTATTTAGGTTATTTCACCTAGGTACCTCGTTTTAGATTGGAAAATCTTTCGTTGCAATTCATGAAATGAGTCTACCTATCCGGACTAGATCTCTATTTGTAGTTATTTGGTTCCTTCTTCATTACAACGTTATTCCTTATAATTGATTCCTCTTTGATGGACTCCTTATGACTCCTTGCAGTGGAACATCAACTAGGTAGGTGCCATTTGTTTTATAAAATGGAGTAATATTTTTTACAAACGCAAAAGTTCTACAGAAAATTTTCGATCTGAATCTATGAAAAGCTGTACTTTGTGTGACAGTGTTCACAATAAGTATAGCCAGTCGTGGACAATATTGAAAAATACACAAATAATATTATAAATATTATGGAACTTTTATAGAAATAAACGAAATGGTTGTGAAAACCTACAATGTACCAACAGGCGGCAACACCAGGTCTCAATTATGTTATTAAATTACTAAAATAGTATCGAACACTTTTATTTTCACAGCTACCAACAGAAGACATTTTCTCATGTTCGTGTTGTGGATGTGGACGTATATATGCAACTTTCTTGAAAGTCTCTTGGTTTCCGTACTAATAAATCCATACCTACACCCCCCTGGAGTTGGGGCCGGGGGTATGTATGGAGCTTTATGTACGTAAAGGGGAACTCGATTCTCAGACGGTAACAAAGATTTTTCTTTGAAACTTCCCCACTCCAGAACTTTCCTTTGTTTTCCGGATTATCCTCCTACCCGACCCGGATTACCAGGCCCGGACTCAATTCAAAGGAAAATTTTAGGATATCCATCAGTTTTGTCCGCTTCTAGGAAACTTCTTTACCCCAGCAGGTCTTTGATTGCTGCTAAAGTTGTGCTTGTAAGCTCAACACCACCAAGCTAGCCATGCATCCTGAAAGGTTTTTTAATCGTAATCTTTATTATCATAAGATGATGGTATATTTTCCTCCACGCTAGGAGTTCACCTGTTCACATTTTTAAAGAGTAAATTGATTCAGTACAGTAGAAGTCTTTCAAATAATAATTTAAATCTTGGCGGTGGATGCTTTTGGCAACCTACTGCGTGGCAAGTCAGATCGGGAGAGACTGGTTGAGGGAAACCTTTTGACCTCTCCAGCCGGACTCTCTCGACCCATCGCCGTGCACCTCAGTGGGAGAGATGGATTCATTCGTCCATTACTTCTGGACACAATGACTCAATATTCCTAACCACCTTCATACCTTAAACTTCCCAGCACTGCCTCTCCGTCCTTTCCCTAAAAGCACACAAAGACGACATAAACCCGCGAGCCTTTTCATACGGCCCACCTAGCAAAAAAAAAAAGATTTATTGATTTGGGCTTTACAAACACAAAATTGGGCTCTTTATTTTCTTTTACGATTGTATTGTTGATAAATTATCAAAATATTGATACTTCGCTGAAGTTATTATTTGATAATCACCTACGACCTGGCTACCTCACATTTTACGGTACAGATAGGTACCTACCTAAACTTTCCTTCGTGTAAAATAAAAATAAACCCATAAATAAATGTGTTGATAGACCTCACAAGACAAAAATTTTTCGAATTCGAAAATCAAAAGAGTTCGTGTTTTTATTTTCATTCCAATTCAGCCCCGTTCTTGGGGATGGCATTTCCATGCAAGAGCCTCACATTTTTCAAGATTTCCTTCCACAAAGAGATTCACCCCCTCCCCCCACCCCCACCCTTCCGCAAGACTGTATAAAAGTTTCGGATTCAAGGGAAGCCTTTTGTGAGATTTCCATTGTAAATCCCTCCAGAAGATATCTGAGAATTCCTTTAATGGAATGTTTCTTCACCCTGAATACATGGTAGGTGTAGCATGAAAAGAAATAGATTCTTATATTTTACAATTTTTGTAATGGCGGACTTCTTTCCTCGCGAAATTTACATTTCAGGTTATTCGAGTCCTAAACAAAGCGCTATGTAGAGGTATTCGTAGTAATTTGGCTGATTAAAGAAATAACTAAGTGGTTACAGATTCTCATCTCCCACCCTTCTAGACGGACTCCGTAGCTTAATGGCACATGCATTGCTTTAAAGATGTAAGGTTCTGGGTTCGATGGTTGTTATTTATCGACTTGACTCGTCCTCATAAAACTCGTTCTATCTCCTTTTCTATTATGCAGACATGTAATAAACACATTTAGAAAGAGAGAACACCAATCACCGCATTTATAAGTTTGGCATAGACAGTGGCGGATCCAGGGGGGGGGTCACGGTGGTCATGACCCCCCCCCTGGGCCCCAGCCCAGGGGGGGTCATGACTACCTAGGTCCTGGGCCCATCCAGGACAGGACCTAGGTGGACCACTAATTAAAATTGTTAAACATAATGTTTTTATATATTTTTTGTCACAATATAAATTTTATTTAAGTACTTTCAATATTTAATTAATTTAATATAATACTTTGTTTGACGGCAAACGCATTATTCGGGAACGAACGCATCGAAAATTCGAATGTTACCGCGTCACCGCGCACCGCCACCGGCGCGCGCTTCGGCCGCCACCTTTCATATTATTATGACACATTTCGTGTAACCACGTGTGACGCTTGCGCGCGCTTTGTTTCGACTAACGTCTAGCGTCTAGCAAAACCTAACCTCAATCGGAACGACTAAACTTTATTAATAAAGTGTTTACTTTTATTTGTTTACTAAGTTAAAAAAAATAAGTTCCAATATAAGTAATAGTGTTCTTAAAAATTGTTGCTGCAAATTCAATTCATTACAAGAAATGGTAAGTAATCTAATCAGTTTCTTCATTATGCCAGTGTATGTGTGTTTAAACTCGAATGTTATTTGTTAATGTTCTAAGGCTGGGGTTAGACTCGTAAGTTTTTTTCCTGTAAATCGCTCTTGAAGGCGAGTTTGGCCAAATTCCCAATGTAAACGACATCAAAAGTCACTTAACGTAATTTTAGTAAGTTACAGAACTTATTCTTTCGGAAGTTTTTTGACAGGTCTGGACAGGTCTAACGCGCCCGCGCGAATTACCAGCCTTCCTATACTTCCTAAAGCAATTCTTAAGGCGAGACACAACCTCGTTCCTCGTTCATCGAGGTTTTGCCCAAGGCTAACATTTTAATTTATTTCGGCGAAATTATAATTGAATTTAAAAAAAATAAAATTATGCCGCACGAGGGATGCAAGTTATTTATATTTTAGATTAATAAAACAATACCTTACAATTAATATATTTTACGTTCAACGATTTTAAAACTTTATAACCCGTGTATAACTATAAAGTTAGCGGACTTAGCGGTAAGTACCAGATTTTATTTTTCTAGATGATGAATTAATAACTTCGGAAGTGGACACATTTTTAATATTTGTAACAAATTCTTCAGAATCAATTAAAATTAAGGCTAAAAGTGTGGATAGATTTTTTTACTAAGATTACCAAAACGTTAGTAATTTTTTTTAGAAATACATAGTATTATTTTTAATGATGGATTTTGAATGATTTACATGAAAATGTTCCGTCTCCGATTATGTTCCCTTAATTTTGTAAAATTCCACACTGATTATTTTTTTTATACGGCAACACTTTGATATCCGGCGAATTTTTGAATTTGACGTTTAACGTTCACTAGATTTATTGTTTGTTCTCTGCGAACTTAACCACTTAACCTTTGATTTGACTTTTTGCATGAGTAGGTGGTTTTGTATATTTATGCTTTTTGCTAAAGATGGCGGTGTTTTGACAGATGTTATGAACAGAACTCCGTACAATTTCATGCCATTTTTGTGACATTCGTGTGGAAAACGTTCTTTTTTAAATGACTTTCGGCTAGTTAATTACCGTTTTTTTGCACATATAAAATTATGTCCCGTCTTTCCGGTTTATAAAAAATGGTCTGATTTTTCGAGTTGAAATTTTAAAAAAATCACCAGGGTTTCAAAAATACGATAAAAAAAAATACGGAACGTCTTAGAATATTTGCCTAAACCGGATTTTTTTTTAAATGTGATGCATGTGGCCTATTATCGGTCCAATCCTTTCTAATCCTAATGTTTCTGTTTTTAACATTTACGTATTTGAAATTTTGAATACGAAGCCGGTTGCCGTCAGCAGATGTCAGGTAGGTAGCTGTCATTCGGATAAAACGAAATTAATTGTCGCCTTTGACGGAACAAAAGCGCATAGATAATTGTTTAATTAAAGCCAAAATCTATTTCAACACTTTATTTGGGCCTTTTTGTCTTTCTTGACAAAATCGAGTAAATTTGACAGTAGCAGGTCGTTGTTGAAAGGAAGCCATCTTACCGCAAATAAATTTACAGATTGATATAAACGGTCGCATGAGCATTTACACAGACACAGGTCGAACCTCCGAACAACTTCCGTGATCATTAATTACCACAAGTCGGATGCATATGTAAACGCTCCTGTGAGCTGTGAGTGACCTGTCAAAATTCAAAATATTATGTAATCCGTAAATTTTAATTGCGAGTATAACCCCAGTCTTAAAGTACCTCGTGGGTAGATAAGTAGGTACCTACCTACTTACTGAAAGAGTGTGACTTATGTACCTACTTAATTATTTTTTTTGGAAGAGGGAGTTTGAAGAGCCTAAGCTTACTAACCTAACCTAAAATCTTAGATAAATTCACACAATGAATCGCGGGTTCAAGCCCCGTCCGTACCTGCATGGCTAATATTTACGGAATGAACATTTGTTTTGGCTTGAGTCTGGGTGTTTTACGTAGCGTAGGTACTTATAATTAATATGTATTTACAAAAGTCTGTTGTCTGTTGTGGGGTGTGAAATTTGCATGGTTTTGCTTGCAGGGTGACTCTAAGGGAAAAGGAGATGGTGGTGGTGGGTTAAAACGTAATATAGGTGGCAGTTCATTTAAAAGAATAGGTTGAAGAGACACCTGACACCATGTTATATTGTGGTGAAATAAGAACACGTTTAATAATTGTAATCTGTACTTGTCTGTACTGTATTGGTTGACAATTGACATTACACGAGCCTACGCCGCCCGGGCTTGCGGAGCAAAAGAAAATCTTAATGATATACCTAGTGTTACCATATCCAACAATACCTACTTTTTACTTGTATATATTATTATCAAAATTAAATTATAACTTCTTGTAACTGTAACTGACCGGACCTAAGTCCTCCATCACAACACAAGCAAGCATTTTCGGCTTTCTGTGGTGGTGGTAGGAGTTATTGTTGGGTTATTCGTAACCCGGGAATGTTTGTCTTTCTTTAAAAAAAAAAAAAAAAACTTGACCACGACTACGTGACCCCCCCCTGGCGCCAAAGCTGGATCCGCCCTTGGGCATAGACCAGGTGTAGGCAAACTTTCAAGTGAGAAAAGCCAATTTGTCAAAGAAACAGGATAACAAATATATCAGAGAGCCCGTGACTAAAACGGGGCAGCGGGGGGTGGGGGGTTGTAATTGTACTATCGACAGTTATCATCAAGAAAATCTTCACCTCACAGACTTGAATCCTTTAACAACTCATTATTAGTCGTCTTCTACCAATTCTTCATTTACTACGTTAATGTTTTCTTATTCCTATATCTAAAAAGATATTATTAGTGTCGCCCTGAGAAATACCACCACTCAGAATCGAAATTATATTTTCATCGGTTTTAGACGTGTTTGGTGACCAGATATGAACGGTGAGGACTTACCATACCCACTACATCAACCCTCCATTCTAGTTCCATTCCACACTTTGTGCAGAATTCATATAAAAAACTTTGTTTAGAGTCAGGTTTCCAATGGTTTAAATATAATTTTCACTCTATTCAACAACGTATCTTCTTGCGTCAGTCGAGAGCTCGCAATCAAGATGTCTTCAGACGACTACATAAATAAGAAAAAGAGCAAAAACACAGCTTTACCGGTTGAGCCACCAGTACCCGCTGAAATGAAACATTAACAATGATAAAGACGGCCATATATCACGAATCCAATTTACGCCCGGCCATTAGTCCAATGGGATGAAAAAATCGCATTCGTATACAAAATTGCCATTAATTAAATCTTCATACGCCATTCAGGCGAGAATTGGCCATACATTTTACTGAATGGGTCTCGCGGCAAGATTGATATATTATTATTATTAAGGCTTGGTTGCTACTGTTCAGAGTTCAGTGTTCATCTGTGTTATTGTTCACGTTCATACAACGAACATTCACCAGTGCTTTGCTTTTATAAAAGTGCCTACCGGAACGTAGAGTCCTAAGATTTATATTGAAGATGTTTTTGACCTTGGCCCGTCTACCATGGCAATTCAATTACTAATCAAACATCCTAAGCACCTTGTTTTCAATCATCTTATTTGTTAATTCTATCTTCCCAAATCTTTACAATCGATGCTGACATTGTTTTCTGGACTTTTTCCAAGCCATCATTTTTTTAATTGATTTTTTTGAAGTGAAAAAGCACCGTTGTGATATGAAACTCGATGAAACGGAAACGAGCAGCATTTCAAACAGGCTATCACACACGTCTATAGGATTTAACCTGCGAGAGAATGAGATAGAATAATCGGTCTCCTCTTTGTGCGATGCTTCATAGAATAAAATGTAAAATTATTTTACTTGGTGACCATGTTAAAACCCTACAATTAGCCTACTCTTGATGCTGTGCATTCGGCTCATTCTCTCGAAGTTAAGTTTTCTAAAGGTTTCACTTCTACCACGTAATTTTTGAACACATAATTTTTTTTATCCAGAGTTGCAGGAGATTTTTACGTGAATACCGCACATAATCTAACCTAACCGAACCTACCTGACAAAACAAGACAATCGAATAATATTAACAAATACAAAATCCTGATCAAACAATAGATCATCGAAAGAGGTCGTGCAATAATTATTCACCTCACCCAAATATAATCCTCTATCTCATTATTGTTACCACTAACCAACCTGAAAAATTTTGTCAAATATTTTTGCTTTATTGAAAAATGTACTTCATTTAATATTTATAAAATATCTGTCTCGACACAGGATTTCCTAGTGAGACAGGCAAGGCCAAAAAAATATATGTTAACCTTTTTAAATAGATGCACATATGAAAAAAATAAATAAAAAAATCTAGATCTCTCCAGCCGGACTCTCTCGACCCATCACCCTGCACCGCAGTGGGAGGGATGGATTCATATTTATCTCACTCCTGGATACATTGACCCTCTTTTCTAGAATTTCCTCTCCCTGCTTTCCCTAAAAAGATCCTCCACACAGCATCCCCAAATATGACCTAGGCTCTGGGGGATTTTTTTTCCTCGGGGACTCCGTTCCGGTATTGCGTTCCGTTAGGGGCTACGTTCCGGTTTTTACCGATTAAGCACTGATATTCACCATAAGCTGGGAAGGATTCCGTTCTTTTTTCTTTTTTGAATGAACATGAATGAAGAATAGATCTTGGTGGATTAATTACGCTTTTCCTTCCCCAATCATTTTGCCATCCAAAATTTCATACATTGGCAGTCCCATTTTTGAGCAATTGGGCTCTCTTGTGGTCATTAGAATAACTTTTTTCTACAAATCAAAACATTACAAAAATGTCAAACCCAGAAATTTAACGCAAGGCGCTTAAATTTGACGCACCTGACCACACCTGACTAATAACATTCCAAATCGTGACACGAGACTTCCAGAGCTGTTTATCCGTCTAAAACTAACTATGTCATGAACTCCCCAATACAAAGACTACATAGGCTTGGAAATAAATTCAGTTCCGTTGATAACTTCATTTATTCCTTACCTAAATTTCTAAAATTATGATGTAAATTTTATTATTCTAATACTGTTTTTGTTGTTATTTCTTTTTTTATTCTGCTTCCTTTCTATTAATGTAAAGGAAGAGAATTAATTTTATTGTTTCTATTTCTATTATTACTATGTTACACGACTGATGTTAATACATATATACGTCGTCATCGAGAGAGTTTTTTCTTAGGCCACTTATGCGTTGGCATTTCATCAGGACAATTTTTTTTTTTTTTTTTTTTTTTATTGTAATATAAAAAAATATGAGTTACATAATATACACATATATTTTACAAAATATTAAATTAGAGGTCGTTTCTGGTCATGTATACCTTATCAGAAAAGAGGGGCCCTTGTGCCTGATAAGGGAGCCACGATTCTTACTTGAGTTGTAAGTTATAATCTGTTTTGTATAAAATATTTACTTTTTATTGTAAGTTAATTAGTAATTAAAACTAGTAGATAACGCAGGCAAAATAAATGCACACTTCAAAATTGTGGAACCCAGGTATAAATTTGCAAACTAAACATGGCACAAAACGACCCTACCTTAAGGCGATCCAATAGTCCAGGAAAAAATCGAAATCGGAATTCACGCCCTTTTATGGGAGGAGTTTAAAAATACTTGATAAATACTTTGGAAAGGTTGGAAAGTGAGAATAGTTATACAGGTTGATTTCGTAAAGGCCTGCAAAAAACATTAACTCATTTTTTACGCATTGTTTATTGTAATAAAACAGAATTTTAAAATTGATTTCACGGAACAAAGCGTCGTGGAGCCTAGCGTCCGTTTCCCGCTCCGTTCGGGGGCGAACTGATAAAAAAACGGGCGTGACTAGTTATGTAACCCTTCGGTGGACGGCATAGAGTTCACTTTGAAAATCCAAATTCGTCTACTGCCGGCCGTATTGTAAAATAACAACGCGAAAATGCTTTTTTTTTTGTGAACTTCAGGCGTAAATATCAATTTTTTTTGTGATTATTATAAAAGAAACAGAATTTGCTACATTAAACAATAAAACCATATCCGAAAAAGGGTTAATAAATAGGAGAGTTTGGACATGAAAGTATTTTTTATAGACCTTATGCTTTATTTTTTTATAGGCTTATAAAAAGACTTATAAAAAAAATGAATGATGTTTTTAAGGGCCAAGGTATCTTCTACACACAGTATTTAATTGAAGCATTTATGATGCTTCTAAGCGATCAAATTTTCAAAACAAAAACATATGATTTTGTGTGATTTTGCATTATTTACTATGGCTTCATCTTAATATAGTATTTTTATCTAATTTAAAAATAATTCGTGAGATCAGAATGAACACTTAATATTATTACTACACTCCCTTGTAATGTTTGCCCTCCTAATAGATCCGGATCTAAAATGACCTCAGGATCGTTTAATTTTACTCAAAAATCGTGACTTAAAAAACTAACGATGATGTTCTTTCAATCAAAACATCGATGACAGCTATCAACTGGAAAAAAACCTTCTCGACTTCTCATTTAGATAGGTATTTCCATAATATCCATGTGTGAATAATACACCACAGTGGAGGTAATCCACCTCTTACCCGCCCTGGTATAAGTAACTGATGGTTACTCCTTCAGGGCTCTCGCAAGATTCTAATTTTTTTGATTAAACGAAGCTACATTTATTTATTTTGAAAGAATCTAGACTTCCAGTGTCCATGCATACGTTGTTAGTAAGCAGTATGCAAGTGCTTAACAGGAAAAACAAAATGCAAAAAAATAGGTTAGTAAGACAAAGATAAATTAAACAGGGCAAAAGAAAAACTCATTCATGAGACTCCATGACGATAGGGATGGTCCAACGCTCTGTGGGGAACCCGCTTGCACAGCGCGGGTGTAAACTGTGCGACCTAAAGTTAAAGTTTAGACTTACGGGTTTCAATACTTCGTTTGTGTGAAAGCACTGTGAAACCAATACACAATACACCACAGTATTATATAAGGTAAAACACCTCATTTCTGACACGTTAAGCTATTACTTTTTTTCATGTATTTCAATATTTTTTTTCTAAAATCAACCTTGTATTATTGAAACGAAATTTTGAATTTTTGGAAACATTGTTTAACAAAACACCTCTTTCTGACATAGTAAAATGTTCCTATTGATTGACATGGCTGTTCGTATTTCTGACGTACCAAAATCAATATGAATCCAGTATCCGAATAGGAGAATCGATTAAGTTCTCAAGAATTTGGACAGGGGATATAACTGGTGATACATTATTTTCTACAAAATTTATTGTTTCTTCCACTGCAATGCTCTCTGGAGTCACGGATTTTACACTTTTATTGAATAATGGTGTTTTTAATAAGTTTTCGTACGGTATGGCAATTGCATCCCCATTTCATACTTTCCAGATTATTTATATAATAGTGTTGTTCTGGGAATGCCACATTCAATGCTAACTCTCCTGATAGATTTTCCATTTCCAATTTCATTCAGCTCCTTTCTAATGACTCTTTCGTATATTTGAGTTCACTAAACTGTCCTCTAACTTTTCCCATTGCTAAAAAAGGCTCTTATTAGTTTAAAATGTAATTACCCAAGAAAATAACTTAATATTGTTACGGAAAATCACTAAATATCGAACGGCTGACTGGACCTATTCAAATAAATTTAATTTTGGATTTTAGTCTAAAATTCATATTGATACCTTGTTGGAACGAAAAATTGTTATAGATACTTACATTTATATTTCTACCCAAAAAAGTTATATTTCATTTTATTGAAACAATAGTACGGTAACATTATTTATTTGATAAAATTGTTACTCACAAATTCGCAAAACATTGCCAAGTTTGCCTCTAAAATCGTTAGAAAACTATTTCTTAAATGGCCTGAATTTTATATTAAAAAATACAAATAAATTAAATTATATTATTGGCAATAGGTATTTCTCAGACATTTTTATTATTCGATTTGGTTGGGTATTTTGGCCTCAAATCCAAAATATAGTTTATTATAAAAGAGGTCGCGCAGCCATTCTTCTTATGTCCGGATTATTGTGTCAGGATTAAAAACCCCCAAATTATGAAAAGTATCAATTTCTGACATACTTGTCAGAAATATGAACATGGTGTTTTGGAGGCGTTTCATTTTCTTACATACATATCAGAAATATGGTCACCCTATTAAAACAGGTACCTATTACTGACCGCTTTAAAACTATCATTAATCTATTGAAATATATTCTTTTCCGTTTAAAATGTATAAATATGGTCAATACACTGTTGAAAAACATACAAAAACAATACATAAAACATTGGTGAACTGTGTCATCACATTTTGTAAAATTTGGTTAACTCGCCGAAAAAGGTGAAAAAATGTGCAATATCACAAAATCATCAAAATCATATATTAAATAATATTTTGGTAGAAATGGGTGTCCAATAGTCCTTAGACTAAACGTTGGTTAGAGGGAGAGGGGAACAACTTTCTCGACGCGCTAATATCAATATACGTAGGAATGTTACTTCAGTTGGTAAAATTGTAATTTGTGTTACATATGTCAGAAATTGGAGCAGGGTCAGAAATGTGGTGTTATACCTTTTATAAGATGGTACCTAGATCTGTCCAGAGGTTTTTTTAAATCATTTTCTGTGAATACCACACAAGAGTCTCTTCAGCTCTCAACCGTATTCAGATATAATCGCCAAACAAGTCTAAAGCAATTCCAAGTAACATTTCATTTTTAAATGGTGGTTTTTCACCAGGGCAAAATGAGAGTATCTTCCAATCTGAAAGATGCTTATGCAAATACAGGCAGCATTTATTTAACAATTTTCCATTTGGGAGACGGGTATGGGTACCACCGCCCCGGGAAGAATTTATTGGATAACCAACATCTCTGCCACAGATCACCCCAAGTGGCTCGCTACGTTTGCTGACTTAGCAGGGGTGCCTTGGTTCATGGGGTGAGGTTTGTCCGGGTCTTGGTGGCGGATGTGTCTGTCCGCCAACAACGTGATAGGCCGGATCGGGAGAGAGACTGGTTGAGGGAGACTTTTTGATCTCTACAGCAGGACTCTCTTGGAATTTACACCGCAGTGGGTGGGTTGGATTCATTCGTCCGTTGCTCTTGGACACACTGACCCTCAGACTCCTACCCAGCCCTTATATCTTTTTCCTTCCCAAAACTTCATCTCCTTCCCTTTCTAAAAAGACCCTCCACACAGCATCCCCGAAGATGACATAGGTCTTGAGGGGTATTATTTTCCTCAGGGCCTTCTATGTGAAGCTAGTGTTAAAAAAATTAACGGTCAGCTGAGTTGACATCGCGTCCGGTTCTCCATCACGGCACAAGCAACATTTTCCACTTATGATGATGCTTGTGATGGTAGGAGATTTAAAAATATTGTCAGATTATTTGTACCCCGACAGTGTTTGCCTCTCTTTAAAAATACTTATGTGAAATAAATTAATTGCTAAACAACACAAATAGAATAAAATTTATTTGCGCACGCCGCGCCGGGATTTGAACCCGTCACCTTCTGATTCGTATTCAAGAGTGTCGAGAGATATATCGATGGTCTTATACCCCATTATTATTGCAAGTAACTGCGAATCGAACAAATCCGAAAGCTGAATTGAATTAATTGAACAAAAAACTATCTACCGGATTCATCCAACTAAAACACAACCGATAAAAGCTAAACTCATTAAAAAGGCATTTAGCTACCAATAGAGCCTATTCCGCTAGTTACAAATTACATTAAATGTTTTAAATAAATTTATAGAAACAGAATTACTATACATAAAAAAATATTGTACTGGTAGTTCTGCGAACAGAAGAATTCAGGTTCAAAAAAGCATGTTTCTAATTCTCTCAAAATTTCCTATGAAATCGTAAATAACGACGGTCTCGACGAACAATGTCGGATCTGTAGTTTTGTAGTTTGGCAATAGAATTGTTAAAAGTTTTGTTTCTGCGTTTTTACTGATTTTGAGATCAAGAAATATAGTGTTGTTTGGTATTTTGCATTTCATTAAAAATTTCGAAAATACAGACTTTAAAATCATCGAAAGGAAATAAAAATCAGCACAACAAAACAATTTCAATGTTTAGCAGATCTGACATTGTTAAATTACTTAATTAAATTAAATTTAAAAAAATATTACAAATTTATTTAAACAATTACTTTAACTTAATATTGCATTTTAAAAAAATCAAACAAAAAATTACTTTCTCTAACACTCTTTCCAATTTCTTTCATAGAACGAATATCAAAAATGACTACAAACATGTACTCTCGTGTAGAAGATTACTTACCAAATTTTATTTCTATTTTTATTTCAAGAAGAATAATGCTCACCAATGTTTATTTCATCTTCTTTAAATTTTCTTTATTTCTTAGATAACTTGCAATGTTTTATTTATCCCTAAATATGTTATTTTTTTCTTTTCTCTTCTTATATTTTATTATCTGTTTATATAAAATTATATTACATGTATGACTACCACAACACGAGCAATAGCCTTGTATGGTAGTCAAAAATGGCCAAAAATGTAACATTTAATCATTTATGAAATAATAAAAAAAAAAAATTAAAAAACTTAAAAAAATAAGGATTTACGCAATTCGTCCAAAAGAATTGTCACTATCTCGATGAAATTTTTCTTGAAATTTTTCCTCAGGTAAGTATTTATCATAATATTTAAAAAATGGGAATAAGAAATTCGAAATTGACACGACGATTTCGCATTTGAAAAACATTAAAGCATTTGGTTGAAACATTAAAACGGCCACCTTCTTGAACCGGAAATGGAACATACAAACTAATTTATACAGACGAAATCCAAAACGGTCGAACTAACTGGTTTTACTTCCAGGCTTCACCAGTGATTTCAATTCTTGTGTAAGTAGGTCTAAGTAAAAAATAAATAGTATATAGTTTCAGGAGAACACCGATCAAGAGTCTGGCTTACTTTTCCGGGAGCCAGTGAGAATAAGTCATCGCAATTGTAATATAGTGAAGATGAAGGGTTTGATGAAAAGGATGGTTAGAAAGTACCTACTATTCAGATCTAGTTATCAAACACGGTTAAAGCTAGGTTTTTCGCAAATTCGGTAATGAGAGTATCTACCACTCTGCAACGTGGTGTTAATATATAACTTATTTATATTAAAATACTTAATTAAATATGAAAAAAAAATAATAACATGAATCTATTTTCAAGTGTCTTATAAACTTTAATTTTTTTATTTGTTTGATATGGATATAACCTTCCTGCCCAGGGACTGGAAGCAATAGAGCTAACCACTGAACGAAATCCCAATCGGAGGGTAGGTACACACATTTATCTCATATATATTTTTATATATAACGTCTTCCAATTTCAGGAAAATGCATAATTTCGCGAGTATGTGTATGAGTGCCTCCGAAGTAAATAGAATAACAGAATGCATTGTCAATGACAACGAGTCCATCTGTCGAGTTTCAGCTCGATCGGGTGTAGGAAAATGGGTTAATTTCCACTACCATGATTCTACTTCATTCATTCAATCAAGAAAACAAAAGTGAAATCAAATAGATATACCTATAAAAAAACATCAATTTAGGTCACTATTGATTTATTTATTTGTATATTTAGACATGAGCAATACATTATATATCAAGTGATAAGTTATTGTTAAGATTTCAGGTACTGAAATATTAATATTTGTGATTGTCACCCTAATGGTTGTGGCAACATTTTTTGTGTTGGCAATTGCCAGGGCGATTTCGTATTGCCACGGATTTTTTAATTCCTTCTTCTCTTGTTACCATCCGTCTTGGGCGGGTCGTTTTTGGGCAAAACGTCTGCTGCCAGGTTTTCACTTCATGTGGGTTATAAAACCGCGGAGAGAGATAGCATCATTGGGCTCACCGTACATGAGCTACCCTACGGGTCTTTTATTGTTTCAATAAAGACCAGTTATTCAAGAGCTGGAGTTATTATTGAAGAGTTACTCCAGCCACACTTCCCTTGGAATCTGGTGTTACCACGCCGGATTGCTTTGTCAGGAGAGCGGAAGTTGAGATCCTGAACATTGGTCATTCGAGCCGGGATTATTTGCATTGATCATTGCATTGATCATTCGAGCCGGGTGATCATTATTGGATTGACTCATTCAAGCTGGGTGATCATTATTTGGATTGATCCATTTGAGACTGAAGATCATTATTTGGAGTGGCCCAGTCAGGCCTCATCATCATCGGGAGTGGTCCAGTCGGCGGCCTCATCATCATCGGGATTGGTCCAGTCGGCGTCCTCATCACCATCATTGGATTGATCAAGCGAGCCTCATCACGACGCTCGCATGCACAGCAAATCAGGTTGTAGCCTTCCTTTCATTGTCCTTTCAAATTCCATTTAAAAAGCTAAAAATCTATGTAGATGCCACATTATTTCGTATTGATTATATCGAATTACATTCGGGTGTTCATAATCAGATGCTTTCAATATTACATAGCATAAATTTGTTGGTGATAATAATTTTTATTGTTGTATTCAGTCTGCAGAATAACTTTGCTTTTGCCTACCTACATTTCTAGCCACGCGGTTGCAAGTTTCGTCTTTGTATGCTATAGTATTGTGAGTGGTTTCTCTATGATCCAAAGTATATTATTTATGGTATTATTCATTGTTGTTTACGTCAAACTGTCGCGTTGTGTATTGTGTATTCAGTTTTTAAATCAAGTTAGTGTTATTTCGTTTGTAAAAAATGGAACTCGACAAGTTGATTAAACGGCGCGGGGTTTTGAAAGGTTCATTAACGAGATTCGAAACCTATTTAAGCAACGAAAATGATATTACACCTAGCGTGTTGTCAACGAGGTTGGACGCCATTAAACCTTCTCTGATAGAATTCTCCAAAATTCAGCTGGAGATTGATTTATTGAACAAATCAGAAGATAATGACGCGAGGGATAATTTTGAAGGTACATATTTTAATGTAATTGCATTAGGACAGGAAATGTTATCAAAATTTAAGAAGATTGAAAATGTCCCAAATATATCAGTAAATTTACCACCAATCTCTATACCAGTGTTTTCAGGTGACAACCATAAATGGTTGACTTTTAAAAATTCGTTCATTGCCTTAATTCATGATAACAGTAAATTAAATAATGTTCAGAAATTTCATTACCTTATTAGTTATGTGTCCGGAGAGGCACTTGATTTGATTAGTTCTCTAGAAATAACCGGGGATAATTATAGTGCAGCTTGGACAATGCTTATTTCGAGATACGAAAATGTCCGACTTATAGCAAATAGACATTTGAATTTCTTATTTAGTTTTACACCGTTAAAACGACAGAATCATCATGAATTACGGAATTTAATTGATCAAGCAAACATTCATTTGAGAGCTTTACACAACCTTAAGCTACCAACCGAACATTGGGATACTTTAATTATTCATATTCTAACCTCAAAGTTAGATAATCACACACGTAGCCTTTGGGAATCATTAGAATGCGACGAAGTTTATCCTACGTTCGTGCAGTTTAGCAATTTTATTTCACAAAGGTCTCAGATCCTGGAAACTATCCAAGGTGATATTGGTGGAATGCAACAGAAATCGGAACCAGTTGCAACAAAAGCAAAGTTTTTTAATTTTAAGGAAAAGAAGTCTACAAACAAGGTTACGTTAGCGTCGAGCAACGTTAATTGTATGCTGTGTAATGACAGTCATTTCATTTATTCTTGCAAAATATTTGTTAACAAAGAACCAGCGGCACGAAGAAAGCTCGTTTCAGAGAACAATTTATGTTATAACTGCCTAAAACCGGGGCACCTTTCAAAGTTGTGCAGGTGGAAGGAAAAATGCAGTGTTTGTGATCGAAAACATCACACTCTGTTACATATCAATACTGATAATGTACAAGCGGGTACTTCAACTGGCAAGGGTCAGTCGGAGGCACCAGTAAATTTAGCATGTCATAGTGACATGAACGGGCGGGAAATTTTACTATCTACCATAATAGTAAAAATAGAAGACGCGTATGGTGGAACACACAAAATACGCGCACTTTTGGATTCGGGTTCAATGTCTAATTTTATTACAAAGGATACTTGTAAAAGATTAAATTTGCATTGTACAAAGTTGAATATACCTGTTTCAGGTTTGCATAATAATTTAATTCATGTAAAGGAAACAGTTGACATTAAATTTAAATCATTATGTTCTCAATACCGGGATGAAATATCTTGTTTGGTATTAGATGAGATTTCTTGCAATCTTCCACAGACCTTGATTAATCCAAAAATGTTGAACATTCCAGACGGCATCCAGTTAGCTGATCCGCAGTTTTACCAGCCAGCTGCTATTGATATGCTGATCGGAGCAGAGATATTCTGGCAGGTGGTTCGTACGGATCAGATACAGTTAGGAAAGGATAAACCTACATTGCATCGAACGGAGCTAGGCTGGATAATATCAGGAGCTGTACAGAGGCGTCAAAATACGAGGCCAGTTAAAGTTTGTCATATTTCATTAAATTCTTTGCAGAATCAATTAGAAAGGTTTTGGAAGGTTGAAGAAATTGAAAATAGTAAGCATCACTCTCTGGAAGATAGTGAATGTGAAAAGATGTTCAAAGGCACGCATAAACGCGATGCAAATGGTAGATTCGTAGTGAACTTACCATTTAAATCTAACCTATCTCAATTAGGAGATTCATTTAGTATTGCTAAAAGTAGATTAGTGTCAATGGAAAGGAAATTCTTAAGACAACCTAGTTTAAAGGAACAATACTCGGAATTTATTGATGAGTATCTTGCGTTAGGTCACATGACTGAATGTGAACCGCCAATACGTGATGAAACTACTTATTATTTACCACATCACGCTGTATTTAAAGAATCAAGCACAACTACTAAAATTCGTGTTGTTTTTGACGGGTCGGCTAAACCTGCTCGAGGGATTTCTTTGAATCGCGCTCTAATGATTGGGCCCACCATTCAAAATGATATATTTTGCCACTTGGTATTTTTCAGAAAACATCAATATGCAGTCACGGCAGATATTGCAAAAATGTACCGCCAAATTAATATCAACCCGGAACACAGAAATTACCAACGTATATTATGGAGAAGGGATGCGGAGGATTGTTCGAAACACTATACGCTAAACACGGTGACATATGGTTTGGCTCCTTCGCCTTATTTAGCAATACGTTGTCTGCATCAGCTAGGTAATGACGTTTCATTTACTCATCCATTAGCTAGTAAATCCCTTAAGGAAAATTTTTATGTAGATGATTTTCTTTCTGGTAGTGACTCCATTGATACTTGTCACTTGCTTAAATCACAAATCATTAATGCGCTTGCTACAGCAGGCATGGAGATTAGAAAATGGAGGTCTAATGCCCCCTCGATTAATGATTCTAAAGATAATTTAGAATTATTGCCAAATGAATCCAATGAAGCTAAGATTCTCGGATTAATATGGGACACCAAACTTGATGAGTTTACCTATCAGGTAGAAAGCATAGACTCAAAGTTAGAAGTAACAAAACGTCAAGTTTTATCATTAATTTCAAAAGTGTTTGACCCTTTAGGACTGGTAGGCCCAGTAATCATTGTCGGTAAGATAATTATGCAGAGATTGTGGAAGCTAAAAACATCCTGGGATGACAAGCTACCCAATGACCTTTTATTGGCCTGGCAGATTTACACGCTGAGTCTCGGTAAAGCAAATCATATTCGGGTACCGAGGAAAATTTTCTGCTTTAATAAAAAATCTTTTAGAAATAGGGAAATATTTAATAATTATTCTTCATTAAGACGACTGAGGCGCGTAGTTGCTTATATGTTACGTTTCATACATAACTGTTCTAAACGAAGACCGATGCGGGTCGACGAGCTTTCTGTAATCGAACTGGAACATGCCATGCATTTATTGATTTTGAACGCTCAGCGATTCGCATTTCATGATGAAATAGCGTCTGTGAGTAATGGAAGATTTGTATCTAGGCAGAGCAAAGTAAAGGCACTAAATCCTTTTATGCAGGATGGGTTGTTGTGTGTTGGAGGTCGACTATCACAATCCGATATTACCTCAGCCTCTCAAAAACATCCAATTTTGTTACCACAAAATCATAAGTTGACTGACTTAATAATAACCCATCTGCATTATGAGAATTTACATTTAGGATGTAATGCTCTGCTCGCATTACTGCGTTTACGTTTTTGGCCAATATATGGTAAAAACGCAGTGAAGCGAGCACTGCATAAATGTATTGTATGTTTCCGAGTCCGTCCGCGCGAATGTCGCCAGCTCATGGGTGACCTTCCTGCTGACCGATTCCGAATCCAAAGACCATTTTATGTAACCGGCATAGATTTTGCAGGTCCAATTTTAATTAAGTCTGGTTTAACCAGAAATGCTAAGAGTGTAAAATCTTACATATGTTTATTTATTTGTTTTTCAACGAAGGCAATTCACCTAGAATTAGTGACTAATTTAACTTCAATGGCATTTATGAATGCATTGAAAAGATTTATAGCTAGGAGGGGTAAACCCTCACGACTCTTTACTGATAATGGAACTAACTTTACAGGTAGTTATAGGGAACTTACTGAACTATTTGATTTTTTGAAGGCATCTGATAAAGAAATCCATAATTTTTTGGCCCAGCAGAATATTAGCTGGAGTTTCTTGCCTCCCCGCTCACCGCATCACGGGGGACTTTGGAAAAGTGCAGTTAAAATGACCAAGTTGCATTTAAAAAAAGCAATGCGGTCAACTGTTTTGACATACGAAGGAATGAATACCATACTAATACAGATTGAGGCTTGTTTAAATTCCCGTCCTCTGACTCCATTAACATCAGATCCAAATGACTTAAACGCCCTCACTCCGTCACACTTCCTTATTGGCGACAACCTGTTAGCATTGCCTGAGCTTGATATCCATCATCTGCCTACAAACAGGCTTAATATTTACCAAAAGATGTCTACCGTTGTTCAATCTTTTTGGCACAGATGGAGCCGGGAATACCTAGCAGAATTGCAGAACCGAGTCAAATGGCAAGAAGGACGTCAACGCAGTTTACAGCCTGGTGACATGGTCATCATCAAAGACAACCAGCTACCTCCGCAGTACTGGAGGATGGCGCGAGTGACGGAGATCCACCCTGGCCAAGACGGACGCGTCCGCGTCGTCTCCTTGAGGACGGCCAGAGGTGTCACCAAAAGAGCCGTGACACAGCTCTGTCTACTTCCCATGGAGGATGCTTCCTCCAACCTGGATTAAGAACCAATTACAACGCTAAAAGTGATGTGATGTGTAAATCAAAGTGCCGTCAGGCTCATCAGTGCCAAGTGTTAAACCATTTTCACATAAGTGGGTGCAGCGCACCAGAAGGTTCTACGTTATTAAACTTTCATTTTTTAATGTCAAGTCTGACATAGGGTTATATACTTAGTTATAAGTTTTTTGTTATTATTTTGATATCCATATATTGAATATTGTTTATTTTTGTATGTGAACTCGTTGGGTAAATTCTGAGTACCAATGTTGCAATCTCTTCTAATATATTATTTTATGAAAAACGACTATTCCTTAATACTCGTTTTGGGCGGGAATATGTTAAGATTTCAGGTACTGAAATATTAATATTTGTGATTGTCACCCTAATGGTTGTGGCAACATTTTTTGTGTTGGCAATTGCCAGGGCGATTTCGTATTGCCACGGATTTTTTAATTCCTTCTTCTCTTGTTACCATCCGTCTTGGGCGGGTCGTTTTTGGGCAAAACGTCTGCTGCCAGGTTTTCACTTCATGTGGGTTATAAAACCGCGGAGAGAGATAGCATCATTGGGCTCACCGTACATGAGCTACCCTACGGGTCTTTTATTGTTTCAATAAAGACCAATTATTCAAGAGCTGGAGTTATTATTGAAGAGTTACTCCAGCCACACTTCCCTTGGAATCTGGTGTTACCACGCCGGATTGCTTTGTCAGGAGAGCGGAAGTTGAGATCCTGAACAGTTATAATAAATTAAAGATAGTTAAAGTACCTATTACGTATGTCCGCACAATATCATAATAATTTCGCCTTGGATGAGATCGGTTAATAAATTAATGAATATACTTATGACTAGGTAATAATAATAAAATTTAGAAAAGGAAGAAAGTTTGTGGAGAGATAACAAAATATAAAAAATAAATGAATTATATGCTCACGAATAGGCCACTTGCATGGACTTCATAACGACTTGGAAAAAATCGTGTGGATAGAGTTTTTTACTAAGATTACGAAAATGTTAGTAAAAATTTTTAGAAATGTACAGTTTTTTTTATTTTTAAATAAATAAATCCATTATTTGGGCTCGTGACGTCACTACATGAAAATGTCCCGTCGCCGAAAATGTTCCTATTAATTTTATAAAATTCCACACTGAATTATTTTTTTATATGGCATCACTTTGATTTCAGGCGAATTTTTGAATTCGTTCACTAGATTTATTGTTTGTTCTCTGCGAACTTATCATTTGGTTTGATTTTTTGACAGATGTTCTGAAGAGAACCCCGTACAATTAATGGGTACGGGGTTCTCTTCAGAACGTGAAGAGGATGTCGGTACATGTTTTAGCGGTATAATGATTATGGTGCTGATTTTAACAAAATCAAATTTTATAATATTCTTATTATTATCACAATTTACAAGTTCAAGTATATTACATTGAATTTAGTAATAAAGACGCTGTACATTATAATGATTTATGATCAATAAGATGGATCAAGGAAAAAAATATTTATGAGATGTAATATTTTTGGTATGCCTCGTTATTCTCCTGTGCCATTCGTGTGGAAAACGTTATTTTTTTTTAAATTATTTTCGGCTATGTAATTATCGTTTTTTCACACCTATAAAATTATGTCCCGTCTTTCCGGTTTATAAAAAATGGTATGATTTTTCGGATTGAAATTTTCAAAAAATCCCCAGGGTTTCAAAAATACGATTAAAAAAAAAAAAAAATACGGAATGTCTTAGAATATTTGCCTAAACCGGAAAAAAATTTAAAAAAATGTGATGCAAGTGGCCTATTGCAATTGACTGTTTTAAAGTTCAATAAAAAATTGAGTGTAAGTAGTTTAAAAAAAAATACATCACACTTAAAAACGTAATAATTTTTTTTGTTTTTTTTTAAGTATGTTTATTCAGTTTTTTAATTTTACAATATTTATCTTTAACATCTTACAAAACTGATCAATCAGTTTGATTATAAGAAATCTCTCATTTTTCCTATTTAATTAATACTATTATACTTTTATGTTTTACATTGTAATAACTGTGTAAAATCTAAAATACTAATTATTATAAACTACTAATTATTATAATGTTTATGAATACAGTGTGTGATAGTAATTTCCAAGCATTTGATCAATATTCGATCTGGGTATTTGTATACAATATTATTTGCTTTCATGTTCTACGGAGATAGAATGATTTAACTTTTTTTTTTGATATTTGAATAAGATGTCTCATTTTTAATATTTTCAGGTAATGCGTTAAATATTTTCGGAATTCTGTGCCTCTTTGTTCTATCACCGTATACATTTTGAGATTTATTAATAATAAACATTTGTGCTTCTCTATTCCTAGTAGGGTAGTTGTGGTTTACAGGTTTTTTGAATTCTGTATTCCAGAATTCATCTAGCGTTAATTGATAATCTACCTTACTGTGTATAAAGAGGACATTACACAAGGAGAAATTTTTTTTATAATCGCCTTCACATAATTGAACTTTTTTTTTGCCTGATATCAATTTTAGGAATTAGTTTAAATTAGTTTTGTATATTAGCAAAGACTCGTGAAAAATGTCAAAGTGTATTAATTTTTCTGGTATACGTTATGCGAGTAATTATAGGTGTGTTATTTGGTGGATTTGTGTTCTTGGCTTCTACATGAAGAAGCGTAGTGCGCCTGGTAGGTACGTCTCGTTGGAACATTTAAACCAATAAGGAAGTTGAGTGAAAAATATTTTGACCTATAAAAAATGTGTTCATGAAGATCAAAAAAATATCGATTCTAAATATATAAATAAATTTCTATATTATTATTCTTAGAATTAATTAAACATTCTTAAAAAATGATTAAAAGGTATAAACTATAAACGCTTCATGATTGGTCTAAAGAATTCTGACGTCATCTGTACGCCGGTTTGTATGATCATTGGAATCATGATAGTACATCTCTTTCTATTACATGATAGATGTTTATGATGAGAGAGGTAGGTATAGACAAACTGTAAAAGTAAAGCCTCGATGACATTGAGCGAGTTTACCAGCTACTAGCTGGGAAATTCACTATCTGATGGTAAACTCGCTCAGTGTAATCGTATTATTAGCTGACTAGCAAATTGTGGACACTACGAAAAAAGTTGAAAGGAGGTCAACTTTACTCGCTACCGCTAGCGTTTGCCTGAAGATGGCGGCCCACCAACAGCTGATTTTGTAACTGTCAGAATTAGTTCGCACGGGAGTCGGAGAACGTGTGGCGCTAGCTGCGAGCTCAAGTTTTCTTCAAAATGTCGACAAAATTGGTTCGAGCGGCAGTCGTTCAAATATTCTAACTTTAAAAATTAATTTTACTATTTTTATTTTATTATTTTTTTTTAGTTTATTTAGGAAACAAACAGTTATGCATATTTTAATAAGAAAGTAACATATTACATGGTTCCATTAACCAGCGAAGTTTCCGCTAAAATTTATAATATATATAAAAATATAGATTAAAACATTAAAGAAAACATAAAGTGGTAGAAAAAAGAAAAAAAAATATACACGTATACAAATCATATAAAAACAAATTAAAGCATGTGGGATATGTAAATCATCCAAATATTATTATTATTAGTAACTATAAAATCCATAAAGTTAACTATGAAATCTTGATAATTTTTTTTAAATACCGTTAATTCTGATAGACGGTTAACATTGTTAAAAAATTCCAAATGACGCCACACACCCATCTCGCCTCTTACCGCTCGGATTCCGCTCTTTTTTGGCGGGCTAAAATTTTTACTTGGAGAATTAATTTAATTATGAAAACGAACTTCAAAAAAAAATACTAGTATAGTTTGGTAATTAAGTCTAGAAATTAAATAAATTGGAACTAAATGTTTTCATTACTATGGCGGTACCGAATTACTTGCTTTGCTGTGACGTTTCCTATGGCTGTCATGTTATCGCATGTCTTAAATCTGAGTAGAAGGTCGCTCATTTAATAATATTTTCATTCATTGTTTGCCTGTGCATTATTTTAATTTAATTAAAATGAACAAACCAATACGTAGTGGTGCAAGAAAAGTTATATACTGCGTTTTTCAACGCTGCCTAGCCGAATATCACGCAAAGAAGCTTCTGTCTAATTTAGAAAATGTTTACAAACGAACTGCAGAAATGACTGGTACGTAGTATAGTTTGTTTAATAAATTTTATTAGTATTACAAGATTTATGCCAATTTTCGAATGATTATAACCATTACAATCTTGAGGTTATGTTAAAAAATCCGAATTTGACAGTTCATGTGAAGCCACAAGAAAAAGGGAATAACTCGATTAAAAAAAACTGAAAAATGGAATCAACTTCATTATTGCGGTCAGCAATTCGAGACTATCTACTTTTATTATTTAGCAGATTACGTAGATGAATTCGTAGTTGAGGTTCTTAATCGTTCGAGACCTGTAAAAAATTCATGAAATAATTTAATTGAACGTTTCGATAACTAACAGAATAAGCACGATTGATTCAGTCATCACAACAGTTTGTCCGAATGTTTCCCCAACAAACTTCTTAATTAAACTCTCGTCTCGCGGCCGAGATGACTTTCAAATATCCATTCCTCGCGGAACCAGTTCCCTCCTTCTCACTCTCTTCACTCAACTCTTCCCACACCTCTCTTCTCTTCTCCGCTCCTGTCCTCCTGTCCTCGTACTTACCCGGCTAGGCTGACTGTTGCTTTGGCACTTAACACGTTAATGATTGCCGGTTTACCTGTATTGAATACTCGGTACTAATATACAATGTAGAAATGAACGATAATATCTCCAATGGTGCAGGGTGCAGTAAGCTTTGATTTTAGATCCGGGGACTGTGGACGTGTGGACTCTACCAAAGTTCAAACAATCTTCCATTTTTTTTCGTTAATTTCCTCATAGAAAGCCCTAAACTACTGCCATAGATTTAATTTCATGTAGATGTTTGCAGAGTCACACGAACTAAAATATATTCCACAGCAACAGTAATGTCAATACCAGTTCGTTTATGCATAAACTCACAATACGCAGAAGTAGCTGATATTTTTAGTAGCACCGCTAGGTGATAAACTTACAAAAAAAGATTTCACATATTTTTTTAACATAGTTTTACAATTAACATTTTGTTGTCTGTAGTCTTTATCATTTTTTGTTAATTTGAATCATATTAGTATGTTTAGATCGTAGATATCATTGTTTTGTAATCTCATTTTTGCAAAAAATATTTGTTCTGTATATTTAGGTAATTTTGTGGTAAATAAAAATATTTTATTCAAAACGCAAAGAATTTCTCTAATTGGTTGTTTCGTCACGTAACCCTGACTTTAATAAATAATTTGTGCTAAATTATCTACAGATATCTCACAAATTCCCCGTAGGTAGTAGGTACGTATGTAGGTTTATATCCGCAACAATATAGTTAATTTATTGAAAAAAAGATAAACAAGGTTGCCATTCCAATAAAAAAAAATCGTAAACAATGTCCTATAACTTTATTTTGATGGTTGGAGAGGAGAATATGAACTAGTATTATATTAGCGGAACGTTCCAGATTAACAGATTGGTGAAAGGGGGCATACATTAATTACGTGAGCTCAAAAGCGGGGGTAGGGTCCAGCAAAATCTCACGTAGCTTTTTTTTTACATGAGATCCACATAGGTAGAAAATAATTTCCCTCGGGGCCTGTGTCATCCTTACGGATGCTGTACGGGAGGTTTTTTTAAGGAAAGGAAGGAGAGGAGAATTCAGGGAAGGAAAAGGGTTTAAGGGGTGGGTAGGAATCTGGGGTTTGGTTATGCAATAAAGGTTCCCTTGGCGGCGGTACCCATTCCCACCTCCCAAATTGAAAAAAATATACGAAATGGCCCAGATTTATCTCACCAAGGGGGGGGAGGGGTCTAGATTGGAAGAAAAACTACTCACGTAATTAATGTATGCCCCCAAAGACCACCATGCAAAATGCTGTTTGAAAATTAGCCCGTTTCGAAACAAGATTTGCTCAGCCAAGTACTTCCCCACCTTCCACTTTCCAATTAATTTGTACTCCCCACTAGGTACCTTAAATATCACAAAATACCCCAATTGGAGTTGCCATAGATTCACTGGCTGCAGACGGTTAGGAGCAGCTGGAAATCTTGAGCGGTAATCGACTAAAAAAAATCTCGCAAATTTCCTGTAGGTTGGTACCAATGTTTATAACTACAGCACAATTTTTTTTAAACTGAACAAAACATTGAAAAAGTGAAAAAGATTACCTGTCTGACAAAAAAGTGCGTAAACAGTGACCTGTAATGTTTTTTTTTCTTATGATTGTAAAGGAAATTTTGACACATTTCATTAGTAAGTATTGATGGTTTTTTGCTAGTCTACACGTCAAGAAGTCTAAAATATGTGACATCACACGAAATGGTATCCTGGACCTGAATTGGTTTCCGAAATTAGTAAAAAAAGTAGGTACCGCATATTTATTTTTTTTTCTTTGTTTTACAGTTTTTTAGAGAAAAATGTGTCCTTACTGGGGTACCCCGTTCTGAGGACACATTGTACAAATTTTCTTCTTTGAATTATAATTAAATAACTATGTTAGAATATTACAGAGGAAAATTAAAAAGTTAAATCTTCTTATTATTTTTTAATTGATAAACTAACGTAAGACAAGATTTTTATAGCACAAAGGGTAAAAATTAAAATTAAACACTAGTTTATATTGAATTATTTATTGAAGATTTTTTCAACGTAGATGAGTGTTTCAGGCTGCTAATTATTGCTTATAATAATTGTTAATTCTTCCTTCCCATGTCCATAATCCATATTTTTATGCTTCTTTTGAAGGCTGTTATTTTTTTTATTGTTTTTATTGCAAGAGGGAGTACATTAAATAATTTTATAGAAAAGTATTGCATATTTCTTTGTCCAAAAGTCGTTTTAGTTGTAGGTTGGTGGAATGTATGTTGTAATGTAGATCTTTGTGAATCGGCCCGAGTTTGTCTGTGTAAAGTTATCCTGGTTTTTGAATGCGTACATTAAAATATATTTTGTTAATTGTTTCAGTGATATTAAATTCGTATCCCAATATAAAACACGGTAGGTGCAGTTGGGGGACCTCATTACTATATAAATTGTGGATACAATAAAGAAAATATACGTAAGTAAAGATGCGTTGTTTCAAAAATATAGTTCATTCGTTGGTTGGTTACTTTTTTGGCTCTCCGCACAGTTGAAAATCTGTACTGGTAAGTGGATGATCATTCATCTAATAGTAAATTGATATAATATGTAACTGCACACCCGTACTATATTGGTAACTGAATTTAAATACTTAAAAATTAAAAAGTTTTACAACTTGGAAAAAGCGTGAACGTGGGTTATTTCATTCTTTCGTCAGTCTTTTCATGATCAAAACTTGAAGGTGATATAGGTTCCTACCTGTATCAAACATAGTGTGGGTGTATGATCTTTTTATCCATTAATGCCTTTTTGATTATTCGGATAAATCTTTTTATCCATTGAACCCGCAGCACGGTAGCTTAATGCCGAATGACCAACCATCGCATAATTCGAATAAAATCGTCCGGATTCAAACCCAGTCCTTTATTCGGCCGTGAATTCCAAATAAGACTCTGAAGACTGCCTGGTAAACGATATGCGATTGCTAAGTTAAGTCGTCACGCAGTAATTTGTAGATGAAACTCATTAATTTGGCGTTAGGAATAAGACCTAACCTAACCTAACTTAGGTGTTAACTCACCTATTGATCTATTTGCACTTAGGTTAGCTGAGTGGGTACTATGGATTGTACCGGTAGATAAATTATCAAACCAAAAAAAAAACTGTTTATGTTTTAAAGTGAGACAAACGAGCGAAGTTAGATTTAAGTACAAGGCTTGTACGGCTTTGTAACATATTTTTGCTTATACTACAAGCAAAAATATGTTACAAAGTATTTTAAACTTTGGCTTACATCTTCTAATGTTTGTAATATTACAGTATTTACGTTAACAAAGTAAAGATAGCAATTTTTAAGTTATGTTATGAAAAACAAATAAAGGACAAAAAAACAACGCTTAATAAAATATTTTTAACCATAAAACATCTATTTTCAGTTTTCGATGTAGTTGCGCCATAAATATTGAGCCGGCTAGTAACCAATTTCAAAGATTTTTTTTTTGGTGGGACTGAGATTGAAGCCAAATCCTAATGTGATGGTACCGTTATTTCCGTGAATTTCGCATTTCGCGTAACTGCTGTAAATTTTAAAATATGGTGTCATCAAATTTCAGAAAAATGTGTATATGTGCATGAGTACCACCAAAATGCATTGTCATCGACAACGAGTCTATCTGCCGAGTTTCAGCTCGACCGGATATTGGGAATTTGGTTAATTTCGACATCCAAGAACCTTCATTCAATTCAAGAAAACCAAATCGAAATTCAAATAGATGTAGATAAATGAAACAATGTTACTTTGTTTGAACCACTTGTATATATTTGTTCGTAATGGATAACCACAAAGTTATAGCTACATCCAAAAGTATGAAATAGATGTATTTAAAAACGGGGAAAACACAGAAAAGATCAGTTAATCAGTTAAAATAATTTGGGTCATTAGTGTTTTATCTAATAATTGTTATGTTGTGTTAATGACCAATAATTATCATTTTTCGTAGGTTCCTGCGTTGACATGACAATAAGCGAAAATACATAGGAATATAAAGATTTAGAAAAATTTTACATACATTAATTTCTGCACCCATAAACCAATTAAGTGGTTTAGATATGTGAATTACTGCAAATAACGCGACTGCACACATTTTTTGAAGATAAAAATTCCAAACTGTAACTTAAAACTGCATGCCGATTTTGACCGGAAAGCTATGACTAAAAAAGTTTTAAAAACAGCATTTCACTCTCATATTTTTCTACTAAATCGACCAAAAATTGGGGTAGGAAGACATATTTCTCCATCCTAACATCCCGCTATTCAATGTTCTATGGGAAATACCAGGGCTATTATTTTTTTTTGTGAACATCGCAAAACTGCTCCCAGCCTGGAGCCTGTGAGACTTGGCTTCCCAATTAGGGTTGTTGTGAGGCTGAAGGGAGTCAAGAGGCGAAGGAGATGGGGAAGAGGAAGGTGGGGAAGTGATGATTATCATATCTAGTCACCAAACATAGCTAAATAATTAATAGCTAAAAACAAATTGTAACTCAAAACTAATAAAGATGAATAATAAAAAATAAAAATAAAAAAAATGCCATTTCAAGCAACATTTTAATTCTAAATGGTGGTCTTATACCAGGATGATACTGAAAATATCCTCCATTCAGGAACGTGCCATTAAAAATAATATGTCTTATATTATTTTTAAATAGTTAAATATGAATTAACACAAATCATTAATTGCGCACGTCGGAATTTGAACACGGACCTCCGGATCGCTAGTCGCGAGCCCTATCCATTGCCCACAGGGACCGTCATATACGCAATAATATTACTTGTAAAATAATCAAATTTCCAGAGGTTTTACAGTTATCTTTTAGTAAACAAAACGATCTTGTCTGTGAATTGCGAGGGAAAATGAAGTGATTTTCCGGATTGTGTTTAATGGCGTGTTGTCTGACTGCAATTTCCACTGCCAACCGGATGCAATATGGCGGTATAATGGGCTGGCGGAGGCGGAAGCATCTCACTCGGCGGGCTAATTTATTGGCGGGAACTGTAAGGGTGTATTTAAAAAAGGAACAGCGAAAAGAGTTGCCATGGACAAATAAAAATAAAAAAAGCCATGTATGAACTATTGTGTAGTGACCGACCGAAGGTTCGGTTTCGGTTTCGGCAAGGTTCGACAAAAAAATCTAGTTTCGGCATCAATTTCGGTTTCGGCATAAAATCTGCCGAACCTTCGGCCGCACCGAAACTCTGCGTTCGTGAATTATGGCGCGTGATTGAGGTTATGTGTTATTTCTCGCGCATACATGTTTGTTACATGCGGTTAACACGATTGTTAATTTCATAATTTTTGTTTGTTTCATAAAAAAAAGTTTTTTTTTTCATATATTTCAATCATTGTTTTTTATATCATTTCACACGTGTAATAAGAATGTTGTGAATGTAAACGCAATTAAAATTAAATTACTCAATTAATGAGGTCCTTCCTTCATGATGTATCTAAGTGTTGATTATTGACAAATTTTTGTTCCAAGAAGCATAATTTTGGTAATTTAAAAAAAATGTTTTATATCAGTAATGTAAAAAATAATCGCTTTTTCATATACTTCAATTATTATTTTTTATTATTTCATTTAAAACATGTTACATTTGACGACCTCCGTAGTCCAGTGGCTAAGACTCTTGACTCACATTCCGGAGGTCGCGGGTTCGAACCCGGCATGCGCAAATAAATTTTATTTGATTAATTTGTGTTATTTCACAATTAATTCATTTAAAATAATATATAGTATATTTGCGGCATGTTCCAGAGTGGAAGATACTATTAGTATCGCCCTGGTGTAAGACCACCATTCAGAATTGAAACGTTGCTTGAAAATGGCTTTAGCCGTGTTTAGTGACCAGATCTGAATAGCCAGGTACTTCCCAACCTTCCTCTTCCCCACCTCCTTCCCCTCCCCACTACCTTCAGCCTCACAACATACCCCAATTGGGGATGCCATAGTCTCACTGGCTCCAGACGGGAGCAGTTGAGATTCTTGTGCGGTATTCACTGTAAAAAAAAAAAAAAAAAAAATGTTAACTGTCTGCAAAAATGTAAAAAATAAGCCAAATTTCAGTAAACAATAGATTTTTAACATGTCTAAAAAAAGTTTCGGTTTCGGTTGAAACTGAGATAGATATAGAAGATTCGGTTTCGGTTTCGGCAGAAAGTCTTGTTTCGGTTGGACACTACTATTTTGATGATGATGACGCTTACAGATAAGTATTTTCTCGAGGTTTTCACACCTGGTATTTGACTTAAAAATGGTGAACAACTTTATATATCTAGACTCGTCCATAAGTTATTATTTTTTAATTGATAAACCAATGTTTAAGACAAGATTTTTATGCATAGCATCAGAAGGACGCGGATTCGAATCCTGTCGGCGGCGTGTATCTTTTCTCGGGAGATTTTTTCAATGTAGATGAGTGTTTCAGGCTAATAATTATTACTTATTATAATAAGTGACGAAAGAGGTTGTGAAACAGAAGTGAAAAGAAGTATAATTTGCATCACAAAAAATTCCATGAGTAAAATGCAAAAGATATGGAGTGACAGATTTATAAGGAAGACCACCAAGATGCCACTCGTCCGCGCATTGATTTTTCCCATATTTCTATACGCTTTCGGAAACGTGGATACTTAGAGTCAACGAAAGAAAGCGTAAATGTGGTGTTGGAGAAAAATGTTCAGGATTCCATGGACAGCCTGACGACAAAAGAGCTAGACATCCACAATAGGCTTTCAACTATCTGCCTACAACGTATTTTAAGATACTTTTGACACGTTGCTCGACAAACTGAGGACTCCAACTTGGAGAAACTCATGGTCGCTTGCAAAGTGGAAGGCAGAAGAAGTAGAGGAAGGTCACAAAAATGCTGAGTGACCAAGTATCACTGGAGTCCGGTGTGTCGGTGTCCACAGCTCTACCAAGGAAATTGAAGTAGAGGTTACGATCCGCAGCAATGAGGAACCGTCTTAAGAAAAATAGTTTACTTGTTTCCAAGAGATGGTTTGAGTCCTTAGACAAATTTTATTTTCAAATCTTGTACATTGAATTCTGTTGCTAAACATTTACGGAGAAAGGCGTATGCACTTCTTTCTTAGGTCTCTAAGTAGGTTTTTGTTATGTGAACACCGCACAAGAGTCCCGATTACCAAAACTGTCTAGAGTTAGTGATACGGGGTGGGGGAAGATTGGGAAGTACCTGGTTATTCAGATCTGTCACCAAATACGGCAGAAGCAATTTAAAGCAAAGTTCTGAATGATGGTCTCTCACCAGGGCCATTCTGATAGAATAAAAGTTTTGAAAGACAGAGAACTTTGTAAAATTTCCCTAGACCATAAAATCTATCTAGAAAACAACATAAGGTCACACATTAATTTCACGACTAACGCCGGGTACCAGCAACCATATTTTCTTTCGAACAATAACTCAAAGGTAACATAAGGAAACGGATCTTACCTGAAGTTAGTAGCTGTTTGGCCATCAGCAGAAATGGCGGGAATTCACGACTTCCTGCTTCCTGTCTGTACAACTTCCGCTGGCAGGAACTAACCCAAGGAGTATCGCGCACCTTCAAATAGAGCCATAATCTATTCAAGCACCTACAGCTTAATTCAGAGCTACCTTTAACAACCGAAGATAGGTTATATTAACCGAGTTGTATTGTGAAAATAGGTTCGTTTATTAGTAGTTCGCGTTCAGACTGCTAAAAGAGTTCCTGTGGTACTTTGGAAAAGAAGTTGCAATGAAAACCTTTGCGTGTGCTTTACAACACCGTTGAGTAAACTGTGATCAGCGTATTATCTATTTCACCACTGCTGAGATCAGGTAAATGTTTGTTTTTACCGCAATATTAATCCTAAAATTGCTCCCAACCGTCAGACTTTGGCACCCCCAACAGGGATATGTTGTGAGGCTGAAGGTAGTGGGGAGGGGAAGGAGATGGGGAAGATGAAGGTGGGGAATTACTTAGCTATTTAGATCTGGTCACCAATCTCAAATATACATACTTTTCTTGTTTTGACTTTTTGTAATAATGGCTCTCAGAGTTCCGGGCCAAAAATGCCTCTTTTGTCTTTCATCGTGAATTTATAATAATGGTTGTTGAAAAAATGGTTTATATGGTTGTTTGTTAAAAAATATTTGCAAAGGGACATGGCTGCAAAATGGGAAGGTTAATCTTTACGAAGGATTTTTTTATGTTTTTTTATATGTGATACCTACGTACGTTTTCGTCGTATCGGGCGAGGCAGTTTATGGACGCGTTTTCATGGGAGGGAATTGCCGCATAAAATGTTTCCGCGAGACTTAAGATGTGTTTTTTAATAGGATATCAGAATCTTTGTGGAGTTCGGTTACTCTTATCCATGGAACTATGATTAACTATATCCATACTCTTAGCTCTTATCCATTTGGGGGCACCCAGAGCTATGAATATGGCTTTATTCTGGAATGTTTGAATTTTTTCAAATGAGACTTAAGTGTGGGTACTTACTTTGATTCTTATCCTGTACGATTTTTTCAATCTTGTAGGTATTCTTTCCAGATCTCTACATTTTTAACATGGTTGTACATGGTTTTACCCCACGAACATGTCAGGAATCTTAATTTTACGGTATTGTATTGAGTCTTTTTTATGTGAATACCGCACAAGATTCCCAACTGTTCTCAACCGTCTGTAGCCGGTGAGACTATGGCATCCACAATTGCGGTATGTTGTGAGGCTGCTGGTAGTAGGGCGGGGAAGGAGATAGAGAAAAGATACGTGGGTAAGTACCTGGCTATTCAGATCTGGCCATAAAGCACGTTTCAACTCAAAGTCCAAAGTCTACTTTCATTCGTCGCCAGATCCTCAGTTCACACTTAAAAATTGTAGGTAATTTAATTATTATATAATATCTAACAAATTGATTTACTTTTGGAATGTGTGAAAATAAATTCCAGTGGTGTCGGCCAGAAACGCCAATGCCGTGGGGGCCGTATAGACGTTAGATCAGTGGCGCGTTATTTACGGTCCGGCCCCTCCCACGCGGCCACCAAAGGGTTATATTAACGCAATAATTATATCATTCCGGGCTATAGATTATCGCCTTCCCTAGAACTGCGCAGGGCAGGTGTTAGGTGTTACCCACTACTTATTTATTTATTACCCTTTGCTTTTAATTGACCGGAATCTTAGAAAAACAACATTTACATTTTTTATGTTTTGTGGTGGTATTTTTTAACGGGATAATGACCTCACAGCGAAAGAATTGGTGGTAAAAACTAGCAGGAACGTACAAGGATTTTAGTATAATTTAACACGCAAAATTATAATTTTTTACCAATTTCAAACCTCAATTTGGGAGGCGGGTATGGGCACCGCGCGCCGCCCGGGAAACAGTTATTGGATAACCAACACCTCTGCTGTAGGCCATCCCGCAAGTGGTTCGCTACGTTTGGTGACTTGATAGGGGTGCCCGAGTTCATGGGGTGAGGTTTGTCCGGGTCTTGGCGGCGGATGAGTCTGCTCACTAGCTGCATGGCAGGCTGGATCGGGAGAGAATGGTTGAGGGAGTCCCTTTGACTTCTCCAGCCGTAGGTACTCTCTGAACATCTTCTAGTCGATGGGAGGGACGGATTCGTACGTCCGTCACTCCTGGACACACTGACCCCCCCAGATTCCTCACTCACCCTTAATACCCTTTTCCTTCGCAGAACTTTCTCTCCTTCCTTTCTTAGACCCACACAGCATCCCCAAAGAAGATGACATAGGCCTCCTTTGTGAAGCTAATGTAAAAAACCTAAAATAGACTTTAAAAAAACCTTTAGTTGATATTTTTTTTTACAGTGAATACCGCACAAGAATCTCAACTGCTCCCGTCTGGAGCCAGTGAGACTATGGCATACCCAATTGGGGTATGTTGTGAGGCTGAAGGTAGTGGGGAGGGGAAGGAGGTGGGGAAGAGGAGGGTTGGGAAGTACCTGGCTATTCAGATCTGGTCACTAAACACGGCTAAAGCCATTTTCAAGCAACGTTTTAATTCTGAATGGTGGTCTTACACCAGGGCGATACTGATAGTATCTTCCACTCTGGAACATGCCTCAAATATACTATATATTATTTTAAATGAATTAATTGTGAAATAACACAAATTAATCAAATAAAATTTATTTGCGCATGCCGGGTTCGAACCCGCGACCTCCGGATTGTGAGTCAAGAGTCTTACCCACTGGACTACGGAGGTCGATATGGATAACAAACGAATTTATTTTTGATTTTTTTATACTTATACGCTTGTATGTACCTACAGTAGGTATATAGACAATTAGTTTTATACCTTATACATTAGAATGTAAAAATGTTTTATACTTTTGTTGTTTGGCGGTAAATCATCTCTGTACTCCCCTTCAGGGACGCTTAGTTATATTTTGTGTTATTAGATATGTAGGTATTGGTATAGCGTATATTTCCTAATCCGACTGCGTATTTTATATAAGTATGCGTGGGGACCATCTGTCAGAAGATTAAATGTCATGTAACGGTGTAAAACAAAATATTAATTAAGTGATACTTAAAAGAAATCAAAATATACCCTTTCGCAAATGGCGCTAGGTTAATTATTTTAAGAAAAAATATCAAGATGAATTCTTAGTTTGCACCCGTATTCAGATAAGGGAACGTACCCATACTACGTGACACACTTTTTGCAATTTTTACCTCCCCCCCCCGGTGACCACGTGTAGTATATTCCAAGACCCCCCCCCCTACAGTTTTCACGTAGTATTTCATAAATATGGTTTCGAATCATTTTTTGCTAACAAAAAATAAAAAATGCATTATTTGGCTTATATCTGTCTTTATTAATACGGCGCTTGCTGCGTGACAGTGGAAAAAATTGCATTACTAGTGGAAAAAATATTATCAAGATAAAACTTATGTCAAAATATATTGAAACTGGAACGTAATTTATGGAAACGAAAGTCTTGTTATTTTTATAAACATTTTTCACCTCAATCATCTTCAACAAACACGTTCCCTGAACTTTTTCACTTATTTGAATGTACGGGGGTGGGTTTTTAAGTTTGCGGATTGGGTAAGGAGTGGAAATAAAAACCAAAATTATTTTTCCTTTTCAACATATTCACCTACTACCCTAATACATTTTCCGATCTTTAAATTAACTTAAAGAAACTTTATAACAGCGCGGAACTCAATTTTCTCCACATTTCACAATTTCTTCCCGATTGAAGTGTTTGGTTGACGATAGCTCAAAGACTAATGACCTAACCACCACTAAAATGGTTCATCAGCTACATTGAAAATAGACAACAAATTGTAAAAATCAATAATCAAGAAAGTGACAAAGTAGGCAACAGGTATGGAGTACCCCAAGGCAGCGTTTTAGGTCCCATACTGTTTCTCATCTACATTAACAGTCTAACTGAGATAAGCCTAGAGAACATAGAGTACAAAGTTATCAGTTATGCAGATGACACTGTAATTTTATTCAAAGCCCAATCATGGGAAAACGTCTTCAAAAACACGGAAGCAGGGATGACTGAAGTAAATAAATGGCTAATAAATAATCTACTGACACTAAATATTTCTAAAACAAAATACTTAACTTTCAGTAAAACATTAGCTGGTCAGCCAGATAGTCGCCCACAACTACATCTTCACCCCTGCACAGTTACCTCATTAACTAACTCACGCTGTGTTTGTGACAAAATTGATTATGCGCAAAATATTAAATATCTCGGTTTAACTGTTGACAATAACTTAAAATGGGATCTCCAAATTAACCTAATTACAAAAAAAATACGGAAACTCTCTTACATATTCAAAACAATTCGAAACATTATGTCACTACCTCAGCTAAAAAATATATATTATGCACTCTGTCAAAGTATTCTAATGTATGGTATTTCAGTATGGGGAGCAGCAGCAGAGACTCACCTCAAATCACTTAAAATTAATCATAAAACAATAATCAGAATTATGTTTAGAAAGCCTTATCAACATCCGACAGAACAGATAATGATCAACAATAACCTATTAGACATAAATAAACTATACATAAAGAAGATCATCCACAAAAACTGCATAAAAATATCACCACACTTCATAACTCACTCGCAATACACAAGAGCAAACACACACAATCAATTACAAGTACCATATATCAAATCAAATTTTGCAAAAAAACATGAATCTTACTTGGCACCATATATATTCAATAAGTTTGTAGCCCAAACAAAGACCTACGTCGCATCTAATAATTTGAATTGGGTTTTCAAAAGATTTTTGAACTGGTTGAATGTCAAAGAAAGAAGAGAGATAAGTAATATTCTTAATATCTAATATTATATATTTTCTATTTTCTACTCTGTTTTTAAATTCTGATTTTCCTCGTATTTTATTATTATTATTTTTACTATAATATATATTTTTCTTTTTTTTATGTTTTTACCACTTATTTGTTTTTATGTAATTAGAAATTGTTAGTTACCAGCCTCAGAACAGACTCTTTGTCTAGTGAGGAGGGTAAGGAAAAAAATCATGTTGTACATAACTAATAATAAATAAACGCCCGGGTTGCCGGCACTGAAATTGAATTGAATTGAAAAAATTACGATAAAACCCGGTGTTTATCCTAAAAATGAGTTGTTCAATTAGTACCTAATTCAGCGGTACCCCCATTAATCACTTACCTTACCATTCCGCGAACTTAAAAACCTCCCATCGTAGCTCGAAAAAAAACGCGAGATGTCTAGATTGACTACGTGATAAAAACCTAAGCCCCCCCCCCCACCGTTGTGACCAAGCGTGGTATTTTGATGACCCCCCCCCCTAAACAGGTCACGTAGTTTAGGTACGTTCCCTAAGTAGTTTGAATATGAATAAATAGTTTTGTCCATAAACAAAAGAAAAACTTTCAAGAAAGGTTTACAAATACAATATTGGGTCGGTGTCGATTTTATATTCAGACCAAACTTTATATTCATATTGCGTATGTACAGGAACAAACAATTAATTCATCTTGGTAATATATTTTAAGATGAACCCATAATAAATAAAACAAAAACATATGATTTTGTATGATTTTGCATTATTTACTATGGCTTCATCTTAAGAGGGCATTACCAGAGAAAACCAGAAATATGTCATTTTCAAATCAGATTTTAGACATATTGACTCTTTTCCACAAAAAATTATAAATGGATTTCGAAAGATTGTTCTTTTATCTAGCATTCGCATGTAATAAATTTTGAGAAAATTTTTTAATTTTTAGTATAATAAGGTTATTCCGCAGGTCGTTGGCAGATTTGTTAAATTTTCAAAAAAGATTTTATATTATACCACACCCATTTCAAATAATACAATCATGCTGTAAAATAATTCAATACATTATCTAGCAAACGCATGTTTTAGAATTTTAATTTTAGTTTCAATAAAATCATTAAAAAATATGTACGTACATGTGTTTCTTGACGAAAATTGGTCCATTTGTGTATTTATTTGCGCACTTACAAACTAATATATTTGAGATTTTTTTAACATTCTTATTAAATTTAGACATTATTGAAAAATGATAAATACTTATAATCAAAAAATAACTACAAAAAGTACATTATTTTAATAGTTTTATCATCACGCCTTTAAGCATTTTTGGATGAAGGTATAAATTAAAGCTAATTTGAATTGAAATAAATTCGATATTTAGTTATAATTTAAAAAAGCTGGTACGGAGAATAATTAATCTTTCTCGTTGTAACCGCCCTGCACGATCGTAAGAACAACTTTCGACGAAATGTGGATTTTCGTCCGCTGGCTGGTTAAACGCTCTTAACGCATTACTCATAAAAAGTGTTTTTTCTTAAAATAATTAATCTAGCGCCATCTATGAAAGGCAGAAAATGAATTATTTTAAGTAAGGTCACTATATTTTTTTTTATCTGTGCGGTTTATACATAGTTGCGAGAAATGTTCTTCATGTTTTTTAGTTTCTTGAAGTGAAAACTTCTTTGCGTCGTTGTGATTTGAAACTTGATGAAACGAAAAATAGCTACACTAAAAAGAGGCAAACTCATATATCAATAGGATTTACCCCGCGAGAGAATCAGATAGTATAATCGGTCTCCTCTTTGTGCTGTGCTCGAAGCCTATCGGGCTCCTCTTTGTGCGGTGCTTCTGCTTCCGTAGCCTCCCACTCTTGTCTATTTTAGTTTTCTGAAGGTTTCACTTCTACCGCGTGTCAGTTGCACACTCTGTTTTTTATAATTCATATTTTAAATTTCATTATTTTGGCACACGAAATAAAATAGAAAAATTTATGATAGAATTTCAGGACTCACTATCCTAAAACTTGACTTGAATTTTTATTTTAAGAAACTCCCGTACTGTCTAACCAATAATTTTATGTTCAATGAAATATGTATTATCACATCTCACCGATGATATTGTTTTGAGGTTAGAAGCAATCATTTTTAGGGCGTTTTGATAAAAACATATTCGAATCTTTTCCAAAAGTTGTCGGGCAGAGCCATCTATGAAAGGAACATCAAAGCTTTAAGCGAATTTTCTTCTCTACGAGCGGCTTTTCGCGATGGTGTTCGGCTAAAATTTCTTCGGTCGTTGATAGTTTTGTACACTATTTGGAATTGTGGACAATTTCTGATACTTAACCTCTGATCGATTTTAAGTAGCATGCGGTATGATATAATATAATGTAATATCGCGGGGTAATTAGGTACTACAATTAGGTAACTCCGAAATCAGTGTTTTTGAGTTGCACAGTAAAAGTGAACTTTATGTAAATACTCGTCTATGAATAACAGAACAGAAAAGTATGTTGTTGAAATCATCAAGTCTTTTCAGGATTTTGTGGGTATCTAATTATTAATATCCAATTATCTAATTAATAATTATTAATATAATAGTTTAATTCTATAAATTAGATAACTCTAGTGACCACAAGATTTTTTCCATGTTTCAATTAGGAAACTGGACTAGTGCTGCATTAAATTTTGTGGAATTGCTTTAGTTGTTTTCGTTGCATTTTTGTATGTAACAACTAGGTATGTCTTTCCATTTTTGTAAATAAATTTATAAAAAAATACATATTTTTATTTTTAAACTTAATAAGTAAAACTTCAAATAGTAGATAATATTTAATTAAATGAAGACAATATTAGCGAAACTCATTCGAAAATCTGAAAGCAGAAAAAATAGAAAAAGATACGGTCACATCTAGCACTCGAACCCAGGACTTTCGCCTTTCCGGGGCGCAGCTCTCCCAGCTGAGCTAATATGTCCCTATCCAATTTGGTCATATTTAACTGTATCCTACTTCGACTAAGAAATACCAAAATTATCTTCATTTTCTTAAGATGAAGCCATACTGAATAATGCAAAATCATACAAAATCACATGTTTTTGTTTTGAAAATTTGATAGCTTAGAAGTATTACAGATGCTTCAATTAAATACTACTTGTAGAACATACCTTGGCCCTTAAAAATATCGGTTATTGTTTTTATGATTATTTTAATAAGAAACAAATAATATATTTTAATAATAAAAAACACTTCCAAGTCCAAAGACTCCTATTTATAAACCCCTTTTCGAATTTGGTTTTATTGTGTAATGTGGCAAATTTAGTTTCTTTTATAATAATCAAAAAAAAAATTGATATTTACGCCCGAACTTAACAAAATAAAATAAAATCTAATAAAATAAAACTGAAATTTAAAATTAATTTCACGAAACTAAGCGACGCAGAGTCACACGACTGTTTCCCGCGCCGGCTGGGGCGTGACTGACACGAAATAGGTGCTTCCCAGTGCATAGTTCTTGTGCCCATGCCATAAGGGTCACTTCAATTATCCAAAATCGTAGAGTGCGGGCCGTATTGATTGATGTCAAAAATATCAACGAGAAAATGCATATTTTATTTTTTCAGGCTTTCTAAAAGACTTATAAAAAAATGACCGATATTTTTAAGGGCCAAGGTATGTTCTACACGCAGTATTTAATTGAAGCATCTGTAATACTTCTAAGCTATCAAATTATCAAAACAAAAACATGTGATTTTTTATGATTTTGCATTATTTAGTATGGCTTCATCTTAACAGGCCTTTACGAAATCAACCTGTTAAAAAAAATTCTCAAATACCTTTTCCAACCTTTCCAAAAGCTTTTTCTCAAGTATTTTTAAACTCCTCCCATAAAGGGCGTGAATTCCGATTTCGATTTTTTCCTGAACTATTGGATCGCCTTAAAGCATATTTTTATTGGCTGCTAAGTATATTTATGCATGATTGCAAAATTAACGGCTAGGGACACATTATCCCAGTTGGTAAAGCCGTGCCCCGGAAAGGCGAAGGTCCTGGATTCGAGTCCTAGATGTGAACGTATCTTTTTCTGTTTTCAGATTTCCGATTGAGTTTCGCTAATATTGTCTTCATTTTATTAAACACAAAAAAAAGGATTAGCCATTTTCTTATTTCCAAAATATAATTATTAGGGTTTCCAACACACAATACTACGATTAGAATAAATATACAACAACAGATTTATAAGATTGATAACCGTCTTATAAGCACTGGAGCGCCTTTTGCCATAATATGCCACTATTTAAAATACCTCCGATTGCTTTGCTGCCAATTTTGGCAAATTTTCCCCTGTTTATAAGTAATTAAGTAGAAGTTTACGATTTCATAATATTTTTTTTATAAATCCTACAAATATGTGATAATCGACAAAAGATAGATAAATTCATTGGCTATATAGACCCATGATCAGTTTGTATGACTCCATAATAAAATTCGGAGGCATGATTTTTTTAATGTGGGCGAAAAATATTCAACCAATAAAGTTCAAGCAATCGGAGAATTTTTTTTTTAATTGCGCTTTCGCTCCAGTGGATAATTCAATTTCTTAACAAATCTGATTTCAGAGTTACCTAAGTTGTACTAATTACCCCACGGTATTATTATGATCGTCAATTATTCAGAGTTACCTAAGTTGTACTAATTACCCCACGGTATTATTATGATCGTCAATTATTCAGAGTTACCTAAGTTGTACTAATTACCCCACGGTATTATTATGATCGTCAATTATTCAGAGTTACCTAAGTTGTACTAATTACCCCACGGTATTATTATGATCGTCAATTATTCAGAGTTACCTAAGTTGTACTAATTACCCCACGGTATTATTATGATCGTCAATTATTCAGAGTTACCTAAGTTGTACTAATTACCCCACGGTATTATTATGATCGTCAATTATTCAGAGTTACCTAAGTTGTACTAATTACCCCACGGTATTATTATGATCGTCAATTATTCAGAGTTACCTAAGTTGTACTAATTACCCCACGGTATTATTATGATCGTCAATTATTCAGAGTTACCTAAGTTGTACTAATTACCCCACGGTATTATTATGATCGTCAATTATTCAGAGTTACCTAAGTTGTACTAATTACCCCACGGTATTATTATGATCGTCAATTATTCAATTGATAAAAATTTTATCACAAGCTCTCGTATCACTTTAAAAGCTACTTATACAACTAATTACTAGTTTCTAGTAGGTACTTTACTTCATAATCATTTAATTTATTAACTTTAGAAGATAGAAGAAATTAATGTATCCGACGAGAATTTTATATTCAAAATCATCAACAACGTTGTTGATAACAATTATCTATTTTAATTAAAAGACAGATAACTTTTTTTACGTCCCTTTTATTGATATACAATCAACATCTTCAATGAGGGATGTTTACATCATCATCGTTCATGATACATTTTGATTGTATATCAATAAAAGTGATGTAAACAAAATTATTTTTCTTTTCATTCAAATAAATAATGCCATCACAAAGTGAAAACCTTCCCGAAGAAGTTTTCTTTGAAAAATTAAAAATTATCTTCTACTATAAGAAATTCAAGGTCAAACCAACTATTTCACATCCCATACTCAAAAACAAATTAGGCACACAACATTCATTTCTCAGGAGGACGTGCAAAAAATACAATAATATCTTTTCAAATTTTTTCTGATATTTGTTTTGGCACACACTCTCTGCCTCATTCACACATCGTCTCATATACACTATTATATTATTCTGACTCTTGACATGGCCCGATTCAAGTATCTGATTCACTTGATCGTGCCGTGTCTTCCACGGGCGTCCCCGACTTCTTCGACCATTTACATTATATTCTTCTAACACTACTATCTTTGTTCATTCGCTCTACATGCCCAAACCATCAGGGGGTCCATTTCTTAATCTTACTCATTACACTTACATCTGCCTTGCATTCTTTGCGGATCTCCTCATTTTTCACACGATCATACATGGTTTTATCACACATACACCATACAACTCAGAGATCTCATTTCAACAGCATTCAGTCTATATACTTTCATCCTCCCTCTGCCAGTTCCATGCCACACTGCTATAAATCAGGGTAAGTACCAGGTCTCCATTGTTGACTGCTAGCTTCGCTTGTTTTGACAGTTAATGTTTTTTTTTTCTACCAGTTTATGTTTTCTTTAGTGTTTTGATCGATGTTTTTCTATAAATAATTTGAATTTTTGCGGAAACTTTGCTGGTTCATGCAACCATTTAATATGTAATTAAAATTAAATATTTATTATCTACATTTAAAATATGTACCTAATTACATTTAAAATATGTAGATATAACGGTTTCTTTCCCTAATAAACTAAAACTTGAAAAAATAATATGCAAAAAAAAATAATTTGAATAGGTATTTGTTAGATATCTACTAATAGGTTTTGTTTTTTTTTTATTTGTAGGTTATCAAATCGCTGATTAGTTTTGTATTTCAAAATCAACGACTAACCAATATTATCCATAGTGCAATATTATTTAATCTATGCTTGTGTCTATGTCTATAAACATTGATGTTTGGTTTTTGTCTTCCTCTTCTTATAGTTCTATAGCTATATATATATCAATAATTTAAAAGACAATGTGTTAATCGAATATTTAAATAAAGATCACATCTTCTTAGACAGGTGTTGCTTAACATTAACTCCTCAAGCCTCGAGCATATTCTGTCAGAACGTATTTCAGTCCAGTATTTTACTTTGCAAAAAAATCCATGTAAATGAATTATTTGTGAACGTATCCGATAAATAAAATCTGTTTTTGAAAGGCAGTGAAATATGTTTTCAAAATTTTATATTAGAAATAAACACACAATTTATGAAATATAAAAATTTTAAACGCAAACATAAAAAAAAATTAAAATTGCTCGCCTTACCTGTTTTCAACTAAAATTATTGATAACGAAAAAAATAGAGAAATGTAAAAACTTCGTTTTCATAGAAGTTTTCATTTTTTTCTCTACCGTTTACTTGTAGATTTTAATATAAAAAGTGGTGTTTTCTGTTTTTGTTTAGATCATATTTCTCATCATGAGAGTAAGGGAGACACAACTATTTCTATGAGACCTATAGATACGCTATTCCCAAAAGCGAACAAATTAGCCTGAGGAGATAAGAGCCTATAAAAAAAAAAAATATATCACTGTTTTCTATTAAGGACGTTTAACCAGCCAGCGGCCGAAAATCCATATTGGGTCAAAGATGTTTTTACGATCGTACAGGGCGGTTCCAATGAGAAAGATTAATTATTCTCCATACCAGATTTTTTAAATTATAGGAACTCAATATCGATTTTATTTCATTCCTAATTTGCTTTATTTTATACCTACATCCAAAAATTCTGAAAGGCATGATAATAAAACTATTAAAATTGTGTAGTTTTTGTAATTATTTTTTGATTACAAGTAGGTATGTAATTATATTTTTTCAATAATGTCTAAGCAAAATAACAATGTAAAAAAATCTGAAATATATTAGTTTGTAAGTGCGCAAATAAATACACAAACGGACCAATTTTCGTCAAGAAACACATGTAGGTACGTTATTTTATAATGTATTACATATTTTTTAATGATTTTATTTAAACTAAAATTAAAATTCTGAAACATGCGTTTATCAGATAATCGTATTGATTTATTTTACTGCATGATTATATGATTTGAAATGGATGTTGTATAGTACAAAATCTTTTTTGAAAATTTAACAAATCTGCCGACGACCTATGGTATTTAACAATATTATTAGAAAAATAACCTTTATCTCAAAATTTAAAAATGCGTTTACTAGGGATAAAAGAACAATCCTTCAAAATCAATTAATATTTTTGTGTGGAAAAGAGTGAATATGTCTAAAATCTGATTTAAAAATGACATATTTCTGGTTTTCTCTGGTTTATACCCTCTTAATTTATTTGTAAAAGAGGTCTTCAGTAGGTAAATACATACTAATTAGGAGTAATAGAAAATTACCTATTAAAGCGAGTTTAATATTTCAAACTTTAATAGCAATGGGTGTTATGAAGGGGGGGGGGGATATTACTCGTAATTGAATGTTCAGTAATGGCCGCTGGGTGACTCTGAATATCAATAAGTTGCAATAAAAGAATAGCAGCGTGTTGCAATATAATGCGAGGAGGGGCTGACGGGGTGAATTGGACACGGGGGGCAGCCGAACTACGGGGGAGAAGGGGGGATACAGGCGACAGGGGACAAGGGACGAGGACAAGGGTAGATTGGGGAAGATGATGGCTTCTGTAGACCAATCAGCCATATTAATCTGCCAATGGGAGGAGTAGCTGGTTGCCAAACTTAGGTACCTACCTCTCTACTTATGTGGCATTGTACAAAATTTATGATTTAGGTACCTACCCTAGTTCATAAAAACTTATTTTCTAGGTAGGTAAGTGCCTAATAGAATATTATTATTTTAGCTATAGGTACATATGTATCTACCCGATTGCACAGGTAGGTAGGTAGCTAAGTTATTTATAGATTTAATTATAACGGAAATTTGAAATGCTGTAAAGGACAAAATACTCATTTTCAGAAGAGTGAAAAAAAGTTTTGAATGCCTGTATGTAAGAATTTTAAATTATGAAATTAATGTTGAATAGATCTTTCAGAATACTAATATTTTTTGTTAATTTATTTTATAACAGAATTTTATTTGGTATTTAAAATTTATCAGAAGAAATCCTCTAAAGATGAAGCCATGGGAAATAATGCAAATTCATACAAAATCATGTGTTTTGAATTGAAAATTTGATCGCTTAGAAGTATTATTTATAGATGCTTTAATTAAATACTGCGTGTAGAACACATCTTGGCCTTAGAAAATATCGATCATTTTATAAGCCTAAAATAAATAAAATATTGGGTCCATAAAAAAACACTTTCAATTGCAAATTATCCTACTTATAAACACCTTTTCGGATATGGTTTAATTTTGTAATGTTGCAATTCAGTTTTTTTTATAATAATCACAAAAAATTGATATTTATGCCTGTAGGTAGGTACTTCACAAAATAAAACAAAACATGCATTTTTGCGTTGTTATTTTTGACATCAATCAAGACCGCCGGCACTCGACGAATTTGGATTTTTGAAGTGAACCTTACGCCGTTGACGTAAGAACTATGCACTTGTCACACCCATTTTGTATCAGTTGTATCAGCCCCGTCTGCGGTGGGGAATAGACGTCCCTAGACTCGGTGTCGCTTGGTGCCGTGAAATATATTTTAAATTTCCTTGTTATTATAATAAACAATGCGTAAGAAAGGACTATGTTTTTTACAGGACTTTACGAAATCAACCTGTAAAAAACAACTCTCAAATACTTTTTCGAACTTTTCCAAAAACTTTTTCTCAAGTATTTTTAAATCCCTCCCAAAAAGAGCCTAGATTCCGATTTCGATTTTTTCCTGGACTATTGGATAACCTTAAAATGAACGTCGTAAAATACCTACGTACCTACTTATTTTTCTAGAAATATTTCGACGACGCAGATCGATAGCGAAAAAAATGTTAAAAAATCATTAGAAAAATTACATATTTTACTCACTCCTGGATTTCTTGTTCTTACAGTATTTCTAATTTCCGTTATCGATATGTTTGAACGTGAATTCATTACCCACTAAACTACATAGGTACCTATCTACTTGAAACTATTCAAAAATAATTTTTTAAATACGTTAGTCACAAATACTACTGCACATAGAGATGCACCATGATAGTTGGTGACCTGTGAACATCGAAATTTCCAGAAAATCTATTAGCAAACTAGAGATTTCAATAAACCGCAGTGAAAAAGAAAGAATCGAAAATTGCGAAACATGGAAATAATGTCACTGCGCGTGCAGGCCGACTAGAGTAGGTATAGGACTGGGCGAGCGACATCCAAATTACGAAGTCAGTACCTTCACTTAATAAACTTCACTGTTTTAAGTAGTCTAATCAAACTACGCATTTAATACGGTTGATAAACCAACACACAAATCATCAACAACAACGAGTATCAATAATTCAGGAAATTGATCTGGCCGGGCGATCCAATAGTTCAGGAAAAAATCGAAATCGGAATTCACGCCCTTTATGAGAGGAGTTTAAAAATACATGAGTAAAAGCTTTTGGAAAGGTTGGAAAAGGTATTTGAGAATTTTTTTTACATGTTGATTTCGTAAAGGCCTGTAAAAAATATTAATTCCTGTTTTACGCATTGTTTATTGTAAGAAAACTGAAATTTAAAATTGATTTCACGAAACTAAGCGACGCGGAGTCACACGACTGTCTCCCGCGCCGGTTGGGGCGTGACTGATACGAAATAGGTGTTGCACAATGCATGGTTCTTGTGCCCATGCCATAAGGGTCACTTCAAGAATCCAAATTCGTAGAGTGCGGGCCGTATTGATTGATGTCAAAAATAACAACGAGAAAATGCATATTTTATTTTATTTTGTGAAGTTCGGGCGTAAATATCAATTTTTTTGCGATTATTATAAAAGAAACTAAATTTGCCACATTATACAATAAAACCAAATCCGAAAAGGGGTTTATAAATAGGCTTTAAAAATAGTGTTTTTTTATAGACCTTATACTTTATTTTTTTAAGACTTATAAACAAAATGACCGATATTTTTAAGGGCCAAGGTATGTTCTACACGCAGTATTTAATTGAAGCGTCTATAATACTTCTAAGCTATCAAATTTTCAAAACAAAAACATGTGATTTTGTATGATTTTGCATTATTTAGTATGGCTTCATCTTAACAAATTGTAGCTGCTCGATGGTAGGTACTGACTTGGTCAAGTGATACTTCAAAATCAGTCGCACAAAAGTCTACTCTAACTCTAGTAAGTTAGCTTTGACCATACAGTGATCTATAATAGGTCCCTATCTACCTCATCAATAAATTATAATTAGATACCTACTCAAAATAATATTGCAGCGATTACAATAATAAATCACTATCTAAGTCAATTTTTATTCACCGAAAAATTTCACTCCGAAAACAGAAAGATTTCGCGTGATTGGTGTTATCATTGAGTGAGATTACGGACAACAACCAGAAATAAAATATTTCCTATAATCTACTTTATTTAAATTTCCATGAATAGAGAGGTATCTTCATCTAACTTCTTTTGAGCTTAACACGAGCAATTGGTTTAGAAGTGCGGTGATCTCTATTATTCTTTCAATTCTATGTGTTATTATTATTGTTGAACAAAGATTTGACGCTTACACAAATCCCCACATTAGGTTTCCGATGACAACCATTGAAATAGAATTTACCAACTCTCCTGGTCTTAAGACGTCTTGGATAAATCAGCTGTAACGAAATAACACAATGAAGATTACGTTATTCGGGACAGTAAGAACAGAAAGGCAGTGATACCAAAGATATAATTGTGAAATTCTTCCAACGTTTTCAGAATTCTGGTAGATGGACAGAGATAAAAGCTCACCAGATTAAACTTTTATAGAAAATTAAGCTGAGAGCAAGTGCACTAGATATCAGAAAAACGACTGCAAAACAATAATAATATAACTTAGGGAACGTACCCAAACTACGTGACCAACTTTTTGCAATTTTTAACCCCCCCCCCCCCCCCCCCCCGGTGACCAAAATCCTAAGGAACCCGCTGCTTATTTGTATGGAGCGTGACCTTTTGAAGACCCCCCCCCCCCCCCCCCCCCCCTAAAAGTGTCACGTAGTATGGGTACGTTCCCTATAAGTATCTAATATTACCCAAGATGACCGACCATCTCTGGTTATTAAAGCCCTGAACAAAGGGAAAAACGGATATCAGACATTAAAAAAACTGGAAGGATAATATGTGCGTAAGGTCAAGAGGAAGGGAACAGGTAATAATTGGGAAGAACATATTAGTTGGAAAAAAATTTAAAAAAACTAATTAAGCTTCTAACTGATAAGTAGAAAAGGATAGGATATTAATTATTTATTTTGGGGTAGGTATTATGCCGAGTTGAGCTACCTCCTTATTTAACCAACGCAACGTTTCGGATACTCTAACGCTGTCCGAAACGTTGGAAGTAATGCGACAACAAATAAATCACTATAATACTTTTGGCCGTGAAAATCTAAAAAAAAAAATATATTATTATGTTAAACTTACCGACGTAATATCAGGATTATTGTAATAAAGTGACAATAAGTTGTTAGTTCAATGTCATATCAACTCCCTGAGCGAAGCCGGGTAGGTACCCCATCTAGTTTCATATAATTTCTTTTCAACCCGGCAAATGTATACAGATTATATTAATTTAAAAATAATAGATATATATTTATTTAAGAGCTTAAAAATTTAAGGTGTACTAGGGAAGTCTACGCAAAAACATCTCACCAATGCACAAAAGATCTCTGAAAATCTATCTTCTATCTTCTATCTTGCCGGTAACTCCATTAATGGTGGACTGAATGCCGTTGGCGCTAATAAAAAAACTGTCGAAAGAAGCAAAGCTAGCAGTCCACAATGGAGTCCTGGTACCTACCCTGATGTATGGCAGTGAGGCATGGAACTGGCAGAGGAAGGATGAAAGTAAGCTGAATGCTGTTGAAATGAGATCCCTGAGACGTATGTGTGGTAAAACAATGTATGATCGTGTGAGAAATGTGGATATCCGCAAAGAATGTAAGGCTGATGTAAGCATAATGAGTAAGATTAAGAAAGGGACCCTCAGATGGTTTGGGCATGTAGAGCGAATGAACGAAGAAAGTAGTGTAAGAAGAATATACGACGCGAATGTGAATGGTAGAAGAAGTCGGGGACGCCCGAGGAAGACGTGGCACGATCAAGTGAATCAAATACTTGAGTCGGGCCATGTCAAAAGTCAGAACAATAGAAGAGAATGTATGAGACGATGTATGAATGTGAGTGAGGCAAAGAGTGTGTGCCAAGACCGAGTTGTTTGGCGATCCGTCCTCTCTGCCTACCCCTGCGGGGAAACGGCGTGATGGTTAGTTAGTTAGTTAGTTAGTTATCTTCTCTCTTCTGTCTTCTATATATCTTCTATCTTCTTCTTCTATCTTCTATCTATATCTATCTATCTATCTATATATAAATATAAAATGAATCGCCGAAACGTATGTACGCGCATAACTTCCGAACGACTACACCAAATTGGATAATTATTTTTTTTTGTTCGTTATTGTCAGGACAAGGTTTTTATAAAACCACTCGTAAGTTCTGGCATTATGAAATTTATAAAAAAATTGCAATAGATGGCACGCGAGCTGTTTGAAAACTGAATATATGGAATGCGGGAGAGGGGAGTGGGGAGAGGGAAGGCGGAGAAGGCGGAGTGGGAATGGGTTAAGGAAAGGGGTTGCGGGAGAGGAAGGGGAGGCGGAAGGGGGACGGAAAGAATGGGAAAGGACACGTAGGGAGAAACAATTTCTTTGTTAAGTGGCATAGCAACGCATGCCGGGAACTCTCTAGTTTGTAATAATATCCGATAATATTGTTTCTACTATTTCCGTATCACTCTATATTTAGGTAGTTCTGAATACGTCAAAGTCGTCAACAAGAAACACTGCTTGACATTTTAATGCGGTTCTGTAATTTGATTTACCAACACACGTATTATACAATAATATATTTGTCAAGGGAGATTATGTCGCTCCATTGTTATTGCAGACCTTTTTGTGTTCTCGGCTCGGCGGTTAACTGAGATGGGCGGCGATACGAAGATGGAAGGTGTCGGGTTCAATCCGGGTAAGAACTAAGCACCCCGGAGTTTCAATGAAAAATGTATCAAAGTTTCCACGGAATTGAAATTAAGTCTTGTAATGTAATAAAACCACTATTATCTTGACAAAGAAAGTAATCTACAATGAAACGTAATGTCTATTATGTAGTATGTAGGTACCTACTAAGGCTTAAGGCATTGTAAATTACTGTAAATAGAAAAGTATAGATCGTAGATTTAGTCCAATAAAATTATTACCTAAGTGCGTGTTCCAAAAATTTGGAATCAGTTGACTTACAAATTCAAAATTTCAAAAATTGTTTCTGGGTAGATAGGTTGGTACCTTAAATTTGCGCAATTACCTAAATGTCAAAGTACCGTGGGAACATCGAGAGGTGGGTATGAGTAACGCCGCCCCGAGAACCATTTATTGGAAAGCCAACACCTCTGCCAAGTGGTTCACTACGTTTGGTGGCTTAACAAGGGTGTCCGGTTCATGGGGTCAGGTTTGTCCAGATCTTGGCGGCGGTTGCTTCTGCCCACCAAATGCGTGGCAGGCCGGATCGGGAGAGACTAGCTGAGGGAGATCTTTTGACCTCTCCAGCAGGACTCTCAGCAGGATTTGGACCGCAGTGGAAGGGATGAATTCATTCGTCCCTTTCGTCCCCAGATTCGCCCCCCCAAGATTCCAACCCACCCCTCATACCTCTTTCCTTCCTAGAACATCCTCTCTTGCCTTTCCTTAAAAAGACTCTCCACACAGCATTACCTAGGCCCCGAGGGGAACGTTTTCCTTAGGGCCTCCTGTGTTGAGCTATTGTAAAAAAATACAGGAGGCCCTGAGGAAAATAATTTTCTTCCAGGACCTATGCTGTAGAGCTGTAGAGGGAGGAAACCCAAAAGACGGCAAATCGTTCCACAGTAGAACTATTGAAATCAAGAACGAGTCGTAGAAAAGACCCATGCAGAGGAATTATAGGGACAAGTATTCCGATAGGTCCAACCTCCAAACAGGAACTAATCTGGTTCACAGGCAGATCCAAAATGGAGGAAGGAGTAGGGGCCGGGGTCAGGGATCAAAGAGGAAACTCGTTATACTTCTAGGCAGGGCTGGGCAAAATACATGCTTTCCTGTAATTAAAATACAAATTACAAAATACTTTTTCACATGTATTTAAAATACGAAATACAAAATACTTTCAAGTCGTGTATTTGAAATACAAAATACAGTATTATAACCATTTTTTAATTTCAAATACAAAATACAAATTACAAAATACATTTGATTTTGGTAGAACCTTTGGTTGCAATAAATTGTCGTAAGTGCCCATAATATTTAAGAGTGCGTTTCCGTAGAAGCAAAGAACAGAGTACAGAGACGTGCTAAAATTGACCAATCATATTGCTCAGAAGACACATCTCCTCTCCGCTCCACTTGTAAAGTTTTGTAGTATAGGACTTAGGTATTAGATTATAATAATTATTATTATAATAACACTTGCTGGTTACCGGCATGCGTTGCAATGCCATATTGAAAGAAATAAATTGTTTCTCCCTGCATGTCCTTTTCCGTGCGTCCCCGTTCCCCTCACACATCCCCTACCCCTCTTGCATTCTCCTTCCACCTTCCCTGCCTAACCAATCCCCTCTCCCGCTCCCCCATCCCGCCAACCCCCCTCCCGCGTTCTATATATTTAGTCCCAGTACATTCAGTTTTCAAACAACTCGCGTGCCAGCTATTACAATTTTTTTATTCAAATTTTTATTTTTCACATATTACAAATATTCATTTTTCTATATTATAAGAACAATCAATCAAATCTGGTACCTAACGTAGGTACCTATTTAAAATATCTATAATTTAAAAAATCCATAGACAATTCTTTTGTTACAAAAAAAACAGCTGCCTGCTAAATTCAATTTCATCAAATGCGCGAACTGTCAAACGTGCGAAGTTAAAATAATCGTAAAGTTTTCTGAAATTATCCAATTTTCTGCGTAATTTTCTTATTTTTACTTTCCGTAAGAACCTTTTACAAAGTATTAGAAAAAATGAATGAAATAGGTAAAGTCATTCTGAAGTTATGGCGTGACCAAGGGAAACAAGGATTCATTTTTATATATAAATGGATGACATTTGTATAGTGCAGTTTTGTGTCATTTCACTTCAAGTGCGCTCTACAGTAATTAACTTAAAAATAATCTAGTATTCAGTCAAATTATTCCTATAGTGCTTGATCTAATACTATGATACAAAAATGTACAATACAAAGCAATGACAAGTATAGTATAATATGATTAATAACAGTGCCTTTGTAGCAAAGGACAATAATAATAACTAGAATGACGTAAAAAAATGTACAGTACTTTATAAAGCAATGATAAGGGGGCGTACATTAATTACGTGAGCAGTTTTTCTTCCAAACTAGACCCCCCCGCCCCTTGGTGACGAGATAAATTTGGGCCACTTCGTTTATTCTTTTCAAGTAACGTGAAATTTTGCTGAACCCCCCCCCCCCCTTCTTTTTAAGCTCAAGTAATTAGTATGCCCCCTAAGAGAACTACAAATAATCATAAGTAAGAGTGCTATAGCAAAGGACAATAGTACAGGATTCTAGCGTTTTTAGTCTATGTATTATCTATGTGTGTTTATTTTTCATTATCATTATTAAGATCGCTAAATGTATTTGAAAATTTATTTTGAAGCCATAAGTATTTGAAATACAAATTTTAAAATACCTCAGCAGCAGGTAATAGAAATACCAATTAAAAAATACATTTTTAGGAAGTAATTGAAATACAAATACAAAATACGTATTTGTATTTCAAATACGTATTTCAATTACAAGTATTTCAAATACTGCCCAGCCCTGCCTCTAGGAAAACTGCTCTCAAACTGCGCTATGTTTTAAGCTGAGATGCAATCCATCCGTGACCTCTGGATTCGTGGTCGAGGATAGTAAACACTCTGCAACGGAGATCGACGAATATTTTGATGTTCAAAAATGTACCTGCTTTAGGTTTTGGCTGAAGTTTCTTTTTTTTATTTTATTTCTCTGGCGACTGAAAGATCAGCAGCCACCACTGATTTACCGCTCAAATTTCAGAAAATATTACGCTACATTTACATATTTTTATATAAAATGTTTATTCAAACCAGAAATCAATTCTGCAATAAGTACTTCATAATATAGTGTTCAAATCATTCGCCAAAAACCTCTTCAATATCAGGGCATTGAAAGACCCCACCCATTAGACTAATATCCTGCTGAGTAAATATATATCTTTCTGTACGCGTCCCTGGTATATAATATGCTTTGGCCTCCCCTGACGCCACGCGGAGTCATTACACCAACCAGGGGTGGCAAACAATGGACAAGTGAGAAGAGTGATGTAATTCAATGTTGCCAAATGAGTCCCTTGCGTCCCAGACAGGCTTTTGTAGGGGTAGGCAATTGGATGTTCTTGTTACCTAATACGTATATTTTTTTTATGAATACCTTAAGATTATTTTCATTTAGTTACGGCAAAAAAAACTTCCCGCTATGTGTGTGTGTGTAATTAAAAATGTGGGGGGATAGGGAAGGTGGAGGAGACGAAGTGGGAACTTGGCATACGGCTTCATCTAAGTAAAGTAAAGTAAATTTAGGTCCCTGATTACGTACGGAGTGCAGCAGTAAAATAATAAAAAATGTGTTCACTTACGTAACTATTTCGTAATTCAAGTAGATATGCTACTTAATTCAACATATTATCCCACCATCCCTTATATTAACTGCTGTTATATTTGCCTGTATAAAATTAAATTACGTTGAAATCGCATATTGAAAAGTCAATGGTGAACATCGCCATTGAAACACAACCCCTAATAGCCTGAATATACACTGGGGATATACTCTCTGCGGATAGACAGCCTGGCAATGGGGTGGTAGTTGGTGTCAGCACAATATTAAATTGTTACTAGGCATCATATTTTACTGAATCAAGAGAATAAACTAATCGGCTACAATGATAAGCAGAATCATAACCTACTTCGATCGAAATGGAATCCCTGAGACTTTTGTGCATGGTGAAACATATCGAGGGTTTAATGCCAACTAACCATCACACGCAGAGAGGACGGACCGCCAAACAACTCGGTCTTGGCACACACTCCTTGCCTCATTGACGGCCTCCGTGGTCGTGGTGTAAGGCTCTTGACTTGCAGTCCGAAAGTCGCGAGTTCGAATATCGGCGTGCGCAAATAAATGTAATTCGATTAATTTATGTTACTTCACAATTAATTCATTTAAAAATAATACATATTATATTTGCGGTACGTTCCAGAGTAGAAGATACTCTCAGTGGCGCCCTGGTGTATAGTCTGTCAAAAAAGAATAGAAAATATAAAAACTGGAACTACTAAATTTGTAGACTGGCAACACCAATTTAACTGTCAAATATTTTTTTGAAGTGCAATGACACTGAATGTATAGAACACAGTAAACCACATTTAAAAACATTTTTTTTTTTCATGACATAAATTTGATTAAAAGGTGATTTATAAAGCGATTTGCTTTAACATAAACTTGAATTTAACAATAGATAGAAAGGAAGAATCACTAATGGTGAGTTTAGTTACACTACTTTTAGATCTGAATGAGTTAAATATATTCAGATCTAAAATTAGAGACATGATCTAAAGCCCAGGCAACGCTAGGTACTTTATCTAGTATTAAATATATGTGAAAAATTTCTAAACTGTGCTTTATATTTTATTACATTATAGTTATTCTTCATTATGTTAATACAAAATTGCAAAGGTATAATAATAATATACCTATATGCAATTCTAATTTAGAGATCGGCGGGTATCTACACTGCAATGAAAAAATATTTTTTCCACTATTATGCCTTTTTCATTTTTTATAAAAATGTAGGTTACACAGCTTTACTTTAACACCATGAGTTTTGTGTTTAGTATTTCCATTTGATCAACAGTGGCGCCATCATATATTTTCTACTCTTATTTGACAAACTGTAAGAACACCATTCAGAATTGAAACGTTGCTTGAAATGGCTTTATCCGCGTGTTAGATCTGAATAGCCAGGTACTTCCTTACCTTTCTCTACCCCTTCCCACTACCTTTAGCCTCACAACATACCCCAATTGGGGATGCCATAGTCTCACTGGCTCCAGACGGGAGCAGCTGGGACTCTTGATGACAGAAAAAATCACTTTCATACATCGTCTCATACATATTCCTTTATTATTCTGACTTTTGGTCTGGCCCGTCTCAAGTATCTGATTGACCACGGAGGTCGTCAGTACATAGGTAGGTAGGTACCTACCAATAACACAGAATGCTTCTCTGTATGTTGGCACCCGTTAAAAAAATGTTATGTAGGTAGGTACCTATACCTCCGGCAGCTTCCTAGATTTATTCACCATCAAGTAATAATTAAAATCCCAGGGGTTTCAAACCGAGAGAGACAAAACTGCAGGGGTGTCAACCGGTGCCGGGTCGGGACAGAGGGGCGCGTTCGGCGAGTGTCAAAAAAGTTTAGCATTTCGCCCCCGGCCGCGCCATTGTTTGCTGCGAGAGAGGCATTAGCCAATGCGAACGATAGTTATTCTGTGACATTTGTTAATGGTTTTTTGGTACAGTAAGCTGCAGTAACAAACAAACAATATTTTATTAACTTTTTTTTTTTTTACAGTGAATACCGCACAAGAATCTCAACTGCTCCCGTCTGGAGCCAGTGAGACTATGGCATCCCCAATTGGGGTATGTTGTGAGGCTGAAGGTAGTGGGGAGGGGAAGGAGGTGGGGAAGAGGAAGGTTGGGAAGTACCTGGCTATTCAGATCTGGTCACCAAACACGGCTAACGCCATTTTCAAGCAACGTTTCAATTCTGAATGGTGGTCTTACACCAGGGCGATACTGATAGTATCTTCCACTCTGGAACATGCCGCAAATATACTATATATTATTTTAAATGAATTTATTGTGAAATAACACAAATTAATCAAATAAAATTTATTTGCGCATGCCGGGTTCGAACCCGCGACCTCCGGATTGTGAGTCAAGAGTCTTACCCACTGGACGACCTCCGTAGTCCAGTGGGTAAGACTCTCCTTCAACTGCCGATGTTGAAGGAGAGTCTGAAGGATGATGCTGTGTTTATACTTATGACAGCAGAATAACATTTTACATAAGGCTGTCTTTACACTCATAAGTAAAATTTACGAGTTATGGAAGATTTTGATAAGTTGCTCACAGGAGCGTTTACAAGTGTCCAACTTAATTAATGCTCACGGAAGTTGTTTAGAAGTTTAACTTACGTAAGTTTTAATGGCGACTGCTGCACACGTAATTTTAGTAACGGTAAGATTTCTTTCTATGAACAACAACTTGCTGCTGTCAAATTTACGCGATTTTACAAGAGACGAAAGGGCCCAAATAAAGTGTTGGAATCAATTGGAATAGAAGTTGGCTTCAGAGAAATAATTTAATGAAGTTCTTTAGTTTTATCCGAATGACAGCCACATGGCAGCAACCGATTTTGAATTAAAATCGCACTATAAACAGAAACATTGAGATTAGAAAGGATCGGACCGACTAAATAGAAGGATGCTCATTTTCAAAAATCTTTTATCCGTCTTAAAAATAAACTCTTCGGTTTTTTAGAATCGGAAAAGTTTCCTTCTGTTTACATTCGTTTTCGTGGGTAATTCTTATTGGAGTTTGATCTAGTGTTATTTTTATATTGTTTTCGGGAGAAAATAAGGTACGTAATTATCCACTTAACCTAATCAGATTTTAGTTAAAAAAATAAAAATGCCTTTATTTACAGAAAAAAATCCTTCGAAAACAATTGTCTTAATTTTTGACATATCGTATCGGCGCAATTTGGTATCATTTCTTACGGTAAGCGTCTCAACTTATCAAACTGAATTGATAAGTTATGAGACGGCTGGAAGTTCGCGCGGACGCGATTAGACCTGTCAAAAAACTTACGTAAGAACAACTTCTGTAATTTTGCTATAAATTACGGTAAGTTAATTTTGTGTGTCGTAATTTTACCATAAGTCACTTACGTAAGCGACTTACGTATATAAAGGCAGCCTTAAAGGTGTTTGCAAGTCAACACAGATGCTCCTAGTGAGGTGTTCACAAAACATTACAATTTACATGCAGTTACTGATTATTTCACACATTACCATATTAGAATTTTTTTTGTGTAACATCTGTAAACTATATGTACGAGTACGGAAATAAATCAAATAAAAATAAAACAAATTGTAATAAAATAAAGTAAATTCAATATGGAATATTATCTAGGAAGGAAATTTTGAGAAAATTGGAGCGGTTATAACTTTTTTTATATTAATATACCGCACAAGAGTTCCAACAGCTCTCAACTGCCTAGAGCCAGTGGGAATATAGCATCTGCAATTAGGGTATGTCTCAAAGCTGAAAGGAGTGGGGAGAGGAGAGAGATCATGAAGAGGAAGGTGGGGAACTACTTGGCTATTAAAATCTGTTCACTATACAGGGCTAAAGCCATTTCCAGGGCGATCCTTAGAAGATCTTCCACTCCAGATAATTTTATGAAACAATACTACCTACCTATCGATAAAAAATACAGAAAAATTAACACAATTGGCATATTTTTCAACGCTTATTTTCTTTGGATAAAAACAGTTTCACAGCCTCTCTTCGTATTTTTTAAAGTTAGGTTAGGTTAGCATGGGATTTTTTATTATTAACTACTATGAGAAGACTGTAACTATGTAAATAAAAACATATATAATTCCCGAGTACATACTTTCATCACTCTATTAAAATACGCCTTACCTACCTATCTACAAGTGTGATCGTTACTTAGGTATTACAAGATATTCTTCCATACAAATAATAATAACTTGTGGGGGGGTAGGTTTGTACCCAACTGTCAAGGCCCCCTCCCACTCCATTGCCCTCCACTCACTCCCACTTCAGTCCACTCCGTGCGTATTGCATGAACCCCTAGTTGAGTGCAAGTCAAGTCCTCCCTGAATAATAACACTCCCGGGAGTATTGCGGAAGGGATGTAAAACATTTAGTCACTGGCAACACTGTGGGATGTAGCATCTAGCTAGGTAGCTACCGCGATTTATACCTACATCACATGCCAAACAAAACATGTACATTTTTTAAATGTAAATAACTCACAAGAGTCCTAACTGCTCTATGCTAACCGGAGCCAATGAAACTATGGCATCCCTAATTGGGTTATGTTGTGAGGTTGAAAGGTATATGTAGGGGAATGAGATGGGGAAGAGGAGGGTGGGAAAGTACCTATAAATCTAAATCAAGATTTCCTCCAAAATGTAAAATCAAAAAAATTGTTAGTAGGTAGGTACTTAAAATACCTACTACTTAATACAAACCATATACCTACTTTATGTAACTTTTTTTAAAATTTCAAATAAGGAATTACCTGTACACAATTTTTCAAAAGAAACATCAATATTTAAGTGAAAATTCTTTCTTCAAATTTTATTTACTTGGATGGATAACATAATATTGAAAAAAAAAAATGCAAATTAGGAAGTCCAAATCAATTAAATGAATCTTCAACGGCAGATGTGACATCTGTCCTGATGATGGACACTGTAACGCTGTCCGAAACGTTGGCTAAAGGAGGAGGTAGCGCAACACCGCATCACACCCCAAAAATAAATAACAAAAATAGTCAAAGTTAGTTAGGTTGGTGGTTAGAGTGCGTTTATTTATGCGGTTGAATTTCAAGTCAATTGTAGATAGATACAACTGTTTTTTTCGGTAAAAACACCCAAAAAGCCTGTTCCTGCGTGGCGAAATCTAATCAAATGTTTGTATCTTGGAAAAGAAAAAATAAATTTAAAAATTTATAATACTAAATACCTAGAAATTAAAGAAAGGTATGCGAAAAATGGAAAAGAAACGAATAAAAAGAAAAGAGAAAAATACAGAAGTGTGTTATTATAGGCAGTGCATAAGTTATCTGTCAATAGGCTACTTGCATGGATTTCATAACGACTTGGAAAAAATCGTGTGGATAGATCTTTTTACTAAGATTACGAAAATGTTAGTAAAAAAAATTTAGAAATGTACAGTTTTTTTTATTTTTAAATAAATAAATCGATTATTTGGGCCCGTGACGTCACTACATGAAAATGTTCCGTCTCCGAAAATGTTCCTATTAATTTTGTAAAATTCCACACTAATTTATTTTTTTAATATGGCAACACTTTGATTTCAGGCGAATTTTAGAATTCGTTCACTAGATTTATTGTTTGTTCTCTGCGAACTTATCATTTGGTTGGAATTTTTGACAGATGTTGTGAAGAGAACCCCGTACAATTTAAGGAACGTACCCATACTACGTGACACTTTTAGGGGGGGGGGGGTTCTTCAAAATGTCACGCTCCATACAAATGAGCGGCAGGTTGCTTAGGATTTTGGTCACCGGGGGGGGGGGGGGGTTAAAATTTTCAAAAAGTTGGTCACGTAGTATGGGTACGTTCCCTTACGCTTTCTGTAGGTGTTTTAGAGGTATAATGGTAGTGGGGCTGATTTTAACAAAATCAAATTTTATAATATTCTTATTATTATTATAATTTACAAGTACAAGTATATTACATAGGTTTTAATAATATAGACGTTGAACATTATAATGATTTATGATCAATAAGATGGATCAAGGAAAAACATGTTTATGAAATGTAATATTTTTGGTATGCCTCGTTATTGCCCTTTCTTGTGGAAAACGTTCTTTTTTTAAATGATTTTCGGCTATGTGATTATCGTTTTTTCGCACCTATAAAATTATGTCCCGTCTTTCCGGTTTATAAAAAAATGGTCTGATTTTTCGGATTGAAATTTTCAAAAAATCGCCAGGGTTTCAATAATACGATTAAAAAAAAAAAAAAAATACGGAATGTCTTAGAATATTTTCCTTAACCGGAAATTTTTTTAAAAAAATGTGATGCAAGTGGCCTATTGTTCCGCAGTATACCTTTGTTGGCCATCCGTGTGAATTTTGTATTTTAGATTATACATTTTAGTCAGATCTTTAATATTTCTAAAAATAAAAGGACTTCGCTGAGCGCAGTTAAGGGAACGTACCCATACTACGTGACACGTTTAGGGGGGGGGGGGGTCTTCAAAATGTCACGCTCCATACAAATGAGCGGCGGGTTGCTTAGGATTTTGGTCACCGGGGGGGGGGGGAGTTAAAAATTGCAAAAAGTTGGTCACGTAGTATGGGTACGTTCCCTAACATGAAATCTTAGATCTACATAAAAATTTCGTGTCACGGTGTTTGTGGTCGCACTCCTCCGAAACGGCTTGACCGATTTTTATGATTTTTTTATGTGTACTTGGTAGGTATGAGAATAGGCTTTAAAGTATATTTTATACCGCTAGGTGATTAGTTTGACAATTTTTTTTATTATTTGGCATCAAAAAATACCTATCACAATTAATAAACAAAAAAAACCTGAGATGTTTACCTAATTACCATACTATGTAAAACATAATATTAAAAATAAAACATTATTAAAAAAACAAAAAAATTAACCCTCCTACCCCCACCGTCCCATTTTTTAGTCGCGATTTTAATATTTTTGTATGAACAAATTGAACCGTCTTTCGTATTTCAAACAGTTCGAAATTATTTATGTTGTTGAATGACAGATGGCGCTACGTCCGCCTCATATAACTTTCATCCACACATGCGCAACGCAAGACATCCACGAGAATTTGATTTGATATTTCATTCGGCATTATGTTCTCGCGCGGGCAAACCATCGAGCTTATTTGTATTGGCTAAAGGCGAACCGACAAGAAATATCGTACACTCAATTGCTCTTCGAAATTCATATTGATTTTCTTTATTTCATTTTCCTACTTTAGTTGGTGTTTTTTGTTTTTATCGGCGGTCATCGTCTACAGCGCTCCATTCCTCTTTCTGTCATAGATCCCATCCCCACACACTTACAATACATTCGTTATTTTTTTATTTAACAACCAAAATATTCACTAGAAATAATTTATATGGCAGAACAACGTTTGTCGGGTCAGCTAGTAATGTATATTCTTCAATTAAATGAAGACGAAATTCAATCGAAAATCCGGAAACAGAAAAATCAGAAAAAGATAATTGCACCCTGGGACAAAAAAAAATGTATATTCTTCTTATCTGCTTCTTCACTCCTGAGAACAATTTCAGGCCTTCTAGCATGTCGAATATTTCTTATATCCTCGTTGAACGTGTTTTTGGTATTATGAATGGAACGAGAGCCCGAGGTAAGCTATATCTACATTTGACATTTTTCAATCGCACTACAATCATTTCAAGAGCGAATTAAAGGTATTCTTTAGTACATGTCATTATTAATGTACCTATATAATTAATGTATTACACTATTAACTAAAAATTGTGAAATGTAATTGGATATATATGTTAAGATGAAGTCATAGTAAATAATGCAAAATCGTATGATTTTGTTTTGAAAATTTGATCGCTTAGAAGTATTGTAGATGCTTCAATTAAATACTGCGTGTAGAACATACCTTGGCCCTTAAAAATATCGGTCATTTTTTTATAAGTTTTTTAATAAGCCTATAAAAAAATAAAGTATAAGGTCTAAAAAACACACTTTCAAGTCCAAACTCTCCTATTTATAAACCCCTTTTCGGATATGGTTTTATTGTGTAATGTGGCAAATTCAGTTTATTTTATAATAATCGCAAAAAAAGTTGATATTAAAATTATTATAAAATAAAATAAAATATGCATTTTCGCGTTGATATTTTACAATACGGCCGCTAGTCGATGAATTCGGTTATTCAAAGTGACCCCTATGGCGTCCACCGAAGAACTACTGTCCACGGCACAGTAGTGAACTAGTGGATCGCCTTAACTGTTTTTTACAATAAATAATAAATACATTTTTTTTTCTTTAATTATTTATTAACCAAGAATAACATTACAATATATACAATACTTTCAAGTCTTCAATGTACAGAAACTTTATTCAAAAAATATTTTATTTAAACTGAAAAAAAACATATATGTATACTCCACTGCCCAACATAAATACTCAACCAGGTCAGTAAGCAATAACATCCTGGTTACTCCCAGTTTGAACACATCTTTTGGACAGAGAAATAATAAATTCCATGCTATAAAATTATACAATGCTCTACCAGATCAAATCAAAAATATAAAGGAAATGAATATATTTAAAACAAAAGTAAAAATATGGCTGAGAGATCAAAGTGATAATAAAATTACAAACATCATGAAGATGATATAAAGACAATCCATAACCAAATACAAATATTTAAAAAAAACTACAGGCCACCTCAGAACAGGAAATCCTAGTGAGGAGGTCTGTGAAAAAAAAATGAATCTATACTTATTATATACATCATACATACATGTACAAACCTTGTTATTGAAATTAATAAAAAAAAAAAAAAAAAAAAAAAATATACCTACATATACAAACATATTATTTATTTATTTTTTGGTATATACCACCTCACTAGGCTGAGCCTGTTCTGAGGTGGCAGGAATTTAATTTAATTTTGATAAATCTATTCTTACTTCTCGTGAAATTGATTAAACGTTTTTAAAAATATATTATTTTAACGTTTACGTAGTTTGAAACATCATTAGAAATTTATTTAATGACCTGTCTGAAAACTAGGAGTGGGGAAGTCTTGGTTAAATTAATGATCACGATTTAAAATTGGTAGGTACATATAGATCACACTTCCATCGATGTTCTATTCAGTTAACCAAACTGATCCATAATTTAACAAACTATAAAATCGATTTAACTTTTCATGAACCCGTAGGTACTAAAAAAATTAATTCATGAAATGATAAAATGTACTTTCTATTTTTCCCAGCAACTTGATTGCTCGGATGCTTCCTTGTTTCTCTACGAAGAGATTTCCCCGCACTGACTAAAGACAAATATTTTTGTTGATATCAGAGAATATTTGTGTGCATTTTATGGATAATTTTCAGGATATCACGAGTTATTTTTGGGCATTCTTGTGTGAATTTTAAGGATATTTTTGTTGATATCGGTGGGAATTTTGAGTATATTTATAATTGAATTTTATATCAAAAAATTTACTTTGAAAGAAGCCATGTCCACTTACAGTGTCACGGGCGTAGACAGGTTTTAGTTTCGGGAAGGGTTCAAGAAAATAAAACTACTGAAAGTGCAAAACTCGTGTCGGGGGGGGGGGTATTGTCGGACTTTGTATTTGCTTTGAAAACTTTTATTTTCTATGTAACTACTTAATTTTTTTTAATAAAATTAAAGTAATAAATGTGTATACAAAATAAAACTTTTCAATACATAATACGTTAGTAGTACATGTTAAAACATTTTAAGCAGTCAAATTATTCAAATAATCACATTTATGCTGACTGACTGTAACTAACACTAATCAGTCTAATCACAATACACTAACACCTGTCTGTAACACTAACCCTGGTATATGTTTATTTAACACTTTTTGCTAAGTAAAATAATAATTTCAAAGTACTTATACACTTACCACTGATTAGAAACGGGATTCCAAATAAAAATCACTTAAAAAAAATATATCAACCGCATTCACCGAAAAAACGGAACTTAAAAGTTAAATTATTTTATTTCTTTCAGAGGTCCCCATTTATCTTTTTAGATACATAATATCATTTTGAGATGTCAGTGTTACAAATAACATTCTCTTAACTCTCCTTATTTTAATATTATTGATGTTGATATTTTAACTTTTCGGGGGGGGTTTGAACCCCCAAACCCCCCCCCTGGCTACGCCCATGTACAGTGTCATCAATTTGTCATGTCACCAGAAACCTTTTTTATTGCTAGAAAAACTGACATGATTTTCTCCATATCGAAGTTTTCCCGCAAAGTGGCCATATTGTATTTCAAACAAATTTCTTTGAATTTTGAATAAAGGCACCTGATTGGTCGGTTATGTAGAGAGGATTTTACGTGCTCATTATTCAAAAGCAGCCGCTTTTGTAGGTAAAAAATCATGATTTTGGCGAATTATAATGAAACATGTAAAGCTGGGACCCACCTGATCTATTCTATGAACTATTTCAACCGTTTGAAAGTGGAAAGCAATTGATGCGCGCTCACACTTACCCTATTATAATTCGTTCAAACTTGCACGATGATCGATTCTGTACAACTGTACAGAATAGAACAAAAGTTTAAATTCATTCAACATTGTGTTTCTTGTGTGTGTGGTTTGGTTTATTTATGGGTTTCTATTTCCATCGGGCGTTATAAGGATAGAAAGCCTTTTCTCACTGATATATTTCATAAATTCTGTAAAATGGATCCGAGAATAAACGATACCATAAATCATTTTTATATCGTCAACAGATCTTTTTAGGTGGGTAGGTACAAAACGAATGAAAAAATAAAATTAAAAAATCGTTTTTTTTTGGAAATACCTCGATCGAGGCTTTTGCAATTCGATAACTCATAGTCAACACCTATGTAATCGTATTACTATATTCACCATAAAATATTGCGAACGCGTTTTCGACCAGACCAAATAATATATTTTGGTAGTTTCCGTAAGTAGTTTCCCCATTCCGAAACATAGTAAATAAATCCGTTTTCTACGCCAATACGAGGACTCCTACTGCGGGTAGGTCCTATCTGTAGGTAGGTACTACAAATATGTATAATAAGTGTAGGTACCTACCTAGCATAGACGTCAAATTAATTCCAGTAGCGTACGCGTTACGTGATCATTTTATTTTTTGTAAGGGGCGTGAGGAAGTGGACATTTAGCCCCCGGGCAAACTACAATGGAAGGGCGGGCATTGCAGCGAGATATAACGCGTCAACTTTAAGGGTAGTGGATCGAATGGGGGTAGAAAGAGGGTGGAACGCCCACTGGGTGAAATGAAAGGGAAACTTTCAATAATCCGGAATTTTAAATGAAAACGTACAGTGTTGACTGGTGTGCTACTTATATTTTTTGATTGTTGTTTTTGTGATTGAAAACATTATTCAAATATTTCTGGTTATTGGGTACTCTTAAATTTTATAACTGTGAAATTTTAATTGATTACGATCACTGCGAGCTATCTAATGTGAACTAAACTACACAAATGTTGACTGTTCTAAAACGGGAAATCTACAAGTTGGACAGTCAAAACTTTCTTACAATGTATCTGTATTTTTTTTCACAAATTAATAAATAAAATCAGTGTTTTCATCCCACGTTTCATCGTTAGTTTCGTCACTGTGTTCAATAGAGATTTCAACGGATTTCATTTCATCGCAAGTTTCATCACTGCATTCATCAAAGTTTACAAGGCATTTTATTTCATCACTAGTTTCATCGCACTTCTCATCACCATTTTTATCAGAGATTACAACTTATTTAATTTCATCACTGCTTTCACCAAAGTTTATAACGATTTTTTTTCATTATTAGTTTCATCACATATTTCAACACTGTTTTCATCCACTGTTTCATTATTAGATTCATCACAGATTTCATCGCAAGTTTCATCACTGCTTTCATCGAAGTTTACAATGCATCTTATTTCATCACTAGTTTCATCGCACGTTTCATCACTGTTTTCATCAGAGGTTATAACTTATTTAATTTCATCACTGTTTTCAGCCCAAGTTTCATCACAAGAATCATCAAAGATTTCATTGCATGTTTTATCACTGTTTTCATTACTACAATAATCATAGTTTCATTACAAGTTCCATCGCTGCTTTCATCAAAGTTTACAACGCATTTTATTTCATCACTTCGTAAATTTCATCACTACTCTCATCAAAGATTACAACGCATTTTATTTCATCATTTCATAAGTTTCATCACTGCTTTCATCAAAGTTTACAACGCATTTTATTTCATTACTAGTTTCATCACTGTGTTCAGCGGAGATTTCAACTTATTTTATTCCTTCACTTGTTTCATCGCAAGTTTCATGGCACTTTTCATAACTGTTTACAACGCATTTTATTTTATCACTAGTTTCATCGCTCGTTTTATGGCACATTTCATTACTGTTTTCATCAAAGTTTACATTGCATTTCATTTCATCATTTGTTTCATCGCAAGTTTCATCACTGCTTTTTCATCAAAGTTTACAACGATTTTTTTTCATCACTCACATTTCATTTTAACACTGTTTTCATCCCATGTTTCATCATTAGATTCATCACAGATTTCATAGCGTGTTGCATCACAGTGTTCAACAAAGATTTCAACGAATTTCATTTCGTCACTTGTTTCATCGCTGCTTTGTTAAAAAATAACAACGCATTTTTTTTCGTCACGAGTTTCATCACATTTTTCTCACTGTTTTCATCATTAGATTCATCACAGATTTCAGAGCGTGTTTCATCACAATGTTCAATAGAGATTCAACGTATTTCATTTCATCACTTGTTTCATTGCAAGTTACATCGCTGCTTTTATCAAAGTTTACAACGCATTTTATTTCATCACTATTTTCATCGCACGTTACATCACTGATTTCATAGAGATTACAAACTTCTATATTTCTTCACTTATTTCGTCGCAAGTTTCGTCACTGCTTTCATCAAAGTTTACAACGCATTTTATTTCATCACTAGTTTCATCGCACGTCTCATCACTGTTTTCATCAGAGATTACAACTTATTTTATTTCACGACTAGTTTCGTGGCACGTTTAATCACTGTTTTATCAATGTTTACAACGCATTTTATTTTATCACTAGTTTCATAGCAAGTTTCATCCCTGTGTTCATTAGAGATTTCAAATTATTTTATTTCATCACATGTTTCATCACTATTTTCATCCCATGCTTCATCACAGATTTCATTGCGTGTTTCATCACTGAGTTCATCAGAGATTTCAACTTATTTTATTTCATCACATGTTTCAGCGCAAGTTTCATCACTATTTTCATCCCATGCTTCATCACTAGATTCATCATAGATTTCATCGCGTGTTTCATCAATGTGTTCATCAGAGATTTCAACTTATTTTATTACATCACATGTTTCATCGCAAGTTTCATCATTACTTTCATCAAAGTAACGAGGCATTTTATTTCATCACTAGTTTCATCGCACGTTTCATCACTGTTTTCATCAGAGATTACAACTTAATTTATTTCATTACTGGTTTCATCACAAGTTTCATCACTGCTTACATCAAAGTTTACATTTATTAGCCGAACCCGTGCGTCCCAGTAGCCGCAACAGCACCCAGTACCCAGTCTGCATCCAAGTACTCTGACCCGGGACCTGCTCCTAGAACTCGAGTACTTTTAAAAGGAAGCACGTCTCGGTGGCCTCTGGCAAAAAAGAGAACTCTTTTTGCCAGAGGCAAATATCTCTAGTGTGGAGGGTTTGCCTATGATGAAAAAAATAATATGTGAATTTATATTAGAAAAAATAAATTATTGGATATTTATTAAATCCCAACTTAAGTTGTGTTTGAAAAATGTGAAACAGGCATTTCTTAATCAATAATTATTCGCCTGAAACACTCATTTACATTGAAAAAATCCCCCGAGAAAAGATACATGCCACCGACGGGACTAGAAGCCGACGTGGCTTAGTGGTTAAAGAGCAGTTGACCGGATATCAGAAGGACGCGGGTTCGAGTCCCGCCGGCAGCATGTATCTTTTCTCGGGAGATTTTTTCAATGTAGATGAGTGTTTCAGGCTAATAATTATTGCTTATAATAATTGTTACCCTTTGTGCTATTCATTAAAATCTTGTCTTAAATATTAGTTTATCAATTAAAAAATAATAATTTCTTTTCACCCCTAGAGGCCGAACCCCATTTGCAGTGATGAAGAATCATGCCCACGCACGGTACCAAGCACTGCCATTGCAATGTCATTCTTATACATTCATTTTGCCTTCGGATAGTATTAACTCTGTATTAACTGGTTTGTTAAAGACTAAAATAAAAATGTCAATTATCAAGTACGATATGGCCACTTTATTTATTGAAATTTCTTGTTTTGGTTTACTATGCCATACTAAATAATGCAAAATCATATGTTTTTGTTTTGAAAATTTGATCGTTTCGAAGTATTGTAGATGCTTCAATTAAATACTGCGTGTAGAACATACCTTGGCCCTTAAAAATATAGGTAATTTTTAATAAGCCTAGAAAAGGATAAAGTACAAGGTCTATAAAAAACACATTCAAGTCCAAACTCTCCTAACTATAAACCCCTTTTCGGATATGCTTTTATTGTTTAAGATGAATATATACGTGAAATCGTATTTAGATACTATTTTGATTAATCTTTACGACGAATCGGCTTACAGTCTGAACATCAAAAAATATGCTACGGATAAATCGAAGCTTTTACTAGCTTTTCTATGTATTGGAATTACAATAAAATTATTATTTACGTAACAAAAAATATAAGCGTAAACCACCAAAAAAAATGTTTTTACATGACTTAACTATGAAGTAATACAAGAAACATTTTTTAAAAAATATCCCTTTATGGCTAAGACTACTTTTGAGGTTTTCTATGTTCTAACTTTTTTTCGTTCTTATAAAATTATGCACAAAATAAATAAAAACCACTTTTTCGCTTACTTGCCTCGTGCAAAAAGACGCTCGATTTTAAAATTTTGCAGGCATGAGATTCGAAATATTTCTAGCGTTTATATTCCTTTTAATGTGGCAAATTCAGTTTCTCTTATAGAAAAATTTGTATGTTCGCCCAAACTTCACAAAATAAAATAAAATATGCATTTTCGCGTTGTTATTTTACAATACAAGGCAGTCGACGAATTTGGATTTTCAAAGTGAACCCTATGCCGTTCACCGAAGGACTACATGCTTGTCACACCCATTTTTTTATCAGTTACACCCCGGACGGAGCGGGGAACAGACGTTAGGCTCCGCGTCGCTTGCTTTTGTGAAATCAATTTTTAATTTCCGTTTTATTACAATAAACAATGCGTAGAAAAGGAGTTAATGTTTTTTACAGGCCCTTACGAAATCAACCAGTAAATAAAAATCTGAAATACCTTTTCCAACCTTTCCAAAGTCTTTTTCTCAAGTATTTTTAAACTCTTCCCATAAAGGGGCGTGAATTCCGATTAAGATTTTTTCCTGGACTATTGGATCGCCTTAATAACAAAATAATATAAAAATTTAAATATGCTTGCTTGGGTGAACGAGAGTATATGAGTTGTCTATGCGTTGCTAAACCATTCATCCGATTGTGATCAAACTTTGGGGATTTAGTGTGTACATGCCCGCGATGGTTTCTATATATAATAAAGGGACGCGGGAGAGGAAGGGGAGGTGGAACAATTTCTTTATTAAGTGGCATAGCAACGCATGCCGGGAATCAGCTAGTAACAAAATAAAACACAAATTTAACACTCATATAGAATTTTTAATACTACATAATAACAACAAAAAATAATTGACAAACATTCAACTAATTAAAATTATGACTTAAACTTATGTATTGTTTATAAAAAGTATAAAAATATTTTAATTTAATTTTTAATTTAATTTAATTTAAAGGGTGGGACCCAAATGTGATGCCAACTCAGCCACTGACCGGTTATATTATTATTAACAGATATTATTATTAAATAAGCATTTTTGACTTCATTAACTAGAGACAAAAGGAAAAATCATTTGATTGTGAATTCAGATCCTATAAAACTATGATTTTCGCTCATATTCAGCTCAAAAAGGCATTAAAACTAATCATCATCTATATCAAATAAATAACATTAAGACAACAACAAAAAGTGCATCTAAGGCCCTCCTCTCATGGAGAAATTGAAAAAAAAAACAGTTGGCAACTCAATCGCTATCCAAAGGAAAGGAACTTGCAAATTTCATTGGCGGTCCGCACACGGGCAAACAGTTGTCAAGGGCGACTTGCAGTGCTAGTCGCCGCGGCCGGCGCTTTTCAGTTGCCAGTTTGACAGGTTGCCATGGTAACGCCTAATGACCTGTCAAGTTTTCGAGTAATTTGCGATATGTCAGCAGTAAAATATCGACTTTTGTTCAGGAGGTTGATAAATTATTATAATATATGAAGGTTGATAATTGATAAATTATATTTTTGTTAAACAAGCTGATATAATTACTGAAATCGTAAAGTTGAGGTTGCGCCATAATTTGAGTTGAATTGATTTGCCAACCAGTTTTCGGTTTCTCCATAAGCGAAGGCCCAATTCATAGATAATAGAAAAACAGGGAGATATGGCATGGAAGCTTGCCGACTGTCGCCGAGCAAAGACCATCAAAGTGGACAATCAAAGCGGCCATACAATGAAAGTTATGTGTTTGGCAAAGGCGGGGAGTCCCTGTGTGTGAACATTAATGACACTTTTGTGCGCGCGATCTTATACTAAAAATGATTCATGGCACATTTTCCCAGTTGGACATATTTTGACTTAAAGCAGTGTGATAATTGTAGTATTATGTGGTAATACAAAGTTAGGTACATGCTTTGTCAATGACCAGTAAACTAGTAATGATAATGTCATAAAGGAGATCTATAAAATAACTCTTAGTGATAATTTTATTAATTTTACAAACAAGTAATAAATTAAAGATTATATCATTATATTAAGTGCAGCACAAACGCAAAAGTCAAAAATGTGCCGTGATAACAGAATTATGAGATCCAACCCTCCCAATCATCTGAAGTCGGTTGGATATGGCTGTGTTTTTTTTACATTAACTCCAAACAGGAGGCCCTGAAGAAAATAGTTTCTCCCAGGGTCTACAACATCTGAGATGTTGTAAAAAGGGTCTTTTTGAGGAGAGGAAGGAATGAACATTGATCTTGAAGAGACCCATGTTGTAGGAAGGAGGAAACACAGAGGTTGGCAAATTGTTCCACAACCGACCTGTTGAATTCAATTCCACAAACGAGAAGAAACGGCCCGTTCTCATATGACAAATGTCAACTGTGCACATATGTCGGGCGTGCGTTTGGCATATTTCCCGACTATGCACTGGTACCGAAGGCATCAATGACGATAGTTCCTCGGAGCATCTTCCATTAAAATACCAGTAAAACAAGGATAGCATTCCCACCCTGAGGCTGAAGTTAGAAAGTAGGGGAATGAGAAGTTAAATGAAGGTTGGGAAGTACCTGGCAAGTATTCAAACACGGCCAGAGCCATTTCAAACAACATTTCGATTCCAAATGGTGGCCTTTCACGAGGGCGAAACTGAGAGTATCTTCCACTTTGAAAAGAATTTGTATCCGAATAAACATAAAAACAGTTTCGAGCCCGTAGAGAAATGAATACCATGTATATAAATGAACATTTTTCATCATGGTTACAAACACTGACATCAAAAGAGAGACATGTTCTAACGCAAAATCTGGGAATCATTTCGACTGGCTGGAAGATCTTTTTGGCCCCAGGAGGTTTTGCGTATTTCTTGGATAAACTACGACATCATTCTTACAATTAACGTTATCAAGCGCACATCAGAAAAGTAAACCCTAAAGTAAGGTAAGAGATTGCAGAGCAGTCCATTGTAGGTCTTTTCTGCGCAGGGTATGAATTTCGTTCCTTACGGGACCATCTAATATGTACCATAACGTCAAATCGGAATGTATAGCGACTGCAAAATTTCTCACATGTTCGTTCACTGCGGAGAGTAAATTACGAAACATTTGTAAAAGTGTCTAACTAAACACAGCAACAAAACATACTGCTTTGGAAACAAACCGAATCTTTTTCACCCGATCTGGGATTTGTAGCTAGAGACGGATAAACATAGCGAGGAATTTGTGCGCCATTATAAAAAGGACTAAGTACTTATTCGTAAGCAGATTTCAAAAAATCCCTCAGGGCTTATGTCATCTTTGGGGATGCTGCGTGGAGGATATTTTTATGGAAAGTAAGGAGAGGAGAAGTTCTGGTAAGGAATAAGGTATGAGGGGTGAGTAGGAATCTGGGGTTCAATGTGTCCAGGAATAACGGAATTATGAATCCATTCCTCCAACTGCGGTGCAAGGTGATGGGTCAAGATAGTCCGGCTAGAGAGATCAAAAGGTCTCCCTCAACCAGTCCTCCCTGATCCTGCCTGCCACACATTAGGTGGGCAAACACATCCGTCGCCAAGACCTAGAATCTCAAACAAATCTCGTCCCATAAACCCAGGCACCCCTGCAAAGTCACCAAACGTACCGAACCACTTGGGGTGACCTAGGGCAGAGGTGTTGGTTATCTTATGGCAGGTCTATCCCTTGTCATCTCGTGGTTACCGATAATTTTTGACTTTTGCGTTTGCACCGACTTTAATTTTTTTGTTAACATAAAATTGTATTACGCATTCAACAATATAATAATAACAAAAGCAAATTAATTTGTGATGTAGGTACATAACATAACAATAAATAATTAAAGTATATTAAAATTATGTCAATAAAACTATCCTATGTGATGCCAGAGATAAATCGTATACATATTCAAATAATTATATGATTCAAAACAAATTTAAAATATCACACTTATTCAATATAATAATAACAAATGGCACTAAGTATATAAATATAATAACAGAAAACATGGTGAATAATAATGTATTAATAAAACAGTTTGGCATTCAACTTACAAAAAATAAATAGTAATCATAGATATTATTTTAATTTTTAAAACATTTTATTAAAATAATATTTACAGTAAAATCAATTAGTATATTTGGGAACTGAAAAATCTGTTAGGTACACTAAAAGTTCCTTGGTGTGAATTCATCTCAGTGTAATGCATTCATCAACAGAATGAGATTTATTGCAGTATCCAGACAGCATCTCCAAAGAAGATATCTTGTGTTGGAGTTTTTTAAAAGTATAGATATCCCATTAGAGAATTCTGATTATTTTTATAGCAGAGCTGTGATATTTTCACCGCAATGAAATGTACATAGTATTTTTTAAATTCGAGTAGAAATTTTTGGGACAAGTTATTGGCGTAATGTGCCAATGACAATTCGACGAAAAGAAGGCTCAGATGCATATCAAGACTGGACCCCCAATGGCAATAACCCTGGACTGGGGACCGCCAAGGGAACAAGGAAACATTGGTAATAAATGTAATGAGACCTTCACGTATGTAATATGTAACTTTATTAACCTCTCAGGCCTCAACCATATTTTGTCAGAGGGTCAAAATATTTCCGCTTTGCAATAAAATCCAAATTAATGGAATACTTCTGAACATAACCGAAAACTTAAAACTGTTTTTAAAAGGTGATAAAATATGCTTTCAAATTTTATAAATCAAAAAAACATATAATTTTTGAAGTATAAAAATTTTGCACGCAAAAATAAAAAAGATTTAAATATGGCTCACCTTACATTTTTTCTAACTAAAATTACTGATAATGAAAAAAAATTTAAAACACATAAATGGTCACGTAGTATGGGTACGTTCCCTTATTGTCACCTCACTTTTATGACGTTCCTTGTAAAAATAATTAAAAAAAAATTCCCAAAATTTCATAGATTTTTTTAAAACTTTGGTTTCATAAAGGTGTATATTTTACTTCTTTTGTGGTTAACTTTTAGATTTGAATATATAGCGTAGTGTTTTCTCTTTCTATACTCTTACCGTAAATATCATATTTCTCATCACGGTACTGACAGATATGCTGATTTAGTAGCATGCTCTCTTGCTACTAATGAGCAAATGATATCTAGTAGCAGTGAAATAAGCATGTAGATAAATGAGCGTGCCTATTGCTTCTCGGGGGGAAGAGGTAATGAGCATGCTCATTTATAAGCATGTGTGTCAGTACCATTATGATAATAAGGGAGACACAACGATTTCTAAGAGACCTATATAAGTTGTTCCGAAAAGCGAACAAATTAGCCTGAGGGGTTAAAAAAGAATCTTAGTTTCTAAAAAAATTAAATAAATTTAGAGTATTACAAGTAACACTCAATATCGAATCACATTTGCTGAAAAAACAAACTTAATCGTAAATATTTCATTAAATTTAAGAAAAATTACCCTTGTAATATAACTAAACTTAACACGTAATATAATGGAATGCTTTTGCTTTGGCAAAAAACCTCGCACTTGCAGTTGGTCCACGGGTGACACATTACATTTATCACTAAACACGTGAAATGGAATGCTTTGGCAAAGAACCCCGCACTTGCAGTTGGTCCACGGGTGTTACATTACATTTATCACTAAACACGTGAAATGGAATGCTTTGGCAAAGAACCCCGCACTTGCAGTTGGTCCACGGGTGTTACATTACATTTATCACTAAACACGTGAAATGGAATGCTTTGGCAAAGAACCCCGCACTTGCAGTTGGTCCACGGGTGTTACATTATATTTATCACTAAACACGTGAAATGGAATGCTTTGGCAAAGAACCACGCACTTGCAGTTGGTCCACGGGTGTTACATTACATTTATCACTAAACACGTGAAATGGAATGCTTTGGCAAAGAACCCCGCACTTGCAGTTGGTCCACGGGTGTTACATTACATTTATCACTAAACACGTGAAATGGAATGCTTTGGCAAAGAACCCCGCACTTGCAGTTGGTCCACGGGTGTTACATTACATTTATCACTAAACACGTGAAATGGAATGCTTTGGCAAAGAATCTCCCACTTATCGGTGGACTACAAGATATTACAAGATATTACTAAACATATTGGAATTAAATAATCTCCCACTTACAGTTGATCCATGAATGTTACATTATGTGTACATACATATTACTAAATACAACAATACATAATGTAACGGAAAGCTTTGGAGAAGAAACTCACACTTGTTGTTGAACCATGAAAGTTACATTACACAGGGTTTTAAGAGATATCCTTACTTATTTACTTTAACCAGTGATTCCTGACATTCTTTGTAGTGAAAAAAGTAACGATATTTTGGTCTCCGGTTACTTTTTTTTCCAAAAAAAAAAAAAAAAATTTCTTCCACATGTCGTCACTGGTCACTTAGTGAGTAACCGACCAATCCCTCACAAGCCCCCAAAACCTACTGATTTTTTGTTTTTAGTTGAAAAAAAAAACATCAAAGTCACCGGAGACCAAAATTTCACGTACAATTTTTACTCCAAATAATGTCAGGAATCACTGGTCGAAGTAAGTAAGCCTATATTACTAAATACAATACATAATTTAATGAAATGCTTTTGCAAAGAATCTCCGACTTACAATTGGTGTATGAAGTTACATTATACATATTATGTATTAAACATAACACGTAATGTAATAGAAAGCTTTGGAAAAGAATCTCACTCTTCTGTTGTTGAACTATGAATGTTACATTATGTAACTATACACGGCATGTAATATATTGGAATGCTTTGGCAAAGAATCTCGTATGCTTTAGAAAAAAAACCTTCCACTTGAAGTTGGACTAAGGATATTATGTAATATAACTAAGCACAACACCTAATGTATTACAGTGCTTTGGCAAAGTATCTATATGGCACTGGTGACAGGAATGGTTGGTCCATGGTGGATGCCCGAGGAGATGGGTGATGATGGAAAGGTTCAGGTGAAGAGATGCACAGCACCCAGCATCCGGCCCACCAGACCCCGGGCGGCATCCACTCCCAGAACCCCCAGGCCAGGTTTGGGCACGGGGACTATTTTGTCAGCTGAAAGGTAAAACACACAATTTGCATTTAATTGATTACATCTAGAACAATAATTTACAAGGGCCTCAACTGGTACCATATGGAGCATCTGGAGCCAACCATAAGGAGCAGGTTCTTGCCGCCGTCTGCTATCTGTGATTAAGATTTTATGACGATTTTTGGTGGGAACATAGATGGATGTATGGTGCATCATTTTAACAAAGAGAGTTTTTGGTAATGCTGTTTTTCTGCATAAAGTCTCAATTGGGGTATGTTGAGGGTAATAGGGCCCCAGCACTACTAGCGGAAAACTGTCCCAGGTTTGTCTATCAAAAACAATGGCAAAACTTAGCTTACTTGTATCGTTCATCTAATACAAGAATGATGAAGCCATGCGAATAAATTCAAAATCATACAAAATCATGTGTTTTTGGTTAAAAAATTTATAGATGCTTCAATTAAATACTGCGAGTAGAACACATCTTGGCCTCGGAAATAATTGAGTATTTTTTGTCTTTTAGTAAGTCTGGAAAACAATAAAGTATCAGGCCTATAAAAAATACTTTCAAGTGCCAAAATCTCCTACTAATCAATCCATTTTCAGATAAAGTTTTACTATATGTATATGTAATGTGGCAAATTAAATTCTTTAGAAAATAATCGAAAAATATTTTAATATTTGTGCCTGAATTTCACAAAGTAAAACAAAACATTGAAATTTCGCACTGTTTTTTTCCGCATGAATCTTGCCCATGTAAATGGGCGGCGTTCAACGAATTTGGATTTGAGAATTAAACCTTACGCTGTCCGCATTAAGACTACACATACATTTTGTATTAGTTAATGTCCCACCACGGTGGTGTGTAGACATCTCTGGACTCCACATCGCTTGGTTCGGTGCAATTGATTTATAATTTCCTTGTTATTATAATAAACAATGCGTAAAAAAGAGTTGATTTGTTTTAAAGAACTTTACGAAATCAATCTATAAAAAAACAACTCTGATAAAATACTTTCTCCAACGTTTCCAAATAGTATTTTCAAGTATTTTTAAATTCCACCCAAAAAGAGACGGGGATTCCGATTTCGAATTTTTCAAGGACTAGGGGATCACCTTAATAATTATTGTTGTTATGTGATACAATATTATACTTATATTATGTCATATTGTAATACCCACAATCATGGGCGTAGCCAAGTTTTGATATAGGGTGGGCCAAAAAATAAAAATCCAGAATAGATATCGAAAAAAGTAGGCTTCTACAACATATTCCTGCTTTGGGCTCTATGAATACAAAGCATATGAACGGAAGAAGGAAAAACCATCTTCGAAATAATGAATTGCTGTTCCTCAATCAACATTCTACTAATTATGGATACCATTCTCCCTTATCCAGAATGTCGATACTTGTCAACGCAAGTCAAAGCATTGATTTTTTTTTGGTGAAAAACTAAATGACTTTCGCCAGTCGATACGCAATATTTAAATGCTTCTTCATGCTTTGACTTGTAGTGTCTCTATATGTACTTTTTATATTTTATATTGTCATTGCTATTAATTTATATGTGCTCTCCCTTCACTGTTATCTCTGTTTTTTTATTCGTGTTATTATTATGTTTTTAATGGACTGTTGTCCGTAAATTAATAAATAAATTAAATAAATTTGAAGTGCTGTAAATTTAAAAAAGGCGACTCGGTCGACAATCCCAGAGGTTATGCATCAGCCAGCCACGATGGGGCAAACGCCCCACCTTGCCGCACCGCTGGAAAAATAGTTGATAATTAATAGGTACTCACTGATGATGAAGTCATTAAGCAGTCTGTTAAAGTCCTGCGGACACTCCTGGTGCGGAAAGTGCCCCGCCCCATCCACTATCTTCAAGGTGGCCTGGGAACACCACTCGGAACTGCGCACCATGCACTCCAGTGAAACCTGGACAATACATTCAAACAAACAAACCAATTATAATGGTCTTCATACCAAGTAGTATCTATTTAGGTTACATCAGATCTTATGTGGTATTGATGAAATGATTGATTGGATGGGCGCCAATGGGTACAGCCTAGCAGGTCACGTGATGTGTACTTCTTTTTTTTTTATATTAACTCCACACAGAAGGCCCTGAGGAAAATAATTTCCCTAAGGGCCTATGTCACCTGAGAAGCTGTGTGGAGGGTCTTTTTGAGGGGAGGAAGGAATGAACATTGATCTCGAAGAGACTCATGTTGTACGAAGGGGGAAACACCGAGGCAGACAAATCGTTTCACAGCCGACTGTTGAACGAGTCGAAGGCGCGACCCGTTCTCATGAGACAAATGTTAACCGTGTACATATGTTGGGCGCGCGTTGGGCGTGTTTCTCGATTATGCACCTATGCCAAGGGAATCAATAATGCTAGTTCCTCGGATCATCTTCCATTGAAATACCGGTAGAACAATACCCACCTGCCGCCTGTGCTCTAAAGATTGCAATCCGATTGATGGGAGAATCTATCAAACGGACCTCCCATTTCTGCACACAGTCGAGGGTTTTTTTCAGGTATTTTGGAATTCCAAATCAGAGGTGGCTACCAAATTCAACAGTGGGGCGCTCTTGCGATTTGTACAGGGTTAGCAGTTGTGTACTATTATAGTATTGTGTACTAGTAAAATATGCAGGCCCTGTGCAGTACGCCCAGTTTTTGGGAGGCTAATTTAACTCACTCTTTCTCATTCCAGCAACACCGTAGACAAGACAGAGAGCATATCACATGATCCGTTGCAACATGTGGCAGTTGAACAGTGGCAACATGTGACAGAATTTTTTTTTTCGATTGAAAAAAAAAACAACATAATCGGTGGTTAAAATCCTTCAGGTGGATACTGCTGGCATTGCCAGATGACAAAATGGCAGCAACGTGTGCCTGTGTATGAACCATAACCGTATCTGTATTCACCAAGATACTTGAATCGTCGAATATCAGATACTTGCGTATCCCTAGCGGACAAAATAAGGGCCTAAGAACACCAGAAGAGGTTCCACTGAAAAGAGTGCAATTCCATAAGGAAGATGTCCAGTGGACTACCTCAGACAAAGTTGGGAGAAGCAATTCCAGAGGCTAGGAAAGGTTGGGCTATGAGGAGGTTGCCCAAAGTATCGCAGAACAGGGTCGCCTGGAGGCAGCTTGTCGAGGTGATGAGTCCCCGCACCAAATAGGACAAGAAGTTGTTTTAAGAGACGAGAACTACTTATTTTAAAAATAAAAATTGAGTGAAATGTAAGTATTTGGGAAGTGTACCTGCGGATCCTTATTCCCAGTGATAATTAGGACAGGAATTTTGATCTTTCCTCTGTCTTCGGTTACCCGCCAAAAGATGAAATTTCTGTAAACAAAAAATTCAACACATTAATTAATAACAACACATACATGATGATATTTTAGGGGCCATCCATAAATTAAGTCACATGAATTTATGATTTTTTTTTACCCCGTCCACATTTGTGAGACCCCCACAACATTCCAGAACATCTCGAAACATTCTGGAGTGTTGTGGAATGATGGGAATAGTCTAGAACGTTAGGAACATTCCAGAACATTCATTGTGGAACATTTCAGAACACACTCGAATGTTTTGGAATGTTGTGGAACTTTGTCGTTCCATTCGGAGTCTTTTTTGTAGGGATGGGGCTACCTATTGGTAGTGATATATAAAGCAAGATCCGTGGTGGATTGGAACGTTAGTTCAATCTCTGAGCGAAGTCGGGTACCCCAGCTAGTCAGTAATAAAAGTTTTCTATAAAATGCAAATAAATAAAAAAACTGACATCCTTTCAGGAATATGTACCACTAATTTCTGAAAAATACTGTCATTTCTGAAAAATATTCAGTTGGACTAAAGTGCTAAGAAAGGTTACACGCTTTTTCGTGAACCACCTTGGTGTGTTGCCGTATTAATCCATATAAACAGTCGCAGAGCTCGCTATTTTTAAACGACTTCAAAAAGGAGGAGGTTCTCAATTTGACTGTATTTTTTTTTTAACCGATATTGATGATTCTTTTTTTATTTGAAAGCTGGTGCTTCCCTTGTGGTCCCATTTCAATTTGGTCCAGTTCTGACAATGGCATCCATGAGAAAACCATATAAGTCTTAAATTTGCACTAAGTATGTGCGCGACAAATGGACGAATAACTCAATATCACGCCAACCGATTTCGATGATTCTTTTTTTATTGGAAAGGATGTACTTCAAGGGTAGTTTAATGAGAGTTTGGTTAGGTTCTGATTATGGGATCCATGATAAAGTAACGGAACTCTTCAATTCTTAGGATACTCGGCCGAATCTTTTATAGGCTATCCGTCATCTTTGAGTCACCTAATGTCTATCTCATATGAGCAGCACGTTTAGTAGGTCTACCCATATTTATTTTTTATATTGGTTCCTCAGAACTTTCGACTGGGTGAACCGATATTGATGATTCTTTTTTTATTTGAAAGCTGGTGCTTTCCGTGTGGTCCCATTTCAATTTGATCCAATTCTGACAATGGCATCGATGAGAAAACCATATAAGTCTTAAATTTGCACTAAGTATTTACGCGACAAATGGACGAATAGCTCAATATCACGCCTACCGATTTCGATGATTCTTTTTTTATTGGAAAGGATGTACTTCAAGGGTAGTTTGATGAGAGTTTGGTTAGGTTCTGATTATGGGATCCATGACAAAGTAACGGAACTCTTCAATTCTTAGGAGCAAATTAACCTACTGTAACGTCATTATGGTCAAGTAATGTCTGCGTCATATGAGCAGCACGTTTAGTATGTCAACCTATATTCAGACAAATTAGTTAGTGTACTTCAGATTCACTAAAAATCAAAAAATAAACAAAAAATTTACCAAAACAATAAAACGACTTCAAAAAATGCACTAAAAAGTAAAAAAAAAATTTGTGTTCTTCTACAACTTAATAATCAACTTACTTTTTCTACTCATCAATATGTAGGTACGATTTTTATTTTTGGAGTCGGTGTCAGCCAAGGTACCCGGCCCGGCATGTTCACTTGACAGGTCACCTCCCGCCGCGGCCCCGCTCTCGCCTCTCGCCTCGTCAAGTCGCGCGTGCGATGCAAGCACATCTCACCTATGACTATGTATGTAGTTACAAACCTACCTCGGCTGACACCGACTCCAAAAATAACAATCGAACCTACATATTAATGAGTACAAAAAGTAAGTTGTTTATTAAATTGTAGAAGAACACGAAATTATTTTTTTACTTTTTAGTGCATTTTTTGAAGTCATTCTTTTGTTTTGTTAAAATTTTTGTTTATTTTCTACACTTTCTTGAGCGACTATAAATTACCTGAAATAGTTGATGGGCCCTGACCAGTCCTGCCTCCGTGAGAAGACGTATTTGTAAGCCTCTATGAGGGTGCTGGAGGAGCCGTTGATGGTTTTCTTGTTCAAGTGTGTGTGGCACTTATCCAGCAAGGCCATGTCTCCACGAAGGGCTTCACATTCCACTAGAAATGGGACCTAAAAATGATAAAAATTTATTTAAAAAAATATTGTGGCAGTTCCTTCAACGCTCCAACATTCACTTTTTACTACATATGTCCGAGACCAACCACTATACATTTGATTCCTAACACAGTTCTGAGCAACAGGTTCCCTTCAGTGTACTAGTAACTGCTTTCCTTTTGATAAAATTGTTAAGATGGAAACTTATCCAAATAAATACATTGTTACCGTCTTGAGTCCTTTTAAACATTTTGTTAGGAGGCATATGTTAGGAGCCACTGTTATATCGGTAGCCACTGTTATGGTGGAGGCTGACACAATCCCTAAACGTATGCACGCACCATGCGTGTAAAATTGTATGCTTGTCGACCTGGGAATTTAGTATTGCGTGTATCGCATGCGTTAACCCAGTGTGTCTGCACCTTAAGTATCTTATCCACGTAAGTATCTTAACTATTATGCACTACACAAAAATTCAATATTTAATTCCCTCAAAAATGTAAAAAAACGCATTATATACTTTTCGGCAATAAGAAAGATTTCACCCTCAAAGTCAAAATTGGTGACAACCGACTCAAAAAGAAAACAAGCAAAAAATATTTGGGCATGATCGTAGATTCCCAATTCTCCGTATAAATCATTAAGGTGACTATTCTTGGAAAAATTCGACATCGGAATCCACGCCATTTCTAAAAATATAAGGAGGGATTTAAAAATACTTGAGAAGACTTTTTTGGAAAGATTAGAGAAGGTATTGAGAGTTGTATTTTACAGGTTGATTTGTAAAAAACATTAACTTCTTTTAAACGCATTGTTTATTATAATAACAAGGAAATTTAAAATCGATTGCACGGAACCAAGCGACGTGGAGTCCACACACTTCCATGTTGGGGCGGTAACTAATACAAAATGTACAGTAGTCCTTATGCGGACGGCGAAAGGTTTAATTCTCAAATTGAAATTCATTCAACGCCCCTCACATTAATTTGTGCCGAAAACAACAATGTGAAATTGCATTGTTTTGTGAAATTCAGGCACAAATATTAAAATGTTTTCCGATTATTTTATAAAGAACTTAATTTGCTACATTATATAATGAAACTTTATCCGAAAATGGATTCATTAGTAGGAGATTTTGGCACTTGAAAGTATTTTTTACAGGCCTGATACTTCATTTTTTTCTAGATTTACAAAAAGAATTATTAAAAAGATACTCAATTATTTCCAAGGCCAATATGTGTTCTACTCGCAGTAGTTAATTGAAGTATCTATAATATTTCTAAGCTATCGAATTTTCAAACCAAAAACACATGATTTTGTATGATTTCGCATTATTTCACATGACTTCATCAAAAATTAAAAAATTAACCCCAAAACCGGTGTACTGTATAGGCTTCAAGGATTGCTACCCATCCCTTTAGGGGCCGTTTAAGTATCACGTAACGCACTTGAGGGGGGGGGTCTTGTGAAACGTTACTGTTTAACATGTTTTTCTTTATTTAGATAAAAAAAAACTAGGGAATTAAAATCTTCCAAGTTGGCAACCGTTTTCGTTTTCGAAATCTCTTTGCTTTATTTATTGCCGAAAACGCGATTAAAACAAGAAAAAAGGTATTTAAGCGACTTTCTAGTACTTTGCGCAACTTAGAAAGAAAGAAATTGTTTTTATTTTGTAGAAAATTGTGTAACTTAATTGTGACTCTCAGGTAAAAATTGTCACTTGAGCGTTACGTAACATTTAGGGGGGGGAGGGTACAGAAAAACATTACAGCGCTACAGGGGGGGAGGGGGGGTCAAAAATCTTCAAAAATTGCATTACGTAATACTTGAATGCCCCCTTACTAACTTCAGTGTACTATGCCATGGTACATTCACATCTTTCCTATCACTGCTGTATCTGGGGCTTTGCCTCAAAGAAATTGATAGCTGACCTGCAGGTGGTTCAAAACCGAGCTCTAAAATATTCTTGGACTTCTGTGGGACATCTATTCAGTTTCCGATATCCTCCCAATCACAATGCTTTCTAAACATAAAATCACAAGCACCATCCTATAACAATAAAATCCGCATTCCTCAAATACACACTACAAAATGTGGGATGAAATCTCTCACATTATATAATTCGCTTCAAGATATGTACAAAAACATCCAGCATTATATAAAATTTCAATGTCATGCTAGAATATTATTTAAGTATTTTTAAAAATTAAAATATATTTAATTTTCTTGTCATGTTTTGTCCTGTCTTGTTTCTTTTTTTCTCTCCTTTTCTTTTCCCTTTATGTGAAATCACCACGGACATATGAATATATCTGGACCTGCCCTAAGTGATAAAAACGTATTATTTCCCCCTCCCCATGGAAAAGGCTGGAGCTCCTCCTTAGCGCCAGTTCGCCCCATGGGAAGGGGATAGAGCCTCGCTTGAATCTAAAATGTGTGACGTCATCATTCTTGCCGTGGGCAGCGCGAAGCTAACATCTATACATTTAACGAAATAACACGCCAAAACGCCAAGCTTGTGCTATACAACATACCTACATATCAATGTGCACATAGCGAATCTGGGCGGTTCCTTAGTGTGCTCGTCGCTGGTTACAGGTGTAAGTAAATTATGAAACATTTGTAAAAGTGTCTTAACTAAACACGGCAACAAAATATTGCTATGTGAAAACGGGCGAATCTTTTTGGGGTGTACATTTGGCCTACGCAAATATTTTATTAACGTGGCAAGCAATTCGCGCTCCCGTGTAAAAAGGTCTACTCATTCAAAGCAGATTTTGCTTTTAAGAACTAAATGGTGATATTATAATGCGAGATGCCTATATACTGTCAGATTGATTTTTCAACTAATCACAGTCATCTTCCCCTCTTCGCCCCCCCATAGTTTGGTTTTACCCCTCACCTGTATCTTCTCGTCTATCCATTTGGATGTCTATGGAAATCACCCATATTTGGATATCCTTGTTTTTTGTTTTTATTTTCTGTTATTGTTTGTACTACATAACCTGTCTTTTTGATTTTTACGCTGTATTGTATGTGAGACTCGTTTTTTTATGTCAAAATACCTGTGTAAAATTGTACCTATTATCTCCCACTAATGAATTGTAAGTTCCTCTTTTCCTAAGTCCTAAAATGAGTATTGTAACTCATCAGGAGTGAAATGAGTTTTGTAATTAGCAAGAAATAAAAAAATAAAAAAATTAGAAAACTGTTCTCAGCTGAAAACTTTTTTTAACTTTTCTAAAAAGTCGTATGATTACCAAAGTCTAATAAATATTAATGAACCCATTTCAGAAATAAACACGAGATAACAGTACGAGTTGAGGGCAAAGATAGGATGCAGAATCTCTTGAAGCAAAGTCATAAAAGGTTATTTCTCTTTTGAAAAGGTCAAGTTCACGAGATGTTTCAGTTTATTTCACCTTCAATAGGTGAACAAAACTTTTTATTCTCTTCCTCACTAATTTAATTCAGATCACAGGACGGCTATGAAGCCAGCTTAATGTTATAGGGTGGAACCAAACAAATAACACTTACAATATGAAATACACCAATATTTATTTATGGAGAATGACAGAACTCTTGGGTGGGGTCACTACTCGCCCAAAAATATAGAACGAAATGGACTGACTCTCCTAAAGAGCTGACTAAACTACTCTACTAAAATTGTGGTAATCGGACGCATTTAGTTACAAATATACTCGCTACTCGACTAAAATACTCTCACAGTGCGAACGGCTCTTTTGAGTTGTATCTAATTATATACCATTCTGTAGGTTTCATGGGGTTTTAGAATAAAAAATATTTTTCTGGTGATAATCACTAGGGTGACCAACCTGTGCAGTATACATCCACGTAGCATTGAAGGAACTGGCGGCCGGGAGGGAGTCCCAGAATATATTTGGATGGGGCGATGATATGATAACCAGCCGCTCTATTAACTCCGAACATTCATGCGCCAGGAACCTGAAATAGTCGAAATTAACCATCCATCAACACAAATAATTACTTAAAATAGATAGCCAGAGGTAATGGATCATAAAACACTAATTTTACAGATGCTTTTGGGAATAGAGGAAAATAGAATGTGTCTGCAATAACTCAATACCTTTTCAAAGTAACGGTATTTTCATTCTACAAGCCTTCAGGCCTCGACAATATTTTGTCAGAGTCAAAATATTTCCATTTTGCAATGAAATCCAAATAAATGGAATACAATTTCTGAATGTATCCGTAAACTAAAAATTGTTTTGGAAAGGTGTTGAAATATGCTTTTAAATTTTATAATTGGAAATAAACATATAATTTTTTAAACATAAAAATTTTGCTTGCAAACGTAGAAACGTTTTAAATGACTAACCTTAATTTTTTTTCTAATTAAAATTACTGATAACAAATAAAATTAAAATACGTAATCATTTTAATAGACAAATCTTTACATAGTATAATAAGAAGTCGCTGACGCTGTATGTGCACTTAGATCTTTTAAACTACGCAACGGATTTTCATACGGTTTTCACCAATAGATAGATAGAGTGATTCATGAGGAAGGTTTTTAGGTATATAATTTGTCAAGGTTTTGTGTAAATTGGTTGAAATACATAATATATCTGGCCAAGCGGCAGTGGGCAGCGGGCAGCGTGCTAACAAACGGGCGGTATGGATTTGATTTAACAGATGCCTTTGGTTATAAAGGTTTCGTTAGCCACAGCAAGGTGTGGCCGGGTCTGCTAGTGTATTATAAACGTTATTTTCTATTGTTATTTGTATTGTCGTTTCATTCCCAAGGTCTCATAATATTTTTTTAAATTACGACGGGAAACTTTGGATTCATAAAGGTGTGCATTTTAATTATTTTGTGGTTATTTTTTAGATTGGAATGTAAAGCTTTGTATTTGCTCTTTAACACCGTATAGATCTTTTTTCTAACCTATAAAGTAAGGGAGACACAACGATTTCTATGAGACCTATATGCTTTGTTCCGAAAACTGAACAATTAGACCTGACTGGTTAAACTTGTATGTTGTGAAATGCATTGCATAATTAGGACATTGACATTGGATCATTCTCTGAGGTTTACCGTTGGCATTCTCGATGATATCATAAAAATGCATTTTGTGAGTAAGGTCATTAGGGGAATTTTTAACTACATTTTGTGTCATTGAGTTTCTAGAATTACAATTACTAATAATAAACATTACATTAAATATCAGATTGGCTATGTAATCAATGTTCCTTACAACAGGTGTAGTCATTTTTGTAAGGTATCTAATCACACTTCCCAGACTGGCAGCGCCCATCTAAATGAGAAATGCATATTAATATTTTGTGCTGTGTGACGTACATGCATCTTCTCAACTCAAGGTCTAATGCTGTCTAAAATGCTATGGAGGTTATCTATATAATTGACAAAGGGCCTAAAAATATCCAATTGAAACAAAATGAACCAATGATATTAAAAAAGATAAATATGAAAAGGAGACGTGCTAATCAACACTGAAGATTTTTTTTTAAATTAACGACTGTATAAAAAATTACAAAGTAAAGTGGTTTATTCACAGTTCTCCTCATTAGGGATTCTTATGCAGACTTGTAGGTTGTCATACGGGTTTCATCATAATTTCCTTTTCTTATGTATGTTGATTTCCACAAATTCCATAATAAATAAAATTAAAAATTCTTTATGCTTGTTGACGGTATGTAGTGTAATGTTATTTCATAATTTAAATGTGGTTGGGCGTTTACGCAATACATAGCTACACTTACCTACATACATCTACATATATCATAGACCCTGTGCTTGTAGCTTGATTGTCACATGTTCCTTTCCTATCCATCCCCATCATGTTCCTTTTCCTACCCATCCCTATACACTTGTCATTTTAACATTACCATAACAATCAGTTGTCAATCGAAACTCGCTGCGTAAACATATAATATTCCGCATGCCGCATTCGCAAACTTAATCCCACATACTGCAAGAAAGATACCTCAACTGATAGTCATACGAGTGCATCAACAAACACAGCCAAGATAGAAGAGAAGTGCAGCGCAGTGAGTCTTTTCTTTGCTTTCCTCGTGTGCTTTCTTTTTTACTTGTGCAGAGGTCTTTCATATATTTCAAAACACATACAAGGTCCTTCAATATCCGCAGATCCATAAACCACACATCCATAGAGTTAGCCATATTTTTTATTTCGTTTTTAAATTTTTCGCAGGGTGTTTTTAATTTCATCTGGAGGGGCGTTATATAGTTTTATAGCATAAAAATTATATTTTTTCTGTCCAAAAGATGTATTTAATTTTAGGATGTTCAGTAGATTGGAGATTTCATACTTGGGTACTTATTTTTTCCTTTTAATTTGAGTAGAGCATTTTTCAAGAAGAGTTTTATAATACTGAAAACATTAAAGTTTTTAAAAATTTATTTTGATGTAGCTTTTACGGTAATTCAGGATTATTTTTATTATTACTTTTTGTTTTTAGCAAATGCTTCATGTGGGTGTTTAAGGAAGATCCCCATCCAAAAATCCCATATTCTATACACGATGGTCGGTTTTAATGCCACAAAAGTTTGTTTATAGTGAGTTTGGCCATATATTATGGAGTCAACGCAAAAGTAACCTAACCAAGAAAAATTCTGAAAAGGGGCCAGAAAAAATTATTTAACTGAAAATTCTGTAAGTAATTTTCTATTTTTACTTGAACCACCTTCACATTTTTAAATTTTCAACATGTTTAGCTCTATAAATTACAGAGTTACCGAGTATTTAAAGGTAAAATAGAAGAAAGAGAGAGAGAGAACATCAACTTTGGTGGGGGACGAGGGGAAGGTGCAAGAGAGAGGTAATTTATTTAATATGTTTTTATACACCCCTGATGAAGGTTCAGGTTGAAAAATCCATACTAATATTATAAATGCGAAAGTGCGTGTGATGGTTTGTTACATTTTCACACCTAAACCACTAAACCGATTTTAAAAATTCTTTCACCAATAAAAAGCTACATTATCAGCGAGTAACATAGGCTGTATATAACGGTAAGTTCTGGCATTATGAAATTTGTATAAATGAAAATGTGTGTATTTGAAAGTGGGGTTCGTGGAGAGGGAAGAGATGAGGGAGGGGAAGGCGGGGAAGGTGGAAGGAAACGGGGACGCACGGGAAAGGACATGCAGGGAGAATCAATTTATTTCTTTGAATGGCATTGCAACGCATGCCTGGTACCTGCTAGTATACAATAAAGTGGTAGTCAAGCAAAGTTATTTTAATTATTTATACCACAAAGTGTTCGGTACATGTGAATTAAATTTTACAGTGCACAAAAGGTTAAAATATTCAAGATATCTGCTTTGTTTTGATGCTCTTATTTTATAAATCTTATAAGTCTTGTTTGTGTTTTTCTTTTATTTTTGGATTCTGTACCTACCAACTCTAATTATTTTTTCCACTAAGCTCAACGTGACAAGCTACTTGAGGTAGCTCAGCAAGAAGGAATTTTATGTGATAATAAAAGATTAGTCCTATACAAAAAATTTCGATTACAGTAATCTCTCCAAAGAAATCTGATTAATAATCGATAATCAGTACCTATCTGTGTAATTATGTATTACATAACAGATATAAGTTGTGTGATTTACGACGGTACATTTGTAAATATTGGTAATCTTCTCAGAATTGAGGGCGGCACACTTGACTTTTAGTTCATGGCTTCGACTTCAAATGAACAAAAAAAAATTCTATGGACGGAGAGCTAGTGAAGCTTAAATATGAATAATTATTTTTTTTGGTACAATAGATTCATAAATATAATGAAAATATATAAAAAGCTTAATACAATTATTATTATAACAATTATATATATTTTTTAAGAATATTCTCCCATAATATTCGCATTTTTTTTTTTTATTTTTTTTTTATTTATTTAATAAATTTTACAAAACTGTCATGTTTTTGTGTATAAATAAAGTTTTTTGGAAAAAAAAATATACATTATTTAATACGTCTTACACCTTTTTTTTGAGCAAAGCTCGTGTTAAAAAGGCGGTGACAACTAATGTAGATATTAATTTTTATATAAGTTTAAATAATATATAATTTTTGTCTTATATACATATAGATCAATTGATGGATAATTAACAGTATACAAAGGAAAAAAATCGTATATATCATAATATGCATCTATAGTTTTATATAATATATAAAACATAAGCAGAATGAAGAGGATATAAAAAAAGAAAGCTGAAAATTAAAGAAAGAAAAAGGATATCAGATATTACAATTGTGTTTATAAATAAAATATTATAAGATGTAGTGATTGTGATAAGTTATATATAAAGAGCTTTAATTGATTTTTTGAATTTTTTATAATTTGTTTCCATTCTTAAATTAACTGGTAATTGGTTAAACCATTTAACTCCAATATATTTATAGTATTGTTGAGCTGTGGTGGTGTTACAACGCGGGACAGTCATAGAGCCCAGGATATTTGTTCTAATGCTGCTTGAAAAAGGAGTGAAGCTCTCATTATTGAAGCAATCTTTGTGTATTTGTAGAATTGTAATTTTTTTATAAATAACATGAAGTGAAGGTACTTTAAAATCTTGAAATAATTTGATAGTGGGGTAATCATATGGCTTTTTTAAAATTATTTTTATAATTAATTTTTGAATGATTTCCAATGGTAAAAGAGAAGTTTTGAATGCACCGCCCCAACCAACAATTCCATACTGTAGCACTGATTGGATTAAGGAAAAGTAAATAGTTCTTAACATACTAATATTTAAAATGTTTCGAATTCTAATGAAAATGTACACTAATTTTCTTAGTCTCTCAACTGTTGTGCTGATTTGCATCTTCCACTTTATGTTACTGTCTATAGTTACCCCAAGGTATTTAACATTGGTTTTAATAGTGAGTACAGAGCAATCAGGTTTACATATATATGAATTTGAATTACAATTATATGAGTGTATACATATATTTAGATTTTCGGGGGTAGCCTTTTTAGTCAGAGTGAAAGGAATTACAAAAGTTTTATCTGTATTTAGAGATAGTAAATTTTGATCAAACCATTTTTTAATTAAATTTATATCTTTTTTTTTTTAAGTATGTTTATTCAGTTTTTTTTATTTTACAATATTTACTTAAAAATCTTACAAAACTGATCAATCAGTTTGATTGTAAGAAATCTCTCATTTTTCCTATTTAATTAATACTATTGTACTTTTATGTTTTACATTGTAATAACTGTGTAAAATTTACAATACTAATTATTATAAACTACTAATTACGAATACAGTGGGTGATAGTAATTTCCAGGTATTTGATCAATATTCGATTTGGGTATTTGTATACAATATTATTTGCTTTCATTTTCTACGGAGATAGAATGATTTAACATTTTTTTTTATATTTGAATAAGATGTCTCATTTTTAATATTTTCAGGTAATGCGTTAAATATTTTCGGAATTCTATGCCTCTTTGTTCTATCACCGTATACATTTTGAGATTTATTAATAATAAGCATTTGTGCTTCTCTATGCCTAGTAGGGTAGTTGTGGTTTACAGGTTTTTTGAATTCTGTATTCCAGAATTCATCTAGCGTTAATTGATAATCTACCTTACTGTGTATAGAGAGGACATTACACAAGGAGAAAATTTTTTTATAATCGCCTTCACATAATTGAACTTTTTTTTTGCCTGATATCAATTTTAGGAAACGGATTTGTAATTGTTCTATTTTATTTAAGTACGTTTTGTACGTTAATCCGTAACTATTTATTCCGTATCCTATAATTGATTCTGCTAATGCGTTGTATATACAGTATAATATATTTTTATCAACAAAGTTTTTTAGGTGATAAAATTTCCCTAATATGGATCTTAATCTATTACATACATTTTCAATATGATTTGACCAGTTAAAATTGACATCTATTGTAAGACCAAGGTATGTATATTGGTACACTTTTTCAATATTTGGGCAATTACACTGCAGGGATTGGTTTTTTGTGTGTAAACAATCATATGAATGACTTTTTATATGCAATTCCTTATCCTGACAATTTGTATATGGTGAGTGAATAAGCATATATTTGGTTTTTTTTGCGTTTATTATAATGCCATTATCGTGTGACCATTTAATTATGTTGTTTAGGTCTTCTTGTAAAATTTCCTCAATTTTTTGTGGATTTTTGTCAGCGCATATAATGCAAGTATCGTCTGCAAACATGTAGCATTTACAACGTTTTATTACGTTTGGTAAACTGTTTACTTGCATTATATAACACGTAGGTCCCGATATCGAGCCCGTAGCTACTCCAGTGCTTGCCAACATTTCATCACTTAAAATTCCGTCAATTTTAACTTTAATTTTTCTATTAAACAGATAATTTTTAAACAATTTTTTTAAAGGACCTCTAATACCACATTCCTCCATTGCCCTTAATAGTGTTTCATGGTCCAAAGTGTCAAAGGCCTTTTTAAAATCTATAAAAATTATACCAATATAATATTTTTCATTTAATTGACAATTTATATAATCAGTGAATTTAGAAAGTAATTGTGTAGTACTTTTTTCTTTTTGAAATCCGTACTGTATGGGATTAATGATTCTATTTTTTTCTATAAAATTCTGTATTTGGTTAAAGATAGCTCTTTCAATAATTTTATCAATACACGAGAGAATCGCTATTGGTCGATAGTTTGTGAAATCTTTGTGGTTTCCTGATTTATATATAGGTCTGATGATGGATGTTTTAAGTTCGTCAGGCATGATACTTTTACTTACACAAAGGTTAATTAATTTAGTCAGTACTGGGATTATATTATCAGCAATTAACTTTAGGTCTTTAATTCTTATTTGGTCATTGCCTTCTGATTTTTTAACATCCATATCATTAATTATTTTTTTAACATCTTTTTGTGATACAGGCCTAAATCTCATTGACATAATAGCAGGAGTTGTATACGTGTTACGATCTAGGAATTTTTTAGTACAATTATGTCTTATGTCTTTTATTTCATTTACGAATGTTGTAGCAAATTTATCGCATAAAAATTTTGTGTCTCCTTGACTTCCCATATGTTGAAGGATTATTTTATCTAGATTTTGTTTAGGTTTTCCTATTAGATTATTTATTTCGTCCCAGAGTTTCCTCGGGTTGCCATTTAAGCTATTTATTAAGTTTTTATGGAATGTGTTTTTGGTAATATTAATATGTTTGTTTGTTTTGTTTCTATATCGCGTATATTCTAAACGAAATACCGGGTTATTTGGGCTATTCTTGCATTTTCGGTAAAGATAATCTCTTTTTTTAATCATGTTTTTAATTTCTTCTGTAACCCATGGATTGCTGTGCCTAAGATTACTTTCAAATAATTTTTCTTTCTTCGAGGACGAATAGATATTATCGAAAATATTTTTTAAATTATAGTACAGTTCTGAAGGACATTCAGTTTGTAATAATTTTCCCCAATTTACTAGTTTTAATTTAGAATATACTAATTTATTATCAATAATTTCACTTTTTTTATTTAAATCCTTTGTAAGTACCTCTTTCCCTATGGCAACTCCTGTTATATAATGGTCAGATATTTTGTTAGTCACAATACATGAAAATACAGTGTTATTACGGTTACGAATTGCAATATGGTCAATACATGAATAAACATTTTTTCCGTTTAAAATTTCATCCCGGGTCACATCTAATATTACATTTTGTAAACCATTTTCACTGAGTAGATTTTGATATTCTGTAATTACACTATTTTTTGTATCCAACAAATTCAAGTTAATATCACCACAATACAAGTAGTTTGAATCAGTTGAAGTCAATTGTAATATTTGTTTTAGTTCCTTCAAATATATATTCTTGTTGCTGTTCGGCGGACGATATACCGCAAGTATATTTATGATATCTTGATAAACGGTGGTGATTTCTCCAGATATTGTCTCGCAGCTTTTAAAAGAAATGTTTGTTTTCTTAAAAGTATGATGGTTTTTTAAGTACATGATTAATCCCCCTCCTCTTCTATTCTCTCGAGTATTTGCAATCGATGTGAAGTTTGGTATATTGAACATAGGTATCATTTCGCTTCTAATATTTATTTCCGTTAGAAAAATTACATCTATATACTGCAGAACGTCATTTATTTGTGCAATAAATGAATTAAAATTCTTTTTCAATGATCTTATATTTAGATGAATAGCCACAAACCTCATTTTGATGTTTTTGTCGTTTATCCAGTTATCCAAGTTATAGCATTTGATAAATTTGTGAGTTTGAAATGGTGTCGAATCTTCCATGACGTTGATTTAATAACTGATAAAATAACTGTTCGGAGTCAAAAGGAATTTTTATTTTATTTATTTTTCTAAATGTATTTGTTAATATCACTCTCACTTTTTATATGGATAATTTTTCCATCACCTTCACTTCTTATTAATATTTTGGCATTTTGTACCCAAATGTATTTAAATTTTGTTTTCATTTTTTGTTTTGTAATGTATAGGAGATCTTTTTTTTCTTTGGTGAGATTTTCATTGATATAAATTCGGTCGTTGTTTCCATTCTTGTATATGTCGTTGTTGGTTAGTATGGTTTTTTTTTTTGTAACCACTCGTCTCGATAAGTTTGACGTGTAAACTTCACGATTACGTTAGCCGGTTTGGAGTCCTTTCTATTAGGAAGTCTCCAAACCTTCTCAATATTTTCGCAATTTGTGTTTAGTTTTTCTGCAATTGTCTTTATGGTTATTCCAATATTTTCTTCTTTTTTCATTTCTAGACCAAACAGCTCAATATTACAGTTTTTTTCTATTTGTTCAATTTCTTGAATCCTGTGTTCCAGCGCTCTATTACATTTTTCAAGATATGTGTTTTTGTTTATAACTTCATTGAGTTTATTTTCGTTATCTTTTAGTTTTTTTCCCAATTCTAAATGTAGCGATATCAGTTCGTCATATTTGTTGGATAGAAACTCAGTTGACTGTGTAAGAGTCTCCATATCTTTTTTCATGACGTACATTATGCTAATTTTATTATTTATTTCGTTGAGAATTTGTTTCATTTCTGGGAGATTTTCTGGGTTCGGGCCTTGTGACCCGCTGCCTCCGGATTTCGTGTTCGCCGTTGTTCCTCCGTCCGCTTGTATTAGTCGCTGGGTTCCGCAGTTTGTACAAATAAATTCATTACCCACGTTAATGGCGGGATCTGCAATAGCACATAGTTTGTGGAAGGTCCCATTACAGTCGTTGCATTTGATTAATTCACTGTCTTTAGCGACATATTTTTTACATTTTTTACACTGCACCATTTTAAAGTAGTTTGAGCGCTTTTCGTTTACTTTTAAATCACTTTTACAATTTATTTATCGCACAATGATTTACACCGTCCGTGTTCGCTGAGAGACGCGTACGTTTGTTTGATCTGATTCCGCCGTTCTCTGAGTTTCATTCCACGTTGATCCCTCAGCTAAAATTGCTGTGTCATCAGCGTAAGATATTATTTTGGATTTTATGGTGAGTTTAAAAATATCATTAACATAAATGATAAAGAGAATTGGTCCCAATACTGTTCCCTGCGGGATTCCAAATTTACTGATTTGAGAATCGCTGAGAAAACCATTTAATTTGACAAATTGCTCTCTATGAAATAGGTAATTTTCGATCCACGTTAGGGCATTATTGGTTATACCAATTTTCTTTAGTTTAGAGATAAGATTCGAATGTGATATACTGTCAAAAGCTTTTCGTAAGTCGACAAATATTCCAATACATTTTTTTTTGTTATCTAAAGATTTATATATTTCAGATGTTAGGTCTACGATAGCATCTTGAGTGCTCAAATTTTCTCTAAAACCATATTGATGTGAATTTAATATATTATTTTCTTTTATAAATTTGAACATCTGTTTTTTACAATTTTTTCAAATATTTTTGCAATATTTGAGGTAAGAGAAATTGGCCTATAATTATTACTAAGAAAGGGGTCACCGGATTTAAAAATGGGAGTAATAATAGTTTTTTTGTAATTTACTGGGAAGTTGCCATTTTCGAAACTTGTATTTATGATGTGTGTCAATGGTTTACAAAGTGAATCAGAATTTTTTTTAAGAATTTCTACCGAAATATTGTCATAACCGGGGGAAGAATTACCTTTTAATTGATTAATAGTGTGTTTGATTTCATCAGCGTCAGTTCGTTGGAATTGTGTTAAGGTATTAAAAGGATTTGAAGGCGATGTATATAGTTCATTATTTTCGATGTTTTTAATTTTAAGTGCTAATTTTTCACCAACTGATCCAAAATAATTGTTGAAAATATTTGCACATTTCATTGGATCCGTGTTTACATCATAAATTTTTTGGTATCAATATCTGTAATTTTGTTTATGTTAGATTTTTTAGGTTTTTTATTGATAGTTTCATTGATAGTTAGCCATACCTTTTTATTATTGTTGCCAGCAATATTGATTTTTTCTTTATAGAAATCTTCTTTGGTTTTCCGGATAATGTAACACAGTTTATTTCTGAATTTTTTAAAATATTCGTATAGTTTATAGTTTTCTGGAAATTTTTTATGTTCTTTATAAATTTTTTCTTTATGTCTTATTGAGATTATGATTCCTTGGGTGATCCACGGTTTTAATTTTTTAAATTTAGTATTTGGAGAGTATTTTATAATGGAAGAGGAGGATTTTATATGCTTATTTAAGATTGATTCAAAATTAAGTGAACATAAATCGGTGTTATTAGAGGATAGAACAGTTTCCCAATTTTCAGTGTTAAGGTTTTGTTGTAATTTTTCGTAATTAATAATTGTTTTTGGAAAATTATTGTGGGAGTGATTTTTCACATCTATTTTGTCAGTTTTAAAGGCTACAATGCATGTGTGATGATCAGTTATATTATTTTTCCAAATAATTGATTTTATTTTTTCAGTTTCATTAGTATTACACCAGATATGATCAATGCATGATGACCTTTGTCCAAGACATTCTCTCGTATATTTTTTAACACATGGTTTAAAGTTTAGTTCCGTTAATGTGTTGATATAATCAGTTTTTTCTTTATTTCTATTGTTTTCAAATTCATCAGATATATCGATATTGATATCGCCCACAACAAATGCATTTCGAGAACAATTTGTATTTATAATAGATTTCAGATTCTCGGTGAAATTACTAATGCTCGAGTTATGTGTTCTATATAACGCTATTATATCAAATAAAGTGTTTTTTATATTAATTTGAATATGAAGACAGTTTACAAGATCGATATGTATTTCATTAACGGAAATATTGTCATGAATACATTTTATAAAAACAATGATTCCGCTATTTTGATTTATTTTGTAAGTTGTAACAAAATTATTGTATCCAGGTAAATTATAGGTACCTGAGTAGCCGCTAATTCTGGCTTCTGATAACACAATACAATCCGGTTTATGGGCAAGTTCATTTAATGCGATTGTAAAATGATCAAAATTTTTACAGACACTTCTGATATTTAAGTGAAGGATTGTTAAGGATTTTGAGAGATTCATTTCTAATAGTATGTTATTACATTCGACACTAGATAAACAAATATCTTCCGAAATCTTGAAAGATGAATCTATATCTTCAAATAATGAGTCAGACATAAGAGTATTTTAAGAGTATAGAATAATAAAAAATTGATTTTGACATTATCGTATTGTTGAGAATGTAATTGAAGGAGAAAAAAAAAATATTTTAGGAGAAAAAGTGTTCGTCGAGTTATACATATTAAACAGTAATAGAAAGTATTAACAAAAACTCTCAATATAAAATACATATTTATCTTAGGTTTACAGTTAGTGAAATAAATATTCATAGAACGACCTGTAACAGTTGTATTTGACATGGTCAAATATTTTCGTATATTGTAAGATGTAATTAATGTATGTAGCAATAATTTTTATTTTAGTTTGCATTTTAAAATCATTTATGCAGTGTAAATATATAATGCGAGTAATTAGTACGTGAATAGTTACTTATGTATCATACTTCTACTTACTTTACGAATAATCGATTTTGTCTTGAGCGATTCTAAGCATTTTAGCACGATATAGACATTTAATGCTGGATGCATTGTGATTAGTGTCATAACTTAGTTTGTAGTTTTTGTTTTGAAAAGAACAATTATTACATATAGGATCGGAGTTCTTGTTGGTACATTGTTGAAAGTTGTGGTTTCCAGAACAGTGGCTACATGTAGCAGCATTTGTTTTATCCAGACATCGGAGCGAAGTGTGACCGAATCGAAAGCAATGGAAACATTGCGTGAGTACTTTGGCTTCCTCCACCTTAACCCGCTGGTAGCTGATGTTAACTTTTTGTTTATACAGTAGTAATTGTCTCATGCTGCCACTAGTTTCGAGGACACAATTTTTTGAATATTTAGTTTTAAATGTTTTTAACATTTTAAGGGAGTCTAAGTCAGGATTCATTTTTAACATTTCCTCCAGGTCCGGGTTCTGTGCAATTAGGTTTGGTACAATATCATCATCTTGAATATCTTCATGTAGTCCTTTTAGAATGATCCTAGGTTTTCTCTTCTTTACTTCTTCAGCTTGGATATTACGAAGATTTTCGTTAATCTCTTTTGACAATACTAAAGCATCGTTTTTTTTGGGGCAGTGTATAATCAGTCTATTTTTGCTTATTTTTTTAACTCCGTTTACGGCAATTTTCAGTTTTGCAGCAGAAATTTTTTTTGTGATTATTTTTTCAATGTCTTCTGATGATTTGTTTTTATCATCCGAAGAAATAATAATTGAAAATTTATTTGTATCTTGAGGTAAATTATTTGTTGTTTTGGCTTCGTAACTTACAGGATAACTTCGGTTTCTGTTTTCTAGTCCTTTGGCATATTCTTCAGTTTTCGTTAGCAATTGGTCTTTTAATTTGATTATTTCCTGTTGGTCCGATATTTTTTCTTTGTTTATTGTATTTTCAAGTTGTAGGAATTGTTTTTCAATCAAATTTTTGATTTTTATTTCTTTGATGTTCTTATATACATCACTCTGTAACGTCTCCAAAATTTCGGTTAACGACATATTGGAGACCCCACTTATTGCGAGCGCAAAGGGTTAGGGCAAGCAGCACCCAACCCAGGAATTAATAATATACTGTCGCGATGCAGCGGTGCAGGCGTACGTTCCGGTTAAGGTTGAAACGTTGACTGCATATTTGTCAGTTTTTATTTTACACGAAATCTGGGACACCCTAGAGCAGGGTTTCCCAACCTTTATTTCACCGAGCCTCACCGAACCAAAAAAAATATTTTCATGCCCCCCTTTAATTAAATTTCAACAAAAATAAGAAACACATTTTTTTGTATAAACTAAATTATTCATTTGAATTTCAAATAGGTACAATACAGATACAATATATTTATTTATTATGGATCTTTAATAGAAGAGTAGGTACACTTTTAATCATTAATTATAGTTTGGCAAGAAAGTGTAGAAATTAAATAAATTGGAACTAAACGTGTTCATTACTATGGCAGCACCGAATTATATGACATTTCCTATGGCTGTCATGTTATCGCATGTTACGGTTGATTTATTGTCTTAAATCTGAGAAGAAGATCGCTGATTTGATAATATTTTTATTCATTGTTTGCCTGAATTTAATTAAAATGAATAAACCATTACACAGTGATGCAAGAGGGGTTATATTCTGCGTTTTTCAATGCTGCCTAGCCGAGTATCACGCGAAGAAGCTTCTGTTCAATTAGAAGATGTTTACAAACGAACTGCAGAAATGACTGGTACGTAGTACAGTTTGTTTAATAAATTTCATTAGTATTACAAGATTTATGCCAATTTTCGAGTGATAATAACCATTACAATCTGATTTGAGGTTATGTTAAAAAAAAACCGATTTTGACACTTCAATTTGACAGTTAATATGCGGCCACAGGAAAAAGGGAATAACTCAATAAAAAAAAATAATAATATGCAACTTCTTTAAACTCGTAGAAAAGTTACCTCTTTCTCGTTTTCTCTTTCTTTCTTTCCAAGTGAATATTATCTAGTGTGTGTTTTTAAAACTACCTTCTATAATAATAATTTTAATGATTTTTCACACACAGGTAAATCTGAATCAACGGTAAGACGAATCGCCAAGGAAGGGGAAAAGGCAGATGGAAAATTTGAAACACCGGGAAAACGGAAAATGGGCATTATAATAATAATATGTAATAGCATAAGTGCTGATGATTGGAAAAATTGTTGCAAACAGGTGATGAAAATTGAGGCAGAATATTATGCACGAGGCAGTAATATATATGATGATATCGATGAACTGCGTTTACACACGAGGACGAAGACAATAATTACATGTCGGGTGTTGAATTAATAGACTTAAATTTTTAAGTACCTACGTTTTTATATCGTAATAAACGCCCAATTTTCTACACTTAATTGCCAAACTGTACTTTTACATTTACATATCTAAGTTTTTTTTAATTATACATTATTATTCTATTATTATTTTTTGTTTATTTAAATTATGGTTTTATAAATAGATAATGTCTAACAACTTTCAAAGTAATTTTAGAACAAATAAATAAAAACTTTGAAAGTACTAATGAGATACTTGAGCTTGCATGCTCTTTCTGTACCAGTTGGTCGATTCTAGGTTAAGTCTTTGCTAGCGCTATGGTTAAATCGCTATGAACGGCAAGGCGATTTCGCTGTTTAGTTTTTATTAAAACCAGAGCTGAAAAACCTGTCTCGCATAAATAAGTGGACAAAAATGGAATAAGTATTTTCAAAGCAAGAGAAGCAACTTTCGGATTAACAATGAATCGTTTGATCCAAAATTTCTTTTAATGAAAATCTTTTCCTCAATCTTACCCCTTTCCCTTCCTCCTACCCCTTCCTCCCATATGTGAGAGCTGTCCTTTAATTTGCGGAAAACCTAAATATAACACTCTAGTATTGACCAATCCTCAGCCACCTAAACTGTATGGTTTGGCGAAAATTCATAAACAAGATATACCTATCAGACCTGTTGTTCCTGCTTATTCTAGCCCCAATTAATCTTTGGTACTTGCATTTAATTTTTAAGTTAGTTTTAATTCTGCTCGTGAATGATACAAGGTTGTATCGAAACCGGTCGCGGAAAAATTAAATTTAAGTAAAAAATGTACATTTAATAAAACTCTTCAAAAAACAAAATATGTAGATTGTGTACAAATAAAAGTGATATAAACAAAGTTATTTGTCTTTTCATTAAAATAAATAATGCCATCACAAAGTGAAAACCTTTCCGAAGAAGTTTTCTTCGAAAAATTAACCAAAATTTCTCTATGTCAAGGGATGAAAGTCGTCTTTAATGGTCGAGTCAGCCTTCATTTCTAGAAATTCTTCCTGAATTTCTTCAGGAAATTGTAAGACATCGACAACAAATGGGTTTAGTTGAAATTCGTTTTCCAACGCTGATAAACGAGTTTCTGTTTCAGATTTTAAATCTTTGTCCAGTTTTTCATTATTAATTGCTTCGGATAGCCATGAAAAAGGAAATAAATTTTCAGCAGATATCTTATTTTTCCAAGGTTGAAGCTTTGATAATATATGAAGCCTTGAATATGATCATAGTTACTAATCAAAGTGCCATTTCTGCCCTGATGTTTCAAGTTTAGCTGATTCAGGGCGCATCACATATCATGACTTATCGAAACTTGTATAGCAGCGATTGAAAGGCAATTCGGATCACTTAATTTACCTACGCGTTAAATAGATTTTTTTGGAAATGCAAACGTACCCATTGCGCCCCTGCTGACATTTCTCTACGTGCCCCCCTGGTTGGGAAGTCCTGCCCTAGAGGACATGGCACGATCAAGTGAATCAAATGCTTGAGTTGGGTCATGTCAAGATTATAAATAACAGTATGTATAATGGGTCATGTCAAGATTATAAATAACAATAGTATGTATAAGATGATGTATGGATGTAAATGAAGCACGGAGTATGTGCCAGGACAGAGTTGTGCGACCACATACCCCGGCAGATAAAACGGCATGATGGTCAGTCAGTTAGTTCACATTTATCAATTTTTCTTAAGCTAAAAAGCCAATTTTGTAAAGTTCATAAAACTAAACACCCAAAAATTTACTAAAATTGCCAACAATTGAGACGATGAATGAATGTAAATGAATGAAGGAGTATGTGTCAGGACAGAGTTGTGCGACGACATACCCCGGCAGATAAAACGGCATGATGGTTAGGTAGTTTATATTTATCAGTGTTTCTTAAGGGCCCGCAACCCAGATTTGTACCGATTTATTACATACTAGCTTTTGGCCCCGGCTTCACTCGCATAGTATTAGGGGGGTACCCACGGCGCCTCCTCCACCTTCCCTATCCCCACTCCAATCCCCCCCCCCCCTCCTCCTCTCCCCCGCCCCCTCTCACCCCTCTCCCCCACCCCTTCCCCCCAAATCCTCCCTCACCCCTCACCCTCCCTCACCTACCCTCTGCCCTCCCCCATGCCCCCTCCTCGTAGCCCCCCCCGCCCAGCCCCCATACCCTATCCCTCCCCTCACCCCTCCTCCATACCCGTTGCATTCATTTTTCAAACAGCTCGCGTGCCACCTATTGCAATTTTTGTATATAAAAAATATGTTATTCTTGAAGATAATATCTAGACTTTGCCCGTGCCGAAACGCAAATTCTAAGGACGTCTATTCACCTCTGCAGATGGGGCGAAACTGATACAAAATGCACAAAATCGTTATGCTTAAGGTTTAATTATTATTAATTCCAAATTCGTTGAACTCCGCCCATTTTGATTCATGCTGAAAAACCAGAGAAGAACTTAATTTGCCACATTATATCATAAAACTTTATCCAAAAATGGATTCATTAGTAGGAGATTTTGGCACTTTAAAGTATTTTTTATAGGCCTGATACTTTGTTTTTTTTCCAAACTTACCAATAGATTTATTAAAAAAATACTTGATTATTTCCAAGGCCAAGATGTGTTCTGCTAACAGTATTTAATTGAAGTATCTATAATATTTCTAAGCGAACAAAACTCATGATTTTGTAAGATTTTAATTGCATGGCTTTATCTTAATATATTTTGCACTACGTCAGGAAGCGAGTCCTCAACCTCCTGATTTAAAGTCAAACTAATATATGGTTTATTAAGGCCGTCTGGTTGTTATCAGTACTTATCATGAAAACTGATAACTTTTCTCAGACACAACAATACCACTAAAAACCTACTTAATTATTATTAAAAATAATACATTAAGTACCCATCATTCATTTTGATTTAGTTTGAACTGTGGACATGTGTAAATTGAATGACTCAATTATTAGAAATCTACCTAATTGTCACTAATTAAAAAATGTACATATATTTTATAGTTTTATAGATAACTAGCAGACCCGGCCACGCGTTGCTGTGGCTAACGAAACACAACGCCATTACCCAACCTTTATAAAATCCACACCACCCGCTTGCCAGCTGCCCGCTGCCCGCTGCCTGAATTGAATATTTGAATTTCTCGGCTTTTTTCTACTATAATATCCATGTATTATACATATAAACTAATTAACTCGCCACTAATTATACAATGCTTGCAATGCAACACTGGATATTTGAAAAGGGAAAATCAAATACCTACTTACTCTAGGACATCTATTTTCCAATTTCTTCCGTAGAACAAATTTCAAAAGTGACTATAGTACGGCCCGCCAGCTGTTTTAAATCCCACAAAAATATGTTTTCTTTGAATTTCTCGGCTTTTCTCTAATATAATTTACATGTATTATACATATAAACATTCCTCTTCAATCACTCTATCTATTGGTGAAAACCGAATGAAAATCCGTTGCGTAGTTTAAAAGATTAACGCGCACATACATTTTGAGCGACTTCATTTTATACTATGTAATGACTAGCTGACCTGGCGAACTTCGTACCGCCTAAGAATCAATAACTGTTGTGTTAACTTATTAGCTGAATTAATTTAATTTTTTTTTAAGTTAAAATTAATACTCAAAATGAATTAAGAAATGTAATTCATGTGGCAGCAAGGCATTTGGTTTATTAAAGCAAATCGAAATGATTCACGTGGCATTATTGTACTACTTTCTGTTAAAACTATTTACTGGGTGAGTTGCACTTGGGTCGATTCCCTTCATTGAAGCACCTTGTGATATCCAACATTTTTCGTTTTGTTGTCGTTAGATATCTTCCCAGTTCCACCGGGCGCTCGAGGAAAAATAAGCCACCATTTCCATCATCAACTGCCTTCATTAACGTGTCGTGCACTTCCTTCTGTTGGGGGTACAACAGTGGTATATTCGTTCAAACTGATTGGTTCAATGCATCTTGATCATATTCACGTTCACGTACCAATTCTTGATTGAAAGCATCATTCATTGCAAGTTTCATTGCATTCATGAAGCGTCGATCTGGCGTTGTTATTCCTAACTTGACTAACAAACTGCCGCACATGAGGTAACACATGTCTTTGATCAAAAACAAAGCCTGTTTATGTATATCCTCATTCACCTCGAGATCAGGATTCCCTGAACTGACACGAATTCGATGTAAAATGTCTTCTGACATGTCATCTTTGTACTAGTTCCATAGTTCACGTGGATTCGATGGGAAACATGTCGAAATAATGATAGCAAATAATGTGCGTATCAGACTGGAGATGCAGAAATAATTGCTTCAGTGATTGTCATGTCCCAATGAGTATCGTTTTCAAGCAAATTGATCTGCTGACATGCAACACGAATTGTTGGGCACACTACACCATTGACTGGTGATTCAAACGATGTCAGCCCACGAACATTCACCAGCAACAACCGAAAGTACAAGCATTCGTTACTTCTTACATGAACTGTGTAAATGCGACCAAGAGCATCAGTATCAGCACAACCGGATGATCAGTAACCACATCGCCGTGCTTCCGACGTGGAAATCTCTTCGACAAAGTGTAATAACGTGGCATCTCAGAGTAGAGCAACGTCCGGGCAAACAGATCGCATTGGCAAATCGAAAAGAAACTGGTCAATGTTGTTGCTGGAGGTGTTTCAGCACGTTTGGCAACAATCGATGTAATGAAATAAACTCGTTGATCATTCTCCAGATGCATCGCCAAATATACAACAATGGAATGTCGTTCATGAATGGGGAATGAGAATATACGCCAAATCGCCTCATTGTAGCTCACAAACTTGATAGCGTGTGATTTCATCGATTTTTATTTGTAGTTTTAACGCAAAAACCGCCATATCGCTTGGCTTCACCGAATTGCAATAGGTACCCCACGTCACAATGCGCCTTGAATGTTTTGAAAAGAAGTGGCTGTTTTCCTGTGCAGACATACGTTCACCATTTGTCCCATTTACGACTGTTGATATTTAGTGTGTAAGAAAGAGAGGCAGCATTATATGTTTAAGAACAAAAGAAAAACAATCAGCACATTGACATTTGATGTTTTTGAATTTTTGGAATTCAAGCAAACTTCAATATTTTAACTACCTACCACAATATTCCTGCAGCTCTTTCAAAAGATGAAAATTCGTTCCATATTAAATGTATGAGGAAATGAATTTTCGTCATAACTTTCTTTTTCGTGAATCTTTGCGATGTTTTAAAAGTTATTATGTTATCCGAGGCGGAGACAAATCCAACAAATCAAAAATCATCAAAATCGGTTCAGCCGTTCTCGACTTATAAATAGTGTAACTAACCCGACTTTGTTTTATATATTAAGATTGCTGCATGGTCTGTATGAGTGATGTTGAGTTTTGAACACATTTTTAATTTTTAAAAAATTACATGCCTATTATTATGTACCTGCAAGAAAACCTACAGTAATTAAATACCTCCGGAATTGAGGGGTACGGCTCGCGACTACAAATTCGGAGGTCGCAGGTTCAAATCAGGGCATGTGCAAATAAATTTTATATTATTACTAGCTGACCCGACGAACTTCGTACCGCCTCAGAATCAATAGCTGTTGAATTAAATTCAGTTTTTTTATTAAATTAAAAATTACACAATGAAGCAATTATCAATGCGCAACTGTCCGTGTTTTGTTTTTGTCAGTATCAGAGATGGCGTTGTTTAAGGATTTATATTTTTGTGATTTTCTTACTTTTATAATTACTGCGAATGGGTGCCGCCGCCCCCGGAACCATTTATTGAATAACCAACACCTCTGCCATAGATCACCCCAAGTGGTTTGCTACGTTTGGTGATTTAGCAGGGGTGCCCGGGTTCATGAGATGACTTATGTCTTTGTCTTGGCAGTTGATGCGCCTGCCCACCTGCTTCGTGGTTGGCCGGATCGAGGGAAACTGGTTGAGAGAGGCCTTTTGACCTTTCCAGCCGGACTCTCTCGCCCATTGCCTTGCACCAAAATTGGAGGGATGGATTCATACGACCGTCACTCCCTTACACACTGACCCCCAGATTCCTACCCACCCCTCATACCTTTTTCCTTCTCAGAACTTTTTATCCTCCCCATTCCTTAAAAAGATCCTCCACACAGCATCCCCTAAGATGACATAGGTCCTGAGAGAAATTATTTTCCACAGGGCCTCCTGTGTAAAAAAATGCGTTTCATTTCAGAGATTTATTATAATTATTGTATTTTTACTTTATAGGTTTTTCAGACATACGTTCAACATTTGTCTGATTTTCGAATATTAACATTAATTTTATAAGAAAGAAGGGCAGCATTATATGATTAAAAACAAATGCATAATAATCAACACATTGACATTTGACGTTTTTGAATGTTTGGAATTCACGCACAGTTCAATATTATACATCTCACAATATTGCTGCAGTTCTTTCAAAATATGTAAATTCTTTCCATACAAATAGAGAAAATAATTTTCTTTATAACTATTTATTTCGTTAACTTTTGTAATGTTTTAATAATTATTCTGTTATCCAGGGCGGAGACGAATCCAACAATTCAAAGATCATCAAAATCAGCCCAGCCGTTCTAGAGTTATAAATAGTGTAACTAACCCGACTTTGTTTTATATATTAAGATTTTAATGCCTCACCATAAAAAAAATAAAAAATTTGTCCAAAAAAATTAAAATAAAAATTCGTAGTGGAACACCCTTTACTTTTAGGGGTATGAAAAATAGATGTTGGTCGATTCTCAGACCTAACATATAAGCATAAAAAATTTCATCAAAGCTGTCCAAAAAAAAATAAAATAAAAATTCGGAGTGGAACACCCTTTACTTTTAGGGGTATGAAAAATAGATGTTGGTCGATTCTCAGACCTAACATATAAGCATAAAAAATTTCATCAAAATTGGTCCAGCCGTTTCGGAGGAGTATGATAACAAACACCGTGACACGAGAATTTTATGTATTAGATTTGGGTTGTTTCATAATTAAATGGCTTCCGAACATGATTTGAATGTTAAATTTATTCTGGAGGAGGGAAAATATCCATGTTCATATAAGTGCAATTTACCAGAAAATTTACTTAAAAAAACTTGAAAATTTTGAAAGAAAGGATTTAGCGGAGAAGGTGTGAAATTGAGGTTAGAAAAAAAAGCCAATTTTTTCGTTTTTTTATGCTTATAAAGATAAAGAAGAACAATATTACTGTCTTTATTGCTAGAGTCACTTCTTAACATTGTATTAATAATACGGCTGCATATGAAAAAATGTCCAAATTCAGTATATTTTGGGTAGCGCTGTGTACGGAAACCAGCATTTAGAGTAGCATATTGATAGGCTACTTGTGGTTGCTTCACAGTCGTGTAGCTTTGTAAGTATCTCCATATACAAAGGGCCTTAGTTATTTCATTTTAAAATCACGGACACTTTTTCGATGACTCTTCATATATAAAAAATTCAGCAAAGAAAATTCTGGTAATAGTAGGGTTGACTGGATGTTACTGGTTTTATTTAAGTATAAATTACTTATGACCACATTAAATTAAAGGAATTATTTAACGCTTTTCTTAGAAATTAGCATGATTTTCTGAAAAATCTACTATCTAGTCAGAGATATGATTATTTTCTTCAATAAAAACACATGAGTAACAGTTTGTATTGTGTTTGATTATAAAGACAGATGTCTAATTAGAGTTTGAACTATTCTACAAATTAATTTTTTGATAGTACGATTGAATAAACGTCACTCATTGAACTTTGAGGCTAGTAAAACGGAGTGCTCAATTTTGTGAAAAGATTGAGTAATGCTTATATGATGATACGATGTAACATCAACAATTTGTGTAATAAAAAGAGAGGTTATAAAGCAGCTCTCAGTGGCGAAACAATATCCAGTGTTAATATTTCCAATGGAAGGCAGTCTAGCCTAACCTAATCCAACACCACAGTCTTGCAAGCAGGTTGGAGGAAGAATTATAAGGCCGAGTTGGAAAAAGGAAAGCAATGCGAGATTGGTTTGTAGCTGAGTGATCCAAGGAGCGAAGCATCTGTTTCACATCCAACCCAACCTAAGACATCTAAGACACCAAATTGAAAATTAATTAACCTCTGCATGTGGGGCATTTGAAACTATGCACCGTGTCCAAAACTAGTGGTACAAGCAGGAAACTGGGGAGCATCGTGTAATGTCTCATAGAGAATCCAAAAAACATATTTTTTAAGCTTTTTCCATTTTCTTCAGGTTTCTATTACAGAGTTCAAATAACTTTTGGAGGCGGGTCTAGGCATCAACATATTTTAAAAGACAAAAATTATTTTGACAAAAGTTGATTGTAACCTTGTATCGACAAATTTTTTTTGGTATTGTAGAAAAATCACAATTTCGAACTCGATTTACTCGAAAACGAAAACGGAAATCGAACAAAGTTATACCACAAAATCGACTCTCACAGGGCCGGATCTACGAAATCTAGCGCCCTGTGCAGTAGGTACCGATGGCGCCCCCCCCCCCCCTACATTTTTATTTTGATTAAAAATTCGTTCACCCCAATTTTTTTTTTTTAATTTAATTTTTTTTTTTTACACTAATTTATCAAATAAAATCAAGACATATAAAGGGTGTAACCCTATCTAAAGTTTTCGAATAAATAAGCCACGATCTATGTAATTCTTCTCCATTAGGCAGTTTCTTGTAATAATACTTAGTATTAAATGTATGCTTGTTCGTAATAGGAAAATCAAAACCTTTCAATTGTACAGGACCTTCCTGAACTAATAAACTAATGGAATTTTGAGATAACTTTGGCCAGCATCCGGGATCTTTCAATTCAAGCTCTGAAAACAGAATTAAATTTAAACTGCTATCAGTAACATTATTTTTATCTTCTAATAATTCGACCGGAGGAATTTGTGCGATAGATATCTGTTTAGATGTGCTCGGGACCATTGTAACGTCATTGCGCGGGACATCATTTTTTATCGGTGCTGGAAAAATTGGAATAAAAAAATTCCCAATGGAAACGAGTTTTTTTTGTCATTATGCTCTTTAATTCTACGTTTTAGATTCTGCGAGCCTGAAAGTTTTTTTTAATAATTGTTCTATTCATTGTAATCCACAATCCACAACCTCTAACAACCAATAGAAATTAAGTTATAAATTAAAAAATCTAATAATATAACCTCAAATTTGTACCTTGCATTTCCATTTCCCCTGTGTTCTGTGTTGAGCGAACAAACACCAAACAAAACACTAAACACTGACGTATCTATGGTATCAACGGCTTACGAAAGACGCTTACACTGATTATTACTGACTGTAAAATAACAAATCTAATAGAAATTAATTATAAGTACATTTTACGAACTTCAACTGTCAAATCAATGATGAAACTGTTAACTGTTGCAAACCGTGCGATGTTTATGCTAATGGAATTTACTGAAGATTTCATAAGAAAATGGTCTTTAACTACCTTCTCCTAGAGACTTAAATCGTACAAAAGCATTTTGAATTTTTTGAAGCATTTCTCTTGGATAAAAGTACGGCGCTGTGATTGGTTATTGAATTTGGATCTTACCCATTCGTCGTAAAAGACGGTAAAAGATATATGGAAAAATAGATCTTACGTTTAAACTAAATATATGGAATTTGTAAAAAAATTCTGTAACTGACTATAAATTCGTAAACCGTTGAATACAAACCAGATGCGTGCGCAGTCTGTATCTTTGGAAAGTGTTGCTAGAGCGTAATAATTATTTCGTACTATGGGTAATTTTTAAACGATTCAGGGAATATTATAACAAATTTTTAATACAATATTTATTTTCTCACAGCGCCCCTTCGGAGTTGGCACCAGGTTTTTTGCACGTTTTTGAACGTATGGCAGATCCGGCGCTGGACTCTCAATGTGATGTAGATTCACCACTTTCTCGCTTGTATCACCAGTACCCAGACACCATGTATGTATATCGAGAAATCAAAAAAAAAAAGATAAGAAAGTTTAAAGAAATTGATTTTTCAGATTAACTATTAAATTAATAGAAGAATATAAATATGAAATACCGAAAACAAATTACAAAAGTATATAACCAATTTTCAAAACAATTGGAGAATAATTTAGGAGTACCGCAGGGATCAGTCCTCTAACCTCCATTTTTCATATTCTATATTAATGACGAGATAAAAATATTGTTGGAGATAATTATGTATGAAGAAAGAATCAATATTTTAAATATTGAATTGGAAGATAATAATATATCAAGATGGTTAAAAATAAAGCTTAATTTACCATTTACACAAACTACTACTATGTAAGTTATAATAAGCAATTTGTAAACTTAAGCACACAAAAAAAAAGACAAATTTTCTAAATGCAATGACCATTAGAATTTTGAATCTGAAACCTCTGGGCTCAGTGCCAAAGACCCTGTACCTGTGGCATGGAGGTTGTTAGGTTTTTGGGATGAGACTTTTTTTAATTTGTCACTATGTATACTATTGTCACTTTTGACAAAGCTACTGGAAGTATATTAATATCATAGATACTAGGAACAAAGGAAGGTATGGCATTTAAGAGCGCCAAGACCGCTGTTGCCTATCTATGACCAACTGCACGAACTATCAAAGCAGTGGAGTCAATTAAATTTAAGCGTTTGGTGTGTAGGTAAAAACAACAGTGGAGCGACACGGTGCATTGAAGTATGGGAGAACCACGTTGGTGACACCTTTGAGCGCGCGGTTTCATACTAATAATGGTACATAGCCCACCACTCTTGTTTCTATTATCTATGATTAGAATAAAACAGGAAAATATAATAATAACATGGAAGCTAATGGTGGAAGTCGGGGAAGCCCGATAAAGACATGGCATGATCAAGTGAAAAAAATACTTGAGTTGGGTTAAGTCAAGAGTCAAAATAACAGAAGAGCATATATGAAACAATGCAAAAATTTTAATGAAGCAAGGAGTGTGTGCACTGTGCAGACACAGAATTGTGTGGCAGTCTATCCTCTCTGCCTATCCTTGCGGAAGATGGTGTGATATTTAAAGTAAGTGAGTTTATTTGATTGAATATTTTAATTTATTAAACTGACGATTTATTATTTTCTGGCAGACCCGGCCTCACACTGCTGTGGCTAATGAAACACAATGCCATCTACTGACAACGCCATTACTTAACCAATGCCATCTGTTAATTTGCATACATAACAAATCCACACAGCCCGCCCGCTCCCTTTATATTTTATATATTTTAACCAATTTACACAAACCTTGACAAATTATATACCTAAACCTTCCCCGTGAATCACTCTATTTATTGGTGAAAACCAATGAAAATCAGTGGCGTAGTTTAAAAGATCTAAGCATACAGACAGCAGGAGCGAATTTGCTTTATACTATGTAAAGATATCGACCAAATGAAAGATGAATGCATTATTATCACTTTGCTCCTACAGACAAGCTTTTCGAAGAAGTTTAAAAAAGTCTCACCATGCCAAAAGTCCTCCCAGATCATGGGCTATCACCGTTGGCGCCCTGTGGGGTGGCTGAGCAGACAAACCCTCCAAGACCATCTTCAGCTGAGCCAGCACCTTGGCCGGGGTGTACTGGTATCTGGAGGCGGGCTTGTCAGAGTCTCCGCAGCCCAGGAGATCGAGGGCCACCAGGCGGTGCGAGGCGGAGAGGGCGGGGAACTGGTGTCTCCACCCCACCCAGCAGTCGGGAAAGCCATGGAGCAGGAGGATGGGCGGGTTCCCCCGCTGGCCCGCTTCCACATAGTGGAGTTTTGCACCCTGAAATGTTTGGAATTTCAGGTCAGCACTCAAAAATACACCCCCTTAAGTGGAACGTTCGCGCGGCCGATTTCTGCCTGTTCATACATATCTTAATTTTGGATTTGAGATCAAAATACCCAATTAAAATGAAAAATTATTTTAGTAATCAAAAGGTAAATCAAATATCTAGCACTAAATATAATAAATAAATAAATAAATATAATAAATATAATAAATATCTGGATGTGAGCTACATTGTTTATTTTTACTTCAAATTATAAGATGTATGCCATTAAAGATTTAAGGGTTTTATGATATTAGAGGCAATTTGGACAATTATTTGTGAGTAAATAAAAAACATTTGAAAAAATAATTTTACTATATGATGAAAAATAAAATTATGAATAAAACATCGTTAAAAATGGATTTTTCGCGCAGTAATTTTCATATACAGGGTGTTAAGGGACGTACTTGACTTACTTTAACCAGTGATTCCTCTGATTAAAAAAAGTCACCGGAGACCAAAATTTCATTAACATCTGGTTAAAGTAAGTCAAGTACGTCCCTTAACACCCTGTATAGAAGACACATTTTTGTTCCTGCGTAAATAAGTAATTTGTGTTTTAAAATTACACCCATCAAAACGGTTTCTTTTACTAATTATAATTTTATATTTCATCATGTTTTTTTAATAAATATTTATTAAAAAATAACATTTCTTCGTGTTTTTATAAATATATATTTTACTATATTTATTAAAAAATAACATTTCTTCGTGTTTTTTTTTAATAAATATAGTAAAATATATTTTTTTAAGTTCTTCATTTACTCGCAAATAATTGTCAAAGTTGCCTCTAAAATCGTGAAACACTGAAATTTTAAATGGCCCATATTTTATAATTTCCAGCATTTTTCGCGCAGTAATTTTCATATATAAATGACAAATTTTTGTTCCTGCGTAAATAAGTAATTTGTTGTTTTAAATAACACCCATCAAAAAGGTTTCTTTTACTAATTTTAATTTTATATTTCTTCATGTTTTTTTAATAAACATTTATTAAAAAAAAATAACATCATGTTTTATTAATAAATATAGTAAAATAATATATTTTTAAATTTTTCAATTACTCACAAATAATTGTCAAAGTAGCCTCTAAAATCGTGAATCACAGAAATTTTAAATGGTCTATATCTTATAATTTGTAGCATTTTTCGCGCAGTAATTTTCATATATAAATGACAAAATTTTGTTCCTATGTAAATAAGTAAATTGTTTTTTTTTTTTTTGTATTTCTTGGGCATTAACTATGTAACAATTTCTAGACATTTTGTTTTTTGAAGAGTTTTATTAAATGTACATTTGTTACTTAAATTTAATTTTTCCGCGACCGGTTTCGATATCATTCACGAGCAGACTAACTTAATTATCTCAGACTAACTTTCCAAGTACCAAAGATTAATTAGGTGGGAGTAGTGGGAGGGATGATTTTGGGGGGAGGGGGAAAGCGGTGGGAGAAGTCAATATTATACAGAAACATGGTTAGTAAAGGAGATTTGCAAGGCGCTATTATTTTATTCACTAAATTAATTTTAGATTTAATTTTTTTGTTAATTTCGAGCGTTTCTAAAGCGCAAAGATTAAAGTATGAATTTATAATGCAATGTTTAAATTTTATTTTTTCTTTATTGAAGCTATGGCCTGACTCTATTAAATGATTCGCAAATTCGGAGTAATATATAAAAACAAAATTTAAACATTGCAATATAAATTCATACTTTAATCTTTGCACTTTAGAAACGCTCGAAATAAACAAAAAAATTAAATCTAAAATTAATTTAGTGAATAAAATAATAGCGCCTTGCAAATCTCCTTTACTGACCATGTTTCCGTATAATATTGACTCCTCCCACCGCTTTCCCCCTCCCCCAAAATCATCCCTCCCACTACTCCCACCTAATTAATCTTTGGTACTTGCATTTAATTTTTAAGTTTGTTTTAATTCTGCTCGTGAAAAATTAAATTTAAGTAACAAATGTACATTTAATAAAACTCTTCAAAAAACAAAAAAATAAGTAATTTGTTTTTTTAAATTACACCCATCAAAAAAGGTTTCTTTTACTGATTTTAATTTTATGTTTCTTCATGTTTTTTTAATAAATATTTATTAAAAAAATAACATTTCATCATGTTTTATTAATAAATATAATAAAAAAATATTTTTTTAAATTTTTCATTTACTCACAAAAATAATTGTCAAGGTTGCCTCTAAAATCGTGAAACACTAAAATTTTAAATGGGTTGTATCTTATGATTTAAAGCGAAAATAAATTAAGTAGCTCATATCCGTACTAGAAATTTAATATACCTTTTGATTACAAAAATAGTTTTTTAGTTTGGTAGGGTATTTATTTGGCAGCCACCTCTGGTCTGGAGCTCCAAAATACCTGAAAAATACCGTCGACTCTGTGCAGAAACGGGCGGTCCGTTTGATAGATTCTCCCATCTTAACAGACGGATTGCAATCTTTAGAGCACAGGCGTGCGTCGGGTGGGAATGCTATCCTTGTTCTACCGGTATTACAATGGAAGATGCTCCGAGGAACTAGCATCATTGATCCCTTCGGCGCCGGTGCATAGTCGGGAAACACGCCAAACGCGTGCTTAACATTTGTACATAGTTGACATTTGTCACATGAGAACAGGTCGTTTCTTCGACTCGTTCTTGTGTTCAACAGCTCGGCTGTGGAATGATTTGCCGACCTCTGTGTTTCCTCCTTCCTACAACATGGGTCTCTTCAAAACCAATGTTCATTCCTTCCTCTCCTCAAAAAGACCCTGCACACAGCATCCCAGATGACATAGGCTTGAGGGAAATTATTTTCCTCAGGGCCTCCTGTGTGGAGTTAATGTAAAAAAAAAAAAATTGTGATTTGAAATCCAAAATTAAGATTTGTATGAAACGGGCAGAAACCGGCCGCACATACGTTCCTCTTAAAATTTGTAATACAATCAATACTCTAACTAACCAAGCAATTCGGTCTCTGCACACACTTTGCCTCATTCACATTCATACGTCGTCTCATACAAACTCTTCCATTCTTCTGACTCTTGACATTGTCTGACTCAAGTATCTGATTCACTTGATCGTGCCATGTCTTCCTCGACTTCTTCTACCAGCCAGATTTGCATCATATATTCTCCTTACATTCCTTTCTTCATTCATTCGCTCTACATGCCCAAACCATCGGAGAGTCCCTTTCTTAATTTTACGTCTTACGCTTACATCAGTCTTGCGTTCTTTGTGGATCTACACATTTCTCACACGATCGTACGTGGTTTTACCACACATAAGCCTCAGGGAACTCATTTCTACAGCATTCAGTCTACTTTCATCCTTCCTCTGCCAGTTCCATGCCTCACTGCCGTACATCAGGTTACGAACCAGCACTCAATTGTGGACTGCTAGACTCGCTTCTTTGGACAGTTTTCTGTTAGACCAATGGCATTCAGTCCTCCATTAACCTTTAAACGCATGTGTGCCGCGTACAATAAAGGAAGCCCAATGCCCAACCATTTTTTGTGAAATATTATAATAATAAATCAGTGTAAAGGCCTATCCGCACACAACAGTGCCGGCACAGTGCCGACACGTGCCGATCAGTAACGTATCCATCAGTGTCAGTGAAAAATGATATTGTGGCATACATTTTGTACGACGCTATCCGTACTCGTCAGTGACAGTGACGTTCAGTGATGTCAGTGCTGCGCCGACGCTCGCCGTGATCCGGCGTGAATTTCTAGCGGACAATATTTTGCCTGACACGGTCGCAGTGTTTCAAGAAGGACGACGAAAAGTTGATTGAATTGGTCCGTGTATATCATGCAATTTATGACCTTTCACATAGAAAATACATGGACATTAATTTTTAAGCAAACATATGGTACAATATTGATGGTGAAAAAAAACAATTAAGGAAAAAACAAATGAATTATAATTTTCGAAACACAAATACATGAGTAAATAGCTGTATAAATTTGAATTTGGAATTCCTAACCAAAGAGAAGATATTTGAGATCAAAGTTTCCAGTACGGGAAAACGCCAAATTCATATGTAAGGACCTAATATAAGGAAATATCGTTCGTTAGATAAATAATAAAGGGAATTCCGTCATCTATAGCATTTATTATTTTCTTGCATCACAATAATCTATTAAAAACAAAATACACTTGTTACAAATTTATGATACTCATATTTCGCCTGAAGACTTTTTTCAAGCTTTTGAAACGATGCATAGAGATATAATCATTAAAAAACTATCTAAAAATGGAATAAAATGAAAGGCATTGAAACGGTTCAAGGATTATTTAACTAATAGATATCTAACCACAAAAGTGGGAGTGACAAGATTACATTGGGAGTACCACAAGGGTCTGTTCACGGATCTATTCTTTTATAATGTACATTAATGATATGGTAAAAGTATGGCAGATGACGCATTGATATAGGTATATAGCAGGAGAATATTATGAACTCATAATGAATCATTTAAATGAAGACCTACATAATACATCAGTATGGCTGAAGAAAAATAAACTAAAATAGAATGTAAACAAAACTAAATCTATGAACATTGGAAAACGAGTAACACAAACAAAAAAAGACATATAGACGGTGAAGTTTTGAAAGAAGAATTTGAAATTAAATATTTGGGAGTAATAATTGACTCCAAATTGACTTTCGCTCAAAATACAAAACCAATTATTAAAAAGATAGCCAAAAAAAATTCGCTGTAGGGGAAGAATAAGAAGATTCCTTGACGTCTCCAGTAAAAATGTGCACAACGCAATCATTGTACCACACATAAATTACTGTAGCAGCATTCTATTCTTAGCCAACGATGGATTAATGAAACAAATGACAATTCTACAAAACAGAGCTATGAGAACTATATTGAAGAAAAATAGGTACACTTCAGTCAAGAAAATGTTGAAGGAGTTAAATATCTTGTCAGTTAAACAAATTATTTACTTCAATACTACATTGTTAATCTACAAAATAATCAATGGCCATACGTCTATTGAATTCCTAAGAAAAAATGATAAACTACAAAGCAACAAAGCATGAGACGAGGAAAAGAAATGAACTAAGACTCCCCTTCAGGAAAAAAACACAGAGTAAAAAGTCATTGATGTACGGAGCATTGAAGATATTTGGAGAATTACCAGAAGAAATAAAATTGAAAGAGAGCATAAAGGCATTTAAAATTAAATTGCGAAGATATGTGATTGATTTGGTATAGATGTGTTATTTTAAGTGTATGTATATATAAGGATTTTATTAGGACATAGATAACTATGTACCTATTTAAAATACCGCATTAAAACAATAATAAAACAACTTTGGGATTTCACAAATCGCAAAATAACGAACTTAGTTTTATTTTTGGAATTCCCTGATATTCTAAAAAAAATTTGAAATTCCCTGACATTTCCCTGATAATTCCAGGTTCGGTAAAATTCCCTGATAATTCCAGGTTTTCCAGGTTTTCCAGGTCCTGTGGCCACCCTGTGTACGGTACGGAACTGTCGGTCACGTGCCGGCACTGTTGTGTGCGGATAGGCCTTTAGGCAACAGCAAAATGCACCATAATCACCGGTCCCGTAGGGGACAGTTGGGCATTGAACAATGCAAATCTGTGGTCCCGTATGGGACCTTATTATATTATAATAATAAATCAGTGTAATCCGATAGCGAAATGCAACATAATCACTGATTTCGTAAGGGACCGTTGAGCATTGAATGACACAAATCTGCAGTCCCATATGGGATCACTGGGTTTCTAAAGGTTAATGGAGTTACCTGCATATACTCTTCTTTCAGACTTCCCATCTCTCGTAAACATACTTCCCAGATACACAAACCCATCCACCTGCTCCAAGTATTCATTGTTCACAACTATATTGCACATTATTTTAGTAAGCTCTCTTTCAAACACCATGACTTTAGACTTACTTATGTTCATCATTAACTCATTTTTCGTACATCATTCATCCTAGACATGAGACCGTAGATCTTCCATACTGTTAGAAACCAGCACACAGCTGGCAACATCCTTGCAGATTACTCAATTTCATGCCCAATCCCACCTCTTTCAATTCTTCCATACAATTATCCATGTATAGAATGAATAACCGTGGTTACATTAGGCACCCTTGCTTAACACCTTTTGTAATATCAAACCACCCCGTAAAACCAAATGCTACAAATGATTTACTAAGTTTAGTTACTATTGACTAAGTTTAAACTTTAACTTTTGGGCGCACAATTTACACCTAATACTGCATCTGTCCAAAATCTATATAAATAAAAATGAATCGCCGAAATGTATGTACGCGCATAACTTCCGAATGACTGCACCAAATAGAATAATTATTTTTTTATTGTGTTCGTTATTGTCAGGACAAGGTTTGTGTAAAACTACTGGTGAGCTCTGGCATTATGAAAATTGTCTAAAAAAATTGAAATAGGTGGTACGCTGTTTGAAAAATAAATGTACCGGGAGTTAATTTATGGAACAATGGAGAGGGGGGGAGGGGAAACAATGGATTTCCGGGACGGGGAATGGGGGGAGTGGAGTGGAGAGAGGGAAGGTGGAGGAGGCGGAGTGGAAACGCGAGAGGGGAAGAAAGAAGCGGGAAAGGAATGGGGGGAGGGTAACGGGACGAATGGGAAAGGACACGCAGGGAGAAACAATTTCTTTATTAATTGGCATAGCAACGCATGCCGGGTACCAGCTAGTTTTGTATAATTATCAGGTAATGGATGTACTAACAAGAACCCAAAATGTAAAATATAAAAATAAGTAGAATTATTATCTACATTACACATCTGCCCTGCCGAACGATTCTCTATGTTTTGTGAGATTGAGATAGTTCTCGGACGAGATCTCCTGTCAGATTTGTGTGATTTTCTTTGGCTGTTATTTGCTTTTTCTATGGGCCAATGTCTGTCTCAATTGAGATCTCTTGTCAGATTTGTGGTTTTCTAAGGCTGTTGAATAAATAATCATGCATACTTGCATGAATTCGTGTTTAAAACGACCTAAACTAAAATACGTGACAGCTCACAGCTGAAATTCTGAAATTAGCCCACAGAAAAAGCAAATAACAGCCAAAGAAAATCACACAAATGGTAAATATTCGGAACAAACGTCTACGGTTATGTAACGGTATTGTGTATGTTATCTTTACTTTAAAAAACAGCCTACGTTTTTGAATGGTTTGTTTGGCTACGCAGGGTTTGTGTAGCGGGCTTGTGTATCCCTTTCCGACCGGGAAAAATGTCAGAATTTTGATGGGCCTCACCAGTAAAGCTCTTAATTATGATTTCTTGGGGCTTGGCGACTTACTGATTTAACCACGTGCGCGTGATGGCGCCCTGCATAAGCAGCTCCCGCACGATCGATCGACACCGGTGTGGTTCCCAAAAACAGATTTATTTGCTGAAAAGATTTTTTAGAAGACAAACTCACGCTCGTATGAAGCCGGTCGGAAAGGGTTATATTATCTTAATTTAAAAAGTTTTATAAAAAAAAAGTGCGTATTAACCAATGACGTTACATACTATATTAGACGAGGGGTAGAAATCTCAAAGTGGGAAGACAATGGCAAGACAATTGTACCGGTCTCGATATCTAGTACTTTAGTACTAAACTGCCACGCGTCGAGTAAGGTTGCGTCTTACCAGTAAGTAAATTGCATTTTAAAAAGTGTCAAAATGCCCTCCTGTGTGATGAGAAAATGTTTTAATTACACTGCAAATAATAGTAAAGGCGAATGAATAACATTTCATTTGGAAGTACACGCAAATTACTTAATATTATCGATTATTATAAATATTACAATTAATTTTCATGTTTCCCGCTCGCGGTTTTACACGTCATTACGAGACAGAGAACGTTGCATTAAAAAGTAACAAGCATAACAAAGACAACCTGCTAACAGTAGGTCGGTTCACACAGCGTCCCGCACTAGTTTTCTTCTATTGGGAAAGATGGGGTAAAACGTACAAAGGGTAAATCGTTAATTAACTTAATTATGTTTGAATTGTCATAACGCTCGAACCGAGCTTCCTTGCTGACAATGACAAGACACTATAATTTAATACACGTAAACACGCTAGTTGTAGTTAAGCTCTGTTGATAAATATAATTTTTTGTCATTTCATATGAAAATAATTAATACCTAATAAAATCCCAAAAATTAAAAAAAAATCAAATTGCTATTCAAAACTTAACGTTTTACTTTTTTGGTGGTTATTTTTAGATTTGAATATAAAGCGTGGTATTTTGTCTTTCTAACACCGTTTAGAACATATTTCTCACTCTGTTAGTAAGGGAGTTACAGTGATTTATATGAGACCTGTGTGAGCTGGGACAAAAATGGTCTCGTGCTATTCAACGGGTTAAGCCTGTACAGATCTTTTTGTAATTTAAAGCAGTCAATAAGGCGTTAATAGGAAGAAATATTTTGATGTCATCAGCGAAGAGTAGAACATTTGCATAATGGAAGCATTTTATAATGTCGTTGATGAAATTGTAAATAGATTTGTATACTTATTTGAACCTATGACCTGTACTGTATAATAAAATATGTTTTTAACAATACTACTATAATAGTACCAATATTGTATTACTAATTATAACTCATATAAATATAATAAAAAAAATATTTGCCCGTGTGTCTTGTTTTACCCGCCTTTACCCTCCCCTGTGCGTAGTGTAACCGAGTGAGAGTATCTTGTTATCTCAGTCACACCCGTGATGTGAAAGCAGTATTCAGCGAAGAAATTAATACGCCGCCCGCTAATGTATCCGTGCCATTCATACATACACATTATTTGATTGTCTATCTTTATCACACAGGAATAAACTTTTGAATTAAAGAAATTATTGAAAATCGCTGAAAACAAAAGAGTGTTCCTTACTTTCCACATTATATTGTGAGTATGTGAGACTATAACGAGTCTATTTATTTTATATAACGTCATTGGTATTAACCGTTGACGTTTGTTCCGAACTGGAAACAGAGTGATTTGACAGTGTGAAAGCAAATGGCTAAAGTTCGGTTTATGGGGGAAATTCCTAAAAAATAAAACTAGTTATTTTTATACTAATTTTGGGTCGGGGAATTCGAATCTGAAAGAATTAGGCGGCGGCAAGCAATATTAACTGAGTTACACGACTTTTAAATTTTTTATACACACACAGGAAAATAGTCATTTTGGAAGCATTTTGATTCCTAGAAAATCAAACTAGTTATTTTTATACTAACTATGGGCCGGGGAATCCGAATCTGAAAGAATTAGGCGGCGGCAAGCAATATTAACTGAATTACACGACTTTAAAGTTTTCTATACACACACACATGAAAATAGTCATTTCAACAACATTTTGACACACGAAGTACGAAAATCATAGAAAAACAAGATAACATAGATGTTTTTACCACACAAAATTAAGTGTTGCCATTAAGCAGTAATATCAATAACGTAAAATAACATGTTTATTTTTTAAGTACTTATTCTTTATAAATTTTACTCACTTTTGTATCACAAACCATGTTACATAAACCCAGCGTAGATGCTAAACTACTTGAAAACAGGGTTGTTTTTTTGCCGTGACGCGAGCAGGCGGTATAAAGGGGCACAAACCATGTTACACAAACCTAGCGTAGCCGCTAAACTACTTGAAAACAGGGATGTTTTTTTGCCGTGACGCGAGCAGGCGGTATAAAGGGGCACAAACCATGTTACACAAACCTAGCGTAGCCGCTAAACTACTTGAAAACAGGGATGTTTTTTTGCCGTGACGCGAGCAGGCGGTATAAAGGGGCACAAACCATGTTACACAAACCTAGCGTAGCCGCTAAACTACTTGAAAACAGGGATGTTTTTTTGCCGTGACGCGAGCAGGCGGTATAAAGGGGCACAAACCATGTTACACAAACCTAGCGTTAGGTTAGGTTAGGTTACGCATTTTTAAGACTACGAATTTTCATACTTTTGGTTTAAGAATACGGCCGTTGAGATAGTCGTAATTCATAATATAGGGATAAATATTTTTGAGACTTGGTAACACTGCCAGCACATGTTTTTCTACATTTCTTGTTTTTCTATGATTTTCGTACTTCGTGTGTCAAAATGTTGTTGAAATGACTATTTTCATGTGTGTGTGTATAGAAAACTTTAAAGTCGTGTAAATCAGTTAATATTGCTTGCCGCCGCCTAATTCTTTCAGATTCGGATTTTCCGGCCCATAATTAGTATAAAAAAAAAAAAATTTTTTTTTTTGGACCATCCCCCATAAACCGAATTTTTTCCAAGCAAATTTTCAATTTACGTAAATAAAATTAAAAATGTAACATTTTCAACCTCCCCCAATGCAAATAGTTGTCTTTTATGGTAATTAAGAAGAATCTAAAAGTTTTATCAAAAAAAAGTGCGTATTAAGCGTTGACGTTTGTTCCGAACAATTACCACACAAATCTGACAGGAGATCTCGCCCAAGATCTATCTCGATCTCACAAAACATAGAGAATTGTTCAACTGATGACGGACACTGTAATGCTGTCCGAACGTTCGCTAAAAAAGGAGGTAGCACAACACGGCATAATACCCCAAAAATAACATTAAATCTTTGAAAAATAATACTTAATTATTCGTGTTTTAACAAATATTACAAAAAATAGTGGTGTGAGGAAAAAATATTACTTAATTATTGAACAAACTTACGAACTTACCTTTACTTTGACATAAGAATGTCTCCCAATTGTTGAATCCACTAAAATAAGCGGCGGATTATCTCTTGTTTTGGATGTCGCCGAAACTTTATAATTCCAAATCCATCGCACTAACGTTTTAGAACAAACCCACAGACTATAGATAAAAGCATAAGCGTAAATTTGCACTGTATTCCAAAACGATATCGGAACTATAACCCTCTCTTCCTTCATCTCAAGAGCCGCCATAATGCAGCTTCGTGTACTGTTAAATAATTCAGATACGTATCCTCCGCGCTTGATTTCACACTGAAGATCATTACCAGAAACATTACTGAAATTATCGCGTTTATTCATTGATAGTATTTTTCCGATTGATATCAAAGGTCACCGGCACAGTCAACTGTTATCAAGATTATCTAGTTGGTAAAACGCCGCAAAGCGCCACCAATAATTATATTTATAGAAATGATTTAGGGTGAATAAATATTATCCTTTACTAGAAACAAGAACAGGAACAAATCAGAAACAATATCAACCACTACCTACTTATTTGACAGAAGACAGAATGACAGGAAACTAAAAAGCAAAATGCCGGGTAGATTTTGAAATTTCCTGTGTTGCCGGGACACGAAATTTTCCAGTTTCGCCAACATAACATGATATACCAGTAGAAAAAATGTTCGATTATATTATGCCTGCAAGTAACTACCAGTGTGAATGCGCAAATTAAAAAAAAATTACGAGTAGACATTTCGCACGCGGTAGGCGCGAAACCTTCGGAAAACTAAAATAGATAATAGTGGGTAGGCTAGAGCGCAAATATCAAGATTATTTTGTGTAGTTAAAAGAGGTAGGCAAAAAAAGTAAAAACATATTTTTTTTTATTCACAATCGAATTTTGTAAGGATAGTTCAAGGATGTTTGCAAAATACATACACATTTTTTATCCCAATCTCAGTTGAGAATTTTCTCGTGTTTATCGTTTTACAAACTTTTTGCATTGAAAAAATTTGACATATTTGTAAAAAGCATTAACTTTGTGGCTCGCCATAATTTACAATAAAAAAACACATAAATTTGTTTTAGACCACTTTTATTTTATACTCTACCGGGTAGAGTGCATAAAATAAAAGTGGTCTAAAACAAATTTACGTGTTTTTTATTGAAAAAAATTGACATTTCTTACAAGTGTAATTTAATTTTAACAAATATCAGATAAGTGTCTCATTTTTTTTGTTTACATTAAATAATTAGGGTTGATAATAATTAATAATTATTATGTTCGATTTTCTTGCCCCCGTTACTTTTTCCGAACTTTGCTGTCACTGGATCACATGATAAAATATTAGATTTTTCTGAGGAACCGGTTATTTTTGGAACCGGTTTCTTTCGAACCATTTTTCATTTTTCGTAAATAAAAACGTTTTGAGAAACCGATTATTTAAGCGGAAATGATGCTTGTGCAATGATGGAGGACGTGGCTAGATTAGATTGACCTCGCGAAGCCTTAGTGGTCATCTGCACCATCTGTCCACTCATCTATTTGCCAGTTAAGCTGATATGTTTTAAAGCAGGGGTGGGGAACCTGCGGCCCGCGGGCCGCATGCGGCCCGCGAGGCCTTTTGGTGCGGCCCGCGGGCACTTTTGGTGCGGCCTGCTAAAAGAACCACAAAAACTTACACACAGCGGGATGGGTTTTTCACGGTGTTTCATATGAATTTTTAAGACGTTATTACAAAATTGTTACCAGCAAGTTATTTAGATATCAATGAAAAGTGATAAAACCTCCCATTTTACTTTTATTTTAATTTGTTATTGTGAAATGATAGTGAAATTCCATCGGAACTTTTAATTTTCTTGAACGGGAGAGTCCCGATATATCAGGATTGATAGCAACTCTATTCGAAGGGAATCTTAGGCAGTCTGTCATAAAAAATATTTTCTAGTCGATAATAAATCAATATAATCCTATTAATGACAACTACAAAGAAAAGAAAATTTGAAGCTGAGTGAAACGTTAAATCATTTGAAACTAAATTAAGGCTGTGGAAAGTAACTTGAAATGAATAACACAACGCATTTTCCAACACCGCAAGGACAAAAGCCTTCTACATCTTTGTTTTGAAGAGTGTTAATTTTCAATGAACATTTGTTACTTTAATTTTAAATTAATATTAATAACAAAAATGTCTAGAAATTGTTACATAGTCAGTGTCCAAGAAATACAAAAAATAAAACCTTCTACGTAGTTTAATGATCGATTTAAGGACGTGAAAAGAGAACAAACGGATTTGAACATATTTGCTACACCGTTCAACGTCGAACCATCGAATGTGCCTGATACCCTGCAGCACGAAATTATTCAATTACAAAGCGATGATGAACTAAAAGCTAGATATAACAATCTTCCCAAATATAGTCAGGAATCACTGGTTAAATTAAGTCAAGCACGTTCCTTAACATTTTGTATATAATACAAACATTAATGCCATAATAATTGCCACACTTCTCGCATAAAAAATCACTACATGTAATTTATTGTAATTAGTTAACTAAATATAAAATTATATAAATATGCTACAAAATGTAGAAAACCCATTCACGTAATCAGAGTACAACTTAATTTAAGCTGGTTGACTAGTGGTCTCCTATGTAGAATCATTCTCAAGGTAAAACCAATCTTGTGTTCACAATGCAAATTCCTGTTGCGGATTCATCTGCTAATCATAACGCATTTCGAAGATAAAACCATTTTGTTGTTCTAGGTGCAGTATAATTTAAAACTGGGGACTCACAATCAAATTCGCTCTGACGGAAAAACAGTTTTATGTGCAAATGCAATGAAAAAATTCTGTGAAAAAATTCAATGAAAAAATTCCATGTGTGGTTTCGTCTGCTTACGCATTTCGTAGAATCCCGTTCTCGTTTTTGTAGTGCACTTCTAAAATTCTAGTTGCTTTTTTGCTTCCAGTATTATAGAAAAGCCATTTTTATAAACTCAGTAAAATGGCTAAACTCAGTAATTTTAAGTTTCCGCGTATACATTCACCCTAAAACTGAAACCAGTTCTATGTTTAGAATGCAACAAAAAAAAATTCAGGTGGCGTTTCATTTTTTGACGTTCCTCGTGTTAGAAGTGCATTCATAAAATTCTAGTTGCGTTCTTTGTGCTGTCAGAATTGGAGGAAAGCCATTTTCATGTTCTGAGTGGAGTTTTAATTCCCCGCATACAAACTTACTTTATAATTAAACCAGTTCTGTGTTTAGAATGCAACGAAAAAATTTCAGGTGGGGTTTTATCTCGCTAACGCGTTTCGTAAGAAACCATTCTCGTTTGTGAAGTGCATAAATATAAATGTGTGAAGTGCATAAATATTCAGTTATAAATTTGTATTTGCATATATGCTGTCAGTATTGGAGGAAAGCAATTTCACGTTCTGGGTATAGTTTTAATTACCCGCGTACAGATATTAATCTGTAATTAAAACCAGTTCTGCGTTAAGAATGCAACGAAAACGCACCAGGTGTTATTTCATTTGCTGACGCATTTCTTATATTCGAAGTGCATTTATAAAATTCTGTTTTGCAACGAAAATTTCAGTTGTGATTTCATCTGCTGATGCATTTTGACGGAAACCATTCTCGTGTTCAAAGTGCAGTTTTAAAATTCTGGTTGCAGACTATATGTAGCCAGAATTTCAGGAAAACCTTTTGCATGTTCTGAGTGTAGCTTTAATTAAAGAGTATTGGCAGTTACGTTTATATTTTTTTAATCAGTTACAGTAAAACCGGTTGTTTGATTCTAATGTGGCTCACCCCCCCCCCCCCCGAGGCTGAAAAATCGTAGTGCGGCCCGCGGGTTAAAGTATGAACATCCAAATGGCCCGCGACGCTAAAAAGGTTCCCCACCCCTGTTTTAAAGGCTTCCATTTCAAACAAAACTGTAAGATTTCCATTTAAGGAAATTCTGAAAGATTTCCGTTTTTAAAAAACATTGTTGGGATACTGTCTTTCCGAAAAGCAAAAAGCATTTATTGGTTTGCCCACCAACCTAGAAAAAAATCGCTTTTTTGTGTCTTTGTGTATGTAATTAATTCAGATTCCACTCCCTTTTCCCAGGGATACCATGTAATCAATTCTCCTTCGATGATTTTCCGTGTCTTTGTCAAAGTTTCGATATCAATAATGTCTTATTTTTCAATTTTGCCACTCTAGCTCAATGAAAAATTGTGGACTGCCACTGTAGTATTTAAATCACCAGGGTTTTCCTACCAAGGCTCATCAGTGCGCAATTTCATAGTATCTCGCAAGCCGAACTTAAACAGCTGAAAGCGTGAAGTAACAAAAATGAGCAGTTCTGAGAAAATCGTTTACGGAGAATTTATTGACACTCGTGGAAGTGGAAAATTACTTTTTTTTATATCGGCTCTGGATGGCGGGAAGGTTGATTGCCGATTGGTGTGTTAATATGCTTGTAGCTCAGAGCTAAAATAAAATTTTGCATGGAAAAAATAATCGGTTCCAAAAATAACCGGTTCCTCCGAAAAATGTTCAGCGGCAGTGAAGTCACCGGAACAAAGTAACCGCCACAGGAATATCGACCATCTCTAATGACATTGCGTCCGATTCGAACAGAAACAACTGGCGGTCTGCGGCTGGTTGTCAAATCGGATCAGTCAATTTTCAAATACGAATTATTATCAATAACATGAAATAACCCCAGTGAACCATATGTCATAATTTTTGTTTCGTTTAAATTATTATTTAAATCGTTATTCATCGGGTGTATGTGCGCAATCGTTTCCTGCTTTTATGTGCATTTTCCGAAATATATTGATTTTGTTTATTTTACGTGCACCCATGTATCTACCGCTCATACAATAAAGAATTGAATTAATGTATTCAAATTCATCAAGTGACTTGATATCTCCGAAGTTCCTGTTTCCGACTGTCATGTGAATTAACGTTGTGTACCGAATCGAGTGTAGGTAGGATGTGATAACTGAACAGAAGTCATGTGTTTGATCGGGTTTAGTTTGAAATTGTTCACTTAAAAACATAACAATCGATGCCGTGATGTTTTTTTTAAGTGCCTTATCAGTGAGTTTGGCAGACTATAACGTTACAGGGTCCTACAATGGTCTGCTCTCATCCACCATAGTCCCAAACGTTACAGATTATTCCACGAGCCTGGACGACTATATAAGCACAACTGCCGAGATGGGGCTGATAGACACTCAGGCTAACACCATTCATCCCATTGAAGACTGGGCCAACTACACTTCCTACGATAAGAACTTCATTTCGGCTGTGTTTGGAGTGAACTACTGTTTGCGATGGAAGCAGCCGAACCACATTTACTTTCAGCTTGCCAATGCATTCTTCTTCTTGTCTTATCTCGCTCCTAATGGGATGTACGGGATGTTGTTCCTTCGCTGTACTCTCCTGATAGGCTGCGGGTTCACAGCGCTGTGGGCTTGGACCATAGAGTGTTTCTTCGATGCCGTGGTGTGGAACGCTGTGTTTGTTGCTATAAACTTGGTTCACATCGCTGTGCTTCTCTTCTACCTGAGACCCATCAAGTTCTCCAAAGAAGTTGAGGAGGTAAATATTACTCTTTTACTCTTCTAAATCTTTTATAACTTACCCCATCCATGTACTCATGTAAGAGTTAATTTTAAGTTTTCATTTACTTTTGTTTCTTTCAAATGTTCTGCCAATAACATTGTGGTAAGCAAATTCATAGCAGATTGATATCTTGCCTTTGTAATTATATTGTTTTGTTGTAAACAAGTCACACAAAAAAGAAATAATTTTTTTAGCTACAAATCAATACTTCAATTATAATTTTGTGAGCGTACAGAACCTAACTACATACTATTGATTAAATAAATAATGCAAATAGAATTTTTAAAAGGCCCTCTACAACAACATGAATCCATGGCTTACAATTCATGAAAAGTAAAAGGATTTCCAATATGCACCTACCTGGAAATAAAGGGCTGTAATTATAAAGTAAAGGTGATATTATTCTTATTTTCTAATCTATATTGATTAAAACCATCCAATAAATACATCCAATAAAATATGCTAAGCAAGTTTGTGGACATATCAGATGTATTTTAGATTTTGATTAAATTTAATGACAATAAATGGCTCTATAAAAGTTAGTCAATATTAGGTAGGTAGGCTATATCTTAATTTCTAATCTTTTTTATCATCTTTGGACATAAAAAAAGTACTTAAATGCGTTTTATTTGTTTTACTCCATGATATATAATCTACATTCTGGGGAGCTAGTACCTACCTACCTAATCAACAAACGACAGATAAAACTGAAAATATTTTTTAATATAATTAGGTATTATCTTTGAATTTCATTTTTTTTTTTTGAAGTTTTTGATTTAACATGTCATTGGAACCAGTGGCGGACTAAGGGGGGGGGCGTGGGGGGCGATCCGCCCCGGGCCCCCAGTCTTGGGGGGGCCCCCAAACGCCTCCATGTTACCTTGATCAAACCCTAAATAAGACTTTAAGACACCACTGTAAAAAAATATATAATTTTTATTTCATCTTTTGATAGATGCACTTGTTAAGAATGCTCTCACTAATTTTTAAAAAGAAATTCGAAAGATTGACGGAGATACAGTATTTTATGTGAAACCATTTGGAACAGTTTGTATGTTGAATTATCCTCGGCAAATTTTGAATGCGTTTTATTTTTTAATGAATTTCATTTTCTATTTTTTATGGTAAATTTTCCTCATCTGGTATATAGTTAGGGCCGGATTAAACATGTCGGAGCCCCTGCACAATGCACGTGTCGGGGCCCCTTTACCATAGGGGCCCCTAGCCGATGCGTGGCTCCTAGGCATGGGCCCACACTGCCTTGTGGATAATACGGCCCTGCCAGGGCTGGCTTAAACACGTCGGGTCCCCTAGGCAATACAAGTCTCGGGGCCCCTTATTTACCCTAGGGGCCCTACCTGATGCAGGACCCCTTGGCAGTTTCCTACACTTTTATGGATATTACGGCCCTGGCCGAAGTGACTGGATTTTCGAAGGCGGTGGCCTACACTGCCTTATGGACAATACCTTATGGACAATACCCTGCCAGGATCGGCTTAAACATGTCGGGGCTCCTAGGCAATGCACGATGCGGAGCTCCTAAGCAGTGGCCTACACTGCCTTATTTTTATTTTTTTTACATTAACAGCAGATCAGCAGAAAGCTGACTGCATGCCCGCATGGCAGCAGGCAATTCTGGTCACTTGCGGGCTCAACAGGTCGCAATTTCTGCAAATCCAGTCTGCCACCTCTTACCAGACCTGACGGCTCACTAGCAAACACCGCCACCGAAAAGGCTAACTTACTAGGTAAAATGTTTGCGGATAACTCAACCCTCGATGACCAAGGTGCTGTCCCGACGTCGGTTCCTCACTGCGGTTTTCATATGAAAAAGCTGAGGATCCGACATCGGGAAGTACTCCATGTTTTACGAGGGCTTGATGTTAATAAAGCTAGTGGGCCCGACGGAATACCTGCCCTGGTATTGCAGAGGTGCGCTGCAGAATTAGCTCCAATTTTGACGAAGCTTTTTAAACTGTCCCTGAAGACTGGCTCTGTGCCCTCTGGTTGGAAAAAAGCGGTTATCCATCCTATTCCAAAGAAGGGTGACCGCTCCAACCCGGCCAACTACCGCCCCATAGCGATCACATCAGTTCTGTCTAAGGTGATGGAACGTGTGATCAACGACAAACTGCTCACATACCTCGAGAAGAACAAAATTATCAACGACCGTCAATACGGATTCCGGCGGAACCGCTCGTGCGGTGATCTTCTCGCGTATGTGACGCATGTTTGGGGGCGATGCCTGGAACGTTTCGGTGAGACCCAAACGGTTGCACTGGACATCTCCAAGGCCTTTGACCGGGTTTGGCACCAAGGACTTGTCAACAAACTGCTTTCTTACGGACTTCCCGCATCCTTGTGTACGTGGATTGCCGACTTCTTGAGGGGGAGGTCGATTCAGACTGTAGTCGATGGTTTCACCTCTTCCTCACACTCGATAAATGCTGGCGTCCCGCAGGGATCGGTTCTGTCTCCAACTTTGTTTTTGTTGCACATCAACGACCTTTTGTCATGTGCACCAATTCACTGTTATGCGGATGACAGTACAGTAGACATGGGCAGACTCATTCCCAGGAGTGAATCGATTCATTGTGATTCCCTCGGCCTTTTGAATTGATTCATTTTATTCATTCCTTTAATTCCAAAAAAAAAAAAAAAAAAAAAAAAAAAAAAAAAAAAAAAAAAAAAAAAAAAAAAAAAAAAAAAAAAAAAAAGCGAAAGAGGAGACCGATAATACTATCTCATTCTCTCGCAGACTACTTCTACATACTTCTTTAGATGCATGTGTTTGCTCTTTTTAGTGTCGTTATTTTTCCTTTCATCGAGTTTCAAATCACAACGGTGATAAAGAAGTTTTCACTACGCAAAGCACTCTTCTTAGTGTAAATAATTATGTTGTTCTGAAAAATCGTAGGTACTAAAAACGACGCGCGACGAGGTTAATGAAATATTTCAATGTGTACTTAGATATTATTTTGGCCAAAAGACAAATTTTTAACAAGAAAAATGTGTTTATATTAGGCAAGCAATTAAATCTTAAAATTAAACAGTTTTTGTGGTTAACCCTTAAAGTTTTACTAATTTTTATTTATTTATTAAACTTAAAATTGTTTCATTTCACGTGATCTAAACTTCCCACTACCTTCAGCCTCGCAAAAAATCCCAATTGGGGATGCCATAGTTTCATTAGCTCCAGACGGGACTTGTGCGGAATTCACATAAAAAAACATACTATTATCGCGCTTTCATGAGTAGGTATATCCGGACCGGTCACCTGGAATAAGCTCCACTCAAATATATATATTTTAAATGCACCTACCTACCTCAATGGTGAAGTTAAAACGATGCGCCGAATAAAAACTAATTAAAAGCCCTGGCGACACGCGTCGTATAATTTGTTACAAAAATAAAGGAACAAATCGCTCGATTATTATTTATCATTTATCAGTATCACGGTTCGATAGTGACTGATATTTTGTGACAGATACCATAAAAAAACAATAATATAGATAAACATCATTTTGTTTCTACAAGCATTACATCACAATTTACGCACGTGTGAGGGAGAAAAAACATAGGATTAACTTTCGCTTTTAGTCCTTTTATTAACGTTCAGCGGTCCGAAGTGGGAAGTTTCACCCTAAGATGACGGCTTGGCCGCGCGGGGACTAACGACGAACCGATTCTCTGCGGGCATCAAGAAATGAATTGGGAACTTCTGACTAATAAGTATCTTTTGTCTTGCTGTGACTTGAATAACTTGCATTCCGCGGACCGGCCGGATCGACTCGACACGTGGTACCCGGGGACCCGTGGGACTACGACGTCACAAATGAATAAGAAATAAATGTTTTGATTCCTTGAATAAGTGAAACAGAGATTGGGGTTGCGGATTGAGTTCGCACAGACCGAACAGCTTGTAGGACTATGACCACGGAGGAACGATTCCTCCGTGACTATGACTGGCGGGACTGGCGGGACACAACTGTGAAACAGACGCGACACACGGAGCTCAGAATTATTTGGATCTTGGCTGACTCGCTTGGCGGTTTTGTCACTTGGATTGGGGACGGGGACTACGGGGTTTTTTGTAGGTATAAGATTTACTGCGCGGGATACTATACAGTACCCGTGATAGGCAATTTCGCGGCGCGCTTCGCCTGTGGTAGGTGTACCTATCCGCGCAACAAATATCCAGAAAAATATTTTATTTAATTCCTACGAAACACTACAATATTTATAGAGTACATTATTATTTTCTTACCTCAATATAACATGAAATATTTAACTGTAAAATAAATTAATCGAAATAAAAATAAATATGGTGCTGTTAAAAAATCGTAAGATGCAAGGCCAAGGGTAAGGAATAAAGATTTAATTCCTTTTGAAAATGAGAATCAGATCGAGTGTGTTACAAGATTGAATTTATTCATTTAATTCAGTCATTCAATTTTGCCCACGTCTACAGTACAGTTCATGATAGCTTTTTGTTTGACAAGCCCCCAAAGGGCTCACAAACTCCAACAGCTCGTAGGGCTTTGAAGCAAAGAATGGACGGCTACCTCGAGAGTGTTTTCTCTTGGGGTAAAAATAATCTCGTTGAATTTAATGTTTCAAAGACCCAATCTTGTCTGATTACGTCCAAAAGGGATCGAAATGAAAATCTAGTCTCTTTCAACGGAAGCAATCTTCCGAACAGGCCCTCCATTGATATGCTTGGTGTAACCCTAAGTGACCAGCTCAGGTATGGGGGCTCCATTGAAGCCAGAGTAAAGCTAGCCTCCCAAAAACTGGGCGTACTGTACAGGGCCCGCAGATACTTTAATAGTACACAACTGCTAACCTTGTACAAATCACAAGTACGCCCCACGGTTGAATTTGGCAGCCATCTCTGGTCTGGAGCTCCAAAATACCTGAAAAATACCCTAGACTCTGTGCAGAAACGGGCGGTCCGTTTGATAGATTCTCCCATCTTAACAGACGGATTGCAATCTTTAGAGCACAGGCGTCGGGTGGGAATGCTATCCTTGTTCTACCGGTATTACAATGGAAGATGCTCCGAGGAACTAGCATCATTGATCCCTTCGGCACCGGTGCATAGTCGGGAAACACGCCAAACGCGTGCCCAACATTTGTACACGGTTGACATTTGTCACATGAGAACGGGTCGTTTCTTCGACTCGTTCTTGTGTTCAACAGCTCGGCTGTGGAATGATTTGCCGGCCTCTGTGTTTCCTCCTTCCTACAACATGGGTCTCTTCAAGACCAATGTTCATTCCTTCCTCTCCTCAAAAAGACCCTCCACACAGCATCCCAGATGACATAGGCCCTGAGGGAAATTATTTTCCTCAGGGCCTCCTGTGTGGAGTTAATGTAAAAAAAAAAAAAAAAAAACTCCACACAGGAGGCCATGAGGAAAATAATTTTCCTCAGGGCCTATGTCATCTGGGATGCTGTGTGGAGGGTCTTTTTGAGGAGAGGAAGGAATGAACATTGGTCATGAAGAGACCCATGTTGTAGGAAGGAAGAAACACAGAGGCCGGCAAATCATTCCACAGCCTTACGGACAAAAGGAGCCTGCCAGGGCCGACTTAAACATGTCGGGGCCCCTAGGCAATACACGTCTCCCCTTTAACCTAGAGGCACGGGCCCCTTACCCTAGAGGCCCCTACCCAAAACGGGGCCCCTAGGCAGTTGCCTACACGTCTTATGGATAATATTTTAATGACTATAGTGTATATTATCGAACAGTTTAAGACTTGGTGCATGGTGCATGCAAATAAGATGTATAGTTTTCTAATATGTTGTCAACCAGGTTGAAAAACGTTTTGAGAAAAACACATTCAAAGTTTTGCTGAAGGATAATTCAACATACAAACGGTTTCACATAAGATGCTGTATCTCCGTCAATTTTACGAATTTGGTGAAAGCGTTATTATTAAAAATTGTAAAATACCGGTTCAGGCTGTACTTATTTATTCATATTTTATATGTATAGGATGATGTTTGTACGGGTCCTCCCACCTCTTAGAAAAATTGTCACTTTTTATTTAATTTTCTAAAAGATGCATTTGTTAATAAATTATTAACAAACTAGCTGACCCGGCCACGCGTTGGTGTGGCAAATAAAACACAACGTCATCTACTGGATGGTTATCCAACCTTTATAACCACTGCCGTCTTTGAGTTTATCACGAAGAGACAGACAGATGCCGCGGAGGACTTTAATTTATAATACGTAGAAAGGGTGTGAAAGCTTAAAATAATGTGCACGAAATGCTTGGGGTAACTAACGTATTTAGGTTAATAAAGATTAATACTGTATCCGTCTAAATAACTTTTCAATTACCGCAATGTTCATGACCATTTTTTTTAGAAGATAGAATGGGTATAGTAAGCTATCCGTAAAAGATAGATATATGCCTTCACGGACTTTTTTGTAGATCTATAAAAGAGGAACATCCTACCATGCATTGTTTTGTTATACATATACCAAAAGGATTAGGCAGCGTTTTCGATGAAAGCTATCAGGCGGCTTGACTTTTTCCGACACTTCTAACAATTATCTTTATTTTTCAAACCAATTTCCACAAATCCTTTACAAATTACATACCTAAACCTTTCTCACGAAAAACTCTATCTATTGGTGAAAACCGCATGACAATCCGTTAAGTAGTTTTCGAGTTTATAGCGAACAGACAGACAGACGACGCGGAGGACTTTGATTTATAATATGAAGAGATGCATCTTTTAGAAAATGAAAAAAAAATGGCAATTTTTTTACAGTGCCCTGGTGCCTTAAAGCCTTGTTTTGGATTTGTTCAAGGGAACATGGAGGCACTTGGAGGTCCCCCAAGACCAGAGGCCCGTGTGAACTGAAAAAAAATCTCGTAAAATTACATCAACTTTTTAAACTAGGGGGGGGGGGGGGGGCTCATTCAGCTTTGCCGCCCCGGGCCTCTGACGGGCTTAGTCCGCCACTGATTGGAACAGTTAAAAAATAAATATACAAGGTTAATATGCGAACAAAAAATCCCCCAAAAGCACACCTTGCCTGTGCTTGGGTATAATTTTTTCATTTAAGTTTATTCGGGAAACATATATTTTTTAATTTTTTTTTTATTTATTTGTTTATTTACACAATATTATACATTTAAATACATTATTTATTAAATTTTGACTGCCCAACTAGGAGTATTATCCCGTTTTAGGACAGTCAAATAATTATGGGTATGAACATGTGGAGAATGCTTTGTACAAAAAAGAAAGAAAATTGATGAAATAAAATAAGGAAATAAAAAGAAGAGTAAGAATATAAAATAAAATAATGAAAAAGTTGAAAATATAGTAGCTAACTGTTATTTGTTTAGCATAGCAAAAGAAAAAAAAAGAGAAGAGAAATAATAAAATAACCAATTAAAACATAAAATAGCCGTGGATTGTTTAGCATAGTTGTTGTTGAAATGATAGTTATAAATAAAAGTGTATTTACAAGCAAATGATTATAATATAAGGTGGTAATATAAGGTGGTAATATAAGGTAATAATATTATACGAGTATATGTATAAGTAGGTAGTTATATATATATAATACAAATATTCATTTTACATTAAATTTAATAGTGAATAGGTATAATATAAATTAGTGTTTTTTTTTTATAATGGCTCCATACAGGAGACCCTGAGGAAAAAAAATCCCTCATGGCCTATGCAGTAGCGTAGCGAGGGGGGGCGGACTGCCCCGGGTGCCACCCGACGGGGGGATGACACTACACCCGACCGTTAAAAAATACGATGGATATTGTCGCAAAGATATTGAATACGGTGTTATTTATATTTTCGTAGCTCTATGGCTCCCCGTGGAATGTCAATTCTCTAGCCGCCCCCCCCCCCAGGATGAACCATTTTCTACATATTTGTGAAGTCGAAATTGGGGGGAGGGGGGGGGGGGGGGGGGGGGTGACACCACGTTATCCGCCCCGGGTGTCCTGTCATCTTTGGGAAAAGTTGCTTGTGATGGCTTTGTCTATATGTATTTAGTGACTATATCTGAATAGCGAGGCACTCCCCAATCTTCCTCTTCTGTATCCCCTCTCCGTTCATCCTCCCAAGAATAGTTACACAACATAGCTCCAGATAATTGAGAATCCTTGTGCGGTATCAATTTGGGAGGCGGTATTGCGTACCGCCGCCGGCATCGGGGACCGTTTATTGGTTAACCAACACCCTTGCCATAGGTCACCCCAAGTGGTTCGCTACGTTTGGTGACTTATCAGAGATGCTCGGACGGCCGGGTTCATGGGGGTAAGGGGCCATCCATAAATTATGTAACACCTTAAGAAGGGTTATGGGAGGGTCATCTGCTCTGTGACGTCACATGTCTAAACTCTAAATTATTAAAACACAAAACTTTTTTAGATGTAAAATTGCAAAATATGTGACGTCACACTAGGGGGGAGGGTGTGTCACAAATGTGACGATGTGTGACGGGGACGGGGGGGGGGGGGGTAAAAATCATTAAATTCGTGTGACGTAATTTATGGATGGCCCCTAAGGTCTGCCCGGATCTTGGCGGCGAATGCGGGGCTAACGTAACGTATCGTGACGTAATTTATGGATGGCCCCTAAGGTCTGTCCGGATCTTGGCGGCGAATGCGTCTGCTCACCAACTGCGAGGGAAATCGGATCGGGAGAGACTGGTGGAGGGAAAACTTTTGACCTCTCCAGCCTGACTCTCAACCCATCGCCTTGCACACCGCAGTGAGAGGGAAATATTCATACGTCCGTTACTCCTGGATTCCTACCCACCCCTGATACTCTCTTCCTTCTAAGAACTTCCTTTCATTTCTTTCGTAAAAAGACCCTCCACACAGCATCCCCAAAGATGATATATGCCCTGTTGGGAATTATTTTCCTCAGGGCCTCCTGTGTTGTGCTAATGTAAGTAAATTGATCATTCCATTTTCAAATTACGCATTTTCATTCCTGCTTGACTTGCATAACTTTGCAGTTGGTGGCATCGTTAGTGTACCTAATTGGTTCCATGCCAACTCAGAATGAAACCAACTCGGAACCACCTCAGAAAGGTCATTAAGCTATGAAAAAATATTTTTTTAAATAGCCGGTAAACCTAAGGGAACGTACCCATACTACGTGACACGTTTAGGGGGGGTCTTCAAAATGTCACGCTCCATACAAATGAGCGGCGGGTTGCTTAGGATTTTGGTCACCGGGGTGGGGGGGGGGGGGGGGGGGGGGTTAAAAATTGCAAAAAGTTGGTCACGTAGTATGGGTACGTTCCCTAACCTATTTAACCATTTTTTTTAAATATTTTGTTATCATCACTCTAATGACCTTTCTGAGATGGTTCTGAGTTGGTTTCATTCTGAGTTGGCCGGTCACTAGTGTAGATTAGTGGATACCAAAAGAATTTTAATAAGTTATTTCGTTCGTTAGTTCTTCATTTGATCGACTGCTTAGTTAAGTTTGTCAAGCTGTAGCATGTTTCTTATTTGAAAAGTATTGTTTCTGCTAATAAAAATGATTCACAAAAAAACTAAATGTGCACTTTTACAAATTGGACATTAAAGTAAGTACCGGGTACATACCAATTAACTGACTTGCCCACCGTTTGCATACCTGGGTCTCGTTTAAGCTTAACTGTTTCCGATTTCGTAACACTAAAAAAACACAATATTATAATGGCAAAGGATCTAAAAAATAATTATTACGAAAGTATTAGATAATATATTTTTATGTGTCCTGCTATACTTACATAAAAAAGTAATTTCAGTGTATTGCGGATTATTTTCTTTTACACAGTGGCGTAACTTTTTACGATCATTTGGATAATATTTAGAATCAGTTTTTGATGTAGATATTATAATCTAGTGACATGAAAAGTATAATAAAAAAACTGCAAACAGATGAGAGTCATCAGTCATCACCAGGGTAAATGTAATGACAACGACATTGTACACTATAAAGCCGTGTTTAAATGACATGTTTGTGCAAACATTAAATATCAGGGCAGGGCCGCAATGTTTTGGTTTTCAAAACGAAAAACGCTGTGGCCCCGGCTCCATGTTTTTGTCCGAGTTTTTAAAAAAACATTTGGTCGCTGAAGACCCGATTTTACACTGTCCGGAAAGTTGGCTAAAAGAGGAGGGAGGAGGAAAACCAACTCGACCTAATTTTATATAACGTCATTGGACTTAATACGGTATTTTTGGGTTATTATTAATACCCCAAAATTCAATCGCAAATAATACACCGTGAAAATGTCCAATCATGCTTTATCTTTTGTTACCAAATATGTAAGGAGAAATTAGGCTGAATGCTTCAGAAATGATATCCGTGAGGCGTATGTGGAGTAAAAAAGCTTGTATGATCTTGTGAGATATGTGGAGAGCCGCAAATAATGCAAGAGTAAGATTAAGAAAGGGACCATCGGATGATTTGGGCATCTAGAGTGAAAGAACGAAGAAAGGAGCGTAAGGAGAATATATGACGCAAATGTGAATGGCAGAGGGAGTCGGGGACGACCGAGGAAGACATGGCACGATCAAGTGAACCAGGTACTTGAGCCGGGCCATGTCCAGAGTCAGAATAATAGAATAAATAAAGTGTGAGTGAGGCAAAGTGTGTGTCAAGTCAAGACCAAGTTGTTTGGCGGTCCGCTCTCTGTGCCTACCCCTGCAAGGAAACGACGTGATGGTTATTTAGTGTAATGTATTGAAAAGCTTTAAGCGATGCCGTCAGATGCCAGCAGGGAAAGTGCTTCTATCGATGAACGACGAAATCTGTGAGACTGGCTCTGGCCAGCCTACCGACCAGATTCAATTAACCACTAGTATAGACAGGTCGTGTAACTTGCAGCATTATTATTATAAATACGTAAACTCATAATAAACCAGTTTGTTATCAATAACCTAAAGTTATTGAGAAGCAAGCCCCCCACAGAATTAATAGTATTTGAATGTAAATAATACCAAACATTACAGTAAGTCAGTTACCAAATATGGTAACATGGCAATATCTTTTTTCAATAGTAAGTAACTGATAAACTTTCTTGTCGTGTACAAAGACTCAAAAGGCATCAAACTCCTCAATTAAATAAACTTTCACTTCCCGAAACTTTACGATGTCTTAAGGGAACGTACCCATACTACGTAACCAACTTTTTGCAATTTTTAACCCCCCCCCCCCGGTGACCAAAATCCTAAGCAACCCGCCGCTCATTTGTATGGAGCGTGACATTTTGAAGACCCCCCCCCCTAAACGTGTCACATAGTATGGGTACGTTCCCTAATTGGATTATGCATTGTTTTATCCATCCGTCAAATATGAGAATATCGTCTCTTATATCGAAATGATAGTTTTCATGTATTTTTTTTCATTTCTCAAAATGCGCCAAAATACTAGATTTAAAATGCCTTAGGTCACCTCACACTTTATATCGTGAAATTAGATCACGTTTTCCATTACCCGGTACCTACTATTAACAAATATGACAATATCCCTTTCGAAATTACGTCTTTCTTGTCGTGTAAACAATAATAATTAGAATTGCACCAAAATCCTCGTTTCAAAATACCTCCACTCCTGCAAATTTAACAGGGTCTTGAAATAAGTCACGTTTTATGTGTTCAACCATCCTAAATGACCGTTTAAGAGATGAGGGGAAGCGTGTCGTGTAAACAATAATATTATATGTTAATTTACACCAATATACTCAAGACCTTTGCACCCCAAACTTTACCATTTCCTTAAATTTTGCTGTATCTCTTCGTCCAACATCGTTCAGCAGCTAATTAGACAGTATCTTAAGATATAATCCCCTTATAAGGTCGTATAAACATAAACAATAATTAACACTCTAAAAATACGGTTTAGTTTCAGTACAACATGACTGATACACAGACGCAATTAAATATAATTGAAAATATAACTACAACTTTTTACAAAGCTGTATCGACATTTACGAACTTTTTGTCAATGCCCCTCTTCACCCAACCTTACCCTTTATTAACCTTACTCTTTCTACATACGCTCTATATGTTTGGTTAGGCTGAAAAGGGCATGCAAAATGATATATGTCGATGCAACCACCCAAAAATTAACTATTTTTATTTTTAAATATAGCTATATCTATTACGTTAGCTTCACACTTACTAGTCATATTTAGGAACACTCCACTTTGTCATATTTTGGAATCCTGTGTGGAGGGTCTTTTTAGGAGAGGAAGATCTGGAAATCAAAAAGGTAAGAGGGGATCTAAGGGCCATTGTGTCCAGGAGTGATTAACGTATGAATCCATCCCTCTCACCGTGGTGCAAGGCGAAGGGTCGAGAGTCGGGCTGTAGAGGTCTAGGTTAGGTCTCCCTCCACCATTCTCTCCCGATCCGGCCCGCCATGCAGTAGGTGGGCAAATGCATTCACCACCAAGACCTAAATTAAACCTCACCCCATGAACTTGTGCACCCCCGCTAAGTCACCAATGTAGCGAACCATAGGGGTGACCTATGGCAAGGGTGTTGGTTACACAATAAATGGTTCCCGGGGCGGCAGTACCCATACGCGCCTCCCAAATTGTAAATTATACGTCTTTATAAATAAAAGTGGTTCCGCCCCACAGTCAATTGCGCATTACGCCACTGGCCAAGTCTACATAGGCGTAGGTATATAATAAGCGCTAATGCGCTAGGTACGCCTACATAGCGCGTTATGTGACCAAAATTGGCCATGTGGGTCGCGATAGTCGGGTGTCAATTCGAAGTTTTAGCTCGCAGGAAGTTTGCTACCAAACGAAACTAATCTAGCGTGAAAATAATCCGACGCTCGAATTACAAAAGCCCCGCTAAGCCCGTGCTCATTCAATAAGCCGCAAAGCGGTCTACGGAACCGCAACAATATCTAAAAATCTATACGCATAACATTAAATTTGTACGCATAGAATATAATATTCGTATACCCGTCTACTTCGTACACCACCATAATTGCTTTGCTGTACTGAAATCAGTTTTGGGGTTTAAATTTAATGTTCTGTAATTTAATGTTAAATTTAATGTTCACTTCATTCACACTTACAAAAACTTTATATTATTTCACAGCATTAGGCATTCATTTATATACGGTGTCCGGAAAATCGTAGTTCAAGCGGGAATCTGGTGTATCTACATCACATAGAGAAGAACCCCAAAAACATATTTTTCGAGCTGAGCATTTCAATATATTTTTTTTAGTTTTTAAGGTTTTTTTTGCATATTAAAAAAGGTTTAACAACTTTTGGAGCCGAATCTACGTCTCGGCGAAATGTAAAAGACATTTAAGAAGAATCTGGGTAGCGTTTTGACCGTACAAACGTATTCCACAATTTCCTTTCTGAATTTTGATAGGTAGGTACTACTGCAAACATTGCAGTGAAAACTTCTTCAGCTACGTTGTAATTTGAAACTTTATGAAACGAAAAAGCGACACTAAAAAGAGACAAATACATACATCTCTACGATTTGGCCTGCGAGATAATGAGCTGGAATAATCGTTTTCCTCTTCGTGCGGTGCTTCGTGACCTCCCCACTCTTGTCTGCCTTTTAATTTTCTGAAGGTTTTTATTATACCGCGTGTGAACTACACACTTGTAATTGTTTTTTTTTTTATATAATATAGATATCGACCTCTAGCGTGTCGGTACGTTTTGATTTTTTTAATAAATTGCTTTTTATAGGAGTCAGGAACCTTCAAAAATCGTTAAATTGCTTGATTTGAACGCCATCAACAGACGTTTAGTATATAAGCTAGACAACCCGTATACCTACCCACCCCTCATACCTTTTCCTTCCCAGAACTTCCTCTCTTGCTTTCTCTATAAATACCATCTACACGGCATCCCGAAAGATGGCATAGGCCCAGAGGGAAAAAAATCCTCAAAATAACAAAAATGTATTAAAAAAAGTGGAATAATTTCATCTAAAACAGTTAGTGAAAAAAAAAATTAAGTTTTGGAAGAGAAAATGGGGAATACATATAACCTCGGCTTTGATGATTATATTTAGGTTTAGCTGAGGTGCAGTTGTCCCTTTCGCTCAAAAATTCGGGAGAGTAAGAGCGACAGTGTCAGCAAGAGTTTTGTAAAATACCCATTTTTCAAATTTCTTAGCGAGTGAGTTTTCCTCTTAACAGCTGATATTAAGACGACAATGTCCCCTAAAATATATTCAGAATCTTAACGACGTAAGTAAAGAAGCCGTGTATACAAATTGCGACTCACGACCTGTGTATTGGACGGAACTACAATCGAATTTGCCGTATCAAAGAAAAGAAGAAGAAAAAAAATAATGTGGGAATCTTAACGACGTAAGTGAAGAAAGCGTGTGAACAAATATACGCCGCGGAACGGCGTATTGGACGAGCGTACGGTCGAATTCACCCTAGCAGGCCTGGAGATATGACCTTTCCGCCGCGTTCATTTTAATTAATTCTGAAGAACGTGTTACAAATATTTAAAATGTGTCTCCATGTTATCCTTCTGAAGTTATTAATTCATAGTCTAGAAAAATAAAATCTGGTGCTTACCGCTAACTTTATAGCTGAAAAACGGGTTATAAAGTTTTAAAATCGTTGTACGTAAAATAAATTAACTGTAAGGTACTGTTTTTATTAATCTAAAATATAAATAACTCGCATCTCTTGCGCGTCGTGGAAATAAAAAAGTTATTATAGTTACGAATTCGCTGGAAATGATTAAATTATGAGTTTTGAGCAAACAAAAATTATAATAATTATTAGGGTTGTGTACCGCCTTAACTCCCTAGTGACCGATTAAATTTCACCTAAGAATCGTTTTGTCAGGATTTCTGATACAAAACAAAGATAGAAAATTTTCCATCGGAAATCGGACCTTTCAACTTTTAAGCCAGTGGTTTTTTTACGAACTTCGAACCATGCCAAAAGCCTTCTACAAAGCTTTCCTATACACATCGCACTAAATCAAAATCCTTTCTTAAGGCTCTTGAGCGTAGGTACCGCAAACGCGCGAGTCTCAGCAGGGAATACGGTAACAAGGTATTACAGTTCGATATATTGTCTAATTCTGGTTTGAAAGTTAGTTCTAAAACCCTTTGAGAGTATCGTCTTTCTTTTATTGAGACAAGATGTTACGAGGGTAGCCACAGACCCGGAAAACTTGAGATTAACAGGAAATATCTGAATTATTCAGGATCTTACTCTGATAAACTGATTATATATTTAGTTTCATCAATTTTATTCAGACCAACGATAATTACCTACCAGTTTGATCGATTTCTAATAAGTTTCTCTAGTAATTATTTTTATTTTCATGTCCTCTCCTACCGAAGGTTTACTACCATCAAGACAATTATATTACAAAATTATCTAAATCTACAATTTTTATTGAAATTACTTTTTAATATTTTTTTAAATTTGTACCACCGGACGCGTATTTACAAAACCTATGCCGGTTCCGTCGCGGCGGCGACTGAAATGGGTCAGGTTTTGTTGCGCAAAATCGTCTACAAGCCCTGTACCGTTTCAGTCGCAAGCGCGCTTTGTTGTGCTACATTTTCTACAAAGCCTATTCTGTTTCGACGATGGTGACGGTGACGACTATTTATAGAGTAATTTTTGTTTGTGCATTCACTTTGTTTTAAATTTATCTATATTTTTTTTAATCTTAATAACCTACACAATATTCAAAAGTTAAGAAATTCATTGGGGATCATGTGAAGTACAGTAATAACATTTTGACATACATACTTACAAAAAATGGACATAATTTAAAACTAGCAATACATATTTTGTCATTTACTGCATACGCCTTGCTTCAATCGTACACAATACAATCGTACATCGTCTTATATACTTACAAGTCCATACCTACTAGTTCAGTCATCCAACAGACTATAATACCATCGCAGGGGTAGGCAGAGAGGATGGACCGCCAAACAACATAGTCTTCGCACACACACCAATCCATATTACATATCTACTATTTCATTCATGGCAAGGAACTGCGGAGAAGCGGCCTGATGAGATTAGAATTCGTAACCATGACTGAAATGGCGCCCAAATCAGCGCCCTTGAGATGATTTTTCATGAAAACGGCGCTTTATAAATCAGCCAAATATTATTAAATATTAAATAGTAGATAAATAATATAGGCTTGAATATGAGAAGATGTAGGAATATGATTGAAGCAAGGAGTGTGCCAAGACCGAGTTGTTTGCGGTTCATCCTCTCTGCCTACCTCAAAAACTATTTAATGGCATTATAGTCCGCTGCCATGATTGAATAACAGGTTTAAAGATTTGTATACATATATATTTGAATGTAGGAGTGTGTGCGAAGGCTGTTGTTTAGCGGTCCATCATCTCTGCCTGTAAAACTATCTGATGGTATTATAATCTATTGAAAAGACTGAACTTGTGAACTAGTAGGTATGGGCTTGTATGTACGTGGGACGATGTATAAATAATGTGATTGAAGCAGCGAGTGTTCAGTAAATGAGAAAATATGTATTGCTAGTTTTAATTATGTGTACCTATATGTTACTTTAAACGCCCGTAAATTGGTAAATCTTAAGTTTTTCTATTAAATCTTAGGCCTGCCTTAGACATGCCTTTTGCCATTAAAAGTTGGTAAATCATAGAATTTTGTGGAAAAGCTTAAGATTTACCGTAGTACGGGCTTTTACAGTAACATATAATGTACTGTTATTGTACTACATATGATCCCACAATAAGCTTCTTAACTTTTGAGGAATACAATGCAATCTGTGTATTGTGTATGTTTTTATTAACATAAATGTACTCTTAAATAAATTTATAACAAAATGATTACATAAACAAAAGCTACTAGTCGTCAACGTCGCTGAAACAGAATACGTTTAGTAGAGGATGTAGCACAACAAAGCGCGTTGGCGACTGAAATGGTGTAGGGTTTGTGGTTGATTTTGCACAACAAAACCTATCCATTTCATTCGCCGCCGCGACTGAACCGATATAGGTTTTGTAAATACGCCGACCGGACTTAATACGTGCCGAAAATATAGCCTGATTTTACTTGGTGCATTTATGAAAGCATTTCATAGAGTCTTGCTCGTAAATTTCTCTCTATTGGTGAGTTGTTGCGAGTGCATGGATTATTATTCATGCACTGCAGGCTGCAGCACGCGGCCGGGGCCGGGGCAAGGCGTCTTTGTGCCTCAATGCCGGGGTATTTATGGATATTTAACGAGCCAAACATGCCGAGGTTACAACGGTTCAGAGTTTACTGCCATTCCCTGTTCATATTGTAAGCAAAAAGCTACCGACGACGTCTTTTTTTAGCCAATCATAACAACATTTTTGAGGTCCCCAATGTTTACATCTATATATACAAAAATAAAAATATGTTTGCTTGTGTGTATATATAGTATATGAGATGTCTATGTATTGCTATATTAAGCTTAGGAAATGTTTGAAACTTTCAAAATACCTTCTTTAAACCCCCAAGAAGGTTTCTGGATTATTGCACCTACATGATAATACATCTGAAAACTTTTTTTACAATAACTCTTGCAAAACTGTCAAAATTTGAGAATGACATTTTGCAAAACAATGATTGTTAAATAAAAATTCAATTTTAGAAACTCGTTAAATTAATGAATTTATTTGAAGTACCTACTCGCCTAATACTTTGAACCGAATCAAGAATTATAGATTTTATAAATAGGTACCTATGTTAGGTACCAAAATTGATTGAATGTTCTTATAATATACAAAAAATTATATTTGTAATACGTGAAAAATTAAAATTTGAATTAAAAAAAATGTAATAGGTGGCACGCGAGCTGTTTGAAAACTGAATATACTGGGACTGGATATATGGAACGCGGAAGGGGTTTTGCGGGACGGGGAGTGAGCGAGGGAAGGCGGAGAAGTGGAAGGGGACAATTTATTTCTTTGAATATGGCATTCCAACGCATGCCGGGAACCAGCTAGTTCTGTATAAAAAGTAAGCTTTTTGTCCCCCAACATGAACTGCGAATCACACTTGCATATTGCAATTCCTGTGGTGTTTGTATTGAAGTCACCTATAAATATCTGTCTGTATAATGAGGCCATTTTGAAAACAAATTGTCATGTTATTGAATTAATTGGGATTGATTTGATGGCTGTACAGTTATAGAGCTAGATCTTGTTGATTGAAGATTGTAGAACTTTAGCCTTCATGATGATGACATTCCACTTCTGAGGATCCTATGCTCTTTGCTTCCAGCAGTCCTTCTCTCTCAACCTCTCCAGTTTAATCCAGGCTGTTCAAAAAGCTCTAGTACCGGATGGCTTTTCTTTATACAGTGTATATTGATCGTCCATTTGATTGGTCAGACCTCCAAGTTCAATTTAAAACTAAGTTTTGACAATGACAAGCAATATTCGAATGCTCACCGTAAATCAAATATTATTTACACCCGTCTTTGTTTTACACGTTAAATACGCTATAAAATACCACGAGAGGCATTACTAGTATAATTTGTATGCCATTTTGAAATATCCTAGTAGAGACCCGGACAACATCAACATTCACAACAAGTTTTTCTTCATTACAATTGATTTGATGGTTTTTATGATTTTTTTTAATCTTTTACATATAACTGCATACTTTTTAATTTTTGGAGATGTTTGACTAATCAAATGGACGATCGATATAATATCCGTCTTAGCGGCGGATGCGCCTGTCCACCAGCTGCGTGGCAGGCCGTATCGACAGGACTGATTGAGGGAGGCTCTTTGACCTTTCCAGCCGGACTCGACCCATCGCCTTGGCAGTAGAATGACACACAGACCCCCAGATTCCTACCCACCCCTCATACCTTTTTCCTTCCCAGACCTTCTTATACTTCCCTACCTTAAAAATACCCTTCACACAGCATCCCCTAAGATGACATAGGCCCTGAGAGAAATTATTTTCCCCAGGGCCTCCTGTGTAGAGCTAATGTACAAAAAAAATACGCTAATTTGTTTCTTATTAACCCCCGACGCAAGGAGCGGTCTGTCTGTGGCATCGTAGCTCCTAAACGAATGGACCGATTATGATGAGGTTTTTTGTTTGAAAGCTGACGTGATCAGGAGGTTCTTAGCTACAGCTATAAGTCATGAAAATCTGTTCAGGCATTTCAAGTCATCAGCTCTTTTTTGTATCGGGGGTTGCTTCAAATTTTGAAAATTTTACTTATACTGAACTGAAGTAGGTACATACGGTAGCGAAACCAGTTAGCTTTAAACTGTAAATAAAGTTGTGTTATAAAAATGTACAATTTTAATTGATAAAATGTGCCTGCGTTTTACGGCATTTTCTACCCGGCGAACTGATAATTTTCCTGAAGGTTTATTAGCCTCCTTAACACTTAGCAGACGCTCGTTTACCGCGTTTTGTATAACCCTCCTCCATAATATAAATTAGGAATATGTACTACGTAGATAGGTATTCGTTGTCAGAGTCGCTGAGTTGTCATACTGGTTTGTCGCATATGAAGTTATTGGAACTGTTCACACGCTCCGCATTGTGTACTCAGAGATAATTGCATTACGTACACACTTAACCCCTCAGGCCTCGACCACATTGTGTCAAATTGTTTAGTCTTTGCAATAAAATCCAAATAAATGGAACATTTTTGAACGTATCCGAAAAATTACGGTGTCAAAAATATATTTTTATAAATATCTGGTTCCCGGCGTGCGTTGCTACGCCACTTAATAAAGAAATTGTTTCTCCCTGCGTGTTCTTTCCCATTCGTCCCGTTCCCTTTCCGCCTCGTCTTCCTCTTCCGCATCCCCTTCCCCTCGCGTTCCCATTCCGCCTTCTTCGCCTTCCCTCTCCCCACTCCCCTCTCCCGCTTCCCCCGCTACGCGAACCTCCCTCTCGAGTTCCCCTCCCCCTGAGTTCCCCTCCCCCTCCCGCATTCCATACATTCAGTCTTAGTACATTCAGTCTTCAAACAGCTCTCGTGCCACCTATTACATTTTTTTATACAAATTTCATTATGCCAGAGCTCACCGCTCTTTCAACATGTGATAATATCGCTCTTTCAAAAGATGAGAATTCGTTCCACACAAAATGTATGAGGAAAAGAATTTTCTACCTAATTTTTTTTTCGTGAATTTTTCCCATGTTTTAATAGCTATTCTGCTATTCAGGGCAGAGAAAAATGCAACAAATCAAGGATCATGAAAATCGGTCCAGCCGTTCTTGAGTTATAAATGGTGTAACTAACCCGACTTTGTTTTATATACATATTAAGAGCGTTTACCAGCCAGCGGACGAAAATCCATATTTCGTCGAAAATTGTTCTTACGATCGAGCGGACGGTTACAATGAGAAAGATTAATTATTCTCCGTATCAGCTTTTTAAAATTATAACTCGATATCGATTTTATTTCTTTCCAAATTTGCTTTAATTTATACCTACATCCAAAAATGCTGAAAGGCGTGATGATAAAACCATTACAATAATGTACTTTTTGTAATAATTTTTTGATTATATGTATTTGTCATTTTTCAATAATGTCTAAATTAAATAAGAATGTTTTAAAAAAATCTGAAATATATTAGTTTGTAAGTGTGCAAATAAATTAACAAACGGTCCAATTTTCGTCAAGAAACACATGTACGTATATATTTTTTAATGATTTTATTTAAACTAAAATAAAAATCTAAAACATGCGATACCCAGATAATGTATTGATTTATTTTACTGCATGATTATATGATTTGAAATGGGTGTGGTATAATACAAAATCCTTTTTGAAAATTTAACAAATATGCCAACGACTTATGGTATAACCTTATTATACTAAAAACAAACATTTTTTCTCAAAATTTAAAACATGCGAATGCTAGATAAAAGAACAACATTTTGAAATCCATTTATAATTTTTGGTGGAAAAGAGTCAATACGTCTAAAATCTGATTTAAAAATGACATATTTCTGGTTTTCTCTGGTAATACCCTCTTAAGATATGAAATGTTATAAAACATAAGTGGTTTCGTTTTTTCCATTTTTCTCTAAATACAAAATTTTCCGGGCAAGGGCTCAATTTGGATTTTCGTGTGTTTTAACTTTTCTCTTTCTAACAGTGTTTAGATTTAGATTATATATCTCACCATGACAGTAAGGGAGACACAACGATTTCCATGAGATCTATATGAGCTCTTCCCAAAAGCGAACAAATTAGGCTGAGGGGTTAAACCGACATTTGTGTATGTGCTAACTTGGTTAAAATAATAATATCGCTCGCCGACCAGCTGGCGAAGTGTCCATTTCGGTTTTAACATCGTGAGACTATACATTATTATGCATGCTTTGCAGTGACATTTGAGAGCAGTTCGCTGCGTTTATCATAGCAATCTTTTGGTCACTTGGCTTGCTGATTTATCTTGTGTTACCGTTAACACGCACGTGGTCGATGACAAGTAACGTGGAAATCTTGCCTGTGCAGTTTGAAACAATATTGATTACGTAGTTATCAAGACTAGTTATTAAGATTGTCAGATTATATCCGACTTAATATTTATGTTCAAAATTGTAAATGGTAGAATAGACAGTCCTGATTTAATTAATCTCATCGAAATCCATATACCCACAGGAGCCACTCGTTCTAAAATCCTGTTTTAATGCAACAATACCAAGACTGAGTATACGAAACACTCGCTTGTGCCTAGGTTGCATGAAGTTACTAAAAGATGTGCAGATATGGCAGATCTATTTAGCTGCACGGAAGGTAGGTACAAGAGGGCTATGCTATCACATTTTTTTAAATCAATATTCATTTTATTTGTACTATAGTCATTTTTGTATGTAAATGTATCTCTGGTGTCACTTACCAATGAAATGCCACAATTAACTTTTATGTTATTCCTAATATTTTTCCTATGATTTTGTTACATGTAATTAGTGTTTATGGTATATTCACACCGTTGATATTAAATAAATAAATATTAGCATTTCTAATATAATAATAGCTGACTAAATTCCACTCGTCTAAACCAAATGGTTATTATTAAACTCCATTATTTAAAAAAAAATTAAAATAATATTAATGTTGTTATCAAGTTCTGCAAGTATTTTAGTATTTATTTGTGTTACAGCTGTTTCGGCCTACAAGGCCATTTTCAAACTGTAGTTAAACCACTTTAAGACGACTTATTTATACGAATCTAAAAGTCAATTTTGAAGGTGTCTAAATTGATTTATTACCGGCTAAATCAATTTGCTGAGAAACTTATTGAGACAGTAGACACTCCATTAAGTGGGAGATCTGTTTTTAAATGGTTATTAGTGTTATGCTTAATGAGCAGACATGTGCAAATAATACGGAAAATAAGCAAGACCAACTCGTCAATTTCAGTCAGTTACATGAAGTTTCTTTATTCTTCAGTTTACAATCGTTTCAGAATGATTTTTGCAATAATTCCCACATTCCGCCCATATGCCGAAGCCCAGATGATCTGACCTCTACAATACAAGGGAATGGTATGGTTGGAGTCGTGTGTGATGTGTACTTTTGCTGTAGTGTTGTGTAGTTTTACTGTAGTGTTATGTACGAGTAGTCTTGCTGTAGATTCCCACGGCGGCTGTCGACTGGTAATAAACGGTATAACAATGTCTGCAGGTAGCGACTCGGAACCGATTCTGTTTATGATGGCTTATCGTGACCAGAGTCAAGGCCATTGGCGGTCGGATGCAGTCAACGAGCATAACCTCACCTAACTCCCGAAAAAGATTGGTCACTGTTTTGTGGCGACAATTTTTAAAGTTTCCTCTTTTTTGTCAGTTGTGTTTGTGAGTTTATAGCAGGTTATTAATTTTGCTGAAGAGCATCTTATAAAACTTTAAAAGTATAGACTTTTTTAAAAGCCAAATATCATCCACTGACAGACGAAAGCCTCTCGGAGCTTACTTCCTTGAAATCAGAAAATTATGTATGTAGTTTTTTTGTAGGTAATACCTAGTTACATATTGTAAAACTTTTTACATGGTCAAAGTCGAACTCGAGGCAACCGGCAATGATTAAAGATTTTGTTCTTACCCATAACTGTCATATTTGGCTGAGGGTAGCAAAAGTTCTGATTTAATTCGACGTTTTTGCATTTTGTATATTATTAATATTATTATTATAATTGTAAAATATCTGTTGATTTTCCATAATAAATAAAAAATAATAAAAAAAATAATGACTAACCTTGACTAGGTGGCCAACTTAAAATTCTTTTTCGAATTGTAAAATCGTTTTGTTAATAAACTTGTGAAATTTAATACCCTTTCGTGTATAGTCTGTCAATTAGCAACGTAAGCAGATATATGCATTAAAAATACGATAGCAGTCAAGTACAATAAGCGTGTTTTTACGTCAACGCGGGTGTCTCCATAGAAATCGTTCTAACTCCGTTATTCTTTTAGTGACATCCCTAAAACAAAAAGTAAAAGGTCGATAGTGGATCAAGCTGTACATCCCTATCAAGTTGTCCATAGAAATACATAACAAGAATATTCTGCCATTCGCGCGGTCTGACACATAATTTCACCCGCCAAATTTCGCTCGCCATTGTTAATTTTTATTAAATATTTTTATATGAAATGATAAAAAAGTGAGGTACCAAAATTGTTTATTATACATTTATACAATATAATAAGTATTGTTGTTTACATAATCTGTGATTTTAGTACCGTTTTCACATAAAAACATCACGTGAGTCATTTTTACATTTTTTTAATGTTTGCATTCTAAATTTTAATATTTACAAATGTTAATATTTATTTGCAATATAATAATTAAGCTTATTTTGTAACCTTTCTAAAACCGTTGTTACTATTCGGCTACGTTCAGAAATGTTTCATTTATAGAGCTTTAATTGTGAAGCGGTAATAACACAAAGTTTTCTTAAAATGTCATTTCGGTTGAGACATTATAAGTGATTATTCGCCTAAATTCGGAGGGGTTAAGAGTATAAAATATTAAAAATGGAACTACAAAATTATAGTCTGTCAATTAACAGTATTAAAAATTAAAAATGGAACTACAAAATTTGTAGGCTGGCAACACCAATTTATCTTTATCTTATTTAAAGCGCAATGACACAAAATAAATAGAACACTAAATCACAATTCAAAAAAACTTTTTTTTTAATCTTAAATAAGAAAAATTAAAATCGAATGGTAACTACTTAATGATATAAATTTGAGTAAATGTTGTTTTACAAAGTGATTTGCTTTCATTTAATCTATATCTATAATATAAAAATGAATCGCTAAATTTGTTGGTAAGCGCAAATCTCGAGAGCGGCTGAACCGATTTCGCTAATTCTTTTTTTAGAATATTCCTTGAAGTTCGAGGATGGTTCTTACGGAGAGAAAAATTAAGAAAATTGCGCAGAAAATTAGATAATAACAGAAAATATCGCACGTTTGACAGTTCGCGTGTTAGAGAATGACATTTTGCAAAACAATGAATGATTGTTCAATCAGGATTCTATTTTTGAAAAGTTGAAAAATTTATTTAAAGTAGGCACTCCCCTAATAGTTTGAATCGAATCAAGAATTTTCGATATTTTAAATAGGTACCTATGTTAGGTACCTACCAAATTTAATATACATGAAAAAATAAAAATTGTTAAAAGGTGGCAAGCGGGCTGCTTAAAAACTGAATTTACTGGGATTGAATATATGGAACGCGGGAGGAGGGTTGGCGAGACGAGGGAGCGGGAAAGGGAAGAGGGAAGTCGGGGAAGGTAAAAGGGGAACACGGGGAGGGGGAGGGGGACCTGGGAGGGGGGAGGGGGGTTCGCGGGACGGGGAAGGGGGAGGGGAGTGAGTGGGGAGAGGGAAGGTGGAGGTGACGGAGTGGGAACGCGAGAGGGGAAGAGGACGCAGGAGAAGAGGACGCAGGAGAAGAAGGGGAACGGGACGATGGGAAAGGACACTCAGGGAGAAACAATTTCTTTATTAAATGGCATAGCGACGCATGCCGGGACCAGCTAGTTTAACATAAATTTGAATTTAACGTTAGGTAGAAAGTTACACTACTTTTAGATCTGAACGAGTTAAATATATTCAGATCTAAAATTAGAGACGTGATCTAAAGCCCGGGCAACGCTAGGTACTTAAGCTAGTATTAAAAAAATGTGACCAAAATCTAAACTGTGCTTCAAATTTATTACAATATCATTACTTTTTATTACGATAACACAGAATTGCAAAGGTAGAATATACCTATAGGCAATTCTAATTTTAAGATCAGTGGCTTTCTATATTGCAATTAAAAATGCTTTTTCTGTTTTTTTTTTTAATAAAAGTGTAGGTTATACTGCTTTGCATTTCCACCATGAGTTTTGTATTATTAGTATTGCCATTTGAACAACAGTGGCGCTCTCCTATGTTTTCTACTCTTATTTGACAACCTGTTTGGTCTATGGTTTTTAGGATTATTTTTTTTACCGAAGCCTTAAGCTGCCGCTACCCGAATTTCTACCGATTTTGAAGTATGCTCCAAAAATTATTATAAACGCGTTGGTTTCAGTTATTTTACAAGTTATATGTATGAAGAAATTCACAGTGTTTCTTTAAATTTTCGCCGATGCCACTGTACTACTATTTCAAGCAAAAGATTGGCCTACCGTATATTCTAAAGCGGAGGTAGGAATTCAAAAGGTTAAATATTGGCTTGACTCGAACACATTTACTCTTAACATACAGAAAACAAAATACTTACTGTCTAGTCTTACCAATATCACAAAACCAAACCTACACCCAAAATTAAAAATACACGAATGTAATAACTCATCTCTGAACCGGAATTGCAACTGCCCATGCCTAGAACAAGTAACAACTATCAAATATTTAGGATTAACCTTTGATACACACCTAAATTGGAAGCAACATATACTTAACACTACAAACAAAATCCGCAAATCTATTTACTTTTTCAAACAAACGCGCAATTTCCTTAACCTACAACTTTTAAAAACAGTGTATTACTCACTGTGCCAATCTCACATCGAATACGGAATTTTAGCTTGGGGTAACACTTATTCTAATGCCCTCGACCCCATCATTAAAGCACAAAAACTAATAATAAAAATAATTCTTAAACTTCCTCTCACTACCAGCACCGATACGATCTTCAATACTTTCAACGTTATGGACATTAAACAGCTCTACGCAAAATCCATCTTACTTTATTTACATAAAAACAACAAAATCCTATACAAACCAACACAAATGATACACAATACCCGAGCCAAAAATAAAGAACTTCTCCAAACTCCCTTTTCTAAAACCACCTTTGGACAAAAACACTTTAAATACATAGCTTGCAAACTACACAATACACTTCCAGCCACGATTAGACAAACTGAATCAATGACCAAATACAAACAAGATATAAAGAAATGGATTTTAAGTATTGGACGTCACACTACTGCTAACATCTGTAAAATAGAGTACAAATAGACAGAATTACCATCTCACGTATGTCCTTACCCTTATTAAAGAACTTAAAATAGTAAAATCCTATATGTATAATATAAGTCCCTATATAGATTCAAAAGGATTTACTACTTTATTCATCTCTTCCTTCACCTATATAATGCTCTCTTTATGATATTAACCCTCAATCTTAATCATCTTTCTGCTTGAATTGTATAAATCAGTATGTATCTTACCTTAAATATTCTTATGTTGTAATTAAGTATTCTTATGTATGATACTCATTTATGTACCTCGACGCCTGTCTCAACACAGGTATACCCTAGTGAGACAGGCATCGAATAATGTAATTCAAACATACTTTTTATAGATAAATAAATAAATAAAAAAATAAAAAAAATGCTGTTTAAGACAGCCCCCGCGAGATTTTTGCTCTATTTTAAACTAGTCGTGTTTTATTAAACTTTTTCACAATTTTCGCATCGATTTTGTCGCTTTAAATACTAGCGCGCTCCTCTAACATTCGTGATTACATATCTCTCCATTCTCTTCTTTCTGAGCTCGGATGCGGCACCTTAAAACAAATTATTTTTACATATAAATATACTATATCATGCAAAAAAGCGCATTTTCATCTTTTTCTCAATTTATCTATTCTCGGTCTCGGCGAGAGTTAAGTGGTGCGTGGTTGCGACAGGTCACACGTAGAAAGCTGCTGCCTATCTTTTCAAATAACGATTGTTTTGTTTGAGCTACACTACTGAAAATTGTCACATATACGCATATTTATTTGCTTAACCTGCCACACTTCGCCAAATAATTTTAGCTATTTTGGAACAATAGTTATGTTCAATTCAATTTTGAGTAAATGAATTAAATATCTCAGTTCTGTGATAACAAAAAACTTCAAGTGCATAGTGTTAAAAATGCTTTGAACTGTTCATCCACTGGAGTCACAGGACCACGAAGGCCATAAATCGAGATAAGATCGTTTCAATTATTATTTTAAATCTAATATTACAAGGGTTTAAATTTCAGCTGGATACTCAAGACAGGGCTGCATAACAGAAAGGATTGCAGAACCTTTTGAGTTTTGAATTTACGAACAGGCGCGCATCTGTCAAAGTTCAATTGATGGTTTTCAGCATCTTTCAGGGCATAACAGAATATCACACATACCAAATACCTATTTCATATTTATATTTAATATTATATTTTCCCCTCTGTCGTGCACAATATAAATAAATGTTTTTTTTTCATTTCTTAATGGTTAACAGGTTTCTGGTTTTTAGATTTTTTACAGGTTTAGTCCAAATCTGAAAGAAGTGCTTTTCAAGTACCTACACCTTTTATCTCTATCTCAAATGTTATCGTTAATTCAGTCGGGTTATTACTCTGAATTATTACTATTATTACTCTACTCTTCAGATGAGTTCCTCTGTTCTCTTTGGGATTATTTTATTTGATTGAAAAGGTTGCGGGATTTGCAAACCCTAGTTATAATCACCTTCACCATTGCATATGATATGATTTTTTATGTATGATCTTTGCTTTAGGTACTCTGTAGTTTTGATGAAATAAATCTTTGTACAAGACCCTCCAGCTTGCTATATCTAAAGATCTCGTCTCCTAATCACCAGGGTAACCTATTGCTAATGTTTTCCTTGTTGGGGAACCCATTAGGGAACGTTCTTACTTTATAATATTATCATCGTGTCCGTCACAGACACACGACACTGTATGCAAATCTTCCTTAACGATAATACTCCCAGCATCTTGCCACATTAGCGCCCAGCAACCAGCTTTTTGCAGATAATGACATGACGACACAATTTTTATGAAATGATGCTCTCAGATGTGAAGGAATTTACTTGATAACAAAGTTGCTGGCTTACTTCTTGACAACGCATTCGAACTCGTATAATAAAAATTAATAATGGTGACGAATATTCAAAGATCACATAGATACACAGGATATTGGAATAAAGGGTAAAAGAAAAATTAACAAGAAAAAACCAAGATAAACGAACTTCACCCTGAAAATGATTATGGTCATGTTACACGGTTCACTTATGCAATTCAATTTGTGATGTAGCAACCAAATTGAATCACGTAATTCGAAAATTCAAGTTCAACATTCAACATTTGAGAACTTTTGAACACAAATATTGAATGATTCAATCGATCTTTATTCGTGCGCGCCGTAGCCCCGCGAAAATTTGCGTTGTCAACGTGGTCAAAATGGTTATAAATGGAAAGAGGAGCGTACGTTTCTGTTTTTGGAACATTTTAAGAAGTACCCTGGCCTGGGGAATATTATAGCGGAGGGTTTCATTTTATTAATTCCTTATTTGAATGATTGATCGATTTAAGCGACTACCTGAACAATAATAACACGGGCATCAGCCTAGCATGGTGGTCGAAAAGTCCACTAATTAATGTTACCATAATATTTATGCAATGAATAAAGAAAAAAAATGAATTGAATAGTTCACTTCTTTCAGGATACGTGTAAACACCCGTTCACTTTTGCGCCATTCAACCAAATTGAAGTAATTTGATTGAACCGTGTAATATCACCATTTTAGGAAAGATATCGTTGGAGACGCAGTTTGATTTCCAAATAATATATATATTTTTTAACATTAGTTCCACACAAGAGGGCCCTGCGGAAAAAAAATCCCACGTCATCTTTGGGGATGCTGTGTCGAGGGTCTTTTTAGGGAAAGGAAGTTCTGGAAAGAAAAAGGTATGAGGGGTGGGTAGGAATCTGGGGGTCAATGTGAGTGACGAACCTATGAATTCATCCCTCCCACTGCGGTGCACGGACGCAACCCATGAGATCTGAGATAGTCCGACTGGAGAGGTCAAAAGATGACGTACACATTTTTCAATGCCTTATTTCGAAAGGGAGATATTTAATGTCTCATATTACAGGAAATTTAATTTACCTACGCAGATTCGCTTAGTTTTACTCAAAATTCTTTCGGAATGGATATTTTATTCCTTGTATTATAAGCTTTTCTCTTGAAAATGCAGTTCTTTCTTCCCAATCCCCCATAGATCCTTTCAGACCCTCGTCTCCTACACAGCTTCTTACAGCTGAAAGGGGGTAATTGAAATACCATCCCGAATGGGGGGGGGGAGTGCATAGAATAAAGAATAACACTAGAAGTGCCTTCTGTACAAATTTAAATGGAAACAAGTGTTCAATTTAGCACAACCGCCCAACCGTACTGTCTGACTTGAACTCACCTAACATCGCAGATGTCCATCAAATTTTAATTTCGAAAATACAGTTTGGTGTGGAGATACAGGCCTCGATTAGGCAAATATTTGGATCACGAAACACGCCCAAAAGGCACTTCTTGTGTTATTCTTTATTCTATGGTAGGAACGGAAAACAGTTACTTGGAGACGGCGAAGAGATACGTTAGGCATTGCCCTGAAAAGTAATGGAAAAGAGTGAATAAATGATTGAAAAATTCTACGTTCATTCTGGTACTAGTCCATCAGTTATTTACGTCCCGTTCATAATGGTTATAGGTAGGTACGTGTAATAGTTCCATATGCTATTGTTATTATTACAGTTATATATTAGAGTATAGTTTATTATTTTATTACAAACTCTATGGTTTATCAAACTGTACATACTGACAGTTTGATAATGCCTTCAGAAGGCGAAACAGCTGTCACTCGTAATAATAATTACACATAAGAACTTGTTTATAAATAAACTGTTTTTGAAGTGAGAACTTCTTTAGGAAGAAGTTGTTATTTGAAACTCGTTGTGATTTGAAACTCGATGAAACGAAAAAGGGACACTAAAAAGATACCAAGAAATCTATAGGATTAGCCTGCGAGAGAATGAGATAGAATAATCGGTTTCCTCCTTGTGTGGTGCTTCGTATCCTCCCCACTCTTGTCTACTTTTGCAATTTGGGAGGCGGGAATGGGTACCGCCGCCCCAAGAACCTTTATTGGATAACCAACACCTCTGCCATGGATCACCCCAAGTTGTTCGCTACGTTTGGTGATTTAGCAGGGGTGCCCGGGTTCATGGGGTTAGGTTTGTCTAGGTCTTGGAGGCGGATGACCAGGACACGCTGAACCCCCAGATTCCTACCCACCCCTTAAACCCTTTTCCTTCCCAGAATTCTCCTCTCCTTCCTTTCCTTAAAAAACCCTCCACACAGCATCCCCAAAGATGACACAAGCCCTGAGGGAAATTATTTTTCTCAGAGCCTCCTGTGTGGAGCTCATGTAAAAAAAAACTTTCGTTTTCTGAAGGTTTCACTTCTACGGCGTGTGAACTGTACACTTGTATTTTTTTTTTATAAATTGAATAATAATAATATTACTGAATATATAAAAGAAAAATATTATGTATTACGTGCATTCTGAAAACATCTAAATATAAAAGTAAACATTTTGACTAATAGTAGTTGATAATATTATATTAGATGTACTTAAAGTACTTACTTTCACGAGTTAAATAGGGGGCATACATTAATTACGTGAGCAGTTTTTCTTCCAATCTAGACCTCTCCCCCCCTTGGTGAGATAAATTTGGGCCACTTCGTATATTCTTTTCAAGAAACGTGAGATTTTGCTGGACCCCTCCCCTTTTGAGCTCACGTAATTAATATGTGCTAAGAGGGCATTACCAGAGAAAACCAGAAATATGTCATTTTCTAATCAGATTTTAGACGTATTGACTCTTTTACACAAAAAATTATAAATGGATTTCGAAAGATTGTTCTTTTATCTAGCATTCGCATGTAATAAATTTTGAGAAATTTTTTTAATTTTTAGTATAATAAGATTATTACATAGGTCGTTGGCAGATTTGTTAAATTTTCAAAAAAGATTTTGTATTATACCACACCCATTTCAAATAATATAATAATGCAGTAAAATAAATCAATACATTATCTAGCAAACGCATGTTTTAGAATTTAAATTTTAGTTTCAATAAAATCATTAAAAAATATGTACGTACATGTGTTTCTTGACGAAAATTGGTCCATTTGTGTATTTATTTGCGCACTTACAAACTAATATATTTCAGATTTTTTTAACATTCTTATTAAATTTAGACATTAATGAAAAATGATAAATATTTATAATCAAAAAATAATTACAAAAAGTATATTATTTTAATAGTTTTATCATCACGCCTTTCAGCATTTTTGGATGAAGGTATAAATTAAAGCTAATTTGGATTGAAATAAATTCGATATTGAGTTATAATTTAAAAAAGCTGGTACGGAGAATAATTAATAATTAATCTTTCTCATTGTAACCGCCCTGCACGATCGTAAGAAAAACTTTCGACGAAATGGGGATTTTCGTCCGCTGGCTGGTTAAACGCTCTTAATTGTATGCTTTATTTTTTCCTACAGGGGATCCCGAGGGAAATAATTTACGACATAATAATATGACATCTCGGGGGATGGTGAATGGAGTTTTTTGAGGAAAGCGTGCGTCTAGATTGTTTCTATAGGTAGACCAAGTTTATAGTTAATACATCTTAGGAATTTATTCCGATTTTTTTTCAGTGGAATCGGAGTGGATTTTAAAGTGAGGGGACCAAATAGGAGAGTTATATTCGACTTGACTTCGAACGAGAGAAGACTATAAGATTTTTGATGTTGAAATTTCAAATGGGATGGAGATCTGCGATTTCATTCGAGTGTAAGTGAGACTGAACGCTGTTATGCTAAATGAAACATTTGTATCCATTCAAATTTGAATTGAAGACACTTCTAATGTTATGTTCTTTATTCTATTGGAAAAACATAGTCCTTTAGGTACCCTACCACTGTGCATTTTGCATGAAAATAACGTTTTTATCCAATTTAAAATGCTCACAGCCGGATTTTTGTCGTTAGGTATTCATTATTCATAGTGTTTTCGAGAACCGATCCCGATTTATATTACAGTTTGCCAATTCGAACTAGAATTTTCACGATCCCGTGCACGTTAGGGTGGGCCTGTTAAGGAATTTGATTGGAGAATTTGGAGTTTAGGCTCTCTAATGAATCTCAAAAGTTGCTCATAGGTATAACCTCACTTTTAATTTTCAGTATCAATAGTAATGTACTTTGGCCCTGAATGGAGGCTTGCTTGAATGTGGGAGATTAATAGAGTCCACATTTTAATGGAAAATATTTGAATTAATAACATTTTAAAAGTAATTATTTTATAAATGTTCTAATTTTGCTCCAAGTAAGAAAAATTTTTCTTTACTTTTCTGGTAAAGTTGATCAAGCGTTTCGAAAATTATTCTTGAATGGATTATTAATTTTATTCGGCCGTACGGGGCCTAGAAGCCGAAAGCTTGCACTACATACTGGACACTAGAAATTCCTTTGATGTAGATTTGAATGGAAACCAATGTCGCCACTGACTTAATACCTTTTGGTTCTGGTCATTTAGCACGCGCTCTGTCTCTCCTAACACTTCTCTAACATTGCATCTCGCCATCTAATTCGATCGAAATTTAAATTTTAAAATAATTGTGAAATATATATGTATTTATTTATATTATACACCCATACCGGTTTTTACAAACATATGATATACATGCATAATAAATTATTCAACGGTAATCAAGATTTAAAATTATTTATAGAAATTATAAAATAGAACCAATGTAGAAGAATAATGAGTATAAGCTAACATTAGTATTTATTTATCCGAATGTTATTATAACATTCTTGTGACTATATTCCGTGGAGTTTAACACATCTACTGTTACTGAGACAGTATTGCCAACTGCCTATAATATACGTACGAGCGAGTATATAAATGACTCAATCCTAATATTATTATTGCAATTAAAAAAATAAAAGTCAAATTAAATAATATTTGAAATTTACCTCCGATTATAAAACACGCCCACATCAGTTTTCCTTTATTCTGTTATTTTATGTCAACATCTTGGGATTATTCGAAATTTTGCTTTTGTCGGTCCACCCTAGAGAAAACCGTTTGTGATCATATTCTATCCAATGTAGTGCTACCCACGTCCGTTCATGTTCGACGGTTGGGCCCGATCGAACATGTTGACTTGGAACTATGCTCGTCGTTGCGTCGTCTTGTGCCGAGCAGCTTAACACGAGACGTCGCTCGGTCGGCTCAGATATCTATGGTCAAATGTAAGTGATTCATAAGCTCTCTTCTTCACGATATAAATTAATAAAATTTTCAATAAAATCGCGAGGATGAATAACTCCTAATATCCATTTTGTTCTCCAATGACAAGGATAACAAGCGCATTGGACTCAAGAAGGGCGATTAACATGATCGATGCATTGTCTACACATTGAGACATGCTGGACCGAATTTCTATTGAACGTCAATAAGAATTACGGATCTTGAATCTTTTTCGCACTCGATATCGAACAAAAAAGCATCGAGCGAAACGCTACATTGAGAAATTGGTGGTCCAGTTGATTAGTCAGACATCTCCAAATACTAAGTTTTGAGAAGGAAAGCAATATTCGAATGCTCACCATAAATCAAATATTATTTACACGTGTATGTGTTTTACGTATTACATATGCTATAAAATATCACAGGGAAGCAAAGCGGTCCGGTACATTAATTAGTATGACGTTTTGAAATATCCTACTAGTGACCCAGAAAACATCAATATTTTGTATTCACTACAAGTTTTTCTGCATTATAAATATTCATGGTGGTGTTTTTGCGTAATCTCAGCAATGTACCAGATAGAGGGTACACTTTTACATATAACTACGTAATAAACTTAAGACCCGGTAGTACCGCCTCAAAAAGAAGAAGAAGGAGAAGTATGTAAGTTAGAGGGAGCGCGCTAATATTAAAAACGATCATATTTAAGCGAAAATTGTGAAAATGTTTAATAAAACACGACTCGTTTAAAATAGAGCAAAAATCTCGTGGGAATATCTAAAATAGCATTTAATGAAATACTGTGAATTTTTTCATACATATAACTTGTAAAAGAACTGATAAAAACGTGTTTATAACACTTTTCGGAGCATACTTTGCGATTTTTCGGCTTGGGGAATATATAGATATTATCTTCAAGAATAACATTTATTTTTTAAGAGCTTTAAAACTTACAGCCTTACTAAAAAACCCAGTGAAAATTTTATTCAATTGACAAACGGCCGCGGATGTGAAAACCTTACTAATTAAAAAATTGTTCATGGAAAAAAATACACTTGGTTTACACGGCCTGAGGGGGTAGTTTATCTCTGTTTTATCAATGATCTTTGAACGAAATTTGAAATTTTTGCAAAGTATTTTGAATGTTCTATGGGGGGGTCTTCAAAATGTCACGCTCCATACAAATGAGCGGCGGGTTGCTTAGGATTTTGGTCACCGGGGGGGGGGGGGTGGGGGGGGGGGGGTTAAAAATTGCAAAAAGTTGGTCACGTAGTATGGGTACGTTCCCTTTGATGAAAGTGTACAGAAATTTATAAAAATACAAAATTAAAAAAATACACACCTTTTATATAATGAATTTGGAACGAAACTGCCACCTCACTTTTTCCTCGTGCATACAATAAAAAAATAATAAAAAAATTTAAAAGTTTTTTTATTGCCAAAAAACTAACCTAAAAAAATAATACCGACTTTTATAACAGTTTTCTTGCAACTTTAAAACTTTAATTTCATTGATACGTTTAGTTACACATGTATTAGATATTAATATTAAAAAAACACCACTTTTATGAAATTCACATAAAATAAAATACTTTAGATGTAAATTTGAATTTTCATGTTTCACATCAAACACTTATTGACATTTCAATTTTCAAAGTATGATTATGGTTATTATAACTTGACTAAAACTTATTAAAAACCTCAAAAAACACGGTAAATATATCAATTATGCGAATGTAATAGTGAATTAGTCATATTAATAGATATTACGATCAGATTTGTGTAATATTTCACAAACACCCGCGAAGTGAGTTTTTTTGGCGGTTTTAACGCGAATGACGAATGCGAAGGCGCTGCCATCTAGCGGTTCTGTAGGAAAACAAACAATTAAATTATATACAGTATGAAAAATTACATTGTTGCCAAACTTATAAAATACATTTTAAGAACAAATCTTATTAGTAATGTTATCTTGTTTTAGTGTATTTTTGTTTTATTCATGTTGCTGCAGCAACGCGGGTAATCGGGCGTGCTGTGGTTTTTTTTTAGTAAGGCTGTTAGTGTTTAAGAAAAATATATAATAAATCAGCAGAATTGAGGGAAGCGGGATGTTTTACTAATTTTATGATCGACATGTTCGAATGAGCGTAAAACCATCGAACATGAGCGGGCGTGGATTCTTAGCGTAGTACATGAATCAGAAAATCAGTGGCGTAGGGAGAGTTTTTCAGTTCGGGTTAAGACCTTTTTGGTTCGCGCCACTGGAATCAGAGATCGCCTAGTCACATAACGCGATAGTGTAATTCGATTCTTCTTATGCAGTAGGTCGATAAGGCCACTAGTGACGTAACCATGTAGAATTGGCAGATTAAATAATGTTTGCACACATGAATGGTTACAATGATTTGTCACGATGATTGAACTGTGAACGATCTTTTATCTGTTGTTTAGGTAGGTACTCATACTTGCGTCAATGTTGGAATTAGCACATATATTTATTTAATTTATCAACAGATCACAATGGGGTTAAATTATACGCGTGTAATTCACCTAACTAAGAAACCATTTGTATATTTCCTCATTATGCTAATGTACTTAAAAAATAAACAGTATAGTCGCGTGTTCGATTCCTCGGTTACGACATAAGCAACATTTTGCGCTTACTGTGGTAGGATAGTAGGAGATTTTCAAATATTGTCAGGTTATTCGTAACCTGGGAATGTTTGTCTTTCTTATAATAAGAGAAAATTAAATCTTACTTTTTTGAACGCGAGGTCTACCACTGTTCACAGAACTACTTGTGCATAATAATAATAGATTGTACGTAGAGCAGGGAAGGTGCCCAGAGCGGCTTTTCATTTCCTCCCGGCCGCCGCCATCGCGGTGACGACTTCCTTCCGGTTGCAGATACGTTTGCGCTGGAAATTATTCCACGGAAACAGAGACAAAGATGCATCTATCCGCTGCACTGGATAAATAAGATGGAATCTGGAAACGGTCGAGTGACCTGATATAACCATTTTCCATATATCACAGACGTGCTGGAGCATCGGAATCCTGATTTATTAGAATGGGAATGTGGGAAAAACATAGATGCAAAATGTTTAATACGGATATTGATTACCTGCTTGTATGTACTGTAATTGCGAATGTATGAATTTTTAATGTTTTATGAGTCTGTAACGTTTAATGGAATTAAAAAAAACCCTACGAATTGGATGGTTATTCAAAACAACATTTGTAAATGAATGCTAATCTTGGAAGTGGAAATTAAACCTCTTCCCGACATCCGACCGAGCTGAAACTTGGCAGATAGACTCGTTACCGATGACAATGTGTTATATCAACTTTTGGTGGCGATCATGCATGCACGAGGACATCTACGCGTTTCTATTAAATTCGATCACATTATAGCATTTAATGTATGAAATAAATATCGGTCTAATCTCTAATCCATTCGGAATTTGGCTCAGTTGGGAGCGTGGTTGACTCCAGTTCCTGGGTAGGAAGGTTTAATTCTTAGTCAAACCAATATTTCCGGTCGTTTCAAAACAACACCAAAACAAATTAAAACATCGAATTGTATGAAAAAAAACATGTTGAAATTGCTACATCACGCTTTGAGTTGTAGCGCTTTCCTAATACATAGGATTGCTGCAATTTCCACGATTTATAGATATTTAACTTTCGCAATAAACATTCCTTAAAATGTACAAAATTGACCCATTAAGAACAAGTAGGCCAAAAATGCGTTTTTAATAGTATATTAAAATATAAGTGGATAAACAGGTCTTTAAAACACGCGCGATTTTTCGAGCACGACGGCGTAGCCTAGTGCTCGAAATAAAGCAAGTGTTTTAAAGACCAGTTATCCACGAATACTTTACGCTATTTTTTTTATTGGTACACTTTGAAAACATAAATATTGATATTATTATTAAAAATTTGGAAATAAGAACTATTAATGAATTCGTGATGTGACATCACAATATCTTGTTGTCATGGAAATGAAAAACACAAACATTAATTTGCAATCTGTCACATAAGATTAATAGTTAACATCACAGTTTTTACTAGTTATTGTGTGTTGTAAAATGAGTTCTAACATTGATAATTTAAATACCAAAGCAGAATCGCGGTTAATACCTGAAAAATTCAAAGACGTTTATAAAAAAGAATATGAAAGGTTCATAACATGGATGGAGGAGCAAAACGTAGTAGATGTAGATGAACGAGTTGTGCTTTGTTAATGTTGCCATGGTAACTTTAAAAAACGCGCGTTCCATAAAGTGCGATTTAAACACGCTAGAGCGTACTTTAAATGAGTAAAAAAGGGCACCAATAAAAAAAATATTTTTAAGCATTCCAAAAAAATATGTTTAAAAAATACCTTCAAAATTGATTACATTTTCCTGCAGGGTCAAATGCTGCCTGTTAACTTGTATTTTGTATTTTTTATCAGTTTATCAGTGCGTAGATTGTTTCGGAATAGATCCGTGTTAATCAATTTCCTTTTGTTAGAAATACCAAAGATAATCAGATAACATATTAGAAAATAATACATTTGATCATTTTTCATTTAGGAAGTCGGTAATTCGGGAAAAATCTATTTGTTACTAAAAAGCTGACGCAAATGATACGAATAACAAATAAATAAATGATTCAATATATTTCTTTCTAATTTCCAATGCGCGCTCCTTCCCTTTGATTCCATTGAATAATCCAGTATAATAAATTAGTTCTATTGAATGCTATGAAAAACTTGTATTTATCGTACGAAATAAAAGTTCCTTATAAACTAGCGGTTTTCGAGCTTCCTTTGTTGACTTGGTATTTTGTATTCCATCCGCTTCCAGCCAAATCGGAGAGTTTTTATTTGGAATAAAAAAGTTCGGCAACCTACACGGGTAAACATCATTCACCACAATATTGATCAAAAAAGTTGGTATATTGATCAACAAATCAAATAAGTTATCAAAAACAGAATTTATTATTTTTGCCTATCCATTTGTAAAGGCTTCCCGAAGTTTAAGAATTATTATAGTTCAAATTAATAATAAAAACTTAGTTTTTAAAACATTTTATTGTTTAGGTACAACCGACATGCTTCCTACGCATTTATCACGTCTTCGGGGTTTATTTAAAACTAAATTACATATGCAGACTTAAAAATGTAGGGGGAGCAAGATAATTTATTGGAGACAAACTTTATTATTGATATGGGGAGTTTACACCGTAATATTAATGGTATCAATTTAGATAAATTGGAAATATTTGAAATCAAAAATAATGTGAAAAGGATTTTAAATATAGTCAATAATCGGAAAAAAACATTTTTGAATATCCACTGTTAAATTTGTTCCCATTGAAAACTAGCCCCCATTAACCCCCTTCCCAATTTCCCTCAATCTTCCTTCTCCCCTTACATCTTTAAGTGTATATTTGTAATTTAGTTTTAAATAAATCCTGAAGATGTGAGCATTGCTTACGAAACATGTCGTTTGTGCCTAAACAATAAAAAGTGGCCAAAACTAATAGTGCACTTGGTATCGTCCCTGTTTATAGTAGGTCAAAAATAACAACCGAATTGTTGCTTGATATTGCTTTTGTTTGTTTATTAAGTTTATTTAAATGACTTGGTTTTTCCATTCCGTCTCCCCCCATTTCTTCACGGTTCCCAAAATGTATACCTTAATCGAAAATATCGTAAACCCATTGGTTTTGACCTCTTGTTTGGTATTCAAATAAAAAATATTTTTCAGTCAACATATTTTATACGAATTCTTGATCCCGAATACAGTATTTCATCAAAATGACCAAGGTGAGAGGTCAACTGGGCGGTGTTATGCAAAAATCATCCCAGTTGGTCGATGCACGACATGCTTAAAATTAAATTATATAGAGTTAAATCTATCTATCTATCTTCTATCTATCTATCTTCTTCTATCTATATAAATTAAAATGAATCGCCGAAATGTATGTACGCACATAACTTCCGAACGACTGCACCAAATTGGATAATTCTTTTTTGTGTGTGTTCGTTATTGTCAGGACAAGGTTTGTATAAAACTACTGGTGAGCTCTGGTATTATGAAATTTGTATCAATAAATTGCTATAGGTGGCACGCGAGCTGTTTGAAAACTGAATGTACCGTGGCTGAATGTATGGAATGCGTGAGGGGGGAGGTTAACTCCGGTAGTGTTTGCGGGAGGGGGTGAGGGAAACCAGAGAAGGGGGGGGAATTAACTTGGGAAGGGGTTCGCGGGACGAGGGAAGGGGGAGGGAGTTGAGTGATGAGAGAAGGGGAGGCGGGAGAGGAAGGGGAGCTGGATGAATTGGAAAGGACACGCAGGGAGAAACTTTTTTTTTTATTAAATGGCATAGCAACGCATGCCGGGTACCAGCTACTTTGAGATAATAATAAAGACAGATAAGTATTTGAAATTAAAAGGTATTTAAAATAATGCGTCTTTAATTTTGAAAATTCTAAATACATTTTAGTGTTGTAATGTTGTATGTGAACATGTTGTTTACTCGGTTCCATCAGAATTCTTTTAAAAAGTGATATAAATTTAAAAAGTGATGAAAAATTAACCAAAAACCTAGCTTAGTTTTGTCCGTTAATCTTCATGACTTTATATCAATTTTCAAAAGTGTTTTGATTTGACCGGTTATATCGAATTCTAACTGGATTAAAATATCTCTGGGCTGCCGTTTACTCTCGATCTGCACAGGGCTGTATCTTGAATGTCTTTCTTGTCACCTTAATGCCATCCGTTCCAAATTTTGCTCGGTTGCACTCCTTATAGTCCAAGCGATGACCGTAAAAATCCCATCCCATAGGCCACATGAACCAAATTAGTACTGGGCTTTAGCCCCAAATAAGATTAGTTTAAAAAACGCATTCATCCAGATTTCGGCCCGGGAGGAGTCCTGGAAAGCGACGACTTCTGGTGTCATTTTTGGGATGAAAATATCCGACGTGCCACATTACCAAAACTAACGCCAAAAGGTGATCACAAATTTGTTATGAAAAAAAAAACCGTTCGGCCAACTTTTGTGTGGGGAGAAGTACCTAACAAATGACATTATAGGTATCCTCCAGATGCGGCAAAATATCTCATCGGCCACACGAATGAAATCGATGTCAGAATTTAGATAAAAATTCCCTGTTTACGAATATATCGTTCGGCCGAAATTCGGCCGAGGAGAACCTTGTGATCTACGCGATTATTCGAGCGAAAAATGCCTTTCTTCTGGCGACATTTTTAAATTACCCGCAGAATAATAATATGAAATTAGCATCTCATTACTGTAGATGTGGCAGATGTGACAGATGTGACATCTGCCCTGATGATGGACACTGCAACGCTGTCCGAAACGTTGGCTAAAGAAGGAGGTAGCGCAACACAGCATAATACCCCAAAAACTAATAAAAAAAAAAAAAAAATTAAACATGAATATTATTTGCTTTCAGCTTCACAAATCCTACAACTTAAATATCCCGCGATTTATAACGGATCGGCACTTGTACATTAATATTATTGTTCGTATTTTGTACATCTATTCATTTAAACTCACTCATTTAAATCAAATAAGCACTATAGCATGTAAAAATAACATATTACATTTAACAAAAACCCCACGAAAATAATCATCAAAATGGCTGACGCGTACGCTAATATTTACAGAGTTGGAATTAATAAATAGGGCGTGGTTTAGTGACTTCGCTAATCGAGTAAGTGTAAAGAAGGTACCTAGGCCTGTAAAAATGATTTTGTTATAGATTTATTTGCTTTTAATATCCCCGTAGTACTTGTATTGATGTATAAATACATCTACATTTAATAATTTCTAATATTACAGTAATGAGATGCTAATTTCATATTATTATTCTGCGGGTAATTTAAAAATGTCGCTAGAAGAAAGGCATTTTTCACTCGAATAATCGCGTAGATCACAAGGTTCTCCTCGGCCGAATTTCGGCCGAACGATATATTCGTAAACAGGGAATTTTTATCTAAATTCTGACATCAATTTCATTCGTGTGGCCGATGAGATATTTTGCCGCATCTGGAGGATACCTATAATGCCATTTGTTAGGTACTTCTCCCTACACAAAAGTTGGCCGAACGGTTTTTTTTTTCATAACAAATTTGCGATCACCTTTTGCCGTTAGTTTTGGTAATATGGCACGTCGGATATTTTCATCCCAAAAATGACACCGGAAGTCGTCGCTTTCCAGGACTCCTCCCGGGCCGAAATCTGGATGAATGCGTTTTTTAAACTAATCTTATTTGGGGCTAAAGCCCAGTACTAATTTGGTTCATGTGGCCTATGCGATGGGATTTTTACGGTCATCGCTTGGACTATTAAGACCCTGATAAAAATACAGTTACCCAGCCCCTCTAAATCTCCCTCCCCCTATCTGGATTCAAATCGCGTGCATCGTTACTTTTTAGGTTTTTCGTAAAACAAAATCTTTTGAAACATGAACAAAAATTGGTCAGGAAATTCTTTATGTCTTTGGTGTACCCTACGTTCAATATTAATGACTAGTTTCAGTAACCCACGGATCGTGATAAATATTGAGGCATAGGCTACACGTTCAATATTTATCAAGATCATGATTTCAGAAATCAAGAAATCCTGTGATCCATATTGTGATCGGTGAATACGCTAGCCTGTATGTCCAATAAATTTCACGTCATTTGATAAATATTGACGGATCACAATAAATATTGATCACGCGGGGTACTGAACGTGTAGCCTACGCCTTTTTACAAAATTTTGGATTCTTTGTTTTAGAATGTAATTTTGAATTTCTAAGGACATTTTTTTAATAGGTTAGACAGGACATAGACTGCTACTAAAAACAAGATTTAAAATCGACTCGTAAATATTATTTTCTGTGGAATTTAAAAGTCTTGGTTTAGCCAAGTTAAATTTGGCATAAATAAAGCAAGTTTAGCCAATTAAACAGATAAATCAAAGCAATAAATGAAAAACTTTAAGAGTTTCGAATGTTACTCTCAGTAATATGTAAGAAAGTTACAAGTTAAGATTTTATTTGCCTACCCTCTTAAATCGTACTTTATGTATGTCACTAAAAGAAAGCATGAGGTAGCTTGGAAGAAAATGTCGATGTGTATGAAATGAGCCATAAACAATTTTCGTGGAAAGCAATCACTTAGCGTTTTGACTTAATATTTGAAATAAAAACAGTTAGTAGCCATGAGATAGTATTTTTATTCGTTAAGAAAAATACGACACATTAAGAGGGCATTACCAGAGAAAACCAGAAATATGTCATTTTAAAATCAGATTTTAGACGTATTGACTCTTTTCCACAAAAAATTATAAATGGATTTCGAAAGATTGTTCTTTTATCTAGCATTCGTATGTAATAAATTTTGAGATATTTTTTTAATTTTAAGTATAATAAGGTTATTCCATAGGTCGTTGGCAGATTTGTTAAATTTTCAAAAAAGTTTTTGTATTATACCACACCCATTTCAAATAATAAAATCACACAGTAAAATAAATCAATACATTATCTAGCAAACGTAGGTTTTAGAATTTTAATTTTAGTTTCAATAAAATCATTAAAAAATATGTACGTACATGTGTTTCTTGACGAAAATTGGTCCTGTATTTATTTGCGCACTTACAAACTAATATATTTCAGATTTTTTTAACATTCTTATTAAATTTAGACATTATTGAAAAATGATAAATACTTATAATCAAAAAATAACTACAAAAAGTAGGTACATTATTTTAATAGTTTTATCATCACGCCTTTCAGCATTTTTGGATGAAGGTATAAATTAAAGCTAATTTGGATTGAAATAAATTCGATATTGAGTTATAATTTAAAAAAGCTGGTACAGAGAATAATTAATCTTTCTCATTGTAACCGCCCTGCACGATCGTATGAACAACTTTCGACGAAATGTGGATTTTCGTCCGCTGGCTGGTTAAACGCTCTTAAGGCGTTGTGAAATCTACAAACTCAAATGTAACAATTTTTTAAAGTACTTACGTATATTTAAGAAGATCATTAAATTTGTTTGATTATCAAAATATCTTTGCTGCATTAATTACAAGGTATTTTATTTAAACATATATTTATTTAAATCTACTTACAGGGCGTAACAGCATGTACCCGAAGGACTTTAACCAGCGATTCCTGAGCATATTTATTATGTTAAAAATGTAGTCAATTTTGCTGTTCGATGACGTTTTTTTCAATTACTCTACATTTTTTGTTTCAAATATGCCAGGAATCGCCGATTAAAATTCTTTGGGTAAGTGATTTTACATCCTGTAAAGATATGTAACGATTATTATACATTTTAGGGGAAAGCAATCAATTCGCACTTTGACATTATGTATGCAATAAATTATTCACATTGTATAGAATAGGTAATCGACCTGACGTTAATAGTTTTAGCAAAGTAATTAATAACCAACTAAATTTAAACTACAGTCCTAAATAATATTACTTGTATATTTCGCATTAAACCCCTTTGAATTTCTCTTGTGGAATAACTTATGTATTTCTCCCCAAACTGTCTTTTCTCCTGTCTTTTCTCTCACCCCGTTATATTCAATATCTATTTTTTTGTTGATTGTTTATCGATAACATTATATTCAAAGGCCCAACTTAGCTTATATTTATAAACTTTCCCGTAGATCTCAGATCCATCAATAAATTAGTGGTTGGTACAAAGTGGGCGTCATAAGATATTTATTTATTCAAAATTTACGGCACAAAGTGCCATTTACAAACATGTGTTATTTAATATATTTAAACAGTCATAGTACAGCGAAAAAAGATATTTTTTTAAATTTCTCATAATAAGAGAAAAAGAGAAAAAATTTCTAACAACTAATAAAAACTTTAAAAGGATACAATGAAATAAAAAAAATAAAAACTTGTTATGAAGTAACCTCGTTACAATACGTAAAGCTGAAATGTTTGATAAGTAGAGCCTTGTATTTTGATAAGGAAATATTAAAAATATCAGCAACATTGGCATAAAAATTACCAATGGTGAGTATTATATTTACAACAGAATTATATCCTGCGACAGACGTATAATTGTCACAATAATAGATACTAGGGAACCTTGATCTGATGATTTACAATTTTGTATAAAAATATGAGATCAAAAATTTTTCTTCTGTCACTTAATTTCGACAATTTCAATGAGTGTAATAAAAAGTCATAATTTATTGATTCTAAAGGGATTCCAAGTCGAAAATTAATACATCTCAAAAACTTGCGTTGAACTTTTTCAATGATATTAATGTGATTATTAAAGGCAGGTGACCAAATTGTAGAGTTATATTCTAGAATGCTTCTAACGAGAGATGTGAACAGAATTTTTAATGTGTGAATATTTTTAAAATCTTTGGAAATCCTTAAAATAAAACCTAACATTTTCATAGCCCTGTTGGCTATAGAAGTTACATGAGATACAAAGCAGAGTTTCTGGTCAAAAATGATGCCTGGGTCAAATATTTCGACTACAGAGATTAAGTCTACATTACAGAGTGCATAATTATATATTAAACATATGATGTTAACAGCCAAATATGTTTTACGTTTACCGATGTTATTTTTATAATTATATTTTTAGGTAGGAACATACAATTTAGGATACATTTTACAATATATGTAGGTACTTCACATCTCAGATTTTATAACACTCTTACATTAGGCATTTGCTTGTGGATGGAAGAGGAGTCTATATATATGCGTTTTAGGTTAATGCTAGAAGTGCTGGTCAGTTTTTGGTAATTTGTTTTAGGTAAAGGTTTTCTCCAAAACAGGGCAATGAGAATAATATTACGGCGGAATAGATTTTCAAAAGTAAATAAAATGTTAAAGGAACTGAATTGGCTAACCGTGAAACAGATGATGACCTTGAATACGATGATATTTATACATAAATTAATTAACAACATTTTACCAAAATACTTTTCAAATAAAATTGTATTCAACAAGGACATTCACAGACATAACACAAGAACATGCAAAGAAATCAGGCTTCAACAAAAGGATAAGGCGAATACGCAGAACAGTTTGCTGTACAAGGGGATGAAGTTGTATAACAAGCTACCAGAGACTTTGAAGTCCACACCAATTGGAAAGTTCAAGACGTATTGTAGGAGCTACATAAAATTACATAAAATTTAGTTTGCAATATGAAATATTATAATTAATTAGAAATTTGTAAACTTAAATGTACAAATTACTAAAATTAAATTAATAAATAAAAAGAATAAAGTACCAGAGGGTAAGTAAGTACTCTAAAACGACCCTTATTTGAATACCTATGTCATGAATACCCATCACAGAAGCTCTAGATTTATGAATTTGTGACATTTCTAATCAGGAAATCAAAATTTTGATTTAGCCTTTTTTACGTCAAGAAATTGATAACCAATTTTGTTTTTCCGAGCGATCAAATTTGACATTTTGGCGCTTCTAGCATCAGTTACATGTTTTAAATGTACCATTCCTACATGCAAGGAAATTATGTTGTTTAATTTTCCTGGTATGTTATTCGGTAGAACATTGTTTTTTAAATTATTGTCAATCGTGTAACATACATTTGGGAGGCGGGTTTGGGTACCGCCGCCCCGGGAACCATTTATTGGATAACTAACACCTCTGCCATAGGTCACCCCAAGTGGTTCGCTACGTTTGGTGACTTAGTAGGGGTGCCCGGGTTCAAGGGGTGAGGTTTGTCCAGGTCTTGGCGGCCGATGCGTGAGCCCACCTGTTGCGTGGTGGGCAGGATCGAGAGAGACTGATTGAGCGAGGTCTTTTATCCTCTCCAGAATCTTTCGACCTACTGCCTTGCACCACAGTTGAAGGGATGGATTCATACATCCACACTGATCCCCAGATTCCTACCCACCCCTCATACCCTTTTCCTTCCCAGAACTTACTATCCTTCCCTTCCTTAAAAAAAACCCTCCACACAGCATCACCTAAGGTGACATAGGCCCTGTGGGAAATTATTTTCCTCAGGGCCTCCTGTGTGGAGCTATTGTAAAAAATAATAATAACAATAAGCTTTCAACGTTTTTAAATATATCTGACATTGGCATAACAAATTTTATCTATATTTTTAAATTTTTCAAATAAATCTCTTGGCGATGGTTTCGGACTGCGCCTAGAAAGGTCGGAGGGTTTTACATTATAATCAATCTCTTTTGTGCGGGGTTTATCCATTTTGTTAGGAAATTGTTCACGAATCTTTGGTAGGCTCAAACGTTTTGATCAGTAAGATCTTACATGCTTTTAACCTTTGTTTGAAGGAATTCGTGTTTGTGTAGAGTTTCTATTATTGTATTCAATATTCAATTCCCTCTGACAAAAAATATTCAAGTTCAGAATAATAAAAAAAATAACAATCTCATTATTATTGGCCAAAGTATTACAGACATTTGATGGGAAATGTTTTTTGGAGTATATTTTAGTTTAGCAGAAAATATAGACTTTAGTCTAACCTTAACTTCAATTTGAAATATACCATTCTATGTCATTGAAGTACCCTCCACTCTCCCACCCCGGTATAGGCAACTTATGGTCGCCCCTTCGGAGTTCTCACAAGAATCTAATTTTTTTGAATAAACGGCTCTACATTTAATGTAACGAATCTAGACCTTCAATGTCCCCTCATACTGTGTTAGGTGGCGGTATGCGGTCGCGCCTACAGGACTGTACTGTGATGGTCATTTCTACAATTCTAAAGCCCATGGAGGTAATCACCGCCAAAGCAGTGAGCCTCGTGGACAGTCAAACAAGTGGTTAGTAACATCGACATAAAAAAGTAAAATGAACAAAATAGACAGCAGCCGTCATGTGTAATCAGCTCATGACAGCGAAAGACAATACGCAATCAGGCGGGCGGCACCGAAGAACTGGCAGAACTGTTCATAAAAAAAGCAACAAAAGTAAAATAACATTTGTACAGAGTAGAACTGATGTTACCGCAAACTGGCTACCGGCGGTCCCCGAGACAGTGAAGAAGGCTGATTGTCCGGCCTCCCGACAACCGGCAGCGTCGTCCGTAAGCCAGCTAGCCGGTGGTGCCTAGACGAGAGTAATTGGAAATCATAGAAGAAGACCCTAGGGAGAGAAGCGTCGGATCGCCGGAGGCGGGACGGACAGCCTACAGATGTCGTTCAGCCTTCTCCCCAGCCTCTTCATGTCACAGGGGGTGGCGCGGCAGACAGGTGCAGCTCCACCAGTTCCAGAAGACCGGCCATGGTACGAAGGCGGTGACACCATTCTATGTCAGTCGTGTTGTATCATAAAAAGTAAATAATGTGTGAGCCTGCGTAAGTGTATGCTTATGTGTGTAAACGCGATACCGTGTCGCCAGCGCCGGTCGTCTAAGAGCTTTTATTACATGATAATTTAAAATGAGTTTCTGCGTTTAGTGTCTAGAAGTTAGATTTAAGATACTTTTATAAATCAATTTAGGATGTGTTTAAAAACCAACTAGGTATTTAAAATCGAATGAATAATCGATAGATCAACGTGCAGTGGATGCCAGACGCTTTGTGAATCAAGTTTTTTTTTCAATCAAACATGAATTACGATTTTGGCGCCACCTAAAACTGCCGCCCGGGGATCCCCCTGGATCCGGGGCTGATTACCGGATACCAAAAACCAAATAATGTTAGGAATAACTGGTTAAAGTAAGTCAAGTACGTCCCTTAACACCCTGCATTATGTAAACTTAATTAGTATAATTACACACAGACACATTTATATATGTGTAAGAAAATAATACAATGAGAGAAAGATATACAATTTATGGGAAGAGGAAACAGTTTCAGCGGGGGTTAACTTAACAAATAACTCCTATAATAATTTGTCTTTCTCTTTTATTTATATATCTATTTCTGTCACCAATAAGGTGTCTTGTTTTCTATTTGTATCTCTTTTTCTCTATGATTTTTTTTATATATATGTTTCGGAATGTAATTTTGATTATTTAATACTCGTATATTAAAAATCCCGATGAAGCTTGAGGTAAGCGAAACCTGGTGGCTGTTATTAGTTCAATTAAAATGGTGTGTATCACAAAGTATGTGTTTTTATTTATTTTAAAATAGTTTTTCATGTCAGCCCAGAAAACGACCAGTAATTGGGTTTTATAGGTTTTCGGGAAATTACCTTTCAAATAATTTATTCAATATTCTATTTTTCTTACAAAAGTTTTCGTCACAAAGTCAATAATTTAATAAATTGGCTACCCCGATTTGGGCTTGTTTTCCGAGAATTTAGAATTGAAAGCGATTTAAACTTTCGTTCATTTAATATCTTATTCGTTATTGAAATAGGTTTTTGCCGTATCTGTTATTTTATGAAACTCCATGCCGCATAAAAGTGATTTAAAATTAGAGAGGCATTCACGAATATAAATCAATTTCTTGGAGAATATACAAAATTAAAAATATGAAACGCTCGTCCCTCGGGTTTTTGATGACGGATATTTTTAGAAAGTAAATTATAATTTAATATTCAAGACCATCCTGAAAAATGTTAAAGAGTCCTTCCCCCTGTGAAGGGAGACTTTTTATGAAATTTAGATTAAGATTTAGCATTCCAGAGATAAGAATAACGGGTCCGAATTTTACATTTTTTAACTGATTTTTCTCTCAAATATATAATCAAAAATAATTTTGATCATTCCCCTTTTTTCTCTCTGACACTCACAGTTCCCTTACAAAACTTAAATCCAGTCCTCTTCTTCATCCTGACGATCACTTTGTGTGCCTTATTAGAGTGCTGATAGCTTCCTTTCAAAGCTATGGAAAAAACCATAACTCTGATTTGGATTCCTGTGGAGGCGTGCATTAATTACGTGAGCAGTTTTTCTTCCAATCTAGAGTCCCCCCCCCCTTGATGAAATAAATTTGGGCCAGTTTCAGTCAGAGATTTTGCTGCTTGAGCTCCAAAGGGGTGGGGGGGGGGCTTCGGTGCTCACGTAATTAATGTATGCCCCCTGTATGTTGGCATCGTGGGTAACGATATTGCAGATTCCTTGGCAAAACAAGGAGCACCCAATCCTATTCTTACCCTCGTAAACCACATTCCTCCATCTGACATTTTTTCCATCATCAAAGATAGATCCCGCAATGGTTGGGCAGAGTATTGGCACATTGCTAGTCAATCCAAGGGAGCCTGCTACGCCTCAATACAAAGGACTACACCAACAAAACCGCGATTCACAATTCCCCCATTTTTCCAAAATTAAATTTCCTCACTTATTCGAATGAGAATTGGACATTGTTCCGTTCCTTCTCACCTTTTTAAAATTCACGTCCTCAACTCCCCAGATTGTACAGAAGTGTGAACTTAAATCACATCATTTTTGGTTGTCCCTCTCTAAACAGATGTCCTCTTTTCTATCAAGCCTTAACTAAAGTTGTCTCCCCTCCATTCAATATCTCATCTCTTCTAAGTCTGAACTCGACTCCAATATTCCGCATAATTTTGAAATTTGCCAATTTAATTGATATTTATATATAAATTCACCTTTCCCCTTTCCGTAGTTTGACGTGATTGCCTAGAACATCTTTGACGGGTGAAAACACAATTTTATTATGTCGTAACCCAGTTTAGGCGTTGATAAACATTTTATTCACAGTCGGTATTTTTTGGTTCAAAACCTTGTTTATTTTCATCTCCAGTCCAAGTTTGATTAAGAGGGAATAACCAGAGAAAACGGGAAATATATCATTTTTATTTAGAAGTATAGACTTTTTTCCATAAAAAATTTATTATAAATTGATTTCGAAAGATTGTTTTTTTTTTTATCTAGTAAAGGTATGTTTTAAATTTTGAGAAAATTTGTTTACACATTTCAAATCATGTAATCATGCAGTAAAATAAATCAATAAATTATCTGGGAAAGCTATGTTTCAGAATTTTAATTTTAGTTTAAATAAAATCATTAAAAAAAGATCGGCGCACTTGTTTTGTGACGAAAATACTTCAGTTTGTCTATTTATTTACGGTCTTACAAAGTAATATATTTAAAAAAAATTAACATTCTTATTTTGCTTAGACATTAGGGAACGTACCCAAACTACGTGACCAACTTTTTGCAATTTTTAACCCCCCCCCCCCCCCGGTGACCAAAATCCTAAGCAACCCGCCGCTCATTTGTATGGAGCTTGACATTTTGAAGACCCCCCCCCCCCCTAAAAGTGTCACGTAGTATGGGTATGTTCCCTTATTGAAAAATTATAAATAATTATGATCAAAGAATAATTACAAATAAACAAAAATTTAAACAAAACAAAAAACGACTTCAAAAAATGCACTAAAAAGTAAAAAAATAATTTCGTATTCTTCTACAACTTCATAATCAACTTACTTTTTCTTATCATCAATATGTAGGTACGATTGTTACTTTCGGAGTCGGTGTCAGTCAAGGTAGGTTTGTAACTACATACATAGTTATAGGTGAGGTGTGCTTGTATCGCACAAGCGACTTGACGAGGCGAGAGGCGAGAGCGGAGGCGCGGCGGCGCGGGGAGCTGTCAAGTGAATCCGCCGGGCCGGGTACCTTTGCTGACACCGACTCCAAAAAAACAATCGTACCTACATATTGATGATTAGAAAAAGTAAGTTGATTATGAAGTTGTAGAAGAATACGAAATTATTTTTTTACTTTTTAGTGCATTTTTTGAAGTCGTTTTTTGTTTTGTTAAAATTTTTGTTTATTTTTTGATTTTTAGTGAATCTGAAGTACACTAACTAATTTGTCTGAATATGGGTAAACCTACTAAACGTACTGCTCATATGAGACAGACATAATTTGACCATAGCGACGTTAAGGTCAAATTAAGAGATTCGGCCGAGTTTCGTTAATTTGTCATGGATCCGATAATCAGAACCTAACCAAACTCTCATTAAATTACCCTTGAAGTACATCCTTTCCAATAAAAAAAGAATCATCGAAATCGGTTGGCGTGATATTGAGTTATTCGTCCATTTGTCGCGCACATACTTATGCAAATTTAAGACTTATATGGTTTTCTCATGGATGCTATTGTCGGAACTGGACCAAATTAAAATGGGACCACACGGGAAGCATCAGCTTTCAAATAAAAAAAGAATCATCAATATCGGTTCACCCAGTCAAAAGTTCTGGCGTAACAAACATAAATAAAAAAAAAAATACAGTCGAATTGAGAACCTCCTCCTTTTTGAAGTCGTTTAAAAAGTACATAATTTTAATAGTTTTATCATCACGCCTTTCAACATTTTGGATGTAGGTATAAATTAAAGCAAATTTGGAATGAAATAAAATCGACATTGAGTTATAATTTTAAAAAGCTGGTATGGAGAATAATTAATCTTTCTGATCGAACCGCCCTGTACGATCGTAAGAACATCTTTCGACGTAATTTGGATTCTCGGCCGCTGGCTGGTTAAACGTAAAGGCCCTTAATATCACGTAATAAAGTTCAATCCAATAATACTTTTCTGAACTCTTTGAAAGACATTTTGGTAAGTGAGGTATATTTTTTGGAAGGCTGAAGTTTTTTGTTTTATTTGACGAATGCTTGTCACAATTAAAATATTTCTCTTTACTCAAAGAAATCAACCTTTAAAAGGCAGAGGAAGCGATCCTCGCTGTGTACCAGTAAATTATTTAAAAGTCTCAAATCAAATAACATCATGTGTCACTGATAGTCTACGACAGTGGTGGGCAAACTTTCTTCATGGGGGGCCAGAAAGTTAAAAAAAAATCAGAGGAGGGCCAGGAGTTTAGCAAAAATGCATTTTGTTTTGAAATCTATATTTTAATTATAAAACTTTACACACAAACGCTAATATAAGTTACAGATTATGTTATGGTTGGTGTATGAGACATATGAAATTGTTTTTAATTGGCCATAATGTCTTATGCAGGTTTGAAGTAACCTTTAGCAGCGAGAAAAGGTGCTCATCAGTTAATCAATTTCTGACTGAGTTTTTGAATATATGTCAGCGATGACTGAATATTCTTAAAATCTGAAACCTATTTTCAAATTCACATAGCAACGCAACACATGAACTGCGTGGCTAGTTTAGAAATGGCTTCTTTTTCAAATTCAAATAATTTACTTAATACAGCTGGCTATAATAGCCCGCGATAATTATATTTTGACGCCGACGATCCTTCGAAATTTATAATATAAAATACGTATACTTATAATTTTGAAAGATCGTCGGCGGGCCGGATTAAATACTGTTGCGGGCCGGAGCTGGCCCACGGGCCGTACTTTGCCCATCACTGGTCTACGACATCTTTAAATAATGTGAAACTACTGCGGAATCTCTTCTCTTCCGTCTTATATATGAAGATGATGAGACAGTGGACGTACTTTAGCGGGCCGTTCATGTAGCTATTACATACGTACACCCATGATATTCTTTGAATTGATATCCCTTTCGTAAGCGGCGCTGATTTTTTTGGTCAATTGGTATGAACTTTTCCTGTATTTTTGTAATGTCATCATTGTTTGTCGTCGATTTATTATCGCGATATTTAATCTTTAACCGAGTGTTATTTACTACACATTATTTTTATTCCTATTCCTAAATTGATCACATCCATCATATATTGAATCGAGATATCACATCGAATCACGATTAGCGCCATGGGCGGAATTAAAAAAAATCGTTTACCTAATAAATAATAAATTAGTACGCTGCAAGGTAACTGTCCTAAAATGTACCTATTATATTCTTCCTAAATAATCGATTAACATGACAATCTTTATAATATAATAATAATAATAATAATGTGGGGAGGATAGTGCAATCCCACACCTCCCATATAGTTATACATATTTATATATTTACACAGTAAAGAAATAAGAACATAAATAGAAAAAATAAATAAAAATAATAGTAATAAAAATTAATAATAACAAAAATAAATAATCAATTATCATGCAGGGCGTGATCTTGAGTGCGCTCGGGCCCATCGCTCATTGGAGGGCCGACCCACCACTTTCCCACGGCTGTGTGAGGAAACTGATTGTTTAACCTCCTTAGCCGCACACGTCAGGACTCTAATTTTTTGTAAAAAGGAAGCTACATTTATTTTTGAAACGAATCTAGACCCTCCAATGTCCCTGCATGCATGATTGTTAGTAAAAAAGAAAAATGTATGCATACTTACATTTGCAGTAATTAACAAAATAAAGACACCTCATAGATGTGTTCGCCTGTTGGTTCAGCATCTAGTTGAGTGAAATAATAAATAAAAAGAAAAATATTTACAGGTGTAAGTATGATTAAAACCAAAGAAAATATATAAAAAGAAAGATATCGGGGGCAGTTTGTCCCACTATCACGGGGCAGTCCCGGCGAGAATGAGCCCATCGCTCACTCAGGAGTGGAGCTTGGTGCTGGAAGGCTGCGGTCACCAACGTGTTGACCACCATGCTAGGCACATGCCCGTATTGTGGCATTAGCCGCATCCTGGCTCCAGTGACCCGGTGTCTCATCAGACTGGCGAATCCATGGAGTCCTAATTCTGTGAACTTTGTTGAAGCGCTGCTATACCTTCTGAATCCAAATATGATTCTGCACGCATCATTATATTGGATCCGGAGACGTTCCATTGAGCTTATTCGGTATTGACACCATGTTTCACATGTATACAGGCTATTGCAGAATGCATTAAATAATGTTTTTTTAACATTATTGCTGCATGATACTTCTCCTCTGTCGTTCAATATCACCATCATCAAGAGGTCTTCAGTGATGATGTGATGTTACTAAATACTCATTTAAAGATTTGGTGATTTTTAATTTCCTATATATTTTATGTTATTTTCTCTTTTGTCTTTTAATAATCGATATAAGATTGATTCACGTTTATTCCCCGAAACATTTGTGTCAAAGGTCAAAGTCAAAGGCAAAGCGAGCTTTCAATTGATTTCCATGTATCAACCGTTGGCGTTGTAAAGGACTTTACGCTTCAACATTTCCATTGTACAGCCGCATGTACCTACTTAGCACGATTTTCATATTTCATATTATTATTCCACACAAAATGTATTCACAAATATTCACAAAATACATATCTCGACCTCAATTCTGAAATTTTTATATTATTATTTTTTTTGTATCGGATATCGTTTTCAATTTGACCTCTCTTCAATAAACGAGGATTTTCTCATCCATTTCGGTTCTTAAAATCTGTAGGCAGATTCAACCGATCCCATTAAGGTAGCCGATTGCTTCGTTTTCACTCGATCAGATTCGCAAGACGATCCTACGCTTTTGGAGTGTTTGTAAAAAACTCGCTTTCAACACGTATCTTCTGAAGTATGAGCCCCTACTTATAATAAGTATTAAATAAATAAAAAAAATGATAAAAGTTTATATCGCAGCCCCGCGTTGGGCGCCAACTTTTAATACAACAATAATTATACCATATATTTTTTTTTTTAGTTAATTTTAAAACTTTAAAGCACAACAGAAACAACTGCGCTTGGCGTAAAATGTTAATTTTTACTAAATTTCAATGAATATTAACTTTTACTTTCTTGCGCGATACGTTCATGTAACTCGGTCTCTTTTCACTTATGGAGGTTTTCGCATACGGTACCGCGTTTCCCTACACAATACGTTGATAATGTGTGAAGACTAAATTTAAAATAAACAACTTGAAGTTTTTATAAGGGTTAAAGTTCTATGGGTGCTGTGTGAAATGCTTATGGTAAGTGTAATGTTCTTTGATTCGTGTTGAGGCTATCTAGCCCACAATGTAAGGATTACAACGTAAGTTTTTTGACTGATTTATTGTGAATTATAATGGGAACAAATATTGTTAGTAGCGTCTGGCGACGGTTCTCCGACCGGCTGATTACTCCGCTCGTTCGGAAACGCTCGGCGCCGCCCGACCATCTCCGAACGAGCGCGGTCTTTCGTGTACTACATTCATAAGCGAGATGTGAATGAGTTAAGAGAAAAAGGAAACACAAAACCCGGAAAATCATTCCACAGCCAAGCTGTGATTATTTGTTGAACGCGAGAATGTTGGTGAATGAAGAATGAATTTAAAATGTCCAATAAATTTAAAAGTTCGTGTTTGACCTGTTTCGATTTAATTTAAAACTTTTATATGAAGCATAGAAACTAAGAGAGCAGAAGCAATGCGGTTAGGTACCTACTTATAAAAGTTTAACCTTTTCCCCTCCTGGCAGTGCCACTTACAACGCGTAATTTATCAAAGAAACTAATTTATGCTCTTTGCGAAAGTTACAACAAAGGCACTACCTACTAAAGCTTAGATGTCTTAGAAAATATATATTAAACCATTATAAAAGATTTTTTCTGGAAATCAGTGGGACAAAAAACCTTAACAGATTTATCACTGTGAAAAAATATTCAACTCCACTTGTTACCGCGTATAATCTTATCGCTTTGTAAATTATGTACGTTATTTTTTCCTTTCCTTTTTCATTAATACATTACTGTCATAAATGTCAAAGGTCGAAGTGTCTTATTTCTCCACAAGAATATTATTGTAGCGTGAGGCGGTGAAGAAATAAAAGAATTTTCAGGTGATTTTAATAACAAAAAGATTCGTTAATATTTTCCGAGAATGAAAATTGGACGTGGGCTCATGAACATTTGCTTTTTTAATCAAGATTATTAAAAACATTAATCATAAAGCATTTGTTTCTGTCTTAAATGCTCAAATTGTAACAATTTTTTGGTTTGATAATAACGTCAACATGAAATATTAGATTTTGTGAAAATGTTAATGTGGTGTTTTTTTCTGACGAACATCTCGAATGATCGTGAGTTTCAATGATACTCGGTTCGTCAGATTGCGAGTCGTATTTATTATCGTCTTGTTTACAATTAATATTTAACTGAGCTAAACGTCCCTTCTGATGGATCCTGAGTTTATCTGAGGCAAGTGAACTGGACACTGAAGGTGCCCATCTGTCGATCGGATATCATCGGCTATTTCCGTAACCGTTTGGGTACGAACGGGCGACAGGTAACTCTCCCATACAGTACAACTTTACTGACATCTTTTGAAACACCTCAAAACTACATATAACTTCAAATAACTACATGTACTAACGACATCAGTGAAAGATATTGAAACTACAGATACTTTCACAAGAGAGTTTTAATTCACGTCCCTCGGTCCGTGGGGATTCAAAATATTAATTATATTCAATTACGTTCACAATAATTATGTTCTTATAAAAAATATTATTTGGCGTAATTCAGAGACCATTTCAAATATCCATATTAATGATAATAATGTTCAAAGAGAACAACTATATTCACACATTGGTAAAATTCTTGGCACTGAACCAACAACAGTGTATCAGCCGGGAAATCGTGAAACTCGAATAAAATAAATTAAAAAAACTGGGAAGGCATGTTGAAAGCAGTTGTAGTAGAAATGCGGCCCTAGTACAATCAATTCAGTAGAAATGCAGTTCCTGAGAGGCCTGTGAGAAATCGATCAGTGATAAGGTATCGAATGAGCTGATTAGAAAATAACGCCGTTACTTTGTAGATACGAGTGCGTATAAGTTATGCGGAGTATAGGTTGTGTTATTACCTACAATGTGTAGGTGGATGTACTGCATAGTAATATTGCTATTGTCTTGTTGCTGTGACTTTACCTCTAAGTATGTGACATACGAAGTTGCAGGTCAAACTGACCTCTTTCTCTTTTATATCGTTGGATTATTAAACGATTAAGGTTAAACACTATGTTGGCGTTCGGTTTATTTACAATATCAAATTATATATGATTATTGTATTACCAACCGGACACTGATATCTCAGGCAGGGCCGAATCTACGAAATCTGGCGCCCTGTGCAGTAGGTACCGATGGCGCCCCCCCCCCCTACATTTTTATTTTGATTAAAAATTCGTTAACACAATTTTTTTTTTTTTTTTTTATTATTATTTTTTTTTTTTACACTAATTTATCAAATAAAATCAAGACATATAAAGGGTGTAACTTTTCCAAGTGACCTGGCGGTAGCTCTCACACTCGTTTTTTTTTAAAGAGAGGATCGCCAGGAGCCCTATACCTACTCTCTGAATCTATTGGGTAAACATAAATTATGGTGCTATTTTAATTATTTTAGGAAAAACTCTTTGCAAGTTATGCTTTAAAATAATACAACGAATTGTTTGTTTGTGCCCGTACCATGATTTAAAATATAGGTTACGAGACAATGCGGGTGGTTTCGCTGAACTAGGTCCATTAGACATTCTTGAGATTTACTGCGTTTATGTACCTATATACTCAACGCGAATATTAGAAAAAGCAAATACAAATACAACACAAGAATAGCATCTACAGCTTCTGACTAGCAACAGGCAGTCCCGACGAGAGACAGTGAGCAGTGATAATAAGAATATAACCTCAAATTTGTACCTTGCATTTCCCCTGTGTTGAGCGAACAAAAACTAAACACTGACGTTGGTATCAACGGCTTACGAACAAAAATACCGCGCTGTGATTGGTTATTGAATTTGGATCGCACCTATTCGTCGTAAAAGACGGTAAAAGATATATGGAAAAATAGATCTTACGTTTAAACTAAATATATGGAATTTGTAAAAAAATTCTGTAACTGACTATAAATTCGTAAGCCGTTGATACCAACCTGATGCGTGCGCATTCTGTTTCTTTGGAAAGTGTTGCTAGAGCGTAATAATTATTTCGTACTATGGGTAATTTTTAAACGATTCAGGGAATAACTAAATTTTAATACAATATTAATTTTTTCACGGCGCCCCTTCGGAGTTGGCGCCAGGTTTTTGAACGTATGGCAGATCCGGCGCTGATCTCAGGAGATGTGCACATGCAGTTGTTGGGAGTGGAAAACACCAATAGATGCGTGAAATGTGAAGAGGATGAAGAGACTCCAATGTCCCGCTCTGTTGGGATCAAGGCTCAGATACCTGGGAAGACACGTAACCAAAAGTGGCAGCCACATATCCAATGACAACCCCGGTGAACTTTATAAAAGGGACCGGATTGTTAAAGCAATGAGGTAAAATAGGAAACAGTACAATGGGCTTATGGCTAAATGCTCACGGGAACTGTTCGCATTGTTCGGAAATTGTTATTTTTTGACGGAATTGCCTAATGAGTAAAAACTCAAATTGTAATATTTAACCATTGAAGACAATATTAACGACTGTGTGTAATAATGTGAAACAGCAAAAAAATTCAGTTGCGTCTAGGAATCGAACCCAGGACCTCTTGTTCGCAGACGAGAGATTTTAGTAGCGTTGAAGCGGAAGTGCGCACACAACAACAGTCTTTTAAGGCCCTGCAACCGCGCACAAAAAGAAGAAGATGGATAGATATGAAATTACGAATGTTAGAGGAGAGCGCTAGTATTTAAAGTGACAAAATCGATGCATAAATTGTGAAAATGTTTCATATAACACGACTCGTTTAAAATAGAGCAAAAATCTCGCGAGGGTTGTCTTAAACAGCATTTAAAAAAACACTGTGAATTTTTTCATACATATTTTCATAATATTTCTTAATATTTCAGTGCCGGCAACCCGGGCGTTTATTTATTATTAGTTATGTACAACATGATTTTTTTTTCCTTACCCTCCTCACTAGACTAAAGTCTGTTCTGAGGCTGGTAACTAACAATTTCTAATTACATAAAAACAAATAAGTGGTAAAAAAAAATAAAAAAAAGATACATATATATTATAGTAATAATAATAATAATAAAATAAGAGGAAAATCAGAATTTAAAAACAGAGTAGAAAATAGAAAATATATAATATTAGATATTAAGAATATTACTTAGGGAACGTACCCATACTACGTGACCAACTTTTTGCAATTTTTAACCCCCCCCCCCTCGGTGACCAAAATCCTAAGCAATCCGCCGCTCATTTGTATGGAGCGTGACATTTTGAAGACCCCCCCCCCTAAACGTGTCACGTAGTATGGGTATGTTCCCTTATCTCTCTTCTTTCCTTGACATTCAACCAGTTTAAAAATCTTTTGAAAACCAAGTTCAAATTATTGGATGTGACGTAGGTCTTTGTTTGGGCTACAAACTTATTGAATATATATGGTGCCAAGTAAGATTCATGTTTTTTTGCAAAATTTGATTTAATATATGGTACTTGTAATTGATTGTGTGTGTTTGCTCTTGTGTATTGCGAGTGAGTTATGAAGTGTGGTGATATTTTTATGCAGTTTTTGTAGATGATCTTCTTTATGAATAGTTTATTTATGTCTAATAGGTTATTGTTGATCATTATCTGTTCTGTCGGATGTTGATAAGGCTTTCTAAACATAATTCTGATTATTGTTTTATGATTAATTTTAAGTGATTTGAGGTGAGTCTCTGCTGCTGCTCCCCATACAGAAATACCATACATTAGAATACTTTGACAGAGTGCATAATATATATTTTTTAGCTGAGGTAGTTACATAATGTTTCGAATTGTTTTGAAGATGTAAGAGAGTTTCCGTATTTTTTTTGTAATTAGGTTAATTTGGAGATCCCATTTTAAGTTATTGTCAACAGTTAAACCGAGATATTTAATATTTTGCGCATAATCAATTTTGTCACAAACACAGCGTGAGTTAGTTATATTACTTGTAAAATAACTGAAACAAACGTGTTTATAATAATTTTAGGAGTATACTTTGCGATTTTTTTCTATCGAGGGGATTTTATAATTTGCGTTTCGGCGCGACGAATGTCTAGATATTATCTTCAAAAATAACATATATTTTTTAAGAGCTTTAAAACTTCAAATGTTTACGGGAGGTTTTCAAGAAATCGGAAGAAATTCAGGTAACGAGGTAACGGCGTCTTAAAGGTGAGCGTACATCAGTCTACACCGGCCGCAACGCACGCACGGCACGCAACGGATTTTTCTATATTTTCATATGAATTAGTACAGCACTGCATCCATTACCGGCAAATACCGGCGGCGGTCGGTGCGTTATTTGACGGTAGTGGACGCAGTGCTGTACTAATTCTTATAAAGATGTAGAAAAATCCGTTGCGTGCCGTGCGTGCGTTGCGGCCGCCGCGCGCGGACAGACGGATCTTCATCTTTAGTTGGGAGACTTTTTTAAAATTTGTATGAATTTTGGAATACTTATTCAACTGTCGCTGCGACTAAATTCTCTCCTCTGCGGGCCCTCTAAAGCGCGGGTCACATCACGCTGGTTGCCAGCCGCGAGTTGAAGAAGCCGCTTCTGCCAGCCGTCGATCAGCTTGGTGTGACCACAAAATTCAGCGCTGGCGTCGCCAGCCGGCGAGTATTTGTCAGCGGCTGACGAAGTTGAACATGTTTAACTTTTGGTAGCAAGCAGCGGCGAATAATCAATCACGTGACCGCTGACACCAGCCGGCAGCGCAGTCTGACCACTATTGCGTCTATCAGCAACGAGAAAGCAGTGTTTTTTTTGTGAAGTTGTAATATAATAATATAAATAGTTGTGACTATTTTATAATTTTTAATTGATATAATTAAAGTTATTTATAATGTCTGAGTTAAAGTGGACTGCGAAACAAATAATAACATTTTTAAACGTTTTTCAAAATTATCCTTGTTTTTTTTAACTCTCTCTGGTTAAGCATTTCTAAACTAAGTTCTCTGACACCCTCTCTCAACAACTGCTTATTTAGCTTTTTACGTGAAACGACAGACGACATAATAGTGAATGACTAACTGGAGAGTGCGAGACGCGACTAGCAGCGTAGTGTGACCAGATTGCCCGCCGCTGCTAGCTGCTACTACTACCAGCCGCTGGTAAGCAGCCGCTGGCAACCAGCATGATGTGACCCGTGCTTAAGATATTCTACGAAGAAATGGGTCGATCAAGGTACATAAGTAGTTTTTATTGGAGTCGTGCTGATTGGCGTGTCAAGAGTCGTGCTGATTGATGAGCGTGGATTAAGAGATAGATGGATTGCGATAAGCTCGGACGTGCTGCCGGGGAAAGGGTTGTAAACTAACACGTTCCACTAACTTATTTTGCAAATCGGTTTTGGATACATTATTATTATTTAGAAAAGTCCCCTTTTGTGTTTACCGGAAGCTGAATTATGTAATATTATAAGGCGGTAATACACTGAATACATAATACACACACCTTGAAAAATCAGAAATGCCTTCAGAAATTTAATGACGCCAGAGCTCACTTTTATATATAGAAACCATCGCGGGCATGCGCACATCAAATTTCCAAAGTTTCATCGCAATCAGATGAATGGTTTAGCAACGCATAATTTCATGACGCCAGACCTCACTGTTATATATAGAAATCATCGCGGGTATACGCACATCAAATTCCCAAAGTTTCATCGCAATCGGATCAATGGTTTAGCAACGCATAAGAAACAAACATACACACATACATATAAGCAAGCAAACGAACATTGATTTTATTATATATACTAGCTGACCCGGCCACGCGTTGAGTGGCTAACGAAACACAATGCCATCTACTGGATGGTTACCCAACCTTTATAAACACCGCCATCTGTTAATTTGCATACAAATAAAATCCACAACGCCCGCTTGCCAAGACATTCTCCTTTATGTATTATATATTTCAACCAATTTACACAAAACCTTGACAAATTACGAGTATATACCTAAACCTTTCTCATGAATCACTCTATATATTGGTAAATACCGCATGAAAATCCGTTCAGTAGTTTTTAAGTTTATCGCGAACAGACAGATAGACAGACACGGCGGAGGACTTTAATACGAGTATGTAGAGATATAGATTTTAGATATTCAGACAGCCGATCAACATTGCCTACTACGTCTCTTATATTGCCTGTTTGTTATTCCATTTGATTTAGAATGTGTACCGAGCTGAGGGGCTGAATTTCTATTTTTGAAATTTAACCAAATATTGGTCAGTCTTTTGGCCCTCTAAACACGCCCACATCGCATTTATTAAGTGAAATTTTCATTGGAAATAAAAAAGCATATGAAATAATAATAATAATATATATCTTTATTGAGCAAAAAAATTAAGATTTATAATTACAAAAACAAAAAGTACATCATAAGTACAGTAAAAGTACAGTTTAAAAGTTGGATGAGTACAAAAGTTAATAACAGAAAACAAAATACATCTATCCAGTAGGTACTTAAACAATAGAGATTTATAATTATAAATTTAGGTATAACGAAATTATGTATAACGTTTACCTTTGAGCTCGTAATATATTTTCTTCAAATAGTTCTTATATTTTCTATCGCTCTCTATCTGGGTACCGCCGCCCCGGGAACCTTTATTGGATAACCAACACCTCTGCCATAGGTCACCCCAAGTGGTTCGCTACGTTTGGTGATTTAGCAGGGGTGCCCGGGTTCATGGGGTGAGGTTTGTCTAGGTCTTGGAGGCGGATGACTAAGACACACTGAACCCCAGATTCCTACCCACCCCTTAAACCCTTTTCCTTCCCAGAAATCTCCTCTCCTTCCTTTCCTTAAAAAAACCCTCCACACAGCATCCCCAAATATGACATAGGCCCTGAGGAAAATTGTTTTCCTCAGGGCCTCCTGTGTGGAGCTCATGTAAAAAAAAAAAAAATCTGAACAAATTTGAAAAGGGGCGAATTTGTTACAGAGCAGTGCGTTATTCCGGTAAGTTTTTGGTTGAGAACTTATAACGCATTCATTTAAACTAAAATAACTAAAGTTTTTTGTCAAATAATCTTATAAGTACCAAACGCAGGAAAACACAGGCATGATGCCCAAAAATTTACGTATATGGACGATTTAAATACATTGTAATAACAAAAATAATAACAAAAATAGTAACAAAAGTGATTATCTAAATTTGCAAGAGTGAATGACAAACAAGAATGGATAAAAGGTAGAATGCGAACTGTTCACAAATAATTTATTATCCGCACCTGTGCTGATTGGACGTTGATTTAGTAGGTACAATATTGCCTTTATTTAAATAAAGAGCTCCATTACAATACCAGATTGATACGATTGATGGTAAAACTATTTTTTAAATGTTTAAATGGGTCATTAAAAATGTCTAAATTCATTATTAGAGCAGTGTGTAGTGTTATACTTTCTTAATATTCGCGTTACAGGCACAGGAGAGAAATGTCCTGTGTTTGAGTGGTAGGCTTTAATATACAAACTGTCTTGCTGTCTTTCTGCTTGTTGAATTTCTTGATGGTGTATTAATGTTAATTCTGAATAAAATGTTTGGTGCATCAACAGCATGTATAATTTTATGTAGAAGCAATAAATCGGAAAGTTTACGTCTAACGGAAAGTGTATTTATAGTGCAAAATTCAGTCATTATACGTTCCAAATTAATCAGATAAACCTTCGCGATCAGCAATTACACACGCTAATTTTCTTTGTGTGGATTCAATCCTATAATTATGAATCTCATAATTAGGAGACTGTACAGTGGATGCGTATTCGGTAATACTTCGCGTTCTATAATGTTTAAGTTAATTCTGCACTTATAAAATAAGTTGCGATTCTTAGCGTTTATCTTAATAAGTGATGCACTTTTTAAAATTATATGTGTATGTTTATTGAAGCTTCGTTACTTATTGTCTATGTTTTATATTAAATGTTTGTTTTTTGTTATTTCCGCTGTTTTCTATGAAGTTTAATTGAAAAGTCCTTTTTTTAAGTTGGAGATTTTGCCATGAGGCTGTCTTCGCATTTTAGTATTTTACGTTTCTGCCTTCTTTTAGAAATACCCATCTAGCTTATTTTTATTTCTTTGCTGGACCATTCTCTGGTTGCACTCAGTAATCTGTCCTTTATTCTTTATTTTTGCCGATTGTTCCGTCCATTTTTAATACGAAGACGAGAGGTTATTGAAAGAAGACGCGGGCTGGTGGCAGCAGACCTGGCGTTTTCTCGTTTCTATTAAAAAGGGTTCCGTGTTATACGGGTGCAAGTGAAAATTCAATTTATCTAAACTATATTTTCTCTTTGTACGGAGTGTTAAAGGCCGTACTTGACTTACTTTAACCAATGATCCTAATACTATAGTTTTTGATGAAATTTTGTTCTCCGGTGACTTTTCCGTCTTAGAAATTAAAAATTTAAACTCCGGCAATATTTCCGTCGTAGTAATTAAAATTTAAAAACACATTGTATTTTGTTGTTGCCGTCTAGTACACGTATATTTTACATGTATTTCACTACGTTTATGAAATTTTCCTTTCGCGAAAACATTTTGTTCACCCACATCACTTCACTGTCAAGATGCTGCGTAGTATGATGAATACTCATAATTCCATTAATTGGAATGGTCAGAACCTCGGCTTATCAGCGGATGGGAACCTTTTAACTTTTAAAACTCCATTTTATCTCGTCAACGGATTGAAAAAGTTTACATTCATACTTGGCCTGTGCGTGACAGCATTTAAAAAGTTTATTCAATTTCAAACCCCGCAATTTTTTAAATTTTTTATTTCGTATAGAGCAAAAACCTGGGTGCGAGATATTGATTAAACATACTTTGTAATTTACCATTTGTTTATCGTTTAATGTATCAGCCTCGTGACAAATTACAAAGTTAAAAAAAAATAATTAAAAAATGAAAATTATTTTTTTAAACATTTAAACGAAACCGAATCGACATTGAATCGAACCCCGGTCAACTGCTTGGAAAGCAACTATACTTCTAAAGCGTCCATTACACCAGCATCCATTGTTAAAACGGCTGCGTAAATTCAATATATTATGGCAAATGCGTTTGCAAATGCACCAACTGTGTAGCGGGTCGGATCGGGAAAGACGGTTGGGGGAGACCTAACATAGACCCTTCGCCTTGTACCTCAATGGGAGGCGTGGATTCATACTTCCGTCACTCTTGGACACGTTGATCCCCAGATTCTTACCCACCGATCATACCATTTTCCTTCACAGAACTTTCACTCCTTCCCTTCCCTAAAAAGACCCTTCACACAGATAACATAGGCTCCAAGGGATGTTTTCCTCAATGGCTCCTGTAAAAGTGTAAAATAATAAGAATTATGTATTTTTTTATTGTTTAATGGTATATATATTTAATATAATTATTGTAAGGAATAATTTAATAATTTAGAGGTTAGGTGCAGAATTGAAGCAGCAAGAACTGCATTCATTAAAATGAAATCCCTCTTCTGCAATGACAATATCAGCTTAAGACTAAGGCAGAGAATACTAAAATGTTAAGTGTGGCCGGTCTTGGAACATGTACCTTGAAAGTAAATACCATGAACAGGTTAGAGGCTTTTGAAATTTGGCTTCACCGGAGAATGCTCAAGGTCCCATGGACCGACATGATCACAAACACAGAAATTCTCAGGCAGGCTAGAGCAGATAGAGAACTTCTTACGTTAATAAAAATCAGGAAAAAATCATATTTGGGTCATATACTTCGAGGGGAGAAGTATCACTTGCTCCATTTAATATTGAAAGGCAAGATAGAGGGGCGCCGAGGGCCTGGTAAGAAACAAATGTCTTGGCTGCGAAATATACGAGAGTAGACCGACATTAGAAGTGTGGAGGAGCTATTCCGGGCAGCGTAAGATAGAGAGACATTTTCAAGAGTGATCGCCAACGTCGGGGGACCTGATACGGCACACAAAGAAGAAGATTTAATATAAATTTTATTATTTTATTTTACTTACTTATCCCTCTACACTAGTGAGCCATTCAAATATTGCAAGGTACAGCAGACCTCTCAGATGGATGCCAACTCTGCTGCTCCTTTGTTTTGATCAACCAATGGTTTTGTTTTCATAGTTCTTCCTCTTTCCCCTTTCCTCTCACCGTCTTCCCTTGCATCACAACAATAATAATATCCCTTTGCCGAGACGAGAGAACGGAAGAGTTTCAACCGTCGTAAGTGAACGCGATTTTTAATTTATTTATTTGTTATTCACCATTTCATATTCAAAACGCTTGGACAATTTTCGAGAGCGTGTACTGTATTCTGTCGTAGGTATGGGGTAAAACACTGCGGTTCACGTTTTAACTATTATGTCGAGCTTTAAAATTGTTTTATTCCTCCAAGGACTAATTACTAAATGACAAATTTTATAACACGATGGGATTTTATACAACTAAATTACAATGATATAAGCAAAAGATAATAGTAATATTAAGATGACAATATACCCTAAAATATATTCAGAATCTTAACGACGTAAGTAAAGAAACCGTGTATACAAATTGCGATTCGCGACCCGTGCTCTGGACGAACCTACTGTCGAATTTGCCGTATCAAAGAAAAGAGGAGTATTGCACGAACGTACGGTCGAATTCACCCTAGCAGTTCTGGAGATTCGACCTTTCTGCAGCGTTGATTTTAATTAATTCTGAAGAACGTGCTACAAATATTAAAAATGTAAACACATGTTGTCCTCCGGAAATTATTAATTCATCGTCTAGAAAAATAAAATCTGGTGCTTACCGCTAACTTTATAGTTGAAAATATACGGGTTATATAGTTTTCAAATCGTTGTACGTAAAATATATTAATGGTAAGGTACTGTTTTTATTAATCTAGTATATAAATAATTCGCATTTCTTGTGCGGCATGGCAATAAAAAAGTTATTTTAGTTACGGATTCGCCGGAAATGATTAAAATGTAAGTTTTGAGCGTACAAAAATTATTAGGATTGTGTACCGCCTTAATAAACAATAATTTTATGTGATGTAAAAGGTGGCGCCAAAGTTATCATCCTATCAGAAGTTGCTCTCATTTTTGCAAAAGTGATGTCTAATGTCATCACGACGTTGACATTTGTGAAGTAAATTTGTTGAAAAACCATGGATTGCTCGAAATCTACCCAGTCGCTGTACAGTCAATTATTTTGATACCCAAATAATAAAACATGACGTCATTAGTTCCTCTTTTGCCCGTCTAAAAAGTTCACTATGTCGAGCTGTAATTATAATGTTTACTCGTTTACTGGGACCGTTACTGCTTTAGTGTTTCTATTTGTCCAACTTTCCGTTTGGCACAGTTCCTGAGCTTTTGCTTTGAGCTTTCAAACGAATTTGTTCGTTTACCTACTAGGGATTTCATTCGTTCTTTGACGGAGTTTTCTAAATATGTTTCAGGCCTTGGATCGTCAAAGTGCTATAAAACGTTGACTCACGGGTAAGCGAATTTAATAATCGGAAATGCCATGTTATTCATGTATTGGGCGTCTGGCAGACGGTGAGAATATGCTGTACTTTTTCCTTATATCGTAATACGATGGATTACTTTTTATTCGTAGACAATTTGGGCACAGTCATTCATAGTTTAACACAACTGCCATAGATCGAGTAACGCCTTGTCAGGTATATAACATTTTAATAATCATATACATTGAATTGTTAGTAAAACGACGCTTTATGAATGAGAATGTAGCCAGAAGCATGGGCCAAAAGAGTGTTGTGTGGCTGTCCATCGTATCTGCCTGCACCTTCGGAAATAGGGTGATGATTAGATGGATGATTCAAATTATTTATTTACTAGCGTAGACCCGTGTAAAATTATGGATAATTGCAATTGTAGGATTTGAGAATTAATATTTATCTCAGAAACCATGTCTTCGGAAACTTATGTTGATAGTTTTCTTTTTATGGGAGCATACATTAATTACGTGAGCAGTTTTTTTTTCAATCTAGACCCCCACTCCATTTAAATTATTGTTCTAGTGTATTATTCCTATGTAACGAAGCCCAAAATAATAAACTACAGGTTATACAAAATAGGGGGATGAGGATGATTTTAAAATGCAACATTTTTACAAGAGTTAAAATTATGTTACAAAATTTAAATATGATGACAACCAAACAACATATAATATATAATACATTAACAATGATTTATAAACTTAAAAATAATATGCTCCCAAATTATCTGAAGAGTATTATTATGTTTCAAGAAAATGTTCACAATTATCCTACGAGAAGACGCGGAGACTTTAGGCTTCCCAAAACTAAACTTTCGTGCACACAAAATAGCGCATTTTATAAAGGGCAAAAACTCTATAACAGTCTGCCAAATGCCGTAAAGGAAGCCTCAAGTCTCAGCAATTTTCGTAGGATGTGTGCATTATATGTAAAAAATATTTTTTGATTACTCACCAATGTTATTCTCAGGTCTTGTTCTTTTATAATGTATTTTTGTATAGTTATCTTTTTTATTTAGTATTCTTTTTTTAAATGTAGTTGTGAATATTCCTGTACCTACTTCGTAAATTGTATTTTTTATATTTTCCTACTAGATGTATGAAAATATTTACATACATCTAAATAAAAAATTCAAAAACAAAAACAAAACTCCCTTGGTGAGATAAATTTGGGCCACTTCGGATATTCTTTTCAAGTAACTCGAGATTTTGTTGAACCCCCTCACCCTTTTGAGCTCACGTAATTAATGTATGCCCCTAACATTGTTATATTTTTTTTGAGAAATTACGGTCGATCAAAAATTTACCTCTTCTTCTTCTTCCTTGCGCTGTCCCAACTCATTGCCTAGAATGCCTAGGTAGGCTGTTGGGGTCGGCTCTTCTCGTTCTCAGGTTGTAATTTCTTCTGTTCTGAGTATCGCCTTCATCCAGGCCGTTTCTCTGAAGAATTTTGGAGCATTGAGCCATCCAGGAGTTCTTCGGTCTTCCTCTGGATGACTGTCGATGAAGCTCCATAGACATTGCCTGCCTCACTGTGTGGTCTGATGGTCTCCGTCTTATGTGCCCATACCATCATCTCAACTGTCGTTCCTCCAGCTTACTATTTATGTCTGTGACACCCAGGCTACCATGAATGCGTGAACTTTTGATCTTATCTTTTAGTGATACTCTTGCCGACCATCTAAGCATTCGCATTTCTGCTGTTTCGAGTTGCCTAGAGTAGGGGTTGTACATAGTCCAGCATTCGAAGCCATACATTATTGCGGGTCTTACAATAGTCTGGTATATCTTTCCTTTAAGTTTTATAGGCATTTTGGCGTCGCACAATATTCCTGTTATGGATCTACATTTAATCCATCCCACACCTATTCTATGGATGACATCCGCTGCACATCCTCCGTCTCTGTGGATTAGTGAGCCCAGATACTTAAATGAATCACAGTTGGCTAATGTTACTCCATCCAGTTGCATCGAAGGAGTTACATTAGCCAACGTTACTCCTCAAAAATTTACCATTTACCTTTAATAAGTCTAGTTAGTTAGTAAATAACGCTCTCTTTAAAATGAAAAAAAAATAAACGCAGAACCTTGAAATGCGAAATCACGAAATTCGACTACTTGCAAGATTAACCCCAAAAAAATTTAAGCATGAGAGATACATTTCAGTGCAATAATTTTCTGGTTAAAAATATTATATTGCAGGTAGTGGTAGGTACTTTATCGTTTGTCTGAATTCTTGACATAATCAGTTTTAAATTTTGAAGATGACACTTAAATTCAAAACAAATCCGAGACCAATCAAGAGTTACAATCACAGACAAAGCTAGTACTTTCTTTACTAGTTTTGTTCCCGGAATTTGTTTTATGCTATGATTTCGTCATAAAACATTTGCTATTTTTTCTTCTACCGACTCTTATTTTCAAACTTTTCATATTTCACCATTCATAATATTTTTTCCGTGATATTATTTTAAAGAAATAGTCCAACTGCTCTTTTTATATTGCTTCTAAAATGGAAGTCAATTCGTATTTTGCAGACCGAATTGATATTATTTTCTAATATTACATACAATACGTTACACTGACAACTCGATTACTTTTATTTAAGTACTTAACTTTATGTCTCACTCTTTCTGAAAATAATTAATTAATTCTATTTGCGAACTCTGATGAAATAATTATAATGAACACACCTACATGACACTTAAAGTACATTGGTACTATACAAATTTATTTGCGTATACTAAATTAAAATGCCAGCTGTAATAAGGCTCCTTTCCACCAAGTGACAGGGCTAATTACACCCAACACCCTGAGAAGAAAATAATTAATAATATTTGGTTCATTATTTTGTAAAGCGTCGGTTTCGCGAAGCAACGCCTCAAGGCGTTCTATAAAATAAGGAAGTAAATTGGCGTCTTTTATATTACACGGGGTCCGGATACTTGTGCTGCAAATGGAAAACTGACGAATTTACATTCTTCATCCCTTTTGGAGTGGATGAGGTGGTATAATTTTTTTGATTTTTAACTTTTGTTTTCAAATAAATCGAGTCCTAAGTTGGAATTTTTTAGATCAAATTTGAGAAAAAAAAATCGGTCATTATTTTTTTTATATATATGAACACCGCACTAGGGTCCCAACTGCTTGGTGCTAGTGAGACTATGGCATCCTCAATTGGGGTATGTTGTGAAGCTGAAAGTTTGTGTGGAGGGGAACGAGATGGGGTAGAGGAAGATGGGGAAGTACCTGGCTATTCAGATTTAGTCACCAAACATGGCTAAAGCCATTTAAAGCAACGCTTTAATTCCGAATGGTGGTCTTACACCAGAGAGATACTGAGGGTATCTTCCACTCTGGAACGTGCAGCAAATATATCTTATTTTATTTTTAAAGATTAAATTGTGAAAACACAAATCAATTAAATAAAATTTACTTATGCACGTCTGGCTATGAACCCGCGACCTCAGGATCGCTAGTTGAGAGCCTTGCTCCTCGACGACGGAGACCTTCAAGGGGTTAATATTTAATATCAGCTGTTTAGAACCGGCCAAAAAAAAAAAAAATAAATCCAATAAACGACGATCATGACGGTTATCCTCTATTTTTTTACCTTTTTCAAATGTTATATGTTTTATTTACTACACTTTTTATTCTTTTTTTTTCTCTTCACACGCAGATGCCTGCAGTCTCAGAGTGTGTGGTCTCCTGCTGTTTATTTTTCAAATATATTCTGTTCTTTTCTCTATATTATATTTTCATGTTTACTAACACCAGTAGTATTAGTTTTTCTTTTTGACTATTACAGCTTAGACTGTAGGCGATCCTACATTTCCGCCACCTAACAAAGTATGTAGGGACATTGAAGGTCTAGATTCGTTTTAATAAATGTAGAGTCGTTCAAAAAAAAAATTAGATTCTTGCGAGAGCTCCGAAGGGGCGACCATAAGTCGCCTATACCGGGGCGGGACAGTGGTGGGTACTTCAATGTTTAGAACCGGCTTCAAAAGTTTTTTACTTTTTTGTTGCCGAAAAAAGAAAAAAAAAATCGAAAAAAACTTATTTTAAATTTTACGCAACTGATAAACTTCCATTTACGTGTATGTATGTATCGTAAACGGTTTTTTATCAGCTGTTTTACACATTTATTAGTAAGGTACATAGTACTTAGGTACATTGTAATTTATGAATGAAAGCGATTTACGGAACTGAGGTAAACAAATCTGAGAAGTCTTTTACTTCAATAAATAATACTGAGTTACTTATTTCCCATATTACACCGGTATGATTTGTATTTTTGTTACTTCTGTCCAAGATGTGTCCATGTTTCACATTCACCTGTCGAGTTCGATGAGCTACCCTGGTGATAAAGTACACAAGCTCATCTGGAAAATACAACATCGAGTTCGTGACACGTATCCGTGGAACTCATCAAAGAAAACCTATGACTGGAATCATATATTATGTCGCGATCTATTTCTTTAACGATATAGGATATAGGTGTAGGTACACGTGTTGTGCAGTGTATGCTTGAACGTTTTTCTCCATACTTCATCGTAGCGATACACCCCAGGGAGGGATTTGGCTTTTTCCTAGTAGTTGTTAGTTCTCTTCACCGTGTCTGTCTTCCCGTCCTGCTTCGATTTTCTTCTGCGCCATAAACCCGCCTGTTCCTCGGTCTGTCACAGTGAACAACCCCAGATTAAGGGTTGAGAAACCCATTTACGTATTGTTTTTGGTTCTGTCAATCTTTCACCATGGTCGGCGCATCGCATCTTTTGGGACCTTCAGAATATTAGAAAAAGCTTAACTGTGCAGGTACGACGGCAATGGGGTTTACAGAATATTACCTTGATTACAAAGTTTTAGGACTTTATTCATAAAATCCAAAATACGAGTTTATTCGTCAAAATCTACATCGTCCCCTTCAAAGTACTCCCCATCGTTCGCAACGACTGCAACGCACTTAAGCCAGCGCTTGATCCAATCCTTGAAACATCGCTGGTACTCCATCGGCATGTCCATCAGAGCCGTTTTCGATTTTTTCATGACATCCTCTCGGGTATTGTAACGCGTTCGGTTTTTAACGCGAAGCGGTTTTTTAAGTCCGTTGAACAGGAAAAAGTTGCAGAGAGTCAGATGAGGTGAATTCGAAAGCTGCCCGATCGTGTTGTTTTTGGTCAAAAACTCGGGGTAACGATCGCATTGTGCGACGGTGCGTTATCGTGGTGCAAAATCGATGCCATTTTCAAACTTGTAAACAACACGACACAAAGGTAGATGTATTCAATATAGCGTAACTTTTATAGATGTCAAGCTATGACGCTGAAATTTGGAGTAAAGGCGATCCAAAAGTCCAGGAAAAAATCTAAATCGGAATTCACGCCCTTTTATGGGAGGAGTTTAAAAATACTTAAGAAAGAGCTTTTGGAAAGGTTGGAAAAGGTATTGGAGAATTTTGTTTTACAGGTTGATTTCGTTAAGGCCTGTAAAAAATATTAACTCATTTTTTACGCATTGTTTATTGTAATAAAACAGAATTTTAAAATTGATCTCACGGAACAAAGCGACGTGGAGCCTAGCGTCCGTTTCCCGCTCCGTTCGGGGGCGAACTGATAAAAAAACGGGCGTGACTATTTATGTAGCCCTTCGGTGGATGGCATAGAGTTCACTTTGAAAATCCAAATTCGTCTATTGCCGGCCGTGTTGTAAAATAACAACGCAAAAATGCATATTTTATTTTATTTTGTGAACTTCGGGCGTGAAAATCATTTTTTTTTTGCGATTATTATAAAAGAAACTGAATTTGCTACATTAAACAATAAAAACGTATCCGAAAAGGGGTTTATAAATAGGAGAGTTTGAACTTAAAAGTTTTTTTACAGACTTTATATTTTATTTTTTTATAGGCTTATTAAAAGACTTATAAAAAAACTGAGCGATATTTTTAAGGGCCAAGGTATGTTCTACATGCAGTATTTAATTGAAGCATCTATAACACTTCTAAGCGATCTAATTTTCAAAACAAAAACATATGATTTTGTGTGATTTTGCATTATTTACTATGGCTTCATCTAAAGTGCCAATGACAGATGTGGCAATCTAACAAAAAAGGAAAAATTCCCCTCGGTTGACTGGCAGCGCCACACGGTGGCCGGTCCTTAAATTTTTTGATCAAAGTGGTTATAGTTGATCATGCACGGGGCATGGGGATGAGAGTAACCTTGCGGCTACTCTTGCTAAGGCGCTTAAGGATTTCGCTGAGTTATTCCCAACCACCAAACAAGAAAGGTATATCACAATTAAGTGGTACTCACGATTGTTCTTCTAGCTTGGTGACAGTCATAGATGTCCATGAGCGCTCGATATTGTTCTATTTGATAAATAAACGATAGAAATCTGAGTCACGTCAAGTTCACACAAAGTATACGATGAAAACGATAAGGTTTACACTTTATGTAACGATATGATGGATAACACTTCGGCGTGGTGCGAAAATGTCACGATATGGTCGGGGGTTAGCAACGGACTGACTTGTTGACGATAAAGCGCTTGTCACTTGTTGACCGTGTAGTCAGGCACCCTTATTGTGCGGAATTCCCAAGTCTGGGTTCCTGCCGATCTCGTATGACAATCGGAGCACAAAACGAAAGAAATCCATCGGCGTTATGAAACAATAGTATTTTTGCTAACTGTGTAAACAAACAAAACCTTGACATTAACTTTTCGGCTTGGTTTTTCTTTGTGAAATTGTTAAATTAAGTTTCTTTTTAAAATAAATAACAATTATTTTAGATTTTAGTTTAACGTGAATTACTGTACGAGGGGTAAAACTGCTCCCTGCTAACCGAAGGGGCTCCGATGTTGTTAGGCTGAAGGATGTGGGGAAGTTTCTGACTATTCCGACCCGGTTACCAAACACGGCTAAAACCACTTTTGATAGTCTTTGCCTTTCACCAGGCTTATACTGCGATTATTTTCCGCCCTGGAACTGACGTAATTTTATTTATTTATTTATTTCCAAACATACGGCACAATATGTGCCATTGACATAATTATATTTATATATATTATAATACAATAACATAAGAAAGTGACATAGGTAAATGTAAAGTTAAATATAAAAACAAAAGGTAAAAAAAGGAGTTAAGGTAATGAGTAGTAAATAGAATTAAGATGTATAAAATGAAAGTATAAAATAAAAGTGTAAACTATAAAATATAAAGTATAATGTAAAAGTAAAAAGTTGAAAGGCAGGAAATAATTTAGGCTATAAGTTACCTTTATAAATAATATAAAGTACAAAAGTTATAAATATAAAAAAAAGTATGACAAGTAAACAGTTAGAAATGGTCTTAGGAGCCAAATATTGAAGATAATATAAAATTTCAATAAAAAAAATAAAAGGAAGGTATTACGGAGTTATACAATGCGATATGAAAAGTAGGTAGGCACCCATGATATTTTACTACAGGTAATTATTTTATATGATTTAAATGTGAAATAACACAATTTAATTACATGAAAATTACTTGCGCACGCCACGTCCGAACTCGCAACCTCTAGATTCTAAAATACACATTTTATCTATCTATCTATATAAATAAAAATGAATCGCCGAAATGTATGTACGCGCATAACTTCCCAACGAATGCACTATATAGGTGATTATTTTTTTGTTGTGTTCGTTATTGTCAGGAAAAGGTTTGTATAAAACTACTGGTGAGCTCTAGCTTTATGAAATTTGTATAAAAAAATTGCAATAGGTGGCACTAACTAACTTTTTTTTTTAATGTTCTTTATTCAGTAAAGTTTATACTCGTACATTACAGTAAATGGATAATTTTTTGGCCATCACACTAGGCATATGCCCGTGTTGTAGTGGCCAACTGTTAGTAACTGTTTGAAAACTAAATGTACCGGGAATTAATTTATGAAAGGAGGGAACCAGGTAGAGGGGAAGGGAAGGGGAAGGAAAAGGAAGGAGGGAAGGGAAAGAAAAAGGAATGGGAAGGGGAACCAGGGAGGGGGGAGGGAAACCTGGGAGGGGGGAGGGGAACTCGGGAGGGGGGTTTGCGGGCGGGGGAAGGGGGGGGAGTGGAGTGGGGAGAGGGAAGGTGGAGGTGGCCGAGTGGAAACGCGAGAGGGGAAAAGGACGCGGGAGAGGAATGGGGGGGGGGGGGAGGGAACGGGACGAATGGGAAAGGACACGCAGGGAGAAACAATTTATTTATTAAATGGCATAGCAACGCATGTTGGATACCAGCTAGTAATGTTATAAGTTATAATTTTGTACGTCTGCTTGTATTCACGATAATCACCACCCACTCATCTTCTAAGGGTTACAAGTTACAAGTCAAGTACATAGCTAGCAACCATAACCGCAGGTCGATAGGTAGACTTAACCCCCAACCTTTTGGCGGCCTTAGAACAAAGAACAACCAATACTAGGGTGTAGGTATTTGTCTGCTGTCGACGTCTGATTGGTTATCTCGTTATCTGTCTTTCTGTGAAACCGATCTATCCCACGTAGCCATTCTAAGAAAACTAACTTTCGGCTGTTATAAAACAAACAACAACATTATTTACAAATGTTGTGTTCTCTGCCCACTCTGTCTTGTAAATTTGGTTCAAGCTCTTTATATATTTGTTTACATCGCTACTAGAGGGCACCTATACCCGCTCAAAAAGAAGAAGATGGAGATATATGTAAATACGAATGTTAGAGAAAGCGCGGTAATATTAAAACCGATAAAATTTAAGCGAAATTGTGAAAATGTTTAATAAAACACGACTCGTTTAAAATAGAGCAAAAATCTCAAAGGGAACCTCTAAAATAACATTTTAAAGAAACACTGTGAATTTTTTCATAAATATAATTTCTAAAATAAGTGAAAAAAATGTGTTTATACTAATTTTCGGAACATGATTTTTTGATTTTTTCTATCTAGGGAATTTCATATAAGTTGCGTTTCAGCGCGGGGGACGTCTAGAGATATTATCTTCAAAAATAACATATTTTTTTTAAGAGCTTTAAAACTTATGTTTATGGAAAATATGTAATAAATCGGTAGAAATTCGGGATGCGGCGAGGCATCAAATGAACGAGTTTTTGAATAATGAAAAGTCATTATTTTTAAGGTTAAGAAGTAGTAAGTCATCCGAGAGAACTAGAATCGCGGTTAATGTCACCGCAGTTGGTAATTTTACGGTTAAGGTATTGCACTACTAAGTAATGAAATGTCAAGGGATTTTGGTTTGGCAATTAGATCGCTTAGAAATATTTTAGATGCTTTAATTAAATGCTGCGAGTACACGTAACACATCAGAGGAGCGATTCTGTATCTTGGCACCTATTGAAAAAGCAATTGAAAGTCATAGAAAATCAGACAGATTCCGTATGGGATCTTTCGCGTATCCACAAAAGATGCGGAGTCGCTTCTCAGCTCCCTTTTTTATACAAAACTCGTGAACGAAAAATGACGAATTTAAGAACTATTTCTAACAGGTTATTTTCGCAAAATATTAACGACAAATTTGAAAGATTAACGACAATTCGACTATCATCCGAGAGAACTGGAATCGCAGTAAACGAAAAAGTAAACTCTTTTATTTAATAATTTTAAGGTCTTACAATAATTATTCCTTATCCATAAGGCCCTCCGTTCATGGAGATACTTACAATCTACGTAATTGTGACGAAACCACAAGTACCCTGCTGATATACCACTTTTTAATGCTAGACTCCGTACACGGCGCTATCCGAAATGTACTGAACTTGATCATTTTTCACGTGCAGCCGTGGAGTGAACACGCTGTCATGCGATGTCACGACTTTTTTTCCAACATCAATCCATGCCTTCTCCACTAAATCGTTTCTTACGTATTTGTGGTAAAGTATAGTTATGTAAACATGCATTTTTTCCACTTCCAGAACAAATCTAACATTACTTTCATGTTCCGACGCCATTTCTGTCAAACGTCAAATGAATAAGTATCAGATACAAATGATGCGAGCGTCGCGTGCGATCAGCACTGTCGGTATCGTGATACTGATTGGCATAAATATACTAACCCCTAGATCGATCACTTGGGGCTTTTTCCTCCTAGCGGTTTCGTCACCAACTTAACCCCCCTCGCCCTTCCCGCACCTGCCAGCACTAATAGACTAAAGATAGAGGAAACTTATTTGTCTACCATAGACAATATAATCGCTCTCGACCTACTTCACTAGCCCAATAAATTATTTAAGAACAAAATTATTGGAATCAGAAAATGTTACATTAGACAAATGAAACACTCTGAGAACATCTTTAAATATGTTTATTTTCAGTAAAGACAATTGATAATAAATAACACATAAGACAATTGATAATAAAACATAACACAAAAACTAAGGTATCCTAACCGACCTAACCTCAAATTAATTTACGGACGAATGCTGAATGTTGATGTCCTGGTACTGGTTCTCATCCTGGTCATCTTGTAGATACTCCACTGACCAGCTCTCTTCACCTTCACCGTCAGACTCCCATTTGACATCGGAAATGTCTCCTTCCAGTGCAATAGTTATTTCTTCATGTGACAAACCTCTAACAGCCATCTATAAAAATGATAACAATAAGTTACATATAGTCTACCGGAAAACATTAAAATAAATTAATACATCTTGAAAGAATCAAATTAAAATACGTAAAACAATACAAAAGGCCAAAACAAGAAGATCTCCATTAAAAACATCCACCAATGCGCCATCACAGGATCATGAACGTTTTTAGCGAAAACAAAATGAAAAAGCAATGTTTTTGAATGGAAATCATATTTATCGATCAGATTAAACATCTGCATACAGTATAATAATTATTTTCAACAGAAAAATGCTATATTTTACCTTTTAATGTTATGCAGAAAACCAAGATGTCAAACCGTTTTGTCCAAGACGCCATTTCCAAATATTTTGTGTTGCCAGTACGCGATTTGTTATATACCTTATAAAACATAAAACATATCTTTCTCAAGCGATACGCAAAATACGGGGCTGTTTGTTTCATAAAATCAAGAGATTTTAATTTTCATCCATCAAATGACCTGACGACCTCCGTAGTCCAGTGGGTAAGACTCTTGACTCACGATCCGGAGTTCGAACCCGGCATGCGTAAGTAAATTTTATTTATTTATTTATTTATTTATTGTTTGTTTGTAAATATTACATAATACAATATAATGAACTTAAAATGTCCAACTAGGCATATGCCCGTTTTAGGACATTCCAATTTGATAATGGTTTTACATGTAAATTATAGTAAGTTATAGTGTTGACTATTCTGTTGGTAAAATACATATGTGTATTCATATTCTAGAATACTTTTAGTTTTACCACGACATTTTTTTTCAATTGTTTAGCTGACATAATAAACTAAAGAAATATTAATAGATAAAACAAGAAAATGAAAAATAAAAAACTGAAAGTAAAGAAGGAACTTTTCCTTTAAGGAAAAATATCACGAAGAATTGAGCAATTTTCAAACTTACTTTATGTAAAAATACAGTTACTTTAATGCTAATATAATACCAATATAAATTAAAATGTAATAGAAAAACAAAGAAATACAAAAATTACAATTCAATTACTGTTGTTTAGCATATTCTCGCATTCAGCTCTCCCCAAGACCAGAAGCCAATTATTTACCTGCATACGCAGAATATTAGTACTCTTTGCCTTCCATGCATCAGGTATGTGTTATTTCACAATTAATTCATATAAAATAATATATATTATAGTATATTTACGGCATGTTCCAGAGTGGAAGACTTAGCCGTGTTTGGTGACCAGATCTGAATAGCCAGGTACTTCCCAACCCTCCTCTTCCCCACCTCCTTCCCCTCCTCACTACCTTCAGCCTCACAACATACCTAATTTGGGGAATGCCATAGTCTCACTGGCTTCAGACGGAGCAGTTGAGATTCTTGTACGGTATTTACAGTAAAAAAAAAAAATCATTTTCTTCAAGATCTTGTGATATATTTAGAAAATCAAAACCAAAACACATTGAAGCTGTATGGATCAGGTGTTCTCGGAAATTAAAAAAAAAAAATTCTACAACTTCAAGAGTCCACCAATTTTTCCATTTGTGAAGGCACAAGTCGTTTCAGCAAGTTTTTGTACAATAAAAATAAATCCTCAAATAAGAAGTGTGCGAGTGCTCCGTGTATACGATGTAATAAAAATTTAAAAAAATGTATGGAATCACAAAACCCCCAAAAATACCACAAAAAATACTCCAAAACACCTATTAAACCAGTAAAACCTATTAAACCAAAAAAATCCCATCCCACTTATTTTACCCCTAAGTTGGCAACCCTGAGCGAGAGATGGCGAAAATCAAAATTACAAACCTATCTTTACAGCTCCATCTATGAAACTTTATCTATGAGTGGCAGCACTTTTACGTCACGGACCACGGTTGAAAAATTTGAACGAAGTTATACGCCCCTGCTGATTGGGAACCGACAGCCACGCCACCGCGTAGCGCCGTAAACGGGCACCAGCAAAATCGTACGGGGGGTACTTACGATCGGCGCTTATGATACGCGCACGAGGATCGAGTATCTCGTAAGTATCTCCGTGAACGGAGGCACTAAGCTGAACCGGAATCCCCCCCTGGAGTCTTTGAGTCAAAATGATTGGACAAAATGATTGGAGTCAAAATGTTTGTGTTCGTGTTATAACGACTTCGATGGTGCCAGCAATTAAATGTTTAACTTATTTTGTACCAAATAACAAATAACTAATCAAATCGATCTTTGTTAGATAGATAGGTAGCTAGATATATAGAGTTGCTTTAGATAGGTTTTTAATATGTAGAAAAAAACTACTTGCGCCTCTACTTGAGCAAATGTACAGAAGTTGGTTTTTCTTTTTCTATTATTATTATGGGATGTATTTATTATAATAATAACGCTTTAATGCTCGTGAATGATACGGTTGTATCGAAACCGGTCGCGGAAAAATTAAATTTAAGTAACAAATGTACATTTAATAAAACTCTTCAAAAAACAAAATGTCTAGAAATAGAGAACTCCAGTCCAATTTTTTTTATTTTTTTTAATGAATACTGACCTCCTAACTTAAATAACTGCATTTTTATTTTTATTTTTAGAGTTAATTTTAATAGATAAAATAATTGTCAAAGTTTTAATTTTTCGAGACCCCCCGAAAACCATCGAATCGTGTGACGTCATCACTCCTGAAAAATTAGTATAGGATAGGGCAATCAGCTGATCTACTGCGGCCATTTTGAATCCCGTTGTTCGAAGTATTCTCCCTAGAAATAGCATTACTAATCAAAGTTTCAATACAATGACTGGTGACGCGTGACGTCACATTTCACCATTTCAGTAATGCCAACTTAACGCTGTGTTTTCAGGAGAGGTTTAAAAATGCACTTTTTAATAATTTTTTAAAAACTCTGCGTTTAATATTATGAAATAAAAGTTATATATTCGGAATCAGCGTTCATTGGTCTATATGAACATATTTTTTTAAAGCCATAATATTTTTCACTGGAGTTCCTTATTGTTACATAGTTAATGCCCAAGAAATACAAAAAAAAAAAAAACGCTTTAATACTTTTAAAACGTGTATTTCGTAGAACACCAGTTTTCTTCTTGATTGCCCTACGGCGCGGCGGTTATGGATGTCACATTGAGTTCGTAGATAACATTTCTTTTTATCATCCAAAAACATCCCAACCGCTGTCAAATATCTCAATGAATCCATGGATACCCTTTGCAACACGACGACGACCTTCGTAGTCCAGTGGGTAAGACTCTTGACTCACAATCCGGAGGTCGCGGGTTCGAACCCGGCGTGCGCAAATAAATTTTATTTGATTGATTTGTGTTATTTCACAATTAATTCATTTAAAATAATATCTAGTATATTTGCGGCACGTTCCAGAGTGGAAGATACTACCAGTATCGCCCTGGTGTAAGACCACCATTCAGAATTAAAACGTTGCTTGAAAATGGCTTTAGCCGTGTTTGGTGACCAGATCTGAATAGCCAGGTACTTCCCAACCTTCCTCTTCCCCACCTCCTTCCCCTCCCCACTACCTTCAGCCTCACAACATACCCCAATTGGGGATGCTATAGTCTCACTGAATCTCAACTGCTCCAGACGGGAGCAGTTGAGATTCTTGTGCGGTATTCACTGTAAAAAAAAAAAACATGGCTCACTTTAAATGATCTTTAACTTTTTGATCAGTCCAGAAGAGTCAGTGTGTCACCTTCTCAAACAGTCATAAAACCCCCCGTTCGAATTTTATTTAAAAGCTCTCCAATCCAAATTTTTGGGAGTTTTATTTGATAAGAGACTTATATTGTCTTGTCAAATTCATAATAAAGTTACTAACAATTTATATATCATCAGATCATCATCTGGCATTTGGTGGGGTGCTCACCCCACTTGCATTAAGTTGATTTACAATGCACTTACTCGAAGCCATCTTCACTACGCCTGCCAACTTTTTAGTACTGTATCAAAAATTTCTTGTGCAGGTATCGTATGCATAATTTTGGTAATAATAATATTATCCCTCCAAACACCATTTAGTGAGTCACTTGTCCCTAGCTATCTCTATTAATAAATAGTACGTACAAATTGTTATTCAGATTCAATTAATCATTTCTACTGAAATAATCAATTAATTTCCAATTGTATTTTTAACTGACAGAACTTTGAACAGTATTAATAATGAAATAATTAAATGCCAGGTGAATTGGAGGACTACGGCCTGTCTGAAGGTCATCGCTACAGTTCAGTGAGTTAGAGCGTTCGCCCGATATCAATAAAATCTGTACTTAATACAAAATTGACGTATTCATATAATAATACTAATCTCAATTGTTTAAAATGACTAGCCGCTGGAGCGATTTTTGCCACAATTTGGCACTGTTTAAAATACCTCGGATTGCTTTGCTGCCAATTTTGGCAAATTTTCTCTAATTTGTAAGTTATTAAGTAGAATTTAACGATTTTATAATACACTAGCTGGTTCCCGGCATACGTTACTATACCATTTAATTAAAAAATTGTTTCTCCCTGCGTGTCCTTTCCCATTCGTCACGTTCCCCTTCCGCCTTCCCTTCCTCTTCCGCGTCATCTTCCCCTCTCGCGTTCCTACACCTTCCCTCTCCCCACTCCACTCCTCCCCTTCCCTTGTCCCGCGAACTCCCCTCCCGAGTTTCCCTCCTCCTCCCAGGTTCCCCTCCCCCTCTCAGGTTTTCCTCCCCACCTCTCGCTCACCCCCTACTCGAGTTCCCTCACCCTTCCACCTCCCGCATTCCATACATTCAGTCTCTGTACATCCAGTTTTCAAACAGCTCGCGTGCCACCTTCTGCATTTTTTTAATACAAATTTCATAATGCTAGAGCTCACCAGTAGTTTTTATACAAACCTTGTCCCGACAATAAAGAATACAAAAAAAGAGAATTATCCAATTTGGTGCAGTCGTTCGGAAGTTATACGCGTACATACATTTCTACGATTCATTTTTATTTATATAGATAGATTTTTTATAAATCCTACGAATATGTGATAATCGACGAAAGATAGGTGAATTAATTGACTATATAGAACTTTAATCAGTTTGTATGTCTCCATATTAAAATTCGAAGGTATGATTTTTTTTAATGTGGACGGAAAATATTCAAAATTATCACCAAAAAATCTCGAGCCATCGGAGAAAATTTTTTAAATTACGCTGTCTCTTCAGTGACTTGTCAATTAACGTTAAATTTGGTAAATTAATTTTTTTTATGCTATTGAATGATTTTTGACAATCAAACAAAACATGTAAACTTTCTTTGTATTATTTTCTAATGAAAAATAAATAATAAGTTATTTTTCCTGATCCCTATCAAAACCTTTTTTCAGCTTTGACTTGATAATATATGTGTTATCTTTCTGATGCTTAATTTTTTTGCTTTTATTATATTACTCTGTAATATTATCCAAGTGTTTACATTAGCTAAGTTCTGTGTTTTCTCTTGTTCTTAATTTCGTGTAACATAATATTAACCGTAAACAATTAATTTGTATTGTTGCTAAAGTCAAAACAACGCAGTACCTTCGTAGAATAACATCAAAATCACTTTTTTTACATTAGCTCCACACAGGACGATCTGAGGAATAAAAATCCCTCCGGACCTGTGTTATCATCGGGGATGCTGAAATAAAAGGAAGGAGAGGAGAGATGGCCAATTTTTTTTTTACATTAGCTCCACACAGGAGGCCCTGAGGAAAATAATTTCCCCAAGGGCCTATGTCACTTAGGGGATGCTATGTAGAGGGTTTTTTTAAGGAAAGGAAGAAGAGGAAGTTCTGTGAAGGAAATAGTTATGAGGGGTGGGTAGGAATCTGGTTGTCAGTGTATCCAGGCATAATGGATGTATGAATCCATCCCTCCAAGCGCCGTGCAAGACGAATGGGTCGGGAGATTCCGGCCGGAGAGGATAAAAGACCTCCCTTAACCAGTCTCTCTCTGTATCTATGTAACCAGTCTCTCTCTCTATATCTATCCTGCACACCACGCAGCAGGCAAACCGACGCATTGGCCGCCTGGACAAACCTTACCCCATGAACCCGGGCCTATGTCGCCCTGGTGTAACCTGACTTCCATCTTGAAATGGCTTTACCCAAGTTTGGTGACCAGATCTGAATTGCCCGATACCTCCCACTTTCATAATCCACATCTCCTTCCCCTCCCCACTACCTTCAGCCTCACAACATACCCCAATTGGGGATGCTATATCTCCCTTGCTCCAGACGATTGGGTGCAATTGGGATTGGTGTATCCTGACTTCCATCTTGAAATGGCTTTACCCAAGTTTGGTGACCAGATCTGAATTGCCAGATACCTCCCACTTTCATCATCCACATCTCCTTCCCCTCCCCACTACCTTCAGCCTCACAACATACCCCAATTGGGGATGCCATATCTCCCTTGCTCCAGACGATTGGGTGCAATTGGGATTGGTGTATCCTGACTTCCATCTTGAAATGGCTTTACCCAAGTTTGGTGACGAGATCTGAATTGCCAGATACCTCCCACTTTCATCATCCACATCTCCTTCCCCTCCCCACTACCTTCAGCCTCACAACATACCCCAATTGGGGATGCCATATCTCCCTTGCTCCAGACGATTGGGTGCAATTGGGATTGGTGTATCCTGACTTCCATCTTGAAATGGCTTTACCCAAGTTTGGTGACCAGATCTGAATTGCCAGATACCTCCCACTTTCACCATCCATATCTCCTTCCCCTCCCCACTACCTTCAGCCTCACAACATACCCCAATTGGGGATGCCATATCTCCCTCTCCAGACGATTGGATGCAATTGGGACTGGTGTATCCTGACTTCCATCTTGAAATGGCTTTACCCAAGTTTGGTGACCAGATCTGAATTTCCAGATACCTGCCATTTTCATCAGCCACATCTCCTCCCCCTCCCACTACCTTCAGCCTCGCAACACACCGCAATTGGGGATGCCATAATCTTATGGTAAGCCCACACTGCGGCCAACGTTCCAACTTCAAACGTTTGGACGATCGTGTGGAGGGGTGTTCGTGCGTTGGAAGTTCGAGTTGGAAGGTTGGAGTTCGCGTTGGCCCGGGATCGCCTTCGAGGCGATCCCGACGGCCAACTCAAACGAACCAGCCTGCCGCAGCTGTCCACACCGTCCCGCATACTATTAAAATGACTATATCATTACGGAGAGTTATATAACAATTGTTTGAAAACATGTCGTGTATATAAGTATATGATTATACGTACGTAATAATTGTAGGCAACTGAAAAAGATACAGCGTAGCTACAGCTGTTTCATGTCCGCCATTTTGGAGTACGGAATTCGGGGTTGGAGGGTTGGCCGTAGCGACCACACGATCGGCCAACCTTCCAACTCCGAACTAAGTTCGGAGTTGGAAGGTTGGCTTCAGTCTGGACGTAGCATAACTTGCTCCAGACGGTTGGGAGCAGTTGGGACTCTTGTAAGGTATTAACATAAAAAATAAACTAGGCGTCGTTTTACGTGTGCAATTAGTCCCACCGCTGGCGATGTAGCTCATTAAAATCTCCCGTCAAAAGAAATAACCCGTATGTACAAAAATGCTACGGAGCAAGTGGGCGGCACGGTGAATTATTTATTTTTCATAATGAGTACAGGTGGGCTATTAGATGCCCGTACTGCCCAAAGTTTTTTTTATATTTATTATTATTATTCACTATGTGAAAATTGCTGTATGTTTTTCAAAAAGATACTCCATGTTTTTGCCCGTCGTGAAAGTTGAGCTTTTAAAATGACAAAATGCCGTAGATTTGAGAATTTTATGTTAACGGAACCGCTGTCGCCAATATGCCTAGAAATGATAAGGTGCCAATACTTGGACAATTTTTGTTTTTGAATTTGTATTTGGTTGAATTTGTTTATGTTTTTGAATACTTCTTTAGCACCGTTGTTATTTGAAACTCGATGAAACAAAAACGAACGACACTAAAAAGAGACAAACACATACATCTATAGAATTTAACCTGCGAGAGAATGAGATACCAAAAATATTTATTTAACTCACGGTCCCTCGGTTCCAATATAATACGATAAATCCACAGTCCTACGCAAGTCTCCTGTGGTGTAGTGATATAAAGTGCCTGTCGAACTTCTGCAGACATTTTGTGGACCAAAGATCGAATCCTACGAATTAAAAAAAAGTATCTAAATATTTTTATTTTTGTAAAATCAATGTCCAATCTTCAAACCCCTCCAAAAATACCCTCGACTCTGTGCAGAAACGGGCGGTCCGTTTGATAGATTCTCCCATATTAACAGACGGATTGCAATCTTTAGAGCACAGGCGTCGGGTGGGAATGCTATCGTTGTTCTACCGGTATTACAATGGAAGATGCTCCGAGGAATTAGTGTCATTGATCCCTTCGGCACCGGTGCATAGTCGGGAAACTCGCCAAACGCGTGCCCAATATTTGTACACGGTTGACATTTGTCACGTGAGAACGGGTCGCTTCTTCGACTCGTTCTTGTGTTTAACAGCTCGGCTGTGGAATGATTTGCCGGCCTCTGTGTTTCCTCCTTCCTACAACATGGGTCTCTTCAAGGTCGATGTTCATTCCTTCAGCTCCTCAAAAAGATCCTCCACACAGCATCACAGATGATATAGGCCATGAGGGAAATTATTTTCCTCAAGGCCTTCTGTGTGGAGCTAATGTAAAAAAAGAAAACCCAAATACTAATAACATGACCAAACATATAGGAAAAGGTGCGCTGGAATTCGACGATAAAAATATTGATAAAATAAATTGCTTCGTAGTCTCCCCACTCTTGTCTACTTTAGTTTTCTGAAGGTTTCACTTCTACTGCGTGTGATTTTTTTTGGTTTGTTAATACACTAGCGTGTGTATTATATATTCAGTGACTAGCGTAGATAACAGGTATTGTAGGGGCGTGTAAATAGCCCCAGACACGAGGGAATACTACCCTATGTAAATTAAGTAAAGTTGAAATCTTCCCTATGTGACACAAAACAGTTTACACAGCAATTCCAAAATCCTAAGTGAAAACAAAACAATACTCACCCAGAGAATGCAGCTCTTGCACGATGTCCAGCACAAAACGACACTAGTTTTCATTCAAAATATTGATTTTTGCCAAGGCGGTAAGTGCACAATCTCAACATGTGTTTATCACCGGAAGGAAGTTTCAACAATGAATATAAATTTGCAAAATTAATAATACGTGCCAAAATCTTGGGTACAACAATAATTCAATTATGTGAATTATTTGACTAGGAGTGACATCTCTTGGCTTTCACTAACACTCACGTCGGAAGTAATTGCCTGCTCCACAGAGGTAAGAAAATGCATGAATACACTGAATTTCAATGTCACATAGGTACATTCAATATAATACAACCACCATAGATGGCGCCCCGATGGTCCCATAGCATAAATTATTAATTTAAAAGAAATTAATGCCCAAATGTATTTAAATATATTTTATGGCGCGTATCCAGGTATTCTGGGAAGCTGGAAGCGGATGGCGCTAGTTTGGTCGGCGATCATTTTCATGATATCACGGTTGTTCAAAAGATATTGTTATATGGATTATATGGATGTGGATTCAAATGGTAAATGAGGTGATTGGACATCAACGAATTATTAAAAATTGAATTTAGAAATAGAAACGCAAAAGTAATTAGGAAAAGGAAGACGTAGTTTGTTTATAAATTTATCATATTTCAGATTGCTTTTCCTGTGAACGTACGTATCTAAACATAAGAATAATATGAGAAATAAGTTTTGCTGTTTAATTTCAGATTGGCGGCGTACGACAGAAATAAAAATGTTCAGACGATTTTCTCAGAACCTGAATATTGAAAAGTGAGGTTAGCTCAAATTTTGAAGTGGTGTTCTAGTGTTTATTTATATATGTATTAAAATATCAATTTGATCAACTTAAACTGTAGATACTTAGATACAAATATAATATATTCCAAAGGCATCACATGGTCTGATACAACAAAATGTGTATGAAAATGCTGGACTTTTTTATTTGTTATTTATGTATTTTTAAGGCACAATCCACTAATTTATTAACTATTCATTCCATGTTCAGACGTTCTCGAGGAGCGCAAATGCACAATATAACATTAGGCATTTTAATAACAATTTAATAAGCTTTCGTGGAAAACTCGTCACTGCGCAGGAATAAACAATGATTGACAATTGCCTTGCACACCCAGAATTATTTCAATGTTCAGAACATATTTCACATGCTAAACTCGTGCCTTACTTTTTTACACGGTCCACAAATTCTTTTTTTGAAGCGTTATTTGTTCAAAAGCTCGGCAGCAGCGCCGGATCTGCCATACGTTCAAAAACGTGCCAAAACCTGGCGCCAACTCCGAACGGGCGCCGTGAGAAAATAAATATTGTGTTAAAATTTAGTTATAATATTCCCTGAATCGTTTAAAAATTACCCGTAGTACGAAATAATTATTACGCTCTAGCAACACTTTCCAAAGAAACAGAATGAGCACGCATCTGGTTGGTATCAACGGCGAATTTATAGTCAGTTACAGAATTTTTTTACAAATTCCATATATTTTCTTTAAACGTAAGATCTGTTTTTCCATATGTGTTTTACGAAGAATAGGTGCGATCCAAATTCAATAACCAATCACAGCGCGGTATTTTTGTTCGTACACCGTTGATACCATACGTCAGTGTTTAGTGTTTATTCGCTCAACACAGGGGAAATGCAAGGTACAAATTTGAGGTTATATTCTTATTATCACTGCTCACTGTCTCTCGTCGGGACTGCCTGTCAGAAGCTAGTAGATGCTATTCTTGTGTTGTACGTTGCCATGAGAACGTATTTGTATTTGCTTTTTCTAATATTCGGGTTGGGTATATAGGTACATAAACGCAGTAAATCTCAAGAATGTCTAATGGACCTAGTTCAGCGAAACCCCCCGCATTGTCTCGTAACCTTGGAAAAGTTACACCCGTAAACTTGGAAAAGTTACACCTTTTATATGTCTTGATTTTATTTGATAAATTAGTGTAAAAAAATAATAATTAAATAAAAAAAAAGAAATTGGGGTGAACGAATTTTTAATCAAAATAAAAATGTAGGGGGGGGGGGGGGGGGGCGCCATCGGTACCTACTGCACAGGGCGCCAGATTTCGTAGATCCGGGCCCGCTCGGCAGTGGAATAATTTGCCAGCTGTACAACAAGAGTCCCCTCAATACTAAAAGTCACTTCGAAAGATCCTCCGTACAGCATCTCGATGGATGACAATGATGACATTGGTCTCCTACGAGGAGTTAATATTAGTGTAGAACAAACCTGGTTATAATTACAAACTCCACTTCGTTTTCCCTTCTCTTTTTATCCCTCAAGACCTCAAAGCTCTAACTCAACTTTTCATATAATATTTTCCTTTCAAAGAGTTCCTTAAAAAGTTTACTTATGTACCCTATACCTAACTCCAAACGCTTTGACTGCGGCTAGCTTAGGCGCCTTGGTTTAATCATAATATCACGACTTATAGTGGCTATACGTGTATAATATATTTTGTTTATATTTCGTAATTCCCCTGGCATTTGCATAAAGCGCCATGGTGATGCACCCACGCGTTCGCCTTTGTGAGAAATTTCATTCATTAACCATATACCACGCGTGTGGATAAAGCGATGAAGGCACCAGTTCAGATATTAATATTCATTCATTTCCGACGTGCAAATACCTTACGTTAATGCCAAACAATTATGCGATAGACCGTATACAACAAGAGATATTAACCAATATAAAAGACCTCGAAGTTATACTTGCTGAAAAACTAGTATTTGTACACCACATAAATCACATTACATTACAAACAATAGGAACTATAGAAATCGTTAGGATTTTTACAACCGTCATGAAAATTTTATTTGTCTCATTAGTTCGTAGCCAATTAGAGTATAATTCCGTCATTTGGTCACCTCACCATAAAATTCATTCAAAACATGAATGATTTCAGAGAAAGATTCGACGATCTATTAATTTTATTAACTTAAACAAATCACATTGTGAATTAGCACTTATTTTACCAATGACTAAATAATTGGTGTTTCACAAAGTGATTTGTTTTAATTTAAATAAAAAAATGACGCTACAATGTGAATTTGTAATACCCTCAGAACAAATAAACTACACTTTTTAATTAAATACTTTAAAAATACATGTACTTGAGGATCGGCGAGGGATTAGCGACCTATGTTTCTTTTTTAAAATAGTAAATTCGAATGGAGTTCGACTGTTGCGAACTTTTGATCGTCACCATTCACAGATTGTGTAGCAAACCGCCAATTTCTCGCTTACATAGTACCAAACAAATATATAAATGATATCATTTTTAATGTAACAATTTCAGTGTTTAAAACGAACATAAACAATTTTTTATGTCGACATATTATTTCTCATAATTTTGGTTTATTATTATTTTTTTTTCTTTAATTTATCCAACTGCAAACCACTGTAATGTAAGAAATTATTACTAACCCTTGTGTAAAAAATATACCCGATGTAAAAGCCCAATGGGCCTATAAAAGGGTAAATAAATGAAATAGATTTCATATGCCATGCAGTACATACAGCCGAACAAATCATAAATAAAATGGATGGGCAGAGAACATTATGGTGAATCGATATTATTTATGGCTTTTGCGTACATTGCTAGTGTAAAAGGTGCTGTGTGTGGTTGGTTGATTGATTACAACGTTTACCAGCTGACTAAATGTGCCTTAAGAATTACACAAACCTATTTAAAATTTATATAAATGCTTATTTTATTAACATGTCTTGAATCTTATGTGAAAAAAATTAACCCGTAAATACAAAGTTTTCTTACTATACTACATATATTTTCAATTTTCCGCTTAGTTGTGTCATCTCTTTGGCCGTCTAGTAGCCAATTTTAGATACATGCATATGTGGGCCACCAAAAGTTGATAGAATGTATTGTTTCGACAAAGAGTCTACCTGCCGAGTTTTTGTTCGATAAGTGGTTTGGTTTTCGCTTCCAAGATTTACATTAATTCCAGAAAAAAAAATTGATTTTCAAAATAAATGTATTTAAAACGCAGCTTAAAAATTATTCCGAAAATTTAAACTGAATAAAAAAAAAATTAAACCAATATAATAACACCCCCCATACACACAAGCCCTGCTTATTTATGGAGGTAAATCAAATACATATATTATGTAATTAATTATTGTATAAAATTTATTGTAATTTATGTATCTTTTTGTGAATAAAAAAAAAAACTATTGAAACATACTAAGTATGTATTTATTAAGCAAAATAATATCAAGTCGCGTCTTATTTTTATTTACCACGGATATTTCAAAATTCAATAGGTCTTGGTGAAAGCAACATTGTCAGCTAAATATAAATTCCGTTGATCTAGAAATTCCGTAGAGAAAATTGTATATAAATATCATGACGCCAGAGCTCAATGTTCGTGAATTTTAGCGCGTGTATTTTCTGTGTAGTAATAAAAATGGTACAAAAAACATATCTTGTTAAACTTACTATCTGTTAAAAAAAACATATGGAAACTTTCCAAACGGCTCAAAATGGATTTACAGTGAAATTAAGGTTTTTAAAAATTTTGTTATGAATATTGCACAAGAAAACTGATGAAATAATTTAATTAGAGGGGAATCGTGCGACAATTTTCTCATTTTGAGTATTGTACAGAGACTCAGTAGAGCTGTAATGAATTCCTGTTCACATAATTGTGCTTTTAAATTAATTAAAAATACTAAATTCGGTTGAGGGTGTATTTCAACAAATAATGAACTCTGGAACTTGGATTTGTTTTGAATTTAAGTGTCATCATTAAAATTTATTTGTCATTGTTCAAAATTGGAGTGTTTGGATGATTCACATAAGCGAGGAAGTACCTATATATGATAAAAAAATAATTAACAGCTAATTATTTTAACCGCCATTTTCAAAATTGGAATTGATTGGACGAGAATTGACTTTTTTCGTAATTTTTCACGGGTCTGGATTGACACGGGAAATAATTCCTCTCAGGGCTTATGTCAGATTTTAAGAAGCTGAGTGTATGATCTTTTCAGGAAAGGAAAGAGAGGAAGTTCTGGGAAGGAAAAAGTATGAGGGGTGGGAAGGAATCTGGGGTACAGTGTGTCCAGGAGTGACGGGCGTGAATCCATCCCTCCTACCGCGGTGCTAGGTAATATTCTGAGAGGGTCTGGCTGTAAAGTTCAAAGGGACTCCCTCAAACCGATTCTCTCCCGATCCGGCCTTCCATGCAGATGGTGGCAGATGCATTCGCACCAAAACCTTACCCAATGAATCCGGGAACCCCTGCTAAGTCACCAAACGTAGCTAACCACGTGGGATGACCTATGGCAGATGTGTTTGTTATCCAATAAATTGTTCCCGGGGCGGCGGTCATACCCGTTCTCCCAAATTGCGACAGTCAAGGAAGCATTTTTTCCATAACCTCAAATTTGTTAAATACCAGCTTGCCTTGAAAGAAAGAAAAAATTCCATTTAAAAATAATAATTTAATGTTCACTCACTTATCACACCCCACTGAGTCTGTAGTGAAATTTGCATTTGCAAATTAATTAAGCCAAGGGAAGATGACAAAAACAGAAGCGCCGTAATGTCTGTTTTCACTGATTTCTTGAATTTGTGAGGCGCCACCACCAGTTTTTTCAAATATTCATGTCGCGCGAGACTTATATATTTTCGCTCTCTATAAAATCTTTGGTGACCGGACAACTCAGAATAAAATCAACTCAACACCTCCTTTGAAAAGTCGTTAAAAGTTTTTTCGTTATTTGCTTTAGGGGTGTTATGCCGTGTTACCTCCTTCCTTAGCCAACGTTTCGGACAGGGTTACAGTGTCCATCATCACACATCTGCCCTGATGAAACACGCTGTCCGAAACGTTGGCTAAAGAAGGAGGTAGCGCAACACGGCATAACACCCCAAAAACAAATAACGAAAATACTTTTGGCCGTGAAAATCTAAAAAAGTATCAGTCGTTAAAAGTGTTGAAAAAAAAAATCATGTGTGCAGTTCTCACGCGGTAGAAGTGAAGAAAAAAAAGAAAACTAAACTTCGAGAGAATGAGACGAAAGCAGAGTATCAGGAGTACAATAATAATTATAAGATTTATTTATTACAATATTGTTACCAAGTTTCAAAATTATTTTACGTTTTATTCTACGAAGCACCGTACACAGCGGAGGCCGATAGGCTACGAAACACCTCACAACCGCTTAGTCTATCTCATTGTCTCTTTTTAGTGTCGATCGCTTCCGTTTCATCGAGTTTCAAAACACAACGGTGCTAAAGAAATTTCCACTTCAAAAATTGGCTAAATAGGTTAGGCTGTGGGCTATTTTTAAATTTTTATTTTTGATAGTTTTTATTGGCTTTTCGAAGAAGTGTTGAGTTGACTTGTTTCTGAGTTGGCATGGAACCCTCATTTTCTCGCAGGCTAAATCCTATATATGTATGTGTTTGTCTCTTTTTAGTGTCGCTCGCTTTCGTTTCATCGAATTTCAAATCACAACAGTGCTGAAGTAATTTTCACTTCAAACGTACACGCTAGGGCAATGACGTTATATAAATAAATAGACTCGCCATAGTCTTATATACTCACAACATAATGTGGAAAGTAAGGAACACTCTTTTGTTTTCAGCGATTTTCAGTATAATTTCGTAATTCAAAAGTTTATTCCTGTGTGATAAAGATAGACATTCAAATAATGTGTGTGTGTATGAATGACATGGATATATGAGCGGGCGGCGCGGCGTATTGCTTGTCACTTTTTGATGGAACGTTCGCTGTCTCCTTTTCTTGAGGCCCACTAGAATAAAAGGTCCGGCTGCCTGTCGGAGTTTGATATATCGACCTATACAATAGGGCAACGGCAGTTTTTAAATGGTAGCGATTGTCATCAATACTTGTTGGAACTACTGATTTATGTGTTGTTTTACCGCAAGCAAACAAATAAACAGAGTGTGAGGCTGATTAGTCTGCTTTAAAACAGTGAAGTTTACTTAGCAACAGAAATTTGACTATTGCGCTTCCAGACCCTTTACTTTAGTAGGACTTGAATTTTCTCTAATGACGTGTTAAACCGCGGGCGGGAAACATGAAAATTAATTGTAATATTTATAATAATCGATAATATTAAGTAATTTGCATGTACTTACAAATGAAATGTTATTCATTCGCCTTTACTATTATTTGCCGTGTAATTGAAACATTTTCTCATCACACAGGAGGGCATTTTGACACTTTTTAAAATGCAATTTACTTACTGGTAAGTGCTGGTAAGACGCAACCTTACTCGACGCGTAGCTCGTACTAAAGTACTAGATATCGAGATTGGTACAATTGTCTTGTTCTTGTCTTCCCACGTTGAGATTTCTACCCCTCGTCTAATAGTATGTAACGTCATAGCGCTAGGGTCGATATCTATATTATATTTTAAAAAAATGCACTAGTGTCAAAAACCATAGAGGAAATTGGGGAATACGTTTGTTTGAACAAAACGGCATCCGGTTTCCTCTTAGTATCAATGCTATAATTGATACTATATTTTTTTGTCGTTACCATTTGGCCAGTATCATTATCGATTATTATTTGTACTTCTCAACAGCCTTGTGCCTGATATTTATTTAAAAAAAAAATTACTTAACACTAGTAGAATCCATGTTACGGTATGGATTAACCACTTGGGGACACCCTTGCAAATCTAATTTAAACCATCCACAATCGGCACAAGCGGCAAGGCTCTTGAATCGAAACCCGGCGTGGCAAATAAATTTTATTTGATTAATTTGTGTTATTTCACAATTTATTCATTTAAAATCTATATAATCTATCTTCTTCTATCTTCTATCTATCTATCTATCTATATAAATAAAAATGAATCGCCGAAATGTATGTACGCGCATAACTTACGAACGACTGCACCAAATCGGATAATTCTTTTTTTTGTGGGTTCGTTATTGTCAGGACAAGGTTTGTATAAAACTACTGGTGAGCTCTGGCATTATAAAATTTGCATAAAAAGATTACAATAGGTGGCACGCGAGCTGTTTGAAAACTGAATGTACCGGGACTGAATGTATGGAATGCGGGAGGTGGGAGGGTGGAAGGGGATTCGCAGGACGGGGGAAGGAGGAGAGTGGAGTAGGGAGAGGAAAGGTGGAGGAAACGGAGTGTGAGCGCAAGAGGGGAAGGGGACGCGGGAGAGGAAGGGGGGGAGCAAGAGGAACGGGAACGGGACGAATGGGAAAGGACACGCAGTGAGAAAAAAATTATTTATTAAATGGCATAGCAACGCATGCCGGGAACCAGCTAGTAATATATAGTATATTTGCGGCACCTTCCAGAGTTGAAGATACTCCCAGTATCGCCCTGGCGTAAGACCGACATTCAGAATTGAAAAGTTGCTTGAAATGGCATTAACCGTGTTTGGTGACCAGATCTGAATAGCCAGGTACTTTCCCACCTGCCTCTTCCCTATCTCCTTCCCCTCCCCATTACCTTCAGCCTCACAGCATACCTCAATTGGGGATGCCATAGTCTCACTGGCTTCAGACGGGAGCAGTTGGGACTCTTGTGCGGTATTCATATAAAAGAAATAGTGCCAAATTCTATGTTTAAAAACTTAAAATTATCCATTAATTAAATAAAGAGGAAAACTATTGCAATTAAAAAAAAATTAAACAAAAATTCTCTCGTACATTTGGCTAGTATCATTATCGATTATTAGATCTTCCTAAGACGTTTTTTGAAGTCAGATTCAAAAGGTTACATACCAATGAGAGTAATTAGCATTTCAAAGGAAATTGAAGTTAATTCCACGCTGTTTCACCGGTTTTCTTTGATATTTGCCTTCAAAGAACGCCTTCAAATAATTTATGCACCTAATTGAAATAAATTCCTTTAAAAGATCCGGACCAAAAGGTTACATGTCATTCTAATTAATTGGTTTCTCGAAGAAAATTGACGCCTCACTTCGGTGTAATAACATCAGTTTCAATTTTCGAAGTTTCCTCGGAAAGTTACGTTGAATTAAGCTCAGAAACTGACGAGATAAACGAATAGAAGTGTTTTGTGAACGTGACTCTGTGCCTGAAGTAAGGTAAATTTTGTATAACTCCTAGTGGAATTTTTATTTTATTATGTGAATGCCTCACAAGTGTCCCAATTGCTCCCGCCTGGAGTCAGTAGGTCTGGCGTCTCCAATTGTACGCTGTGAGGCTGAAGGTAAGTGTGGAGGGGAAGGAGGATGGTCCGGAAGTACTTGGTTATTCAGATCAAGTCACCAAACACGGCTAAAGCCATTTTAAGCAACGTTTCAATTTTGAATGGGTGATGCTGTGAGTATCTTCCATATTGGAACGTGCCGCAAATATATCTTATAATTTAGGACGCGGGTATGGTAGGCGGGGAACCATTTTGGATTACCAGCACCTCTGCCATAGGTCACCCGAAGTGGTTCGCTACGGGGTGCCCGGGTTCGTGGGGTGAGGTTTGTCCGGATCATGGTTCTGTATGCGTCTGCCCACCAATTTTGTGGCAGGCCAGATCGGGAGAGACTGGTTGAGCAAGACTGTAGACCTCTCCTGAAGGACTCTCGGAACTAGGCGTGAGCGTTATTTAACGAGACTAGTTACAATAACTAGTTACGCGGCATGTAACGGAAATAACTAGTCTCGCTAAAATCACAAGTAGTTATTTTTGTAAATGCGTTATTTCCGTTATTTCTGTGTTGGGTGTGATGTGAGTAATTGAGTACAGAATAGTTTCGCCGCGTTTCGCGTTTCGCATAGTTGCGTTTGCCGGCCGGCCGAGCGTGCGAGATTTTGAATCGAACATTTTCGAGTAAGTGGGAGTGGGTTCCGTTTCTGGGAAACGAGCCACCATTTTTTGAATTTAAAGTAAAATAATTTAGTTTGTTTTAGTTCGTCGTTGTACTTGTGTATAATTTTGAGTACTTTCGGTAAATTTTCGATCTTACTGTCAACGCTTATTACGAATAATTAAAAAAAAAAAAAACACCTTTAGATTCACTTTAATTACTATAAAAGGAAACTTTTTGCATTTGGGGTGGCGAAAAATAATGCATTTAAAATTATAGTAAACACTAATTAATCATAAAAAACATTTAATGCAGTCAGTCCTAAGCCTGAATAAAGTATGAAGGGAGTTAATTTCATGTACGTTGATTTCACTGTATAGCTACAAACACTTAGATAGTGCTTAAATTTATTTTCGTTTCGTGTGTAACTTTATAGTTGGTGGAGGTATACAGTTTCGTGTGCAACTGAAACTAAGAAAATAACTAGTTACAAAAATAACCTGTTTCGAAACAGATTATGCCGACCAAGAAACTGGTTTCGTAACGTTTCTTGAAAACGGCGTAACGACCCACGTCTACTCGGAACATCGCCTTACTCGCATTGGTGGGGATTTAATTATACGTTCGTCACTCTTGGACACACTGACCCCGGGATTTCTACCCACCCCTCGTACCTTTTTCCTTCCCACGACTTCCTCTCCTTCCTTTCCCTAAAAAGACCCTCCACAAAGCATCCCCAAAGATGCCATAGGCCCCGATGGCATTTATTTTCCTCAAGATGATTAAATTGTGGAAACACAAATCAATTAAATAAAATGTATCTAATTTGTAAACCTCTGTATTGGTTATTTTTTATCACATTGCAAAAACAAAAATTGTTCTAAAATCTATATAAAATAATCTTTCTGATTTGTAGATATATTAGAAATTAATAATTTTATTTGTAAATATTTAAATTTTAATATTATTCCCGTATATTGTAAATACACGTCTATATTGATAATTTTTTATCACTTTGCAAAAACAAAAATTGTTCTAAAATGTAGATAAGATAATCTTTCCAATGTGTCTATTAGAAATTAATAATTTTGTTTCTAAATATTTAAATTTTGATATTGAAAATTTAAAGCGACTGAACCGGTATAGGTTTTGGAAATACGCCGCCGGGATTTGAACCCGCAACTTCCGGATCGCTAGTCGAGAGTCCCACCCCTTAGGGAACGTACCCATACTACGTGACCAACTTTTTGCAATTTTTAACCCCCCCCCCCCCCCCGGTGACCAAAATCCTAAGCAACCCGCCGCTCATTTGTATGGAGCGTGACATTTTGAAGACCCCCCCCCCCCTAAACGTGTCACGTAGTATGGGTACGTTCCCTTAACTGCGGAGGCTATCAAAAAGGGAAATAATATTTTGAAATAACATTTTTGATACACCGAAAATATTTTGAAATATCGAAAATATTTTACAATTTCGAAATTCTTTTTGAACATAAAAACATTTTCATGGGTAAAGGATAGGATAGGTCCTAGGTAAATTGACGTCAGCAGTTTTATTTAATATCGCTATAGATCACTCTTCTTTTGATTTTCTGTCTAGTATACAATTTCTCGCTCTTTTGGAATTAAAAAAACTCTGTAACTACATTCATAGTACCTACTTACTTATTTATATATGTAATTACTGTGTACCTTTTATTTTTTTCTTTTTCATAATAATAACAAACATACGTACATTAATGATAGCAAGAAAATTACCTACTTTTATATTAATTGTTAAAAATGTTTTACACCACTGCAATACCGGTATGCTTCGAGTATATTTGGAATCACACTTTGTGTGATATTGTGACAATAATTATTGAATCTAATGTAGCGTGAGCCCAAATACGAATCCGCTGGTTGAACTCCTTTGTAAACAATTACTGATACCTACTTATGTTAGGCCTACTTATATCTTTCTAGCTCTGTTTATCATTTTATTTACTATATACTTATGATACTGCATACTTGTTATAATGCTCCTGTACAATTTATTTTATATGTAAAAGCCATCAAGGCGTAAACAAACACATAAACAAATTCAGTTATTAATTCAATTATTTTTTTTCCAATCTCCAACTTCTTTGATTTCTTTTATTTCATTGTTTATGTACCTAAATATTTTATTGTTTCAGTCTTAGTAGATTCTAGTATTCCGTCGGAATGATAATAATTGTGAAACATAACTGGTTTCGTTTTTTTAATTTATCTCGGAACAAGAATATTGTTGGATATAAGATTCTTCCGTGCAAAGGCTCAATTATTACAAAAGCATCGAATCAGGTAACTAATAAATAATAATATGCCATTGAAAATATGCTATCCAGAGCAAAATTGCGCGGAAAAATAATATCACACATTATCCAAAAGCTCAAAGAAGTTAAAATTTATTTATTTATTTACGCCTATTTAGGCTTTTACATACATATATATAACAATATTAACAAAATTATACTGGTAAATAGTGCAGGAAACTACTGTTTAAAACACTTGCACAAAAATAAATACAAAGTAAAAATATTAGGTATTGAATTTAAACCACAAAGTATGTAGGTACAAAATATAATAAATCTGAAATAGTTTTTTTTTCTTCTTTCAGCCGACAAAATACTGCCAATGAATTAGTCAATTTTAATAGCTTTATCAAAGTATTATTCCCTTTAGTGATGAAAAAAACTTCAATAAGGTGCGCTTATATAATAAAATTGATGTACTAAAGATATCAACAACTTCAGAGTATTTGTTTCCAAGCTGTTGAATCCGTCGCATAGGAGTATAATATTGACTTGTTGACTTAGAATTGCTACAATAATATGGTAGGTACTGTCTTGTGACTGACCTGCCTGGAGTATGAAAAGAGATTTCATATAATAAATCAGGGGTATCAAACATTGAATTAATGATTTTATACAAACAGGTTAAATCGGAAATGATTCTACGATCAGATAATTTTATTAAATTTAATGAAGAAAGTACGTTATCGTAATTTAGGCATTCACTAGGAATGCCCATTTTAAAATTCACATATCTTAAAAATTTATTTTGGATTCTTTCAATCGCATGTGAATGAACCTCATAATTTGGGGACCAAACCGTGGAATTGTATTCTAAATGACTCCTTACGAGTGACATATATAATGTGTATTAAACTTTAAAAAAAGATATTTACTTTTAGTTAGAACGCTTATTTTCTAGTAAACTACTACTGATAGCAGATAATATCTATTCACCTTGTGCGAAAACCAAATAAATTTATTTCTTAATCGATTTCACGACCTTGAGATCACAAAGCGGGCTCTTTGCTCTACTCTCCACCCTGTCGCCAGCCTTCTCGGGGACCGCCATTAATAATTCGATATCATTTTAGATTCGTTTGTCCCCTTTATAATGCAGAGTCTCCGAGGTAGGGTAAATGAAATCCGGCGTTTTGCGCATTTATCTGGAATATATTAACCCGATTTGCAACTTTAACCGAGCAATTAACCAAAGCGGTAAATTAAATCCGAGCGCCTTGTATAATTCTCGAGCTGTTATTGAGTTAAAATATTTTATAAGTTAGTAGTGTATTTGGCGAGTTAACTAAATAAGACGTTTTGCAGAGAATCGAGCGCGTCTCGTAAAGTGCTACGTTTATTAATTTATTATTTAATTTAAATTCTCGTTACAAAAAATTGCTCTTTCTAATTATTTTTCACTTCGTATTTATTAGAGAGTGGACTTCATATTTGGAGTGAATTTTGCGTTATAACTTTTTTGATTTTAGCTTCTGTTTTTGACTAAATCGAGACTTAAGATTTTTAGCTGCATAGTTTAGTCGCTAGTGGGTCAATTTCAGTTATTTTTCTTTTAAAATCCGCCGAAGCGCCGGCTTTAAAAGAATCTTTAACCATTTAATTCTTTAATACATAAAAAAATGCTTTTTGTTGAATATTTAAGTACTTAATTAAATCAAAAAAAATTTTGCGAAACTCAATCGAAAATCTGGAGACAGAAAATTATAAAAAGATATTGGCACCTCTGGGACTCGAACCCAGGATCTTTCGCTTTCCGGGCGACAGCTTTGACCACTGAGTTAAGGTGTCCCTATCCGACGCGGTCATTTTTAACTGTATTATACTTCGACTAAGAACTACCAACATTATCTCCATTTTTTAAAAAATCATATTGGCTGCTATCTATTATGTACGATTCAACTGAAGGTTCAAAACCAAACTAAATGCTATCTGGATAAATTTTTATCCATTTTATTTTAAATATGCGACATCTGTTGACTTTTCAGGAAGTCTAGGATGAATATTTATTTTTATTTTTAACTTTTTGAGTAAAACCTCAAATTGTAATATTTAATTAAATGAAGACTGTCTCCAGATTTTCGATTGAGTTTCGTTAATTTTGTCTTCATTTAATTACTAAAATAGTCAATGAAAACCAAAGATATTGAAATATAAGTAGATGTGCTATCTGCTGTTTTTACTATGTGGGTCTGCGCTTCCGGGTGTCACCGATATTGTTTACCAATTAACAAATAAACTAAAAGAACAAATAATTCTTTCCTTATTCAAAATATATTGTTAACCAATATTAATGCACATTTTAAAAAAATCAACGATCGAACAAATTCTTTTTGTATGAAAACTACGCTAATTAGCGCGTAGTCCGGCGACACTTGCGCGGACACCATAGCATATCTCTTCTGTATTTGAATATCTTTGATGAAAACAGCTGGCGGTAGATACTTATTATTTCTACTTGTTATTACGTAAATAAACTGCAAGCATCTGTTAGCGATACTAGAAAACTGTCCCCCTAATGGCCTTAATCCCAATCCAATCAAACCATCGATCAATTAAATTTTATACGCATGTTTACAACCAGTTGTCTTGTCCAAATGCCAAACCTGTCTTACATGGCGCCCGCCCATATACTAGAATTACATATATATGTGTAGAATAAGTGTATTACTCATATTACATTCTATTTCATTTGTAATTAAAGTCAATCCCTTTTATGGGAATCTACAACGTATCTATATCTACTTGCTTGTACTTATAACAATTCCAATTTGAATAATTTAAACTTACCAAGGGCGACCGATCATACTATGTGTACTTGTTTAAGTATATGGTAGTATTATTATTTGTACTTCTCAATAGCCTTGTGCCTGATATTTATTTTAAAAATTATTTACTTATCACAACAGAATCGATTGTACAGTATGGAATAACCACTTGGGGACACTCTTGCAAAACTAATTTAAACCACCCACAATCAGTACAAAATTCTATGTTTAAATTACTAGTTTAAAAACATATTTTTTCACAGAGACGAAACATGTCATTGTTGTATTATCTTACCAGTGCAGGCGTTATTAAGGTACAAAATGTTTATTCAGCATATATATAACTCTGTATATAAGAGGAAAGTGGAACATGAACATAATACTAGGTTCACAAAGAATGAAAGAATGCCTGTTCCAAATTACAGGGTGTTAAGGGACATACTTGACTTATTTGACCAGTGATTTCTGACATTATTTGGAGTAAAAAATGTAAATGAAATTTTGGTCTTCGGTGATTTTTTCTATGACTTTATTTTTTTTCAAAATTTTTTCTTCAAAATCAAACAAATTTTTTTTCTTCCGCGTGTCGTCACTGGTCACTCAGCCAAGTAACCGACCAACCCCTAACCCCGCTTCAACTGTCCAACACCTACTATTTTTTTATGTTTTTGTAGAAAAAATAAAAAAGGCATAAAAATGTCACCGGAGACCAAAATTTTATTTGCGTTTTTTACTCCAAATAATGTCAGGAATAAGGAATGCAATCCCGATCTCGATCTCGCGAGATCTCGTGACATTTTTCGGGTTCAATCCCGAAGCATAATACGACGAGATCGACGGGATTAGGCGACAGTAGTCAGCGACGCTACACACGCCCACTCGGGGCACGAGTGGCGCGCTGACTGACTGACGGTCGGGCGGGAGTGTCGATTGAAGAAAGAAAACTATTCCGACTATTTACGAATATTAGCGACGGATGACGAGCGGGACAGATAATATAAAACTGTGTCAAGTGAGTGAGAAAGAGATACTTGCGTGCTTGCAGGCAGCCGTTGGTTTATTTTAGTTGTGCAGTTATGGTCATTACTTTTTCTTAAATTATGCATTTTTTATTGTTTATGAGAGTTAAATAAACATTTTTGGATTCTTACGTTGTTAATCAAGTGTATCTTGAGTTTAGCAATCGTTTACCGGTATGGAGATACTTCAAGAAAGCAGTTAATATTTTGACTGCTCAATGTAAGTTATATAAAGCTGTTCTCAAAATCACATCCGGGTCTACAAAGGGTTTACACGTCCATGTAATGTCAATCCACAAAATTGACACCAAATCATTGAGTGGGGGAGTCGGAAGAACATCTTTTACTTTTTCAAGTTACTTTCAAAATCACCCGTAATTACTTTCCAATCTCCTTAAGCTATATTTTTTCTTTTGATTATTTTAATTTTTAAAAAAGGTTAATTATTTAGTAACTAATATTAAAGAATAAAGGTTTTTGTTTTCTTTCAACTAATATTTTCTTTTAATTAACGAGATCTCGAATTTGCGATCTCGAGTCGAGATTGCATTCCCTAGTCAAGAATCACTGGTTAAAGTAAGTCAAGTACGTCCCTTAACGCCCTGTACCTTGACTGATTAATGATTGTTGTCAAAACTGGTTAATGTGTGATTAATAAATAACTGTTACTTATAACAAATTTTTTATTATTATGTGTAAAATGTGTGTCCAAAATTACGTACGTACGTTCGGCTTTTAGGGCAAAATGTCCGGCCTAATACAGCGCAGAGTCAGGCTTTTTTTTATTTTAGAAGATGGCAACCCTAATTCTATAGCTTTAACTATCTAAAAATTCTTTGTTCAAAAGTTGTTTTATCGAAAGGGATAGGTAATGATATAGATTATGAGTATTATGACCATTGGTTCTAGCAGAGATTCTAGAGATATTTTTTATTATTATCTATTTCAAACAGAGATTCTAGAGATACTGTACATTTTGAATCGTATTTTTTTTCTTTACATATTATATACTCGTTATATGTACATATATTGAAGCCAATATGCTGATAACAAACGTTCTCGTTCATTTGATGTCTTCCACTGCAAATGTTAATAATGCAAAATTTAGGGTTTGCGCGGAATCGTTTAACTCCACGAACAACAACTGTCATTATAATAAACTAGGCTAGGTTAGGAAAGCTTGTTAGCTTAAAAAGGTACAATTACGTTGATTTTCTGCTTATTTGGGGTCGAAACACCGGTCAGATGTTTTACAACTTGACTATAGTCATATTTGTTACACAGGAACTTTGTAAATGTCCCGATAAACGCCACATTATAAAGGACCCCAGCAGGTTCGAATCTCGAGAAGAATAAAAAATGTTCAATAAATTGTATCTGAATTCTACCACAATTATTTTTATTCTGTTTATTAGGTATTATTTATATCATTTCTAAACCCACTTCTCACATCTTTATCACTTCTAACCTTTAACTAATCTTAAATCTGCACTTATGGTGATGCACTACCAAACAATGCAAAATCATGTCATTTTGGTCGAAAATTAGATGAATTAGAAATATTTTGGATGCTTTAATTAAATAATTCGAGTAGAACACGTTTGCCTTTGAAATAATCGAGTATTCTTTTGATTCGTCTTTTTATAAGCCCAGTTTAAAATAAAGCGTCAGGCCTATAAAACTGCTTTAAAATTCAAAATCTACTCCTTCTTCTTCTTCTTCTTGTGCCTTGTCCATTCAACGGACGTTGGCTATCATGTTGGCTATGCGGACTTTGTTTACTGCGGCCCGGAACAGCTCCACGGTAGACTGGCCAAACCACTGTCTCAGGTTTTTCAGCCATGAGGTTCTCCTTCTTCCAGGGCCCCGTCTTCCGGCAATCTTTCCCTGCATTATGAGATGCAAGATCTTATACTTCTCTGGATGTCTCATCACGTGTCCAAGATATTGAAGTTTTCGGATTTTTATGGTTTTAATTACTTCCTTTTCTTTATTCATCCGAACCATAACATCTTCATTTGTGACCCTGTCCATCCAGCTTATTTTAAGTATTCTTCTGTAGATCCACATCTCGAATGCCTCAAGTCGCCTAATTAATTCTTCAGTAACTTCTACTCCTTACGAACCCCTTTTCAATTATGATATTATTGTATAATGTGGAAAATTAAATTATTTAGAAAATGATCTTAAAACTTTTAGATATTTGGGCCTGAGCGTCGCAAAATAAAATAAAACACGCTTTTTGGCAATGGTTTTTTCGTGAATAAATCAAAGCAGGCGACTGTTGTTAAACTGTAATTTAAACCTTAGCGCCATCTAATAAGGAGTGTTATTGTTAGGTTGGCGGCCTATTCCTGAATTTTACACGACGTAATGCATCCATCACCTAAAGTCTACTTCTCACCCTAATCTCTGTTTTCTTACAAATAATTCATCTATCGAGGGATACATTTGCTTTGATGGTTAATAAACAGACAAAGCTTTGAAAATGAAACACATTCAAATTCTGAGGAAAATCTACTACTACTACTACGAAAATACCTACTTCGGTATGTACCCCAATTTCGCATTATTTTGCAAATAATATACATTTTTAACCACATTATTTTAAAATAATGTAGATTTAGGTATTTCAACAAGTGTCCGACCGAACTTTCGGTTTCGGTTTCGGCCTAGTTTCGGCTTAGTTTCGGTTTCGGCCGCCATCCAGCCGAAACTACGGCTGAAACCGAAACTGAATTTGGGAGGTTTCGTTCTGCGATCGGACATGTTCGGTGAACTGAACTGCGAGCCACGAAGTCTCATTTTGCTGCGTCCGCGCTCATAGTCGTGTCAGGAGGTCAGCACTTGATTCACTTTTTTGTGTTCGCTCCGCAAACTTTGCGGTAGTTTGGTTTATTTTTTTGTGAAATTGGAGGTGTTTATACTTAACATTATTTCGAAATAGGTAAGTTTTATTTTGCTATTAAAATGATTTAGTTCATGATAGGCCCTGAGGAAAACATCTTTGGGGATGCTGTGTGGAGGGTTTTTTTTAGGAAAAGGAAGGAGAGGAGAGTTCTGAGAAGGAAAAGGAAAAGGGGTGGGTAGGAATCTGGGGTTCAGTGTGTCCTGGTCATCCACCTTCAAGACCTAGACAAACCTCATCCCATGAACCTGTTCACCCCTGCTAAATCACCAAACGTAGCGAGCCACTTGGGGTGACCTATGGCAGAGGTGTTGGTTATCCAATAAAGTTTCCCGGGGCGGCGGTACCCATTCCCGCCTCCCAAATTATTTTGTTCTTTAGGGGAAAGTGTATTTTTTGTTTAGTGTACCTAAACAAATTAAGTTTAAAAAAAGTAAGTTGGTTTTCTACCTTGCATTTTACATTATTTATTAATAATGTTCAAATAGGTAATACCTACTATTTCTTTTTTTAATATTATTTATGAAGCGATTTCAAAAAGCATAAACAATTTATTTGAAATAAGGAGTGATAATTATGTATTGTTTATTATATGTTAGAGGCTGAATGATTAATATATGATTTAAAAATTAAGGCTGATTGATTAAGATTTATTATTTTTTTTCCACGAAAACATGACCTTATATGAAAGTTTCGGTTTCGGCCGAACCTGAGACCGAGGCCGAAACTCAGTTTCGGTTTAGCCTTATCAAAATAAGTTAAGAAGAAGCCTGGGAAAGCCGGCAGTGGGTCGAATGTGACTGATATTTATGGATCGAATGGACAGACGATCATTAGTATCTCCCTCCATCTTAATATCCACTTGGACACTTCGAAAATAAAACATCGGTTTACTCCGTAGACCTTTGCTTACTCCGTTTTTGATTTATTTCAGGAAAGGGCGCTTTAACACGAGTTTCGCGAATTTTAAAACTCCGACTTTAGAAAAGTTTGCTAAACTAGGCCAGACTGGTGCAATATGCAAATTTCGCACGGGATATCATAGAATCGCGTCGTATTATTATTACGGACAGAATTATCAGACCTGCCGCAGAAATACTCGTTACTCTTGAAACTGTAGCCTTTTGTTCAAAAACGTTAAAAATGAATTTGACTTTCATTTTGATTTTTGAAATTTTGAGGTTTATTTGATTCCTGGATATTGTCCCAACCACTGAAGGACTAAAGCTTTGCAGAATTCTAGTTCTGGAACATTGATTAATTAACCAGCATTGTGTTGTGGTTCCCAGAAAAGGTTTCTAAAGTTTTCTACCCACGTGTTTCCTTTGCTCTCGGTTGCTACCGATTTTTAGCTTCTTTTGTTATATTATTATTGAAATGAGTGGCTCTCATCCTTTTATTTTCATATTTCCCTTCTTTTCTTTTATTACGTGTTTCCTCTTCTTATATTTACCTACTTGGGTTCAGCTTTTGACTAATAATAATAATAATAATAATATTTGGCTGATTTATAAAGCGCCGTTTTCATGAAAAATCATCTCAAGGGCGCTGTACATATAATAAGCATACAATAAAATAAAATGAATACGATAGGCTTACAACTAGGATTCAAACTTATAACTAGGAACCTACATTTAAGACTTATATTATGTAGCTAGTGACTTACAACTAAGACTTATTACTACTGACATACAAATATTTGCAACCGTGACTTAAAATTAGAGATTTACAATTAAAATAGGTATTTACATACAACAATAAATATTTTTAGTTTTGCCAGGTATCTAATATTACCAAGTGATCAACAAAACTCTACAGATATAGGTACAGACAGAGAAAGAGAGTCGAAGCAGCTTGAGGATATTATATATACATGTATACATACATAGATATTTTATTCTACACATTTTACAAATTATTTTATACCGTATTTTAATATTAATATTGTTAGCGCCAGAAGAAGAAGGAAGTTCGTACATAATATTACAATTTTATAACACGGTTGTGAAAAATATATAATATGAATTCTTAACCTCAGTGATGCGTATGTAGTAGTAACCTTTTAAAGACTTGAAAAAAAAAAAGATTTGTTGTGGGCTAAAATATAGTAGTTATTTTTCAAATTTTTTTTGTTATATTAAAAATTATGACCGGACAACTCAACCAAGTGGCACTTCTCATTTGAAAATTGTTTAAACGTGATTAAAAAAACTATGTTAAATAGTTTATGCCAGGTTTTAGGTTAGGTTAGGTAATAGCCCAATGGCAGGGTTCTAGGTTAGGTTAGGTTAGGTAATGGGCTATAACCTAACCTAACCTAAAAACTTTTCAAAAGGGTGTTGAAATGCCATTTTGTCATTCATCCGAGGGGTCTACTTCAACATTGATTTATAATTTTCTTCTTTAATTTTACCTTTCTTTATTTATTTATTTTACCTTTCTTTAACAAACCTCAAACGAGTGATTTCTTAAAAAAACAGTGTTTCGGCTGCCGGCCGTCGAACCTGATTAAATGGAAAAAAGAGATTGCACAATCAAAAGCATACAACACTCATTTAAAAGTCACCGTTCTTCTTTAATTTATGAACTAGGAGAGGTATGCAGCTTTCGATTCGGCCTTTCCGTAAAAAAACGTGCACAATAAAACGCATGCTGTCAAATTGTTAAGAATTGTTGTTTTATTTCGGAATTGCTGAGGAATTCGACTTTCCGCAAAAAAGTATGCCATTAAAAGCATGCTGTCATACGGGATTATTTATAATACGACCGAACTAACCTTATTCTACTTGTTCCAGGTTTACCAGGCGCTTTTCCGGCCGCTGAGAGTGTCGCGCGCACAGTTTCGGCGCGTGCTAGCCTGCATGCGCGCGATCCGCCGGCTTAAGGGCCAGGAAGTCTACGCCATGGAGAAGGTCACCAAGGTGGACAGCCTTTCGCTCGTGCTCAGCGGCAAGTCAGTATCTATCCTTGCCTTATACATATATCTATCCTTACTTTTAAACTAGTTATCTACTAATCTTCCAGACCGATTTTCTTGGGCACTTTATCAAGGTGGTAATGTTTAGTGCCTTTCGCCCGGTTCCGCGCGTTTCATCCAGAGTCAAAACATCCCCCGACAAAATATCCCCGACATAACATCCTACGAACAAAACATCCCCCGACAAAATGTCTACTAAAATCTAACCTAACAAAATATAGGACAAAAATAATACAGACATCTTATTAAGACATTAAATTATTGTTTAAAAATAGTAAAATGAGACAAAAATAATACAGACATCCTGTAAAGACAACAAATTATTGTTCAAAAATAGTTATAAGGAAGAATTCAGCGCAGATACATTTTGTTGAGGGATATTTTGTCGAGAGATATTTTGTCGGAGGATATTTTGTCGGAGATATTTTGTCGGGGGATGAAACACACATTACCCTTCCATCCGGAGCCAGCAGACTATGGCCCGATATATCAGTCAGTCTGTATCCTTGTTATGTACGATATTCCTTGCTCAAATTTATTATTTTGCGATAAAGTACCTATGTACGTACCTATTTGGGAATATTTTTAACAGAAAATTATTATCGTTATTTTCAAATTGGAATTAATTTTCCCTAAAAAAATTTTTTTTGAAAAAAACATTTTTCACTACCTAGGTCTACCCTAGTATCTACCTTCCATTGACGACTTTCTTCTCAATCTCTATCTATATAACTGATCTTATCTGAAGTAGAACGGCAAAGGCATAACGAAGGGCCATTGCGGTAGTGTAGCTACCGACGATTATTATTATTATTAATGTCGCCACGGAGCATGACGTCACATCGGACGCCAAACAAACGGCGTCGCGGCGCCCGAGCGCTTTACAGTTATCTTGGTGGTCCCGTCGCATTTTGAATTATGTATGTAAATTTTTGGAGTAGAGCACGTTTGATGATTAAAATTTACATTTACATTATTTGCTTATACGTGTTGTGGTAACGCACAACTAAAAATGACGGGCGTAATCGAGATGATAATTACGAAATGATTGATGATTTAAAAAATCGGGACATTTCTAAAGGTGTTTGAAAAATTTAATACCTACCTGTTATGAATATTTTGACGTTTTGTAGATTTTGTATTTCGATTAAGACATGCCGTAGTGTTATGAAATAACTATTTTCGTAGTCATGAAATCACAAACTTTTATTTATTCTAACTAGCTCCGTAGCTACACATATACAGCCTTACTTATAAAAACCACTTCTTAAATACATTTTAAATGCCGTTTTTGACGACCTCCGTAGTCCAGTGGCTAAGACTCTTGACTCACATTCCGGAGGTCGCGGGTTCGAACCCGGCATGCGCAAATAAATTTTATTTGATTAATTTGTGTTATTTCACAATTAATTCATTTAAAATAATATATAGTATATTTGTGGCATGTTCCAGAGTGGAAGATACTATTAGTATCGCCCTGGTGTAAGACCACCATTCAGAATTGAAACGTTGCTTGAAAATGGCTTTAGCCGTGTTTAGTGACCAGATCTGAATAGCCAGGTACTTCCCAACCTTCCTCTTCCCCACACCTCCTTCCCCTCCCCACTACCTTCAGCCTCACAACATACCCCAATTGGGGATGCCATAGTCTCACTGGCTCCAGACGGGAGCAGTTGAGATTCTTGTGCGGTATTCACTGTAAAAAAAAAAAAGTTACACGTTGAAGTGAGACTGTATATTTTCTACTTCGGATTATTATAAAAAAAAATGTCTTTAAGGCTCCGCAACCGGGCCCGAAAAGTAGAAGATGGAGAGATATGAAATTACGAATGTTAGAAGAGAGCGCTAACATTTACAGCGACAAAATCGATGCGAAAATTGCGGAAATGTTTAATAAAACACGACTCGTTTAAAATAGAGCAAAAATCTCGTGGGGACTGTGTCAAGTACCATATAAAGAAACATTGTGAATTTTTTCATAGATACATATAAGTTTTAAAATAACCGAAACAGACTTGAAAAAAAATAATTTTCGGAGCATACTTTGCGATTTTTTTCTATCGAGGGAATTTCATATATTATCTTAAAAAATAACATCTATTTTTTTAAGAGTTCAAAAACTTCAAATATTTAAGGGGGATATGCAAGAAATTGGTAGAAATTCGGGTAGAGGACCCTTAACTGTACTGCTAAAGAACTAGCAACATTGCATTTTGAATCTCACGCTTGTAAAATAGCGCAATTGTGATGGTATTTGGTGACGGATGCTTATGTCTTGTAGTGACTACATAAATCGTGTTTTTGTTCATACATACAGGGCCTCCTGTGTGGAGCTAATGTAAAAAAAGGATATATTGGTCTCCTGTGACATTTTAAGTTGTTTTTTTTTCTAAAAAATCTTTCCCATGTCGTACCCCCACCCCGACCCTAACTGTCCAATACCTACTGACTGTTAATGTTTTTAGTTGAAAAAAAGTCACCCGGGTCATCAATTTTTTTTTAATTCTAAATTACCTCAGGAATCACTGGTTAAATTAAGTCAGGTACGTCACTTCCTTCATTAATATAATATTTTTTCGAAAATACGAGGGGAGGTTTTTAAGTTCGCGGAATGGGAAGGAAGGTGATAAGTGGGGGTGTCGTTGAATTAAATACTAATTGAACAACTCATTATAAGTATAAACACCAGATTTTATCGTTATTAGGTCATTAGTCTTTGAGCTATCGCCGACCAAACATGTCAATCGGGAAGAAATTGTGAAATATGGAGAAGATCGAGTTCCGCGCTGTTATAAAGTTCCTTACCAAGCAAGGAAAATCATTTCTGGCCATAGCGAAAGAGATGTCATCCGTTTACGGGGACTCTTGTCCAAGTAAAACTATGGTTTACAAGTAGCATACCCTCTTTAAACAAGGCAAGGGTCACATGAAGACAACCCACGGCCAGGAAGGCCGATCGAGGCCACCACTCGGGAAATTATTCAAAAAGTCGAAAAATTAAAATTAGAAGATGCCTGACTAAAGAAGAAACAGCTCGCAGAAATAGTTGGAGGATCAGATACAACAATTTTCAAAATTCTCCATGGCCATCTTGGCATGACTAAAGTCAGCCAAAGATGGGTGCCGGGAATGCTTGCCGCCTCAAAAACAACAGCGCGTGGAGGGTTCTCGTGCATTTTCGGACCTCTGTAGGAAAGACAAAGATGGAGTGTTGGCTCAAATTATTGCTGTTGATGAAATTTGGGTTCATCATTATGAACCTGAGTCTAAACAGGACTCAATGCGTGGCACAGGAAAGCACACCACCACCAAGAAGTTCAAGGTGTTACAATCGGCTGGGTAAATCATGGCGACAGTCTTTTGGGACTCAGAGGAAATTCTGTTGATCGATTAAAAAGATAAAGGTGTTTCCATAACCGGAGATTACTACGCTTTAATCCTAGAGCAATTAAAGAAAGCCATCAAGGAGAAAGGAAGGGGAAAATCGGCCAAAGGTGTCCTCCTTCTGCACGACAGCGCGCCTGTTCACAAGAGCCGTGTTGCGATGGCTGCCCTGCAGAAGGTGGGTTTTGATATTTTGTCAAACCCACTTCACAGTCCTGACCTGACTCCCAGTGATTATTACTCATTTCCAAACTTGAAAAAATAACTTCGTGGGAAAAAGTTTTCAAATGATGAAGAAGTGAAGGATGTAATTTTGGCGTATTTTTTAGACAAATACAAATATTTTTTTTTTAGGGTATACGTAAGTTGATTGAAAGATCCAAAAATGTATTAGGGTAGCAGGTAAATATATTAAAAAGGAAAAATAATTTTGAATTTTTATTCTTCACTCCTTACCCCCCATTCCGCGAATTTAAAAACCCTCCCTCGTATGTATGTTCCATACTTTAATTAAATGAGTTATGTGTGTACCCTAAGTAAGCGCTGTGCACCAATAATGGGGCCAGTGGCGTTATTTCGCTGGAAATTCATCGGATACTGTTTCATAATGCATGGAGGGCGGAAGTGATGACATAATGCATTCTTAAGCGGTTCTATCCAGGGCTACCAACCTGCATCTGAGGCTATGTTCAAAACTGTACCAAGCCAGATTTTGCGATAAATGGGTGCCTGTTGTAAAAAAGTGTGCTCGACTAAAATATTACGCCGTCTATTAAAATTTACTATTATCCGCCAGCAAAAGTTCGTGTATTATCTCTCTCTGTGAACCTATTCCTCCAATGATCTACGTTTGGTCAAATAAGCCCTTTTACCATCTCTGGAAAAGCTTACCTTCACTAAAAAAAATTTTTATGCGATGTTACGTCGTTTAGGCTCTATGTATAAAGTTTGGATTTATTTTTCATTATCGTGTATTATCGTGATTTACTTTTGGGTATTATGTCGTGTTGCGCTACCTCCTTCTTTATCAGACGTTTCGGAGAGCTGTAGTGTCCACCATCATTATTACACCCCTGATGATGGACACAGTAATGCTGTCCGAAACGTTGGAAAAGTAGGAGGTAGCGGAACACGGTATAACGCCCCGAAAATAAATCACGACAATTGTTTTTCATAATTTATATAACTTCATAATCTACATATATAAAAATGCCTTTTTCCTTTGGTTACGCCATAACTTCAGAACGACTTTACCTATTTCATTCAAACTTTGGGGATTTGATGTTTTTTGCATGCCCGCGATGGTTTTTATATACATAGTGAGTTCTGGCATCATGAAATTGTGAATTGCTCACCGTTCATCCGATTGCGATGAAACTTTGGTGAGTTTTTGCGGGCACTCCCGCGAAGGTTTCTATATATACTGGTGAGCTCTGGTTTTATGAAATTAGTACCAAAAAAATTGCAATAGGTGGCACGCGAGCTGTTTGAAAATTGAATGTACCGGGACTGAATGTATAAAATGCGGGAGGGTAGAGGGAACTCAAGAGGGGGGTTCGCGGGATGAAAGCGGGAGGGAAATGGGAAGAGGGAAGGTGGAGTGGGAATGCGAAAGGGGAAGGGGACAATTTTATAGGTGCGAAAAAACGATAATTACATAGCCGAAAATCATTTAAAAAAAAGAACGTTTTCCACAAGAATAGGAGAATAACGTGGCATACCAAAAATATTACATCTCATAAATATTTTTTTCCTTGATCCATTTTATTGATCATAAATCATTATAATATTCAATGTCTATATTACTAAATCCAATGTAATATACTTGTAATTGTAAATTATAATAATAATAAGAATATTATTAAATTTGATTTTGATAAAATCAGCACCACTACCATTATATCTCTAAAACACGTACGGATAGCGTAAAATGTACGGAGTTCTCTTCATAACATCTGTCGAAAAAGTCAAACCAAATGATAAGTTCGCAGAGAACAAACAATAAATCTAGTGAATGTTAAATGTCAAATTAAAAAATTCGCCTGAAATCAAAGTGGTGCCATAAAAAAAAAATCAGTGTGGAATTTTACAAAATTAATAGGAACATTTTCGGAGACAGGACATTTTCATGTAGTGACGCCACGAGCCCAAATAATGGATTTATTTATTAAAAAAAATAAAAATGTACATTTCTAAAAAAATTTACTAACATTTTCGTAATCTTATTAAAAAAATATGTCCACACGATTTTTTCCAAGTCCTTATGAAATCCATGCAAGTGGCCTATTGTATAAAAAATCATTACAATAAACAATATGTTTTGAAGTAATATTTTTTTTGTTATTAATTTATTCGAGTTCGAGTTGAAATTCATAGCTAAGACAGGACAACGTCTGTCGGGACAGCTAGTTTGTAATAAAATAAAACAATTACTTTGTCTATTACCACGAAGTTTATTTAATTTACTACGACCGACCGGGGTCGCTTAACGTAGGCATCATCAAGGTACAAAATTAAAAATTAAACTGATAATAATTTTGTACTCTGATGATGCTTGTGTTTATGATTATGATGATTTAAACCAAACGGGCCGGTCGTAATAAATAAAATAATTTTCGTGGTTATAAACAAAGTAATTGTTTTATTTCCTTAATATGTCAAACCACAAAGTGACGGCTTTCTACCAAAATCATAATTTATGTTTTGCTCGGTTTTCGATCAGCTGGAATTTTTGTAAATTTGTATAAACATGTGACGTATTATGTGGGCTAACGCGCTATAATTTTGTTTTGCTGATATGTGGTGAGGTTTTAGACCAACCCCCTCCCCCGAAATCACGTGTATTTTTTTTAGTACCAAATATTTTTAAATTTTCAGATATTATCACGAAAAATAAATACACGTGATATCTCATTATACCCCCCCCGTCGTGATATTTCGTGATTTTTTCCGAACCCCCCCCCCCCCCTATTCGAGCCTCACGTGATTAATGGACGACCCCAAAGTGTTGTAAATTTTTTCTTTACATGATTTTTTCAATTTGGGAGGAGGGAATGAGTACCGCCGCCCGGGAACCTTTATTGGATAACCAACACCTCTGCCATAGGTCACCCCAAGTGGTTCGCTACGTTTGGTGATTTAGCAGGGGTGCCCGGGTTCATGGGGTGAGGTTTGTCTAGGTCTTGGAGGTGCATGACCAGGACACATTGAATCCCAGATTCCTACCCACCCCTTAAACCCTTTTCCTTCCCAGGACTCTCCTCTCCTTTCTTTCCTTAAAAAAAACCCTCTACACAGCATCCCCAAAGATGACATAGGGCCTTAGGGAAATTATTTTCCTCAGAGCCTCCTGTGTGGAGCTCATGTAAAAAAAAAAAAAAATTTTTTTTGACTGCCATGCACATGCCCGTATTACGTATTGTAATCGATTTTGTGCTTTTGAATCTTTATGTATCTATGTTCACTTCGTGTGCCAAATTATCAGAAAAACAGGAATTAAAAAATATGTACATTTAAAATTTACTCGCCCAAGTATTTTATACGGATATCAGTTACAAAAAGTACCCTAGTGATAATCCTGGGGACGAATAGTGGAAAATATGGCAAGGAAAATAGGTGTGCCTCAATAGCTTCGTAACTTGTTACCGTAATTTTTGAAGTGAAATCTTCTTTAGCACCGTTGTGATTTGAAACTCGTTGAAACGAAAAATGGTGACACTAAAAAGAATTTAGCCTTCGAGAGAACGAGATAGTATAATCGGTCTCCTCTTTGTGCGGTGCTTCGTAGCCTCCTCACTCTTGTCTACTTTAGTTTTCTGAAGGTTTCACTTCTACCACGTATACGCACACTCTTTTTTTTGAAGTGAAAACTTCTTTAACACCATTGTGATTTGAACCTCGATGAAACGAGAAATAGCGACACTAAAAAGAGACAAAGCACATACATTAGGTCCTTACATATGAAATTGGCGTTTTGCCGTACTGGCAACTTTGATCTCAAATATCTTCTCTTTGGTTAGGAATTCCTAATTCAAATTTATACATCTATTTACTCATGTATTTATGTTTCGAAAATTATAATTCATTTGTTTTTTCCTTAATTGTTTTTTTTTTCTTTGCGTCACTTAGTTTACAAAATGGAAAACTTGAAATATCGCGTTATTTACGAATACGAGTTCCACCGTGGCACCAGTGCTGCAGAAACGGCTCGAAGGATTAATGATGTGTATGGCGACGGTGCCGCAAAAGAAAACACAGTGCGTTTTTGGTTTCAACGTTTTCGTTCTGGAAATTTCGACCTGCAGAACAAGCACCGTGGACGGCCGGAGACCAAAGTTGATAATGAAGAATTGAAGGCTATTGTGGAATCGGATCCATCGCAAACCACGTCCGAGTTAGCTGCAGGCTGCGGTGTTAGTGATAAAACTGTTTTAATCCACTTGAAGCAAATTGGGAAGGTGAAAAAGCTTAATAGGTGGGGACCTCACGAATTGAGTGAAGCAAATCAACAAACGCGCGTTAGAACGCTAGACCACACACTGCACAACAAACGGCTACCAAATTAGAGGAGCTTCAATTGGAATGTCTAAGACATCCACCGTACTCTCCGGACCTTGCCCCAACAGATTATCATTTTTTTCGAAATTTGGATAACTTCTTGCAAGGGAAAAAATTCATCTCCGATGGGGCAGTCCAAACCGCCTCCAAAGATTTTATTGTTTCCCGTCCGAATGTTTTTTTTTTAGTAAAGGGATCGATGAACTACCTATGAGATGGCAAAAGTGCATAGATAGCAATGGTTAGCAACTTTGATTAAATAAATATATTATATTAAAAAAATCGACTTTATGTTCCTCCCATACAAAACGCCAATTTCATATGTAAGGACCTAATATATTGTCACGTATACCAAGCTTTTCTAATTTCGAAATGAGAATTTTCAGTATAAACAGAGTCTACTTGTTTATTTTCTTTAAAAGCATTGATGATTGTGGGAATGACCTCACTATTAAACCTTTCTTCTGAAATTGACATTTTTCGATCGAACTACAATCATTTCAAGAGCGAAATAAAGATATTCTTTAGCACCTGTCATTATTAATGTACCTATATAATTAATGTATTACACTATTAACTAAAAATTGTGAAATGTAATTGGATATATATGTTAACTGTTTTTCACAATAAATAAATAATATTATTAGACATTGTAAATTTATAATGTTGATTTGTATTCCTGCCAGCGGTTTCATATAAAATGCTGTACCTCCATCAATTTTACGAATTTCTTTAAAACATTGGTGAGAGCATTCTTAACAAATGCATCTTTCGGAAAATGAAATTAAAAAATTGGAAAAAGAATTTTTTTACTGTGTCCCGGGGACTTGATAAAATTATCTCACAATGTCTCCAAGCAGACTTCTAGAACTGCCTCGTCTAATCGCCCTCTTCGACCAATTCCTTTATTCGGTCCATTTGAGAAGGTGAAATAATGAATGATAGCCGTGGCTACAGGCTACTCCGGCTGCAGTGCCGCCCCTGTGATATGAGAAGACTCTCCCACAAACCCAGCCGGCACCGCTTTGACCCAGTCCAGAGTTTAGGGGTTGGACTGGTGCCAAGTAAGCACCAATTCTGGATTGTACAGCTGTAGAGGACATTTATTTATTTTCAGGAATTAAAATATAATAATTATACCTTTTTATGAAATAAATTTCAAAACAATTTTTTTTTACCCAAACGTTGAACCATAGAAGTTGCTGAACCCTCCAAAGCCTGGATTGTTTCAGCATAGGATCTCATAGTGAGGAGTTGAGGAGAACTAAGAAAATATTATTCCGTGTCTATTTTTATGTTTATTTCTTACATGTCTTCTTAAAATGTCAAATTTATTACTCCATCACAACAAAATTTTCCGCTTACTGTGGTGGTAGAAGGAGATTTTCAAATATTGTCACGTTATTCGTAACCCGGGAATGTTTCTCCTTCTCTTTCTTTCAAAATTATTTAGTAACTGAAGTGTATAGGTTAATTGTGTAGTTTCAGCATTCTTCAGTGTAGGTGCATGTCGTTAGTGCAGTTAATTGTACGAAGTTTTACTATATCCCAGCACATGTCAGAAGAGTACCGTCTAATGTCGTTCGTGTCTTATATATGAACGTTTACGATGATTGCCGAAGGCATCTGATAGTAGGGGCGAGGCTATCAGTCTGGCGGCCGGCAGCGTTAGAAATACTCAGAGCCTACACAAGTAAGGACGTCTAGTACATTTTAATATTCACTGTAATCTTTACGATATCGCTATCGCCACACGCAGCTACAAAAGATGTAGCTTGGCCTATTTCCCATTGGGAATGTACGGCGAGCGATATGCCGAAATACGCCAAGCTACATATTTTATAGCTACGTGTGGCGACGGTCTAACTTAAGGCTCTGCAACCGGGCCCGAAAAGAAGAAGATGGAGAGATACGAAATTACGAATGTTAGAAGAGAGCGCTAACATTTACAGTGACAAAATCGATGCGAAAATTGCGAAAATGTTTAATAAAACACGACTCGTTTAAAATAGAGCAAAAATCTCGCGGGAATTATCTTAAACAGCATTTAAAGAAACACTGTGAATTTTTTTAAATTTTTTTGAATTTACATAAAACTTGTAAAATAACTGAAACAAACGTGTTAATAATAATTTTTGGAACATACTTTGCGATTTTTTTCTATCGAGGTAATTTTATATAATTTGCGTTTCGGCGCGGGTTAAGTCTAGATATTATCTTCAAGAATTACATATATTTTTTTAAGAGCTTTAAAACTTACCGTGTTTAAGGGAAATGTGTAATAAATTGGTACAAATCCGGGTTGTGGGCCCTTAATAAATCAATTATTAATTGTATTCATCATTGAGATTAACAGACACAACTAGCTTACGTCTACGTGGCTTTGCTCGGGGTTATGACTGGTTTGGAGTAAAGTTATAAGTCTTCTTCGGGCGACCCCGACTTCTACTATCGTTCAATCCGCTCTCGGCACTAATAAGAACAAACTAAGAAATTTTCAGCGAAATCGGTGAAGTGGTTTTTGTGTCTGTTGCGCACAAACTTACGAAGATGGCCTTTTATTCATACAGATTAATAAAATAAAAAATTAAAACCTGCCGCCTTTGAAAATGACTAAAAAATATTCATATTAACCGATGAAACACATCCTTTTGATATTTAATCACTAGAACCTGCATACTACCCCGTGGTGTAATACGGGAGCACACTCAACTGCTCCCGTTTTCCCATTGTCTGGCAGTAGAAATGGAAACGCCTATCCGGTGTACTTACTTTTGTAGAGCTGTAGAAAGTAGAATTCCACACATTTACCAATATGGAACGAAGAGAACTCAGACAAGGGAGATAATCTACGTCGAGTCCATCAACGCCGAATTTCAAACCGTATTTTGTCGGGTGAAAATACTCGTACGTGGAGATATGACTTCTGATAATAAATAACAGTTCAGTTTTTTTTTTTATTTCCTTCGGTTTTTACAGTGGTGGTGGTGGGGGTCAATCGATGAGCACATTTTGCGGCATTGTGTTTTAGATGGATTGCAGATAAAATGTGGAATATCTTATGTATTATGAACTTTAACTTTAAAACAAGGGTAAGACCACTGGTCTACACGAGATTTAGCAAAACCACCCCATCCTTTTTTCCTACCCCTTAAAGCAACGATACATCGGCATCGTGTTGAAATTTTGCATACCTGACGTTCGAAATATGAGTGTCATTACTTCTTATTCTTCTGCCCTGTCCGTTCAACGGACGTTGGCTTTCATGTTGGCTATGCGGACTTTGTTTACTGCCGCCCGGAATAGCTCAACGGTAGACTGGCCAAATCACTGTCTCAGGTTTTTCAACCATGAGGTTCTGCTTCTTCCAGGGCCCCCTCTTCCGACAATCTTTCCCTGCAATATGAGATGCAAGATCTCATACTTCTCTGGATGTCTCATCACATGTCCAAGATATTGAAGTTTTCGGATTTTTATTGTTTTAATAACTTATATTTCTTTATGAATCCGAACCATAACATCTTTATTCGTAACCCTGTCCATCCAGCTTATTTTAAGTACTCTTCTGAAGATCCACATCTCGAATGCCTCAAGTCGCCTAATTAGTCCTTCAGTAAGCATCCATGCTTCCATTCCATAAAATAATATCGAAAACACGTAGCATCTTACCATTCGCATTCGTAATCCAAGGTTGAGATCATTACTGCAGAACATGTTTTTCATGCGGATAAAAGTTGCAAATGCAATGCTAAAGCTTGCTCAATGCAGCATTTGATTTCAACCGAAGGATCCCATCTATCATTTACATTGCAGCCCAAGTATACAATCCTTTGTACCTTCTCTAGTTTTGTCCAGCAATATAAAAATTTCATCCAATGCGTTATTTTTGCTTATGAGCATGTATTTTGTTTTATTTATATTCAGTTCTAGCCCAAAATTCTCATAAGTCTTCACTACTTGATTCAGCAAGTTCTAGATCCTCAATGTTACTTGTTAGAATTACCGTATCATCTGCATAACGCAGGTTGCTCAGAATCTTCCCATTTATAATAAGTCCTTGAGTAGCTTCTTGCAGAGTTTCATTGAATATATTTCTTCTGAATATAAGTTGAACACCATAGGTGAAAGAATACAACCCTGTCGCACGCGTCTATTTATTTCTACTTTGTCTGTTAGACATTGCTCTACTCTTACTGCTCCTTTCGGTTCCAATAAAGATTACCTATTATCCTTATATCTTTATCGTCTATTCCAGAGGTTTTCAGAATTAGGATCATTTTGTCATGTCTAACTATATCAAACGCTTTAAGGAAGTCAATGAAGCACGCACGTACATTTGTATTCACATCTCGACATTTTTGGATTAGTACTTGAATACTAAATAACGCTTCTCGAGTACTCCAGCCATTTCCAAAGCCAAATTGTGTTATACCTATCTTTTCTTCTTTTTTGCGATATATGCGTCCATGCATAATTCGCAAAAATATCTTTAATAAGTGGCTCATTACTGTCTCCAACTAAATTCGTCTGAAAACTCTACGTTAAGCCCGGGAAAGTCCGGGGACACGTGCATTTGACTTTCTTGACAAACTTAAAAACAATATCAAAATCCCATAAGAGGGCAATACCAGAGAAAGCCGGAAATACGTCATTTTCAAAAAAGTTTTTAGACGAATTGACTCTTTTCCACAAAAAATTATAAATGGACTTCGAAAGATTGTTCTTTTATCTAGCATAGTTATGTAATAAATTTTTAGAAATTTTTTAAATTTTTAGTATAATAAGGTTATTCCATAGGTCGTTGGCAGATTTGTTAAATTTTTAAAAAAGTTTTTGTATTATACCACACCCATTTCAAATAATGTAATCATGCAGTAAAATAAATCAATACATTATCTAGCAAAGTTATGTATTAGAATTTTAATTTTAGTTTCAATAAAATCATTAAAAAATATGTACGTTCATGTGTTTCTTGACGAAAATTGGTCCATTTGTGTATTTATTTGCGCACTTACAAACTAATATATTTCAGATTTTTTTAACATTCTTATTAAATTTAGACATTATTGAAAAATGATAAATACTTATAATCAAAAAATAACTACAAAAAGTACACTATTTTAATAGTTTTATCATCACGCCTTTCAGAATTTTTGGATGAAGGTATAAATTAAAGCTAATTTGGATTGAAATAAATTCGATATTGAGTTATAATTTAAAAAAGCTGGTACGGAGAATAATCAATCTTTCTCATTGTAACCGCCCTGCACGATCGGAAGAACAACTTTCGACGAAATGTGGATTTTCGTCCGCTGGCTGGTTAAACGCTCATAAAGCTCAAAAGCTCAAATCTCATAGTTCAAAAGGACAAAAGCTCAAAGATAAAAAAAATCCATAGCTCAAAAACTGAAAGCTCATAGCATGAAAATACAAAAGCTCAATGCTCAAAAGCTCATAGCTTAAAACCTCGATGCTCAAAACTCGATGCTAAAAACTCAAAAGCTCAAAGATCAAAAGCTTAAAGCTCATAGGTTAATGGCTCAATAGCTAAAAGCTCAAAGGCTTAATTCCCGGACAACGCTGGGTGCTTCAGTTAGTTATCTATACACGTTTTATTTATTTTTACAATAATATGAGAAACCTAAATTATAATATTAAATCATTAAATAATTAACGAGTTAATTATTAACGACTCTCAAACGAAAAATGTGAAACAGACAAATCAGAAAAAGATTCGGTCGTATGTACGAATTGAAGACACCCCGGCAAGGTTGAGGTCCTGGGTTCAATTCCTAGACGCGACATTTTGATTTTTCTATTTCACATTTTTCGTTTGAGGGTCGTTAATATTGTCTTCAATGATTATTTATAAAAGTAACACAGTTCTTGCTGAGTAACATTAATGAGAGTGACAGATGACATTAATTTTCCAGATTTAATCCGGGCTGTCTGGACTTTTTGTCCTTGACTTTCACATAAAACATGAAGCTTGAGTGATACCTAGTTTTCATTTTTTGCTAGTTTTCGTTAGGCCGCCTTTGACAAATGAATTTGCAAATTGACCTAAATCAAGCAATATGTTAATAAATCGTTATTATTAACGTTCAATTTAACAAGCATCCCGCTATTCCGAGCGGTGGATAACTCTTTGAGTATTGCCCCGGTGAAAGACCACCGTTAAGGATCGAAAAGTTGTGTGAAATGGCCTAGATACTAGATCTGAAAAGTTAGTTAATTTCCAGCCTTCATCTCCACATCTACTTCCCCTCTCTACTCCGTTCAGCACCACAACAATCCCCAGTTGGGGATGCCGCACAGTGATTCGTTTCATACATGTTAGACGCTAAAAACTCTTACACATGATTAAATTATTTTTAACCCTCTATTGAGATGTACTCAACACTAATTTTATGAAAATTATAAAATTAGTGTTAAAAATGATTAATATAATTTTTCTTATCGTTTTTTTTTTAATTTTTAAATAATGTGTTAATACAGAATTTGAGGTTTATAATAAAACAATTATATATAAAAAGTAAAAAAAAAGTATCTTTTGAGTGTAATAAATTACTAAAATTACGGTCCATTTTCTGCTTATATATTTAAAGATATAAGCCTTATTTGGTTTTTAAACTTTTTTTCACCACTTGCACTGAGCTTATCAAATTCAAATGTACTTAAAATTTTGTAAAACATTCCCCAAGCCTTTCTTTCTTCGGCAAACTCTTCCATGTCACGAACAAATCCAGCCTGGAAATCTCGTATGAGGTTCCTGTAAAATGAAAAAATAATAATAATGTAGATTTGTGCGGGTTAATATCGAAACTGATATGAATAGAATATTAGTTGCACTATTTAAAAAAAAGAAAATTGTCGTGCGATTTTGATATACTCTTTGAGATAAACTCTCGAGAAGTTAGAAATTTAATATTTTTTAGGCCAAAAAAAACACACAACATATTTATTATTTAAAAACCAACTAAAATTATTTGCACTAAAGTATTAAGAAAAATCTTTAAAACATACCTTCCAAAGTAGCCTCCATTTTACAGAACCGAAAAAAAACACTTTTCAAACTTAGTACACAATTTTAAACGTCGAGCTGCGACGAGCGAATAAATGCAAATGATAATTTCAATACACATTATTCGACTTTAGGCCAATGCGTGCACTAATCACCCCAATTAAGCATGCATTTATTATCCTATCTGTCTGGTAATGTCGCCATGACGTCATTGTTTGGGAATTCAAAAGTGACTTATTAGCGTCTAGCTTGTATGAAACGAATCACTGTGCGCCGTAGTCCCACTGACTCCGGACAGTCAGGAGCTGCGGTATTCACACAAAACAAAAAGAAAATGAAAACTTCTATCCAGAGGATTTATATTTTTTGCCCTATTTCGTTACTCACTACTTCCTTGGGGTGTTTTTTGAGTCATATTTGATGTTTTCGTCACTGTGGCAACGCTGTTAACGAATAGGTACTGGCAGAGATGAGATAATTCCCGCAGACTTTTCTAATAAAGGCTCACTCCCCTTTTCCCCTTGTACTAGTCCCACTAGTATTGGAAATGCGTCCGAATGATGAAGCTCCGAACATTGTAACACCGATATTGATCGTTCTGAGATGAGCAAACACAGCCGTAAATTAATGTCTGCAAGTGTTCCGGCAGTCGGCTTCATTACTGGTGAAGCACCGAAGACGATTGGCGGTTTTTATCTAAGTTGCATTTGTGCTGTCAACTCCAATATAAAATATAAGATAATTAAAGAAACCTTTTTAATTTTACCATATTTTAAACATCGCGCCATTCAAATTCCACGTTCAAAAATCTACCTATCTGATTAATACTGCCGAAGAGCGATTCCAAAATTAATCCCAAAACATGTGCGTTATGAATGTTGGTGACTATGGGACTTTTTGTTCTAAGTAATCGTTCATACAAAATCCACTAGTGGCTCCAGAGCGGTAGATGTGTAAACCAGTAATGCGCGTTTTCATCCCGCGACAAAATATCCCCGACAAAATATTCTACGGATAAAACATCCCCCAACAAAATATCTAATAAAACTTAACCTAACCTAACCAAAAAATGGGACAAAATTTAAAAAAAAATAGTTGAAATCCTTTAAAGACACTAAATAAATTGTCGTTCAAAAATAGTAAACGGTACCAAAATAATACAGATGACTATAATTTATTGTCTTTACAGGATGTCTGTATTATTTTTGTTAGATTAGGTTAGGTTAAGTTTTAGTAGATATTTTGATGGGGGATGTTTTGTCCTTAGGATATTTTGTCGGGGGATATTTTGTAGGGGATAGTTTGTCGCGGGATGTAAAGTCGCGGAACCGTGTAATCCTTGGGTATATAGTGTATATACTAGGTGACCTTGTGCGCAGCGATTATGATATTTTTTAAAATACGAAATTTGTACGGAATTGTATTTTGCATGTTTAAATTATGCCCACCTTTGACGTCTGACAAATACTGCCAATATTCTAAAACAGTTATGTTATGTGTGTATATTACCTTTTCAACCAGACAATAACTTTATAACAATAACTATATGTAATAACAAATGTCAATAACAATAGCGTTTCTGAAAACTGTTTAATCGGACGACTTTTATCAAATTAATAATTTTATAAAGTTCAACTATAAACTGTCCAGTTTCTAATATGACATCTTTCAAAATGACCCATTAAATCTGAAAATAATTGTATTTTATAGTAGTAAAGTGTAATCTGGGAGCCCTTAAAATTAACCCTTAAAAAATACAATATTTCATTTTTCGAATAGTTTTTGTAACTGCCCAATATTAAAAAAATTAGGTAGGTACCTTTTAAACTTTCTTTCTTTACAATAGCTCCGCACAGGAGGTACTGAAGAAAATAATTTCCCTCAGGGCCTATGTCATGTTTGGATTCAATTCAATTTTATTATTTCAAAAACATTACAAAATTTTACATTTCAATGCGTTTTTAAAATACGTTTGTACTACATTGAACACAAACTACACAAGCATTAATAGAGCTTTCCTTTTAAATGTAGCTTCACTAATGCTGAATATGTCGATATCCGAATTAATTCTGTTTAACAACAAGATTGCTCTCCCGACCGGCATGACCATTGGCAAATTAGTCCTGCAGGCCGGAAGATAGAACAGTCTATGTTGTCGGTGGCGAAGATACCCATCGGGTACATAGAAATGAATGCTCTCCATCATAGCTGAGTTTTCAATCAGTTTTGATGAGTTTTCATCCGCGAATCAATCTGAAGAAATGGGTAGCAATATGTACCTACATCCTTTCTGACCCGTAGAAGGTTCATTCCAAGCATACCCAAAAGAAAGTAGGTAGAATAAAGCCACGGGTAATAGCCGTACTCCCTCATGTACAGAAATCTCAGAATCTTCTTCTGAACTCTATGCTGGATATGTTGATGGAGGGTGTTTTACAGCGCTCTCGAAAGTTCTGGGAAGGAAAAGTGAATGAGGGGTGGGTCAATGGTCAATCTGGGGGTCAATGGGTCCAGGAGGGACGTTCCTCCCACTGCGGTGCAAGGGGTCGGGAGAGGCACTGAAGAGGCCAAATGGTCTCCCTCAACCAGTCTCTCCCGATCTGGCCCGCCACTGCTAAGTTACCAAACGCAGCAAATCACTTTGGGTGACCTATGGCAGAGGTGTTGGTTATCCGATAAATGATTCCAAGGCGGCCGGCGGTACCCATGCCTCCGGTCTCCCAAATTGAAAATCAATATCCGGACAAGAAATAACAGCTGAATTTTAAAACTGACACTACGCGAGACTGTGACAGGTTTCTAACTGCAAAAAATAGTTTTGACATTACCGACTGATAAACTTTTTAATTTTAGCATCACTTCAAACCACAGATAAGAGAAACTCTCTTATCTGTGCTTCAAACCAATTCAATGGTTGGAAATTTAATCCAATAATAAAAAAAATCAAAAAAGTAAAAATGGTTTCAAATTTCGCGAGGTTTTGGTTTCACAAAATAAAACGAACTTATGTTACGGCAGTATGAAAACCTGGCAAAAGATTAGAATATTATTTCTCTGTTTAATCTGAGATTTCTAAGATGTATTTACTAACCTGGGTAGCTATTCCCGAAGCGTTCTCGCTCGCAATCTCCGTCGAAAGTACGTCCGTTAGTCGACTTGGTTATTCCTGAGCTTGGTCGAAGTAACATTCTTAGACGCCAAACGTCAAAAGTCACTCCACAACAACAACGAGTGGGTCTACCCAGTAGAAACACAGCAGCGAGTGGTGTGAAGTTGGCGTATCTATGCAATTGGCTGTCAAAATTTGGTTTTATTTGTTTTCCCGCGCGACCTTTCACACTCGCAATTTTCGCACCCGACAATTGTATTTCCAGAATACCTGATTGATCATAATCTAGATTTAGGTCTGATTGCTGAAGGATGACTGGTTTATTTATGGCTGGAGGATTGGCTCCACTTGAGCCTGGGGCTGTTAATAGAATTAACCTAGATTTAGTGGCTGGTAGAGCTGTTAGAAATAGGATAGTTCAAAATTCTTTCTGTATTTATACTAGTCTTTATTATCATTTTGTTGTTGTTCACTGTATATTATTTGTCAAGTGTCTAATCGTATTATTATTAATGATATTAGACAAACAATAGTGAGACCGAGTTGACAGGAAAAAGCTATAGGTGTTGTCCAAGTACGGAGTGAATACGAAGCTCATTCAGGCAATTGCGTCTCTATATGAGGGAAGCGTTGCATGTGGCTGATGTCAGCGTGATGTGTAAGATTAAGAAAGGGACGCTCCGATGGTTTGGGCCTGTGGAGCGAATGAACGAGGAAAGGAGTGTATAAAGAATATATGATGCAAATGTGAATGGTGGAAGAAGTCGAGGACGCCCAAGAAAGACATGGCACGACCAAGTGAATCAGATACTTGAGTCGGGCCATGTCAAGAGTCAGAATAATTGAAGAGCATGTATGAGACGTTGTATGAATGTGAACAAGGCAAGGAATGTGTGCCAAGACCGAGTTGTTTGGCGGTCCGTCTTCTCTGCCTACCCTTGCGGAGAAACGGCGTGATTGGTTAGTTAGTCAAATAATGAATGGTGAGGTGAGACTGCGTTACAACAAACACTTCGAATACAATATTTTTTGTGATAATATAGTGATGTAAAATGTAAGAAAACAATGATGTGATCATAAAAAATGTATTTAACATTATATATCATTTTTTTTTTAAATAATACAGAAACAACAGTTGTTAATATACAATGTCAATATATTTTGTAATTCAGGCTAAAAATAAAGAATTAGTACTAATGAACCAATCAAGTCTGATATTTTCTATTATGAAACTAAAATGCAGTAGCATAATATCACAATTTATATCATATAATGCAGCAAACATCACAGTTTCAGCTGTTCAATTACAACACTGCTATTGATATTGTCTACTAAATATCTTTGGTTAATTTTAAAGAAAAACATTATATTTATCTTCGATAAAACTAAAATGCAGTAGCATAATATCACAATTTATATCATATAACGCAGCAAACATCACAGTTTCAGCTGTTCAATTACAACACTGCTATTGATATTGTCTACTAAATATCTTTTGTTAATTTTAGAAAAACATTATATTTATCTTCGATAAAACTAAAATGCAGTAGCATAATATCACAATTTTTATCATAGAATGCAGAAAACAATACGGTTTCAGATGTTCAATTACAATTGTAATTATTTCAACATATTTTGTATTACAAGCGAAAAATAATCAATTCGTACACTGATGAAACTAATCAAGTCTGATATTTTCTAGTAAATTATTTTCTGGTGTTAATTAGTTAAACATTATAATTATACATGATAAAAAAAACTTGCATTCATTACCCTGATATTCTATACTAACTATCTTTGGTTAATTTTAAATAAAAAAACATTATATTTATCTTCGATAAAACTAAAATGCAGTAGCATAATATCACAATTTATATCATATAACGCAGCAAACATCACAGCTTCAGCTGTTCAATTACAACACTGCTATTGATATTGTCTACTAAATATCTTTTGTTAATTTTAGAAAAACATTATATTTATCTTCGATAAAACTAAAATGCAGTAGCATTATATCACAATTTTTATCATAGAATGCAGAAAACAATACGGTTTCAGATGTTCAATTACAATTGTAATTATTTCAATATATTTTGTATTACAAGTGAAAAATAATCAATTCGTACACTGATGAAACTAATCAAGTCTGATATTTTCTAGTAAATTATTTTCTGGTGTTAATTAGTTAAACATTAAAATTATACATGATACAAATAAAACTTGCATTCATTACCCTGATATTGTATACTAACTATCTTTGGTTAATTTAAAAAAAAAAAACATTTTTATCTCCGAGATAAAACTAAAATGGGTAGCAGGTACCACTATAAATTTGGACAACTTATATAGCGCTGTTTTTGCGAAAAATCGCCTCAAGAGTGCTGTGAAAAGCGCAAGGGGAGTTGTGGCCTCCGAGAACAGCGGCACCTCAACAGTCTGACATCTGCTGCAGCCAGCAACAGACTGTGGTCCTCCAAGTGATTCAAAGTCGAAGTTGACCTCCCCATGTTGAACTTCCGTGTGGCCCGTAATCAAGACTGGGCTGATTGACTGTAGTATCAGCTCGTCAGTCGCGTTGAGGCTGACTGCTGGCTCTGGTGGTCCGCCTCCCGTCCCGGCCGCATGCCGCCTCAAGGAGGCATGCTTTAACTTGGCCTTTGACCGTAAGTCTTGCCAAGTCTGAAAAGATTTTTGAATTATATTAATTATTTACACAAAATATTGGTGGAAAGACACTTTATAAGATCTTAAACTATTCAAAAAGCAGGACAACGTCAATATCAAACAATTTTACTTGAATTTTGAAACAATCAGCTTTGAAATAACGTAGCCCCATTATCATTTTTTTCAATATTGTGATTTTCAAAACATATAAATTAGGCTAAACGAAACACCATGTGAGCGGTGACCGGACAACTTAGAACCTCTTCAGTAAAATGATTATAAAAAATATATTAAAAAATGGTTAAATATGTTAGGGTTTTAATGACTTCAAAGAGATGTCGAGTTGACTTGATTAGGCATGGAATCCATGTTAGATGTGAGCATGGTGTTTGTTTTATTGAATAAAAATTTGTCGTAGGCAGAGCTTAATCTGAACGAAGCATTAGGGTAACAAATAGACATTTTAAGTGGAAATGAATCAAAACAAACCTTTCTCCAATGTTTGAAATCTTTGTTGGCCCCTGCCATGGCATTCAATTTTTCGGCAATCGCCACCCATCTCCGTCTGGATTCGGCGAAGGTAAATATTGAGGAAAATTTGCCACTCACAAGTTCCACATCCGAACTTACTAATTCAATTATTAATTGTTTCTGAGCAATCGTGATGTAACCCGCGGCCATTTCTGTAGTTGTTTTGTTTTTAGTCTGACAGTCACACCATAGAAATCTCAAAAACACCAAGAACATAGACAATATTCACAGGGCTGCCAATATAATATAATATAATCATCACTTCGATCGGTCGACGTTCAAGAATACGTAAAATTGAAGGATTCGACAAAGTTCGTCGCGACGACGATAAATTTTCGCTCTCTTCGAGGCGCATAACGAGGAACTTTTGATCGACCGTCAGGAATAGGGCCCCTGGGCAATATCGCCCGCCAGCAATCGATAGTTAAACGTGTTTTGTGGGCGGCAGGAATTATATATTTTTTGCACACTATTATAAACACATTAGATAATTGGGTTCTTTTGTTGAGATCTACGTTTGATACAATTTTGCATCAAATGTTATGTGTCAAAGTCAATATTGACTTTTCGAACGATAAGAGTCAACAAAATTTATTGGGCCTTTGGCATAGTAAAAACTTCGCCGGCGGCGCTTTCTTTGTTCATTCTATGACTGACATTTTGAGTCGGTTCCGTTTTCTATGGGTAAGCGATGAAATGTTGTTTAAATGGGGTGAGGGGGAGGGCGTTGAAGAAAAATCTTGAAAATTGGGCAATGATGAGTGTTGTGTCGTTTTATTTGCAATATTTAACTACATTTTCTACCTGTCATATTATATTTAAATTGATCTTGCTTCATTTCCCTCTATGTACTTTTACTTTCAATTTCACGTCTTTGTCACATTTTGTCTTAATTTTTTTGTATCAAAATTGTCCTTGTACCTATCATTTTGTCTGTGCTTTTACGAGAAGCAAAAAATCATTGAAAATTATTTATATCAATTCCTTATTTAAATTCAATCATTCGATTTCTAAAAGCCTTAAGTTCACATTGATCAAGTAGTAAGTCAAGTGGCGAGTACACTCGCTACTTGACTCGCCGTAAACCGTTCGCATTGCTTTCAAGTAGAGTAGGTAGGTACACTTGTGCCCGCCGCCCGTTGCAAGATGACGGCGGATGACGGGGTGCTGCAAAGCAAACACGCTAATTAAGCTTATTTCATGCTTATATTAAGCTTTATTTTAAAAGACTTAGAAGAATAAATTAGTAAGATGAAAATAAATAAACCATGGACAGTGGAGGTAATCCACCTCTTACCCGCCCTGGTATAAGTAACTGATGGTTACTCCTTCAAGGCTCTCGCAAGATTCTAATTTTTTTTGTTAAACGAAGCTACATTTATTTGTTTTGAACGAATCTAGACCTCAAGTGTCCATGCATACGTTGTTAGTAAGCAGTATGCAAGTGCTTAACAGGAAAAACAAAATGCAAAAAATAGGTTAGTAAGACAAAGATAAATTAAACAGGGCAAAAGAAAAACTCATTCATGAGGCTCCATGAGGCGGCATTGCATCTGTAAAAACCCGCAAGCACCTGCATAAAATAGAGAACATAAGTAATACAATAAATCTCAAATCAATTGGCAAGTACCAACAAAAAATGTGAATGGACAAATACTAAGACAAGTACCAATAATAAACCATGGACACGAAAAGAGATTAATAGCAGCACAATTAGTTACTACTATACCTACTCCCCACTCAGCTAAAATACGCCAAATGCCAACGGCTCTTTACAGCCGCCATCTAAAATCATCCCATCTTTAATGCAAGTTCATCTGAACTAATTTATATGCAATTCATCAATACACAAGTAATCTAACACAAGTTTAGAGTATAACCAAAAACAATACTGTGCTTCAATCATCTTGTTCTGGAAGACGAAAGAAGTCAACATTGGAGCTCAATTTACTCCCGACTCCAGCCCTCCTTACCTACTCGTACAAGTGACCGTACAGGCAATGGGCCCAAAAAAGATGGGAGGCCCTGATCTACAAAACTTCTCTACCAAAGCTTCTCGTGCAATTATATTGTCAGAACCATATTATTAACTGTTTTCATACTAGTGTTGAACTTAAGCCATTAATAAACCTCCCTGTACCACATTTCTAAGAATTCACCGCTGTAGCCCATAGATTATTCAGCCAGCTTCAGACACTCTTCCCCGGAAAATCGCTGAACCAAATTTATATTCGTGGAAAGCTATTAGACGTTATGTAAGAAATATAATACTAACTTTTTGTGAGCCGCTAATTAAAAATATTAGCAAAACTCAATCGCAAATCTGGAAACGGAAAAATTAGAAAAAGACATTGGCACATCTGGGACTCGAACCCAGGACCTTATATTTTCCGGGCCGTGACTCTACCAACTGAACTGATGTGTCCCTATTCGCCCTATTCGGTCATTTTTAACTGTATCATACTTCGAATAAGAACTACCAACATTATCTTCATTTTCTCAACACATATTTTATTGGCGTAACACATAACTTTATGTATGATTGCAAGATTCAAACCCGAACTAAATACTATCTAGATAGTGTCTTGGATAAATTTTTATCCATTTTTATTTTTAATATGCGACACCTATTGATTTTTCTGCAAGTCTAGGATGAATATTTTAAACTCGATTGAGTTTCGCTAATATTGTCTTCATTTAATTAAATATTACAATTTGACGTATTACTCATTAAGTTAAAAATAAAAATATTCTAATACTTCTATGTTACGGCTATTCCAATACAATTGAACCACCTGGCTAGGAGTACTCCTGTCCTGGTGCGGTTGGTACGCCCGCCGAGGCGCATTGTATGATAGGTATTAAGAACACCTGCTCTGAGGATGGGAAGGAGGTTGGGTTTAAATCGGTTGGGATACACAGTCACGTACATAGAAAACCAATTTCGAATGGTTTAAGTGAAACCCGTATATCTTAACTACCTGACACTGCAAAAAACTCTTGAACAGATATGCCGATATAGAATTTGCACAGCCGATTTACTTAGTTAAAAAGTATTTTTAGGTCGTAACATAATTTGTATTAAGGCGCCGTATCCCCGCTCAAAAAGAAGAAGATGGAGAGATATGTAATTACGAAGTTGGAGAGAGCGCGCTAATATTTAAAACGATAAAATTGAAGTGAACATTGTGAAAATGTTTAATAAAACACGACTCGTTTAAAGGATAGCGAAAATCTCGTGGGGGTTGTCTAAAAGAGCATTAAAAGAAACACTGTGAATTTTTCATACATATATACATAACTTGTAAAATAACAGAAACAAACGTGTTTATAATAATTTTCGGAGCATACTTTGCGGTTTTTTTCTATCCAGGGAATTTCATATAATTTGCGTTTCGGCGTGGGGAATGTTTACATTTATTATCTGCAACAATAAAATAATATTTTTTTAAGAGCTTAATAACTTCAATTGTTTAAGGGAGATATGTAAGAAATTCGGGTAGCGGCGGCTTAAGCTGGGAATATCCAATCAACTGTCAACAAGTATAACAATAAGACAATATAATATATTTTTTTTATTATTCCACATTTTTAATCGATATCTCGCTTATTGTCGAAATGTAGAGAAAAAGAGAATGAGGGGTAGGTCAATGGTCAATCTGGGGGTCAATGGGTCCAGGAGTGACGTTCCTCCTACTGCGGTGCAAGGTGAGGGGTCGGGAGAAACACTGGAGAGGTCAAATTGTCACCATCAACCAATATGGTATGGTATATTTTCAATATTTTTGCAAAGTTTGAAGAAGTAATATAAAATTACTTAATATGAATTTCATTCAAATAGAAAATTTAAATTATTCCTTTGGACTGGAGAACGAACTGTGGAACGTGACATTTTTGGATACAAATCTAATGCTCTCGATCAATTGGTATTATTAAAATGGCTCCTCATATTTACGCACCAGATTTAAATGTCCGGGTTAAATTTTCCCCAAAAAAAAAAAATAAAAAAAAAAATAAAAAAAAAATAATAAAAAAAAAAAAAAATAAAAAAAAATAAAAAAAAGAAGGAAAAACTAAACCCTTTCATACACTTCCCCAAATGATCATCTAGTCAACCCACGCTATGCAATTGCACTATATAAGTATTATAAATACAAAATAATACAAGAACAACATGTCAACCTAATAGAGACCAAATGGGAATATAATTCACCGACTCCAGATATTTTCATATCAGAGGGTTCGGCTCTGTGGCATTTCTAATTGAACCTATAAATCCTACTGATCCCTCAATATAAATATTTAATGATAAGATATTTATTATTATTATCAGCTTATTAGATGAAGATTGCATTTTGGGAAGCGAGTTTGGGTACCGCCGCCCCGGGAACCATTTATTGGTTAACCAACACCTCTGTTATAGGTCACCCCAGGTGGTTTATTTATTTAATTAATTATAATGTATTACAAAAAAAAACATGGTAACACATTATTCCCAATGAGTTAAGAAACAAACTCATTTCGGGGTATTAAGTACATTTTACATGGATATTACACAGATATTACACAGATATTACAAGTTAAAAAACATAAAATAATAAAAGTTGCATTGTCAAGAATAGAGATTTTTGAAATACTGAGAGACATTCATACACCAAACCATAAAAAAAAAACAATAAACGTATGAAGGCGAGCGAATCATTTAAAAACATTTTCAGAAAATATTCTTTAAGCGTTTTAATTATTTTGTTTTGTTGTTAGCTACTGGTTGCTTTATTTCATGAGGTAATGCATTGTATTGTCTATATGCAATATATTGTAATGAGTTAATACCAAATTTAGTTGTGTGGGTAGATGATGCTAGGTGTATTTGATTTTGAGATCGTGTTTTGTGCTGGTGTATGTCTGAATTAAAGGCTGGTCTGATGGTAGTGTGTGAGGATCTATGTATGATTTGTAATATTACACTAGTGATATTGTATTTAGGTAGGATCGTAAAAGGAAGTATGTTTGTCTTTGAATATATATGTTTGATATGTGTATCCCACGGCAGATGGTAGATATTCCTTATAGCTCGATTTTGAATCACCTGTATTTCTGATTCGCTACGTTTGGTGACTTAGGGGTGCCCGGGTTAATGGGGTGAGGTTTTTCAAGGTCTTGGCGGCCGATGTGTCTGCTCACCGGCTGCGTGGCATGCCGGATCGAGAGAGACTGGTTGAGGAGGTCTTTTCAGCCAGAATCCCTCGAACATCGCCTTGCATCGCAGTTGAAGAGATGAATTCATACGTCCGTCACTCTTTGACACACTGACCTCCAGATTCGTACGCACCCCTCATACCTATTTCTTTCCCAGAATATATCTCTTCTTACTTTCTTTTAGAAAACACCCTCCACTCAGCACCTCTTAAGATGCTCCAAGGGAAATTATTTTCCTCAGGGCATCCTCCAAAAACGGCACTGTACAAATTATCAAATTAATATTATGATTATTATCGTATTGATCGGTCCCCAACCGTTAACTAAGCAAACGGGTATAGAAAGCAAAGTGAATTACTGTGGTGGTTGGGTTTCAAAGCCGAGAGGGTTGAGATTCTTGTGGCTTTGATCTGATTAATATCGAACAACATCTATGTATATAATATAGTACATGCACAAAGTTACTTGACACTATCTAAAACACAATTCATCACAGATTGCTAGCAAAAATTTCAGTTTCATTTTTTTATTGTAGTAGTTAAGTACCAAGGTAATTTTTTGCCCCTCTTATTTATGGAACATGAAAAACGCTTTCTACGATTTTTTGTTAGGTATACTTTAAAAATGGTCTTAATTTCAGGAGTATTTTTTTTAAAGAAAGACAAACATTCCCGGGTTACGAATAACCCAACAATGTTTGAAAATCTCCTACTGCCACCACAGAAAGCCGAAAATGTTGCTTGTGTTGTGATGGAGGACTTAGCCAGCCAAGGAATCGAACACGCGACGCTCGGGTGGGACCCAAGCGCTATGCTCACTCAACCACTGACCGGTCAAATCATTTATTCATTCCCATTCTCTTATTGATGCGTCAAAAGAGTGGCTTTTTGAGAAATGAGAGGCTTCTTGATTGGAAATTCTTTTCAATAATCTGAATTTTGCATTCGTAAGACATAGATATTTGAGAGCTTAACTCATTATGTCTTCCTCTCATATCCTTATTCTATATTCCTCTTCCTCTACGTACTTATTGTTGGCATAATATGACTCCTTATCTCTTATCAACTAACATAATTAACTTTTTATGTACGAGCATAAATATAAGCTTTCTTTATATAAGCTGTATAAATGATTATCTATTTTTCTGATTCTTTTTGCGGCGATTCGAAAAGTTTTATATTGTGTTTTTTTATTATTTTAAAAATAAACTTTTTTTATCTGAATTTTCTTTTTGAAGTCGGACAAGTTGGAAACATGCTTTATTTTTTTTACATGAGCTCCACACAGGAGGCCGTGGGGAAAATAATTTCCCTCAGGGCCTATGTCATCTTTGGGGATGCTGTGTGGAGGGTTGAAAAGACCTAGACAAACCTCACCCCCATGAACCCGAGCACCCCTGCTAAATCACCAAACGTAGCGAATCACTTGGGGTGACCTATGGCAGAGGTGTTGGTTTCCGGGGCGGCGGTACCCATTCCCGCCTCCCAAATTGGGAGGCGGGAAAGGGTACGGGGTATGCAAGCAATGCATGTTTTTTCTGTCAATACTGGCTTTAAATATCTATTGATCCTAGTTCTCCCTGTATACACATGTCTGATTTAAAGTTATTATTACGCTAACATCTGTACGGTTGAAATTTAAGTATCCGACTGCGAGTACTACTCTGACGCCGCGCCTTACGCAAAACCGTTTTCGTATGTGGAGTTTGTGACAAATCTACTTTTGTAAAAGAACCGAATTAAAGCAATGCCAAGCATGAGGAACGTCGGCTGGCAGGCGTCAATACTATTGGATTCGTATTTTCGTGAATCTCTCCGGATATGGAGAGACGGACGGTATGATTATTATTGTAGCTGGCAGTTGTGATTTCTACCACGCGTCTATACATATATTATGACGCCATTGCCTGTCACTGAATCCGAGGAACCGGCTATTTTTGGAACCAGTTCCTATCGGATTTACAACATGGTCACCAACAATCAAATTGGGCGAAGCCGAATCAAAAGCCGCCCGCGGGGCCTAGCAGCGAAAACCTGCGGAGCGGGTTTTTAACTGCTAGTCTGAAATGATCCCGCTAAGAAATGAAAGGCTGAATAATATTCTGAATCGCCAACACTTACGAGCGTTTAATGCTGAAGTCACATGGTTCACTCGGATGAAGGTTTACTCGATGAAATGTTCCATTCTCGTTTCACCGCGTGTTCACACGGTTCCTTCGAAGGAAGAGTTCACTCGACATTCTCGCTACGAAGTCGTCGAGCGTAGTCGCGGCGCGCATTGGAATTCGTCCGGCGCTGACGGCTAAGTTCGGGAATATTTACGATTTCAATTGACATTTCCGATAACGTCGAACTAAATTACGAGAAATTGGCGATTCTTGTAAACAGTAAATAAATTTCAGCACCATAAAATGAACATATGGTTAAATAATAACCTGAAAACTGATATCTACCAGTATTTTTGCACCATGAAATTTTTTTTATTCCAAAATAGGCCTCGGCTTGCAATAAAATCCATATAAATGGAATATTTATTAACGTATCCAAAAACTAAAAACTATTTTGGAAAGGTGATGAAATATGCTTCCAAAATTTATTATTAGAAATAACCACGTAATTTTTTAAATAGAATAATTTAATGTAAATAAATAATTTGACGTAATTAAATGTAAACTTTTAAAAGTAAAAAAAATGGCTCTCCTTGCTATTATTCTAACTAAAATTAATGGTAACAAAAAAAAAATAAAAACACACACTTATTTTGTTAGACAAATAAATTATAAACGTTTCTGTCACCTCACTTTTTTGTCGTTTCATATAAAAATAATTCATAAAAAATTCACAATGTTTCATAAATTTTTTTTCAAATTCGATCAGAAACTTTGGTTCCATTAAAGTGTACATTCGTATTATATTGTGGTTAATTGTTATATTGAATATATAGAGCATTATTTTCTCTTTTCAATACCGTTTAGATCATATTTTTCACTATGATAGTAAGGGAGAAACAACGATTTCTATAAGACTTGTAGGAGTTATTTCGAAAAGCGAACTAAACGGAGCATTTTGACGTTTAAGCCGCTCCGGCTACTCGTCCTCACGCCAGAACATTCTCGGCCGACTAATTCGCGAGTGAAAGACTGTTCACTTGAGTGTTCACACACATCATTCGCGTCACGTGATGTTAAATTCCGGTTGCGAGTGAACAATGCCGAATGAAGCATTCCAACATTGTTGGAATGCTTCATTCGGCACTGTCTCTCTTTACTTCGTGTTCACACGGTTCATTTCGAGGGAAAGAGGCGGAATGAAATCACGAAATGAAAGATTAATGAACCATGTGAATGGGCTATAACCAGCCAGCGGACGAAAATCCACATTTCGTCGAAAGTTGTTCTTACGATCGTGCAGGGCGGTTACAATGAGAAAGATGAATTATTCTCCGTACCAGCTTTTTTAAATTATAACTCAACATCGAATTTATTTCAATCCAAATTAGCTTTAATTTATACCTTCATCCAAAAACGCTGAAAGGCGTGATGATAAAACTATTAAACTTATGTGCTTTTTGTAATTTTTTTTGATTATAAGTATTTATCATTTTTCAATAATGTCTATATTTAATAAGAATGTTAAAAAAATCTGAATTATATTAGTTTGTAAGTGCGCAAATAAATACACAAATGGACCAATTTTCGTCAAGAAACACATGTACGTACATATTTTTTAATGATTTTATTGAAACTAAAATTAAAATTCTAAAACATGCGTCTGCTAGATAATGTATTGATTTATTTTACTGCATGATTATATTATTTGAAATGGGTGTACGAATACAAAATCTTTGTTGAAAATTTAACAAATCTGCCAACGACCTATGGAATAACCTTATAAAACTAAAAAATTTAAAAGTTTCTCAAAATTTATTACATGCGAATGCTAGATAAAAGAACAATCTTTCAAAATCCATTTATAATTTTTTGTGGAAAAGAGTCAATACGTCTAAAATCTGATTTGAAATTGGCATATTCTGTTTTCTCTGGTAATGCCCTCTTAAACATACACAATACCTCTACAGGGGGGACTTTTAAAATGACACGTGAAAATAAAAGTGCGTTTAAAAACACGTATCCATTAAATTAATTAAAAAATACAGCTCACCTTTTTGGCTTACAAAATAATTAGAGCATGGCTACATCAACACATGAATATGTATACATCTAATTGGGATTGTTTGATTTGTGATTCGTAGATTCATTTGGTTTTTACGTTGCGACTGCTTGAATTAATCGGTTTAAATCCCCGGTTCCTAAAATAACCCGTAGTTGGAGAGAGTTATATCGCGGAAGAGAAGACAAACATTTTAATTAATTTATTTGCGTAATTTATTCTTGAATGTTTTAAGTGATTCTAAATTAATTTGTTATGTGATTATTTAAAGAAATCTTCACAATAAATTAAAACGTAGTTCTGCATTCTAAATACACTAATTCTAATTAACTAACCATTTCGCCATTTAATGTTTTAAACCATAGAATAAAGAAGAATACTAAAAGAGTCTTCCATACAAATTTGAATAAAATGAAAACAATTGTTGACATTGACTTAAGGCGATCCAATAGTTCAGGAAAAAATCGAAATCGTAATTCACGCCCTTTATGGGAGGAGTTTAAAAATACTTGAGAAAAAGCTTTTGGAAAGGTTGGAAAAGGTATTTGAGAATTTTTTTAACAGGTTGATTTCGTAAAGGCCTGTAAAAAATATTAATTCCTTTTTTACGCATTGTTTATTGTAAGAAAACGGAAATTTAAAATTAATTTCACGAAACTAAGCGACGCGGAGTAACGCTTGCATCTCCCGCTCCGGCCGGGGCGTGACTGATACGAAATGGGTTGTGCCCAATGCATGGTTCTTGTGCCCATGCCATAAGGGTCACTTCAAGAATCCAAATTCGTAGAGTGCGGGCCGTATTGATTGATGTCAAAAATAACAACGAGAAAATGAATATTTTATTTTATTTTGTGAAGTTCGAGCGTAAATATCAATTTTTTTTGCGATTATTATAAAAGAAACTACATTTGCCACATTATAAAATAAAACCATATCCGAATCTTGAAAGTGTTTTTTATAGACCTTATACTTTATTTTTTTATAGGCTTATTAAAAGACTTATAAAAAAATGACCGATATTTTTAAGGGCCAAAGTGTGTTCTACACACAGTATTTAATCGAAGCATCTATAATACTTCTAAGCCATCAAATTTTCAAAACAAAAACATTTGATTTTGCATTATTTAGTATGGCTTCATCTTAATACTTTTTTGTTCTAGCTAGACCATTTAGCACGAGCTCTGTCTCTTTTACGCCTAACATCGTATACCGCCTTCCTATTTGAATTTCATAATCACTGTGAAACAAACACATTGTAAATTTATTGACCTTTGTATCATGAAATATATTGATTACATTTTTTATAATTTTTTTATGTTGACTTAATTTTTTATCATTTTTTGAGATGTTTTTTCGGACAGCAGTAGTGTGTCCGTCATCAGCAGATGTTGTTGCAGAAACGTTGGCTAAAGACGGAGGTAGCACGAGACGATATAATAATCGGCCAAAATAATCACGATAGCCACACGACTCTGTTTTTCAAAACACTTCACTCACCACTAACTTTGTTCACATTCATACATTATCTCATAGTAACTCTTATTTTATTCAGATTCTTCATACGACCCGCAAGTATTTAATTAGCTTGATCGTGTCCCCGACTCCTTCCTTTAATTTCCACAACCCTTTCCTTGCTTACCATAACACGTTTTTTTACAATAGCTCCACTCATGAAGAAAATAATCTACCTCAGGGCCTCTGTCATATTTGAGGATGCTGTATGGAGGGTCTTTTAAAGAAAAGGAAGAAGAGGAAGTTCTGAGAAGGAAATAGAAAAGGTATGAGGGGTATGTAGGAATCTGGGGGTCGGTGGGTCCAAGAGTGACGGACGTATGAATCTATTAGTGATGTGCCGGATCGTTAAAAATGTATATCCGCGGATACGGATCCGAATTCGGATATTTGGTGTCAAGATCGGCGGATACGGATCTTTTTTTCTTATTCAATCGGTGTCGGCGCGCGAGACCTTGAAACGGTAGTTGATGTTACGCCCGCCGCAACGATGGTATGGTAACTTAATACGATAAAATTTTTGATTTTAAGAAATAAAAAATACCCTGAATGAAATTGAATAGTTTTTTAATTCTACCTAATCACCTATATATAGCACTTCATCCCATCAATTGAAAATTAATAAGGTAAAAGATCCGCGAGATAAGTAACGGATACGGATACGGATCTTTCATCTCCCTTTGGATATCCGCGGATACGGATATGAATATCCGGAATATCACTAGAATCCATCCCTCCCACAGCGGTGCAAGGCGATGGGTCGAAAGAGTCCTACTAGAGAGGCCAAATGATCTCTCCTGATAAAGGGGTAAACGCATCCGCCGCCAAAACCTAGACAAACCCCACCCCATGAACCCATGAACAATAGCGTGTGTCGCTCTCCATAGAGAGAAAACAAATGGCCTTATATTTAAACGCCCGGGGTCTCAAAAGTTTCGTATGATCTGTAGCTATTCGAAAACGTAAAAATAAATGAAATTATTATTCACTATTAGCCCTCTAAAATGGCCGGAAGTTTCGAAAAAAAATGGATTTCGTGATTTGGAAAAAAAATAAAACAAAGGGTTCATATTTAATGATTTGTATCAAACTTATTTTTCATTACATAACTGTAGTACAAAGAACAAAAATTTTTTTTTTTTTTTTAACATATGTGATGTGTTGGTTAAAAAAATAAAAGGGGAAAATAACACTTTTTCTGGATAAAATCAGAATTCTTGTTGACTTACTTGTATTCATAAAGTTGAACTTTTTTTTCATTTTTGTCAGTTATACGCATATTTTAATAATAAACAAACGTTAAAAGTTTAGATTACTGGAAAAAAAATTATTAAAAATTAAAAAAAAATGGTTTTAGGTTTGTTTTCTGATTTTCAATGCATTTCAGCGGGATAATAACCATTTTTAAAAAAATAAATTTAAATGCAGTTCTCATTTCCTTTGCAAGACGCAACTTTTGAGACCCCGGGCGTTTCTGAATTCAAAAGTTGAATTACTTGACACACGCTAATGAACAAGGCACCCCTGCTAAATCTCCATAATCGCGAACCAGAGGTGTTGGTTATGTTATAAATGGATCCCCGGGCGGCGATACCCATACCCGCCTTCAAAATTGAAATCTACTTCATCATTCTCAGAGTTCTTTATTCAGTCTTCTTTCGTCCTTCCTCTGTTCTAGTTCCATTTTCACTGCCATACACAAGGGTTGCTCTTAAAACTACTATGAATTTCCAGTCTTATTTATTCAGTCTTGCTTATTTTTAAAAGATACACCGCATCCAATGCAATGGTAGGGACATACATGACGCATGATGCATGATGCACAGAGGATTCTGCATTGTGTGAATTTGGAAAACTTCAAACCACAAAGCGCACTGTTGAAGAATTTCTCCACCATTTCCCCAGAGACACATTTATTCAGAAAGACGCTTCGACGGAAGCTTTCGAATGGATTACAAATAATATCAGCTTCCCGTTGTAGCCTTTACTATATCCCATACAAACTTATGAAAGAATATCGAGAAGCCCTAAAATTTTAACTTTTAAAGATGTCGTTCTAAACATTGCTTTTTATTTCAATTTATTTTTACCATACCCGTGTAAAGTTTTAATCAGAAAAGATATCTTAAACTTCCGCAAATCTTTTACGCGAAAACATATTCACTTCTTTTTTGTACACATTCACGGCATCCCGTAATTCGTAGTACAAGTGGGAAACTGGTAAATTTACATAACGTTTTTTTCGATTTTAAAATTTCAATTTTTTTTTATTATTTCTATTTTTTTCGGCATCTAAATAAAGGATTACCTTTTATTTGAGCCAGGTCTACTCTTCGACGAATTTTAAATAACTGACATTAACCCCGAAAAATAAAAATTAAAATCGGACTCTATTTACTCGAAAACGAAAGCACAAATTAAAAAAAAGTTGTACTAAAAATCCACTACAAATGTGATTTAGGTTCACAAATTTCCTGCTTGAACTACGAGTTTCCGGACACCTTGTATAAGATTGATATTATTTTTCACTTGAAAACATGTTTTCGAGTGAGCGCAAGGGGCCCATTCTCCAGATGAGTTCTGGCTCGAACGGATTCAGAAAATTTTTACTATCTTCGACGACCTTTAAAAGCCTTTCAGACCTGAACTAAAACTGGCAGTAGAAACTGCAAATATTTGATGCTTGATAATAATTGGTATTTGAAAAATTTTGTGTTTTTTTCAGTAGTTTAGAAGCTATTGCTACCTTAATTTGAAAGAACATTAGGACTCAATGGCAAATTGTACACTGTATACCAAAAATATAACATTTTAATAATGGTTTTTAAATCACGTAAGGATTAAACATTGGAAAAATACCTTCACTACTTAAATTTAAAAGAAAAATCGGCAGAAAGAATTCGGTCGAGAGTAAACACAAAATCACCCAATTAAAACTACAATAAAAAGTATCGTGCGAAGCCAGTTGTAGATACCAGCAATTGCAGAACGAGAGTTTTTATTTGCTCTGGATATTCAAAAATATACGTGTGAAACAATAAAGGAAAGGAAAATTTCCGCTAAGGCCGAACCACTGATCGCTTTGACTCTTGCTAATTATTTATTTGTACTGAATACACTAAATTCATATTTTGCATTTTTGTGTGTCTACACGTGTTGTACACGTTTTTTCATTTTAGCGATAACTTCCCACCATGAAAGAACTGTCTCTGATATGAAATTTCGAGAATTGAATACTTGTTTGTAAGATCTACAATGTTTTATCGTACTGTGAATCTTTCTTTGAAATTTAATAGAAATGTACTGTAATGCAAGTAAATTTTCAGTCTTCCAAGGAATAATGTTTGGAACTCAGTAAAAGCTTCTAAATTAGTATTTTACCATTTTCCTTGGTCCAGTTTGGTTAAAAGTTCGCCTCTGTTTGTGGCTAGAGGATTTTTTTTCTCCATTAAACTCCTAGCACTAGTTGGATTGAGATAGACAATAATGGAAATAGGATGTCCGGGTAGATTTTAGGTCTTTCTTCATTTGTTAACATTGAATCTGAAAACACTTACTTAAATATCCCTTAGTAAGCATTCCTCCCGCAAAAAGTTTGTATTTGAAAAGTGGATATCCTAAAACTCTCATTAATGCAAATAAGCCACTTCCATGGATTTCATAACGGCTTGGAAAAAATCGTGTAGATAGATTTTTTTACTAAGATTACGAAAATGTTTTTAGAAATGTACAGTTTTTTTTTAATAAATATGTCCATTATTTGGGCTCGTGACGTCACTCTATTGATAATGTCCCGTCTCCGAAAATGTTCCTATTAATTTTGTAAAATTCCACACTGATTTATTTTTTTTATATGGCAACACTTTGATTTCAGGCGAATTTTTGAATTTGATATTTAACGTTCACTAGATTTATTGTTTGTTCTCTGCGAACTTATCATTTGGTTAGACTTTTTGACAGATGTTAAAAAGAGAACCCCTTACATTTTATGCTGTCTGTACGTGTTTTAGAAGTATAATGGTAATGGTGCTGATTTTAACAAAATCAAATTTTATAATATTCTTATTATTTCGTAATACAGACGTTGAACATTATAATGATTTATGATCAATAAGATGGATCAAGGAAAAAAATATTTATGAGATGTAATATTATGGTATGCCTCGTTATTCTCCTGTGCCATTCGGGTGGGAAACGTTCTTTTTAAAAAATGATTTTCGGCTATGTAATTATCGTTTTTTCGCACCCATAAAATTATGTCCCATCTTTCCGGTTTATAATAAATGGTCTGATTTTTCGGATTGAAATTTTCAAAAAATCGCCAGGGTTTCAAAAATACAATTAAAAAAAAAAACAGAATGTCTTAGAATATTTGCCTGTATAAAACATTAACTGCTTTTTTACGCATTGTTTATTGTAATAAAACTGAAATTTAAAATTAATTTCACGGAACCCAGCGACGCGGAGCCTAACGTCTATGCCTTCGGGGTCGAACCCCTAATTCTCTTTATGGAAAAAACCCAGATTAGTTTGCTAGGACGCTAGCAGATGACTATCTTATAGGATTCTATTGGCAATTCCAGGGAAAAGGAGTCCAATTGATCGCCCCGGACTGGTGAAAAAATGCAGCCGAAGTGTGAATTAGTGGCTGGACTGGCTTGATTTTATCTAAAAAGTCTTACGCTCGGAAGGGCCTTGTTGAAGCGTTGAAATCTCTAACACTACTAGTAAAAGGAGATGAGAGTGACGATAATGTTATTGAATCTTGTGTTTTCCACCTCATCAATGCCCTGCGTCACGAAAACTTAAAAAAACCACGCATCCGCCTTCTAGCAATGAAATTTATGACAAAGTTTCGTGGTAGTATTATCCCCCAGCAAGCATTAAAACTCTCCGAGATAATCCCCTAAGCTCCCAAAGATCGTTAGATATTTCATTACATGCAATAAAAAACATTTTAGAGCCGGTACAACTCATTTTGCTGGGCGCCCTCTATCTTCCTGCCTTCCGGGGATTTATCCCTGAAACTAATAAATTTAAAACTTCTACTAACGCTATTTAAGTATTATCTTTAACTGAATTTCTTAAAAAATACAGAAAATGATTCCGTAGATAATATTTTGTTTTTGGCGATTACGGAGAAGGTTCATTTTTATAAATCATTCAAAGATTTTAAGCGCTCAGGATTTTTAATATTTTTTTATTGCTTTTGGCATTTTTTTTTCATTGCCCGAAACATCCATTTGAAACTTTTTCACTAAAGACAAAAAATGAATACACTTGAAATAAAGGTAATCTTTCATCGCATTACGCACGGCTTGTGTCAAATGAACTGGTGACATGTGGGGTCCGAAATGTGTTGTCGACTCTTATTCAAGAATTTTGACAAAATCTGTATTGAATTATAAGGAAAAAAATAATAGAAATTTCGCATTACGTTGCACAAGTAATCTGTCTTTTATATCAATACTAGCCGGTTCCCGGCATGCGTTGCAATGCCATATTCAAAGAAATACATTGTTTCTCCCTGAATCACCTTTCCCGTGCGTCCCCCCTCCCCCCGCGTCACGCGTCCCATTCCTAGCTACCTTTCTAAATTATAACCTTTATGTTATTCTAATTTATGAGCTATATTATTGTAAAGTTTCATTAAAATCCATTCAGTAGTTTTTGCATTCTGTGAAAGAGTAAACAAACACACGTACATCCGTACAAACTTTCGCGTTTATAATATTAGTAAGATTAATCGCCGTACATTACAAATGAGAACTGTTTTGCTATAATATTGTTGTAATCGCAGATAGATTGACTGCCAATCTATTGGTCTGTAATCAATAAAATGTAGTGACTACTAATCAACTGCCAAATTGACAGTCTGTAGAAACAATGTTGCCAGTTTAAAAACAAAACCTCTAAAAAAACACCTTTACATAGTTGCGTCAACAATGATATATTTTCAAATTCAACAATAACTTCGAATGTACTTATCAAACTTTGCAACAAAGGCTAGCAATATCTGATTTAATATTTTCAACGTACTTATATCCCTTATTAATTTCAACATACCTTTATACTCTACTGTTCACGCCATACATCACTATTTCACACGCTTAATTACAAAACGAATGCAGGAATGTAGGCTTATTAACAGTGCTCATCGATATATTTAATTTGTACATTAAATAATATTTTTTCTAATACAGCAAACTTATTTTGTGGCACCATTTTAATTCAAATTAATAAAATACTTAGTTTTTACCACTTTTATTATTTACAAAAACCAACATGCTTCGTGAGCAAAAAAAAAATGTTGCTCACGAAAAAAAAAACCCTGAAGAAGTGAGTGTTGCTCACGAAACATGTTGGTTTTTGTGAACAATAAAAGTGGTAATAAACAAAAATTTTAACAAAACAAAAAAACGACTTCAAAAAATGCACTAAAAAGTAAAAAAATAATTTCGTACTCTTCTACAACTTCATAATCATCTTACTTTTTCTACTCATCAGTATGTAGGTACGATTGTTATTTTTGGAGTCGGTGTCATTCAAGGAAGGTTTGTAACTACATACATAGTTTTATTAGGTGAGATGTGCTTGTGTCGCACAAGCAACGTGACGAGGCGAGAGTGGGGCCGCGGCGGGAGGGGGGCAGTCAAGTGAACACGTTGGGCCGGGTACCTTTGCTGACACCGACTCCAAAAATAACAATCGTACCTACATGTTGATGAGTAGAAAAAGTAAGATGATTATGAAGTTGTAGAAGAGTACGAAATTATTTTTTTACTTTTTAGTGCATTTTTTGAAGTCGTTTTTTTGTTTTGTTAAAATTTTTGTTTATTTTTTGTTTTTTAGTGAATCTGAAGTATCTACACCAACTAATTTGTCTGAATATGGGTAGACCTACTAAACGTGCTGCTCATATGAGCCAGACACAATTTGACCATAACGACGCTAGGGTCAAATTAAGAGATTCGGCCGAGTTTCGTTAATTTGCTCCTAAGAATTGAAGAGTTCCGTTACTTTGTCATGGATCCGATAATCAGAACCTAACCAAACTCTCATCAAACTACCCTTGAAGTACATCCTTTCCAATAAAAAAAGAATAATCGAAATCGGTTGGCGTGATATTGAGTTATTCGTCCATTTGTCGCGCACATACTTAACGCAAATTTAAGACTTATATGGTTTTCTCATGGATCCCATTATCGGAACTGAACCAAATTAAAATGGGACCGCACGGGAAGCACCAGCTTTCAAATAAAAAAAGAATCATCAATATCGGTTCACCCAGTCGAAAGTTCTGAGGTAACAAACATAAAAATACAGTCGAATTGAGAACCTCCTCCTTTTTGAAGTCGTTTATAAGTATTTTATTAATTTGAATCAATAATATTTGCCTAAAATCTAACTAACATCGCCATTTTTTGGATTTTTGGATTTACTGCCCACATTTAAAAGGAGCATACTTATCACTTTACATATCAGTACTTCTCACACCTACAAACATACTCACACATACATACATACACACACACACACACCTTAAACTATGCACATCACTCGGTAATTACTAAATATAAATACCACAAATAAGCCATTGTAAGAAAACATGTCATAGGTCATAGGTACAACTTATGAAGTATTATTTAATATTTGTAAATTGTTTCATCACTCTAACCAATGAAGTGTTTGTTTCCATAACATAAAATAAATAAATATGTGGAACACCACAATTTACTGTTGAACCGAAGTTCAGCAGAAGCAATTATTTTCGTAAAATGAGCGAAATAAATTCGTTAACAAATGTTTATGCTGTTCCAAACGAGTCGGACAACTTCATTACTACTTTGAAGTGTTACTTATTGCTCGTTTTGGAATGTTTTCGACCGAGGTTTTACAGTAAAAATACACGTCTTGTTTGCTAGGGATATCAATTTTGAATGTGAGCTTTTATAATTACCGTGACGATTCACGGTTACGGTACCGTGACGGCAAAAAAGGCAATAAACGCACGTTCCTTATCGCTATCATGCTGCAGCTATTTCAAAAGATGAGATACACAATGTTCGAGGTGTGTTTCCTCCAAAAAGGAAACATATAATTTTTATCATACATCTCCCTCACACGTATAAATGCAATTCCCGTCGCAAATAAAGTAGTTCTTTGGAGGAATCGCCACACGTACGAGTATTTTGTGTGTCTCAACATTATTTAATGTGTAAGAAAGAGCTGCAGCATTTTAGCGGTAAGGATAATAACATTATGGGAACATATGTTAATTGCCTTTTTTGGCCGTCACGGTACCGTAACCGTAAAACGTCACGGTAATTATAATTATTTTGACTAGTACAAAATTATGTTTTTACTCCTTGAACCAGTAACGAGAGACCACCAGTAAGGTTCGAAATGTTGCTTAAAGGTTTAGTGACCAGTTTACTAAACATAGGTTTAGTGACCAGATTTTAGTAGCCACTTTTCTTTTCTTTCTTCCGTCGGCTTGAGCCTCAAAACATTTCCCAGGTTTGGACTGATATAATCCCAAAATATTTATTATTCTTTTGTGTTATGTTAATGTAAGTACTTGCATACTGCTTTCTAACCCCGTATGCATGGACATTGGAGGGTCTAGAGTAGTTCAAATAAATGTAGCTTCTTCAATAAAATAGAGTATTGACGGTGCGGTGAAGGAGGAAACCATATGTTTCCTTATAACACCGTTGGGAAAGTGGTGGGGTCCCCTCCAATGATATAATCCCACTAGCTCTTGGCAGTGGAACGGAAGATTACATGCTGTATTTTCCGCACAAGAAGTAGTGTTTGTCAAACCACATTTTGAAGGCTGAACGATGTAAAGGTTAACACTTTAACACCGCTCTACACAAGAAAGTAGAGAGAGACAGCAGGAGTGGAGGAGTTTTCTAAATCAGAATCTTTTCTAAAGGTATTAGGTATGGGTATTACTGAATCTATAGGTACAAACTACACGCTATAAAGTAGCAAGCGCTTTCGGGCTTGGCCCATTCCTATTGGGAAAGTAAGGCGAGAGATATGCTGAAATAGGTCAAGCCACGAAAGTATAGCCCGCAAGAATCATATATCGCAGGTCTGACACTGGCATAAAGCATCGGCCTAATCTTCAAGGGATTTTGACTTTTGATATAATGGCGTACAGACCTCCGGGCCAAAAAGGCCAAATTTTGTTACATTAAAGGTCGAACATACAAGTTTTCCAGACAGGAAGTTCGTTACGTGGAGGAGTTTGTCCAGTTTAACAAAGAAAGAAAGGCTTCAGGAAATGTATAAATATATTTTCAGTATTTTTGAACTTGAAAAGCTCAGTGTGGTAAAAAACAGACGAATAGCAGAGGTGGCTTTAATTAGTTAGTTTAATCCTAAAATGTATATTTTTCTGATAATGTGTAAATAATGTGTGGCTGAGTTGCCATCGCGTTTGGGCCTCACCCGGACGCCGCGTGTCCCATTCCTCAGCTGGCTAAGTCCCCCATCACAATTTTTTTCGGCTTTCTATGGTAACAGGAGATTTTCAAATAATGTCGGCTTATTCGTAACCCGGGAATATGCGTCTTTCTTTAAAAAAATGTAGGTACATGACCGAAAATGCGCGCAAATAATTAATTTTGTAAAACATTTGTACAAAATGTAATTTAAATGTACGCATGTTATAAAAAAAATTAAAATTATAAAACAATATATTATGTATACCTACTTAGGTAAACGAAAAATTAAACTATAATGGTTATTACAATTTTTTTCAAATTAGGGTTAAATACACCCCTAATCTGGGTTACAAGTACTTGATTGCTGTTTTTTCCGTCTAGCTTGTATAAAACGAGATACTGTGCGCTGTAGCGTCAATGATAATTATAATGATCTTTTATTGACTACGTTTGTACATCTATTATTTTTTAACAATTATATTTCGCCTTGCTTTATTCTAAACTTTTAGAACGTTCATTCCAATGCTCAGGAATTTTCTTTTATCGTTTACAAAAATAAGAAAAATCAAAATCGTGCATTGGCCGTTTGCCGGCCAAATTCTTAAGATTGGCGACCTCTCAAGTAAACGAAGGTTGCCGTGAAAATGCATTTTTTCAAAAACAGCGACGCGACGGCGATAATATTGAAAATAATCTTTATTTTAGTACAAGTTCCAAAGTTCCAAATATCTCACTTATGCCAAGTTTTCGTCGTTGGCAGTAGGTCACATGACATTACGACTTGTAACCTTTAACGGTCGTTTTATGGGCCAATAAATCTACCACACATTTTTTTTATTCATTCTTTCTCCTTGCGCTTTTCCGCGTTTTCCTGCATTTAAAGTGTGACATTTAATATATTTTATTTTAAAACTTAGGACGTGTGCAAGTATTTTAAATCGATGCAATAATCTTCGTCCAATAATTTACAAAGCCTTGTAATTTATTATAACACTTTTCCAACTTAATTTTTATGCCACCCCTTAATTCCCCTTTTAATTGGTTTTTGGAAAAATTGCTCTGAAACTTTTTTTAATTAACTGTAGAATCTACGACATGGAAGTCTACGGTGTTACCCAAAAGTATATTCCAGTTTTCATTTTACACATACAAAACATTTTATAAAATTATTAAATGACATTTTTCTGAATTTTCGCAATCTGTATACAAAATTCTATTTTGAAGCTCTTGATGCTGTTTTCTTTCTCTAATAAGGATTAAACTGATTACAAGGCAGAGTTAATAATCTATTTTCATATATTATAATAAAACAAATATAAAACTTATTTCCACTCTAATTTATTTGACCGAAACTGGCTTCAACTTATTAAAGCCATCCTCAGACTGTTACAAATTATTCTTAGCCTACGGTTTATATACATAACATATAGGGGAGGGGGCGGGGGATTTACAAGGATTTTAATCAATTATTTTAATTAAATTTGTTACTACGTCGTCTTTGACTGTCGAATTTCTAATTATTTTGGTTATTCCCAGTAGGTTTACCTCGGGTTTTGTAGCTACTTCGGTATTTTTCGGGGAATTGAACTTTATAAGTAATATGAGTTATTAATGGCCTAATTTTATTGTTATCAAATCGTTATTATATTTATGATCATAATATGGAATTTTTATTTATTTTTGAAGGGACACATGTTTTGCATTGGAGTAGGAATAATCTTATAATTCCACCATGAATTGTCACTTTCAAATTAATCTATATTCAAGGGTGTTCTTTGTATATAAATACCCACTTTACTCCTGAGTACCTACCTACTATAACTATAGGATCTCAAAAACTACAGGTTATACAAAATAGGAGGAAATGATTTTAAAATGAAATATTTTTAATTTTAGTTAAGTTACTGTAATGTCTGTGACAATTACAAATACAATTTATTGAAAAGGTCTCGTTTATATGAATGGTTATTTATTAAGTCAATTATGAAGAAGTACAATGCTAACGCTAGTAAGGTAATTCGCGGAATGCCGGCAGCCGCCGTGCACTGCCAGTCCCTCTGGCCTGCCCCTCCACTACCACCTTCGGGCAGGATCGGAAACCTTCGGGCAGGATCGGAAACCTTCGGCCACGTTCGGCACCCGGTCCCCCCCCCCCCCCGCGGCCACAGTGTACCACGGACACTACAGTTACAAAATTTAAATATTATGACAAATAAAAAAGATACACTATATAATACAGACAATGTATAAGCTTAAAATTAACATGCTCCCAATTATCTGCTAACTAGTATTTTATACAATTAAAATGTTCACAATTATCCTACGAGAAATTGCCGAGGTATTCTTAGGCTTCATGAAGTCAAATCTACACCTCGTCGAAAAGTCATTAAAAGTTATGAAAAAGATAGTTTTAAAATATCCCATAACCGTAACCTAACGAAACCTATTTAACCAATTTTTGTATAGGAGACACCTTAGTACCAGTAGCCAATGATACTTGGTCACTCCAGCGCATTGATAACCTTCCTCTGCTTCTTCTGCCTTCCATTTTGCCAGTGACTATGAGTTTCTCGAAGTTGGCATCTTCAGTTTGGCGAGCAACGTGTCCAAGTATCTTAATATAATATGTTGTAGGCAGATAGTTGCAAGCCTATTGTGGATGCCTAGCTTTTCCAGAATGGACACATTTATCCTACTAGAACAGTGGTTCTTAACCTTGTTGGAGGTACTGACCCCCACCAGTTTCATATGCGCATTCATCGAATCCTTCCTAATTGGAAACATAATGAAATAATATTATTCCTAATCTTCAATGTTACATATAGAGAGTTTTTTTTATTTTATTTTTTTATTTATTTATTTTATACATTTTACAAATATAAGACAAAAAGTCCCGATAAACTGCTTTTTAGCAGTTTGTCTAACGGGTTCTTTACATTAAAGATCTTATTATAGAGATTTAATAGTTACATTTTTACAGTTAAAGATATAAAATTAAATTAATTTTTTTACAGAAATATACTTAGATACATTTTTAAAATTATAGATATAAAATAAAATTATTTTTTTTACAGAAATATACTTAGATAAAAGAAAAATTATGAAAACATTGAATAACAATTTTAAAGTCTTTAGAATAAGTAATATGTTATTGTAAGCTAATACAAATGAATTCTTTCCGTGAGCCAAGTCTTCAGTAAGTTCACCAATTGTTTGTTTTGGGCACAGTTTTTAATTTCAGCTGGAAGCATATTTAAACAACTGGGAATCATGTAATTTAACGTTCTTTGTCCATATTTATTTGTATGTTTAGGTACAATTAGTCCTTCATTAAAGTTAAAACGAGTATTATAGTTCAGTAACTATTTTTTGACATATGTCTCAACATAGAGAAACAGCCCCCTTGGCTTTTTTTTTCTCTTATATTTTGTAATCTTCTCCGTAATAATTTGGTGTATAACTGTTTTATGGAGAACCTGAAAAAAAAAAAAAAATATGTGTAGGTTTATGTGTAAAATAAGGGTGTGTCTTGACCTTGACCTCCGCCGAACCCGCGAGACAGACTCACCGAACCCCTGGGGTTCGATCGAACCCAGGTTAAGAACCACTGTGCTAGAAGTAAGAAAAAATTGAATACATCTAAATAAAGATTAAAAAACAAAATTATATTTATGTTTACTCCATTTACGACTTATAGATAACTTAGCCAGTAAAACTTTTATATATATTTTTAATGACGTACCAGCTGACAGTACAAAATTTAAGTTTCCCCTGTAGTCACCTCCAACATAATTATAAACCCGTACCATTAAAAACGAAAATAATTTTTAAACACCTGGCGACCCTTAGTAACGTAGAAAAAACGCCTTCTGAAAAATAATGTTCATTAAAATTCACGTTAAGAAAATTAAAAAATTCTTCTAAATGTAATCTCTAATTTTCTAAGAAAAAGTAATGCTGAATAAAAATAATTAATTTTTAATATTTTTATGCAAAAACACCGTTCGGTAGAAGCACAAAAGAATGTTTATTTCCGTTTTCAGGATTTAAAAAATGTTTTTTGCTTGAGTCAAGCATTATTCTCGCTTGTGAAAAACATTGTGTGAAAATCTTCTCGTATCTCGTAAAAGAAAATTCAATGCGGTTTTCTCACTATTTCGCATCTCTGTAAACACTAATGTTGTATATACCCTCTCGACGGGATTGGGGGTATGTAGTAAGGGAAGGAAGGGCAGATAACTGCCCCACTGGGAGTTTATTTCCCCATTCCGCCTGTGTAAATGTCGCCACGTACCCTGTGTAAGTGTGGAAATGTGGAAATGCCTTGTTAACCTTTCGCTCGCCGGTTCCACTATTTCGGTTCCGCACAATGGAAATGTAAAATGGGGAGATTTCTCAGTCTCGCTGAACGAATCCACGATAATAATATATACCCGCTTTATTTCGTTCGCACGCAAAAAATCCAATACTTTTTTGCACAATAGATTTTGCTTAGTTAAATGCGCATTTTGTGGTAATTTTATCGAGTGGCGCTTTCCGGTATGCCTTAACATTTTTCTGAATCAATTCAAAACTTTGTTCAATTTAAGGCTCGGCTTCCCGCATTTTTACCGATTTTTTTTTTTTTTTTTTTACCTGAATACCGCACAAGAGTCCCAACTGCTCCCGTCTGGAGCCAGTGGGACTATGGCATCCCCAATTGTGGTATGTTGTGAGGCTGATGGTAGTGTGGAGGGGAAGGAGATAGGGAAGAGGAAGGTGAGGGAGTACCTGGCTATTCAGATCTGGTCACCAAACACGGTTAAAGCCATTTCAAGCAACGTTTCAATTCTGAATGGTGGTCTCACACCAGGGCGATACTGAGAGTATCTTCCACTCTGGAACGTGCAGCAAATATACTATATTATTTTTTAAATGAATAATTGTGAAATAACACAAATTAATCAAATAAAATTTATTTGCCACGCCGGGATTCGATCACGCGACCTTCGGAGTGCCAGTCAAGAACCTTACCACTGGACTACGCCGGCCCACTATGTGTAAAAACCCATTCTAGCTCCACTTTAATGCCAAAATGGGTTATTTCAAATCGTTTTGAAATTTTCAGAATTGCATTGTTAAATATCCTAGGTAGATAAAACTGCCCGTTATTTTTATTTTTGTGACATGTTGGGTAGGTTTGGGGTCAGGTAAAGTCTATTGTATTCGTGCGGGGGCGCTGCACTACAGTAATCAGTCTGTTTTGAGCGTTCGCGTTGAATGGTTGTGATTAGTTTGTGTGAACATTTATTATTATTCTTTGAAATGGAGACGACAAATCAAGGTATGGATTATTTTTTTTCCTAGTGTTTGATCATTTTTATTTGCTAGATTTGATGTCAGATTTAATTAAAAAAAACTAAGAACAATATTTATTCATTTATATGGTTTCAAAAGATTACATGACCTTAAAGTTAGGTTTAGTGTGTTTCCGCGTAGATAAAATAATGTAATCGTAAGGTTAACTTATCCTCAATATCAATGGGATAAATTTTTTTTGCGTCTTTTTGCGCCTTTTTTGAATTTTTTCATATTTCAGGGAGGCAGCCATCAATTTCCAACCGGACGATTTTCGGTATTTGGTTACGAAATCCAAAGGAAGACCGAACTAACATTATATTACGGCATGTTATTCAACATTTTGGTTTTGTGGATTTAGCTGCTGATAATTTAAAATCACTTAAATATTCAATTAGTAAAGTGACCTGTGCAATTGGGATACGTTGGAAGAAAAGTTGCAGAAATGTTAAAAAAATTCTTAATACCAATTCCGTTTGGCTCGACAGACACATTAATTTGAGTGGAAGTGTTTATGGTTCAATACCCTCTAGTAGTAACTAGAGAACGCTAAAACTTTATATCGATTTGTACCCCTGGTATTATATGCCGGCAAGTGTACACAAGATTTTGGTACACGGGAAGGATATTATTGCCACTTCTATACTGCCCATTGGACAACTATCAGAAGAAGCACAAGAAGCCAGGAATAAAGACAATAGACGGTTCAGGGAGTTATATACAAGGAAGACTTCCCGGATTGCAACGAATACCGACTTGTAGCATATATAGCTTATCTCAACAGATCCACTCATATCCAGTTTGCGGAACTTACCGAATAGAAAAGGTACGAAATTCTTACCGGATGTTTTGGCCTTGCTGTTAACTCCATTCGCTCCTTTGACATCAGCTCCAGAGACTACTTTATCAGAAGAAAGTGATGTATACGAATCTGATTGATGAACTTCTTAAGAAAAAATGATTATGGAGTAGAGTGAGTTATTTAAAAAATAACAAAATATTCAAACATTGTATTATTTAGTACAGTATTAAGTGGTGCCTACCTAGGTACTTTTTAATTAGATTTTTTTCGTTTAATTACTTCCTCATTTAATTACCTTTAAAAGTATGTAAGATGCAAAGCTGTAAATACCGTGCATTATGCATTTGATAATGGAGTTGAGGGATTAATTATTAATGAGAAGACATCAAAATATTCCACCACTTCTTATTCTTCGTAAAGTTTGAAAATTGATGTCTAAGTATGTATTATTTTTTTAAATACTTTTGAGTTTGATTATCTTCAAAATAACATAAAAAACAAACTAATAAGTATGATATCTTATTTACAAATGTTAATGAAGTAGACGTACGAATTATTAATGAAGAGACATCAACGCATTCCAACATGTATTAATTCGTACAGAATTTAAATTGAAGCGTCTCTACGTATAATTTTTTTTTTTAATTATATGATTTTTGTAAACTATTCCTTGTTTAATTACCTTCAAAATGACGTATTTTGCAATGCTGTAAGTATGATATCTTGTTTACAAATGATAAAAGAGCTGAATAATGAATAAAGTGGAGCTAGATTCAGAAATTACACATAGTGCGCGGCCGTCAGATTTATTACATATTTTCCCTAAACACCTTAAGTTTTAAAGCTCTTAAAAAAATATACGTTATTTTTGAAGATAATATCCTAATATTCTTGAAGATAATATAATTCCCCACGCCGAATCGGCGATTATATGAAATTCCCTCCATAGAAAAAAATTGCAAAGTGTGCTCCGAAATTTTTATAAACACGGTTTTTTCAGTTATTTTACTCGTATGTATGAAAAATTCACAGTGTTCCTTCAAATGCTATTTTAGACATTTCCCACGAGCTTTTCGCTCTTTTTTATACGAGTTGTGTTTTATTAATTCACAATTTTCGCTTAAATATTATCATATTTAATGTTAGCGCGCTCCCTCTAACATTCGTATTAAGGCGCCGCTACCCGCATTTCTACCGATTTCTTACATATCTGCCTTGAAAATTTGAAGTTTTTAAGCTCTTTAAAAAATATACGTTATTTTTAAAGATAATATCTAGACCGCCGAATCGCCGAAACGCAAATTAGGTATATGAAATTCCCACGATAGAAAAAAATTGCAAAGTATGCTCCGAAAATTATTATAAACACGTTTCTTTCAGTTATTTTACAAGTTATAGTTGTGAAAAAATTCACAATGTTTCTTTTAGTGGTACTATTTTAAACGAGTCGTATTTTATTAAACACTAGCTGATACCCGGCATGCGTTGCAATGCCATTTAATAAAGAGATTGTTTCTCCCTGCGTGTCCTTTCCCATTCGTCCCGTTCCCCTTCCGCCTCCCCTTCCTCTCCGCGACCCCTTCCCCTCTCGCGTTCCCACACCGCCTTCCCCTCGCCCGCTTCCCATCGTCCCGCGAATCCCTCTTCCGAGTTCCCCCCTCCCGCATTCCATTCATTCAGTCCCGGTACATTCAGTTTTCAAAAAAACTCGCGTTGCCATCTATTGGAATTTTTTTATACAAATTTCATAATGCCAGAGCTCACCAGTAGTTTTATACAAACCTTGTCCTGACCATAACGAACGCACCAAAAAAATAATTATTTAATTTGGTGCAGTCGTTCGGAAGTTATGCGCGTACATACATTTCGGAGATTCATTTTTATTTATATAGATTTTCGCAATTTTCGCATCAATTTTGTCGCTTTAAATGTTAGCGCGCTCCTCTAACATTCATAATTTCATATCTCTCCATCTTCTTCTTTTTGAGCCCGGTGCGGCGCCTTAACATATCTCTCTTCTTATTCTTTTTGAGCGGGTACTATCGGGCCTTGATTGGAAGGTCTGGTTTATAATATTTTGCAATCCGGCGGCATCTGAATGAAAACCTAACGACTGAAGAATCTCCAAGAGTAATTTGACAACGACTCAATCATGCCGCCTATCCCAATATAGTAAAAGAACGGGGGGTAAAGGGCGGGGAGAATTCGAAAATTTATTAGAAAGTTTGTTGGGACCTCCACTTACCACTACTCTTTATTATCATCATTGATAAAAGCTACGATGCTGTGCTATAATATTATTGTATGTTCCTGGAATGTAATATATGAGTACTATTATCTTTTTTCCCTACGCAGTACTACGACCGATGAGGGGATGGGAGAGGGTTCTATCCCCCTATCCCCCTATCCCCCCCTCCCTTATATACGCCCTTGGTGGATTAATGGATTAATTCTGTACCTGAGAGCCAACATGTCTTAAGGCTCTGCAACCGGTCGCGAAAAAAAGAAGATGGAGAGATACGAAATTACGAATGTTAGAGGAGAGCGCTAACATTTACAGCGACAAAATCGATGCGAAAATGTTTAATAAAACACGACTCGTTTAAAATAGAGCAAAAATCTCGCGGGCATTGTCTTAAACAGCATTTAATGAAACACTGTGAATTTTTTCATACATATAACTTGTAAAATAACTGAAACAAACGTGTTTTGTAATAATTTTTGCAGCATACTTAGCGATTTTTTTCTATCGAGGGAATTTTATATAATTTACGTTTCGGCGCGGGCAATGTCTAGATATTGTCTTCAAGAATAACATATATTTTTTAAGAGCTTTTAAGGGAGATATGCAAGAAATCGGTAGAAATACGACATCATATTATCCCCTACTCGATAATAATATTAAACTTCTTCTCTTTATATTTACGGGGATAGTCACAATGTCGTAAGTAGGTACTTATATTATATAATAAAACAAATATAAAACTTTATTTCACTTAATTTTATTTGACCGTAACCGGTTTCAGCTCGTTAGAGCCATCTTCAGACTGGTACAAATAATTCTTAGTCTACGGTTTATGCACATAACATATTGGGGAGGGGGAGAGGGGTGGTCATCAAGGATTTTAATCAATTATAATAATTATATTTGTTGCTAATAATTATTATAATTGATTCAAATCCTTGTTGACCACCCTTCTCCCCCTCCCAAATATGTTGTGTATATAAACCGTAGACTAAGAATTATTTTTACCAGTCTGAAGATGGCTCTAACGAGCTGAAACCGGTTACAGTCAAATAAAGTTTTATATTCGTTTTATTATATAGTATATTATAATGGAATTCCACCATGAATTATCACTCTCAAAAATAGAAATATTAAAAAGAAGGTACTGGTTATTTTCAAACAACTAACTAACTAACTAACTAACCATCACGCCGTTTCCCCGCAGGGGTAGGCAGAGAGGACGGACCGCCAAACAACTCGGTCTTGGCACACACTCTTTGCCTCACTCACATTCATACATCGTCTCATACATACTCTTCTATTATTCTGACTTTTGACATGGCCCGTCTCAAGTATCTGATTCACTTGATCGTGCCATGTCTTCCTCGGGCGTCCCCGACTTCTTCTACCATTCACATTTGCATCATAAATATATTCTTTTTACACTTTTTTTCAAACAAAACAACTTGAATACATTCTTATCTATAGTTATTATATAGTCGACACATTTGGATCAAAGGGCTAAAATAGGCGACATTATTTTTTTAATGTATTAAGGTGAAAAATGTTATGGCGTCTTAAAAAAAGGGAATTGGTAACATTTATGTGTGGGTACTCGTATTCTGAGGCTCAGAGCATTTTAAACAATTGTTTTTCAAGACATCGTTTGAACAAAATGGGCTTGATGTGGTTGATTTGCGTCAGAATATGAGGAGAGATTCTGTTGATATTCCGGATACCCTGTCTCAACGGTGACCAGACAACTCATAATGAAACCAACTCATAAGCACCTCAGAAAGGTCATTAAGAGTGATGATAAAAAAATATAAAAAATTGGTTAAATAGGTTAAGTTAGGTTAGGGTTACCGGTTATTTTAAAATTATTTTTTCATTGCTTTTAATGACCTTTCTGAGGTGTTTCTGAGTTGGTTTCATTCTGAGTTGCCATGGAACCGTCTCAACTTAGAATGCAAAGGAATCTGAAGTTATTGGAGGAATAAATCACAAGTTAACAAAAGCTGATTTTATTTCATTTATCAGTTTCGGCGTGTACCTATCTTCATTAATACCATTTATCTTAGGTCGAATTTATGCTAAAATTATGAGAGCCACAACAACTTAAGTCCAAAATGTAAAAATCTTATAAAAATACTTAAAATTTTCGAAAAGCTAATACCAAAAAAAAAAAAACTAACTAACTGTCACGCCGTTTCCCCGAATTGGTAGGCAGAGAGGACAGACCGCCAAACATCCCGGTCTTGGCACACATTCCTTGCCTCGTTTACATTCATACAACGTCTCATACATTCTCTTCTATTATTCTGACTCTTGACATGGCCCGACTCAAGTATCTGATTCACTTGGTCGTGCCATGTCTTTCTTGGGCGTCCTCGAATTCTTTTACCATTCACATTTGCGTCATATATTCTCCTTACACTCCTTTCCTCGTTCATTCGCTCTACATGCCCAAACCATCGGAGCGTTCCTTTCTTGATCTTACTCATCACGCTTACATCAGCCTTGCATTCTTTGCGGATTTCCACATTTCTCACACGATCATACATGGTTTTACCACACATACGCCTCAGGGATCTCATTTCTACAGCGTTCAGTCTACTTTCATCCTTCCTCTGCCAGTTCCATGCCTCACTGCCATACATCAGGGTAGGTACCAGTACTCCATTATGGACGGCTAGTTTCGCTTCTGTGGACAGTTTTTTGTTGGTGCCAACGGCGTTCAGTCCTCCGTTAATAGAGTTACCTGCATCCACCCTTCTTTCAATATCTCTATCAGCCTTCCCATCTCTCGTAAACATACTTCCCAAATAAACAAACTCATCCACCTGCTCCAAGTATTCATCATTCACAACTATATTGCATACTGTTTTCGTAATCTGTCTTTCAAACACCATGACTTTAGTCTTACTTACATTCATCATTAACTCATTCTTTATACATACTTCGTTCATCCTTGACACGAGAGACTGTAGATCTTCCATACTGTTAGATATCAGCACCGCATCATCAGCATACAACAGGCAACATACTTCCAGATTACTCAATTTCGCGCCCAATCCCATCTCTTTCAATTTTTGGGTACAAGCTAATACCAGCCTTATTAAATAAGTATATGGTATAAATTTTACATGTATTTAAAAAAGGGTGAGAAAGAGTTAAAACGCGCTTACTGTAAAATGAACTTTTTGAATTTAAGACACGTTGGTTTAGATGTACAGAATTATGTCTTGAGATTCTGAAGTTGGGCAGTCAAATAATAGTCGAGAATAAAGGTAGATGTGTGAGAATTCTGAAGGTCAATGATTGTTAATATTTATATGTAATGTACAGGGTTTTCCAATAAGAGGTGTTATTTTGATATTTAAAGAAAAAAAACATTTTTTAATATAAATGATTCGATGTTTATTTCATTATAAAGAGGAAGGTATGCCGTTAATATTGGAAAATAACATCAGGCAAATGACCACCATGACCACGCTTACAGGACCATATCCTTTTCATGAAATTTTCCATAACCAAATCGCACACTGGCTGCCCTACGTCCTCGATAGCCTCGCGAATTCCACCTTTGAGGTCTTGAATCGACGCTGGGCTCTTGGCGTAGACCTTCTCTTTCACGTGGCCCCAAAGGAAGAAGTCGCAAGATCTCGGTGGCCAATCGTGATCACCCCTTCGAGAGATAACACGGTCCGGAAACTTTTCCCGTAAATAATCAATGGTTTCGTTGCTTGTGTGGCACGTAGCGCCGTCTTGTTGAAAGTAAACGTTGTCCAGATCAATACCATCCAATTCCGGCCATCAAGAATCATTAATCATCTCTCGATAGCGCAATCCATTCACCGTAACTGTTGCTCTAATAATTTACTTTAATAATTTCAATGCGTTGTTGAAGCGTGTATCATTCCATTTTTTTAATGGCGTAGTTTCTACTTATCAAATGTCAAAAAATGACAGCTTCAAAAGTGACATCTACCGAAATAGCGGGCTATTCAAAATAACACCTCTTATTGGAAAACCCTATATTATTACATTGCGTGGTTTAATTGATATTATCAAAAGCATAACGTACATGTACACGAGTATTTAAGTTTGTTATGTAAACACCACTGAGGGAGTAATTTGAAGTAAGAATATCACAATGTGTGCCATTAAAGTATAGCTTTATATATGGGTGTGAATTAACTCTAAATAGCGCTAAATAAATGTATTATTATTATTCTATAGCCGCACATTGACTGAACGTAGCGAAGTCTTGTTTTCTGTTTTAACTAGACCGTTTGGCATTTCATCTGCCTGCAAATACATTCCCTTTCTGGTTTTAAAAATCTGCTGCATCCACTCAAGCGAGCCTTACTTTGACTAGATGGCTAACTATGGATGGATAAACTAACTTTGACTGAACTTTTCAATAGTACGCTATGTCTATGATATTACCTGCCTGAAGAAAAATTGTCAAACGAATTGTCCTTGAGTATGTGACGTATTAAATATTTATATTTTTGTTTTTCTAACAAGACAGTAACAAAATCCATAATTTAGACAATAAATAGGTAGTCCCGCGAAGCTGCCACATGGCTGCTTGTCTGCAGGTTCTACCTCAATATACATTATACTTTACCTCAATATACTTTAATTTGGGAGGCGGGAATGGGTACCGCCGCCCCGGGAACCTTTATTGGATAACCAACACCTCTACCATAGGTCACCCCAAGTGGTTCGCTACGTTTGGTGATTTAGCAGGGGTGCCCGGGTTCATGGGGTGAGGTTTGTCTAGGTCTTGGAGGCGGACGACCAGGACATACTGAACCCAAGATTCCTACCCACCCCTTAAACCCTTTTCCTTCCCAGAACTCTCCCCTCCTTCCTTTCCTTAAAAAAACCCTCCACACAGCATCATAGGTGAGTATAAAGATGACATAGGCCCTGAGGGAAATTATGTTCCTCAGGGCCTCCTGTGTGGAGCTCATGTAAAAAAATATATATATATACAGGGTGTAACAGGACGTACCCGAAGGATTTTAACCAGCGATTCCTGAGCACATTTGGAGTAAAAAAATGTAAATTAGATTTTGGTCTCCGGTGACTTTGCTGACGATATTTTTTTTTCCTTCAAATTCAATCAAAAAAAATTTCTTCCGCTTGTTGTCATTGGTCACTCAGCCGAGTAACCGATCAACCCCTCACCCCTCCTCCAACTGTCCAACACCTACCATTTTTTAATATTTTTGTAGAAAAAATAAATAAAAAAACATCAAAAATATCACCGGAGACAAAAATTTCACTTACATTTTTTACTCCAAATAATGTCAGGAATCGATGGTTAACATCCCTTGGGAACGTCCTGTTACACCCTATATACACTTTTTATTCATATTTGGCAAATTTATAATTCCTTATTTGAAATAAATACATGAAATAGTTACATAAAATATTATTTAAGTACCTGCCTATTTACAAATCAAGAAAATTTTGGTCTTGATTCATTCTTTTCACTGACATCTCTTTTTTGTAAATCCTTGTAATAAGTTCGCATGAGATTAAAACTATTACCAAATTTCCTTTTCCTCGGGCGTATCCCTTCCGGTGGAAATTCGATTCCGTTTTGCATTTTTATCACATATTTTTCGTTGCTTTAGATTTAGTACGTGAGAAGTTTCTAAAAGGTTGGAGTTTGGGAGGCACGTCACTACGCAGAAACGGCACTCAAATCTGACGCATAATGTTTTTTGATAGGTCACAAAACGCCCTATGTGCTCTAAACCAGAGTTTCTCAAACTTGTGGGTCACGGAGTTACATGTTTTTGCAGACTTATCATGTTTTCGTTTGGTGACCAGACCTGAATAGCCAGATTCTTCCCCTCCTTCATCTTCCCATCTCCACTCTTCTCTACTACCTACAGCCTCACAACATACCCTAATAGGGGACGCCGTAGTCTCACTGACTCCAGACGGTTGAGAGCAGGATTCTTGGGCGGTATTCACATTTAAAATATTTGCTCTTCTTTCACTGCAAACGAAATGGGAATCCGATATATTTTATTTTAAGGCGATGCAATGTGAATTAATGCATAAAAGTCTTTTTGTAAGGCAGGAAAAAATAATGCATCTGGTCAATCAAAATATTTTGAAGTGCAACGTTTCCTACTTATTAACCCCTTTTCGGTTATGATTCTATTGCATAATACGGCTAAATTAGTTCTTTAGTTTATGTTCGGGAAACATTTTAATAATACCTATATATTTTCTTTTTTATTTATTACATAAGATACATTTATACAGCAAAAATTACATAATAGTAATATTTCAAAATAACTGTAAATATTAAAACATGTACAAGTGTTATTATGTCTTGTTTGTCTATATTAGTTCCTAGCTAAGCAGATTGCCCGTCCTAAGGAAACGAATGCTGGTGAAAAATGCCAAAAATGTATTCTGTACAAAAAAATAAAACAAAAGGTTTTTTTTGTAGATTAAAAGTATACTAAATTTTTACTGGTTATGCCATTTAATAGTTAACCATGAAAAATTTTAAGTTTTAAGTGACATTATTTAATAATTTTTCAGACTCAACCCTACCTAAGCCAATGAACCATTTAGTTATTAGTGAACCGATCCATGTCATTTTGCGTGTTTTAATATTTAATTTTGGAGGGATTTTATTATACAATTTCGGTCCCAGATATGTATTATGTATATGTCTTTTGAAACTGTGCCATATTGCTCCTTGGGACCACAAGATCCTTTCTGGTGTGACTTGATATATTTATGATCAATTTTATTATGATTTTCTAGATTTTTGTGTACGTGGATAATAACCCTTTTTAAGTAGTTTTGACGAATATTACACATTGTACCTGAACTTCACAAAAAATGCATTTTGGTGATGTTTTTTTTGCAAGAATCAAACCGGCCGGTGTTTCGTCATTTGCGCGACCGCCTGATTTCGCCCGATTCCGAATGTTACATGCAGGATTGCCCTTTAAAAGTAAAACGAAGAATCTGTTTTGTGGAATCGATCAATAAATATCTCATTCTCTATCTATAGCAAGTTTCTGTCCATAAAAGCCGATTTAGATAAAATAAACCCTTTGTTATTGTTATATTTTTAACAATTAGTTTGCCAATCTTTGTAAAATTCAATATGAAAGAGATATTTTTAAAAACTTTTCCACCTCATCAAGTTAGAGGAATATTTTTTGTAGGTAGCCATTTAAAAAGAATCGCGATTGTTAAGTGGTGATAGATAAGTTTTACATTGACTAGTTTTAGAGGTAAACCTAAGGAAGGTAGAATGATGGAAGATGGCGCCCGCATCGCTAACATGTTTTTTATTGCATGTACTGAAATATCTAACGATCTTTGGAAGCTTGGGGGATTATCTCGGGGAGTTTTAATGCTTGTTGGGGGAGAATAATGTTTTCATGAAACTTTGTCATAAATGTCATTGGATGAGACTGCCTAAGTTTTTTCAGTTTTCATGACGCAACGGAGACCTTAAGAGCGTTTAACCAGCCAGCGGACGAAAATCCACATTTCGTCGATAGTTGTTCTTACGATCGTGCAGGGCGGTTACAACGAGAAAGATTAATTATTCTCCGTACCAGCTTTTTAAAATTATAACTCAATATCGAATTTATTTCAATTCAAATTAGCTTTAATTTATACCTTCATCCAAAAATGCTGAAAGGCGTGATGATAAAACTATTAAAATAATGTACTTTTTGTAGTTATTTTTCGATTATAAGTATTTATCATTTTTCAATAATGTCTAAATTTAATAAGAATGTTAAAAAAATCTGAAATATATTAGTTTGTAAGTGCGCAAATAAATACACAAATGGACCAATTTTCGTCAAGAAACACATGTACGTACATATTTTTTAATGATTTTATTGAAACTAAAATTAAAATTCTAAAACATGCGTTTGCTAGATAATGTATTGATTTATTTTACTGCATGATTATATTATTTGAAATGGGTGTGGTATAATACAAAATATTTTGTGAAAATTTAACAAATCTGCCAAAGACCTATGGAATAAAATTTTTCTCAAAATTTATTACATGCGAATGCTAGATAAAAGAACAATCTTTCGAAATCCATTTATAATTTTTTGTGGAAAAGAGTCAATACGTCTAAAATCTGATTTGAAAATGACATATTTCTGGTTTTCTCTGGTAATGCCCTCTTAATCTTATTCATCATCACTACTTTTCTTCCCCTTTCCTAATTGGATTTTGGATGATGGATTTGAATGTCTCCCCTCTCTCTCTAATATATAATTTTAAATACTTAAAAAGAATCAGTTACAATTTGTTGTTGTTGTTATATAGACCTCACTAGGTATTATACACATTCTATGATCTAATAATATAATTTAATCGCAATATCTATTTCCTAGATGTCACCTTATCTTTTTCTGATTTTTCTGTTTCAGATTTTCGATTGAGAGTCGCTTACATTGTTTTCAGCGATTAATTATTACAATTTATGGTTTTGCTCATTAATTTAAAATTAAAAATATTCATCCTATACGTACTTGCAGAAAAGTCGATAGATGTTGCACATTACACAACAAATTGATAAATTTACCCAAGACACTGTCTAGGTAGCATTTAGTTTGAGATGAATTTTGCAATCGTACATAAAGATAGCAGCCAATAAAAATAAGTAAATAAATAGCACGTATTAATTTGCTGCTTCTGTTGTTGTTTATGGTTCAGGAATATGTTAGGCTTTATTTTCCGGTGAAGTATTTTCCAATGTATGAATCGATCCCTTCAACTGCGGTGCAAAGCGATGGTAGAGAGAGATCTTCCTCAACCAGTTTCTCTCCATCCGGCCCGCCACGCATTAGGTGGGCAAACGTATTCGCCGCCAAACCTTGACAAACCTCACTCGTGGGGATGTTGTTTCTATAAGACTAGCGAGGGTTCGAATAGTAGATATTCTAGCCTGGTGCCATTTCGTTGAAAATTACAATCAGCCCTCTTGCTATCATGGAAACTGTGCGTGAGAGTGGATTGCTGAAAACATTGAGAAGCCCTGTTTTTAGAGCCCTTTCTTCTGCGAATTTAGCCGTGGTATCCCGGAGGGTAAAGAAAGTCTGTTAATCAGGCCACCTTTTTGCACGTAGTTTGTACTTTAGAGGCTAAAACCCAGTGGCGTAAGCCCGCCCACTATTCTGTAATTCGCGCCGAGAGCCCTATACATATACAGCAAAAAGCGCCAATGGAATAATATGTGAAGCAATAATCGTGCTTTTCCCAATTTCTCTTCATAAATAACTAACCTAACAACATCTACATAATAGGCCACTTGCATGGATTTCATAATGACTTGGAAAAAATCGTGAGTATAGACTTTTTTTACTAAGATTACGAAAATGTTACAATTTTTTTTTAGAAATTAACATTTTTTTTAAATAAATAAATCCGTTATTTGGGCCCGTGACGTCACTCCATGAAAATGTCCCGTCTCCGAAAATATTCAATTAGTTTTGTAAAATTCCACACTGATTTTTTTTATATGGCCACACTTTGATTTCCGACAAATTTTTGTATTTAACATTCACTAGATTTATTGTCTGTTCTCTGCGAACTTATCGTTTGGTTTGACGTTTTGACAGATGTTACGATGTGAACCCCGTACATTTTATGCTTTCTGTACCTGTTTTAGAAGCGTAATGGGAATGGTGCTGATTTTAACAAAACCAAATTTTATAATTATAATTTATAAGTACAAGTTTATTACATTGGATTTAGTCATATTGACATTGAACATTATAATGATTAATGATCAATAAGATGGATCAAAGAAAAAAATTTATAAATTTATATAATATTTTTGGTATGCCTCGTTACTCTCCTGTGCCATTCTAGCGGAAAACGTCGTTTTTTTAAATGATTTTCGGCTATGTAATTATTGTTTTTTTGCACCCATAAAATTATGTCTCGCCTTTCCGGTTTATAAAAAATGGTCTGATTTTTCGGATTGAAATTTTCAAAAAATCGCCAGGGTTTCAAAAATATGATTAAAAAAATACGGAATGTCTTAGAATATTTGCCTAAACCGGAAAAAAATTAAAATATGTGATGCAAGTGGCCTATTGGAATGAGACCACTTCGGAGTTTGTCGATATTTTGTATCTCGCAAGTTAACGACTTTTTTACTATCGTTTGGGGGAGTTTTATATCCTGTTATTTGACCAAGAATGGAAATAACGTGACGAAATTGGTAGGTAACGTCATTCTACTGTTGGTTTTTTTTCTTTGTCACCTTATTTTTATTTCAGCATTTTATTATCTGTAAACATGGATTATAAAACACGGGTTTGATTAATGATAATTGTCGTAATAATACCATTGTTTATTATTTTAAAATAATATCATACATTTGTGAATGTTTATAGCGAAATATTAATATTTTTATTAAAAACCCACGGACAATTTTGTTTTGGATACTTTGTTTGTTTTATCATTCAAACGTTCGTATATATTTTGGTTTGTAATCCAAACATTTACACGTGGAATGAAAACATGAGGTAAAAATTGCGCGAAGTTACGATAACAAGGTTCTAACAGCAATGAAAGATATTGACTCATCTGTTAGACATCAAATTAATAGTTTATATTATCTGTAATGTCTCACCTCATTCCTTTGGCAGTAGCCAAGCTCGTTATTTATGAAGTTTACGGTTGTCTTTTGTAATTAGGTGTTAGGAGATGTCTCCTGGATTCCAATTGATCTGAGCTGTGTACCCATATAATTAAGAAGAACAATTTTTATCATATTTTTAACCTTTTGTAACATTTGTTGCCAGACGTTCGAACCATGGAAAAATCAAATGTTCTTCATGCTCTTCACATTTCTTATCGCTATTTTTTTTATTTTAGTTTATATTAGGGAAACAAACAGTTATACATATTTTATTAATACCATAGACATCCAAATGGATAGACGAGAAGATACAGATGAGGGGTAAAACCAAACTATGAAAGGCGAAGAGGCGAAAGATGACTGCGATTCGTTAAAAAATCTATCTGACAGCATATAGGCATCTCGCATTATAATATCACCATTTAGTTCTTAAAAGCAAAATCTGCTTTTGAATGAATAGACCTTTTTACATGGGAGCGCGAATTGCCCGCCACCTTGTTAACATATTTGCGTAGTCCAAATGCGCAAAGTAAACTTCGCCCTTTTTCACAGAGGAATATTTTGTTGGCGTATTTAGTTAAGACACTTTTACAAATGTTTCATAATTTACTTACCCCTGTAACCAGCGACGAGCTCACTGGAGAAACGCCCACATTCGCTATATACACATATAGTAGGGTATAATGTATAGCACAAGCTCTCATATTTGTTCGATGCGAAATCCTCGCTGGTCAGGACAAGAATGATGACGTCCATTGTTATAATGTAATCGTATTTTTGTTTCATATCATAGTGTTTCCATACAAACGAAGTATTGAAAATCTGTAAGGCGCAGATGCCAATCAAATACTTCATCTCACCTCCGCTCACCCCAAATCAACTTTGATTCGAATGGAACCTTGGACGCCAATCTTCGACTATACAGTCGAAGAATGTCAATCTGCGGCAAGCATGAGACTCACCCTTCACGGCGTGGGCATTCCTAATGTATCATCCCTGGAAAGGAGTGGGGTGTTGGGCTATTGCCATTAAAACCCACTTTTAAATGAACATAAGCGTAGTATATTGTTTAAAGGAATAACTGTTAATAAATGACATATAAAAAGGACTCACCCGGGACCTTGAATCAACCTAATTCTAACTATCTACCAATTTACCCCCCCCCGGACTGCAGCTGCGAGTTGGAGGCCCTTGTGGCCTCTCCCGGAGACGCCTGGTGTGAATTTCTACCGATTGGGAGGCCCAAACTCTCTCCATCAATAGGTAAAACTCCGCTCGACTGTGGCAGGCGGAATCCTATGACCCTCCGTGGGATGCCGATCCTCCTGCTTCCTCTCCTGGCCTCGGCTCTGGAGCCGAACGATCACCGATGGTGGGGACCCATGAACCTCTCCTGACTATCGGTCCTATTGCAAATGGTGGCGACACTCTTACTCCTTTACGGCGCGAGTTCTCCAAAAATGGCGAGCACCACGGGATTGTCGGCCGCGGGGAAATGATTATTGCCAGCGTACACTACTTGTTACCGACAGGATGGCTCTGCTCACTCCCGATTACTCTTTGTGAGCCCCGGCCACAATAACATGCCGCCGAATTATTCCCGACTCGATTAAACACGATCTCACTCGCGATTTTTGAGGGTTTTTCTTTGAAAACCATTAATACTATTTCACTAAAAATCCATTGTCGCCCGCGTATACTTTCTTAAATTCTTTTTCGTACAATTAGCACATTTTACTCGCAATGTGTGACTCGTCGATTCCAAAGCGGGCCGCTCTTCTCGCTTCGAAATCAAAGTGTGCGGAACCGGAACAACGCCCTCTCGCGCCTCGCCTAGACACCAAAAATCCTGAGAGTGTCGCCAACATTATCATTTTTTTAAAGTACTTGACGGAATAATACATTTTTAAGAATTGCTTCATAACAGTCACATTTTTTAGATTCAAGCGAGGCTCTCGTAAGCCGAGCTGGCTCCATGGAACCGTTATGGGGAGGGGGAAATAATACGCTTTTGTCACTTAGGGCAGGTCCAGATATATTAATATGTCCATGATTAATAATGGTTGCGTGAACCAGCGAAGTTTCCGCAAAATTCATAGTATATATGTGTGTATAAAAACATACATTAAAACATTAAAGAAAACATAAAGTGGTAGAAAAAGAAGAAAAAAAAATATAAAAAATAAATAAAAAACACTAATTTAAGTATGTAGGATAGATAAAATGAAATTAAACTGTGAACCTATATAAAAATAAAACATTTTCACATCATCAGATAAACTTGATTAGCCATTTGCCAGCGTCCTTGAGGTGATTTTACACAAAAAACGGCGTTAAATAAATCATCTAAATATTGTTACTATTATTACAAAAAAGAAAAACAATATTGTGAGAATGAGAAAACAACGCACATCAGGGGTAGAGGGAGGGTTCGTAATAGGCCACTTGCATGGACTTCATAACGACTTGGAAAAAATCGTGTGGATAGAGTTTTTTACTAAGATTACGAAAATGTTAGTAAAAATTTTTAGAAATGTACAGTTTTTTTTATTTTTAAATAAATAAATCCATTATTTGGGCTCATGACGTCACTACATGAAAATGTCCCGTCGCCGAAAATGTTCCTATTAATTTTATAAAATTCCACACTGATTTATTTTTTTATATGGCATCACTTTGATTTCAGGCGAATTTTTGAATTCGTTCACTAGATTTATTGTTTGTTCTCTGCGAACTTATCATTTGGTTTGATTTTTTGACAGATGTTCTGAAGAGAACCCCGTACAATTAATGGCTACGGGGTTCTCTTCAGAACGTGAAGATGATGTCGGTACATGTTTTAGAGGTATAATGATTATGGTGCTGATTTTAACAAAATAAAATTTTATAATATTCTTATTATAATTACAATTTACAAGTTCAAGTATATTACATTGAATTTAGTAATATAGACGCTGTACATTATAATGATTTATGATCAATAAGATGGATCAAGGAAAAAAATATTTATGAGATGTAATATTTTTGGTATGCCTCGTTATTCTCCTGTGCCATTCGTGTGGAAAACGTTCTTTTTTTTTAAAATGATTTTCGGCTATGTAATTATCGTTTTTTCACACCTATAACATTATGTCCCGTCTTTCCGGTTTATAAAAAATGGTCTGATTTTTCGGTTTGAAATTTTCAAAAAATCCCCAGGGTTTCAAAAATATGATTAAAAAAAAATAAAAAATACAGAATGTCTTAGAATATTTGCCTAAACCGGAATTTTTTTTTTAAATGTGATGCAAGTGGCCTATTAACAATTTGTTTTAATTTTTTCTATTATGCATTTAGTAAATTGATCTGGAGACAAATGGAAAATATCAGGATCTGAAAAGATGCTATTGTATATTGTTGGGTGTAATTTGTTTTTGAGTGCCGAATGTGGAATAGTTGGTTTGAAATTGTATAGAACAGTGGAAATTAATGTTTTCTAGAAAATAGTTGTTGTTAACAACATTGTTGATGATTTTGAATAAAAAAATTCTGGCTGGATATAATTCTTCTATCTTCTAAAGTTGATAGATTATGGAATTGTTGAAACTATTGGTGCTTTCCACTCCCGACAGTTTCATTTATCTTTTGACAGTAGTATGAGCTTCTCTGAGGACTTTGAGGGATATATTCAACAACGATTTATTTTTGATAACGATTAGAACCCTACCACAGTAAGGTCGCGCATGCTCTTGGATAAATAACCTTTCAAATATATCTGTGTTTTAGCAAAGGGTTGGAAAAACATGTTTGATGTTAAATTTGATAAACCTAAGGATTCATTGGAAAATAATGTACGTTTTGTTTATTTTTTGTAATGGATTTATACATGGTGTCTCGTAAGTGGTGGATAAAATTACAACTTTAGATGAGGCCGTTCCGTAAATGAAATATTATGTTTAATAAAAGTCCCATTTGCACTTTTTTGAAATTTTCTAAAATTGACACCCTTGCTTATTCTCTTTTGTGTTTTGATCAACAATGAAGGATTTTTCTCAGTCTGTTGTAATTTTCTTAAGAAAAGTCTTAATCTTTAAATTTGTGACCTGATCAATTTTTGAGCTCTCTTTGAGAATTTTTTTTAAGGGGTGGGTGGCCAATTGGATTAAAAGTTGCTAGTATAATAGAGATTATAAAATGGTTATCCCGTGCCTTATTTTTTAGGGACAAATATTACTAAATAATTATAAAATTTTAGATGAGGAGCTATTGTGACAGATTAATTTTAGATAAGGAGCCATTGTCACCGAATTAATTTTAGACAAGGAGTTATTGTCATAGAATTATTTTTAAATGAGGAGGTATTATCACAAACTTAATTTTAGGTAAGGAACCATTGTCACCGAATTGATTTTAGACAAGGAGTTATTGTCATAGAATTAATTTTAGGTAAGGAACCATTGTCACCGAATTAATTTTAGATAAGGAGCTATTGTCATAGAATTAATTTTGAATGAAGAGGTATTGTCACAGCCTTAATTTTAAATGAGGAGCTATTGTCACAGAATTAACAGTAGATATGGAGTTATTGTCACAGACTTTATTTTAAATGAGGAGCTATTGTCACCGAATTAGTTTTGGATAAGGAGTTATTGTCACCGAATTAATTTTAGATGAGTTGTTGTCACAGATTTAATTTTAAATTAGGAGCTGTTGTCACAGAATTAATTTTAGATAAGGAGCCATTGTCACCAAATTAATTATAGATAAGGAGTTATTGTCTCTCAATTATTTTAGGATTAAATTTTATCCAATCATTTAAAAAACAGATTACGGAAGTCATCTGTCTAATTTCTTATAAACCAAAATGTTTGGTGGGATGTAGCGACGTGATGATGGATTGTAACATTTTATCACCCCTTTATTGTATAAATTCCAGGTTGGTGGTATCTCAGAACCAGCGGGCCCTGCACATAGTGTTTCCCCACCACTTTCTGGACTCACCGGAGTGGTTTGGCGTCTCGACCGATGAATATTTCCAAGTTTGTACACACTTTCTACTTTTAAGTTTTTCCTGTCATTTCTCTACGCAAAATTCTGATAAATTCTCTTGTTATTGTATGAAACTTTTGCATTGCAAGTAAGTAGCTATAAAAAACAAAACAGCAAAGATGCAAAATAAAACAAAGAATAATGATGAAAGTATATTAAACAATAAGGAAGCAGTTAAAGTTATATCATAACTCGATTAATAAATATTGAATCATCAATTTGAATAGTCGATTTAGCATAATAATGTAATGTGTAAAGTATTATGGTTACAGAATTAGTTTTTTAAATTCATCAAACAAACCATCTAATTGTTATTAATTGCTTTTATGTTTAATTTGTAGAACTCCATTTAAATTTAAAAAAATTCAATTTAATTAAATTAAATTTAATAATGTTATTATTAAGTTCTGCAAGTACCTACTTATTTTACAATTATTTTCTCAGTAAATTCGTTTAACCGGTGATAAATCAATTTAGACACCTTCAAAATTGAAATTTAGAAACATATAAATAAGTCGTCTCAAAGTGGTTTAACCACAGTTTGAAAATGGCATTGTAAGCCGAAATGGCTCTCATCTCTACATATTATAAATTAAAGTCCCCCGCGTCGTCTGTCTGTCTGTTCGCGATAAACTCGAAAACTACTGAACGGATTTTCATGCGGTTTTCACCAATAGATAGAGCGTTTCGTGAGGAAGGTTTAGGTGTGTAATTTGTCACGGATTTGTTTAAATTGGTTGAAACATAACGATAATTGTTAGAAGTGTCGGAAAAAGTCAAGCCGCCTGGTAGCTTTCATCGAAAACGCTGCCTAATCATTTTGGGATATAACAAAACAATGCATGGTGGAATATTCCTCTTTTATAGATCTACAAAAAAGTCCGCGAAGGCATATATCTATCTTTTACGGATAGCTTACTATACCCTAACACATGCAACGCTTCCCTCGTACAGAGACGCAATTGCCTGTATGAGATTTGCATTCACTCCATACTTGGACAACACCTTCCATAGCTTTTTCCTGTCGACTCGGTCGTACGCTTTTTGAAGATCTACAAAGCCGCAGAAAAGTTTCTGGTTTTTCGCCAGAAACTTCTCAGTGAGCATACGCAAGGAGAAAATCTGGTCCATGCATCCCCTTCCACTCATAAAGGCACCTTGCACATCCCATATTTTATCCTTTGTTTCCGTTCTTACCCTTTCAATCAATATTCTTCCATACAGCTTGCCGACAGAACTTAGCAGGCTAATAGCCCTATGATTCCCACATTCCATGCGTGACCCTTTACCTTTGTACAACGGCATGATTACAGCCCTCCTCCAATCTAATGGCGTGTAACCCTCCTCTAAACATTGATTAAAAAGTTTGCACAACCATGTGAGAATAATATGGCTATCTCCTTTAAAATATTCGGCAGCAATATTGTCGAAACCAACAGCCTTACCATTCTTCATGCATTTAATCGATTTTTTTATTTCATCCATACTGATTTTGATAACATTCACTCCGTCATCGTTCATTCCCGATTCAACGCTGGACTCACTATCACCCGAGTTGCTTTCGAAGACTTCCTCAAAATATTTCACCCATCTTTCTTTTATTTCTTCTTCATTCGTCAACATTCTTCCATCATTCGATTTTATCACTTTCATTCTTCCGTTCTCTGGGCCACTCCGGGACCTTTTGACTTCCTTCCAAAACAGTTTAATGTTTTCTTGGAAGTGTTTTGTCATTTTTATTCCCTCCTCATCTTCCAGGCGTTTCTTTCGTTCTTTCACTCCAACACTTACTCTTTTCTTGCATCCCTTGTATACTTCTTTCGCTCTATCTCTCTCTTCGCTTGAAGCACTGTCAGTCGCTATCAGACGTAACCAAGCTTTCTTTTTCTCTGAGACCAGTGCTTTGATCTCGTCATCCCACCATGCATCGCCTTTCTTCCTACCTTGCTTACTTATTCCACACACGTCTCTAGCAGATTCGCACAGACTAACCTTTATGTGGTTCCATGTTTCGTCTATGCTTAGACCGTCCATTTCTTTCGCATTCAATCTCATTTCTGCACATTTCTCATACTCACTTCTCACATAATCGTTTTGCAGTTTTTCTATTTTGACTCTTGTTGGAGCTGATACCGTTTTCACTTTAGAGCGCCATCCGCGAAAGAGGTTTACTCTTGATACCACCAGAAAGTGGTCAGTTTCAACCTCAGCCCCTCTGAAAACTCTTGTGTCCTCGGTAACGGCTCTCAACCTAGAGTCAATTACTACAAAATCAATTATTGATCTTTCATTTCCTCTTTCCCACGTATATTGGTGGATACCTTTATGATCGAAAAAGGTATTCGATACAAACAGGTTCCACTCTAAACATACTTCAAGTATTCTATTCCCATTTTCATTCGTCCTTTTATCCCCGAACTTACCTAAGGCTGAATCAAATCCGTCACGTCCAATTCCCACCCACCCATTCAAATCGCCCGCCATTATAATCCTTTCATTCAAATTTTTTAATCTCATTACGTCGTACGGGGTGGTTTGACATCACAAAAGGTGTTAAGCAAGGCTGCGTAATGTCACCATGGTTATTCAATCTATACATGGATAATTGTATGCAAGAATTGAAAGATGTGGGATTGGGCGCGAAATTGAATAGTCTGAAAGTATGTTGCCTGTTGTATGCTGATGATGCGGTGCTGATCTCTAACACTATGGAAGATCTACAGTCTCTAGTATCTAGGATGAACGAAGTATGTATGAAGAATGAGTTAATGATGAATGTAAGTAAGTCTAAAGTCATGGTGTTTGAAAGGGAGAGTACGAAAACAGTGTGCGATATATTTGTGAATGATGAATACTTGGAGCAGGTGGATGAGTTTGTTTATCTGGGTAGTATGTTTACGAGAGATGGGAAGGCTGATAGAGATATCGAAAGAAGGGTAAATGCCGGTAACTCCATTAATGGAGGACTGAATGCTGTTGGCGCTAATAAAAAACTGTCAAAAAAAGCGAAGCTAGCAGTCCACAATGGAGTCCTGGTACCTACCCTGATGTATGGCAGTGAGGCATGGAACTGGCAGAGGAAGGATGAAAGTAAACTGAATGCTGTTGAAATGAGATCCCTGAGACGTATGTGTGGTAAAACCATGTATGATCGTGTTAGAAATGTGGATATCCGCAAAGAATGTAAGGCTGATGTAAGTATAATGAGCAAAATTAAGAAAGGGACCCTCAGATGGTTTGGGCACGTAGAGCGAATGAGCGAAGAAAGTAGTGTAAAAAGAATATATGATGCAAATGTGAATGGTAGAAGAAGTCGGGGACGCCCGAGGAAGACATGGCACGATCAAGTGAATCAGATACTTGAGACGGGCCATGTCAAAAGTCAGAATAATAGAAGAGTATGTATGAGACGATGTATGAATGTGAGTGAGGCAAAGAGTGTGTGCCAAGACCGAGTTGTTTGGCGGTCCGTCCTCTCTGCCTACCCCTGCGGGGAAACGGCGTGATGGTTAGTTAGTTAGTTTAGTTAGCTTACTATACCCATTCTATCTTCTAAAAAATGGTCACGTACATTGTGGTAATTGAAAAGTTATTTAGACGGATACAATATTAATCCTTATTAACTTAAATGCGTTAGTTACCCCAAGCATTTCATGCACATTATTATAATCTTTCACACCATCTCTACGTATTATAAATTAAAGTCCTCTGCGGCATCTGTCTGTCTCTTTGCGATAAACTCGAAGACGGCGGTGGTTATAAAGGTTGGATAACCATCCAGTAGATGACCTTGTATTTTATTAGCCACAGCAACGCGTGGCTGGGTCAGCTAGTAATAATATAAACTAAAATATTGCAGAACTTAATAGTAACATTACTTAAATTTAATTTAACAAAATAAGAAGTAAAAATCTAATTTATTGTTGTTGATTAGGTTTTCGATCTCAAATACTAAACAGTATAGTCCGTGATAGCTTTTTATTTGACAAGCCCTCGAAGTGCACCCAAACTCCAACTACTCGGAGGGCTTTGAAGCAAAGAACGGATGGTTACCTCAAGAGTGTTTTTTCTTGGGGTAAGAATAACCTCGTCGAATTTAATGTTTCAATGACCCAAGAAACACTTTGTAAAGTCTGCTTTGGAGTTCAGCTAGCCCTGAGAGAAAATACTCGTTGAAACCCTTTTGTTAAAACAAATGGTTAAGAGAACTATGTTTCCTTTGGGAGGACCGACACAGGTGTACACCTAAAGTTTATTATACTACCTTGCTATTATAAATTGAACTGCTTTAATATATGTTATTCTTGCAAATTGATTGTACCCAAAATGAAGACTAATTGTGTTTTTTTTGTTATTAGTTTCTGGGATATTATGCCGTGTTGCGTTACCTCCTTCTTTAGCCAACGTTTCGGACAGCGTTACAGTGTTCAAGATGTGTGATGCACATCTGCCCTGATGATGGACACTGTAACGCTGTCCGAAACGTTGGCTAAAGAAGGAGGTAGCGCAACACGGCATAATATCCCAGAAACTAATAACAAAAATACTTTTGGCCGTGAAAATCTAAAATCGTATCTGACTAATTGTGTTCACCATTAAAATTGTGCATTTATTTAATTATCTCAATAATAATTATTACAATTATAACAATTGTTACAATAACAATTATTACAATTATGACAATTGTTACAATAACAATTATTACTTGAATAATTTTAATGGTGCTATTTTTCTAAAATATCTTCTGAACGGCGCTTGTTCCATATTTTGTGAAATGCAGCCTTCAATAATTAATAATACATAAATATTAAAAAAAGTCACCATTCAATTGAACCGTGTTACAGTTTACCGGGAGTCAAACGAATAACCTCACTAATCTGTACATCTGATTATTTGCTGTATCATTTTATTATATATTATTTTATTATATATATCATTTTATTATTACAAACGCGCAATTTCCTTAACCTACAACTTTTAAAAACAGTGTATTACTCACTGTGCCAATCTCACATCGAATACGGAATTTTAGCTTGGGGTAACACTTATTCTAATGCCCTCGACCCCATCATTAAAGCACAAAAACTAATAATAAAAATAATTCTTAAACTTCCTCTCACTACCAGCACCGATACGATCTTCAATACTTTCAACGTTATGGACATTAAACAGCTCTACGCAAAATCCATCTTACTTTATTTACATAAAAACAACAAAATCCTATACAAACCAACACAAATGATACACAATACCCGAGCCAAAAATAAAGAACTTCTCCAAACTCCCTTTACTAAAACCACCTTTGGACAAAAACACTTTAAATACATAGCTTGCAAACTACACAATACACTTCCAGCCACGATTAGACAAACTGAATCAATGACCAAATACAAACAAGATATAAAGAAATGGATTATAAGTATTGAACGTCACACTACTGCTAACATCTGTAAAATAGAGTACAAATAGACAGAATTACCATCTCACGTATGTCCTTACATTTATTAAAGAACTTAAAATAGTAAAATCCTATATGTATAATATAACTACCTATATAGATTCGAAAGGATTTACTACTTTATTCATCTCTTCCTTCACCTATATAATGCTCTCTTTATGATATTAACCCTCAATCTTAATCATCTTTCTGTTTGAATTGTATAAATCAGTATGTATCTTACCTTAAATGTTCTTATGTTGTAATTAAATATTCTTTTGTATGATACTCATTTATGTACCTCTACGCCTGTCTCAACACAGGTATACCCTAGTGAGACAGGCATCGAATAATGTAATACAAACATTCTTTTTATAGATAAATAAATAAATAAATAAATAATTATAATAATTCTACTTTATGATTGTGTTTTCAGGTGTCTATAATGTCCATGGAAGAGTCTAGAGTCCTCATCTGGCACCGTGACAAGTTAAAACTGTCTATCATGACGGACCAGTTCCTGCAAGCCGTCTTTGACCACATTCTTGGTAGAGATGTTGTTCATAAACTGATGCAGGTTAGTACTTTCGCATTCTCTTCATTCACCCTTGTCTTCATCCACTTCACTCTAAATGTTTTATTAATTTTTTAATATTTTAATAACCTAACAACAACATAAAATATGAAAATTGGCCAGGGTTACCAAAAGGATCATAATTAGGTCCTTACTTAAAACATTTTTGTTGCTGGATGACGTCTATACCAATTTAACTATTCCGGCTCTCAAATATCAAATATATCAGTAAATACTTAATATCAAGGGGTAATTTACTGCATACAATTAGGTTATTCCGAAATAAAGGTTTTTGAGTTATACACAAAACCAAACCATTATTTCCTGGCCCATGTGTAAGCCACAACACAATATATTATGTGTTATCTTTGTGGATGCTGTGTGGAGGGTCATTTTAGGGAAGGAAAGAGAGGAAGTTTTGGGAAGGACAAATTTATGAAGGGTAGAAATCTGGAGGTCAATACGTCCTGGAGTAACATCCATCCCGCTGCAGTGCAAAACGATGAGTCGAAAGACTCTGGTTAGAGATATCAAAAGGTCTTCCTCAATGACTCCGATATGACATGCCACGCAGTAGGTGACCAAATGCATCCGCCGCCAAGACCTTGACAAACCTCACCCCATGAACCCGGGCACCCCTGGCACCAAACGTAACGAACCACTTGGGGTGACCTTCGGCAGGGGTGTTGATTATCCAATAAATTGAAGATAAGATGTGAAATCAGCATTTTTGTCTTCGGAAAAGCCACACATTTGAGTAGATGTTAAACTGGAAAAAGTCATTGGGGTTGAACAAAACCTTTTTTATATTTTTACTTTTTACTTTTCACCAAGCATAACTTGTGTTGAAAGGAAGAGTTAGTTCAGTTGAGAGAGAGTTCAGTTACCGCCTGTCAGTTTTAGACTCGATCCATCCAACCGCTAACCGACTTTCTGCCCACCTGGTATTCAGCCACCTCAAATAATATATTAACTTCTAGACACCACAATGAATTCCCATTGTCGAATTTAGCACTTATTGAAATATAATAACCAGGTGAGCGAAACGATGGCCGCCAGCAACGGCCACCTGCCCAACAGCTTCGAGGAGGGCGAGGACAAGCCCATGCTGATTGTGAAGAAGTCAGGAGACGGGCCCGGCATCACGGCTCTCATCAATCGCCAACTGCAAGGTAGGCACCTACACCACACCCTCCATACCTGGCGGCAATTTCACCGCAACACCTACACCGAGGTGTGACAACCCTGGTGATCCCTGTAACCATTCCTAAGTGTGATATCCCTATTTATCCTCGTTACTACTCCTAGGTGATATAAACCTGCTTATCCTTGTAACTCCACCTAGGTGTGAAAACCCTGTTTTTCCTCATAACATCGCCTAAGTGTAAACACCTGTTTTTCCCCAAGGTGTAATAACCCCAAATGTTCCTGTAACTAGACCTAGGTATGATAATCATAGATGTACCTGTAACTACATCTTGGTGTGATAGCTCTATTTATCCTTGTTACCACTCCTAGATGCTATAACCCTGCTTATCCTTGTAATTAAACCTAGGTAGGAAAACCCTGTTTTTCCTCTTAACATCACCTAGGTGTGAACCCCCTCCCTTTTCTCCATGGTGTGATAACCCCAGATGTTCTTATAACTACACTTAGGTGATGCCCCGAATGTCCCTGTAACCACACCCAGGTGTAACAGGCCTTTTAACCCTGTTGGAACCCTTTCATTCATAGTAAAATTGTGCCAGTGAGTGTGATTTTTGATTTTCTAAATACCCACACCAAAGTGTGACGACCCGGTTTATCGCAGATGTGATAACTATATCCTTATATACCCATTATTATACTTAACTTATAAATGTATAAGTTACTTAAAACTTTTCATAATCACGCTGATTAACTTGAAGCTAATACTCTGCACTATATTATAATAAAACTTATCAAATCCTAACAAAAAAAAATGATTTAAGCTTTTATGCCTATTCTTATTCTAGAAAATACTTTATCGTAAACAAAGACCTTCATAAAGCAAGGTTTAAAAAAAATCATGATAAAAGATTTTGTGTGATTTAAACATGATCTAACAAATCTACTGATGTCATTTATTTCTTGATGTCTGGCAGTTTGGTTTAGCATGGTGGATTCTACTAGGGTCAGTCAAAAACTAACGCCTCCTATATTTTTCTAATTAAATAAAGTTAGTTAAATGAAAAAATTGAATTTGGCGCTCTTCCTCAAACCTTCATCTACAATCTACTGCAATAGTAACTTTCTACGTCAACAGCTGGCAGCACTGCAGTCGCTTGCAAAATGGCCGATATCAATGTTTGTATTTGTCAGCGTTCTGTGATTGATCTTGAATGCAGAAGGTGAAACGCCTATTCGCATTCATGAAAGACTGAAAAATGTGTACGGTGATGCAACTGCACAAAAATTGTGACCAGAGACAAAACATGGGTCTCATGGAACCTGAATCAAAGAGGAAGTCAATGGAAAGGCATCGCACAAACTCAGCGAGAACAAAAAAATTCAAAATTGTTCAATCGGCAGGGAAAATTCAACATACCACTCTGGGATACATGCCCTTGTTAAAAGATGGATTATATTGAAAAGTAACAAATTAATCATCAATAGTGTGGTTTTCGACCCATGTAATTGTATTTCTTGACAATTAAAGGAGAAAAAAAAATAGAAGGCAATACTTTTTGACTGACCCTCGTATATTAAAGCCTTCATGATCCCTGATGATAACATCACTTGTTGTATAACATTTAAGTAAAGACGAGGCTTATTATCTTGCTTCAGAACTGATTTTGTGTCTATTTGATTTGCCTGTTAATGCAACATTGCAGACACCCAAATATAGGTATTATTTTATTCATTTTTTAAAACGAAAACAGTTCAGTAACATCTTTAGTCATTTTAAAATCACACACAGAAAATCTTATTGACAAATTGACATCCAGTTTACATTCTAGTCCCTTAAAATACCTTAAAGAAATACATAACTCAGTTTTTTTATTAATATTCACCATACAATATAAGTACCTAACCCCTTTCATTACCTTTACACAGATACCTCCCAAAAAATCTGCCCCCTTTTAAAATATCTTTATATGAAGATCACACTGTTCTGTTGATAAATACCGTTTCCTGGTCCCTTCAAATTCCAACACAAATAATGCAATATTTAATGTTTTATTAATGTTTTCTAAACAATGCAATTATATACATATTGTTGTATCTATGGCTTCCAAATTTTTATATGTTATAGCATTATAAACGTTTTTTCCCCTTTCTTTCCTAATGTTTATAAAACACACATTCCCATCATTGATAAACTATATTTAATAATATTTATCAGTAGTTGTTTTATGGTTTCAATTGGTGTAATAATATTATGATATTATATGTAATTAAATATATATGTATTGTGTAATTAATATACCTACACATTATCTGTTTATTGATGGGTTGTATATTGTGTTTAGTGTCTGTGAATAATACATATATTATAACAGTATAAAGAATGTTTTAAAACAATATTGATTATTAATTCTTCAAGCAATCACGAATACTTAACCCTTTGTCCAGAGTAGGGCGTTCTTTGATTATCGCTCTGGTAAATTCACCACTATTCAGAATTGAAACATTGTCCCGAGTAGAATGTACTTTCAATATCCCTCTGGTAAATTCACCACTATTCAGAATTAAAACAATGTCCCGAATAATATCGCTCTGGTAAATTTACCACTATTCAGAATTGAAACATTGTCCCGAGTAGAATGTTTTTTCAATATCGCTCTGGTAAATTCACCCCTATTCAGAAACATTGTCGCCAGTAGAATGTTCTTTCAATATCGATCTGGTAAATACACCACTATTCAGAATTAAAACATTGTCCCGAGTAGAACTTTCTTTCAATATCGCTCTGGTAAATTCACCACTATTTTAAATTAAAATATTGCCCCGAGTAATTAAAACAATCGAGTAATTAATTTAAATCCCGATTCAACATTAAAACATTCTTTCAATATCATTCTGGTAAATTTACCACTATTCAGAATTGAAACATTGTCCCGAGTAGAATGTTCTTTCAATATCGCTCTGGTAAATTCACCACTATCCAGATTTAAAACATTGTCCCGAGTAGAATGTTCTTTCAATATTGCTCGGGTAAATTCACCACTATTCAGAATTGAAACATTGTCCCGAGTAGAATGTTCTTTCAATATCGCTCTGGTAAATTCACCACTATCCAGATTTAAAACATTGTCCCGAGTAGAATGTTCTTTCAATATTGCTCGGGTAAATTCACCACTATTCAGAATTGAAACATTGTCCCGAGTAGAATGTTCTTTCAATATCGCTCTGGTAAATTCACCACTATTCAGAATTGAAACATTGTCCCGAGTAGAATGTTCTTTCAATATCGCTCTGGTAAATTCACCACTATTCAGAATTGAAACATTGTCCCGAGTAGAATGTTCTTTCAATATCGTTCTGGTAAATTCACCACTATTGAGAATTGAAACATTGCCCAGAGTAGAATGTTCTTTCAATACCCACAACTCAGAATTGAAACATTGCAAGCAATGGACTCTAGCTATATACAATGGCAAAATCTGAATAGACGCGAACTCCAAATCTTCCTCTAACAGTTCTCCTTCCTATTTGCAATTTTCCGTCCATCAAATAATGGATTAATTAATAAAAATAATTTGCCAAAAAAAGCATCTTGTGATATATTTTTTTAAACATTCTCTATACTAACTTTGCCCCTTAAATTCCTGCTAGTTTGGAATAGATAATGTTTAATATTATCTTTTAGTAGGAAAATGTTTTATGTTATTTGTCCCTAAAAAAAAACGTTACTCTAAATAATATTTTATACTGTACATATTGATAACAGCCTCAAAATAGCAAATATTTCACTTCAAATATGCCAGAGCTATCAATCATCCCAGTGAGTGCTTTGTAATGACATTATTTGGTATTTACTTTTACCAAAATTTGATGTTTTGCCAGCAAATGATTGTGATAAAGCTTAAAAGCATTTTTCAGAAGCTGTTCATTTTTTATGTCCTAATTCTTGTTTTTATTGGTCTCGCTAATGTTGTGTGTACTTCAAATACAAAATACACAAACCCATAAATATGGGTGAAATCAGCGGCTTGTTTTGATGTTATTTTTATAAAATATTCTTGTAGTTTGGTTCCCTTTACGTACCTATTTCAAATTTGCATCCCAAAGCATAGACATAGTTAGATATTCAAAATTCCTACCATTTAAATGAATGCTAAAAAAATCATCACAGCATGTTAGAAAATTCTAAGTTTCATCATTAACCCAGTAATTAATTTAGAGTTAATTTCTTGCATCTATGTGGAAAGTAACATTAATAACATTGAAAATTGTATAACTTTTTTTACTAATAACACCTCAAAATAAATAAATCATGTACATAAGTACATCTTGTCTATGGTTTGGAATGCATTCAACCATAGATATGAAAAGCAACTTTTCATGTCTATGATTTAATTGACCATGTATAGTCTGCAACACGTAACTTTGCTGGTGGCCAAAGGAGGAACTAACAAACTTTTTTTTAAAATCTATAGATATTTTTTATCACAAAATCTACACTAATAATGCCACTGCCTGCAAAGTTAAGTGTATCAAACTATATCCAGTGTTATCGACATGGCAAAGATTACAGCTATTACTTGCAAGAACATATTATTAATTTATTGTATTACAAAACGTAATGCCACAATTATTCCCATCCCACGATAAAAAAAAAAAATTGATACCATAGATAATGTTTACATCCATGCAGGTATTAGCTGTCATCTTCAAAAGTCTGGATACTTCTATCATATCTCAGGGTAATTACTACAACTAGGTTACTGTGAAAACAGCTTTTTCGAGTTACATCCAAAACCATACTTTTATTTCCTTACCCATGTATGCCACTAACTCAAAATATGTAGAAACGAATGAATGATTTTGTGCGTAACTCGAAAAAGCTGTTTCGGAGTTATCTGGTTGTAGCATTTACCCCAAATATTATCTCTGCCGTTGGTGAAATTGGAAATAAGAATTTTATATGATAAGAAAACAGCTCTTGCGTCCTTTTTCATCGTCAGATTTAAGTTGGTTGTAGTATAAGCATGTACGTACCCCAGTTTGATGTTATGTTTTATCCCGTTTGTTTTGTTTTCTTTTTGTGTTGTTGGCCGTCCTGGTGTGCGGTTGTCGCCGTGCGGACGTTGGGCCGACCTAGAGGAGCATGCGCCATTGCTAAACCCGAGGACCGCCCTGGGTATGCCGAGTCATACGGCCAGAACGTCTGCTTGCTAGATATCCTGCCGCCATTTGCCTGCCCGATCATTCCGCCCTCTGCCCCTGCCCTTGCCCTGAATGTCGTGGCCCCTTCATCATCTTTTTCATCAACGGAAGATTAACCTTACCCGCTAGCGACTTGTAAAAGTAAAGAAAGTAATAAAATTACGACTGTTCGATTGATGCATTCGGTTCCATGACAAATCAGTACAAAAACAGAATATTGAAGAAAAATAGATAAGTGAAAGACAAAAAAACAACACACCCAAGCTAACCTATTATTTTATCATGTTCTTTTTATCCGGTCACCGATGTATCCATTTGTCTCTGTCCAATGACAATGATGGTGATTAATTGGGTAACGCTCTACTTCAATAGCAACTGAATTTTTGTAAAAGTGTTGCACAAACTAAGATTTCAGTTGTAAATTGTAAAATAATCGAAAATGTAGTTCTGCTAATCTAAGTAGATACATTTTTATATCGATATCTATGTTTTGATGCTTAACCGCTCAGGTGCCGCTCGTGCGCCGGCGTATCATGAGACTTTACACGCGATTTTGACCCTTATGTATAAAGAAAGTGTATGAAGAACACGGTCTGAATCGCTTGCTCTATTATCGCTCTTTACCATAGAGAAAACCGCAATTCGCTTGGTCACTCCATATAATTTATATTAATGATTTACCGGAGCGCGGGAACGTGCGCAGTTCTTGCGCATGCGCGGGAAAAATTCCTTTAACTGCGGTTTTGACCTTTCTATTGTTCTAAATTTCTCAAGGACAGTGTCAGAATCGCGAGACACGAAATGTCACGTGGTGTCATAATGCCGCGTTTTAATTGGTGGTGCTTTTTGCTGGCATACCCCGGCATTCAACGAGTTAAAGGTCTCTGCCCACTACCGTTCCATACCAAGACTGTACTATGAACGTATCAGCCACGAAATAAACACGTTACGCCCTACTATGTCCTCTAGAACGTGCTAACACCGTATTATACCCATACGTAACGGGTATAGTGACCGTATGATAGCCGTATACACCGCGGTTAGTGTCCGTACCATCCCCGTTCAAATGTCTGTCTACCCGCTGATGCACGTCTCATAGAACTGAACACAAATCACGAACTGACGGAGTGGCAACTAACACCGTCGCTGCCATGCATAGAGCGGACTGGCACCTGCAAAATATTGTCATCGAGAATTCGCCGTCAGTCCGGTCATGGTATGCGACGGTGTTGGTCGGTGACGGAACCGGCTAGTGGGCAGCGTTTCATACTGATTGATACAAAGAATATTTTTTGCATGCGCCGCTACGGTTACGGTCATGGTATGGAACGGTGTAGTGGGCAGACACTTAACTCATATTCATTAAATACCTTATTAAACATCTTAGAATTTATCTCATTCAATTAAACGAAGACAATATAAGCGAAAGTCAGTCGAAAATCTGAGAACAGAAAAATCAGAAAAAGATATTGACACCGCTGGGACATGAACCCAGGACCTCTTGCTTTCCGGGCAAACGCAAACGGTTCATGTCCCAGCGGTGTCAATATCTTTTTCTGATTTTTCTGTTCTCAGATTTTCGACTGACTTTCGCTTATATTGTCTTCGTTTAATTAAATATTACAATTTGAGGTTTTACTCATAAAGTTAAAAAATAAAAATAAAAATTATCTCATTCTGTCTGCTAACGTATTTATCCTAATACAGATATTAAAACATAGAAATAGATAGAAAATTTTATTTATCTTAGGGTAACAGCTGCATTTTTGAGAATATTATGATTTACGGCTTAGAGCCTCGATTATAATCTTAGATTGCGCGTTACTTTTACAAGAATTTTATCACTAGATTAAAGCGACGGTCCAATTAATCACCATCAAATTTTGTTGGTTAACCGAGTAAATCAAATACATACATCAATCATACAGTCATAATTTTACTGCTTTCTTATACTTGTGAAGTAACCAAATATTTTTTTTTAATTGGTGTTAGACGGGACTGCATAAAGTTTATCACTAAAATTAGCGGTTTATGTTAATCTTTCTTTTTATCAAGCGATCCTAACTCGTCATTGAAATTATAGTGCTCAATGCCCTGTTTACTGAGAAGTATCGTAATTTTGATACCACTGTTTTGATCTCGCTATTTTTTTATTGCTTAATTATTACTTGGATGTCTGTGACTTTTATGACATCCGTTATATTCTCTTTGGAATGCTGTAAGATAAAATATATTTAATCTGAAGATTAACTAAGCAATTGTTTCACAAATGATAACCTGCTAATACTTAGAGAATTTGACCTTCAATTATCTAATATGGCGGGCGGTTAATGCGTCATGCAAGCTTGTCACAATTAATTGCTTGAATGACATGAAAATAAACATTTTTTTAGTATTTTGGTAAACAGGACATTCACTTAATTCCCTACCATTTCATTGGAATGTTGTGGTACATATATTATTTAGTTTGTATGGAATAGGCAAACATACTGAGGATGTAGAACCAATTCTTAGCTTTAATTTATTTAAGATGTAATGTAACAAAGTTAATCGTACCGGACTTAAGTTTAAAAAGCATGCTTTATAAAACCAACGCCCTCGGTATGTTTGCATATCCAGGAATAAAACCGTTGTACGAACATGGTTAATAATAACATTTATAAATGTAACGTTTTGTACAAATTTCACATCCTCGATTGCAACCCTTCATCTTGGTTTTGTACAAAATAGTCATAATACTGAACTAGCCTTAATGTTTTGAACAAATCATGACATTTCCATTGATACATTAATTTATAATAATCGCTACATGATTTAATTACGCTTTTAATTGTTATTTTGACTGCCGCTTTGAATTGTTGACCGCTGACGCATAAAATCAGACACAATATATAACTTTTTAAATTAAACCTTAATAATTATTAAAAATAACGCACAAATCGTTCTCTTAGCGAATTCAGTGCAGCATTCAAAATATTTCCTTGAAATTTCGATGTGCTAATAATTTATATTGTGTAGTTATCTAGTTGTTAATCGTCACCAGTTTAATCCAAGCACCTAACCAGTAATTTGTTTACCTTTAGGATTATGTATTTTTTATTATTATTAATAATTGTTTAACCCATTCCTTTGACACCCGACGCCTTCAATATTTCTTGACCAAAGCTACAAATTTGCAATATGTAAATCAAAGATTATACAGCCAGATTTCTTATTGTCACCATCACAATACAATTGCTGTGATACTTAATACACATGATCTTGTAATACATTAATCCTGGGTACTATGCAACGCCAATCCTGATTCTTACAATGCATTTCTTCTAGATTCCGAAATAGACCTTTTTTTTTTTGAGTAAAAAATAGTTCCTAGATTCTGCAATATGCTGATCATGACATGTGTTTAAGTCAATACAGCAGATGATTGATAATAAGACAGCCGGTGAATATCAGAATATGTAATAATATTATTCTGATATATCGTCCCTGGACGCGTAATAACTCCAAATGTGAAAAAAAAAAATTTGAAGGGTGAAAAATTTCATTTTTAAACGGGAAAATGAGGGGGACTTCCATTTATTTTTATTTTTTGTGTACATTAATAACCATTATTAATTTAATAAATATTTTTTGGAGGTCTAACTTCATTTTGCTTTTTTCAAATAGGTTTTTTCCATCGACATCCAAATTGATAAACTAGCCCATCAGGGGTAGAGTTGGGTAAGTTCTGCATTTTGCCGGAGGCCTCCGAGACGTGCTTCCTTTTAAAAGTACTCGAGTTCTAGGAGCAGGACCCGGGTCCGAGTTCTTTGGTGCGGACTGGGTACTGGATGCTGTTGCGGCCACTGGGATGCATGCACCGAGGCCGGAACCCGCAAAAGAACTCGATTCCGGGACGGTTTCAGGTTCGGACTGCGAACATGGGGAAGCCGGTCGAAGCATTCGGGTTCCGGCTCCGAGTTCAGCTCTGAGTTCCGGGTTTGGGTTCGAGTTCTCGACCGAGTTTTCTGGGAGTAGTTGAATTGAAAAAGGAGTAGGAGTAGGATCTGCTTCCCGTGAAGAACCCGAGTTCAAGAGCCCTTGGGAGTTCAAGGGGAAAAAATGTGATTTGTGAATAAATGAATCTGACAGTACACAGGCAACTCGCATTGCAACATCACTATTTAGTCTGCGAAAATAAAATCTACTTACGAATTACTGCTCCTTTTTACGATGGCTCGCAAATTGCTGGCTGCGTAAAAAAAGACTTGACTACAAATTCTAAATCGGGTAAACAAAAATTTGGACTTGTTTCCTAAATTGAATATTTTGTTACCTATTTAGTCTGGTTATTTCAATGTGCGCTCTTCAGCGGTTAACGTATGATTGATGTTGTTGTTTATTCAAAGCATTCTCGAACCCTCTTGGTTCCAAAAAATCGTCACCTGATTTGCCTCCAGCTCGTCGAAATGATACCCAGATTTCATGTTCGGGCTAATCTATCAATTTGGATGTCTAAGGTTTTTTCACTCTCATGTAAAATTAACATTTTTTGACACCGAAAGTTTTACGCGCCCATTGATGATATTATATCGTCAATGGGCGTCGTATAGGTGGGTATAAAAATTAAAAACATATTTTTAAATGATGGGTGAACAAAAAAATTGCAGTTTGATTTTTATTAGCTTTTTATGATAAATATTTTATTTTGGTTTATGAAAGTGTTGTGAAAAGAATCAAATATTTATGTATATCTACACACCTTTCGATGATACTTAAAAAATTTCATTTAAAACTTTTAAATGATATTTTAAAATTCTAAGTTAATCGTTTAATGATATTTTCAACTGTGATTTTTTTTCTTAAGTTCTTTTGAACAATAAATAATAATTAATATTCCATGTGATGTGGTTACAAACAATATCTTTTAATGCAAATACCTTAAACTTAGTACCTACTTAGACATATTTTTAATGGATCAAGAATTTTTTGTTTTTATGTAATTTTTTTTACTATGTGGAATAACTTTTAATTATATGATTTAACATTTTTTTCAGTTATAGATCGATGTGAGATTATTAAATTTTTGTCTGAAAATGATGGTGACCGAACAGTTGATCCTTCGACAGCTAGCCCTCCGAAATTATAATTATTATAAAATTAAATTTTTTGAGCAAATAAGTTTATTTAAATAATAATAATAATAGAAAATTTGTTTTATATTTTAGTTATTCAGTGGTACATCCTCTCAGCATACCCCTTTGGGGACATTTAGTTATATTTTGTGTAAGTGGTTATTCCGTATTTTCCCTAAACCGACTGCATATTGAATATAAGTACGCCGGGGGTCAACTGTCAGGGGATCAACTGTAGTGAAATCGAAAATGGTGATTATACCAGCGTGCTTATTTTTATAACTAGTTTGTAGTTGTAGCCTTTTTCGAGTGGAACAATAATAAAAAAATATTTAATTGAATATAAGAAAACAGCTGATATTTGCACAGTACAGGTGTCCCAAAAGAAAGTTGATATTTGTTTTGCTTTCTGTGTGAACGCAACTTTTCCGAGGGGCGCGGGGGGGGGTATGTCAATCAGTAAATTTTTTTTTTTTTTAATTTTTTTTATTTTTTTTAAAAAAAATTTTTATTTACAAAAGGATACATAAATTATAATATATTTTTTACAATAATTAATTACATAATACATGTATTTGATGTACCCCCATAAATAAGCAGGGCTTGCGTGTATGGGGGGTGGCTTGTGTGTATGGGGGGTAGTAGTAGTCTGGCTCTTGGGAATTTAGTCGCTATGAAGCATTTCTCGGGAGCGACCACGCGTTGTGCGTGCATGAGTTTTACAAAAATGGTGATTCGGCGACTGTAGCACGTAAAAGATTCTGCAATATTTGAGGTCTTCGTCATTTCAATGATGCGCCAAGCATTCCTCTCATTCGAAAATGGGTCAAAAAGTTTGAAGAGATCGGTACAACGCTGGCAAAACCAAAATCCGGGCAACCAAGGTCATCGAGAACGGTAGAAAACGTAGAGAGTGTTTATCAGTCTTTTCGTGACGACTCAAACTTTTCGATTCGGAAGCGCGCAAGTGCTTTAAATGTGCATAGATCATCGTTACACAGCATTTTGCACAAAGACCTAATGCTGCACCCCTACAAACTTACTGGCTATAACCAAAGAACATGGTTCCAGCAAGACAGAGCAACATTACATACATCCAATACGTCTCTGCCATGAGTTTGTGAAATTTTCCCTGGCAAATTGATCTCCAGGAGAGGTGACATAAATTGGCCTCCTCGTGGTCCTGACCTAACCCCTATGGACTTTTTCCTGTGGTATTATCTCAAATCTAAAGTGTACGTCAAAAATCCAACTATCCTGATGCAATAAAAGAAAATATCCATCACGAAATGGCAGCCATCACGAAGCCTACCTGGTGAGCCGTCGTAAGAAATTTTACTCTTCGAATAAATGAATGCCGCGAACGTGAGGGTTTACATTTGGACGATATTATTTTTCAGAAATAAATTCCCAATTTGTGTATTTTAGTATTTAATAAACATTTTTTCGATAGAACCCTTACTTTTTTAAAAATCGATCCACTAAATATCAACTTTCTTTTGGGACACCCTGTACTTGCATAATAACAGTTAAAATTCTTATCTAAAGTTTACATAGCCTAAAAAATAAATATCTTAATAACCTCTTTCGTGTACTGTGCTAGTAAGTAATAATTTAACAATATAAATATAATTTTCTGTAGAAAAGCTACTTGTATTTCTGACAATTAATATTATAATCTCCAATGACGCTTTATATTGCTGATTATTAAAATGAAGAAAAAGTTTTTTCCTGGCAAAATAATAATTTTATATATTAATATCCAAAAAACAGTAAATTAGGTGACCTGAATCTTTTTAGCGTAAACCACTAACATGAAATAATATATTTATTAATATTATTGAATTAGTCAAATGTAGTTACTTTTAATTTTCACAAACATCTGACTTAATTTAGGGAATAATATGTTATGTTAAATACAACCTTTGCTTCTTAAAAATTCACTTTTATGGCTTTATGGGCCTACAAATATTCGTACTTTTTTTTGCAATTACCTGGTGTTTTTAAGTCAGTGGAGATAAGAAAATGCCATAAAAAATCAGGTTGTATACATCAGTAAATGTTTTCATTATAAGATTGTATGATTAAAAAATGAATGTTCATACATGTAGCAATAAAACAGCTGATTTCCGTTGTTATATTATTGCAATTAAATTCTTAGAATTGAAGTATTTTTGCAATATCTTATTGTTACCCCATGCAGTGAAGACGGTGAAAAGAATACCAGTTCTTTTCTGCCATTTTGGTCAAATTTTATAATGTATTCAAGTATTTTATTCTTCACTAGTGCACCATGAAGTCATTTTGTTTGTTTGAAATACTCAACGCAATAGTAGAAACAGTATTATTCTTGTTCTAAATCTTTCCTTTGAATGTTTAATGTAAGGAAAGGGGATTGCCCGTTTCTTTGTTCACACATATACCATTTAAAATTGATCATTGAAAATATTACAAACATCTATTTAATCCGCATTGCTCATTCTGAATTGTTAGATAAACTTCTATGCCTCGTTTACGTTATGCCAGTGCCATTGCTGATTTCTTAAATTTTGCCGTATTTACTCCCTAAAATTCTTCTGTGGCGGTGTTGAAGACAGTGAGATTTTACATTCTGCCATATTTACTCACTAAAATACTATGTGGCAGCGTTGAAGACATTGACTGTTTACATTCTTCGATATTTACTCCACAAAATACAAAATACTGTGGCAGAGTTGGAGGCTGTGAGTATTTAAATTCCACCATATTTACTCCCTAAAATTCTTCTGTGGCAGTGTCGAAGACGGTGTTTACATTCTGCTGTATTTACTCCCCAAAATACTAGTGTTGAAGACAGTGAGTGTCACATTCTGCCATATTTACTCCCTAAAATATTTAAATGGCAGTGTTGAAGGCAGCGAGTGTTTACACTCTGCCGTATTTAATCCCTAAAATACTTATGTGCCAGTGTTGAAGGCAGTGAGTGTTTACATTCTGCCTTAATTACTCCCTAAAATACTTAAGTGGCAGGGTCGAGGACGGTGTTTACATTCTGCTGTATTTATTCCCCAAAATACTTATGTGGCAGAGTTGAAGACAATGAGTATTTACACTCTGCCGTATTTACTCTCTAAAATACTTGTGTGGCAGTGTTGAAGGCAGTGAGTGTTTACATTCTGCCGTATATACTCCCCAAAATGCTTCTGTGGCAACGTCAAAGATAGTGAATCACACCTTCTCCTTCACGCACTCAGTGGCAACTGAGCCTGAGAGGTTGTATGGTTCCTTTGACTTCCACCAAAGTAAAACCACCAACAAAGGGGTTGCAGGGCACTGGCAGCTTCAGAAGCATGAGCACTACGAGTGACGTGTTAACATACTAGCGCTGCTCACTGTCATACTTACTTCCATGCTCACTACCACGGAAGTAGGCATAATGTAAATAAGATATTATTTTTTCTATTTCAAATTACGATTTTGGAAAATAATTGGCTTCCTTTATTTTTAAGTATAATAAAAGGGTTTTACCATGCGCCCTTTTAGAAAGAATTTCGCTTGAGCATCTGCTTGTTTGATTAATTTTGCTTTTTTAAATTTTCATTGCAATAAATACAAAAAAAAAAAATATGTGTGAATAGAGAAAATATGAGCAAACGCTCTTGTGTTGTGAGTCAGATTGGACCTATAATTAATCACCTAAATTAATGTTTAAAAACTATGTTTGTGATAATGTGTGTAAAATAAAACAATAATTAACAAGTAGGTTAGAATTCAATAAATTTTAATTCAACAATAATAAGTATGTTTTAATTAATTTATCCTGCATTATAAAATATGTATCACATTCCATCAAACATTTTGTGGCCATGTTGATATTAATTTTCAATATTACTATCATCCAATGAAGCCCTTTTTAGCTTTAGTTTCTGGTTACACACCTGCCCAGTTATTCACTCTAATTCAATTCAAATTCAGTCAAATATACATATTTAGATTTTCACGGCCAATAAATTGGTTATTTTTTAAGAGCGTCCAATTTTTTTATGCCTCCTCCTTGAGCCAATGCTTCTGACAGTCGTCTTTTCAGCAGATATCAACACAGACGACACATGAAAAACTTCCAAGTTGTCTAAAATGTTGACACAGGCAGGAGAAGAAAGCCAAAAACAGAAATTCATAGTTAATAGATGACGAATTTAATATTGGTTTTTGTTTAAGAGCGTTGAATCTTGTTATGCCTCCTCCTTGAGTCAATGTTTCTGACAGTCATCCTTTCAGCAGATATACGTCATATGCAGATGACACATGAAAAATTTTCAGGTTGTCTGAAATGTTGACACAAGCAGGAGAAGAAAGTCATGTTGTAAAAACAGAAATTTGTGATTAATAGATGACAAATTTAATATTGTACTAAAAGTAATTTGTTCAGAAACATTTCACATTTGGCGTGACGTGGGTAATTTTGTATCCATGGAATGAGAAGTCCTTAGTTTAGACTGCCATATGAAAGAATGGATGTTTTATGTGTTTTTGTCTGCTTTTTCCATTTCCCTTGACCAATCTCCGCAAAGTACAAGGTGAGTTCCGTTACATTCAACTTTATTCTAATATATGTATATCATTTAGTTTTTAGTGTTGTGGCAACAAATAATAATTATCCAACAATGCTTTGCAAAACATTTGTCTTTCCATGTGGATGTTGTTTATTAATTTTATTTTAAGTAAATAATGTACCGATACAAAAATATTGAAGAAGAAGATAAACCCAATAAATCTAGACAAAACACGACTCATAAAATAAAAAGGTAACAGTCGCAACTGTTACTTTACTTATATAATTATTTTATATAATTTTTCTGTCTTGTTCTGTTTTACATTTTGTTTAGCTTTATGATTATTAATAATAATATAACATTTGTACAGCACAGTTTTATGCTATTTCAATTCAAGTGTTAGATAGTATTATCTTCTTTTTCTATGATTGCATCAAAACTTACTTATTGCATTATAAGTTATGCTTATTTATTGCAAACCTTCAAAAGTTATTCCAATAAATTAAACAAATAAATATATTATATTTTGTATATTTATGCTTAACTTTTCAAGTGCCAAAGATACCCATTGGATCCGAAAAATTTGCATCCATTTAGCACTGGCGTATCCAACTGGTAATCTGATAGCAACATTTCTGTTTTTTGGGATTTTGTAACCTTGGTCGCGGCAGTTCGGCATTTCAAAGGTTAATAAACATATTCCATATATGCTTTTGCTGACATTTACGTGATTTTAGCTATTGCTTTTTAACAACTTACAGTTCTAAAATGTGAGTAAAAACAATGTGAAATTGAGAATAATAGCTACAGTCATTGGTCATATAATAGACAGATTAAATTACATTTATTTTTTAAATACACCAACCACCCCGCCATTTGACACATACCGCCCACCAAACTGACAACATAAATCAATATAGAATTGTTATTTTACTAGTGTCTCACAGCAGTGGCGTGGCTAGGGGGGGGATTGGGTGCCACCCGATGGGGGGGTGACCTGACCGTGAAAAAAACTTACAAAGGTAGAATATTGCCACAAAAATATTTTACACATGTCTGCTATTTATATGTTTGTAGCTCGGTGGCTCGCTCGGTCGGGGATTCTCCAAAATCCAGTTTGAGGATTACTAATTCTTGGGGTGACACCATGTTATCCGCACCGGATGCCACCCATGCTAGCTACGCCACATTACATAATGTTATTATTTGTTTTTAAATTACATTACATACCATTAATCCCAGTTGAGAAGATGTAGGATTTTTATTTGTTTGTAACGCATTGCCCCCACTGTAATTAGTTCATGACACATTCCCCTTTTCTGTTCTGTGAATAGCCCTCCCACGGATAGACAAATATTATTACTACGGTAAGATGACCTATGTACTAAATCACAAAACGCATCTCACCGTCAGGTTGCTTTGTTCTTTTCGCAAACCTATTTAATTCATCTCATAATCAATATGCACCCACAAAACCATAAGATATTTTACACTACAAAAAGTTATCTCACCCGATAGTTCATTATTACCTCTTCCTTAATTTAATCATTTATCCTTCTTATGTTATGTAATTATATTTTTAATGGTTGTAGGGATAAAATAAAATGCTTTATTATTGTAATACATAATTAATAAAAATATTAAATATTTTATTTCCTGATGAAGAAACCTTTGGTTTAGTTGCTAATTTTTATTAAATAGCTTATTATGTTAAGTTAATGTGGTACTTATAATTTAGAAATTCAACCTTTTACTTTGATATTAGCACTTAATAAAGAAATAATTTGATTGCTATTTGTTATATCATAACTTTTAACACGCTACGAGATTGTAGCAAAAAGTTATCACTTCAAAAATAATCTTTACCAAATATTAATTTTTTTCATTCATTTCAATATTTATTCCATGGTTATTTATCTAATTAGCTGACAAGCATAGATTATATTACTGAAATTAATAAATAAGTCAGATATGCTTCATACGTCATACTGTCTGGTAATGTTATATTATCGTGAAAACAAACTTATGGGTCCGAGTGGTTAAACAATGCTTTACGACCCTTTATAGATTAGTATGATATTTAAAAAATAATATTATTTCTGTTGCTTTTTTCCAATTTTAAGAAATCAAGCAGTTTATTAAAAAATGATTTTAAAAATCGTTGATTCCACGAATATATATTTTTTGCCAACTCCTCACAGCAAAAAATAATCATCAAGAAAAACAATTAAAATTTTAATTAAAAATAATTTACCTCTTCATTTTTGTTTATATTCTATTATAATTTGTCAAAGCGTTTTGCTGCAAGTATTCAATATATTAAACCATTGGTATAGAAAGCACAAGCTTCACTTTCACATCATGATATGATAATACGTGTGATTAAAAGCACTTTAACTATAATTTTTCCGTTTTTAATACGTCACTTAAAGCAGCAACATGAACTATCTCAGTTTTTTGTACTTTACAGGAGAATAAAAATTAGTGTCCGACCAAAACAGGACTTTCCACCAAAACCGAAACCGAATCTTTGATGTCTGTCTCAGTTTCGGCCAAAACCGAAACTTTTTTAGACTTGTTAAAAATCGATTGTTTACTGTTATTTGGCTTATTTTTTACACTTATTCAGACAGTTAACCCATGTTAAATTAATTAAATAAAAAACAATAAGAAATATGTGAAAAAAAATTTTTTGTTATTTTTCGTAAATTTTGATTGTTTTATAAAATAAATATATAATTTTTTCACATACTTCAATTATTGTTTTTTTTTTTTATTTATTTAATTTAACATGTGTTAACTGTCTGAATATGTGTAAAAAATAAGCCAAATAACAGTAAACAATGGATTTTTAACATGTCTAAAAAAGATTTGAAACCGAAACTAATGCCGAAACTAGATTTTTTTTGACCGAATCCGAAACCGAACCTTCGGTTGGTCATTACTAAAAATTGAACGAGTTTCAAGGAAGTTGTTCTTATGTCATGTTAATAAAAGTTGATTTGTGGTGCTTCTAGTGGGAGTTTGTTGAAACCGAATATAACGGTCGATGCAGAAGGAAGCTGTGAAACTTTTTGCACACTTATCTCAAATTTGAAAATAAAATGTGATCGGTCATATTTAGCAGATGATTATATTTCATCGTATTATCTCAATGGAATTCCACCATGAATGAAAACTTTCAAAAATAGCAATAATTTCTATAATCACATAGTAAGCATGCAGTATCAATTGTTGGAGTTGTGATGGTGGACCTTGAACTTTCTGTGTCGATGGTTTGTAGTTTGCATAATATTAGTAAATGTAACTGTTACCTTTTGCAGCAGGAGACCCCAACGCCTGGAGACTGGGACGGATAGAGGAAGCGGATCACGAGACACAAGTCTAATCCACAAGTTTTCCAAACACTTAATTTCTAAGCAAACCTAGCTAACGTAATCTAACCTAACCAGTGTTCAAACTATTTAAATCGTTCAATTATTATTCTCTTTCGCAGTTTCAATCGTAAATACTCATAGGCATTAAGATTTCCTTTGGAGCTAGCTTTTTCTTGTGACTTCTTACCATTATCGTGAAATGTATTGCATAAGCTGATTGACAATATTGTTTGAAAGAATTTAGATTAAGTTGTGTATGTAATTAATTGAAATTTAAAAAAAAGTTGTTTAAAAGAGAAAGATTCCTATATTGCAATAATTTTACGTGAAGCACAGAGCAGAAGCAAAGCAAGTGACTTTTAAAAAAATTAATGCCATTTTTACATTTTGCCCATTACATCTATCTCCCTGTCGGGGGTACCAACTCTGGTGGTCAATCTTAACCAATCCCGTCTCTTTTTCGAGGTCCTTTTTTAATTTATGTGAATATTTCACAATAGTTTCAGCTGCTCCCGTCTGGAGCCAGTGAGACTATGGCATTCCCAATTGGGGTATTTTGTGAGGTTGAAGGTAGTGGGGAGGGGAAGGTGTGGAAGTACCTGACTATTCAGTTCTGGTCACAAAACACGGCTAAAGCCATTTCAAGCAATGTTTCAATTCTGAATGGTGGTCTTACACCAGGGCGATTCTGAGAGCATCTTCCACTCGGGAACATGCCGCAAATATACTATACAGGGTGTCCGGGGGTAAAGTGCATTAACTTCGGGAGGTGATTCTACATGATGGTAGGAGTAAAAAAGATTAACAACTTTTCCGAAATTCCAACATTTTTTTTCCCATACAAAAAGACGTACCTACTAAAATTCCTTTGTGTGAGGTACGATCTTCCTTGCTGAGCACCCGCCGGGCACGATTGTGGCAACATTGCATGGTTGTGACTGGCCCGCATCGTAACAGCGGAAAATAATAAAGCTGACGGCACACGCCGGTCTATTTTTATCTTTTTACCACAAAACAACCCCTAAAAGCTGGAATTTCGAAAAAACTTATTTATCTTTTTTTACTTATAATATCATGTAGAATCACCTCCCGAAGTTAATGCACTTTATCCCCGGATACCCTGCATATTATTTTTAGTGAATTAATTGTGAAATAATCAATTAATAAATAATCAATCAATTTGTGGATCATATAAAATTTATTTGACCACGCCGGGATTTGATTCTGCGACCTTCAGATTGCGAGTCAAGAGCCTTGTCCTCATCCTTTGTTTGTCAATGTTATATTAATTTTAGTAGAAGAATTTTAATTTACAGTTCTAAATTAATTTGTGAACAGTTTAATGCACTGAAAATGATGCATTTATTATTTGCAAAGATTTTGTAAACACAACTAGAGCAATGTTTATAACAGAATCCAACGTAGCACAGTGACACCACTTTTAATTTATCACTGCCATAAAGTCACCCTGAAATACCGATTGCCGGGGACAATAATTTACATTGGTAGAAAATAAAATTAGTTGCAATGTCTAGGAATATTCCTAAAAGAATAATGGCATCCACAAAATATTTCAATTTGTTCCAAATGCATTTTTACACCTGGTTTTTTTAACTCTCCTGGAAAGTGGCCAAATATGACTTGGGGTAGAGGTGAAGAATTTATTTACACCAGTAAACTATTACTACTGTTCTTTTGAGATATTTACTTTGTTTAGTTTAAAAAATGACGACCAGTGTGTGGTCTAGTGGTAAGGCTCTTGACACGCAATCCGAAGGTCGCGGGATCGAATCCCAGCGTGGCAAATAAATTTTATTTGATTAATTTGTGTTATTTTACAATTAATTATTTTAAAATAATTTGAGTGGAAGATACTCTCAGTATCGCCCCGGCGTAAGACCACCATTCAGAATTGAAATGTTGCCCGAAATGGCGTCAGCCGTGTTTGGTGACCAGATCTGTATAGCCAGATACTTTCCCACCTTCCTCTTCCCCATCTCCTTTCTCCCCCCACTACCTTCAGCCTCACATCATACCCCAATCTGGGGATTCCATAGTCTCACTGGCTCCAGACGGGAGCCGCTGAGACCCTTGTGAGGTATTCACTTAAAAAAAAAGATTCAAGATGCATTATAAAAAAAAGCACTTTGTTATTTTGGTGACAATTACCAAGGTATTATAAAAATAGAATAATACAAATAGTTTTGATGATTGATCCATATTTTACAGCAATTTCAGTTTTTCTTTAATTTTTTCAACTTTTAGTGAAAATCACTTGGGTCAATCTTCTGCTCTACGCCAGCTGTGAAATGAAAAAAATATATCTCAGCAGAAAAATCTTAAGAAAAGTATAATTCACTTAAAAAGCGCTTAATCTTACGAAAATATGATTTTGTAATAAATTTAAAACATTATTTTCAACTATTTTATATATATATGTATCAATTTTATTAAGAGTATGTGAAACAAATTTTGAAAACTGTATCTAGCCGTACAAAATACAGTAATACCCTTGTAATATCCAATAAAAGCTTCTGAGAACAAAATCCTCATTATAATTAAATATTTAAAACAGGCTCATTTCGACTTGTAGCATTCAATTTAGCACAAAAAAGCAATTTAGCATAAAAAATATGTACTTATTAAAATTTCTCATAATAAATTGGTTTGCCAAATCTATCTCCTTCGTTGACCGGGTATTACTGTATCAATAAATGAATGTAATATATCTATAAAATAAAAAATCAACAATACAGAGTGAGATCTCAGATCTGTTAATATAATATTAGATTTAAAAATTTCACAATTGCTGGTCATTTGTGACAGTATTATCTAGTTGAATTAAAATGTATCGAATGCGAGTAACATAACTATGTACCTAATATTGAATGTATTCATTTTGTGACAAAGTTATCAGGTACATTTTCTTTTATGTATGATTTTATACCAGTGTATGCCCAAAAATATGGAACATATCAATTGCCATTGTTCCATCAGCTAAATTAATTTATAAACATAAATATGTTTCATTTTTATTAGAATTACTCTCTTTTATAATTAAGTTTGAAGTTTATTCCCATCAATGTAATATATCATTGAAGAAGATAATACTAATAAATCTAAATATAAGTATGAAAAAGAACAAGAAAACAACACGGAAAAATAAAAAGATTACAGTCACAACTGGGACTCTAATCCAGGATCTCTCCTATATGTTTATCCGAGACACTATCTAGGTTACAAACCAGTAGTTCTTTGAACATTTGTGATCATTTAAAAAATGTAGCTGCCAAAAATATGGGAAAAAATTAGTCTAAAGGCGATTCCAGACTCACGGCGAGAAGTCTCGGCGAGAATTTCTCGCCGAGACTTCTCGCGAGAACAAGCACTTATCCACACTCTCATTTTTCTCACTCGTGATCTGTTTCCCATCCGGTATGGACGACATCACAGACGATATTCAAAATGCAGCAGGTGCGAAAAATGCTCTGTGCGCCATGGCATATTATAATTTTGTGAACGTTGTGACGTTGAAGTTAGCCCTTGATTTAGAAAGGAATCCAGAGCGTCATATGCAAACCATATAGGTTTATAAATTTCATTTTCACCAGCACCCGATTTGGAGGAATCATTCACCATTTTTCTATATTTCCGTTAACTAGCAAAAAGGAAATCTTTTTTTTTTTTGAGTTCAGGTACTTTCATCTCCATTATTTCTCCAAGTCTGTTCCACGAATCGTGGTTCAAACTTTTGTAATTCGATGTTTTGCATCCCATAACACCAGTTCAGATTGAAAATATTCTATAAATTACAACTCTTGTTGATTTTTTATACAAAGAAACAAAATTTTCGAACAAAAACAAAAATATATCGCACGTCTACTCTCAACCGCTCACTAAACAACACTGAGACAAAACGTGAGTGTAGTAGCCTTCTCGCTTCTCGCCCGAGAAATCCTTTGAAGCGGCCAAATTTACCGACAACAATCCGAGAACAGCCGAGCCCGAGAAAGAGAATGCGAGAAACACCTCACATTCTCGCTTCTCGGGTGTTCTCGGGGCTTCTCGCCGAGAGTCTGGATGGGCTATAAGATAATATTGTTATTTCTGAATTTGGAGTATGAGATTGACAAAAATAAGAGGTCTCAATGGCCGAGTTGGTTGAGGCGTCTGTCCCAGTAAGACGAGAGATCCTGCATTCGAGTCCCAGTTGCGACCGTTACCTTTTTATTTTCTGTGTCTTGTTCTTTTTCATATTTTCTTTTAGATTTATTTGTATTATCTTTTTCTTCAATGATAAATATATTTGTATATTGTTGATGCAATTCCATTTCAACGTAAACCATTTGACCACGACAGAAAAAACTGATGTTGGTTGAGTGAATATGAGATTTGGCATTCAGTTCCTGTTGCTTTGGTTGACTTAAAACCTGTTGTATGCGGACATCACAACAGCTGGATTTCGAGCGGCCATCACAACAGTTGTCTTGCGAACACTAAGTGCCCACAAGAAGATCAATGTCAGTTGTCAATATTATCGTCAATACTTCGTCAAGGCGTGATGAACAACCTAGACAAGGGTAAACAAGTTTAGTATCAAGCGTTAGTGGCACACAAATGAAAATGTCTGAAAATATTGTTAATAGTCAAAAATGACATCAAACGGTTTATTTTGCCCCTTTGACAGCTTAATTATTTATTTTGCAAGTTGGGAACGTCTATTTTGTATTTTTTGGACGAAATATTGACAATAATGTTGATCGTGTCGTGGTCACTTTATAAATGAAAAAGTGTCATGTTCAGAAGTACCTATAAAACGACAAATAATTTTTTACTAATAAAGAGCCTTGTTATAATCGTAACATTTTTATTTAATTCAAATATATTTCTATTTGTCCACATTCATTCCAAAGATATCTTATTTTTGATCTCAATAATATATTTTGCCAATTTGTTTACATCACAATATTTATATATTTTTTAATAAAGTGAATGTATCTGTAAATTATAGTTAAAATACAATTTAATACGATTATTATTCCATTCTAGTGATGTTTCAATTTCGTATACATAAATCTTGGTTTTAAAATGAAGGTGCAGACTTGTACAATAAATTATGTTATTTTATATTTTACCTTCGATTGAAGACTTCTCTTGTCAAATGACTTCATTGGTTACCATATATTTTATTTTTTACCTTTGATTGAAGACTTTTCTTGTCAAATATCTTCATTGATTACCATATATTTTACCTTCGATTGAAGACTTCTCTCGTCAAATGTCTTCATTGGTTACCATATATTTTATATTTTACCTTCGATTGAAGACTTCTCTTGTCAAATGTCTTAATTGGTTACCATATATTTTAATAGATGTTTAAACCCCGTTTGCTGCCGATCCATTGTTGTGACAATCTTTTGTCAAGTACAACAACCTTTTTTTATAAAATTTTAATGATTATTTATTTAACAGGTATTATAAATAGGTAAAAAAGTTATAATTTAAACCTATATGCTGTGAACTACATATTCCTTAAAAAAATCTATATTGAAGAATACAGATGTACTAAATTCTTGACTTATATTATGGTAAATCAATAAAAACAAAAAATAAAGGTGGCGTTTGTCAAGCAGTCAACCGGCAGCAAACATATTAAAATTAGGTACTTAAAAGGCTCTTACCAACCTACCAATTATTTAAAAATAATAAAAAATTACCGTTTAATTTTTTAAATTTTATCTACAATATAGGGTAGGGTGGGGCAAAGATCCGCAATTTTAGGTTTCAACCTTTTTTCTCACCCAATAAGTAAAAGGTCCTGCAGGTTTTGGCTTCACTGGAAATCTTAATTTATGTGCTACAATATACCATTTTATTACTAGCGAAATAAGCACCATTTAGGAAAAAAAAGGAAAGGTAGACAACCTTGCCTTTGCGGACCTTTGCCCCACTGTTTGGGGTAAACGTCCGCGTGTTTTTTAGATTAGTTTGTAAACACAAACTAATCTAAAAACAAGAAATGCGCATTTGGCCAAATTATTGTCCATAGATCGCCTTTCAAAACCTGAATTATGGAATTGAACCAGTAAAAAAGTAAGCAAAGCGTATAGTAAATTACATTTTCAACTGAAGATGACCTACGGATTATTACATCAAAACAAGTAAAAAGAATTCTAACCTCATTATTTTTGTTGTGCCGGTCGGACGCCATGTAACTTTTGTGAGTCGTCTTCTATCAATGTTGCCAGCATAAAAATGTGTCTAAAACCACGACAATATTAAGCGATCATTTTAAATTGACGGTGCGGATCATTTCCCACTGCGGATCTTTGCCCCACCCTACCCTATTGGACTTTTGGGGCCTCATTTTAAGTTTTTGTGTCTCTGTGCACTGGGTGCACATATGTTTCATTTGGGTCATATTACCTACCTTCAGATGGATTTTGTTACAATGGCCCCTTAGATTTTGATGGCCTCCGTGGCTCAGGGGTAAGGCTCGCATCCAAGGTTGCGTGTTCAAATCCCGGCATGCGCAAGTAAATTTTATTTGATTGATTTGTGTTATTTCATAATTAATTCATTACAAATAATATCAGGTATATCAAGTTCCAGAGCTGAAGATACTCTCAGTATCGCTCTGGTGTAAGACCACCGTTCAGAATTGAAATATTGCTTTATCCATATTTGGTGACTAGATCTGAATAGCCAAGTACTTCCCCACCTTTGTCTTCCCTTCCTTCAGCCTCACAACATACCTCAATTGGGGATGCCATAGTCCCACTGGCTTCAGGCAGTTGGAACTCTTATGCGGTATTCACTTAAAAAAGGCAAGATTTTCATTTTATTGATGACCTTGTATAAAATGATTTTTCATCTTTGTTCCCTAACTACGGTTTTACAAATTTTCTTTTCACTTTGCTCTGCTAATTTTATAATTTTGTTTATTAAATGTCACAAAAAACAGTTGAGAATTTTACATTCACTTGGGAGGTCATTATAGTGCAATATTAAATAATAAAAAAAATGGCAAAAAACTTGTAAAACATGAGGCTCCAATAATCCATTATCTCACATAAGATAATATAATATATACAGTGAAACCTTCTTAAGAAGTTTTCCAAGGGACCGGAAAAAACAAACTTCTTAAGCAGGAAAACCTTATATGTGGGAAAAATTGGGCCCATTATGGGCCAAGGTACTGAAAAAACCAAACTTCTTAAGCCACGAAACTTCTTAAGAGGGTTTCACTGTACTGGTTAAAACATTGATTTGGTAAACCATACAGGAAATATATTTTTTAAATATAGTTTCCATTACATTTATAAATAAAAAAAAAAACAATTTATCATTTCGTAATGAAATTATCCAAACTTCATTATTTTTATTCATAATAAAACTAACATACATAGAAGATAACTTAAAAAGATAAATCTAATTTTTTTGAATAGGTACTCATACATATTTAATTCCCTTGATATAAGTGTTCTTCTTTCTTACCCAGATGAACATCATTGTGCCTTAAATGGATTTGTTTTATTTTGAGATATAAATTGTACTGATGTAAATACCTATTGAGAAAAAATAACTCACCTTATAACACTACTAGAATTTGGGCTGAACGTTGGATTAGCACCGACAGTTCAACTTAAATCATCTTACATATCACACAAGTCATTATAATATTATAATACAGTCTAAATCCCAAAAAAACTTATCAGTCATTATCTCTATGGATGCCATCTTAATATATGTGTTATATGCATAACTTAGAAAACATTCATTTGAAGCAAATATATACAATTAAACAATGTTGTTTTCGTTTGTGTAATTTTCTGTTTTGCTTGCTTTTGTTATTGTGAAAATTATTACTTATATATACAATATGATCTTATCTAAGGGAGCAAAAGATTAACAGTAACATCAAAGAAGTGTTCTTAATACATAAATACATACATACATGATTCTCTCAGTTATTGTGTATTTTAGGTGAGAGAAATTCTCAAAAAGAAATGTTAAAAATAATGCCACCTTTTGGCACCAAATATAGTAGAATTCGGATATAAGGACTTTGCTTATAATGGTTTACCGTTTTTAGCAATGACAATGTAAACTCAAGTTATTTTTCATTGATAGCCACTGGAGCGACAGCGCGATTTAAAACTTTTTTCTCCTATTGTTCGAAATTTTTTGGTAATCATTTTAAATATTTTCCGCCCACATAAAAAAAAAATCAAACCTCCGAATTATAATATGGAGGCATACAAACTGATTATAGTTCTATATAGCCAATGAATTCACCTGTCTTTTGACGATTGTCACATATTCGTAACATTTATAAAAAAAATATTATAAAATCGTAAACTTCTACTTAATTACTTACAAATAAGGCAAAATTTGCCAAAATTGGCAGCAATCCGAGGTATTTTAAATAATGCCATATTGTGGCAAAAAGCGCTTCAGTGGCTAAGTACTAGGAAAACATATCCATTTGGTACAACTCCGTTTTAAGCGACCAACTGCTTAAAGCGACCTATTTTAAGGATATTTCTTCTGGTTAGAACAACGCATAGTGTTTTGTTCACAAAACCTACGCACTAATAACTCGCCGCCCTGCGCCTCACCTATTCCCCGCGCCTGGCTACTCTCCACGCACTAACGCCTATCCTTATTAGCATGCGTACATCACAGTCAATGTTTATCATCTGTTGTGACTAGGTTAAAAGCTCGACACAATGAGTTCCATGAAGCGAAGGTGTTTTTCAATTAAAGAAAAAAGTGCTATATTACACCATTTAAAAGCCGGTCAATCAAATGTAACCATCACAAAGGATTTCTGCAAGTCTCATGTAAAAATAAACTTAAATTATCTGGCAGTTTTGTGCGTCGTACGGTTAGTACGACATAGTATCGCCGGCCCCTTGAGGGTCGTTATATCCGGATTCTACTGTACATAATCAACATCAATGCAGACATCAAAGTTTAAAAATAATATTTTGTATCAGATAAAATTTGATCTCTGTTCCTTGTGACTGAATGATTTAAATTTATAAACAATATATTCAATATTGAATAAATTTATAAACAATATATTCAATATTGAATAAATTTATAAACAATATATTCAATATTGAATAAATTTATAAACAATATATTCAATAAATTTATAAACAATATATTCAATATTGAATAAATTTATAAACAATATATTCAATATTGAATAAATTTATAAACAATGTATTCAAATTGAGGTATAATAAAGTACTATTGAATATTTAGCCCCATCCCAGAAGTGTACCTTGCATTGTATGTTGAAGATTGAACAAATGATCCTTTGCAATTTGAATCTAGCTGCTTAATGTTAACTGAATGGTTGCTTGCCTAAGACATGTACCACTTGGTGTGATGAAATTATAAGGAAAGAGATTTTAAATGTTATTGTTATGTATAAAAAGCCTTTTAATGTAATGTTTATAGCTTTGTTGGATGTTATGACTTGTACATTAAAATAGAAGGTAACAGGTTTACCCCGTAAGGAATTTATATTAGAATTTAAATGTTTATATTCGAAAGTATAAAAAAAAAAAAACTAAAATTTGTTGTTATTTTTGTAACTAGAAATGTTTAAATGTGTTGTGTATTAGCAATTTCAAATATATTTTCAAGAATTATTGTTGCATTCAGAATGTGCGCTTATGTTGTCACTGCGATTTTAAGAGATTTTTTATTGTGACTGTAGAATTTTAAGATTTATTTATTTGTCAGTTTTAAAGAGAAAGTTTAATAAAAAATTATGGCCAAAAGTTAAAATTATTATAATATTGTTTAAAACATAATTGGGTACCTGTCAGTGTGAAAAGGGATAAATAGATGATTGAGTGTAAGTTATATGAGCCATATAATCAAATAGATTTATTAAAACAACAATACATACTCATGACATATGTAATACTGAAATACACGCTTGTATTATGTTCAGGACAATATTGAGGATGGAAAGTTTACGATGTCTGAATAAAATTATGATTATTGTTAGTCAATTGTTAAAAGCATAGACATGTAAAGGAATAAATATCAATCAATTTCTTAAGTGTGTCTTTTTTTACACCTTTCATTTACACTTCATGTTCACAAGTGCAAACAGCAGAGCGATTCTCTGTCTTTTGTGAGATCGAGATATATCTCAGACGAGATCTCCTGTCGGATTTATATGATTATTTTAAGGCTGTTAAATGAATAAATACTCATGCACGAATTCGTGTTTAAAACGACCTAAAGTAAAATACGTGACAGCTGGACACGTGAAATTCTGGCATCGGCGCATAGAAAAAGCAAATAACAGCCAAAGAAAATCACACAAATCTGACGGGAGATCTCGCCCGAGATCTATCTCGATCTCACAAAACAGAGAATCGCTAGGCTGAACATAGTATTTCAGGTCAATCAGATTTTCAACAAAATCATACATCGTCATTTACATAAATTAGTATGTCATGAAAATAATACTGTATCTCAATTATTGAGATACATTGTGATGTAATAATTATTATGCAATCATTATAAATGGCATATAGAAGTATTCATTATTCTTATCGAAATAATTACAAATCTTATTTACCCGCAAAGCATAAAAATATTTGTTTTACTTACTTAACTATAAACACAAAAAGTAGTAATAAAAATAATCCTGAAGGAACCCATAAGAACTCCATCAAAAAAATTTAAAAACTTGCTTAAAAACAATGTTTTTCATATGGTAAAACTCTACTGAAATTCAAAGGAAAAAAATGAGTACCTCACTGACCAACACATCTACATGGACGAAAACCTCAAATCTATTGGACATCCAAAATTAACCCTTTGCAATCCAATGTCGAGTGTCACTCGACATTGATTTTGTTCCACCAGCTCCAATGTCGAGTTACACGTTACTTCTTTTTGCAGACGATTTTAAAATAGGAGGAATTTTTTACAAAAATTTTTGAATCATGATTGAAAGATTATATTTTAGAATAGCACAATACTTTAGTAATAATTTTATATTTGGCTAATTTATACAACGTGTCCGGAAACTCGTAGTACAAGCGGGAAACTGGTGAATCTACATCACGTAGAGAACCCAAAAAACTTATTTTTTTCGATCTGAGCATTTCGATTTTAATATTATTTTTTTTTTTTTTTCCATTTTTTCGGCAACTAAAGGGTTAAAAAAAACTTTTGAGCCCGGTTTTCCCTTCAATGCATTTTATAAGACATTACATAGCTGAAATGAACTCCCTAGTGAACAATTTTTTCAAAATTTAACCAAAAAATTCCAACTTCGGACCCGATTTACTCGAAAACGAAAGCTCAAATCGAAAAAAGTTATACCACAAAATCGACTCCAAATGTGACGTGGAGTCTCCAGTTTCCCGCTTGTACTACGAGTTTCCGGACACCTTGTATAGCGCCGTCTTCGTCAAAAATCACCTCAAGGGTGATTTGATCGAGGGATGGATGAATTTTATTTAGGGCTTCGCCTCACCGCAGATAGAGGCACAGGTATCAATGTTACAAAGTACACTAGTAATTATCGTACCATGCTGTCGTTAACATCTTATCTCCAACTGTGCATTATCGTGTTTGTTTTCGTGCAAACTCGTTGAATGGATTTTTTTGTGATTTCTATTTTCTATAACTTGATAATGTATTAGTTTTTATAATTCTCGATCCCGTCATGTCTAAAAATATAAAGCAAAATGTGTAGAAAAGGACGAAAGCCGAAAAATTTTTTACAGATGAACTAATATATTTTATTTACAAAAAAAAGCTAAAACTTAAAAAAACGCAATTTTGTAGTGGAGCCGGTGGAATAAAAACAAAAAAAGGCTTGGAGTGGAAAGGGTTAAATACATCTTTTGGCCAGAAAAACAATAAATTCCATGCTACAAAATGGATTCAAAATTCAATGCTACAAAATTATAAAATGCTCTTCCAAATGAAATTAAAAACGGCATGGAGATAAATGAGGTTAAAAATGACCTTAAAAAATGGCTAAGTAAACATGCAATTAAGGAAATCATTAAAATTATGAAGTAACATTAACACAAGATGAAGTCAACATGAGGTTTTTTTTTGCATTGATTTTGTTGAAATCAACCTACATCAAGATGACAAAATCATGTTGTAACATCCGTACAATAACTTACTTACAGTCGGCTTCAGAACACCAATCTCTACTGAGGACTGTAAATAAAGTACTTACATAACTTTATTTTTTTTTAAATAGTCATTAATAAAAAAAAAAACAGAATGTGCAATTCACATGTGGTAGAAGTGAAAACTTCAGAATACCAAAGTAGACAAGAGTGGGGAGGCTACGAAGCACCACACAAAGAGGAGACTCATAGGCTACGAAGCACCACACATAGAGGAGACCAATTATACTACATATCTCATTCTCTCGCAGGTTAAATCCTATAGATATTTCTGTTTGTCTTTTTTTAGTGTCGCTATTTTTCATATCATCGAGTTTTAACTCACAACGGTGCTAAAGAAGTTTTCACTTCAAAAAATTAGGATAAAAATTACTAAAAAACATCCATTCCAAATATTAATATGATAAATAATTTGGAATATTGCGCATGTCACCGAATAAAAATATTTAATAAGGGGTCGTCCATTAATCACGTGATGTTTTTTTAGCAACTTTTAAACCCCCCCCCCGGTAATATGTGGTGAGGTTTTAGACTAACCCCCCCCCCACGAAATCACGTGTATTTTTTTAGTGCTAAGAATTTTGAAATTTTCAGAATATTATCACGAAAAATAAATACACGCGATATCTCATTATACCCCCCCCCCCCCCGTCGTGATATTTCGTGATTTTTTCCGAACCCCCCCCCCCCCCCTTTCGAGCATCACGTGATTAATGGATGACCCCTAACCATCTAGTTACTAAAAGCATTCACAATTATTTGCCAAAAAACATAAATATTACAATAAAACTAACATAATTTTTTTTTCATTTGACCAAATTCGGCATAATATTTCTAGTAAGTTGATCTTTAAAATGCATAGATTTATATACAACTTAGAATAGGCCACTAACCTTGTAAGGCAATAACATGATAAGTATACATACATAGGAAACAAACAAATGAATCAAACACAATTGAGATACAATTTAAATTTGATACAAAAAATCAATGGTTCTTCACAAATAAATCAAAATAGTTACCAAAATGGTTCACGCGGCCAAGATCCTTAAGTAAACTTATTTTCACAAAACAATAATAACAATAAATCATTATTTAATGCAATAAAATAATAAAAATAACAGAATACTGCTAACTGAATTATAATTGACTGTCTTTCCTAATTCTAGGAAAATTGCTAGGATATTTACAAAATAAACAAAAACTTTAAATTACTCTTACCTAATAAGTCATAAGAGTATTATGAATTTCAGATTACTTATAACACAATATTATTTATTTTTGAATACTTTATGTCTTAGAAGGACATTAGAACTGTATTCACACGAAATAATAAAATAACCCACAAAGCAGAACTTATCAAAATATTTAAATTGAATAATACTGCATAAAACCATATTATGCAGAGTTCTACTATTAAAAAGTGATTAAAACTTAAGAAGTTAAAACCATTTTGATAATTCGGAGGCAAAATCAATATAATTAGTAGTATTGCCTATTTATAATAAGAAAAATATATATAGTTTACGGCCACTGGATCAGTCTGTATTTCTTTGCTTTGGGTTGATCGGTGCTTGAAAAGTTCTGGAAAAAATAGAGTATGATTAGATTGGAACCACAAGTTATACAATTAGAGGCGCTTATATGAGTTATACAACACTGAGTTATACAATTAGGCTCTTAATATGAGTTATACAGCACTGAGTTATACTATTAGAGACGCTTATTTGAGTTATACAACACTGTGATATACATTTAATCGATTAATATGAGTTATACAATACTGAGTTATACAATTAGAGGCGCTTATATGAGTTATACAACACTGAGTTATACAATTAGGCTCTTAATATGAGTTATACAGCACTGAGTTATACTATTAGAGACGCTTATTTGAGTTATACAACACTGTGATATACATTTAATCGATTAATATGAGTTATACAATACTGAGTTATACAATTAGAGGCGCTTATATGAGTTATACAATTAGGCGCTTAATACGAGTTATACAACACTGAGACATACAATTAGACGCGCAAAGTCGTGTGGGTTCAACCGTGAGGAGTGGGAGCAGTTCGCTAATAGAACGCAGCACGCAGTATTATTATTATTGGTACCAGTCAAAGATATTCAAATACAGAAGAGATATGATATGGTGTCCGCGCAACTGTCGCCGGACTATGCTCTAATTAGCGTAGTTTTCATACAAAAAGAATTTGTTCATTTCGTTGATTTTTTGAAAATGTGCATTAATATTGGTTAACAATATATTTTGAATAAGGAAAGAATTCGTTCATTTAGTTTAACGTTCGTTTGGTTTATTCGTTAATTATTTGTTCTTTTAGTTTATTTGTTAATTGGTAAACAATATCGGCGACACCCGGAAGCGCAGACCCACATAGTAAAAACAGCAGATAGCACAACTACTTATATTTCAATATCTTTGGTACCAGTACTACTGCTTTCATCCGTTTCAATTAGATCCAATCCATTACAATTGAAGGCCGGCGTGGTCTAGGTGTAAGGCTCTTGGCTCGCAAATTGAATAAATTTTATTAATTTGTGCCATTTCACAATTAATTTATTTAAAAATAATATATAGTATATTTGCGGCACGTTCTAGAGTGGAAGATACTCTCAGTTTCGCCCTGGTGTAAGACCACCATTCAGAATTGAAACGTTGCTTGAAATGGCTTTAGCCGTGTTTGATGACCAAATCTGAATAGCCAGATACCTCCCCACCTTCCTAATCCCCATCTACTTCCCCTCCCCACTACCTTCAGCCTTACAACATACCCCAATTGGGGATGCCATAGTCTCACTGTGTCCAGAGGGGAGCAGGTGGGACTCTTGTGCGGCATTCATGTAAAAAAAAAAAGATCCGCCGCATCCGTCCTATCCTTATGTCAAGCCCATTGTTTGATCATTTCCCACATCATTTTGATACATCACACGTCAACCGCAGTCGATGGTTGTAAGTCAAATAAAGTAGTGGAAAAGCGCCGTGGTAACCAGTGGCGATCCGTGAGTTTTCAGTGAGCCAGAGTGCTAAGATTGAAAAATACAACATTACTGATGTTGTAGCTGAAAATGAATTTATTTTTTACAAAATTTCAACTTTTTGTATGAAGATCTTTCAGTATGTGGATGCGGCGCATCCCTTGCATTAACAATACATCAATTTTTGGTATTAGTAAATCATCGGGTAATAAACCTCAAATAATGTATACATAAATACTAATTTTTCAAAATGAAAGGAAAATTTTGCATAATTCAAATTAATGATGACCAGACAACTCAGAATGAAATAAAATCAACACCTTTAAAAAGTCATTCAAATTGGTTAAATAGGTTACATTGGGTTAGGTTATGGGCTATTTTTCAATTATTTTTTTTCATAGCTTTTAACCGTTGGTTTGCCGGGGTAGGCCAGCAAAAAGCACCACCAATTAGCGTTCGCAAAAAGCGGCATCCATGACACCCAATGACATTTCGTGTCCAGCGATTCTGACACTGTCCTTGAGAAATTTTGTACATAGAAAGGTCAAAGTCGTAGATAAAGGAATTTTTCCCGGGCATGCGCAAGAACTGCGCACATTCCCGCGCTCCGGTAAATTATTAATATAAATTATTTGGAGTGACCAGGCGCATTGCGGTTTTCTCTATGGTAAAGAGCGATAATAGAGCAAGCGATTCTGACCGTGTTCTTCATACACTTTCTTTATACATAAGGGTCAAAATCGCGTGTAAAATCTCAAACACACCGGTGCACGAACGGCATTCTACGAGTTAATGACTTTTCAAAGAGTTGGCGAGATTCTGAGATGGCATGTAAAACAAATTAATTTAGCATAGTCAAAACTTTATTCAAGCAATCATAATACAGTTTTACCCTAAACCAGCAAATATTAGGTCCTTACATATGAAATTGGCGTTTTGCCATACTGGCAACTTTGATCTCAAATATCTTCTCTTTGGTTAGGAATTCCAAATTCAAATTTATACAGCTATTTACTCACGTATTTGTGTTTCGAAAATTATAATTCATTTGTTTTTTTTCTTTGCGTCACTTAGTTTACAAAATGGAAAACTTGAAATATCGTATTATTTACGAGTACGAGTTCCACTGTGGTACCAGTGCTGCAGAAACGGCTCGAAGGATTAATGATGTGTATGGCGACGGTGCCGCAAAAGAAAACACAGTGCGTTTTTGGTTCCAAAGTTTTCGTTCTGGAAATTTCGACCTGCAGAACAAGCCCCGTGGACGGCCGGAGACCAAAGTTGATAATGAAGAATTGAAGGCTATTGTGGAAGCGGATCCATCGCAAACCACGTCCGAGTTAGCTGCAGGCTGCGGTGTTAGTGTTTAATCCACTTGAAGCAAATTGGGAAGGTGAAAAAGCTTGAAAGGTGGGTACCTCACGAATTGAGTGAAGCAAATCAACAAACGCGCATTAGAACGCTAGACCACACACTGCACAACAGACGGCTATCAAATTAGAGGAGCTTCAATTGGAATGTCTAAGACATCCACCGTACTCTCCGGACCTTGCCCCAACAGATTATCATTTTTTTCAGAATTCGGATAACTTCTTGCAAGGGAAAAAATTCAACTCCGATGGGGCAGTCCAAACCGCCTTCAAAGATTTTATTGATTCCCGTCCGAATGGTTTTTTTAGTAAAGGGATCGATGAACTACCTATGAGATGGCAAAAGTGCATAGATAGCAATGGTACATACTTTGATTAAATAAATATATTATATTTAAAAAAAAATCGACTTTATGTTCCTCCCATACAAAACGCCAATTTCATATGTAAGGACCAATACATACAGAACCAAAAACAAATGCAGACTTCCTTTTAACCATGCACCTAACATTTAAAAAAAAAATAATACTAGATAATATAGAAGATTAAGAACAAAATTTTCAACAATTTAATCACTCATGCAGTTTTTATCTTTATTCAGATTACAATTGAAGATGTCCACATCTAATAGCACACCATTTTATGTGTTAGTTAGGTACATATTCTTATCATTTTTGATGGGAAGGACCATTTTTTAGAAAAACTTTTCAAGGTAATTAAATGTTTTACCTGAGTATGTTTCCGTTTGTTGCTCTGCATCATATCACAATCATTCTCAAAGACTGAAATGTTAGAAGTTACAAGAGTCAGCGTTTTATTAGCAAAACCAAAGTTGTCAATGGGAGGTTTGATTCTTTCCATGGCCTGGTGTTGGAGAATTTCATTCATCGGGGAAGATCGCTGATAACTTTCACAAGATATTTTGGAAGGATGGTCGGTTCTTTCTTGCTGTTTATGAAAAAGCCGGCTCCGTCCTGTCTCCTTGTACTTCCTCTGAGTTCGAGGTAAGCAAAACTGATTAAATACTTCCACCAATCTTTCTCTGGTCATTGTTCCGATGTCATTAATCTTTATTTTCCTCTGAAAAATAAGAGAAAAGAAGTATTAGTGTTATGTCCTTTATATTCTCTCTATAGAATGTATTCATATGTTAAGTGCTGGGACCTGTATTCTCCACTACTTATCCTTATGATGTCTTACTCATAATCGCAAAATAAGATAAAACCACAATAATACGAACGGGTTACGTGAAATTTGTATGACAATTTCACCTAACCCGTTTGTATTACCGTGGTATCATCTTATTCTGTGATTATGAGTAAGGCGGATAAACTATAGTATGCTTGATTGAAAAACTTAGATTCTTAACCCTAGAAGCCCAATCTACGTCGTTTAAACGCACACGCCAATAAGGAAGTTGAGTGAAAAATATATTGACATATAAAAAATATGGGGTGAAATGCAGATCCGGGCACCGTCTGGAAATTTAATAAAAAGGCACTTTCTAGATGAGAAAAGTGTGGAGAAGATGAATAAAAAATAAATTAAGGCGCGCTCGGCAAAATTAAGGGAGATACAACCGTTCAAAGTATTTAAAAATTCACTTCGCAAACTGATATTGACAGTTCGTTCGCCATGTTTTCATTGCTTATGTTGGATCCCAGACCTAATACAGAATGAATAGTACGCCAAAATCACAAACCATATTACACAAACCTAGCGTAGCCGCTAAACCACTTGAAAACTGGGATGTTTTTTTGCCGTGACGCGAGCAGGCGCTACGAAGGGGGCACTTTCTTTTCTATCACAAACCATGTTTAGCGTATTAGGTTATAAAAAAATGGCGGGCGGACGCGGGCGAACTGTCAATATCAGTTTGTAAAGTGAAATTTTAAATACTTTGAACGGTTGTATCTCCCTCAATTTTGCCGAGCGCGCCTTAATTTTTGTTTTATTCTGCTTTTCCACACTTTTCTCATCTAGAAAGTGCCTTTTTATTAAATTTCCAGACGGTGCCCGGATCTGCATTCCTCCCAAAATATGTTCATGTAGATAAAAAAAAACGATTCTAAATATATAAATATATTTCTATATTATTATTCTTAGAATTAGTTAAACGTTCTTAAAAAATTATTAAAAAGCTATAAACTAAAAACGCTTCATGATTGGTCAAAAGAATTCTGACGTCATCTGTTCCTCGGTTTGTACGATCATGATCGTGCATCTCTTTCTATTACACGACAGATGGCTTATTTATGATGAGACAGTTTGTATCTAGGCCAAACGCTTGCTTTACAGACAGAACTGGACAGCAAACTGCAGAAATAAATTAACGTTCATATCACAAAAACATAAAAACCAAACAAAAATAGTTTTAAAATAAACACACAAATAAATATGGAGTTTAAATAAATAGAGAAGAAACTTCTTTACCGCACGTGAAAAAGTGACGCAGCTTTGAAACAACTAAACATTTTAATGTAAACATATTTGTCTCACTTGCACAAGTCACGAGAACAATACCGCCGCTAGTTAGACAAAGGCAGAAACACAAATCTGGGTTGGCAGGGTGGTGTTGCCTACCATTTGAAATTTTATCCAATACAAACAATGAAAAAGAGTTTGTTAACATTAGTTTGTAATAAAATTAACTAATTTAAATTATTTTGAATATATGTTTTTATTATATGAGTAAAAGCAAGCATAACTAATGAAATCATTACATCATTTTTGTTCCAATATTTTTACCGTACCAATAGTATATACTTAATACTCAAACGGATGCTTTAAAAGTGATTCAAAAGGTGTTTTCTAAGTTCTTTTCTCAGCAATCGAATTATTTTCACCCACTTCCCACGGCATGCTGCATCTTTAGGTGCCCTGCAAAATTATTAATATAAAATACTTTAAAAAAAAATAACCAATATATTCATTAATAAACTAAAATAAGTTGTAATGACTTCTTTTGGATGAAGATTAAAATGTGATTTTTATTATTATTTCCAAAATATTTTAAATGAGTGGTTACCTCCATAGTAACTTATTCCATAAATTATATACCTATATATCTTCCAATAATGTGGTAAAACCAAAACGACTTTTTAGTGGCAACATTGAACCTATATTAGTATTTGACCTTTTATATTTCAAATTTCTGCATTTTTTAATTAAATATGAATATGTAAATAATAAACTTCCGTGTGGAAAGTAATTCCGCTTGATTTATTGTGTGTTTGTTTCCCTGAATCGCATTCTTTCACGACGTATTTACCTATTTTGAAAAGCGTATCTCTCTTTCGACAAACAGCTGTCACTTCATAATACCGTGCTGGGAAGTTCAGGTGGCGGGAAAAACACAAATTCTGACTTTAAAAATTAATTTAACTATGAAATCCTGATCAATATATATATTTTTTAATACAATTAATTCTGATAGACGGTTAACATAGACAACAAAAATTACTGGAATTCCTTATAATTAAAAAAATCTTAATACAAAATGCCCAAAGCAATGTGTTTAATGTGAGTCAAATGACGTCACACATACACCTCGCCTCTTACCGGTCGTTTTGGCGGGATTAATAAAATTTAAACTTTGAGACTTAATTTAATTATGAAAACGAACTTTAAAAAAAAAAATACTAGTATTTAAGTTTGAATGTGAACATTGATAAAAAAAAATTTAAAAAATGGACTCAACTTCCTTATTATCGTCATCTCTTTCACCCCCATGATCAGATTGCCGCGACTGTCCAAACCAACTCAGTACCCGCCGAGACCTTGCACGAGACGGCAGTGTCGCTTCGGTAAGTGCCGGCATTTTGTCGTGACAACAATGTTGCACGTACATTTGACGTATGTTTGGGCTTAAAGTAACTTTGGCCACTGATCATCGTTTTTTTATATTGTGGTTTTAAAACTAACTAACTAACTAACTAACCATCACGCCGTTTCCCCGCAGGGGTAGGCAGAGAGGACGGACCGCCAAACATCCCGGTCTTGGCACACATTCCTTGCCTCATTTACATTCATACAACGTCTCATACATTCTCTTCTATTATTCTGACTCTTGACATGGCCCGACTCAAGTATCTGATTCACTTGGTCGTGCCATGTCTTTCTTGGGCGTCCTCGACTTCTTCTACCATTCACATTTGCGTCATATATTCTCCTTACACTCCTTTCCTCGTTCATTCGCTCTACATGCCCAAACCATCGGAGCGTTCCTTTCTTGATCTTACTCATCACGCTTACATCAGCCTTGCATTCTTTGCGGATTTCCACATTTCTCACACGATCATACATGGTTTTACCACACATACGCCTCAGGGATCTCATTTCTACAGCGTTCAGTCTACTTTCATCCTTCCTCTGCCAGTTCCATGCCTCACTGCCATACAACAGGGTAGGTACCAGTACTCCATTATGGATGGCTAGTTTCGCGTCTTTGGACAGTTTTTTGTTGCTGCCAACGGCGTTCAGTCCTCCATTAATAGAGTTACCTGCATTCACCCTTCTTTCAATATCTCTATCAGCCTTCCCATCTCTCGTAAACATACTTCCCAAATAAACAAACTCATCCACCTGCTCCAAGTATTCATCATTCACAACTATATTGCATACTGTTTTCGTACTCTCTTTCAAACACCATGACTTTAGACTTACTTACATTCATCATTAACTCATTCTTCATGCATACTTCGTTCATTCTTGACACGAGACTGTAGATCTTCCATACTGTTAGATATCAGCACCGCATCATCAGCATACAACAGGCAACATACTTCTAGATTACTCAATTTCGCACCCAATCCCATCTCTTTCAATTCTTGCATACAATTATCCATATATAGATTGAATAACCACGGCGACATTACGCAGCCTTGTTTAACACCTTTTGTGATGTCAAACCACCCCGTAAAATCGCTGTTCACCCTAACACATGCAATGCTTCCCTCATACAGAGACGCAATTGCCTGTATGAGATACTTATTCACTCCATACTTGGACATACGGTGGTTTTATGTATTTTTCATTTATTTATTGTTTTATTTTCTTACATTTCTTAATCGATACTTCTGTTTTAGTTACAAAGATACAAAATGGCGTCTCGACAACACTTGAAACCTGATGAAATATCAGCTTTATTAGAAAATGAGGACGATTTTCATCCGCATGATACGGACTCTGAAGAGGAGGATAATATACTAAAGACTGAACCACAAGCAACTACAAATACTTCATGTGATGAGCCCGAAACAAAAAAAAACGCTATTGCTCCTATAAAAAAAGGAGGATGATGAAAGCACAGTGTAGCAAAAATGCCAAAAAGCTATATGCGGTGAACATAAAATTGATGTTTGTCAAAACTGCGTATAAAGACTGTTTTTTTATAATTTTACGTATTTAGTATTAATAAGATTTGATTTAATTTTAATAAAACAAATTAAAATAGGTTGATTTTTGAAAATTTTAGTAGGTATTACATAAGAAAACTCAAGAGAATCTAATTTTTTTCTTCAATTTTGTTAAGTTTGCAAAGTTATATTGTAAAAGTATAAATTAAAAGCAACTTTGTCAAATAATTTTTTTTATTTTATTTCGTTAGACTGTATATTGAATAAATAATGTAGAACTAGTAAATAATTTAAAAAAAAAAAAATTAAAACAGAGATTTAAATATTACACGTCGTTTTGACGTATGATTGGGTTTTATAGCTGCAAAAATGTGATTGGGTTTCTAGGGTTAATAAAACAGTGACTGTTTGTTGTCTATTGTAAAACATATAATAATACTTTGAGGAAAAACGTTCTTCCAGACCGAAGGCTAGTTTTGATCTGAAGAACTCTTGAAAATCTAGAATTTGTAAATCTACCTTCGGTCACCTTTGGCACAACTCAGCAACGAGACCATTTGACCAGAAGAGCCCATAGACTACTATGGTAAAGTATGTACTAGATCACAGACTATTATGATATACTAGCTGGGTTACCCGACTTTGCTCAGGACAGCATTCGAGAGTGTTCTGGAATGTTTCACAATGATCTGGGATATTCCCGAATGTTCAAGACTATTCCCAGACATTCCACAACATTCCAGAATGTTTAGGGTGTTTTGAAATGTTGTAGATTCTCAAATACTCTCGAATGTTCTGGACTGTTCTAGAAATTTCTAGAGGACGAAACTTCCAACCCTTATATCTTCAAAAGCACGCCCTTCAGGTAAAAATGGGAACCTTTTTCACGGATGGGGATAGAGGGCTACCACACCATATAACTCCCTTTATCTTACCGGGACTCTTTCCGAGCTTTAGCGGGACGCACACTTTCATATACTTTCTTTTACAATATACTAGCTGACCCGGCCACGCGTTGCTGTGGCTAATAAAACACAACGTCATCTACTGGATGGTTATCCAACCTTTATAACCACCGCCGTCTTTGAGTTTATCGCGAAGAGACAGACAGATGCCGCGGAGGACTTTAATTTATAATACGTAGAGATGGTGTGAAAGATTGTAATAATGTGCATGAAATGCTTGGGGTAACTAACTTATTTAATTTAATAAGGATTAATACTGTATCCGTATAAATAACTTTTCAATTACCGTAATGTATGTGACCATTTTTTTAGAAGATAGAATGGGTATAGTAAGCTATCCGTAAAAGATAGATATATGCCTTCGCGGACTTTTTTGTAGATCTATAAAAGAGGAATATCCCACCATGCATTGTTTTGTTATATCCCGAAAGGATTAGGCAGCGATTATTCAGCATTTGAAAGCTCCCAGGCGGCTTGACTTTTTTCGGCACTTCTAACAATTATCGTTATGTTTCAACCAATTTACACAAATCCTTGACAAATTACATACCTAAACCTTCCTCACGAAACACTCTTATCTATTGGTGAAAACCGCATGAAAATCCGTTCAGTAGTTTTCGAGTTTATCGCGGACAGACAGACAGAAAAGACGCGGGGGACTTTAATTTATAATATTTAGAGATATTGATTACTAGTTAATTTAATTGAGACTGCATTTTTTTGCAGAATTAGTAAGATTGAGCTAACTGTGCCTTGCTTAATACATTACCTTTGCTGGGAGGAATGCAGATCCTGCCAATGTCTGGAAATTAAATAAAAAGGCACTTTCTAGATGAGAAAAGTGTGGAAAAGCTGAATAAAACAAAAATTAAGGCGCGCTCGGCAAAATTGAGGGAGATACAGCCGTTCAAAGTATTTAAAATTTCACTTCGCGAACTGATAATTGACAGTCCGCCCGCCATTTTGTTATAACCTAATACGCTAAACATGGTTTGTGATACAAAAAAAGTGCCCCTTTATAACGCCTACTCGCGTCAAGGCAAGAAAAACATCCCAGTTTTCAAGTGGTTTAGCGGCTACGCTAGGTTTGAGTAACATGGTTTGTGATTCTGGCGTACTATTAATTCTGTATTAGGTCTGGGATCCAACATAAGCAGTGAAAAAATGGCGAACGGACTGCCAATATAAGTTCGCGAAGTGAAATTTTAAATACTTTGAACGGCTGTATCTCCCTCAATTTTGCCAAGTGCGCCTTAATTTATTTTTTATTCATCTTCTCCACACTTTTCTCATCTAAAAAGTGCCTTTTTATTAAATTCCCAGACATTGGCAGGATCTGCATTTTAGCCCCTTTGCTTTCCACTAGATTGCTGCAACGTGTCTCAATTATATAGGTATCTATGTCATTGTATAATAAATAATAATAATCTTATAAAATTGTAAAATGGGAGCCTCAGCATGGGTAAGCAGCACCCAGTGAGGCTCACATTACCAAACAATGTTTTATAAAAAAATTCTGCTAATACATAAATAAAATAAGCCTAATTAAACAGAGGGTAAATACGCAGAAAATAGAGTCACACTTAATATGCACATTTTATTTCATAAACATTTTGCATCAGTTAGATCAGTGTTTCTTAACCTGTGGTCCTCGGACCCCTGGGGGTCCGCGAATACATTTGTGGGGGTTCGCAGTCTCATCTCTGAACCATTTAACAATAATAAATAAATGTCACCAAAAGTCTCGTAATCTCTACGTCACAGCGGGTGGTGTGCTTCAGAAGAAGCACTGAATCATTTACTGCTTTTCTCAACCACATACCTCTGGAAAGGGCATTCTCTGCTCTTGTATATGTTACTGTGAAAGCCCCTACTATGGTAAATCTTAAGATTTTCCAGTAAATTCTGAGATTTACCAACTTTTAATGTTGGTAAATCCTAAGATTTACTAGTAAAACCTACGATTTACCAATTTAAGAACTTTTACAGTAACATATATACTAAAAACCAATACAGAAACAGATTACACGTGGAATCCGATTTGAGATTATAAGTTAGTAGTAACATCAACCCGAATATCACTAATTTGGTTGCAAAAAAAAGGACAACGGTTAATCAAAGTGAATATTAATGTTGCTTTTGTACGTTAATTATTAACGTATTTTTTATTTGTAGTTCTAAAATAAATGGTACGAAAATTATTGCTGTTTTTTTAATTATTAAGTGTATCCTTGAAAATTGTGCTTGATTTCCTAGGGGTCCGTGGCTGAAAAAGGTTAAGAAAAGCTGAGTTAGATAATATTAGGAAGTAAATATTTCAGTTTCCGGAAAAGAAAATAATGCATTTTAATAATTAAAATCGATTGTTCATTCGGCGGCCATTGTTATTGATGCAAAAGTTTTAAGGTTATATTATCTGACTGTTACAAAGTGTTTCTTAAGTGCGTAAAGCGTGTCCCTATTTACTGTATATTTAACGCACGCACTCCACAAACTGGGAGGAATGCAGATCCTGCCACAGTTTGTTTTTTGCAAAAAAACCATGTTTTCACCGCGTTTTAAGTTGAGAACTTTAATCTGGAAGATGAAAAAAAGTGCGGAAAGCAATAGAAAAAAAATTTGAATAAGTAATTAATTTTCAATTGCGTTAAATAAAATTTCACTTCGCGAACCGACACCATGACAGCCCGGCGGGTGCCGGCAGGCATTTCGTCACTGTTGGTATCCCTGATACAAAGACGAGCTAAATACGATTGTAGCCGACTTCGTGGGATAACTGATGAGGCGCGTAATTATGAAATTTGTCTAGCGGGCTTGTATATGTTATCTTTATTTTAAAAAACAGCCTACGTTTTTGAATGGTTTGTTTGGCTACGCAGGGTTTGTGTAGCGGGTTTGTGTATGTTATCTTTACTTTAAAAAACAGCCTACGTTTTTGAATGGTTTGTTTTGCTACGCAGGGTTTGTGTAGCGGGCTTGTGTATGTTATTTTTAATTTAAAAATCAGCCTACGTTTTTGAATGGTTTGTTTGGCTACGCAGGGTTTGTGTAGCGGGCTTGTGTATATTATCTTTATTTTAAAAAACATCCCAGAATTTGAATGGTTTGTCTCCATTCCAGTAACTGATTAGAGGTTCGTTTACATTATGTTATTAATTCTGTTTTTCATAATTACGCGCCTTATTATTTATCCCACGAAGTCGGCTACAATCGTATCTGGCTCTTGTTTGTAGGTCTGGGATACCAACATAACAGTGACAAAATGGCAGGCGGAGTGTCGTAGTATCGGTTCACGAAGTGAAATTTTATTTATACTTTAAACGGCTGTATACTTAAATTTTTTTTTTATTCAGCTTCTCCACACTTTTCTCATCTAGAAAGTGCCTTTTTATTAAATTTCCAAACTGTGGCAGGATCTGCATTTCACCCAGTGGCGGACACAGAAGGGGGGCGCGTGCCCCCCCCCTTGGCCCCTCCCTAAATATGAGAAAATCTTTCTTCAATCATTCGCTCTACATGTCTAAACCATCTAAGCGTCCCTTTCTTAATCTTACTTATTACGCTTGCATCAGCCTTGCATTATTTTCATATTTTTCTCACACTATCGTACATGGCTTTACCAAACATAGGCCGCAGGGATCTCAATTCTATAGCATTTGGTTCTTCCTCTGCCAGTTTCACACTTCACTGCCATACATCAGGGATGGTACCAGCACTCCATTGTGGACTGCTAGCTTTGCTTCTTTTGACAATTTTTTGTTAGCGCCAACGGCGTTCAATCCTCCATAAATGCGGAGTTACCTGCATTTACCCTTCTTTCAATATCTCTATCAGCCTTCCCATTTCTCGTAAACATACTTAGAAAGGAAATAATGGAAGGAAACGGGTATGATAGGTGGTTAGGACTCTCTGGGTTAGTGTGTCCAGGAGAGATGGACGGGTGAACTTTTCCCTCCCACTGCGATGCGAGGCAACGGGTCGAGAGATTCCTGCTGGAGAGGTTAAATAGTCTACCTCAACCAGTCCTTTCTAGCTCGCCACGCAGTACGTGGGCAAACACATCCGCCGCTACCTTGAAAAACCACATCCCATGAACTCAGACATCTCTGCTTAGTCACCAAACTTAGCGATCCACTTGGGATGACTTATAGCAGAGGTGTTGTTTATCCAATAAATAATTCCCGTGGCGGCGGTACCCACACTCGCCTCCTAAATTGAAACTTTTGCTTCATTCACATTCACACGTCGTTTCATGTAAAGGTACCCTTAACATAACCCGACTCAATTATTTGATTCCCTTGATCGTGGAATGCAGTTCTACTGCTCCCTGTGGCCAGCCAAGTTTTAAATGTGCGGTCCGCCAATCTTTCATTTATTTATTAAAGTGAAAACTTCTTTAGCACCGTTGTGATTTGACAAACACATACATCTATATGTTTTAGCCTACGAGAGAATGAGATAGTACCTATAGTCGGTCTCCTCTTTGTGCGGTGCTTCGTATTCTTCGCACTGTTGTCTACTTTTCAGTTTTCTTAGGTATATCTTTAGCGCCCCCCCTTGAGTTTTTTCTGTATCCGCCACTGATTTCACCCCACAAACTTTACATAGATTATCATAAACTTACATAAACATAAATACATAAACTTTATAATAGATTACAACTCTTCCGCAAAAACCTTACAAATGTCATAAATCTGTTAAATAGGGAGACATGATATTGACAAAACACTACAACCTAATTAATTAAATAAAACGACCATCACAACTAACAAAACGATGGATTGCCGTTAACTAATACTACACACAACACCGGTAGTAAGATCGTCAGGTTTTAAACTTGCTCATTTTCCTAAAGGACGACGAGAAATATGTTAATTTAATAACTAACCAATAAATCTAAAACACCGTTAAAATAATTACTATTCGTCGTAATGTGTACAATGTGACTTGTCTTGACTTGACTTACCTCGAGTAAAATGTGAATCAAAGCTTCTGTTGAAAGAAGCTCCGGGTGCAATAATAACTCACGATCTACGGAGCACATATTGATTAGCAATCCAGTATTATTCTAGGCTTGAGTATTGAGAAGAAAATGAATTCTTCTCCATTTACTATTATTAAAAACAAATGCCGGTTATTAGTCGCAGGAACTGGAAGAACAACAGAGAAAGCACAACAGAAACAGATCCTCGTGAAAAGTATAGAAATTCGAATGAACGTCAAAGTGACAGAAAGAGAAAACAGTTCAGGGTTGCCATTCTAAAATACCGTTCAAATTCCAAATAATGTTCAAATTCCCCAAACTGGGGAGAACAAAATAACAAATTCCCCGCAATTTTCCCACTTATATTAAAATTAATATTCTTTATCGATTTATTATATTATTTTATATCATTGAAGAAGAAGATAATAATAATAATCTAAATGAAAATATGAAAGAGAACAAGACACAGAAAAAGATAATGGTCGCGAACTGCGACTCGAACCCAGAACCTCTCGTCTATCAGGGACGTGCGTTTTACCAATTCCGCCATTGCGCCCTACTGTCAAACCGTCATAATAGCCAATCTCATATTTCAAATTTTAGAATTAACAATATTATCTTCCACAAATTTATTTTATTTTATTTGAATATTTTTTAAAATTTTATTTGTAACATTAACAGGATTAAAACATATTATTACATACGTAATATATAAGATTAAAAATGGTTAAAAACCAAATAATCAATGTTCACATGATGCAAAAATAATGTATTATTCATAAAAAAATAACATTCAATACGTTGTGTAATACCTAAATTGTTTAGTTGGTCGAAAAAATAAGATAATATAATTAAACGTACAATATGCCAGAAGATATGTAAGGAGGAAAAATTTGCTGAAAAAGACAAATAATTTAAACGAGACAAAAACGAGTTACTCGAAGAAAAGAAGATAAAATAGGATTTTAATGTTAAAAATAATTTTAACCAATTTAAAAAATATACCAATGATACCAATAATTTCAAACGAGAAGTTAGGTTATTTAGTTAGCAATTTATATTATTATAAGACGTTATTAACATATTTTTGGTAAACATTTTGTTTACGTTTAAACTTATTTAGACTGGCAAGAACGGGTTCCAATCTTCAAGAATCTCCCACTATTATGTTTAAGAAATAAATGCTACGGTGCTGCCATAAAATAAACTACAAAATCTTCCACCGAATGTACATATATTATTTTTCAATATGGTGGGATAGTCAATAAAATGCCCAGAATCCCCGCATATTCCTCGCGATACACAATTCTTCAAAAATCTTTACATTCCCCGCAATTTGGGAAATTCTCTGCAAATTGGCAACCCCGGTAAACGCATGTTGGTATTGCCATTGTAAAAATATTTTTCCCTATATAGGGCCGTTGTGTAAGTAATTTTTAGTAATAGTAATGAAATTCCCTGCAAATTGGCAACCCCGGAAAACACATGTTGATATTGCCATTGTAAAAACATTTTTCCCTATATAGGGCCGTTGTGTAAGTAATTTTTAGTTTTGGTATCACTCGCATTATCGGACGTAAATAGCACCCTGCACACGTCCACTTCGTAGCGACCGTAAGGAGCGACCGAGTTCCTCGCCACTTCAGTCCGCCGCCGGCCGCGCATAAAAGTAAAGACCGATAGGTTTACAGCGTAGTTCACTGTGATGCTACTTCCACATCTAAGCCAACCTTCCAACTCCGAATTCCAAAATGGCGGACGTCAAATCTACGCTGTCAGCTACGCTGTATCTTATCAGTTGCCTACAATTATTACGTAGAAGTTACACGACATGTTTTGAAACAATTATTACACCACTCTCCCGTAATAATATTGCCATGTTAATGGTACGCGGTATGTTTATCTTGATCGCCAGCCATTCGCAGACTGATTTGTGGACGGCTACGGAGGGCAGGTTCGTTCGAGTTGGCCTTCGCGATCGCCTCGGAGGCGATCCAAGGGCCAACTCGAACTCCAACCTTCCAACTCAAACTTCAAACGCACGAACTACCCTTCCACATAATCGTCCAAACGTTTGAAGTTGGCCTCAGTGTGGCCGTACCATTATGCTACGTCCAGACTGAAGCCAACCTTCCAACTCCGAACTTAGTTCGGAGTTGGAAGGTTGGCCGATCGTGTGGTCGCTGCGGCCAACCCTCCAACCCCGAATTCCGTACTCCAAAATGGCGGACATGGAACAGCTGTAGCTACGCTGTATCTTTTTCAGTTGCCTATAATTATTACGTACGTATAATCATTATACTTGTATACACGACATGTTTTCAAACAATTGTTATACCACTCTCCGTAATAATATCGTCATTTTAATAGTATGCGGCACGCTGGTTCGTGTGAGTTGGCCGTCGGGATCGCCTCGAAGGCGATCCCGGGCCAACTCGAACTCCAACCTTCCAACTCGAACTTCCAACGCACGAACACTCCTCCACACGATCGTCCAAACGTTTGAAGTTGGAACGTTGGCCGCAGTGTGGGCTTACCATTAGACTTTTCCACGCGGCGCGGCGGCAAGTGGCGCGGGACTCGGTCGCTTCGAAGTGGGCGTGTGCGGGGTGGTAATATCTAGCGTGCTATAAAGAGATGAAATTAATTTCGGGACATATTTTTTTCAGAGATGTGGGTGGTTTGGTATATTTATGTCAGAGACCCTCAGGGTCTCCTATGTGGAGTTAATGAGAAAAAAACTGCGATGTCTTCTTGCAAAGAATGGCTTAAATTTTCAGTTGACTCAATCTTCTACACAAAGAACATTTCTCACAAATTATAAATGTTATGTTTCTTGAAAAATAAAGTAGGTTCCAACTCGACCCGACGGAAGCAAAGTGCACAATTATTCGCAGGTTATTTAAAATTCATGTGACAAAAAAATAATTTAAAAGGACATTTGAATGCCATCTATGATGCATTTCAACAAGCGCTAAATAAATAGAGACAAGAAAACCATCTTTGAGATATACAAATAACGATTTATAATTAATTCGAGTTAAAAATTAAGACATAATGGTGCCAAACCACATGTGACAGTATTTTTTTTTATGATTTTTCTGTTTTCTGATTTTCGATTTCGCTAATATTGTCTTCATTTAATTAAATATTATAATTTGAGGTTTTACTAATTTTGTTAAAAAAAAGTAAATATTCATCCCACATTTGCAGAAAAAAGATGTCGCATATCTTATACCTTCTTATATGTATATGTATAAAAATGAATCGCTGAATGTGTTGCTAAGCGCATAACTTTCGAACGACTGCACCAAATGGGATAATTTTTTTTTGTGTTTTCGTTATTGTCAGACAAGGTTTTTATAAAACTTCCGGTGAGCTCAACAATATTTTTTTGTTGATAAAATAAAATATTGATTTGTATGACACCACCAGGGTTGCCAATGCTTGTGTTCTAAAATACCCGCAATAAATGTTCAAAATTGGGGAATGTACAGAATTGGGGAAAGCATAATATCAAATTCCCCGCAAATTCCACACAAATTTCTTCAGAACAAATTTCTATTGAAAATAGCACTTTTTATTAAATAAAATTGATTAAAACGTATTATTTCATACACATGATTAAAAAAATAAGTTACAACCCAATGACAATTTTGAAGCAAAAATAATAACGTATAAAAAAACAATGTGGCGATATATTGTATAGCAGTAGAAAAAAAATAAACAAAAAGAACAAACTTATTGCAATTTTTTTATTTGGGAACAAGTATCGTCCTATATTGTTTTTAGGCGAAACACTTTAGCCCAGTAATTTTCAGCATCGTCATCAACATTCAGACCATTTAGGGAGAAATCCGGAATAGCAGGATCCTTCTATCGTAAAAGTTCTATGACTAGCAAATTCATATATCTTCGAGTTAGTTAACTTCAGGAATCCCTTGACTATTTATTGTTTAGAAATAAATGTTACAATGCTGCCATAAAATAAATTACGAAGTCATCCACCGAATATTCATATTTAAATAAATGAAGACAATATAAGCGAAACTCAATCGAAAATCTGGAAACAGAAAAATCAGAAAAACAAATTGACACCTATGGGACTCGAACCCAGGACCTCTTGCTTTCCGGGCAAACGCGCTAACCACTGCGCCACGGTGTCGATATGAAATTCGGTCATGTTTAACTGTACCATACTTCGACTAAGAACCACCTACATTATCTTCATTTTTTTTAACGCATATATTATTGGCAACTATCTTTATGTATGATTGCAAGATTCAAATCCGAACTAAATGCTCTCTAGATAGTGTCTGGATAAATCTTTATCCATTTTATTTATATGCGACATCTATCGACTTTTCTGCAAGTCTAGGATGAATATTTTATTTTTTATTTTAACTTTATGAGTAAAACCTCAAATTGTAATATTTAAATAAATGAAAACAATATAAGCGAAACTCAATCGAAAATCTGGAAACAGAAAAATCAGAAAAACATATTGACACCTCTGGGACTCGAACCCAGGACCTCTTGCTTTCCGGGCAAACGCGCTAACCACTGCGCCACGGTGTCGATATGAAATTCGGTCATGTTTAACTGTTTAGAGAATCAAAATATTCTTGCTTTGGTGTATATATATATATATATATATATATACCGAGAAAAGTGTTTTACATATATATATATATATATATATATGTAAAACACTTTTCTCGGTTTACCCGCGTAACGTAGTCCTGAGAAGGACTTTTTAACTCCTGACGTTTCGGACAGATCACACTGTCCATCTTCAGAGGCCTTATGTCTTTAGCTTTTGTCTCAAACTGATAGCTTTCGCATGTCTGTTCGGTCCAGAATAGTCCAGGAGTTAAAAAGTCCTTCTCAGGACTACGTTACGCGGGTAAACCGAGAAAAGTGTTTTACATCTTACACCCGTGAAAACCTTAACCATAACATATATATATATATATATATATATATATATATATATATGAGATGTCTATGCTAAACCATTCATCCGATTGCGATGAAACTTTAGGGATTTGATGTGCGCATGCTCGCGATGGTTTCTGTATGGTGAGCTCTGGTGTCATGAAATTATTTGTTGCTAACCAAACATCCGATTGCGATGAAACTTTGGGGATTTGATGTGCGCAAGCCTGCGATGCTTGTATAATAGTGAGTTCTGGCATCATGAAATTATGCATTAGGTACTTACCATTCATCCGATTACGATGAAACTTTGGGGATCTTATGTATGCATGCCCGCGATTGTTTCTATGTATAATTGTGAGCTCTGGAGTCTTGAAATTATGCGTTGCTTAACCATTCATCCGATTGCGATGAAATTTTGGTGAGTTGTTGTGAGCACGCCCGCGAAGAGCTTTCTACATTATACTGGTGGGCTCTGGCATTATGAAATTTGTATATAGGTGGCACGCGAGCTGTTTGAAAACTGAATGTATTGAATGCGGGAGGGGGGAGGGGAACTCGGGAGGGGCGTTCGTGGAACGAGCGAAGCTGGAGAGGTGAGTATGGAGAGGGAAGGCGGAGAAGGCGGAGTGGGAAGGCGTGAGGGGAAGGGGACGCGGGAGAGGAAGGGGTGGCGGAAAAGGACACGCATGGAGAAACAATTTCTTTATTAAGTGGCATAGCAACGCACGCCGGGAACTCGCTAGTATCAAATAAAGTGAAACTATAAAAAAAACATTTTGATTTTCATATTTATTTATTAAGGTAACAATACTTATTCATCTTATACAAAATCTTAAACGTAAATAACTTAATTAATAATAATTTCTAAACAGTGCAGGTAGTTGTTTTAGTTTCAGACAAAAAATAATAAAAAAATTATTCAAGTGAAGGAAATTTTGAATTAACAAGGAATTTGATCTCCAAAATAAATAACTTTCTGCTATTCCAATCCAACATAGAAAAAAGAATGACACAAAAAGTGCCTTGTGGGAAATGTTTCGGATTCCAATAATAGGCCTAATTTTGGCCAATATTTCTACACAAAACTGTGTTTCAGCATGATTACGAAATTCAAATGTGATGGCGATGTACAATTTCAGGCAAGTGTAAGAGTGACCGCGTGCTAAATGGTCTAGAAATGAATTTGTAAGGAAGGAACATCTAGTGTTACATTCTTTATTCTATGCAATCCAAACCTTTTAAAATGTTTTCAAACGAACAATTCCACGAAATGGGATTAAGTCACACAGTTTTAAACTCATACTCAATGTTTCAATACGGCATAAGCACAGGGGTAAATACATTATTCTAACGGCCACTACAACAGTAAAACTGATCCTAGAGAAGAACTTATGGTAGCAGGAGTTCGTCGTACGAGACCTGAGACAGGAAGGTTTGGACGGTCTTCTTGGCTGCGACTCTCACTTCCTTGACTATTGGCGGGGCTAGCTCTCCGACGAGGTCACGCCATTGCTCGTTGAGCAGCCTGTTTGTTGTTTCACCTGAAGTAAACAAGACAATTATTAGTTCATAGTGGTAGATACCCTCAGTATCGTCCTTGTGAAAGACCATGCATCAATCATTGTATAATTTGATTGAAATGGTTTTAGTCGTGTTTGGTGACTAGATATCAATAGCCAGGCACTTTCCGATCTCCATCTCTTAATTTCCCAAACTATTAAACCTCACAACATACCCATATTCAAGATAATATAGTCATAATGGCTTCAGACAGTCAAGAAAAGTTGGGATACTTGTGCGGTTCATATAAAAGATCTTAGAATGTAGAAATATAAATTAATACTAATAGTGTAAGAAGGCAGAAGTTCCGGCATCGCTTTATAATATTTGTCCAATATCACAGAGAATGTCAAAATGTAACAGTTTGGATTTATACTGGCCAAATATTCACTCGAAGTAAGCACCCATTAATAATCACCTAATAAGTAGGTTGCTACGTATCAATTCAAATTGAAATTTGAATTCCTAATTGAAATGATTCTATGAGCAAAATGAATCGAGATTTTCGTTTGTTGCCCAAAAACATACTAGGAACAAGAAAATTTTCCTTCAGCAGTTCCAAGCTAGCAGCCAGAGGGTCCGGAGGTCTGTCTCAACGTGGGAAAGCACATACTTCGGTGAAATCGCTTATAACTTCTGTTAGTTTAATTTCAATTGATTTACCATTTAATATTTTGTTCTACTTGAACTGGCGCCCATATAATAATTTTAACATCTTAAGATCATTTTTAAAGTCATAACAAACTATCGATTCATTTATTAGATTTTAACTATTTAGTTTCTTCTTCTAAGGACTAAACACGCCCCTGAAGAATTATAATTTTATTTTATTAAGAGTCTCATGTTTTATTTTATTTAATTAATAATATAATTTGATTGTTGTCTCAACTCTTTCATTTATTAACTATAAATATTCTGTTTTATTCATTCTTTTATGTAGTATAACTCACTGTTAATTTATCAACCATTACATTGGCGCCCAACGTGGGGCCAATTTAATTATATTTTTATTAAGCTTTACATTGATTTGTACAGCATTACATTGTTATACATACGTATAATCAATATGTCCGTGTACAGTAAATATTTTAAAAAGTCAACATTTTTAAATTGTGCATATTCATGAAAACGACGTTTTTCAACATTTTATAAGACTTTTCGGGCGGTCTCGATAAACTAAGCAGCTTATAGTCGATTGGAACTGTCGAAAATCTTTGCCGGTTGCGGGTATGCTAATGAAAGACGACTATCATAGACGCTAATATAAACGATAAAAACCGTGCTAGATAATCTGGAACATTAGATTTTCGATTCTTTATGGTAAGTATATGTAGAGGTTTTGAATCCCACTTTTTTTCTCTTTGACTCGTAAAGATTATTTACTTCTTTATTGAGATATTCAGTGCGCTCTGCTTTAAATTGTACAACTTACCCAAAACTTTGTCGCCATTGAAGAGGTTGTCCAATTTGAAATTCGCCTTTCCAATATCGTACTTGAGGTCATCATTTTTCATCTTGATGTAGTCTTTTCCGTCTTTTCCCTTCACCAGATCGAAGTCGAACAGGTACTGCAGCTTAACATCACCTACAATAAAGATGTTTTAATTAGTTGTGCATAAACAGTGCAGTGGATGAAAAATGTCCATAAAAACTGTAAACGTAACATAACTGGTTGGATAGTAAAAAAACTTGGGAAGGTTATAACTTGGCTGTAAAATGAGTGCCTGTTCTTCAAGGAGAAGACGTTCGAAACAAATTTACCACAATGACTCTAAAAATATGATCATTTTCAAAATGCCGCCAAAGCTATATTTTTGCGCAGACGAGTTGACAGTTCACCAAAGCTTTTTTATTACAAACGATTTTGATATCTTACACTATCTTTTTAATAGCGCTGCAAGAATTGTATATGTGTTCCCCTATTGCAGAACAATAATTTGAGGAATTTTACAGGACATTTCAAGATTGAAGTGCTTAGAATGATCTAAGCAGATTACCTATTTAACATGCAGAATTTCAGACAGGCTTAGCTAGATCCAAATAGAGAAAAAGGAATTTTTCAGGATAAGAAAAGTGTATTATTGTACCTATACAGGGTGTAACAGGACGTACCCGAGGGATTTTAACCAGCGATTCCTGAGCATATTTGGAGTAAAAATGTAAATGAAATTTTGTACTCTGGTGACTTTTTGATGACTTTTAAAAAAAATTTTTTTTCTTTAAATTTAAACAAAAAAAAATTCTTCCGCTTGATGTCATTGGTCCCTCAGCCGAGTAACCAACTGTCAACTGTCCAACACCTACCACTTGTTAATGTTTTTGTAGAAAAAAACATCAAAAATATCACCAGAGACCAAAATTTCATTTACATTTTTTACTCCAAATAATGTCAGGAATCGATGATTAAAATCCCTCGGGTACCTACGTCCTGTTACACCCTGTATACAAAAAAATCCGTTAGGCTAGTTCTGCGTATTAGACGAGTATTTTACCATACAAATTCTCGAAATAAAGTGTTTTTTTTTGCATTTGCTACGTCATAACATTCTCACCCAATCAACACTGCTTTTGATTGTTTTTTAAATCAGTAATACGAAATGCAAATGACCAGAATCAGAAAGATGTAGGTACTTTAAATAAGAGATATTTTAAACAGCATTCTTCCAACAAATTCCAATCAATGATCCTTAATAGGAGAGCGACTAAAAAGACACATACCAAATACAAGCAAATAATACGTGCCTAATAGATTATTAAAACTAAGTATGGCATAAGGTAATGGGTAACCAGTTTCAGCCGATTATTATTAATAATATTTCAAGATCACGGTTGAACTTACGTAAGTTGATGCGAGCGCGGCCAGTTCCATCGAGCGGGATAATGAGGATGCGACCTGTCATGGTGTACTTGGCCTCGAGTAGAATGTCCCCGAAGAAGTGCACGGAGACCTTCTGTTTTTTCACGTCGAGCCTGAAAATAAGGACAATATGGTTGAAACTCGTCGGCTGAAAACAAATATTGACATCCTTTCTAATTTTATACTTTGCATATTTTTTATTATATTTGGCGGAATTTCGAGTTGAATGTTTGGAGTTTGACGGGGGCACGGCTGTTTATTTTGTTTGAGTTTTGAGTTATGATACTTGGGAGATCTATTATTTATATAAATAATCCAGAAATCGTGGGTTTGACCATATTTGGGACAAGTTCCAAAGTGGTAGATGGTTTCAATAATACCCCATGAATTTAATGAAAAAAACCTATACATAAGCCCAACGTCAGCGTGCATTTAACTTCTTTTCATTTCAGTTTTCCTAAATATTGTTAAATAGTCAACGCCTTCCAAACTTATAATTACATTGAAACAATTTGAATCAACTAAGGGCCAGTTGCTTCGCGGAAACTCAAATGTACCATTGTCATCAAATAATGACCATTCCGCACTTTTTTGATATTTGGAAGGTCTCCGTTAAACGCCGATTCTAGGCGCGTTTCAGCTTTCTATCTAACTGTAAATAAGCTGCAACGTGCTAGTTGTCCTCTTCTGTTGATCACAATTTGTTCAAAAACTGGATCGGCATTTAACGGGGGACCTTTCAACTGTCAGAAAATAAAATGGCGCTGATTGGTAATTTGATGACAATGTCACATTTGAATTTCTGTAAAACAACCCATCTTGAAAATTTTTTAGCATTTAAACCCACCGCGATCCACAGATATTCAGTAGGTACATGATATCAATATTTGATTGTCATTTAAATATGTTTGTTTTGTGCGCTCGAAGTTTCGTGATTTTACATTATTAAATTTGTTCTATTAAAAAATAAATTTGTGTCGCAGAGTTCTGCGTATTTATCGTTCGTCATTTTCGATTTGTCACCGTATTGAGATTTAAAATCACGAATGCAAATACAGTTATCAAAAAATTAACACCTCGTCTCGTATTTACAATAAGTGCAAATGAAATATTTCTGAAAATCATCTTAGTTAATGGATGTTTTATGTTATTGAATAAATAGTTCAAATAAAATTCTTCTTGTTTATTCAAACGTGTGCTACTTTTTTTCTGAATACTTTTTTCTGTATGTTTTGCGGTATTTTAAGCAGACATTGTCGGCTTACTTAAAGTACTAGGGCAATGATTTTAATTTTTTGTGAAGAAATTGAGATTTTATTTTAATTTCAACTATGTATATTGTGTTTATATTGTCGTTTATGCACGCGCTAGCACTGATTGTTTTGGTGTTGTTGTATTGTGGACGTGTCGAGTGTGACTGTGTGTGACTGTAAAAGATTATTTTTCCATTAATTCAGGTGAAAATGACCAAAACTTTTTAAAATACCGAAATTATTTCTGGCGCTCAATAATTTCAATGCACTTTGATTTCCACATATTATCCCCAACCATACGAAAAAGAACAAGATTGCACAGTTTGGAGCCTTTCTGTCAAGCTTCTGAAGACATAGAGATTGCTTGGAAAACATTTATTGAACACCTTCAATTCAAAATACAAAACCATACTAAGTGGCCGAAAATTAAAATTTCGTCAAAAGATGGTCTTGCAATAGTACAGGGCGGTTCCGATGAGAAAGGTTGATCATTCTCCGTACCAGCATTTTCAACAAATATAGATTTTATTTCATTCAAAATTTTATTATAAAATTAACAAATCTGCTAACCAACGATTTAATCTTATTATAATAAAAATAACCACATTTATTAAAAATTAAAAACATAAAACAGATGCTACTAGTAGTCCAGTCAAGGAAGGATTTGTAGAGTGCGTGAGCAGGAACCTAAGCGATTCCTTCAGAAACTTGTTCAGGGTGCTTAGGGTGTGAACATACTAAAAGTCCTGACGTCTAGGTGGTGAGAAAGAAAGTCCGAATTTTCGGGTTTCCCCCTCCCACCCTCTCCCCCCCCTCCTAGCTCACCACCTAGACGTCAGGACTTTTAGTATGTTCACACCCTAAGCACCCTGAACAAGTTTCTGAAGGAATCGCTTAGGTTCCTGCTCAAGCTCTCTACACCTTCTTTTGGACCATTCATTGACTGGACTATAGATATAATAACAATCTAACGAAATTATTATTTTTTTTGTGGAAAAAAGTCGTTACATCTAGAGTTTGATTTAAAAATGACTTATTTACGGTTGTGTCTGGTCAGTCCCCCTTCAATAAAAACCTATCCACACATTAAAATGATCAACATTAAAACAAATCAATCAAAAACACATTAGTCTAGGGATATTTATATTTGTATTCTAATTTATTATATTTAATCCACAAAAATATTTTATAAATATCCTGTTTGTGTCTCAAATAAATAAATAAATTAAAAAAATAAAAAAAGGTTGGATCACACCTGGTCTACTTAAGTATATACTCGTAAGTAATTAAGTGTATGGGTATTTCTCTACTAATTGGAAACTGGCCCATACAACACTGTCCCAAGCATATTTTTGTTAATAATTAAGAAAATATGTACATATATGAAAAGGCATTAATAAATTAAATATATATTTATATAAATCTCACACATTTTCGTCTTAATTTTTGAGTTATGGTAAATTTTATGAAAAATCTTGACAGGGGACTGTTATACAATCCAGAGGAGTGTTTATATGAAATAAAAAACATATTTTCATTGAATTTAAGCAATAAGTCTTTGTTTCTATTTATTATAACTATTACCATCTGTATTATGGACTGATAAAACAACAATTTCTAAACATATAATACATGTTATGAACTTTCTTAATTCTACAGAATACTTGTATTAAACCTATTAAAACTTCTTAAGTAAACAATCTTTTCTTCACTCTTTATCGAGTTGTAAAATTAATACAAAAAAATATTAACTTGATTTCTAATATCACAACAACATTATGACTTGACAATAATACTTTGAAATATTTAACCTTTAATAGTAACCAATTATAATTATATACAAAATCAGTCTTATTGCAGTTCCAGAAAATTTTTAAATTAACTTATTTCTCTAAAACCGGTATAGCTGATGGAAAGTAATAATAATATCTTTTCCCTTTTAGGATTAGATCTGGATTTTGTAACTTTTCCAACATTTGTCCAAAAGAAACATCAGATATATCATTTTCGTTAACTCTAAAAGTGTGACTTATCGTCACAAATTTTCATACAAGTTACTGTTAGTTCACCTTCCTCATTCGCTATTTGATTAATCACAGCAGCATAACGTTATTCCATTTAGCTATAGTTAATGCATTTGGTGGACGTGCGCTACTTATCATATGCAAACTTCAAAAGAGCCGCACAAGACAGGGAAGAGTGGAAGAAACGAATAGATGAAATTGTTGCAAACCAATCCCAGGATTGAAACCAGAGAGAGAGAATGCATTATCAGGCAATCTCAGAGGCACCGGAAAATCTGATGCGGAATACACTGAATCAGGCACATTTTCCTTAACAAAAGTATTTGTAACTGCTTTCAAAACTTTTTTCTTTGCGCGATAGGTAGAACAATGCTCTCTCCAAGTTTTTCTTGGAGCCTTCTGCTCATGACTACTCATGACCTTAACTAATTTTCTTGTGCATTTTTCTTTCATTTCTTCTCTTTTCTGTGTGTCATTTTTAAGTCGTTGGTATCTCAAACGTCCAGCTATGTATTTTTGTTCTAATATTTCTTCCCTTGTTTTCACTGGCTTCTTTTTGTGTGGTATTATGGAGTATTACCTGCTATAAAAATAATATTAAACGAAATGTTTATATTGTGCAATATGGCAGATAAAACATGAAAATATCTAAAAGAAACAGTCCCCCTGTGGTATAGAACAGTCCCCTGTGACATAAAAATGACAGGGGACTGTGCCCAGGGGACTGTTATTTTTACATAGAAACTTTCCTAGCATAAAACCATTTTAAATCTATTAAAAATCAAGAAGCAAACGTGATTGCGTGCTCGATAAGTAATTATTTTTTAAAAAATCTTAATTTTATTACTTAAAACTATAAGTAAAATGCTTACCAGGGGACTGTTCAACTAGCGGTCTAGACACGTAGTTCACTTACAAGCGCGGCTGTGAAAATGCATACGATGGCGTCAGCCCGCATAACTCTACAACCGAAAGAAGTTCACACCGATTTCGTTCTGTTTCACGATATAAACGACCGCGCCAATGCATAGTGCGATTTCGGTGCAATTTTCAAATTGTAACAGGGGACTGTTCAAAAAAAATTGAGGACAACATTTGATTACTGTTTTCTTAAATACATTGTTATTTTAAAAATATGATTGTGTATTGCAAAGATGCTTACTATATTCTTGTACTATTTATATACTTTTAACTGTCGCAGTGATGATACTGAAAATTAATATTTGTCACAAGACTTGTAATTTCGGAAATGGGACACGACAGGGGACTGTGAATTGAGGTGTTTGAAGTGCATTTGAATTAATATTACAATATTATATTACTGTACGAGCTATAGCATGCCAAGAATAGCTAACATATTGTCATTATCAATACAAAGAACTCGGTAATATTAAGATCTACTATATAAAATTTACCTGGGACAGCGATTTTCCAATTAGTGGAGAAATGCCCGTATAAGAAAAAAGGTCAACTTCCAGCAACAAGTAAAAATCAGTCCTTACGTCCTTTCCCCGAAACTGTTTTACAAAAAAACATGGAAACATCTGTTCTAATGTTACTAGGTCCGCTAAACAAAATGACTACAGAACTAAAATAAATTTATCGAATAATAACCCAAAACTTATCTGACAAATAAATAAAGAAATCACCTACATTAATCAAAACAAAATAAACCCATTGAAAGAAATCAACACCGACAACGGTACTCTTTCGCTCGGCAAAAAACATACATCAACTAGTTAACTGCGAAAACAACTTTTTGCAAACATAAGATTGAATTTAGCGAACAAAATTTAACCTTAACACTTCACCCGAACATAAACAAACCCAAATTTGAACTAAAATCAATAAACATGTACTAACACTAATTTTATTTAAATTCAAACCAACATCTACGTCTGGTAGTGATGGAATTCCAAAGAAAATAATAAAATACCGAAAAGACGAAAAATAGAACCGATACTCTTTCTTATAAACAAATCTATCACGGACAGCAGATGTCCATCACAAGTCAAAATAGAGACTACACCATTTTTTAAATCAGATAAAGAAATCAATAATTACACACCAATTACGGTTCTAAATACTTTATCTAAAATTTTAGAAACAACGAAAAAAAAATCAACTCATTGTCTAACTAGGATCTAACAAACTATTATAAAAACAATTTGGTTACAGAAAAAATCTAGGAATATCCAACGCCACACAGCTTTAGTAATTGAATATATTAAATTTATTATTATTTTTTTAAACTTTATGAGTAAAATCTCAAATTATAATATTTAATTAAATGAAGACAATATTAGCGAAAAATCAATCGAAATCTGTAGACAGAAAAATCAGAAAAGATATTGGCTCCGCTGGGACTCGAACCCAGAACCCGAGTTTTCGCTAATATTGTCTTCATTTAATTGAATATATTAAAAATTCTTTAGACTTACGTAAAAATGCATTTACATATTCCCCGACCTTTCTAAAGTCTTCCACACAATAAATCACTCAACTATTTTTGAAAAACTATAAAATGTAGGGTTAACTGATAATAAACTGACACTTTTAAAAAGTTACATGGAAAATAGAAAGAAAACGGTAAAAATTTACAATATAACCAGCGAATCTATTGATGTCAAATTCGGTGTGCCTCAAGGAAGTATTCTGGGTCCAATTTAGTTCTTAATATATATATTTTTTTAAATTAATTTATAATAATTTACATTATGCCACATCATGTGAAGGCGAAATCTTTAGTTGCTCGGATGATACTGTTCTTCTAATTAGTGGGAATAATTATTGGGCAGTAACATTTAAGAAAGCAAAAGACAACTAAACAGGATTAAAAATGGCTAGATTACAACTTACTTACACTTAATGCCAATAAAACAAAATTTATTTACTTTCAAAATAAATAAAAATAAACTCTGAAGGAAACCTGAAGTTGAAAATGTATATCATTTATGAGCATTGTAATTATCCCTAATTGGAAAGCGTTATAATATAACGTACAACGTATTTAGTTGTAAAAAAATAACAAAATTTTAAATAGACTGCACTCATTAATTATTTAAATAATAAAATTAAAAAAACTTAGTAATTTTTACAAAACCATCAGGAATGTACTCATTGAAAAAGACTTAATTGAAGAAGAATGATTTGCAGGCCTCTTTATTTCCTCTCTGGCTTCAAGACCCATTTTCACTTCTTCCTCACCCTCAAAAGACCCTCCACATAGCATACCCAAAGATGACCAAAGGAAATTATTTTCCTCGTGTAAAAAATATAAGTATTTTATGTTCAGTACCTAAACGTGATGCAGATGCTCAAAATTTGATTACACCAAATGAATAAAAATGTATCTTGGCGTGACATTGACAAATATTTGAACAAGCTAATCCACATATTTTTGAAGTATTCCCTGGTCTTAAAACTGTATAGAGTTCAAGATAAAATGACTGTTAAGAATCTAATATACAAACTCGTTTGCACTTGACTTACAATAACAGGTTTCTGATGAAAATATATCGTAGACAAATATTAACAATCGACAATAACAAGCATCAATATCAATTAACCGGATAGCAAAATACATTAGCATATAGCTCCAGGAAACACTTAAGCCGAATCACCAACGAGTGTGATTAATGAATACCTAATTAATCGATAATATATTATGTGATACTAAATAGTCGTAAAGAAATAATTGCTTGGAAGAAATTTTATTTGAGGACCTACCCTCTTTTTTTTTTCCTTCCAAGAACTTTGTCTCCTTCCTTTTCTTAATCCTCCGCACAGCGTCTCCAAAGATGACGTAGGTCCTGAGGGAAATTATTTTCCTCAGGAACTCTTGGGTTAACGTAAAAAAGTGTCCATCATAACAAGTATTCACGACAGTCTTTGTTTGTGCTTTCAGGAGTAACACAGGGCTCTAATTTGGGTGCACGCTAATTTTCATTACCTTACGGCAAGACTTTAAATATAATGAAAAAGTATTTATAGGATAATCTGAAGCTCTATTTACATATTAGTAATCTATTTTCGAAAGAAAGATAAACAATCCCAGGTTAGGATGAACCCGAGAAAATTTGTATTCCTCCTTCTACCATCATAATAATCGAAAAAGGTTGTTTGTGCAATAATAGCTATCAGAGGATTGAACTCTCGACATTTTGAATCACAAACCCACCAACCAGATTATTGCGATCAATATCACATGTGCGACAAGCTGGCGGCATTGTACACATGTGTTCCTAGTTTTTTGCAATGTACTCACATTTTTTTGCAATGTACTTACGAGATTACGTTATTACACGACCTCCAAAAAACAACACCTGAAACTGGAATTCGAGCCACGTGTAGTAATTTAATTAATAACATAGATCTAGTTTTAAATTAACCAAGTGCCGGAACTTGGAGAATCGGTGCGACCATGGATAAAAATTTAAATAATTTTCGCTTTTGGCATGCTTAGGAACCTTGATCCATGGTAATCGCATAGTATTTCGGGTTATGAAGTCGTGAGGTGAATACACTCTGTAAATCGTGGTGAATAATAAACTGTTTAATATTTAACACCAACTAATGATTATTTTCACTGAATTATTGAAATCAGAATAAATAAAGAAAATTTATTCGAGGTTGCGACAGAGACTCGTGATGTATGCTTAAAAATGCCTCAGTACCTACATCCAAAGATTAATTAAAAAATATTTTCCTTCCTCATTTTCTCTGAAGAAAACAACATAATAATTGATTCATCAATGAAATTTTGCACACTCAAGGTCAACCTTTAAAACAGAGGAAGTGCAACGCCGAGGGCTTTCCCTTCCTCTTGTTTAAGTTACAATATAATTAATGTTAAATAGCAAAGTAGAGAGTGGTAACCTATATGTATATGTGGGTAATTAAGTTAAAAATAATAATAGTTAAGTTATTGGAATAAAGTAAAAATTCTTTCGATAACCAAATCATTAGAAAAATATAAATTATATCTACAACCGTATCAAGCTCTCGTGTTAATACGTTGAACAATTAGTTATCAGCCATAAATTTCAGATGTACCACTCGTTACATCAGTAAGCCATGGTTGGTTTGTAATAATTATGTTTATTTTATAAGGTTATTTAGTTAATTCTGAAATTCTCTTCACAAAAAACTAGACTACGCAGATACTATGTATGGAATTAAACAATTCATTTTAAAGCAAAATTATTATTGAGAACTATTTTGCAATACTAAATTATGTAATAACCAAAGTTCAGATTCTTTTTCAAAGTTTATACTAGGTGCTCCAATACAAGAAACATGTTTCTTAAATAGCGATAATTCGTAACTAATTCTATTTCAACTACTGTGTCGAAAGTCAGAATTACAATAATAATGGTCATATAATACGTTGCATGTGACACTAACAATCTTGTTTTCAAACTGCACTTCGATAATGAATTCTTAACCCTGTACATGTTGCACAACTTCTATAATAATGGTTAGCAAGTTATTCAATATCAAGTTTTGAGATATTTCGAGGACACAAGTTTGTGGAAATTTAATTAATTAGACCCTATGTACCCGAAAGTTTAATAATTAGTGAATTTAAGTAAAGTGATTGCAAAACTCTTGTAGTGTTGTCATAGGATGGTTCAGGTGCATAGAATAAAGATGGATCCAAGAAAAGTGAAGTGGGTGTATTTCTGGATCCAAAAGTCTGGCCAATCGGGCCTTAAATCTCCATTACAAAACTGGGTTTCATCATCATTATGAAATTCAAATGGGATGGCGATATTCACCGAATGGATAATACCCATATACCAGAAATGCCTTCCATGTGTGAATGGAAACTAATATCGCCACTGAATTAATACCTTATGGTTCAAGGTCCATTTAGCACGCACTCTTTCTCTCATGCACATGCCTGGCATCATCAGCTGATAGGAAGTTATTAGAAAAATAATGTAAAAGTTAACATAACATAACGTAAAAAGAAAGTATTCAAAACTTCTTACATCAGTAAGTAGTAAAATAGCAATAAAATAAATTTAAATAGGGAATGTTAGGCTAATAAAATGCAATTTAGTAGCTTTCAAAATGTTGTATATTTTTTGATTATGAAAAGGTTTGGAATTTAAACCAATTCAACTCACAAATTTCAATTATTCTTTCAAAACGAAGACATTTTTAATATAACAATCCCACAAAAAAAAATTTTTCCTTTTCAGAAAGAAGATCGTTTATTTTTTTAATGATTCTGTGCGCAGTTATTTCTAATTTAGACTGAATCGATTAGGTACTATTATGTGTTTCATAAATGCAGATAATAATGTTTTAAATTTAGTTAGTTATTTTGAAAAATAAGTACCTATGATCGTACGAATGAAATGTAAAAGTTACAAATATGCTTTTGGTAGATCAAGTAATTGAAAAATTTGCGATGGAAAATAAATAGGTGAAAAACGTAGCAATTGTTTGTGCAGTATTATATGTCCAATGGATTAATTATTTAGGTGTGAAATATTTACAAAATTGTAAATTAAACAAAAAATAAATATATTGTAAAAAAATTGCGTCTGTGATAAAATTGCAATATATTTTGGTTTTTCTGTAAACAGTGTTGCGCTTTACATTATTTGGTTATACATATTCCTTACGACGCGACGCGACGCTGTATGTTTTACCACAATGTTCAAACATCAACACAACACTCAAACAGCGACCTTCCGAACGTGAAGTTTAACAAAAATAAAGAGTTATGAGCTATGATGGAATCAAGCCCGCATCTTAAAGGGTCATTTGCAGGTCTTTACGTTACAGAGCAAAAGAAAACAAGCAGTCAAGGTCTAACAGTGGGAATTTACGCGTTAAATAAAATGATGTCATGATATTGGTTCAAAAATAACTGATTACTTACCCCATCTTTTTAACTTCCAGATTGGATGGTCCAGTGAGCACATTGTCTGTGAGTGTGATCTTCAGTTGGTTGGGTCCAGAGTTGGCCCCGAGAGTTTTGATTTCTTTGACCCTGATGGGGTCCAGTGATGGGATTCCTCTGGAGGTGTCGCCCTTTGCGAATCTCTTCGCAGACTCTTTGGCAACCTTCAGGGCGCACTCGTTTAATTTGGGGTCTGATCTGGAGCAGGTCTTGATGTAGTCGGCTGGAAGATGTAAAAAAAATAAAAATAATTTTTCATCGGAAATAGCGCACTCACGTGTCGTTTAGTATATTGCGTACGTTTAAATAAATTCAAAGATCATTTTATTTTATTTTTGTACCAATCGAAATGTCCAACTGCCCAAACCCAGTTTGACTATGACGTGTATCACGGTACGTTTTGGATAAATTGAAGCTTTTCCTATCGTTTCGCTTGAGGAGAATTTAAATAAAATCTAACCTTTAATTTGCTTATGAATCTGACTTAGTGGCTGACTAAGTACTTTAGAGTACGATTGGAAAACATTTTAAACATTTTTGAAAACCTTTTATACTAATATTTTTGATATTTTTAGGCTGCCTCTACTGAAGTATAATGCTGTACTAATTAAACAATTTTGCAGTACTTATTTTAACAAGGTCACCGTATTACAGGTTTTTTGTGTATGTTTCTTCTTCACTGCTTTTATTAACTTTGTATTTTTTAATTTATTATTGTTTCTTTCTGTTTTGTAAAAAAAAACATATACGTAATGGACACTTTTGCCGTTAATTATAAATGATTAAATATTTTTGCCTGAGCTTCTGTAAATAAGATAAAGTTTTTTGGCGATGATTTTTTGAGTTGTGTCCCAGTATAAATCAATCATTTGTAAATTAAATTTACGCCTATCAAAATGTTTCCGTCAATTTTACTGTCCTAGAACGGGAGACCTTCCAAGTTGGACAGTCAAAGCTTCTTTGTACTGATGTTTTCTTTATAACAAAAAAAAACATTAAAAAAAATATAAGCGTAAACTATTAAATAATGTATTTTTTCATTAGAAATGAAATTTTACGAACTCATGTACGAAACAACTCAAAAAAATATACAATATTATGGTTAAAATTATCTGTGACAGTTTCCATTGTACTTTTTTCTTTCTTATAAAATTATTCACCAAATAAATGAAAACTACTTTTGCGCTTGAAATCGAGACCTTCTGGACACTATTTGCCAAGCGATTTTTTTTTACTGTTACCTATATTCGTAGTGAAATAAGGCACACTAAGCATCGCATTTTTGGCTTGTGGCTTTCTCTTAGCTAAGAATTATTTCTATCTGGCGACGTAAAAGTCAAAACCATTTTGAGCACCGCCAAAGTTTTGATTCTGAGTAGTGGTAAAAATAAATTAATTATACCAGAGAAATATTGATAATAATAATATTTTCTATAGAACTTCTTGTACTTGACAAACTGATATAAATTTAATTCAGATAATAAATTACGTATTAGCAAAAAAATGAGAGGATTTACCAGCGTTTCGGTTACACAGAACAAAAAAAAAATCTTAAATTTATCAGACAGTGATGATGATCGCATCAATAAGGAAAATTCTTTCAAGAATCATGTGATGGTATATTTTTCTTAGTAAAGAGAAGCAAACAAACACTACACTTTTTCAAATCACATGAAAACACAATTGCCCTGTGTCCTACATTATTTTAGAATGTTTTTTTATTACACCTATAAAAATATACATTATGGTTACCAGTTTCAACAGTACCCCCGTCATCACCACAACAAACATTATAAATATTAAATAAGTGTATTAAAAAAACAAGAGCTTTATAAGAAAGGGATATTATTACTATTGAAAAATTTAATAAAAATATTTTATGTCACTCAAAAGCATTTTGTGAAAATTGGGATATTAAAGAAGTACACACAAGTCTAATGAAAATCAAAGCTGTTATTGTTTTAAAACATGAAATAATAATGTTTACAGTGGAAAAATAACAAGATCATAAAAGTTACACCTTGATTCTATTTTTCGGTTTCATAACAGTTGATTCGTCGACAATTGGTCCCCCGGCGTATTTATGTACAATGTGCAGTTAGTTGCTTTAGGGAAAATACGTTCTAACTAATTACACAAAATATAACTAAGTGACCCCGTAGGGATGTGAGAGAGGATGTACCTCCGAATAACAAAATAACAAAACATATTTTCATTCAAATCAAATCAAATCAAATCAAAAAATATTTATTGTAAAATAAAAATTACAAAAGGTGTAGCTTATGGGTAGACCCCATTTCTTCCAGCTAACCACAATTATTTAATTACAATGTTTATATAATATTATTTGTTTTATTATAATTACAATGTTTATACAGATAAAATAACAATATACCAATGAAAAAAAAAAAAAAATACAAATATATATTACCAATAAAAATAGGCGTTTCATTTACGTGAAGTATTCACTCAACGTGTAGTGACATTTATTAACAAGGAAAGTGTTTAGTGACGATTTGAATTTGTGTGTATCTTGTATTTGTTTAATGTTATGTGGAAGGTTGTTATATACTTTAATGGCCATGTAGTATGGTCCTTTTTGGAATATTGTTTTGTTTGCTTTTGGCATTAATAGGTTTTCTGTGAGCCTTGTAGCGTATTTATGTGTTGAGTTTTTTTATTGGGAACTTGTCTGTAGATGATCGCACTAACATGCATAACTCCATTATATATATGTCTGTGACTGTCAGAATTTTCAGATTTTTAAAAATAGGTCTACAAGAATCTAAACGACCAGAGTTTGTAATTTTTCTTATGCATCTCTTTTGTATGATGAAGACATCTTTGGCGTTTACCGAGTTTCCCCAAAAAATAATACCGTATTTTATTATTGAATATACATAACCATAGTATGCGGCTATTACTGATTCGGTGTTCAATATTTTTCTCAAGGTACCCAGAACATAAGAAAAACTACTGATTTTTGCTACAATTTTTGAGACATGTTCTTTCCAGTTTATGTTTATGTCTAATTCTATTCCCAGTAGTGAACAGGTTTGGGAAGGTTCGATAATATATTATTATTAATGTTTACATTTATATTTATAGGTGTAGCTTGCACTGGACAAAATTTTAAAATTTGGGTTTTGTTTGTGTTGAGTGATAGATGTTGCGATAACAGCCAGTTTGCTATTAATTGGCAAGTCTCGTTAACTTGTTTGTTAAATTCGTCAACGTCTCCATTACATTCAAACAACAAAGCGGTGTCATCAGCGAACATTGAACATTCTGTGCCAGCAATTATTGGGAGTTCGTTTATATAGATAAGGAAGAGGAGAGGCCCAAGAATGCTTCCTTGTGGCACACCCTTGTTTATTTTTCTCCATTTGGATTCTACCATGTACTGGACCATTTTTTCATCGATATTTGAAATTTTAACTTTCTGCTGACGATTTTTTAAGTACGATTCAAACCATTTTAATGCTAATCCTCTAATACCTACATGTTCAAGTTTAATTAGAAGAAGCTCATGATCAACATTGTCGAATGCTTTTGAGAGGTCGATTCAAATGCACCAAGGAAAAATCTGCTTCTCTATTTACTGTATGTTCCAGCGCATAAGTACAAAAAATCGACACTGTGTATACAATCCTTCGATATTCATACCAACTTATTATTAAGAACGTTTAACCAGCCAGCGGCCGAAAATCCACATTTCGTCGAAAGTTGTTCTTACGATCGTTCAGGGCGGTTACAATGAGAAAGCTTAATTATTCTCCTTACCAGCTTTTTAAAATTATAACTCAATATCGATTTTATTTCATTCCAAATTTGCTTTAATTTATACCTACATACAAAAATGCTGGAAGGCGTGAAGATAAAACTATTAAAATAATGTACTTTTTGTAATTATTTTTTGATTATAAGTGTTTATCATAATTAAATAAGAATGTTAAAAAATCTGAAATATATTAATTAGTTTGTAAGTGCGCAAATAAATACACAAACGGACCAATTTTCGTCAAGAAACACATGTACGTATATATTTTTTAATGATTTTATTTAAACTGAAATTAAAATTCTAAAACATGCGATACCCAGATAATGTATTGATTTATTTTACTGCATGATTATATTGTTTGAAATGGGTATGGTATAATACAAAATCTTTTTTGAAAATTTAACAAATCTGCCAACGACCTATGGTATAAACTTATTATACTAAAAATAAACATTTTTTCTCAAAATTTAAAACATGCGAATGCTAGATAAAAGAACAATCATTCGAATTCCATTTATAATTTTTTGTGGAAAAGAGTCAATACGTCTAAAATCTGATTAAAAAATGACATATTTCTGGTTTTCTCTGGTAATACCCTCTTAAAGGGGGAGAGTTTAAGAGTCAAAAAGTGATTCCAACCAAATGAAAACAGTGCAATATATCTTTAAAATATTATAAAAAATACTTACGTAATGAACCACTGCTGCTATCAACAAAAATCGCCAAAACCACCAACGATAAACAAATTGAAATAAATTTATTCATTTTAAATCTTTATGACTAATTTTAAAATAATTAGTGCGATTTAACGTCTCAAGACGATTTCAAAATATAATAGGTAACGATAGTTATTTGCCAATTCGCACTAGAGTCCCACAATGGCCTAAACGATAATGAATTTATTTTCAGGGTTGCACCTATTTATGTGTAAACTGAGCTAGAACTAAAACATTAAAACTGCAAGTGGCGGTCAGATTCAACCGTTCAATAAACTCCAAGTTGTTTCATACCGGTTTGGACGAGTTCTCGATTATGGAGCAGGGAGGCAATGTCACAATCTCGGGAGTCCCTCGAGAAGGGAGGTCTAGAATTACCTGTTTTCTTTACCATTAAATTGGTAAGACAATTATTTTTTAAAGAAATGCACAAATTACATAGTTACGAATAATTTGAAAATATCCCACAACCACCTTTGATAGATTTCATAAATAATACTTTCTGAAGTGAAAACTTCTTTACCACTGAAAATAGCGACACTAAAAAGAGACAAACACATACTTCTATAGGATTTAGCCTGCGAGATAATGAGATAGTATAATCGGTCCACTCTTGTACACTTTAGTTTTCTGAAGGTTTCACTTCTACTGCGTGTAAATTGACTACTCTGTTATTTAACGTGCTTAAAAAATTAAATTATGTGTGTTTTGCAATACTTACTGTTTTATAATAATTTAATTTATTTTAAACGTCTGTTTTTTATGCTACCTAATAACCAATCAATCACAATTGCAATTTTTTTTCTATGGGTATTATTTGTCCATTCTTGTTTGTCTATTCTTTTATTTTGTTAAGTTTCATATGTTTATCCTAACGAAGGAACCATTAGTTCTAAAACATGTCGATTATTTTAATTATAGTGATGAGTGCAAAGCTATTTATTTTCATTTTTGTTCTTGTTATTTTAAATTATTTATTTTCATTTAATTAGAATAAAACGTTTATACTTGAACGTTAAATGAACGTTAAATATTTTAGTAAAAATAAACGTTAGTAAAAATGCTTACGGTGTTTATACAAACCGAGTGGCAGCGTGTAGCAATTAATAAAAAATAAAATAATAAAAATCTTGCATTTACATACTTGCAGTATTATTTTTTCGCAGTGGACGTTTATATCAGTAGTGGTCCGTGACTTTTCAGTGAGCTAGTGTGGTAAGATTGAAAAATACGACACTATTGATGTTTTTGCAGCTCAAATTGATTTTTTTTTTCAAAATTTGATGTTTCGCATGAAGATTTTCAGATAACTAAAATATTTTCATACAAAAAAATTTAATTTGGAAAAAAAATCATATTAACTGTAGTGTTCTGTTATTTGATGGAGATTACTTCTTAGGAATAAATAAATAGTAGTGTTCTGTTATTTGATGGAGATTACTTCTTAGGAATAAATAAATAGTAGTGTTCTGTTATTTGATGGAGATTACTTCTTAGGAATAAATAGATTCTGGTTCGTTTATCTGGTTTTATTCAATACTTCGCGTATTACAATAATGACCTCGTTAGTCGACCTAACTAGGAGCTGGCTAAATTGGTTCTAACGAGTGTTTACAGAAAACACCCACTCTCAGCCTCCCGTCCTTTTTCTGGACAACTTAGGTACTAAGCTACCTGCCATCTAGTGGAATCTACTGACAGTTCTTATCACCGCCACTTATGTCTAAAAGCCGGAAGCTTTTTAGATACACAACATTAACCTACCACAACATCAATAATGTCGTATTTTTCAATCTGAGCACTCTAACTAACTGAAAAGTCACTAACAGCTACTGGTGTATATATGTCATTTTGTCAAGTCTCAGTCGTTGTATTAAATGATATTCATTGAATGCATTTATAAAATTTGAAACGAGAATCGATTTCGCATTACATCTTGAGGTCTTATAATACGCCGTTGTGTTGTGTTGTGCTCTGATATTTCATAATATTATTATAAACAATGTTATGTTGTGATATTCCAATAAACAAAACAATATTTTTAATTTTATGCTGTGATATTTCAATATATAAAACAATGTTTTCAATGTCATGCTGTGATATTTCAATATACAAAACGATGTTTTCAAACTTATGCTGTGATATTTCAATAAACAAAACGATGTTTTCAATGTTATGCTGTGATATTTCAATATACAAAACGATGTTTCCAATGCTGTGATATTTCAATAAACAAAACGATGTTTTCAATGTTTTGCTATAATATTTCAATTATTAGGTACGAGTGACGAATCTTCCGAAGGCATCGTCGGAACTAATTGAAACTGTTTGTACTATGTTAATGTTTTGGTGTTTGAACTTGAACAACCCCCGCTTCGCAAACTAGTTTTAAGGCTTTATTCTTATTTTCCGTCTATTGGAAAAACAGGTAACTTGTTATTTAATAAGTTTGTGAGGTATAAAGCCCCAACCATCGATATAAAATACATGAGATGGCCATAAGTATTAAATTTACGACCAAACAGAGATGAAAATAGCTCCCATCGAACATTACTCCTCACTAGCGACCGTCGCGTCGTCTTAAAAGTTTTGTGAAATCTAAGATTCAATCCAAGAAAAAATCTATAAATTGCAAGTTTCAATTTTTAATTTTCTTTTTGGTAAATAATGCCATAACGAACATCGTCTAATTTCCTCACGATTTTTACTCTAGATGGAAGTCCCAAGATAATGTATTTTTGTTTGGTTAGCTTTTTATGTGAATACCGCACAAGTGTCCCAAATGCTCCCAACCGCCTGGAGCCAATGAGCACGGCATCCTCAATTGGGGTGTGTTGTGTGGCTGAAGGGAGGAGAAGGAGATGGGGGAGAGGAAGACGGGGAAATGTCCATGAAGATCTAGTCACCAAAGAACGGCTAAAGCCATTTCAAGCAACGTTTTAAATCTGAATGGTGGTCTTATATCAGGACGTTACTGAGAGTATCTTCTTCTCTGGAACGTGCCGCCAAAATATCTACTTCTAGCTGGTTCCCGGCATGCGTTGCAATGCCATTTAATAAAGAAATTGTTTCTCCCTGCGTGTTCTTTCCCATTCATCCCGTTACCCTTTCACCTCTCATTCCTCTCAGCCTCCTCCACCTTTTCTCTCCCCAGTCCCCTTACCCCGTCCCTCGAACCCCCCTCGTTCTCCTCCCCCCTCCGCAAACCCCCTCCCCGAGTTCCCTCCCCCCTTTCCCCCTCCCTCCTCCCCCCTGCATTCCATACATTAATTACCGGTACATTTAGTTTTCAAACAGCTCGCGTGCCATCTATTGCAATTTTTTTATACAAATTTCATAATGCTCACTTATACAAACCTTGTCCTGACAATAACGAACACAAAACAAAAATATTTATCCAATTTAGTGCAGTCGTTCGGAAGTTATGCGCGTACATACATTTCGGCGATTCATTTTTATTTATATAATAAGATAGATAGATAGATAGAAAAAGATTATTTTTAAACGATTAAATTGTGAAATAACAAAAATCGATCACATAAAATATACTTGCGTACGCCGGGATTTTAATCCGCGACATCCGGATCGCTAGTAGAGACCATTAAGAGGTAATACCACCGGTGAGAAATCTCGACGGTAGGTATTTTCAAAAATTATCGCTGTCGCACCGCGCTCGAAAAAGAACTAGCTCTCGATGTGTGGGTGAGACCGCACGTGAGTGTTTGGCTTGTACACCTTCTCGCCCCCTCTGCGTCTCTTGCCTCAGGTTTGGACAAGGCATGTTTCGACTTATTTAGGATGTACCGCTCTCCATAGACAGAAAAAGGGCGCATTATTTTTAAACGCACGAGGTTTGCTATGCCGGTCATTTATAAATATCGTCGATAGATATTGTAACAATGTCTTCTGTTCACGCTTCGATCAAATACTCACACATCTATAGTAGCATCGCGTAGTAGATATGTGAGTGTGTGAAGCTCGTGTGTACGTTTTCGCGCGGTAATGCTGAGTCTTGTGTGTTTGTCGCCTTACCGGGTGTGACCAAGTAGGTGGCAAGAAATAAAATAAAACTCGAAAATAATAGAAAATGTCATGAGTAAACGCTGCAACTTTTCCTACAGTGTTTTGTTATAACCATGCACATGGCATCTTTTCAAAGATACATTTTTATTTTTTTTATTTATTCATTGCATCGTTAATTATTAGGGAACGTACCTATACTACGTGATCTCTTCGGGGGGGGGGGGGGGGTCTTCAAAATGTCACGCTTGGTACAAATGAGCGGCGGTTTGCTAAGGATTTTGGTCACCGGGGGGGGCGGGGGTTAAAAATTGCAAAAAATTGGTCACGTAGTATGGGTACGTTCCCTAACATAAGTTGAGGATTTTTCGACCACCATGCTAGGTACATGCCCATGTTGTGGTGGTCAACCTTTGTTACGACGAAGTCCAGTATCAGATTGTTACAGGGTTTTGTTATAATATCTACTCTTCCAAATAAATCGCGTTGCAACATGAGCGCTTCAGACAGGTGGCTTCTTGCTGATTAGCGCATCTTCAATCGCGTCTTGACTTGAGCGTGTGTATAGACTGGTGTCTGCCTGCTAGAGTTCATTATTTTCTGCACCAAATAAGTCAAGTCGAGTCGGGACTTGAACGTAAGTATTCCTATATAATAGATGTCTTCTGCGCTCATCATTCATTTATATTGTTATACTACAAGTAAAGCATCACGCATGCTGTACCTATTGGTTAAGTAATTTGAAACAACAAAGTTGCGAGAATATCAAAGAGATAAATATAAGTTTTGTCCTGATCCCAATGTTTGTGGTTGTTTAGAGATTGATTTCACCATTAGCTGCATCACTCCAATATTTTGTCACGAATTACACAGTTAGGATATCGGTGAGTACCTACTAAACTATTCATAAATTTATGATGAATGTCAGTGTGAAAAGTGTATACTTACCCCTCTATACAGGGTCTTACTAAAATATTTTATAATGTATGTAGATTACCGACATATTACGTATTATTTTACTAGAACTCTATGTAGGTTAGTAGTTTTAAAGTTTTCACTGTATTAGCGTTTATAAATATGCAGTCAAACCAACTATATCGAATTATTATATACATATGATTATTCTCTATGATACATTAGTTATTATTGAAAATTAGTATTAACCTCTCAGGCCTCGGGCCTGTTTTTCGAAAAGTAAAAATATTTCCACTTTCCAATAAATTCCAAATAACTTTAATATTTGCGAACGCATCCGAAAACTAAAAACCGTTTTTGAAAGATGATGAAATACGCTTTCAAATTTTATAATTCGAAATAAACATATAATTTTTTTTTTTTTATTAATAATAAAAAATGTTTAAAAATAGCCCACCTTACGTTTTTTCTAATTAAAATTACGACAACAAAAAGATAAAAGCACGTACATATTTTATTAGACAATTAAATCTAAATGGATTTATTGTGTTGTGTGTATTATACGTGTGAGTTGACATGTTTGTAAAAAATAATGTTTAAAACGTTAGATATATCGCTTGCTGAGGTTTGATTTGTACTCCTGTATTTTTGAGTTTTTTTAAGCAGTAAATACAAAAAAGGATGTGTTAGTTCGTTCAAAATTCAACCAAAAATGTTGGTCTTTTACCTATAGATAGATTAACCTACATATTTTTAAAAATATTTATTACAGTCAGTTTGAAATAAAGGAAACAAATATATAATATTTTTAAACTTCAAAACTTTTTATATTTATTTTCAACTTTATAAATAAAACCTTAATTTGTAATATTTAATTACACGAAGACAATATTAGCGAAACTCGACATAGATTGTCTCCAGCTTTTCAATTGAGTTTCGCTAATATAGTCTTCATTTAATTCAAAACTTTTATTTCTCAGTACGTGTTTTTGTGGACTTAGTACAAACCAATCCTGAGCAAACGATATGCATTATAAATGTATGTAAATGTCTGCAAAAACCCTACGGGCGTGTAATAAAAAGTAAACATAATTAAATAAATGTTACCGTCAACTCACTTTTTTTTCGCTTCATGTCAAAAAATTAACACAAAATTCCCAGTTTCTTATTTTTTTTTTCAAATATTAATCGGAAGCTTTGGTTTCATAAAAGATTATAATTATTTTGTTTTAAGTTTTAATTATGTTCTGGTTGTTTTCTCTTTCTAACAGATCATTTTTCTAACCATGGTAGTAAGGGAGACACAACGATTTCTAAGAGACCTATATGAGTTATTTCAAAAAGCAAACAAATTAGCCTAAGTAATGTGCAAGTACTACACAATTCGCGCCTCGGTTCACAATTTTATACGCAGCATAAGATTCTCGTATGTGTGTGATATAAAATCAGCTACTATTATCTAACTTCTACTAAAAAAATGTGATATCTTTTTCTTACAGATAAATAATGGGTAAAAGAAATGGAAACAAAGCTCGTTTATTTTCGTCTACTAGACGAAAAAAACCGATTATTATTATCAAACGACAGATTCATGTTGCACCGCGTTCGATCTCTAGGTAAGTAAATATAGTTTTCCTGTTTTCCTCTCACTACTGAACCCTCCTAATGGTTTATGTTATGAGAAGCCTGTATGTAGCATGCGTAACCGAGACTTGGAAAAGAACAGAAGATATAAAGCATTACATTTTGATGAGAACAAATGGGCTCTATTGATTCCTTCGCGTATGGAACTCGAAAAAATTCTGTCTTATAAGTACAACGAAAATAAGTAATTTAATTATTATTACTTTTTATTTACAGGGATATGGATGTCATCAACGATGCTGCTAGAAACTTAGATACATCTTCACAAATGCGTGAACCTTCGAGGGATGAATCATTTTCTCCAAATATAGAAGAAAACGCAAGTTCTTCATCGCCAACAACGCTTGATGATTTTCTGTTGAAACCAGACCATATTGATGAAACCCATATTCACGAAGGTCGCAGAATTGTTGATATAAAATATTTGTTTTCAGAAATTTCAAATATAAAGCACGAACACACCAACTGCACATTTTCCGATTTAAAATTTGTGAAGGAACGACGAAATGGTTTTCTAAGCCAATATGTTTTCGAGTGCAAAATGTGCAAGAAAATAGAATATGTACATTCCGAAGACCCGAAACTGAAAGTGTCCGTAAATACTGCTGTCGTCGAAGGAGTAGTATGTACAGGAAATGGATATTCACAATGGAACGAAATTTGTGGGGTATTGAATATGCCAAATATGAATCCTTCAATTTACAAGAACATAGAACAATGTTTAGCGCTAACACTTGAAGAATGTGCCTTAGAAGAAATGATCGCAGCTGGTGAAGAAGAAAAAAGGCTTGCAATTTTAAATGGTGACGTAGACGAGGGAGGGTACCCTTTGGTGACGGTAGTTGCAGATGGTTCTTGGGCAAAGAGATCATATAAAAGTGGATTTAGCTCCTCATCTGGTGCGGGATGCATAGTTGGACTGCGAACTAAAAAGGTTTTATTTCTGGGAGTGCGAAACTCGTACTGCTGCATATGTGCTAGAGCTACAAAACTACAAGTAGAAGCATCTGAGCATAGGTGCTTCAAAAACTGGCGTGACAGTGCTAATGCCATGGAAGCCCACATTATAGCAGAAGGGTTCTCGAGAAGCATTGAAATGCATGGATTGAAATTCAATAAACTAATTGGAGATGGCGACTCCAGCATCATGAAAAAAATTTTGCAGCAAATGCCATATGGGCCGAACTTCATAGTACAAAAAATAGAGTGCAAAAATCACTTACTTCGCAATTTTTGCAACAAAATAAAAGCACTTGGAAAAAAAACCAACAACGCTAAAGGCTTTGTACCAGTTCAAATAAGGAAAAAGGTTGAAGCAAACGTTTTACGAATGAGAAAAGCTATAGTTGGAGCAGTAAATTACAGAAAAGAGCAAGAAAACACGCCACAAAGTGATAAAGTAAAAAATCTGAAAATGGACATAAAAAATGCCGCAAACCATGTTTTTGGTGATCATACAAAATGTTCGTCATACTATTGCAAGTCGGAGAAGTACACTAATGATCCAAATTTACTAAGCGATCTTCAAGATTGTGGAATATGGACTGATATTCAACAATTATTGTCGTCTCTTATAGCAAATGCGGAAAGTCTTATTATTAACGTGACAAATAACACTGTGGAGCAATTCAACAACGTTATTGCCAAATTTATAGGCGGAAAAAGAGCAAATTTTACAAAAATGGGATAACTTCAGCAGTTGAGCTTCTTGAGCAGTAACTTCGTGGAATAGTGAAATGACAACCCATTCACGAATACAAAAAAAATCCAAGGCCACAGTCCTGGCAACTACACGAAGCATTTTATTGAAAGAAAACGACGTTCGAAGGAGACAATACAGAGGTGTCGAAAAATAAAACTAAGGTATAATGAAAACACGACAGAAAAGAGAAAAAAAGTTACAGGGCCTGATGAAAATTATGGTTAATTGGAATTAGAACCAGATATGCCACCTGAATTATTTGAAACGAAAAAAGAAGAATTTCTCAAAGAATTATCTCCATCTAATAAGGAAGAACTCGAACGGAATACGGTGGGCCAAAGCAATAATAATTTGTGGGCAATTGAAAGGCGTAAGAGGCTAACAGCTTCTAACTTTGGACAAATATGTAAGTTACGGCCAAAAACTTCAGTTACGAGAGTATTAAACTCGTTACTGTACTCGCCATTTAAAGGAAATACGGCCACAAATTATGGGAAAGAAAATGAAAACCAAGCAATTGAGCAATTTACAAAAGAAACAAAGTTAGAGGTATTCGCCTGTGGACTATTTGTCGATGAAAACAAAAACTTTTTAGCGGCAAGTCCGGATGGCCTTATTGGCAAAGATTCTATAATTGAAGTGAAATGCCCATATAGAATAGCAAATATGTCACCAGAAGAAGGAATTGAACAAAAAAAAATTGATTACTGTAAAATTGAAGACAATGCTTTAACATTAAAACGGAATCACAATTACTTCTACCAAGTCCAAGGCCAGTTACACGTTACTCGTCGTAAATACTGTTATTTTGTCGTGTGGAGTCCTAAAGGTTTGCTGTATGAAAAAATTGAAAGGGACGATTCAATCTGGCAAAAAATTGAACCACTGTTAGAAAACTTCTACCTCCAATGCCTTTTACCAGAAATAATTGACGGTCGCATACCAAGAAATTTACCAGCGAGAGAAAGATATAAATCATAAATTGTTTAAAATTCATTGTCTAGTTGTAAAAAATTAAAAATTTTGTACAATAAAGCGTTTACAAACAAAAAATTTCAATTAATCACTGAAGGCAATGTAAGCGACTCTCAACCGAAAATTTGAAACAGATTTTTTTTTTAAACATAAACCCCACATTGGAGGCACCGAGGAAAAATAATCGCTCAGGGACTTTGTTGGAGAAGTTGTTGGACATCATTGGAGAAGCTGTGTGGAGGGTATTTTTAGGATAAGGAAGGAAAGGAAGTTCTGGGTAGGGAAAAGGTAGGTAAAAGTATGAAATGATGGTGGAGAGTCCGGCTGTAGAGATCAAAAGATCTCCCTCTTCCAGTTTCTCCCAATTCGGCCCGCCACGCAGTAAGTGGACAAAATTATCCGCCACCAAAACCCATGCAGACCTCACCCGTGAACCCGGGAATCCAGGCTCAGTCACTAAACATAGCGGACCACTTGGGGTGAACAAGTGGCGGGGGTAATGGTTATCCAATATATGGTTTGATTTATTATAGTACTTGATATAAATAATTTTAATTTGGCTCAATTTTAGTATGAAAGCTCGATCAGTATTGGTATACCGCGATAAGTCACTAAACAGAAAAAAACGAATAAAAAATATCGATCACTCGGGGAAGGACAACACTAGTCTACCGATAAAATTCGTTACATCACTACTTCGCTTTGTATGTATTTGTCAAAACCCTCGTTCCCCGCCCCCCTCAAGGGAACTGAGCGAAAGGGACACCTGCACATCGGGCCGAAAATACCTAAATAAAATCTTCGAAATCGATGTTTTGTATTCCCCATTTTTTTTCTCCAAAACTGGACCGATTTTAATTTTTTTTTTCACAAACTGTATTAGAAGAAAATATTCTATGTCGGTACGTTTTGTTTTTTTTCAAAATACATTGTTTAGTTTGTATACTGAACGTTTTTTGACGGCTTTTAAATTAGGCATTTTTATTCATTTTTGGATGGTCCTAACTTCTATAAGAAGTAAATTATCAAAAAAAGCAAAACGTACCGACACGCTAGTGGTCGATATCTATATTATGTAAAAAAAATTTTTGCTCTAGGGTCAAAATCCAGAGAGATAAACGGGGAATACGTTTGTATGGAAAAACGCAGCTAGTATTTCCTCTTAACTCCCGACCATGGATGTCGTCGCAGCTGAGCTGTATTTTTGATTTGAGTAATGTTTTATTGAATCTCTGATTTCTTTATTAATTGTTTTTGTTTTTAATTCGCAGAGCTCCATTTAATTTAAAAAAATGAGAGAAAATCAAATTCACTAATTTTATGTTACTATTTGAGTTTTTTTAATATTATTATTGTTTCAGCTGTTTCGGCGATCAAGGCTATTTTAACCTCTGATACCACAATATTTTTCCAGAAATCGGTCACTGTTACGAAGGGCCGTTAAAAAGATAGGTAAATCTGTCTTCTATAACACAAAGGATGCGGTTTTATTTAAGATGTTTTTTATTACACCTGGTGACATTAAAACGCACAGCCTTCCTCGCATTCCTTCTTTACCTTCGCTACTTTGAAATAATAGAACATCGATCAAATAACGCATGATATTTGTTGTAAGTGAAGTTAAGGTGATTGAAGTTAAGGTGATCCACTAGTCTTGGAAAGATTTGACATCTGAATCCACGCCTCTTTTTGGGTGGGACTTAAAAATACTCGAAAAGACTTTTTCGGAAAGGTTAGAGAAGGTATTTGAGATTTGTATTTTACAGGTTTATTTCGTTAAGGCATGCAAAAAACATTAACTCCATTTTTACACATTGTTTATAATAATAATAAGGAAATTTAAAATCGATTGCACGGAACCAAGCGATGTGGAGTCCATAGACGTCCACATGACGGGGCGGTAACTAATACAAAATGTACATTTAGTCTTTATACGGACGGCATAAGGTTTAATTCTCTAATCCAAATTCGTTGAACGCCCCCTATATTGATTCATGCCGAAAACTTGTTTTATTTTGTGTAATTCTGGTTAAATTAAAATATTTTCCGATTATTTTATTAGGAACTTAATTTGTCACATTATATAATGAAACTTTATACGAAAATTGCATCATTAATTGGAAATTTCGGCACTTGAAAGTATTTTTTATGGGCTTGATTTTATTTTTTTCCAGATTTACAAAAGGACTTGTTAAAAAATTACTCAATTATTTCCAAGGCCAAGATGTGTTTTATTTGGAGTATTTAATTGAAGCATCTATAATATTTCTAAGCGATCAAATTTTCAAACAAAAAACACATGATTTTGTATTATTTCGCAAGTCTTCATCTTAAACACATTTAATTAAGGCTACTTATTAAAATATATTTTTAAAACTGTATGTGATCAATTTTGATAACATTTACTTAAGTGTTTTTTAATTAAAAATAATAGTATTTAATGTAAAACAGAAAGAGACAGAAAAGAAAATCGATTGGGTAAGGTTATGTTGCTACCAAGACGTGAACTCGGAACTTTTCCTCTACCGAGGGATGCACTAAACAACTGTGCTACCGCATTTCTTGGAGTTTACTTTGATATGTTTTATTCAAATAATTTTATACGAAAGTTATCATAACGTAACGTAATGCCAATTACGTAACGTTATGATAACTAAACACGCCAAACGCGTGCCCAACATTTGTACACGGTTGACGTTTGTCACATGAGAACAGGTCACTTCTTCGACTCGTTCTTGTATTCAACAGCTCGGCTGTGGAATGATTTGCCGGCCTCTGTGTTTCCTCCTTCCTACAACATGGGTCTCTTCAAGACCAATGTTCATTCCTTCCTCTCCTCTAAAAGACCCTCAACACAGCACCCCAGATGACATAGGCCATAGGGAAATTATTTTCCTCACGACTTCCTGTGTTGAGTTAATGTAAAATAAAACTGTGATAGGCGTGTCGGATTGCAGGAGGTGCCGGATTAGACGGTGACCAGACAACTCAGAATGAAACCAACTCAGAAGCACCTCAGAAAGGTCATTAAGAGCGATGATAAAAAAAATATAAAAAATTGGTTAAATAGGTTAAGTTAGGTTAGGGTTACCGGCTATTTTAAAATTATTTTTTCGTAGCTTTTAATGACCTTTCTGAGGTGTTTCTGAGTTGGTTTCATTCTGAGTTGCCATGGAACCCTTTTTTGGCAGATAAATTGATATTTCAACAGTAAGCATCAGGTTATATTTTTATAGACGATGATTTAGTAACTTTATTAGTACGTTTATCAAAATTTCTTAAAATATACCCCGCGGAAAGGCCCATTTTCTAGGCTTGATAGGGAAAATTCGACCGTAGGTAGGTCCGTCCAAGCGCCGGGGTATTATTTGGTTGGTATTATTATCATATTTTTATACACGTTGCATATTTTTGTACACGCCGCATATTTTTGTACACGCAGCATATTTTTGTACACGCCGCATATTTTTGTACACGCCGCATATTTTTGTACACGCAGCATATTTTTGTACACGCCGCATATTTTTGTACACGCCGCATGTTTTTGTACACGCAGAATATTTTTGTACACGCCGCATATATTTCTACACGCCGCATATTTGTGTACACCCAGCAAATTTTTGTACACACCGCATATTTTTGTACACGCCGCATATTTTTCCACACACTGCATATTTTTATACACGCCTTCTTCATTAACATCGTTAAGATTCCGATTTTAGAGTATTGGGTCGTTTTAAATGAGACTAGGACTTTTACAAGCTTTCTTTTACAATTCTTTTTGCATAAATCCACGGTGTTTGCCTCCACGCCTTCCAATCATCTAAGTTCATACCTCTTCGCCCTGAAGATTTAAAATAGGGAAGCCTCTTCGTCTTCTCTTCTCTTCTTCTCTACATCTCTATTTTCTCTATCTCTTCTCTATCTCTATCTCTACATATTATAAATTAAAGTACCTGTCTGTCTGTCTGTTCGCGGTAAACTCGAAAACTACTGCACGGATTTTCATGCGGTTTTCGTCAATAGATAGAGTGTTTCGCGAGGAAGGTTTAGGTATGTAATTTGTCAAGGATTTGTGTAAATGAACGATAATTGTTAAAAGTGTCGGAAAAAGTCAAGCCGCCTGGTAGCTTTCATCGAAAACGCTGCCTTATCCTTTTGAAATATAACAAAACAATGCATGGTGGGATATTCTTCTTTTATAGATCCACAAAAAAAGTCCGCGAAGGCATATATCTATCTTTTACGGATAGCTTACTATACCCATTCCATCTTCTAAAAAAATGGTCACGTACATTGCGGTAATGGAAAAGTTATTTAGATGGATACAGTATTAATCCTTATTAACTTAAATACGTTAGTTACCCCAAGCATTTCATTCACGTTATTATAATCTTTCACAACATCTCTACGTATTATAAATTAAAGTCCTCCGCGGCATCTGTCTGTCTCTTCGCGATAAACTCAAAGACTGCGGTGGTTATAAAGGTTGGATAACCACCCAGTAGATGACGTTGTGTTTTATTAGTCACAGCAACGCGTGGCCGGGTCAGCTAGTTAAAAATAAAACACATATCATAATGGTTGGTTTTCAATTAAAAAATTTACATACTCGGGCGAAGCCGGGTAACTAACTGGTAATATTTTTAATACTAAAATAATTATTAAATTAGTTTTATTATTTACACACATTATTACCTTCATTATGATGTTCAGTTAAATAAAAAAGACAAAATAAAATAATATTGTTGTTACTAAAGGTCAAATTTCTTTGGCCTATCTGATCAATGCGATGAGATTTCGGACTAAGCGCCTACTGGCTATGTTAATTTGCTTTAGATAGTAATTTTATGGTAATATATTTGCATATTTTTGAATATAGAACCAGTCTGTTAATTATGGTAACGGTTTAAATTTTTATTGAAATTATTTTAAAAGAGTCAATTCGCTAACTGTAATTTAAACGATTACTCACCTAAGGTAATAAAATAATGTTTAAAATAAAATTAACAAATGTGGGCGTTGAAGGCTTGCGTAGGGTTATGAACAATCGCGATATATATGTAATCACTATGGCTTAACCTTCGTGTGGTTTGGTTCCGCAATTTTTCATTCCGCGACAAAATATCCCTGACAAAATATCCTCCAACAAAATATCTACTAAAACCTAACCTGGTTAGGTTAGGTTTTAGTAGATATTTTGTTGGAGGATATTTATATATAGACTGAAGGGAGTCAGCAAGAGAGGGGAAAGAAATGAGGAATGTAAGAGTTGAGTAGTACCCCGCTATTCAGATCTAGTAAATAAACACGGCTAAAGTCAATTCAAGCACCGTTTCGATTCGGGATGGCGGTCTTTCACCAAGGCGATACTGAGAGTATCTACCATTCTGGAACGAGATGCAAATATACCGAATTTTGTTTTAAAAATATGTGTAGGTTAGGTTAGATTAAGTTAGGTTAGGTTAGGTTAGCTTAAGTTATGTTATTAATATAACATAAATAATTTAATAATTTGCTATATTAATAACATAACTTAATCTAACCTAACCTAACTTAATCTAACCTAACCTACACATATTTTTAAAACAAAATTCGGTATATTTGCATCTCGTTCCAGAATGGTAGATACTCTCAGTATCGCCTTGGTGAAAGACCGCCATCCCGAATCGAAACGGTGCTTGAATTGACTTTAGCCGTGTTTATTTACTAGATCTGAATAGCGGGGTACTACTCAACTCTTACATTCCTCGTTTCTTTCCCCTCTCTTGCTGACTGCCTTCAGTCTCATGGAGCAAATAGGACTATGGGGATATCATAGTACTACTTGCTCCAGGCAGTCGAGACTCTTGAGCGGTATTCAAATTAAAAAATATATCATAAGTCGTGGTAGTATCTAGTAAATGCTATGTCGCTGATTCGAGTTAGCAAATATTAAAAGTTAAAGTTAAAGCTTTTGCTTGCAATTAAGTCCTGTTGTTAAGAATAGAAAAAATAGTTGAATTTAACATACTAAGGAAACTCCGATACATAAAACATAAGGATGTTTAAATAATAATAATGTATTTTCCCGCAGATGTCGTCTAAGTATCGCATTGAATCAAATTATTTATGTGAATATGATAATATAAACAAGAACGGCTACTTACTTGTTTTACCTTATCAAGTTCATTACCATTGCCACTGCAGTAGTAATGATGGTAACCTCGAGAGGGTTTCGTCTTGGGGTAAGAATAACCTAGTCGAATTTATTGTTTCAAAGACCCAATCATGTCTTATTACGATTAAAAGGGATCGAAATGACAATCTAGTCTCCTTCAATGGAAGCAATTTTCTGAACTGGTGATATACTTGGTGTAACTCTAAGAGACCAGTTCAGGCATGGGGGCTGCATCGAAGCCAGAGTCAAGTTAGACTCTTAGGGATTACTGTATAGGGCCCGCAGATACAACCGCTGATCCTGTACAAACCGAAAGTGTCCATTGTTGAATTTGACAGGCACCTCTGATCTGGAGTCCCAAAATACCTGAAAAAATAACGTTTGATTCTGCGCAGAAACGGGAGGTCCGTTGGTTTCCCCTATCTTAACAAGTAGAATTGCAATTTTTAGATCACAGGTGTCAGGTAAGTACGCTGTCCTTGCTCTACCGGTATAACATTTATACATAATAAATTTCTTGTTTAATTACTCCTATGAACTTTTAAAATATATCTAAAGTCTAAATCTCTTCACAAGTTAAACTCTTTAGTTTGTGAAGGATCTTTTTTTAAGTAATTCTTAAGTTATTAACAAGTTGTCCTCTCCTAAACACAAGCATTTGCTTTCTTAGGAGAGTGTATAAAAATATGTAAGCTATATTATGTTATATTATGAAAATGTAAATGAAACAAATATTAATTAAAAAAAAATAACAAAGGAAGATTTTCCTGGGATTCTAGCGTCCTTAATCCTTTCGCAGCGGTACGTAGTCGGGAAACACGCCAAACTACCGCCCATCGTAAGTGCACGGCTGACATTTTGTCACATAAGAACTGGTTACTTCTAAGACTCGTTCTTGAGTTCAACAGCTCGATTGTGGAAGGATTTGCCAGCCTATGTTTCCTTCCTCCTACAATACGGGTCTCTTCAAGACCCATGTTCAATGTTCACTTCTCCCTCTACTTAAACAGACCTTCCACATAGCATCTTCAAAGAGGATATAGGTCCATTGGAGGACGCACCACTTACCCGCCCTGGTATAGGTAACGGATGGTTACCCCTTCAAGGCTCTTGCAAGGACTGTTTTTTTGTTGTATAAAAACGATTCTACATTTAATAAACGATACTAGACCTCCATTGCCCACGCATACATTGTTAGGTAGCAGTATGCAGGTGCTACTATGTACAATTGTTAGTAAGTATAAAGAAAATCTTACCTGGACCTCTTTTAGGTAAGGAAATGAAGTAACAACAAAGAAAATAAAACGTAGGCAGTAAGCGTACCCTAACATATTTATGTACTTAAAGCACTAAGCACTTTTCAAACATTAAGATACCAATCATGGTAGTAGGATATAGGTCCAGAGGGAAATTATTTTCGTCAGGGAATTATGCATGGAATTAATGTAAAAAAATGTGCCTATTTGGCGCAATACAGGTATCAACGCGCCCTATGTATGGTGGTTTACGGGATCTTTAGAAATTCCATGGTATTCAGTTTTTAATAGCGTTTTAGTAATTTGTTAATATCCGTAGCAATTGTGTTAAAATAAATAAGTTTTAGATACCTCGGCAGTATTCTCACGGAGACTCTTGTCCCAGATGTAGAGGTTAGATGCAGAATTGAAGCAGCAAGAACTGCGTTCATTAAAGTGAAATCCCTCTTCTGCAATGACAATATCAGCTTAAAACTAAGGCAGAGAATGCTATAATGTTATGTGTGGTGGGTCTTGCTATATGAATGTGAAACATGGACCTTGAAAGTAAATACCATGAACACCGGAGAATGCTCAAGGTCCCATGGACCGACATGATCATCAACACAGAAATTCTCAGGCGGGCTAGAGCAGATAGAGAATTGCTTACATTAATAAAAATCAGGAAAATTTCATATCTGGGTCATGTACTTCGAGGGGAGAAGTATCACTTGCTCCATTTAATATTGAAAGGCGAGATAGAGGGTCGCCGAGAGCCTGGTAGGAGACAAATGTCTTGGCTGCGTAATATACGAGAGTGGACCGGCATTAGAAGTTAGGAGCTATTCCGGGCAGCGCAAGACAGAAAGACATTTTCAAGAGTGATCGCCAACGTCGGGGGATCTGATAGGGCACACAAAGAAGAAGAAGATAAGTTAATACCTTGAAAATGAAACCATTGAACTTGATTTTTTACAAACAGCTTTCAAAATACAGCTTTCTGTCAGTTAACTCTTAAATAAATGAAATCATCCTTTAAGTTATACATCGTAGGGTTCATTATCGCAAAACTTAATCAAATAATTTATGATTAGCGTATAAAATCTATAAAATTTTGTGCGCTGGTTAAAACCGTTGTAATTTTAAAATGTTAATCATAAAAAATATCCATTTCATCGTGTGTAACGAAAAGCTATTCAAATGATGAAGAATCCATTCACAGTAGATAAATCTATTAATATGAATTTATTTAAGCTAATTGAAAATAAACGAAAGGGTGTCATAATTTTGTTAATGCACTGTTGGGTTAGTCATAGTCATAAATAATTGATGGAATTGTAGGGCTTTTCCTGCATTATTTTCAGTAATCACTGGAATTTATTTACATAATCGAACATTATAATAATTGAGATTTTCCTATGAGTTCTTGGAATATTCCGAAGGCTTGATAGCCCCTTTCTCTTATTCAGTATAATCTTCTCCACATTACAATATTTTACAAGAAAAATGAAAATGCATTGTTACTGCATTTTTACCGCACTGTTTCCATTAATAAAAGTTTAAATTTTCCCCTGACAGAGAAAAATGCTCAATGCAATTCCCCTGTCCTTCTTTTTCTTATTTTTCTGTCTCCAGATTTTCGATTGAGTTTCGCTAATGTTGTCTCATTTAAATTAATATTACAATTTAAGGTTTTACTCATAAAATTAAAAATAAAATATTCGTCCTAGACTTGCAGAAAAGTCAATAGATGTCGCATACTAAAAATAAAATGGATAAAAAATTCACACTAACTAGATAGCATTTAGTTCGGGTTTGAATCTTGCAATCATATATAAAGATAGCAGCCAATAATATGCGCCTTAAGAAAATGAAGATAATGTTGGTAGTTCAAAGCTGAAGTATGATACAGTAAAAAGTTACCGAATTAGATATACACACCTTAGCTCAGTTGGTAGAGCTGTTGCCATGAAAGCAGAAGGTCCTGGGTTCGAATCCCAGAGGTGCCAAAATATTTTTCAAAATTTTTCTGTCTCCAGATTTTCGATTGAGTTTCGCTAATATTGCCTTCATTTATTATTCAAATATTAAAAACTCTTTTATTTATATTTAAAAGCCATTATCTTACCGACTTTAACCTTCATTTAATTACTTAGGTACTTGTTAACATCTTCTTAGGCAAGTATCATTCCACGTTTTAATACAATCTGACATACCACCCTAGAACAGGCTCACCTTCTACTTGATAGGGTGGGAATACCTGTAAAACTGGTTAGTTGTAAACACAGATCCACATGATAACACCTACATTATGAACTAGAATAAGCTTTTTTACAACATACGTGTTTCAGATCTCGAAATACTTCAAACTTTTCAATTTTTATTAGAATAACTTTTGAAGGTTAATGCAATGTAATAAATCAATAAATTTATCTTAAACTTTTATTTATTTATTTGAATTACATGTAACAATAACATCTCTATTGTTGAAAGGTCGACCACTTCCCGGGATGCGTAAAAGTAATAGTTTCCACCAATATAATGGTATTTCGAAATGAAAAAAAGTTACAAAAGTTATGTCATCCGTTTTCCTTGTATGATTGACAAATAAAATTATCAAACCAAAATATAAAGGTCAACTTCTTAAATAGGGTAAGGGAAAAATTCTTCGACAAAATAAGAAAAATTAGATCAATTTTAACAAGGAAATTGGTCAATAACACCACAGTAGCATCCCACCTGAATTACTGTATGAATTTGTTTAGAGCAACTAACCACTGGAGCGCTTTTTGCCACAATATGGCACTATTTAAAATACCTTGGATTGCTTTGCTGCCAATTTTGGAAAATTTTTCCAAATTTGTGAGTAATTATGTAGAAGTTTACGATTTTCTTATATTTTTTTATAAATCTTACGAATATGTGATAATCGACAAAAGATAGCTGAATTCATTGGCTATATAGAACTATAATCGCTTTGTTTGTTTCCGTATTAAAATTCGGAGGAATGATTTTTTTAATGTGGGCGGAAAATATTCAAAACTGTCACCACAAAAAGCTCGAACAATCGGAGAAAAAAAATTAAATTGCGCTGTCGCTCCAGTGGCTAAACAAAAAAGAACTAGAAAAAATTCTGAACAGAGATTCGCGGTCTATATTATATATATTGTGTTGTAGAAGGTATACGAAGATACTAACAGTCTAACGTCAGCTTTGCCAAAGTATTTGGCAAAGCTTAGTCTATAATTGCCTAATATTTATTCATGTTAAAGAATAACATGTTACCTAAATATATATTAAAACATGTTGGTAATGGAAGTGCTGTTCGGTACGAGAAGTTGCGACGATTTTAGGCTTCCGAAAATAAATTTATCGGGACCCCAAAATAATATTTATCATAAGGGTTTTGAAATTTAAATTACAATTTTTTTTAATTGAGATTACACATATTGCTATCTATCCATCGACTGAGGCCTGAGGGAGTGTGAATAATTGAGTTCCATTACTTACGGAAACTGAGCCGTTTACAAAATCTTTTCTCTTATCCCCATGCACGGCAGAAGGTACTCATTCCACGGTTGGTGCGCTTGTTGAATATTTTTGACAGTTCTCGCAAGCAACCACGAACATTGATTCGGTACGGCATTTCTAATAACAAAAAAATGTGTTAAGGTTCAAGTTCTAAGTTTGGCGAGAATTGTGAAATAAATTAGTAGATAAGTAGTTGGTAAGCTGTTAACAGGACATTCAGCGCAATCTGAATTGATAGCCTCCTGACTGTACAAGGCATACTGAGCACCTCTCAAGGACGTCTATCCTTTTTCTCATTTCGCCCATAGCTTCTTTTGTCTTAATATTGTTCTAACCCCTGTTCTGAATTTCTTTCTCCGAAGTGATTGATTTTTTCTAGACCTTCTGAATATTTGTTTGATAATTTTCACAAAAAATGTCAGCCTTTTCGGTGTTCGATTACCAGTAGATTTTTTCGCTTGATTGAACAATTTCATGTGACTTTCTTACGCGACTCAGATGTCGGTGATCGTTAGCCCAGGGAATTTCTGCCTGCCTTCCAGGTTGCAACTGGGGCTTCGAGTATCTTCCCGTCTTGTCCGATAAATTGCAATACTTCTTATAAGCTTCTGACTGGTTCTAAACAGGTTCTCCTAACAAGCTGCAGGTTTTGCTCTAGTCCACTGACACGGCAGGGTATGTGTATATAAATAGAAACACTCTCAGTTTCATGCGCTCCCGTGCATCACTTATTTAATTTCTTTCGGCGTAAGTCAACAAAGGAGTTTATTTTGAAATTTGCTCTACCAAGAATTAAACTTCACATGAGGTGATAATCATACTATATTTAACATTATTTTTTTAATCTTTTTTTTTATTTATCATAATATGTCTTTTGTTGGTGCCAATACTCAGCATTATCTTTTTCGTGTTTATCTTTTAATTAAATACACTTTTGGGACATGGTGGAATGTGCAAACCGGTGTGACAATTAAATTTCCGCATTTCTTGAGCAGAGTGATGGCTTAGATATTGTAGATATCTCCGTTATCACTATTTTGCGAAAACTGCAATTAAGAGTTTGAGTCTTTTAGAATAAAATCTTTTTAGTGCATTGTAATTAGTGAAATTCCGGACATCCGTATCGGATATCCGAGGGAGAGGAAAGATCCGTATCCGTATCCGTTACTTTTCTCGCGGACCTTTTACGGATTTTTTACCTTATTAATTTTCAATTGATGGGATGAAATTCTATATATTCTATATATTATTAGGTAGAATTAAAAAAACTATTAAATTCCATTCAGAGTATTTTTTATTTCTTTTAAAATCAAATATTTTAACGTATGCGGCGGGCGTAACGTCAACTATCGTTTCAAGGTCTCGCGTGGCGACACCGATTGAATAAGAAAATAAAGATCCGTATCCGTATCCGCGGATCTTGATATCAAATATCCGTATTCGGGTCCGTATCCGCGGATATACACTTTTAACGATTCGGCACATCACTAATTGTAATACATAAATATATTTGGAATGGAGTGCTTTAGAGATGTAATATTTTACACATGAATAAAATTTGGGTTCTCCTTAGTCTAATTTACAAATTATTTTCGCCAAATATGAAGGCATAATGTTTGTGTTTCAATGTATTATTTACTCAGTGTGCCGAAACAAAATCAAATAAAAATTAAATAATCACCAACAAAATAATAAGGAAAAGATAATTGAGGATAAAGTTAGTAATTTTTCAAAAATACGTCTCCATTAATTTAAAGCATCGATGACACTGAGCGAGTTTACAAGTTACTATCTGGGAAATTCACTATCTGTTAGTAAACTTGCTCAGTGTCATCGTGTTACTTGCTAACTAGCAGATTGTTGACAATCTATGAAAAAAGTCGAAAGGTCGTCAACTTTACTCGCCACACGCTTGTTCGTGATTGGTTTATTTATGTTTTTCAAGATGGCTGCCAATAAACAATTTACAATTTGGGAGGCGGGAATGGGTAGCGCCGCGCCGCCCCGGGAACCTTTATTGGATAACCAACATCTCTGCCATAGGTCACCCCAAGTAGTTCGCTACGTTTGATGATTTAGCAGGGGTGCCCGGGTTCATAGGGTGAGGTTTGTCTAGGTCTTGGAGGTTGATGACTTAAATCCTTTTCCTTCCCATAACTCTCCTCTCCTTCCTTTCCTTAAAAAAACCCTCCACACAGCATCCCCAACTATGACATAGGCCCTGAGGAAAATTATTTTCCTCAACCTCAAGGCCTCCTGTGTGGAGCTCATGTAAAAAAAGGCTGATTTCGACTGTCAAACATCAGAGAATTAGTTTACGCAGGCGTGGTTATTCTTGTTACTGGCGCTAGCAGCGACCTCAGTTTCCTACGCTGGTGAGCGAGTGGACAGTTTTGTGTGTCATCATGACAATCTCACTCGCCGATTCACCCGCTTTTAAACTTAGTAGATAGTAGCTTGTAAACTCGCTTAGCGTCATCGAGCCTTAAGACATTTCTATTCGTAGGACTAGATGATTTGGGTTCGATACCCAATTGGGTCCGTTGTTTTAACTGAGACTTATTAAAATTATTTTCAATGATTAAATGATAGGATGAGGTATAATCTTCCTTAATTTAATCCCAATAAAAAACATCAAATAAATATTATTAAGTGGTTTTTATTGGTTATATTGACGAATATAGAATATTCGAATAAAATGAGGTATTCTAGTAAGAAAATTAATATTATTACTTGTATTAGGTGTTTCTACAGTTCCATTACAGTTGATCCGTCAACAATTGGTACCCCGGCGTACTTATGCAACGTGCATTCACTGTAGGGAAAATATGTATACCTAATTACATAAAATATAATTAAGTTACCTCGTAGGGATGTGCAGAGAGGATGTACCGCCGAATAACAAAAAAATAAAACATATTTTCATTCAAATACTTCAAGGAAAAACCTGATTCTCTATTTACTATATGTACCAGCGCATAAGTACAAAAAAATCGACACTGTGTATAAATTCCTTTGATTTTTCAAATCAACTTATTATTAAGAAGAATTGAATGTCTTTTACCTTTGAAATTGGCAAAAAATGCACAAAAATATAATTTTATAGTAAACTAGCAGACCCGGCCACACGTTGCTGTGGCTAACGAAGCACAACGCCATTACCCAACCTATATAAAATCCACACCACCCGCTTGCCAGCTGCCCGCTGCCCCCTGCCCGCTGCCTGAAATTAATATTTGAATTTCTCGGCTTTTCTCTACAATAATAAGCATGTATTATACATGTAAACCTTCATCTTGAATCACTCTATCTATTGGTGAAAACCGCACGAAAATCCGTGGCGTAGTTTAAAAGATCTATGCCCACATACATTTTGAGCGACTTCATTTTATGCTATGTAATGATGATATAATTTCAGGGAATCAATTGTCGGGGGATCCAACTGTCAGGTCACCGTTTTCACATATATCCAACAGAAAAATGTAGGCAAAACGAAACAAATACGAAATTCCATCATTAGTTTAAACTTTTTATTGAAATTATATTTAATTAGGAAGGCGGGCAAGGATACCGCCGCCCCGGGAACCATTTATTACATACTTAACCAAAATCCCTGCTGTAAGTCAACCCAAGTGGTTCGCTACGATCAGGACATCTAGCATGGTCGATCGATATAGGTTTTATCGAAAATGTCGGTAACTTGTGATCGCTCCTGAGCACGACTGCAGGCCGCTAACGAAGAAATAACAGCTCACGTCAAATAAACTAGGAACCCTTAATCGTTGTGAACTGTTGTTTACTCAATAGCGGCCTGCAGTCGTGCTCGGGAGCGATGACAATTTACCGACATTTTCGATAAAACCTATATCGATCGACCATGCTAGACACCCTGGTCATGACGACGAATGCGCCTGCCCACCGGGTAGGCCGATTTGGGGAGACAGTTTGACCTCTCCATGTGGTCTCTCTCGACCCATCAACTTTCAATGAAGGCTGGATTATGGATTCGTCACTCCTGGACACACTGATGCCAAGATTCCTAGCCACCACTAATATCTTTTCATTCCCAAGACTTCATTTCCTTTATTTTCTTAAAAAGACCCTCCACACAGTTTCCCAAAATTTCCCGAGGGAAATCGTTTTCCTCAGCCCCTCCTGCGTTTTTATTTTTACACAAGCTTCACACAGGAGGCCCTGAGGAAAATAAATCCTGTCAGGGCCTGTATCATTTTTGGGAATGCTTTGTGGAGTGTCTTTAGGAAAGTAAGGAGAGGAAGTTCTGGGAAGAAAAAGGGTGGTAGGGTATTGGGTAGGAATCTGGGGTTCAGTGTGTCCAGGAGTGACAGAAGTATGAATCCATCCACTGCGGTGCAAGGTCGTGTTCCGAGAAATTACGGCTGGAGAATTCAAAGGGACTCCCTCAACCATTCTCTCTCGATCCGGCTTGCCATGCAGCTGGTAGCCAGATGCATCCGCCGCGTCGCCAAGATCCTGACAAACCTCACCCCCGTGAACCCGGGCACCGTTACCAAGTCTCCAAACGTTTCGAACCACTTGAGGTGACCAATGCCAGAGACGTTGGTTATCCAATAAACGGTTCCCGGGGCGGCGCGGCGGTACCTATTCCTGCCTCCCAAATTGTGTATGGAGCTAATGTAAAAAAAGCAACGTTTCGATTCTAAATGGTGGTCTTTCATCAAGGCGTTACTGAATGTCTACCACTCTGTGTTTGATATATTTTAATATGTTTCTATCTAAAAGGTGATAATATCTTTTTAATGAATATGAAATATATATCAGAATCATTGAAAAATTTCCCACACTTCATTGCTTTATTATGTAATATTTACGAAATTAAACATTTTGAGTGGAATTTAACATTAAAAGATCTTATTAATTGTGTTTATTATTATATTGATGGAAAATTTTATCTCTTAGGCCTCGGGCATATTCTGTCAGAAGATAAGATATTTCGGCTTTGAAATAAAATCGAAACAAATTGAAAATTTCTGAACGTACCTATTTGAAAACTAAAAACTGTTTTTGGAAGGTGATGAAATACGTTTTGCAATTTTATTATTAGAAATAAAAATGTGATTTTTAAAATTAAAATTTTTGAATGTAAACAATTTTTTTTAAAAATGGCTCACCTTACATTTTTTCTAACAAAAATTACTGATTATGAGAAAAAATTAAAACATGCCAAATTTTATAAGACGAATGTATTACAAACGTTAAATACTACCTCGTAATTTTGCTGTTTCATATAAAAATAATAAAATAAAAATCTTTATTCTACATTTTAATTCTTTTGTAGTTAATTTTCAGATTTGAATATAAAGTGTACTATGAGAGTAAGGGAGACACAGCGATTTCTATGAGACCTATATGAGTTGTTCTAAAAAACGAACAAATTAGCCGGAGGGATTAAAGAGGAAGTGATTTTATACGCGCATTTTCGACTACCTCTGTGGCAGAGCAGTTCAGATCCTTCACTATGAATTCAAATGTAATATATCCCGGGCATTCGAAAATAAATTTTATGATGAAGGCTGTATAATTTCATATACACGGTGTCCGGAAACACGTAGGACCCGCGGAAATTTGACGAATCTACATCACACAGAACCCAAAAATCTATTTTCTTTGGATCTTATTTTCGGCAATTAAAGGGTTTAAACTTTTGGGGTCATAGGAAATATGGTACAGAAAGCCCCAAAAGGAACTGTTTAAAACTGTTCCTTGAGGTTAATCTGAAAAGGTCGGAAATGAGAATCATTTTTAGATTAAAATCCGGATATGCCCTAATGGGAAGAATATTGTTTTTGATTGCTCTGATGTGATCGATATGAGAACAAATTGAAGACGTCGAACACATATTATCGAAGTGCATTAAATATGAACGACTGAGAGTGGTAATATTGATGACCTCGAACTCATCGGAAGTTCAGAATTTAAGAGCCTCAACTTTGATGGCATGCCGAGAATAATGAAATTTATTAGATCGTGTAAACTGGAACATGTTTGAAAGTGACTTAATAAAAGGATCGCGGGATCGAATCCCTGCGTGAGCTAATAAATTTTATTTATTGATTTATTGTGAAAAACAGTATAATTCATTTACATTTCACAAATAACAGTTTATAAATTACAGTTTATAATAAGTAAGTATATACATTTATTTGCATGGGTAATTACATCAATACTATCTGATTAGCCAGATTTGGTAAATAGTATGCTTATTGCTGTCTTAAATTCTCTTTGGTTCAAATTAAAAATGTCAATCACAGAAGAAATGTGATTTAACAAAGTAGTTATTCTCCCCAAAGGCATGATCATTGGTAGGTTGGTCCTGCCCCTTGGAAAAATAAATAATCTGTGCTGTCTAGCTCTGATGAAATTATCAGGGACATAAAAAGAAATTCGTTCCAGAATATCTGGATTGCAAGTGTGCCCATTTAGTAGCTTGTGCGCCACTAACACCATTGCAATATTTCTCCTGACGTCTAGACGTTCTATCCCCAGCATTCCAGCGAGAAAATCAGAAGGATACAATAAAGGGTAATATCCGAACTCTGGCATGTAGAGGTATCGCATAAACTTTTTTTGCACCTTTTCTACATCATTTGAGTAAAGGGTATCTTCGGGTCCCCATATTATCGATCCACTCTCAAGAATGCTGCGAACCAGAGTAAAATAAAGCATTTTTGATTAATTTGTGTTATTTTACAATTAATTAATTAAAAATAATGTTAAAATTATTTAAATAATTTAAATAGGTATATTTACGGCACGTTCAAGAGTGGAAGATACTCTCAGTATTGCCCTGGTGTAAGTCCACCATTCAGAATTGAAACTTTGCTCGAAATGGCTTTAGCCGTGTTTGGTGACCAGATCTGAATAGCCTGGTACTCCTAACCTTCCTCATCCCCATCTCCTTCCCCTTCCCACTATCTTCAGCCTGACAACAATTGGAATGCCATAGATTGGTTCCAGACGGGAGCACTTGAGGTAATCCAACCGCTTTCCCGCCCCGGTACAAGTAACAGATGGTTACTCCTTCAGGGCTTTCACAAGGACTCTAATTTTTTTTTAATAAACGAAGCTACACTTATGATGCACGAAGCTAAACCCTCAAATGTCCCTGTAAAACAGGAGTTTGAAAATGGGATGATGAGTTAGTGTAATGAATGATGAACATAATTTGAGAGAAATACAGAGAATATGGTTAATATTAATATTAATATCAATGTTAATATCCAGACGGGAGCAGCTGAGACTCTTGTGAGGTATTCACATTAAAAAAATATAGGTAGCATTTAGTTCGAGATGAATCTTGCAATTATAAGGATAGCTGCCAATAAAAATGGGCATTAAGAAAATGAAGATAATGCCGGTAGTTCTTAGTCGAAGTATGGTACAGTTAAATATATCCAAAGGGGATAGGTCCCATTAGCTCAGTGGTAGAGCAGCGCCCCGGCAAGGATAAGTGCCTGGATTCAATTCCTTAATTACACCTTATTTTTGTATGATTTTTCCGTTTCAAATTTTCGATTGAGAGTCGCTAATAAATTCTTCAGTGATTACATGAAAGTCGTTATGTATTTGCAAGAGTATGGAGGTACTTTTGCGCTAATTTTTTTCATAACTTCTAACTACACGTTCTACTAATATCAGTTAATTGTATTTGGAAAATTTGTTTTAATTTTGGAATTGTACTAGACACCTCAAGGCATTCATATATGATTATTTCACCTGTTAAGCGAGTCATACTATCGATTATTTGCATTCGACTTTATCGCACTGAAGTCGAGGTCAAAACAATAACGTTTATCAAAAACCACAATCAAGAAGTTGATGATTATGCATAAATCCATCGAGGTGTGTAATAAATCAAGGATTGTGTCTTTTAATTAATTGGCAGAATTTATGAAGCGGCTTCCCGGATTATTTTGTTGTTATCATTTGTAACTTTCAAAATGTCATGTCCGTAATTAGTTTTTTACTCTAGGTAATTATGCTGTTGGGTCTTTTTTTAGACGATAAAAACATATCTTATTATGAATATTCATTTTAAAATATAACCACTTTTAGATGCTAAAGCTATTCATACATGGAGATACTTACAAGGGTCTCGAGTTTCGTGCGCGTAGCATTCGCGCTGCTCGTGAGTACCGCCATACTATTTTGATAGTGATTATGAGTATGACGTCAGTTGCACGCCATTGACAGGGCTGGTAGCGCGCTACGCTAGTTGGCAGAAATGGCATCCGAACATGATTTGAAAGTTAAATTTATTCTTCTTCCTCTTCTTTGTGTGCCGTATCAGGTTGGCGATCACTCTTGAGAATGTCTCTCTGTCTTGCTCTCTCTGAATAGCTCCTCCACACTTGTAATGCCGGTCCAGTCTCATATATTACGCAGCCAAGATATTTGTCTCCAATCAGGCCCTCGGCCACCCTCTATCTTGCCTTTCAATATTAAATGGAGCAAGTGATACTTATTCCTTCGAAGTATATGACCCAGATATGAAATTTTCCTGAATTTTATTAATGTAAGCATTTCTCTATCTGCTCTAGCCCGCCTGAGAATTTCTGTGTTGGTGATCATGTCGGTCCATGGGACCTTGATCATTCTCCGGTGAAGCCACATTTCAAAAGCCTCTAACCTGTTCATAATATTTACTTTCAAGGTCCATGTTTCACATCCATAGAGCAAGACCGACCACACATAACATTTTAGCATTCTCTGCCTTAGTTTTAAGCTGATATTGTCATTGCAGAAGAGGGATTTCATTTTAATAAACGCAGCTCTTGCTGCTTCAATTCTGCATCTAACCTCTGCGTCTCGGTCAAGAGTCTCCGTGAGAATACTGCCGAGGTATTTAAATCTTTCCACCTTTTTGACATTGCAACCATTTAACTGTATCACTGATTCAGGGTGATCTAGTCGTCAATTTATTCTAAAAGTGGGAAAATATCCACGATTACATAAATATGATTTACCGGAATAAGTAATAAAGGATTTAGCGGAGATGGCGTGAATTGCGTTAGAAAAAAATTACATAATTCAATTTGCGGGTATGGATACCGCTGCCCCGAAAACAATTTATTGAATAACCATAACCCCTGCCATAGGTCACTCCAAGTGTTTAACAGGGGTGCCCGGGTTCAAGGGGTGAGATTTGTCTAGGTCTCGCTAGCGAATGCGTTTGCCCACCAACTGCATATTGGGCCGGATTGGGGGATACTGGTTGAGGGAGATCTAACCTAGACCTTTCCAGCCAGATTCTCACGACTCATTGCCTTGCACTGCAGTGGGAGGGATGGATTCCGTTACTCCTGGACACATTGTCCTCAGATTCCTACCTACTCGTCATAATTTTTCCTTCCCATAACTTTTAAAAGCTAAGAGTATTTTCCAATCTGGAATGGTGTGAATTAGAGATGCCATATTCTCTATTCATAATTAATTTTCTGTAAATATAACACATGGAAGGTGTTCCACCATCCTCTTCACAACTTATCCATAAGATAACGTATACATTTGATTTATAAAATATGGTTTATTTTTTTATATAGTTCGAGTTTACTTTTCAGTACTCGAACATTTGAATACCACGTATGAATAGCGGCTATAAATCGGATAACGGAGTTTTCCACAAGTTGTGAGTATTTATTTGTTTAATTAAATGAAGACAATATTGTCGAAACTCATTCGAAAATCTGGAAACAGAAAAATCAGAAAAAGGTATTTGCACCTCTGGGACTCGAACCCAGGATCTTTCGCTTTCAAATGCGCTACCACTGTGCCAAGGTGTCGATATTTTCGATGAGTTTCGCTAATATTGTCTTCATTTAATTAATTATTATAGTTTGAGGTTTTACTCAATTTGTAATATTTAATTAAAGATAATATTACTTAAGAGGGTATTACCAGAGAAAACCAGAAATATGCCATTTTTAAATCGGATTTTAGACGTATTGACTCTTTTCCACAAAAAATTATAAATGCATTTCGGAAGATTGTTCTTTTAACTAGCATTCGCATGTTTTAAATATTGTTAAAAATGTTTATTTTTAGTATAATAAGGTTATACCCTCGTTATTCCATAGGTCGTTGGCAGATTTGTTAAATTTTCAAAAAAGATTTTGTATTATACCACACCCATTTCATATAATCAATAAAATAAATAAATCAATAAGTAAAATAAATTCTTATGCTACGGTATTTATACACTCTTAGGCAGGGGTACACAACATTGTCTCTATATAATGAATATTTCTATTTTGTTAATTTTAGGTACATACAGGTAATTATAAAGTTTATTATTAAAATTATGAATGATGTTACATATTAAATAGATATTTTTACTACAAATGAATATACATGAATTTATATAATTTAAAAGGTTTGTGATTACTGATATTTTAATCACAAACCTTTTAAATTATATAAATTCATGTATATTCATTTGAAGTAAAAATATCTATTTAATATGTAACATCATTCATAATTTTAATAATAAACTTTATAATTACCTGTATGTACCTAAAATTAACAAAATAACTTATAATACCTTAAAATTAACAAAATAGAAATATTCATTATATAGAGACAATGTTGTGTACCCCTGCCTAAGAGTGTATAAATACCGTAGCATAAGAATTTCAACTACCAGTCTGAAAATGTCCGTAATAGGATGAAACCGGTCCTGGTGAAATATAAATTAGTGGAAGAAAGTACAAAAGTGTTTTAATTTCAAATTCTAATACAATGGAATTCCACCACGAATTATCAGTGCAAAAACTAGACTCAATAAAATAAATCAATGCATTATCTAGCAAACGCATGTTTTAGAATTTTAATTTTAGTTTAAATAAAATCATTAAAAAATATATTCGTACATGTGTTTCTTGACGAAAATTGGTCCGTTCGTGTATTTATTTGCGCACTCACAAACTAATATATTTTACTATTTTTAACATTTTTATTTAACTAAGTCATTATTGAAAAATGATAAATACTTATGATCAAAAAATAATTACAAAAAGTACATTATTTTAATAGTTTTATCATCACACCTTTCAGCATTTTTGGACGTAGGTATAAATTAAAGCAAATTTGGAATGAAATAAAATCGATATTGAGTTATAATTTTAAAAATCTGGTACGGAGAATAATTAATCTTTCTCATTGTAACCGCCCTGCACGATCGTAAGAACAAATTTCGCCGAAATGTGGATTTTCGGCCGCTGGCTGGTTAAACGCTCTTAAGTTTTAAATAAAAATAAATATTTATTTGTTTGTTTATTAATATAATGTACTTTATCCCATGGTGAGATATCCCCTTAGTTTCGAAGTATTTTCTCAAGGCTGGAGTGGATGGAGTTCATTTTGACCTTGTTAAGACTCGTGTTGGAAGAAAGAAAGAAATGAGGAAACAATATATCTGGTGAGTTGCTCCAAGATCGTGCTGTTGACTTTGAAAAACCATAAACGACCCCATGCGGCAAAAATTTCAACCATGAACTTGCAAATTTGCTTCGGTGCCGATGGGATCAATGACACTCGACTTTCAACGTAGCATCCTTCAACGAAATATATGTAAAGCGATCACGGATTGTTCACGTTTCGTTGTTCCAAGTCAGGCAGTCAGTCATCAAGGCTAAGACCGTTCTAACTAAATACGCGTTTACATAAATTGTCTTAGTAGTTGAAAGTAGAAATTTCCCAAACCCAAAGCTGAAGAGAAAATTCCTTTCGATATCGCCCCAATAAAGGGTAATTTTTCAGAAAAGAAACGTTGCTTACTTTGATTAGCTTGGCTTAGTGTCGAGATCTTAAGAGGGCATTACCAGAGAAAGCCGAAAATACGTCATTTTCAAAAAAGTTTTTAGACGTATTGACTCTTTTCCACAAAAAATTATAAATGGATTTCGAAAGATTGTTCTTTTATCTAGCATTCGTATGTAATAAATTTTTAAAATTTTTTAAAATTTTTGTATAATAAGGTTATTCCATAGGTCGTTGGCAGATTTGTTAAATTTTCAAAAAAGTTTTTCTATTATACCACACCCATTTCAAATAATATAATCACGCAGTAAAATAAATCAATACATTATTTAGCAAACGTATGTTTTAGAATTTTAATTGTAGTTTCAATAAAATCATTAAAAAATATGTACGTACATGTGTTTCTTGACGAAAATTGGTCCATTTGTGTATTTATTTGCGCTCTTACAAACTAATATATTTCAGATTTTTTAACATTCTTATTAAATTTAGACATTATTGAAAAATGATAAATACTTATAATCAAAAAATAACTACAAAAAGTACACTATTTTAATAGTTTTATCATCACGCCTTTCAGCATTTTTGGATGAAGGTATAAATTAAAGCTAATTTGGATTGAAATAAATTCGATGTTGAGTTATAATTTAAAAAAGCTGGCACGGAGAATAATTAATTTTTCTCATTGTAACCTTCGACGAAATGTGGATTTTCGTCCGCTGGCTGGTTAAACGCTTAATGTGTGTGAATGAAGCTTTCCTTCTTAGGCATTCTTCCAAATTCGTCATCCACCCAAATTCAGCAAGTTTTAAATTTATATTCCTTGCTCTCAGCGCTGTGATTGCGGGAAACTTTCAGGTTCAACAAGTGTGTCCGACCGAAACAGGAATTTCTACCGAAACGGAATCTTCGGTATCTGTCTCAGTTTCGGCCAAAACCGAAACCGAAACTTTTTTTTGTAATGTTAAAAATCTATTGTTCTAATCTATTTGGGTTATTTTTTACACTTGTACAGACAGTTAAAAGGTATTAAATGAAATCAAATTGACAATAATTGAAGTAGATATATATATATAAATATTTTTTTTATTACCACTATAAACAAACTAAAATTATAAAAAAATAACAAAACATATTAACTACTTCTTGGAACAAAAAATTGTCAATAAACAATACTTACATTATAAAGGAAGGGCCTCATTAATTGAGAACCTATTTTAATTTTAATTGCGTTTACAATCACAACATTCTTATTACACGTGTTAAATGAAATAAAAAATAATTATTTATTTTATAAATAACTGTAAAACAAAGAAAAATTTAAAAAATATGTTAATTACTCCTTAGAACAAAAATTTGTTAATAGTCAACTCTTACATTATAAAGGAAGGACCTCATTAATTGAGTATTTTAACCGGCTGATGCAGTATTTTATCCTGATGATGGCGGGTGACACACGAGTCACGAACTCACCCAAAGTCATCCGAACCACGCGCGATAATTCACGACCGCAGAGTATCGGTGCGGCCGAAGATTCGGCAGATTGTCTGCCGAAACCGAACCTTCTGTCGGTCACTACTAACAACCTAAATTTTAATTAGATAAATTAATTAATTAATGTTAATAGAATTTAAAATTAATAAGGAATGTAAGTAAGAAAAATATTGCAACAAAATTATTTGGGTGCGACCAAGACTTGAAGTTGAGTTTTGCGGGCTGGTGTTTTACCAATAAGCCGTTTACATCACATTTTTAAAGATTTTTCGGTTCAAGGAAAAGTTCTAAGACATTTTACACATTTCTAATTATTTTTCCGCAAAATCGGACTATTTTTTATAAACCCGAACGACCGGAGATAAGTTGCAAAATTAAAAAAATGAAAAGGCCAAATCAGTTAGTAAAACAAAAAATTCCCACGCGAGTGGCTGAGGAGAATAACGAGGTGTGCCTAAAATATTCCATCTCATAAAAAATATTTTTTCCTTGATTCACTGTAATGTTCAACGTCATTATTTACTATTATATTTATTTATTTATTTATTTATCTATATAAGGTATGTTTACATTACATTATTCGATGCCTGTCTCACTAGGGTATACCTGTGTTGAGACAGGCATATATACTGTAACAGACGTATCAGCGCCGTCACAAGAACTATAAAAAAGGGACCGGTCTCGTGCACGCCTTTCAGAGGTTCACGCTGATGATAGTTGTTGGCTGGCCTCCCTACATCCAGTGGTAATGGTCCTGGATGCGCCTAGTTCCTGCCTGAGCGGTGCCTTGGCAGACTGCCTTGCCTCCTCTTCCTGGTGGAGGAGGAGGCAAGGCAGTCTGCTTGTCTGTTGGTGGCAAGCAGACTCTCTTCCTAGTGGAAAAGGAGGCAAGGTTGCCTTGATGGCGGGATAAATATTCCCTGTTGGGCTAAAAAGCGAAGCGGCAGCCTGCTTGGCGAAGCCGACTCCTTTGAGCCAGAAATAACGTCCCTTCTTGGGGTCGTAATACTGGCCTTTGCTTCGAGCCAGGATAATGGCCCTTCTCGGGGTCGTAATACTGGCCTTTGTTTTGAGCCAGGATAACGGCCCTTCTCGGGGTCGTAATACTGGTTGTTGTTTCGAATCAGGATAATGGCCCATCTCGGGGCCGTAATTAAAAAATAAAAAGAGGCGGAATAACAATTTGTAAATAATAATTAAAAATGTCTCCCGGTGGCAACCTGGCACGCAAGCTTTATTTGGTTGCACCAGGGCATTGTACACAGTAAAAAGACATTATTTTACATAATTATAAAAATAGGTAATAATTTGAACCTAAAGAAATATCTTTCACCAAACTCAGTCGCTGGCGGCACGGTACATTAGCATTTCGAGGCCAGAAATTTCAGCAAAATTTCCAAGAAATGACCTCGAAATGTAAAGGATGCCACCAACGATGAATCTTGATGAAAGATGTTTGGAGGGTGCGAACACGTCCGTTACATACACAATAGTAAATAATGACGTTATTATATACAACGTCGTTATTATATATTTTTTACATTAGTCCACTCAGGGGGTCACGAAAAACAAATTCCTTCAGGGCCTATGCCTATGTCATCTTTGGGGATGCCGTGTGGAGAGTTTTTTCAGCGAAATGAAAGAGAGGAAGTTCTAGGATGGAAAAATGCATGAGGGTTGGGTAGGGATCTAGGGGTCAATGTATCCAGGAGTGACGGATAGACGAACCCATCCCTCCCACTACGGTGCAAGGCGATGGGTCAGAGAGTTCGGCTGGAGAGGTCCAGGTTAGGTATCCCTTAACCGGTCTCTCCGATCCGACCCACCACGAAGCAGGTGGAAAACACATCCAGCACCAAGACCTACACAAACCTCAACCCATAAACCCGGGATTTAACATAACAGTTTGTTTGTTGTTAGATATTATTCAACTTTTCGGATTTAAAATATACTCACATCGTACTCATATATAGTGTGATTTTGTTAAAGTTTATACCCTTATCGTTATGTATCTAAGCCGATTTGTCAAAATTCAAAACACCAAAAGTAAACGGAAGTCTCAGTGTTGCAACATTAAAAAAATTCAGTGTGGAGTTTAAAAATAAATAAATAAAGATAATCGTAAACTAAACATGTTACATACTGACGTCACGAACTAAAGAACGAATTTTATTTAAAAATAAAAACAATTTGTTCATATATTCTTTTATATTTTCGTAGTAAACGTCTACCCACACGATATTTTTCAAGGTTTGTGATACATTTTTTATAAAATGCATCGCATTCATCGCATCAAAATGGTCTGCGCTACCGAATGCAGTTTCCGTACTGTCGTATAACATCAACTTTTTCAAGTGTTTTTTTTTTTATTTATTTATTGTAATATACATACTAGTGCAGTCCAAGCTAATGGACCTTGACGGTAAAATGATAATATATTAACATTGTAAATGTTCTGATTTGCGTTCGCAAAAAATCTTCAAATGCACTTTGATATTATTACGAACCACAAACTTATTTATATTGTCGCCCAATATTAGTAAATATACAACCTTGAGGATAGTTCGATGTGATCGAAACCGGTTTCTGAAAAAGTATATTAAAAATATGTGTAATAAGATGATTGATGTGAAAGGACGATTGTTTCAGTAATAAATATTACTTTTCTCCATTTAAAGGTTTATAATGGATTTGTTGGGTACCAAATTTGCCTGTTTCGTTTGGTGACGCCATTACTTCAGAGCGACTTTCCTTATTTCAATCAAACATTGGGGATTTGATGTGTGCGATGGTTTTTATATACAATAATGAGTTCTGGCATCATGAAATTATGAATTGCTAACCGTTCATTCGATTGCGATGAAACTTTGGTCAGTTGTTGTGAGCACGCCCGCGAAGGTTTCTGTATATACTGGTGAGCTCTGGCATTTTGAAAACTGAATGTACCCGGATTGAATTTATGGAATGCGGGAGGGTGAGGCGGATGGGAGAAGGGTGAGGGAGGATGGAGGGAAGGGGAGGGGAACTCGGGAAAGGGGGTTCGCGGGAGGGGTGGAGAGGGGAACCCGTGAGGGGGAGGGGAACTCGGGAGGGGGTTCACGGGACAGGGGAAGCGGGCGAGGGGAGGATTGGGGAGAGGGAAGGCGGAAAAGGTGGAGTGGAGTGAGGAGAGGGAAGCGAGAGGGGAAAGAGACGCGGGAGAGGAAGGGGAGGCGGAAGGGGAACGGGACGAATGAGACGAATGGGAAAGGACACGCGAGGATAAACAATTGTATCAAAATGCATTACAATAAACGATGTGTTTTTGAAAAATAAAATTTTTAATTACTTATTCCAGTTTGGGGAGTTGAGTGACGAGAGGGAAGGTGGAGGAAGAGTGAGAAAGCGAGAGGGGAAGGGGATGCGGTAGAGGACGGGGAGGAGGAAGGGGAACGGGACGAATGTAAAAAAAATAAAAGTATCTAAAAAAAAGTTATATTAGATACTTTTCAGTAAATACTTTATAAATATTGTATACTTGTTATTATTATGTATTTCAATTTTGTATTTAAGAGGAAATACTAGCGGCGTTTTTCCATACAAACGTATTCCCCGTTTATCTCTCAGGATTTTGACCCTAGAGCAAAATTTTTTTTTACATAATATAGATATCGACCACTATCGTGTCGGTACGTTTTGCTTTTTTTGATAATTTACTTCTTATAGAAGTTGGGACCTTCCAAAAATGAATAAAATTGCCTAATTTAAACGCCGTCAAAAAACGTTCAGTATACAAACTAAACAATGTATTTTGAAAAAAAGCAAAACGTACCGACATAGAATATTTTCTTTTAATACAGTTAGTGAAAAAAAAATTAAAATCGGTCCAGTTTTGGAGAAGAAAAATGGGGAATACAAAACATCGATTTCGAAGATTTTATTTAGGTATTTTCGGCCCGACGTGCAGGTGTCCCTTTCGCTCAGTTCTCCTGAGGGGGGCCGGGGAACGGGGGTTTTGACAAATACATATAAAGTGAAGTAGTGATGTAACGAATTTTATCGGTAGACTAGTGTTGTCCTTGCCCGAGTAATCGATATTTTTTATTCGTTTTTTTCTGTTTAGTGACTCATCGCGGTATACCAATACTGACCGAGCTTTCATACTAAAATTGTGCAAAATTAAAATTGTTTATGTCAAGTACTAAAATAAATTTTCAATTTGGGAGGCGTTATAGGTACCATCGCCCCGGGAACCATTTATTGGATAACCAACACCCCCGCCACTTGGTCACCCCAAGTGGTCCGCTATGTTTGGTGACTGAGCATGAGTTCCCGGGTTCACGGGTGAGGTCTGAATGGGTTTTGGTGGCGGATGATTTTGTCCACTTACTGCGTGGCGGGCCGGATTGGGAGAAACTGGAAGAGGGAGATCTTTTGATCTCTACAGCCGGACTCTCTCCACCATCATTTCATACTTTTACCTACCCAGAAATTCCTCTCCTTCCTTTCATTAAAAATAACCTCCACATAGCTTCTCCAATGACTTTGCTGTACTATAAGGGTATTTGACTTAAAAATAATTTTTATATTTCATTTTATATAATTGCATTTTGTGATATTTTTAAGTAATTAATCACCTCTCCCTTTATTATTTTGTCTATAATTCTCATATGCCTATACTTGTTTGTCTTTTAATATTAATCTTATCCTGACGAAGAACACTCTGTTTTCGAAATATGTTGATAATATTGATTACATAAAGCTGTTTTTACAAAGTTATTTGTTCTCATTTAATTAAAAATGACGCCACAAAGATTGGACCCATTTGCAGCATTTCAAGCTGGGTCGCCATAACCAATTCGTTTGTGCAATTTCAATCAATGCATTTCTGTGTTTCTCGAGAACCCTTCTATGGGCTTACACGTCGTTAGTACTTTTACGCCAGTTTTTTAAACATTTGTGGTCAGAAACATCCAAGTAGTGTAGTTTTGTAGCTCTAGCACATATGAAGCTGTATGACTTTTGCACTCCCAGAAATAAAACCTTTTTAGTATAATTATCATTATGCATATATCCAATTGTATATCCGCATGTACATTATTTGGCTTAATATAGTAACTATGTTATTTTCCACATCAAGTATATAATAAAATAGATGCAAGAATGTTATTTTTTTGATAAATTAATAACGTAAAAAAAAAAATATATATATGTATATATATATATGGGTTTGGTTTGTGTCACCGCTAACATAAGAAACGCATTGTTGACGTGGTCCGTAAAAAAATACTTTTTGTTAATATAATCTCTTTTATCCAAGTAAGTTTACAGTGTAAAGTGATTAAACAACATTACCCTTCCGCACTATCTAACAAGCTCGGTGAAAATTGCCTTCAATATAAAAATATTGTGAATGTGAAATACGCTTGTCATCGTGATAGTTAAAAGCAAAAAAACCAATCTTGTGCTGCAAAAGGATTTCATACAACACAATTCCGTGCTACAATTCAACGAATAGTTAATAAATCACAGTGCAAAATATAGTGAACTTAAAAAAAATATATTAATAACAAAATATTAAAAACTTTTCAAAATAAATCCTGTGTCACCAATCTTAAATATATGAGTAATATCCACCGTCGAACATAACGGGTAGATAGCTCTGTGGGTAAACACATCATTCCCAAGGCGGCGCCCTCGGTTCGATTCTCACACCGGCCAAAGTAAAAAATAAAAAATAAACTTTTTGTTTTTATTTTTGACAGCAATAAGCTATTTTCATAAAGATAAATTTTATTGTTAATAATAATAATTTCAAAATATACACCTATCGACACAAAAATAAATATGGAGAACTTCACCTGCAGCAAGTGTCCAGAACCAATAATCACAAAGGAATCAATGTTTTGGTGCTCCTCCTGTGAAGAGAGTCTTCACTTCGCCTGCGGCGGCATTACTGAGGGTCAATACCGGAAGCTCTCCCAAGAAAAACGCGCTAACATCAAATGCAGTGGATGCAAGACGGAACCTCGTCGAACGGCGCGATCAACTTCCACATCGAGTAAAGAGAACGCACCTCCTCCTGCCAACGTCAGCAAACCAGGCCTAACTCCGGGGGAAACTCTTCTTATGGAGGAACTGCGCCAAATCAAGATGGAACTCCAAGAGTACAAGAGCATCCAATCAAAAGTGACTGTATTATATGAAGAATTCAAAGACTTCAAGAAAACGATGACCTTCTTTAACTCAAAAATGGAGGGATTTGAGGATGAATTGAAAAAGGCGACGCACAAAATGAAAAACATAGATTCCATCCAAAAGAAAAATATGGAACTTGAAGCTAAAGTAACAATGCTCGAGTTCAAACTCGACGATCAAGAACGCCAACAAAAAAATTTCGTGGCCGAAATAAGAGGGATACCAGAGGTTGAAGGAGAAAAGTTACAAAATATTATTTTCAACATTAGTCAAGAAATACGCACAACCACCACTACAAATGATATCGAGTCAACCTTTAGAGCTCCTGGTAGGCCAACCCCAACCAAATCCCGGCCTATAATTGCGCGGTTCAAAGAAATTCACCTAAGGGATGAATTCTTAAGTTGCGTAAAAAGATACAATTTGAACGCTACCACGAAGGAAGATAAACTCAACACGAGCTCCATAGGCCTCTCCGGACCGCGTACACCCGTTTATATATCAGAACACTTAACATCGACAAATAAACGCTTACTTTACCTGGCGAAGAAGACGGCTACGGAAAAAAAGCTAGCTTACGTATGGGTGAAAGCGGGACGTGTCTACGTACGCCAAACAACAGAATCACGAGCTATCCACATTACCTCTGAAAATACCCTTCTCACACTATGACTCACTTATACAAGCATACACATACTATTTTACTCAAACACCACACACACATCTGTATATTCCCAAAGTTTATCATTGTGGATATACTTAATTAACTTAAAAAAAAAGAAACTATAAATGATTCAAGTATCTTTTGACAGACCCGAAGAAACCTTGCTCACATGTACCAAAAATGTGATTGACAATCCTGAAAACATGAATAAATATTGTTGGGAATCGTACGGTCTGAAAATTATTCACCAGAACATAAGAAGTATTACCAACATTGATGACTTTCTCGTATTTCTGGACGAACTTAATTTCACATTTGATATGCTAGTTTTAACTGAGTGCTGGATTAATAAATACTTCACCTCCAAAGAGATACAAAATTATACTGAGTACCACACAACGAGTATAATAAATAAAGCTGGTGGTATTGTAATTTATGTCAGGGACGGTATTCAGACGCAAGTTGACGAACTCACTTTATCACAAGCTAATTGTCTAAAAATTGTGCTTAACAAAAACCTATGCATTTTTGCAATCTATAGATCACCATCATTTCACAACATCGATTCCTTTCTAAATTCACTCCACTCTATCATTAACAACACAGATAACCCAGAACATCAAATAATCATTGGAGACTTAAATATTAATACAATTCTAGACAATCATCGCCAATCCGATGATTATTTATGTTTTCTCACTGAAAACGCTTTTACTCCGATAATTGATACCCCAACTCGAGTACAAGGTACATGTAAATCCTGCTTGGATCACATCAATGTTAAAAACATTGATTTTACTGACTCGTTTGTTATACACACAACAATTTCAGATTAGACGTGGGCAAAATTGAATGACTGAATTAAATGAATAAATTCAATCTTGTAACACACTCGATCTGATTCTCATTTTCAAAAGGAATTAAATCTTTATTCCTTACCCTTGGCCTTGCATCTTACGATTTTTTAACAGCACCATATTTATTTTTATTTTGATTAATTTATTTTACAGTTAAATATTTCATGTTATATTGAGGTAAGAAAATAATAATGTACTCTATAAATATTGTAGTGTTTCGTAGGAATTAAATAAAATATTATTCTGGATATTTGTTGCGCGGATAGGTACACCTACCACAGGCGAAGCGCGCCGCGAAATTGCCTTTCACGGGTACTGTGTAGTATCCCGCGCATTAAATCTTATACCTACAAAATCCCTGTAGTCCCCGTCCCCAATCCAAGTGACAAAACCGCCAAGCGAGTCAGCCAAGATCCAAATAATTCTGAGCTCCGTGTGTCGCGTCTGTTTCACAGTTGTGTCCCGCCAGTCCCGCCAGTCATAGTCACGGAGGAATCGTTCCTCCGTGGTCATAGTCCTGTAACCTGTTCGGTCTGTGCGAACTCAATCCGCAACCCCAATCTCTGTTTCACTTATTCAAGGAATCAAAACATTTATTTCTTATTCATTTGTGACGTCGTAGTCCCACGGGTCCCTGGGTACCACGTGTCGAGTCGATCCGGCCGGTCCGCGGAATGCAAGTTATTCAAGTCACAGCAAGACAAAAGACACTTATTAGTCAGAAGTTCCCAATTCATTTCTTGATGCCCGCAGAGAATCGGTTCGTCGTTAGTCCCCGCTCGGCCAAGCCGTCATCTTAGGGTGAAACTTCCCACTTCGGACCGCGGAACGTTAATAAAAGGACTAAAAGCGAAAGTTTATTCTATGTCTTTTCTCCCTCACACGTGCGTAAATTGTGATGCAATACTTGTAGAAACAAAATGATGTTTATCTATATTATTGTTTTTTTTTGTGGTATCTGTCTCTGTCTACTCTAGCCGTAAACAAAACATCAGTCGCTATCGAACCGTGATACTGATAAATGATAATCGAGCGATTTGTTCCTTTATTTTTGTAACAAATTATACGACGCGTGTCGCCAGGGCTTTTAATTAGTTTTTATTCGGCGCGTCTTTTTAACTTCACCATTGAGGTAGGTGCATTTAAAATATATATATTTGAGTGGAGCTTATTCCAGGTGACCGGTCCGGATATACCTACCTATGAATGCGCGATAATAGTATGTTTTTTATGTGAATTCCGCACAAGTCCCGTCTGGAGCTAATGAAACTATGGCATCCCCAATTGGGATTTTTTGCGAGGCTGAAGGTAGTGGGAAGTTTAGATCACGTGAAATGAAACAATTTTAAGTTTAATAAATAATTAAAAATTAGTAAAACTTTAAGGGTTAACCACGAAAACTGTTTAATTTTAAGATTTAATTGCTTGCCTAATATAAACACATTTTTCTTGTTAAAAATTTGTCTTTTGGGCAAAATAATATCTAAGTACACATTGAAATATTTCATTAACCTCGTCGCGCGTCGTTTTTAGTACCTACGATTTTCAGAACAACATAATTTACACTAAGAAGAGGGCTTTGCGTAGTGAAAACTTATTTATCACCGTTGTGATTTGAAACTCGATGAAACGAAAAATAACGACACTAAAAAGAGCAAACACATGCACCTAAAGGAGAACTAAGAAGTATGTAGAAGTAGTCTGCGAGAGAATGAGATAGTATTATCGGTCTCCTCTTTTTGCGGTTCATCGTAGCCTTTTCGGCCTCCTCTTTCGCTTCGTAGCCGAGGTTTTTTAAGTAAGCGAGGGTTTTTTTTTTTTTTTTTTTTTTTTTTTTTTTTTTTTTTTTTTTTTTTTTTTTTTTTTTTTTTTTTTTTTTTTTTTTTTGGAATTAAAGGAATGAATAAAATGAATCAATTCAAAAGGCCGAGGGAATCACAATGAATCGATTCACCCCTGGGAATGAGTCTGCCCATGTCTATTTCAGATCATTACACCACAGCGCTCGGCCTAAGAAATAAGCCTTCCTCTGCTTCTAAAAATAAATATATTTCTAAAATAAATTACAACGCACTGGTTGAGGAGCTGTCTACAGAAAAATGGCAAAACGTAATAGATCAGACTGACACTGACCAAGCAATGCAGCAATTTATCACAAAATTACAATATTACATATCCAATCACACTGTCAACAAAGTTATACCGAACAAACAATTTAAACTCATGCCATGGATCACCCCTGGTCTAGTCAAATCCATCCACAGACGTAATCAACTTCACAAAAATGCTAAAAGACAATCAGATAATATTCTAGTTCAAGAAAAATATAAGAAATATAGAAACTTATGTAAAAAACTAATTAATTCCACTAAAGAAAATTTCTACAAAAAATATATATACGAAAACACCATAACTCCAAAATATTTCTGGGAAATATTTCGTAAAATTACCAAAACAAAAAATAGCAAATCGTCTTTCATACAATCATTGGATATTAAAAATACAAGTACTACTAACCCCAAATTGATGGCTAATTTTGCTAATCACTATTTCACTTCAGTAGGAGCCTCTCTCGCAAATAAAATCCTTAAAAAATGTCAGAAAACTGAGTCTGAACTAGCCAACATACCTACAAATGTTCTTAATCATAAAACAGACGAGATTCAAACAACGACCAATGAAGTCATGAAAATGATAGATGAGCTTAAGTCATCTAATGCCTGTGGGCCAGACAAAATTTCCTCAAATCTGTTGAAAGTATTAAAACCACTCATAGCGAATCCTATTGCATACATTTGTAATCTTAGTTTCAAGACAGGAATATTCCCAAACCACCTTAAGCAATCAGCTGTTATATTGATTCACAAAAATGGAATCAAATCGGATATACATAATTATCGGCCAATATCTCTGCTCAACTCGTTCTCAAAAATAATTGAGAAAATCGTAAAAAATCGTCTCACCCTTTACCTAGAAACTCATAAAATCTTATCTAATAACCAGTTCGGTTTTCGACCAGGTCTAGGAACAGAAGATGCAATTGCTAAACTGGCAGATATTATTTCCAAAAATATTGACAGGGGAAATAAGTCTATTGCTCTCTTCTTAGATCTTGCCAAAGCTTTTGATACCATTTCGCATAAAATACTTCTAAAAAAACTAAAGGCTATAGGTATTCAGGGACAGCTACACAAATGGATGGGTAGTTACTTAGCTAACAGATACCAAAAAGTTAAAATTAACGATTCTATTAGTGATCCGGCCCTTGTAGAATTTGGTGTACCCCAAGGGAGTACCTTAGGACCTATTTTGTTCAGTATTTATATAAATGATTTGTGTAACAGCAATTTTTCCAATCACATTATAACGTTTGCAGATGATACAGTCTTAATATTTGAAGGAAGAACATGGAACGATGTACACTGCAAAGCAGAGGATGGAATAAAACAGCTAAAACTTTGGTTAGACTGTAATCTCTTAACACTCAATTCGGAAAAAACAAAATTTATACGATTTAGTGCGACAGAAGCCGGCCAACCCAAGGAAGCATATAATATTTTCGTACATAAATGCAGTGACTCAACTACCTGTAATTGTTATAAATTAGAATGCGTGGACAGTATAAAATACCTTGGTGTTATATTAGACAAATATCTTAGATGGGACGGTCACGTGGATCTAGTCACCACAAAGGTTAGAAAGCTCACGTACATGTTTATGGCAATCAGAAACATCTTACGTAAAAAAGAATTGAAACTCATTTATGATGCTATGTGTGGGTCACTTTTAGACTATGCATCCTTAGGTTGGGGTGGATGTGCAAAAACTGTTTTGGACAAATTAGCAAAAGCTCAAAAATCACTACTAAGGGTAATCCTCAAAAAACCATTTAGATATCACAGTGATGCACTATTTCAAGACTTACAAGTTCTAGATGTTAGGCAACTGTACATGAGAAAATTAATTTTAAACACCCATAAACAACGCCACCTCTACCCATCTATTAACCACTCTCACGACACCCGACACTCACGGAGAAATCCAATTGTAACTTCCACAACCAAAACATCTCTCGCTCAAAGACACTTCTCTTTCTTAGGTCCAAACCTATACAACTTCATGCCTGATGCTTGGAAAAAAGAAAGCACAGGTGTTCTTCGTAAATTGACCACTACTTGGTTTCAACAATTAGGGAGAAAGGAGAGTGAACTTTTACTACACAAAAAATGAAATCAAATACAAACCAAAAACAACAACAAAAATTCTCAAAAGATACCCTTTTTTTCTAATCTATATTATTATATGTATGTATGTACCTACCTATTACTTTTAAATTAGAAAACTAACCAAGCAGCTGTTAATCTTATGTTTTAATTGAATATTTTATTTTATTCTTTATATCTCCTCTCTTTTATATTAATATTTATACAAAATATGTACATATGTATGTGGGCTTATCAATAAGCAATGTAAACACCAGCTTTAAGTACATATATATACCTATTATTTTAATAACTGTGCTAAGCAAACAACAGTAATAATTAGGTATTAATTGTTTATTTTATTTTACTATATTTTTTCTGTTCTCACTATATAAAATGTGTACGTAGGATTATAATATAAAAGGCAAACACCAGTTACCACCTTATATTTTAATCATTTGCTTTTAAGTACACACATATATAACTTTTATTTATTTTTATTATCTTTTCAACAACCATGCTAAATAACCGACGGCTATTATATGTTTTAATTGGTTATTTAATTTTAATTTTATTCTTTCTCTTCTCATTTTCTTTCTTTTTTTCTACAACACATGTATGTAGGACTATAATATGCAATGCATACAAAAGTTACCTAAATGTTTTAACCCTCTCAATTTCTATTAGTTACATACATGTACCTATTTACCTTTTCTTTTTTAAATTTATATTATTTTAATAACTATTCTAAACAAATAACAGTTACTAGGTTTTAAACTTTTTTATTTTATTTTATATTCCTTTTGTTCTTTTTATTTCATCAATTTTCTTTCTTTTTTGTACAAATACAAATCATGTTCCATTTTACCCATAATAATTCGACTGTCCTAAAACGGGAATACTCCTAGTTGGGCAGTCAAAAAAAATTAATGAATTATGTATATACATGTATAATCTTGTACTAAATAAACAAACAAATAAATAAAATAAATAAATGTATTTATTCTCAAAACTCTTGAGAACATATCGTCGTTGCATTCACAAAATATCCCATGTGAGGTTTTCGACCAAATTTTTTTTTGTTTACACCATTTGATTCACCACGGTTTCCTAAATAATCTGACATAAATATATCCCATTTTTCAAACTCATCTTTTTAATCATATTAGAGGCAACTCTGACCATTACTTGTAATTAATGGTAATTATTTTTAAAAAATATACTACATATACTACAGAAATATAAAAAAATATAAAATTATAAAATTAAATCCCTATACACTACAGAAATATAAAAAAAAATTAAAATTATAAAATTAAAATGAGAAAAAAAAAGTCTTTTTGTGTGCAAGAATTCGTATTATTTTTTTAACTCAAATTTGTCGCACATAAATTAAAATTACCCAAAGAAATGTTTTTTTAATAATATACACACAGCATCCCCAAAGATGACATAGGCCCTCAGGGAAATTATTTTCCTCAGGGCCTCCTGTGTGGAGCTCATGTAAAAAAAAAATACAATAATCTCAACAATCTAAAAAGAGTATACTATGCACTAATCCAGTCATTAATTCAATATGGAATTATTGGATGGGGGGGTCATACAACAATATTCTAACCCCGATCAAAGTAATCCAGAAACTAATCATTAAAGTAATCCTAAAGAAACCCTCCACTTATCCAACAGAAACGCTTTTCGCAGATTTTACGGTGCCTCGAGTAGAGAATATCTTCAAGAAAAATGCAATTACCCAAATTTACAAAGATAATATCATCAAAAAATTTGAAACTAACCAATCAAAAAGATATGAAGATAACATCAAAATACCAAAATTTAATACCAAAGTAATGCAAAACAATTACATCTATTTAGGAATAAAGTTTTTCAACAACCTTCCCATTGAAATAAATAAAAACCAAAGACATCGATAAACTGAAACTCAAACTGAAGCTACTTCATCAGGAATAATTAACTAAATAATTACCTGTTTTTCTCATTCTTCCTATTTATAATTAATCTATATTCATCTCTATTTTATTTAGATTTTTCGAATTTCTCCCAAGTTCACAATATTTTAGTATGTAACCGTATCCTATGTATGTACACCATATGTAATTTATATTACTCCACTGTACAATTATATATCTATATTAAATATTAAAAAAAATATTTTTTTTTCTTCAATATTAACTCAGTAGGTAAAGCAAAAATATTTTTTTAATATTTATATTTAACTCTCAAAAAATTACCAAAAAATTAGGTTGCATCCAAAATCATACGAAATTATTTTTTTTAAGACCAATATTTCGTAATTTGAAACAAAAATAAATAAAATATAACATATTTATCCGCACAAGATTTTTTCTCTACCTTTTGATAAAAAAAATACATTTTCAGTTTATTTGGGTGTTTTGGTCACAAATCCAAATTTAACCCCCCCCCCGGCTATTTGTTAGCTTTGGGAACAACTCATATCGATCTTGTGTCTCCCTTACTATTATGTTGAGAAATAAGTTTTAAACGGTGTTCGAAAGAGAAAGAGAAAATATCAAACTTTATATTCAAATTCAAAAGTTAACCACAAAATAATGTAATTGTACAACTTTATAAAACCAAAGTTTATGAAACTTATGGAATTTTGTATCTATTAATTATTTTTACATGAAACGATAAAAAAGTGAGGTGACGGAAATGTTAACAATACATTTGTGTAATAAATATGTACGTGTTTTTATTTTTTTCGTTATCAGTTAGTTAGAAAAAACGTAAGATGTTTTAAAAAAATTTATGAGTGCGTTCAAAATTTTTATATTTGAAAAGCAAAGGTTTATTTCGGATTTAAAAATTTAAAAGCGTATTTCATCGCCTTTCAAAAAACAGTTTTTAGTTTTCGTATACTATCAGAAATATTCCATTTATTTGGATTTTATTGCAAAGCGGAAATATTTCGACCTTATGAAAAAATATGCCCGAGGCCTGAGGGATATGGGTCATATGAGAAAGGCCAAGTTGCCTTTCCCACGTTTGCTACACAAAATATCATATGTGCATAAAAAGTGCGCACAAAAATCCTGAATGCAAAATTTAAGAAAAAATTGTCGGTTTTATTAAAAAAATGTATATTAAGCCCACTTGTTTTCACCCAAACATGGTATCAAAAATAACTCTACAATTAATAAAAATAAATACAAAATATGGGTCCCTATTTTTTTTTTTTAGTTTTTTTTTATTATATATCCTAATATTCTAAAATACCCACAGGATATTTTGTGCGCGCAACAACGATAAGTAGCTATAATAGTATATTCATAGGACGCTTACAATGGGACGCTCCGGTGAGCGAGGACAGAAATTGAATGTTTAGTCTTGTCTCTACGCATTTGCAGATTGGAACATGCGTGGTCGGCAGAAATAATAATTCGGCTTACGGTGAAGCGCGTGGCCCACACACACAAGGCCTGCATTCACTCACACATCTATAGCGCGATTCTGACTACTGTCAGAGAGTGAAATAAAAGAGATTCTTTAAAATACCTATTCATAAATGTTCGCAGCGACCGGCAGCGCTCTTGTTATGTATAAATAATATTTGCGTTGTTTTTCAAGAGTTTGCTTCTGTGAAAATGCATATGTGAATAATGCAGACACATTAATCTAGGGATACTTATATTTGTATTTTAATTTATTATATACTACCCACAAAATGTTGTATAAATATCCTTTAAATTAAAGGAAAACAATCACTTTGTTTGTAACCACGATTTATTGATTTAATTTTTATTTACCGACCGGTTTCGCTTAATACAAGCATCTTCAGGGTATAAATTAAAACTGTTTATACCCTGAAGATGCTTGTATTAAGCGAAACCGGTTGGTAAATAAAAATTAAATCAATAAATCGTGGTTACAAACAAAGTGATTGTTTTCCTTTAATTAATTTATTTATTTATTAATTTATTTATTTATTTATTAATATATAATTTTAACATGTATTTATAACAATTACAGGTATATAGCCTAAGACGTTATAATTGTACCATTTATGCAGTATATATGCAATGCCAAAAATCTTACAAATGCGCTATAGGACACAAAAAATAAATCTATTTTTTTATCCACCGCATTCAAAAAGCACGTAGCTCTCCCCAAAGGTGAGTTCATTAATAAATTAGTGCGGCTTGCTCTACTATATAGGAGGTTGTGATGACGTCCTCGAGAGTGAGACTCTGGTACAAAAAAATTTAATTGGGCCAGTAATATGTCAAACCACAAAGTGACTGCTTTCTACCAAAATATAAATATCCTGTTTGTGTCTCAAATAAATAAATAAATGGGAAAGGACACTCAGGGAGAAACGATTTATTTATTAAATGGCATAGCAACGCACGCCGGGACCAGCTAGTATAAAATAAAGTTGGTTGTTTGCAGGTGGAAAAGTGTAATAAGAAGTAATTGTTGAATGAAACACTAGTATATATTGAATTATTTGTCGGGCAGGAGATGAGCCGACGTGATTTTTTCAGTATAGATGAGTGTATAATTATTATCTACTTATAAAAATTTAATAATTGTTTCCTTTATATGATTATTGACCACCTCTGAGTAGGTACCTACTTCGCGGATTTGTGTTACTCGTCGAGTAACGCAAATCAGAGGTAATACTATCTGCTTCACCACAGCTACCCGTGAAATGAATATCAGTTTTTACCGTCATGAAGACTTATTTTTGAACACCGCACAAGAGTCCCCAACTGCTCCCTTCTGGAGCCAGTGAGACTATGGCGTTCAATGACAATTGGGGTATGTTGTGAGGCTGAAGGTAGAGAGCAGGGGAAGGAGATGGGGAAGAGGAAAGTGGGGAAAACTTAATTGACGATTAGCTATTTAACAGTTTATTCGTAGGTTGTGAAATACAACCTAAACATTGTTGCTATTCTCAGCATCATTCTGGTGAGACTCCACCATTCATCTTTCTAACGTTGATTTAAATGGCTTTGGGAGCGTTGGGTGAGCAGAAGTACTCCCCACATTATTTTTCTTCATACACTTCACTTACCCAATCCCTTCAACGTCACAATTCACAACATGTCCCAATTAGCAATACCATAATCCCACTGGCTCCAGACAGTAGAGGACAGTTGTGACGGCAGTCACTCACAGTGCGGTACTCACTTAAAAAGTTTAAAAAAATTTTTCATCGGTTTTTTTTTTTTACATTAGTTCCACACAAGAGGTCCTAAGGAAAATAATTCCCCTCAGGGCCTATGCCATCTTTGGGAAAGTCTTTTTAGGAAAGTTCTTCTTCACGTTCTGGGTAGGAAAAGGGTAGTAGGGTGGGTAGGAATCTGGGGGTCAGTGTGTCCAGGAGTGACGGACGTTTGAATCCTTCCCTCCCATTGCGGTGCAAGGCGAAGTTCCGAGATAGTACGGCTGGAGAAGTCATAGGACTCCTTCTACCACTCTCTCCCAATCCGACATCCCAATTTAAATTGGCTGCACTACACCCGATATAATGACTTTTCATGTCTACATATTAGAAATTATTATTCAAAGATTAGTCTTTTTTCCACAGAAAAATAATCTTAATTCTTACTTTTTTATAATTGCGACCTGTTAAACCAGTGATGCACAACCCGCGGACCGCGAGCTCATTTCGTGCTCCACGCGAGCCCTTTTCAAGCGACCCTCTTGGCTAGATATAAATAATAAGTGATTATTCTTTAAATTGATAACTAATGTTTAAGACAACATTTATATGCATAGCACAATTTCCCATATAAAAATAAAGTTGGTCGTTTGCAGGTGGACAAATGTAATAAGCAGTAATTGTTGAATGGAACACTAGTATATATTGAATTATTTGGCGAGTAAGAGATAAACCGACGTAGCTCAGTGGTTAAAGAGCAGTTGACCGGATATCAGAAGGATGGGGGTTCGAATCCCGTCGGCGGCATGTATCGTTTCTCGGGAGATTTTTTCAATGTAGATGAGTGTTTGATAAATAATCAGCATTAATTTATTGCTTTGATCTTAGGCCTAGAATTTTTTTCTCCTCTAACGCTATCGTCATCGGAACTGCTACTGATATTTAAAAAGGTAATATTTTATAGGTACATTACCAAATGTTGTTTCTGAAAACAGGTGTAACGTAAGTGTGTCTTGATATTTCACGATCACGCATATAATTAACGTAAGCACTAAATATGGAATATTCCCGTCAAACTATAAAAAAGCCATTATAATCCCAGTATATAAATCCGGAGATTTAAAAGAAGTAAACAATTACCGCCCAATATTCTTATTATCCCACATTGCAAAAATACACGAAAAAATAATAAAAACAAATTACTGATTTTACAGATAACCAAAAATGTATTAACCCTAGTCAAAACGGTTTCAGAGTTAAACTTAGCACACAAGACGCAATTACAGAATTAACTAAGCTTATTTACAAAACATTAGATAGAGGCAAAAAATGCTTAAGTATATTCATTGACCTCCGTAAAGCTTTTGATAGTGTCTCACATTCCAAATTAATTAATAAACTAAATAATATAGGAATAACTGGTAAAGCTAAAATATGGTTAAAAAGCTATCTCTATCAAAGAACTCAACAGGTAAAAGTAAACAACGAACTAAGTGAAATAGAAAATTTAGATTTTGGAATTCCTCAAGGAACTGTTTTAGGACCTTTACTATTCATATTATATGTAAATGAACTTTTTGAACTCCCAATCATTGGAAACATTATATCATACGCAGATGATACAGTGATAACTATTGAAAGAAATTCTTGGAATGAGGTCGAAATATCAGCTAATAATGCAATAAATATCGTAAAAGTATGGTTCGACGAAAACTTATTGACACTAAATGTCGAAAAAACCCATTATATACCTTATAGCCTAACAGGGAATATCTCAAATATAAATCTAAACATAAAAATTCACGAAAGAAATTGCCTCCTTAGAATCGCACCCTGTAACTCATTAGTAGTAAAGAAGAAATAAAATATCTTGGAATAATTATCGATAATAACATCAAATGGAAAAGTCAAATAAATTCCACAGTAGACAGAATGAGAAAACTGATCCATATATTTTTTAGATTAAGAAATACTGTATCATTAAAAATACTAAAAGATATTTATTATGCACTTGCGCACTCTGTACTACAATATGGAATCGTGGCTTGGGGTGGGGGGGGGGGTGCATATAAAGCAGCCCTACTCCCATTGGAAACAATTCAAAAAATATTAATAAAAATCAAATTAAAAAAGCCCTATTACTGTAGAGAATGACAGCGATTTTATTTTACAGCCATAAAGTAATTTTGTATAAGGGTATCCCTGAGATCTGAGCGCTTGCGGGCCAGACGCCAGAATAAACTCGTAGGCGATTTCATTCCCTTCCTTGCGCCCTTTTGGGTCGTTCGTCGCTGTTCGCTGTCATACTCGCCATTTTCCTTCAAATCCTTCTGAATCGAACTTTTGTCGTGTCATGCTTTGTATCCAACATTCAATAAACGTGGAGTCCGGAACCTCAACCTGTGTATTAATTTATCTTCATACCTTGGCTACATTAGTAAGTACGATCCTACCAAATAAAGTCATTGCCAAATTGGTGAACCCGACGTATACACATGGATAATGGCGGACAACCAGCAGCGAGCGATCATCATGGCGCAGGGAAGGAAATCCTGAGGTATCATATCCCGGTGAGTTACCTTTCAATTTTAACTAAAATAACAGTGCATCTTTTGCTCTTATTGCTTTTCACTAGGGAGACCTCAGTAAAACTTTAAATATAATATGCATCGCATATTCCGTCATATATTTCGATAATGACGGCCTAAACAGTGCATGGGTTTTCAAGCAAAGTATTATTATTCTAAAACAAATATTTTTTAAAATGTAATTAATAATTAATCATTCAATCATATCAAACATATCTTGATTTTTTACTATATACCCACATGGATTATGTAAATCAATCTTCCGATAACAGGATTTTAAAGTCAAAATATTGTAACCTTTACGACCTTTCAAATAAATACTATGATCTCTCATAAATTATCAAACCAACTAATCATTATTTCTTTTCGTTTCTTCAAAAAAGAATTAAACTGCGTTGTACCATCTATTTCAGGGGAACAAACTGACATTTCGTGACCGAAGTACTTAAGGCGGAAACACAACGCGGCAGGTCCGGTAAATTCTACGCCGGGACGGATTCCAGCGCTGCAAGCCCGAAACTGCCGATTTCATCAGAGTGGCAGGCAGAGAAAACACTTATCACAGAATTCAACGCTTGTGGAAACCATCGCTACAGACACGTAAATTAAAAAAAAAGTTCATCATTAATTTTATTTCAGCATTTTTAAATTATGTTACATTGTTTGATGGGTTGATTCTTACCCAAAATGTTGCAATTCAGCACATGTTCTCTTTAAGAAATTTTTAGAACTTGTGTGAATACATGTGAAATTATACCTACCTACAATCCATAATAATGCTACCTATTTGCACATTTCTGTTCAAGTATACTATTGAAATTCAGTAATATTTTAACATTTCTTGGAACTACGAATATTTTACAGATTATTTTACAAATGATATTTGTAAATTAAGTCCTACAGACAGTACATTCTAATTTTAAACTTTGCTGAACGCTTTCTATGTAACAATCGATGGAATCTAGTACAAAATATTGTTAATTTTTTAACAATTTTGCCAAAAATTTTAAATAATTTTTTTTTCACATATGATTCATTTCTTGCAATATTTTTCTTGCCATACGCTTTCTGCCATATTTGCCAATTTTGAATGTAATGCGAAATGACCACTTCTGACGAAGACTTCCACTTCGAACAAATCTTCGGAACAAATTCAACGGCAGAAGCCCAAAAAAAAAACACAATCAACCATGGAATCTACCAGCTCTAATAACTCCGATCAAGCGATACACCACGTTTCAGTAAAGCTCCCCCCTTGCTGGAAGGAGAATATTCAACTTTGGATAGTCCAAGTAGAGGCTCAGTTTGCGAATTCACGTATTAAAGATGACTTCACCAAATATAACATCATCGTCGCAGCCTTAGATTCGCAAACTCTACAAAGCGTGAGTGACATAGTCACGAAACCACCAATAACGGACAAATATACTACCCTCAAGACCGCGCTTATTGATCGTCTGCAGGATTCTGCGGAGAAGCGCCTAACTCGCTTGCTTACGGGAATCCAACTTGAAGACCGGAAACCAACCGAACTCTTAAGGCACATGTTAGAACTAGCTGGTCCAGCTTTAGCGGAGAGCGCAATAGTTCGTACATTATGGTTGCAGCGCCTACCGCAACATGTGCAGGCAATATTATCAGCACTCACGGAAAATAATGTGAGCCAACTGGCGTCCACGGCTGACAAAATATTAGATGTTTACCAATCATCAGATTGTAGTGTCGTCGACCGCAATAATAAACCATGCACATCAAGATCGGAATCCATGGAAACTTCAATATTACTCCAACTTCAACAACAAATTTCCGCACTAACCCGTGAAGTATCTCAATTGAAGCTTACTCAGACGAACCAATCTTCAAACTTTCGAGGAAAACGAAATCAAAGTCCTCGTAGGAACTACTCGTATCAAAATTCGACACAGAGGAACTTCACAAGCAGACCTAGGTCTCGGTCTCGTGATAAATCTCCAAATAGAAACAATAATGGCATCTGCAGTTTCCACAGAAGATTCGGGGAAAAAGCATACAGGTGTTTGCAACCATGTTCATTTACCAAGAAAAACTCGGAAAACGACAACGGAACCTCACAGTAGGGACATGTGAGATTCCCAGCAAAACTTGTCGTCTCTTCGTATATGACCAACAAACTAGGCAAAAATTCCTTGTCGACACGGGCGCCGATATTTCAGTCCTCCCAAGAAACCAGTCTTATAACAAGAATAATGTCACTTCTGACAACTGCCCCACTACCCTGTATGGAGCGAATGGAAATCCAATCAAAACGTATGGTACAAGGACCGTCGAGCTTAATTTTGGCCTTCGACGAGCATTAAAATGGCGATTCATTGTCGCTGATGTTTCAAGACCCATACTAGGAGCTGATTTTCTTCACAATTTTAACTTAACAGTGGATCTCAAGAAAGCAACCATTGCAGACCAATCTACAGGACTATTAATCAGGGGAATAACCTACAAAGGACCAACTTCTGGAATCTCTACTATTTCTACTGTACAAAAATATAGGGACATCCTGAATAAATACCCGAACTTAACAAGGCCTAACATGAAAATCCCTGATAAAAAAAGACACACTGTAACACATTGTATAGAGACCAAGGGACCTCCTGTTACTGAGCGTGCTCGTAGACTCGCACCAGCTCTACTTGAAGCAGCCAAAAAGGAATTTAAATACCTTATGGAGCAAGGAATTTGCAGGCCATCAAAGAGTAATTGGGCCAGCCCCTTGCACATGGTTAGAAAACCGAATGGCGAATGGCGTCCATGTGGGGACTATCGCCGCTTGAACGCCCAGACAATTCCGGACAAATATCCCATACCGCAACTGAATGATTTTGCACATAAATTATCTGACGATACTATATTTAGCACCATAGATATGTCTCGCGCTTATCACCAAATACCGGTGGAAGCGGCCGATATACCGAAGACTGCGATCATCACCCCGTTTGGCCTATTCGAATTTACGTCTATGCAATTCGGGCTATCAAACGCAGCACAAAGCTTTCAAAGATTTATGCATTCTGTAACAAGGGACCTGGATTTCTGCTTCGTTTACCTGGATGACATCCTCATCGCTTCCAAAAACGAAGAAGAGCACAAAAGGCATCTAGATTTACTACTAAAACGTCTCGCCGAATATGATCTGGTTATAAATATAAATAAGTGCAAATTTGGTGTACACACAGTGAACTTCTTGGGTCACACGATCACCCAAAAAGGAATGTCACCTATCAAGGAAAAGGTAACAGCAGTCACAGAGTTCCCATTACCTAAAACAGCGAAAAACTTACGACGCTTTTTAGGAATGTTAAATTATTATCGCAGATTCCTGCCCAATTCCATAAACATACAGACTAAGTTATTCAACTGTATAAATGGTTACAAAAAGAATGACAAAAGGATACTCACATGGAATCAAGAACTCACAGAAGCATTCGAGAATTGTAAGCAGCAATTAGCAAATGCAGCTTTACTTGCGTACCCAATCCCGACAGCAAGAATTTCAATAATGGTTGACGCTAGTGATATAGCTATGGGAGCAACACTACAGCAACTCAACAACAATTCTTGGGAACCCCTGGGATTCTTCTCGAAAAAATTTACACCCGCACAGCGGAAGTACAGCACCTTTGACCGTGAACTTACTGGCGTTTACGAAGCTGTAAAGTATTTCAGGAACCACATTGAAGGTCGAAATTTTTCAATCTATACTGACCACAAGCCACTCACCTTTGCCTTTAGCAAAAAGCGAGCCTCTAGCTCTCCACGTCAAGAAAGACAGTTGGATTTTATTGCTCAATTCTCCACTGACATCAGGCATGTTTCTGGATCACAGAACGTAGTAGCAGACGCACTATCTCGAATCGATGAGATTAATTGTCCTACTGAAATTGACTACAGGCAGATGGGAATAGTGCAGTGTCAAACTGACGAAATTAGTAAGGCAAAAGATGACACCACCCTCGCCTTACGTCAAATGGTGATACCTGGCACAGATGCTTCAGTTTGGTGTGACATCTCCACAGGCCATGTCAGACCTTTCGTTCCAGCCTGCATGCGAGACCAAGTGATTGAAAGCGTCCATAATGTTTGCCATCCAGGCATCCTCGGAACAACTAACACTATAAAACAAAGATTTGTTTGGCCCAACATGGCGACAGATATAAAAAAACTTCGTCAAGCACTGTATTGCGTGCCAAAAAGCCAAAGTCACCAAACATACGGTAGCGCCACCAGCAACTTATGTTTTGCCTGAAGATCGTTTCCGACATGTCCATATCGACATAGTGGGACCTCTTCCAGCTTGCAACGAGTACCGATACCTGTTAACCATGATCGACAGATTTACTCGCTGGCCCGAAGCTATACCTTTAAAAGACATGTCAGCGGAAACCGTCGCTACTGCCCTTACGACTCACTGGATTGCTCGTCACGGGACCCCGTTGACCATCACAACAGACCAAGGAAGACAGTTTGAGAGTTTTTTTTATTTAGGAAATTGACTGAGAAGTTTGGAATCGAGCATACAAGAACTACCGCATATCACCCGCAAGCCAATGGTATGATCGAAAGATGGCATCGCACATTAAAAGCTAGCCTCATAGCAAGCGGAGAACCAAACTGGTTAGAGAATCTCCCTCTTATCCTACTCGGTTTGAGATCGACAGTTCGGGACGATTTAAAATGTTCACCAGCCGAACTCACATACGGTAGAACTCTCAGGTTACCTTGTGATTTCTTCACTGAGACTCCAAGGGAAGAACCTGACACTTATGTTGGACGTCTACAAAGAAAATTTGATGGCATAAAATCAACTCCTGCAAGTGCTCATGGTACAAGAAAAATCTTTATACACAAAGATCTGCCTACTTCTACCCATGTATTCCTCAGAACAGATGGAGGAAGAAGATCGCTCCAAAACCCTTACGAAGGACCATATAAAGTCGAAGAACGCGATGAAAAAACATTCGTCATCAGCGTAAATGGGAAACCGAAGCGTGTCTCGATAGATCGCCTAAAGCCCGCTTTTATACCAGTAGAAGACAACGTACCTATTTCTACATCTGTCCAGGAACCACTCCCAGAAAATATAACAAGAACAAGATCCGGTCGAAGGGTGCATTTCCCTGACAGATACCAATCAGTACGCAAATAAATGGCACTAAGGCAGTATAAATTCTTTCCAATATAAAGGCAATATAAATTCTTTTCAATATAAATTCTTTCTCTCATTTATATTCTTACAAATCCATATCAAATCTAAAATGATTTATACAAAACAGATTTATAAAAAATAAGTATAAAACACATAGAAAAACTCATTAGAATTCCAAAAAGCATATATTTTTTTAAAAAATTACTGAACAAATATACTAAAGTCTACAAATTTTGATAAAATTTTGAGCTCTATATTAGTACTATTATAATTCGTGTAACTAATGAAAAATTTTTCATTCTTCAACCATGTAAATAACATGTAGCTAGTTTTAAGTCAACTTTACAATCGTATATTACACGATAAAACATCTATGTATAAGAAATCATTTAACGTTACGCTAAGATAAGCGTTCTCTTAGTAGGTTTTACAATAACAAAACCAAACATAATATATCATACTTTAATATAGCACATATCGTTTATATCATTCTATAATGCAACATGTACTTAAGATAACTTTTAAATATAACTATAACATAATGTATGTAATATTGATCATGTTAACAAAATAACACACATTGATGTATCCATTCATGAATAACTTATCCAAGTTTCAAACCACCCCGCTAGACGCGTTGACTTTCACATGTATCTTTAGTAACTTTTAACTAACTTTGATTACGTTTTGCGTATTTTTATAATATTATGGAATTTAACCATGTTCAGTCGAATGTTTGCTGACATCCACATATCCGAATGAACATGTTGTTGAGATTTTAACATTTAAATCATACAATAATTTTTATACCATTTCTTTTAATGAAATGTAATTGCTTATAACAATATGATTATTTTTTATCCATATCCTCTCAAGCGTACATGTCCCTCGCCTGATAGAATGTGTTGATAAAATTTTTTTTTTAAACTATAAATTACTCCTTAAGTGTTTACAAAGGTATTAGCAAATACACATCAAGTTCATTTATAAAAACCAGTATAAAATTATATAAACTACACTTGTAAACAATTGATGAGATATTATCACTATAAAAATGATAGATTAAGGATTTCATACCTCATGTTCATAGAAAACGAATATGTTGTACATTTTATAATATCTACTACTTTCCAAATCTGAAATATTTGATTAGTTTAAGATCAAACATTCTAAACCTGTATTATATAATAAATAGTTTTAGCCATGTACTTTATCATATTCCAGTAATAGAGTATTTACTTTACATGAATAATAAGCTATAGTTATTCTAACACTGTTATATTATCGGAACAAAATATGTCTTATATTTACCACAAATTACCTGAAAGGGTGATTTGAATTAAAGCATAAGTGCGTGACACTCCTTGCTCCAAACAAAAAACGTTTGTTGACGCAGTAACTTTTAAGTATTTTCTCTCTAAACTAATAATTTTATTTGTTAATAATACACAATTTTTTTTTTTTTTTTTTTAAGGTGCCGGTAACCCGGGCGTTTATTAATATCAAGAGTTTTACATTTACATATTTGTGCGCTACCCGACTCACTAGACAATATCTGTTCTGAGCCGGGTAGCAGTATCTATAATTACATATATCAATAAAGAATATAGCAAAAAAATACAAAGATAATAAATAAAAATACAAAGTACAAAAGCATAACTTAAATAATAATAATACAAAGTACAAAAGAAAAACTTAAATAAAAATACAAAAGATAACCTACATATAATAATCTAGATATAAAAAAATTTACAGACATATATAAAGTAAATGAACATTTTCAGTATGAAAGTTCTTTTTTTTTTTTTTAAATTTTAATATATGTTTAAATAATAATATACAAAGTATAAAAAATTAAAAAAATTAACACGTTCAGTTTGCAAGAAGCTTGTTAATGCAATTCCTTTTTTTGTTCAGTAACCACGTATTGAAGTTTTTATATGTATGTTTTCTATTGGTTTGAGTTATGTGTTGTGTTTCTTTTAAGAAAATGTTGAATATGGAAGGTGCGAGGTAAGTTTCATGTTTTTTTGCAAGAGTGGATTTAATTTTTGGCACTTGTAAATGTTTGTTAAATTTAGCTCTAGTGTTCTGGGAGTGAGATATGTGGGAAGGTGACGATTTTATGCAATTTATATGGATAATTTTCTTTATGAATAGCTTCCTGATATCAAGTATTTTATTTTGAATTAAAAGATTTTCAGTGGGATGAAGATATGGTTTTTTGTACATAGTTCTAATAAGAGATTTATGAGCTGTATTAAGGAGCTTAATGTATGTGTCTGCGGCTCCACCCCATGCCGATATACCATAAATTAAAATGCTTTGGCAAAGGGAAAAGTATACATCTTTTAATAGTTTAGGTGACATAATGTTTCTAATCGTTTTAAAAATATATATTTGTTTCCGGATTCTCATTACAAGTGAATTTATGTGAAGTTCCCATTTTAGTTTGCAATCCACTGTTAAACCAAGATACTTAATACTATCCGAATGCTCAATTTTTTCACAGTCGCAGTTTGTGGTTTGTAATGTAGTACATGGAGACAGATGTAAAAGCGGGACGGATTTAGGTTGCCCAGTTTTGGTTTTACTGAATGTTAAAAATTTGGTTTTCGAGGTGTTTAGGGTAAGAAGATTTTTGTCTAGCCATTTTTTTATCTCCTTCATACCAAATTCTGCGCTTTTAAAGACCTTTTCCCACGATTGCTCTTTAAAAAAAAGTACAGTATCATCTGCGTAGCTGATCACATTATAGCAGAGAGTTGGAATTTTAATATTAGTGAGACCATTAATATATATAAGAAAAAGTATAGGGCCTAAGACACTACCCTGAGGCACTCCGTACTTAATTTCTGCTGTGTCACTCAGGCATTTGTTTAGTTCAACTATTTGTTTCCTATTTTTTGTATAACTGATGAACCATTTAAGCGGTTTTCCATTAATGCCAATATTTTTAAGTTTTTCGTATGTAGTAATTGAAGTATTGTGAGGTATTATTGAAGTATTGTGAGGTATTTTTAATATGTATATTAATTTTAAGTGATACTAGTCGCAAACATCCTGTACATATGCTCCAAACATAAAGTTTGTAGATGCAATTCATTGATTATATACATAGTCAATCTAGTTGGAGCATACTCCTAGAAATAACATTATGTTTATAGCTTCAAATTCAAAATCCATGTTAAAATACTATATTTATAATGTTACACACATATTTCACAATCAAGTAAGTTTTTAAATTTAGCTTTAAAAGTTAGGTGACATACAATGTTGCATTTTTAATCTAATCCAGAAGTCAGCATGTTTCGTGTGGTGGGTGGTCCCACACAGAATAAACCAAGTTTATATAATGTATGTCAAATCACTTTTGAAACTGTTTATATTAAAATACAGAATCACTCTTCCTTCTATTTACGACTGTAAAATCTAATTTCAGTAATCATATCTAATGCATTTCAGAAAATATAATAACATATTGTTAAATTAAAAGCAGATTATTATTCGACACTACTCACAATACCAACATGTGATGTTTTTTCATTATATTTTCTGGAACGCATTGAAACCAATAAACTATTTTTACATTTATTTTTTATGTCGTTTTTCAAACTGGGAGGAAGGTATGTAGAGAATGACAGCGATTTCATTTTACAGCCATAAAGTAATTTTGTATAAGGGTATCCCTGAGATCTGAGCGCTTGCGGGCCAGACGCCAGAATAAACTCGTAGGCGATTTCATTCCCTTCCTTGCGCCCTTTTGGGTCGTTCGTCGCTGTTCGCTGTCATACTCGCCATTTTCCTTCAAATCCTTCTGAATCGAACTTTTGTCGTGTCATGCTTTGTATCCAACATTCAATAAACGTGGAGTCCGGAACCTCAACCTGTGTATTAATTTATCTTCATACCTTGGCTACATTAGTAAGTACGATCCTACCAAATAAAGTCATTGCCAAACCCATCTATAAATGTTTTTCGAGATTTCCTTGTTCCCCCACTTACAAAAATTTATGACAAAATTGCACTATTACAAATACATAAAGATTTCTTTAGTAAAAATAATTTACCACAATTAAATATAAGCAAAAGAATAATATCTGTTGGAGGATTAACCGTGCCACTAGTACGAACCACAACAGCACAGCATCACTATATATTCAAGGGTTTAAAATTATTTACTAAATTACCCCTTGATATACGATCGGAAGAAAGCTACGAAAAATATTAAAAAAAAAAAAAATTAAAATACTCTAGTACCACCTCATAACTTTACTTATTGTTTAGAAATATGTTTTTGCCTTATCAATACTTTAAATCATTTATTTACTAACCGATATTTTTATTACTTTTATCTGAATTTTCTCATAAAATAACAAATATTTTTTGTTAAATTACTAATATTTTTTGTTTTAATTTAAACAAATGTATTTTTTTTAGTTGTCCTCTCCTAAACACAAGCAGCTGCTTTATTAGGAGAGTCATTGAAATATTGATGTATACAATATTATGTTGTAAAATTGTAACCTTGTTATATGTTTCAATAAAAAAAAATCTCGTTTAATAGCATTCATTCGGATTTCCGGTGAACATAATATTTAACGGTTTCCGTTCTGCTTTACAAAAACACGAAAGGGCTTCGCGATAAACTTGAATACCTTCACTATTCATCAGCCGCTCAAAATATAATAACTTTTTCATCCTCTTTAAAATTTCAGATTGATAAAATTCTACAGCATTTATTGGTTTGGCGTTCTGTGATTGTTTGTTGTTAAATGGTTGTCGTTTGACAAAACACAAAAAAGATTACAGAGAAAGAGACTGCTCGTATATTACTTGTATCTTTTATGTGTTTAGTTTTGTGTTATAGCATCGATATATTATTTTTTTGTTATTATTTGTTCATAGAGTATTCCCTTAAAAAACACTTCTTCAAGGGTACTCTTGGAAACCGGCTAAGGGACCCGGGGGTTTGGGCTCGTTGCGGCCAGGCTGCTCGCCCGCTCATTCTCGCCGGGACTACCCCGCGATAGTGGGACAAACTGCCGTCGATATCTTTCTTCTAATATATTTTCTTTGGTTTTAATCATTCTTTTACCTGTAAATATTGATTTCTTCATTTATTATTTCACTCTGACTAGAAGCAGAACCAACAGGCTCACTCATCTCTGATGCGTCTTTATCTTGAAATGTAAAAATGCATCCATTTTTCTTTCTCACTAACAAATCATGACTGCAGGGACATCGGAGGGCCTATATTCGTTTAAAAAATAAATGTAGCTTCCTTTTCACAATAAAAAAATTGAGTATAAGGAGGTTAAACAATCAGTTTCCTCTTGTGTTTGTGCGGCTAAGCATTCTTTTAAAAAAAAAAGAGTTTAAGAAGGTTAAGCAATCAGTTTCCTCACACAGCTGTTGGGAAAGTGGTGGGCCCCCTCCAATGTGCATGATGTGAACCTTAGTTAAAACCTAAATATTATACATATTTTGAATGTAAGTATTGTTATTAACCTATGAATGTTTCTGATGAAATAAAATAAATTTTATTTGAAAATCCGGACTTTTTAAACATATTTTGAGATAGCATCCACAGACCAAGCATTATGTTATGAAGAAATGCGATATATAGAGTAAGTTCGGGTAATATGGCCTAGTCGGCCAATATGGCCACTATTATTTTCTCCGACACCAACCAACACTAGTGGTTTATGTATCCGCCATATTGTCAGGCCCCTTCCCTTGACTCCCTCATTAGATTCTTGCGTTGCGGCAAGTGCGCGTTTGTCCGGCGAGTGCGACGATCGAAAAATATCTGATATGATGTTATTTTGTTGGTAAGTTTCACTCATTACTGTCCCTCAAATAATCATTGTTTTTATATTGCTTATACACAGTTTTGTAGGTAATTTTTTAATTAATGGTGTGGTGACCTTTTTTAAGTACTTAACTTACTAGTTTTTGGGTTAGAATTTTATTTGTTATAAACGTCTTTGCGGCTATTATGGCCACTAGGTAGGTGGCCAATATGGTCTACCGGGCCATATTGGCCTCACAAAACGTAAATCTTTATAATATGTTAAAATTTTTGTTCCTAAAGGCAATGGCTTTACGAAAACCAATTTTACAAAGAAAACGCCAAACTTTGTGCAAGGTGTTAATGAAAAAGACAATTGAAGATGTATGAAATAAGAAAATGGGTCATACTAAAAATAAATACAAGTCTTACTAGAAATCTGGAATTGATAGACCTCGCGAGACAAAATCATGCCCACTTATTATCAATTCCTCCACATTACAGCCACAAAATACAACCACTAAATAAGTCATTCATGGAACCACTAAAAATATATGTTTCTGATGAGATAAGATCATGGGTAAGGAACAATTCATGCCCACTAACCCAATATGAAATTATGGAAGTTTTTCGACCCGCATATCTACGTTCTCAAAGCGGTGAGATACCTGTCGGTGGTTTTCGTGCAACAGGGTTATATCCTGTTAACAGAAATGTTTTTAAAGATCACGATTTTATTGATATGGACAATGATTCAGAATGTAGAATCACTAATCAAGAAAATATTACACCAAAACCAACAACTTTAGGTTCTACTCCTGCAATAGAAAATGAATCTGTTGACATGACGTCCACCATAAATGAACCTGATATGAGTCATGAGTTGACGCTGATGAGTTGATACTCCTTGAAGAGACGAGAACAGCACACCACCTGTCCGTTTTGAACAAGTTGTAGTTCCCATTAAGAGGTCGCCACATCCTTCGACTTCAAGAGATCAGAATTTTGATAATGCCGTTCCAATTGTCACCAATACCAGAAAGAGCACTTAGAAAAACTACTAACCGAGGCAGAAAGGCTGCTAGGTCGACATTGCTTACTTCATCCCCGTACAAAATGAATTGCAAGACTCTTTAAAAAAGAAAAAAATTAAATCGAAAAGACTATGGGTAAAGGCAAAGGTCAAAGGTAAAAAGCCAAAGTCAAAATCTAAGGGGGTACAAATGTCTAGCTCGGAGGAAGAAAATGAACCATTGTACGATGACAGTTCTGACGAAAGTCCTTATTTGTTTGATTTTTTTAAATTTTATTTGATATGGTGGGCAATATGGCACACTTCATTTGTGGCCAATACGGCCCTAGGCCATATTGTCCTACCACATTTTTATTTTAAGATTATTCAAGATTATTTAAAAAGTTTATTATGATCATGTTTCGAAATCAAATAACCTTAAACTTATAATTATTTTGTACCATTAAGTTCAAAGGACTGATTTAACCAATAAAAGCTGTTTGATCTCAAAAATTTCGTATTTTATTACCAAAAAGGCTTATGGTGTGCCATATTACCCGAACTTACTCTACCTACTGGCTCCGGATAGTTAAGGCATTTGTACAATTCCGGGCAATTGCATAAAAAACTACACTGGCGACGCCATCAACTCCACCCCCTGCGGCCCGCGAACAAAAAAGGTTGCGCATCACTGTGTTACAGTAATTTTTTTTTTAATGTAATTTTTTATAGAAGTTTAAATACAATAGTGTTATGATGAGTTAATAAATGTAAATTATAAAAGTCTTTAAACAGAGGACGTTTTGTTTTACGGGGCAAAGGTCTCTAAGATTGTTTTGTTATTTAATTGCTGCATTCTTATAAGTAAAATAAATTAAAAATTTATTTTCTACAAGATGAGAACTACATACTTACACATATCTTCTTTCCTTTGTGTTTGACAATGAGCCTCCAGGCGATCTAGGGCCAAATTTTCGGCCTTACTAATAAGCGTATTTTAAATTTTATACATTTGATAAACAACCATTAAAGTGTAAATGGTAAACAACCATTAACATAGTTTAAATGGTTGTTTATAAAAGGCATAAAATTTAAAACACATTTTTAGTTTGGATTTCATAATGGGTTTTAGATATCTTTTTTTTTTTTTTACAGTGAATACCGCACAAGAATCTTAACTGCTCCCGTCTGGAGCCAGTGAGACTATGGCATCCCCAATTGGGGTATGTTGTGAGGCTGAAGGTAGTGGGGAGGGGAAGGAGGTGGGGAAGAGGAAGGTTGGGAAGTACCTGGCTATTCAGATCTGGTCACTAAACACGGCTAAAGCCATTTTCAAGCAACGTTTCAATTCTGAATGGTGGTCTTACACCAGGGCGATACTGATAGTATCTTCCACTCTGGAACATGCCGCAAATATACTATATATAATTTTTAAATGAATTAATTGTGAAATAACACAAATTAATCAAATAAAATTTATTTGCGCATGCCGGGTTCGAACCCGCGACCTCCGGATTGTGAGTCAAGAGTCTTACCCACTACACTACGGAGGTCGTCGAATATCTACATAATTCAAAGTAGGAACACATAGCAGGTGACAAGGCCGCACTTTTCCAGGGCGGTAGATAATCTCAGTATCACCCTGGTAAAATACCAGCAATCAGAATAGAAACTTTGCTAAAAATGGCTTTAGCTGTATTCGGTGACCAGATCTGAATAGACAGATATTTCGCAACAGTCCTCTTTCCCGTGTCATTACCATCACCACCCTTTCAGCCCAATAATATACTCCAATTTATTGGCTGCCATAGTAGGCTTGTTGAAAAAGTACCGATATATCGATGTAATTCAATACATCGATATTTTTAGCAGATATATTTTGATCCGATATATCGATACAAAATATCCAATATCGAAAATTGTATGAAATACGATATTTTTATTTATTTATGTAACTAAAGTCACTAGAATCCAAAACCGTATGTGAACGAATGGAAAAAAGTAACTGTATTGGTTCATGACATCTGGCAGTTGATATTTTAACTAGCTCACAAATCTATTTTCTTTGCATTAGTATTTGTGATCACTAATACTATCTCATATGCGTAGGTACATACATAGAAATGTATGCCATTTTTCGCCATTTTTTCTAAGTCACTCCTATGTGTTGGTTCTTAATTGTCTATGATTATTGACTATGCCTTGTCCCAAACACGAAGTCCTTTTTGACAGATTAATACGCTAATAGAATGTTACATTTAAGTTAGAAGATTACACATAAGATAGAAGATCTCTTTTTAGTTTTTGATATTTTTGTAATTATTACCTAATAAAAATGAATACTAAATTTACATCTACATTTTTATTGAGATTTTTGTACATTAAAATAATGCACATTGTGTATAAAAATTATTATTGATAATATTGAGCTGAATTCACTATTATTTTAAAAACACAAAATCTTTTGAAAATTTGACCGATATTTCGATACATCGATATTTTTTCTTCGATATATCGACGTCGATATTGATATTTTAATAAATATCGATACATCGATATACCGATATTTTTTTTCACTTTCGACATCCCTATGCCATAGTCTCACTGGCTCCAAATAATTCAGATTTTCTTGCGTTATTCACATAAAACTAATCAACGTAACTGATACAAGTTCTGCACAGCTGTTTCTGATTGCAGCCTGCAGTGTGGAGATTAATTGAAAGATATTTATTTTCAAACTTGTATTCATAGTTTTCTCAAATAATTACGTATTCTTACTATTCGACTAATGATGTATTAATCTTAATTGTTCTGTAATGTATGCACCACTAAAGTTAATTATTATTACACTTAGTTTCTTAATGTAGGTTTTCTACGCCTACTTAAATACCCACATTTGTTGAAATGTGAAGTGCTAAATGTTTACCCAGGGTTTTCCGTTCGGAAAATCCTACAGTTTTTTTGAGTTTGCTACTAGTGTTTTTCTTTTTTGAAACAATTTATTAGGGCTCCTTAAAAATGCAGTGTTTTGAATATATTAAGAAATGTAAAGGTGATAATGAACCATCGTCGAAGTTAATAACTTTTAGTTTCCTTGAGCGTGTGTTTTAATGTGAATACAGCGCAAGATTAATTGTTCGGAGCCTGTGGCATCCCCAAATATTATGGTTTGTTGTGAGGCTGAAGGACTCCAGATACTAATATCTACAGCCTGTATGTCGGACGAATATCTACAGCTCATATGTTGGACTAATATCTACGAATTTCAGAGTGTTGACTAATATCTACAGAGCTAAGGTCGGACGAATATCTATGACGATCCCAGTGTTGACTAATATCTACAGAGCGTAGGTTGAACTAATATCTACAGAGCGTAGGTTGGACTAATATCTGCAGAGGGCAGCTGAGCAAGAGGTTGTACGGAAAAGCATAAATTACTTCAATTACGTAATTACTAATTACGCAAAGGCTTAAATGTTTAAAGTACGTACACACATGAAGTTTTTGCATAATATTACGTATTTTGCTGTTTACGAGGACAATAATTTATTGAACAAACATGGAGGTCATAATACAAAGATATTTATTTATTTCGAAATACACGGCACCTCAACGTAACCTAATCTAACTTAACTCACACAAAAATAGTCATGACTAAAAATAGTCATCACATAAAAATAGTCATGACTGTCAATAGACTAAATAATTTAGAAGCACTCGAAATAAAGAAAGCTGTTAAAACAAAAACCCAAATCCTTAATATTCAGCTAAATGTGTCCAATAGTCCGATATTAGGGATTTTTACATACATACATACATAAATAAAGTTTTTTAAACTGCATACGCAATATTAAGTTATTCCAATATGCTATACATAATTGCAAATCCAACCTCTGCCAGTGCTGTAGATATTCGTCAACACTTTGGTTCTCATAGATATTAGTCAGCAGTTTGAGCTGTAGATATTCGTACGCACTTTGGTTCTCATAGATATTAGTCCGATTTTTTCAGTTTTTGGAATTCCTGTAGATATTTGTAGACGCTTCCGGCTGAAGGGAGTGGGAAAGGGAAGGAAATGGGAATGTATCTGAATCTGATCAAATAGGTCATAAAACGGACATGAATCACTACTGGTTTATGGCGCATAATGTTCCTTCAACACAATCCCGTCCCTCCATACTAGTGACAAAAATGTAAAAATGTATCTGTGATAATCGAGGATTCTAAGCCATGAAGTTATAAATCAAAAATAAATTGAATAGATGTGCAGCGTTTTTACCCTGACATATTACGTAAAAAAATTCTTTAGATTTTCATGGGTATTGAAATGAGAATATGCAAAATTCTTACCGGGATGTCATTTATCCAGTACATTATAGACATATCTAGTAGGTACACTTATCTCCCTAACCATCACACTGCTGGAAAAGTATTTGAAATTTAGAACAATGGCAAGAAAAATAGCAAATTCGAGTGCATTTGTTTAAAAAAAAACCGAATAAGAATTCCCTGGAAGCAAGTTGTTGGTATTTTTCATGTACCTATATAATCTCGTTTTTGAATTCAAAATAAGGTTAACGAAACGCAATCGAAAATCTGGAAACAGAAAAATATATTTGCACCTCTGGGACTCGAACCCAGGACCTTTCGCTAATATTGTCTAATATTGATTTTATTCATAGACTTAAAAATAAAAATAATGTGTCTGACCATCTCGAAAATAAATTATGTAATTATTTAGTATCCTTTTTTATACTCATTCGTTTTGTTGTGGCGATAATTATTTCGAGGTATAGAGATAGAACTATATAACAGTGATTATGTTGGTTGCTCCTTCGCAGAGATACAGTGGTAAGTGATTGATTATCCCTTTTCCTCGCATCCCTAGTTTTCCCACAAATATTATCCCCAATTCCAGCAAACACCTTTTCGTCTCGTTTCTCGTTTCATTTTTAGTATTTACAGTCCATTTCCAAGCACATCTGAAGTTTTAATTCGTAAGCAGTTTCGGATACAACACCACGTAATAATTAATTTATTATCGCTAAATTCCTAATATTGAACTTTTTTTAAAATTTTTTTTATTTATTGAGTTAGTTTATACTACATGAATATAAACTAATAAGCACAATGTAACATTTCATTTGATAAATTTAAATATTTTTACAGTAAGCATAACATTTCTTTTTAAATACATTCATTCTTTCTTCATTCTTCATACTTTCAGGCATTTCATCATACATCTTTAGTCCTCTGTACATTAGGCAGTTCTGTGATTTTGATTTCTTCATTTGTGGAAATCGAACTCTGTTTATATTTCTTGTTTCGTAATTATGAATGTCTCTATTAAAAACAATTTCATCGTTAAAGTATTTTGGCATTTGGTTTTTCATAATTTTATGCACAAAAATTAACACATTAAATAGTAGTCTCTTTTTTATTGGAATCCAATTTAGCTCCTCTCTCATTTGATTAATTCTTGCGTATTTGCCTTTCCCCAGTATACATCTCATAGCTTTGTTTTGTATAACTTCTAGTTTGTTCAAATTTCCTTCATTGGCCAAATATAACATCGTAGAGCAGTAGTCCAAATGTGTTATGTTTTATAAATAAGCTCCGTAGTGTTTCTATTCAATTTACGTCTTAGTCTTCTAAGAAAATATACCTTTTTTGATACCTTTTTTAGCACATATTCAAAGTTTGCTGTGAAAGTCAGTTTTGAGTCGAGTATTACACCCAGTAAAAAAACATTGATTAAATATTGGTTCTAGGAAGCAGATGGAAAAAATTAAGATGTTCAAAAGAATTAAAATTAAAATTAATATATTTTATAAGGATGCCAGAGCTACGTTGTCTTTTTTCTATTTATTGCTATGATCTTTGATTGAATCTCAGATGTCGTAAAAATTTTACACGAATTTGGTTGTTGATAAAAATCCTATAACTCTTTAAACAAACCAACTTATTTTTTATATACCATCTTATCATAGCTGAGATCAGTAGTAGATACTCGTCTACATAGCTCAATCTATTAAGGCACTTACCTAAACATCATCTTTAGAAATAATAGATAGAAATAATAGGCGATTAGAAAATGTCAAAAATTAGTTGGAACTATACAATATACATGTAGTATTGATCTGTATGCCTCTAGTCTCCTTATTTGACTTTCGTTCTCCAATTTAGCAAAGTTCAACTCAATTTCTAGTAGCCACGGACGAATTCTAGTACTTGTGCTTCGTTACACTTTAGTCATCATCTCTGCTGTGGACTCTTCTCTCGTAATCTCTATCTTGAAAGTTGAACTCAATATTCCTCTCCCTGCTGCCATTCTAAACCCTCAGATTTATAGTCAAACTGTTTAATAATGTTAACTATGAAGCGGTCGATGATGCTCTCAGAAATTGGTCTTCGTTGTTAATGCACAAGACATGGCCACTACGGACACGGTACACCATTTTTTTACAAAGTTATTGATGCCATCTAGATGATCTGGTTCCAATGAAAGCAAGAAGATCAAAATTTCTGACATAGTATTTGACGGCTTATAATTAATACAACGAAAGAAAATTTCGTGTCTTGGAATGCCAAAAAGTCCATTGGCTTATCAATCTTTCTCATTACTCCGCAAAAGACAAAAGAAATTTTGTATATCTCATAATAAATAGTGTAGCGAATCTAATTATTTCGAGCGTATATCGATAATTGTTCAATCTTGAATACTTTCCCTTTCTCGCATCGCTTGTCTCTTACAGGTTAGGGACGAGGGATGCTATTGGTTATTGAATGTGCAACCCGCCGCTGAGGGTTTATAGACGGTCTGACCGATAAAAGGTCGTGTAAAACCTCGAGAAACTTAAGTTTGCCTTCCTGGTCTGTCCGCGCAGCTTCAGGTCTCCAGAGAGAAAAGATACACGTACCTAATATTTTTTTATAAGGTTTAACGAGTGGTTAGGGAATAATTAGTTTCCTTTGGGTTATTTATTGTTTAACCTTAACACGGGCATTAGCCTAGTATGGTAATCAAGAAAAAAACATAAAAGTGTATTTTCAAAAATTGTACGAAATAAAAAAAAAAAAAAAAAAAAAAAAAAAAAAAAAAAAAAAAAAAAGTTATTGTTAAAGTTTGGTACTGTTTTACGATTATCGGAGTGTGTCTTACTTGCAAATTGATTGTATCTTCTCCAATAAAGACTAATTGTGTTTACCGTGCAATAGTGTGGATTTTATTTAATTACCATCGTTACACAGGTATATTGCTTGTTTGAAATCCGATGCACAAAATAATCTTTTAAAAAGGTGTCATATTAAGTCGCAAACAAAGCTCCCAATATACCGGAAAAATAACCTTTCATTCCAAAACGGCGAACGATAATAAAAAGTTACGGACTAGTTTGCTGAATACTTCTCACTACCAATGAACTTCTTACACGTGCTGTTAATAAGGAAGTTGCATATATCCTCGATCAAAATAAACAAAAAAAATCACCTTTATACCTACCTCTCAATCGAAGATATAAAAACCCATAATTTTTATACCGAACAGTAGTAAATATTTCCTACAAATACACTCACTCATATATACTACACACGTCACCCTGTTTTTACTCAATGTCCCCAACACAAACATAAGACATTATTAATAAGAAGCATGTATCATTTCTACAAAAAAAACCAAACAAAAATTGAAAACAAAACAAGTTTTTACACCATTTTTTTTTCTATTTTTACAGTGCCGATCAGCGAATCGGATGATTTATTGTAAGACATTGAAAGCCGATTAACTTTTTTAAAAGTGAGTAGATACTTTTCGTGATAATTTACACAATAATATCCTTCTTTAGTTTTTTTTTTTGAAGTAAGACTTAGTAAAATTTAGGTTATAATTAGTATCTACTAGTATAACAAGTATCTGTGTCGCGTAAAACCATAGACCTTTGTGGGATGTGGGGATTGAGTTAAACAAAGGTAACAAAGTATTTCTGTACAGTGTTGGAAATTGATAAATGGTTGCTTTACAGGAGAAACCACCAACTGTTATTTGAAAACTTTATATTTATTGAACATTTTAAAGGGGTTCCATGCCAACTCAGAAGCACCCCAGAAAGGTCATTTAAAGCTATGACAAATAATTTTAAAATAGCCAGTAACCCTAACCTAACTTAATGACCTTTCTGAGGTGGTTCTGTGTTGGTTTCATTCTGAGTTGGTTAAAGGTATATAACTTTGGAATTAACGTAGATACTTATCACAGTAGAAGGTATTTAAAGGTTATAAAAGTTTTCTTACAAAATAAAACAGTTACACTATTATAAATTCTCATTTGTAAGCGTTTGTAAATGTCATTTCATGAATATTCTCCAGCCCTAAAGAGTCCTAAATTCTCCAGTCTTTCAAAATAAATATCAACTCTACTTTTGTCACAAATCTTTGAATAAATGTAATACTAATAGTGATGGGGGTAGCAATTGTAAAATCGCGCGATGTCTAGTGTTTTAAGTATAATGTCCTCCGCGTGCAAAGCTGTATCTTCTCCAGGCATAAACTTTCGTGTGTTTATCGGAAGTGACCTGCTAAGGTAAGTATGTTTCTATACCTATCTGTAAATGGTAAAATTAGATTGAACCTAATAATTCTTCATAAAATTTTCACTGCCCTTGAGGTGATTTTTCACAAAAAACGGCGCTCTACAAATTATCCAATTTTTATTATTATTAAATTAATCGTAAATGCATCTTCGGTAAGTCAGAGATCCTGGGTTCGATTCCCTGTTCTGACAATAACTTTTTTGTTTTTCAGTGTCTCGTTCTATTTCATGTTTCGTTTAGATTTATTAGTATTATCTTCTTCGATGATGAAGAATAATTATGCATTAATAAAATAGTTTCAGTAAGTACCTTCTACAATGTTAATACCTCAAAAGTGTCCAAACTATAGCCAGTGAGACTACGGCATCCATTATTGGCGTGTGTTGTGAGGTTAAAGGTAAGTGGGGAGGAGAAGGAGATGGGAAAGAGGAAGATGGGGAAGTACCTGGTTAATCAAATCTATTACCAAACACGGCTAAAGCTATTTCAAGAAACTTTTCAATTCTAAATGGTGTTTTTCCACCGGAGTGATACTGATAGTGACAGTATCATCCACTCTGGAACGTGCCGCAAATATACCGTATATTTGTTTAAAGGGGTGTCCAGACACGGCTATAAAATATAAAAGATCATCGCACGCCAAATAACGCTCTCAATACAATCCCTTCAGACTGTTCACACCTTAGCGGTTTAAGCGCAGATCAACCTCCTGAGGCGATATACGAAAAGTTATGCAACCCCTCTCCGACAAAAACAGGAGAGGGGTCATTTTAATTACGGAGCTGCCTAGAACGGTGAATGATAAATGTCAAATTGACAGATTCAGTACAAAAAATGTGCATTCCGTGGGCGCTCTCTAATTCATCTGACCATAGGAAGAAATATTTGATAGCGTCGAACGGTACAAAACATAAGCGATCGTAGTTCAACAGATACTGCTCGCGGTTTATAACTGTGTCTGAACATCCCTTAAGGCGCCGCTACCCGCATTTCTACCGATTTTTTACATATCTCCCTTAAGCATTTGAAGTTTTTAAGCTCTTAAAAAAAATGTTATTTTTGAAGATAATGTCTAGATGCTGCCCACACCGAAAGGCAAATTATATGAAATTCTCTTGATAGAAAAAAATCGCAAAGTATGCTCCGAAAATTATTTTCAATACGAAAAATGAAAATTTAAATGATACTTAAGATTCGTTCCACGAGATTTTTGCTCTATTTTAAACGAGTCGTGTTTTATTAAACATTTTCGCAATTTTCGCATCGATTTTGACGCTTTAAATGTTAGCGCTCTCCTCTAACATTCGTAATTTCATATCTGTCCATCATCTTCTTTTTGAGCCCGGTTGCGGGCTCTTAATGATTAAATTGTGAAAACACAAACCAATCAAACAAAATCTACATGCGCACTCTGGGATTTGAAACCGCAACCTCAGGATCGCTAGTCGAGAATCACGACCACGGGGCAAGGCTCTCTGGTATGATGAGAGGTAGTTCCAATTTTGAAAAAATGTTACGCAGGAATATTTCACACCACATACTTACGCACAGTGTATCTATCACCGACAGTAGAAATTAGTATGTTTAATTTATTTACAGCTCTTCGGCGAACTACGATTTATTACACTGCATCACCATCGCTTGATTAAAAAAATAAACACCACGTCTCACCAGTATCTATAATATAATCAGAAAATAAAATATACATGTTATTGACAGAGTTCAAAAAGGAGGTATGTACAGTATTACAAAAATAACTCTGGAGTACACTGACTTTTACTAGAAACTAAGTCTTTTAACACGGTGTTGACAAAACCACCAATAAAGAAAAACCAAGCAGAGGTCGTATGCACGTCATTATGGAGCATTCGAAAGGAACATAAGTGGTAACTTGTTTCTTATCATACTGATTGGTGTTATTAATCATTCTTCTGTAAGTGACGGAACCATTACAGGATAATATAATAATTTTTTTAGAAATTACCGCATAAGTGCCATTTACATACATGTTTTTTTTTTATTTTTTATTTTAGCACATAAAATATAAAGTACATTTAGATGATGTAATAATTTGCGTACATGTTCATGTTCAAATATCTTAATTAATACCACTCTTCCATGGAAGCATTAGCTTGTGTCTGGAAGAGTAGTGTACATTTTTTAAATGCTATATTATATCATAAGTTCTTAAATTACAATTTGAATGTAAAAAAAAAAGTTGTAAGTATTTATCTGTATATTTATTTATGTTTATGGATTTTATCATTAATTTTTCTAATTTCATCCGGTAGTCGGTTGAAAACAAGTCTTCCTTGATAAGTGTAAAAATTTTGTGCGAAGGAAGTGTTTAATTTTGGGCATGAAAAAATATATTTATGTCTTGTACGGTTTTCAGTTATAAATTGATACTTTTCTTTTTCTTTTATAATTTGAATCAATGCATTTCTATTGTGCAGATTTTTAATTATTCTTTGTGTTTTTTAATTATTTTTTTAACAGTCATGGTAGTACGGTGAAATAAAAAAAAGTTAAAAAAAAATCTGTGCAGCTTTACACTTCTATTTTAGAATATAATATCAGCAACATTGGCATAAAAATAACCATACCTACATTAATGATTCAGATGCATAATATTTTATTTGTAAGCATAAATTAATACGTTTGTGGAATCGAAATAAAAACACGAGTAAGTACAAGAATTTTATTTATTTACCAGCGAGTGCCTATCCGGCGTGCGTTGCAATGCCGCTCAAAGAAAGAATGTGTTTGTGTTTTAATTCTGTTTAGTGAACTGAACATATTATTTTTTGTTTTCCGTCTGGTGCGCACACGAATAAATCAAACGTTTTCCCAATGCGAGAGCAGGCCATATACAGCTGTCCGTGCGTGAGAAACATGAACTTTTCCAAATTTACCCCCTGCCATACCCTACCGCTATTATAGCTCCTTTGCTATCCCTCTCTCTTCCCCACCCTTCCGTCACCCCTCCCCAGCAAGTCCTTTTCCATGCGTCCCCGTTCTCGCTCCCGCTCCCGTTCCCCTCCTGCATCCACTTTCCAAGAATTAATTCTAAATATAAACATGCTGTGTGGAGGGTTTTTTTAAGAAAAGGGAGGAGAGGAGAGTTCTGGGAAGGAAACGGGTTTAAGGGGTGGGTAGGAATTTGGGGTTCAGTGTGTCCTGGTCAACCGCCTCCAAGACCTAGTCAAACCTCACCCCATTAACCCGGGCACCCCTGCTAAATCACAAAAAGTAGCGTACCACTTGGGGTGACCTATGGCAGAGGTGTCGATTATCCAACAAAGGTTCCCGGGGCGGCGGTACCAATGCCCGCCTTCAAAATAGTCTGATCTTATACCGCGCGTACCTAACATCGAGCGCGGGGTGAAATACTAATGAAAAATATAGGTGTAACGACTTTCAGAGATAATATGGAGTGCTCATCACGACACTTAAATCACTGAAGAATAATTTTGAGATGGTTGTATCAACACTCGAAGAGATGTGTAATCCCAGCACAGCAAAGAAAGCCTCGAAGCAAGAGAAGCAGCATCAACACTCATACCAGCTTTGTGTGACTTTAGTTTTCTATGCTATCTTTCCTTTTGGTGTGAAGTCCTAGAAGAAGCTAATCAGACAAAAAAGTATATATAAAAATCTGGACTATCATTGGAAAGTGTGTCATAAAAATTAAAGCTCTTAAAAATTCTTCTTAACCAAATAATGAAAAGGGTTATTTGCTACCCAATAAAAAAATGTGAGGAAGACATTCCGAAGGAAAAAGAGAAATGAGAAGATTTCTAAAACGTATGCCTGCTGAAATGGCCTGAGATGCTGGACTTCCATTATCAGAGGAGCTGCAGAAAGCAATGTTAGAATGTCACGATAGATTTAACGAAGAATTAAACCATTGTTACAGGGCAACGGATTTTATGCTGGTTACATTTAGTGTTATTCAGCCTAAAACGTTGGTAACACCACCAGAAGAAGTGGAATGGTTCCAAATCTGTTAGAAATTTACGATGATTTTCAACAAAAGACATCGTATTGGAGATTTTACGGTTGAGGCGGCAATTGGAAGCCGCCAACATTTCTGCCCAAGAAGCAGTTCAATGGACTACATTGTAGCTTCTCAGATTCATCGTAAAATGGGACTGTTTTGAGTCTGTTCCAAGCTTAGCGCTATGTCTTAAGCCTCGATTACATTAAGCGAGTTTACAAGCTACTAGCCGGAGTATTCACCATCTGCTAGTAAACTCCTTCAGTGTAAAAATCTGCTAGTTAGCTAATAATTTGATAACACTGAGCGAGTTCACTAGCAGATAGTGAATACGCCGGTTATAGTATCTTGTAAACTCGCTCAATGTAATCGTGGCTTGAGATTTTTTTTAAATATATATTTTGGCGAAAGAAGCTTTTCAGAGTTAAAATTATTAAAATCGTACTTAGGTCCACAATGAGCGCGACTAACCAATTCATTAACTGAAAGAGACAGGTAATAAATTAGGATAATGTGATCGAATATATTAGTAAAATTAAGTCTCGTAAGCATGTTTAGTATTTGGTGTTTTATTTTAAGTAGGGGTGCTCAATACAAAACCGCCCCGGGTGCCAAACTACCCTACGCCGCCACTGCGTAGGTACGATCTCTCCCTGGGGCTAGTATAGTAGATACTAACATGTGTTTTTTGAAATTCTACAACAATAATAATAACAACTTTATACCGTTCATGGATTCATATTACATCAACCGGGGCTATTTCTGATTTTGTTGTTTGTTTTTTCAATACCAGCCGTAGGAAAAATACCGCCAGTCAAGACAAAAAACTCGTATATTGGTCATAGGATATAAATAATAAAGTATTACTTTTGCAAGCAGTGTCAATATAATAGGCCACTTGCATCACATTTTTTTAAAAAATTTTCCGGTTTAGGCAAATATTCTAAGACATTCTGTATTTTTTTTTTTTAATCGTATTTTTGAAACCCTGGGGATTTTTTGAAAATTTCAAACCGAAAAATCAGACCATTTTTTATAAACCGGAAAGACGGGACATAATTTTATAGGTGTGAAAAAACGATAATTACATAGCCGAAAATCATTTAAAAAAAAGAACGTTTTCCACACGAATGGCACAGGAGAATAACGAGGCATACCAAAAATATTACATCTCATAAATATTTTTTTCCTTGATCCATCTTATTGATCATAAATCATTATAATGTATAGCGTCTATATTACTAAATTCAATGTAATATACTTGAACTTGTAAATTGTAATAATAATAAGAATATTATAAAATTTTATTTTGTTAAAATCAGCACCATAATCATTATACCTCTAAAACATGTACCGACATCATCTTCACGTTCTGAAGAGAACCCCGTACCCATTAATCGTACGGGGTTCTCTTCAGAACATCTGTCAAAAAATCAAACCAAATGATAAGTTCGCAGAGAACAAACAATAAATCTAGTGAACGAATTCAAAAATTCGCCTGAAATCAAAGTGATGCCATATAAAAAAATAAATCAGTGTGGAATTTTATAAAATTAATAGGAACATTTTCGGCGACGGGACATTTTCATGTAGTGACGTCACGAGCCCAAATAATGGTTTTATTTATTGAAAAATGAAAAAAACGGTACATTTCTAAAAATTTTTACTAACATTTTCATAATCTTAGTAAAAAACTCTATCCACATGATTTTTTCCAAGTCGTTATGAAGTCCATGCAAGTGGCTTATTCTATTATTCTAGATCTAGATGATTATATTTCAGAAAGGTTAAAGATGTCGTTAATTTTCGTCGTGTGATTTTCAAAGTGCTTACCTACTTAGCAATTATTTTTACACTTGTAATAGGTATGTATAAAATTGGTGTCTAACAATTTCGGGAATAATTTAACTTTTTCTACCCGTAACATTGATTGTTTTGACGAGTAAAGAGAAATCAAACTAATGAAAATCAAATAACTTTGTTTAAACCACTATATAAATAACAATATCAAGACGTTTCAATAACAATGTTATCTTCATCAGGACAATGTCAATTTAAAAAAAAAGACAAAAAGTATTGACAAATAAGAAAAATTAGAACAAAGACAAAATATTAAAAATGAGAGGTGATTAATTGCTTAAAAAATCTCAAAAAAAATGTTATATAAAAGTTATTTAAGGATATATAAAATTGCATTTAGAATATAAAAAAACTTTAAAAATAAACAATAAAAACAGGTAGTCTAAATAACAAAACAAAAAAATTATAATTATTGTAAGTATTAATAAAAAAATAAATTTAAAAGATGGCAAAAAAATGTTTGGTTATTTATAATATTAAATTTACTATTAACGCTTTTTCTAATTTCTAAAAGTTCTAAATTATCTAATTGTGTGCCCGTAGTGTTAGTACGTAAAATTTTAAGCCTTTATTAACATCAAACCTTTATTAACTTGTTTCCAAAATATGTTGGCTAACCATATTTTGGAAACACCTTTAAAATTTATTTTCTTATTAATACTTACAATACTCACAATAATTATAATTATTTATTTTGTTATTTAGACTACCTGTTTTTATTGTGTGTTTTAAAAGTTTTTTATTATCTAAGTGCAATTTTAATAATTTAATTATTATTAATTATTAATTCCTTTAATTATTTTTATATTTAATTTTATGTAACTATTTTTATGCGATTTTTTATGCAATTAATCACCTCTCATTTTTAATATTTTGTCTTTGTTCTAATTTTTCTAATTTATCGATACTGGGTTGTCATTTTTTTTTAAAATTGACATTGTCCTGATGAAGATAACATTGTTATTGAAACATGTTGATATTGTTAATTATATAGTGGTTTAAACAAAGTCATTTGATTTTCATTATATTAATAAAACCAACTAATCAACCATCGCGCCGTTGCCTCCGTAGGCAGAGAGGACGGACCGCCAAACAACTCGATCTTGGTACACACTCCTTGCCTCGTTCACATTCATACATCGTCTCATACATGCTCTTCTATTATTCCGACTTTTCACATGGCCCGACTCAAGTATCTTATTCACTCGGTCGTGCCATGTCTTCCTCATATTAATAATGGTACCACCACAAAGGTATTTTGCTAAGTTTGAAGAAGAAATCAATATCTTACTCTCGTGAAACGGGAGGTAAATTACTGGGGTGATTATTTTTTTTTCTATTCGATGCACGGGGTGTCTACCAGTGGGGTGGTCCGTGAGTTTTCAGTGAGCTAAAACGCTAATATTGAAAAATATGACGTTATTCACGTTGTTGTAACGAAAACGATTTTTTTTTTCAAAAATCAACTTTTTATACGAAGATGCTACATATGTACTGCTGCCTACATATGTACTTATGGCAAAGTTGAGGGCTTAATAATTAATGTTTTAATACGACTTTTTATATACTTTTTTTATACCAATTATTTTTACACAAAACAACAAAAAACAAAAAGGGCAATTTAAAAAAGATATTTTTTTTTACACAGGTATATACTTCACACAGGAGTCACAGGGTCATCTGTTATGGTGTGTGGAGGGTCTTTTTGAGGAGAGGAAGGAATGAACATTAGTCTTGAAGAGATTGTAATACCGGTAGAACACGGACAGCATTCCCACCCGACGCCCGTGCTCTAAAGATTGCAATTCGTCTGTTAAGATGGAGAATCTATCAAACGGACCGCCCACTTCTGCACAGAGTCAAGGGAATTTTTCAGGTATTTTGGAGCTCCAGACCAGAGGTGAGTGCCAATTTCAACCGTGGGGCGCTCTTGTGATTTGTACAGGGTTAGCAGTTGTGTACTAGTATCAGCGGGCCCTGTACAGTGCGCCCAGTTTTTGGGAGGCTAACTTAACAATAGCGTTTAAAATTCATTTGTCTAATGAAAACAGTTTTTATTTTTTTCATTATTAGTAATTTTAGTTAGAGACAACGTAAGGTGAGCCGTATTTGAAAGATTTTAAAGTTTGCATTAAAAATTTTTATAAGTATTTAAAAAATTGTATGTTTGTTTCTAAAAATATTATTTGAAAGCATATTTCATAGCCTTCCAAAAAGGTTTTTAGTTGTCGGATATGTTCTTCATTAAACATTTAATTATTCTATTGTTTTGACACTTTCATAAGCCTTCCTATACATACTTGAACTTGTATGATACTTCAAGTTTATTTCTAACGTTAATTTTTGATTTTTTTCCCGACCGCCCCTTGCCCCCCCCCCCCCCAGAAAAAATTCCTTACCGTAATTATTGTTGATTTTTTTACCGTCCGCCCCTTGTGCCCCCCCTCCAGAAAAAAATGATCACGTCGGGGTCACCAGTTGAGGGAGCGCGACGTGATCACGTCGGGCTCCCTCAACTGGTGACCCCGATGTGATATGGATACGCAGCATACAGCATCCTGACATGTGGGTTACCGCAAAACGAGGGAATCGGTAGAGACGCATCAGCAAGTACATACCGACCAGCAGCATCAACCCGGCTTTCCTGCGACTCCTGGCATCATCTTTCAACCCTGTACTCCGTACACTGGGAAGGGGGTGTGTGGCGGCACATCATAAACTTCGCCATCAAAAGAAGATTCGAGAACATCTCCTAATATTTGCGCGGCGCCGGCAAACCTACTTGCTACTAGGTACCTACCTACATATGCCGCTCGCGATGTACTTTCTCGCCTGCCGTGCCGGCTGGACGATGATAATATCGCCACCGCCTAGAAAGGTCTGGAGTTTATAAGCCGCCTGAATATTCGGCACCGGGTATGATCGAGTACCTTCCAGTGTGCCGGCGAATGGAACATTACTCCCACCGGTCGCGCTGGTATATATAAAGCGACTAAACTTGGCGCTAGTCAGTCAGTCTCACACTAACCGTCGGTCAACAGCTCGTCGTAACAGATCTCCGCACAAGTGCTCCTGCAGTGCTCTATAACACATCCAGGGCAGCTTCCCGAGGTTCATCACCACGTCTCAGCTACAAGGCCCATCGTGTCTTCAGCTCCTGAGAACAGCTACATCCCGCGACTTACAAGGTTTGACGCCACCTTCAGTCCAGGGATCAGCTCACCACTTCATGGCACCCCGAAGCCCACTGTGCTTCGCTGCCATGGAAACACGCTCCGCCTCGCCAGGACTACCTTCTGGTGGCTCAGCTCACCGAGCCACACACCGTTCATCTCCGCGACTTACAGCGTCGAGCAATGGCCTGGAAGTTAGGTCATCTCCACCGCCATGGTGTCGAGCAACTCGCTGACCTTCACCACACCATCTCCATCACACCGCACGCCTGCAGCATCTCATCTACGGCACCCTGCTTTACCGACCTCCGCTACGTAGCCCAATAAACGACTGACTCACTACTTCGACTTGCCGTCTTTCATTTCTGTCTCCCGCTCCCTCAATCCTAACAGTAATTATTGTTGATTTTTTTGCACGTCCGCCCCTTGTGCCACCCCCAGAAAAAAATCCTGGATCCGCCCTTGTTGCAAAGCGAAAGTATTTTTACCTTCTTACAAAATACGCCCGATTTTCGAAGGGTTAATTATATTTTTCGTCGGTAGGTATATTGTAATATTTACGGATTTTGAGCATGTGATACTTTTTTTGTGTAAGTATCCGGTTAATTTTCTTTTATCAGAGTTCTCACACCACGGGAAAGTATGATGGATACATGTAGAAGGTAGGCGAGATTATTGTCAGGTTTGAACGCCCGAGACAAGGGATGTTTGGGTTCGAATTTGAAGCAAGTGTGGAGTATAAAGGCTTTGCTTTTGCTAATTCTACAATATGTTAGTTTTGAGGGTAGAGATTTTCGGGTTTATTAATTATGCTATTTCGCACAAGCAGGGCTTTTTGTATGCTTTCCGAGGGTGGCAATCTATCTTATTTGGAAATGATACCCACGTTTGATAACTGAGTCTAGCGAAGTCCTGTTTTAAATCGACCGTTTTATTTATTTACTAGCAGACCCGGCCACACGTTGCTGTGGCTAACGAAACACAACGCCATTACCCAACCTTTATAAAATCCACACCACCCGCTACCCAGCTGCCCGCTGCCTGAATTGAATATTTGAATTTCCCGGCTTTTCTCTACTATAATAAGCATGTTTTATACATATAAACCTTCCCCTTGAATAACTCTATCTATTGGTGAAAACTATGTAATGCAATTCGAGCGATCGCCACTAATTATACAATGCTTGCAATTCAACACTGGATATTTGAAAAGGGAAAATCAAATACCTACTTACTCTAGGACATCTATTTTCCAATTTCTTCCGTAGAACGAATTTTAAAAGTGACTATAGTATGGCCCGCCAGCCGTTTTAAATCGTTTTCTTTGAATTTCTCGGCTTTTCTCTAATATAATTTAAATGTTTTATACATATAAACATTTCTCTTCAATCACTCTATCTATTGCTGAAAACCGTATGAAAATCCGTTGCGTCGTTTAAAAGATTAACGCGCACATACATTTTGAGCGACTTCATTTTATACTATGTAATGATGTAATGATGTACTTACACATTTAGATACGGCACAACGTGTGCCATTAACACAATTGATGTAACATATAAATAGTACAACAACATGAAGAATAACAGTATAAATGGAAGTTAAATCTAAGAATGGAAAAAAAAATGTAAAAAGTAAGGAGTAAGTAAGTTAATAAGTAGTAAGTAAAAGGTAAAATATAAATATAAAGTGAAAAATATGGTATAAAGTATAAGTATAAAGTGTAAAGTATAAAATATAAAATAAAAATGTATGAAGTACGGACTATAAAATGTAGAAGTAAAAATAAAAGTGAGAAATAAAATAAACAAAAATAAAAAATGAAAAATATAGAAATATGAAATAACTTTAAAAGGTACAAAGATTTAAATATAAAATATAAAAGGTAAGAAATCCTCATAGAGCAAAAGAAAAATAAAATAATTAATAGGTAGGTAGGTATTATGGATTATAAATATAAACCGATATGATGAATTTTACAAGCGTACGAGTACCGAAGAAGGTTCTAACAGGACACCCGGGAGGTAGACGAAATGCGAGCAGACCTAGGCTGAGACGGGAGGATGATGTCAGGAAGGACGCAAGAGGACTACTCCATGTTGCAGATTCGAAGACGACAGCCGAGCAGTACCGGATTATCACTAAGGCAGAGTAGGCAACTGCCTAGGGGCCCCGCATCGGCTAGGGGCCCCGCGTCCCGAGAAAAAATGACTTGCTTCAATTAGTGAGCAACGAAGTTTCGGAAAAAGTCAGCTTTCAAGATGTTTTAATTTTTTTTATTAGGAAAATTTACAGGTTAATAACATTAGGTACACGCATTAAAGAAAACAACAAAATATCTCTCTCTCTCTGGTTTCAATCCTGGGATTGGTTTGCAGCAATTTCATCTATTCGTCTCTTCCACTCTTCCCTGTCTTGTGCGGCTCTTTTGAAGTCTGCAAATGATGAGCAGCGCACGTCCACCAGCAGGTCCTCCAGGTACTCTCCCCGTGGGCGTCCCCTAGAATTTGTCCCCTCGGTCATACCTACCCTCCATTATGGCATGCAAGAGGCCTTCTTGTCTTATTACATGGCCGATCCATCTTGCGCGCCTTTCGGACAAGGTCCTAAGCAGGTGCCTTCCTCCTTCGATTCTTTGGAGAACCTCCTCATTTGTAATGTAGTCTCTCCAGGAAATTCCCAATAGTCTTCTATTTTTTTTTTTTTTTTACATTAACTCCACACAGGAGGCCCTGAGGAAAATAACTTCCCTCAGGGCCTATGTCATCTTTGAAGATGCTGTGTGGAGGGTCTTTTTGAGGAAAAGAAGGAGTGAACACGGGTCTTGAAGAGACCCATGTTGTAGGAGGGAGGAAACACAGAGGCCGGCAAATCGTTCCACAGCCGAGCCGTTGAACTCAAGAACGAGTCATAGAAACGACCCGTTCTCATGTGACTAATGTCAACCGTGTACAAATGTTGGGCGCGTGTTTGGCGTGTTTCCCGACTATGCACCGGTGCCGAGGGACCACATCTCAAAAGCCTCTAGTCTCCGTTTATCTCTTTCGGATAGGCACCATGTTTCGCAGCCGTACATCAAGATACTCCATACATAGGTCTTGATGAGGAGTATTCTCAGTTTTAGGTCTATATTATACGATTCTATTATTTTCGACCTTTTATTGAATGCAAGCCTAGCCTGGTGCATACGGCTGTTGACCTCGCTCTTAGACCGACCGTCCCAAATATAACAAAATATAATAATTAGGTTGTAACCCAATAAATAACTAATGTTCACATCATGCACAAATAATAAATAAAAGTCTATAATTAAAACAAATAAATAAACATAGTTGTATTTTCCTTATCTTTGAGGAAATTGGTAAAATTGATGGAAATACAGCGTTTTAAACAGTTTGTATGTTGAATTATTCTCAGCTAAACTTTGAAAGCGTTTTTTCTCGAAACTAAGCTGGTTGACAACATATTAGAAAAACTATATATCCGATTTGCATGCACTAAGTATTTAATAGTTAGAAAATCCAGTCACTATGGCACCACTTCGGGATTTTTTTGTAAAGGTATTTTTTTTATGAACGACGAAAATTTTCCATAAAAAATCGAAAATAAATTTCGCTGGTCCACAGATTTGGCATTTGGCATGCAAATCGAATGCATAGATTTTTTAATATGTTGTCAACCAGGTTGAAAAACGTGTTAAAAAGTTTCGAGAAAAACGCATTCAAAATTTTGGCGAAGGATAATTCAACATACAAATTGTTTCAAATGGTTTCACATAAAATGCTGTATCTCCGTCAATTTCTTTAATACGTTTGGTGAGAGCATTTTTAACAAATGCATCTTTCCGAAAATGAAAAAAAATTACAAAAGTATTTTTTACAATATCCTGGTGCCAAAAAAAAAATCGAAATGAGTTTAAAAGGTAATATGTTTTGCTAGGTAGTCAGAGGGAGTTTTTTTTTATTTTTTATTTTTGGCAGCATTTTGAAGTGAAAATGCGATTTTTGCTAAAAAATTTCGGTGAATTTGTTATTATAAAATGGTAAAAAAAACTCCCTCTGACTACCTGTTGATTTATGTATAGAAATAGTGTACAAAATTTTAAAAGCATCGGTCAAGTCAAGTCAAGATTTTGAGTTATGATGTTCACGAACTTCAGAAATGTTCTTTGCGAGAAAACCGATTTAAAAATTTGTATACTCGAAATATACCTACCTACTCGAATCGAGCATGAGGGCCGATCGCTTGAAACGCTGTATCTTCTTTAGTTTTGCTCCGATTTACTTGAAATTTTGACACATGTTGTACATTCAGATTTTTTAAAGTTTTAAAACCTTACCCCGCCCCCCCCACGCCCTTAAAGCCTTGTTAAGGATTTGATCAAGGGAACAAGAAGGCGTTTGAAGACCCCGCCATTGGTAAGGGGGCCCCGAGACGTGCATTGCCTAGGGGCCCCGACGTGGTTAATCCGGCCCTGCAGCCGAGGACAGAGGGCGGTGGAGGCTTATCTTAAAGACGGCCAAGGCTCGAAATGGGCCGTAGCGCCATTGAAGAAGAAGAAGATAAATTTTACAAGAACCCGTGATAAATTTTATAAGTTTACAGTTCATCTGTCGGAAAATTTATTTGTACGTTCCATTTCTGTTTCAGGACGGTAAGATTTAAAAAAAAGTGAATTATCGTAGTTATGTATCTACCTACCTGCCCGAAAAATACCCGTAGAAAGAAGAATTTATTAAGATAGGTGCGTTTCTTTGGAAGATGTTGAATAAAATTTTATAGTTCACCATCAAGGAGGTAGGTGTTGATTTTGTATCGGAGACTCTATCAAATATTGTATTTTCAGCCTTTCTTCAAAGATTTGGGTTTGTTTATGGACAAAACTATTTATTTATATTCTTATTAAATATGTACGGGCGCAAACAATTAATTCATCTCAATATTTTAAAGCAAAACGTGCAAAAAGTATTAAAAACCTAAAATAATTTGATTTACGCCATCTGTGAATGCGCAAATTATAACGTACGTGACGTGTAACCTTAAATACAGCTACCGATTTATAAATCTTACGATTTCGGATGAAATTTGGGTTTTGATTTAATAGAAAAATAGTAACTATTTTTCATGCGTGAGGTGTAATATTCCTAGAACTACTGTTTAATTACACATATTATTATGAATAATAAAGAAATATTACGTGCGCAGAGAAGAAAAATAATATTTTTTTCTTGAGGTGCAGTCCCATCTATGCCATTCATCACAAACTAAAGTTCAAGTTCACTCAATAATATAAAACTACATTGTGATCTACGCATCCGCAGATAGCACAAATTTTATTATTTTTGGAAGAACACCTTGCTAAAGCTTTAAGGTTAGGTTTTATTAAAATTATTTGTGTACACCCGCAGAATAAGAATATGAATAAAGAGTTTTTTCGTATACAAACTCAATTCTTTCGAGAAAGGCATAGAAATTAATAACTTTTTAATTCGATGATTTTTTGCAAAGTAATAATCGAGTCCGTGGTTTTGGTATATTTTTTTGCGAACGCGTGACATCTATTGTCAAGTTTACTAAGCTGACGATCTACTGTGGAAGGTATTTTTCTTCGGTAATAAAATATTACGTAGGCAGATGTCGCTTGTCACTTGTGACGACGACCGCAACTTTTTGCGGGATTCAGTACCTAGTCCTACCGACTTTTACCGTGTGACTGGTCGCCCCGTGTCGGCGGCGTCGCGTCGCGCCTTGCGCGTCGTATGGTAGCAACTCGCCCCACAATTATTTCATTTTCACGGTTCCACGCCAACATTGTCAACTCAGAATGAAACCAATTCAGAAACACCTCAGGAAGGTCATTAAAAGCGAAAAAATAATTTTAAAATAGCCGGTAACCCTAACCTAACTTAACCCATGTAAGGGAACGTACCCATACTACGTGACCAACTTTTTGCAATTTTTAAGCCCCCCCCCCCCCCCGGTGACCAAAATCCTAAGCAACCCGCCGCTCATTTGTATGGAGCGTGACATTTTGAAGACCCCCCCCCCCCCTAAACGTGTCACGTAGTATGGGTACGTCCCCTAACCAGTTTTTAAATATTTTTTATCATCATTCTTAATGATCTTTCTGAGGTGCTTCTGAGTTGGTTTCATTCTGAGTTGTCCGGTCACCCATTTTCACAGTGGCATTTTGGCATTTGACTAGTTCTCCCTTGCTTGAAGAGGAGCGTTTGGAGCGACCCATTTCGGCCCGTTTCATACAAATCTTAATTTTGAATTTGAGATCAAATACCCAACCAAACTGAAAAATTATTTTTGTAATCAAAAGGTATTTCAAATATCTAGTACTGATATGAGCTACTTTATTTATTGTTGGTAGATACTCTCAGCATCGCCCTGGTGTAAGACCACAATTCAGAATTGAAACGTTGCATGAATTGGCTTTAGCCGTGTGTGGTGACCAGATCTGAATAGCCAGGTACTCCTTACGTTCCCCATCCTTGACCGAGGTACCATAAGAGATGATAACTGCACGGGATCTTCAATAGATCGCAATTAATCATATTAAAAGATTACTAAATAGTTAATCACTGCACAGAGGTTTCTTTAGCGGAGTCAATATTAAAGAACTGAGAGATCAGTTGATCATTGCACCGATTATTTCAATAGACTGACTGATTGGAGTAATTGTTCCAGAATGTAACTTCTTGTAGGTAAAATTGGCACATAAATGTATTGTCAGATAGGATAGATAAGGAAAGTAGGGTGGATGGAGGAAGGTAGATGTACATAGTTGCGTCAACAAAATACATTGCGAACATTCGCCAATGACATCATTGGTAAAATTGTAAATATTGAACTTCGATCGGAATATCAACAATCCACTTCAATGCATCTTTTACCATCTCATAGTAGTTTGTTGTTGATGTGTGATTTATGCGGCTTTGCATATCGAAGGACCTTGTATGTTTTTTTTATGTGTTTTGACCACTGCACTTGTTGAAAGAATGCACATTAGGAAGGGAAAAAAGGACTTACTGCGGAACCTTGTAGCACTCTCTGCTATCTTGGCTGGGTTTATTCATGAACTTGAAGGACTGTATTATGTAGGACGGTAAGTAGGATTAAGTTTGCCGATGCGGTAAGAGGTATATTGAGATGTTCATGCGGCGAGGGTCGATTAAAGACTAACTGTGGGTAAAGTTAAATGACAGGTATATAGGGTTGCGTAGGAAAGGAACATGTGACAATACATAGCTACAAGCACAGGGTCTAAGATGTATGTAGATGTATGTAAGTTAGTGTAGCTATGTATTGTGTAAAGGCTCAACAATGTAGTAAGTTGATACAAAGTGTTGTAAAAAATTGTTTCTAGAAATAAAGCGGAGAATGGAAATTTTACCTTAAATTTTCGTATCGATGTATCAATTTTCATTCCACTATAAGAATTACAAAAGGTTTTTTTAAAGAAAACAAATAAATATTTCAACAATAAAGTTTTATTTGTCTGATAGTATTTTCGAATTATTATTTACAACACTTAAGTGCTAAAAGTCTACGATTTCAATTTACGAGTAATTACAATAAATTATGTATATATTAAACCAGCTTCACTTCATACAACGTTTGTGCTTATCCCCACTTATAGTGAACTACGATGTATTTTTTTTTCTAAATTAAAAATGTAAACCTCTTAGATAATCACAGATAAATTGTGCTTCCTCTGCAAAACGAACGCAAATGTTGATTGCATACGGATCACTAAACCTCCCTCCATACCAGCAACTAATTTTGTGTAAAAGTTTAACGAAATCTAAGATTTAATCCCTACTATCTTAATATATAAAACAAAGACGGGTTAGTAACACCATTTATAACTCAAGACCGGCTGGACCGATTTTTATGATCTTTGATTTGTTGTATTTGTCTCCGCCCCGAATAGCAGAATAGCTATTAAAACATCGGAAAATTCACGAAAAAAAATTATGAAGAAAATCCTTTTCCTCATACATTTCGTATGGAAAGAATTCTTATCTTTTGAAAGAGCTGAAGCAACATTGTGATAAGTAGGTATAATATTGAATAGTGCGTGAATTCCAAAAATTCAAAAATGTCAAATGTTAATTGCGCTGATTGTTTTGCTTTTGTTCTTAAACATATAATGCTGCCCCTCTTTCTTACACATTATATATCAACAGTCGAAAATGAGACAAACGGTGAAAACTGTGTATTTCTGCACCCCTCCAAAGGAAAAAAAAAACAATAATTATAATAAATCTCCCTCACACGTATAAAGAAAATGAAACGCAATTCGCGTAAGTAAGTTGAAAAGCAAGAAAATCACAAAAATATAAATCTGACAAAAACAAAACACGGACAGTTGCGCATCGATAATTGCTTCATTGTGTAATTTTTAACTTAATAAAAAAAGTTAATTTAATTCAGCTGTTAGTTAACACAACCGTTGTTGATTATGAGGCGATACGAAGTTCGCCGGGTCAGCTAGTTAATAAACAAACAACTCAGAACATTAGGGAGCAGTTGGTACTTACTTTTGTGCAGTTTTATAATTTAAAACAAATGAGGCGAAAAATGACTGCAAAGTGAGTCAGAATTCTCGATAATATATCATGACAACAAAAATCCTTTAAATCGAAAAACATTGAAAATGCAGCTATCATTTTTTCAATTATCTTCAATGCTAGAAATTTAAACTTATATTCGCTGACTACTCTGTATTTCCTGCTTCTGTCGGTTAAGGTTTTCATTAGAAAGAATTAAGTGAACATAAATTTGAAATTAAAACTTGGAATTTAACAAACACGAATATGTGGAAATCAACAAATATTTCAACTAATATGTATTAAAATAACATAAAGATGTGGAAAACATGATGTAACACCAACACGACTACCCACTTAAGTCCGCCTCGGAACAGGAATTCGTAATGAGGAGTACTGTTAACAAACAACCTTACTTTGAATTCATCAAAAGTTTTTTGATCAGGCAGTTCCCTCACGGGCCGGTAAGGAATCGACAAAAACGGATTGCTGTAAGACCTTGAAGGTAAACTTCGTTGAAGTGAGGTAAAGGTTTACAGTTGATCGAAAATTTCCTGCGCAAGGACTGACAGAACAGCACTCTGTTTATAACGATTCCATACCGACCAGTGAAAGAACCGCCTTAGTGTAGCAGAGATGCATTTCCGATTTTTAGTATAGAGCTTCTATTAGTTCTCTAATTTGGCATTAATTTTAAGATAATTTTGTCGCTAGTATGAAGGGAATTTTACAATTTTAAAAATATATATTTACATGTCACATAAATGTAGAATTGATGGGCTAAGTTGCAGGCAAATAATTCATGTGTTTTTTCCGCTTTCACCAATCACACTGAGCGATCGCTTAGAATTAAAGTTATATTATTCGCTCAGGGGTACAAAAAACCATATTTATTATATTTTATTATTATTGTACAACAGAATAATTCTAATTACAGTACAATTAAGTTACCCTATCAGCATTAAGGCAAGTGACTCTTCAATAATGTTTTTAAGGCATGTAAAGAACAGTCACTTACATCCAAATGGTTTGCAATTTCATTTAACAGCACCACTCCCCTCGTCATGCTATGCTTTGCCAAGACGTCTGTTCTGCCGGTCGGTACTTTAAATAAGTCATGATGTCGACTTCGGCTGTAATGGTCTGGTACATAGGTATAAATCATAGCATCCCAAGAGAAATGGGCTCTATTGATGAAATTGTTCCAAATTTTGAAAGACAGAATAGCAAGACTTGCTTTCCTTCCGGTTTCTAGACTCACAGAATCAGTTTCCTCAAGTAAGTCAATATGGTGCATGAACCTTGGATAGGTTCCATGCTTCCGCATATAAACATACCTGAGGAATTTCTTCTGGATTTGCTCTAACACATCAATGTACTTCTGGTGGTATGGTGCCCAAACATCGCTCGCGTATTCCAGCTTGCTTCTCAGTATGCCAACGAATAACGCCAGCATAGCTTCCTGGTTATCAAACTGCTTACAAGTGCTGATGAGGAATCCAAGAAGTTTGTAGCAAGACTGAGTGAGCTGCGATATATGGCAAGAGAATGTCAGTTCGGGATCAAAGACGACACCGAGATCCTTCACGGATTTTACACGTGATAACGTTTCGCCTTTTATTTTATAATCGTAAATTATAATGATAATTGAGTTCCCCTGGGCGTTGAACAAGTGTCAAAATGAACAACGCGTTTTATTAATAAAAAAATATTTATATAAATTGAGTACAAAGTAGTGTCTGAATAAAAAAACCAGGAATAAAAAAAACTTTAATTTCATAAATTTCTTTTAATAATGATTGTTCTGGAAATTATTTAAAATTACAGTGCGCGAACGCTTAGTGAAAATGTTTCTATTTTACTTAACATTCGCTCAGTTTAGTTTGGTGAAAGCGAGCTATTCGTAAATGTAATCGCATTCATAATAACATCGTAATTGTTGTAGGTACCTACCTACTTAATATCAAGTTTATATAATATTTTTATTTCTCCATTGGTTAACTAGGCTTTTTACGAAGCGAGTCTAAAAATATACGATAATCCAAATTGTTGTGATGTTTCTTTTTATATTTATTTTTACGATTATTTCATATTTTACAGATTTAAAACAAAACATTGATTCTCAACAAATAGTATTCAGCATTCTTTGGTTTTGTGGTACAAGTAAAAAAAACTCTCCTTTCCTTGTATGTGCGTCCATACTATGAATTATTCTCTATGTTGATTATCGGAAAAAATATCTATTTAACATTAAACGTGGCTTATCGTGTAAACGTGATATCAGTTTCACTGGAGCTTTGGGAGCTTTCTCTTATAACTTCCAGCTCGCGTATTGTTAAAGAAGGAGTTTTGAAAAACGGTTTGTGCCCTGTGTGATCAGACTCTCTTCCCATTCGGTCATCGAAACATTCTTCCGTCTGCTGAGCACCATTTAACTGAGACTCGTGCACTTGTCCGAAATACGAACAATCATCTGCATGGTCGATCTCAATACAACCGAGATCACCTTCATCCTCGTAGAAATCATTTTCAGTAGAACGCCTCTGATCAAATCCACGAATTCGGTCAAAGTCTTGGCTGAGAATTCTTGGATCATTTGTGCGAAACTCTACGGTGGTTCCGTCCACCACTATGGAGTCTTCGTTTGCGACAGCATCGTCAAAGCGCCACTTGAAGCATTTGTCTATCTTTTTCGTTCTGGTTCGCCTATCGAGGCTGTTAGTTTTGCAGTACTGAGTAGGTTTTTGGTCCCAATCTCATGAATCGTTGAAGTGGCGGTTGCATTTGTTCAAGCTTATCTCGTCCAAACTCAAATTTGATCTAGCTTCACCTAGTCTTAACTCTGAATGGTTTTCAAACAGTCTAAGTTCTGGTTTATTGTATCTGCACTCGACTGGGTTTCCGTAAGCGTCGATTCGAAAGTCTGATCCTGTGTTGTAGTGGTGGAAGTCTCTAGGATGATAGTTGTCGTAATGTCTCGGGTATTCGTGGATTGATTTGATAGAGTCAGATTTGTAGTTCTTTATGGATCCGTTGCATTTGAGAGAGGAGTCTCGTTTGGGACCATGGTAGACCTTCTGTAGGGCGTGGAGGCTGGTGGAGGAGACAGTTCTCTCGAGGATCTCTCCCCAGTACTTCTCAGAAAGTCCTTCTAGGTCTGGTTTGTGCGGGGGCGCAGGGGGCTCTGAGGACAAGGAGTTGCAACAGCCCGAGGATTTCTCCAGGGGAAGCTCAGGCTCACGCTTGCAGCAGAACTGGAAACCAAAAAATACCTTCATTAAAGTAAGTTAAAAACGAAAAACATTTACAGATATTAGAAAAATCGACATCCTCTTCGCTCCTCTAAATATTTTTCTAAAGTGTCACTTCTATCAAATTTTAGCTCATCGTTTATTATTCTAGTTCATATATTCTTTATGAGCGAACATATAAAAAATTTAAAACATAAATGAAATTTTTCGACTCGACACACATCGCTCCGAACACATTTTATTCACCACGTTGACAATGTGACAGTTTTTAACAATTTCTACTATATTACGATTCACGTTCAGTTAGTTGCCTTATAACAGAATAATATTAAAGTGGAAACAAAAACAGGAAGACATGTTGAAAAATTGCGGTTCAAGAACGATAGAGGATGGTGATCCGGATGGACAGACTGAGAAAACGTATGCAAAAAAACGAGATATTCCGCAATTTGCAAACGTAATACGGATTTCAATAGTTTTCATTTAGATGATAGATTTCAAATGCATTTATGATGAACACAATTTTTAAAATTCATCCAATAAGCATAAAATTAGGATCAGTGTTGCGAGGTAATTCTGAGGCAAAAAACCATGTTTGCAATACGAAATTAACCGGTTCCTAAAGAAATAGCTCTCAATTTCGTAATTTTTCATTCAAGAGTTTTTATACAAATGAGAACTACATTATCTGAAAAAAAACAGATAAAAAGCTGAACCACTTTTTTGGAGCTGACGGCCTCATTTTGGAGCTGAATCTTGCTCTAAAGGAGCCGAGTCCTAAAATAGATACCAACTTACAAACTACTTATTTTCCCGGTCTTCCTTTTCTCCACTCAATTCCCTTCTCTGCCTAATATATACATACTCCTACCCCTGGTTTCGACCAAGGAGTTACTTATTTATTTAAATACAAGTATTTATATGGATCAAAGCTTAAACCAAAGATGGACGAATTAATAAATTTCACTAACGGCTTAATAGTCTATTTGCGTAGAATTTGGCCAGGAAACCCACTTTACCGTTCAAAGAAATATTTCTGAAACCGAGCATGAAGCGATTAATTCAATGAATTTAGGAGATTCTAAAACCTTTCAACTTCCAAACTAGAAATTCTAAGGCGGAAATTTTGTATGGAACGTTGTACGGAAGCTGTGTTTAATCACCGGCATTCTCGAGTTAATAACTTGAAATATGAGAAAATCGTTCAAAATTAGATGAATTTAGCGAGTAATTGCTGAGCTCCACACATGTCATCTTTGGAGATGCTGTGTAGAGGGTTTTTTAAGGAAAGAAAGGAGAGGAGAGTTCTGGGAAGAAAAAGGGTTGAAAAAGGGGTGGGTAGGAATCTGGGGTTCAGTGTGTCCTGGTCATCCGCCTCCAAGAGCTAGACAAACCTCACCCCATTAACTCGGGCACCCCTGCTAAATCACCAAACGTAGCGAACCACTTGGGGTGACCTATGGCAGAGGTGTTGGTTATACAATAAAGGTTCCCGGTGCGGCGGTACCCATTCCAGCCTCCCAAATGTTGATATTTGCGATTGACAAAAGTGTGTGACATGACGGTAGACGTGCGTCTGTACTGCAGCACTGCCATCCGAATTATGAATCGCACTGACCCGTGTCTCGTGTGAGACACAGTTGCTTACGTTTTATCCAAGTTCGCTTTGAAAGCTCATGAATTCTTCATTTTTGGAGGTATCGAAAAAACTAATTTTAGCGTCTATAACTCATTTTCACACAAAAAAAATAAAAGTGGGAGATGACCTTATTATGAATTCGGATCGTATTTCAATTTATTGTATTTTAACATTTCCATAAAGAAAGCACATTTAGGCAGAATATAGAAAACGCTTTTATCATAATTGCGTTGAACGTAGATTTTGGTCATCCGCTTATGGAGAAACTGAAAAAACAGTTGGCGGCGCAATCGCAATCAACCTCCTGAACATAACCGACATTTTTCTGATCTGACATGACAAAACTTGACAGGTCGTGTGCCGCTACCATGGCACCCTGTCAACATTGCAACTGAAACGCGACAGCCGCGGCGACCAGCTATATTCAGGAGATTGATTGCGATTGCGTCGCCAACTGTTTTTTCAGTTTCTCCATAAGTGGATGACCTAAATCTACGGTTGCGGTTGCGACGCAAACTGTTTTTTTTTTCAGTTTCTCCATAAGCGGATGGCCTAAAATGATATATTTTGCACACTCTGCAGAACCACAGTTACTTTATCATTTGAATTAACCACACAATTTTTATGAGGAGAGCAGGCGGATTTCCTAATAGTAAAATTCGTCGATTTTAATTGTATCAAATTTAGAAAAATAGTTTTACCCCAGAATAAACGAGTTCAGAGCTGATCCTCCGGAAGTTGTTGTTGAGGAGCCAGTAGAGAAAGGGATTCCAGAAGCTGTTGCTGAGGGCTAGCCAGGTCACTATGAAGTCCAGCATTGGAGGAACCTGTAAGAAAAATGACATATTATCAAACATACTGAATTCGGTTATCTGTCTGTGATTGCAACTGTAACTCGGATTTGTTTTGAATTTAAGTGATGAATTCAAAATTGGAATTGATTATGACAAAAATTCTAATAAACGATAAAGTATATTCCTTTAAAATAATAACAGTTTTTTTTTTCGTTTTAAACGGTTGTGGAAAGAATTCAGACCATCTCCCTCTCCTCCCCTCTTCACAGCATGTCCAAGTTTGGGATGCTAAAGTCTCATTGGATCTAGGCGGTTAGGAGCAGTGCGGTGTTCACATAAATCGTGACTATTGTACGGTGTTCACATAAAAATAAAAATTCCCCTCCGAACGGTCCACCATAACTTTTCGCAAACAGCATTTTTCTCTCGCGGCCTTTCCGGGTCGACCAGAATACCTACTATGAAATTCGTTCTTCGAAAGTTTGTCTTTAAAATCTGTCTTCTAAATTATAAATAACTATCCAACTAACCATCACGTCGTTCCCCGCAAGGGTAGGCAGAGATAATGGATCGTCAGTCGCCATACAACTCGTTCTTGGCTTATATTCCTCACTTGATTCTCATTCATCCTCCATACTCTTCTGCTATTCTATCTTGATATGACCCGACTCGAGAATTTGGTTCACTTGATCAAGCCATGTCTTCCTGGGGCGTTTTTGACTTCTTCTACCGTTACGACACATTCGACACCGACATTACACACATTCGACACAGGGATATCATTTCTACATTTCTTCATTTCAGCATTCAGTCTACTTTCCTTCTTCCTCTGCCAGTTCCAAGCCTCAATGCAAATGGGTAGGATTTTATTTTTTTATTTTTTATTATTATTTTTTTTTTATTTAGCCAAAAAGTAAATTTTTACAATAATAATATGTTACATATAAAAACCAGATGAATGATATTATCATTCATCAGTTTTTTGGTTACCCAATTAGTAGAGATATATTCTCGGGTCTAATGACCACAACATGATGTACAACCCCAAGAAGACGGAACTAATCGCATTCCACCATGGAAAAAATCCCGAGAAAATGCTCCCTGTAAAACTTAATGAGGAAAACATAAACGCATCTAAGAATGTAAAATACTTGAGACACATTATTACTGAAGACCTCTCGGATGACGGTGATATTGAACGACAGCGGAGAAGTATCAGTATACTGTCTAATATTATTGCCCGAAGATTCTTCAAATGCAGTAACAATGTAAAAAAAACATTGTTCAATGCATTTTGCACTAACCTATATACATGTGAAACATGGCGTCACTACCGTACCAGCTCAATAGAACGACTCCGGATCCAATATAATTATGCTTGCAGAATTATATTTGGATACAGAAGATACAGCAGCGCATCTTCAATGTTTACGGAGCTACGACTACACGGATTCGCCGGTCTGATGAGACATGTGATGTATTGCATTAATCACCAGTGCAAATAAGAAAATATCGTAGCCTACCCCTTTAATTTAAAAAGAAAATACCAATTACTCATAAAACGGACACACTTGCGACATCTATCGGATCAAAGTAAATTGAATTCTTGTTGACAGTAGGGACCTATAAATTAAACAGATTGAGATGAATTTTGGTAAAAAGATCACAGATGGTATTAAAAATCGTCACGAGACAGGGAAAGACCCTTTCTTAGACTCGAAAATAAATAGTTGAAACCAACAGCCAATCAGGTAGAAGCAGAAAGCTATAAATAATTGATCAAACCAATCACAAAGCGGAAGGCGTATTCAGATTTTGAACAAAGAGATGGACTTTGAACTAGGCAATTAATCAGAGATTTATGGGAAAAAATATCGTCATCAACCGAAAGATCAATACACTATAATGTAAACAGGGTCTCACGCCCAGTGCATTGGATACAATGACCCTAGATTTAAAATAAACAATCAGTGCAATGAAGGTATTGACGACCGCCGTTAACGAGCAAATTAATCCATATTATGTTGGAAAAATTATGCAAGAAAATAGCAAAAAAATTATAATAAGAGTAAAATTAAAGAAAAGACGTGTAAAACGTAAGAAAAGCTACTGTAGGGTTATTCAGCCGTATAGCGAGTACATAGAAAGTCAAGGAGGCCAGATTAAGAGGAAAGCGTACATTTAACATTTAAAAGGAAGAAAAACGCTGGAAATTAGGAATGTCACTTTTAGATGAAGCAATAACGTCAGGGAGAACGATTTGAAAAGGAAATCTAATGGAAAAACTGGACGTTTAAACGGAAGTGTTTATTGAACAATATAAGATTTCAACTTAATTTTGCATTTTCAGACAAGTTTAGGCAAATATCGTTATATATTTGAAATAGAGTGGTCTTTCTAGTTACATTGCGTTAGATAAAGTCAACAGAAGGAATTGTTTTACGTCAATTGTTTGACGAAAGTTCTATGGAAGATAGGAAAGTTTGATGATAGACGTTAACATTATATGGGTTGACGATCCCACACATGGTTCTGTTATTTAAACAACCAGAAAACGAACATGGTTTTAGGCGATTAAACCCATTTTAATGGCTTTTTGGACGATAAAAATCATCATTGGTCATATGGACAGTTTACTTTAACTAAAAACGATTAGATTTTATTACCCTCGAATAAATGCTGAGTTATCGATCAGTACATCGAAGTCCAGACATAAACAAACGTCAAAATTTAAATTAATGTGAATTCAGGGGAGAAAGGGACGGAATTTGTAGGATGAACCATAGAACGTAATAAAAAATGACAGGAATTTAAGGACCGGAGTGGGAGTATCTCCTATAAAAATGTGGGAAATGATATATTAATTAGTAACAAATAGAAAATGAAATTTTCTATTGAGGCAGCAAACATCGAAAAACGATACGGATATCAGAGTAATGTACGGTGAAACTATGGGTGAATTGATACGGCCAAAGAAAGCAAAGAAAATCTTAAATTAACAATTAATAAAATAAATACGGCTGGAAATATAAAAAAATTATAGGGATGTGGAAAGTTACATGAGAATGAATGAGGAAAATCAAAAAAAGAACATCGTGAATAAAAGGAAAATAAGAGAAAATATGAAAATTCAAGTCTACGACATAAGTAGAGACAATACAGTTTAAAACTGAATTGATCCATATAGGTGGCATAAGAATAAGAAGGAATTTAGGAAAAAGAAAATTGGAAAACGCATATTAAAGGTTTTTGGCTTGAGTTTTTCATGTTCTGGTAGCGATAAACAAAATTGAGAATTATATACAGTTTATTGAAGACGTACCTATTATATTTTGAGAAAAAAAAGGATACGAAAATCATGATATTTGAGGTAAATTCGTAATACCATCGAGACAAAGGACGATGAGGCAATTTAAAACAAAGTAACTGAATCCGGACCTTGTAGAGATGGAAGTAAGAGACAGAAAGGAGTGATAACATGAAAAAGGGATCTAAGTAGCATTACTCGATAATGGTGGGAAAATTTCAAAGGATTGCGAGTTGATAGACATGAGATTGTTTTGTAACAGGAAATTCAGATACAATCTTTTGGACCTGAGAGGGGTTTAAAAGACAGAACTTAGTGATTTTTCGGGAGTCATCGCGGGATTTGAAAAGTGGAAGTTGGTGGATCGCGACGAAAACGTCGGTAAATACTGTCGGGAAAAATTCTAAGTGTTTGGAGTCACAGGACTTAGAAAAAAAACCTCATATTCGAGCCAGTGAATTTTAAACATTTTGAAACTTTGAAATTTTGTGAAGATCAGAATCAGTGGTGATAAAGATAAAGTTACGTTTATTTAATTGTGAAAAGTTAAAAAGTGCTGCAATAAATACAATTTGTGTAGTGAAAAGTTCGGATTTTACAATCAGTAGATATAAACATTTTGAGACTTAGGAAAATTGTGAAAATCAAAAAAATCAGTGAAATAAATAAATAAAGTTATGTGATAATTGATGTAATGCAAATAAGTTATAATTAAATACGTGTGTCCAGTTTAAACGGAAAGAGTTCTATTAAATATCAAATATTTAAATTAATTATTTAAAAAACAGTGCAAATTGAAAAGAGATAATAGATAAATAAGTGCATCCAGTTAAACGGAAAAGTTCAACGAAAATCTTTAATTAAATTGAGTGTTTTAAATTAAGTATCAGTCTTTTATTAATTTAAAAAAAAATAGTGTAGTCGAAATAATTTTGTGCTATAGTCAAAGTGTAGTTGATGTAGCAGGATAAAAATAAAAAAAACAGTGTTTAATAATAATTTCCGATTTAATTAAATGGATAAAATTTTACCTCAGAATAATTTGGCTAAATAATTTACAATTGGGCGGCACATTCCTACCACAAAGTGTTAATCTATTATTAGATTCAAAAAATTTGAAAAGAAAATTAAATAAAAATAAAAATGAATGATAATGCATAATAATATTTTATTGCTAAATGAAAGTAACGATTTACCATTTCGGAATTAATCGTGAAGTAACTACCATTAAAAAGTTATTTAATCAACGGGTTTTGAAATAAAATGCAGTTAGAACGATAAACATCATTTAATTTAGATAGATTAAACGGGAATAAAATAAAATTGAAGTCGGAAAAATTTTATTTGAATTTAGTTGATAACATAGGAGTAGGTATTAGGTAAGGAAACAAAAAGGTCGGTCGTGTAGAACCCGACGGAGTAGACCTAAAGGGGTAAGTTTTATTTTAAAATAAAATATTTTCTAGGTTCCGAGGAGAGAGCGGCATGCAGCAGACAGTTGGTATTTGAATTAATTTTATAACAAAGTATTACTTGCTTAATATGGGATATGTACCTATATTGGAATATTATATATAAAGTATGTATAATTATATATATATATATTTATATTTATCCCAAGAAAATTTTAATCAAAGAGAAACACACTTAAATAAAAGTAAAAGGTATCGATTACTAATACCTACTTAGAACGCACTATGCTATTTAAAAAATAGTTGTGTGCTAGAAAAATTTCAAGTTCATATTTTATACTTATTTTATTAATATATGTACTATTATAATTTCAGCTAATATAAAATGATAAAAAAATGAGTTATGATATTAGAATTTATTTCAATTATAATATAATTGTATATATCAGTATATTTATTTATTGAGGCAAAATATATATGTATATGTATGTAAATTATAACTACATTTATTTGGGATCAGGTTAAGACATTTGCGAAAAAGAAATTACCATTATTAAATTCAAAAGAAAAAAAAATTTGAACCATATAAGCTCGCGTTCAAGGATGTTCCAAAAGTAAACAAATGTCACTCGTTGAATCTAGGTCACGAAGCCAGCGGGAATGTTTACATAATTGAAATTGTTTATAAAACAACTCGGTCATGGGGGCACTGGGTCAGATGCTTTTAAAGGAAGATGTACCTGGGTCTTTAATAGGTGGTTGACAGGTATTAGTATTATAGTAAGTTAGGTTATTATATAGGTTATAATATATTTATTAGGTAGTTGACAGGTATTAATATTAACTTTAGAATGGGACAAAGCCATAAAATGGCGCAATTATAGAAAAAGTTTTAAACACAATCTTTAATTTGAACATGAGGAGATAAATTTTGAACTGAACAATTGAAAATAAATAGATTTATTATAAGCTAGTCAAATAATAGGTACATCAAACATTTGGAAAATCACGGGTTAGTTTAGGAGTGTATTGAAGAATTACATGGAATATTCGAGGAGAAATTTATAGAACGATTACTCTCGTAGGTATCAATCACTTACAAGAAGCAGTTGAAAAATCACGGGATAGCCTAATAAAAAGTATCAATCATTTACAAGAAGCAGTTGAAAAATCACGGGATAGCCTAATAAAAAGCATCAATCATTTACAAGAAGCAGTTGAAAAATCACGGGATAGCCTAATAAAAAGTATCAATCATTTACATGAGACAACTGAAAAATCACGGGATAGTAAAAAATTTTTACCAAAAGTTGAACCTTGGGGGAAAATTTAGAAAACAGTTCAACAATAGGAGGCAGTGGTCGCTCCTTAAAAAACCAAGGACCATTAAACAAACACATAATAGCGATGGCAATCTCTTAAATAAAATTGTCAACCAAACAAATCAAAAAGCTTGGAATTTTCGGCACTCCAGAACAAACCGAGATAATTTCTTAATCTATTAGTATCTATTAATATTTCCCACTCTTGGTATGTATGTATTCGGTCATCGGTTAAGGTTTTGTGGAGAATTCCTTCTCACGAAATCCGAGCTCGGAATATGAGACTGGCTAGTTACATATTGCGAGTTATAATCCTACCCAAACGTATGTTTACATATATATCTTTCTATGTACTGTACATTGGATGATGTGGACCCGCTTACAGCTAGCGTTTTAGACTCGACAGAGTTACTCTCACATCATTTCTTGTACGTGGAGGGAGGATTCACGACCCGTAACTCTGCAAAACACCGTGAGTATATGATTGCATATAGGACGAATATCAATTAACCGATCCGCGCCAGAAGATTGTGCGAATTTCTAGTAAGAATCTGATCACCTGGTTTACTTGTAGGAGGATAGGAGCCAAATTTTCGGCAGACAAAGGGTATTCTGAGTTCGTCTAATATGCAATCTATTAATTACATTAACCTACTAAACCCATCTTTATATGTACCTTATAGCAGCTGAATCGGATTGGAGAGATGACAAGCAGATACAAAACAATCATAATCAAATTTACTAACAATTAACCATTTGAGTCATACATTGCTTGTTCAATTAAACATGCGTAATTCGATTAGTACAGGTTATTTACGAGTTCGTTAGGATGTATGGAAACATGATAAGCGACGGAGGAAAGTTAGCTCATTTAGAGAAAGTATTTAAAGTTAGATTTGCAAGGGAGAGACCAATACAGTTTGAAACTCAACGCTCTGTTTAGAATCAAGGGGTTACCACAAAATGAAAGTAATTAAAGTCCCATATCATAAATCAAAAAAATTACACAACGTTTGATGGAGTTTAATTACAACATAAATACGAAAATATTTACGTTCAAGGTCGTAATTAACGTATTAATTAGTTAAGTATACATATCTCTAAAGGTATGTAGTACAAGGAAGCTTTAAGTAGCTTTCTGTAGTTATCAAAGAAAATAAGGGTCCAATTTTCATGAAGGCTTGTGTGACGTAGGGGAGGAATTTTCCATCCCTACTACACACATGCAAAGCCTTAAAATTTAAATATCGATCAGAGCCAAAAGAAAAGTTCAAGAAAACTTGAAGGGATGAAAGAATTCCAAAAATATTTAAAAAAAGATAAAAGGGAGTAAAAAGGGGGAAAGGAGAATTATTACAGACACCGGGTCACTGGAGCCAGGAAGCGGCTAATGGCTCCCGATAAAACAGTGGTAATCGCAGCCTTCCAGCACCAAGCGCCACTCCTGAGCGAGCGCTGGGCCCGAGCTCACTCCAGACCACGTCCTACATTAACATTGATTATTTATTTTATTTCTATTATCGCTTGTCTTTTATATTTGTTTGTTCTATTTACTTTTTTTTCTTTATCTGTTGTGTAAATATGTACAACTTTATGGGACGTGTGGGATTGCACTATCCTCCACACATCCTGGAATAAAAATTATTATTATTATTTATTATTATTATTAATTGGGGAGTTTGTCTATGTACTTATGTTATATATTTAGAACTGCTTATAGATAATAATTAGCCTTAATAAAAAATTAAAAAAAAAACTTTTCACGGCCTATAACCCGTGTTACTGCAGCAACATGAATAAACCCCGTATACACTAAAACACGAACTATTACTAATAACCTTTCTTCCGCGGTCACGTTTTAAAATGCATTTTACATCTGGCAACAGTGTAAATTGCCATAATTTTCTGCTTATTTGTACTCTGTGATCCGCGCAGAAAAAAACATTTTTGGTTTACTTATGGCGGGAATTTTGTTAGTAAATACTGCGATTTTTCTGAATGATTTCTATTATAGTGACAAATTCACTCTTCTATTCATATAATTAATATATTTAACGTGTTTTTTAAGGTTTTTCATAAGTTTTAGTCAAGTTATAAGCACAATAATCGTACTTTGAAAGTTAAATTGTCAGAAAATTATTTTACATTCAAATTTACAGAAGGATCTTTATCATTCCATCGTAAACTGTTAGCTCCGTTTCCTTAGACAATGTTTTTATTAGCGCTAAACACGTTTAGCCCTTAATTAATGCAGTTTCCTATATTCCTATATTACCATTATTTCAATAAGTCGACCGGTCTTCTAAAGTCAGTCTTCAATGAAGCCTCTCAATATACTACTGGTGGAAAATTGTGTCAGAATATAATGGGAGGAAGAGAAGGACTAAGGAGAGTGGTATTACTTGGCTTTACCAAAAGTCATTAACTGGCTTAAAGTTGCTTAAACTTTCAATCGTGATTTGTGGCCCTATACCGAATGTTTGTTCTTAATCTGAATAACGGCAATCCAAATGAAGTGCAGAAACCAACCCCGCTGTATTTATAGCAGTGATCCGTGGATCTGGAAGAGGTCGGATGTAAGTAGAATATCTTTTTATATAAAAATGGATGTCCAGAATGAATATTTATTTTTATTTTTAATTTAATGAGTAAAACCTCAAATTGTAATATTTAATTAAATGATGACAGAAAAATCAGAAAAAATACTTTCGTCAGATTTGCAGAAAAATCTATAGATATCGAATTAAAAATAATAACGGATAAAAATTTATCCAAGACACTATCTTGATAGCATTTAGTTTGGGTTTGAATCAGAAATAGATACTTTCAGAAAAGTCAATGGATGTCGTATTAAAAATAAAAATGGATAAAAATTTATACAAGACACACTATCTAGATAGCATTTAGTTCGGGTTTGAAACTTGCAAGCATACAATGAAAATTATGCGTTAAGAAAATTAAGGCAGTTCTTAGTCGAAGTATGAATACTTATTAACTAACAGTTAAAAATGACCGAATCAGATAGGAACCCATTGTCTCAGTTGGTAGAGTTGCGCCCCGGCAAGGCAAACTTCCTGGGTTTGTATCCTAGATGTGACCGTATCTTTTAAGCTTCGATGTCACACGGCGAGTTACAAGCTACTATCTACTAAGTTTTAAAAGCGAGTAAATCGGTGAGTGAGATTGTCATGATGACACACAAAACTGTCCACTCGCTCAGAAGCGTAGGAAACTGAGGCCGCTGCTAGCGTCAGTAACAAAAATAACGACGCCTGCGTGAACTAATTCTTCAGATGTTTGACAGTCGAAATCAGCTGTTTATCGGAAGCCATGTTGGAAACATAAATAAACCAATCGCGAGCAAGCGGAGCAAGCGTGTAGGCGAGTAAAGTTGACGACCTTTCAACTTTTTTTCGTAAATTGCCAACAATCTGCCAGTCGCTGCTAGTTAGCAAGTAACACGATGACACTGGGCGAGTTTACTAACAGATAGTGAATTTCCCAGATAGTAGCTTGTAAACTCGCCGTGTGTCATCGAGGCTTTAGTGATTTTTCTGTTTTCAGATTTTCGATTAAGTTTCGCTAATATTGTCTTAATTTAAATACATACTTTTGTAATTAAAATATGCGGTTTTGTGTGAACGCATAAAGTATATACCTGAACACTTTTGGAAGTTAAAACCTATGAGGTCGACAGGGCGGGCATCGCGTCGCCTTAAACTGGCGACCGACGTTTGATGTTCCCCGGTGAAACCCACGTTAGGAAGGAATATGAAGTAGTTGTGCATGTCATACCTTACAACCAGTACAGGCTGCGACCACCTCTTGAATGGTAGCCGGAGTGACTACCACAATAAATCCTAATGATATTGCAGCCATGGTTCTGGATGCATTTGTGCTGAGGAGTCGCTCCTGTGCATCGAGCTGAAAAGAAACATAAGAGTTCAGTTTATTAATTTATTCATTAATGGTTCATAACTTATTCTTTAATGGTTCATAATTTATTCATTAATGGTTCATAATTTATTCATGAATGCTTCATAATTTATTCATTAATGGTTCATAATTTATTCATGAATGGTTCATAATTTATTCTTTAATGGTTCATAAATAATGGTTTATAATTTATTCATTATTGATTCATAATTTATTCATTAAAGGTTCAAAATTTATTCATTAATGTTTCATAATTTATTTATTAATGGTTTATACAAATACGGAAGGTTATTTTCATCTGATCGGCATAGCACTTGAAAATGACAATATTTATTGTCAAACCCGCAAACCCTCGACTTAACCCCTCTGGTTAATTTGTTCGGTTTTTGGAACAACTCATATAGGTCACATAGAAATCGTTGTGTTTCAAATGAAATATGCATTTTTTTCGTTGTCAGTAATTTTAGTTACAAAAAATGTAAGGTGAGCCATTTTTAAAACTTTCTTATATTCGCATAAAAAAATTTTATATTTATAAAATACACGTTTTTCAAATTATGAAATTTGATATCATATTTCATCACCTTTCACAGTTTTTAGTTTTCGGATGCATTCAGAAATATTCCGTTTATTTGGATTTTGGATTTTATTATGCATTTTATTGCAAAACGGAAATATTTTGACCTTCCGACAAAATAGGCCCGAGTCCTGAGGGGTTAAAAGACAAATGCATAGAGGGTAGACAATAATTAAGTAAACTCAGGTAACTATGGGGTGATATTTTTGAGAAGTATTATTGATTTTAAGATATCATGGGTATGAGAGAAATTTAGAATTCCTTATTATCAGATTTGGTCACCTCATTTATGTAATGATGTAGTTTTTGAGGACTTAAAGCTCTTAAAAAAATATATGTTATTCTTGAAGATAATATCTACACATTGCCTGCGCCGAAACGCAAATTATATAAAATGCAGGAGGATCTAAACCGTCTTAATGTTTACTGTACACAACATACCCTTAAAATTAATGTTAAAAAGTGTTTCGTCGTGAATTTCACACGAAATAAAAATATCATTACCAATGAATATAATCTGAATGGCTCAATATTAATTAACAAAACAGAAGTCAAAGATTTAGGAGTGACATTGGACTCTAAGCTTATTTATGATATTCATATACACTCAGTCACATCAAAAGCCTCGAAAATGTTAGGATTCATTCTTAGGACATGTAAAAAATTCAATAATTTTAGAAAAATGAAAATCCTATATTTTGCTTATGTCCGCAGCTTACTAGAACACGCGTCACAAGTTTGGAACCCGCAATACAAATCATATGTGGAAAATCTAGAACGTGTTCAAAATCGTTTTCTACGATACTTAGATTTCCGCAGCTACCGCGCACATCTAAATCACCAAGATTCAGCCGCGTACGTCAATATACTATCGTTAGAAGTTCGAAGAAGCTCGGCCGATGTACTTTTCCTTCAAAAAATTGCCAGATCCGTTGTAGATTGCCCAGAACTCTTAGAACGAATACAGATACGAGTTCATAATAAACGAACCAGATCAGACACGATTCTTAACCTCCCTCGGTGCAACAAAAATTCTAAGCAGAACGCTTTCATCTATCGTGCATCCAACACTTTCAACACACACTATACACAATTTGACATTTTTAACTCTGCACCACACTCCTTAAAATCACACAGACGATCTCTCGATACTCTACAATAACAATAACTATAGATACCCTCTAATACAACCACCACTCTATGAACTTTTTTTTCTTTTTTTTTTCTCTTTTAATTGTTGTCACGCATATTTTTACTAATATAGCTCAACTTAACCGATCCTTCCCCCTCCATTCCCCCATCCTTCCCCCTCCATCCCCCCACCATCCCCCCTCCCTATTCCTACCTAAATAACTCGGCTCTTAAAATGTAATTGGTCATTTGTAAATTTTTTTTGGAATCACTACACTTGTATACAATACCTATGTGGAAACCTGTAAATGGTTAAATTATTGTAACTCAATTACTATATGCTGTTATTAATGAAAACTGTTGGTATCCCAAATAAATAAAATAAAATAAAATTCGCAAAGTACGCTCCAAAAATTATTATAAACACGTTTGTTTCAGTTATTTTACAAGTTAAATGTACGAAAAAAATCACAGTGTTTCTTTAAATGATGTTAAAGACAATGCCCGCAAGATTTTTGCTCTATAAACTTAAGCTCTATTAAATTAAGCTCTATTAAGTCGTGTTTTATTAAACATTTTCGCAATTTTCGCATCGATTTTTTCGCTGTAAATGTTAGCGCTCTCCTCTAACATTCGTAATTTCGTATCTCTCCATCTTCTTCTTTTCGAGTCCGGTTGCGGAGCCTTAAACAGACAGGTTTAAATGTCGTTGGGATAGTCGTCGATTGGCTAAAATAAATGTAGTCGAATTTTAAAAAACCCAACCAAAAAATTCAATGCTTCATTTAAAAAAACATCATAAATTTTCGATCGCCAAGGAGATCGCTAGAGTGACAATCAGGTTCACAAATAAAGATATGATAATGGTAAAAAAAATCACTCGTTAAGTCTATTGTTTGTGAAAGAATTCATTTTAAAAGAACGAAAATTCAGGTTTAATTCTTTCCCTCGCCTTTCTTTGATTGATTCGAATCCTTTGGTATTTGAGAAGGGCTTTTACAATTCGTTTTTATTAAGCAATCATACAAAAAAAATCATTAATATTATTTAATGGATCTAAATGCTATTCAAAATTTAAATTAAAAAATGCTCGTCGTCCGTCGGAGCGAGAAAAATCATTTCGTAGTCATTCCTTCAATTTATTTTTGGACATTCGTTTCATACGGATTCAAACAATGGACCTATATTAAATCGATGTGGATGTGGAAGGAAATATGAAAGCCTCCTTTTCGCGCGAATAATTCCATTGAATTGAAGGATCGGAGTAGGTTGGTATTACGGCCTATTCTTTGTGGCTTATATCTATAGAACCGCAATTTTCATACGATTGAGTATCGAAACTCAAAAGGTCGGATATATTTTCATATTTGCCGGTGAAAGTATTATTCTGTTTACCGCTGGATCAAGGCACTGGGGCGCGCTAAGCACCCCGCGAACTCAAGCACCTTTGATTTTATCATTTTTAAAGTATTTTGTTTTTATGATTCAATAGAAGTTTCAGCGTCAATGAATCACAAAAACTTTTTTTTATCTCGATGAATATTTTTCGCATTTTTTTATTAAAAAATTGTAATGATAACAGATTTTATTTAAATTTTTTTTTTAATAATAATTTTTTACAACTTTTACTTACTTTCGCACACCTCATGACACAGGTTTATTACATCCTATCCTTAAGGCGCCGCAGCCGGGCTCAAAAAGAAAAAGATGGAGAGATATGAAATTACGAACGTTAGATGAGCGCGTTAGTATTTAAAGCGACCAAATCGATGCGAAAATTGTGTAAGTGTTTAATAAAACACGACTCGTTTAAAATAGAGCAAAAAATCTCGCGGGGTTGTCTTAAACAGCATTCAAAGAAGCACTGTGAATTTTTTCATACATATAACTTGTAAAATAACTGAAATAAACATGTTTATAATCATTTTTAGAGCATACTTTGCGATTTTTTTCTATCGAGGGAATTTTATATAATTTGCGTTTCGGCATGGGGAATGTCTAGATATAATCTTAAAGAATAACATACATTTTTTTAAAGCTTTAGAACGTGTTTAAGGGAGATATGAAAGAAATTAGTAGAAATTCGGGTAGCGGCGGATTAAAGTTTCTTGGATGGTATTCCCAAATGGCTCTGTCCATATTTATTGGGAGGACTCGCGTGTTAAGATTGACATAAAAAAATCGGACACATTTCAAGTGAAAAAAGGGGTACGCCAAGGGTGCATTCTATCGCTAATGTTATTTAATTACACACAATACGAACGGTGTATAAGATTCTTGATGGATGGAAAGGTGGAATGAACATTGGTGGCCAAAAATTCAAAAATATCGGATATGCAGATGACACTACTCTTATCGCCTCTTTTGAAGAAGAAATAATTCAACTCTTTGCTAAAGTAGAGGAAGAAAGCCGTAATCTAGGTCTTCTGATCAACAAGGCCAAAACAAAACTAAATAAAATAAATTTTGTTACAGATCACTCAAATTTTATTTTATTCATACTCTACCGGTTTCGGAAGAACCCTTTATAATAAAAACCAGTTTTTTTTGTTTTTATTGTAAATTATAGTGAGCCACAAAGTTAATGGTTTTCACAAATATATAAAATAATCGACCGACAGGGCAAACTCCTTACTTCTTTTCTCCTTAATCTTATCCTTAATTCTTTTTCTCCTTTCTATTTTCTGCTCTTTAATATAATTTTAACAATTTTCAACATCATTACATCATATGTTTACATTAGACTTCTTTCAAAGTAAATATCCTCCATTGGTCACCATGAAATAGGCAGCCGCCTAGCATGGTGATTTAATGTAAACACCAGCCAGCAGCCGAGAATCCAAATTTATTTGAAAATGTTCTTACGATCGTACAGGGCGGTTCCAATGAGAAAGATTAATTACTGTCCGTACCAACTTTTTAAAATTATAACTCAACATCGATTTTATTTCATTCAAAATTTGTTTTAATTTATACGTACATCCAAAAATACTGAAAGGCGTGATGGTAAAACTATTAAAATTATGTACTTTTTGTAATTATTTTTTGATCATAAGTATTTATAATTTTTCAATAATATGTAAACAAAATAAGAATTAAAAAAAAACTTAAATATATTAGTTTGTAAGACCGTAAATAAATAGACAAACTGAAGTATTTTCGTCACAAAACATGTGCGCGGATCTTTTTTTAATGATTTTATTTAAACTTAAATTAAAATCCTGAAACATAGCTTTCCCTGATAATTAATTTATTTATTTTACTGCATGATTATATGATTTGAAATGTGTGTTGTGTAATACAAAATTTGGTTTGAAAATTTAACAAATTTGAAATTTGTTTATTTATTTATTTTTTTTAAATTTTTTTTTTTTATTATTTTATTTTTTTTATTTTTTTAAATTTTTTTTAAATTTTGTTTTTAATTTAATTAAATATTTTTTTTGATTGTAGCTATTACTTTGTGGTTATTTTTTTTTGAAATTTGTTTGATTAGGTTTTTAGCTTATCTAAAAGTATTTTAGCTAATCTAAAATCGGCTCCTGTAGGCTGCACTGCTTCCGTTTTAGCAGGTATATTTACGTTTAGTTTTTTTAGTTTTTCATCATTTAGAGTTAGTGCCTTGCTTGAAATCGAAGCAAGGCGAGGCAAGAAATGACAAGCAAGGATCATTCCAATCACCACCACATTAAAAAAAGTAAAAGTTATTCAGAGAAAATTGAGCATCAAAAAGCTGACCGTTATGGGACAATAAATTTTCTTGGAATAATGTCTGTATACACTTTGTTCTACGGACATAGCTAATAATTTCGTAGAATAATGCAACCTAATGACCGTAATGCATGTTCGAGTGTATCTGACAGTTGTGAGTGTATCTCATGAGACAATGCTCAAGAGTTGCAAATCGATACCAAAGTCCCCCAAATCATATTGCACTCCTATGCACAATATATTAAGGATGAAACTATGCAATTTTCTTGTCATGTTCTATTCCGTCTTGTTTCTTTTTCTCTCCTTTTCTTTTCCATTTATTTGTAATCATCCATATCTATATAACCTTTCACTTTTTTATTTATTTGTTTTCTATTGTTTTCTGTTCTACTTAACCTGTCTTTTATTTTTTGTCTATGCTGTATGTAAAACTTATATTTTATATATCAAAACACCTTTGTAAAATTGTAACTATTTCCTCCCATTTATGAATTGTAAGTTCCTCCTGTTCTAAAATGAGTTCTGTAACTCATCGGTATTGCTCTAGCAAGAAATAAAAACAATAAAAAAAACATTCACTGGATTTATTTTTTGCTCTCTGCGAACTTATCGTTTGGTTTGACGTTTCGACAGATGTTACGAAGTGAACCCCGTACATTTTATGCCTATTGTACCTGTTTTAGAGGCATAAAATGAGTTATGTAACTCATCGGGATTGTTCTAGCAAGCAATACAAATAATAAAATGAAGTTTATCTTAATTCGCGAGGTGATTTTTACTTTTTTTTTTACAAAAATGACCACCAGATCGGGGCTGATTTCTCGGAAACCCTGAAATAGTACACGCAAGCACATTATTATAAACTACCTTTATTGAATTACAAAATAGGTGAAATTAATACAGAAATCGTTTCGTCGAATCGATTAATAATTTAATCCAATCATGAAGCCTAATAAGGATGATGCTTTGAATAAATTGAATAATTGCGACGTGTTGATTATAAACTAATTTGCCGAGAGCGATTTGATCATTAATATTCCTCCCCATCTATTCAACAGCTTACTAATTCCCCTTCCATAATAATTCCAAGATTCATAATATGGTATAAGTTAACGATGATATATTATTGTATTATTAGGAAATATCAGCGCTGAATGAAAGCTTTTCGTAGGCCAAGAGCTTTTATAGAAAATAGAAAAATATTAATAGGTTTTTCAGAATGTGATCTAGAGGAAGATTTATTAAACCATCGCGACATAACATATAAACGTCAAAATATTTCCACTTTGCAACTAATCGAAATAATAGGAAAATTTAAAACTAAAAACTGTTTTTGAAAAGTGATGAAATGCGCTTTTTATAATTCTGAATAAACATATAATTTTTCAAGTATAAAATTTTTGAATGCTAACATAAAAGGGTCTAAAAAAGGCTCACCTTATGTTTTTTCTAACTAAAATTACTCATAACGAAAAAAATTTAAAAACACCCACATATTTTACTACGCAAATGTATTATATAAACGTTATCTACACTTTTTGTCATTTCATGTAAAAATAATTAATAATTAAAAAAATTTCAAAAATCTTCATTATTTTTTTCGAATTGCGGTCGGAAACTTTTGTTTCTTAAAGGTGTACATTTAAATTATTTATTTGAGTATAAAGCGTGGTGTGTTTTTCTTTTTAACACCGTTCAGATCATATTTCTAACAATGGTAAAAAGGGAGACACATAGATCCATACGAGTTGTTTTGAAAAGCGAACAAATTAGCACGAGGGGTTAACAATTTAATAACTTTGACCTATCAAAACTAATTAAATGAAAAATGAAAAAAAATTACACTGCAAAATAAAACTTCTATTTTGCTGAATAAGATTAAAAAAATTATGAATACGCCCATTACGTCATCTTGTACTGATTGCATTGGAATGCGAGGAAATGAGACGACATTATTGCGAGGAAATGGGACGAGATTGACAACTATTTTGACGTCATTTAATTTAAAAATGAATGGAGCAGATAAAATTTAAAGCAAACCCGTTTTCAGGTGCCAAGCAAAAACAAACTTTTAATAACTTTTCTGTCATGAAAATGTGCTCTTTTAAAATTACTGACGTTAGACGTAAAATATTCTAAAAAAGAAGACCGGACTTCCTTATTACTTCGTATACTTTGTTCTTATCTTCATAACCATAAAATAATTAATAATCGCGTGTTCCCAGTCCTTTGAGTCAAGGAAGCCAGTTTACTCATTGGCGGGATTCTCTTTGAAAGTAGGAAACGGAAATGAAGGAAAGGCCTGAGAAATACCGGCGAACATATTCCAATCGGTCCTGAGAAGGAAGCATATTTCGTATATATTCACGACATCCGCATTCGCGCACTGGAGGCTGTATGCATAGGGCTGGGAAGGCTTTCGAGAGAGTAGATTAATGAGCAGCCTTTGCAACGAAATCATATCCAAAAGAACTGCAAGTCTCCGAGCTGCATTTCACGGACTTTGGGAAGAAACTGTTGAAATAAGGCAAAGATACGCTTACATAAGTTTGTGATATATTTTTATTCGTCAAAAGTCATAACGTCATGACGCAAGTGCAAGAGAACAAATGTACAGCAGGTAAAATCGTATCTTATTAGTATAGGTTTCTCAACCAGAGTCGAAGTCGAAAAAAGCTGAATGAACGAAAAGCATTCATATATGTACTCCACACAGCATCCCCAAAGATGACCCCTGGAAATTATTTTCTTTAGGGTTTCCTGTGTGAAGCTAACGTAAAATAAATAATGATATTTTTGCAACACATGTCAGAGTGGAAGATACGCTGGTACCAGAGAGGGGTCGTAGGTATATCAAGTCATCGATCTAATGTCTTCTCTCTTTTTGGTTTTCATACAAGACGCGTTACAAGGAAACGGATGATCGTTGATGTAGTATGTACGAGCTCTCTCTAGGACTAATTTACTCTTAGTATCTCCCTGGAGAAAGATCACCATTCAGAACAGAAACACTGCTTGTAAAGACTCTAGCAGTGTTTGGTGACCAGATGTGAATAGCCAGTTATCTTCCTGCCTTCCTCTTCCCCGTCTTCCTCCCCTCCCCACTATCTTCAGCCTCACCACATATCTTAATAATTGGGGATGTCATAGTCTCTCTGGTTTTTTTTTACATGAGCTCCACACAGGAGGCCTAGAGGAAAATAATTTTCCTCAGGGCCTATGCCATCTTTGGGGATGGTATGTGGAGGGTTTTTTTAAGGAAAGGAAGGAGAGGAGAGTTGGGTAGGAAAAGGGTTTAAGTGGTGGGTAGGAATCTGAGGTTCATCCGCATTGTCCTGTTCATCCGCCTCCAAGACCTAGACAAAACTTATCCCATGAACCCGGGCACCCCTGCTATATCACCAAACGTAGCGGACCACATGGGGCGATCTATGGCAGAAGTGTTGGTTATCCAATAAAGGTTCCCGGGGCGGCGGTACCCATTCCCGCCTCCCAAATTGGGTTCAGACGGTTGTAGCCACAAACTATTGTGAGATATTCACATAAATAACAAAGCATGTTTCAAATTTGTTTTGAAACCACTTGAGCACTTGAAAATTCATTTTAACAACTGTAAAAACTTGTAGGTAGATTATACTTATTTTCCGTTATATATATATCTTGTCGTATCCTTTTCGTTAATAACAATAAGTAGGAATAATCAATACAAAAGGCTGTCATCAATATATACATCATATACATATCATCAATACATATACTAATATATATATCATCAATACACATAACAATACACATACTAATAAGTATGCATTTTTCGCTCTCTACTCTAATTGCACCACCATTCTGCATAACTCACAATCCTTTTTAGAATACGTATGAATATGTTTTGTAGGTACCGCGAATAAGGGACTCCAGTGCGAAATATCGTGTCTTCAAAATAATGTTTTACAATTTAACTCATTTATTCAAATGTCAAATTTGAATAAATGAGTTAAATTGTATACATACACAAGCATAATATAACACAAGGAAGCCACAAGTCTTGTAAGGGATGTAGGAAGGAATTTATTAATGTGGGTCTTGAAGAGGCCTGGATTACATGAAGCAGGAAAAAAAGATGCAGGTGGGGAACGTACCCATACTACGTGACCAATTTTTTGCAATTTTTAACCCCCCCCCCCCCCGGTGACCAAAATCCTAAGCAAACTGCCGCTCATTTGTACCAAGCGTGACATTTTGAAGACCCCCCCCCGAAGAGGTCACGTAGTATGGGTACGTTCCCTAGCTCGTTCCATATACGAAACGACCCGCTCTCACGAATCTAACATCAACTGTGAACGTTTGTTTGCTCGTGTCCGTTTCACGGACGTACACCGGTGCGCCGGGGATCTAAATACCCGTAGAGTAGCTGGTCACTATTGAAGAACTCTTAATACGTCCAGTTTATTGAAAGCCAGATTTACTCGATTTTCTATGGCGCCCGATACTTTAGACGGCCTTATGTACTTACTCCAAGCATTTAAATGGAGTCTTATTGGTGAGGCTGCTCAAATTGCACCAGACAATCATTGATCTCCCTCTTTACCGAAATCGGAAACGGCCATATCCCAGACACGAACCTTCTTGAGGTGATTGTCAAGTTTTGTCTTAAAAGATCCCGTGTTGATAATGAAAATAATAAGTGGATGGGGGCGTGCCAAAAAGATAACCGCTCTGTTGTCAGAGTAGCAAAGAATTGGTGCACATGCAACGAGATCGTTGATGCGCAAAAAAAACAGCGTCGGTGACAGCACAGATCCTTGTGGCCCATCCGCATTGATTTAGTATGGAGAGGAAGAAAACGTCAACTACGGTTTGAATTGTTCTTCCCCTTAGAAAGTCCGCAATACAATTATGCAGGGTTCAATGGATCCCGTGCATTAGTAACTTCCGACAAGCGCCCGGTACTGTACCCTATTAAAGGCTTTGAAGACCGACCCATTCATCAGTGTGATCCAGGTACACCGCCCTCCGTTAACCCGGGCAATCCTGTTAAGTCACCAAACCTAACGAAGTACTTCAGGTGACCTGTGGCAGAGGTGTTGGTAGCCCAGAGTTGGTAACCCGTGAACCGCTTCCCAAATAAAAAAAATATCATGAATATTTTTAGTTACTTTTATAGAATTGTCTTTATTTCTAAGACTGTATTTTTGCTGGTGCTTCGTGTTAATTTAATTTAAGTTTGTTAATTTAAAAAATAAAGATTAAATCGCCAGAGGGAGTTTAATAAATACAATTCATAAAATTAATTCCTACACTAGGTGTAAATACATAGAAATATATCCTAATTTTTTTATGAATCTGTCAATAATGATCGGTACGTTGGCGTTGGTACATGTATGTACCAAAAATGTAAAAAATTACAAACTTTTTCAAAAATTCCAAAAAATGTGAGCATTATTTATAACTTGGGAGGCGGGTATGGGTAACATCGCCGGGGAACCATTTGAATAATCGACACCTTTGCATTAGGTCACCCAAAGCGATTTGCTACATTTGGTGACTTAGCTAGGGTACCCGGGATCATGGGTTGAGGTTTATGCGGGTCTTGACGGCAGATGCGTTTGCCCACGTACTGGGTGGCGGGCCGGATCGAGAGACTGGTTGAGACTCTCTCGATCCATCGCTTTGCAGCGCAGTTGTGGGGATGGATTCCTATGTTTGTCACTCCTGAATATATTGACCTCCAGATTCCTGCCCACCCCTCATTCCATTTTCCTTCCCAGAACTTCCCTTCCTTAAAAAGACTCTCCATCCACAGCATCCCCAAAGATGATATATGCCTTGATGGAATCTTTTTTTCCTAAGGGATATGGAGCTAATGTAAAACAAACACTAATTAGCACTTTATCACAGAAATTTTAATAAAAGTCATTTCAACAAAAGGGTTGGTAAAATAAAACAGTCCTCTTATGTCTGTATTATTTACCCTCGATGAAACAGAATCATTTCACATTTCAAACCTTGAATATTTTTCCAGGCTCCGTGAAAAGGAATTAAAACAGGAAGCCTTGATGTTGTTGGTAATAAATAGCGCGCTTTTTTATTTGAAAATAATATTTTTGAAACAATGGACCGGTTTTCAAGGCCTTGGCATATTGTACAACTGTAAAGGAAACACTTGTATCCTCTTTAAAGCAATGAATTAGCAATAAGCCCACAAGTTTTCTCCTCAAAATGAACTTCATTATTTGTTTAATTTTTAACACTTCTGTATAATAATAATTGTCCCGGAATTAATACGGTACTTATTTTGAATAATCGCTGCGATTCTGAAAAATAATTTTGCTAAAAAAGTTAAGTACGGTGTCGGAAACTTATCTTTATGACCATTATTTTTAATTGCAAATTTCTGGAATATATAATTACGACATCTTCTGAACAACAGGCAGCTGGGAAATGTGGAAGTAGTTTATTTTCATTTTTCCCTTTATTCAAATCACCACGATTTAACCAACAGAATTTGGGAGGCGGGTAAGGGTACCGCCGCCCGGGAATCATTTATTGGATAACTAACACCTCTGCCATAGGTCACCTCAGAGTTCGCCACGTTTGGTGACTTAAAAGGGGTGCCCGGGTTCATGGGGTCAGGTTTGTCCGGATCTTGACGGCAGATGTGTCTGCCCACCAACAGCGTGGCAGGCCGGATCGGGAGTGATTGGTTGAGGAAGATCTTTTGACCTCTCGGAACATTGCCTTACACCGCAGTGGAAAGGATGGATTCATTCGTCAGCACTCCTGGACACACTGACCTCCAGATACACACCCTCATACCTTATTCCTTCCAAGAATTACTTCTCATTCCTTCTCCAAAAAATATCCTCCTCACAGCATCCCCTTAGATGGATATAGGCCCTGAGTGGAATTATTTTCCTTAGAGCATCCTGCGTGGAACTAATGAAAAAAAAATGCGAAAACTTAATAACATAACAATAGTAGACTTAAAATTTAAAAAAATGACAATAATCGGTTTTTCCAGATATTTGAGAAAAATCAGACATCTTAGAATTTTGTTAACTTTGAATTTAAAAACAGAATTTTGTACATAGTGTTTAAACAAAATCATCAGAAATGGTGAAATTATTTCATTGAGGGTACGCCTTGATACGGAAGCTACATTATTTTACCTCGTATGAGTAAACAAAATATTAGAACTTTGTGGAAAACTAACAAACAAAAACAAAAACTAATAAAAAAACTTTCAACGTAAAAACGGGCACTGAACTGGCGTGAAACAATTACTATATATAAAAAAAAGTCGTAAGCAGTGTTGCTTGTTTGAATTGGTGTGCCGACATTTAGAAAAATAAAATAAAATTTTAGCACACAAAGAATTAAAGAAGGCGTCGGTTATTAAAAAAACAAATAAAATTGTCTATTATATCAGTGTACGGAACCACACTAAACGTGGGGTTTTCTTTGTTCTTTTGCACCGGAAAGTCTTTTCGTTTCCTGGATAGTAAAATTTTAACGAATCTCTTATCTTTTGTCCAACATTTAAGTGCGTAAATAAATACTTGTATCAGATTTTTGTTTAGATTGAAATGCGCTTGAAGTTTAATGAAATCGTTAAGAATGTTATACAATAAACAAAAATGTAATAAGCATTCTTAATGCTTTATTAGAGTTTATGACATACAACTCCCGTTTATCAGATTATTTGGGTTTCGTGGTGTAAACTGGACAAACTGGTTTAAAAGCTCAACAAAAGTTACTCTAAACTCACAAAGTTGACGTGATGCATACATTTAAGGGATTTAAATGAAATTAATACTGCTGAAAACACTTCAAGGGTTGATAAATTGGATTATTTTGCTATAATTTATCGCTAAGTATCTAGTTTTTTTTTTTTTACATGAGCTCCACACAGGAGGCCCCGAGGAACATAATTTCCCTCAGGGCCAATGTCATCTTTATGCTCACCTATGATGCTGTATGGAGGGTTTTTTTTAAGGAAAGGAAGGAGGGGAGAGTTCTGTGAAGGAAAAGGGTTTAAGGGGTGGGTAGGAATCTTGGGTTCAGTATGTCCTGGTCAACCGCCTCCAAGATCTAGACAAACCTTACCCCATGAACCCGGGCACCCCTGCTAAATCACCAAACGTAGCGAACCACCTAGGGTGACCTATGGCAGAGGTGTTGGTTATCCAATAAATGTTCCCGGGGCGGCGGTACCCATTCCCGCCTCCCAAATTAAGAATAAGTAGTTGGTGTAAGTTGACGATTGTATTTTAACTCAAACACATAATATCATACTTACTCGTTTATTGATATCAGTTAGATTTTGCGATTTTTAATTAGTTTTCAAATTGGAAGCTTTTCAAAAACACCCATGAATTTTCATAAAATTGAAGGAAAACATGATTTCAACATGATTTAGCCAACGATTCCTCCAAAACCGTGGTTTTCCAGACTCCCTTTTAACACGTTCTCGACATCCTCCATTTGCCGCATGCGGATAGGGTATTGCTGCCACAATGTTCACCTGACAAAAAATCATGTTAAGTATTCTGCGATGTGGTGAAGAGGATCACAATCATATATTTTCAATCACAATCATATGCGGATAGGGTATTGCTGCCACAATGTTCACCTGACAAAAAATCATGTTAAGTATTCTGCGACGTGGTGAAGAGGATCACAATCATATATTTTTCAGTAGCCCTATAAATAACTCATACAAAAATTGCATCCCTCACCTAATCAGTTCGGGCATATTGCCTCCCTACAACATTGCATGCCTGTTATCTTCTGTGGACAAACGCGTGTATAAAGTCTTGGCTAATTTCCTGAATATTAACAGCATCAATTTGTAACTGCAAGTTAAGTTTCATGTATTTATTTATTTTATCTTTTACGCACGACAAATTATGTCAGCATATCTTTTAATTTTCTTGTTATGTTTAATTAAAATTATCTCTTATTGTAAGAATTTAGTGTATTATTATTATTATTTGAATAGTATTATTATATAATGTAGATAGGTTCTTGTTATTAAAACTAAATGTGTTAATATTAACCAAAATTACACTCACAAAAGCATTCACTTGACACTGGCCAGAACACTCCTTTGGGGTGAAAAGCCATTAAAAAAAGTAATTGTTTAAAAAACGTATTCTATGCTTGGGTGGCCTCTGTAGCACGGTGGTCCATGCATTTGAGCAGAAAGTTTGTGGGATACAGGTACATACCTAATTTTTAAATAAAAAAATATATTCTTGAACCTGTCACTAACAAAATCAAACAAAACGAGAAACAGGTGGTTTTATATTATTAAAAATTTTGGAAACTTTAATTTTTGGTAAAATTCCATTTTAATACTACTCTTTTATCGGTAAAAACACTTATAACTATTTCACGATTTTACATAATTTTTTTGGTGGAAGAAACTTATTAGGTATTTTAATACATCAAATTTTCTCTGTCAAACTGTCAAATCCAGGAATTAAGCATAACCTCGCATTTGAAAGCAGGTACCATATTTGGTTTCAAAATTGGCGTAACTCAGTATTGCCATAGTAACGAAAAATAAATTTAGTTTGAAATTACCACAGTTAATTGCTAAGCTACACACAAAACCGATAATTTATCGCTTTCTCAGTAGTGTAGGGATTTGACGGTATTAATTATAAACTATAGAGCTGCATAAGGCTAATATTTTGAACCATTAAAGTTCGGACAAGCGGTTAGTCGTAACCCGTTATTATATTAACCATATTTCGCGTTCCCCCCCTCCTCCCAGTTCCGGAGACTCTTTGTGTGCAAACACAATTCGGTTCAGATCCGTGATAATTGTAGCGAAAACCTTGGCGCGGCGTTCCGTTTCCGTTTTCAGCATGACGTCACCACAGGGTCACACGAAAATAAAGCCTTTTTTTCTCGTTCCGGACAATAAATCATACAGATAATTCCAGCGAGGGGTGCGACAGAGATGGACTCGGTCAGAAAGTCATAACATGCACTCAGAGGCGTGATGAGGGGGAGGGGGGCGATAAATTATTCATACAAATTATTCTGAAATGCGTTGGGAGATTTATGACGGGCCTAAATCATCCCTTAAATGAAAAAGAGTAATTTCTTTCATTGCCGGGTGAATATTGAAAGGTTTGATCCGATCTCTCGACTTGATTTGACCACCATTAATCAAGTTTTGGTCCTTCATGAAAAAGCGGAAATAGTAGGAAAAGTTCCCCTTGGATGGCATTTAATTAAATAATAGTTAAAATATTACCTTTTACTTTTAAAAGTTTAATACAACCATCCTTATAATATCCCAAGATTATTCTGATGTAGTGGTACAATAATAAGACGTGGTAATATCTTATTTTTTAATTGATAAACTAATGTTTAAGACAATACTTTAACTTGTCAAATATTAATAATTATTTTTTAAATGATAAACTAATGTTTAAGACAAGATTCTTATGCATAGCACAGAGGGTGACAATTATTATAAGCTATAATTATTAGCCGGAAACAATCATCTACATTCAAAGAATCTCCCGGGAACAGGTGGAAAAATGAAATAAGCAGTAATTGTTGAAAGAAACACTAGTATATATTGAATTATTTAACGGGTAGGAGATAAGCCGACGTAGCGCAGTGGCTAAAGAGAAGCTGACCGGATATCGTAAGGACGCGGGTTCGAGTCCGTCGGCGGCATGTATCTTTTCTCGGGAGATTTTTTCAATGTAGATGAGTGTTTCAGGCTAATAATTATTGCTTATGATAAATATTATTTTAGTTCATTACGAGAGCTGTACAATATTATTCTATATATACTGTATGATAAAGATAACCAATTGACAACAAACACACCCTTTTATGCGTTACTCGTGATGTCTCACTCATACACGCATGTCTCTTTCATATCTTAAGACGTACTTTCATCACATATATTGAAGAAAATATTAGCAATTTTCGAATAAAAATGTGAATTACAAAAACATCTGCCGAGCGATTCTATATCTTTTGTGGGATCGTTATCGAGATCACGGACGTGATCTCCTGTCAGATTTGTGTGATTTATTCGCTTTTTCTATGTACAACGTGCATTAAATCAATAAATAATCATGCATACTTGCTGGAATTCTTGTTTAAAATGATCTAAACTAAAATACATGACAGTAAACATGTAAAAATCACACAAATCTGACAGGAGATCACGTCCGTTATCTCGATAACGATACCACAAAAGATATAGAATCGCTTGGCTGCAAGCAAGATCAGCTTCATAAGGAAATGAAACAAATGATTTCTCAAGAAATATGTGGTTGATATAAGTGACAATAAGGAAAGGGGGTTTTTGTAACATTTTAATTTAATTCAGTCTTAAGTCCCCCAATATCCTTGCATTGTAATATTTCAACCTAAAATGTCATCCAATATAACCCTAGAGATGTACACCGTTAACGTATTATCCGATTCACCTGTCAAAGCTACGCCCGCACCCGTTTCTCCAAATAGCACCTCTGCCAGTGATATTACACCTAAAATATGACGTATGTCACTAATATGAGATGGCGGTGTTTCTTAAAAACTGAGCGAGAGCGCCCTCTGTAACCCAGCGTTTCCATTTCCCCACCGACTGACCGAAACCGCCGAAGGACGCCGGTTGCATCAACACGCACCAGAAAGAGTGATTACATTTTTGTGCCTCACTGATTTGACATTATTTGAGTTTCATTTTATTCTTTCTCAATATTTTTTCTCCAAAAAAACATCAATCTTTCACTGATCGAAAATTACAAACAAAATTTGATGTGTTCTTAATGTATTGAAGTTAAAAACATTTAATTAGAATTTATTATTAATTTAATATATTTGTTTGTACCTATCTTATTTCTTATACGAGATTTCTTCGCAACCCTTAAGCTGCTTATGCATTTGCGAAACGAGACGCGAACCGAGCCACAAATTATGCGAAAGGAAGCAACCGAAAACAATCGAAAATGCCGCTTGTGGTTGCTGCATTCATGGTGCGTATGAACAGGAGAAACAATTCGAGACCGAACCACTAATTAGTGGAAAGGAATGAAGCAACCACAAAAGGCGTTTCACGGTTCATGGTTCTACGCGTGTTTCGGCTCGTGTATACAGGATTACATAGCAAGGATATCAAAGGCAAGAGAGGACCCAGTGCCGGCATTGGTGCCATATGAATGTTCGAGGGTCGATAATATCGATATCAAAGGCGAAGAGAGGACCCAGTGCCGCCATTGGTGCCATATGAATGTTCGAGGGTCGATAATATCGATATCAAAGGCGAGGAGAGGACCCAGTGCCGTCATTGGTGCCATTTGAATGTTCGAGTGCCGATAATATCGATTTCATATTATGTATTTTTGCACGCAAAATATAATAAAAAAACCCGTGTATCCCATATCCGGAAAACTTTTTTGAAAATTGATTTTTTCCATTATTTTATTTTTCGTTTCAAAAGAAAATCATTTTTTTTTTATATTTCGATGACATCTTATGTTAGGTAACAACATTACCAAAAATGTTAATGAGTAGAGTAAAGGGGTTCTGAATTTTTAGCAGTAAAGTTATATAACAAACTCCCACTTAGTATCAAACAAATTAAAACAAAAAAATAGCTACATTAAGGACATTAAATGTTGGCTGAAGGAACTATCGGGAAATGAACTTACTAGTATACTTAAAACATCGTTATAGAAGTTTCTGGAAAACCTTATCCAAACAATGAAGTCAAAACATTAAAGTCGCTGAAAACTTATCCAAAGCATAGTCCGCCAGGATCTCCTAGTGAGGAGGACTACGAATATATTTTCTATTTTATATATACACCTAACATGTTTGATATAAAAATGTAAAAAATAAATATATTGTTACTAAATTTAAAAAAAAAGTAATACTTAACGAACGATTTAATTATAAATACTAGATGTTTTTTCTAAGCTATTCCATATTAACAAATCAGTATCCACTCTATCACGCCTGTCTCAACACAGGTATACCCCAGTGAGACAGGCATCGAATAATGTAATGTAAACATACCTTATATAGATAAATAAATAAATAAAATAATAAATATTTGCGATGCGTGCAAGACCAGAGAAGCGTAAGGAGAAAAAGAGAACTAAAACAAAAAAGAAATTAAAGATAATAATATAGTGCTCGCAACATACTTCAACTGCTAGGGTATACAATCGAAAGACGTTAAGGATTAAGGATTGCGGTTGGTTAAAGATTAAACGCACCGCGCTTAACGCACCAATAAGCGGTCCTTTGAAATTAAAAGACTGCAACAAATTAGGTCAATTTGGATCAACGATTTGTCGTCGCATTCCATCCCATTTCTTCCCATTAAGTAATTAATCTGAAGTCTTCTTTCTTCTTAAATAAAACATTTAGGTGATCCAATTCGTAAAATTCGACCAGAATCAAGCACTCCTTACACAGAGGTTGAAATTACAGCTTTACACTTACTGGCCGCCTGATTTGATTTATACAAAAAAAGACAGTGTGCAATTCACACGCGGTAGAAGTGAACTAGAGAACTTCAGAAAACTAAACTGGACAAAAGTAGGGAGGCTACGAAGCACCTTAAGAGAAGACCGATAGGCTACGAAGCACCGCACAGAGAGGACACCGATTATTCTATCTCATTCTCTCCAGGCTAAATCCTATAGAATAGATATATGTGTTTGTCTCTTTTTATTGTCGCTATTTTTCGATTCGCAAAAATAAAACATCGTTAAAAAGGCATTTTTTGGGTAAGTAATTTTAATGTATAAACGACAAACGTTTGTTCCGATGTAAATAGGTAGTTTATATTTTAAATTTACACCCATTAAAATGACTTCATTTATGTAGGTATTTCAAATTTTAAAAATAAATATAGTAAACTTTTTTTTAATGTTTTTCATTTACTCACAAATAATTTTTAAATTCGTGAAACATTAAAATTTGTATTGGACAATATCTTATAATTTATACGAAAGAAAATTTCTTACCCTAAAATTTCATTAAAAAAATAATTTTTTAGTTTGGTTGGGTATTTTGATCTCAAATCCAAAATTAAGATTTGTATAAAACGGGCCAAAACGAGCCGCGCAAACGTTACTTTTAAGAGGGAAATATTTTCCTCACGGCCTATCTTTGACTCCGCGTCATAACTTTCATTGACTCAATGAAAGTTAAGCATTTGTGATTTGTACTTCCAGGCTATTCTTCCGTTTTTTATCCAATAATCTTGATTTCTGTTAATCCTGTTTAGGTTATGAGTTATGAGGTTCCAGCACCTTTTCTTGCTAGACTATCACGAGTTTGATATTCCACTGTAAACATGAAAATAGCTCTAGCGTTAGAATGTTGATCTGTGGTGTGTATGAGCATTTGTAAAGCGTTTTTGTCACGGCCACGTCTTGGGTTTTTGGCCAAAGATTTTTTGTGTGAAGACGAAGATCTCATCTAGTGAATCATTTATCTAAGCCCCAGCCATTTTGTCCAGCATTTAGTCACTTTTCTTCGTGCATACAAAAAGTGTTATTTTTTGTCCTTAATCCTACTACGGCTCTGCAAATGCCTACGTTAGTTTGTAAAAGAGCCGTGAACGGTCAATAGTAGTTTGGTTCTAGCGTCTAGTAACGTCCGGCAGAGGGCACTTTGGACATTTTACATTTCAAATAAAAGCCCGGATAGGGGCAGCCCCGGACATTAAGCCTTCAGAATAAATCATAAAATATCCACTGATTCTTCCACTGCAAGAATAAGTTTCCTTTTTTTGTATTCGCTTCCCAGCGCTTTAAGGAAGCTGGATAAGTTTATAAATTATATTTGTTATTTAAGAGATAAAAGTCAAAGTCGTTTCGCTCCTTGAACACGGCTTCGTGGTAAATTCTGGCCTTACACAAACGAAAGATTTTATTCAAGTACGTAATAATAAAGTACTCAAATAATAATAAAAACTGAATAAAGGGTTCAACACCGAAAAAAGATTTCATGTTGCAGAGGTGGAATTAAGTACCTGAATCGGATTTTTAAATATCTTGTATGCATGGGTCCGGAAATGAACTGTTTTGAAGTAAGGATAAAATAACATTTGAGATATTTAAACAATAATAGTTTCTCGGAGTTTGACAATCATTTTTAGGGGACGAGTTACACTTCTATTTTAATAGTGGAATTGAGTTACTAAATTGTAATTAAATGGTGTTCATTGGACAATTGAAAATCTTGTGAGCGTAAATGTGAATTTAAATAAAATAATAAATCAAAAAATATTTTTAATGACCCGTTATTTAACTTATTCCCTTTGTAAATTATGCCCCATAACCCCCCCCCCCCTTCCCACTCCCACCTTTCCATTGACACTATTAAGTCTTAGTCTATTATTTGTAATTTAAGTAAAGGTAGAATCATACTTGCGTGTCGTGGCGTGTCGTGACTACAAATTAACCAATCATCGTCGTGGGTTGTCGACTCGCCACGACCTACAAATTTGTCTCTAACCATAATAAATGCATGAAACCGATGTGCTTCAGCCGCGTCACGACACGCCACGACACGCAAGTATGTTTCTGCCTTTAACCCCGAGTGAGCATTGCTCACGAAAGATGTCGGTTTTTTTGTTTTTTATAAACAATAAACGTGGTTAAAACTAAGTAATCTATTAATTTTGAGTTAAAATGTTGCGACAATTTGCTGTGTTTGAAGAAATGTTATGAAGCTATTCACGATTTTTGGGAAAATGGATTTTGATATTCGAAACGGAGCTAGAACACGCATTTTTCGAATTCATCTGTACGTATTGCTTAGAGCACAAAACAATTATTTTCTTTTTTTTTATCACTTTTCATCACTTTATATCACAGTTCAAAAGTGTTCTATTTTGTCACTCTTCTGTTTGATCAGGAATCAGGATTCTCTTCTTGCGATGTTAGCCAATCTTTTTCGGATACCGATATTTTAAAATAATTTTTGATATTATTGTACAGATTACCAATTTCGGTCTGGAGCCTAGAATTTGAAAGGTCTTGGGTTGTGTCTTTAAAATCGGTACAGGTCAGACTTTTTGGAATTTTTTGTTCAGTGAACTATTCGAAAGTAATCACAAAGTTTTTCAATGCAAGTGAGTGCGGGGGTACTCGATGAGAATAAAATAAAGCGAATATTTGCAATGTATGAGTGGATACTCGATGAGAACAAAATGAAGCAAATATTTGAAATTAGTATCATGAGCCAAGAAATACAGCAATTCTTGACAACAAAACTAATGATTTTATTCGTGACATGAATGCCATAATATTATATTATAATAGGGGTAGGTGTGTATGCAAAATGTTGACTAAAAACTGGATAGTAATGAAAGTATTCCACCATAGAAGAATGTCCCAATTGTTTCCTTTCATTGTCATTCTGGGGCGGCTCTTTCATTCAGATTACTAATTAGGAATTATTTTCATAAATCTGTGTTATTCGTGTATTTTATGGAGTCGGTAATATGAAGCGTGCTTGAATTACAAATAAACGGTAAAATATAGAACCTCGAGGATATTATTAGAAAATTTTCCGAGCCGAAAAAATGGGGTTTAAACGACTATTTTTTACAATATCAAATTTCGATGGTTAAGAAATGAAACTTCGTGAGGGGAAAATTTGGGGGATGAAAAAAGCCAGCTCACAATTTGTAAAGATTTGAGTAAAAAATAAATGAATTTAGTAATAATGCAAATTGGTTTGTATGCCACTCTAGCTACTAACCGACGACAGTCTAAAAACAGCTGTTTAGTTGCTTATCAAAAAGAAAAATATCTGTTTAGTGAATATTATAATTAGGTATATAGTGAACAAACATAAAACATTTTTGATCAGTTTAAATATTTATTAATCAACAATTTTGGTATCCTGTATATATTGTTTAAATGTACCGGGGCATGTTATTATTTATTTGAACTTATATTTATTAAATTCTTTATCCTTATTAATTTTTTTAAAGAAGTATAACAAAATATAGATTTCAATATTACAAATGTAATGAGGAAATCAGACAGATCACTTTCGTTCACTTCTGTCTTTCACTTTGCATATTTCACTCGGAGTGCAACGTCTGAACAAGAAATGAAACAAAGGTATCGAATGAATTCAATAATGAACCGATCAGTTGATGTTGGACATTGGCATTCTGCGTCTTTCGCTCGCGCGCATGTAAGAAAAATTAAACGTGTGAACATGGAGTGAACTCTTCACGGGCTCATTCATTCTATCTGGCTTCCTATATTGAAAACACGTCGCACTCAAAACTTCAAAATGGCCTATAAGTGAAATAACACAAAACAGCGCTATACAAATACTGTGTTATTGTTATTATTATTAAATGGAACGAGAAGAGCACTCTGCACTTTTTAGAGAATTTTAAAAATTACCTATGCCCCTGGAATCGTAAACTAAATGAATCAGAAAATAAAGACAGATCTTCTAATTTACGTTCACATATCGAACATGATGCGTTTGATCTCACTTAGTGTATGGCGAGCAGGATCGGAAGATACTTGTTGAGGGAGACCTATTGCCGTTTTTAGCCGGATTATCTCGACCTATCACCTTGCACCGCATTGGGAGGGATGGATTCATACGTTTGCCACTCCTGGATATACTGACCCCCAGATTCCTACCCACCCCTCATACCTTTTCTTTATCAGAACTTACAACTCAGGATTTAACTGAGAACCTCCACACAGAATCCCAAATGAAATGAGAGAAATTAATATTGTTTTATAGCCCAATCATGGATTTGTTCCCCTACCCACCCACTCTACATTATTACCTACCCACCCACTCTACATTAATAACTAGCAACGGATCCACCCCTACCATAATAAAACATTGTTCCCATCCATATTTTGAAACTGTCAAATTAGTATACGCTTGCCCTGAAGAAGGAACGTTTGTTCTGAAATCGGTCGGATTTACTCATTATATAAGTGGTTCAAACAAAGTTGAATTGTTTCATTTATCTGAGAAAAATAATTTTCCTCATGGCCTCCTGTATGGAGCTATTGTTTAATAAAAACAAACGTGTGATTTAGGATTTTCTTCCGCTAATTCTCTCAACAATATAAAGCTTAACTGATTCTTTTTAGTCAATTAATTAATCAAACTAATTTTAACCCATACGACTTTGTTCAACGATATTGTTTTGGGAAGTAACGAATGAACGTTAAAGCAGATACTTAAATAAAGCAGATAAAAGATAAAGCAGATAAAAGCAGATACTTACCTCAATTCTCTTAAAATAAATCACAAAACAATAATTAGAATTATGTTTTATAAACCTTACCAACATCCGACGGAACAGCTAATGATCAAAAACAAATTACTAGACGTAAATAAACTATTCATAAGGAAGATCATTTACAAAAACTGTATCAAAACTTCACATCTCCACATACCTCACTCGCAAAACACAAGAGCAAAAATTAATAAGCACTTTCAAGTTCCCCATATCAAATCAACGTTTGCAAAAAAACACGAATCATACCTAGCACCACACATTTTCAATACCTTCCTAACACAAACAAAAACTTACGTCACCCCAAATAATTTGAATTGGCTTTTCAAAAGATTTGTAATATGTTTGAATGAAAAGGAAAGAACAGACATTCAAAATATTCTAAATAAATAACATTTCATACAACTTCTCACGAAATTATATAATATTCAAATAAAACAAATACGAGAAACTGCAATTCTGCAATATTAATTATTATGATTAATTATTAATTATTACTTCTATTATGTAACCGCTATATTCAACTGTCACAAAATTTTAATTTACTTTTATCTAAAAAACAAAGTATGTATGTAAATATTTAATATACCAACATATAATTTATCTTTTTTATCTTTTTACATACATGTATATATTTGTTTAAATACACACATTTCTTTTGGAAGAAACATAATATGTGATTTACTCGCCTCGGAACAGACTTTGTAGAGTGAGGCGGGTTTAAGAAAAGAAAATAATGTAAATAACCATGAAACTAAATAAACGCCCGGGTTGCCGGCACTGAAACTGAACGTTCATTTCTTCATCATTCTGTTTAAATCGTGTGAACGCAGAATGAAACAACGTTCATTTCTTCATCATTCTGTTTAAATCATGTGAACGCGGAATGTAACAAAAATGAACGTCCACTCGAGTGACCATTCATCCGAGTTAACCGTCTGATTCCCGCTCTACTAACATGTTCAAATCGAATTTTGAGACATGTTAAATTTTTAATTTATTAACTGACTTTCACAATTCACATTTTTCTCTTTATCATTATTCCAACTGATTAATATTTTTGATAGAAGCATTATCTAATACATTTGTAGATATATATTTTTATGCATAGGAAATACGTTTTCACGCTGTCATTTTCGCTTTTCTATGTGTCAAACTTGTCTTGCAATGTTCTATGGAATAAAATCCGTGAACCATAGAACATTATATCAAAAGGAAGATATGTCATTCATTTCAATGGGAAGCCCCGTTGATTCTCGGAAAATAAATTATGTGGAAATTTAGCCTTTGCAAAATGACGGTTAATGACTTCTATGATGGATTTCCGGAATAAAATGGAAGGATAAGGATTTATTTATTCGAGGAATGTCCTTCAAAATATACGAATTTGGCGCATGCTAAGGATAATATGGCACAAAAAGACTTTAATTTAATGTAAGTTCAGTGTAAGTAATCGGACCGTGTTTCGGTGCCAAATTTCAACTCACGAATTCAGTAAAATTTTCTGTATTTACTAGAAAGTTTTTAATATTTTATATATCATAGAACACTAGCAGACCCGGCCACACGTTGCTGTGGCTAACGAAACACAACGCCATTACCCAACCTTTATAAAATCCACACCACCCGCTTGCCAGCTGCCCGCTGCCTTAATTGAATATTTGAATTTCTCGGCTTTTCTCTACTAATAAGCATGTATTATACATATAAACCTTCCTCTTGAATCACTCTATCTATTGGTGAAAACCGCATGAAAATCCGTTGCGTAGTTTAAAAGATCTATGCGCACATACATTTTGATCGACTTCATTTTATACTATGTAATGATAATTATGTATGTTTTCCGATATTTTGTGATATTTTTTAAAGAGCAAGAATCTGTCTAAATTGATTAATAATACTTATATCAGATTTTTAATAAAACGGAAAGTAAAAACTATAATTTAAAAAAATTGGAAGACCGCCTTAAAATGAAAGGTCAGCTTTTTTCAATCCCCGGCATTGCACGGTTACAGATTATATGAAATCAGACGCGGGCAGTCATTTTAAACTTATTTTGGACGTCAAGTGTGCAAAATTTCATCAAGAGGTATCAACATTTGGTTTTAAGAGGCGAATTATGGGGATGGGGTGGTTTTTAAAAATATTATGTAGACAGTGATCTTCCTCCCGTTTTGAAGGTCAAGGGAGCGAAATTTCATCAATCTCAAAATAAATCAATATATTTGTTTAAAAAACAAACCCACAGCGGGACACTCTTTGTTTTACAGGGTGTTAAGGGACGTACTTGACAAAAGTTCCCAAAATTACAGAATTGCAATTTTAAAAATATGTTGTTTAGTATTTCAGAATGATGGAATTTATTAATTTGGCCTGGAAGATATCAAATTTTCGCTCGCAGCGCTTTGTTTGTGGGTTCTATTCTATTCTAATTGTTTTTAAAAGTTACCATTTTAGAATATACAAATAGGTTTTCGACACCACCGACTTCAAAGTTAACAATGTAAAGTTATCCTAAGCCCTGCGGCCCGCGAACAAAGTGAAAATTGTTAATTTGGCTCTCCGACTAAAAATGTTGATCATCACTACTGTAAACCATTATTTACCACAAAAGTGGCACAAAGCAGCAGGAATACAATATATCGATGGGTATAAAGTGTATCAATAATTTGGTTATTTTACGACATACGTCCTGCCGTATTTTTTCCGGAATACCGCGCTGTCGTTGACTAACTAATAATAAATAAAGTTCGCATCGAAAGAATGTAATAAAATCATCGATACGACGAAGCATATAACTGCCGTTGTCAGAGGCTCGGCTCTGTTCGTATTAAATTCATAAATTGGAATATCTGATAAAAACAAATATCCGGCTGAGGGGAAGTCACAAATTTGAATCAGGACGAGAAATGGGATAGACAGACGTAGAAAGCGACATCCCTACACGATGGCAACATCTAATGAAATTATTCGCTCCGAGATTTAAAAAATATTAATTTAACAAATTTCGCGTTTGCGAAATTTGATTTACTGTCTAGATAATTTATTCATTACTATGCGAGATGAGCGAATTATTGTCCGTGTACATTAGTTAATGGAAAGGTTCATCTACTCGGCTAATTAGGTTAGGCGTTCATTTATGTAGAAGCTATCGTACACGCGTACGAACATGAACAGGGTAGATGAACAGCGAAGCTCTTGTAATAATTGTATTATTTATAGAATATAATAGAATATGGAATAACTGCTTGGGGAGGAGCAACAAATTCAGCTATCGATCATGTAGAAATCGTACAGAAAACCATCTTAAAAACATAGACTGATCGATGCAGACAAAATATTCAATAAGTTTGACGTTTTAGATAAACCTACGCCAATTATATGTTAAATCACTGATAAACTTCATTTTTGAACAGAAAAGAAATTTCAACATACACAAACTATCATTAACAGATCAGTTAGAAAAGCGTACAAAGAACACATAAAAAACTCCGACGGTAAATACAAGCTTTGGACAAAGACACCATAAATAACATGCCATAAAAGCATTCAACAATCTTTCAATTTAAATTAATAAATTACTTCGTTTTTACCACTTTTATTGTTTACAAAACCAACATGTTTCGTGAGCAATGCTCACTTTTTCAGGGTTTTTTTATTGATACTAAGATGAGTATCAATAAAAAACCCTGAAGAAGTGAGCATTGCTCACGAAACATGTTGGTTTTGTAAACAATAAAAGTGGTAAAAACCAAGTAATTTATTAATTTAAATCAAAATGGTGCCACCAAATAAGTGTGCTGTGTTAAAAACAAAAATCTTTCAATTATTGATACAAAAAATGGGGAAAACGAAAATAAATTCAGTCACAATATTAAAAGTTGGGTTAAAGAACAAAAATATTATAACATAAAAAAATAAAAAAAATATTCATGTAACACACAATAAAATTATAAAACACGCATCATTCACACACAACTCAAAATATACGCTGATTTTTTTCATTACAAGCTTTATATATTTTATAAAAATGTATTACGTTTTTTTGTTTTTGTTTTACATGAATACCACAAAAGAGTCCGGCTCCCGTCTGCAACCAGTGAGACCATGACATCCCCAATTGGAGTGTGTTGTGAGGCTGAAGGTAGTGGGGAGTGGTTGGAGATGGGGAGCAGGAAGGTGGGAATGAACTTTATCTTATTGAATTTTGTATTATAATATGGGGACTCAGCACGGGTAAGCCATCTAGGCAGGCCAATATTATTAAATTATATTATAAAATGTAAATTATCGTATCAAATAAATAAATAAACAAATAATAATATCTACCAATTGCCTGATGTTAATGTTTTTTTAAATAAATACAAACCATTTCCAGATTACGAATAAAACATGCGGCGGGAAACCGATGTTTTGTACCGTTCGGCTACTGACCGTCCAAAATAAAGATCGATTGGAGATAACCTCTCTTCTTACGCGTATAATAATATCATGAAGTAATAAAATAAAAACATTTCATCTTATGTAGAGGAGATGTACCGAATATGGCATACGTTCGTAATATGAGATGGTGGTGTTTCTCAAAATTTAAGTAAGAACAGCCTCTGTAACTCAGCCTTCCCGATTACCCACCGACCGACCTTGAATATTCAGGACTCGTCCTGACGCCGACCACACCACACTCACCTGAGAGAGTGATTAAGTTTTTGTGAATGACCGATTATATATTTACGAAAGTTTCACTTAATTTTTCTCAAAAAATTTTCTCCACAAAATTGTTAATCTTTCACTGATAGACAATATTATTATTTAAATTTGACGTTGTTATAATAATTTGAAGATAAATACAAGTAGATTTTATTCTACGAATATATTTGATTGTATTTATTTTGTTCCTAATATGGGATTTCTTGATGACCCTAATATGGAATACTGTCTCGTATTAGGAAGAGTGTTTCCAAAATGGAATTCAAGTAGAACTAAATTTCTTTTTGCTATTCCATGTTGTATTTTGGCCTGTCGTAGTCGAAATAATGTGAAACAATGTCGTAGAAGAAACTGCGGAAGACGTGGGACAAAAAAAATGATAAAAGTCATGGAAGGTGTAAAATCGAATACCGTGGGATATCAGAGGCGAAGAGTGGATCTAATGTTTAGCCTGCTGCCATTGATGCCATTATGAGTGTTCGGGAACCGATAATATTGTTTTTTTTTGTGATTATTGCATGCAAAATTTTAAAAAAATCAGTGAATCCCATAATAGGAGCACTTTTTTTGATATCGGTTTTTTCTATTGTTTTACCTTTCGTTTAAAATGAAGACATTTGTGTGTTTCTTTTCATATTTCGTTGACATTTTAAGTTCCGTCACTATAGTTCCAAAGATTTCAATGTATAATACTTAATAAACGATTCAATTTGGACCGTTACTGTTTTTAATATTTATCAACGACATAGTTTTAGGAATAAAAAAATCAAAGTATCTCCTGTTTGCCGATGACCTTAAGTTGTACAAAAAAATAACATCATTAGAAGATTGCGCCGATTTGCAAAAAGACTTATCATCACTTCATGAATGGTGCACACTAAATGATTTATATTTTAACGAAAACAAATGTGCTGTAATTTCCTTCACAAAAAACATCAATAAATTTTCAAACACATATCACATTAACAATGTCGCATTACGTAACACAACTTCAATTAAAGACTTGGGCGTGACATTTGACTCTTCACTTAGCTTCAATAAACATGTAGATGCAATTTCAAAATGTGCATCACAAGTATTAGGATTAACGCTAAGAATCACAAACTGTTTTAAAAGTGCAGAATTAACATTAACATTATATAAATCAATTGTGCGAAGTATCCTCGAATATGCATCCACAATTTGGTCTCCCAATTATGAAATTCATAATTATAGGATCGAATCCACACAAAGAAAATTAACCCGTGTAATTGCTTATCGTGAAGGTATATCTGATCAATTTGGAACGTACAAAGACCGAAATTCACACTATAAACTACACTCTCTAACAGCCAGACGTAAACTTTCTGATTTATTACTTTTACACAAAATTATACACTCATCAGTTGATACACCAAACATTTTGTCCCAAATTAACATTAACACATCATCAAGAAAGTCAACAAGGAGGATGAAAGACATTTTCTATATTAAAGCCTACCTCACAAATACAGGGTATTTCTCCCCTTTACCACGAACACTGAGAAGTTATAACGCTATACATTGCTCTAATAAAGAAATAGACATTTTTAATGACCAATTTAAACATTTCAAAAAAAAAGTTTTACCTTTTATCATATCAAGCTGATACTGTGATGAAGCCCTTTATTTATAGAGAGGCAATATTGTACCTACCAAATCAGCGTCTCACCAGTACAGGTAACAATCATAAATTGTTTATGAACATTTACCTACCATGTACTTACCTTTTACCCATTCCTACTTGTCATTCACCTCAGCTTAATTACTTTTGTTACTATCTTTTGTTATTATAATCATTTCATTTATTTGTTATTATACAATCACTATGTTAATATTATCATTTTCGATACTATGTATTTTCGTTATCATTATGTTTAAACATACATGTATATAATTTTTTGGGCACCATGCCTGTTTTAAATACTTCAATAAAATAAAATAAAAATAAATAAAAATAAAAAATTATAATTAATTACATTTTTTTATCTAAGCTATTCCATATTTGGTATATCTCCTCTACTCCACCTAAATCAACACATGTACTCCAACTAACCCCTCTCGAAGTTGCATTCTGTTGCCCATTCAAAAGAGCCTAGCGCGAAGAATTTATGTAACGAAAGAAAACTTTTCCAAGGAATTGAGGATTATCAAAATAGATTTTCCGAATTCCTGAAAAGCATTTGAGCGGACTTCCCTTTCATAAACACAATAAAATATAATAAAAATGTTGTATGTAATATAGATAGACGTAAGATCATTTAATAGCCCCCCAAGCTGGTAAACTAATTCTTGTAATTAGAAGTATTGATGTTAGGGTTGTATGACGTCTCTTAAGAGGGCATTACCAGAGAAAGCCGGAAATACGTCATTTCCAAAAAAGTTTTTAGACGTATTGACTCTTTTCCACAAAAAATTATAAATGGATTTCGAAAGATTGTTCTTTTATCTAGCATTCGTATGTAATAAATTTTTAGAATTTTTTTAAATTTTTAGTATAATAAGGTTATTCCATAGGTCGTTGGCAGATTTGTTAAATTTTCAAAAAAGTTTTTGTATTATACCACACCCATTTCAAATAATGTAATCATGCAGTAAAATAAATCAATACATTATCTAGCAGAGTTATGTATTAGAATTTTAATTTTAGTTTCAATAAAATCATTAAAAAATATGTACGTACATGTGTTTCTTGACGAAAATTGGTCCATTTGTGTATTTATTTGCGCACTTACAAACTAATATATTTCAGATTTTTTTAATATTCTTATTAAATTTAGACATTATTGAAAAATGATAAATACTTATAATCAAAAAATAACTACAAAAAGTACACTATTTTAATAGTTTTATCATCACGCCTTTCAGCATTTTTGGATGAAGGTATAAATTAAAGCTAATTTGGATTGAAATAAATTCGATATTGAGTTATAATTTAAAAAAGCTGGTACGGAGAATAATTAATCTTTCTCATTGTAACCGCCCTGCACGATCGGAAGAACAACTTTCGACGAAATGTGGATTTTCGTCCGCTGGCTGGTTAAACGCTCTTAAGTTATTTTGCGAATTATTGGTTGGATCTTCGAATGAATCTCCGATTTCTTAACTCTTCTCCCTAAATTGCTAGAAATTTCGTGCAATCGCAAGGACTTTATCTGAGAAGTCTGGAAGAAATTCTGGCTGAACCTGAAAAAATGGCGTTACTTCAGAATCATTTAGTTCCAATTCAGATTTTCACATGACAGTGATGAACTTAGTGATGAAGACTTACGTACTTTTCTATCAATGATGACAATTTTTCTAAATAAGTTTTTGACGAGAATTACTTAAAGTAATTCATTGAAGGTGGTCGGATTTCAGAGGCGGAGAAACGAATTTATCGACGTGGTAAATGAAGTTTCCATTATTAGTATAATATAAGCTATAAATATCAAGCATTTGCACCTTTATCGAGACTTTAACGAAGCTATGATCCGCAAAATATCTACTATATATGCATAATAAAGGTTGCTAATTATGAACGTAATTGATAACAATCATTTCGTATTTATTTTTATAATTATAATAACTAACTTACATTAGTGATTTATATTTCTACCTTTACCCTTGCTATTATAATATGTAATTATTAAATTATATACAATGTCTCTTCAAGATCTATACAATAATAACAAACTTTAATACTTATGCATAGATTTTTTTTTTTTTTTTTTAATGCCGGCAACCCGGGCGTTTATTGTAACAATAATCATATACAAACAAGTTAGTAGCCCGCCTCACTAGACTAAGTCTGTTCCGAGGCGGGTACATAAAACACCATACACCCGGCCCGGCGTGTTCACTTGACAGCTCCCCTCCCGCCGCAGCTCGCTCTCGCCTCTCACCTCGTCAAGTCGCGCCTGCGACTCAAGCACATCTCACCTATAACTATGTATGTAGTTACAAACCTACCTTGGCTGACACCGACTCCAAAAATAACAATCGTACCTACATATTGATGAGTAGAAAAAGTAAGTTGATTATTAAGTTGTAGAAGAATACGAAATTATTTTTTTACTTTATAAGATTCGGCCGAGTATAGTTAATTTGCTCTTAAGAATTGGAGAGTTCCGTTACTTTGTCATGGAACCCATAATCAGAACCTAACCAAACTCTAATCAAAATACCCTTGAAGTACATCCTTTCCAATAAAAGAAGAATTATTGAAATCGGTTGGCGTGATATTGAGTTATTCGTCCATTTGTTGCGCACATACTTGATGCAAATTTAAGACTTATATGATTTTCTCATGGATGCCTTTGTCAGAAATGGAGTAAATAAAAATGGGACCACACGGGAAGCACCAGCTTTCAAATAAAAAAAGAATCATCAATATCGGTTCACCCATTCGAAAGTTCTGAGGTAACAAACATAAAAAAAATACAGTCGTATTGAGAATCTCCTCCTTTTCGAAGTCGTTTAAAAATATTTAGGATTGCGTCACCTGCAAAATCATTGGACATCTTAACATTTTGTAAGGTATTTACCTAAAAAAATGGTTTTTAGGTAAATACCTCACAAGAATCCCTACTGCTCCCGCCTGGAGCCAGCGACCCCATGGCATCCCCAATTGGAGCATGTTGTGAGGATAAAGGTAAGTGGGGAGGGAAAGAGGATGGAGAAAAAAAAAAGGCGGGAAGTACCCGATTATTCAGATCTTGTCACCAAACGCTGCTAAAGCCATTTCAAGCAACATTTCAATTCCGAATATTGGTATTACGCCAGGGCGATACTGGGAGTATATATAATATATCATATATATTTTATAAATTTATTAATTGTGAAATAACACAGATTAATTTAACAAAATGCGCACGCCGGGATTCAATCCCGCGACCTTCGGATCGCTGGTCGAGAGCCTTGCCCTTCGGCCATGGAGGCCGGCACGGGGTTAACTTAAATTTGAACACAACAGAACAAAATAACATTTGAAAGTTGTTGCACGTTTTCACAAACATGAAGAAAACGTTGAGCTTTCATTGGGTATACCAACAAGCACACAACACACTTTTATTGGTTTCCTCCTTCCTACAACATGGCTCTTTTCAAGACCAATGTTCATTCCTTCGTCTCCTCGAAAAGACCCTCCACGCATAGGCTCTGAGGGAAATTATTTTCTTCAGGGCCTCCTGTGTGGAGTTAATGTAAAAAAGTGAGTAAAACACTGCTTTTAAGACAAGCAATTATTGGGATTCGGTATAAAATGTCTTAAAAAATCAGAGTGTGCAATTCACACGCGGTAGAAGTGACACCTTAAGAAAAGTAAAGTAGACAAGAGTGAGGACGCTACGAATCACCGCACAAAGAGGAAACCGATTACGCAGGCTAAATCCTATAGATGAATGAGTTTGTCTATTTTTAGCGTCGCTATTTTTCGTTTCGTCGAGTTTCATATCACAACGATGCTAAAGAAGTTTTAACTCCAAAAAATACAAGTATGCAGTTCACACGCGGTAGAAGTGAAAACTAAAAGTAAAGAAAAGAAAACTAAAATAGACGAGAGGGGGGGGGGGGGTACGAAGCCTCATGCAAAGAGGAGACCTATTATAAAATCTCATTCTCTCGCAGGTTAAATCCTATAGACGTATTTGTTCGTCTCTTTTTAGTGTAGCTTTTTCGTTTCATCGAATTTCAAATCACAACGATGCTAACGGAGTTTTCCATTCAAGATAAGTTTCAAGCAACACGATGGGCAATAAATAATGGGAAGAAAATACCATAGATAACTGTAAATTAGAGATATGTAATAATATATTCTAGGTAACCGGGAAAAGGATTGTTTTCGCGATTTTCTTATAAGTACAATATGGGGTGGCAATGTCTCCAAACTGCCATAACCACAAATCAAATTAAAGGTTATTCATACCCCTTCCTCAAATTTCACCAACTCGTTGAATCGGAATTCGAATAACGTCCATTTTTTTCTGCGACCTCATTTTTATCAACGAAAACCCAAAGTTAATAATTTAGTGGGCTATTAAATGACCCCAAACCATCGGTGATATTTTCACCTCGGAAAACAGATAAAACAAAGAATTTCCTCAAGTCATCATTTTAAATGCTGGTATTTAATTCTCATGCTTTACTGGTCGGTATTTGGAAGTAGAGCAATAATGATTGATCACATGCAATTATATTAATTACTTTAATTAAGTAACTAATTAAACGTTTCACCGCAGTGGAAAGCAGAGAGGACGGTCCTATTCATATTCACACATCGTCTTGTAAATTATCTTCTGTTATTCTGACTTCACGAACTTCACCATCATCCAAAGAGAATCAATTCGTTCAATATCTTCTCATTGGCACAAATTTTAAAAATATTAGGTCCTTACATATGAAATTGGCGTTTTGTATGGGAGGAACATAAAGTCGATTTTTTTAAATATAATATATTTATTTAATCAAAGTATGTACCATTGCTATCTATGCACTTTTGCCATATCATAGGTAGTTCATCGATCCCTTTACTAAAAAAACCATTCGGACGGGAATCAATAAAATCTTTGAAGGCGGTTTGGACTGCCCCATCGGAGTTGAATTTTTTCCCTTGCAAGAAGTTATCCAAATTTCTAAAAAAATGGTAATCTGTTGGGGCAAGGTCCGGAGAGTACGGTGGATGTCTTAGACATTCCAATTGAAGCTCCTCTAATTTGGTAGCCGTCTGTTGTGCAGTGTGTGGTCTAGCGTTTTAACGCGCGTTTGTTGATTTGCTTCACTCAATTCGTGAGGTACCCACCTTTCAAGCCTTTTCACCTTCCCAATTTGCTTCAAGTGGATTAAAACAGTTTTATCACTAATACCGCAGCCTGCAGCTAACTCGGACGTGGTTTGCGATGGATCCGCTTCCACAATAGCCTTCAATTCTTTATTATCAACTTTGGTCTCCGGCCGTCCACGGGGCTTGTTCTGCAGGTCGAAATTTCCAGAACGAAAACGTTGTAACCAAAAACGCACTGTGTTTTCTTTTGCGGCACCGTCGCCATACACATCATTAATCCAGCGAGCCGTTTCTGCAGCACTGGTGCCACGGTGGAACTCGTACTCGTAAATAACGCGATATTACAAGTTTTCCATTTTGTGAACTAAGTGACGCAAAGAAAAAAAACAATTAAGGAAAAAACAAATGAATTATAATTTTCGAAGCACATGAGTAAATAGCTGTATAAATTTGAATTTGGAATTCCTAACCAAAGAGAAGACATTTGAGATCAAAGTTGCCAGTACGGCAAAACGCCAATTTCATATGTAAGAACCTAATATTATAAAAGTTAATTGAATTCCATATCAAAATAAACCCCAGTATATTCAGCACATATATGTATGGCATGTATTTTGTTTATGGTGTATTTATACCGTAATAATACAATTTTCTGTAAAAAAAGAAAAGGCATTAAAATATTTTATACGGGATGTCCAAGAAACAATTAAACTTTTTAAATGTTGAAATTTCAAAAAAAGTTTCGCCACTCATTTATTTTATTTTTCAACAATGTTAAAATTTAGTGCGGGGAAAACAGATTCCGAAGTACCCCACATAATACATCGTCTACCGTCTCAATTAGGTTCTCAGCAAATTGGTTTTACCGGTAATAAATCAATTTAGACACCTTAAAAAATTGACAATTAGATTCGTATAAATAAGTCGTCTCAAAGTGGTTTTGAAAATGGCCTTGTAAGGCGAAACAGCTATAACAAAAATACTTGCAGAACTTTATGATAACATTACTAAATTAAATTTAAAAAAAATTAAATGGAGTTCCACGAATTAAACACAAAAAACAATTAATATTGGGAACTCTTTTACTTGTATTAATCGTTACCTCCATAATTTAGTGCTCTTTCCGCTCGGACAATTTGACTTTACAGGTTGTCCGACCCGACTAATTTATGTTTGCAGTCAATATATTTTATTTATTTGCCATAATATATAACATTTTTAAATACAATTCAGCAATGTCGGCCTTACTGGGTAGCTCACCTGTGCTGAGGCCTCTATATTAATGAAAGTCAACAAGGTTCGAGGTTCAACAACAACAATAATATTGCTAAGTCGCAAATTTCGTTAACTCCAGTTTCTGAATAAACATAACATTAAATAGTGTACAAATCGAAACAAATTAGTTACTGAGGTCCAGTGTTTTTCAAAGGCTATCATCCGGTGTATTTGTCTCCCGATATTCTACCGGGAAACGCTCGTAAAGTGATTTTATTTTTGTCAAAAAAATTTTCACATAAACTATCTATGATTTTATTACCTATTAAAGTGAGTTAAATAAACAAATAAACAATCCGTGAAAAATCTTCGAAAAAGTGAATTTTAAACAAAATTTGAATTGCGAATTTGTAAAATAAAAATAGTGTTTTAGTTAAAAAACAGTTAAAATAAACTCTAGTTCTTTTTCGTTGACAGTTGCTTTATATGGAATTTAATGTCATTGACGTCAATCAGTGAATTGGCGTAGGTGTTAAGACTCCAGATACGAATATCTACAGCCTGTATGTCTGACGAATATCTACAGCGCATATGTTTAACTAATATCTACGAACTTCAGAGTGTTGATTAATATCTACAGAGCGTAGGTTGAACTAATATCTACAGAGCGTAGGTTGGACTAATCAGCTAAATGTGCCCAATAGTCCGATATTAGGGATTTTTACATACATACTTACATAAATTAAGTTTTTTAAACTGCAAACGCAATATTACGTTATTCCAATATGCTATACATAATTGCAAATCCAACCTCTGCCAGTGCTGTAGATATTCGTCAACACTTTGGTTCTTATAGATATTAATCAACAGTTTGAGCTGTAGATATTCGTCAACACTTTGATTCTCATAGATATTAGTTCGATTTTTTCAGTTTTTGGAATTCCTGTAGATATTAGTAGACGCCTCCGTTGTTAAGCGTTTGGCTCGCAGTATCTCCTGACAGTGTTCAATCCTCGGCCATACCAAAATCTTTTTTATTTTATTGATATATTTATAAAATAACTGCCCATAGATGGCGGTAAATAATCACATGAATTAAACCACAAACTCATTTAATCGAGTTACATTACTAAGCAATAGATGGCAGTTACAGAACAATATATAAATTAAATAAATAATTAATAAAAATTAAATTGAGATAAAACAACATAATCCAATAAAAACAAAATAAAAAAAAAATATTAAAAAAAATAAAATAAAAATAAAAATAAAATAAAAAAAAAATTAAAAAAAAAAACATAAAATTAAAAGTCAATCTAAAATAACTTACTAATCATGTCAACTAGAGGCAAAAGTGCAATGGAGCTTGAAGACAAAAATATGGAAAAAATTCTCCAACATATTGACAAGAAAATGGATATTATGAAAAAAGAAATTATTTAAGGAAGAAACGCAAAAAGCATGGAATTCGTCAGCAAACAATACGATGACCTAATAAAAAAAATCGACCAAACCATAATCCAAAATCAAAAAATTGAAACCGAAATCGAAACATTCAAAAAGGAACACCAAGACCTCAAAAAAACAGTGGAGTACCTTGAGAATAAAATTGATCATCAGGAGTACGAATCTAATTCTACCAACTTAGAGATACGCAACTTACCAGAAATTCCCCAGGAAAATCTAGCAAACATATTCCACAACCTATCCACAAACATCATTAAAACAGTTCTTCAACCCGAAGATGTGACTTCCATAGTACGGGTAGGAGGTATAAACCGCTCCAATGAAAACCATAAAAAACCAAGAGATGTAATTATCACCCTCAGTTCTAAACTGATGCGTGATTTATTTTTGGCGAAACTTAAAGATCATATTAAATCCAAAGGACGAATTACTACTTCTTCATTAGGACTACCGAATGCTCAAATGGGTGTGCCCATCTATATTTCTGACCATCTGACTAGAAAAAAATTCCTCTTAGCCCACACTAAGAAACAGGCAAAACTAAAAAACTATAAGTTCATTTGGACGAAAAATGGGCAGGTGCTTGTTCGTAAATCTGAAGACACCAAAATCCTTACAATCTCCTATGAATCGGACATTAAAAAAATGTGACTCGAGGCTAACAAAAAAATTCCATTATTAAATCAGCTTACCTATATTACTAATTTAATAATTCTCATTTATATTGTTTTCACAATCACTTTTGCTCACATTATAAATCAATTTATTATTATTACTAATCCCATTAACTATATCAACGTACTTCAAATATTTATCCTACCTAACTCCATAATTACCATTTATCAACAATCTACCATTACAATCCACCAAAAGATTCCATTGTACTTAACTATTCTCACTTGCTTACTTATAACCATCATTTTAATCTATCAAATTATTAAATTAAACTCAACTTACTTAATTATTTTAAATTATTTAATTATTTTATCTTATTTAAATATGTGATACACTCATTTGTTTTAAATCTTCTAATTATTCTAAATTATCAAAATATTCATTTCTACTTACCTGTTCTCATTTATACATTTATTTCCACTAATTTAATCTATTCAATTATTACATTTAAATCAACTTATATAATTATTTTTAATTCTTTAATTATTTTAACTAATTTCATATACGTAATGCATTTGATTGTTATAAATTATCAAATCGTTCTAATCTATCCAAATATTCCATTCTACTTAACTCTTCTCATTTATTCATTCATTTCCACTATTTTAACATGTCCAATTATTATATTAAACTCAATGTCCTTAATTATTTTTAATTATTTAATTATCTTAACAAACTATACACGTGTAATACATTCAATTGTTTTAAATTATCTATTCATTCTAAATTATCAAAATATTCCACTCTACTTAACTGTTCTCATTTATACACTTATTTCCACTATTTTAATCTATTCAATTATTATATTTAACTCAATTTATTTAATTATTTTTAATTATTTAATTATTTTAACTTATTTCATATATGTGATACATTCATTTGTTTTAAATTATCTAATTAGTCTAATCTATCCAAATATTCCATTCTACTTCACTCTTTGTATTTACTCATTCATCTCCACTATTGTAATACATCCAATTATTATATTAAACTCAATGTACTTAATTATTTTTAATTATTTAATTATTTTAACAAACTATAAATGTGTAATACATTCGATTGTTTTAAATTATCTAATCATTCTAAATTATAAAAATATTCCATTCTGCTTAACTCTTTGTATTTATTCATTTTTTTCCACTATTGTAATATATCCAATTATTATATCAAACCCAATGTACATAATTTTTAATTATTCAATTATATTAACAAATTATATATGTGTGATACATTCGATTGTTCTAAATTATCTAATCAATCTAAATTATAAAAATATTTCACTCTATTTAACTGTTCTCATTTATACATTTATTTCCACTATTTTAATCTACTCAATTATTATATTCAACTCAACTTATTTAATTATTTTTAATTATTTTATTATTTTAACTAATTTGATACATGTGATAAAATCGATTGTTTTAAATTATCCAATTATTCTAAATTACCAAAATATTCCACTCTACTTAACTGTTCTCATTTACTCATTTATTTCCTCAATTTTAATCTATCCAACTATTTTATTGTGCATAATTTACCAAATTACGTTTATTTACTTCATTATTATTAATATTTATATATGTGTGATATTTTCAATTGTTTCAAATTATCTAATTATTCAAAATTATTCAAAAATTCCATTCTACTTAATTATTCTCATTTATTCATCTGTCTCCACTATATTAATCTATCCAAATATTTTATTAAACTCAATTTACTTAATTTCTTTTAATTATTTTAATATTTTAATTAAATTGATATAGTGATACATTCGATTAATTTTAATTGTGCAATTATTTTAACAAAATTCTTTAATCATCAAATAATATTATCTAACTTAATTCAATTACCTCACTTAACAAAAAAGAAAATAAACAACTATGGATGACTTCGTGAACACGCAGCTGGAAAGCTGTTTCAAGATCAATGAATTCAGTAGTCAAAGTGCAAAGGAGTGCAATGAAATTATCACAGATAAGTTCTCTGGTTTGCAAGTGCTCCACCTTAACATCCGCAGCCTCCAAAAAATATTGAAGAATTTATTCTCAATATAAATACTCTTATTGTGAAGCCGGACGTTATAGTATTAACTGAAACATACACAAACAGTGACTCACCACATTATAATTTAAGAGATTATATTTACATGCAAACAAACACAAACATTAATAAAAACAGTGGTATTGCGATATTCGTTAGTAAGAAATATAATATTGTTACACATTCAGAACACAACATAGATTCATCAAACTGCATAGAAATCCAACTTAACCACAACAAAAAGAATTATTATTTGTTAGCAATCTATAGAACGCATGAATCGAACGCTGATTTATTTATCGAACAAATACGAAATATAATATCAAATTTCAAAAACAAAACTTGCATAATAACAGGGGATTTTAATATCAACATTAACAAAAATATAGACAGTAGACTTAAACATGAATATTTGAACTGTATGACTGAAAACAACTTTAAATCGTGTATAAATGAAAATACGCGCGAAATTCAAGGTCAGAAACCATCTTGCCTAGATCATTTTTGGACTAATACTAACATAAAAGATCTTCATAAAATAAAAACCATTGTCTGGAAAAATAACATCACCGATCATCATACGTGTATATTTTTGTACGAGGAAGAAAAAACAATGCAAACAAAAAATAAATCAATAAAAAAATCATATACCAGAATAAATCTGCAAAAATTAATTGAAAACTTGAAAACGGAACATTGGCAACCTGTAATCAACTGCGAAGAAGTTGAAATATGCTCAAAGTACTTTGAAAACATTTTATCCAAACATGTAGAAAACTCAAAAACAGATATTCCATATCGTAATTTAGACAAAAACAAATACCTGAAACCATGGATCACACCGGGTTTATTAAATTCAATCAAAGAAAAAGGTAAGCTATACAAAAAAACAATAAAATTCCCAAACGACAAAAAAATAGAATTTAATTATAAAAAATATAAAAATAAATTGACACGCTTAATAAAAATTAGTAAAGATGAATATTACAAACATAAATTAATAAATTCTGAAAGTAATCCAAAAATAATCTGGCTAACAATTAACTGTGCAATAGATAACAATAAACAAAGACATTCAATCAAGGTAATTGTAGACGAAAATGACGTAAAAATAAATGCAGAGGAAAACCCTAAAAAATGTGCTGATATTTTCAACTCCTTCTTCGCGAAAGTTGGACCAAACCTCGCTAAAAAAATAAATGTAACAAAGGGAGCGACAACTCAACCAATTATTGAAGATATACAAAGTGTAAACTCACTATCCCATTTTAAAATGATCAAGGAAGTAGATGTTCTAAACATTATTGAAAATATGAAAGGAGGGTCGTCACCGGGTTTTGACAACATAACTGCAAATATGTTAAAATCTATTAAAAGCCACGTGATAAAACCATTAACTCACCTAATTAATTTAAGTTTAAAAAATGGAATATTTCCGTCTAATTATAAGAGGACAATTATCTCACCTATATTCAAAAGTGGAAACGCAGAAAATGTAACTAACTTTCGACCAATTTCCCTCATTTCAAATATTGGCAAAATATTTGAAAAAATCGTAAAATCTCAACTAATGGAATTTATTGATAATAACAAAATACTTCACGACAATCAATACGGATTCCGAAAAGCGCACAGCACACAAGACGCGATTGTTAATGTCACATCACGCATATATAAAAACCTTGATATGAAAAAAAAGTGTATAAGTATTTTTATAGATCTGAGAAAAGCGTTTGATAGCATATCCCATAAAAAACTGATGAAAAAATTAGATAAATTGAACATTAATGAAAACGTAGCAAATTGGATAAAAAGCTACCTAAAAAATCGCCCTCAATGTGTCAAAATAAATAACGTTTATAGCGACGAAGAGACATCTGAATATGGAATTCCACAAGGTACTGTGCTAGGTCCCATATTATTCATCTTATATGTAAACGGGATATTCTCACAGTCACTTCATGGTAGTATAACCTCTTATGCCGACGACACAGTACTTATTGAAAGTGGAATCACATGGCAAGTAGTAGAACAAAAAGCAACAGAAGACATAAATATACTGAAACACTGGTTTGATATAAATCTACTATCTCTTAATAGTGAAAAAACTCACGTCATTCCATTTGCAATAAAATCAAATGATTTTCCGGTAAATTTTGATATAATTATACATGACAATTCTAAAGATCACAAAAAAAATAACTGTGAAATAAACTGTTCCACATTAAAAATTTCAAATAAAATTAAATACTTAGGAATAACAATAGACAAAAACCTGAACTGGAAAGATCAAATCAACCTTACCGTTAAAAAAATAAGGAAATTAATTTACATATTTTTAAAAATCCGAAACTTTCTCTCATTAGAAAATCTAACATCAGTCTATCATGCTATAGTACAGTCAATTCTCCAATACGCTGTAGTAAGCTGGGGAGCTGCATATAAAACAAATCTACTCCCTGTTGAAATTGTGCAACGTCTAATAATAAAAATTATATTGAAAAAAAGAAGAGATTATCCGACTCACCTTATTTTTGAAGAATTTAAAGTTTTACAATTTAATGATCTAGTTCGAAAAAATATAATAATCCAAATAATAAAAGAAAAACAAAATCACAGATTTTTAACTGAAAGTCGTACTCGTCAAAAACATATATTTCAAACACAAAAATGCAACACCTCATTTGCACAACATCATTATACATTTCTAGGAAAAAAATACTTTAATAGCCTACCTGAAAAAATAAGAAAAATCGAAGACGATAAATGTCTACTAAAAGCAATCAAAGAGCAATTTAAAGTAAAAATACCAAATTGATAAAATTTATCATCATAACTTATATAATTTGTAAATTTGTTATTTATTAAGAATCTACCACAAGTAAATTATAAGATACAAAATATATTTTGTTAATATATTTTAAATATTTTCTAATCACAAAATCGTCCCTCTTCTAATCACAAGCGTCTGCTTCTATAGAAGAGAAATACCATAAAATAAAAAAAAAATAAAAATAATGAAGTGATTCTTTCATTAAGGGGAAAGCATGCGCGGCCCATTTGTGCTCGTTTCATACAAATCTTAGATTTGAATTTGAGATCAAAATACCCAACCAAACTGAAAAATTATTTTTGTGATCAAAAGGTATATCAAATATCTAGTTGATATGTGAGCTACTTTATTTATTTTTGCTTTAAATTATAAGATATAGGCCATTAAAGATTTTAATATTTCATTATTTTGGACGCAACTTAGGCAATTATTTGTGAGTAAAAGAAAAACATAAAAAAAAAATTTGCTATGTTTATTTTAAAAATACAATTAAAAAAAAATAAAAAAATCTTTAAAATGCTTTTTTTGGGGAGAATTTTAATATATAAACGACTCTTTTTTATTCCGCCGTCAATAGATAATTTGTATTTTTAATTTACACCCATCAAAATACATATATATTTTAAATTTTTATTTTATATTTCATCATATTTCTATGATAAATAAAGCAAAATAATTTTTTTACTGTTTTTCATTTACTCACAAATAATTGCCCAAATCGCCTCTAAAATCCCGAAACATTCAAATCTTTAATGGCCTTTATCTTTTAATTTAATGCAAAAATAAATAAAGTAGCTCACATCCTGACTAGATATTTGAGATACCTTTTGATTACAAAAATAATTTTTCAGTTTGGTTGGGTATTTTGATCTCAAATCCAAATCTAAGATTTGTATGAAACGGGCAGAAATGGGCCGCGCATACGTTCCCCTTAACTGCAAACATAAAAAAAAAATTGTAGGGATTGTACAGTTGGGGTCGGGAGTGGTTGGGCATATTCGTCTGAGTGAACAGCGATGACATGTGAATTTTTTTTTTTATCACCGGAGACCAAAATTTAATTACATTTTTTACTCCAATAATGTCAGAAATCAATAGTTTTTTTTTTTTTTTTTTAATTGTACAACAGATTTTTATCCAATTACTGTACAATTTTCTCATTTTGACAGTCTTAACACCTAGGAAGATGATTATTATACAAAAAAATCTTAAGGCTATCTAAAGAAGAGTTATATATATTTAGTGTTTCCGATATTTCGTTCAACAGCACCATTCCTCTTGTCATGCTATGCTGTGCTAGAATATCTGTTCTGCCGTATGGTGTTTTGAACAAGTCGTGTCGACGACTACGGCTGAAATTTTCAGGCACGTATAAGCCATAACATTCTAAGAGGAATGGGCTGTCAATACGATTATGGATTATGTTAAAACTAAGAATTGCAAGATTTGCATAACGTCTAGTTTCCAAGCTAAATCTATTTGTTGCCTCAAGTAATTCCATATGGTGCATGAATCTCGGGTACGTTCCATGCATCCGCATATAGACATACCTAAGGAACTTTTTCTGAATTTGTTCCAGCATATTAATATATTTCGCTTGGTGCGGAGTCCACACACCACTGGCATACTCCAGCTTACTTCTTATGACTCCATCAAACATGGCTATGTTAAAGTATATCAGGTACCTACGTCTCTTAACAACCTGTAAATATAAAACTATTGTTGGGAAAAAATGCTGTTAACAACGAAAAAATTAATCAGATTAAATACCTAAATTTGGCATTATGAAATAAAAATAATATAAATGATTGATCTATCAATTTTCGACTTTTTTTGTAGTAATTTGTGATATTTGTAGAAGACTCGAGAATCAATGCCCACATATTGCAATCAAGAAACACGAACTTTGTTTCTTCACAGTCAATTTTAAAACTTCACTCTCTGAAAATATCTTCTGACTTTAAAATTCAGCTCATGAAGAATTCATTCCCGTGGCTCAAAGTAACTCGCTGTCGATAGTACGATGGTTGCAAGTTGTTTAGTTTATTTTATTAGTTTTATTTTGTTGTTAGACGGCCCTCTATGCCAGCGATCGAATTCCAACAACAATTCTAATGTTAATATATAAAACAAAGTCGGGTTAGTTACACTATTTATAACTCGAGAACGGCTGCACCAATTTGATGATCTTTGATTTGTTGGATTAGTCTCCGGCCCGGATAACAGAATAACTATTAAAACATCGCAAAAATTCACGAAAAAAAATGTTATGAAGAAAATTCATTTCCTCATACATTTTGTATGGAACGAATTTGCATCTTTTGAAAGAGCTGTAGCAATGTTGTGTTAGTTGAAGTTAGCGTGAATTCCAAAAATTCAAAAACGTCAAATATCAATGCGCTGATTGTTTCGCTTTTGTTCTTTAACATATAATGCTGCCTCTCTTTCTTACAGACTAAATGTCAAAAGTCGAAAATGAGACAAACGGTTAACGTGTGTCTTCATTCTTCAAATTTATTATACAATAATTATAATAAATTTTCCTCACGCGCATAAAGAAAATGAACCGCAATCCCCGTAAGGGGCTATCCGTAAATTACGTCACATATTGAGGGAGAGGGGAGGGGAGTAGCAAGTGTGACTAGGGGTGGTCATCAGCTCTGTGACTTCACATGTAAAAAAATTGAACTACTGTTTTGATTACTTTTAGATATCACACTAGGGGGGGGGGTCTCATAAATATGACGATGTGTGACAGGGACGGGACGGGAGGGTAAAAAATCATGAAATTCATGTGTCGTGATTTATGGATGGTCCCTAAGTAAGTGGACGAATAAGAAAATCACAAAAAAATAAATTCGTACACAAGGTCATCTCTGATACTGACAAAAATAAAACACGGACAGTTGCGGATCGATAATTGCTTCATTGTGTAAATTTTAACTTAAAAAAAAGTGAATTTAATTCAGCTAATAAGTTAACAAAACAGTTATTGATTCTGAGGCGGTACGAGGTTCGCCGGGTCAGCTAGTTATAAATATCAAAGCTAAAAACGAATATGCACCACTGCTACCATGTTTGAAAAAAACCTCATAAAATATAATTCAAACACAAAGACGTAAACATACACACTGACACTTATACACCACATACAATTTTATTTTCATCTTTACGCAATCAAACCATTCATTGACACAATCATACTAAACCAGTGTGTATAATAATCAATAATATGTAATCACTAAAGACCGGATTATATGCAACAAAAACAGCCCAAAATATGCAATAAAAATAGCTAAAATATGCACGAAAATCCATAAAAAGGGCCAAAATATGCAATATGAAATAATACAGGAAGTCGTATTTTTAAGTATTTTAGTAAGCTAACAATCTCAAGGATAACAATCGTTTTTTCGAAAATATCAGTTACAAAATGTATTTTACAATGAAATTTACAATTTACCTTTAACAACGTATACGATTAAGTACTGTTCTAAATGTTCTGTAGACAAAGTATGTGTACGATCGCTTAATATATTTTTGTAAGCGGAAAAGGCGCATTCTAGGTCTACTGATGTGACTGGGCAGAATTTAAATTTGGTGCGATTTTTTAACTTATAATATTATGCCGGGGAAACACTTTTCACCTGCCCCGTTGATGAAGCTATCAATTTGGCACAAGAGTTTAAACCCTTAGTTATTTTTCAGTACGTTTTCAAACTTTTCTTTGGGTTTACTCAGGAATAGCTTAAGCAACGAGGAGTTTATAAGATGAATTTTCTTCATAACCTGAATGGATTCATTCAACGCCAATCCATGAGTTTCAAGCATTTTTAAACTAAGGCGAAGAGGAGGCGGCCTACAGCCGCAGCGCCGGAGTGCCGGAGTGATCAGTTCTTTTGCATTATTATGTAAGGTATCTGAACGATGAACGAGATCAAGCGTAAATATGCAAGATCTCAAATTTTTTGCTAAAATATGCAACTACCACTGAAAAGGATCTAAATATGCAATTGCATATGCAAATATGCATTTGCATATAATCCGGTCTTTAGCAGTGGCGGCCGCTGCCCTGAAAACGTGGTGGTTCACTGATAATCCGTAACTATGAGATAACGATTACTAAGTAACAATAGGTAAAAATGATCCCACTAATCTTATTTGGAGAGAAGATCTATTTTAAGCTGTTTTCGAAGTGCGAAAACTTCTACATATCGCTTTTTAATTAAAATTTTTATTTTTCGGTACTAAGAAAATTTAAGCACTAAATCTTAAATTTCAACCCAAAAACCCTTTTTTTACAATGTTTAATTTATTTTATTTTGTATTTCATAAAATAAAATAAAATATTTCATAAAATAAAATAAATTTGAAAGTAGTGTAAGAAGAATATACGATGCAAATGTGAATGGTAGAAGAAGTCGGGGACGCCCGAGGAAGATATGGCACGAGCAAGTGAATCAGATACTTGAGTCGATCCATGTCGAAAGTCGGAATAATAGAAGAGAATGAGACGATGTATGAATGTGAGTGAGGCAAAGAGTGTGTGCCAAGACCGAGTTATTTAACGGTCCGTCCTCTCTGCCTACCCCTGTGGGGAAACGGCGTGATGGTTGGTTAGTTAGTTTTATCATTTTAAGCAGGATACAAACAGTATTTATAAATAATGTATAAACAGCACGAGGGCAAAATTGTCAAAGTTACCTATGAAAAAATTGTATTCCTTAACGATTTGCGTTTTATAATTAAAAACACCAATCAATAAAAAAGAAAATATATGTTAAATTTAGGTATTTGCTGTACCTTTTGATTAAAAAAAGAATTATTCAGTTTGGTTAAGTATTTTGGCCTTAAATCCAAATTTAAGTTTGTATGATAACGGCCGCTGGGTGGCACACCGATAAAGTTTAATTTTTCATATATATGGCCGGCGTTGCGCGCTGGCGATGTTTGGGATATTCGATACAAAAACAGAATTCGTTCCGCTTGCAATGGGCCTGCACACCGGACAGGGTAAATTCGCGCGGAACTTTGAGAATTTGCTCTCCCTGATTCATATTATATTATGCATTATATTGGTAGATGATATTTTTAATGAAATTCATAGATTTTATATTTTTCGGTAAGATATTATAAAGTAATTTTAGATGATATAATTTACCAGTGCTGCACACAAACACACTGCTCAACCAGCCGCCCTTGGTCTTTAGTAATCACTCACCAGACACTACACAGATAAGTGTCATTGGCACAGATCCATGTAATAATTTCTAAAATTTTGCTTATTATTTACATTAATTATGTTTTGGTTGTTTCTTAAATAGTGGAAAATAAACTTAGAAATTAAAATGCGGAAATCCACAGAAAAATGTATTATATTGGGTAGCAGATCCTCTTTTTACTATGTACAGCTTAGATCTACGAGACTGTATATTTCCTGCCTGTATGAATAAAAAAAATACATGTACATTTTTACGCAGCATCGGGTTCATTGATCAAATATAGTTTTGAATCAGTGATTGAAGAACCGGTGTATGCAATATTTTAGCTACAATTTGTTATAATGTTTTATCTAGTCTGTGGTTAGAAATAAGTGATGTGTGTTTTATGCGGCTGTGGATGTCGAAGGACATTGAAGTGTGTTTATGTGTTTTTTAAACTGTGCGCAATGTGTGTGTATATGTAGATAGATTGTACATAAAGGAAAGGAGAAATGACTTACTGCGCTGGCACTTCCTTCTGTTTCGGCTGGGTTTATTCATGCATTGATATGACTATATACGGTGATCTTCTCGCGTATGTGACGCATGTTTGGGGGCGATGCCTGGAACGTTTCGGTGAGACCCAAACGGTTGCACTGGACATCTCCAAGGCCTTTGACCGGGTTTGGCACCGAGGACTTGTCAACAAACTGCTTTCTTACGGACTTCCCGCATCCTTGTGTACGTGGATTGCCGACTTCTTGAGGGGGAGGTCGATTCAGACGGTAGTCGATGGTTTCACCTCTTCCTCACACTCGATAAATGCTGGCGTCCCGCAGGGATCGGTTCTGTCTCCAACTTTGTTTTTGTTGCACATCAACGACCTTTTGTCATGTGCACCAATTCACTGTTATGCGGATGACAGTACAGTTCATGATAGCTTTTTGTTTGACAAGCCCCCAAAGGGCTCACAAACTCCAACAGCTCGTAGGGCTTTGAAGCAAAGAATGGACGGCTACCTCGAAAGTGTTTTCTCTTGGGGTAAAAATAATCTCGTTGAATTTAATGTTTCAAAGACCCAATCTTGTCTGATTACGTCCAAAAGGGATCGAAATGAAAATCTAGTCTCTTTCAACGGAAGCAATCTTCCGAACAGGCCCTCCATTGATATGCTTGGTGTAACCCTAAGTGACCAGCTCAGGTATGGGGGCTCCATTGAAGCCAGAGTAAAGCTAGCCTCCCAAAAACTGGGCGTACTGTACAGGGCCCGCAGATACTTTAATAGTACACAACTGCTAACCTTGTACAAATCACAAGTACGCCCCACGGTTGAATTTGGCAGCCATCTCTGGTCTGGAGCTCCAAAATACCTGAAAAATACCCTCGACTCTGTGCAGAAACGGGCGGTCCGTTTGATAGATTCTCCCATCTTAACAGACGGATTGCAATCTTTAGAGCACAGGCGTCGGGTGGGAATGCTATCCTTGTTCTACTGGTATTACAATGGAAGATGCTCCGAGGAACTAGCATCATTGATCCCTTCGGCACCGGTGCATAGTCGGGAAACACGCCAAACGCGTGCCCAACATTTGTACACGGTTGACATTTGTCACATGAGAACGGGTCGTTTCTTCGACTCGTTCTTGTGTTCAACAGCTCGGCTGTGGAATGATTTGCCGGCCTCTGTGTTTCCTCCTTCCTACAACATGGGTCTCTTCAAGACCAATGTTCATTCCTTCCTCTCCTCAAAAAGACCCTCCACACAGCATCCCAGATGACATAGGCCCTGAGGGAAATTATTTTCCTCAGGGCCTCCTGTGTGGAGTTAATGTAAAAAAAAAAAAAAAAGTCGCGGTTATTTGTGGTATGTGGGATTTGGTTTGCGGATGCGGTAAGCTGTAAGCGGTATCGGAATATAGATGTTTATGCGGAGAAGGTGAATTAAAGGCTGATGAGGGTAATGTAAAATGACAGGTATATAGGGATGGGTAGGAAGAAACACGTGACAATACTAACTACAAGTACAGGTGAATGGTGAAAGGTACATGGTGAATGGTCTATGGTGAATAGATTAATGTAATTAAGTGTAGTTGTGTATTGTGTGAATGTCAAACCAGTAAGTTTGTAGAAGTATATTATAAATTTGTATAGCACTTTGAGGAGATTTTTCTCAAAAACAACGGCGTTATACAAATTATCCAAATACCTATGACTGTTATTAAGAATAAAGACATTAGTTTGTAGAACCGTTAAGTGATATTACACACTGGGTAAGACTTCAGATTAGTTGAACATGTAATGAAAGTTCAGTTCCTGCGCTCGCCCCGGCCACCCTAGCGACCCACAAGCCTCTTAGCATTTCGTGTAATGCTCCTAGCTCTTGGAGGGTAGTAACTAATGCCGATTTTGGAAATTACTACTGCAGAATATACATGTAGATGCACTTAAAACAACCAACTCGGAGGATTAAGTTCTAACTCCTTGCAATATTGCATTTTGACCAACTCAACAGGGTATTTTCTCAAATGAGGAATTCTGTTTAAAACGTGTGTAAAATTTAATCTCTCCGGTCTATTTATAGAAATAATAGTGTAAGTGGCCGGGCAGCGTGGATTTGATTTTTGCACCAATCTACAGTTTTATTCCGAGATTGATGCAATTTTGCAAACACGACGGGCAACGCCGGGGTATAAGCTGGTTCTCAATAAAATTGTTAAATTTGAATATTTTTTACTAAATTATCGATTTCAACAGTTTTTAAATCATAAAAATCTGAGCGACACAAATTAAACGGTTGAAATGACATAGATTCCGATACTGGCTGCGCACATAACTGTCACTAGGACCCAAACTGCCTACACAAGTTGGCTGGCGTGACGTCACTGCCACCTTCCTCACGAACATTAAGCGCCTTCGCTCATGGAGAAACTGAAAAAAAAACACATTGGAGGACCCACCACATACCCGCCTTGCTATAGGTAACAGATGGTTACCCCTTCAAGGCTCTTGTAAGGACTCTAATTTTTTTGGTATAAACGACTCTACATTTGATTACGAATCTAGACCTCCAATGTCCCTGCATACGTTTTTAGCAAGCAGTATGCAAGTGCTTAGCGGGAAATACAGATACAATATGTGTTAGTATAACAAAAATAGACAAGACAATGGGACAGGTTGGTGAAAGTCCACGAGGTGGCAAGCGCTGGGTGATTGTATCCAGCGTATCCTACAAGCACCTGTTTGGGAGTAAGACACAGTAGATAAGTAATAAGGGCATGGCAAACGGTTGGGAGTCCTCTCCAATCGATTGGCAGTCCCAGCAAGAATGCGCATGACGTTCGGTCTAGTCGTGAACCAAGCTTCCGCGCCCCTTAGCCGGTTCCTCGGTGATGCCTCAAAGAAAAGTAAATGGGAGATTGGGGGGGAAATACCCGACGACCCTAAGGAATTCAGCGTCGAGTAGCCGGAGGCAAGGCGAAGGAGAGCCAAGGTCGCCCCCCCAAACCTAACGCCTGCACATGTTGCTGGGGGTGGCGCAATTAATTTAGAGGGCACCGTGCCATCGTCGACCGACTCCTGTTGATGCAAGGACGAGGTCTAGCGCACCCCCAGAAGGGGAAAAAGAAACATAACAAAACATGAAAAAAAAAACAGTTATCGACGCAATCGCCACCAACCTCCTGAGCAAAATCGATATTTTTCTGATCTGGCATGTCAAAACATGACAGAACTTCGTGAGCCGCTACCATGTCAACCTGTCAACAATACAGTTTTGTTGCATTGTTGACAGATAGCGGCTCACGAACTGTCAAGATTTCGAGTAATCTGCGATATGTCAGATCAAAAAAATATCGATTTTTTTTCAGGAGGTTGATTGCGATTTCGTCGACAACTGTTTTTTTCAGTTTCTCCATTAACGAAGGCCCTAAAACGCATATCTTTTTGCGGCAAAAAATAAGCACAATTTAAATTGTTATGAACATTGAACAACAATAATGGCATCGATTTGTTGTAGAAAATTTATTCGTCAAAAAAAATGCAGCGCTGAAAATTTCTTATCGTTAAACATAGGAGAGCGGTCCTAATGACGTCATTATTTTTATAGTCTGTCCAAAAACGTGTTTATTGTTATACACTAACCCTATCCACTCATGGGACAACTGAAAAAAAACCAGTTGGCACGTCAATCGTATCTACAAGTAAACAACTTGCGAATTTCACTGGTGGTCTGCACTCAGGCAACTTCTCAAAGACCAGTTGTCAAGGGGGACGCAGCCCCCGTGTTGTTGTCACGGCTGGCGCGTTTAAGTTGCCAGGTTGACAGGTTGTCACGGTTGCGCCTCACGAACTGTCAAGTTGTCGACTAATTTGCGATATGTCAGAGCAGGAAAATATTGGTTTTGTTCAGAAGGTTAATTTTTTTTTTTTTTTTTACATGAGCTCCACACAGGAGGCCCTGAGGAAAATAACTTCCCTCAGGGCCTATGTCATCTTTGGGGATGCTGTGTGGAGGGTTTTTTTTAAGGAAGGGAAGGAGAGGAGAGTTCTGGGAAGGAAAAGGGTTTAAGGGGTGGGTAGGAATCTGGGGTTCAGTATGTCCTGGTCATCCGCCTCCAAGACGTAGACAAACCTCACCCCATGAACCCGGGCACCCCTGCTAAATCACCAAACGTAGCGAACCACTTGGGGTGACCTATGGCAGAGGTGTTGGTTATCCAATAAAGGTTCCCGGGGCGGCGGTACCCATTCCCGCCTCCCAAATTGATAATTATTTCATATTAAGGTTGATAATTGATAAATTATTAATAAATTATGTTTTTCTTAAACAAGCTGATATAATTACTGAAAGTTGAGTTGCTCAGTGAATTGAATTGCCATCCAGTTTTAGTTTGGTTCGGAGCTAAGAAACACTTTAGAAAATAAAATAAAAACAACAATTTTCGTAACATCGAACTCTTCAAAACCAGATAATTAGAAACACTCACCTTAAAGTCCCTCGCGATTGCAGTCTTGACGCACGCCATGTTACTTCCATTCTGTTCCGATCCGTTAGGCTCCGTGGTCTTGAGTCGAAGCTTGTTGACGTGAAAGCCCGATCCGTAACAGTACATCAGGGCCATTGTTGTGGGGAAGTAGTAGGCGCAGCAGGCTAGTATCCTGGGATGGAGTTTAGCGTTAAAAGGTATTTAAGAAGGAAGTTATGTATATTAGCTTCTTACAAAATACATTGCTTTTTATTTTTCAAGTATTTTCTGGGATGCAAATAGATTTGTTCATACCCCAGTGCACATAATGATCTAAAATCTACATTGTATTTTTTTCTTGTTGATTATAAGGTCGAGTATTATTGCAATACAAAATCAACAAAATGCTTTTAATTTTTCAATTTTGATGTCTTTTTATAATTTATTAATTTCAGGTTTACGAATCTAATGAACCTCACAATAACTTCAAAATATTCCACTACCACCATAATAAGCGTAAAACGTTGCTTGTGTCGTGATGGAGGATTTAGTCAGCCGAGAAATTGAATTTACGACGCCTGGGTGGGACCCAGACGTAATACCAACTGAGCCACGGACCGGCCATTCGTTACATGGAAGAATTGTGCTTTTGTGTAGAAAATTGACAAAATTATAAAGCGATGAATATTTTGTAACTAAGTTGATGTATTTAAAAAAATATATTACAGCACGAGCTTTGTTTTATTCGATGTTTTACTAAAAAGTGTTATATGCTTTACTCTAAGCTCGTTTCTAATATATCTAGAACAGAAATACAACTAAAAATGTTAAGTTATTAAAGTTACTTTAGTTTAAGTTTAGTAACCGTATCAAATATTTTTATTCCAATGCTTATAATAGTTTCTTTCAGCTTTTAATGTCAAATACCCACATCGGAAATTCACTCCTTTTCCAACAAAATAGGGAAACAGAGCAGAACACAAAACTATGGCAGAATAAAAGTTTTTTACGATTCCAGGAAATTTAAAGTTTTTTTCTATCATTCATAACAAAAGGCAAAATATTAATTCACAGTTCAGCGACAAATCTTTAAAGTTTATTCGTATTCCTAGTAAGACGAGCCTTGTAAACAAATTATTTAGTCATAAAGTTTAGTGGAAACTTAGAAAACATATTTCTTTCTGTATGTTTTGAAGTCAAGGAAAAAAGTTCGCTCTTGTGAATCCACCGTTTCGTGAATTTATTTCTGATTTAGTGTTTATTCGCTTTTGAGAAAAAATCTTCAAAGCCAAGTTAAACATGCCTAAATATTCCTCTCTTACATAACGTGTAAAAAATTCTCAATTTTTCTGAGAGAATTCTATTTTTATGAACTTTTGGAAATAGGTTACATCAGTAATTGCTTATTTATTTATATTTTTGAATGTAGCTATTAATTTTTAGCTTATTTATTTATGTTCTTTCGCCACTTGAGGCACAAGTGAAATAAAAAAGTCCAGATTATACAGGAACCCAAAAAAGTTAAAAACAATTTGATTTTCATTGTAAGCACCTATTTAAAAGTATTAAAAATAGATCGTCCATAAGTGACCTCACCACAGCTTGATAATGCCTTTGGAAGATGAAACTGCTGTAATAATAATTACACCGAGAACTTGTTTATAAATAAATTGTATTAAAAAATATAAGTATATATTATTACCGCCCTTAAACATGCGTCACAAACGCGAGAAGATCACCGCACGAGCGGTTCCGCCGGAATCCGTATTGACGGTCGTTAATAATTTTGTTCTTCTCGAGATATGTGAGCAGTTTGTCATTGATCACACATTCTATCACCTTGGATAGAACAAATGTGATCGGTATGGGACGGTAGTTGATCTTGTTGAAGCGGTCACCCTTCTTTGGAATGCGATGAATGAACAATTTTTCCATTCAGAAAGTACAAAACCACTTCAGGGTTAAACAAATTACAGTACATAATTAATTACAATCAAAATAGAAGTCAATCAAGATCGATTCAGCAGTGGTTTAAACAAACGTTGATGTTTGATCTGTGCTGGCTGGTGTTTCAAGACTTGTTTATATTTAGAGAAATTTATGTTCTGTGTAATAATTACCAGTGGAAGCGCAACATGTTTTGTTGTACAACTTAATGTTTTTATTATAAGTACTCACCTGTAAGCGATTCTTGTATGAAAAGGGTCGCAGGCCAGCAGTCCCGAATTGTTGAAGTAGTGCCCACCCCTTGGCAGGACCAGCACCGCGAATAGAGCCACCGACAGGACCCAAGTGACACTGATGATGAGTACGCACCCCTGGAAGGAATACTGCACTTTAGTTTAGTAACTGAGCGAGGTTTAGTGGATGGAGAGCCTAGGAAAGAAAATATAAGTTAGAAATGTTGAGACACGTCGGAGATTGGAACCTCTGATACTCAGGGTGTACCAGAAGGATTTTAACCAGCAATTCGTGAACGCGTTGTTTCGTGTGCTGGAAGAGCTTATCATTTTATATTATGGAAAGCTATTCTATTATCACTGTATATTATATAAAAGCTGTTTCTTTCAAATAAATAAATACATAATAATTGACACTTGATAATTCCGGTGTTGGAATATTTCACGTTTATTTATTTATTATTTACTAGCTGGTTCCCGGCATGCGTTGCCATGCCGTTTAATAAATAAATTGTATCTCCCTGCGTGTCTTTTCCCCCTCGTTCCGTTCCCCTTCCGCCTCCCCTTCCTCTCCCGCGTCCCCTTCCCCTTATGCGTTTCTACTCCGCCTCCTCCACCTTCCCTCTCCCCACTCTACTCCTCCCCTTCCCCCGTCCCGCGAACCCCCGCCCCCTCCCACTTTCCATACTTTCAGTCCCGGTATATTCAGTTTTCAAACAGCTCGCGTGCCACCTATTGCAATTTTTTTTATACAAATTTCATAATGTCAGAACTCACCAGTAGTTTTATACAAACCTTGTCCTGACAATAACGAACAAACAAAAAAAATAATTTTGCAATTTGGTGCAGTCGTTCGGAAGTTATGCGCGTACATACATTTCGGCAATTCTTTTTTATTTATAAAGATAGATAGATAGATAGATGGAACATAGATTAACGCCAAAGATATTAAAAGTAGACGTGCTATCTGCAATTTTTACTGTGTGGGACTGCGCTTCCGGGTGTCGCCGATATTGTTTACCAATTAACAAATAAACTAAATGAACGAAAAATTAACGAATAAACCAAACGAACGTTAAACTAAATGAACGAAATATTTCCGCATTCGAATAATATTGTTAACCAATACTAATGCACATCTTCAAAAAATCAACGAAATGAACAAATTATTTTAGTATGCAAACTACTCTAATTAGGGCGTAGTCCGCCGACAGTTGCGCGGACACCATAGTATATCTCTGTATTTGAATATCTTTGATTAACGCCCTTCTTCGAATAATAAGAAATACACAGCTTTCATTGTATATAACTGAACTGTTTCAGCATCAATATTTTATATTTGTTTAAACTTAAATTGAAGATGTCCACTGACTTGGTAAAATTGTTTTCCTCCATTAGAATTCTGAGCAAAGAGGAATACATGTGGTAGTTAGTCCCAGAATTTCTGCACTGAAATAAATCCCGACTTCTAGTATTACGTAGTGGAATCCGGAAGCTTATCAATTCTAGCAATACCGGACCATCAACTAAATGATTTAGAATTTTATATAGAAAAAATACCAAGTCAGTGAAAATTCTTCTGTCTGACAATTTGAACATATTCATATCATTTAAAATAGTGTTGTATTTCAAGATAATTGCTGATATACCCATTTTTTTAATTTAGAAAACGTAAGAATTTGTTTTTTATTCTTTCAACAGCTTGTACATGTATACTATAATGTAAATTTCAGACGGGAGAATTGTACTCAAGTTGACTTCTAACATATGCAAAATAGAACAGTTTAATACACTTTACATTGTTAAAATTTCCAGTTAGCCTAGTTATAACTCCTAACATTTTTAAGCCCTTCATAGAGATTTCTGTTATATGATTAACAAATGAAAGATTTGATTAAAAAGTGATGCCTAATTATTTAATTTGTGTTAATGTTTGAAGAGCATTGTTATCAATGTTGTAATTAAATATCGCTGGATTTTTGATTTGAGAAAATCTAACTATTGACATTTTGAGATATTTAGGTAAACAATGAACACATTCATAACGAGCCTAATAAGACTAAAAAAATCAGAGTGTGCAATTCACATGCGGTAGAAGTAAAACCAACAGAAAACTAAAATAGACAAGAATGGGGAGGCTACGTTGAACCGCATAAAGAGGAGACCGATAGGCTACGAAGCACCGCACAGACGAGACCGATTATACTATCCCATTCTCTAACTAAATCCCTTAGATGTATGTGGTTTTCTCTTTTTAGAGAGTTTCAAATTACAACGGTGCTAAAAAAGTTTTCACTTTAAAAATGTTCTGTTACAATTCATTTAAAATTATCCTAACGGATTCGCTTGCAAGCAAACCCATGAAGGATAATGAAATAAAGGTCGGCTTGTTACTTATTCATGATAAGATTAACATGTTTGAATGGCACCTACAAGAAGGAAATCTGCATGCGGGATAATGTAAATAGGGGCAACTTTAATCATCTAAACAAGATCTTCTCTAACTGTTAATTTCCTCTTGAGGCGAGCGTAAGATCACACTTACGGCCACACGTCTCCCTTAGGATCAGTTTACCTTAATCCTCGCGGATCCAGGAGTTCATAACCTCTAGAATATTTTAACGAACACTTAGTATTTTATCAATCAAAATTAATTTAATCTATAGTTAAATGCCTTCCTTAAGTGCTAATGATCTCCGCTATTAACGCTAATGAAAAGCCCTACTAGGGTACACATTTTAGTGTCGACTTCAACGTTAGTTTTTTTTAAACAATTTCGAGACCATTTCATATCCCAAGGTTCTGTTCAAAATATTGTCATCTCCTTTGTTCCTCTCCTTACCTCAAAACCCTACCCGGGAAGAAAAAAGAAAAGAATACTTAAAACTTCATGTCTATGCCGGTGATGTGGGAAGTTGTTGTACACGTTTGTTATTGTAACCCACTCGTCATTGTCATTCGAAAATTTGTTGTAATCAAACTTACGTCATTATTGGAACTTTCGGAAATTCGCTTTTTAAACTCGAACCATACGTGGTTTCTATTGATCTTTAGTGATTTAGTACTAAATAGTGTCGTTTTGTGATTCTGTGCCATACAAAACAAAAAATTAACTGTTTTTAAAGTGATCCATGGATGGAATTACCAAGATAGCAACAGCAATCTCAAGGCAAGGTTTCATCTGTCTCTCCTAAATTCCCAGTAATTCGATCGAGTGCTCTTCTATTTTATTTTTTACAGTCCGTTTATTTGCCAATCAGGCATTAAACACTTGTTTTATTGGCTAAAACATCCAATAAACCAATTTTAATTTAGAGGCTCTCCGAGGTAGCCGGAAAATATTGATATGTTTATTCGATAAATTAGAAATTCTAACATGAAAATCAGTAGAAAAATATTTCATTCAGATATTCAAATCGATAGACTGGCCAATAAGGTGTGGCGACACATCATTATTAACTTCGCCATCAAAAGAAGTCACGAGAAACATCTAATATTCGCGCGGCGCTGGAACTTGCCTAAGTACCTACAAATGCCGGCCGCGATGTACTTTGCTCGCCTGCCGAGGCCGTCTCGATGAATGATAATATCGCCACCGCCTAGAAAGGTCTAGATTTTATAAGCAGCCTGAATATTCAGGATCGCGTATGTTCCAGTACCTTCCAGTGTGCACATTGCCGGCGAATGGAACATTACTCCACCGGTCGCGCTGGTATATATAAAGCGACTAAACTCGGCGCTAGTTCAGTCAGTATCAGTTCAACAGTCGGTCAATATCTCAACAAGTAACAGATCGCACAAGTGCTCCTGCATGGCACACATCCAGGGCAGCTTCCCGAGGTCCACCACCACGTCTCAGCTACAAGGCCCATTGTGTCTTCAGCTCCTGAGAACAGCTCCATCCCGCGACTTATAAGGTTTGACGCACCTTCAGTCCAGGGATCAGCTCACCACTTCATGGCACCCCGAAGCCCCACCGTGCTTCGCTGTCATGGAAACACGCTCCGCCTCGCCAGGACTACCTGCTAGTGGCTCAGCACACCGAGCCACTCACCGTTCATCTCCGCGATTCAAAGCGTCGAGCAACGGCCTGGAAGATAGGTCATCTCCACCGCCATGGTGTCGAGCAACCCGCTGACCTTCACCACTCCATCTTCATCACACCGCACGCCTGCAGCATCTCATCACGGCACCCTGCACACATCTGGTTACTGCTTCACCGACCCTCGCTACGTAGACCAATAAACGACTGACTCATACTTCGACTTGACGCCTTTTATTTCTCGTTCTGTCTCCCGCTCCCTCAAAGGGAAATGAGAACAAGCCAAGTTGCTTGGGGCGGAGGGGCGATGTGATCTTCTCCTTTTCCGTGATTTGTTTATAAATGAATCTGAGAGGACACAGGGGACTCGCATTGGAATAATCACCATTTAGTCCTCAAAAATAAAACCTGCTTTTGAATTATTAGTCATGGCTGCATAAAAAACTATAAATCCCAAATCTGTAAATAATAGCTCTATCTTGTTGGCAAAACTGAATATTTTGTTATACTAAATGTGCTATACTTTACATACTCATATCTAACGCATTTTTAGCGTTGTTACGCCAGGCAGTTCGGTTAAAACGAACATTCAGATCCTACATAGAGAAACCCACAATAGTCTGCGCTTTGGAAGGATGTTGCCTTGCTTTAGAGAATTTTATTTTTCTGCGATCTTATGACCGACGTCATAGTTTATTCAAAGCACACTAGAACCCTGCTGTTGGCAAAAATTGATCACATGCTTTGCCTCCAGTTGGTCGAAATGATACCCAGATTTTATGTAAGGGCAAGTTTATTAATTTGGACGTCTATGGTGGCAAACAAAAAATAAAGCTATTTTTATTTTACGGTAGAAAAGCATTTTAGATTTTTTGGCCAATTTATGACTGTAATCTTTGATTGATTCATAGAATTACTAATAAGTGAATTTGGTCGTTGGTGAATATAGAAGTTAAATAAAATCTCAAGTTAACAAGCATGGCGACGAGGCTTGGTAACACTATGCAATTTGTCATTTTTGAAAATAACATGTAAACAAAATAATGTGCGCGTCATGGGTACATATTCCAAACAAAATGATCACTCTTTGAGATACGTTTCGAAGTAGTTCAATTATGAATGTTTTTATTAAAAATTTGTGTAAAGCACGATTTTATTTTGAAATTGTTCGCGCTAACTGCCTCAGTATTTAAGAGCACTTCTCCTTCTGCTCCTGCGATCGCATATCTGTATAGGGTTTAGCTGCAATTCGCAGTTATTGAGATAAAAATGCGAGAGCCTTTGTCGACACTTCCGTAACTTACAGCGTATATATTAAATCCTTGAGGTGATATGTCGTAAAACCTAACTGTACAAATGTAATGCTAAATTAGAAATATAAAATATGAATGCATTTATGAATGGTGTCCTACCGATACCTTATGTCAGAGCTGAGAAAGGAGTATGTAACCCGATAATTTTACGCGAGGCCTCCAACATATAAGAACTTACGATTACCAATGCTGGTGCCCCTGGAAAGACTTAGCTGCTAGGTTATTTTACTTTCTTCGAGGAAATGTGAATATTCTTTACGGTGACCCGACAATTGATCCGGCGGTTGTCCGACGGTTGTCCCCCCTTGATCCCCCCGACAGTTGTCCCCCTTGATCCCCCCGACAGTAGACTTCCCCCAACTGTTCTGAATACAACAGAAGAGGCCAAACTTCTCCCAACCGTCTGGAGCCAACGACACTATGGCATCCCAAATTTTGGTTTGTTGTGTAGCTGTAGTTAGTGGGGATGGGAAGGAGATGTGGAAAATGTACCTGGCTATTCAGATCTAGTCACCAAACACGGCTAAAGTCATTCATACTTACAAGAAATAATATTTTACAGGATCAATTGTCCGAGGGATCAACTATCAACTGTCGGCGGGATCAACTGTCGGCGGGTCAACTGTCGGGGGCCAAGTGTCGCCGAATCAACTGTCATGGAACCATTTTTTACACTTAATCTTTGGCAGGTTTATGCTAGCACGAATACTATTCAATTTTTAAAATCTGTATATGAAATATATACATATTTTTGTGTTTGTTTATTTTACATTAGGTATTTTTGTAAATTTCAATTAAACTACATTTGTTAAACAAGAAAAAAAATGCCCGTACACCTTAAAAGATGCGAAGAATTAAGTTGACATCTTTTAGATAAAAGTGAATCAGCTTTGAAATTGAAGGAATCAGTCCTCGCGATCGCAGAGTTGGCGAATCCTGCCTCTAACCCTCCACACTTGGTTTAGGAGTTAACAAAGGCAAGTGTAGCCGCAAATCTGACCGTATTTAACCTGAATAATCCCCAACCCATACTTGATTAGCCCTGCTTATACGATTCATGGCCCTCTACAAATGTAAGGCAGTCTCAAAGGACATACTCAAGACGCCATAAATATGATTAAGCCTAACTCCTAACTCAGTGTTTCTCCAAATTACAACACGCTCGTACCCCTTTGGATACATAGATTATAATTGCGTACATATGACGAAAACAATTGAGGATATGTTGGGAATTGTATAACTCAGGTTTCGGACAATATCTTAGAAGCAAACTTCTAGGTAGGTAGCCGAAATTAGAAAAGATCGAAATTAGTTCGTTTTCCTGCTTTTTACTTTGTTTATACATGTGGTCTAGCGGTAAGGATCTTGAATCGCAATCCGAAGGTCGCGGGATCGAATCCCGGCGTGGGAAAATAAATTTTATTTTAATTTTTTTTATTTTTTATTTTAAGCACCCGCTAAACTGCCAAATCAGTTTGTCAGCAGGTCAATTTAATGTTTAGTGTTATTTAATTTATTAAAAATAATGTGTAATATATTTGCGGCACGTTCCAGAGTGGAAGATATTCTCTGAATTCAGAATTGAAATGTTGTTTGAAATAGCGTTAGCCGTATTTGGTGACGAGATCTGAATAGCCAGGTACTTCCCCATCTTCCTCTTTCCCGTCTCCTTCCCCTCCCTACTACCTTCAGCCTCACAACATACCCCAATTGAGGATGTCATAGTCTCACTGGCTCCAGACGGGAACAGCTGAGATTTGTGAGGTATAACTATTAAATAAAAGGAAAATTAACACCTTCCTTCCTGAATTCTAAACTAGCCTTCTAAATTCTAAGTTAAAGATACTTTCTAAGATTAATATCTATACAGGAGGCCCTGAAGAAAAATCCCTCAGGCCTATGTCATCTTTGGGGATGCTGTGTGAAAGGTATTTTTAGAAAAGGAAAGAGAGGAAAATCTGAGAAGGAAGAAGTTATGAAGGGTGGGTAGGAAACTGGAGGTCAATGTATTCAGCAGTGACGAACGTATCAATTCATCTCTTCCTTCAAGGCGATTGGTCGAAAGAGTCCTGCTATAGGCGTCAAAGGGTCTCCTTCAACCAGTCTCTCAGGCCCACCACATGAACCCGTGCACCCCTGTCAAGTCACTAAGCGTAGCGAACCATTTGGCTTAGAGACTCTTTAAAACTCTTTCTCCTTTGCCACATCATAACCACTCTACCAAATTTATCATCATAACAAAATTATATTATCTAACATCTTGACGTCTCCGCCACTGATAATATCTGATCATATAATCATTAGTCAGGGCCTCATAATGAATAATAATTAATGACTGTCAGTAAAACACTTTGAAAAGTAACAAGTAAACGCCATAATAGTCAGATGGCAATCTCCGATAGGAAGGGACCCACATATCAGAGGCAGAATGAACTAGCGTACGAATTTATGTCTGTGTTATAAGTTATAACAAACCATTAATTATTACCGTCTACTGGCTTCGTTAAAGTTGAAGCTCTTCCGGACTATTAACGATAAGGTCCACGCATTAATTCACAAAGATGAAGGAAGTGCGATCAAAGATGGAGCGGTGGACTTCCTAAATTAATGGTGCTGGTAAACAAATATGTCAAATCAAAGTTGGACGATTTATGGCCGGTTGACAAATCAAATGTGGAGATATTTAAGGGGTTAGTTTAATTAATTTCGCCAGTCTTACAGAATTATGTGGACTTCGTGGTAAACGGGTTAAATTGCGTTTAACTTGGGGTTGTTGATGGTGCAAATTACAAACGGCCTCTGGGGTCAAGGGGTAAAAGACTATTGACTCGCAATCCGAAGGGATTGAATCCCGGCGTGTGCAATGATTTATTTGTGTTATTTCACAAGTAATTAATTAAAAATAATATAAAGTATATTTGCGGCACGTTCCAGAGTGGAAGATACTCTCAGTATCGGCCTGGTGTAAGACCACCATTCAGAATTGAAACGTTGCTTGAAATGGTTTAAGCCGTGTTTGGTGACCAGATATGAATGGTCAGGTACTTCTCCAACTTCATTCCCATCTCTTTTCCCTTCTCACTTCAGCCTCAAAACATACGCCAATTGGGTAACCGAGGAGTTCAGCGAAAATCAATTCATCGAGAGCAAATTCATCGAAAATGAGTTCATCGAGACCTAGTTTATCGAAACCTAGTTCACCGAAAACGAGTTTATAGAAAACGAGTTCATCGAAAACCAATTCATCGAATGATCAATTCATCGAATCGCCAATTCATAGATTTTTTTTTTTGTAGATATTAGAAGCGTTATTTAGTATTCAAGTACTGATCCAAAGATGTAGAGATGTGAATACAAATGTACATGCATGCTTCATTGACTTCCTTAAAGCATTTGATAGAGTTAGACACGACAAAATGATTCAAATTTGAAAACATCCGGGATAGACGATAAAGATATAAGGATAATAGGTAATCTTTATTGGAACCAGAAAGGAGCAGTAAGAGTAGAGCAATGTCTAACAGACGAAGTAGAAATAAAGAGAGGCGTGCGACAGGGTTGTATTCTTTCACCTATGCTGTTCAACTTATATTCAGAAGAAATATTCAATGAAGCTCTGCAAGAAGCTACTCAAGGACTTGTTATAAATGGGAAGATTCTAAACAACCTGCGTTATGCAGATGATACGGTACTTCTAACAAGTAACATTGAGGAGTTACAACTTTTGCTGAATCAAGTAGTGAAGACTTGTGAGAATTTTGGGCTAGAACTGAATATAAATAAAACAAAATACATGCTCATAAGCAAAAATAACGCATTGGATGAACATCTTTATATTGCTGGAACAAAACTGGAGAAGGTACAAAGTATTGTATACTTGGGCTGCAATGTAAATGATAGATGGGATCCTTCAGTTGAAATCAAATGCCGCATTGAGCAAGCTCGTGCAACCTTTATCCGCATGAAAAAAATGTTCTGCAGTCATGATCTCAACCTTGGATTACGAATGCGAATGGTCAGATGCTACGTATTTTCAATATTATTTTATGGAATGGAAGCATGGACGCTTACTGAAGAATTAATTAGGCGACTTGAGGCATTCGAGATGTGGATCTACAGAAGAATACTTAAAATAAGCTGGATGGACAGGGTCACAAATGAAGATGTTATGGTTCGGATGAATAAAGAAAAGGAAGTTATTAAAACCATAAAAATCCGAAAACTTCAATATCTTGGACACGTGATGAGACATCCAGAGAAGTATGAGATCCTGCATCTCATAATGCAGGGAAAGATTGCCGGAAGACGGGGCCCTGGAAGAAGGAGAACCTCATGGCTGAAAAACCTGAGACAGTGGTTTGGCCAGTCTACCGTGGAGCTGTTCCGGGCCGCAGTAAACAAAGTCCGCATAGCCAACATGATAGCCAACGTCCGTTGAACGGACAAGGCACAACAAGAAGAAGAAGTAGATATTAGAGAGAAATGCTGAGCGGGCCAGGAAGTTAAAAAAGTAGTTGAAAGACTACACTTAATCTAATAACTATCATACTTGGTCTATTGATAACACTGTGCTTCAAAATTGTTAAATCTTGCAAACTTAATCCATTAATTACACGAGATTTTTTTCATTCCTATCACTATAATATTTATATATTCGAAATCAGCGCACGATTTTCTATGCAATTATATAAAAAAATGTACGCTTCACAGTCAAATTTTATTAATCTTTAATCGTTAATAACTAATTAATTGAAGCTGAAATGAAAAATAAAATTGCACCAAAGGATTTCTCATTTAATTTTCTATTAAAGCGTATAGTAGATACATATTCTTAGGATTTTTTCAGTGTTGCACAGTGTAATTTTTACATTTTACATTCAGAAAATACGCCAGGTACAATAAGATAAAATAGATATTTTGCTTTATGTAAATCAGTTTCCTTGTCCAAAGTTTTATTATCAATTTTTTCATGTATAAATTTATTGTCAACTTTTATTGACCAATATTTTTTAACTTCCGGTCCGCTCGGTATTTCTCTCAAATATCTGCAAAATATTTTTTTTCGATGATTGATCATTCGATAAATTGGTTTTCGATGAATTGGTTTTCGATGAGTTGGTCTTCGATGAATTCGTTTTCAATAAACTCGTTTTCGATGAACTCGTTTTCGATGAACTCGTTTTCTATGAACTTGTTTTCGATGAACTCGCCGTGAACAGTCAATTGGGTATGCCGTAGTCTCATTGGCTCCAAACGGGAGCAGCAGGGTTTTTTGGGAGTAATTCACATAAAAAAAAACAACTTCATGATAGAATATAATTATTAAAACTCTCAGATAGAAGATATATTCGTGATTTTTAAATTTGTTACTGTTACGTTTTGTATCGTAGACAGCCCTGATTTACAAAGCTTAAGAGGGCATTACCAGAGAAAACCGGAAATACGTCATTTTCAAAAAAGTTTTTAGACGTATTGACTCTTTTCCACAAAAAATTATAAATGGATTTCGAAAGAATGTTCTTTTATCTAGCATTCGTATGTAATAAATTTTGAGAATTTTTTAAAATTTTTAGTGTAATAGGGTTATTCCATAGGTCGTTGGCAGATTTGTTCAATTTTCAAAAAAGTTTTTGTATTATACCACACCCATTTCAAATAATAAAATCATGCAGTAAAATAAATCAATACATTATCTAGCAAGCGTATGTTTTAGAATTTTAATTTTAGTTTCAATAAAATCATTAAAAATATGTACGTACATGTGTTTCTTGGCGAAAATTGGTCCGTTTGTGTATTTATTTGCGCACTTACAAACTAATATATTTCAGATTTTTTTAACATTCTTATTAAATTTAGACATTATTGAAAAATGATAAATACTTATAATCAAAAAATAACTATAAAAAGTACATTATTTTAATAGTTTTATCATCACGCCTTTCAGCATTTTTGGATGAAGGTATAAATTAAAAATAATTTGAATTGAAATAATTTCGATATTGAGTTAAAATTTAAAAAAGCTGGTACGGAGAATAATTAATCTTTCTCATTGTAACCGCCCTGCACGATCGTAAGAACAACTTTCGACGAAATGTGCATTTTCGTCCGCTGGCTGGTTAAACGCTCTTAAGTACTTTCCCGTACCAACAAGTACCACCCGATCTAAACTCTTTTTAATTGCAAAAACATTATCAGGACTTGTTTTGACATTGTTCAACTGCACGGAATACACATAGTTACAAACAGGTTATAATAGCATACCTCAATAAATAAATGTTAGCATAATAACTACTACTCCTCTGCGTGGTTTCTATATAATTTAACTCGCATATTTTATTTAATTAAATGAAGACAATATTAGCGAAACTCAATCGAAATCTGGAGACAGAAAAATCAGAAAAGATATTGGCTCCGCTGGGACTCGAACCCAGAACCCTTTTCTTACATGGAAACAGCTCTACCGATTAAGCTACGGAACCCATATTAATTCGGTCACTTTAAACTGTATCATACTTCGACTAAGAACTACCAACATTATCTTCATTTACTTAACGCATATTTTACCTCAAGATTACCGTTCCACAAAATTGCACGTTTTGTAAATGTTTGTATTTGCGTAAATTAATATAAATAAATAAAAACAACATGGTTTGTGAAAATGGGTTGAACCCGCTGGGTAAACCATACAAAAACATGTGTGCGGTTCACACGCCGTAGAAGTGAAGCCTTTAAAAAACTAAAGTAGACAAGAGTGGGGAGGCTACGTAGCACCGCACAAAGGGGAGATCAAATATTCCATCTCATTCTCTCGCAGGCTAAATTCTATTGAAGTATGTTTAAAAGTTTGTCTTTTTTTAGTGTCGTTTTTTCGTTTCGTCGAGTTCCAAATAAGAATGATAGTTTTCACTTCAAAAAGGATGATCAAAGAGGCTTCTTTAAAATAAAAACCAACAGAAAGTGCAATTTTTTGAAAACTCATCTTGGATAACTGACGGATGGATGTCTATACCGTGTGTTTAGAACTCCAGATTATAAAAAATTAAAAAATGTGTGCATTCACACGCGGTAGGAATGAAACCTTAAAAAAACTAAAGTAGACAAGAGTGGGGAGGCTACAAAGAGGAGACCAATAGGCTGCGAAGACCGCACAAAGAGGAGGCCGATTTGTCTATCTCATTCTCCGGCAGGTTAATTTTTTTACGTGAATATCGCACAAGAGTCCCAACTGCTCCCGTCTGGAGCCAGTAGGACCATGGCATTCCCAATTGTGGTATGTTGTGAGGCTGAAGGTAGTGGGGAGGGGAAGGAGATAGGGAAGAGGAAGTTGGGGAAGTACCTGGCTATTCAGGTCTGGTCACCAAACACGGCTAAAGCCATTTCAAGCAACGTTTCAATTCTGAATGGTGGTCTTACACCAGGGCGATACTGAGAGTATCTTCCACTCTGGAACGTGTCGCAAATATACTATATATTATTTTAAATGAATAAATTGTGAAATAATACAAATTAATCACATAAAATTTCACGCCGGGATTCGATCTCGCGACCTTCGGAGTGCTAGTCAAGAACCTTACCGCTGGACTATGCCGGCTGTACATACAATAGCTGTGTGTGTTTGTCTCTTTTTAGTGTCGCTATTTTTCGTTTTATCGAGTTTCAAATCACAACGGTGCCAAAGAAAAAATCACTTAAAAATCCGAATACACTTTATTAGACGTTTCGATATTTACTGTGCATACAATAAACAGCAAAAATCCGATTCAACATATTTTCTGCGTTGCAGCTGCGGTAGTCGAATCTGCAACCTTCCGACTTAAAATCAAATGCGTAGACAATTATGTAACGGATATAGTGTTTCACTTGAGCGACTTAGAAACAATCTTCCACTCTGGTTTATACGGAATTTCTATCCAAAGTATAAATGATCTACGGAATGGAAAATTCATAAATATTCATCTCCTTGGGAAATTTTATTTCGGCAGGAAAAAATAGGTTTATTGGTGTCACAGCAATTTTCTTTGGCACGTAATGAAATGTGACGTGTATTATCGAACTCAAGTAGCAAGAGTGAAAATAGGGAAAGATAACACGGCCTTTCTCTTCAAGCTTCTGTACTCCGGATTTACGATATTGAATTCGTGATTTATGGAAGTGGGTTAATCGAAAATAAATAGACATTTTTTGTCATTAAACTTGGTATTGGTTTTGAGAAGATTCTTTTTATTCCACGTAAAGAGATAGCTTATCTACCTATGTTTGATCTAAAATACGAATACTTCAATAATAATAAAAAACCGTGGTATAGCCGGTGGTAATTAAATAAAATCCGTAATTACTTTACAGTAAATAATTTAAAAAAAATATATTTATTAATTTTGTTTTATTTCGTAAAATTTTATTAGTTACATTGTTGTTTTTTTTTGCTACCACACTAGGCTAATGCCCGTGTTAAGTGTTCTATACAAATATATAAATTAAAATATATAGAAATTAAAATTAAATCATAAATAAAATAAAGTGAAAAACTGAGAGAAAAAAAATAATAACATTTTAAAGAAAAATAGAAATAAAAATGGAAATAAAAATTTTGAAATGCAAAAATTAATAATTAAAAAGAACTAATGTATTCTTTGAAGAACGCTTGTTCCTTTCATTTGTCTTTATTTGGAGTAGGTACGATCAATTTGCAAGTATGATACAGTTCCATAATAGTAAAAGTACCAAACTATAACAATAAATTTATGGGTATTTTAAAAATAAATAACAAAAGGAAACTAATAGGTCCCTCAACCGCTCATAAACTTTTTAATGGGTATAACCTGCCAGATAGTTATTTTTCTGAAGATGTGCGGATAGACACGGAAGGCAACTTAACTTTCTCGAGGTACCATCTGACCTTATATCGGTCAGACCATCTGGTAAGCCTGAGCGGCAGGGTGCAAATTCTAACCAGTGCGAGATGCGAGAAAGATAAGGTTTTTAAGATTGAATACTTATAAATATACGCTAGGATAAACAAAAATTTTAACAAAACAAAAAACGACTTCAAAAAATGCACTAAAAAGTAAAAAAATAATTTCGTATTCTTCTACAACTTCATAATCGACTTACTTTTTCTACTCATCAATATGTAGGTACGATTTTCATTTTTGGAATCGGTGTCAGTCATGGTAGGTTTGTAACTACATACATAGTTATACGTGAGATGTGCTTGTGTCGCACAAGCGACTTGACGAGGCGAGAGCAGGGCCGCGGCGTGAGGAAGCAGTCAAGTAAACACGCCGCGCCAGGCCGGGTACCTTTGCTGACACCGACTCCAAAAATAACATTGAGAACCTTCTCCTTTTTGAAGTCGTTTAAAAAATAACATACATGAAATGGATTTGTTACAGAGGTTTTATTGTAATAATATCCTAATAAAATAATAATAATATCCTTGCCCCGCTACCCTACGGCAGAGTTTGTGGTCCTGGGGGACTTCAATGTTCATAACGAACCTTGGTTGAAGTTCTCAGGATCAACAGACTCGGCTGGACGCCAAGCGGAATCCTTTGCCCTTTGCTACGGATTGGAGCAAATGGTTCAGGAGCCTACAAGGGTTCCTGATGTCCAGACTCACCGTTCCAATCTGTTAGACCTATTTTTAACTACTGTGCCACACGGTTACAGGATTGAAGTCACAGCGCCTTTAGGATCGTCCGACCACTGCCTGGTGACGACATCAATCCCTGTAAACTTCAGACCACCAAACGAGAGGCTGAAGAGAAAAGTGTGGCACTATAGGTCAGCAGATTGGTTCGGTCTGCGGGCACATTTTAATGCTTTTCCGTGGTCAGCTGTCTGTTTTCGGACTTCGGATCCCTCAAGATGTGCCCAGGAAATTGGTGAAGTCATCACATCCGCGATGGATGGCTTCATCAAATCTACTGTTAAGGAAACTGGTGTAGGCTCAAAGCCGTGGTTCAGTCGACAATGCGCTGAAGCAGTGCGACGAAAAAACGCGGCTTACCGAGCCTACAACACATCTAGAACATCCGAAGACAGATCAGCTTACAACAAAATGGCAAAGGAAACCAAGAGAATCATAAATAGGTCAAAATTCGAGCACGACCAGCAGATCAGCAGAAAGCTGACTGCATGCCCGCATGGCAGCAGGCAATTCTGGTCACTTGCGGGCTCAATAGGTCGCAATTTCTGCAAATCCAGTCTGCCACCTCTTACCAGACCTGACGGCTCACTAGCAAACACCGCCACCGAAAAGGCTAACTTACTAGGTAAAATGTTTGCGGATAACTCAACCCTCGATGACCAAGGTGCTGTCCCGACGTCGGTTCCTCACTGCGGTTTTCATATGAAAAAGCTGAGGATCCGGCATCGGGAAGTACTCCATGTTTTACGAGGGCTTGATGTTAATAAAGCTAGTGGGCCCGACGGAATACCTGCCCTGGTATTGCAGAGGTGCGCTGCAGAATTAGCTCCAATTTTGACGAAGCTTTTTAAACTGTCCCTGAAGACTGGCTCTGTGCCCTCTGGTTGGAAAAAAGCGGTTATCCATCCTATTCCAAAGAAGGGTGACCGCTCCAACCCGGCCAACTACCGCCCCATAGCGATCACATCAGTTCTGTCTAAGGTGATGGAACGTGTGATCAACGACAAACTGCTCACATACCTCGAGAAGAACAAAATTATCAACGACCGTCAATACGGATTCCGGCGGAACCGCTCGTGCGGTGATCTTCTCGCGTATGTGACGCATGTTTGGGGGCGATGCCTGGAACGTTTCGGTGAGACCCAAACGGTTGCACTGGACATCTCCAAGGCCTTTGACCGGGTTTGGCACCGAGGACTTGTCAACAAACTGCTTTCTTACGGACTTCCCGCATCCTTGTGTACGTGGATTGCCGACTTCTTGAGGGGGAGGTCGATTCAGACGGTAGTCGATGGTTTCACCTCTTCCTCACACTCGATAAATGCTGGCGTCCCGCAGGGATCGGTTCTGTCTCCAACTTTGTTTTTGTTGCACATCAACGACCTTTTGTCATGTGCACCAATTCACTGTTATGCGGATGACAGTACAGTTCATGATAGCTTTTTGTTTGACAAGCCCCCAAAGGGCTCACAAACTCCAACAGCTCGTAGGGCTTTGAAGCAAAGAATGGACGGCTACCTCGAGAGTGTTTTCTCTTGGGGTAAAAATAATCTCGTTGAATTTAATGTTTCAAAGACCCAATCTTGTCTGATTACGTCCAAAAGGGATCGAAATGAAAATCTAGTCTCTTTCAACGGAAGCAATCTTCCGAACAGGCCCTCCATTGATATGCTTGGTGTAACCCTAAGTGACCAGCTCAGGTATGGGGGCTCCATTGAAGCCAGAGTAAAGCTAGCCTCCCAAAAACTGGGCGTACTGTACAGGGCCCGCAGATACTTTAATAGTACACAACTGCTAACCTTGTACAAATCACAAGTACGCCCCACGGTTGAATTTGGCAGCCATCTCTGGTCTGGAGCTCCAAAATACCTGAAAAATACCCTCGACTCTGTGCAGAAACGGGCGGTCCGTTTGATAGATTCTCCCATCTTAACAGACGGATTGCAATCTTTAGAGCACAGGCGTCGGGTGGGAATGCTATCCTTGTTCTACCGGTATTACAATGGAAGATGCTCCGAGGAACTAGCATCATTGATCCCTTCGGCACCGGTGCATAGTCGGGAAACACGCCAAACGCGTGCCCAACATTTGTACACGGTTGACATTTGTCACATGAGAACGGGTCGTTTCTTCGACTCGTTCTTGTGTTCAACAGCTCGGCTGTGGAATGATTTGCCGGCCTCTGTGTTTCCTCCTTCCTACAACATGGGTCTCTTCAAGACCAATGTTCATTCCTTCCTCTCCTCAAAAAGACCCTCCACACAGCATCCCAGATGACATAGGCCCTGAGGGAAATTATTTTCCTCAGGGCCTCCTGTGTGGAGTTAATGTAAAAAAAAAAAAAAATAAATAAATAAAATGATAAACACCATGAAAGTGGTTTTACATTTGGCGATGTGTTAAAAAAGGATTAAAATATTACAATATTTTTTGTGGATCTGGTAGAAATATCTCAGGCATGAAAACAATTTCGTTTTGTGTGTTGTTTGGATATCCTTTTCACGTAAATAGAGGGCATGACAGAAAGAACTCCAATGATAAAAATTGTTTGATCAATGATTTCTGCGGTACTCGTATGTGAAGACGAAACGAAATTTAAAGGTCAGAACTCAAAAATACTTATTTTGTAATCTGTTATTGCAAAAAATACTATTAATGATTTATCTGTAAATTCTGTACGCATAATTAAGAAAATGTATAAGATTTCCAGTTTCAAAATTTTTATACCTTGTTCTTTATACCATTCAGATAATTATATTGTTCTATTAAACTACCTTCATCCCCTTCTACTTTTTTGTCATTAAATATTACGAGGCTTCTGACTCAGATGATGTCGTTATTGTTGGTCTCATCGGTTTTAAATTAGAATATTAAAATAATATAATTACGATCTCTGTATGCTATATATTCTTTAAATTGTTCCTAGTCCTTTATGTAAGAATTCACCATAAAATATTTTCCAATTTACGTGATCTTATAAATTTCAAGATTCTTAATTTGCCATAGGACTTGTTGCGGCTATTAAAAAAACCTTTTGATGGGTTTGAGGTTATCAATAATGTCACTCTCTGTCGTTCATATTTAATGCACTTCGTTAAAGAATGTTTGTTATCTTTAAATTCTTCACATATCAAGCACGTTGAAGAATCGGAGAGGGCTATCAAACACAATATTCTTCCTATTAGTAAATGTCCGGATCATAATTTAAAAATAATTCTCATTTCAGGTCTCATTATATTTACGTCAGTGAACCATGGTACTTCCTTTTAGAGCTCACTACGCCGTACACCCTTTTTGGTAAATAGAGTTACAAAATTATCGTTCCACATTATTATACGGCTAATTAATTTCTTCGGAACAATCTTCAGCATCTGACGTCCAGTCTACTATTAGTATTTTAAACAATTAACAAAATATGTTAGCCAACGAAAACGCTTCATCATTCTCATGACATATTCCTATGATTCCTATATTCCTAATGCGATGATATCCATTGCAAACGTATGAGAACACTTTTCTGCTGTAACCGCTTAATTTCTCTACGACATTGTAAGCTATTTTCCGACAGACAATTCTCTTTGAATACCTTTTATATGTTGAAGCGCGCATTAGGAATCACTTAAAATCTTCAATTCATTCCAGTTATTTTCAAATGCATATTCCACCGCTTCTTGATTGCCATTAATTTTGCATTCATAATCGAGCAATTTTTGTTCAATTTTATTTGGTGAGCAAAACCGCTCTGCATTGAAATGAAGGCAGCTCTCTCTCGATTTCTTTGATAGTACCTATCTATTTGAAGCTTGAGTATTTGTTAACGTACCATTTACAACGTTACTTATTTTACTAAGTAAGAGTTGTCTGTTGGGGTTATTGAAATCATACAATTTCGATAAATCTAAATTGATTACTGTTCTAATTTGTTTTCTCGTTCTTTGTTACTTTTCAGATGCGGTTTCCGTGGATACAGACAGAGTTGTGAAATCTCGCTCTTCACTTCCGATGTATTTATCCTAGTAAAAAGAACTTTAGTACGTTTGACATTTTGTAACAAAAAAATTAATGAAATTTTAGGAATAAGGTTTGGAATCTATCACGGAAATTTGAAAAGCACAAAATGTTAATTGTTCAAAAGAACATTTTTAAATATTGATAAATGTCAATTTGTATCTTTCTGTAGAAACTTAATTATTTATAATGAACTAAATTTATATCTTTCTGTATGTTTAATTATAATATCAACAATATTTCTCTTAAAAATATGTCTCATATCAAGGATCTGGGTATCGTATTTGATGAAAAATGAACATTTGTTCCACATATCAATAAGACTATGAAATGTTTGGGATTTATTTTAAGAACAGTAAAAGATTTTTAACATCACTTTATTCATTTAAAATTCTCTTCACTGCTTTAGTAAGAAGTAATTTAGAATACAATTCCACTATTTGGTCTTCATACTATTATAAAGCACATCAAAAATAAATTGAGAAAGTTCAACATAAATTTTTAAGGTTCATTAATTTCAAACTCTCCATACCCATTGAACAAATTAATTATGTTAACTTAATGAAAATACTTAACTGACCTATCGTGTAGAAGAACCAAGAGTGATTTGGTTATTTTATTCAGATTGGTTAATGGATCACTTGACGCACCTGACTTAACAAAACTAATAATATTCCGAGTACCAAATCGGGACACGAGACTTCCAGAGCTGTTCTTTGTTTATCCGTCTAAAACTAACTATTTCATTAACTCCCCGATCCAAAGACTACATAGGCTTGGAAATAAATTCAGTTCCGTTGATATTTTCATTTATTCCTTACCTAAATTTATATCAGAAATTTCAAAAATTTTAATCTAGATTTTATTATTATTCTTCCAATATTGTTTTTGTTGTTATTTCTTTTTAATTCTGCTTTCTTCCTATTAGTGTAATAGAAGAGGAATAATAATTGGTATTTTATTATTTCTATTTCTATTATTACTACACGATTGATGTAAATGCTCCAAGGGCGTAAATAAATAAACATTCTATTTAAAGGGCGAGAAGAAAGTTTTATTTTATTTTTTCAATGAATCAAATCTCCTGTTTTGATATTTTTTATTACAAATAACATTAAATAGATCTTTCGAAACACTTAACATTTTTTGTAAATTTATTTAATTACAGTAGGTATTTAATTTATTTTTAATTTTTCAGAAAAAAAATTATCTTAAAATACACGTCGTAAGAGACGCATTTATTAGAAATATTTCGGCACAGATCGAAAGAGGATAAAAAACTAAGAAAAATTATATATTTATCTCATTTTCGAATTTATTGTCCTTTACAGCATTTCAAATTTCTGCTATGGACGTGCATTGTTTATCATTCGTTCGTTTTTTATTTAGTGGAAACTTTCTTTATTTGAATTGCGCTACTTTTATAATGTTGTGTCATAAAACATTCATTTCAATATTCAGCATGTTTGTTTTATACCCTATTAAATTCTGACTGAAACTCATCACCCGCTGGATAGCTTTTAATGAACCTGCGCACGTATTCAAAAGGTTTTGTTGGTTTACGTATCACGTTGTGAAGTTGAGATGCTTAAACTATAATTATTCACGTTTGGTCGCGTTTACTAAGCTTCATTTTCCGCGAACAACGTTTTCCCGAAATCGTACTCGGTGACCCAACTGGCACGGTAATAACATTTCAATAAACCTCTACGCGCAGTAGCTGTAGAATATTGTTTGTCGTTTTTGGTTCTTAAAGTTTAATTTTATCATTATTTGGTAAATTTCGTAAAGACTTGACATTAATAACTTTGCATGCGGCCAGAAATCAACTAAAGACGCAATGTTTTTGTTGTTGTTTGGCTGAAAAGATAATTTTTATTTATTTTATTGTTATTATTTTTTCTCCTTATTTTACCCAATTTTTGCAATTGATATACACAAAACAGATATAGATAATAATAAGCGTAATAATTGTAACTCTCTAAGGCGCAGCCTGTGTATGGGTAATATAGTTATGTAGATTTTATTATAACCCAGTGGGTTTCTCCAAATTTAGATTTTTAAAATGATTTCAGGCAAAATGGGCAAAACGCACTAAAAGCCAAATATGAAAAATTATTGCAAAACTTTTGGCATTCGTGAAATTTAAAAAACCTTCTGAAAAATCGTTATAATTTCAATTTATTTTGGCATTCGTGAACTTTGAAAAACCTGTTCTAAAATCGCTATAATTTCAATTTATTTGGGCATTCGTGAACTTGAAAAAACCTCTTGTAAAGTCAAAATAATTTCAATTTATTTTGGCATTCGTGAACTTTAATAAACCTTTACCAAAGTCGTTATAATTTCAATTTACGACACTCTGTCGCCAGTTTAAATTGCATTATCAACTCAGTGGTAAGTTTTTACGACACATGAAAACTATTGTTTTTAAATTAACTATTTAATTACAAATTTTATATTTGAACTCACTGACAGATTTTTTATATTATCTTCACTTCGGCTCTGTGGAAAAAAAATCTATGACATCTTTGGGGATGCTGTGTGGGGTGTCTTTTTTATGGAGAGGAAGTTCTGGAAGGAAAAAAAAGGTTCTGGGGGCCAATGTGTTCAGGCGGGATGAAAGCGAGAATCTATCACTCCCACTGCGGTACAAGGCCGAGAGAATCCGGCTGGAGAGGTCAAAAGTCTCGGATCCGGCCCGCCATGCCCGGTAGGTGGGCAAAAGCATCCGCCGCATAGATGAACCTCACCCCATAAACCCGGGCATCCTTCCTACCTGCCTCCCAAATTCCAGCCAGACTCTCTCAACCCATCGCCTTGCATCGCAGTGAGAGAAGAATTAATACGTTCGTCACTCCTGAACATATTGACCCCCAGATTCCTACCCACCCTTCATACTATTTTCTTCTCAGAACTTCCTCTCGTTATTTTCCCTAAAAAGATCATCCACACGGCAATCCCCAAAGATGTAGTACGCCCTGAGGTAATTTTTTTCCTCAGAGCCTCTGTGTGAAGATAATGCAAAAAAAACTGGCACAGTTTTGGAATATAACTATTTTGGGTTATCCACGTAAATGAATTTTATGAAATATTTCATTAAAAAAAACAGACTTACCGTATTGATCTAATTAATCTGCCGATAATTTTATTTGTTTATGCCTATTTAGGCTTTTACAAACATTTTTATAACAATATTAACGAAATTATACTAGTAAATAGTACAAGAAACGACTGTTTAAAACACTTGCACAAAAATAAATATAAAATAAGAATATTATTAAATTTGATCCACACAGTATGTAGGTACAAAATACAAAAAACAAAAAATCTGAAATAGTTTTTTTTTCTTTCAGCCAACAAAATACTGTCAATTTTAATAGCTTTATCAAAATATTCCCCTATTTGATGAAAAAAATTTCAATAAGGTATGCTTATATAATAAAATTGGTGTACTAAATATATCAACAACATCGGAGTATTTGTTTCCAAGCTGTTGAATCCGTCGCATAGGAGTATACTATTGACTTGTTGACTTAGAATTGCTACAATAATATGGTAGATACTGCCTTGTGACTGACCTGCCTGGGGTATGAAAAGAAATTACATATAATAAATCAGGGGTATCAAACATTGAATTAATGATTTTATACAAACAGTTTAAATTGGAAATGATTCTACGATCAGATAATTTTATTAAATTTAATGAACAAAGTGTGTTATCGTAATTTAGGCATTCACTGGAATAGGAATGCCCATTTTAAAATTTACATAATATTAATAAAGTAAGTAAAGTTTTTTTCCACACGAATTATTTTATTGTATTCTTCGTTGCTTCTCCCCATTTGTATTTGTAAGTTCAGTGCGAGGCGCTATCGAATAACCCGGTGTAACGTTTTAATTAAATGTACTTTACTTTCGCCGTCACGTTTAGTTGTTATTTAACTGAGATGCTATTTAAGGAAACTTTGCACGATCATTAGCGATATGCAGGATTCAAAACAAACAATTCAATTTGCTTTTTACTCTCCAAGTAACGTAAGTACGCACGTAATTAGGTTTGGAATTATAAATAAACGAGAAAACCTTCCTAACGGTGATAAATTCATTTAAATCTTTTCAACTTCTTGTATTTTAGGATTGAAAAATAAATAATTTTTATATTGTCTTCGTTGAATTAATAATTTTTCCGTTTCAGTTTCTACAGAATATTCAAGTAAAAAAAACCGAGTGTGCAATTCATATGTGGTAGAAGTAAAACCTTCAGAAGACTAAAGTAGACAAGAGTGGGAAAGCTACGAAGCACCGCACAAAGAGGAGACCGATTATACTATCTCATTATCTCGCAGACTAAATCCAATAGATGTATGACGTCGCAAGATAACAATACTGCTGTAACCCCCACTACCTACGAAAATACGTTATAATTATTTCGCAGGGTTTTTTTTCTGCGTCGATCTAAGTGGGTTCCGTGACTCTACGACGATAATAAGAACTGTACGGCGTTGGAAAGACTAGCCTTTTTGTCAACGATACGTTTTTTAACTGATGTACATGTACAATGTACATGTCTCAAAACCTTCAAAAGTATTTTCGTAGGTAGTAGCGCTTACAGCAGTATTGCTTTCTTGCGACGAATTGTGTTTATATCTTTTTGGTGTCGCTATTTTTCGTTTCATCGAGTTTCAAATCACAACGTTGTTAAAGAAGTTTTTGCTTCAAAATGCTGATAAATAATTCGATCATTTTACCGGTGACAGAGCGAGTATTCACAATTCGAAATTAAATCATTTTGCCAAAAATTCACGAACTAACTGATGTATCGTAAGCAATGCTTACTTCTTCAGGGTTTACTAAAAATAAAATTACAAGTATAGACTTGAAGATTTAAAAAAAGCAATGAGCGTTAGTGGGACGTAAGGGTTAGGGTGTAATTAAATTAGTTTAAGAAAACTAATGAAGGGCAATTTGAATATTTTTTTATTTATTTTTGTTAATATTTACACACTTCTTTCCACTCTTTCTAATATCTTAAATTTATCTAAATCTAAATGCATACCATTAATATTGCAGTGCAACCTCTCTATACTCCATCATTATACTTATTATACCCCAGGAACTATATCATCTTTGGGGGTGCTGTATGGAGGGACTTTTTAGGGGAAGGAAAGATTGTTCTGGAAGGTTTGAGGGGTGGGTAGTAATGTACCTAGAAGTGACGGATTTATGAATCCCCCCCTGCGGTGCAAGGCGACGGGTCGAGAGAGTCCGTGTTAAAAAAGTGAAGGCTACTGCCATCTAGCGGCGTATTTTTGTAGCTTATTGTTGTTGGTTGGCCGCATTTTACAGATTAGCGACATAAGGCGAAACTAAAATCAGATGTTAAACGATAAAGTAGATTTATGTTTTTATATCTTCCAATGGCTGACACAAGTGTGTTTTTGTTGATAGTATTAGAAAATGTTAGTTATAAATAGCCGGAGTTTCTAGTTAAAAACTCTCTTAATTTGTGGATCTCCTGTAAACAGCTAGCATTGTCTAGCAAGTGGTCAAAGTGACCAAATTCAGTGTTTTGTCGGTTCGGGACAAATTATTGTAACAATGTGCATGTGAATAAAACCAAAGGAATTCCGCCTTGAATCCAGATGTTTTACTTGAAGTCCTTCGGCTGATTACCAATTTATAACAGTCCGGCTGGAGAGATCTAGGATAGATCTCCCTCAACTAGTCTCTCTCGATCCGGCCCGCTATGCAGAAGGTAGGCAAACGAGTTCGCCACCATAAGTGTGGTTTTAATTAAAATGGGGCAAGAAAGTACGTTTACTGTGTCTGAAGAAGCATTTGTTTTCATGGTCGATTTTGCTATTTATTCCAGGGTATTGGGAAAATAAATCAAATTAACACATTTCAGTGAAATGTCAATCAAACAATCGAAGGATTAAATCTAAAAATAGCACTTTTGGTACGCAATTTTTGTTGACTAATTTATTTTTTAAAATGCCACCAATTTCTTAGAATAGCCCCAAGTCACAAGGACAAAATATGAATGATTAAAATGACTACCATTGTAACACATAAATGATGTTTACTTGTCACCGTTTTCACCTTTAACACACTGGGGTATACAAGAGGGATGACTCAATTCCTTTCCCTCATCAACCCCAAGATCTACCCTGAAGTTGACATGCCCACACCAATACACATTCACCTACATATCTGAACCAAATGCTAACAATAAAACAATGTATTCATATGATTCATGATGTATAATAAAATATATTATATTCCTTTGCCATTACCTATAATACCTATGTCACGTATTAAAAGATAAGGCCCACCAGAGCATTAAAAGGTTAAATATTTGACAGTGGCGTGCTGTCACACAGATGTAAATTAAACCAATTTGAACTTAAATTCAAACAACTATCCTCCGTTGGTCACCATGATACAGGCAGCTGCCTGGTATGGTGACCTAATGTATCTCCTGAAGTAAATTTATCATGTATGTAACATGTACTTACAAATAAAAAATAAAAAAAATAAAAAACTAACAACCATCACGCCGTTTCCCTGCAGGAAGTCAGAGAGGAAGAACCGCCAAACAACTCGGTCTTGGCACACACTCTTTGCCTCGTTCACATTATATACATACATACTCTTGTATTATTCTGACTTTTGACATGGCCCGACACACCTGATTCACTTGATTGTGCCATGTCTTCCTTGAGCGTCCCCGACTTCTTCTACCATTCACATTTGCGTTATATATTCTTCTTACACTACTTTCTTTGTTCATTCGTTCTACATGCCCAAACCATCTGAGGGTCCGTTTCTTAATCTTACTCATCATGCTTGCATCTGCTTTACATTATTTGCGGATCTCCACGTTTCTCACACGATTATACATGGTTTTACCACACATACGCCTCAGGGATCTCATTTAAACAGCATTTAATTTACTTTCATCCTTCCTCTGCCTGTTCCATGCCTCACTGTCATAAATCAGGGTAGGTATCAGCACTCCATTGTGAACTGCCAGCTTCGCTTCATTTGAGAGTTTTTTTATTAGCACCAACGGCAGTTTTCAGTTCTTCTATTAATGAAGTTACTTGCATTTACCCTTCTTTCAATATCTCTATTAGCCTTTTCATCTCTCATGCTACCCAGATACACAAACTCGTTCGCCTGCTACAAGTATTCATCGTTCACAACTATATTACGCACTGTTTTCGTACTCTCTCTTCTAAACATCATGATTGTAGTCTTACACGACACAAGATACTGAAAAAACATATTTTCATTATATGTATATAAGAATTTCAGAAGATTCGTTTCCACAGTATTTACTGGTTTGTTGTATACTTTAGAAATTACATATATTTTAGTATGTAGATACAATTTGGAAGGCATGTATGGGTAAGCCGCCTAATGAAAAATATATTTGGAAAGTGAGCCAGATAAGATTGGGAACCTCGGCGCTGTACGATGCTGCTAGGCACAACACGAGCACTATGACGACCGGTGATCAGATAGTCGGGCAGTCACAAGTGCACTGACCGAGCAGGCTCGCACGCGCACTAGTGACGTTAACAGTCGCGCATTCCAAAAAATTGACAGGAACCAAAATTTCCGTAGTACCTAATTGCTGAGATATTTGGATGATAATTTTTTAGTTTATTTATAACATATATTAATGTATTTAAATTAAATGTGACTTATTTTATTATTATCAACATTGGGAATAGATGTGACAAAAATCAAATATTCTTAATCTGCGCCAGTTCATTAGAGTTATTATAATATAATACATTATATTATTACGACATGAATGATTAAATAATTATTAATAACAATGGACACAAATAATTAAAAAAGGCCATATTATATGTGAGTAAAACCAAATGCCGCAAATGTTAATTTGGGTTTAAATCAGTGTTAGCAAATCCACTGTAACAATTCAGAAATAACGACTAATAAAACCAGATTATTATGAGTTTCGATGAAAAGCTTTTTTTGGGGGTGTGTTGTGAGGATGAAGGTAAAACGAGAGGGTAATGAGATGGGGAAGAGGAAGGTAGGGAAGTACCTGGCTATTCAGATCTGGTCACCAACACGGCTAAAGCCATTTCAAGCAACGTTTCAATCGTGAATGGAGGTCTTACACTCTGGCGATACTAAGAGTGTATAAATAGAGAGTAATAAAAAATATATGGAAAAAGGCAATAAAACAAGTGTAACACAGGGTTAAATTTGACAATTAATGGTGAAAAAATTGGAAAAGTAAATAAAATCAAATACCTGGGTGTAATACTCGACTCAAAACTGACTTTCACAGCAAACTTTGAATATGTGCTAAAAAATGTATCAAAAAAGGTAAATTTTCTTAGAAGACTAAGACGTAAATTAAATAGAAACACTACGGAGCTTATTTATAAAACTATCGTTGCTCCACATTTGGACTACTGCTCTACGATGTTATATTTGGCCAATGAAGGAAATTTGAACAAACTAGAAGACATACAAAACAAAGCTATGAAATGTATACTGGGGAAAGGCAAATACGCAAGAATTAATCAAATGAGAGAGGAGCTAAATTGGATTCCAATAAAAAAGAGACTACTATTCAATGTGTTAATTTTTGTGCATAAAATTATGAAAAACCAAATGCCAAAATACTTTAAGGATGAAATTGTTTTTAATAGAGACATTCATAATTACGAAACAAGAAATATAAACAGAGTTCGATTGCCACAAATGAAGAAATCAAAATCACAGAACTGCCTAATGTACAGAGGACTAAAGATGTATGATGAAACGCCTGAAAGTATGAAGAATGAAGAAAGAAGGAATGTATTTAAAAAGAAATGTTATGCTTACTGTAAAAATATTTAAATTTATCAAATGAAATGTTACATTGTGCATTGTGCAATAAATAAAAAAAAAAATAAAAAGTATCTTCCACTCTGATACGTGCCGCAAATGTACTGTATATTATTTTAAATGAATTAATTGTCAAATAGCACAAATAAGATTTATTTGCGTTGTTATGAAAAAATCGTAATATAATGCGTATAGAGGTGACGAACGAGGTCAGGTTAATACCCAATAATAGGTTACGTAAAACAAATAATGATAGATATCATCACACGCTCAGAATATGAACTAAAATCGGCGTTTAAAAGCTTAGCTACGTCGGCAAGGAACATGGGATTGGTCATCAACGAGGGGAAGACAAAATATATGCCCGTACATGGACGCCAGAAACCACCAAGTATACAGATAGATAATTATACATTTGAAACTGTCAACGAGTTTGTATATCTCGGTACTATGGTGACAAATGACAACAATGTATCCAGCGAAATCAAAAGAAGAATAGTAGCTGCAAATCGATACTACTTTGGGCTACAGAAGCATATGAAATCTCGCCACCTTACCAGAAGAACTAAAGTCCTGCTTTACAAGACCCTTATACGACCTGTTCTTATGTATGGTTCGGAATGCTGGACAATCAGTAAGGGTGATGAAGGAGCCCTAGAAAGTTTTGAAAGGAAGGTGCTGCGAAGGATTTACGGCCCAGTCTGTGATAATGGAGAATGGCGTATCAGATACAACCAGGAGCTATACGATCTTTACGAGGACCCTAATACCTCCAAGGAAATCAAAACTGGAAGACTCAGGTGGGCTGGACATATCCAGAGAATGAGCGAAGGAGATATTCCAAAGCGAATTATGGATGGTGCACCTGGGGGTCGGAGAAGAGTTGGAAGACCAAAGCTTCGATGGCTGGATGGAGTGGTGAAGGATGCAAGCACCATCGGCATCCGAAACTGGCGCAACGCAGCACAACACCGACAGTCATGGAGGCAGGCTCTGCTGGAGGCCAAGACCCGACCTGGGTTGTAGAGCCACAGATGATGATGATGAAAACAAATAATGGCTTTACTGTGTCACTTAAGGCATTATGCCTTACTGTCCGCAAACCGTGTTACTGAAAAATTGCAGATTATATTGATATAAGTTATTCAAAACTTTGACCGTAGAACTGAAGACGTTTGCCCGTCTGTCCCCTGCGTCAAAGGTGACGAGCCGGTCACCCGCTCTCGCAACCAAAAATCCTACCCCTCGCCAAATGTTACCAATGTTTCAGAAAAAACCACAATATGCATTAAATTACGATTTTTTTTCATAACAGTGTACGTCGGTATTATTAACATATCACCAACTAGGACTTACCTAATATTTTTAAAAAATATACAGCTAAAAGAGAGAAAGAAAGATATAAAGGGAAAAAATGTAGATTATACGCCCAGAGAGGGAGCATCATTATAAACATGAAAAAATCGTTTGCTAATTTTTCGCCTTTTAATACTTAAAGCAGCATTTGTTGCACGCCACTGGATACCGATGATTTAGAAGGCAATAATTATAGCTGCAAATTATTATACCTACAATAACAACTCGATAACAAGTGTAACTCGATAAACCCAAACTTTGCTTTGAAGTAGATTCGTTGTTAGTTATCAGATTTTGTCGCGTTGTCACCCCTGGGGACGCACTTGAATGTGTCACAGTATTATGGCTAAGCATTATAACGGTGCAAGTCATTTATTTTATTTATTTATTCATTAAACGCCCACTGGGCTTTTACATGATTGGTAGTTAGTACAATTAATTCATGACAGATAATTTTGAAACTAAAGAAAGAAATAATAAAAACAAAATTTCATTACATAAAAAATCCGTAGGTACAAGTCATAAAAATACAAGAAACAAAAACTCAAAAATACAGCGATTTCATAGGTTTACAAAAATACAGATGTGTTCAGGAATAGTGTTGGACTAAATATTTTAGATGATCCACAAAACTCGCTATGTTGATATTAAATACGTCGACATTACCTAAGTTGTATCGGCGAGTGGGCAATGTAGTTATGCTGCAGTAGAATAGTGTATTTTGTCGTGTTGTTACTGTGGGTATATGTAAGTTTATGAGTTGCAGGAGTTCGCAACAATGGAATTTACAGTTTAGTATTTTTAATAAAAAGATTAAATCGTTTAATTTACGACTGTCTTGTAACGCACGTATTTTTAGAATATTTAGTAGAAAACTGTATTTTAAGTAGTTTTGAATGTAGCTATAACTTTGTGGTTATCCATTATAGATAAATGAAACAATTTAACTTTGTTTGATCCACTTTTATATTTGAGTAAATCCGACCGGTTTCAGAACGACCGTTCCTTCTTCAGGGCAAATGTATACTGATTTGACAGTTTTGAAATACGGATGGGAACAATGTATTATTATGGTAGGGGTGGAGCCGTTTCTAGGTATTAATGAAGAGTGGGTGGGTAGGGGAACATATCCATGATTGGGCTATAAGACAATATTTTTTTTTGTTTGTTGATAATAGATTCATTATTTTTAGGGGATTTTTTTATTTCCAAGGCTTCTAAATTATCTAAACGTTTTCCTTTATGATTAATATGAAGAATATTTATCCCCGTATTTTTTTAAAAACTATGGTTATTTTCAATGATATGGTTAGCGAACTCAAAAAAAATATTATTATTAAGTCACCTTAAATGTTAATTGATTCTGACTTCAAAATTACGAGTTGTTTTTCCAATATAAAATGAGGGACAATCGTTACATTTGAGTTTATATATTCCGGAATTAGTCAATTTATGGTCTTTATCTTTTATATTTCTCAAAAAAATTACCGATATTATTAGCAACGGCTAATAATATCATAATAATACATTGTTCCCATCCATATTTCAAAACTGTCAAATCAGTATACATTTGCCCTGAAGAAGGAACGGTCGTTCTAAAACCGGTCGGATTTACTCAAATATAAAAGTGGTTCAAACAAAGTTAAATTGTTTCATTTATATTTTAAGTCTTCAAGTGTGATATTTAATTTAAAATTTATAAAAAAGCACATTTTTTTTTGTATTCGCTGTGAATTCTTTAAGATGGAGACCAAACTACTGAGTTATATTCAGTAAGGCTAAGTCATGGCATAGGAAGCGTGACGAAGGTTATTTTTATTCGTAAATACGTTACCAATGAAAGGTTACGCGTTTAAACTTATGGCTTCGTGTCCCAAAGATTGTTTTTAAGTTACCTACAACTTTGCCAGACACATGTAATGATTAATGACGTGTAAAGCGTACCTAACGTAATAAAGTCAATCATATTTTAATCGAATTTCTAATGCATTATTTCAAGTGTATTGAATATGTCCGCATAATTTGATTGAGCGCAGCGAAGTCCTGTTTTAACTCGAGCGCTTTGCATGTGGTCTGTCTGTAAACTTCTTCGTGTGTTCCGTATCCGGAAAATCCCGTGAAGATGGTAACCGTGTTGGATAGTACCTTTTTACTCCGTCAGAGCTTGCATGAGCGTTACGAACTGTAAAATCGGAATAATCAACATTACGCGAGGTCTACTGTTCACAGAACTACTAGTTTATTTGTTGAGATGTCGTGATTCTGGTCAACGGTTTATTTTTTACAAGCATTTAAAAATTTAAAAAATCCGACCTTTTTTCATACATTGTATTGTAGAGCTGTTCCGGGCCGCAGTAAACGTCCCCATAGTCATCATGATAGCCAACGTCCGTTGAACGGATAGGGCACGAGAAGATGAAGAATATAAAATTTGAAAGGGATGATGCAAGATCAAATACTAAAAAATCCAAAAATTTCCGACGTGATGATTTCAAAAAGTAGAAGTTCATAGCAACTATGATTTCCGAAGCATAATGTTAATTATTTAATAGACGAGAAACAATTATACAATAGAAGAATGTATAAAACATGTAGGGGCATGTAAATAGCCCCTGACACGAGGGGATGACTACTGACTACCCTATGTAAATTAACGAAAATTGAATTCTTCCCTATGTGACACAAAAACAGTTGACCCAGCAATTCCAAATTCCAAAGTGAAAACAAACAATACTCACTCAGAGAATGCAGCTCATCCACGATGTCCAACACAAAAGAGACTTCTTTTCATTAAAAAATATCAAGGCGGTATTGCATAATCTTAACAGATGTTTCGCACAGCAAGGAAGTTTCAACAATGAAAACATAAATCTGCCTATCAATAATGCGTGCCAAATCCTAGGCACAACAATAATTCAATCACTGGATGAACCACTTGATAATGACTGACCAGTGACATCTGTTGGCCTTTCACCAACACTCCCGTCGGAAGCAATTGCCTGCTTCACAGAGGTAAGGAAATGCATGAATATACCGAACTTCAAGTCACATAGGTAAATTCAATACAATACAAAAACCATAGATGGCGCCCTCATGGTCTCATAGCATAAATTATTAATTGATTAAGAAAATGGATCCAAATATATTTATGGCGCGTATCCAAAACATATATTACTCCATAGGTAACCTTTTAGTTAAATGCCACAATATATTCAGTGTAATATTTCATAGTCATATCCAAGTTCCTCCTCATAATCATTTTGAATGAAATATTTCAGTTGTTTAGTTTTATCTCCCTAATGTCTTCCTGAATTTAGTACCGGAAAATCCTGTATGTGCTCAAAAACATTATCATTAACTCTCGAACGAGTAACCCTGCCAAAATAACGTCGAAAAATCTGGCTTTGCATACTCGTAATCTCGTGAACTTGCCCAGATTCAGCTTGGGGCGACGTGCTTTCCGGGAATATTAGGCTTTTATGAAGGAATCTGCGAACCAGATTATCGATTTCAGATTAAGAGTAAATAAAAAACTGTGATGCAATGCCTTTCCCATTATTTTTGTTCTCAAATTTTACAAATTTTAAAAATTCTGCAGAACTGTTGTTCGTTTCTTGACCCTGAAACTAGAAAGAAAGTCTTCAATAACTTTTTTCTAAAATAAAAATGCGTTAAGTTACACATTTTAAGCACACATCATTTTAAGCACAGTACATTGCTCGAATGCATAATTTCCGTATCTTTTTTTTTTAATTTCGTGAATTTATTTGTTTATATCTATTTTTGACATATCTAAATAGTGTTAAACAATTATTTTTTTATTATTTATTTTATTTGACATAATATCTAACATATTTAAATACAATTCAGTAATGTTTTCAAAATGTTTAAATAAAAAAACTATCAAACTATCAAATTTTTAAACCGGTACTATCACGTGCATATTTTCGAGAGAAGTGGAAAAAACTTTTTTTATGAACGCCTGTCTGCGCTTTTTTTTTTAAATAACACTCCGCCCTGATCCATTAGAAGCGAAAAATTGCTTGAAGTGGATTTATTTATTTTCAATTTTATTTTAAATGTTCATTTTCTGTGAACATAATCATATTATTAGTTATGTAATAATAACATTGTTTAAATTTTGAACATTCAATTTAAATATGTATATATCAGCGGACAAGTTATTTTTATAGCAGAATCATTTTTCCGAGCAGCGTTACTAATGCTAAAATTAGTTCTGCATCTCGGAACAACCAAAAATCCTGTGCCCGCGCGCTCTTGTGAAGTTGTCGGGAATATAAACTCCAAATTTTGGTATTATATCAGGAATATGGATACGACCGTTCAGAAGATTATATACTACTATCAGCAATGCAGCTTTCCTTCTATCGGCGAGGCTATTAATACCGGATATACCGGAAAGAAAGGATGATGGATATAACCAGGGATAATACCCAAATCCTCTAAGATATAAATATCTCGGAAACTTCAAGTAAGTAAAATCCACTGTTCCCCATGTTATGTTATTGTTTTTATATCTACAGTACAGCGCACGAATCGCAGCCGAGCTGAAAAAGTGCCTGGAGTTGCTTAGCACAAATCTTTGCGCGTTCTCAAAGCTTTGCCGCATATCGTTTCATGTGGACATGAAATTTTAGGTGCGTATCAAACGTGATTCTCAAATCTCTCCAGAGAACAATATGTTAAAGAGATGAATATGTACCTAACAAGATCAAAAAGTGCATGTAATATTATTTGAAAATACGTTTAAATACCTTAATTTTAAAGTTATCCTTTCGATTATAGATATTGGTATAAGGTATAGGTAAAGATTTTGGAGTCAGTGAACACATTTTTCACCTAATAATCAGCAGGACGTAAACAGTTAAATGTATTTTTAGATGAAAAATAAGCAAATCCAGGGCCAGATAGAAAACACCTCTGCCGCTCATGATGGCCTGGTCTGACTAGCCTAGTACTTCCTAATCTTCCTCCAATATTCTACATCTCCCCCCACTTCATTCAGTCCAACAAATATTCCTAAAAAAGTAGTTTTAACAATTATTTTAGTTTGGGTCTTGAACAAAACATGACAACCCGTTCTCAATCAATTTAGTCCGTCTTCTTGCACCTTGCAAAATGATGTGGTTGGATGATACGAACATAATCTGGATCGCTGCATTTCCACCTGCTGGTAAGTCATTAAAATCTTCAGCACCTTGGTTTGAATTTTAAGCCAACGATTAGCTTTAGCGTAATGTTAGTTCAGAGCACGTTAAAAAGAACTCAGAAAAACTTCTCAGTTTAAAATAATCTTCCGCTAGGGAGTCTCAAAGACCAGGATCGACATAATACATGACGTAACGGCTTTGAAGCAAATTACTACAAACTACTTGAGGCGCTTAACGTTCTCGAAAAGCATGCTGTTATCGCTGGCGCGCTGCGAGAAAATTTTCTTCTAACAAATAAAAATGATTGTATATCATGTTTTAATCTGAATAATAATACTATTTTCTGTTGAATCGCGGGGAACGTTAACTAAGTACTTAATGCACCATTACACCGCTCAAGAGTCCCGACTTCCAGGAGCCAGTGGGATTATGGCATCCTCATTCTGCATCTCAACTCTCAACAACAACAAAAAATCCTGTGTGTGCGCGCTCTCGTGAAGTTGTCGGGAACATAAAACTCAAATTTTTGTATTACGTATATCAGGAGTATAGATACCTATCACCGTTCAGAAGATTAGGTATATGCTATCATCAGCAAAGCAGTTTTACTTCAATCGGTGAGGTTATTGATATTGTTTTGAGGCTGAATGGGAGGGGAAAGAGATGAGGAAGACAAGGTTGGGAAGTACCAGGAAATTCAGATGTGCTTACCAAACACGGCTAAAGCCATTTGAAGTAGTCGAACTGCTCCCGTCTTGCGCAACTAAGACTATGGTTTCCCTAATTATTCCCTTAGGGAAGCTTAATATTCTAAGGGGAAGGGAAGGAGATGGAGAAAAGGAAGGTGGGGAAGAAACTGACTCTTCAAATCTTGTTCTTAACACGGTTAATTCCATTTCAAGCAACGTTTCAACTCTGAATAGTGGTCTTACACTAGGGCGATATAAAGTATTTTTACGATACACATTAAGCGGGAGAACGGTGTGCGGAGTAATTGTAAAGTAGTCCCTTGGCCGACATCCTACTCGCTAACGGAAGCGTTCCCTTCCCCCCCGCTAGCTAGGGAGCACAGCGCACCTCCACCCGCACTCCCCAGAGAGAAGCTACACCCGGTACGGGAAGGTCACGTCGACCGCGCGCTCGCTTTGCCGCTCTCGTTACGCCGAAACTATCGAACTCGATTTGAACTCAGTAATTACGGGTCGCAGGAGTGAGACTCTATGTTGAGTTGACACCACCGTGTAGAGTGATGGAACTGCCTACTCTGACCATGGCCTGCCTCCTGGTTTCCTGCCCCCTGACGACCAGCTGTAAGTCGATCTCCCCTCTGTTTATAATGTGTCCTTTATAGTAATTTACGGGTAACACTAATCGCATTCCCAGTCCCAGGGAGGATTTTAAGAGAGATTTCTTTGTTAGGAATTACTTATAATCTAATTAGTATTTTGCAAGCTATTGTATTCGTGTTTACTAGACAATATAGCTATGTTTTATCCAGCTTCCTCTTTCATTTGATGAGATTACACGTGGGCGAGTTGGTAAATCCCTTTGTACCTCTTAATTTAGCTACCTATCACCTTGAGGTGGAGAGACCTCACGCTCAACGACGATACGAGCTAGCCGCCTGCAAAGGTAAGTGAGGCCCCCCTGTCGGGACCGCCACAGTATATTCTACGCAAATATACCGTTCACGCAATAGTATGGGATTGGTAGGCATGCATTCGCGAATACCTACTGGATAACAAATGTCAATAAATTCCTGCAATTATCCCACCTACCTAATCCTCCCATCCTTAAAATGTCACCATGTTCGATGCAATTGTTGCAAGGAAAATATCTAACTTCATAAAAGGTGACACAGTGTGCTCATTGGAGTTGTCAGTGTAAAATAATACCCGAGATATGGCTGACTATCTGTGATATAACATCGACTGTGAAAGAAACATTGCGATTTCATTTTTCAATTTATATTATTGTAAACTTCGATACCAATATGATATATATAACTTGGGAAGACCAAGTTTAAGATGGAGCGACAACGTCCTTAAATATATATCCACCTTGGAGATTGTAAATCGGAGAGAGCTGGCACAAAACCGTGATGAGTGGAGGAAGGCTCTTGAGGAGGCCAAGACCCACCAGGGGTTTTAGAGTCAATAGTGATGATGATGATGAACCTGGATATATCATTTAAACAAATAATATATATTTTTTTTTTACATGAGCTCCACACAGGAGGCCCTGAGGAAAATAATTTCCCTCAGGGCCTATGTCATCTTTGGGGATGCTGTGTGGAGGGTTTTTTTAAGGAAAGGAAGGAGAGGAGAGTTCTGGGAAGGAAAAGGGTTTTAGGGGTGGGTAGGAATCTGGGGTTCAGTATGTCCTGGTCATCCGCCTCCAAGACCTAGACAAACCTCACCCCATGAACCCGGGCACCCCTGCTAAATCACCAAACGTAGCGAACCACTTGGGGTGACCTATGGCAGAGGTGTTATTATAAAGTGAAGCACCAGAACCTAGAGACGTGTGGCCCCAACTCCAATCTGGGCTTATCTTATGTTCCAGAAGCCCAGTTCTGAACCATTGACCAACACCGTCCATCAGGTTTGGCGAATGCATGCAAACGTGATCGTCCCATATAAACTTAGCGGTTGACGTAGTTTTGGGGTTGGTCCTTCGAGAGTGTGGCATGGGGCTAGTCTTGGCTCTGCGGCGCATTAAACCACCTCTGACACAGTGGAGCTGAAGTGTCGCGACAACATATACTACATATTATTTTGAATAAAAAAATTGAGAAATAACTAAAAAATAATGAAAAAATGTATTTGTGTACGCCGGGTTTTGAATCCGAGACCTTCAAATTGCTAGTCGAGAGCCTTACCATCGACAAAGGAGGCTGTCGAAATGACAAAAAAAAGTTTCTCTTTTGAAAGCATTCGTGATTGTCGTCCCACATTTCTTTTTCCCATAGAGTCACGTTTTCGGGATATTTATAAAATATTCAAAGTTCAAATAACGTTTCCCCACACAACCCACGCTCAGTGGTGTGTTTTTATTTTACTTTCTTACAACCTTTTTTTATAATGAACAAAAAGGGTTTCTATTCGGAGTAAGTTTCTTATGTAACGCACATTTCGCAGGTCGGGTCACGTCAACTATTCATGATTATTAATGTTTTGCTGAAATGATGCGATAATAACAGAACTTGATTATTACTTTTACGGAACTTAAATTTACATTTTGAAATTAAATGAATTATTCAGATTCTGTGGAACAGCCCGACCTAAGACTTGAACTTATCCAGTTTTCTAACTCTGTTAACTTACAGATCTTCTCTTCAGGTGTAACTATAGACTGCCGACTCAAATGGACTTACCATATAGAAAAAATTGTTAATAAACTGAGATGCCTAAATTACATATTCAAACGCATGAGCAACATTGTCAATTTAAGAACCATGAAACTTGTCTATAACGCATTGGTGCTTTCATCCATTTCCTATGGAATAATCGTGTGGGGAGGAACATACGATAACCATGTAAAACCATTAGAAATTGCACAAAATGTACCAGAGGGCCAAGACGTATCCCACCAATCAGTTATTTCAGGAAACTGAAATTATGGAACTAAGGCAGATCTACTGTATTCAATGTCTTAAATTTATATTTTCTCGTCCTAACAATTTTATTAAAAACACAAATCGTTCTAGCCAGAGACATACCACGTGCGTGTACACAGTCCCTCACTGCAAAACCAGGCTGGCCCAAAGGCACATTAACTGTATTGCCCCAAAACTGTTCAATTCCCTACCCAATTCAATCAATACGTGTCAAAATCTGAACTTATATAAAAAAAATATTAAAAGCTGGGTAAAAAATAATTTGAAAGTGAGAAATTTTTTTCTTTAAATTGTATTATCTGTTTTATAAATTCCTAAAATATTCCATGTCTTTCTGTATTTTAGATTAAAAAAAGGAAATGTATGTGTATTATATGTACACATATTTATGAACGTGTGTATGTACTTATTGGGTGTATACATACGTTATTATATGTACATATATCTTTAATTTTAATAAATCTCACAGTAACTCCTGTAAAATCATCATGTTGATCTCTAAAGACACTATATATATATATTTTTTTAAATTCTATTTTAACCACCACTGTTTAATATACACATAATATTATAATACCCACGCACAGGCTTCGCCTTTGTGGGATCTTTTTTGTTACTCTCTTATATTTTATGTTATTATGTATGTACCTATTCCATGTATCAAAAAATTTTGCTAATAAAAAAAAAAGAAAAAAAAAAAAAAAAAAACCATACATAATTTCTTAAAAAAATCATTTTATTGACGGTGACTGGACGTGTCTATAAGAATATTTACCACTGATAATAATCTTAATTTATCTTTTATCCACATAGAATATAATGATATACTGACTGAACTTAAATTACTAGATCAAAGTAAAAGCGGTGGACCAGATGAAATACCTCCTGTTTTTTTTTAATAATTGTGCTACCAATCTAGCGTATCCCTTATTTTTGCTTTTTAATCAGTCTTTACGAAAATGATGTTTTCCTATTAAAGGGAAATTCAGCTACCTTACACCTATTTTTAAAAAAGGTGATAAACACGATGTGATTAACTATAGACCGGTATGCCTTTTATCAACAATTCCTAAAGTTTTTGAAAAAATTGTTCTTAAAAAAATTATTTTCCGATTAAACCACGTCATTTCTCCTGAACAACATGGTTTCTCTACTGGAAAATCTACCCTTACTAACTTATTAACGTATCAAAACTATATATCTGATTCCATGTCTAGTAAATGTCAAGTTGACTCTTTTAATGCCGATTTGAGTAAGGCGTTCGATAAAGTTAATTATGAGTTATTGCTGAATAAACTGCAAAAACTCGGTATAGGTGGTTCACTATATAAGTGGTTTAACAGTTATTTGATCAACAGATTACTGGCTGTTAAAATTGATGGTACATTTTCGTACAAATTCTCTGCTACGAGTGGTGTTCCTCAGGGGTCACATTTAGGTCCAATCCTGTTTTTATTATTTGTTAATGATGTGTTATATATTTTCAATGATGTTCAAGTATTAATGTTTGCAGACGACCTGAAATTATTTAAAGCAAACAGAAACATTAATGATTGCCATATATTGTCAAATAACTTGTTGAGATTTATTATATGGTGTCATGATAACCGCTTGCAACTTAACATAAGCAAATGTCAAATTATGAGGTTTTATCGAATAAAGAATCCAATATTTTTCGATTATTCCGTTAACAGTCGTTAGTATCTGTCTCGGAAATCAATGACTTAAGTATTTGGTTTGACACGAAACTCAACTTTATCAAGCATATAGAAATAATAACCAATAAAGCTTTGAAAATGTTGGGATTTATTTTACGGGTGATTTCAACAATGTCAATACTGTAAAAACATTATATAATATAATTACATATATTATATATGTCACTCGTAAGGAGTCATTTAGAATACAATTCCACGGTTTGGTCCCCAAATTATGAGGTTCATTCACATGCGATTGAAAGAATCCAAAATAAATTTTTAAGATATGTGAATTTTAAAATGGACATTCCTAGTGAATGCCTAAATTACGATAACCTACTTTGTTCATTAAATTTAATAAAATTATCTGATCGTAGAATCATTTCCGATTTAACCTGTTTGTATAAAATCATAAATTCAATGTTTGATACCCCTGATTTATTATATGTAATTTCTTTTCATACCCCAGGCAGGTCAGTCACAAGGCAGTATCTACCATATTATTGTAGCAATTCTAAGTCAACATTTCAATATTATACTCCTATGCGACGGATTCAACAGCTTGGAAACAAATACTCCGATGTTGTTGATATATTTAGTACACCAATTTTATTATATAAGCATACCTTATTGAATTTTTTTTCATCAAATAGGGGAATATTTTGATAAAGCTATTAAAATTGACTAACACATTGACAGTATTTTGTTGGCTGAAAGAAAAAAAACTATTTCAGATTTTTTGTTTTTTGTATTTTGTACCTACATCCTGTGTGGTTCAAATTCAATACCTAATATTTTTACTTTGTCTTTATTTTTGTGCAAATGTTTTAAACAGTAGTTTCCTGCACTATTTACTAGCATAATTTCGTTAATATTGTTATGTATATATATGTATGTAAAAGCCTAAATAGGCGTAAATAAATAAATAGGAATAATAATATTAGACAATGGCTGTTTATGAAGCGAGTACTCATAATAACAGATTTGTTTGGCGATCTATCTTCTCTGTCTACCCCATAAATTATTAAAAAAAGTAAAACAATTAACCCTGGTTTACGAATAACCTGATAAAATTTTTAAGCCTCATATTAGAAACTACTCACAATATAGGCAAGCGGAAAGTCTTGATTATGCAATGATAAAGGACTTAGTTAACCACTACAGCGATTTTTGGCATATTATGGCAAGTTTGCAAACCGTCTTGAGTGATCGCTTGTCATAATGTGCCAACAATTATAGACTCTGAAAATATGGGATTAACGCTGAAATCAAGGTGGATTCATTGGCTTTATACCGCAGTAAGCAGTTCCTATGTTCCATATTAATATATTGAGGAATGCTCTTAATTAAACCGAATGGCCAAATCGAGTACTGAACGTCTATCACTCGAACGGAATAACAATAGAACCCACGACTCCTCGATAGGAATCCAACGCATTTTCCACTCGACTACCAACCGGTTATTTTTTTAACAGAAACATTTTTTGTACCGTTATTTGTGATTTATCAGATTTTTGTTGCTTATGTACGATATTTTTAATTGCAGAAACATCAGGATTGAGTAATTTAGATACTCGCTTGTACCTAGATTGCATACAATTGGCAATTTTTTCAGAAGTAGTAGACGTATTCAACTGCACGGAATATAGTTTCAAAGGTTCCAAGACAACTTCGAATAACTCAGCACAACGGCTCTTTGAAAATTCAGTAAAAGCTATGATTTTTTTTTTTTTTTTTAATTTTTTTTTTAAACTTTACGAGTAAAATCTCAAATTATAATATTTAATTAAATGAAGACAATATTAGCGAAACTTAATCGAAAATTTGAGACAGAAAAATCAGAAAAGATATTGGCTCCGCTGGGACTCGAACCCAGGACCCTTTGCTTACATATTATTGGCACTATAAAGATAGCAGCCAATAATACGTGCGTTAAAAAAATGAAGACAATGTTGGTAGTTCTTAGTCGAAGTATGATAAGGTTAAAAAAGCATTTGATAAAGTCGACCATGATATTTTATTAAAAAAATTAAGTGACATCGGATTCTCTCAGAATTTCCTCGCTTTTGTGGCTAGCTACTTACGCAATCGTCGTCAGTATGTCAGTTACGGACACCATCTCTCTCACGAATACAAAACTAACTCCGGGATTCCCCAGGGATCGAATCTAGGACCCCTTCTCTTTCTCTTATTCATCAATGACATTGGCAACACCATAAACCACTCAAAATATCTCCTTTTTGCTGACGATATAAAACTTTTCAAAGCAATCAAAAGTTACATCGATTCCATTCTTCTGCAGAACGATCTTGATTCTCTTGTCAAATGGTCGGAACTGAACAACTTACCCTTCAGCATTCAGAAATGCAGTGTCGTTACATTTACAAGATCCAAAGATACATTCCTGTTCCCCTACCACATTAATAAACATAAATTAACACGTAAAAATGATATTCGAGACCTTGGCGTAATTTTTGAAGCAAATCTCTCTTTCAAATCCCATATATCTGATATTGTCTCCCGTGCCAACAAAATGCTTGGATTTGTTCTTCGTAATTCAAGATCATTTACCAACGGAATCGCAATCCGAAGAACGTATGAAGCACTTGTTCGCAGTATCTTGGAATATAGCTCCATTATTTGGGCCCCTTCTGAGCAAAACCATATTCTCGAAATAGAAAAAGTACAAAAGAGATTCATGCGTTACCTATATATGAGGGAATATATGTACTACCCTTTCCTGTATCCATCCTTATTCTTAGCAGGAATGCTCGATCTTAATACATTAGAAGCCCGCCGAAAAATATTTTTAGGAAAACATTTTTTTAAGATAATCTCTGGAACTATACATAATCCACCTATTTTGAAAGAAATTAACTTATATGTCCCTGACAAGTATACTCGTGGAAGGTCCCATACCCTTTTTTATGCTCCAAAAGCGAGGACTTCTGCCTATCAGAACGCGCCAGTCAACAGAGCGACTGAACTGCTCAACGAGTCTGCATTGAACATTGACATTTTTAACGTAACCTACAGGCAGTTTAACAATTATCTTTTGACGTATGTCACAAAGTAGTGAAACTGACCTTTTTATGTGTTTTGCTATACTTTTTGTCTAATTTGTAATCTTCTTCATAATGTATTGGTGAATAACCGTTTTACGGAGAACATGGAAAAATAAATAAATAAATAAATAAATAAAAGTGACCGAATTTCATATGGGTTCCGTAGCTCAATCGGTAGAGCTCTAGCCATGTAAGCAAAGGGTCCTGGGTTCGAGTCCCAGCGGAGCCAATATCTTTTCAAATTTTTCTGTCTCAGATTTTCGATTGAGTTTCGCTAATATTGTCTTCATTTAATTAAATATGATTTTTTTTTGAAAAATAGCCCATATCATAACCTAGCGTAACCAATTTTTTATATAAATTTTTCACCACTCTTAATGACTTTTCAAAGGAGGTATTGAGTTGAGTTCATACTGTGTTGTCCGGTCACCAGTTTCAAACAGGCTATGATAACATATCTCAATAATAATACTCAATGTTAGCATAATACCTACTATTCGTCTGCATGGGTTCTACATGATTTAATTAGCATACTTTACTAATTTACAATTACTGTACCAAAAAACTATTATTATATACATATAGTCATATCATGTATTTGTAAAAGGCCGTATAGGCGTTTATTATTATAAATAAATAAATATTGCTAGAGTTCAGAGAAATACAGCCTTGATCCTAACCTATTCATTAAAGTAGACATGGACGTCCAAATTGACCTTAATTAGCTGTTGTAAAATAATGTGTCTCTATCATTACGGACTAGGTGAAATGTGACCATCATTAACGACCGTCGTGCCATTCATAACGAAATACCAGTTCATAACCGCCAACATGTTTCAATAAAAACCGTCGTAATATTAAATAGTTTTTGTGGATCACGGTGTATATTATGAAATGAGCAAACCTGAGGATGATGGATTGAACCCTGCTGTCCATGGCATTCTTTATCTCATACAAACTTCTCCGTTTAATCTTTTAGGTGTACTGGTCGTGATAAATTACTGTAACCCTTATAAATTTTTAAATTCCACCCACTGGGATCAGGGTCTGACTGGTAGTTGAAGAGGTCTTGGTAACATACATTATTCTGACTCCTTTTTTCTTCAGAGATATTTTTATGTGATAAATGGTGGCACTTCGTTGATGGACCATTATCCTTCTACTTGTTTAGTATATAGGATCTTTAGAAAATATGCAAACACTTGGGACAGTCTGACACGATTAACTTTGCAAGTGGTCAGAAGAGGAAAACACCACTTTTATGTTATTCAACTACTAAAATATGGATGTTTGTATTTTTTCATTCCAGCTGTTTTTGTTTTATGACATAACCCAGTAAAAATGGGAAAACATATAGAAAGTGATGCACAAAAGTTGAACTTTGAAAATCACTTAGCAATAGTCAATAATTCCATAATTATGAAGGAATTTCATGACCTCTGAGTAAATTTTGAGTAACTTTTCGTCAATGGATACATGGTGGTAAAAACAGTCATTTCTTTTTGTATTAAGCAATTCATCCTAAAAAGAGTTCCTTTTTACCGATAAAGTTATGAAAGATTTAATATAACATGTACTTAATTTTGAGGGTAATCTTAAAAGGGACAGGAAAATCAAATATTGAAGTCTTTCAAATTTATAAACTTATATAGAATTGAAAACAATGCGAGAATTGTTGAGAGGCTCAAATACGGAAAACTGAGGGGAGATGATGGGTAATTTTATTTAATTTAATAAGCAAACGATAAACGCTTTTGAAGGAAAAAAAGATTTTTACAATTGAAGAAGACACGGTCAAGAGTCTCTTCCTCCACACTGCACTAGCAGAGTGAACTATCGAGGACTCGAATTTTAAACAAATGAGCTGCAATAGAGGAGTGACCAATTCTCATTCTCAAAATGCAGGAAATAAATCTTTTGAATTTTTTTGCCGTGGAACCAAAGTTTACTTAGAATATGATTTTGAATTGCAGCAAAGAAAGATCCAGTTCGGGTTTTCGTATCTGTCCAATTTTCTTCCCAGGAACGAGACATATTGGATTTAAGAACAGGGAAGACGTCAGAGATAGGAATTTTAAAATCTAAAGGGAAATCTAAAAATCTAAACCAGAGATTGGACGGGTGGCATTACTCAGCGGTAGTGAAACAGAACCTATTTACTGCAAATGCTGAACTACAAATAGCTCTAAGCGACAGTTTACTCAGAGGTGGTGAAATACCACCTAAGCAAGTTTCCGCCAGATTAAATTATCAATTCAATGCAATTCATTCTTAGCAACATTACCAATTACATTACCAATTATTTGCTAGGAAGTGAGGAGGTCAAGGAAAAAGAAGTTTTTTTTAAACATTAACATTATATAGGTCAACTTACAGGCTTCTCGGTAGATTACGGGGCCAGTCCGTCCCTGACAATGTGACTGGTTGAAAATTGAAACCGAAACCCGGTGAAATCGCGGCTGTGAAAGCAAATTAAAACGTACATCCAAAGGATGAAAGAAATAGCCCAGTCACGCGGAATAAATGGATAATGAAAATAAACGACATAATAAGACACGCCCTCTACGAAGAAAAATATGAAATATTGTGAAAGGAAGCTCCAAGTACCTTCTGAAAGAGTGAGTTTAATCTCCATAGACCTGTTACAAGCAATTATACACTAATAGACTTTGAAACTGAAACAAGGAACTTGGGTACGATGGTTGCTGGGCCACCGGGGACAGTAAAAATATTAATTAAAATGTGGAAGATTGAAAATTTAATGGAGTTATTTATTTTTAAATGTTTTATGAAATAAATGTGAATTGGGGTGAGAGGTTGTGACATTAGACGATGATTTGCATAGGATTGAACCCACCAAGGCAGAAAGGGAATCAAACGGATCACTCAATCACTAACCGATAAATTTATCTCCAAGCAAAAGTGCCATGTTTTGGGGGCAGCAGCTCGCATATGGACATTTATTCCCTAGGTAAAAGTACTAGGCTTTGTAGGCGGTTATATGCAATATATTATTTATTTATTTATTTTTTCAGGTTCTCCATAAAACAGTTATACACCAAATTATTACGGAGAAGATTACAAAATTTAAGAGAAAAAAAGTCCAAGGGGGCAGTTTTACTATGTTGAGACGTATGTCAAAAGAGACTGAACTCTCTATAGGTAACATTGAAGATGTCAATGCTCAATGCAGAATCGTTAAGCAGTTGAATTGCTCTGTTTAATGGGGCATTCTGAAAGGAAGAAGTTCTCGCTTTCAGAGCATAAAAAAGTGCGTGGGATCTTCCACGAGTATACGCGTTAGGGACATATAGGTTAATCTCCTTCAACATAGGTGGATTCAGTACAATACCGGAGATCAGCTTAAAAAAATGTTTCCCCAAAAATATTTTTCGGCGGGCTTCTAAGGTATTAAGATCGAGCATTCCTGTTAAGAACAACGATGGATACAGGAATGGGTAGTATGTATATTTCCTCATATACAGGTAACGCATAAACCTTTTTTGTACTCTTTCTATTTCTAAGATATGGTTTTGTTCAGAGGTGGCCCAAATAATGGAGCTGTATTCCAGGATGCTGCGGACAAGTGCTCAAGATATATCACATATGGCGTCATTGCGTGTCTCAGTTACTTTGTCTCAATGACTAGCTGTCACGGATCACAGTGGATTCGAGGAACTGGCTATTTTTGGAACAAATTCCTATCGGATTTATAAAATGGTCTCCAACACTCAAACTGGGTAAAGCCGAACTAAAAGCCGCCCTCGGGGCCTAGCAGCAAAACCTGCGGAGCGGGTTTTTAACTGCCAGTTATTAATTATTGTTTCACCGACGTAGTTGAATACACCTAAGCCAAGCGCTATAATAGTACTGGTTGCAATTTTACCCCCGTCGGAATTAAGATAAGTTTTTTTAATAATAATGATGAAATCTCGCTGTGAAATATAAAAAAAAAATAATGATAATGTAAAATTGATGATAGTATCACGCCCAATATAATTTTACGGATACGGGACGACAAATGCAAAGTAAATTAGATTTCCAGCAAGGAAAAAAGCAAACACCGAGAAATCTTCTCAAATTTCATTCTCAAATTATTAGCGCATACGCCGATGTGAGCTTACTCAAAATAAATAAATACATAATAAGCACATAATTAATTGAATTTGAGGAGATAAATAAAAAGTATCGATGCACATGCACTATTGCTTCATTTATAAAGAGCTGCACCGAATTCACCGAACTCAAGAAGCCAGAGTTCACCAATATGCTGATTTATAGAATTCACTGGGTGACGACCGGCGGCTGGCAACCACCTGGATTTTCTCGATGAATTTCCCAAGGTCGCTGACGAAGCGCAAGTTCAACAGAGGGCGAAGGAGTTTGAACTGGATTCTGTCACATAATATTGGAGTTCTTCGTCAGCATTATTCTTCGTTAAAGTATGGATTCAAACCATGAACCAATGACTCTTATAGTCAAAATCTCTCAATTCTTATCGAAGTATTCTGCATTTTCATCTGTCATGAATTAATTGTACTACCAAACATGTAAAAGCCCTTTGGGCGTTAAATAAATAAATAATATTTTGAAAATATCAACCCAAAAGTAGGTGTATAGCACGGACATATGAATATATCTGGACCTGCCCTAAGTGATAAAAACGTATTATTTCCCCCTCGCCATGGAACCGGCTGGAGCTCCTCCTTGGCGCCAGTTCGCCCCATGTGGAGGGGATAGAGAATCGCTTGAATCTAAAATGTGTGACGTCATCATTCTTGCCGTGGGCAGCGCGAAGCTAACATCTATACATTTAACGAAAAAATAACACGCCAAAACAGTAGCTTGTGCTATACAACATACCTACATATCAGTGTGCACATAAATGTGGGCGGTTCCTTAGTGTGCTCGTCGCTGGTTACAGGGGTAAGTAAATTATGAAACATTTGTAAAAGTGTCTTAACTAAACACGGCAAAAAAATATTGCTATGTGAAAACGGGCGAATCTTTTTGGGGTGTACATTTGGCCTACGCAAATATTTTATTATCGTGGCAAGCAATTCGCGCTCCCATGTAAAAAGGTCTATTCATTCAAAGCAGATTTTGCTTTTAAGAACTAAATGATGATATTATAATGCGAGATGCCTATATACTGTCAGATTAATTTTTCAACCAATGACAGTCATCTTCCCCTCTTCGTACCGCCATAGTTGATTTTTCCCCTCACCTGTTATTTCTGGTCTATTGAATTTGGATGTCTATGGTGTATAGGTATTATGATTTTGAACTGGTTATCAAATTTATATAATGCACAGGATCTTGGATTAGGTTTCCAAGAAGATGGCATTTGGGATCGTGACCCAAGCCCAAGGGTATTTTCATCTTAATACAAATCAAAGCTTTCGTATATTTAACTTCCTTTGTTTATTTTTCTTAGAACATTACCCCTTCATTGGGCTGAGTGAGGGTTGTAAATATTACGTCAGTAAATCAGTTCTCTTTGATGCGGTAATCATTGGTATTATCAACTCCATTAAATATTATGGATGGAAATTCACAAACAAGGTTGGTGTCTAATCCTACAATCTGTGGATCAAATAAAATTTTATGAAATTGGACCAGTGAAACAACAATTATTGTAATAATTTTTTTCTTCCATTTACGATAAAAATATGGTTTCATGTGTTATTAGATTATTAGCGTCGAGTACTTTCTTTTGTTTCCAATGTTCAAGTTTTTTTTACGGAAAACAATATCAGAATGCACAATAGTTACAGAAGAGGCGGAAGTTTGTAAGAATCAACAAAATCAATGTGGGAGGCGGGTATGGCTGCCGCGGCCCCGTGAACTATTTGTTGGAGAACCAACGAATAGTTCGGAGAGTTGGAGAAGAGTCTGGTTGAGGGAGCCCTAACCTAGACCTCACCAGCCGGACTCTCTCGACCCATCGCCTTGCACCGCAGTGGAAGGGATGGATTCATACTTCCGTTACACATGGACCCCCAGATACCTAACCCTCATACCTTTTTTCTTTCACAGAACTTTCTCTCCTTCGTTTTCCCAAAAAGACCCTCCGCCAGCATCCAGCAATGACTTTAACTCTAAGGGAATTTTTTTCCTAAGGCCTCCTGTCTGGGGCAATTGCACAAAAAAAGAAATTTAAAACATTAATGCGGAAAACATAATTGAAAATTATAAATTTAAATATTTTGACTGTGCAACTTAAAAGAATTTTCGGGTTTAACAGTTTTTTTTTAAAGACTCCTCCTTCAGATGTAAAAAAGCAAATATTGAACTACTCAATGAAAAGCTGTTAATCCTTAGCGGAATTATGGCATCCTAGTGAGCACACTTACTAAATAATTATTTCCTAGTGTACTAGTGAGCTTTTTAAAAGAACACATTCGTATATAGAGTATCCGGGATTCATTAATTCAGTGCATTAACTTCGGGAGGTAATTCTACATTATGGTAGGATTAAAAAAGATTAATAACTTTTTCTGAAATTTCAACATTTTTTCCCATACAAAAAGACATACCTACTAAAAATCCTTATTGTAATGTAGAAATTACTCGTTAAAGTTGCTGTTAGCTTGCCGGGCGCGATTTTTGCAACGTTGCTTGCTTGGTAATAATAATGCTGCCCGCACACGCCGGTCTAATTTTATATTTTTACCACAAAACTACCCCTAAAAGTTGAAATTTCGAAAAAAGTTATTTATCTGTTTTACTTATACTATCATGTAGAATCACCTCCCGAAGTTAATGCACTTTACCCCCGGACACCCTGTATATTGAAGTAACTAATACTGCCATCTATTTCCCGCCGTCAAAAACCTCATTCATAATTTGAATAACATCGTCTTTACCAATATTTTCGTCATTCAGTTAAAAATTTGGAACCCGTCTCGACCATATTATTTAACAGGGTCAAAATATTTCCGCTTTACAATAACATCCAAATAAATGGAATATTTTTAATGTATCCGAAAACTAAAAACTGTTTAAGAGGGCATTCATTACCAGAGAAAACCAGAAATTGTCATTTTCAAATCAGATTTTAGACGAATTGACTCTTTTCCACAAATAATTATAAATGGATTTCGAAAGATTGTTCTTTTATCTAGCATTCGCATGTAATAAATTTTGAGAATTTTTTTTTAATTTTTAGTATAATAAGGTTATTCCATAGGTTGTTGGCAGATTTGTTAAATTTTCAAAAAAGATTTTGTATTATACCACACCCATTTCAAATAATATAATCATGCAGTAAAATAAATCAATACATTATCTAGCAAACGCATGTTTTAGAATTTTAATTTTAGTTTCAATAAAATCATTAAAAATATGTACGTGCATGTGTTTCTTGACGAAAATTGGTCCATTTGTGTATTTATTTGCGCACTTACAAACTAATATATTTCAGATTTTTTTAACATTCTTATTAAATTTAGACATTATTGAAAAATGATAAATACTTATAATCAAAAAATAATTACAAAAAGTAAATTATTTTAATAGTTTTATCATCACGCCTTTCAGCATTTTTGGATGAAGGTATAAATTAAAGCTAATTTGGATTGAAATAAATTCGATATTGAGTTATAATTTAAAAAAGCTGGTACGGAGAATAATTAATCTTTCTCATTGTAACCGCCCTGCACGATCGTAAGAACACCTTTCGACGAAATGTGGATTTTCGTCCGCTGGCTGGTTAAGCGCTATTAAGAAAGGCGATAAAATACGCCTTCAAATTTTATAAATCGAAATAAACATATCATTTTTGAAATATAAAAATTTTGCAAGCAAACATAAAAAAGTTTTAAAAATTGCTCACCTTACTTTTTTTTCACTAAAATTATTGATAACAAAAAAAATAAACACATGTTTTATTAAAAAAATGTATTATAAACGTTACAATCACCCCACTTTTTTTCGTTCCATATAAAAATAATTAATAATAAATTCCCAAAGTTTCATAAATTTATATAAAAATGCAAATCGAAACTTTGGTATCAAAAACGTCTACATTTTCCTCCTTTTGTGGTTAGTTTTTGTATCTTTATCTTTATCTTTATCTTTACTAAGTATAAAATGAAGTCGCTCACGCTGTATGTGCGCTTAGTTCTTTTAAACTACGCAACCGATTTTCAAGCGGTTTTTACCAATAGATAGAGTGATTCATGAGGAAGGTTTTAGGTGTATAATTTGTCAAGGTTTTGCGTAAATTGGTTGAAATACATAATATATCTGGCCAAGCGGCAGCGGGCAGCGTGGATTTGATTTAACAGATGGCGTTGGTTATAAAGGTTTCGTTAGCCACAGCAACGTGTGTCCGGGTCTGCTAGTATAAATATAAAGCGTGGTATTTTTTTTATTTCTAACACCGTGTGCTTCATATTTATCAGATACAATCATTTCTATGAGACCTATATGAGTTGTCGCTTTAAGGGGTTTAAACAAAAACGTCAAAGTTCCTATCAACTCTAAGGGTTAATAAAATGCTAAAAATATAAATATATTAAATTTAATTTGATGAGAACTTTAATTAAGAGTGTCCTATTTATTAAAAACCTCCAAAAGTGCTAAGTTATTGGTTACAGGCCCGCCCACGTTTGCATGTATTAAATTAGTCGACCTTTGATGTTTGATCAAAACGAACGATGGCACAGAGATATAAATCTTGGCAGCATAATTCAAATACAAGGGTTGAAATTCATTAGCCGTAAGTAATTGAAAGCGGGTGCGGGAGTTATGATATGACTTCACAAAAAAGGGTAAGTTGAGAATGGCAATTTTACCAAATGACTGCGTAGATGAAAATTTGGCAATTCTGCTATATTAATTGTTTCAAAATTAAACTTGATAGCGGAAACTAAATTAATATAAAATTATTTAAAGTTTCAGTTTCGCTTAGGAAGACCAGCACTCATTATTTATCTAAACTTTTCGTGGAATAATTGCTTGCTCAGAGAGCTGATCTGAATAGCCAGGTACTTTCCGATCTGATTCTTCCCTGTAAAATAATCCATAATATGGATTATGTCACTTTGCGTGTAATACAATTTCGCTTCAAGTTTTAAAATTATTTTTTTACAATTTTGGTATTATAGTCACTTTCCTATATTGGCTAGTAACACGCCTGTCTCTACCTATACCTATTTTTTCATTATCTCTATTCGGGATGCCTTGAGGAAAAAATCCTTCAGGTCTTATATCATATTTGGGGATGCTGTGTGGAGGGTATTTTTAGGTAAAGGAAGGAGAAGAAGTTCTGGGAAGGAAAACTTATTAGTGAGTAGGAATTTCAGTGCGTAGGGGGTCAATGTGTTCAGGCGCAACGAACGTATGACGAGAGAGGTCAAAAGGACTCCCTAAATCTTAACCTAAATTGTCTCTCCCGATCCGGCCCGCCGCGTGGTAGGTGGGCATAAGCATCCGCCGCCAAAATCTAGACAAACCTCACCCCATTAATCCGGGCACCCCTACTAAGTTACCAAACGTAGCATTTGGGCTAAAATTTGGCAGAGGTATTGGTTTTCCAATAAATGGTTCCAGGGCGGCGGCAGGCATACCCGCCCTTTAAATTGAAAAACAAATAAAAAGCACGTTAGTACGTACATACATTAAATGAATAAATAATAACGCATGCTTGTAGGAATTCGTGTTTAAAACGATCTTAACTAAAATATGTTACAGTAAATATGAAAAATCATACAAATCTGACAGGAGACCACTTCCGTTATCTCGATAACGATCCCACAAAAGATATAGAATCGCTCGGTAGATCTTGTTCAAACGGCCACATTTGGACCAAGACCATAGGAAGTTAATATAAACAATTCTATGTATGTGTATCTAGTATTCTATGTTCCTTTCGAATGCTCCCTGAAGACGTTGGTACGACTTCTGGATGCAATTATTAAAAATGTTAAGTAAAATTAAATAAAGATAAAAAACCCTTCAGAATAAAATTTTGAAATTTAGAGTGACATTTTATTAAAAAAATTAACGAAAAGATTTACAAGTGAAAATCGCTTAGGTAACTAATCCTGCCTCCGCGAAATCATAAAACCACTCTGTATTCAGAAACGTTTCCACTTTTAAAGTGATTTACCGAACATCTGCTCAGCGGAGATACAAAGATTTATCAGAAGAGATTTCACCTAATTTCCTCTTAAAAAACTTTGTGATGAAATACGATGCTCTCGTAGATAAGAGCTCTGTTTAAGTTTTTAAAATTTCTGATGTACTTAAGGGTGGCAATACGATGTAGATAATCTAATATTTTTTTCATTAACTCCACACAGGAGGCCCTGAGGAAAATAATTTCCCTCAGAGCCTACGTCATCTTTGAAGATATTGTGTGGACGTTCCTTCCTCGGATGATCTTCCATTGAAATACCAATAGAACAAAGACAGCAAACACACCTGACGCCTGTGTTCTAAAGATTGCAATATCCTTCTTAAGATAGGAGAATCTATCAAACGGACCGCCCGTTTCTGCACGAAGTCCAGGAGTTTTGAGGTATTTGGGGATCCAGATCAGAGGGGGCTGCCAAATTCAACAGTGGGACGCACTTGCGATTTGTGTAGGGTCAGCAGTTGCGTACTATTAAAGTAGAGGCTAAATAGAGTGTGGCTTCGATGGAGTCTGGCTTCCTCCACGCCTGAGCTGGTCACACCCAGAGTTACACCAAACATATCAATGGAAGGCATGTTGGGAAGATAGCACCCGCTGAAGGGACCTGCTGACTTGACAGTAAAAAAATATTATTATAATTATATTTTTTGAATTGCCCCATTGTGACTATAGTACAATCTGAACAATACCACAGTAAATCCAGAAGTGAGAGTTTTGGGTGGTTAGGTTTTGCAGGCGGAGGGTAGTAATTTCATTTAAATTGCCTCAAACTACGCTAAGATGGTTCAAAGGTAAAAGGGTTTATCCTTTAAAAACTACAATGGTCAAATTGCTTTCATATCATATCAAATACAAGACTTTAAGAAATTTTGTTGGGGGAACTTCTCTACTTTTTGAAAGTAGATGATTCTTCATCATATGTAATGGTATTTTATTGGGCTTTACCTAGAGCCTGGTGGGGGACTTTCCCATTAATAATTGTCGTTAAGTATTATTTCTTCTTACATATTGATGTGCGTATTAATGTATTTCTAGGAGTTGAACTAGCTGGTATCTTAACTCAATTGCACTAAAATGTATTATGGTGCCTACTCGTTAAATTTTCGTACCCTGTCATCCCCTTAAGAAAATATTTTCTGTTTACAAACGTTCTATATGCAAATTTAGATCCAATCTTTCTATTTCGTTAGATCCAATCTGCAATCCCTGAGGCGTATGTGTGTTTAATAATATACCCACGACTGTATTACGAATGAAAAGATAATGAAAGACAAATGAAAAGCAATATAAGATTTACGTTATGTGAAAATGATCCTTAATAAATTAATTCAAACTCAGATTCACACATTTTCAATGAAAAAACGACATTCATCAACGATTGATCTCGTTACGTCAATTCAAGCAGTGGCCTTTAATTTTTTGATGCAAGTCACATGCCCAGTTTTTTCGCAGAAATTCAAATGTAACATTGTCATCAAATGGTCATTCAGTGCCTTTTTTGTGTTTTTTTTACATTTGAAAGGTCCCCGTGAAACGCCGACTCTAGGTGCGTTTGAGCTTGTTACCAAATTGTAATAAGCTGACAAGCTTAGTAACATGATAGTTTTCAGCTAATGCTAATTACAACTTGATTACAACAAAAGCTGAAACGCACTATGAATCAGCATTTAACCTTTTTAGAATAATGAAATAATTTTACTTTGTATAAACCACTTATTTGATGTGCAAATCCGACCGGTTTCGGAACAAACGTTCCTTCGTCAGGGAAAGCTTATACTTACTTTCCCTGACGAAGGAACGTTTGTTCCGAAACCGGTCGGATTTGCACATCAAATAAGTGGTTTATGCAAAGTAAAATTATTTCATTATTCTATAATGGATAACCACAAAGTAATAGCTACATTCAAAAATATTTAACCTTTTTGGTCAAATTGTCACACGTGAATTTCTGCGAAACAACCGGGACTAAATGATGTTTCAATCCTCACGCCAATAATATTTTTATTTATTATTTTCAATTGATATGATTTAAATCACGGCCCATGTCTAAAATTTGTCCGGGTTTTATTTATTTATTTATTATTTATTTAAGTTAATTTAGGAAACATACAGTTGTACATATACATTCACTTTACATTTAATAGTGAATATAATATAATCCAGTGTGGTTCCATTTATGATTTAAAAAAATGGTTACAGATGGGTCTCGTAGTAAACCAGCAAAAGACCAAATACATGGACGTAGGATGCACCCAACAAATCCTAACTCTCTCACGTGGAAACCAAAATTTCGAAACGGTACCAAGATTCACATACCTAGGCTCCCTGATAAAAAAACGACAATAATACCACAGAGGAGATCCAGAAGCGCATAGTGAACGCAAATCGCTGTTAATTCCGCCTACAAAACCAATTAAAGTCCAGACTGCTGTCCAGAAACACGAAGATATTAGTGTACAAAACACTTACGTACGCAGCTGAGACTTGGGTACTAACTAAGAGGAATGAGCGATCACTGGACGTTTTTGAAAGAAAATTTTTGAAGCGCATCTTCGGACCGGTTCTAGAAAATGGATTTTGGCGCAGACGTCATAACAATGAGCTCTATACTTTGTTTAAGGAGCTAAACGTCGCAAAATTTATAATACAGGGAAGACTTCGGTGGCTTTTTTTTTTTTTTTTTTTTACAGTGAATAGCGCACAAGAATCTCAACTGCTCCCGTCTGGAGCCAGTGAGACTATGGCATCCCCAATTGGGGTATGTTGTGAGGCTGAAGGTAGTGGGGAGGGGAAGGAGGTGGGGAAGAGGAAGGTTGGGAAGTACCTGGCTATTCAGATCTGGTCACTAAACACGGCTAAAGCCATTTTCAAGCAACGTTTCAATTCTGAATGGTGGTCTTACACCAGGGCGATACTAATAGTATCTTCCACTCTGGAACATGCCGCAAATATACTATATATTATTTTAAATGAATTAATTGTGAAATAACACAAATTAATCAAATAAATTTAAAATTTATTAAAATTTATTAAAAGGCTGGGTCATGTGGAGAGAATGACCGAGCATCAAGCACCAAAGTCCCTGCTGAACTCAAGACTAATAGGGCGAAGGAGCCTGGGAAGACCAAGACTAAGATGGAGTGACAACGTCCTCAAAGACATATCCATCTTGGAGCTTCTAAACTGGAGAGAGCTGGCACAAAACCGAGATGAGTGGAGGAGGACTCTTGAGACCCACCAGGGGTTGTAGAGCCAATAGTGATGATGATGATGATGAGGTTACAAATTAGGAAGCAATTAGATATTGATGGTTATAAGTTATAATATTATATGCATAGTATTGGTAAAAAGTGAGTAAAAAGAAAAAGTAAACAATAAAGAAATACTAGTTTTGGTTTAAGAAAGTAAGTAAGGTTAATATAGTTTTAAACGTTTCAAGGGTACAGTGGAAAATATCTTAATATATAAATAAGAGCGTTGTAAGATTTGCAGATACGTCCGAGCAAAGAATTCTGTGCATATTTTGATTTGAAATGTGGTATAAAAAATAGGGTTTTCGATCTAGTATTGCGTTCGGTGCAACGAAATGCAAACCTTTGTCCGTAAAACAACAAATAAATAAACAATATTGTTACCTATAATCAGCACGTCGAGAAAACATATATTAGTACTAATTACAAACAAACAAAAAACAATTAATTAAACCTGTTAAAATACTCTACGCGAGAACGCCCAAAAAGTAGTTAAGGTCACATAAAAAAGTCTTTGGAAAGACAAGAAACTAAGCCAGTGTCAGGAAAACGGAACGGCAGAACCCCCAGCCATCAGTCCTAGTTAAAGAAATAACAGACCATTTATAACTTCCGTGTGTGCACCTACCCTTACCGCTGGGGGTTGAAAAATGTGTTGCTCCTGCGATCTTTTCGGAAACATCTGACGTTTTTGTGGGGTTTTTTGGCATTGCGTAAATGAGGGAAACATATCAACATATCGTCAGTGAGAAGCACCGGCTCTGCACATTGAGAGGGAAATGTTGTATTTTTAAAGCGATAAGTAGAATGCCACTGTTTGAAGCTAAGACTAGCAACTACAGGGTGTCCGGGGTTTCTTTCTTTGAGACTTCACTGGGTGGTGGGCTAAGTTTATATCAGGATGAATGCAATTTACATTATACTTTTGAATGTAGCTATAACTTTGTAGTTATCAATTAACATTTTTTATCGGTACTTGCCAAATAATTTGAGACTTAATTATTTATCGTATGTTCTCTATCTATTTATACAGGTGCTTCCAGGGTTTTTCACATGATGCAATGCTGCCTCATGAGCTTCTTGAACGAGTTTTATTTTGCTTTAAATATTATTTTGCTTGTATTACTAACCTGATTTGTTGTATTATGTTTTATTTTCCTGTTAAGCACTTGCATACTACTTTCTAACAACGTATGCAGGAACACTGGAGGTCTAGATTCGTTCAAAATAAATAAATGTAGCTTCGTTTAACAAAAAATTAGAATCTTGCGAGAGCCTTGAAGGAGTAACCATCTGTTACTTATACCAGGGCGGGTAAGTGGTGGATAACCTACACTGTCCGAGGGTAAAGTGCATTAACTTCGCGAGGTTATTCTACATGATGGTAGGAGTAAAAAAGATTAATAGCTTTTTCCGAAATTCCGACTTTTTTTCACATACAAAAAGACGTACCTACTAAAAATCAGTGTTTAGTGTGAGGTACGATCTTACTTGCTGAGCGACCGCCGGGCATGATTGTGGCAACATTGCATGGTTGTGACTGGCCCGTATCGTAACAGCGGAAAATAATAAAGCTGGCGGCACACGCTGGTCTATTTTTATCTTTTTACAACAAAACAACTCCTAAAAGTTGGAATTTCGAAAAAAGTTATTTATGTTTTTTACTTATTATATCATGTAGTATCACTTCCCGAAGTTAATGCACTTTACCCCCGGACAACCTGTATATCATCGTTATTTGGAGAAGAGTGCACGCTGTGGAGCGAGGGAAAAACGAGGAAAAAAGAATGGTTGAAATTCCTGCCTATCCAAAAATGATTTCTTCGGTCTAAATACGATTGACTCGGCAAAAGTCATTTCGAGCAGTTTTTGAATGGTGGTATTTCACAAGAGCAATAATGAGAATATCATTCACTCTGAAACTTCTATTTTATTACTGCGGCAGCATTTGACGACCTCCGTAGTCCAGTGGCTAAGACTCTTGACTCACATTTCGGAGGTCGCGGGTTCGAACCCGGCATGCGCAAATAAATTTTATTTGATTAATTTGTGTTATTTCACAATTAATTCTTTTAAAATAATATATAGTATATTTGCGGCATGTTCCAGAGTGGAAGATACTATCAGTATCGCCCTGGTGTAAGACCACCATTCAGAATTGAAACGTTGCTTAAAAATGGCTTTAGCCGTGTTTAGTGACCAGATCTGAATAGCCAGGTACTTCCCAACCTTCCTCTTCCCCACCTCCTTCCCCTCCCCGCTACCTTCAGCCTCACAACATACCCCAATTGGGGATGCCATAGTCTCACGTTGAGATTCTTGTGCGGTATTCACTGTAAAAAAAAAAAAAAAAGAAAAGAAAAAAAAAAAAAAAAAAAAAAAAAAAAAAAAAAAAAAAAAAAAAAAAAAAACAAGCATTTTATTTTTAGCAAACGATAGATTTGTGAATCAAATTACAATTCTACAAGATTGAGCTACGAGAATTATTATCAAGAAAAATAGGTACACGAGAACAAATTGAAGAAGTTCTTGTCATTTAAACAAATTATTTACATCAATGCTTTTTATCAATAATAAGTCTCTCTCTCTAGATTGAACAAAGCGTGTATGAAGAATGAGTTAATGATGAATGTAAGTAAATCTAAAGTCTTGGAGTTTGAGAGTGAATCGTAATGTATCGTATAAGTATCGTAATAAGTATCGAAATGAATACGATGTGCAATATAGTTATGAATGATGAATACTTGAAATAGGTGGATGAGTTTGTGTATTTGGCAAGTATGTTACGAGAGATGGGAAGGCTGATAGAAATATTGGAAGAAGTGTAAATGCAGGTAATTCCATTAATAGAGGACTGAATGCCGTTGACGACAACAAAAAACTGTCCAAATAAGAGAAGCTAGCCGTCAACAATGGAGTGGTAATATCTACCCTGATTGATGACAATGAGGCATGGAACTGGCAGAGGAAAGATGAAAGTAGACTTAATGTAGAAATGAGATCCCTGTGGCGTTTGTGCGGTATGATGAGAAAGGTGGAGATCAGCAAAGAATGCAAGGCTGATGTTAGCGTACTGAGTAAGATTAAGAAAGGGACGTTCAGATGGTTTGGGCATGTAGAGCGAATGAACGAGGAGAAGAGTGTAAGGAGAATACAGAATGGCAGAAGAAGTCGGGGACGCCCGACGAAGACATGGCGCGACCAAGTGAATCAGATACTTGAGTCGGACCATGTCCAGAGTCAAAATACTAGAAGAGCATGTATGAGTCGATGTATGAATGTGAACGAGGCAACGAGCGTGTGCCAAGACCGAGATGTTTGGCGGTCCGTCCTCTCTGCGTAACGAAAATGGAAACGGCGTGATCGTTAGTTAGTTAATTCTTAATTTTTAATCTACAATTAAATTATTAAATAAAAAATTGAAGAAAAAGGATAACGTAATTAATGGCCATACATACATATATAATTGAAAGCCTTCAGCATAAATACACGTACGGGACAGGGGAAATAATGAAATAAGACTCCCCAGAAGTCGTTAGTCGAAGCAATTAAGATATTTGGCGAATTACCAAAGGAAATAAAATTAGAAGAAAATATATAAAATTACGAAAATGTGTGAGTGATTCATACAATTAAAAATATATTTATACAATGTACATTCGAGGATTGTATTAGGACATAGGTATTTAGCTAATATTACCTAATGATATTATTATACTTACTTATGGACGAAAACGCGTTGAAGCGCCTTCATGAGGCGTTGAGTTCCACACCCGAATAGGAAAAAGAACTAAGAAGAGGTTTAGATGACGTAATGGTGGTGGCACCTACCTTCTTGCTGGAGTGACGATGGTACCTTGCAGGATGCAGTAGACAGACGTACCGATCTATGGCCATGCAGACCAGGATCACTGCACTTTGTTGGCTGAGGGCACCGCGAAGTAAGGCCTGCAAATAATAAAAAAACGGAATTTATTAACGATACGCTTCAAAGATAACCCTCTTTCAAAATTGACCTAGTAGGGCTGAGTAGCTGGTGAAAAAAAAATCACAAAGACACACAAGATCAGAAAATCAATAATTGGTATTATTTTGGCTATTTAATACTATGTACAAACTGAAATAAATGTAAACCATCGATTTCCGAAAATTAATAAATAAATAATTAAAAATTAATCTTTCAACTAATTTACAAAAAACGTCGACAAATTATATAATTATATACCTAAACCTTCCTCATCAATCACTCTTATCTATTGGTGAAAACCTCATGAAAATCCGTTGCGTAGTTTAAAATATCTAAGCGTACAGACAGCGGGAGCGACTTTGCTTTATACTATGTAAAGATAATGGTACAAGTAACAGCACGTACCCGAATGATGTTAACCAGCAAATTTGGAATAAAAATGTAAATGTCGTTTTGCTGTCTGATGATATTTTTTCATTGAAAAACAAGATTTTTTTCCATCACACATCGTAACTGGGTAGCCGGTCACGTGACAAACACTCCGTCTCATTGCAGTAGTATGAGATAGAGCAAACAGCGCACGTATCATATAATCCCGTCGCGACGTGAAGTGAAAAATTATGTTTTTCGTATTTTAGAAAAAAATATATCATCGGACAGCAAAATTACATCAACTCCAAATATGCCCAGGAATCGCTGGTTAAAATCCTTTGGGTATGTGCTCTTACACCCTACTATTTTTTGAATAAATATATATATATATATAAATAAACACTCCGAGATAAACTGATATAAGGGTTTTGTGGTAGTGTTTGAGTGCCTAAATTAAGCTAAAAAAATTGAACGAAAACAAATAACGTTTTAAAAACCACTATATAATAATAAAGTTATTTGTTTTCATTATCGAAGAAAACAAACACTTTGTGACTTGACATTATACAAAATGAAACAAAGTCTTTGTTTAAAACCACTTTATTTGAATTTATATGAATCGAAATTAAAAATGATACCACAAAGTATATTTGCAAAGTTTGAAGAAGTAATTCAACATTTTCAATTATCTAAATTCTTATGGTACGTTTCCACGCTTGCCAAGGCTTGGCAAGCCTCCACAAGCTCCAAGCGTCCACAAATCTCGCTTGGCATTTGGAAGTCGTTTACATGCTTGTGAATGCGTCAGTGCGCTACCTACACCCGAGCATGGCGGATATAATGATGGCGGACGCCGAACTTGTGTCGGCTATTGCGTTTGGTTTATCAAACTTTTATTTGAAATACAAGCAAAGTGTAACAAAAACAAGGAAAGCTCGACGACCACGAAGATGATGGATGATACAGATTCATAAAAATCGTCCCAGGTCACTTCGCACAAAGAGGAGAATTATCTCACAGGCTAAATCCTATAGATTTTTGTCTCTTTTTAGTACCACTTTTTCGTTTCATCGAGTTTCAAATCACAACGGTGCTAAAGAAGTTTTCGCTTCAAAAATAATTATCGCAATTGGGACCCGAACTCGAGGATCACTTGTCTTATATAAAATTATTTTGTATTATGACAAAGTTATTCTAACAAAAATCATATATTTTTTTACTATTATAAATAGTAAATCATCAATAAAATATTATTTATTTATTTTGACGTTTTAGGTAAATCCATTCGCAATAAATTACATAACATAAGTGCATTAAAATTATGCATATAAATTATTAATAAGTCTGGCACGCCTCTTACGTCATACATATGTCTCGTAATGTTATAAATATTATCATAGACCGCATGGAGCAAAAACGGCGTGCATTCGCCGCCAGTTCGAAAGCTCCACTGAGCGTTTGCCGAAGCTTGCCGCTGGATCCGACCCCGACTGGATCGGCGGCAAACTCTCGCAAGCTCTTGCAAGCCTACGCAAGCCAAGCCAAACGACCTGTTTACACGTTTGCGCTTGTGGACGCTTGCCGAGACTTGGCAAGCGTGGAAACGTAGCATTACGGTTCTCAAACAAATAAATTGATGCCATTGACCTGTCTGGAGTAACAGAAATATTTTCCATAGATTGGTTAGTTTTCTTTCAAATCGAGGTATACCTATATGTATCTCGATTATCATGTATATATGTTACTGTAAAAGCCGGTAAATCCTAAGATTTACCAACTCTTAATGGTAAAAGTCCGAACCGTTCAATAATCATCGTTCACCAACCTAACCTAACCTAACCTAACATCTACTAAATTCTAATGGTAAAAGCCCGAAAAAATCGTTTATAATATTTAAATAAGAAACGAAAAGATAATGATATCATCACTGGGATCTCCCGTGCTGAGGATTTCATTTACATATTATAATTTAATTATAAGAAATTTATGAATTACAACATATATCTTATAGTATTATTTTTAAATAATTATAAAATATTTTCTATTTCTGATCTCCATATATTTACTATCCAGCTTTTAATTTGAGATTTAAATGTTATAATGTTGAGGTTTTTGAGTGAGAGTGATATTTTATTGTAGAGTTTAATACCAAAATATAAGAAGTGTTTTTGCCCAAATGTTGTGTTAGTAGTTACTTGTTGGATATGTTTTTTACTATGAGATCTAGTGTTTCTAATGTACATGTGAGTTGTTATTTCTTGGGTTTTGTACTTATTAATGTAAATGAGTATAGTTTTAGAATATAGTTGTTTAATTGACATGATGTTAAGATTGTTGAAGATTTCGTCAGTGCTAGTTCTTACAGTAATTTTCAGAATAATTTTCATTATGTCTTTTTGAGTTTTAATTTGTGGATTTAGTATGTTATTATTTGCACTGCCCCATAGTTTTTTAATTTTTAAATATTTTTATTTTTTTTTTATTTCATAAATTTTTTATTGGTTACAGATATTTGTTTTTTTTGGCTACCACACTGGGCTCAAGCCCGTGTTATGGTAGTCGTATATTTAATATTTATTTAAATTAATACAAATACTATTTTATTAAAACAGATGACTAATTATACTAAATAAAAATTATGAAATATTTAAAGTAAGTGAAAAATAAAGAGAGAAAAAGATCATATTTTAAAGAAAAGTAGAAATAAAAATGAAAATTCAAATTTTGAAATACAAAAATTAATAATAAAGATTAAACGTTAAGAACTCAAGTGTTCTATACAAATATATAAATTAAAACATATAAGTAAATAAATTTAAATTAAAAAATAAATAAAATTTATTGAAAAAGTTAAGAGAAAAAAATTACAACATTTTAAAGAAAAATAGAAATAAAAATGGAAATTAATATTTTGAAATGCAAAAATTAATAATTAAAATGTAGTGTTAAGAACTCAGGAATTCTTTAAAGTACGCTCGTCCACTTTCGAAAATCCAATGTTGTACACGTGTTATAAAAAGAGAATTAGAATCACTTGACTTTATGTCAGTACTCAAAGCATTATATATTTTAGGAGCGATGAACCAGAATTGTCGTTGAGCGAATGAGGTTTTAGTTTTTGGGATCACGCAACCCAGGTTTGATGAAAAGCGGGTGTGTGCTTGATGTTGTGGAGCGATTAGTAGATTATTTTTTCGTATATAACAAATGCTTGTTTTAGTAAATAGCTGTCGAATATCTAAGACCCTGATTTTTGCAAAGAGTTCATTGACGGATGACACACAGACGGATGTGTAGGTTGACATTTAAATATAATTCTCAGAATTAGTTTTTGAACTAAAATAATTGGTCTAATAATGGTGTGGCGGAGTTTACCGCTGCGCCACTGACGTCTACAGAATACGCTGGAAGATACGGCATACCTATCTTAGCGTAGTAATAACTGGCGCATCGTAAATAATCCGCCACCTACGCGAAAGAGCTAGAACGTCTGGCTGTACCAAACAAGTGCCCGCAGAAAGTTCGAGCGATTTCTCACCTTTGCGTGAATTCACCGCATTACCTACCGCGAGACTAATTACTTGCCACGGGTATATAAGCCGCGCTCGCTTGCTCGGAGCCAGTCAGTACTTTCTATTCATCGGCCGAACAAACACATCGAGCAGTGCAGTAACCCTTATCGTTCCTGCGCCCGGCACGGGCCTCGCGCAGTCGTCAGTGAACATCAATTTATCCAGCGTGACCCAGGAACATTTCAGCACCTTCGAGGAACTTCTCCAACTACCATCTCGACTGAGATGGCAATCAGCATCCTGCAACGAGCAGCAACCACAACAGGCAACGCGCCAGCAATCCTGCAACGAGCAGCAACACATCCTGCAACGAGCAGCAACAAGCATCCTGTAACGAGCAGCAATCAGCATCCTCATCGCCTCTCAAGGTTCCTTCCTGCGTCACGTGTGTGCTCCGACCCACTGGACACACAGCCGCCATACCTCGTCAACGCGACGACGGTCAACCGCCTGGACCAAGGTCACGTCTACACCGCCACGGTGTAGGGTAGCATGCCGGCTTCCTGAAGACCTGTGATCTTCACCGCCGTAGTGTCCTGACCTTCATCTTCACATCATCGCGCAGCAGCATCACTACTGTCACTCCGCTCCCGCTCCGCATCGACCTCCGCTACGTAGCCACAATAAAGACTGACTCACACATCGACTGCACGCCTTTCATTTATCTCCCGTCTCTACCGATACGGACCGCTCCCTCAATGGTTTCAGCACAACCACCCCATCCCATTATACCGTATGTTGCTATGGATTGGAAAAGGGCAAAGTATACGATTCTTAGAGTCTGTAAATCTAAGATAGACCTAAGGGAGCAGAATATATGGCAGAGTTTACGAAGTTTTTTTACTGTGTCACCGATGTGAGCTTTCCAACGTAGTCGGTTGTCTATAATTATTCCCAAATATTTAACTACTTTTGATGATTTGAGGGTCGAACACGTTTGAAGTGCTAGTGGTTTGATAATGTATTATTTCACACAAAAAGTAATAACTAGACAACTTTATTCGCTCATACCTATATTCTTGTATCTCTTTTATGTTGTACCTCTCATTCTGTGATAAGATGTGCTCGTTATGGTCCAGGTATTGGAGAACCACCGTCAGATTCTGGTAACTGGTTGGAACCTGTTCTCCAGATGCATGAGCCAGGTCAAAGCATTCATTATGAATAAATGCATCTATTTAATAGGTCAAAGTTCCCGGGAATGTCCACGGAAATTCCGTGTATTTAGATTTCCGCAAAGCGTTTCCAACGTACGTAAACCTTCCCGAACTCAATCTAACTAATAACAGTAATAACGATCAAAACATATCTCAAATTAAGTAATAAGTGTACATCTGAAATAAAACTCTTCATAAAAAAATGTCTAGAAATTATTAAATTTCAAAAAACCAGAGTGTGCAATTCACACGCGGTAGAAGTGAAACTTAAAAAAAACTAAAGTAGACAAGAGTGGGGAGGCTACGAAGCACCGCACAAAGATGCGACCGATTATACTATCTCATTCTCCCGCAGGCTAAATCCTATAGATGTATCCATTTGTCTCTTTTTAGCGTAGTGCTATTTTTCATTTAATCGAGTTTCAAATAACAATGGTGCTGAAGAAGTTTTCACTCAAAAACAAGCCTCGTTTAATTTTGTGAATAATTTTGTTTAATTTTGTGAATAATCCCTTTTTTTACATCAACTTCACACAGGAGGCCCTGAGGAAAATAATTTCCCTCAGGGCCTATGTCATCTGGGATGCTGTGTGGGGGGTCTTTTTGAGGGGAGGAAGGAATGAACACTGGTCTTGAAGTAGGGTTACCATCTCTTAAATTTGGCAACCAGGACAAGACGCGTGAAAACCCCGGATTTTAGGGCCCAGAACCCGGACATGTCAACAGGTTTTTTTTAAATTTATTTTTTTTATAGTCAGTGTAATAAAAAACAGTTGAAAATGTCAAAAATCACCTTTTTACTTATTTTAAAATTAAAGTTAGCCTTCGTTTATCATCATTTTAAATGTACTTAACAAAACAGAATCTTATACGTTAATTTTTTTTTATTCTTAAAATAAAACACAAATTATTAATGTGCTCTGTTACGAAAACAAAAAGTGACAAAATTCAATTAAATTTTTAAACAAAAAATTTAAAAGTACCTACTGAGGCCATTTTAGTGTTCAGTCTTACAATTTTTGAAGTAACTCTTTTAACTCAATAATAATTATATCTTTAAATTTTTATTAGCAGCCATTTAAACAACAAAATATATCTTAACATAATATGAACTAAATTTAGTCTTCTTAAATCTTAAGCAACAAAACTGAAACTTTTTAAAGTTTAGACTTACCGTAATGTAAGTTACATTATTAATTTTTTTAAGCATAAAATAATCAAAAACTCTACTTATTTATATCACGTTAAAGTTTTAATCAACAGAACAGATATATTGTAAATTTCTTTTACGTAATAAAAACAATCACAACTCTACAAAAATGAAAAGAAATTATTGCAATCATAAGTAGGTACATTATTTGATTATCTAGCTATTGAAGCTTTTTCCCCAGCCTCTCGCCTTTTTTACTTTTCAGTTTTATTTTTGTATTTATCACTCTTTTCGATAGCTTTTAGAATATCTTCCCTTTTAAAAAGGAATTTGTAAAAATCAATGCAGCTGTATTCTTGGAAATTTAATTAAAGATAAATTAAACAATGTTACTTTGTTTGAACCACTTTTATATTTGTTTAAAGCCGACCTTTTCAGAACGACCGTTCCTTCCTCAGGGCAATCGTATACGTTTGACTTTAAATTATTTTTTAAAAAGCCGGACATCAAATGAAACCCCGCCCGGACGCTCCCCGGACGCCCTCTAAACTAGGACAAATCCGGGGAAACCCGGACGGATGGCAACCCTATCTTGAAGAGACCCATGTTGTAGGAAGGAGGAAACACAGAGGCCGGCAAATCATTCCACAGCCGAGCTGTTGAACACGAGAACGAGTCGAAGAAACGACCCGTTCTCATGTGACAATGTCAACCGTGTACAAATGTTGGGCACGCGTTTGGCGTGTTTCCCGACTATGCACCGGTGCCGAAGGGATCAATCACCCAAGTTCCTCGGAGCATCTTCCATTGTAATACCGGTAGAACAAGGATAGCATTCCCACCCTACGCCTGTGCTCTAAAGATTGCAATCCGTCTGTTGGGAGAATCTATTAAACGGATTGCCCGTTTCTGCACAGAGTCGAGGGCATTTTTCAGGTATTTTGGAGCTCAAGACCAGAGGTGGCTGCCAAATGCAACCGTGGGGCGCACTTGTGATTTGTACAGGATTAGCAGTTGTGTACCCACTAAAACTATTTTAGAAGAGTTGCAAATTATTAATACCTGCAGGCTTTGTAGCTATTTCAACAATTTCGGTTATTAAAATATCTACCCAATCAACTTTATTTGAATGAATCACAGAATTTGGGAGGCAGTTATGGGTACCGCCGCCCCGGGAACCATTTGTTGGATATTGTATTGTTGGATACCATTCGTTCGCTACGTTTGATGATTTAGAACGGGTGCCCGGGATCGTGGGTTGAGGTTTGCCTCGATTATGGCAAGATCGGGAGAGTCTGGTTGAGGGAGATCTTTTGGCCTCTCTAGCTCGGCTCTTGACACATCGCCTCGTACCGCAGTTGGAGGGATGGATTCATACGTCCATCACTCCTTGACACATTGGCCGTCAGATTCCTACCCACCCCTCATACCTTTTTCCTTCCTAGAACTTCCTCTCCTTCCTTCCATAAAAAGACCCTCTACACAACATCCCCAAAGATTAACTCAATGTACCTGTCCTTCTATAAGTATAGATGACAGTATTAAATATCTTAGTATTCAATTAGATGATCTTCTTAAATGGAACGTACATGTTACAAACCTAACGATAAAACTGAGGTAACTCGTCTATTTCTTTAAAAATGTAATAGTTATATTAAATAGAAAACAACTGAAACAAGTTTACTGTGCTCTTATACAATCATCACTTGAATATGGTATTATCAGCTGGGGAAGTGCCACAAATACTTGCCTGGAGCCTAGAGTAAAGATTCAAAAACTTATTTTGAAGTTTACTAACGTTGAGAACGAGCACTGATTTTATTTTTAAGACACTAAATGTTCCTAACCTGCAAAAATTGTATTAAAAAAATATCCTGCTTCATCAATTTAAAAATACACACATGTTTGAAGAACGAATAAGTACTAGAGCCTTAAGAGAGTCAAATGTAAAATCTTTTAACATCCCAGTTTGTCAAACCTCTTATGGGCAAAGAAGTTTTAAATATAATGCAACAAAGCTGTTCAATTATCTACCTCCTGAAATTAGAAACACGCAAACCAAAAGTGCATTTAAAAGTAAAATCATTGATCAGCTCAAGTAAACATATCCATCACGAGTATTTAATAACATATTTACCTTTATACCTACTGTGTGTATATATGTAACCGTGTACCTACTGCAATCTTAAATAAATAAATCTTCTATTTATATATAACATACTTGAAGTTGTGAATGATGAATACTTGGAGCAGGTGGATGAGTTTGTGTATCTGGGTAGTATGTTTACGAGAGATGGGAAGGCTGATAGAGATATTGAAAGAAGGGTGAATGCCGGTAACTCCATTAATGGTGGACTGAATGCCGTTGGCGCTAATACAAAACTGTCAAAAGAAGCGAAACTAGCAGTCCACAATGGAGTCCTGGTACCTACCCTGATGTATGGCAGTGAGGCATGGAACTGGCAGAGGAAGGATGAAAGTAAGCTGAATGCTGTTGAAATGAGATCCCTGAGACGTATGTGTGGTAAAACAACGTATGATCGTGTGAGAAATGTGGATATCCGCAAAGAATGTAAGGCTGATGTAAGCATAATGAGTAAGATTAAGAAAGGGACCCTCAGATGGTTTTGGCATGTAGAGCGAATGAACGAAGAAAGTAGTGTAAGAAGAATATATGACGCGAATGTGAATGGTAGAAGAAGTCGGGGACGCCCGAGGAAGACATGGCACGATCAAGTGAATCAAATACTTGAGTCGGGCCATGTCAAAAGTCAGAATAATAGAAGGGAATGTATGAGACGATGTATGAATGTGAGTGAGGCAACGAGTGTGTGCCAAGACCGAGTTGTTTGGCGGTCCGTCCTCTCTGCCTACCCCTGCGGAGAAACGGCGTGATGGTTAGTTAGTTACTTGAATTGTATATTTAAAAAAATATATATATCAAGCTGTCATTTTCATAATATTACTTAAACAAAATCATATAAAATAACCACTCTGTAAATTGCCATCTCAACACAGGCGTTTCACACCTAGTGAGATGGGCAATACGTCATTATTGTAACCAAATGTAATATAAAAATAATGAAATAAATAAAAAATAAAAAACATTATAAGGAATTTTTTCCCGATAGCTTCCTGGTTGAAACTAATGTAAAAAATAAAAATAAACGCAGCCTAAATTCTGATATTTTAACTGTCATAATTTTTTACGTGCAAAGTACGAGTAAAACGATCCACTTTCAAGTTCACGTGACTAACATAAAAATACCCAACAAATTGGAAAGAAACCTCGCTTACAGCAAATTCAAGAAGCGAATCAATATTTCCAGAAAAATTCCATGAATTTCAAATGGTGAAATACGGTTCCTTTTGTTAGTGAGTCTTGTTGAAATATTGAGAATATCATCTCGGTATAAAAAACAAATCAATTTTGTCTTTTCCCAAGTAAAGTTGTACTGGTGAAATAAATGTGAATTTAACCTACCGATACAAGGCCGGAGTTTTTTCCCTGTGATTGATTGAATGTGCGGAACACGCGTCAGAAGTATTTGGCCGGTTCTCAACAAAGACGTGGAACTTTTAAAGTAAACTTTGTTTGTTCTTCTTCTAGAGTGGCTTTAACCTTTAGGTCGGGTGACAGTAAAGATTTGGATTCAGAACGTAGCATCACCTAAATTCTTTGCTGGAACATTGATGCCTAATTTTTTTTACCCACAATATCTCTCACTTAATATTTATTTACTTGAGGGCCCGCAACCCGGATTTGTTCCGATTTATTACATATTTCCCTTAAACACGGTAAGTTTTAAAGCTCTTAAAAAAATATATGTTATTCTTAAGGATAATATCTAGAATTTGCCCGCGCCGAAACGCAAATTATATAAAATTCCCTCGATAGAAAAAAATCGCAAAGTATGCTCCAAAAATTATTATTAACACGTTTGTTTCAGTTATTTTACAAGTTATGTGTATGAAAAAATTCACAGTATTTCTTTAAATGCTGTTTAAGATAATGCCCGCGAGATTTTTGCTCTATTTTAAAGGAGTCGTGTTTTATTAAACATTTCCGCAATTTTCGCATCGATTTTGTCGCTGTAAATGTTAGAGCTCTCCTCTAACATTCGTAATTTCGTATCTCTCCGTCTTCTTCTTTTCGGGCCCGGTTGCAGAGCCTTAATAGGAACGGCTGCGCAGACCGTTTCATACAAATTGGTCAAAGTACCCAACCAAACTGAATAATATTTTCTTAATCAAAAGTAATATAGAATATCTACTACGGATACGTGTTTCTTTTGTATATTTATCTTTTTGTTTTAAATGATATTATACAGGTAACAACACGGGCATTAGCCTAGAACGGTAGTTAAAAAATGACTGAAAACTTTAAAATTATTATATAATAAAAAAATATTAAAATTTATTAAATAATAAAAAAATAAAGAAATCAATTTTGCGTCATTTTGGAGGCAAATTTGGAATTTTTTTGTGGGTTAATTATAATTTTTAAAACATATCTTAACTTATATTCTGTGTTAATACAATGAAAAATAAAATAAAACATTTCAACAATCCTTCTTTTGGGTAGTAATTTTACTTTATATACGACAAATTTATGATCTTCGTATAAAGGTCGTTTATAAATTAAATTAAATCCCATTAAAATGCTTTCTTTAAAACATTTTAATTTTATATTTCATCATATCCTCATAATAAATAAGCTAAAAGTATATTTTTTAATATTTATCGTTTACTCACCAATAATTGCCCAAGTTGCCTCTAAACCAGTGGCTCCCAACCGGTGGTCCGTGAACGACAGGTGGTCCGCGAGATCTAAAATATGGTCCGCGAAACATTTATTCATTTACTACAAAACTGTATCCAAAAGCTGATTCGTAACCCTTTTGGTATTAATGATGGAGAGGTAGCTGAAGAAGACCAAGAAGAGCACATTGAATGAGGTATTTTTAAAATGATATTTGGGCGGGGCTATCGTGTAAGGTCATAAGCGTGGACGCTCACTGACAGTGTTTATTTATGCTGGCCCAGCTGAGCGACGCTTGTGACGTCACAATCCGATTTGCCAACTACGGGCCGTTTTGATTTTGTCAGTTTTAGGTCGTTTTAAAAATCAACAATATTGAATGAAGCATAAAATATAAACATTTTTAGTAGGACGATTAAAATCAAAAAAATGATCTTTAAATATTCAGTACATTTTCAACAGAATCCCTCGTTTGTGGAAATACCCCATTGCAAAATGATAGTAATTGCAAGGACGCTTCTAATTATTAAGCGATCAACAGTTTATAATTATTGTACCTCGTGGTCCCAGTGGGAACAAATAAATGTCATAGTGGTCCATGGTCAAAAAAAGGTCGGGAACCACTGCTCTAAACTATTAAATTCCTTAATTGCGTATCATTATTATTACTACATAGTGTAAAATGAAGTCGCTCAAATGTATGTGCGCGTTAATCTTTTAAACTACGCAATGGATTTTCATACGGTTTTCACCAATAGTGATTGAAGAGGAATGTTTATATGTATAATACATGTAAATTATATTAGAGAAAAGCCGAGAAATTTAAAGAAAACATATTTTAAACGGCTGGCGGGCCGTACTATAGTCACTTTTGAAATTCGTTCTACAGAAGAAATTGGAAAATAGATGTCCTAGAGTAAGTAGGCATGTATGCGCGCATAGATCTTTTAATATTCATGCGGTTTTCACTAATAGATAGAGTGATTCAAGAGGAAGGTTTATATGTATAAAAACATGCTTATTATAGTAGAGAAAAGTCGAGAAATTAAAATATTCAATTCAGGCAGCGGGCAGCGGGCAGCTGGCAAGCGGGTGGTGTGGATTTTATAAAGGTTGGGTAATGGCGTTGTGTTTCGTTAGCCACAGCAACGTGTGGCCGGGTCTGCTAGTTAGAGATAAAATTGAGAAAAAATACAAAAGAAATGTGTATTCGTGTAATTTAAATAATATACTAGGTTTAAAGACCTGATATAAAACAAAGTATGTTGTGTATATGACAAAGCTAGTATTCAGGTATGGAATACAATTATTAAAAGTGTGTTGCAACAAAAAAAAGATTTGAAGTATTCTTGGTATAGAATGTTATAAAATGTTATAATAACAGATAATATTTTATTTACAGAATAAAAATATGTAAAAAGGTAACTTGATAGCAATTAGAATATCTAGTATGGATCTGTTCCTTTTATTTATTCTAATTTTAATTGATGTTATACCTACAGGTAATTAAAGAATTCAATTTTGCATCATACAGGTGATCCGTGAGATCTAAAATGTGAAACATTTATTCATTTACTACAAAACTGAATTAAAAGGTATCCAAAAGCTGATTCTTAACCCTATTGGTATTAATAATGGAGATGATTCGTGCACGATGCATGGGGGTTTAGAAATAACCTTGCGGCTACTTTTTGCTAAGACGCTTATGGATTTCGATACGATTATGCCCGACCACCAAACAAGAAAGGTAGTTCACAATTAAGAGGTACTCACTGCTGTTGTGTCTTCTGGCTTGGTTTCCGTTTGGTGACAGTCACAGATGTATCCATAAGCGCTCGATAAGATTGTTCTATTCGATTATTAGAACTACGCTAAAGTTTGAGTCTCGAGTCGATTTACCTAAGAAGTTCACACAAAGCATACGATATGATTTACACTTTATGTAACGATAGGATAAATAACACTTCGGCGTAGAGCGAAATGTCACGATACAATGGTAGTTAGCAACGGACTAAAGATAAAGCGGTACTTGACTCAAGTCCACCGTATAATTAGGCACTCTTATTGTGCGGAATTCCAAAAATCTGGATTCCTCCGATCCCGTATGACAATCGGAACACAAAAAAATTAAATCCATCAGCGTTATGAAACAGGAGAGGTAATTGAAGAAGACCAAGAAGATCACAAATGAATTGCAAAATGATAATAGTAATTGCAAGGACGCGTTTAATTATTAAGCGATTAACAGTTTATCATTATTGTACCTTGTGGTCCCTGTGAGAACAAATAAATGTCATAGTGATCCCTTGACAAAAAACGTCGGGAACCACTGCTCTAAACTATTGAAATATTGAATTCTTTATTTGCCTATATTTTATAATTTAAAACACAAATAAATAAAGTAGCACATACCTGTATTAGATATTTTGTATTGCTTTTGATTAAATAAAATATATTATTATATTATTTAGTTTGGTTGGGTACTTTCCCCTCAAATCCAAAATTTTGATTTGTATGAAACGTACCGAAACGGGCCGCGGAGCCGTTTCCGTTAAATTCCGAATTTTTGTATTACATTATTCAAATGCATAACACATATTATGTATTTCTTCCGATTGAATACGAGCGTATATTAAAATGACTAGAAAGACATCTGTAAATGAAGGTCAGTAGTTCTCTCCAGTCCAGTTCATGATTAAGTATAACTCTCCAACAACGTAATATTATGTATTGTCCTAGCACAAATGTGTCATAATTTGTACGTTACGCTGTTATCCTTGAACTTTTGGCAGTCCTCCATGGCCCATAGCGAATGTCAAGCATACATATAGAATACGAGAAAGATTTGTATTCAAATGACCTTATGCTATTCTAGACCAAACAAGAACAAACAGTTTCCCGATTCGCATGACTAATGTATCCATTTGAATTACTTACTACAAGGTGAAATGTCACGTTTCGTAGATTTCCGCAAGAAGTGTACTTTTTTTATATAAAATACTAGCTGGTACCCGGCATGCGTTGCAACGCCATTCAAATAAATAAATTGATTCTCCTTGCATGTCCTTTCCCGTGCGTCCCCGTTCCCTTCTATCTTCCCCGTCTCCCCCCTCCCTCGTCTCTTCACTCTCCGCGAACCCCACCTCCCACCTACCTTTCTTCTCTGAATATATGAAATATATGAAATACACACATTTTCATTTATACAAATTACATAACGCCAGAGCTTACCATTATATACCTTACAGCTTATATTACTCGCTGATAATGTAGGTTTCTATTGGTGAAAAATCGGTTTAGGCGTGAAAGCGTAACAAACAAACATATAGGCCAGTGCAATTAGCGATTCGCGATCGGAATTATTCCGGTAGTCCCAATTTTTTTATATGTTTTATACACTCATCTTGTGATGAAAAATCTGAGTTTTCGACCTTGGGTCACTTGAGCTTTCGCCGCCATTTTGAAAAAAACCAGCCAAAATCGAGCCAAAATCTAGTTTTTCTCAAAAATTTCGTTTCCAATAAAAATTTCGGATAAAGTATTTTTACAAGTTTAGTAGAACATAAATTTACCTAAAATTTTAATTTGAACTATTTTCTTCTATCTCTAATAAATATCGAGATATGCAGGCGTAAAAATGTATACAAGTTTATAAAAACCGGTAAATTGCTCGACTTGGTTCGGTTTTTTGGGCGTATCTCTTTTCCAGTACAATTTTGAGAAAAAATTACAAATATCAATTTTGTAGAGAATAAAATTTCATAAAATACGTAGGTATATTTTTAATGTTTTTACCGCAATTGGGTATCCCGGTTCTAATACAAAAAAAAAACTCAAAAATTAGGTCAAAAATTGAATCAGAAGAATAGTGTTTCAATCTAGGCATACCTTGATTTTTCTGTTTTTTTTAACAATTATTGTTGAAATAACATGTAACATACATAACAGCAAAATTAACCATCAATGTAATCACAACATATAAATAAAAAATTTAATTAAGTACATAGTTGTGGCAAAAAAAAAGAAAAAAAATGTATTTTCTTAAAATTTATAATTATTGACTTTATTTTCTTGCTACCACTTACAGGCCCCGAACAGCTTCAATATAGTCTTCCTATGTCTCATTAGCCGAATTTGTGGCGACTGGGGCATCAAATTCCTCGTCATCATCATGAACGAAAGCTTCCACAGTATTCTTGCACGCGCTTCCATTACATTGACTAGGGAGCATTTCAAACCCGACTTTCTACATGCACACTTTCCAGCGCAATCTTTTTTGCATTGGCATCATAGACATATGATAAATTTGGATGTCTATGATTGGCATGGCATAAAGTTCAGTAACGCCTGAGGTGCAGCCTCCTTCAACTTTAGTACTGGAGTTAATAACCCAACAGCGTCCTTTTCCACCCCCATTCAGTTGGATCTTTGTGGTGACCAAGCCAAGTCTGCACTTTGAAGTATGTTCTTGAAGCATGTTGCTGGATTGCATCTTTGGTGGGTGGTAGCCTAGATAAATTGAACTTGTTCTTTTTCACTCCTTTGACAAAAATAATGTAGATACCTTAAATTTTCCAAATTTAATTTCTCATTGCCGCCATACACAAGTGCAAAGAATTGTTCGGCAACCAAAGTGATTGTTTCTCCTTTGCTTTTAGATCTTGAAATAAATGAACAAGTTTTATTCACTTGAGAAGAATATTACCAAATTTGTATAAACCTTAAACGAATGGAGCACCAGTTGTGACGCAGCCACTTATGGCATGAATGAATAAAATGTTTTCAACTATTTCAATGTGTTTAAAATATTTGTCAGGGTACAACGTGTTAGGTGATTTACCTTTACCAACTTTTTGGTTATATACGTTTGGAGGTGTGAGAGTCGATATCCTGATCAATGATTACGACTGCATGATGTTGAGATGACAACGAGTTTGCTGTGGTTATTACGTGAACATCAGCATCCTGTTCAGCTTGTACTGTAGTTATTTGCGATCGATCAAATGAGGCTCTGAGTAGGGAAATAAAACGGGACTTGTTCTTCTCATTTCCCAGAAACTTTTCCTTAGTGCTTTTCTTTTCAATCGAATCTGGGTATCCTCGAATACCACTACTGCATTGGCTCCATAATGATTTTGTACATATTCTTGGATATATTCTATAAGTTCAATTTCACACTTTTTGGCAATAAACATACGATGGAATAGCATTAATGGATATATTGTTACAGTCATACCCTGATTTTTTAGGCTGCTGGTAAAATATCGCATCCTTACGTTTTAAGTGTAGGTTTCCAAAGTTCTGGTTGATAATTTTAGACATGGCAAATTTCCCCATATTTTCCCATTCTTTTCATCGTGCCACTGCTTGTACACATAATAACGTTTGTTTTAGGAAATTGTTCATGGCATGCAAACCAATCAATGAGAGATTGGACGTTTTTATCATCCCTCTTAATTCGTGTAGGCCTTATCTCCACATGTTACTCTGACGTTCCTGATTCAATCCCACAGAATGACTCGATACCCTCACAAATGTTATGCAGATAAACAAATCCATAATCCTATAAGAGCTATAATCCTGTGTAGCCTAAGTTATGACCGACTTTAGTTTCATGGGGTCTGGCGAATAAAGACAATTTATGAGAAAAAAACAACAAAGATTTCAATACAAAAATAACAGATTCCAAAAAAAATAACTCTTAAAATATCATTTTTGTTTAAAACATTTGTAATTAAAATGAGCTAAATTATCTGAAAAAAAATATCTAAGAAGCTAAACCACATTTTTCGAGTTGACGACCTCGATTTAGAACTAAATGTAGCTCTAACACTGATCCAGACAGACGCGACATTGGTGGCAACTGATGGCCCCAGAGTCGTCCTGGAGTGGCCAGGGGGGGGGGGGGGGGGTCGACCCCCACTCTCGTTAATTTTATAGTTATAATTTATAATATATAAAAATGTGATGTGAGTAAAAGTCGAATAACGTGGTAATATCGTGATTTTCTGTTTTCACCTACCGATATTTATTTACATATACTTTATTTCAGTAAAAAAAAACTATAAAAAATATAAAAATCACACATCTTTTTAAAAATTCGGTTCGCTACAAAATTGGTATCAATAATTTTTTCACAAAATTGTATTGGAAAAGAGATACGCACAAAAAACCGAACCAAGTCAAGCAATTTACCTGTTTTTATAAACTTATGCACATTTTTACGACTGCATATTTCGATATTTGTTAGAGATAGAAGAAAAATGTTTAGATAAAAATTGTAGTTAATTTTTTAATCTACTAAACTTGTGAAGCTACTTTAGCAGAAATTTTTATTGGAAGCGAGATATTTGAGAAAAAATAGATTTTGGCTTGATTTCGGCTGGTTTTTTCAAAATGGCGGCGAAAGCTCAAGTGACCCAAGGTCGAAAACTCAGATTTTACATCACAAGATAAGTGTATAAAACATATAAAAAAATTGGGACTACCGGAATAATTCCGATCGCGACCCCCTTTTTTGCGCTAATTGCACTGGCCTAATACGCACTTTCGCATTTATAATATTGATCTTAAATTGTTAGATATGATTCTCACGGTCAAAACTATTATCGTTAGATAGATTACAACAGAAATAAAACAGAACACGATTAAACGGAAAGCGATAATACAGAATAGTAATAAAACAGATCGGCGATAAAAGAAAACATCGATAAAAGAGAACAGAGCAATTAAAAATCAACATTTTGTTGAAAAAGCAATTAAAAAATCAACATAAACCATTAATAATGAAATTACCCTATAAATCAACACAACAAAAAATTGTCATTGTTTAGATTCTTTTTCTTTTATTTTTTCATTCATTCTCTTTTCCATTTTATCACTGCTCGTTTTTTATAATATTATTTTTTTAATAACTGCTTCCAATCGTCAGGAGGCGGTGAGAGTATGTCGCCCCCAATTGGAGTATGTTGTCGAGAGGGGAAAGAGACAAGGAGGAGGAAGGTGGGAAGTACCTCGGCATTCAGGTCTAGTTACCAAACACGGCTAAAGCCATTTCAAGCAATGTTTCAATTATGAATGGTGATCTGTTATCAGGGCGACACCGACAATGTCTTCCTGAATATCTGGTTATCTGGAACTGCCGCAAATATTTTACATATTATTTTTAATTAATGAACCCTATGTTTATTTTTTCTGAATAGCTACAAATAGGAGGTCCCAAGGTAAATGATTAGAATCTTAATCACATTTTAATATTATCATTGAATTGTATCTACAAAATGTAAAATATTGTATTAAAAAACAATATGCCCTGAGTAAAATAATTTCCCTCAGTGCATATGAAATATTTAAATTTGGGAGGCGGGAATGGGTACCGCCGCCCCGGGAACCTTGATTGAATAACCAACACCTCTGCCACAGGTCGCCCCAGGTGGTTCACTACGTTTGGTTATATAGTCTAGGTCTGGGTGAGATTTGTCTAGGTCTTGGAGGCGGATGACCAGGACACACTGAACCCCAGTTTCATATCCACCCCTTAAACCCTTTTCCTTCTCAAAAATCTCCTCTCCTTTCTTTCCTTAAAAAAACCCTCCACACAACATCCCCAAAGATGACACAGGCCCTAAGGGAAATTATTTTCCTGAGGGCCTCTTGTGTTGAGCTCATGTAAAAAAGAATATAAATAAAATGTAAAATATTGTTTCAAAATAATATTAAAAAAACAAATGGCCCTGAGTAAACTAATTTCCCTCAGTGCCTGTGTTATCTTAGATGGTGCTGTGTGGAGGGTCTTTTTAAGGAACGGAAGAAGAGGAAGTCCTGGGAAAGAAAAATGTAGGAGTGTGGGTATGATTCTTAGGGAAAGTGTGTCCAGGAGTGACGGACACATGAATCTATTCCTTCAACTGCGGTGCAAGGTGATGGGTTGAGTGAGTCAGGTTGGAGAGTCTCTTTCGATCTGGCCCGCCACGCAGTAGGTGGACAGACGTATCAGCCGCCAAGATAAAGGCAAACCTTACCTCATGAATCGGGGCACCCCTGCTACGTCACCAAATGTAGGAACCACTTGAGGTGACCTATGGCAGACGTGTCGTTTATCCAATAAATGGTTCTCACGGCAGTTCCCACCCAGTATCCATACGCGCCTCCCAAATTAATAAAATTACACTAGAGTCAAAGCGTCAGCGTTATTTGGCTTAGCCTATTTCGGCATATCGCTCGCAATACATTCCCAATAGGAATTTTAACTATAGGTGTGACACTAGCATTAGTGAAGTGATAATATGTTGTGAAAACACAATATTTTTTATCGTTGTTGTGTTTCATTATGGAACATTGAACCCTGTACATCGTAACCACCTACTAACACAGAAATTATTGATAACTAGCTTTTGCCCCCGGCTTCGCTCGCATAGTATTAGGGGGTTAACGACAGCTCCACCTCCACCTTCCATGTCCCCACTCCAATCCCCCCCCCTCCTCCTCTCCCCCCCTCCTCTCACCCCTCACTCCACTACCAAATCCCCCCTCACCCCACCCCTCCCCCATCCCCCCCTCCGTCCTGCCCCCAAATCCTATCCCCCCGTCACCCCTCCTCCATACCCGTTACTTTCATTTTTCAGACAGCTCGCGTGCCACCCACCTATTGCAATTTTTGTATATAAATTTCATAAAGCCAGACCCCTAAGCTATAGCCTATAGCCTATTCTGATGTATGAGCTATATTATTGCAAAGTTGCATTAAAATCCATTCAGTAGTTTTCGCGTGAAGGAGTAACAAACATACATCCATACAAACTTTCACCTTTATAATATTATTAGGAGTAGGATTATTAAAAATTTAAAAAGATAAGCAGATACATTTTTTATAATTTATTAATTTCGATATTAAAAATCTGTAAAACATCGTTAAAAAAATTACCAAGTAATCATGATTTTCTACGAACACCTCAGAAAAACTTGTGTTAATTAATAAAATGCAAATCGACTTTCTTGAATCACTTATTCCGAAGGTTATCACTGTGAATTTTAATTTTCTCGTCCTTAATTATTATTTTTCCCTCGATAAAAATCGCAAGAGTAGGTAATTATCGAAAATACAAACGGCTGTATGAAATAAAATGTAAAATCAGCAATTTAATTTTTATTTTAATCGTGATGTCTATGTAAAGCGGGGTCCAGAGCTCGTCATTTGTCTCAATTTGTCTTGATAAAATCATTGACAGTCTCACAACAAGTCAATGATTTTATCAAGCTTGTCAATGTTTCGAGTTTAGTTGTGCTTCCCGTGTTCGACGGAAAACATTTCCAAAACACTTCATCCCGGGTGAAGCGGGAAGCAGGCGGGAGCCGGCGGGGGGGTATAATTCATTTAATTGACAGGAGCCGCGCGGTGTGGTCGTATTTATGGAAGAACAAACCGAACGACTTTTTGAGGTTATGTGTAATGTATAATGAGCGAGCTTAAATAATCACGAGTTTAAAATATTATTATACTTACGTATAATATTATAATAAATATATTTGATAATATAATTATAATATATTAACATAATTATTCGGTATCGAGAAACGCCTGAAATATTCTCCGCGCCGCGCGGGAACGTGGATGCGTAACATGTCTTTGTACAGTAATGTACAAAGATGTTACGCTTGAAATGATTTTACACAAAAACGCAAACATGTTACGCTTGAAATGATTTTACACAAAAACGCAAATTTCATAAACAGCCATACATTGTTATTATGTACTTTATTATTATGTTATGTAGGTACTACTTGTCAAATTGTGTTCACCATGCCAACTTGAATAATCAGGAAAGATTTCTGACTAATATCGATTACGGCACGACCTAAAGTTACGAATTTAGAGTGCGTAAATATTTACGTCAAAAACAGAATAATTATAAATATTTGATATTATATTATAATTTTATTATCAAATATATTTATTATAATATTATACGTAGTATAATAATATTTTAAACTCGTGAATATGCCTGCTCATTGCACATAACCACAAAAGTCGGCCGTTCCGTTTTCTCCCCACACGACCGCATTGCGCGGCATCTGTCAAAAAATGAATCACCCCCCCCCCCCGCCTGCCTTCCCGCTTCACCAGGGGTGAAGTGTTTGGGAAATGTTTTCCGTCGAACACGGAAAGCACAACTAAACTCGAAACAACAAAAGTTGAGAATATTTATTGACAAACTTGATAAATTCATTGACTTGTTGTGACAAATGACGAGCTCTGGACCCCGCTTAAGTGGGATGTTAAAAATTGATAAAACATTTTTGAATGGTACAATGAAGATATAAGGATAAATTTATCCAAGACACTATCTAGATAGCATTTAGTTTTGGTGGAATCTTGCAATCATACATATAGATGGCAGCCAATAAAAACATGTGTTAAACCGCCGCTGCTACCCGAATTTCTACCGATTTCTTACATATCTCCCTTAAACATTTGAAGTTTTTAAGCTCTTAAAAAATACATATTATTTTTTAAGATAATATCTCCCCATGCCGAAACGCGAATTATCTGAAACTACCTGGTTCCCGGCATGAGTTGCTATGCCATTTAATAAAGAAATTGTTTCTCTCTATGCATCCTTTCCCATTCGTCCCATTCCCCTTCCGCCTCCTCTTCCTCTCCTGCGTCCCCTTCCCCCTCTCACGTTCCCACACCGCCTTCCTTCTCCCCATTCCCCTCGCCCGCTTCCCCCGTCGCACGAACCCTCCTACCCGAGTTCCACCCTTCCGCATTCCATTCATTCAGTTTTCAAACAGCTCGCGTACCACCTATTGCAATTTGTTATACCGATTTTGTAATGCCAGAGCTCACCAGTAGTTTAATATAAACCTTGTCCTGACCATAACGAACACAACAACAAAAAGAATTATCCAATTTGGTGCAGTCGTTCGGAAGTTATGCGCGTACATACATTTCGGCGATTCATTTTTATTTATAAAAAAAAGAAAGATTCCCTCGATAGAAAAAAAATGGCAATGTATGTTCCGAAATTTTTTTTTCGGAACATTTTTAGACAGCCCCCAACAGATTTTTGCTCTATTTTAAACGAGTCGTGTTTTATTAAACTTTTCACAATTTTCACTTCAATTATATCATTTTAAATATTAGCGCGCTCTCTCCAACATTCGTATTACATATCTCTCCATCTTCTCCTTTTTAAGCGGGGATACGGTGCCCTAAGAAAAGGAAGATAATGGTGGTAGTTCTTGGTCTGGGTTCGAGTCCCCGAAGTGACCGTCTCTTTTTCTGATTTTTCTGTTTCAGATTTTCGATTGAGTTTGGCTAATATTAATTAAATATAGCAATTTGAGGTTTTACTCATTAAGTTAAAAATAAAAATAAATATTCATCCTAGACTTGCAGAAAAGTCAATAGATGTCGCATATTAAACAAAAATGGATGATTTTATCTAAGACACTATCTAGATATCATTAGTTCTGATTGAATTTTGCAATCGAACATAAAGATACAATAAAAATATGTGTTCGAAAAATTAAGACAATGAAGGTAGTTCTTGGTTGAAGAATGATATCTACAATTAAATATGATCGAATCGGATAGGAACCCATTAGCTCACTTGGTAGAGCACTGACCCGGCAAGTCATAGGTCCTAGGTTCGAGTCCCAGATGTGATTTTCGATTGAGTTTCGCTAATATATTTTCTTCATTAATTAAAGTTATTATTATTAAATGGGTAAATTATGTGATCGTGATAAGTGTAAAAATCTTCTGGTGTTGTTTAATTTTCCAATTTCACGAAACAAAAACCTTATGTACAAAATATTTTGAAATCATATTTTCCATAAAAAAATATAACGCTGAGTGCATTCGCACCGCACATAAACCGTATTGCATACAAGGCCGTTAAAAAAATCGAATTTCTACCTGTGAAAACAAGTTTGATGCTTTTCACGCAATAAAACTTGTCCACGCGCAAGCAATATGCAATGAAAAAAAAACGTTTTTTCATTTAATGTGTGGAACATTATTTGATTTCAAAAGGCGAGGCTGCAGCGCGAAAAACACAAAAAAATAACTGGACAATCTGGACATGCGTAATTAAGAGCGTTTAACCAGCCAGCGGACGAAAATCCACATTTCGTCGAAAGTTGTTCTTCCGATCGTGCAGGGCGGTTACAATGAGAAAGATTGATTATTCTCCGTACCAGCTTTTTTAAATTATAACTCAATATCGAATTTATTTCAATCCAAATTAGCTTTAATTTATACCTTCATCCAAAAATGCTGAAAGGCGTGATGATAAAACTATTAAAATAGTGTACTTTTTGTAGTTATTTTTTGATTATAAGTATTTTTCATTTTTCAATAATGTCTAAATTTAATAAGAATGTTAAAAAAATCTGAAATATATTAGTTTGGAAGTGCGCAAATAAATACACAAATGGACCAATTTTCGTCAAGAAACACATGTACGTACATATTTTTTAATGATTTTATTGAAACTAAAATTAAAATTCTAATACATAACTTTGCTAGATAATGTATTGATTTATTTTACTGCATGATTACATTATTTGAAATGGGTGTGGTATAATACAATAACTTTTTTGAAAATTGAACAAATCTGCCAACGACCTATGGAATAACCTTATTATACTAAAAATTAAAAAAAATTCTTAAAATTTATTACATAACTATGCTAAATAAAAGAACAATCTTTCGAAATCCATTTATAATTTTTTGTGGAAAAGAGTCAATACGTCTAAAAACTTTTTTGAAAATGACGTATTTCCGGCTTTCTCTGGTAATGCCCTCTTAAGAATTATCTATGACGGCCGGCGTAGTTCAGCGGTTAGGCTCTTGACTCGCACATAGAAGGTCGCGGGATCGAATCCCGGCGTGGCAAATAAATTTTATTTGATTAATTTGTGTTATTTCACAATTTATTCATTTAAAATAATATATAGTATATTTGCGGCACGTTCCAGAGTGGATGATACTCTCAGTATCGCCCTGGTGTAAGATCACCATTCAGAATTGAAACGTTGCTTGAAACGGCATTAGCCATGTTTGGTGACCAGATCTGAATAGCGAGGTACTTCCCCACCTTCCCCTTCCCTATTTCCTTCCCCTCCCCACTACCTTCAGCCTCACAACATACCCCAATTGGGAATGCCATAGTCTCACTGGCTTCAGACGGGAGCAGTTGGGACTCTTGTGCGGTATTCGTATAAAAAAAAATAAAAAAAAACATTCAAAATCTCGTGTCACCGTGTTTGTGGTCACACTCCTTCGAAACGGCGCAACCGATGTTTATGAAATTTTTATATATATTTGGTAGATATGAGAATAAGTCGTAAAGTATAGTTCATACCGGTAGGTGATTAGGGTGTTTCTATCCAGAACAGACGAGCGGGCTGGCAAGCGGGCGGTGTGGATTTGATTTGTATGCAAATTAACAGATGGCGGTGTGAGTTAATTTATCGTGGTTATAAAGGTTGGGTAACCTTCCAGTAGATGGCTTTGTGTTTCGTTAGCCACAGCAACCAGCGGCAGGGACAGCTAGTTTTTAATATTAGTTTAGTTTAGAAAACTTCTGTGGCTGGGCTGTAAGCTTGTCGGTTTCCGATACTAATGTGGCAGATTCGAAAACCGGTATGCAACAATAAATTGTACTTAAGTAACACATTATTTTTTTGTAAAAAAAGATTATAAAATAAATATGGAATATTTGAGGCATATCGTAGGTACATTATTATCACGTTTTTAGAGTTATGGAGGCTTCCAGTACCTACCGCCCTGTTAAAAAACTACCATCCGGAATCAAGACTTCGGTTGAAATGGCTTTAGGCGTGTTTGGTGACCAAATCTGGATAGCCAGGTACTTCCTAATCTAATCATTTTCCATTTTATTTACCTCCCCACTCCGTTCAGCCTTAATGACAACACTACTCACTTTACCCGGGATGCCATAGTTCCGCCGGCTCTTGGCAATTTGAATTCCTGTGCGGTATTACCGTGATATAACTATCTTCAAACAGTATTAATAGCCTAGAGACTGTACAGTTGAAATTTAAGAATCCGGCTAAGAATACAACTCTTTGACGACCAGCGTCGTCTAGGGGTAAGGCTCTTGACTCACCATCCGAAGGTCGCGAGATCGAATCCCGGCGTGGGCAAATAAATTTTATTTGATTTTCGTGTTATTGATAGCCGTGTTTGGTGACCAGATCTGAATAGCCAGGTACGTCCCCACCTTCCTCTTCCCCATCTCCTCCCCCTCTTCACTACATTCAGCCTCACAACATACCCCAATTGGGGATGCCATAGTCTCACTGGCTCCAGGCGGGAGCAACTGTAGACTGAGACTGTTGTGAGGTATTCACATAAAAAACTCTGACGCCGCGCCTTACGCAAATCCGTTTTCGTACGTGGAATTTGTATACAAATCTACTTTCTTAATAGAATCTAATTAAAGCAATGTCAAAAAATGGCGCCACTTACGTTAACAGCTAGCGTAAGGAGCATCGCCTGGCAATAAAAAAAAAAAGTTTCCGACTAATCTAATCTCAAGAATAACTTATAACTCAGTTTCCAAGTGATACTCCGTTCTTCAAATAAGTTAAATTTTGTTTTTTCAACAACTAATTACAATAATTCTAGATACATTATCCTAATAGTAAAATTGTTTATTAGTAGATAAATACCTATAATTACATATCACCGAACTTACAACTTATTTTTTTTACATTCACATTGTAATTTAAGAACTTATAACATAATATAGCATAAAAAAATGTACACTACTCTTCCAGACACAAGCTAATGCTTCTATGGAAGAGTGGTATTAACATATTTGAACATAAACTTGTACGCAAATTATTACATCATCTAAATGTATATTATATTTTATATGCTAAAATAAAAAAAAATAAATAAATAAATAAAAAAATACCACGGGATTTATAATTTCGTGAGTCTCTCCGCAGAAATAGTACGATAGCTGACGATAGTACGATTATTATTGTAACTGGCAGTTGTGAATAACGCGTCTATATATTATTAAGCCGAAAAAAAAGCCGACATCAGGGCCTAGCAGCAAAAACCTGCGGAGCGGGTTTTTTACTATTAGTAAATATTATTTTCACAAATACCTTGCTGACTGCTGGGAATCTTGTACGACCTTTATAATAATACATATAATGAAGTGTGTCTGTGGCGGATGGACACCGGTCGGAGGGCGTAGATTTGATTTTTATACAAATCTGCAATTTTATTCCGAAATTGATTTAATTTTGCACACTTGACCTTTATTGTAAGAAGAAGGTTACTGTTTATGTCTGATTTATAAAAATTAAATTCACCTTTAAAAAAATCTTAATCAGTCGTCAAAAAGAAAGTCATTCAATAGGTAGGTACTTGTGAATGTCAGAACTAAATCTGGCGAAATTCCTCGTTTCTTTATCCAAATCTGAGGGGTTTCCACTTGAAAATTATCTTAAGGAAATCACGTTCAAGCTTCAGTCGATTATTTGACGGAAGAAATGTTATCTGAGATTTTTCCGCGATAAAAAGATCGTTATGTTCCCCCCGCCTATGAACATGCTACACCCGAACAGATCTAATCATTGAAGTTGAATGTTTGGTGCTAACTTTGAGTTTTGATTTTACTGCGCCAAAAGGTTCATCTTTAATTACTGTTCAAGTATTTCTCAGCGATGAATAGAAAATGAAAAAAAAACGGCAAATACAACAAAATAAAGTAGACGCGAATGATACTCAAGCGCAACATATCACATGGATAAAATTGACGCGTTAAAGGAGCTAAGTTTAATGAGGGTCAAGCAAACCACAATATATTTGAATGTACTTATTTTGTACATAAAATTACGGTAGGGATGATGTCTATCGGTCAGAACCCCTAGCACGGTCGATCGAAAACGATTGCGTTGCAAATAACAGTTCACAATGACTATGTAAGTGTTCTAAATATATTCGACTGTTGTTTGTACGTTAGCATTCTGCAGTTATCCTAGGGAAGGATGAGAAGTTACCAAAAGTTATCGATTCGATCCCTATCGATAATATTGGCCGTAAAAATAAAAATAAATTACAACCACAATATACAAGGACACAGGGCGAGAAAAATACAAAAGCATATTTGATTGCACCCATTTCAAATCAAGCACCTACAAATCTCTTACGTACCAGGCCGACCAATTTTATAACGAAATTCGGAATGAAATTATTAATGAAGATTAATTTAATAATTAAGATAAGTAAAATTTTCAAAATTTTAAGCAACACCCGACTCAAAAAAGAGCTGATAATCTTGAAACGCCTGAACAGATTTTCATGAAATGTAGCTAAGAACCATCTCGATTACGTCAGCTTTCAAACAAAAAAAACCGCATCATAATCGGTTCATTAGTTTACGAACTACGATGCCACAGACAGACACACCCAGACATACAGAAAGTCAAACTTATAACACCGCTCCTTGCGTCGGGGGCTAAAAAAGGAATTAAGAAAGTATGTGTACCCCATTTCTGATGTCTTGTTTGTCATTGATTGTATTTATTTTCATTAAAAGATGTGTCATGTTTGTAAGTAATGCAAATTTTTATACATAGTACATGTTTCTAACATTATTAGCATGGAAGCATTATTTTGACAGAAGGGGCACTATAAAGCAAATCTATTTGATGTGAGCGAAAGACGAAGCATTATTGTTTTTTTATATATCTCGGTGGCCGAGCGGTTAAGACAAGATGTTTGAAACCTTGTGAGCGCAAATAATTCCAGATACTCAAAATAAGTATCGCCCTGGTGAATGAAAAACATTGAAAGTTTGGTTGCCAGATCTGAATACAGGAACAACCATCAGTTCAACCATTTTCCCATCGACGATATAAAGAAACACAATATTTACCTCGTTCATTGTACACGTGTAGATTCTAAGTTTTTTAATAAAAGGAAGCATATAATTATTTTGAATGACTCTAGACCCTCCAGTATTTGTTATCGTCACGAGATTTGAATAGCTTGATTCATCATAACTTTACAGATCCCTATAACCATCCCTTCCCCACTCTGTTCATCCTTACAATACACCCCCGTAGGTGAATGCATTCTGGTTCCATTCATTAGTATTAAAAAAATTGATTAAATAGTTCCAAATTATAGTGACATTTTAAAGACCTTCATCGAAATTGGAACTAATTTCGTGATATTTGAAAAAACCTTAGTCGAAATTGGAACTAATTTAGAGACATTTTAAAGACCTTCGTCGAAATTGGAACTAATTTCGTGACATTTTAAAGACCTTCGTCGAAATTTGAACTAGGTAATTTCTATAACGCAAATCAAAAACCGAAATCTTCAGTAAAATTTTATTCATATTTTTGTGTTTATTTTCTGAGTCTGTTAACTGAATTTTCTAGACGGATTAATTTCTAAAAAATACTTACCTCGTTCAAAGAAAATAAAAGGATGCCTGATTCATCTAATTTGTAATGCCGCAAAGGGTTTAAAGGGGTGGTTAACTTTTTACATGACCCACAAAACTGAATTACCAAATTCAATTTCAGCGGTTATTTGATTAATTATGATGGATAATAAATAAGACACCTCTGATTTAATTACCGGAATAATTTCACCAAAAACGAAGGATTTATTTAAAAATATACCTATTTAAGATAATTTCTTTCTTAATAAGAGATTTTCAGAAATTAATTAAAAAAAGTGTAAGAAAAGTAAAAAAAAAGGGATGGGATGTATTTTCCGGTTTTATTAAAACGACAAAAAAACACAACGTCACCACATTTGGACAGGGTTCTAACTTCACCTTACCTTGTTCTGAGATATGATTATGAAGTGTTCTTACCTTGTTCTGATTTATGATTATGATTAGTGTTACAACAGAACTCTGCTTCCGCTTCCGCTTCTGCAGAAGTTCCGTAAGTTTTTTTACTTCCGTTTCCGTTTCTGGTTCCGCAAACTTTATAACAGAACTCTGAACGAAGAATAATTTGCGATTGAAGATATCAAATTGCAACCTTCTACTTCAAAATCATCATCATCATTACAAATATTGGAATCGATGTTAAGTGTAAATGAAAACCAAGAGGAGAACTCTTCTGCAACTGACGATGGTGACAATTTATTTTTAGAGACACAGTCACACCTTCGGGAGTACAAGAAAGAGAAGAGATTACCTCTCCATGAGGATTCACTTATGTGGTGGAAAGTAAATGCGCACAAATACCCCCATCTGTTGCCAATAGTTCGCCAATACTTATCAGCTCCACCAGCTGTGTAGCCAGTAAGCAATTATTTAGTGGAGCTGGTTTAATATATGAAGAACACCGAAACAGCCAAAGGTGTAAAAGCAGCCAAATTACTTTTTATTAAATAATATAATATACCTCTGTTTAATTTCGAGAACTAAAATTAAAGTGCTAAAATAATAAAATTGTGCTTTTTCTTCATAGTATTAACACTTCCGGTTCCGTTTCTGCTTCCGCTTCCGCTAAGATTTTAAGACACTTCCGTTACATCACAATTATGATATACTATGTGTCAAATTTCGCAAAGATGATTTAATCTATTTACCAATTTCTGATTTTAAGCTATTTGATTGACAAGTATTTTGATTGAACACATTTTACAGGCATTTTAAAACATATCTAAACTTGCAAATAGGAACATGTGCAACCAGCTAAGGCATAATTCATTGTATAATGTTCTAATTCCATTTCTCTAAGGCAAATCCAAGCTAGGGACAGGTTCTATTTAAATATTTTCTATTAAAATACGCTAAACTAAGATATTTTTTAAAAGATTACGATAGAAAATACAAAAGAAAATAGAAAGATACAAAAGAAACGTTTTTCTATTGCAGAACCTTGTCCAACTGAAGTGAAGAAATATATTTTCATATTACGCTATAATACTATGATAGATTTATTGATAATATTTTAAAAGGTATATATTACGTAAAGCATGTTGAAAAACCTCTATCTTTCTCAAACTAAATAAACGTGGGTTTTTATGAATCGTGATTTTGTGGAAAATAACCTATGTACGGTCGCTGAAGTGTCTAAGAGTTATGTTTTTGAGAAGGGTATGCTTATGGAGTAATGACATTTTTGCTTCAACACAGATCGGTTTTGATGTTAGTGGTAGGTTTACAACATTTTATTATAATAATTATACTCTTGGTCACCCAATTATACTGATAACTTTTAGTGTCGTACTGAAAATATTTTGTCGTATTTTAAAATCGAATGTAACACGTATTATTTATTTATTTTTAAATTTTATAGGGATAACATTGGGGCGCAACGAGATAGGCAAATTATTTTTTAAAACTTTGAAGTCTCGTGGAGATCTTTGGATACTAATTCCAAGTGGTCATCTCCCTATAATCACTTTTCTGCAATATTAGGTGGGTTCTTGGGATACAATTTATTTCATTCCTCCCCAATGTTTATTCAATAAAATATGCAATGACGCGTGCAAACGGTCCCAAATCCCTTCATTATTCGGCAGATTCTCTCAGTCAGACTTAAATAAATGCTTTCACGGCCCCTTTTATGTATGAGGTGCCTAAAACCCGATGGATCAGCGATTTAGGGGGAGACCCTTCGGGAACAAGGAATTTGCAAATAAAGAATATCGATGAAGAGTGCGTTTTGAGCCTTTTGGAAAATCTTTCTTTAGTTGGTTATTTCTTTTCAAAGCGTATTTTGAGAAATATTTATCTTTCCATTGTAAATTCGCCATAAAACTATTATCATAGTTGGAAAATTTTACTTGTGCAATAATAGGGAAAACCCTATTATTAAAATTAAAATAGCAATCAGAGCGTTAAACCCTTCACACCTATGTGGGAATCCAATTCTATGGCCACTCGGCTACTAGCCCGTCGAATGAAATAACGAATGATGTTTTTGTCTGACCGGTCAAAGGAACACAGAGGTGTCCATGTTCACCGTATTATGGTGGCTCTTATGTAAGCTCGCTTTTATTATAACAATCGTTTCCCTACAGACTTCATCCTGGAATAACTCGACGGGACTGCACTCTTACGAGTCGGATTTGAAGTCGTTTCTTCTTCCTGTTTAATGTTTTCTGACAATCTTCCCTTAGATAATCGGTATCGGAATCCAAATTTCACTTCCCCTCATGATGTGGGAATAGAGTTTGTTTATTTGTAGAGCAAAATTACTTCATTATCCGTTCAATGAATAAATTAATTTGGCACCCTTTCTATCAAGGGTCCTCTTTGTAAGATCAGGGGTACCCAAAGGCTCTAATTTAGGCCCACTCTTCTTTTCCATATTTATTAAACATATTTCAAAAGTTATTCTGCACTCTAGGTTTCTTCTCTTCACTGATTACATAAATGATTATTTCGCTGATGTTCTTTCAAATAATATCGCAAGCGACTCTAGACAGATATAGATAGAATATTGTTGTTTGGAGTAAAAGGAATGGGATTGAGTTCAGTGTAACTACATATTTATTTTGTCATTTACCGGTTTACAATGAAGTTCAAAACGAGTCTCCACTATGAACGATCTTCGAATCTTATTTGTTAGTAAGCTGACATTTCATGCTCATATTGAGATAGCTTATAGCACATAGTTGAAAATGTTGGGCTTTGTTTCACACACTGCGAATAATTGTAGAAATAACCGGGTTTTCATAATTTCAAAGTATGGAGTAGACTTGAAAGTTAGTCGGTAATTATTTGGAGTCCACACCGGGTAAAGTATTCTCTCATGTTGTAGAGAGTTCAGAAGAACTTTTTGAGATTTCTCAACACGAGAGAATACGGCTACTATCTGCGGCTTTAGCCTACCGACTTTTGGGTACGCTTGGAATGAACAATCTACGGATCAGAAGGGAAGTACACATTGCTACGTATTTCTACAGAATCATTCGTTGATGGTTTGAAAACTCGGCTTTCAAGGAGAGCATTCATTTCATGTTTCCGATGGTTATCTCCGTTACCAACATGATCTGTTCTTACCCATTGAACTACTAATAAACTCGTTTTAAATGTTGCACAACCGATAAACAACCTATTTACCAACAAATAATTGTCGTTTTTCCGTTGCAAAATTTAAATCACATTTAGTAGTAAGTGGATCTCCCAGCCTGCAGAACTAACTTGCCAATGATCATGCCGGCGAGGAGAGCAATCTCGCTGCTGAGCAGAATTAATTCCGATATCGACATATTTAGCATTAATAAAGCTGCCTTTAAAAGGCACGCTCTGTTGCTACCAGTATAGTTAATACTTAGGTTTTCATTAAATAAAATATACACTTATTTCAAAACACATTAAAGAATACATTTGAAATGTTTAAATAATAATAAATTGAAATGATCCGAGTTGAATTGTAGAGAATTTCGAGAATGCGCTAATAGATTCGCAATTTAAAAGTTTCAATAGATCATGAGATGTTTAGTGTCCAGATTTCCACGCCATTTAGAAAATAGATGTTCACTAAAACAAAATTGTTAACAGTTTTTTTTATATTACTGTTCTAATGTTTTCCTCTATACCTACATACCGAATTAATTTACCATTAAAAATGTCCTCCTCAACTCAGGTGAACTCCTAGCGTGGAGGACAATACGTACATTTACTTGTTGTTAAGTTCTAAAACAGCTTATAAACTAAAATCAATTTTCCCAAAGTCCTCGCATTGCTAATCATCTCCAATTGTCATTTTCCTTCCATGAAAGCCCTTACTTAGTATAAAAAGAAGAAGATGATGCCTACTTACATGGCCAATGCATAATTATTGCATAAAATTGAAAATACCTACATTTTAAGTTAGTCGAAAATTTTTGTGAAATGATTCACAGTTCTCTACGGAACTCTCGCTTGAAATTCGTATAAAATACTACTTAAAAACATTTAAAGTTACGGTGAAGTTTAACTATTCCCTGTGTCATCCACCTGGAAGATCAGCCGACATCAATATTTGGATCCAAGCAGCATATGACTTTAGAAAAGGAAGGGCTTTCGCCCCTCAAATTCCCATCTTGTGACTGATTTAAAAGACGCCATCGATTGTCTTACATCAAAAAACAGATTTACAGTCCATCCTCTATTGTCACGATACCGTTCGTGACACTTGTAATAAAACACATGTTAAGTGAATAAGAAAGAAACCATATATCCTCATTTGCAAAATGGCGACGGTTTGTTTTTTTTTTTTTTACAGTGAATACCGCACAAGAATCTCAACTGCTCCCGTCTGGAGCCAGTGAGACTATGGCATCCCCAATTGGGGTTTGTTGTGAGGCTGAAGGTAGTGGGGAGGGGAAGGAGGTGGGGAAGAGGAAGGTTGGGAAGCTTAATTGGTTTGTAGTTTGGTTTGTTTTTAAATAAAATTAAGTATCGGTTCCACCGTTAATTTTTAAAGTGTTTTTTCATATTAATTCAACCACTTCTCATTTCTCAATAATTGTAATACGTTTTATTATCGTTTGTACTTTACCCTTTTTAGTTGTGTTTAAACATACCTTACTGATTTAAATCCTGTACGTTCACATAATATTGGGAGATGTCGAGTGTTTGCCGATAATCTACAACTGCTGATAGTGCTGATGCCGGAATTATTTTTTAACCGCCATATTTTAGAAGTTTGAGAGGGGAAACCATTTCGCTTGAAATGCAAAAAATATTGATTTACCTTGATGGTAACTTACGAAATACATGAATATAAAGAATTTTCAAATCACCTACGTACTACTCACATACATTATTTCTTTCAAAATCTTTTCGTTTGTGATAAAATACCGTCAAATTCAATCTGTAAACCATCGCATGTTTTCCTTAAAGAAATAAAATGAAATCTATAATGGTGATTTGATTTAAAATTCTGAAAAGCAGAAGGCCTTGAGGGAAATCAGTTTTTTTGTCCTGGGTTGTCTGTAGAGATTCCGAATAAAGGATATTTTTGAGGAAAGACCCTCGGTCTTGAAGAAACCCATTGAGCTAAGTGAATTAATATTCACAATACACATATCGAAAGAAGATGATGATACTAATAAATCTTTTCGAAAAATGAAACAGGAAAAGACACAGAAAATAAAAAGGTAACAGTCGCTACTGGGAATCGATACCAGGGATCTCTGTCTTATTGGGACAACGACTCAACTAACACAGCTATTGGGACCTAATTATTCCACGTCATTTTTATCAAATTCAGAAATAACAATATTATCTTTGATTATTTTTTCCCGTATTTTTGACTGCTCTTTTTAGGTGACTTTTTCTACATTAGCTTCACACAAGAGGCCCTGAAGAAAATAATTCCCTTCAGGACATATGTCATCTTTGGGGATGTTGTGTGGAAAGTCTTTTTAAGAAAGGAAGGAGAGGAAATTCTGAGAAGGAAAACGGTATTAGGGATGGGTAGGAATCTAGGGGTCAGTGTGTCCAGGAGGGACCGACGTGTAAATGCTTCCCTCCCGCTACGACGCAAGGCGATGTTCCGAGAGAGTATGGCTGGAGAAGTTAAATAAACTCCCTCAACCATTCTCTCCCGATTCGGCAGCTGGTGGGCAGACGCATCCGCCACCAAGACCCGCATAAACCTCACCTCATGAATCCGGGCACCCCTTCTAAGTCACCAAACGTAGCAAACCACTTGGGGTGACCTATGGCAGAGGTGTTGATTATCCAATAAATGGTTGGCGGCGGTACCCATACTAGGGTGTGTCAATTATTTCAACTTTTGAATTCAGAAACTCCTGGGGTCTCAAAAGTTGCGTCTTGCAAAGAAAATGAGAACTGCATTTAAATTTATTTTTTTAAAAATGGTTAATAGCCCGCTAAATGCATTGAAAATCAGAAAACAAACCTAAAACCATTTTTTTTAATTTTTTATAATTTTTGTTATTCAGTAATCTAACCTTTTAATGTTTGTTTATTATTAAAAAATGCGAATAACTGACAAAAATGACAAAAAGTTCAAGTTTATGAATACAAGTAATTCAACAAGAATTCTGATTTTATCCAGAAAAAGTGTTATTTTCCCTTTTTATTTTTTTAACCAACACATCACATATGTTTAAAAAAAAAATTTTTTTTTCGTTCTTTGTACTACAGTTATGTAATGAAAAATAAGTTTGGTACAAAATATAAAATATGAACCCTTTGTTTTATTTTTTTTCCAAATCGCGAAATCTATTTTTTTGCAAAACTTCCGACCGTTTTAGCGGGCTAATAGTGAACAATAATTTCATTTATTTTTACGTTTTCTAATAGCTACAGATCATACGAAAATTTTGAGACCCCGGGCGTTTAAATATAAGGCCTTTTTCTCTCTCTCTATGGAGAGCGACACACGCTAACCCATACCCCCTTCCAAATTGTGGCTACAAAGTTCTAACGAATTTATTTGCATCCTAGATAGTGTCTCGGATAAACGTATCCGATTTAATTTATTTGAGACATCTAATGAATTGTTCTGAAAGTCTTAATGAATATTTATTTTTATTGGAATAACTCTTGAAGGTTATAACCTTGGTTTAAGGGTCGACCGAGACAGGTTTTTCGTTCTCGGCCGAGACCGAGACCGTGACCGAGGATAAATTAAAATCTCGGCCGAGACCGAGAATAGATAAATGAAAAAACATGAAAATGTGCTAATTTAGCATAGTATAGCAATAATAAAACATTATACCAAACTTAGTAAACACATTAAGTCGAAATAACACACCAATGAATCTAAAAAATCTTCGTACACTTACCAGCTTTCCAACAAACTTCACTTAACTAGTTTATGAAGTTATTCTGGCTAGTAAATATAATTAATCACAACAACACATAAAATAACTAATTTTTTTCTACTACTAACAAAATTCAAACAAACTTTCTTTAACTACAATTGTTTGTTTACACCAAGTGACGAATGTGGACGCGCGCGGTAGATTTGAATCCCATTATCCTATACCGTACCTATTTACAACGGTCTCTACTACTACTACCTACTAAGGCTGGCCGCATACACACGTTTTCCGTATTCGGACATCTGAATGCATGGAATCAGTAGAAAATACATTAACTGACGCACATGTTCGCTTTTTTTCAGAACGGAACAAATTCCGTACGTACGTTTCGAATGCCAGCCGGCGCGTTCGGAGAAACATTTTGTTTGTGCCGGCGCACACGTTCGGAAATTTCTATTCAGTATCGCACCCGCACCGCGTGCATCGGACGTATTCTTTGTATTTGTTACGCATAGAATCGCAACACGATAATGTGAGGCAGAAACATTAATATTGACTGTTGAAAAATACCCCTGCCTGTGGGATATTCATGATAACAAATGAAATGAATTTATTAGCAATTGCAGAAATGCAATTGCTAATAAATCGTCGTCCTCCATCGTCGTGCGATCACCACGCTGTCACTATCTGTACTGGCGTGTATAGATTAAATTGTATACACGCCAGTGTATACATTATTTTGAAATTCCGCATTAGGAAATCGAATACAGAAAACATGTGAATGCGGCCAGCCTCGGATATGGCCCAGAATCTCGGCGATTTTTCGCCGAGAACCGAGACATAGTTCTCGGTAGAATTTGTAGCCGAGAATGCCGAGACCGAGACCGAGATCTCGGTCGACCCTTACCTTGGTTATACTCAGCAACGTACCTAATATTAACTTATTTGATTTATTATAATTTAAAGTGCTTCCGATTGGAAGGATATTCGCTCTGAAAGGATAAATAACTCTTTTGTTAGAAATTCTTTGTGTCACTTTCTTAAGAAAATTGGAGATATTATATTATTCCTAGAAAAAAATATTCAAAGCCTCGAAATCAATCTTTTGCTCGATTTTGATGAAAGTGATTCTATGAATTCATTTTCTCAGTTTATAGGGTAGGTACCTATTCTTTATTTAAAATTGAGTGCCGTTCTGCAAAATTAGGTTATGCGACGAAAAGATAAAAATATTGCGAGAGTCCTAGCGATTCTGGGGTATTAGGATTTTAGGGTTTTAATTTCTTGAATATTAGGGTTAGGTCATAGAGATATAATACATCAATGGGTTAGGTATGGAATTGTGTTTGTGCTATCAGCCAAACACAATTCAGCCAAACAGCTAAACAGCCAGAAAAAAATATTAACTACTATACTATGAAGAATTTACTCCGTGAATACTATGCTCATATTATGCATCATCCGTTATATTATCTTTACCATACTATGTTTACCGTATGACTTTTACCGTAATATGTTTACTATATTACGTTTACCATAATATGTTTACCGTATTATGTTTACCATAATAAGTTTAACGTACTACGTTCACCGTAATATTTTTATCGTATTGCGTTTACCGTAATATGTTTACCATATTATGTTTACCATAATAAGTTTACTATACTACGTAATATGTTTACCATTTTACATTTACCATAATACGTTTACCATATTATGTTAACCATAATCAGCCTTACTAAAAAAAACCACAACGCGACCAATTAACTGTGTTATTGCAATAACATAAATATCCCTTGTATACACTAAATCACGTTTTATTACCAATAACGTTTCTTGCGTGCTCACGCTGTTAAAATGCTTAAAGATCTGACAACGTCGCAAATGGTTATAATTTAGTAGGAAAAAATGTTGTTTTAATTATTCTCCGCCAGGAGCATTATTGGCGCGCGTGTGCATCAACGGCCCGCGATGAACACACAGCTTGAAAACCAAGCGTTTATGGCCGGATCAGGCGGGATGTCGAAAATTTTGTTAGATGTTGTGATTTTACTTAATAATTTCTATTGTAGTGACGAAATAACTGTTCTATTCATATAATTAATATATATACCGTATTATTTGTGTGGTTTACATAAGTTTAATCAAGTTATTGTACAAACGCCGTACTTTCAAAGTTGAACTGTCAGAATACTGTTTTATAGGTTACATAAAAGATAAAATTAACATTTTAAGATCTTTATTTTAAGAGAATTCCTTAAAAGTGATAATTTTTTATAATATTAATATCTAATACATGTGTTCGTAAACGTATAAAAAGAAATTAATGTCTTTAGAGATGCAATAAATCTGTTTTAAAAGTCAGTATTATTTCTAAGTTATTTTTTTGGCAATAAACAAAACTTTTAAATTTTTTATTATTTTTTTATTGTATACACGATGAAAAAGTGAGGTGATAGTTTCCTTCCAAATTTATTACATAAAAGGACTGTGTTTTTTAAATTTTGATTTTATTTAAATTTCTCTACATTTTGGTCAAAAATGTTGTGGGAGGAAATTTTTTTCCATTTTTTTCCGAGTTTGAATCTTAAAATATGGCAGTTTTTGAAAGCTAAAGTGTATTTCAAATACATAAATCTAAAAGGTAATTTTATCTAGTTTTCATAAATGGTATTTGTTTTTACGACACCTTCAAAAATAAGAAATATATAGAACATTCAAAATACTATGGAAAAATTACAAATATCGTTCGAACATCAATGGTTAAAACAGAGATAAACTACCCTCTCAGGCCGCGGAAACTATGTGTATTTCTTTCAAAGAACAAATTTTTAATTAGTAATGTTTTCACATCCGCGGCCGTTTGTCAATTGAATAAAATTTTCACTGGGTTTTTTAGTAAGGCTGAAATGTTTACCGTATTACGTTTACATTAATATATTGACACTAATATGTTTACCGTTTTATGTTTACCGTAATATGTTTACCATAATTTGTTTCTAACTAGTTGGTTCCCGGCATGCGTTGCAATTCCAAATTTAAAGAAATACATTGTTTCTCCCTGAATCACCTTTCCCGTGGGTAGCCGTTCCCCTCCCGCGTCCCTTTCCTCGCTAGCTTTATAAATTATAGCATATATGTTATTCTGATATATGAGCTATATTTTTATAAGGTTTCATTAAAATCCATTTAGTAGTTTTTGCGTGAAAGAGTAATAAACACACATACATCCAAACACTTTCGCGTTCATTATATTAGTAAGACGTCTTTTAAGTTATGTATCTGCCTACTAAATTTTAACGAGTTTTCGCTAGTTACACAAAGAATTTTTCCTTAATTATGGTATTACTAACTGGTTCCCGGCATGCGTTGCAATACCATATTCAAAGAAATACATTGTTTCTCCCTGAATCACCTTTCCCGTGGGTCCCCGTTCCCCTCCCGCGTCCCCCTCTTAGCTAGCTTTATAAATTATAGCCTATATGTTATTCTGGTGTATGAGCTATATTATTGTAAAGTTTTATTAAAATCCATTCAGTAGTTTTTGCGTGAAAGAGTAAACAAACACACATACATCCATACAAACTTTAGCGTTTATAATATTAGTAAGACGTTTTTTATGTTATGTATTTGCCTATAAAATATTAAACATTTTTCGCTAGTTACACAGTGAAGTTTTCCTTAATTATGGTAAAACTAGCTGGTTTCCGGCATGCGTTGCAATGCCGTATTCAAAGAAATACACTGTTTCTCCCTGAATCACCTTTCCCGTACGTTCCGGTTCCCCTCCCGCATCCCCTTCCTAGCTAGCTTTATTTATTTAAGGAACATAAACAGTCTTAGTAACATAGTATACATAAGAGGAAAAACAAAAATAGACCAATTATTATTGTTCACGGATAGGTATTTAGAAACATAAAAGTAACCGAATGTAAACTTTATAAATTATAGCCTGTATGTTATTCTGCTGTAAGAGATATATTATTGTATAGTTTCATTAAAATTCATTCAATACATTTGCGTAAAAGAGCAACTGTTTGCGCATCTTTATATGGGATTGATTAAGTATTGCATTCACAGACTTGGTGGGTAGATATGTCAAAATCCTGAATTTATCCCACCTACCTAATCTTTCCTTCCCAAATGTCACCATAAAAATTGTTGCAAGAAATACTCACCTTTGGAGAGGTGACAGTGGACTGTAAATCCATAGGCCGCTGGTTCAGATCCGGCTCGAAGGACCAAAAATGGTGTCGCGAAACTGCGACTCCACTGTTAATTGGCGGTAAATGCTGCAGAGCAAAACCCACGCATCCGGCTCGAAGGACCAAAAATGGTGTCGCGAAACTGCGACTCCACTGTTAATTGGCGGTAAATGCTGCAGAGCAAAGCCCACGCAGTCCTCGAAGGACCAGTCCCGAAACTACGTGAAATCGCTAAGTTATATGGGACGATTAAATAGCATACACTCGCAAAACCTGATGGATAGTCAGTCGATAGTTCAGATCTGTGCTTTTGGAAAATTAGACAAGCACAGATTGGAATAAGGAAAATAGGACTCACCGTTGCAGATGGGACCTCACTGAACTTCAGTTTTGGTGCACACTTCTCACTGTTTTATTTAAAAATCGCAATATTCTTAAAGTAAGAGGTTACGAGATGGGACCTCACTGAACTTCAGTTTTGGTGCACACTTCTCACTGTTTTATTTAAAAATCGCAATATTCTTAAAGTAAGAGGTTACGATACAGTAACAAACACACATACATCCTTACAAACTTTCGCGTTTATAATATTAGTAAGATTAAAAAAGTGATTTTTCTAACAAAATCGATGTTAATTTATCAATAAAAAATCTTGAACAATGTGATCTTAGCGCGAGGTATTATTATATTTTGAATTGTTAAAAATTGCAATAAAAACAGCGGAAATTAAATGTACATATTAATTTAACTATTTTTTTTAATATCATTCTCAGATAATAAAGGCTTATTTCCTTGACAGCCTTTGCTGTATCTAATTAAATTCTGCAAATCATATTATTTTGATGCTACTTCGAGTTGATTTTAATAGAAGGCATCTTAACGTTTTCTTTTGTCTCCAGACACAATGGGAAATTAAAGGCACATAAAGTAGCATCTTTTGGTCCATTGTCTGAGGAAACAACCAAATCTTTCATTTCTTGCCTCGGATAAACCAGGAAAGGCGAACAAAAACACTTTTCTTCGGACCCATAAAAAAATCAGGCAAGCGTATAGTTAGTTTCTTCTTTATGTGAATAACGTACAAGAGTTCTAACTGTAACCATGTTAACCCCATACGCATTACTTTATGAAGCTGACGATGACATGTACGATAACAACCAACAAATGGGTTTAGGACTTCACTGCGCATCACATCTAAACCGATTATTTGATAATTTTTTATCAAATATCTACATTTACACCGATATAAAACGAAGAAAATAGGGGTGATTTTGTTATTTGGACACTATATTTTTGAAGTTTCGAGGAAGGAGCGTGGAACACGATGTATACAAAATCGATGACCGAAACTTGAAGTACAAGCGGGAAACTAGAGAATCTGCGTCTAGAGACGGGAGTATTCTAGTCTAGAAATTTTTCTTCATAGTTTAGATGTTCAAAAATATTTACTTAAAAGGAATTTTCGAAATTCGAATTATTTTAAAAGTTATAATCATTTTAGTGTCGCGGTTTAGAATCTAACTAGAATCTAAATAGGATTTCAGGTGAATATTTTCAAATAAAAAATGTCTTTTAGTTATATTGATGATGAAAGAGAGGTAAATTATTGTAAAGTTAATAATTTGCATGAATGGATTCAAATGCAGACTACAAGAAAATGTGAAACAAATAATTTAACTTGTGTAGAACTAAACATTAGGTCGATTTGCAAGTATTGGGACCTCTTTCATGCTTATTTTAAAAACTGTATAAATCACATTGACATACTTATGCTTTGTGAAACAGCAATACGTTCAGAACATGTTGGTTTCTATGAAATTCCCGGATTTAATTCATATCACTATTGCAGAAGTTACAAATCCGGTGGAGGTATTTTATTATATGTAAAAAATAATCTTACCTTCTCGCAAATATTTATAGACACAATATATTTTGAAAACGTTTTTGGAAAATTGACACTTAAAAATAATAAAAATTTAAAGCTTTTAGCTATATACCGACCTCCGAATCTCAATAAACAAGCATTTTTGTCTGAAATATCTTCTGTGTTTAAAAATAATATTGACCCAAATGAAAGTGTCATATATTTTGGTGACATCAATTTAAATTTATTAAATAGAAATGATTCAGTCATAATAACTTATGAAAATATCCTTGCAAAAAATTATTTAATAAAATGTATAGATGACGTAACAAGAGAAGTGATAGTTCAACAGAAAATAAACAGCTCGTGTATCGATCATATTTTTGTAAGGATTAGCGGAAGACAATCCGCTGGAGCTTTTACAGGTGTGAGTTCAATCTCCTCATGCGTATGTGATTATAACATTGCAGATCACCACACCACGGCTATAAATGTTCGGTTAGATTCTATAGAACAAATAAACTTAAACAAAACTGAAAATATAACGATTCTTTCGCAGAGACATATCGATAATAATATCCAAAATTATGATTGGAAATCACTTCTAGAAGAAAATGACTGTAACATTATTTACTCAAAATTTCAAAAATATTTTGATGATTTGTATAAAAATAGCACAATTGTGATAAGTAAAAAATCCAAAACCCGGCCTTATGCGAAAAATGATTGGATATCTTCCGATGTTTTATGTAAAATTAAAAAAAGGGATAACTTATATAAACGTTGGAAAAATGCTCCGAGAAACAAATATTACGAGAAAGAATATAAATGTTTTAGAAATGTGTTAAATAAATTATTAGTTAAACTAAAAACTTCTTACTATAATGATAAATTCAAAAACTATTTTCAAGATTAAAAAAAAACATGGGAGGAGTGTAATAAAATTTTAGGAACTAAATGTAAAAATGACTGTGATGAAAATGCTTCTAAATATCTGTTGAAAGATCGAACAAAAGAAGTTTTAATTAATGATTTTGTTGATTATTTCTCTGAAAGTGTTTACAATATGTTACATAAGTGCAATCATAAGACAACTGAATTTGAACCAGAGGCGATGCCTCAAAGCATGTACCTACCGAGGGCAAAAGCGGGGGATATAGAAAGTATTGTTAGACAAATGAAGATTTCTTCCCCAGGAATTGATAATATCAGGATGAAAGATATTAAAAAACATATTTTAATCCTTGGTCCAATTATAACCCATTTTATAAACAGAATCTTATTTCAAGCTAAAATCCCCGATGATTTAAAATGTAGTATTATAAGACCTATATATAAGGGAGGTGACCACACTGTATTGGGTAACTACAGACCAATTAGTATCTTGCCATCTTTAGAAAAAATTCTTGAAAAATATATTCAAATAAAATTAATAAAATATTTAGAAGATTTTTCTATAATAGATACTAATCAATACGGTTTCCAAAAAAAAAGAGTACCGAATTGCTGCTTCAAAAATTTGCCAACATGATAAATAATGAATTAAACTGTAAAAAACATACATTAGTCTTATTTATAGATAATTCGAAAGCTTTTGATACCATTGATCATGGTAAATTACTTAAAATACTAGAAATTATAGGAATAAGAGGAAAACTACTAAAACTTTTTGAAAATTACTTAAACAACCGATGCATGAAATTAAAACTCTTAAAATCTTTAAGTAAAAAAAAGAAGTTTTTTGCCGGCGTTCCTCAAGGTTCCATATTAGGTCCAATCCTGTATATTATATATGTATCTTTTATTAAATTCATTTTTAGACATGTAAAGTACTTTGTATACGCGGATGATACTGCTTTAGTTATTTCTAGCAGTGAATTGCAAACTTGTATAGATCTTTTACAAAAAGACTACATTGAACTCTTAAAATGGTCTCACGACTCTGGCTTAATTATAAATGTCAAAAAAACTAAATTGTTACACATAAGATCCCCTAATGTTAAGGTATGTATTACACCTGAAATAAAGACACATACATCAGATTGCTTACACAATGGTATTCCAGCAACGTGTACATGTGAAAATATGGAACTAGTTAAAGAGTATATTTATTTGGGTGTTATTATTGATTGCTTTTTCAAGTGGGAATTACAAATAAACAAAGTTTGTGCACGATTAAGATCAATTGTAAACAGATTGTATAAACTAATTTTTGTTCCTCTCTGCACACTTCGAATAATTTATTTATGTCTAGCTGAATCTGTTATAAGGTATGGAATAACAGCTTGGGGATTTTCTTGTAAAACAAATATAGACCATGTTCAATCAGTGCAACATTCATTGGTTAAATTATTAGCTGAAAAAAATTTATACAAAGAAAGGCATAATATTCCACACTTTTATTCCTTATTCAAGTCTCAAAATTCTTTCAGTGAGAGCAATTATGTGGTACAAAATTATATTTCAGCACATAAATAACCCGTTATATATAAATAGGCTGGAACACAACCATAATACTCGTTTAAACTTTAATGAAGGACTAATTGTACCTAAACATACAAATAAATATGGACAAAGAACGTTAAATTACATGATTCCCAGTTGTTTAAATATGCTTCCAGCTGAAATTAAAAACTGTACCCAAAACAAACAATTGGGGAAATTACTGAAGACTTGGCTTACGGAAAGAATTCATTTGTATTAGCTTACAATAACATATTACTTATTCTAAAGACTTTAAAATTGTTATTCATGTTTTCATAATTTTTTTAATTATTTTTATTTAAGTATATTTCTGTAAAAAATCTAATTTTATCTTATATCTATAATTGTAAAAATGTATCTAAGTATATTTCTGTTAAAAAATTTAATTTAATTTTATATCTTTAACTGTAAAAATGTAACTATTAAATCTCTATAATATCTTTAATGTAAAGAACCCGTTAGACAAACTGCTAAAAAGTAGTTTATCGGGACTTTTTGTCTTATATTTGTAAAATGTATAAAATAAATAAATAAAAAATAAAAAAATAAAAAAAACAAAACTTTAAACGCATTTTCCTCGAAACTATATTTTATCGAGACGGTTGACATCTCAAGTTCTAATGGACCAATTTACTTGAAATTTAATGTGAGACTTCTCTATACAGTACTCTATCACATGAACCAAAATTATAACAAATTTTCAATTTTTTCTGATTTAAAAAATAAAGAAAAGTCAAAAAAATTGGTTAAAACCTACCTTTTTTATTTCAGACAGCCGCCATTTTGCAAAAATTATTTTTTTTACTTTTTCGAGGTTCATGCCATAGCAGCATTTGTTTGGATTAAGAATTTTTTTCTGATTACTAGGAGGGTTGCAATCGTGTCAACCAGAGTGCGCCATTTTTTGAGACCCCCCACTTCAACACCCTGTAACTTTTAGAATATTGAATTTTTTCGATTGATTTTTTAAAAATATTTTTAATGTTTAGACTGGAATACCCCCTTAAGGTAGCCTTTGTGGAATAACTTTTTTCATTTCGATTTAAGTTACAACTTTTTAGGCCGAATTTGAAAAACATCGGTCGATGAGGGGTTAAAATGAGCTATTTAATGTATTTTCAAATGTTTCGAAGCCTAGACTCGGCTAAAAAAGTTTTTTAACCGATTGGTTGAAAAATGAAAAAGAGTAAAAAAATCAAAATGCAAAAAAAAGACACCGTAATCTTTATAATTAGAGATATTTTTTAAAATTTCATCAATGCGACCACGCACTCTGTACCTAAAGATTATACAATATATAAAACTGGCCTGGATGGAGAAAAAAAAGCTTCAGATACCGGTTTTCAAAAGCTCGCCTTGTTGCCACGCAACGATTACCACCACGCATTACCTGCATTTTTTACGAATTTTCATTCTGATTTTATAATTAATTGTCCTAAATTTTTATATAGCGTAACTTTTGATTTGGATTGACCTTTTTGATTGATCGTGTAATTAAAAACAAATTATTTTCCAATTTTCTCCTTTAAAGTAATTACGTAGATTTAGTTGTAAAATAATATGATTTTCCCATTATAGAAGTGTTCATCAGGACAACATTGAAAATACCAATAACATAATAATATCTCGATTCCAGTGAACAGAGGTAATTTTTCTAAGAAAATATGTACGGTGATTATTTCATACAATTACATCAAAGAAAGATTTGAAAATGTTGGGTTTCGTATTAAGAATAAATTTTATATTATTTAAACCATAAGAAAATTGTACAAGTTATTAGTTAGGAGTGAAATCGAATACAACTCAACAGTGTGGGCACCAAGTTATGCCATTCATTCACTTAGAAAGAATTAAAAATAAACTCTTAAGATTTATTAACCTCAAAATGCGTATTACAAGGGAATGCGTCAATCATAATACAGTAAAACGTTAATGACTTACGTAAAATCACAAATTCCACTTGATACTAAATACTTAATTTCCTTCCATATACGAGTACGCCGCAAGCCAACTTCGAGGCAATATCTACCACGTGAATCAGTTGTACTCCCGTTCGCCGTTTCCAGAATTTGGATAATGATTATAAGGACGTTGTTGACATATTTAACGTACTTAATATAAACAGGTCTTAATATATCGGAAAGCAGAACAACAAATCTAATTAAACAAACCGCCTACATCTTCTTCAACCTATTTAATTTATTTAATGTGCTATTCCCTAAGTATTTTTCCATCTATTTATTTATTTTATTTTTAACAAGAGGCGAAATAATCAAGAGCATTACTAAATGAACTATTGTATGATTTCAGATTTTCAAGGCGAAAAGTATTAAAGTGATTTATTTTTCCGGCATTATGCCATGTTACTACCTCCTTCTTTAACTAACGCTTCAGACAGAGTTACAGTATCCAGCTGCCCTGATGCTGATGGACACTGTAACGCTGTCTGAAACGTTGGCTAAAGAATCACTCTAAATTGAACCACTGTTCATTCGTGGATCCAGCGAATAAAATAATGGGTAATTAATTTAATTACCCTAGCGCTATTACATTACGTGGCAATTAAGACGTAGCAAATTTAAGTAAACAAGTTATTAGTGGGTATCTAATCGCGAAATGCGGAAAACATTGGGTTTTATTTGAATTATCTCACGTAATTAGAATATATCGGGTTAACCTTTTGAAACCCTTATGTTGTATTAGGTATAATAAATAATACATAACGTCTCATTAATATTTCAGGAAAACGGCAAAACAAAATAATAACTAAACATGTGTAGTCAATGAAGGTGTTTGGTAATTTAATCGTATATTTGACGAAGTTGAAAGATTATATCATTGAAGAAGATAACAATAATAATCTAAACGAAAATATGAGAGAGAAAAAGACATAGAAAAACAGAAAAAAAACAATGGTCGCAACTGGGACTCGAAACCAGACCTCTAGTCAAACCGGGACGTGTTTTGTTGGAATTGTGACGACATTTTCTCCATTGCCACCTTCTGTCAAACCGTCATAATAGGCCACTTGCATGGATTTCATCACGACTTCGAAAAAATCGTGTGGATAGATTTTTTTTACTAAGATTACGAAAATGTTAGTAAAATTTTTTAGAAATATATAGTTTTTTTTTTAATTTTTAAATAAATAAATCCATTATTTGGGCCCGTGACGTCACTACATGAAAATGCCCCGTCTCCGAAAATGTTCCTATTAATTTTGTAAAATTCCACCCTGATTTATTTCTTTTATATGGCAACATATAGATTTCAGGCGAATTTTTTAATTTGACATTTAACGTTCACTAGATTTATTGTTTGTTCTCTGCGAACTTATCATTTGGTTTGACTTTTTGTCAGATGTTATGAAGAGAACCCCGTACATTTTACGCTGTCTGTACGTGTTTTAGAGGTATAATGGTAGTGGTGCTGATTTTAACAAAATCAAATTTTATAATATTCTTATTATTATTATAATTTACAAGTACAAGTATATTACATTGGATTTAGTAATACAGACGTTGAACATTATAATGATTTATGATCAAAAAATATTTATATTTTTGGAATGCCTCGTTATTCTCCTGTGCCCTTTCTTGTGGAAAACGTTATTTTTTAAAAATGATTTTCGGCTACGTAATTATCGTTTTTTCGCACCAATAAAATTATGTCCCGTCTTTTTGGTTTATAAAAAGTCTGATTTTTTGGATTGAAATTTTCGAAAAATCGCCAGTTTCAAAAAAGCGGTTAAAAAAAATACAGAATGTCTTAGAATATTTGCCTAAACCGGAAAAAAACTTCCACTCCAGAAATGAGAATGATATAGGCATAAATAAGCCAATCCCGGTACAGATGACAAACAAGGAATATTTCAGGGGAATCCCCAACCGAGCAATAGTAAGAACGGAATTTTTCTCCGATCCCTGATCGTCCGAGCCATAGAGCTACGAAAATATAAATAACAGTGTTCATTTGTAAAATATTTTTGTGGCAATTTTCTACCTTCGTAAGTTTTTTCACAATTGGGTGTCACTCCTCAACGGTTGGCACTCTAGCTACGCCACTACATCAGGTACACGGTAAATTGTACCCAAATTAAAGCGATTCCGAAACCGAAAGAAACAGTAAGACGCAATTATTTGACATAATAATAATAATAAAATCAATCACTTAGGTAATATTAAGCACAAAGCATCGTAACCATAGTAACTATCCTTCCCGTTCCGTCTCCAGAATGGTACGTTCAAGAGTGGTAGATTTTCACAGTAACGTCTTGTTGAAAAACCACCGTTCAGAATCTAAACACTGCTTTAAATAGCTTTGCCATGTTTGACGAACCAGACCTGAATATCCAGGTACTTCCAACCTTATCTATCCTACCTCCTTCCTCTTCGTACCGTCCATAAGTGGTATTCACATGCGGGCTGCGATATAATTAGATTTTACATTAATCACAGAATTAATTAAGTTTATAATTAGAATTAGCATGAATTAAGTGCATATAAAAAGCGGGTTCAGAATAATGTGTATATATTTCAGTGCGTAAGGATCCCGCGATTATTTAAAACGACAATATACCCTAAAATATATTCAGAATCTTAACGACGTAGGTAAAGAAGCCATGTGTACAAATTGCGACTCGCGACCCGTGTATTGGACGAACCTACCGTCGAATTTGCCTTATCAAAGAAAAAAATAAAAAGGCAAATAATGTGGGAATTTTAACGACGTAAGTGAAGAAAGCGTTTAAACAAATATGACGGACGGACGTACGGTCGAATTCACCCTAGCAGGCCTGGAGATTCGACCTTTCCGCCGCTTTCATTTTAATTTTAATCCCGTAAGAACGTCAACAACAGATATTTTTAAACAGTTTGATGTTCCAAGCATACAGAAAATTTATGCAAAAAAAAGGCGTACATCAACAAAAAAATGATTCAGAGGCAGACACCTCACATGCTCATAAAACCAGAGCCAAACAAACAGACATACTTAATATACCAAAGTGTAACTCTTCGTTTGGACATAGAAGTTCTGAATTTTTAGCAGTAAAGTTATATAACAAACTTCCACTTAGTATCAAATAAATTAAAACAAAAAATAGCGACATTAGGGACATTAAATGTTAGCTGAAGGAACTATCGGAAAATGAACTTACTACTATACTTAAAACATCGTCGTAAAAGTTTCTGGAAAACCTTATCCAAACCATGTAGTTAAACTACAGAAGTCACTAAAAACTTATCAAAAGTATAGTCCCCCTCAGCACAGGATCTCCTAGTGGAGGACTACGAATATAATTTCTATTTTATATATGTACCTAGGTAAAATGTTTAGCATAAAAATGAAAAAAATAATAAATATGTAGTTACTATATAAAAAAATTAAAAAAAATAAAAATTCGGAAGAACGTGTACAAATATTGAAAATGTGTCTCCATGTCGCACTACCGAAGTTATTAATTCATCGCCTAGAAAAATAAAATCTGGTACTTACCGCAGTGGCGTAGCTAGCATCGGTGGCACCCGGGGCCGATAGGGCGGATAAAGTGGTGTCACCCCCCCCCCCCCCCCCCTTAAAGTTGACAAACACAATTTTCGACTTCATAAAAAATTGGTCCGTGGGGAGGGGGTGGCTAGAGAATTGTGATCTTGAGGGGTGGCACTCGGTCGGATGGCACCCCGGGCTTACCTTATGACTTACCGCTAACTTTATAGTTGAAAAAACGGGTTATAAAGTTTTAAAATCGTTGTTCGTAAAATATATTAATGGTACGGTAATGTTTTTATTAATCTTAAATGCAAAGAACATACATCCAGTGTTGTGTTAGAATAAAAAAGATATTATAGATTAAAATTCGCCGGAAATTATGAAAGTGTGAGTTTTGAGCAAACAAAAATTATTAGGGTTGTGTACCGCCTTAATCAAAAAATTCAAATTCTTCCATCAAAAAAAACGATTTTCCAGCGAAACCATGGTTCCTATTAAAAATAAATTTATTGACAACAGTATTTTGGCCCCATTTCATCGAATACCGAAAACTCTTGTTTAAATTTGCATAGATTTTGCAGTGGCAGGTGTATTTGCTCGTCTGACGTGATTGGGTCCTGTTCAGACACGGATATAGAAAGCTGTGGAGGTATACACAAGGATATAAGGCTCAGTAGGTTTATGCAAGGATATTGGAGGCTTCGTAGGTATGTACAAGGACATAGAATGCTGTTGAAGTAGGGGAGAATACTCATGTATTGGACAGTCTATGAACTGGACATCAACCTCGGTGATTCATTGTTAGCTTCAATTTAAAAAAAATGTTTCAGTGTTTTGACATGTTTGTGAAAGTTTGATGGATTTACGACCGGTACTCTGCAGGTAGCATTGCAAAAATATAATCACACGCGTAAATTAAATTATACCAAGCCTTCAGTAAATACAAAACCTGCAAAGTGCGAGTAATATTGGATTATTTCAAACCTTGATGATGAGGAAAACCTGAATAATTGCAATTTTTTTCATATTAACAAATATGTTACATGACACCGACCTTGAAACGGAAATACCGCATAAGAGATTTTAAGGTTAATCGTCCAATTATTTTTTTAGAGCTACGCTTACGTCAAAGGTCTCTAAAGTTGACCACGAGAACACAGATAACATTAAACAAAATTTGAAATAAATTCATGAAAAAAATCATACTCGCATATTGATTTTTTGTTATGGTTGCTCTATTTCGAAATTATAATGTGGATTATTTACCACAATAATTCACTCTCCGATTAGGGACACGGTGTTCAGTTCTTAGGCCATGTGCCCATGAAAAGGACACATTAGAAGCTTTTATAATTATCGTAATGTTTCACGGTAACAGTGACGGCAAAAAAAGGAAAAAAAATACGTTCCTCGCTATAATGCCGCAGCTCTTACTTACACATTAAATAATGATGAGACCAAAGATGATAAACATAAAATACGTGTGTCTGTTTCTTCCAAAGTACTACCTTTTTCCTTTAGAGGAAACAGACACATACGTATATTTTATTACGACGCACGCCACGGAACGCATTTTTTTGTACGTGTGTGAGAGATCTATGATAATGATTGTACGTTTTCTTTATTCGGGGGTATTCACCGTTTGTCTCATTTTCGACTGTTGTTAGTCGTCTTTTGAAAGAGCTGCAGCATTATTGTGTTAAGGTACGTATGTTTATTGCATTTTTATGCCATCACGGTACCGTTAACGTGAATCTTCATGGTAATTATAAAAACCTCCATTCCTTTTTTTTCGAAGCGGTCAAAATCGTGAATTTAATAAAACATTTCATAAGATTTCAAAAACGTAATATTTATTTAATTTGACTAAGAAATAGATTCGAAATTGGATTATTGAGAAAGTGTCCAATTGATTGGTACTCTACCCATCGAAGACGTAGAAGTAGATCGAAATTTAGGGCGTTGCTACAAACAGTGTCCATTTCATGGATACTCGTCCCCACGAGGACATAGCATGCTATATACGTAAATGGATATCGAATGTTCGTCCAGGTAACATGTATCAGGACCGGGGCCAAGTAGAGAAGTACCTCCGGAGTCAGCGGTGCAAGTTAATCAATTGGCATGGACATTGGGCGTCTAATTTAACTCTGGGGGAGGCGATGCACGGATGACATTGACTGAACGATTGCTTCCCGGGTAACTTGTGTTTCTTTCCAATACGTAACCACGCTTTGCTACCCCTGAAGATTTTTGTATTAAAGTGTACTGTAACGATTTCATTTTAATCATTATGTAAGAGGTGCTGATAAAAACCAGCTGCATTCCGGAAGAAATCCTGAATGTATAACTGAGCCATTTTTCAATAGAATCAATGTTGTAAAAGTAATAAAAAAGATGAATAAATTTGTAAAATATTAACAAATAAATATCTTTATTATTATTATTATATATTGTTGCACAATGCATGTATTTAGGCCCATTATATTTATTACGCTTTCATTTTACATATTTGAAATTTAGTTTATTTTTCTTTTAAATATTTTGGACTTTACATTTACTACTTGGTTTGTCTGTCTCTGAATCAACCTATTTTTTTTATTTAGGAAACATACAGTTACATATAAAATCATTTTCTATTAAATAATTAATACAATGTAAACCAGCTATGTTCCATTTATAATATTTTTTGTTATGGTTAAAAATTCTGGAGCATGTAGTTATTAAAAGTTTTAATATTACGTAGCTAAAATAGGTAGGTATAAAATGATTTAAAAGAAAAAAATAAAGAGTGTGCAATTCACACGCGGTAGAAGTGAATTCAGAAAACTAAAGTAAACAAGAGTGGGGAGGCTACAAAGCACCACACTAATAGGAGACCGATTATGCTACCCCATTCACTCGCAGGCTAAATCCTATAGGTGTATGTGTTTGACTCTTTTTAGGGTCGCTATTTTTTGTTTCATCGAATATCAAATCACAACGGTGCTAATTAAGTTTTCACTTAAAAAAACAATATAGGAATAATGGTTTTGATTTAATTACCTACATTGTAAGGTTAATTTGATTTTACACGTTTGAACAGCGGAAAATATCAAATATCTCTTAGGACATTGTAAGATTTGCAGATACGTCCGAGCAGAGAGTTTTGAGCGTATTTCGATTTGAAATGTAAAATACAATATTTAAATTAAAATAAGGTATTCCATCTGGTATTGCGCTCGGGGTAACGAAATGCAATCCTTTCTAATAGGGCTGGCAAGTCAATAAGGAAGTTCACAATATTACACAGAAACAGTACGTAATTTTTTTTTCTTCGTTTGTAAAGAGCGGTAGGGTTATTCTGATGATTTTCAAAATGATACAAAAGGTTTAAAAAAAAAATTATTGAAAATTTTTATTTCGGTTAATATATTATATTTGTTATTGAGATTTCCAAATGACAGATGCAAATTCGAGATGAGTTCTTATATATGTTGCTTTTATATACGGTTTTGTGATGCGTAGAATGAAGCCTATTTGTTTGTTAATAGTAATTTTAAACCACAGTAACATTGCAAGGTCTCTGATTTTATCTATTCGTTGAAGAGGAACGTGGTTCAGATGGTAAGTACGATTGATTGGGCTATAGCATTACATTTTACATATTTTATAAATATTTGATTTTCTATGCAATATCCTTTAATTTTACTGTTTAACAACAGGAGACCATATTTGTCCCATCTCACACAAGTCTTATAGAAATCGTTGTGTCTTCCCATTGAGAAATATGATCTAAAGGACATTGGAAAAAGAGAAAAAAACGCTGTTTATTCAAATTTAAAAGTTTACCACAACATAAAAAAAAAAAAAAAAAACACTTTAAAGTTTGCATTCAAAATTAAAAAAAAAACATTTTAAAGTTTGCATTCAAAATGTATATATTTTAATATTTAAAAATTACATTGTTTTTTTAATAATAAAATTTGAAAGCGAATTTTACCACCTTTCACAATCAGTTTTTAGTTTTCAGAAACGTTCGCAAATATTTCATTTATTTGGTTTTTTTGCAGGGCGGAAATATTTTTACCTTCTGATAAAGTGCGCCCGATTTTTGAAGGGATCTAACCTATCTGAGGACTTTAATAATTTATTTATTTCTAAACTCATACATACAGTTTGCAGGTATGGTACCTACTCGTAGTAGAATGTAAATTAATTAGTAACTCCGTATAATTACCCTATTTTTGTCATCCTCTTATTTATTTATAATACTAATAAGACCGTCTATGTTCCTTAGATAACCAAATAAATCAAACAGTTTTCGTAAAAAGTCGAATTTCTTTTTTCTCTGAATATTGAAGGGTTGCTTTCAAAAAACCCTTTTCAACAATGAGCACTTTGAAACCGTCAGATATCTTAACACATAATGTACGTACATATAATATATGAAAGCGTAAATTTATTTAATACCATTGAGATTGCGACGATGCTCCGTTCAAGCCAGCCCTAAACCATAAACTCCTATCTGGTCAGATGAAACAATTCTTCTTCAAATACAAAACACGAACAAAACAAAACAAATACAATACAAAGTGGTGGTAGACCCCTCTTATCAGCTTTTGTGTGATTTTTGTGGAGGGTAAAGAATTTAATCATTTTTCCATTTTCGCAAAATGTGAGTATGTAGGCACTATATTATAATGGTAATGGGACCGCGAAACCTTTTTGAAAATTAAGTCTTTGTTGTCTACCGTTATTAATATTATTAAGGTCGCCGAAACATTATTATTGCGACTTATATCATAAAGTAATGTCGTTAATTTTTAGGTCAAACTTGTAACTTTAGTTGAGTGTTACAGTGGGTGCATTAGAGACACAAATGGGCTTTGTGAAATAGTAGGTCTGTAGTCCAATTCTATTATTAAGTTTGGCGCATTAAATTAGTTAGTTCGAAATATATTAATTGTTTTTGTGTTTAATTCGTAGAACTCCATTTTAATTTTTAGAAATTTAATTAAAATTAAATTCGATAATGTTATTATCGAGTTCTGCAAGTTTTTTGGTTAGTGTTTTAGTTACAGCTGTTTCGACTTGTAAGGTCATTTTCAAACTGTGGTGAAGCCACGTTCGGACGACTTATTTATAAGATTTTAAATGTCAATTTTTAAAGGTGTCTAAGTTGATTTATTACCGGTTAAACCAATTTGTAGAGACACTAATTGAGAGAGTGCTGATGTGGGATTCGGAGTATTTCCCTTTGGTTTGCCTTGCACTAAGTGTAAGGGTTTTCTTAATTGATTTAGAATGACGTTATTGCTATGACTCATTTAAGTGCATTATATTTCTTAGGTTTGGTAAACATACTAAGTAGTGGGGAATAAATAATTTTCCTTACTTTATTAATTAGCATTATGTTGGGGTCATTCGTTCGTTTATTGATTTCTAATTGTTCAAGCAAATTTAATCTAAGACCCTTTCGTTCAATATGTAATGGTTTTGGCTGGTTATTTTTAAGTGGAACGTGATTATTCACTAAGAGATGTTCTGCGAATTTTGAAGAGGTGTTTTTATTTTTATAACAATTTATATGTTCTTTGAATCTAGTTGAGAATGCCCTACCTGTTTGTCCGATGTACGTAGCGTTACAGTCGGCGTGGTCACATTTTAATTCATATATGCCACCGTTATTGAGTTTAGGATTTCTACTTTTTGAGTTTTTAAGGCTTGTTCCCATATTATTATTGGTTCTAAAAGCTATATTTAAACCACATTTTTTAATTTCTTTTGCAATTTTTAAAGATATTGGGCCGAAGAATTCGAGACATGCAAATTTTTCTATTTTTTTGTTATGTACCGGATATATTAAATTAATTTTATTTTTGTATTTCTTGTTTTTTATTATTTTCTCAATGTTTTTTGCCTCATAGCCGTTATTAATCGCGATTATTTTAATAGTTTCCTTTTCTTTTACGTATGCTTTATGATCTAAAGGAATGTTAATGAGTCGATGTACCATTGAATGGTAAGCTGATAATTTGTGGGACCAAGGATGAGTTGAATTTGCATTTATCGTAGTATCTGTAAACGTTGGTTTTCTAAATATTTCGAAATAAGTCGTCCGTACGTGGCTTCACCACAGTTTGAAAATGACCTTACAAGTCGAAACAGCTGTAACTAAAACACTAACCAAAAAACTTGCAGAACTCGATAATAACATTATCGAATTTAATTTTAATTAAATTTCTAAAAAAAAAAATAAAAAAAAAAAAAGTTAGAAATATACCTAATATCACGACATTATAATCTTAAGATACAGGGTGTGAAGGGACGTACTAGACTTACTTTAACCAGTGAATCCTGACTTTATTTTGAGTAAAAAATGTGAACGAAATTTTGGTTTCCGGTTACTTTTTTGATGACTTTTTATTATTTTTTTTCTTCAAATTCAAACACAAAAAAAATTCTTTCGCATGTCGTCACTGGTCACTCAACCGAGTAACACCCCTAGATAACGTTAAGTTATCGAGGTGTGTTCGGTGACTAACAGCTGAATAGTCGCGAGGACAACTAATTAATTAATTAACTAATTAGCATGCGGGTATGGGAATCGCGAACTATGTATTCGATAACCAACACCTCTGTCATATGTCACCCCAAATGATTTGAAGAAATGCGGAGTGAGATTTGTTCTGATCTTGCCCACCTGCGAGGCAGGCCGAATCGGGAGAGACTTATAAAATTGTATGGAACATCGCCTTGCATCGCAGTGAGAGGAGTAGATTAAAATGTCCGTAACCTGGACACACTGGCTTAGACCACAGTGACACCCAGATTCCTACCCACCCCTCGTACCTTTTTACTTCACACTAACAATGAATGTGACAAAAACTAAATATATTGAGTTTAGCATAAATGCATCCTTAACTATCCCAGTAAATCAAATTAAAATATGTGCTTGCCCCCTGACCAATGCTAATATTTGTGATTGCCCTAACTTAGAACGGGTGACTAAAATCAAATACTTAGATATTATCTTTGACAGCAATTTAAAGTGGAAAGAACACATTATCACTACAGCAAACAAACTTAGAAAATCAATATACTTCTTTAGACATACTCGCAACTTTTTGAATTTGAATCAACTCAAAACAATTTACTATGTTCTATATCAATCTCTAATTGAATACGGTATTATAGCCTGGGGAGGAGCAAACCCAGCAAACGATGCCGCCATTGACCCGATCTGTAAAGCCCAGAAACTAATTATTAAGATTATATTAAAACTACCGGTCACAAGCAGTTCGGATGAAATCTTTAGGAGAATCTGTGTCTTGGACATTAGGCAAATTTATGCCAAAAACATATTAGCATACCTCTTCAAACACAGAACTACCTTTGAAAATGTCCAAACTGCTCGAGATACTAGAACCAAAGGGCATAATCTCCTACTTATCCCTTTTGCTAAAACAACCTTTGGCCAAAGAAATTTTAGATACTTTGCAACAAAACTACATAATACACTTCCACTGGCAATTATATAAATCTGACACCAAGTCCTGGATTACCAGCCAAAATAGATCCAACATCAATGATTTTATCAAAACTAACTTATAAGTATTTATTTTTTCAATGTTACATTAATGATTAACTGTTACTTGTAACATTGTGTTATTATTTGTACTTTTTATGTGCTATTATTATAAACTACTCACGCTAAGCGCCTGCTCTCAACACAGGTTCTCCTAGTGAGACAGGCATAGAATAAAACAAATTGTAACTTCCCAGAACTTCCTCTCCTACCTTTCCTTAAAAGACCCTTCCCAAAGCATCCCCAAAGATGACACAGACCTTGATATGATTTATTTTCCTCAGGGCCTCCCGTGTTCACGTAAAAAAACAAAAAACTCAAAATCAGCAAAGTTTTTATTTAGTTAGTTAGTTACAAATAAAAAAATCTCTGACATGAAAAAATAATTTCCTCTTTATTATAAAAATAGCAATGTTCTGAGACCATACTCACACTTACCTAAATAAAGAAATAAACGTACACATTTAAAAAATAAAATCTGTAAGTAAAAACATTTTAAGCGCATTTTTGAGACGACGACATAAACTTTCAGAAATTCGCCTTCATTTTACAAATTTGCCCCATTCCGGATTTAATATTTCACGGCGAAATATAAACGATGTTTTTTATCAATACAGAAAAAAGTCGAAAGCTTTATCGTGGGAAAACGTGACATGAGTATGGAGATAAAAGGTTGATGACAAATTTACACGGCTTTGAAATTTCACAAACGAAAAATTGAAGTGGGTACCAGTTTCATTGCGTATCAAAATTTAAAGCATAATATTGACACCCTTAAAAAGGCAACTGCTTGTGTGTTATAAAACCTTCTAACAATGGCTGTTGATAGCTGTCAGTATTTGGTAACATAATACTAAGTTCTTGTAGAAAGAAAAATTTTTTTTTAGCCACCCCTTCGACAATTTGCGACGGTCACCAACATAGTAAAATAGTTTATAAAACAAGAATTTCAATTCATTTTCTTTCCAAAAAAGGGTGATGAAAAAAAATTCACTCTTTCCTTACCTCAAACAGACCCCCACCCAGCATAACAAAGATAAAATAAATCCTGCGAGAAATCATTACCGTAGTACTGTTTTAATTTTTTACTTTAACTCCACAAAGGAAGTCTTGAGGAAAACAATATACTCAGAGCCTATGTCATCTTTGGAGATGCTGTTTGGAGGATCTTTTTAAGGAGAGAAAGTTCTGGGAAGGAAATAGTTATGAGTAGTGGGTAGGTATCTAGGAATCTAGGGGTCAGAGTGTCAAAGACGTGTGAATCTATTCCTCCCGCTGCGGTGCAAGAATATGGGCCAAGACAGATCATCTGGAGAGGTCTAAAGGGTCTCACCAAAGCAACCTCACGCAGCTGGGGAGCAGGCACATCCGCCGCCTAGACCTGGACACACGTCACTTGATGAACACGGGCAAGTTACTAGATGGTGAGTCACCAAACTTAATCAACCTATGTGTACCTAATCTTGGGGTGACGTATGAAAAAGGTGTTGATTATCCAATAAATGGTTACCCATACCCGCCTTCCTAGTTAAAATTACCAAGCTAGGCATTGCGCAATCGAGTCTTACCAAAGGTTGTTATAAAATAAGTATACAGAAAGGTGTGGATATAGATGAAACAAAGTTAATGCCATGAACACGAGTTGTGTGGTATTTCACCTTCTCTGCCTACCCCTGAGAGGGACAATAATAATAAGCTAATTTACATAGCGCCATTTTTATTAAATATCACTGCAAGCCACTTGGCACGATCATTGTTGAAGTTCAGAATCATTCAGAAGATTTTACTCTGGATTTTTCCTGCCTATGCTCATTGCTCAGAGACTTTTTCAAAATACATAGGAAGAAGAAAAATACTGAATATATTTTACAATATACGATTCTATGTAGGTAATCTACGAGTCGCTTTTTGGTTCATAGAGATTCTAGTATTACGGTTCAGTGCTTATGTGGGATGCGTACAGAATGCCATTAAATTTCGGTAGAGACTTTTTCTTTCCATAAATTATTTAAATATCGTACGGTTTGGTAATACAGAGATGAATTATGTTCGTGCCTAAATAGTTCAAAGATAATAAATATATTAGAACTTCTTTCAAAGACGATATTTAGACAAGAGAAAAATTAAGTTCTTATAGTCGTACGTTGAACCAACGTACTTTTGCGGAGAACATCACAAATGTACCTAATTTAGGAATTTTAATGGCCTGTGTTTTACGCGTTTATACCTACAACATTAATTTGTAAAAAAAATATTTTCAGAGACGATTATGGAAGCGAGAAGGGTGTTTTTTTAAACTTTGCCTTTCTTTTATACGAGACGATGATAATTGCTTTCCTCCATGACAGTTCATTTGTGTTATCGAAGACATGCAATTTGGGAGGCGAGTATGGGTATAGGTCTCTCAAGTTATGTTGACTTCATCACAGTACTCACACAGATGCAAAACTTTCATACAGCGTGTTTCGTTTTGGGCTTTTAACAAAAAGCAATTAATAATTATTTCACAATTGAGAATTCGAATCCAAAGCGTGTTTAAATCGGTAACATAAAACTAATGTTGTTTTACAACATTTTTATAGAAATACTGAAGGTTTAGGAAGAAAAATAAGTTTATTAACTAAATGCGATAATCTTCAGGATTGAATTCAAAGGGGTATTCATAAATAACAACAAGGTTAAAAAAATATTATGTTATTTAAAAAGATTATTTTATTATTATATTCATACTTATATAATATCTTATAAAGTAAATAATCGACAAGCCGCCGCATGCCGCTACACGTTTAATAGGTATAGATTTTGAAAAGTAAACTACTGTTAAACTTGCATTTAAATTCGGTTTTCATTCAAAGTTAAAAATTTCCCATGTAAAACATCTCCATTGCCGCCATTTTTTACGGATTTGACATTTGTAAAGTTTCGTTTAAAACTCAATACGCATGAATTACTTGGTTTACCTAAACTAAGAACCTAATGTTGAAATGAAATGTGATTTCCAAAACCTGGGCTTACAAATTTGGCTGCTTATGGGTTATTTATTTTTTATAATTATGTGTTCGCAATCATCAGCAACACTAATTATTTAATTATGTACCAGTCATCATCAGCAAATATCTATACGTATATTATCAAAAATATAACAGATTACTAACACAAATAGGTACTAGTCTGTGATACTCCAGTTGCCTTAGACGTCAAATCATACAAGTCATTTATGCTTAAAAGTTGACCACCGTTTTTTTTTTCATTATGAATAAGTAAAATAATTAAACATACGGAATAAAATTTCTTGATTTGGTCCATTCAGTGATTAGCCACGTTCCGTTTCGTAACAGGACTCCATGATATCGTAATAAATATTAAACTTGCGCACGTTACAAACACTATTTATTATTTCAAATTTATAAATTTGTCATTATTTGTCACTTGCGAAATGTAGGTGCACGTATGTTTAAATCAAATTACGAACCGAATGAATAGAATAGAACATCCTGTAAGTACAGCCTCAAAAGGGTGTCGTTAAACTTGCCTCTCTTCTAACTAGTTACAATAAGTGGGCGTAAGCAAGACAGAGAACCTTATCGGATTTGTGGGCGTCGCTTGACATTCACACAGATAGACCAAATCATCAATACTAAGCATTTTTATTGCTTCCAACTTAAAGTGTTTTACCTATACCGCCACCCCGGGAACCATTTATTGGATAACGAACACCTCTGCCATAGGTCACCAAAAGTGGTTCGCTACGTTTGATGACTTAGCAGGGGTGCCTGGTTTCATGGGGTAAGGTTTGTCTTGATCTTAGTGGCAGATACCAACTGCGTGGCAGGCCGAACCGGGAGAGACTGGTTGAGGAGGTATTTTGATCTCTCCAGCCTGAATTCCTCGACCCATCGCCTTTCACCGCGGTTGAAGGGATAATAATAACGTTTTTTTATTTATTTATTTTGCAGAAACAAAGAGTACATAGTAGAAATTGTTCCAAAGTTATAGAATTTAACAAAATAATCGGCACCAATGACATGTCGCTGTTAAATACTTATGTTTTTATGTGATAAATTATACATTTTACCTAAATTAAGTTAAATTATTGAAGGACAGTGTGTGTGAGTGTTTGTTTGTGTGAGAGGGTGCGCTCGTGTGTGTGTGTGTGGATGTGTGGGGATGTGTGTGTTATGTGTGCGAATTCAGTGTGCTAGAAATGTGCTAGAAATGACACAAAACTGCGCTATATAAATAATAAGTGCGCAATGAATTTATACGTACGTCACTCCTGGACACACTGTCTCCCATATTCCTACACACCCCTCATACATATTTCATTCCTATAACTTCCTCTTCTTCTTTTCCTTAAAAAAATCCTTTATATAGCATCCCCTTAGATGGCTTAGGCCCTGAGGGGAATTATTTTTCCCAGGGCCTCTTGTGTGGAGCTGACGCTAAAAAAAATCCGCTCCGAATTCGCAGAAATTCCACGGGATAAACATCTGTAACACGATTGTTACAATACATATTTTTTTAATTTGAAAACGGTGAGTTTATGTGTGCAAAATATAAGAAAAACGTCATCCCCTTTGAGCTTATTTGAAAATTCCCGAACATTGTATCAGTCCTTAGCATCGGCCACTCGACTACCCGATCACCCCCTTTGTCGCGAGCTGTAAATGCCGAACAGCTTACTAGGCAGTAAAATAAAGCATACAGGGCGCACCGCACTTACCGTCATCACAATCTGCGATGGGTGGACCGGACCGGCATCGAGGCACCGAGGCACCAAGGGACTGATAAAGCTATCGGTGCGCTACCTACTCTCGCACGTAGGTATACTACATTCGTGTACAGTCCGAGAAAGTGTAAATTTTTTTTACAGGTTGATTTCGTAAAGGCCTGTAAAAAATATTAATTCCTGTTTTACGCATTGTTTATTGTAAGAAAACTGAAATTTAAAATTGATTTCTCGAAACTAAGCGACGCGGAGTCACACGACTGTATCCCGCGCCGGTTGGGGCGTGACTGATACGAAATAGGTGTTGCCCAGTGCATGGTTCTTGTGCCCATGCCATAACGGCCAAGAATCCAAATTCGTAGAGTGCGGGCCGTATTGATTGATGTCAAAAATAACAACGAGAAAATGCATATTTTATTTTTATTTTGTGAAGTTAGGGCGTAAATATCATTTTTTTTGCGATTATTATAAAAGAAACTAAATTTGCCACATTATACAATAAAACCAAATCCGAAAAGGGGTTTATAAATAGGAGAGTTTGGAACTGAAAGTGTTTTTTATAGACGTTATACTTTATTTTTTTAAGAATTATTAAAAGACTTATAAAAAAGGACTATATTTTTAAGGGCCAAGGTATGTTCTACACACAGTATTTAATTGTAGCATCTATAATACTTCTAAGCTACCAAATTTTCAAAACAAAAACAAATGATTTTGTATGATTTTGCATTATTTAGTATGGCTTCATCTTAACGAACTCCCTAAAGAAATACAATCCGAAAGGAATGATGATTTTTTTAAACAAAGACTTAAAAAAACATTTTACTTTTAACTGGATTTAGGTATATGTTACGATGTGCCAACTTATATTTCCATTATGAACAAAAAAAATGCCAACATATATACGTTTTAAGATTTTCACGGCCAAAAGCATTTTCGTTATTTGTTTTTGGGGTGTTATGCCGTGTTGCGCTACCTCCTTCTTTAGCCAACGTTTCGGACATCGTTGCAGTGTCCATCATCCGGATCTGCCCTGATGATGGACACTGCAACGATTTCCGAAACGTTGGCTAAAGAAGGAGGTAGCGCAACACGGCGTAACACCCCAAAAACAAATAACGAAAATGCCAACTTATATTTTCTCTATGTATGAAAATTCACATTATGTTTCATTACGTATAAAAATTTTCCATTGTGTACAAAAAAAATGCCAACTTATTATTCATTATGCATAAAAAAGTAGTCCCATATACATCCAAATTGTAACAATTGTTAAGTATGTACAGTACTGTCAATCTGATAGTGCCCCCTCTCTAAACACGAGAATTTCTCAATTAGGGGGGTATTGTTACCACTAATATTATATATATTGGTTAATTATATATTATATGAATTGGTTAATTAAAAAAAAATATATTGAATATAATATAGACATAAATTTTAGGTGTTTGAGTGGGAGGTGAACAAATTTGAAGGGGTAAGTATGGGATTTCCGGGAAGAATAGAGTGGTTTATTGGAAATATGTCTAGAATATGACCAAAAGATAAATTTATTTATTTATTTATTTGAGACACTTTTTTTTTTTTATTATTTAATGAAAAGATACATGATTTTTGAAATTCTACGCCAATGAAGAGTACTAGCTCTTGAGCTTGGCGTAGGAGTTATTTTACAGCTAGTTCATTTTTATAACATACATTTTACTTACATTTTCCAATAAATATAAACTATATATAAATATAATATATAAACTACTATTTTTCACTTTTATAACATACATTTTACTTAGTATATACAATAAATATAAACTATGTTGTGATGTTAATTTTTGATATGCTAGGAATTGAAGTTATAACATTTTGATTGGTGTTGTTATGGTTGTTGATTTTTTTAAAAGATTAATTTGACCTTTTTCTTGAATGTTACGAAATCTGTTATTTTTTTAATTTCTTCGGGAAGATTATTAAAATATTTTATGCCTTTGTAAATATAATTGTTGTGCATTTGTTGTGTTGAAAATAGGGGAATTTGGAAGTTAAATTTATGCCTTAATGATGAGTTGAGTTTAAATTTTTTAGTTACATTTTCTTTGAATATTTGTAGTATTGAATCTTTTTTTTAGAGGTCTTCAATTTTTGGTACTTCGAAAATTTTGAACAATGATGCTGAAGGGAATGTTGGTGGTTTTTTTAAAATTACTTTAATAATTAGTTTTTGTACCACTTTTACAGGACTTATAATTTTTTCATATGCCCCTCCCCATCCAATGATTCCATACTGAATTAGTGATTGGACTAGTGCATAATAGACTTTTTTTAGGTTGTTTAATTTGAGAATATTTCTTAATCTTATGAATATATAGATACATTTCCTAATGCGTTTAACAAGTTCACATATGTGTCTGTTCCATTTCATATGTTGGTCTACAATTACACCCAGGTACTTTATTTCAGTTGCATGGTTTAATATGGTACATGAATTATTACAGACATCTTTGTTACATTTTGTGTTGTGTATAGTTATATTAATGTTGGGATAAGTTTTGGATTTATTTATTGAGAAAGGGATATAAACTGTTTTTTTTGCATTGATTGTAAGAAGGTTTGTATCGAACCAGGTTTTTAGGATATGGATGTCATTATTTGCATTTTCGTTTACAATTTTCCAGTCACTACCCGTAATTATGATAATCGTGTCGTCCGCATAAGATATAATGGTTACACTGAGGTTTTGTTTAAAAATATCGTTTACGTACATGATAAAAAGTAATGGTCCCAAACAGTACCTTGCGGTATCCCAAAATCACTTGTGAGTGGTAGACTTGGTGTGTGATTAATTTTTACAATATGTGTTCTTTTGTGAAGATAACTTTTTAGCCAATTTAGTGCTCTGTCATTAAAACCCACAACCTTTAATTTTTGTATTAATTTGACATGTGATATACTGTCGAAAGCTTTTTGGAGATCTACAAAAATACCAACACATTTTAATGATTTGTCTAAAGCGTCTTGTATAGTACTAGATAATTTAGCAATGGCGTCTTTTGTGCTTTTGTTTTCCATGAATCCAAACTGGTTTTTGTGAATTATGTTATTGATCTTAATGAAATGAGTTATTCTTTTTTTAGCAATTTTTTCAAATATTTTTGCAATGTTTGATAGTAATGAAATAGGACGGTAATTGGTTGGTTCTTCCGGATTGCCGGTTTTAAATATTGGTACGATTACGGATTGTTTGTACATGGACGGAAATATTCCGGTTTGAAAACTTGTATTGATTATATGAGTTAATGGTTTTGATACTTGTGATTTTATACATTTCAGTGTTTGTATTGTGATCCCATCAAAACCTGGGGAAGAACCACCTTTCATACTTGTAATGATTTGTTCGATTTCTTCTTTTGTTGTTGGTTGAAATAGTTCAAAGGTATACTCATTATTTACTGTAGTTTTTGGGTCATTTGGGGTCAGGTCTTGTTGGATTTTGCTAGCCAGGTTTTTTCCTACATTAGCAAAAAAGTTGTTGAATACATTTGCGGCTTCTAAGGGTTTATCTTTACAGCAAATTTTTGAATCATTATGTCTTATTGTGTTGATTGTTTTATTTTTGAATTGTTTTTTATCTATAATTTCATTTATGATGGACTAAGTCTTTTTACTGTCATTTTCAGCTAGTTCAAGTTTTTGTTTGTAGTAGTCATCCTTTATGTTTTTTATAAGACATGTGAGTTTTTTTTATAAGCTTTGAAATGTTTTTGTAATGTTATGTTTTCCGGTTGTTTTGTATATTGTCTATAGAGTGTTTCTTTATGTCTAATTGAGATGATTAATCCTTGGGTTATCCATGGTTTGATTGGCTTAAATTTTGAGGATGGTTTTTGAGATGTGTTATTCCTACAAGCGTTTATGTGTAAACTCAGTTTTTTATCAAATATTTTGCAGCATTCTTCTACATCGTTACATTTATATATTTCTAGCCATTCTTTTTCGTTACTTAATATTTTGGTGAGAGAATTTATATTAATACTATGTTTGTATTTATCAGTATTATTAACCGGAGTTGTGGTTGGTAACGAGAGGTTTTGATGTTTGTAGTCGTATTTAAATATACATGTATAATGATCCGATACAGTTGTTTTTATTACGGCAGATGATATATTTTGTATATCTTTGGTATTGGTAGATATATGATCGATACCATATGGTCGTTGTCCAATAACGTTTTGGGTATATGAATTTATAAATGAAATGTAATTTAATTCTGCTAACATATTTAGATAGTTATCTTTATCGTTAGCGTAGTAATCATTAGCAATATTCAGATTAATATCTCCGATGATTATTGTTCTTTTGTTTTTATGATGTTGTAATATATTTTTTAATTCTTCTATGTATGTGGTTAGAACAGAAGAGTGTGTCCGATAAATAGCAATGATATTAAATGATTTATTCATAAAATTTATCTCCAAGTTTAATAAATTAACATTGTTCACCATTATTTCATCTACACTTGTGACAGCATAAATATTAGATACAAATATGGCAACGCCGCTATTTCTGTTAATTTTATATTTTGTGGCGTAGTACGAGTAACCCGGTATATTATAATTAATTTCGCTCGATGAATGCGTCTCTGATAATATTATACAATCTATTCTATTTAATTGTCTAATAGTTATAAGAAATTCTTCAAAATTTTTTTCCAAACTTCTCACGTTCATGTGTATTATTATTAGGCTGGCTGTAGGTTTTACATCTATATAATCATTTGTTTTATTTACCGTATCAAAAATTTTTTCGTCTATTTTATATGATTTATCGATTGCGTTTATTATAAAGTCGTTCATTTTGAGATAGTAATAAATATAACAATAATGTTGACGCTCGGCCGGAAATACACTTCACCCTTGCAAATATAGTAATATGTGTGTTGACTTGTGTATTTACAAGTAATGTAGAGCTTCATTATGAAATATTTTGAAAATTTGTAAGTGTTATGGTTATTATATGCTGTTTTTTGTGAATTTGTATATAATGAAGAAGGAATAAATTAAAGAGGTTTACAGTGTTGGCAAAGCTAGGAAAAAAATAAAATAATAATAATAATTCAGGGTACGTTGGGATATTTATACAACATTTTTGTGGGTAATATATAATAAATTAGAATACAAATATAAATATCCCTAGACTAATGTGTCTGCAGTAATCACATATGCATTTTAACATAAGCAAACTCATGAAAAACAATGCGTGTATAATATACATAACTTGAAAACCTAAATACAAAATTGAAATACACAATAATAATAAGTATACAATATTTATAACGAAGTATTTACTGAAAAGCAATACAACAACCATTTTTTTTTAAGTGCACAAATTGTGGAGATATTTTTTGAAACATGTTAAACGATTTACAAAAATATCTATGAAACTGTGTATCTAAACAAGATCGTTGTATGATCGAGACATTCTAGACAAAGGATTAAAATATCCAGTATTATTCGTAAAAATTTCGGTCCAAAATATGTTAAGGGTTCTTGTAGATTTGGGCCTGGCGAATAACTTGATTTGGTTGACCAAGTTACTGTTTACACGATTATTCACAATTTTATAAAGCATTAAGAGGTCATTTATGTTTATATTTAAATACATTTATATTTAAATTAATTTGGTTATTCAAAATACCAGAGTTATTATTTAGAAATATTTAAAATAGATTTCATTTGATAACAATGGCATCACCGAGCAACACTGATTTAAAAAAAGATTGATTCAAATCTCAAGATATGATTTTGTCGATGATGAACGCCACTTATTTGTACACGTTTACGTATACTACATCTGTGTACAGTTCGAGAAAGTTTAAATACTTGATTAAAATCATATGAAAGATTTCCTTTTCTGTGGAATAGCTACGAATTATTTTGTGTTGTTTCACAAATAAATCATATAAAATGATTTGTTTACTAGTTTATTATTATTATAGGTACATGTTACAAGTTAAATTAAATTTAATTGTAACACGGTTATAGTACCTATTACGTAAATCCACAGAATATCATTAGGTTTGCTCACAATTTGGGAAGTGGGTATGGGTACGGTACCCATTGGATAACCAACTCCTTTGCCGTAGGTCACCCCAAGTGGTTTGCTGTGTTTGGTGATTTAACAGGGGTGTTCGGGCTAAAGCGTGTCTCTTTCACCTAGTTTTTAGTTTGATATAATATACAGGGTGTCCGGGGGTAAAGTGCATTAACTTCGGGAGGTGATTCTACGTGATATTATAAGTAAAAAAGATAAATAACGTTTTTCGAAATTCCAACTTTTAGAGGTTGTTTTGTAATAAAAAGATAAAAATAGACCGGCGTGTGCCGACAGCTTTATTATTTTCGGCTGTCACAACCATGCAATGTTGCCACAATCGTGCCCGGCGGGCACTCAGCAAGTAAGATCGTACCTCACTATAATAATTTTAGTAGGTACGTCTTTTTGTATGGGAAAAAATGTTGGAATTTCGGAAAAAGTTGATAATCTTTTTTACTCCTACCATCATGTAAAATCATCTCCCGAAATTAATGCACTTTACCCCCGGACACCCTGTATAATAAATATGGCCTCTTTGATATGTACGTGCATTTCAAAAATTCAAAAACCAAGTCTCGTATCTCGCTATGTGTTAAAAATACCAACAAGTTCTAAAATAAAATTACTTTAGAATACGTAAAATGTAGAATCATCTCCGTCCGGGAAGTAGCGTTAACTTCGGTTTGATGTTAATGTGAAAAATATTCAGTTTGAAGTGCCTTTTCGAAGATACATTATTTTCTCTTTAAACCGTCTTGGTTTTGCCGTTTAAAACAATTTCAACGATCGCAACGCTCTCAATTTTTTGTACACATTCTTGACAGACTGTACGTTCTGCGATATGTGGGACGCGGGAAGGGAAGCAGTTTACTGGAATCTGGGACACGAGAATTGTAGCCAACTATTTGTGGGTTGAATTATAGTGATCTAGAGGATTTACGCTATGCTATTTTTCTTTTCAGAAAAATGTGGTTTCTGGAATTCTTGCGTATTTAAAATAAATAATACGTGAAGACCAGACTTAGCTACAACTGCACAGAGACAACGACGGCAGGCTGAATATAAGGAATTTTGTTAGGACGCTGGGAATTATAGAGAAATAAAGGCGAAAGGACGAGAGAAATCTTGTGTTTTTACAGATTATTTGCTATTTAAAGTAAGAGGGCCATTGTTAATTTATCTTCGACTCTAGCCCTTCAAAAATTTGGCATTTTTTTCAGATGGTCAAAATATTTTCGCTTTACAATAAAATGCAAATACTTGGAATATTTCTGAGCTCATTCAAAAACCAAAAACTGTTTTAGAAAGGTGATGAAATACGTATTTAAATTATAGAATTCGAAATAAACATTTTTTTTTTTATTATAAAAATTTTGCACCCAAACATAAAAAGTTTTCAAAATGGCTCACCTTACGTTTTTTCTAACTAAAGTTACTGATAAAAATAAATAAAAACACATAAATATTTTATTAGACGAATGTACAACAAACACATATTGTAACCTCACTTTTTGTCGCTCTATGTAAAAATAATTTACAAAAATATTTTTCAATTTGCGATTCAAAACTTTGTGTACATAAAAGTGTACATTTTACTTTTTTAGTGGCTATTTTTTAGATTGGAATATAAAGCGTGGTGTTTTTCCTTACTAACACCGATTAGAAAATATTTCTAACTATGATAGTGAGGGAGTTACAGCGTTTTATATGAGATCTATGTGCGTTGGGACAAATAATATGGTCTCCCGTGATTAAACGGGCTAGGATAACAGATGTTTTCAAAGATCAGAACATGCAATCACACTGCGTCTTTTAGGACATTTAATCGAATCACCAACTTCAACTACTGTTGTGTACATGATAGCATATAAAGTGTTTTTTGCCGCAAAGGGTTTAGTCGAATTCATGTGGAAATGTGGCTAGCGCAGCGTGACCCTCCAAAATTACCTATTTCCAATTTATTTCTTAGACCAGATTAACATAGATGGGTTTAAATAAATAAGAAAAATGAGTTATTGTGATTCAAAATGATTTATTGGCCATCGAGTTCCCGACGTGCGTTGTAGTGCCACTTAAGTAAAGTTTTTTTCTTCCTGCGTGACCTTTCCCATTCGTCCCCGTTCCCCGCTTTTCCTCCGTCGGCCTCCCTCTCCTTCATTCCCCTCCGCCGCTCTCGGATTCCCAACCCCCTGCCTTCCCTCCTTGTCACTAAACTACATGAATTACTATTAATATTATTTGATTTTTTTAATACAAATTTCATAATATCACAGTTCACCAGTATTCATATATAGAAATCTTTGCGGGAATGCGCAACTGACCTCAACTCACCAAAGTCCATCGCAACCTGATGAATGGTGAAGGAAATATTTTCATGGCGCCAGAGCTCACTATTATATACAGAAACGATCGCGGGCATGCGCACGTCAAATTCTCAAAGTTTCATTGCAATCGGATGAATGGTTTAGCAGCGCATAATTTCATAACGCCAGAGCTCACCGTCATATATAGAAACCATCCCGGGCATGCGCACATCAAATCCCCAAAGTTTCATTGCAATCGGATGAAAGATTTAGCAACGCATAATTTCACGCCAGAGCTCACCGTCATCTATAGAAACCATCGCGGGCATGCGCACATCAAATCTCCAAAGTTTCAAGGTAATTGGATGAATGGTTTAGTAACACATAGACATCTCATATACATACTCATATAAATACCTACACCCAAGCAAGCATATTTTGATTTTTATGTACGAGTATATTAGAAGATATAAAGATTGTATCATGTCAAACGTACGAAGTATGAAAAATGTTAAAGTTTTATTCCTTTATGATATTTCTAGTATTGAAACCCACAATACAGTTCTGTACCTACAAATAAAGGGAACTATGCTATTGTGAAAGCTGGCAAATTATCCGCCGCATCGGTTTTCAACATAAGAAAAGTGTGGCGATTTTATTGTTCACCTGTTTGTGACACACGGTGCACAGATCTAGTAACTTATCTGTCATATCTGCAGATATTGTGGAAACGTATTAACGGCTCTCCTTAAGACCTTAAGAAAAAAATCGAGAAACATCGAAAATGTAGCACGATTGAACTACAACTTGAACAAAAGTACATTTCTGCGTCAACATAAATTTATAATTCTCAATTATTTATAATTGCTAAATAATAAGGTACCTTATGATAAACACCTGGATTAGTTAATGTTATGTAGATATTCATCATATTTCAAAAGATATTCACGAATTTAAATTAGAAACTAACACAATAAGAATTGTGCGATTCACGGTTACTGTACCGTGATGGTAAAAAAGGCAATAAACATACTCTTTCTCACACATTAAGTAATGGTGTAACCAAAGACATTGAAATATAATGTGACACGTGTGACTGTTTCCCCCAAAGTACTACTTTTTTCTTGCATTTCATTTTCTTTATGCATGTGAGGGAGATAAATGATAATGAGTATGTTTCCTGTTTTCTTTGTCTCATTTTCGACTGTTGTTATTTAGTATGTAAGAAAGAGCAGCAGCATTATACAGGGTGTTAAGAGATGAAGTCGACTTACTTTAACCAGTGATTCCTGACATTATTTGGAGTAAAAAATGTAAATAAAATTTAGATCTCTGGTGACATTTTTGATGTTCTTTTTTTATTTTTTCTACAAAAACATTAAAAAAATGGTAGGTGTTGGACAGTTGGAGGCGGGGTTAGGGGTTGGTCGGTTACTCGGCTGAGTGACCAGCAGACGACATGCGGAAGATTTTGTTTTGTTTGATTTTGGAGAAAAAAAATTTTGATTAAAAAAAGTCAGCGAAAAAGTCACCGGAGACCAAAATTTCATTTATATTTTTTACTCCAAATAAAGTCAGGAATCACTGGTTAAAGTAATTCAAGTACGCATTGAAATTTGACGTTTCTGAATTTTTGGAATTTACTCACACTTCAATAATATTATCCTTATAACTAACTATATTCCATACTTCCAATATTATCGTCACGGCAAATAATATTGGTTCTACGGAGACGTCTCGGTGCGGTGTGTGAGAGAGGTACAGAAAAATTATGCCTTTTTTTCTCTGGACAAACAGACCGACGTACATTGTATATCTCATCTTTTGAAAGAGCTGCAGCATTATAGCCATAAGAAACGTATGTCTATTGCCTTTTTTTGACGTTACGGTACCGTAACCGTGAATCGTCATAATAATTATAAAATGCACAATGTGTTTTTGCGATATTAGCTGACGTGCATTTCCGACTTTTTGCCGATAGCTAAGATTTTCGATTGAACGATTGATTGTCACTGGTACACGGGCCGTTACGCACTGTTCGACAGTACTTTCAACTTTTGACCACTTGCACAACCAGTTTGTACATCTGTACACACATTGGAGTGTTCACACTTTTTTCCCATAAAACCCATCATGCGTCGTACCACACGTATCATCCATAAAACCGTGCAATGTGCGTTTTGATAAATTGCACAACGAATGTTTATTATTTTGGTAGGATATTATGTTGTAATAATTCATTCGATTCTTTAATGTGTTTTTCGAAATGGATCCTTTATGAGCTGAGAATAATAATGAAAATAGTTAAAAATGGATTACTGTTTCGTTTTGGGCCTTTTTTAACATAAGCTCCAGGAGGCCTATAGGAAAATAATACCCCTCAGGGGTTACGTCATCTTTGGGGATGTTGTGTTGAGGTTCTTTTAGGAAAGGAAAAAGAGGAAATTCTGGGGAAGAATGGTATGAGAGGCGGGTATAAATCTGTGGTCAGTGTGTCCAGGAGCGACGGAGGTATTAATCCATCCCTTCCACTGCGGTGCAAGGCGATGTTCCAAGATAGGTCAAAAGATCTCCCTCAACCAGTCTCTCCGGATCCGGCCTGCCAGGCATTTGGTGGGTAGGCGAAGAAATCAAACAGTATTAATACCCTACCGTCTGCGTGGTTGAATTTTAGAACCAGGCTTACGCGCCGAGCCATAAATAACATCTGTATACGTGGAGTTTCCAACAGAGCTACCGTTGTAATTCTGTTTCTATTTCAAGAAGTTGTCGCTATTTTCATCAGCAGGTCGGATGGGGACATCCCCCCCTAGGTATAACTACTACCAATTTGTGAATGTGTAATATATAGAATATCTCCGGATATGCAAAGATTGACGGTGATACATAGTTGCATCAAGCGGCTGTATATTAAATATGATGTCATAGCCCTTCTCAGTTACTTTGTGCCGGTGACTAGCTACAGTGGATCAGAGGAACAAGCTATTTTTGGAACCGGGTCCTGTTGGATTTATAAAATGATCAACCGTTCCTATTGGGTTTAAAAAATGGTCTCCATTGTTGTAATCACGCGGCTATATATTGCATATGACGTCATGGCCTGTCCCGGTGATTTTGTCCAAGTGACTTTGTCCCGGTGACTTTATCCCGGTGACTAGCTATCAGTGGATCCGAGGTACGGGCTATTTTTGGAACCAGTTGCTTTTGGATTTATATTTTTTTTATTTGTGATTTACAAAAAGCCGCCCGCAGGGCCCAGCAGTAAAAACCTGCGGAGCGGACTTTTAACTGCTAGTTTATGAATTTAGTATAAGAACATACTTACTCTTGACCATATGAACCAAACTTTCCCCAAAAAAATTGAAAATTTAATTTTTTACAGATGTGTAAATAGGAGACCTTAATTTTTTGCCATTTTTACATTGTTTTTGACAATTAAAAAATACTTCGGACAATATTACTATAAATTTAGGTTCAAATAGAGTAAGTATATAAAAAAGACCTGCCAATTTTTAAAATGATTAATTAAAAACATTTTGAGCTATAGTATACACAAATTTAAAAAAAAAAGTCGTTTCGAGAAAAACTCATTTCATTAAACACGCGGTCCGACACTTTAAGGGGAGACACTCACTTAAACACCCTCACCGGAACGAATTGAAATAATTATTTAAATATATTATTTAAAAATAATAACTGTTTATGAAATAAAAAAAATACTATTTTTGATTCATTTAAACCTATTTTCCCCCTTTAAAAAATATCTATAGTTATTTTAAAGAATTCTTTCCTGGTTGTACATTTAAATATTAAACTGAAAATGTGTGACGTTACCGTTAACGTTGTAAAACGAGAACGGCAAGCCCCACACATTTTATGTATTTTTCCGTGGCACCCTGTGGCGCTATTCTACAGGGTTTATGTATATAAAGAATATACAAACCTTAAGCCTTGTACCTTGTACCTTAAACCTTTACACATTTTTCATGTAATATGGCAGAATGTTGTGATTGCACAATTCATCTAAATGATGAAAATATTGAATGACAACAAGTTGGAGACGCCAGAAGAAGACATGACACGATTCAAATAATTATGTGTGGTAAAACGAGGAGTATGTAAGGGGTGTGAAGTGAATGATAGAAGAAGACGATGACGCCCGAGGATGACTTGAATGAATCCATCTCAAAAAGTGAACATCCCACTGAGACGAGTCTAAACTGAAGAATCAGGATGTTACGTTTTTTCAATATATGTTTCACGGCAAAAGGATAAAGAATATATTTAAAAAATCACAATAACATAATACGAATATATTATAATTTAAAAATAATGACGCGTTTTCTTGTTTTTACAGCTCTCAAAATATGTGTTGGGACAGTGTTACAGCTCTCAATATATGTATTGAGTATGTAAATAAATATATGTATTTGGGCAGTGCAGCAGAATCCAAACAGCAACAAAAGATGTGAAAAAGACGCGAGGGTTGGTGTTAGAAACTTTCTGGAAGGTAGGAAAAAGGAAGCATAAACTTACTAAAGCAGGATAATGGTGTCACTTGTCCAATTTCCACTTGGCACCAATTGTAATTTTGAAGGTTTTTACGAAACTCGTAATTTATCAAAGAAGTCAAGATACAGAGCATAGAACACGGCTGTCACTTTGAAGACTGTCAAGGCACTGAACTTGTGACTTCTCAGATGTAGGTGGGGACCAGGTGTGGGTAGAAATCAGAAAAATGACAGGAATAATCAACTAACTATGGCATTTAAAAAAAAATCCTTTTTTATTTGCTCAAGGGGCTTATATTTTATAACTGGGTTGTAAAATGTTTCGTGCAATAATTACTTAATGAAATTTTACAATGGTATATATTTTAAAAGTTCTGAATGTATGCACCGGTGGAAGGTAAAGCTTTTGAAGTAATATACTACTTCAACTATAGGGTGTCCGGGGTTAAGTGCATTAACTTCGGGAGGTGATTCTACATGATGATAGAAGTAAAAAAAGATTAACAACTTTTTCCGAAATTCCATCATTTTTTTCCCATACAAAAAGTCGTACCTACCAAAAATCCTTAGCGTGAGGTACGGTCTTACTTGCTGAGAGCCTGCCGGGCACGATTGTGGCTACATTCATGGTTGTGATCGGCCCGTATCGTAACAGCGGAAAATAATATAACTGGTTGCACACGCCGGTCTAATTTTACCTTTTAACCACAAAACTTAGAATTTCGAAAAAAAGTTATTAATCTTTTTTAAGTATAATATCATGTAGAATCACCTCCCGAAGTTAATGCAATTTACCCCCGGACACCCTGTATATCAATTTAGATAGATAAAATAAAAAATTATCAGACCTAGTTACTATTGCGAATTGAAAAAAAAGACTAATTGGAACTGTTCGCGCCGATTATAGGTGACAACCCGGCTAATGATTTTGTGTTTTGTTTGGGAATAAATATTTATTCTATGGCAATAAATTGTTCCCGTCCCCTCTCTTCACTTGTCCCCCCAGGACTTAAGTGTTCACAAGCAACCGCCGCGGCTACGATCTCCTCGTGAATCTATAAAAAATCGCAAACAAATTTATAAATAAACGCATACAAAACAAGTGAAATCAATAAAAAACATAGTAAAAAATACGCAGATAAGTCATTTTACCTTTGATTACTGAGAATTAATCCCACCTTCACTTGCCGTAAGTACCTTCCTTTCAAATACGGTTTATTATAATTGTAATAACACAGAATTCGTTTGAATGTGAATCTTAAATATTGATTTGCTGAATTAAAGATGTCGATTACATTTGTATATTTGTTTGCCAGGGTATGTAAGATTTTTGCTTCGTTGTCATCAAGAGGGACAAATTCAGATCGCAGATGATATTCTTGTGTCTCTCTATCACCCACATTTGCAATAGTATTACTCTCTTCCAGCTGAGCTTTTTAGTACAGGAACACGTTTCTGAAACGCCTGAAACTACTTCCTGTTTCAGTTTCCAGTGTCTTTCCACTGTCGCTAGCTGGGGTTTGTCGCATCGCCGCAAAGGGCGGGGAAATCCTGTATCCGGAACAAAAAAATCGCGACGTTGCTATTTTGCACGAAGCATCTGTTTATTTTGAATGGAAAATAGTTAAAAATGTGCTGTGCACGTGGAAGAAAACCAAAATGGTTTTTGCAATAAATGAAATGCAAATCTTGCATTTCAACCTAACTCAAAAGGAAATACTTCTGATTTCCTCACCAGGAACATCTCATTAAAACATTTTAAGAGGGAGGAGAATTTTCGCCTGTAAATTACGTTTTCGACCGAACAAAAGGCACTTTCAGAGTTTTTATAATTTTAATGTTCATTTAATCATATTTCCTAGGCAGGTGGAGTAAAGTTTTTTCAAAAATAAAGACCAATTGGTCACAAAAAATTTCTAAATCTTCCTCTATGTTATGATTTTCTTTATACGAATGGAAAATTATACCAATAAACTGTAAACCATACACCAAAGATTCATAGACACTCGTACATCTTAGATATTTGGCGAATAAAAATTCCCAACTTCCACTTTTCCAGTTGTATCTCCTTCTGTCGCCAATAAGTTGTATTTTTCTAATCTCTCTGCGTCTCTTTCTCTCAATGTATTTTTTTTCTAATGTATGTATGTCTGTCTTTAATTATAATTAGTTAATATATAATCTTTGATAATGATTGAATTAAGCGATACCTGGTTGGTTGTTATTTATTTATTTAATAAAAGTGGTGTATTACAAAGTCTGCTTTTAAGAGGGTATAACCATAGAAAACCAGAAATATGTCATTTTTAAATTAGATTTTGGACGTATTTACTGTTTTCCACAAAAAATTATATATTGATTTCGAAAGGTTGTTCTGTTATCTAGTAAACGTATGTTTTAAATTTTGAGAAAAAATGTTTATTTTTAGTATAATAAGGCAGATTTGTTAAATTTTCAAAAAAGATTTTGTATTATACAACATCGATTTCAAATCATATAATCATGCAGTAAAATAAATCAATTCGTTTTCTGGTAAAAACATGTCTCAGAATTTTAATTTTAGTTTAAATAAAATCATTAAAAGATATATACGTACATGTGTTTCTTGACGAAAATTGGTCCGTTTGTATATTTATTTGCGCACTTACAAACTAATATATTTCAGACTTTTTTACATTCTTATTTTGCTTAGACATTATTGAAAAATGATTAATACTTATGTATGATCAAAAAGTAATTACAAAAAGTACATAATTTTAATAGTTTTATCGTCACGCCTTTAAGCATTTTTTGATGTAGTGTTAGCGGACCTACCTGGGGCTCCCTACATTCTGCCGACAGACTAGCTCAGGTTTTAGTCAGCAGAGCGGGAGAGGCCCTCACCACCAGGGTGGTAGGATCTGTGAGGCGTGTGTGTGTCTTTCCTGAAATAAAGCTCAAATTTCTACGGGCTGGGGGAAGGCAGTGAAACAGTAGCCAGGGTAAACAACAGTTATATTGGGTAAAACACTTGCGTATACACAATATCACAATAATGCATACAGAGTAATACAGGGTAGCAACAACAGTTCTGTCTAAAATGGAGGAATCTGTCCCTATAATCTCTCTGGAAGGGATTATTTATCTCCGCGGTGAATTTACAGCGAACACACGCAAATATGGGGAATATAACGGCTTGGGTACTCACAGTGAGCGTCTGGACTCTTGTATCTTCAGTGTCGGGAAAGAATTCGGCCATTCTTGGTGTCCTAGTGTATCACTTAGCAAAACACGTTCCATTGTTCTCGCGCGGAACCTTCTAGAATGGGCGCGGAACGGTCCTCACACTATACGTGCTTACTAGACCGGGAGCTGCGGGCGAGTGGCGGTTGGTGGCTGGCTACCCGGTGGCTTGGGTTCCGCCGCCGGTAGCGCGCCGGCAAGCTAGCGGAGGGGGAGCGAAACTGTAGTTTTCGCAGTGGCGTGCGCTACAACTTGGGAGGAGGGGCCGAGTAATTTGCAGGGGCGTATTTGTGTATCGTAACAGTAGGTATAAATTAAATCAAATTTGTAATGAAATAAATACGATACTGAGTTATAATTTCAAAAACCTGGTACAGAGAATAATTAATCTTTCTCATTGGAACCGCCCTGTACGGTCGTAAGAATATCTTTCGACGAAATGTGGATTTTCGGCCGCTGTCTGGTTAAACGCTCTTAAGTCTAATTCTCACCACACACGTTGCAACACTTGCAACTATATATCAATAATTATAAGTTCAAATAAATTGATACACAATTCTTGCAAATGGCAATTATATGACTTTATACATGAAGTTATATTACGTAAAACACAGCCGCAGCCGAATCATTTATCAAAGGCCCAAAAGTGCCGAATTATTCTTCAAAGTTCTAGGGATGGTCCGATGCTGTATTGGGAACCTGCTTGCAAAGCGCGAATATAAATTGTGCACCCTAAAGTTAAAGTTTATGAAATTCAGTACTTCGTTTATATATGAAAGTATTATGTAACAATACATGATTATCAATTTGGGAGGAGCTTTTTGTACTGTCACCCCGGGAAGCATTAATTGGTTAACCAACACTCCATGTGGTTCGCTACGTTTGGTGACTTAGCAGAGGTGTCCCCGTTAATGGAGTGAGATTTGTCTGTGATCTTGGCAGCGGATGTGTCTGCCCACCAACCGCGGGGCGGACCGGATCGGGAGAGACCGGATGAGAAAGAACTGTTGACACATCCAGCGGGACTCTCGAAACTCTCGTGGGAGGGATAGATTCACGCGCCCTGGCCACACTGTCCCCCAGATTTCTACCGACACCCTTCCTTTCCCAGAACTTCCTCTCTTTATTTACTTAAAAAGACCCTCTACACAGCACCCTCAAAGATAGCCCTCAGGGGAATTATTTTCATCAGGGCCTCCTGTGTGGAGCTAATATAAAAAAAGACACAACTTCGTACTATATTTGTCCCAAAAATACCCTCGAAGTCACCACCCACAAAAATATTTAATAAAATTGTTATCTTTTTAGAGAAATTAATATTTTTCATTGCTTTATTTTAATCAAAAATCTCACTGTGTTAAAAGTTTTGACAATTGACTTCTAAAGAAATTAAATTTCAAATGAAGTAAATTGAGTAAAAGTACCTACCTAATGCAAAATTTATGATTTTATCGAATACCATTATCATTACATAGGTAGTTTAGTAGTCGCTCAAAATGTATGTGCGCGTAGATCTTTTAAACTACGCAACGGATTTTCATTTGGTTTTCACCAATACATAGAGTGATTCAAGAGGAAGGTTTATATGTATAATAAATGCTTATTATAGTAGAGAAAAGCCGAGAAATTCAAATATTCAATTCAGGCAGCGGGCAGCTGTCAAGCGGGAGGTGTAGATTTTATTAAGGTTGGGTAATGCCGTTGTGCTTCGTTAGCCACAGCAACGTGTGGCCGGGTCTGCTAGTTTAAAATATAAATTGAAGATACGCACTGAGCACCTTAGAAATATTAATTTTTCTATTTATTTACTTGTTCTAATGCCGAATTAACTATTGTCGTCAAAATATCATAATAGTAATCACTTAAAAATGGAAATTGTATTTACTTATACTCTCTCTCTGGTTTCAATCCTGGGATTGGTTTGCAGCAATTTCATCTATTCGTTTCTTCCATTCTTCCCTGTCTTGTGCGGCTCTTTTGAATTCTGCATATGATGAGCAGCACACGTCCACCAGCAGGTCCTCCAGGTACTCTCGGCGTGGGCGTCCCCTAGCGTTTGTCCCCTCGGTCATACCCTCCATTATGGCATGCAAGAGGCCTTCTTGTCTTATTGCATGGCCGATCCATCTTTGCGCGCCTTTCGGACAAGGTCCAGAGCAGGTGCCTTCCTCCTTCGATTCTTTGGAGAACCTCCTCATTTGTGATGTGGTCTCTCCAGGAAATTCCTAGTAGTCTTCTTTGTGATGTGGTCTCTCCAGGAAATTCCTAGTAGTCTTCTATAGGACCACATCTCAAAAGCCTCTAGTCTCCGTTTATCTCTTTCGGATAGGCACCCTGTTTCGCAGCCGTACATCAAGATACTCCATACATAGTTCTTGATGAGGAGTATTCTCAGTTTCAGGTCTATATTATTTGATTCTATTATTTTCGACCTTTCATTGAATGCAAGCCTAGCCTGGTGTATACGGCTGTCGACCCCGCTCTTAGACCGACCGTCTCATGTTATTTTGCTCCCGAGGTAGACAAACTCCTTGGTGTTCTTTAGTGGAACTCCTGACACCTCTACTTATACATGGAAGCACTATTTGGAATCCACATTACTGCAAGTATGAAACATTGTAGAATCAGTTCAAAAAAAATGCGAAGACTGTTATCTTTTAAATGTTAATTACATGAACATCTCAGATGATACGACATGCGACTTGAATACTTCAAAATTAATACACTTAAAAGCAGAAGGCAATTGACTGATCTTATTATATGTTGACATAAAATTTCACGGCCATATTTATACTTCATTGTGTCTTAGCAACATTGATATAAATGTTCCCAATTCCCATTGCTTAAGACGTCATAATAGGTTTCACCTGAATACCAAGAACGATGGGATAGGTCGACGAAGGGCAGATGGACTTTCTCCTTCTTCCCTTCAGTTAAATTCAGAATGGAAGGGGCACACATTAAACTGAATCACTACATGACACAGATGCTCTCCGGACATGGAGAATTCAGGGGTCGGCTACATAGCTTGACCCTTTCTCCCCATCCAAACTGTGCATGTGGTGATACTAACCAGGATGCCAGGCACATTCTGTGGCACTGCGAGTTGATGAAAGAAGCACGAGAGGAAATGTTGGATGGCTTGCGCGGAACAACAAGACCAGCGTGGAACGCTGACCTTGTGTCGAATAAAGAGAATTTCGAGTGCCTGAAAAAGTTTGTCAAGTCCTGGGTGGAGAGATGGTCTGTACTTAGAGTCGCCGATCTAGACTAAATTCATCTTTGTTTCAGGTGCTACACGTATTGCTCCTGTCTCCCTTGGTATATCCTCCATTACTCTTCACTAGTGTATACGCTTCGAACTGTTTATAAAATTACTTTTGTGACCTGTAAATTACTGGTTTCGTTTTGACTTATGTATGTACTGAAACATTTTCTTTTCTTGTTTTAATTATTTTCTTTTAGCTCTAACTTCACACCGTTTACAGGCATCCATGATCTCCTAACGTTTCTGCTAAAACTGATTTATGCTTTACTTCAACAGGCCATGTTCTATCTTGGAGGGCGATGGTGGTGAAGACGCCATCGCCCAATATATTATGACTTCTGTAATCATACAACAATTATGTTTCTAATATATAATTGCTTTTTTAATTTTTTTTTACTTTACATTAGCTTTAGTTCCATATTTTGGTGGTGCAGCTGAACTGTACATATTTATGTATCGTCGTCACCCCATAAAAGGGGGTGGGATAGACCCCGTTCGTGCGTACAGCCAGGCGAACCCATACTGGAGCGGTTTTTCTGCGATCCTCCCGCGCCTCCCCCAATGATATGGGTAGGCCTGAGGAACAGCCGCGTGGTCTCGACGTCCTTCCGCCCCCCCTCTGACAATCCGACGCTGATCTTTTCCCCGAGTCTTCAAAAACTTCCTCTTCTTTCCCACATATATTTCTTCGTGGCAAAATCGGTGAGTCGGCTAAAGGGCGCGGACTCCGGGTTTCGTCTGCGGTTGGGCCGATAGCCATACACATTGTCATTGGGACTGCCTGGTGGTTTGTGGAATACCTTCTCTGTATAGATATTTTATTTTTATGCCTTTTCTTCTCTCAGTTATTTTTGCAAATACTTGCATTATATTATTACTGTTACTTTTTCGTTATATATCTTAACTAGGTCTCCTCAACCGGGCGCAGCTCTTATTTTTCTTTATTTACTAACACCTTTATCTGTACATATTTTTCTCTATAGATTTCAGAAGAATCATTCCACGGGCTGCTACTTTTATTTATCTTTTGTATAATGTTAATGTAAGTACTTGCATACTGCTTACTAACCCCGTATGCATGGACATTGGAGGGTCTAGAGTCGTTCAAATAAATGTAGCTTCGTTCAAAAAAAAATAGAGTCTTGACGTGTGCGGTGAAGGAGGAAACCATATGTTTCCTTATAACGCCGTTGGGAAAGTGGTGGGGTCCCCTCCAATGAATACATTTAAAAATAATATCGCCTATTTTAGCCCTCTGACCCAAATGTGTCGACTGTATAATAAGGTAGAGTGTGCTGAAGTAGATATTTTTGTCGATAATTTATATGGAATCAAAAAAAATGCTCTGCGATTACTGAAAAATACGTGCTAAATTATTATGTATCATTTTTGTCTCTAATTATGTCTCTTATCTTGCCACCGTTTAATTGTTATTTGAGTAAACTTTGATTTTAAAAAAAATTCTATCTAATATATAAAATTCTCGTGTCACGGTGTTTGTTACAATACTCCTCCGAAACGGCTGGACCAATTTTGATGAAATTTTGTGTGCTTATCTGGGAGGTCTGAGAATCGACCAACATCTGTTTTTCATACCCCTAAAAGTAAAGGGTGTTCCACTCCGAAGAAAATTATTTTCCCCATACATTTTGTATGGAACAAATTCTCCTATTTTGAAAGAACTGCAGCAATATTGTAAGGGGTATAATATTGAACTGTGAACCGGGGGAGAGGGAGGGGGGAAGGGGGAAGGGGGAGGGGGTGGGGGGAGGGGGGAGGGGGATGGGGAGGGGGAAGGGGGGAGGGGGTAGGGGGGAGGGGGGTGGGGGAAGGGGGAAGGGGGAGGGGGGAGGGGGGAGGGCGGAGGGGGGAGGGGGGAGGGGGGAGGGGAGAGGGGGGAGTGGGGAGGGGGGTTAGCGGGACGGGGGAAGTAGAGTGGGGAGAGGGAGAGGGAACGCGAGAGGGGAAGGGATACGCAGGGAGAAACAATTTAGATCAATTCAGCTAATAAGTTGACAACATTTTTTGATTCTGAGGCGGTACGAAGTTCGCCGGATCAGCTAGTATGTCTATATATGTCTAATTGGGTTTTGTTTTATTTTATCTAATTTTTATTTTAACTGTTCCAAAATTAATTATTGTATTTTTTGGCTAATTGATTGTATATAAATTTTTACTTTATCTTATTTGTATAATTAACTGAGTTTTTATAACTGGGTTGTTCTCACATGTGTGTGAACAACCTGTAAAAACGCAGTATAAATAAATAAATGGAAATCAATTGAAAAATGTACCAATATATTAGGGTAAGAGTTAGATTTGTGGCGATTTATAGCTTCGAATGAATTATGGAATTCGATATACTTTTTGGCGAATTTGTTCGTCAGCGTGGAAGCCCGTTTTTTATATAAATATTTGCGACATTCGCTGAATCTGAGCATATTTCAATGAATAATTTTTGAATAAAATAGCGGTGGAATAATTAAGTTATGGAATACACTAAAGTACAACTCAATTAATCTTTCCATATTCATTGCCTAATCTGCCTTGAGTTGGTAATATTTCTCATACCCCCACAGGGGAAGAACTTTCGCTGAGCAATGAATTGAATTATAAAAGTTGTCAAATATTTGATTAAGTCAGATTCAATTATGTTATTTGTGTTGCGAAAGTTAATAAAGAATTCAAAATAATTGAAACAACGATACGATTTCGGAAGAACTCAACTTTATCGTTAAGTTTGTCATTCCATTATGTAAATTTGTTTGTTGTATTTCTTGATATTTTTTTTTGCGATAATAACCGAAGTTATGTAACGAAAAACAAAAATTACTTCGGAGGGCTCTCCGAGGTTGAAAGCGGGGAAATGTTAAGATGTTCAAGCAAAGTTATTGATTGATAATTGGTTTAGCTGATTCATTCAGAAATTCAGGGACTAATTTGTATTCTTCACTACCCAGAATACTAATGGAGGGAAAAAATTATGACGAGACAGTTGATATGTTCAATTCGGTGACCGGACAACTCAGAATGAAACCAACTCAGAAGCACCTCTGAAGGGTCATTAAGAGTGATGATAAAAAAATATAAAAAAATGGTTTAATAGGTTAAGTTAGGTTAGGGTTACCGGATATTTTAATTTTATTTTTTCGTAGCTTTTAATGAGCTTTCTGATGTATTTCTGAGTTGGTTTCATTCTGAGTTGGCATGGAACCGTTCAATTCTTCACTAAGCCAATTCAAAAGATTGTTACTAAGGCAGTTTAGTAATGTGTATTACCATGTATTTTTTATTATTTCACAAAAATTAAATTGTCAAAAAATTTCTATTATCAAATAATTTCAATATTCAAAATGATGTCAAATTAAAAAAAAAACTCAAGTTTAAAATTTTTGTAATGAATTCAAATTACTAACTATTATTGATTCCTGTTCGGAAATTGTGCATCAGAATAGATTGATATACTGGGTAGGTTGGTACTGAGATTAGGAACTATTTTTCCATAAATATCTAATTACCTAATGGAACCGTAAAGTACCCGAGATAGGTATCAATATACGCATCTCAACCCACATAGTCAGAAGGCCTCGATGAAAAATTTGAGCAGTTCCTACGAATTTTTTTGCGAGATAATGGGCTGTTGGTTTTCCAAATAAAATAAAATAAAATACTGAACGCTTTGAGCCGGGCGACCGAAGTGGCTCAGCAGCAGGTATACTGAATTAAGTGGTAAGCTTCCTGGGCCGTTTTAAGAGTGTCGGCGACCAAAGTGGCTACCTACGGCAGGAGTCTTCAGTGGAACAGAAAAGTAGGCTGTTTGGGTATACATATATACAAACTCCGCGCACAATCCGAATGGCACAAATAAGCTCAGTAGCATGTGTACAAAATTGAGCGGTTAACTCCTTGGGCCTTTTGTGTAGGCGCCCACTCCTTGATTCATCCACATGCAAACATAGTTTTTTCTTCAAATATTTAATTTAAAAAAAATGTAATCACACACTCCTTTCTTCATCCACATTCAAACATCAAATCGCTTAGTACTTTTACCAATTAGTTGCGTGCAACGGGGAAAAGCTAGTTCCTACTTAAAAACGTTAATAACAAAATAAATAAATTCGGTAAATATTTCCCTATCGAGTCCACGCTCAAAACACACTTTAAAAAAATTAAACAAATTGTACTAGGTAGATTACAGTTAGTAATAAGTAATTCAGTAACCGGAATTGAAAAATATTGCATTTTTATAATATTGCAATATGAATATTGCAATATGAATATTGTAATATGAATATTGTAATATGAATATTGCAATATTCATATTGCAATATGAATATTGCAATATGAATATTGTAATATGAATATTGCAATATGAATATTGCAATATGAATATTGTAATATGAATATTGCAATATTCAATTTAATTTTCAATTTTAGAGAAATTGAAAATATTTTAGGAATTTTAAAATCATCCCCTGTCTATCAGATCGCTTTAACGCAAGGAAGTCAAAATTTAGTTTCACGACAAAAACTTCACACCCCAAAAAGGTTTACGTCAGCTCAAACCCTGTTCACGGAATAACTACCCCTAATCCTTTCACAGGGTTTCCTGCTACCCTTGACCATAAAAACTCTTAGCAAGGTAATTAGACGTTGAATCAACTTTCTACGTGAGTCAATAGAACCTTTTATTTGTTCGCACCCATTAAGGAATCTCCTTGTTAAAGCTATCAGATAATTAGGCATACCCATGTTTGTAATTAAGAATGAAATATATTATGTTTTTTGATTGGATTTGATTTATAGAAGAAATTTGTTAAATTTCTTAAAAGTGTTTTCGTACAAAATAACGGGAGATAAATTATGATAAATATTTCAATAAAATCAGTGATCAGCTCTTATATGTAAACCTGTCATAATGGAATTTTACGTTTTGCATTTTGGTTGTGAAGCATAACATTATGGAAAAGTGAAGAAAGATAACTACGTTGTCCATCATCACACGTGACACATTTGCCCTGATACACTGTAACCGTGTCCGAAACGTTGGCTAAAAATGAAGGTAGCGCAACGCAGCATAATAACCCAAAAATAAATCACGATAATGTAAGATCCGATTTTGTACTAATAAAAAAAATCTGTAAATCTATTTCTTAAATCTCGCAACATCACATTTAGCATACCACGCTTGCGTAATTGTTTTAGTGATGTAAATGCACGTTGTAAACTGTACTTTAATTTTATGTCGTAAAACGTGATTACAATGGTTATGTCAATATTCAAATTAATTTTTATGGCCTAAATTTGGTGTCTTTTGATATTTAAATATCTAATGCAATGTATCAAAGAAATAAACGTTTTAAAAGGTGCAAGTGAGGCGTACACAAGGTCCGTTTTTTATTGCTTGAACAAGATAAAAAGTGTAGTGGCAGTTTTCTTAGAAATTCCTTAAATTAAGGACTGCATTTTTATTAATATTCAAAATTTCTCGACGTGCTGTTTAAAATTATTTTTGTGATAACCTTTTTTTTCAATTTTTTCGAGTTTGCATTTTATAAATATTAAAGTATATTTAAAATACAAAAAAAAAAAAAAAAACTTATTGTTGGTACCGAGTTTCATATTTTTCATTTCTAATAGTAAGGTTTTCACATGCACGATTGTTTTTCAATTGTGTAAAATGTTGACGACATTTACTAATAAGGCTGTATTCTATATTTAGACTAAAAGCTATTATTATCAGGAATGAGTTCGTAGCACGGCCTAGGGATCAACATCCTCCCTATTACGCTTTCAAAATCGAAGCCTCACAACTCCCGTACCTTGATATCCACCATAGAAGGAAATGACTACCGACCTATATCTATCGGAAACTCTTTGACCTTTGTGATCTATCTGCCCCAGAGACACGTACGACTCATATCAACTATCACAGAAAGTGTGTGTAATATACTCGTACAGTTAAGCAGAATTCAAACAGTTAATCAAAAATGATCTAAAAATTCGTGTGTTGATTTACCTTTTGAAATAATCATGTTAGAGTGATTTCTGGCCTGTTACTTTGTGTTCTTTCAAAATATATATATATTTTTTTAAATTACGTAAATTGTGTATCATGGTGCAAATTAAGTAACTCGCCAGTCGTAATATGTTCTGTAAATTTTTATGTCATTCTCCGTGTCAATCTTGAAAAGTCAAATAATGTCAAGTTAATAAATTCACATGTCCTGAGAAATATGACATTTAGTTCATTTGCGTCAGTTGCTTTTCAAATTTGACTACAAAGAGAGCGTTGGTTCCATAGAATAAAGCAGAAAACTAGAAGTGCTTTCCATTCATATTTTAATGAAAACTAATTTAGCTCAACAGCTCAGCGCTTTGCCTCACTTACGCACATCTGACATCGCAAATCTCCATCCCTATTCAAATTTTATAAACACAGTTTTGTTTGAAATGTAAACATCGAACAGTATTGCAACCACTCTATTGTGTGATTATATTCTAATATAAGTGTAGGTATGTTCACAGTATTATAAATTAACGTAAAATTACTACCTCAACACAGGCTAGCCTAGTGAGGCAGGTTACGTGAAACCTAAATTTATAATTAGAAATCTGTATTCTTTAAGTACCTACTGTTTGTATGTATATTGTTTTCTGTTATTAACTTTTGTACTTATGCAACTTTTAATCTATTGTACTAAGTACTTTTTGTGTTATAAATCCTTAAATTTTTGTTCAATAAAGACAAATATTGTTATTATTATTAATAGGCCAACATGGACATATGAATATATCTGAACCTGCCTTAAGTGATAAAAGCGTATTATTTCCCCCTCCCCATAACGGTTCCATGGAGCCGGCTGGGCTTATGAGAGCCTCGCTTGAATCTAAAAAATGTGACGTCATCATTCTTGTCCGTACCAGCGTCGAGCACACATCGTACATTTTATGAAATAACATGGCAAAAATGATAGCTTGTGCTATACATTAATACCCTAAAATATGTCGAACAACGAATTTGGGCGGTTCTCGAATGAGCTCGTCGCTGGTTAGGTATAGGGGTAAGTAAATTATGAAACATTTGTAAAAGGGTCTTAACTAAAACCCCCTTACAAAATATGCGTCTGTGAAAAGGGGCGAACTTTACTTTGCCGCATTTGGACTACGCAAATATGTTTATAACGTGGCGAGCTCCCATGTAAAAAGGTCTATTCATTCAAAAGCAAATTTTGCTTTCAAGAACTAAATGGTGATATTATAATGCGAGATGCCTTTATACTGTCAGACTGAATTTTTAACGAAGCATAGTCATCTTTCCCCTCTTCGCCAGCCCATAGTTTGGTTTTACCCCTCATCTGTATCTTCTAGTCTATTATATTTGGATGTCTATGTAGGCCAGAGTGTACGGTTGAAATTTAAGAATACGGCTAATAATGTAACTCTGATGCCGCGCCGTACGCAAAACCATCTTCGAACTTGAAGTTTGTTAAAAAGCTACTTTTGTAATACAAGCAAGTAGCCAATAATGCCAAAGGATGGCGCGACTTACGTCAACAGATCGCATGAGGATCGCTGGCAGGTATAAGTACGTACTACGGATTTGTAATTTTGAGTTTCTCTCGGATATGGAGAGATTGACGGTAATATGATTATTATTGTAACTGCCAGTTATGAATAATTGTATCAAGCGGCTATATACTGACTAGTTGTCGCTGGATCACAGTGGATCCGAGGAACCGGCTATTTTTGGAACCAGTTCCTATCGGATTTATATGGGTCACCAGCACTCAAACTGAACGAAACCAAAAGCCGCCTGCAGGGCCTAGATGCAAAAACCTGTGGAGCGGGTTTTTAACTGCTGGTCGATTATTGATATGTTAAATATAAACCTTGACATTTGGATAACGAAACAAGCTCGCAAGGCACTTCTTTTGTTATTCTTTATTCTATGGTCGGTTCACACACGAAGACAGAACATGTTATTAAAAATGAAGAATTCTGAACAAAGCAATGATAAATATGAACGACTCCTGATTCATTATAATAATGCTTGCAGAATTATATTTGAATGCAGTACATATATCTGATAAAATTGTCCAGTTGTTTCGATAATGTAGTTAGTGGTGTCGTTTTCTTTTCCTTCATTGTACTTATTTTTTAATTCCTTGATAAGCTTAATGTCTTTTATGTCTTCTAGGGTTAATCCTTCATTTTGTTGTACAATCCCGTCTATAATTTCTTCTTCAGTCAATTGGCATTGCAGCCTTTTCAACATTAAGCACGGTTTCCTTTTTTTTTTTTTTTTTCGGCCGATACTTCTTTTCCAATTATTTTATTTATCTCTTCGGTTAATTTTTCTGCATCTTCTTTTTTTTGGCAAGAAATCACAAATTTTTGTTCTCCGATCTTTTTTACTCCATTTATTCCAACTTTTATTTTTGTTAAATTAATATTTTTTTGAATTTTTATTTTTATGTCCTCGGCCTTCAAGGTGTTTTTTGAAGTAATTAAAATGGCGTATTTCTGTTCTGCATTATATGAAGTTTCTACGAAGTTTTTATTGTTACTTAGTGCACTTGCGTATGATTTTTTGTTATTTTGATGAATTTCTTCAAGTTTCTGTGGGTAGTGATGATTATTTTTAATATTAATTTCTTGTAATTCTATGATCTTCTTTGTAGACTAATTAGTTCGTGTTGAATTTTTTCTTCCAGTGATACAATATTTTGTTCCAGTGCTAATATTATTTTTGAGTCTTTCACTAAAGTGATCTTATTAACTAAGTCTTTAATATTTTAAAAAATTTCTTCGGTTTCCATATTAAATTAATGGAATCGCCCAGGTGGGCGAGTAATTAATGTGAGTAACTATATTTATTGTTTTACTTCTTACAAAAAAACGCAACTGTACTCGTTCGGTGCTGAGCGAGAATCAAACTTGTTTCTTTACATAAAATTTACTGTGTAAATGTGTATACGTGACGTGTGAGATAAAACTATCTTCCACACATCCTGAAATAAAACATTGTTCTTTAATTAAAGAGAAACAAACACGCCGAAGTCACAAGTCATCTGGCAAAATTTAATTTACTCCTATTACCATCAATACAAGCGATAATAAGGAACTCCAGTTAAAAAATATTATGACTTTAAAAAAATATGTTCATACAGACCAATAAACGTAGATTCTCAATATATAAGTTTTATTTAATAATATTAAACGCAGAGTTTTTAAAAAATTATTAAAAAGTCAATTTTTCATCGGGTCGTAAAAATACGCCGTCAAGTTGGCATTATTGAAATTTTAGTGGTGACGTCACTATTCGACGTATCGAGACGTCACCGTTAAGTCATTGTATGAGAATGTAGGTAATTTAGGCCTAAATAATGTTTAGAAAATCAAAGTATCTCTTATTAGTTTATTTCTATTATTGAAAATATTCAAAAACTTCTGCACAAAAAAAATAATAATGCTTCTTCTAGGGAGAATACTTCGAACAAAGGAATTTAAAATGGCGGCAGTAGATCAACTGATTGCCCGATCCTATACTAATTTTTCAAGAGTGTTGACGACACACGATTCACCAAACATACGATGGTTTTCGGGGGGTCTTGAAAAATTAAAACTTTGATAATTATTTTAACTATTAAAACTAACTCTAAAAATAAAAATAAAAATGCAGTTATTTAAGTAAGAAGGTCATTATTCATTAAAAAAATTGAACTGGAGTTCTCTATTGTTGTATGAACAATGATAGAGAACTGTGCTAGCAAAGGTTTAAAGCCGGACTTCATACAAATTCATTCATTATTCAGTGTAAGTAGCTCATGTGCAATTCATTTCCAGGAAATAATAATTAGCTCTGACATTAAATAATTTGTGTAATGGCCTAATACTCCGTGGGGATAGTACTTGCATAAATACATGCCTCTAATGCTTAATGATCATTAAATTATTATTTAATATGGCATTTGTCCAGGAAACTTGTGTGAAAACATTACTAACAATTCTACTGCGTGGCAGAATGGTCTGAAGTCTAAAACATTTTATCATTCTCTACTAACCTAACCTAACCTAACCTAACCTAACCTAACTTAACCTAACCTAACCTAACCTAACCTAACCTAACTAACATAACCTAACCTAACTAACCATCACGGAGAGGACGGACCGCCAAAAAACTCGATCTTGGCACACACTCTTTGTCTCATTCACATTCATCCATCATACACACTCTTCTATTATTCTGACTATTGACATGACCGACATCTTCGACCATTCACATTTGCGTCATATATTCTTCTTACACCTCTTTCTTTGTTTATTCGCTCTACATGCCCAAACCATCTGAGGGTCCCTTTCTTAATCTTACTTATTACGCTTACACGATCATAAATGGTTTTACCACACATACACCTCAGGGATCTCATTTCAAAAGCATTCAGTCTACTTTCATCCTTCCTCTGCCAGTTCTATGCCTCACTGCCATAAATCAGGGTAGGTACCAAGACTTCATTGTGGACTGCTAGCGTCGCTTCCTTTGTCAGTTTTTTTTATTAGCGCCAACGCCATTCAGTCCTCCATTAATGGAGTTTCCTGCATTTACCCTTCTTTCAATATCTCTATCAACAATGTTTCTCGTAAACATACTCCCCAAATACACAAACTCATCCAGCTGCTCCAAGTCTTCGTCATTCACAACTATATTGCACACTATTTTCGTACTCTCTCTTTCAAACACCATGACTTTAGACTTACGTACGTTCATCACTAACTCATTCTTCATACAGGACACGAGACACTGCAGTTTATTGAAACATTATTTAGGCCTAAATAATGTTTCAATAAACACAACAACTAAATCTCCATAAACAGTATGTAAGTAAACGAATAAATTAATACGATGGCTTGTGTAATACCTACATTCCCATACAATGACTTTACGGTGACGTCACGACACGAGGAACAGTGACGTTACCACTAAACATTTTAATAATACCAACATGACGGCGTGTTGAAGGGGTCCATGGGAGACGCTACGTTAGTTTGATAAAAAAATGGGGGTCCACAAGTTGTATGCGGAGGTCCACGAAAATTTATCTGGTTTCGATAGAAAAGAACAAAAATGTTGGCTTGGCTTTACCTGTCAATGTAGGCAGATAATACACTACTTAAAAAAATTAAGGGAGCAAAAAAAATCAATTTTTTGGTGATTTTTGACGGGCTGTAATGGTCGTATTAAGACTTTAAAAAAAGCAATTTGAAGCTTTAGGATTATAATTTTCATAATTATGGCAAATTTTTTAGGAGCTACGGTTCTCATGCAATCCTAATTTTTTTGAATTTTTTTTTTCAGTTAGGCCGGATAGAATCAGATAGCCTTAATATTTAGCAATAATTTCCTTTTTTTTTAAACCTCCCTTATTTTTTTGAGTAGTGTATTTTAAGAATGTCAGCGACTGTTACTTGTAAAAACTTGCATATTCGATATTTAATCCTATTAAGATGGGAAATACAGGACTAGGTTTTTTTTTAATGATTTTCATGATGTTTTTTTGGCATGGAAGAAATTAAATAATTTAATGAAACTTCGAGGTTATTTTATACATCTACTTAAGAAAATATTCTAAATTTTTCGAAGCATTTCCTCGGAAAATATGAAAATTATCAGCTGCTATACATCGAACGTCATCATCAGACGTAGCTTTTGTGTGCATTTTGGAGGCCACAGTTTTCATCTCAAATCAATAGGGTTTTGAGTTTAATTTAAGAACATGTGTCTCTTCTATGTAAGCCTAACTTTTTCCAAAAAAAAGGAAATTAAATTTTTTACAGGTGTGTGTGGAAACCTTGATTTTTTTGCCATTTTTTATATATTTTTTTGCAATTAAAAAATACTTTTGACAATGATATCGCTACGAATTTCGGTTCACATAGAGGATAATTATATAAATAAGGTATCTGCACATTTTAAAAATGTTTGGTTAAAAACTTTCTGAGATAGAGTATACACAAATTCCAAAAAAGTAATTTCGAGAAAAATGCGTTTCAAGTTTACCACGCGGTTCGGCACAAACACCCTCGTAATACCGGAACAAATTGAATTTTTTATTTAAAACTATGGGAACATATTCTTAAATAGTCATACTAACAATAATGAAATAATTTTTTTTAATCATCTACATGTATTTCCCCCCTAAGTCTGTAATCATATTATTTTAATAAATAGAACACAAGAAAATATACTATTTTTCTTTTTATTTATCTCACTCCGAATTTAGGGTTGGAACTCAGCCGCGACGCAAATTTCCATCGTTAGATCTAATCTTCACATTTTTGATAAGTTTTGGGAATATGGTAGAAATGTAGCAGGGGGTCCACCGAAATAAGTAAAAATTTGAAAGGGGTCTACGAGAAAAATAAGTTTGGGAACCTCTGGTCTATATGAACATATTTGTTTAAAGCCGTAATATTTTTCACTGGAGTTCCTTATTGGTAAGAGATATTCCGACCGACGATTGATGTCTTTTTAGACCGTCCTCCTGAGGGGGCGGGCCGATATCGGTAGAGACGGGGCGTGAGAAATGAAAGGCGTCAGTCGATGTGTGAGTCAGACTTTATTGTAGCTACGTAGCGGAGGTCGATGCGGAGCGGGAGCGGAGTGACAGTAGTGATGCTGCTGCGCGATGATGTGAATATGAAGGTCAGGACACTACGGCGGTGAAGATCACAGGTCTTCAGGAAGCCGGCGTGTTGCCCTACACCGTCGCGGTGTAGATGTGACCTTGATCCAGGCGGTCGATCGACGTCGTGTTGACGGGATATGGCGGCTGTGTATCCAGTGGGTCGGAGCACACTCGTGACGCAGGAAGGAACCTTGAGAGGCGATGAGGATGCCGGACGTTGGCGCGTTGCCGGTTGTGGTTGCTGCTCGTTGCAGGATGCTGGATGTTGGCGCGTTGCCGGTTGTGGTTGCTGCTCGTTGCAGGATGTTGATTGCCATCTCATGTCGAGATGGTAGTTGGAGAAGTTCCTCGAAGGTGCTGGAATGTTCCTGGGTCACGCTGGATAAATGGTCACTACTAACTGCGCGGGCCCGTGCCGGGCGCAGTTACTGCACTGCTCGGACTGTGTTCCTTTATCGATGAATGGAAAGTAAGTACTGACTGGCTCCGAGCAAGCGAGCGCGGCTTATATACCCGTGGCAAGTAATTAGTCTCGCGGTAGGTAATGCGGTGAATTCACGCAAAGGTGAGAAATCGCTCGAACTTTCTGCGGGCACTTGTTTGGTACAGCCAGACGTTCTAGCTCTTTCGCGCAGGTGGCGGAATTATTTCTCGGTAGGTAGACATGTGCCAGCGGGCGCGCGGTACCTGGCTGTAGATACTTCGTAGATGTGTTTCTAGTGCGTTCGCCTAGAGTCCAGTGGCGGAGTAATTAATTCGGCACAAGTGGCCGCCACAGTATCATATAAGTTTAGGATAACTGTCAATATACGCAATTATTTGGATAATGTCGTTCGTTACGCAAAATTTTTGGCTTATTTAATGAACGGATAGAATTACTGAAGCTTTTAGAATAGACAGAAGTCGTATACGCGATTCATGGACTTAAAAAATTCAACTAAGACGCGACCAAATAATTCCGTTCGATTGTTGAGAAACTAAAGTGGTCGAAATAATATCTTGTAATAATATGATGTATGTGTTTGTTACTTTTTCACGCAAAAACTACTAAATGGATTTTAATGAAACTTTACAATAATATAGCTCATACATCAGAATAACATATGGGCTATCTTTACATAGTAAAAAGCAAAGTCACTCCCGCTGTCTTTACCAACCGTTAGATCTTTTAAACTACGCAACGGATTTTCATGCGTTTTTCAACAATAGATAGAGGAATTCATGAGTAAGGTTTAGGTATATAATTTGTCATGTTTTTGTGTTAATTGGTTGAAATATATACCTTATCACGGACATATGAATATATCTGGACCTGCCCTAAGTGATAAAAACGTATTATTTCCCCCTCCACATGGCGCCGGCTGTAGCTCCTCCTTGGAACCGGCTCGCTCCATGGGGAGGGAATATAACCTCGCTTGAATCTAAAATGTGTGACGTCATCATTCTTGGCGTGAACAGCGAGAAGCTGACATCCATACATTTAACGAAATAACGGCAGCTTGTGCTATACAATATATCTACGTATCAATATGCACATAGCAAATGTGGGCGGTACTCCAATGTGCTCGTCGCTGGTTACAGGGGTAAGTAAATTATGAAACATTTGTAAAAGTGTTTTAACTAAACACGGCAAGAAAATATTGATATGTGTATTGGCGCGAGTCTTTTTGGGGCGAGCATTTGGCCTTAGCAAATAAGTTTTGAACGTGGCAAGCAATTCGCGCTCCCATGTAAAAAGGTCTATTCATTCAAAGCAGATTTTGCTTTTAAGAACTAAATGGTGATATTGTAATGCGAGATGCCTATATACTGTCAGATTGATTGTTCAACGAATGACAGTCATCTTTCCCCCCTTTGCTCTCCATAGTTTGGTTTTACCCCTCATCTGTAACTGCTTGTCTATCCATTTGGATGTCTATGTACCTTATATATAAAGGTAGCGGGCTGGAAAGCGGGCGGTGTGGATTTGAAATGTATGCAAATTAACAGATGGCGTTGGTTATAAAGGTTGGGTAATGGCGTTGTCAGTAGACTGGGTTGTATTTCATTCGCCACGCAGCAACTTGTGGCCGGGTCTGCTAGTAATATTTAAAGCTAGCTAGGAAGGGGGTGCGGGAGGGGAACGGAGACGCACAGGAAAGGTGATTCAGGGAGAAACAATGTATTTCCTTGAATATGACATTGCGACGCATGCCGGGAACCAGCTAATGTATATAACAAACAAATAATAAATATATAACAAACATTTGGACGGAAGGAGATGCTAGAAGAAATTAATCGTGAACGGCTCCAAGGTGGAGCGATGAAATCAGGAAAATCTCGAAGAATGTCTTTCTCATTAAAAGTACTCGAGTCGGATGTTTAGTTGTCAGGAGTTCAAAAAATTAAAAAGCTCTGATAAACCGATTTGATGGCATGCCGATAATTGATTTTGATTATCGCATGCCTAGTCCACTGGCCGCAATTGTTTTTGGTGAATTCCCGGAATATCGGATAGGAACACAAGCCTACGGACGCTATAGAGATTTGACATAGTATTAATCAAAATGCAGCATTGTTGCTCGAAAACGCTTTGTTGAGGTTTGGATGAAATAATCGGGCTCCGTGACAACTCAGAATCAAGTCAACTCAACACATCTTTGAAAAGTCACAGAATAGAAATTCTTTTGTAACTGCCACTACCTAAAAAGTATGCATTTGATTAAGATATCGATTGCTTATGAAGTGAATTATCATGAAGAAGGACCTACAAACTAATTCATGCAGGTAGCCAGGAGGGGAACAAACCAAAAACTTTTTAACACAGTATTAACATTACAGTGTCAAAGTCACAAACCACACTTTTTAGGGTGAATTGCCAATTAAAAAAAAAAACAGTGTCTAAAGTAAAACTAACATTACAATTAAATGAAAACAAATAACTTTGTTAAAACCGTTTGACCGGTCAGTGGTTGAGTGGGCATAGCGCTTGGGTCCCACCCGAGCGTCGCGTGTTCGATTCCTCGACTGGCTAAGTCCTCCATCACAACACAAGCAACATTTTCGGCTTTTTGTGGTGGTAGGGTAAGGTGGGGGAATGGCGGTCACTTAAGCGAAAAACGACATAATTCTTTTATTAAAGAACTTTGTGTAAAAGTAATTAAACTTTCATATAGCTAAAATAGTACACTTTATGTTTACTATGTTGTAAATAACCCAGCTTAAGTAGTTTAATTATTTTTATACATTTTTTAACCTTTCATTGACTGGTATTGCCCGCACTTTGCGGGAAATGGCAGTCACCATTTCAAAACAAAAGAAATGTTTTCTTTGACATTCACTACAAATCTAAATAAGCTATCAATAATCAAACCGGCATATCAAAAGTGATAACAAATTTGTTATAATTGGTGATAAAAGCAAATCCAGCCGTAAATAATATACTTAAGCTTACCTTTGATTGAAAATTCCAATTTTTAACAACAAAATACTCCGAAACATAAACGACGCACTGCCATACTGACGTGCGATGCAAGATGACCGCGGCCATGTAAATTAGTTGTCTCCAGTGAAGACTAGATGGCGGTATAGGTATCATTTTTTAAATAATTCAGGAACTTGGTATTCCACAGTGACCGGCATTTCCCGCTGACCGGCATTCCCCCACCTTACCCTAGTAGGAGATTTTCAAACATTATTGGGTTATTCGTAACCCGGGAATGTTTGTCTTTCTTTAAAAAAAAAACACCACCATATAATTAATAAAATCAACGTGAATCTAAAACCACTTTTTCTTCGCCAGAATAAGATTTCGGTTTTTGGTGCATGAGTAAGTAATGTGAAATATTCCTGAGTAATGCGTAACATTATTCAAGTTCATTGAACCTATAATTTTCAAACTTGGAACTAATTAAATCAGACAAGCGATAACGTGGACACCAGACTTATTTCACAAATAAATTTAACATTTTTCGAAATGCATTTTAATTGTTTTCTACAAATTCGAGAGATGCTTGGAGGAACAAATTTGCTATATTTTTTGCACGATTAGTATGAATATAACGCGTCTTGTATTTTTATAATACCATTGGAAAGGCTTCATTATTTTCTCGGGTTAATTAAGAAAAAACGTAAATTTCTTTTTTTGAAAATATTTTCATTTTTTTTTTTAATATTTTCATCTTCATAAATCGTACGATATTGTCCCGTGATTTCTGAAGTAAATTATATTGTACTTTCCAAATACATAAAAACTACGTTTACCCCTACATTTAGAAAGTACTAAGTTTGTAATCGAAACAAAGGAAAAGCTGAAAAGCGTTCAATAAATAATGAAGAATAAAAGCGAAACAATGACTTCCATTTGGTCAGAAAATTGCTAGAAGCCGAGATAATGCATTTTAATTCTGCGAGAATATTTTAAAAACGCTCATTTTCACACAAAAAAATATTATCATAAATTAACGTCTAATGGCCGTTAAAATCGAGGGAAATTTATGAAAAATAATATTTTCTCCATTACGATAAAAGTATTGTTTGGATTTGAAGTAAAAATCGGGCGATTTTTTTTTCTTTTTTTATTTTATTACCGTTTGACATATTAAATCGGGAAAAGATATTGGGGCGAGGAATATTGACAAAGGCAAGATCTCTTACTTCCGCTGTAGAGGACATAAAACCACTTTGCAGAATTACCGGCTACGAATTTGCGGCGTCAATGGCGCCCGATAGTATTCAACGCCCAAATTAATTATTAAACTCGACGATAAAAGAGGTTTTCGCCGACGTAAAAATGTGATTCATATCTCGTTTTTGTCCGAGGCTGGGAATTCTGAAATTATAGACGATGGAACGGAGACCGCTGTAATGATCGTCTGGATGTAATAATGGGAGAAATACAGGAACTCAATGAAATGCTATTATTATTTTGAAAAAATACCGTTTATAAATTACACGCTCTGGCTTCCTAGTATAATGCTACAGTGCCTAGTGCAGTGGTTCTTAACGTGGATTCGATCGAACCCCAGGTGAGTCAGTCTCGCGGGTTCGGCGGAGGTCAAGACTCACCCCTGACTCATATGATTCGTAGGTTTATATGATTCGGAGGTGTGTCTTATAGGTTCTAATGTAAGGTACCTAAATATTCAGATGTGATGGCTAAAGCAATTTTACACAGACATACTTAATATATCAAAGTGTACTCTTCATTTGGACAAAGAAGTTCTGAATGTTTAGCAGTAAAGTTATATAACAAACTCCCACTTAGTATCAAACAAATTAAAACAAAAAATAGCTACATTAAGGACATTAAATGTTGGCTGAAGGAACTATCGGAAAATGAACTTACTAGTATACTTAAAACATCGTCATAGAAGTTTCTGGAAAACCTTATCCAAAGTATAGTCCCCCTCAGCATAGGATCTCCTAGTGAGGAGGACTACGAATATATTTTCTATTTTATATATATATATATACCTAACATGTTTCATATAAAAATGTAAAAAATAATAAATATATAGTTACTAAATAAAAAAAATAAAAAACAATTATAATTTGGGAAGCGAGTATGAGTACCGCCGCCCCGGGAAGCATTTATTGAACAACTAACACATCTGCCCTAGGTCACAGCAAGTGTTTCGCTGCGTTTCGTCTTACCAAGGGTAATGGTATGAGATTTGTCTACGTCTCGGCGGTGAATGCTTTTTGCTCACTTACTAGAAGAGACTGGTTGAGGGAGAAGTAACCGAGACGTCTCCAGCCAGACTCTCTCGACCCACCGTCTTGCACCGCAGTGGGAGGGATAGATTCATAAGTCCTTCGCTCTTGGACACACTCACCCCCACATTCCGAGCCACCCCTCATATATTTTTTCCTTTCAAGAACTTACACTTCTTTCCCTAAAAATATGACATAGGTTTTGAGGGAATTCTTTATTCCCCAGGACCTCCTGTATGGAACTAATGTAAAAAAAGAAATGCAACTATTTCGATTCTAATTGGTGGTCTTTCATCAGAACCATACTGAGAGTGTCAATATCACCTTTCTTCTTACTAATATTATAAACCCGAAAGTTTGTATGGATGTATGTGTGTTTGTTACTCTTTCACGCAAAAATTACTAAATGTATTTTAATTAAACTTTACAATAATATATATCATACATTAGAATAACATACAGACTATTTATTTATTTATTTTTTCAGGTTCTCCATAAAACAGTTATACACCAAGTTATTACGAAGAAGATTACAAAATTTAAGAGAAAAAAAAGTCCAAGGGGGCAGTTTCACTATGTTGAGACGTATGTCAAAATATAGTTACTAAACTCTCTATAGGTAACATTGGAGATGTCAATGTTCAATGCAGAATCGTTAAGCAGTTGAATTGCTCTGTTTAATGGGGCATTCTGAAAGGAAGAAGTTCTCGCTTTCGGAGCATAAAAAAGTGCGTGGAATCTCCCACGAGTATACGCGTTAGGGACATATAGGTTAATCTCCTTCAACATAGGTGGATTCAGTACAGTACCGGAGATCAGCTTAAAAAAGAGTTTCCCTAAAAATATTTTTCGGCGGGCTTCTAAGGTATTAAGATCGAGCATTCCTGTTAAAAACGACGATGGATACAGGAATGGAACTATCTATATCTATCTATCTATATATATATATATACATATATAAATATATATATATATATATAAATCTAAAATTATTTGTATGAATGTATGTATGTTGCTAAACCATTCATCCGATTGCGATGAAACTTTGGGAATTTGTTGTGTGCATGCCCGCGATGGTTTCTGTATACAATAGTGAGCTCTGGCATCATGAAATTACGCATTGCCAAACCGTTCATCCGGTTGCGATGAAACTTTGAGTTGTTGTGAGCACGTCAACGAAGGTTTCTATATACATTGGTGAGCTCTGACATTATGTAATTTGTATAAAAAAATTGCAACAGGTGGCACGCGAGCTGTTTGAAAACTGAATGTACAGGGACTGAATGTGTGGAATGTGGGAGGCGGGGGTTCGCGGGACGGGGGAAGCGGGAGAGGGAAGTGAGGAGAGGGAAAGCGGAGAAGCAGAGTGGGAACGCATGAGGGGAAGGGGATGCGGAAGAAGAATGGGACGAAGGGAAAGGACACGCAGGGAGAAACAATATCTTTATTAAGTGGGATAGCAACGCATGCCGGGAACTACAAACCCAGAAGCTAGCATATTTTGATTTTTATATATATAGATTTCCCCTTAAAACCATGCGAGCGAAGTCGCGGGTAAAAGCTAGTAATTTATAAAGGAACGGGACGCACGGGAAAGGTGATTCAGGGAGAAACAATGTATTTCTTTGAATATGGCATTGCAACGCACGCCGAAAACCAGCTAGTTATTAATAAATAGTCAACTAAGCTGGCGACTATATTCGTCTGAAAGCATTGCAAATCTTATAGTAGTTTTATCTTAATGACAGATCAGTTTGGATTGCCGTAAAAGGGGCATCTCTATTATTTTCTAAAGGAACAAGTTTTCAAACAACGCAACGTCTCCGACGAGAAAATGTCATGAACAAACTTACAATTTCTCAGTTTCAAAAACTATTATTCCATTTCCCGGCCCATTATTCGACCAGTTTTCCAGATCAAAATTTTTCAAACTTTAAATAACAAAATCAACAGAGATAAAACAGCAAATAACCCACGACAGCGGGTTTTTATCTGTTAGTTAGATTTATTATCACCATTTGATAGAAGTAGCTGAACCTTAATAGTAGACAAATTCCGATAAGCGATTGGAGAGTGCAATCAGAAGAAGTAAAAGAGATGGACCAGAGCACTACAGATAAAAATTGCCATGAAATCAAATTTAACAAAATTTACTAACAATATGATTACGAGTTATATATATATAAATTTTTTTTTTTTTTGTGTAGCAGAAAATAGTATTTTTTTTCTATTTTACATTATACCTGCAAAGCTACTGCAAGTAGCTTGTCGGCAGGAAAATGGTGTGGACAAAAACATAGTACGATTTAAAGTGTCTTACAGTAGAAGAAAAAAATATTGCAATTTAATAAAATACGCAATAAAAACATAAATAAGTATAAAAAATAATAATATGTCTAAAAAAATTAAAATTAAAAATGCACGAGGAGTCAGTCAATACAGAAAATCTGATTCCAATAGCCATGTTTTTAACAATAGTGCAAATTTAGGTGTCGAGCAATATTTTTTCAAATCATATGGCAGCATATAAAAAATAAGTGGTACAATGTATTCAAAAGTTCGCTCGCCATGTTTATTAGAAAATATAGGTACTATCATTCCTTCATTTTGTGTAAGCTTAGTATTGTACACGTGATCCACCATTGTTTTGTATGGGCTATCTAGGATATGTTGCATACAGATTTTATGCCAAAAAAGAGCTCTAATAGGTAAAACATTTATGGTTTTATACATTTATGGTTTTATACATTATTGCTTTGCTGATGAGTAATTTGACCATGGCGTTTTGAATTGACTGTACATGTTGGATGTTTGTCTTACATTAGTGCCCCCAAGAAGTTATACCATATTGAATTAAAGATAAAAATAGAACTTACAGAACAGTTGTTTTGTAGTAGTTTTGTGAGACTATTTTTATGGTTATTAAAATTCTTAATAATAAAAGTAATAAATAATAATTCAAATAATAAGGACAACCGAAGTATTTTTCCACTTGGTTTAAACCGGTTCCATAAATTCCATAAAATTTGTTGTGGGTAATGCAAATTTTATTAAATGAAAACAATAAACCCGGTTGATTTATATTGAGCAGTTTTGTGACAGATCATACGTTAGGTAAGCTTGAATTTAATCGTAATTTGACTGTTTATATAACATTAATAAAAAACCCATGAGTTGCCGGAAAGAAACTTGATATTGTCTTATTTACTAAGGGAAAACAATCTCGATTACACCTAGGTACTCTTGTAAACATAATTCTTCACTCATCACAAAATTTTTATTAAACTAAAATGTGTAGAAGGCGTTTTTTTTACAAAGATAAGTTCTACATTCTACTAAATTTTGAGTTTAACCCTTAATTGCGTTTTCAATTTTTAGATTTCAATAAAAAATATTTATTTTATTATTTATTTTTCCCAAAATCTGTTTTTTTTTCTTAGTTTTTTTCTTTTTTTTTTCCACCTTTTTACGGTTTGGTGACACATTGAAATTGAATGCTAAAAAAATCATAGACGATAGAATTGTGCGTTGTATTTCTATAACAAGAAGCATTTAAAGTTTGTAAACTAACAATAGTTAGCGAGGGAGTTCCATGATGAAGCTTAGGTATGATTGAACAGTAGGCTATAAATATTGCAAAGTAATTGGTAGTATAAAATGTGTTTTCTTCATTTCGGTTTTGTCATAGTCTTGGCGGCAGATCTATCTGCTTAAATGCTGCGTGTCTGGTCGGATCGAGAGAGACTGGTTGACGAGGTCTTTTGATTTCTCTAGCCACAATCCCTTGACCCATCGCCTTGTACCGCAGTTGAAGGGATGGATTCATACGTTTACTGACCCCCAGATTCCTACACACTCAACCTATTTCCTTCACAGAACTACATCTTCTTCCTTCCCGAACCCCCCCCCCCCTCCCCCCACAGCGTCCCCTAAGATGACATGGGCCCTGAGGGAAATTATTTTACTCAGGGCCTCCTGTGAGGAGCTGATATAAAAAAAATCCGCTTGAACAGTACGAACATCTTAATAAAAATATTTTTCTTTCATCCTTTTGGTCACCAGTAAATTGGTCGTCTGTTTGAATATTTCTCATTCAAACAGGAGCTAAACTGTTTTCCCTTTGAGAATTAAAATTACAGATTCAATCCAATTAGTTGTCTGTGTTATTGAAATGTGCTGAAAATAGTTTTTCTCAATAGATATTGAACGTTTTATTGGATCTACAAAAATGTTATCGATGGTACTTGCAGCAGCTTAGCGGGTATAAATTCCCATTGTATGTAATTTTTTACAATAATAAAAAAAGCTTCAATTAGCTTTACATTCATAACTCCATCAAGTAATAAGTAATAACGTGGCCCACTTAATATCTTAATTTCCAACAATCAATTCTAGCAATACTCGAATTGCTGGAATTAAGTGTTCGATATTTTGGTTTTATTTCAGCACGTATAAATTGAAAAAAAAAAACAATTAAACGTTAAATAATAATAACAAGGATAATATTTCATATCACGTTTTAAAGAAGGTCAACTTACTGAAAGATTAAAACCCCATTTTCCGAGAATTAGATGGTTAACGACAAACTTCCAGAAATACCGAATAAGAAACCTCCGAATGCAAGTTTTCAATAAGGTTTTCTATAAATAAGAAAAATTAGTCATATATACCAACGCACACAAATACGAAAGATAACCTAAAAAAATAATAAATTAGGAGAGTTTCAGTGTTAACTTTTGAATTGGAGTAATGTTTTTGCAGTTAGTTTTGGGAACCGATTTCGGAAAAAAAAACCTAAGTCTTCGGTAGACTTTGTTCGCGAAAAATTTTGTAGGAGTAAAAATAAAATCCATTCAATTTTCTCAATAATAACACGCAGCATTAGGATATCTGCTGCAGACGGTGAAATAAGTTTAAGTGTTGAGTTCTCACGGGTGTCATGAACAGATCCAGAAATTATGGCATTGTTTATGTGGGCATTTGAGAGCGAAAGCTATTTTCTGTCTCCTCCAGTAAAATTTCAATATTCAGCATTATCGAGATAATTCTAAAGCCATTCTTCAATATTTTATTCCCGTCCGTACCCTATAAGAAAATATTTCCGTAATTTATAGTAACGGCAGGAATTTGTGCTGGCCTCAATGGTCAAGGGTTGGGGCTCTTGACTAACAATCCGAAGGCTGCGGATTCAAATCCCCGCGAGCACAAATTAATTTTATTTGATTGATTTGTATCATTTCACAAGTTAATCATTTAAAATAATATAAGTTATATTTGCGACACTTCCAGAGTTAAAGATACACTCAATAACGCCCTGGTGTTAGATCACCATCCAAAATTGAAACGTTGCTTGAAATGGCTTTGGTCGTGTTTCGTGACCAGATCTGAATAGCTAAATATATCCCCACCTCCCCTTTCCTCATCTCCTTCCCCTCCGCAACACCTTCCGCATCACAACATAGCCCTAAAATAGTCGAACTGCTTCCTGGCGGTTGGGAGCAGTTAGAACTCTTGGGCAGTATTCACATAAAAAAATGAATTAATGTAGACGTTTCCGGTAAAACATATTTTTGCCTTAACGTGGTTTCTTAATTAATTCTAAAAGTTTGGCAATTTAATCCCAGAGAAAGGTCATACGTGACGTCATTGTTTTTACTTCATAATGCATTGTAATAAAAATGGAATCAGCAGTTTAATTAAATTATCTATGTACGTAAAAATGAATCCCTGTTTCCCTTGGTCACGCCATCACTTCAGAACGGCTTTACCTATTTCATTCATCTTTTTTTTAAGTTTTCTCATATTTTGTAGAAGGTTCTTAGAGAAAGAAAAATTAAGAAAATTGCACAGAAAATTGAATAATTTCAGAAAACTTAACTTCGCACGTTTGACAGTTCGCGCGTTTGATGAAATTGAATTTTGCAGGCAGTTGTTTTTTTAGAATTGTCTACGGATTTTTTAAAATACAGATATTTTATAAAGGTACCTGTGTTAGGTACCAAATTTGATTGATTGATAGATTGTTCTAATAATATACAAAAATGAATATTTGTAAAATACGAAAAGTGAAAAAATTATAATTGGTGGCACGCGAGCTGTTTGAAAACTGAATGTACTGGGACTGAATATACGGAACGCGTGAGGGGGGTTTGCGGGACGGTGGGCGGGAGAGGGGAGAGGGTGGGCGGGGAAGGTGGAAGGGTAACGCGGGTGGGTAGGGGATGCGGGAGGGGAACGGGGACGTACGGGAAAGGACATGCAGGGAGATACAATTTATTTCTTTGAATATGGCATTGCAACGCATGCCGGGAACAGTTTAAAATAAAAAAAGAATTTTCACAAAGTAAACTATTTGATTTTAAATGTGAATTTAATAATTTTAATGTAACTTTATAACGTTAATTTGTTTGGCCATGAATTTGGCCAAAACCCATCTCTAATTTCAGCTATCCTGTTTCTAAATATGAATATTTTAAAGTTTTTAAAACTCATTATTTTATGTCCTATCGTTCCTTTAAACCATTTAGTACAACAATTCGAAAATTCAGCTTCAATTAGAAAAAACAGCCTTCGAAAATAGAAACGTCTGAAATGTCGATGAAACACTTTGTAAACTAAACAGGGAAGTAAATAATTTTTGATGAATCAGGAATTCATTTTGATTTATAGGAAAAGAAAAGCAATAACTTATTTTAAGGGTACCTTAAATGTTTAACATTCTTCCGAAATACCAACCCTTTGACTTCTGGCAATTTTTTTAAGACGACTTTAAAAATCCGTTATTCAATTTGTTTTCCTCACAATTCCACCAAAAATTATATTTTTTATTAAATTATTCAAGAACCAAGTCGTGCGGGGCATCTTTAACGTTCATTTCTCAAAAATATTTGTTTAAATGTCTTCATAAATCTATCCCTGGCGTATAGTTTACACTGGCCCCGGGTCCATTATATTTGTAAACTTGGCACAATCTCTATCAGCGGGGTTAAATCTAAGGCTGTCATACTATATGCTGTAATTCTGGGGCAGGAGGGCAGGCTAGGGGGTGGTAGGGTGGTTGAGAGTGGGTGGTAACCTCCCCTGACCGGATGGGTTACTCGGGGGTCGGTACTGACCCTGCATAACACCTCACTTGCTGACCATGCATTTGTGATTTGTGCAATGATCGGAAAACATAAGTCTTCTTTATTAAGGAAAATATGCTGTTAAATCGGGGTTACCGAGGAATTACAATAACTATTGATGTCACTGTGGTTAAGTAAGAAATGAAATGGGTAAAACATATTTTATTTGAATTTGCTTCCCGGCGTCGCAAGTTTTATTAAACGTTGAACGTTGCGCAGGGTGATTTTGATTTTACAAGTTTCGGTTTTTACGACAGACTAGCGTTATTAGTTATTATCAAACGGCTTCGCTCGAAATTACGACACTATTTTTTGCAATATTTTTCCTTGTCGAAAAATAATAATGAAAATGTATATTTTTGAAGTGAAAACTTCTTTAGCACCATTGTGATTTGAAACTCAATGAAACGAAAAAAAACGACACTAAAACGAGACAAACAATTTAGTCTGCGAGAGAATGATATAATCGGTCTTCTCTTTGTGTGGTGCTTCGTAGCCTCCCCACTCTGGTCTACTTAAGTTTTCTGAAGGTTTCACATATACCGCGTGTGAATTGCACACTTTGATTTTTAATATTAGGTGGTTAGGTAGACCGAGCGCTGCTGAGTATATCGACGGTTCCAGCCAGGTTCAGAGACAATGATGATGTCCAGAGAGGTGGTGGGTGCACTAGTTCCAAAGTCACTGAGTTTTGTCCGAAGTCCCCTAAGGTACTTTCGAAGTAGGTACTTTTTAATTTTTTGTCGTGTGAATATTTTTTTCTTAACTATGTATATTCTGTACCCATTTCAAATTATTGTAATTCCTATGTAAAAGCCGTTCATCGACGTTAATTCATAATAAATATATAAAAAAAAAAATATATATATATATATATATATACATATATATACATATATTATATATATATTATATGTTTTTGTGGAGGCCCACACAGATAATAATGCTCCTCACGGCCAACGTTATAATTGGGGAGGGAACTATTCAGAGGAGAGAAATGAGTGAACATGGGTCTTGAAGAGACCCATGTCGGCCATGTCGTAAGATTAAGGAAACTCGAAACCATTAAATCGTTCCTGCGTAAGATCTGCAAGTATTCCCTTTCGCTTGCACGCTATCCCTTTCACACAAGCAGACGCATAACATTATCTTAAGCCTCGATGACACACGGCTAGTTTACAAGCTACTATCTGGGAAATTCACTATCTGTTAGTAAACTCGCCCAGTGTCATCGCGTTACTTGCTAACTAGCAGATTGTTGACAATCTACGAAAAAAAGTTGAGAGGTCGTCAATTTTACTCGCCTACACGCTTGCTCCGCTTGCTCGTGATTGGTTTATTTATGTTTCCAACATGGCTTCCGATAAACAGCTGATTTCGACTGCCAATCATATGAAGAATTAGTTCACGCAGGCGTCGTTATTCTTATTACTGGCGCTAGCAGCGGCCTCAGTTTCCTACGCTTCTGAGCGAGTGGACAGTTTTGTGTGTCATCATGACAATCTCACTCACCGATTTACCCGCTTTTAAAACTTAGTAGATAGTAGCTTGTAACTCGCCGTGTGTCATCGAGGCTTTACTGTTGCTGTGATCACGAACCTAACAAAACACACCGGGACTTTAGTGCGATTTTTTTAGAATTGAAGCCAAATCTAGGGTGCGGAGAAATTGCCTGGTAGCCATCTTGTCTGACTAACTTTTGAATTGATTTGTATGCAAAGTGGCATACAATAAACTATTTAACTTTACGATTTTTAATCGAATAACTCTCTTTGTAATAACTTTCGAAGATTATTCCATCAATGTACATCATTGAGGAAAAGATAATACTAAAAATTAACTGTTAATAATAACTTGCGATAATACTAAAAGTTTAACTGGCCTCGAACCCAGGATTTCTCGTCTTACAGGGACAAGCGCCCCAACCAACTCGGCCGCTGAGACCTCTTATAGTCATTTTTGTCAATCTCAATTTTCAAATTCAGACTTAACAATATTACCTACGACAATTTTTTTCCATGTTTTTGGCAGCTACTTTTTTTAAATGATCACAATGTTTTAAGAACTGGTTTGTTGCCTAGATAGTGTCTCGGATAAAAATATCCGATTTTATTTTTATATAAATAAGGAAATTATAATGGCTCTTGAATTTCTTTTTGGCATTTGATTGGACAGGGAATGAAATGTCATTAAAAAAATTAAGTGGGTAAAGGCATGTTTCATAAATCTTTCCCCTAACCCCTGGCTTTAAACTGTTCTCGTGCAGCTCTGTCCAGGGCCTTTTAGGTTCATGGCCGTGAGGAACATAACAGAATATAGCGGGTATCATTACCCAAAATTTATCTTCAAAATCAGAGACCAATACATTACGAAGCATCGATAATATATAAAGTTAATCCACGAAGGTTTCCACAACACAATTATATAATATATTGAACAGTTGCCGAAAGTTGTATTAGACTAGTGTTAGATTTGCGGCACCAGAATAATGGGCGAAAGAATGAATCGAAGTAACCGCGATTCCGGAGAGATATAGACAATAATTTATGGGGAGGAGTGTATTAATGCGAGCAGTAGCGAATTAATTTAAAGTTATGGTCGGACTAACGAGACTCCGTGGTATCTTGATAACGTGATAGAAGCTATTATATCTCTCGTCTAAGCACTTTGAATTATATATGGCCTTTCAACCCTTTAAGTGCGAACACAATGGAAAAATGTCGAACGAATTTATTGCGATTCTATGGGTGGAGTTGGGAGTTCAAGCACATTGTTTTTCAGGAGAGTGTTCAAGGTGAAATAAATGATTAGGTGTCAAGTATTTCTGTCGAATTCTTAACGTCAAAAGATAAACTATGATTCCAAATTAAGTGGGATCCTACTTGGATCAGTAAAAATTTATAATGTGAATGATTTTCACTGAGTTCATTCATGATAAGAAGCCTGTTTACTGACATGTGAAGCTTTCAAAATAATGTCCAAAAAAGGACAGCTGGCAATTCACACTGGTCAATAGAATCCTGCTGCCAATTCTGATCCATAGTGACAATGAGGCATGGAACTGACAGAAGATGGATGAAAGCAGACTGAAGGCTGTGGAAATGAGATCCCTGGTACGTAGGCTGATGTGGTAAAACCGGTGACTGGCCAACTCAGAATGAAACCAACTCAGAACCACCTCAGAAAGGTCATTAAGAGTGATGATAAAAAAATGGTTAAATAGGTTAAGTTAGGTTAGGGTTACCCGTTACAACACAACATTATCGTTGACGTAAAAATGTGTTAAAAAGTGCCGAATTAAGGTGATAAACTAGTCCTTGAAAAATTCGACATCGGAATCCATCCCTCTTTTTGGGAGGGGTGTAAAAATACTTAAGACTTATTTGGAAAGGTTGGAGAAGATATTTGAAAGTTGTTTTTCACAGGTTGATTTCGTAAAGGCCTGTAAAAAACATTAACTCTTTTTTAATTAATTGTTTATCATAATAATAATGAAATTTAAAATCGATTTCACGGAACCAAGCGATGCAGAGCCTAGGGACGTTATTTTGATTCAGTGCGAAATTGCATTGTTTTATTTTATTTTCACTCATCATCATTACACAGTATAAAATGAAGTCGTTCAAAATGTATGTGCGCATAGATCTTTTAAACTACGCAACGGATTTTTATGCGGTTTTCACCAATAGATAGAGTGATTCAAGTGGAAGGTTTATATGTGAAGACAATACATGCTTATTACAGTAGAAAAAAGCCGAGATATTCAAATATTCAATTCAGGCAGCGGGCAGCTGGCAAGCGGCTGGTGTGGATTTTATAAAGCTTGGGTAATGGCGTTGTGTTTCGTTAACCACAGCAACGTGTTGCCGGGTCTGCTAGTAATATAATATAATGAAACTTTATCCGAAAATGGATTCATTAGTAGGAGATTTTGGCACTTGAAAGTATTTTTTATAGGCCTGGTACTTTTTTTTCCAGAATTAAAAAAAGACTTTATAATACTTGATTATTTTCAAGGTTCTACTCGCAGTATTTAATTGAAGCATCTATAATATATTTATGCGATCAAATTTTGAAACCAAAAACACATAATATATTTTGCAAAGTTCGAAGAAGCAAAAACACATGATTTTGCATTATTTCGAATGACTTCATCTTAAGCGTTTGATTTAGAAATGATGTCAAGTCTCATGTGAGTTGTACCTTGTACCTGATCATCATTCTTTGCTGATATATTATGGTCACACTATGTGGTGACACTGTTAGGTATTTCCAAAAATATTCCAACACAAATATTAAACAAAATAATCCCGAAGACAGCAGAAGCTGATCGTTTTAGGTGAGTTCCCATTTAATTAAATTAATGCGGCCTCCGTAGCATAATGATCAGCGCATTTGAGTCTCAGTCTGGAGGTTACAGGTTTGAGATCCGTTCCACGAGCAACTGTACAGGGCGGTTCCGACGAGAAAGATTAATATTTTCCATACCAGCATTTTAACATAATAACTCAATATCGATTTTATTTCAATCAAAATTTGCTTTCATAAATACCTACATTAAAAAATGCTCAAACTCGTTATGATAAAATTATGAACTTTTTGTAATTATTTTTTGATCATTAGTATTTATAATTTCTCAATAATGTCAAAGCAAAATAAGAAAGTTTTTTTTTTAAATATATTAATTCTGTAAGACCGTAAATAAATAGACAAACGGAAGTATTTTCGTCACAAAACAAGGCCGTGGATATTTTTTAATGATTTTATTTGAACTAAAACTAAAATTGTGAAAAGTAGCCTTCCCAAATAATTAATTGATTTATTTTACTGCATGATTATATGATTTGAAATGTATGTTGTAAAATACAAAAATTGTTTGAAAATTTAACAAATCTGCCAACGACCTACAGCAAAACCTTATTGTACTGAAAATAAATAAATTTTCTCAAAATTTAAAACATAGTTTTACTAGATAAAAGAACAGTCTTCCGAATTCAATTTATAATCTTTTGTGGAAAAAAGTCAATAAGTCTAAAATGTTAGTTTAGTCTGGTTATTCCCTCTTAATGTTATATAGGTACTAACAGTCAGGTTGTTGCGGGAATGCAGTTATTTCTCTACCGGTATTTCAATGGGAGATGCTCGGAGGATCTAGCGCCATTGATCAATTCGGCAACCGGCGCATCGTCGAGAAACACGCCAAACGCGCTATCAATATTTGTACACGTTTGATATATTTTACCGACAGTCGTTTCACCGACTCGTTCTTGGGTTAGAAGTAGTGGAACAATTTACCGGCATCTAATTCCTCCCTCCCACAATATTTATCTTTTGAATACCAGAATCCCCAAAGATGACAAAAGCTTTGAGGGAAAATATGTTCCTCAGGACCACCTTTGTGTAGAATGTAAAAAAAATACAGTCTCTCATCTCTGCGCATCAAAAAAATAAAACTTCGCTAAATTGTTTAAAATACTCGAGACGTCTAGACTTTCAGAGGCAAGAGAATATAGACATACAAACTAAAAAAAATAAAAGGTCTTCTAGGACAGCTTAGACTTTAGACGCATAAAAACTATGGATATTTTTTTGCCTTTTTGTAAAATAAGTAAAATTCCTCGAACACGTCGCGACATAAATCTGTTATATCTAAACCGAGAATCTCCCGAATTATTACTGTTAGTATGCAAAATTCTCTGACGCTATCTCGAGAGCTTCCCGAGTGGTGAACTTCGAATAGACAAACAGAAAACTTACTTAAATATAACGAGGAAATGGTTAACTTGAAATAACTTTACAAATCTCGGCTTACTGAGATAACAACGAATAAAAATTGTTTACACACAATGGAATTGAACAATTTTAACATAGCCGCATACCATTTGGCATCCCTGCAAATATATTATATTCCGTTATTTCAGTTATTTACTTTGGTTTTACAATGTTTCCTAAAAGATTGCCATTTTTCTGAGATGCTAAATAAATTCTTCTTAAAATTACGGATTCTATTCAACTCGTGAATTAATAAGAATTCGTTTCATCCTAGGTATTTAACCAAAAGGAGAATATTCATAGGGCCCTCTTCGGTTATGGCCACATACAACTTGCCAATAATGATGAAATAAGAAAACATGAAAGAACCTTTTCGGAACTTGAAGATTTACTTTGAAATTTTATGAATTGTTCAAATTCTATGAAACAACTTACTGGTTCTCCAAATTGTACACCAATTCGGCTGAGAGACTAACAGTTTTACATCAGAATATATTGTTCTGTTTTTTGACAGTCATTTTGATATTAAAAATCAATGGTAGAGTAGATTAGCAAGTACCTAGTTAAGGGATAATACGGTTGATACTACCACCAGTGAAAAATGCAAAAAGAATTTAGCAAATTAAAGCCAGTTACAGTTTTTTGTTAGATTAATATATAATAGGTTGAAGAATTTGGGAGACCACATCCTAGTAGGTTGACATCTGTAATGCAATAAGCATAATTCATCCTAGACACAAGTGGTCTAGAATATGAAAAAATAATAATATTTACAAATTAATATAGTAGATAAAATTTAAGGGTCCCGAATATACTGAACATATTATAAAAATTATAATTTCTATCAATCGTGAACCATATCAAAGCGAAAGATGTCGCTTGATCAATGAGAGCTATCCAATGAAATTAACCCAAGCGATTCTCAACTCAGCCACTCACAATAAAAAACTATTTAGTATATTAAATACTAAGAAGACCGGGGAAAAAACTGTTATAGGAATCATACAGATCTGATATATTGTCCATAAGCAAATAAAGACCTTTTCAAATAGCCTTAAATCATCGCATTTCGAATTTCTACTGAAAATTTGTAAGCTTCCCTTTAGTTTTTAATCTTTAAAAAATACTTTTGAAGTTTCTATACATTTGCCAAGGTAAGAAGTAATAAGAAAAACCCTTGATAGAAAAAATCGCAAAATATGCTCAGATAATTATAAAAAAACTGATTCTGTTATTCAACATGTTATAGGTGTAAAAAAATTCACACTGACTTAAAATACCGTTTAAAATTTGTCGAGAGGTTCTTGCTCTTTTTAAATAAGTGATTTAGCACAATTTAGTAAAAGAGTACAATTTGGGAGGCGGGTATGGGTACCGCCGCCCCGGGAGCCATTTATTGAATAACCAACACCTCTGCCAAGGGTCACCCCAAGTGGTTTGCTACGTTTGGTGACTTAGCAGAGGTGCCCGGGTTCATAGGGGTGAGGTTTGTTCGGGTGAATGCGGCAAATGCGTCCACTCACCAATTCGTGGTAGGCCGGATCAGGAGAGATTGGTTAAAGTTTTGACCTCATCAGCAAGAATCTCTCGGATTATCGCCTTGCACTGCAGTGGGAGAGATTGATTAATACATCCGTCACTCTTGGACAAACTGACCCCCAGATTCCTACCCTGCCCTTACACCCTTTTCCTTTCCAGAACTTCCTCTCCTTCCATTCCTAAAAATACCCTCCACACAGCATCCCCAAAGATGACATTGGCCCGGAGGGAAATTATTTTCCTCCGAGCCCCCTGTGTGGAATGTAAAAAAAGTGATGCTTTATTAAATATTTTGTTTTGCGTCTGTAAACACTTTTTCTTATAATAAGTATTTAAATCTCCCTTTCAAACCATTTTCCTCTTTTTAAACACTTACTACGGAGCAAGATGAAATTAACGTCTTTATAGAATTTTATTTTATTTATATATGCATATATATTACAAAATGATACTTCGTCTGTCCAACTGGGAAGGATACCCGTTTCAGGACAGCCAAATTGTATATTTATTTCATAATATTCTTAACAAAGGAATGGTTTCGTTCAATATATCACAGGAATTTGCTTCTGTCAAGACGACTTTTGAGAACATTAAAAATTGTCTTCTGAACGAAGGGACGGTTTCTTTATGTCTTTGAAAGAATTGCAAAGATGTGATTTTTTTTCAAGGTCATTTTGGAGAACATTAATAATTGCATTCAGGGTGTGTGAGTGGTTTCTTTAGTGAGATCACAAGTAGGATATTCTTTCCAGGCCATTTTAGAGAACATTTGCAATTGTATAATTAGAATTTACACATTTATAAACCAATATATTATATTGAAATTGAGAGGAATTATCACCCTGAATTTTAAATTTAGGTTAAAAAGAATGGATGTGTCACTGTAAAAGCCCGAACTACGGTAAATCCTAAGATTTTCCGGTAAATCCTAAGATTTACCAACTCTTAATGGTAAAAGTCCGAACCGTTCTATAATCATCGTTCACCAACCTAACCTAACCTAACTAACCTAATATAACCTAACCTAACCTAACCTAACATGTACTAAATTCTAATGGTAAAAGCCCGAAAAAATCGTTTATAATATTTAAATAAGAAACGATTTTTTGGGGCTTTTACCATTAGAATTTAGTACATGTTAGGTTAGGTTAGGTTAGGTTGGTGAACGATGATTACAGAACGGTTCGGACTTTTACCATTAAGAGTTGGTAAATCTTAGGATTTACCAATATTCGAGCTTTTACGGTAAGAGATGTAATCATTTTATGGATACCTAGCTTTCTAAATAAAACTTACAAACAGATATTTTTCATATTTAATTAAATGAAGACAATATTAGCAAAACCCAATCGAAATCTGGAGACAGAAAAATCAGAAAAGATATTGGCTCCGCTGGGACTCGAACCCAGAACCCTTTTCTTACGTGGAAACAGCTCTACCGATTAAGCTACGGAGCCCATATTAATTCGGTCACTTTTAACTGTATCATACTTCGACTAAGAACTACCAACATTATCTTCACTTACTTAACGCACATATTATTGGCTGCTATCTTTATATATTGTCTTCATTTAATTAAATATTATAATTTGAGATTTTACTCATAAAGTTTAAAAAATTAATAATAGATATTTTTCAGTTCCTAGATATCTGAAGGAGTTGCTTATGTTCAGCACTATCGAGAGTTTTCTTTTAAGTGCTCAACTGTCAAAAGGTCTTCAAGACTTGACAATTCATAGAAAAGAAAATGTATTCACCGGGATTCAGTTCTGCTAAAAGGAAATGTGCGTCAGGATTCACGGTGCCATTGTCAATGAAGATAAAAATCTAGAGTTAACATTTTCTTGCCATTTTTATTTCTCGTATAAATGTGTTTCTTTCGCGGAAGGTTAAATTGAACCGAACAAGAATTCAATGCGCCATGAAAACATTTTTTTCTACGCCGGGAGCGTTGACAAAAGATAAAGGTATTTATTTTCAAAACTACATTGTCGTTTTGTATGGCAACGTATGCGGAAATGGATGACTTGGGAAGTGCATGAAATTGTTACGATGTTATTATTTAAACAAATAAAATAAGTAACCATGACTTTTATTAAAAAAAATGATTCGGAAAAAACAAAAAAAAATAAACCCACTAAGCTGTTTTTAATAAATAAACAATCTGTCCAGAGGAGGATATTAGTGAACGTACCCATACTACGTGACCAACTTTTTGCCATTTTTAACCCCCCCTCCCCCTCCCTGCTGACCAAAAACCTAAGCCCGCCGCCGCTCATTTGTACCAAGCATGACATTTTGATGACCCCCCCCCCTAAATGATTCCCTTAGATTAATATTACATATATTCAGATATATAGCGATTCCAGAATTTTCATTACTCTTAAAAATGTAAAAATAATGTCTTAATATAAAAACGATTTTAGTAATTTTAGTAGACCGAATAATTATACTCTGCGCAGTTCTTTTAAATTATAATACCTATCGGAATAGCTTTTGATTTAAATAAATGTTTTAGAAACATAATATTATATTTTTAACTTTGGCACCTCTGAAACTGAGATGCCAATTTATTTTTTCTGCTTTTTCTGTTTCCAAATTTTCGATTGAGTTTCGCTAATATTGTCTTCATAATTAAAAATAATATTATTCACCAATACTTTTTTGATTAATTTTACATTTTTTAATTAATTTAATATTGAATTGTCCTACATCTATGAAACCGTTAAATTGTGTGACTTTTCATTTGTATTAATTGTTTTTGTGTTTAATTCGTAGAACAATGAAAATATTCATTTGTTTTATAATTCTTAATTATTACTACTCACATATTTATTATTTATTTATTACTCTTCAAAAATTGTTAATTAATCATCATCATTATTACATAAATATACTGTTTGAAATAAACTATGTTATTGGATAAAATATTGTCAACATGTACTTGCTGACAAACTATACAAATAGTTTATCAGGTTTTAATGAAAATAAATAATAAAATATAAATAATATAAAAACTCTTACTTGATATTATCGTAATTTGATAAATTGTGTCCATTTGATAAATTGTAGTCCAGTGGGTAAGACTCTTGACTCACAATCCGGAGGTCGCGGGTTCGAACCCGGCATGCACAAATAAATTTTATTTGATTAATTTGTGTTATTTCACAATTAATTCATTTAAAATAATATATAGTATATTTGCGGCATGTTCCAGAGTGGAAGATACTATCAGTATCGCCCTGGTGTAAGACCACCATTCAGAATTGAAACGTTGCTTGAAAATGGCTTTAGCCGTGTTTAATGACCAGATCTGAATAGCCAGGTACTTCCCAACCCTCCTCTTCCCCACCTCCTTCCCCTTCCCACTACCTTCAGCCTCACAACATACCCCAATTGGGGATGCCATAGTCTCACTGGCTCCAGACGGGAGCAGTTGAGATTCTTGTGCGGTATTCACTGAAAAAAAAAAAAAAAAAAAGACCATTATCCTCACCCAGGATTACTATTCGGTTTTATTTTCGTTATTTAATGTATTGATTTAATTATCAAATTCTGAAAAATTATTTAAGTAACTTTATCTGTTTTCAACTTATTTCTTCTTATCGGTGGATAAAACAAGCATTTTTACTAGGCAAGCAAAATTATAACAATGTGAAATTCAGAATATAGAGCAGACGGTGAACAAAAGACTCTTTGTGCGGAATTTCATCCTTAAAATACTTGGTATTTACTTCAACGGCAATCAAAATTATCAAAAAAGTTTTACTTACAATACCATTCTTCACGTGTTCTTCGTAAAGGACGCTGTATTTAAAATTGTTTCCTTGCAGATACGAAAATTATCTCAATCAATTTTGATGACCTACAAATCGCCAATTGAATTTTCATCAAGTTTAACTTAACATTTTTGGACAAGCACCCCCAACCTCTCTGCCAATCCTTGCGAGAAACTGTGTAACGGTTCAATGGCCTAGTTAAAATTTTTGAGATTAACACTCGCTTCTATGTACATTATTCTATCGGCTAGAGTGCTAGAGGCTCTTCCCCTTGGAGACCTGCTGCGGATATGGGTACGAGCCGGCGCGACATCTCCGCGTACCATAATTAAAAGCTTTGGTGTGTTTTTATGACGTTTATGTAATTATTATTGCATATCATTTTTTTAAATTACCTCTGTTGGAAGCAGATAAAAGCTCTGTCAAAAGACTGTTGACCAAAATGTTAGCTCTACATTGTGAAACTGTATACTCAACTCATCGGCATAAAATTGTTACTTCCAAATTAACATATTTTTTAATGTTTCGGGGATTTATAGACAAACACGCAACTTGGCATAGTTAATTTTACAGGTGGCTAGAAGAGGGACTAAACTCTTTTTTATTTGACTGCTAAACGTTTTCAATTGGAAATCTTCAACTGCTATTTGAAATAATGCGATACGCCAGAAAAATCAAAAAAGCAAAATTGAAGCACGACACATCATTTTCAAAGATTTGGCATTTACGAGCTTTAAAAACCTATGAAAAAACTTAATAATTTCAGCAATATGACGAGTTGCTACAAGTTTCAGTTATTAAAAGTGTTCTTACAAAATATTGATAAAATCATATGAAATAAAGAAATACAGTATACAAAGCAGTGCCAAGAGAATATAATGAACAATAACAGTGCTGTTTTGGCACAGGACAATAGATAATGATAATTATGATAAACAAGAACGGTATCATAAACAAAAATCATTAAAACCAAAAAATACACAAAGCAGGAGCCAGTTTACGATTAGTTAGACATTCTGAACATAAAAGTATATTAAACATAAAAGTACAGTAAGGAGGAAACCGAAACCAAACAATTACCGGAAAATTAAGAAACATGGTTTATTAGAGTGTATTGAAAAGGAGTTAAGATTCATGAATGGTATGGTTTTATAAATAAGTTTGTAAAGCCCGTTTGAGTTGGAATATTTCGACCCGTGTCACATATTTATCGATGATCAGCGCGTTTTTTAATTTTATACCAACTGTTTTTTTTCATGCTCTAAAATCAAACTCTAAAATGGGACTGAAGTAAGTCACTGGGTTCACAAAAGATAAGTGCTACATTAGTACTAAAGATGTCAAACGCCACCCTTATATTCGGCAACAGTTTTATGGTAATTTCTCAAATAAATAAGTTAGATTTTCTCTGGACTTCTCCTTTGGTTGTTGGCAGTTTTTACAGTGAAAATAACGTTGCCTTTGCAAGTAGAGAAACTTTAAGTTTAACGAAGTTAGATGTAAGATTCTAGTAAAGATGTCACATGTGTGCATCCAACCCACGTAATTGAACTCCAAATTATATTGCCTGAAAGTACTCGGTAGGATTTTTGCGAATTTTTAAAGCTAACTTGAATTTTAAAACTGAATTTTAAGCAACGCTGTTTAAAACTTTGGTAACTGTGTAATTTTGTGAAAAGTACAGCTTTGAAAGTCAATGCAGGAGTTTTAAAATAATAACACAACTCTGTGAATTTTTATAAAGTCATAATAGCTCTGAGGCAGTGACACTACGGTAATTTAGGTATGTTCTGTAGCAAAAATGAGTTGATAGAGGAAGAATCGGCTTATTATATTTATCGGTCACTAAACACGGCTAAAGTTATTCGCAAACGTTAGAATTCTGGTTTGTGGTGAGAGTGATATTGTAAGTATCTATAGACCAATCGGGGACGCCGTAGTCTCATTGGTTCCAGATGGTTGAGAGCAGAACCGTCTTTCTTATTCACGCTTCAAAATTTTTGAAACAAGAAAGCAACGGGGACTTGAGATGATAATACGGCCCTTGGCATAACACATTATGTATATATATACCCTTAGATCAGCAACATCATAAGTTATAGGCAGACTAATGGAACCTAAACGCAAGCCAAGTACTAAGTTTGGAGATCGCGCTTTAGGAATATCTGGGCCTAAGGTTTGGAATAAACTCCCTTCGGAACTAAGATGCATAACAAGCCCAACAGAATTTAGGTCCAAATTAGAAACCTAACTTTTTGGGCTCTCATACCATTAAATTAAATATTCGTATCTGAGAGTATCATTCTTGTTTTGCCTATGATATGTTTTAATCACACTTTTCTTATTGGATTAACATTATTCGAATCCTTACATATCAATATTTTTCTTACTGAGGAACGAATCATATTCAGGAAGATAAATAATAGCTTTTGCTTTCAATTTACTCTAATTCAAGAATATACTACATATTATCCCAATTATTGTGTGCGAACTGTACCTAAATTTCTCTGAATAAATAATAAACAGTTAATCTCAAGTAAATATGGTCCTGTATATATTTTCTGCCTGTATACCTGTATGCCTGTGTACCCAGTACATTGGTCAAATCATTGTACATATAGTTTCATATAGTTTCACATAGTTTCATATGTATCATATAGTTTCATATCGGTGATCGATGAACAAGTGGATGCAATTTTTAGCTTTTAGCCATGGGTTATTGTAATGGTTGGTCTATGTTGTAGTTAGATGCGAGAATGTAGAAATGTATTATAAGTTTGTACAGCCCCCTCTAGGTGGTTTAAAAAAAACTGCGCTATGCAAGTCATCCAAATATTGTATTTTTATTACGCACCAGATTTAAATGTCTGGGTTAAATTTTCCCCACAGGAAAAACTAAACCCTTTCACACACTTCCCCAAATGATCATCTAGTCAACCCACGCTATGAAATTGCATTATATAAGTATTAATAATACAAAACAATACAAGAACAACATGTCAACCTACATGTTAACCTACTAGAGACCAAATGGGAATATAATTCACCGACTCCAGATATTTTCATATCAGAGGGTTCGACTCTGTGGCATTTCTAATTGAATCTATAAATCCTACTGATCCCTCAATATAAATATTTAAAAAAATCTTTTGTAATCCTACATGTATTTAAAATTACTGATTTTTGCATTTTTATATACAAATTCTTTGACAAATCTAATATGCTTAAATTTTGAATCAGATTCCTATGTATTATGCCAGTGGCCGAAATAACAAATGGTAATATTTTTATAGTCCGAGAATGCCAAATTCTCATTATCTGTGTATTTTCTTATTTTTTCAGAAATAGTTTTTTGAATATAGTTTTTTATTACCAGATTTAAATGTCCGGGTTAAATTTTCCACAAAAAAAAAAAAAAAAAGGAAAAAAGAAGGAAAAACTAAACCCTTTCACACACTTCCCCAAATGATCATCTAGTCAACCCACGCTATGCAATTGCACTATATAAGTATTATAAATACAAAACAATACAAGAACAACATGTCAACCTACTAGAGACCAAATGGGAATATAATTCACAGACTCCAGATATTTTCATATCAGAGGGTTTGGCTCTGTGGCATTTCTAATTGAACCTATAAATCCTACTGATCACTCAATATAAATATTTAAAAAATCTTTTGTAATCCTACATGTATTTAAAATTACTGATTTTTGCATTTTTATATACAAATTCTTTGACAAATCTAATATGCTTTAATTTTGAATCAGATTCCTAGGTATTATGCCAGTTGCCGAAATAACAAATGGTAATATTTTTATAGTCCGAGAATGCCAAATTCTTTTAATCTCATTTCCTAAAACTGTGTATTTTCTTATTTTTTCAGAAACAGTTTTTTGAATATTACAGGAATTTGGAATAGCTACATCAATGATATAAGTTATTTTTTTAATTTTGTCATGTAAAACTATATCAGGTCTATTATGACTAATTGTTCTGTCTGTTAGTATAGTTTTATCATAATATATTTTATAAAATTCATTTTCTATAAATGAATTTGTTTCATATTCATAATATGGTACTACATTACGGCAATCAATCAAGTTATGTTTAATTACCAAACTTTGGTGAATTATTTTTAAAACCTGATTGTGCCTAAATGTATACTCGGACGGCGCTAATATAGAACATCCCGATATAATATTTTCTATATAAATCATCAATTTGATTTATATCTTTGATTATATGTGTTTAGATTTAAACCCAGGACTCAAACCAATTATGGATATGGATTTGAGTTACCATTAAAGGTTGGATTGTCTGATTTGTTCGTTAGATGTCGACAGAATCATTTTATTTTTATTTTTGTCCCTTTCTCACCCAACAAACGAGGGAAATATAGATGTACGAAATCCTTATAAAAAGGCATGCATCAGTAAAATTAACTTACTTCTTTACGAAAACTTGCACTAAGAATTTAAAATACTACTGAATCCTTGTCCGTTGGGTGGGGAAAGTTATTGTCGTCAGTTATAAATATCAAATCATAACAATAAAAAATCAAGAAATTAAATTATAAAAAAGTGCTTCATTTATAAAAAGGCAATCCCAAGATTTCTCCTGAGTGAAGACCTAACAATTTTTACCTTTGATCCTTCGAGCCGTATGATCCCACGAGCGGATACGATTTTTCGACTGAATGCGATCCTGGGAACCAGATCAAAAAATCAATGAAACCAGGAGAATTCTGATGAAGCGGATCCACAACACGGGCAAGTGACCATTCCATTTTTATCCATTTCCCATAGAAAAAACAAATTCGGTTAGACCACTTCGGTATTTTATTGTTGTATAAAAATTCGCAACGGACTAATCGTTCAATTGTTATTGGCAAGATTTTTTGTGGCTAGCTATGATTATAGTGCCGCAAAAAACATAAAGATCGGAGTTTTGTTTGTTTTGATGTTGGGTTTTCGATACTGTCGGAAAAGCAGGCGACGAGTACGAAGTACTGTCGTTATTTATTTGCAACTGAAAAACAGAAGGATAATTATTATAATACATGAAATGTATTAATTGATTATTCAAACAATCTGAAAGCGATCGTTGGGCGTTGGTTTGACTTCCGAAGTGTTTTTTCCAGTCGGTAAAGCAGGCGCACGCCATCTTTAAAGTCATACAAAATAATAACAATAGATTTTCTTTGTTGTTGAATACAAGCCAAGTGTTTTGTTAAAACAAAAGAAACAATCGAGTAAAAGACAGTGCAAGTTTTTTAGTGTGTGGTTAGGATTGGGAAACTCCAGAACGATCAGTGAGTATTGTTAAATTGATTGTTATTTACGAAAAACATGGATTTAAAAGTGTTAATTGCACAGCGCGGAATATGTAAAGCCAAATTAACCAGATTCAAAGATTACTTAGAGAATAATGAGTTATTACTTTCTGAGGTCGAAATACGCATTCAAAAATTCGAACCATTACTAGACATCTTCGAAGCGTTGCAAGAAAAAATTGAAACATTATCGCAGGATGAATTAGAAAAAGGGAACGAACGAGAAATGTTTGAAAACTCATATTATAGTGTATTGGCAAAAGCCAAGGGTAAATTCAACGAAACCGGTAAAATCGTCCGTTCCAAAGGCGTCAAGCTCCCAATTTTAGAACTACCCAAGTTCAGCGGAAATTATGAAGATTGGTTGCATTTCAGAGATGCATTCATTTCATTAATTGACAACAACGACGAATTAGATGTCATTCAGAAATTCTATTATTTGAAATCTTGTTTGTATGATGATGCGGCAAGACTGATTGCGTCTTTACCTACAACTCGAGATAATTATTTCATTGCGTGGGAAATGATCACGGATAGGTTTCAGAATGACAGGGTAATAATAAATAAACATGTTAATGCATTGTTTAAATTGCAAGAAATAAAATCAGAAAATCATGTGGCATTGCGAAAATTATTAGATAAAGCCCAATTGCACTTAAAGGCATTAAATAATTTAAATCTACCCACTGAAAGTTGGGATATATTATTAATTCATATTTTGTCAAATAAATTGGATAGCGAAACCAGAATGCGCTGGGAACAATATCCAATAAAAAATAAAATCCCCACTTATGAAGAGTTCATGAAATGTCTATACGAACGAGTGCAAGTTTTAGAATTCTCAGCACCAAACGACAAGCGACAGAATCATGCCAAGGGATTTCCTTCTAATTTTAAGAAAGAAACTTATGTTTCGTTATCATCGCAACATTTAAAATATATTAATTGTAATCAAAATCATAGAATTTATAATTGTCAAAAGTTTTTAAATGTAGGAATAAAGGATAGAATGACAACAATACGTCGTTTGAAGGCTTATCTGAAATGTTTGTCGGTAGGACATAAATTTCAAGATTGTAAAAGTAAATACAATTGTCGCAAGTGTGGAGCGAATTCACACAACACTACATTTACAAAATGAAGATAAAATGCAAAGTCATCAGGGAAGCGATACTTCTTCAAGAGAACCTCTTGTTAACAATCATGCATCGAAAACATCCAACAATTTCATTTTATTATCAACGGCGGTGATTAACGTGAGAAATAATAAAGGAAATCTAATTAAAACTAGAATTTTGTTGGACTCCGGAGCCCAATCTAATTTCATTAGCCAGGAATTCGCTTCTAAATTACAATTAAAAATTAGAAAAACTGATATCCCTATTACCGGAATTCATAATAAAATACAGCATATTAAAAACATTGTGGATTTGGAAATATCTTCCAATTATTCACCATATTCAAAGAGGATTGAATGCCTAGTATTGTCGGAGGTGACCAGTAATCTGCCGCAAATCTCATTTCAGAAAAAAGGCACCGGCATCCCCCAAGGATTGCAATTGGCAGATCCAAACTTTAATGAAACCGGCCTGATAGACATGTTGATCGGGGCTGACACCTTCTAGGAGACTCTGCACTCTGACCGGATGAAGATTCAAGATTCTGGACCAATATTGCAACGAACCGAATTTGGATGGCTTGTTTCCGGACACATCTTCACTTCAGAAAAGGGGCCAGTAAAAATTTGTAATCTTTCACTCAACTTAATACATAAGCAAATTGAAAATTTTTGGAAATTAGAGGAGCTAAGTCCTATTAAACATAGGAATCACGAGGAGCGAGCATGTGAAGAAAGCTTCACAGCTACTCATGACAGAGATGGCAGAGGCCGTTTCATAGTAAGTTTACCACAACGCCCCTGTGCGAAACAGCTAGGCGAAACTCTCCCTATGGCGGAGAAGAGATTGTATAATTTGGAGAAAAAATTAGCCTCAAACCCAGAATTAATGAAAGATTACAAGAATTTTATGCAGGAGTACAAGGACTTAGGTCATATGACGCAATGTGAACCACCGTCACCAAATCAAATACACTACTATCTGCCTCACCATGCGGTGATCAAAGAATCTAGTGCAACTACTAAGACCAGAGTCGTATTCGATGGATCGGCTAAATCCTCAACTGGAATTTCCTTAAATGATGCCCTCATGATTGGGCCGATATTGCAAAAGGATTTTTGTGCACATCTATTAAATTTCAGAAAACATCAGTACGCGTTAACGGCCGACATAGAAAAAATGTACCGGCAGATATTAGTGCAGCCGGAGGATAGGGACTTACAACGTATCCTTTGGAGAGACTCACCCAGCGAGGAGATTCAACATTATCAGCTGAATACAGTCACCTACGGTTTGGGACCATCATCATTCTTAGCCACCAGATGTTTGGAGCAGCTAGGAAATGAAAATCAAAACACAAATCCCAAGGTCAGTCAAATTCTTAAAGAAAACTTTTTCATGGATGACTTAATAGCTGGCGACATTGGCGAAGAAGATTGCTTATTAATCAAGAAGCAACTATCTGCTATTCTAGCATCCGCTGGCATGAACCTAAGAAAGTGGCGGTCAAATTTGTCGTCGCTATGCTCAAATCAGGAGGAGGTTAGCGATATGATTATAAAGGATAACTCAAAGGAAGGAAAGATATTAGGTCTTTCTTGGAATAATCAGCAAGATTATTGGAAATATACTGTAGAGCCCATAACAAAACCAATTAGAAGCAAGCGTCAGATGTTATCCTGCATAGCATCCATTTTTGATCCCCTGGGTCTGATAGGACCTGTAACGGTAGTAGCGAAGCTATTAATGCAACGTCTGTGGCAGAGCAAAACTCAGTGGGATGAAGATATACCCCCTGAAATTTTGAAAGTTTGGAGAACTTATATAGAAGAATTGCCGCAGATAAATAATTTAAAGGTACCTAGGAAATCAATTTGCATTTGCATGGATTTTGTGACGCATCACAGAAAGCCTACGGGGCCTGCGTGTATATGGTCTCCACCGATGACTCGGGTGGAATCCACCCCAATCTAATAATTTCTAAATCAAGGGTGGCACCCTTAAAAAGCACATCTCTACCTAAACTAGAATTATGTGGAGCTATATTGTTAGTAAGATTGATTAATTATGTGAAGGGGGCTATTGGTATGCCAGATGTATCTACTACTTACTGGTGTGATTCTCAGATAGTCTTGTGTTGGATAAGGGACAAACCAGCTAGGTGGAACACCTTTGTTGCCAACAGAGTGAGCGAAATTCAAGAATCAAGTCAACCAGCACAATGGAAGCATGTGAAATCAGAGGACAATGCTGCAGATGTACTATCCAGAGGTGTTAAGACTTCTCAATTATTGACATCCACCATATGGTGGCACGGACCCGATTGGCTAACCCTTACAGAATCCGGTTGGCCATGCGGAGAATCTACGTACATAGATCCACCTGAGGTGAAAACAAAAACTGCAGTGTTGGCATCAGTAACGCAAGATTGGGACATTTTTAGGAAATACTCATCTCTAACCAAATTGCAAAGAGTAACAGGTTATTTACTTAGGTTTTTATTTAATTGTAGGAACCCACCGCTCAGGCGTTATGGTCAATTAAAAGTAAGTGAATTGAATGACTCTTTGAATGTTTTAATATCCAGAGCGCAAGCTTATTCCTTCAGGGAGGAGATACGAGCCTTGCAGTCGGACAAGGATGTCCTAAAATGTAGTAATTTGCACTCACTAAATCCTTATTTGCATAATGATTTATTTCGCGTAGGCGGCAGGCTTTCCAAAGGAAAATTGCTGTCAATAAATCAACAACATCCAATTTTGCTGCCACCACATCATAGTTTAACCAAATTAATTGTAAAAAACTACCATCATTTACATTTGCATGCAGGTACTCAAGCCTTATTGGCAATAATCAGATTGAAGTTCTGGCCAATAATGGGAAAAAATTTAGTGAAAAAGATTATAAGGAAATGTATAATATGTTATAGATCAAATCCAAAGACGATGCAGCAAATAATGGCAGACCTTCCAGCCGAAAGGATAACGGAATCTAAACCTTTTACGATAAGCGGGATCGATTATTGTGGACCTTTTTTGATTAAGTCGGGTATTCACAGAAAAACTAGTAACGTAAAAGCTTATATATGTTTATTTGTATGTATGGTGTCAAAAGCCATACACTTAGAACTTGTACTGTCTTTGAATACAGAAAGTTTTTTAAATGCCTTGAAACGTTTTATCGCGCGCCGTGGAAGGCCGAGTAAATTATTTTCGGATAATGCTACTAATTTTAAAGGCGCGAACAATCAGCTACGGAATATTTATAATTTTTTGTCTAACTCTAGCGATGAAATCGAGAGATCATTATCAAAACTATCAATTCAATGGGGGTACATTCCACCAAGGGCGCCGCACTTTGGAGGCCTTTGGGAAGCCGGGATAAAATCTGTGAAATATCATTTGAAACGAGTAGCAAGTAACTCCTTATTAACATATGAGGAATTTAATACCGTTTTGTGTCAGATTGAATCTTGTTTAAATTCTAGACCTTTTACCCCATTGTCAAATGATCCAAATGACCTAATTTCCCTCAGTCCCGGTCACTTTCTTGTTGGTGAAAGCTTAGCAGCAATTCCAGAACAAGATCTACCAGATATTTCAGTCAACAGGCTGAATAACTATCAAAAATTATCCTTGCTAATACAATTTTTTTGGTCGAGGTGCCGAATGGAATACCTGGCTCAGCTCCAAGGCAGAACGAAGTGGACCAGAGGACCTAATTCGCAGCTAAAACCAGGCGATATGGTGGTCTTGAAGGAAGACAACCTACCGACATGTGTGTGGAAACTCGGACGTGTAATTGCAGTCCATCCAGGAGCTGACGGGAGAGTACGTGTGGCAACTCTCAAAACATCGCATGGAACTACTCAGAGGGCGATTTCAAAGCTGTGTCTATTGCCAATAGACGATAACGAGGAGCTGAAGATGTCGACACCCCCACCCAACGGACCAGACGCTGTGTAAGCGCAAAATGAAAATGCAAAACCATGGACTTGTGCATTATGAATAAAAACAATATAAAAATTTGTACGTTGAAAGTTAAAAAAAAGCTATAACAATTTTACGTTGAACAGTATCAAAATTTTCTTGTGCGTGGAAGGTGAATAACCGTAAAACTTGTGCATAAAAGTAACCAAAAAGGACAAAAGGAAGATATAATAATAAATTAAAAGTTAAAATCAGTGTGCAAAATGCGGATAAATGTGGAGCAATAAAATCTTGAGTGTGGTAGGGAGTGATATAAAAAATAATAAAACAAAAAGGATTGTAGATCCATATATTTAAAAAAAAAAAGATAAAAACACTTAATGAACGCTTATAAACCAACATAGCCTGCTGGCTAGAATTGCAAACTGCATATGTAGATATATCTGGAAAGACATTGTAATAATTCCAAATGTGGCAATGAACTATGGAAGGAAGGATGATTTATCTTTATTTAATTTTTTCCCAAGGAAGGAAGGAACGATGACCAGGAAACCTGCCACGATATGTTGTGCTGTCTATATTATATGTTTATATGTAATTAATGTTATGGTTTCTGTTTGTTTTTAAAAAAAATGTAGTTTGTTTTTGGAATTGTCTTAGTGTGTTATGTTATTGAATAACTTTAAAATTAATTTAATGAATTTGAATTTGATTTTGAGCAAAGTCAATATTTAGTTTAGGCTCATAATTGGTTTGCATGATGTTGTTTGTATAGTTAGCAGAAAAATGGATTCGATTATTCATATTAAATATCTGCTCATTTTGAGGCGGAATATGTTTAGATTTAAACCCAGGACTCAAACCAATTATGGATATGGATTTGAGTTACCATTAAAGGTTGGATTGCGATCCAAGAATTGTCTGATTTGTTCGTTAGATGTCGATAGAATCATTTTATTTTTATTTTTGTCCCTTTCTCACCCAACAAACGAGGGAAATATAGATGTACGAAATCCTTATAAAAAGGCTTGCATCAGTAAAATTAACTTACTTCTTTACGAAAACTTGCACTAAGAATTTAAAATACTACTGAATCCTTGTCCGTTGGGTGGGGAAAGTTATTGTCGTCAGTTATAAATATCAAATCATAACAATAAAAAATCAAGAAATTAAATTATAAAAAAGTGCTTCATTTATAAAAAGGCAATCCCAAGATTTCTCCTAAATGAAGACAAAACAATTTTACAATATGCTTCCTATAATTTTAAGTATTAATGACTCTATCTTGAATGGCAAGCATAAATCCTTCTATTTCTGCGCTCAACTCTCCAATACTCAACCATTTGTTTGACGAAAGTTTGTCAACATGCGTTTGGTTGAGATAATTGAAGTGTTTAATAATTCCTGGTTAGTATTTATAAGAATGTTGGCATTCTCGTCATATAAATTTAAAGGAGTAATATTTCTATCTGCCTTGCAAATTATTTTGTGCATTTCTGAGCTATTAGCTTTCCCATGGAAAAAATTTCTAAGCATTTCTACCTGATTGTGTTTCAAAGATGTTATTTTGACTACACCTCTACCTCCTAAATTTCTAGGTAAATTAATTCGTTCTATAGCTGAATTTGGATGATGGCAATTAAACTTTGTTAACGTAGTTCTAATTAATCGTTCTAAACTATCTAAATCTGTATTGGACCATTTAATTATGCCAAATGAGTACGTTAGTAGAGGTATTGCCCAAGTATTTATTGCTTTTACTAAATTTTTAGCAGATAGATTGCATTTTAATAATTTTCTGATCCTAGTTTGAAATTTAATCCTAATATCATTTTTAATACTAGTGTGATCTAATCTATTCGATTGCGGGTATCCTAAATATTTATAAACCTCATCCCCTTTCATACTTTTAATTTTGAAATTTCTAAATATACCCTCGTCTCCATCTACAACTTTGCCTTTCTCTATATGGATCGTTTATTATTATTATCCGTTTTAATATATTTTTAATTTAATTTAGCACACCAGGCCTCAAACCCCCATCTCTAAATTCGGAACCGAAGATCTTAACCGCGTATCAAGTTTGGATGAATAAAATTTTTCAAACTTTCATGCAGGTTAAGTTAAAAGTTTTTTTCTCTCCGATTCATGAAAATAGAGCACCCCTGCTATTATTACCTCCAAGTATTTTTCTCTGATTAGCGCAAAACATCAAAGAATGTAATACATTGTACAGCGGTGAGAGAATATGCATTAGCCAAATTGTGGAACAAAGAATTTCCACACGGGTTCCCCTCTCGCAGCAAAGCCTTGCTTCATAATATGGTCGCATCAAAGAAGCCTCAATTTCCCTTAAGCATTATTGCATCTTAGACAGGGATGGATTGGGAGTTTCCTGGTAGGCCTACTTCAAATTTAAGATAATTATATAAACGAGATTTTGTAATCAGTTTTGCGATATTTTACCCCAAGTAAGCTTTATTTTGGCTTAACGAGGAAATGTTTTGAAGTCAGTGCAATTACATTTAAAAAATACTTAGTGATGTTTACATTCTTAGGGCAGGTTATTTCACAGAATTTGAAAAATTCATCAAATTTCAAAGCTAATATTCAAGGTCTGTGAACGTTCTATTAAAGTTCTGTTATTGATGGAACAATAATATAACTTGAATTTTAACATATAACCTCTTTTAATGATCTCAAAGTTTTAACGAATTTAAGTGTAACCCAAATGGTGTCTTAACATAAAATCTGATTTTATTTTAGGGACACCATTAACTTTTTTAAAATATTAAATTTTATTGAAATAACATATTTTAATAACTCTCTGAAGATTTATTCTCATCAATCAATGTAAGTAATATATAATTGAAGGAGAAAAATTCACAATATATTATGTCAAGTTATTCAAACTAAATTAGTAAAAGTTAGATTGTTGGGCCCCCTTCACGTGGGTTCTCTTTACCGTAAAAATATCTTATTACATTTTACAAAACGTGCATGTCCACACAACACAGTTTTAGCTGTCCAAGAAGAAAGGATTACACTAATTTATTTTTGGTTTTTAAAACACAACACACTTTAAGTGTTCAAGTTCTTAGAAATTATTTTTGACCAATGCGTTTGGATCACAAAACATTGGATCCCATAGTCCATTCGATTTCGGACGTTTAAGACTGCCAAAGAGAGGAAAAATGAACAGATGTCAAAGCCAATGACGAAAAAGTCGTTAGTGATATAATTAAACATTTTAATTTTTAAAGGCCTTTTTTTATTTCAAGTCCAACCCTCATCTTAGCCAAGGTTTCGTAACCCATAGCCGTGGAGGGAGTAAGACCGTAGAATCTAACTATCCGTAGTCGGCTAAAATATCAAATGCGTGCGGAAAAAACAATAACTTCTAAGTTATTTTCTACTGCCTTGGTGAAGAAAGATTAAATTAACTACTTCTGGGGGACCAAGATCAATGAAATGCAATCCTGTGATTGTTTTTTAAAAGCAGAAAAACACAGCGTCGCGTCGTAAGATTTAAAAAAAAATGATTTAATGGTTAAATAATTCATTTTATAAGACACTTGTCTTCAGTGATTAAATATTACAATTTTAGGTTTTACTCATTAAGTTAAAATAATAAAAAATAAATATTCATTCTAGATTTGTAGAAAAGTTAATAGATGTCGCACATTAAAACAAATTGATAAATTTATCCAAGACACAACCTAGATAGCATTTAGTAGAAGAATCTTGCAATGGTACATAAAGATAGCAGTTCATAAAATATGCATTAAGAAAATGAAGATAATGTTGGTAGTTCACTATGAAACAGTTAAATATGACCGAAGGGGATACGTTCCCATTAGCTCAGTAGTAGAGCAGCGCTCTGGCCCTCCGGGGTTTAATTACTAGAGATGCGATCGTACCTTTTTCTGATTTTTTGTTTCAAATTTTCGATTGAGAGTCGCTAAGATTGTCTTCAATAATTAAATAATTATTGTTTTGATGCGCATTCGTGGTTGGTTTAATAATTAAAAGTATTTATATAAATAATAATAGACACATCTCGGACTCGAACCCACGACCTTCGGCTTGCCGGGGCGAAAAACTACCAATTGTATATTTTTTCTGATTTTTCTGTTATCAGATTATCGATTGAGTTTCGGTAATATTGTATTTATTTAATTTAGTGTCCGACCGAACTATCGGTTCCGGTTTCGGTTTCGGCCTAGTTTCTGCAAAAAAACGGTTTTCGGCTAAGTTTCAATATGAGAAAAAACTCTTTACATTTTCATACATTCAGTATTATTTTCATTAAAAATATTCAGTTGTTGTACTCAGTAGGTACTTTTTAATTTAAATTTTATGGTAGTTCATTAAAAAGAGCGTCGTAAAAATGACCACAGTTTAGAATAAATTATTTTGTTCTTAAGAAAGAGTATTTTTATTTAGTGTACCTAAAAAAATTAGGTTAAAGGAAGTAACTTAGTTTTGTACCTTTTATTTTTTTTTATTTCGGAAATGCCCACTAAAATATTATTTACAAAGGAGTTGATTCGAACTAAATATTTCTGGTATAATATCGTAGTAAGTAGATTTATTTCATATCAACTCTTCTTTATTTTAAAAAGCACAAATAATTTTCGTTATTTGTTTTTGGGATTTTATGCCGTGTTGCGCTACCTCCTTCTTTAGCCAGCCTTTCGGACAGCGTTGCAATGTCTATAATCAATAGAGAGTGATAATTATTTTATGTTTATTATCAATTCAAATATCAGAGACTGAATGATTAATATATGATTTAAAAATAAAGACTGACTGATTAAGATTGACTATTTTTTTCCCACGAAAACCTATGGAAGTTTCAGTTTCGGCCAAACCTGAGATCAAGGCCGAAATTCGGTTTCGGTTTCGACCGTAAAAACTAGATTCGGTGGGACACTAATTTAATTACATATTACAATTTAAGGTTTTAGTCATTAAGTAAAAAATAAATAAGTAATTTATATTATAAATCTGTAACCTAAAGGATAAACCAAGTACGCCCATAGCTAAGTTTAAAGCTATGTGTGGTTTATCCTTTAAGCTTTAAGGTACCGAAATGAGAACAAGACGATTTAGAGTATTCTTTTCGAGGAAAGTGTTAGGAAAGTGAAGAGAAGTGAAAGTAAAGGGTTACGGCGAGGTGGAATATAAAACTGTTTGAATTAGATAATGCGTGAATGATGTAAAGAGGTTAATGAGAGCTTTCAAGGGCTATCTCATTACTCCACCAAAGAGGTAGCCCACGCTTTGATAGATAATGAAAATTTAATTGAAAGTATGTGTTTCCAACGGATCTTAATTTAAAACCTTTATTTATTTAAATTTAAATAATAATTAAAAAAAATTTATGTTTAACTATTATTTTTTTTTTTAAATTGATAAACTAATGTTTAACACAAGATTTTTATGCATAGCACAAAGGATAACAATTATTATAAGCAATAATTATTAGCCTGAAACACTCATCTACGTTGACGTAGACGTAATTTGTGTAGACGCCACCTAGTGGGAGATTAAGCACTTACAATGATGCCTTTCCCATATAAAAATAAAGTTAGTTATTTGCAGGTGGAAAAATGTAATAAGCAGTAATTGTTGAATGAAACACTAGTATATATTGAATTATTTGGCGGGTAGGAGATAAGCCGACGTAGCTCAGCGGTTAAGAGCAGTTGACCGGATATCAGAAGGACGTGAGTTCGAGTCCCGTCAGCGGCATGCATCTTTTATTGGGAGAGTGTTTCAGGCTAATAATTATTGTATTTTTAACTATTTGTTCTCTTGATGGAAAAAAAGACGTTTGATGTCACATTTTCCGACAGAACGTTAGCTTATTGTTCGTGGAACAAAAGTTTGCCGGTTGGAAACGAGGATAAAAAAATAAAATAAAGAAAAAATCACCCTCAGAAATAAATTAAATTAATGCGTTTTTAGATTATTTTTAAGGCAATCAAGTTTTGCTGGGTTCTTTTTAACTATTCTTTTTTTGCATCTTATTCCTTTTCCAATTTCTTCAAACCTCACAACCTTACCCGGTGTTTTGAATTTCAAAGTCCTACTGGCTTCAGGCAATCGGACTCTTGCACAGTGACACACAAAAGTAAAAATAAAAGTATAATAAGTGAATGTTTTTCGCCAGAACACGGACGATATAAAATGATACAAAGAAGTGAACTGATACAAGTATATTGGTACACTTGTAGGTGACTTCAGATGAGAAGAAGAATCTCAGTGAAACTCCCGCTCTCAAGAAAAGACTTCAAACAAAGAGATTTGGGGATCCCCTTTATTTGCGGAAAAGCAGCGCATAAAGAAGACGGCCCACAAAGCCTTCTTAAGCGGGTGATAATGTCATATCTAAAAATATCCGTTCCAATTTTGGCAAAAGAAATATTGGGATTTCCAGACATTTTCGCCACAGGCAAAGCGGCCCGATTTTGCCGCAAAAACAAATTACACTCTTGCAGCGCGATTTTTAAATGAAAACAAAGGTAGTTTTTGCTAACGCAATTTTTTCGCAGAAACATTACGCTGTTGTTAGCTTGAAATTTATTGTTATACTTGTACTAAATCAATAGTGTAAAACATAGAAAAACGTTTTATGTGATAAATAGGACGAAAAATATCAAATCTAACAAAGAAGAAAAGTTGTGTAAAAATATTTCGAAATTTTCCTAACAATGTGAGTTTGTAAATTCCCCCGGATAGCTTGGAAATCCGCATAATTTAAAACACAAATAGTAGTAAGTAATTTCTAGTCATCGCACATTTTTTTGTTATTGTCTCAAGAACGCATTTTAGGGAGCTACTGTGTTTGGTCTACCGGAAAAATAATTTATCGCCTTGATTCATGACATAAAAAAACAATTTTGGAAGTTAATTGCAAATCTTTGTTAAAAAAAACCCTTAAATGTTGTGAAGGTTTTTGGTACTTTTAACAATTCTGCGATATGTTCCTTTTATATCTAAAAACACGTGTTCTGTTACAATTACGATAAATAGTTCGGATGCAGGCGAATTCTATGGTATTTTTTTACATTAGCTCCACATGGAAGGTCCCGAGGAAAAAAAAATCTCGCAGGGCCTATGCCATCTTTGGGGGTGCTGTGTGGAGGGTAATTTTAAGGAAAGGAAAGAGAGGAAGTTCTGGGAAGGAAAAAGGTATGAGGGGGATAGGAATCTAGGAGTTAATGTGTACAGGAACGACGGACTTATGAATCCATCCCTCCCACTGCACTGCTTGCCAATGGGTCGAGAGAGTCTGGCTAGAGAGATTTAGGTTAGGTCTCCCTCAACCAGTCTCTTACGATCCCGCCCGACGCGCAGTATGTGAGCAAATGCATTCTCCGCCAAGACCTAGACAAAGCACACCCCACGAACCCGGATACCTCTACTAAATAAACAACCAAATAATAATAATAACATATTAAAAATACAAATAAAACAATTACAATTAACCTTATTATGAAGTACCTGTTAACCTTAAATTAAAGTGAACTCTGTGTTACCAGCAATTTCAGATAATAATTTAATTTGTTTCTCCGTTTGCTCCAAGTTAGTTGGGCAACCTCAGCTACCCGTTTAAACTTTAAATAGCAGTTGTGGCTAATCTTTGGTTAGACAAACGATACCACTAAACTAAAGTAAAGAGAAACAACGGATCAACATAAAATAAAACTGATGAACGTCCTTGTTACTTTAAGTGGGACTGTGGATAACCGTAATGGCATTGGGGCATCTTAAACTGTGGATTAAGGAACCAGTGTCGTAACCAAATGCATCTAGTCTAGTTTCTTATACTAATGCAATGGGGTTGCCACTTTTCAAACAATGCGTGGATACCAGCAAACCACTAATTGCCGAAATACTAAAACTTGGAGAAAGAACTTAATTTTTAAATTATTGAAGAAATTTTTAATTTTGTATTACTAAGATACTTATTCAGCCTTATTAAATAAGTCACTTCGTAACCGTTAACGGTATTTAGTACAACGACCGTGCAATAAAAAAATTCCAAATTAATTAATTAAATCTTATTACCAAAGGAAAAAAGAAATTTATATTTCAAATTTGCAACACAGAATTTTCGTTATTTGTTGTTGGGGTGTTATGTTACAATTATTAAAATATGCAAATATCAGATACCACCAAACGATTTATTGGATAACCAACACCTCTGCCACAGGTCATCCCAAGTGGTTAGCTACAATTGGTGATTTGGAGTGTACGGATCCATGGGGGTGAGGTTTGTCCGGGTCTTGGTGGTGGATGCAACTGCCCACCAGTCCGGATCGGGTGATACTGGTTTAGGGAGACCTTTTGACCTAGAGCACGACTGTTTTTGAACATCGGCTTGCACCACAAGGAGGGACGGATTCACACGTACGTCACTCCTGGAACCAGTGACCCGCAGATTCCAACCCACCTTTTCCCTTCCCAGAACTTCACCTCCTTTCTTTCCTCAAAAGACCCTCCACACAGCATCCCCGAAGATGACATAGCCCCTGACGGAAATATCTTCCTCTGGGCCTCTTGTGTGGGGCTAATATAAAAAAAAATTCGGGCATTATTCAATATTTTCTAATAAACCTCTTCACACAGTTTGCTATTTGGGGAACCAAATAACATTAAAACATAAGATCCCTACGGATAAAAGTTTTTTAAATTTCACATAACAATAAATGGTTGTTTATCAGTTGTGTAAAATTTAAAACACGTTTATTAGTAAGCGGTCAGTATTTAAACATTTTTGTAAATTCAAATGAACTGTTTCAAATTTTTAGGTATTTATTTCAATACTGCGCATTTTCATCCCCAAACAAAATATCTACTAAAACTTAACCTAACCTAACATAACAAAAAAGACGACATTCTGTAAATTATATTATTGTTGTTCAAAAATAGTAAAATGGGTCAAAAATAATACAGATAACAATAATAATTCATTGTCTTTACAGGATGTCTGAATTATTTTTGTCTCATTTCTTTGTTAGGTTAGGTTAGGTTATAGTAGATATTTTGTTGGGGGATGTTTAGTCCTTACAATATTTTGTCGGAGGATATTTTGTCGGGGATTGTTTTCGGCGGGATTAAAAGTCGCGGAACCACAGCTTTCATTCCTGTTAATTACAATGTTATTTACCAGATCGAGTTCCATTTACTAAATACAAATACATTTGATTTCCTCTTTATTCGAAAGAGAATCCTTCTATTATCGAGCAAACATCAACTAACGAACTGACAGGGATATTTTTCCCTTCAACCATTTCAACAGAATCTGATAAATTCCACAAGTTGCTAAACGAGCTAAAACTATTTTGAGCGTCTATTATTATGTTACCTTTCGGTCCAACCACAGAACATGTCTCCCACTTTAGGTCGGTGTTCAGAGTGAGATGTGTTCACAGACGGAGGCAGAGATCACGACTTGATGAATACAATTGCAACTTGAGCCTTTGCTTGGGGATAATGGAACATTCTCTTGGGAGACGTCAAAAACAAATCCTTGGTGAAATCCGGCTTATCTCAAACTCACAGTGAGCTGAAGTCATTGAATTAGAATATACAGATGAGTTCCCACTACTCAAAGTAATGCATATTAAGGACTACTGTATTTTGTACTAATAACACAGAGCATTTATGTTACTTTTTTTTTAGTCCAGCGTAGTTTTTCCATGACGTTTTAATTTTTGTGTCATTTCATAATTTTTAAAGACTTACGAGAACATATGTAAATTTTAGACCTTCTAATAAACATTTTTTGAAAATTATTTTTATTTTTTTTACATTAGCTACACCCGGGAGGCCGTGAGGATAATTCCCGTCAGGACCTAGGTCATTTTTGGGGATACTGTGTGGGATGTTAGGAAAGGAAGGAGAGGAAATTCTTGGAGGAAACAGGGTATGACGGATAGGTAGGAATCTGGAGGTCAGTGCGTCAGTGAATCCATCCCTCAACCAGTCAAAGGGACTCACTCAACCACTCTCTCCCGATCCGGCGTACCATGCAGCTGGTGGGCAGACTCATCCGCCGCCAAGACCCATACAAATCTCACAAACAAACCCGGGCACCGCTGCTGAGTCACCAAACGTATCGAACCACTTGGGGTGATCTATGGCAGAGGTGTTGGTTATCCACTAAATGGTTCTAGGTGCGGCGGTACTCGTTTCTAAAATGTTACTGTACTTTTTCTTCAACATACTGAAGAGATATTATCATCAAACTGTGGCTGCTAATTTTTTAAAATATACGGACCACTTTTATAATTTCAAACATAAATTATTTATTATTTGCATTTATTTTAACACATGTTCATACGTTACGACATGTTCATACGTTATGTATGGGTAGCTAGAGCAACATTCTGCTCATAAGGTCACTAGGCCCATGCTTTGTTTTTTAGGGTATGTTGTACAACTTAAATATTGTATAAAATAGGATAAAAGGACATGTGTCATATATTATGTTATTATGTTGGCTCAAAAACAACAGGGAAGCATACTAATAATATAGCTTTTGACAAAGTGAATCAATCAATCAATTATATTTAGGTGATATCGACGCTTTTAATCAAAGGATAGTGAAAAACATGATCTAAACTAAACGACGTTACCACGCTTTATATTCAAATCTAAAAAAATAACCACAAAAAAGTAAAATGTACACCTAAGTAACCAATTAGAAAATGTGTTTTTTTTTCGTTGTGAATAATTTTAGTTTGAAAAAAACGTAGGTTGAGCCATTTTTAAATCTTTTTTATGTTTGCATGCAACATTTTTATATTTTAAAAATTGTACGTTTATTTAAAATTGTAAAATTTGAAAGTGAATTTCATCACCTCACCAAAAACAGTTTTTTGTCTTTAGGTATGTTCAGAAATATTCTTTTTATTTAGATTTTATTGCGAAGCGTAAATATTTTGACCATCTGAAAAATAAGGCAGACTTATGAAAGGTTAAAGTATTTTTTAACATTTTTCATATGAGAGTTTATTTCATGACAGAACGTGAAAATATAAGGACAAAAATTCCGCTTGACACTACAATAAATGTTAGCAAAGGCGTTCAACATAATCTGCAAAAGCCTATCTCTTCTCCTTTTTCAATGGTTACACCAGTTAACCGTTAACAGACAATGTTCGATGAATCAAACCTGAGGAATTGCAAGGATTTCCTGAAATGATCATCCCGGATTTGCATTCGAATAATTCGTGCATGAATATCGCCTCACTCCCTCTCTCCTCACTTCCTGGCTGCATGTTGTCAATACTAATTATTCATTGCATCAGTGATCCCATTTTTAATCCATGTTGTTTGTTGGAAGGAAATTGTTTTCATTGTTTGAAAATGTCGCGCGTGTGTGAAGGGATAAATCACTCGGCAAAACTAAATGTTTTTGAATAAATTTTGAATTGTTCGACAAAAATGCATTGAGTTTTTGTATCCATTTGTTCGCACAGATCTTTCACAATCGAAATTGATTTCATTCAATCAAAATATTGTTTGGCGCGGTATTTATTTTAGTGAAATGCTCGTCAAGCCTTCAAAATGAAAAATGCACTGGAGATAAATAAAACACACCATTTAAAAATATTGATAAAATCGTAATTTTACCGATTATTTGATTTCAAATGGAACTCTATTTTAAATACCAGCGCAATTTGGAGATGTGATGTCTAATGTTTCTGTCTTACATTTTATTTAATATTGCAGTTGAGTAAGTAGGGAATAATGGTAAATTTAGACTTTAAATATTTAATAACATTTTGTAACAGGGCGGCCGAAAAACTATATTCTTCTTGATGTTAAATACTAATGTTGTACTTTTAATATACAAGTACATTTTAGGCCCTGGCACGTTAGTAATTATTTATGTGTTGATGCAGGTTTCTGTATGGGTGAAAGCTTTCTCCACGAGAAAGAGACATTATATGAAAGCACTGCGTATGAAAGTAATGTGCATTAATGTTCAATTGTATACCAGTCGCAGTTGCTTTCTGTTGTGCTTCAGACTTAAAACAAATATGTAACTCCTTCTATGAACATTGGTTCCGAGACAATTGATCCGGCGACAATTGGCCCGCCGACAGTAGATCCCCGGACAGTTAATCCGTCGGAGTTGATTCCTCTACCAATTAATCCCCTAAAAGATTATTTCTTCAAGTAAGTAGGTACGCTAAGAGTAATTCCAAGTCACCGAAGGAGCACGCGGTCCGATAGTTTTTGAAAAGGTGAGAGTCCGTTATTTCTACTACATTTTTTATTTATTTATTAAGTTTAAAAAAATATAATATTTCGCTTTCGTAAATTAAGTACAGAGCATATATACCCTAATTTGTAATTTAGTCTTAAATAATAAAATTGTAGATACCTGTCCGTTACTTACGAATTACTTTGTTCAGTTTTCGACTTTTGTTATACCTACGTCCGTATATCCGCTTACCCCTTTAGTACACTTAAATATATTATGTGTAAGTAGATATATCTTATTTCTTAAACAGACTGCACATGATATTTTGTTATTCGGTCGTATAGACTTACCGCGTGCTCCTTAGTAATTACAATTAATAATAATTACAATTTATAATTCCAAATCCCGAGGAGGGATTTGGAATTATTGTTAATAAAAATATGTGTGTTGCGATTTCCACTTAAGATGCGTGCCTGCAGATATAAGTATATCGACCTGTACGGCCGTACATGCTCTTTAAATACTTTCTTGAAGAAATAATTTTTTAGGGGATTCTGTCAGCAGGTCAATTGTCCAGTGGATCAACTGTCCGGGGATCAATTGTCGGCGGGCCAATTGTCGGTCACCATGAACATTAGATAATATATATTTTTTTCCTGTAGGTACCTCTGTGACCGTATTGTGCTTCGACTAAAAATTACCTGTCCCAATTAACATCTACTGGCAGCATACAAAAACACTTATCGTGAAAGCAGTCAACACATTTTGAATTCTGTTGAATAACATCGCTCTTCAGAGCGCATTTCTAGCATCCTCACGAAAACTGACCATTATTTTTGAAGCGTCATAAAATCTCCCTTTTCAGTCAGACAAATTCCATTCAAATCATGCAATGCAATACTCACAATATACAAAATAGCATGGTGCCAGCTGCACTTGGCTTCACATACTATTCCACGCCATCATTTCACAGCAGTTGGCACCTAGGAGCCAGGAGCCAGTGGCGGACGGTTTCGTCAATTATTTGTTATTCCACGTTATACAGGGTGTTACCGGAAGTACTTGACTCACTTTAACCAGTGATTCCTCACATTATTTGGTGTAAAAAATAGAAATGAAATTTTGGTCTTTGGCGACTTTTTAGAATTCCTTTTCTGTCATTCAGCCGAGTAACCAAACAACACCTCACCCCGCTCTTAACTGTCCAATATTTGCTGATTTTTTTATGCTTTTAGATGGAAAAAAAACATAAAAATATCACCAATATAGGACCAAAATTTCATTTACATTTTTTACTCCATATAATGTCAGGAACCACTGGTTAACGTAATTCAAGTTACGGACTTAACACCCTGCACAATGTACATGTAGTAGTATTCCTAACTTTGAAAATCAAATAAACTCTGGGTATTGAAAACTTGGAAAACACTGCCATGACTCTCAATTAAAATCACAATTATACCAATAAAACACAAGAAAACCCGACAAACTACCTATATTAAAATATGGACAGGAAAATAAAGCATTTGTAAAATTAGTTTACTGGATCAAATTTGGTATCAGTTGTGAAACATTTGCATAATTCTTTAATTAATTTTTATACTGGGTATAAAAGATCTTCCATTTCTTAGCAAATAATGCTTAAAGTTGCCTTTAAAATCATGAAAATGTCGGCACGTTAATATTAAAAAAAGTTCATTTCAGTTAGGTATATTTGCAATAAATGAAAAAAAAGTACAACGGGCCCCGTACATTGCCACTGGCATAAGTTTCAAAGCTGTACACTGAATATATTAAGGGAGAATTTTTTGCAAGGCTCAGAAAATGTGTCGTAGGAAATTTTATAATATGATTAAAAAGTAATTGTAGATACATTATTCAATGATTAAGATAAATTGTTAATTTGATTTCTTAGAACAGGCAACATTTCTTAAAACATTTCGAATTAATATCGACCAGGCAAAACTTAATAGCTACTTTAACTTGTGCACAGTAACTACACCTCAAAATTTTTTAGTGGTTTGCTCTGTTTTTGGTATGCCAATAAATGTAATAAAATTGAAATACGTTATACATGGTTGTCTTTATGTTATACATTAATCTGTCTTACTGAGGGAGGCATTACATTTAGGAAGTTTTAATTTGAGAAGAATTTCTAATCAAATCCTTGTACTTCAGTTCCACCTTGTTTTGTATTTTTGCAAAAATCCGAGATTAAATAATAATTTCCAATATCATATGTTCCCAATTATGTCCTCTGCATGCAACTGTGTTTAAGTTTCTCTAATAAACAATAAACGTTTCCATGCTTCGACGTCAATGGTTCCATGCCATCTCAGAATCAAGTCAACTTAATACGTCTTTGAAAAGTCATTAAAAGTTGAAAAAATATAATTTTAAAACAACCCTCAACCCTAACCTAACGTAACCTATTTAACCATTTTTTTATATTTTTTTATCATCAATTTTAAATACTTTCTGAAGAGGTTCTGAGTTAATTTTCTTTCTGAGTTGTCCAGTCACCGCAATAAACAGTGTTAATCTCAAGAGACTTCCAAGGGAAGTATGGTTCTGTATTTTTCTGCCTGTACAGAGTATAAATAAAATAAAATATGTACATTTTTTCGCAGCATCACGTTCGTTGGTCATAGGCATTGCATATATAGTTTTGGGTTTCATGCCAACTCAGATTGAAACCATCTCAGATCAACCTCAGAAAGGTCATTAAAAGCTATGAAAAAATAATTTTAAAATAGCCGGTAACCCTAACCTAACTTAACCTATTTAACAAAAAATTTTATCATCACTCTTAATGACCTTTCTGAGGTGGTTCTGAGTTGGTTTCATTCTGAGTTGGCCGGTCAACATAGTTTTGTATTAGTGATCGACGAACCGGTGGATGCATTGTTATAATGGTTTGTCCAGTCTGTAGATAGAAGTAGGATTATAGACATATATTATAAATTTGTACAGCGCCCTTGAGAGATTTTTCACCAAAACGGCGCTTTATAAATCTTACAAATATTATAATTATTATGAATGTATCGCACGCCATTGCTGTTAACATCACAGAACTCACCTGTATCTGGCAGAATATCTCCCCGTACGGCCAGCACTTGTATAGGGCAGGCAATAGGGCGACCGGCGCCACCAGGACGCCAATGAACAGATCATTCAACGCCAGCGATGTCAGCAGGTAGCGGGGCTGCAAGAAATATACGTATTATTAGACTGGCGTAAGCCACTGGAATTCAGCGTGGAATTTTAAAGATGCAACGGTATTTGAGCATTGGAATTAGAAGCATTTGCGATATATTCCTTAAAGTTTTAAATTTTGTTTTATGCAAAATAGTGACAATACTGCAATGAGGGACGTTGTTACCAAACATTCGTAACATGTACGACTTAGAAATAAAACAGGAATAAAAAAGCTAATCTTATTTTTTTATTAATTTAGAAGTAATAGTAACATTCTTTGGAAGAGATCATGTAATAATGATTTTTTATTTATTTATTATTCTACACAGTTAGGTCACGTGTTCATGTTATGCGCCCTACATATATGGCTCTTTTGTATTGAATGGATAAAAGGCATATACTTTTCTTGAATTGTTGTGATTTAATAAGCAAGATACTTTTTATGAGCTCTTTTATTTCATACATATTAACCCTAGAATACTAAACTACCGTAAACACTAAACTTTCGTAAATTTTACGACACTCTTGCTATAAGTCAACACACAAATGACACACACATACTGACACAACACAAATATTGGAACTGTGAAGCGGGGGGCGCGGGAACGACTTGAACCTATTTTTTTTTTAGAATCGTAATTTAATCTTAAAAATGACAGTAGTAATTTTTACGATTGTTTAGTATTCTAAGGTTAAACAAATTTAGCAAGCAACTCACAAACATATGACATTTTAAAGACGGGTCTCCAGCGAACCCCGCCATTAACGTTTGCCGTGACAATCCCTCAAATATCCCCTTCAACATTTTTTGTTTTCTGTCTCCTCCGTTTATTGAAACACGGTTGAAAGATTGGGGTGAATTTCGCGCGGTCCACACAATTTGGCTATTATCATTTTATTATCAAATATTTTTATTATTATATTATATTTATTTTTATTATCAAATATTTTTATTAGGATGATTCGAATAAAAAGGTAAGTATAATAATATTTTAAACTTGTGATTATGCTCGCTCATAATAAAAAGGTAAGTATAATAATATTTTAAACTCGTGATTATGCTCGCTCATTGCACATAACCACAAAAAGCCATTCCGTTTATTCTCCATAAAAGACCGCATCGCGCGGCTCCTGTCAAAAAATGAATTATCCCCCCCCCCCTCGCTCCGCCGGCCCCCGCCTGCCTTCACGCTTCACCCGGGATGGGATGTTTATCGAATGTTTTCCGTCGAGTATAGAAAGCTCGAAACACAACAAAAAATTGTCAATATTTATCATTTTAATAGTGATGTTTGAGGGATTGTCACGGCAAACGGTAATGGCGGAGCTCGCTGGAGACGTGACTTAAGGTTGACATTTCCACGTTCGCTCCTGTAGGTGCTCTAATTCCTAAATTTTGTGTGGACAGTTGATTTAAACTAAATTACGTTAGACAAGGCTTTAGGAGACCAGTAGATAATTCCTCTAATACCAAAAATAAACATTGCTCCTTTCCAGGAAGGTCCCATTTTCTTGGACAACATTCTAATAACTAAATCCACATTCTTTTACATAATTTTATCTTAACCACACATACATTAGCTAGAAGTATTTGGTATTTACTTTGAACTTTCATTTCTTCTCTCGCCAATTATGCGAAAATACGCGCAATGGAATACGCACATTCTCCGTAATTGATTATTTTTTTTTATATAAATTGAATGACAGACATAAGGGTTGTTTACGAAATTTCTGTCCAGTTTGCAGTACTAAATTAGTAAAAAAAACTAGCGCAGACCCGTTAAAAATAACGGGATGAGCGTGGGATTTGTGAAGCTAAAAGCATTTTTTTTTTAAATTTATTTGAAAATTTTAATTTATAGAATATTTGCCTTAGGATCAGGTTTTGGCCTATCAAAAAATAATCGGAGACGATCCGAGCACTGATCCATGCCCCTTAGTAGCTGCGCGGGTAGGGTTTTATTTTTTTAAAATTTTATTTTAGTTTATTAAGGAAACAAACAGTTATACATATTTTTATAATACAGTAACATATTACATGGTTGCATTAACCAGCGAAGTTTCCGCTAAAATTTATAATATATGTATATATAAACATAGATTAAAACATAAAAGAAAACATAAAGTGGTAGAAAAAAAGAAAAATATATATATGTACAATTGTACAACAGAAATGAAAAAAATTCACAAATTAAAGCATGTGGGATATGTAAATCATCCAAATATTATTATTATTATAAAAAGAAGGATAACCAACATAATGAAAATGAAAAAAAAATAGCATGCAGCAGGGGTGGAAAGTTCATAATTAATAATTTGTTTTGATTTTTTCTATTATGAATTTAATAAATTGGCCTGAGGACAAATGGAAAATATCAGCGTCGTAAAAGATATCATTGTATTTTGTGCACGTCCTTCGAAGAAATGAATGTTGTGTGTAATTTGTTTTTGAGTGTGGGATGTGGAATAGTTGGTTTGACCTTGTGTTTCTTATTGGACAGTGGAAATTAATGTGTTCTAGAATATAGTTGTTGTCAACAACGTTGTTAATGATTTTGAATAGAAATTTCTGGTCGGATATATTTCTTCTATCTTCTTCTTCTTCTTCTTGTGCCCTGTCCGTTCAACGGACGTTAGCTATCATGTTGGCTATGCGGACTTTGTTTACTGCAGCCCGGAACAGCTCCACCGTAGACTGGCCAAACCACTGTCTCAGGTTTTTCAACCATGAGGTTCTCCTTCTTCCAGGGCCCCGTCTTCCGGCAATCTTTCCCTGCATTATGAGATGCAGGATCTCATACTTCTCTGGATGTCTCATCACATGTCCAAGATATTGAAGTTTTCGGATTTTTATAGTTTTAATTACTTCCTTTTCTTTATTCATCCGAACCATAACATCTTCGTTTGTAACCCTGTCCATCCAGCTTATTTTAAGTATTCTTCTGTAGATCCACATCTCGAATGCCTCAAGTCGCCTAATAAGTTCTTCAGTAAGCGTCCATGCTTCCATTCCGTAAAATAATATCGAAAACACGTAGCATCTGACCATTCGCATTCGTAATCCAAGGTTGAGATCATGACTGCAGAACATTTTTTTCATGCGGATAAAGGTTGCACGAGCTTGCTCAATGCGGCATTTGATTTCAACTGAAGGATCCCATCTATCATTTACATTGCAGCCCAAGTATACAATACTCTGTACCTTCTCTAGTTTTGTTCCAGCAATATAAAGATTTTCATCCAATGCGTTATTTTTGCTTATGAGCATGTATTTTGTCTTATTTATATTCAATTCTAGCCCAAAATTCTCACAAGTCTTCACTACTTGATTCAGCAAAAGTTGTAAATCCTCAATGTTACTTGATAGAAGTACTGTATCATCTGCATAACGCAGGTTGTTCAGAATCTTCCCATTTATAACAAGTCCTTGAGTAGCCTCTTGCAGAGCTTCATTGAATATTTCTTCTGAATAGAAGTTTATTCTATATAATATAAGTTCTATCTTCTAAGGTTGATAAATTATGGAATGTTAATGAGTCTTTTAGGCTTTCTGATGTTCGAAAGGATTTAAAGTCTAGGTGTTTCAGTATCTTTTTTTGAATTCTTTCTAACCTTTCAATGTTAACTTTGTATTGGGGATTCTATATGACTGATCCGAATTCTAATATTGAGCGAACAAAAGAGACATATGTACAGTATCTTGATTACGTGTGGTGACCTGAATGCAACGATATGTCGAATAACCAATAAATATCGATACATCGACCCCTAAAAATGTCGATATTTATCGATATCGACGATATGCCGATATCGATATATCATATATACAACACTGACTGTATAAAAAAATTGATTCTGCTCTCTACTCTTATCTGTGGTGGATGAGAGCACCATAAATTTTTGGGTCACACTCAAATAAAAAGAAAAAAAAACTGACGGTGATGCGAACTTACGTTAGATGTTTCTGCTCCTGTAAATACTTTCAAAGTATACATTCTTGAAAGATGGCAAGAGACGCAAGGTGTGTTTCCCAATTTTTTAAAATTGGCAATGAGTCATCTACCAATTGTGGCAACAAGTGTTCCTTTTGAACGCCTTTTTTCAAAGCCAGGAACCTCTATAACTCAACGTAGAAACCGGCTACAATTCGATATTGATATATCGATATTTTTTAAAACTTTGCATCCCTATGCGCGGGGCGATGTGAAGTAGCGACAAGATACGAGGATTTAGTCGACAACTGCTCAGCGAGGTAATGGCAATGTATTTAGACGTCATCAAAATTGTTGTCGGTGGGTGAGTTTTACCCACAGTGCTCGGTGTTACTATTTTTCAAGATGAATAATTCAAGTCTAATTAGTTGTAGAACAAAAAACTACCATATTTTATGTTTGTTATGATTAAAACATTAAAAGATATTATTTTTTTGTGATTTTATTTAGTTTTATATAAAAATGGACAATGTAGTGCCATAAGTTGAATTCTCTAAGAAAAATGATGATTCGAATAAAAATGATTTAACCGCTAATTATCTATAATATAAAAATGAATCGCTAAATGTGTTGGTAAGCGCAAATCTCGAGATCAGCTGAACCGATTTCGCTAATTCTTTTTTTAGAACATTCCTTGAAGTACGAGGATGGTTCTTACGGAGAGAAAAATTAAGAAAATTGCGCAGAAAATTGGATAATTTCAGAAAACATGAGCATGTTTGACAGTTCGCGTGTTTGAGAATGACATTTTGCAAAACATTGATTGTTCAATCAGGATTCTATTTTTGAAAATCTTTAATAAATTTATTTAAAGTAGGTACTCCCCTAATAGTTTGAATCGAATCAAGAATTTTAGATATTTTAAAATTTAATATATATGAAAAATGGAAATTTGAATAAACATTGTAAAAGGTGGTACGCGGGCTGTTTAAAAACCGAATGTACTGGGATTGAATATATGGAACGCGGGAGGAGGGTTGACGGGACGAGGGAGCGGGAAAGGGAAGAGGGAAGACGGGGAAGGTGGAAGGGGAACGCGAGAGGGGAAGTGGACGTGTGAGGGGGGAGGGGGGTTCGTGGGACAAGGTAAGGGGGGGGAGTTGAGTGGGGAGAGGGAAGGTGGAGGTGACGGAGTGGGAACGCGAGAGGGTAAGAGGACGCAGGAGAAGAAGGGGAGGCGGAAGGGGAACGGGAAGAACGGGAAGGGACACTCAGGGAGAATTAATTTCTTTATTAAATGGCATAGCAACGCATGCCGGGATCAGCTAGTTAATAATAATAATATATCTTTATTGAACAAAAATTTAAAGATTTATAACTACAAAAAGAAGTACACAATAGTTTTAAAGTTGCATTAGTACAAAAGTTAATAACGGAAAACAATATATATATAAACAGTAGGTACTTAAAGAATAGAGGTTTATAATTATAAACTTAGGTTTCTCGTTTAACCTGCCTCACTAGACTAGCCTGTGTTGAGGCAGTAATTTTACGTCAATTTATAATATTGTGAACATACTTAAACTTATATTAGAATATAATCGCACAATAGATTGGTTGCAATAATAATAACAATAACATTGGTACAATAATAACAGCATTGGTTAATTGTGGGTGGTTTGTATATTTATGGGTTAATTACTTATTTCGAATTTGGGTGAGTGCACCGGTAAATGCTCTATCATTATTTTTTAACCAATTTTTTAAATTATTTTTTACATAAGCTCCACACAGGAGGCTCTGCGGAAAATAATTTCTCTCAGGGCCTATGTCATCTCTGTTACCCCACACATGCGTAGGACATTCACGAGAAGCGTCGCTTCTTTTTGATATTTCATTCTGCATCATGTTCTCGAGTGGGCAAACCATCGAGCTTATTTGTGTTGGCTAAAGACGGACTGATAAAAAATATCGTACACTCAATTGCTGTTCGAAATTAATATTGATTTTCTTACAAAATATTCACTACAACTAATTTACATGGCAGAACAACGTTTGTCGGTTCAGCTAGTAGATTATATAATCGAATTAGCTCTGTGGTCAGAGCAATGCCCAAAGGCAGAGGTAGAGGTCCTGGGTTCAATTTCCAGATGCGACCGAAACTTTCCATCTTTTCTGATCATAGTTTTCTTTAATGATTAAATTTAAACAAAAATTAAATCTAAAATAGCTGGGTTGAGAAATGCAAAAAGCGGTTTAGTGGTCATCTGACTGCCGATTTACTTGGCGTACCGCTTGCTGTTGAGCACGCAGATGACTAAAACAGTTGAGTAAAGAGTTGGATTGACAAATGTAAAGAGTGGTTTTTGTAGTCGCCTGACCGCCGATGTACTTGGCGTACCGCCTGCTGTTGAGCACGCAGATGATTAAAACAGTTGAGTAAAGAGTTGGATTGACAAATATAAAGAGTGGTTTAGTAGTCACCTGACTGCCGATGTACTTGGCGTACCGCATGCTGTTGAGCATGCAGATGACTAAAAAGTTGAGTAAAGAGTTATGTTGACAAATGTAAAGAGCGGTTTAGTAGTCACCTGACTGCCGATGTACTTGGCGTACCACCTGCTGTTGAGCACGCTGAGGAATAAAAACTTGAGTAAAGAGTTGGGTTGACAAATGTAAAGAGTGGTTTAGTAGTCACCTGACTGCCGATCTACTTGGCGTACCGCCTGCTGTTGAGCATGCAGATGACTAAAAAGTTGAGTAAAGAGTTGGGTTGACAAATGTAAAGAGCGGTTTAGTAGTCACCTGACTGGCGATGTATTTGGCGTACCACCTGCTGTTGAGTACGCTGATGACTAAAAAGTTGAGTAAAGAGTTGGGTTGACAAATGTAAAGAGTGGTTTAGTGGTCACCTGACTGCCGATGTACTTGGCGTACCGCCTGCTGTTGAGCACGCAGATGACCAGCAGGTTGGCTCCCACGATGCCCACACTCATGAGCACGATGACCAGAGCGCGCACGAGGTCGCCGAAGGTCAGCTGGCCGAGGAAGTCGGCGTGCACGTGGCGCGGGTGCGAGCACGAGCTGTTCCACAGCGGCGGCGCGGTCAGCCACGTGGTCTTGGCGTCAAACATGGCGGCCCGGGGCTTCGTCTGGTGACCTCAATCATCTGATCACTGCAAAATTAAACAAACATTTTCAATTATTATGGGATAAAAGAGAATTATTCTAATAAAAATTGAATGTTCATTTAGACTTTTACAAAAAGGTCAGTAGGTAGGTATTCCATATAAATAAAATCAGATATATTTATCACAGACACCTTCTAGGTTAAAACAACTTCTTAGAACACTTGTTTCCAATGAAAAATGTAGTTGCCATTAATATGGGAAAAAAATTAATCAGGGTATTTATAAGAAAATAGTCTTTCAGCGTTGGTCAGTTTATTTCTCTTATATACAGGGTTCACAGTTTATAGTAAAAACAGAGTACAGGCAAGTTGTAGCACAAAGTAAAATCACTTAGAGTTAAAACAATGTTCACTAACGTTTTCGCTAAACACTTAGCGTAATAACCTCAATAGAGGACCCGTGGTCTCTTAGTTGGATTAAGGTTTTAGCGTCAAGTAATGTCCCCGAGGGCGCTGTTAATTGAATTCCCAAGGAGGACCCAGAGGGCTCTCTAGACTTGGTACTGGGGAGGGTTTAACTTGGGCAATAACCACTAGGATTCTGTTGCTCAGTTAACCAGGAGACTGTATACTCTGGCTCCATATAGGCCTGCACGGTGTTATATACCCTCTGGGGCGGGGTAGTGCCGGCTGATGATGGAGGGGTGGGGGTAGCTCGGCCAATGGGGTGTCTTCTTATCTGGTTGGTGAGTAAATACCTCGCGCCACAAATTCAATTATTATTGAACAAAAAAAAAACAAATTCAATAATAAATAACGTCTTTCGTCTGTCATTTAAAAGGGAACAAAGATTTTTAACAAGTGCGTTTTCAATTATAACCCAAGGTTTTCCTCCAAAACTGCCCTTTCTCTCAATAATCCATCCGGCAATCTAACTTCGTCGTAATAAGTTAACCCTTAATATTGTGGAAACCTTTTTTTATATGTTACCAACGACAACTTGTGAGCAAACGTATTTAATATAAATGTATTTACTTACTAAACCCCTTATATTATTTGTGTAGGCTGGAATTTTATCTCATATTACGAGATATATACAATACATGTACCATTTTTTATAAGCCTCGAGTATAACTTTTCTCAGAAAGGCAAGAAGATAATTTTTTTGGTTCGTTCATGAAGTAGACGATCCGATTTTAGAATTCTGGTTGATGTCGAAATAAATCACAAAGAAATGTGGCAAGAGACGCGGTAGGGATATCATTTCGGTTGATAATAAAATTTATCTCGGTGCGCTATACAAAATTAACTTTGCCTGCAAACACTTTAAAAGATTTTTTCTGGTTCATCAGATTCGGTTTCGGTCAAGTAAGTGTCAAGTCAAGTGTCAAAATCATTTGATTTAGTTTTGGAAATGATTCAGTCTAGTCAATATTGTCATAATATTCAATTTGGAAGGCGGATAGGGGTACCGCCGCCCCGGAAAAATGGGACCACGAGTGACGGGTTTGGATAACCCACACATAAAACCCCTTCCATAGGTCACCTCAAGGGGTTCGCTACGTTTGGTGGGCTTGGAAAGAGTGGCCGGATACATTGGGTAAGGTTTGTCTATGGTTTGCACTCCCACTGCGTGGCTGGCTGAATCGAGAGAGACTGGTTGAGGGAAGCCTTTTGACCTCTCCAGCCGGACTTTCCCGACCCATCGCCTTGCACCGCAGTGGGAGAAATGGATTCAAACGTCTCGTCCATAATGTAATCTTATTTGTTGTCTACTACTTACGGCTGTTTTCTGACTATTTTTCTTGGTTTGCAATGTCGCGTATTTCCACCGTAAGAAGATCTATTTCTTCTTTTACATTAGCTTCACAAAGGAGGACCTGGGAAAAATAATTCTCCCCAGGACTCTATGTCACATTTGCGGATGCTGTGTGGAGGGTCTTTTGAGGAAAGGAACGAGATGAAGTTCTAGGAAGGAAAAATGTATGAGGTAGGTATGTGTAGGATGTGAGGTAGGTATGTGTAGGATCCAATAAATATCCGTCACTTCTGGTTACATTTTTCTTGGGCGGCGTTACCCGTATCCTCCATCCAAATTGAACATTATGACTTCTTCAATCTTAGCAAACAAAATTTTATGCCCGGGTTAAATCGTTCCCACAGGAAAAAACTTAACCCTTTTACACACTTTTTCCACAAATGATCACCTAGTCAATTCACGTTATGCAATTGCACTATATAAGTATAAAAAATACAACATAATACAAGAACAATATATCAAAGAGACCAAATGGGAAAATAATTCACCGGCTCCAGATATATGCGTTACGGACAAAATAGTTCCAGTAAAATGAATGAAATTGTTAACATGTTTGCTGATTATTTTAAGGACCTGTTTGAACCAGATATACCAGATTATTTAATTCCTTGCTTCAATTCGGATATAAATTTAGACTTATCTCAAATTCACATTGACATTAAAGACATTATAGTCTGTATTAAAGCCCTTGAACCCAAAACAAGCTCTGGACCCGACAAAATTCCTTCCTCTTTCTTAAAAATTGTGCTGATAGTTTATCCGTTCCACTTAATATACTGTTTAACAAATCACTCTCTACAGGATCTTTTCCACAAATATGGAAACATAGTTACTTAACTCCTATATTTAAAAGTGTTGATCAATTCGTTGTTGAAAACTACCGGCCTATCTGTATTCTATCGTCTATACCAAAACTATTCGAAAAATTGATCCTTAATAAAATCAGCTTCATTTTAAACTCGTGTATCACAACTTGTCAACACGGCTTTATCTCTGGCAGATGAACTTTGACTAACCTAACATTATATGAAAATTTCATCTCAAATGTACTTTTCAATAAACAACAAGTTAATTCTATATATAGAATAGTAAGGTGTTTGATAAGGTTTTTCATAAAATACTTATTAACAAGCTTTTGAAACTTGGCATTAAAGGGAATGTTAAGGTGTCAGTTAACTGTCCGTTTATATGATTATTTATCCTACACATTTGAAGCAACCAGTGGCGTTCCCCAAGGTTCGCGTCCCGGTCCTATACTTTTTAATTTATTTATTAACGACGTAACCAACATATTCACCCATGTTCTTATTTTAATGTTTGCAGATGATATGAAGTTATACAAAATTAATGATAATATTGAATACAGTGTGTCCCTACAATCTGATCTAAATTGCTTTTCCGATTGGTGTTTTAAAAATAAATTAATTCTCAATGTAAAAAAATGCCACGTTATGAGATTCCACAGGAAAAAAACCTATTGCTGTTCACTTATTTTCTCAATAATCACACTTTATTATCTGTTGTTGAAATAAGAGACCTTGGTATTACTTTTGACACTAAATTAACTTTTATTAAACATATTAATAATATATCCGGTAAAGCTATGCAAATGTTGGGATTTATCTTACGAATTTCGAAGGATTTTAAAAATTTTAAAACTGTCAAACTACTTTATACTTCTCTTGTTAGAAGCCAACTAGAATTTAATTCCACCATTTGGAATCCATATTACAGTACACATGAGTATTCCCTTGAGCGTGTCCAACATAAATTCTTACGTCACATTAATTTTAAATTGGGAATATCAATTGAAAATATTAATTACTTCTCCCTGTTACAACTACTGGGACTTGATACATTAAAAGAAAGAAGAATTTGTTGTGATTTATTTTATTTATTTAAAATTGTTAATAACTTATTGAACTCTCCTGAACTTCTTTCGTTAATATGTTTTCATGTACCGAGTAGATCAGTTCGTCACAAATTACCTTACCATTGTAATAATACATGAGCTAATGCTGAATTATATGCCATAATAAATCGCATGCATATACTTGGTAACAAATATGTTGTTGATGATATGATAAATATTGAAAGATTATCAACATACAAACATTATTTAATTAAAGCTGTTTTTCAGCGCTTCTCAGTTAGATTATAATCTAGTATACTTTGTAATTTGTATGTTTATATTCTTCATCAATGTTTATTTCTGGAATTTTTAAATTTATTATTACGTACTTTACGTAGTAATTTTTTAGTTCATAATATCTTGTACACATTCAGGTATATGAGGTTTTCTTTTTCTTCATGTTTGTTTTATAATAGCTTACTATTTTTGCTTTATACTGTCACTTCAATATGTGCTCTTTAATTTTTTGTTATATTATTTTTCTTCTTAACTATGTATATTCTTTCAAATTATTGCAATTCCCATGTAAACGCCGTAATCGGCGTTAATTCATAATAAATAAATAAATATTTTCATATCAGAGGGTTCGACTCGGTGGAACTCCTAATTGGATCTATAAATCTTACTGATCCCTCAATATAAATATTTTAAAAATCTTTAGTAATCCTACATGTATTTAAAATGACTGATTTTTCATTTTTATATAATAATTCTTTGACAAATCTAATATGCCTAAATTTTGAATTAGAGAGGTAGGTATAATGCCAGTAGCCGAAATAACAAATGGTAATCTTTTTATAGTCTGAGAATGCCAAATTCTTTTAATCTCATTTCCTAAATCTGTATATTTTTTTTATTTTTTCAGAAACAGATTTTTGAATATTACAGCAATTTGGAATAGCGACATCAATGACACAAGTTATTTTTTTTTAATTTTGTCATGTAAAACTATTTCAGATCTATTATGACTAATTGTTCTGTCTGTTAGTATAGTTTTATCCTAATATATTTTATAAAATTCATTTTCTAAATAGAATTTTAAATTTCACCATATTCATAATATGGTACTATATTACTTCAGTCAATCAAGTTTAATTACCAAACTTTGGTGAATTATTTTTAAAACCTGATTGTGCCTAAATGTATTCCTACTCGGACGGCAATCTGAATTATTCACAATCCAAAACTTAATCAAGGCATTCTGCAACATTTTATGTAGATCTACGAGTATATTAACAAACATTTCGTTCCGATCGTTATTTCATTGAAACCAAGTTTTATATTGATCGCACGTTTCAGTGGGTTAAACTTTGTTATTATTTTCTCCGGAGAGTAAAAACATGACACCCATGACAGGGTAATCCGCCTGGGGAAGGGATGATCGCTGATGTATCGCAATATTATACCAGTTTTGTGACTCGACCCAATATGACCGAAATTTGGAAAGGAATTCTTTTGGTGGCCCTTGCCTCTTTGGTTGAGCGGCTTATTTTAAAAATATCACAAGTCCAAAAATAATGAAAGGGATATAAAAAATTTGTTATTTTATAAAGTTATAACTTACAAGTATTAGTTTTTCGTGTAAGAACATAATTTTAATTTATTTATTACTAATTTCAGCTGTTGCATCTTTTTAATATTTTTATAGCTAATTTTACATCTTGATTACAGTTCCGCTAATTTCTTATGCTTTTCACGTATTTGAAAAATCTTGCATGGGCGTATAATACCAGTTAATGTTATTTTGTTAGATTAAATTTAGAATTCCATTTTTTACAGATTTTTTTTCTCATGATTAGTCTCTTTTCTTTTTTATTATTTTATTTTATTTTTTTATAAAACCACCAAAGAACTCAAATTGTGGCAATGTTTTTTACACCAGAATGTTGATTACTAGTAGTTCTGTTGTCAGTGTAGACCTCTCCATTTTTCTCTTCTAATAAGTCAAACCAAAATTTCTCTGGAACCATATGATTTTGTAAGTAGAAACTTAAATACGTAAAATCCTAATTAAGAGTATAAACCATATATTTCATGTCATATTTACTAAAAATTAAAATAAATATATGTATTTCAAATTTGTTCAAAAAACGTCACTATCTCAATGACAATTCTTTTTTGAAAAGAACTTGAATAAAAAAGGCCAAATAAACACGACGATTTTAAATTTAAAAAAAAATCATGTTTACTGCCATTAAAACGGCTACCATCTTCAACCGGATACGGAACGTAAGAACAAATTTAGAGACCGATGTAATGCAAAACGGTAGAGCCGAAAGGGATTATGCTAGGATCAGTCAATAAGTCATTTGTATTGCCAATATTTGCATGGTCACCGCACTTTTTTGTTGCGGGAATTTCGAAATAATATTTTTATGGAATCGAACCGCACTAAAATAATCGCACGTACAATGTACTGCTTTACATCAAGCTCCATATAGTACTCTGTAGAATGTAGGTATCCGGTCATCGAAATTAATTTGCAGTGCGACTAAGTTCGGAAACAACTAAATAAAATCTAAAATCAACATAAATGACTTGTTTGTAAGTATCGTCGGGAACACGGGAGCATAATATTATTTCGAATATGACTTCAGTAAACACTTGATAAGCCTAATCTTTCCTCGCAGAGCTTTGCATATATTTTTTCTGACTTTATTTGTGAGCACTAATTGGAATAATTTTCTTCAGAAATTGTCTAAACTATTTACCCTAGTCTTTCTGAATGCATTCGGAGACGTATCAAATATATGCATGAAACACATCTGGGATATAATATCACAAAGGGTGTCGGAGAACCGATGCTTAGCGCTTCTCGAATATCTATCCTCTCCCTGATTTAGGTACTCCCTCCACGCCTCTCAAGAATGTCATTTCAGCATCCTGGATCCAGAACACACACGAGTCAACTAAATTTGATTTCCATCACAGGCTTTATGGTTGGAGGATGTACAGACTACATCACTGCTAACTTAGTTTGGGCATCTAATCTTGTTTTCCTGACACGAAGCTGTGCAAAATACAAGGCAATCCACGTATCAGCCATTGATTGGAATTTCAACACCAAGCTGCCTAAACTGGTTGAAATGTACTTACACATAACATAATCCCGTTTGTGTAGGTGTAAATAGAAGATGCCTCTGCTTGGACCTTTGTTACCTTAGCTTCTGTTACCGGACCTAAACACTAATTATTAGTGCAAATGATTCGTGATTCAATACAGATTTAAGCTAAATCGCCAACAAATCTAAAGCGCAGCTCTGCTACCGTAATATAAATACACCAGTTAATTTGCAAATTTTTAAAAATAATTTGTAGATTAAATTCGTGAAATAAATTCCATGTGACCAATGTCTTAATTCTCAGCTGGTAAATTGCAAGGTATTTATTATTAAAACGTTGCTTCATATTACTTTATCCATGTTTGGTGACCAGGTCTGAAAAGCTATATACTTCCCCTCCTTCCTTTTTCCCATGTCATTCCCCTCCCCTCAACCTTCAGCCTCACAACACACCCCAATTGGGGATGCCATGGTCTCACTAGCTCCAGACGACTGAGAGCGGCTGGGACTTTTGTATGGTATTCAAATAAAAATAGTAAAAATTGCCAAAGAAAATAAAAAGATAATTCATGGAAATCGAAATTAACGCCATTTTCCTGATTTTTAGTGATTTATGGCATAAATCTTCCATTTGAATCTAAGATTTCCTAAAATCTTTGCAAATGTAATGGATCGTTAAGAGGGAATAACCAGACACAACCGGAAAGATGTCATTTTTAAATCAAATTCTAGATGTGTCGACTCTTTTGTTCAAATAATTTATTTTTATTTTTATTTTAACTTTATGAGTAAAACCTGAAATTGTAATATTTAAATAAATGAAGACAATATAAGCGAAACTCAATCGAAAATCTGGAAACAGAAAAATCAGAAAAACATATTTTTTTAATTTATTTATCTATAAAGGTATGTTTACATTACATTATTCGATGCCTGTCTCACTAGGGTATACCTGTGTTGAGACAGGCGTAGAGGTACATAAATGAGTATCATACGGAAGAATATTTAATTATAACATAAGAATATTTAAGGTAAGATACAAACTGATTTCTACAATTCAAACAGAAAGATGATTTAAATTGAGGGTTAATACCATAAAGAGAGCATTATATAGGTGAAGTAAGAGATTAATAAAGTAGTAAATCCTGTCGAATCTATATAGGGAGTTATATTATACATATAGGATTTTACTATTTTAATTTCTTTTCACCTCGGGGACACGAGAGGTGTCCCAGAGGTGTCAATATGTTTTTCTGATTTTTCTGTTTCCAGATTTTCGATTGAGTTTCGCTTATATTGTCTTCATTTATTCAAATAAAAATTTATTGTTTTCGAAAGATTGTAATTTTATTTATCAATTTTTTTTAAAATATGTTTATTTTTATTATACCAAAAGTCGTTGGCAGATTTGTTAAAAATTGAAATTAAATGTTTTTTTTACATAACTCCACACGGGAGGCCCTGAGGAAAATAATTTCCCTCAGGGTCTATGTCATCTGGGATGCTGTGTGGAGGGACTTTTTGAGGAGAGGAAGGAATGAACATTGGTCTTGAAGAGACCCATGTTATAGGAAGGAGGAAACACAGAGGCCGGCAAATCATTCCACAGCCGAGCTGTTGAACACAAGAACAAGTCGAAGAAATGATCCGTTCTCATGTGACAAATGTCAACCGTGTACAAATGTTGGGCATGCGTTTGGCGTGTTTGCCGACTATGCACCGGTGCCGAAGGGATCGGAAAATGTTGTTTTTTACAACACATGCAGTGTTACATACAATCATGCACTTAAAATAAATCAACTAATTATCTAGGCAAACTACTTTTCAGAATTTCAATTTTAAACCAAATAAAAATCGTAAATTATAAGTACTTTTAATCAAAAAATAATTACAAATAGTGTATGATGTTACCATCACGCGTTTGAGCATTTTTATTGCTAACTTAAATGTGGGTATATATTACAACAAATTTTGAATGAAATAAAATCAACATTGATTTAAAAAATACATGAAAATAATAAATCTTTCTCATCGGAACCGCCCTGTACAGTTGCAAGGGAGCGATCGCAAGATCATCTTTCAACGAAATTTGAATTCTCGGTCACTGGTTAATGGACCTTAAAGCTATGTTTACCTAGTACTTTAGAGCGTTTATCCATCCAGCGGACGAAAATCCACATTTCGTCGAAAGTTGTTCTTACGATCGTGCAGGGCGGTTACAATGAGAAAGATTAATTATTCTCCGTACCAGCTTTTTTAAATTATAACTCAATATCGAATTAAATTCAATCCAAATCAGCTTTAATTTACACATTCATCCAAAAATGTTGAAAGGCGTGATGATAAAACTATTAAAATAATGTACTTTTTGTAGTTATTTTTTGATTATAAGTATTTATCATTTTTCAATAATGTCTAAATTTAATAAGAATGTTAAAAAAATCTGAAATATATTAGTTTGTAAGTGCGCAAATAAATACACAAATGGACCAATTTTCGTCAAGAAACCCATGTACGTACATATTTTTTAATGATTTTATTGAAACTAAAATTAAAATTCTAAAACATGCGTTTGCTAGATAATGTATTGATTTATTTTACTGCATGATTATATTATTTCAAATGGGTGTAGTATAATACAAAATCTTTTTTGAAAATTTAACAAATCTGCCAACGACCTGGAATAACCTTATTATACTAAAAATTAAAAAAATTTCCCAAAATTTATTACATGCGAATACTAGATAAAAGAACAATCTTTCGAAATCCATTTATAATTTTTTGTGGAAAAGAGTCAATACGTCTAAAATCTGATTTGAAAATGACATATTTTTGGTTTTCTCTGGTAATGCCCTCTTAATAATATATATTTTTTTAAGTAATTTTTTATGGACATGTGACGTTCTTTGCCCGCGTCATTAGATTTATCAATGGCGGGATTTCATATTGAAATTCACCATGGATATTACTAGCAATAAAGTTTATGGGATCTCAGTTTGCTCAAGGTTCGAGACGTCTGTCTATGTGATTGGGATTGGATTGCAGGATAAACTTTAATTATTGTCAATATCTTCGAGGGTGCATGGTGTTTAATCTCTCCGTGTTATGGCATATCTTATAGGGTACCAAGAATTTAACACAGAACTTATAAAAGTCGTAACATTTTCATCGGTTGCCGTAAAATGCGACAGAATTAAATCTGTTATTTGTGGAAAAAATATGGAAATCTGTTTTTTAACAATTAAATTGGTCCAAATCAGTTTGAAAGATTGAAAACACACAATATTTTGGTTGTATTTATACCTACTGCATACGTTTTGACAAAAAATGTTAATATTTTATAAAGTCGATCAATTTTTTGCATGACCATTGTAGCATCGAGTAACGCTTTTGCATCTACTATATTTCTTTCAAGTTCGACTTGACTGTGCTTGCTTGACTGACTATGCTTGACTGTTCGACTTTTGACAGGAAAAACGAACTAACTCACTCAAAAAAAACTTTTTTATTTTTTTTTTACATTAGCTCCACACAGAGCCCTTAAGGTAACAATTTCCCTCGTGTTTGGGGATGTTGTGTGGAGGGTCGTTTTGGGGAAACGAAGGAGAGGAAATTTTGAAGTATGAGGGTTGTGTAGGAATCTGAGGGTCATTATGTCCAGGAGTGACGGACATATGAATCCATATCTCCCACTGCGGAACAAGGCAATCGGACGAGATCGTCCGGCTGGAGAGTTAAAAAGGTCTCCCTCAAACAGTCTCTCCTGATCCGGCCCGCCAAGCAGTAGATGGGCAAATACAAACAAACCTCACCTCATGAATCCGGGCACCCCTGCTAAGTCACCAAGATGACCTTCAGCATCTACATATTTCATATTTTTTGTGCTGAAAGTACCTACGAATCTTCTAAATACATTTTATTTGATTTCACCTTCTTAAAGATCTCTTTCATACGATTTACAAACATAAGTACATTGATTATAAGTAAAGTACAAGTTCAAACATGTTAAAAAAAACACTATTCCACACATTCCACATATTTGAAAGTGATTTTTTTTTACGAAATGAATATAAAAGGACTCTAAGTATCTACCTTTTAAAGATCATTAGAGATTATAATTTAAAAACAGATGAGGCATAAAATGACAACATTGTGTGAGTCAGAAGCCTCGATAATATGCATGACATTAAAAAAAAACACATTCCGCATAACTAAATAAACCTAATTTAGAAACCATCACCGACTTTCAGAAAGTATCACTAACAATCATTACTTACATAACTACATGCTCCTGAATCACAGGGCTTTAAAAGTTACACCTTTTTGCTTTATACTTCGATTCACTGCCGAAATTTAAAAAAAGCATCATGTCAAAAATATAAAATGTTCAATGCGCATACATTTCCTTTCATAGATCACTACTCCTACAAACAGACTCACACATACACACACATCTACACACTACCCACATCAACCGGTAATTTTCAATAAATACACATACCTACCACAAATGAGACAATACAAAGCAACATACGATAGGTACCCACCATGAAATATTACTTAATACCTGTAAATTGTCTCATCACTGAAACCAATGTACTGTTTGTTTGTGTATCTACATATTTATAATATTCCAAATATGTTTGCTTCTGATGTATGTGTGAGATGTCTATGCGTTGCTAAACCATTCATCCGATTGCGGTGAAACTTTGGGGATTTAATTTGCGCATGCCTGCGTTGATTTTTATATATAATAGTGAGTTCTGGCATCATGAAATTATGCGTTGCTAACCATTCATCTGATTGCGATGAAACTTTAGGGAACTTTAGGGGTGAGCTCTGGCATTATGAAATTTGAACAAAAACTTGCAATAGGTGGCACGCGAGCTGTTCGAAAACTAAATATACCGGGACTAAATGCATAGAATGCGGGAGAGGGGTGGGGAACTCGGTAGGGGGGTGCGCGGGACGGGGGAAGCGGGAGGGAGGAGTGGGGAGAGGAAAGGCGGAGTGAGAACGCGTGAGGGGAAGGGACACGGGAGAAGAAAGGGAGGCGGAAGGGGAACGGGACGAACGGGAAAGGACAGGTAGGGAGAAACAATTTCTTTATTAAGGCGCCGCTACCAGAATTTCTACCGATTTCTTACATATCTCCCTTAAACATTTGAAGTTTTCAAGCTCTTAAAAAAATAGTGTTATTTTTTAAGATAATATCTAGACGCGTTCCACGCCGAAACGCGAATTATATAAAATTCCCTCGATAGAAAAAAATCGCAAAGTATGCTCCGAAAATTATTATAAACACGTTTGTTTCAGTTATTTTACAAGTTATAGCTGTGAAAACATTTACGATGTTTCTTTAAATGATACTTACGATACCTTTCACCAGATTTTTGCTCTATTTTAAATGAGTCGGGTTTTATAAAACATTTTCGCAATTTTCGCATCGATTTTATCGCTTCAAATATTAGCGCGCTCCTCTAACATTCGTAAATACATATCTCTCTATCTTCTTCTTTTTGAGCGCGGATGCGCGGCCTTAAGTGGCATAGCAACGCATGACGGGAACTTGCCAGAAATAAACAAATAACCATTCTGGTATTGTCATTTAAGTAAATTTGACCGATTACAGCGTTTACCATTTATTTGACAGTACAATTAAAGAAAAATGTTTTCACGGTTAAGTATTTTTCTGGAAACTATCATCGAAAAGACGGTCGGCAAATATTAAAATCCACAAAGAGCGAAGAAAACTTGAGAAAATGACGTTGTTATCTGCACAAAGACCACTTGTTCGCAATCTTATTATTCCTGAAAATACAAAATTGCGGCATGCGATTGCTCTGTAAAGGCCAGAAGTACATTTTATATATTCCGATGGCTCAGCGGAAATACTTAAGGTAGTCACCTCCGACCCCCGATTCAATATCCTTCAGAGCCTTATTTGAGAGACTCACCGCCTTTTAGGGAAGGCTTCTGAGCTTCTCAAACGATGTCCATTTGTACATTATTTGAGATATTCATGGCCAAAAGCACTATCGTGATCAATTTGTTGGTTATTATGCTGTACTGCACCTCCTCATTATTAGCCAACATTTCGGAAGGCGAAGGTATTCGGTTCGCGACCGTATCTTATTCTGATTTTTTTGTTTTCAGATTTTCGATTGGGTTTCGCTAATACTGTCTTCATTTGGGGGGCGGGAATGGGTACCGCCGCCCCGAGAACGTTTGTTGGATAACCAACACCTCTGCCATAGGTCACCCCAAGTGGTTCGCTACGTTTGGTGATTTAGCAGGGTGCCCGGGTTCATGGAGTGACGTTTGTCTAGGTCTTGGAGACGGATGACCAGGACACACTGAACCACAGATTCCTACCAACCCCTTAACCATTTTCCTTCCCAGAACTCTCCTCTCCTTCCTTTCCTTAAAAAACCCTCAACTTTTTCTAGTATTTTTAAAACTTCAATATTGTCCCTTTCCTTAAAAAACCCTCCACACAGCATCCCCAAAGATGACATAGGTCCTGAGGGAAATTATTTTCCTCAGGGCTTCCTGTGTGGAGCTCATGTAATTTTTTTTTTTTAAATTAAATATTACAATTTGAGGTTTTACTAAATAAGATAAAAATAAAAATAAATATTCTTTCTAGAATTGCAGTAAAGTCAATGTGTGTCGCATATTAAGAATAAAAAAAAATGATAAAATTAATCCAATGTTGGGATTAATGAGAAATATTGGGAGTTTTTAGTCGAAGCATGATACAATTAATTATGACTAAATCGGATAGGGACATATTAGCTCAGTTGGTAGAGCTGCGCCCCGGCATGTCGAAGGTCCTGGGTTCGAGTCCTAGATATGACGGTATCTTTTTCTGATTTTTCTGTTTTCAGATTTTCGATTGAGTTTCGCTTATATTGTCCTCATTTAATTAAATAAAACTGGTTAAATTAATGTGGTTTTCTGCGTTTATTTTGGTGTAGCCATCTAATATAGGATAACGAGAACTATTTACCATATTAATATTAATACGGATGTCGCAACTTCATAGTGAGTTAAGTAATGTTATTTTTTTTTGTTAGTTTTAAACCCTGTCGTCTTTCAAACGATACTACCATTTTCCCACTACCGCGACACATGAAATGTATAAAAATTCATACTCTGGGACTATATATACCACGCAAGAGTCCCAACTGCTGTCTGGAGCCAGTGAGACCATGGCATTCCCAATTGGAATATGTGATGAGGCTGAGGGCAGTGGAGAAGGGAAGGAGATGTGGTAGAGGAAGTTGGGGGAATACCTAGCTATTCAAATCTTGTTACCAAACGCGGCTAAAGCCATTTCAAGCAACGTTTCATTTCTGAATGGTAATCTTACACCAGGGCAACACTGAGAGTATTTTCCACACATGGAACGTACCGCAAATATACATTATATTTTTTAAAAATTAATTAATTGTGAAATAGAACAAATTAATCAAATTAAGACTATTTAAGAGCCTTACCCCTCGACCACGGAGACCGTCAAATATATACAAAGAGGCATCCTATAAACTCGCAATGCATATTTTGATTACTTATTAATCTTCACTTAGATTCATTAAAAAAAAAAACAAGTTTTAAAAAACTTCAGCCAAAAAATTTCACCTTTAAAACAAACTAAACTAAAATAAGTTTTTTCGGGAAAAAATTGAAGCCATTCGTGCCTCCACATCTCACGCCCCTTCACCAATATTTACTATAAATCCTACATGGTCAAAATATTGTACATATATTTTCGTATCGGTGATCAATGAACCGGTGTATGCAATTTTTAGCCATAAGTTGTTTTTAATTGTTTGTCTAGCTGGTAGTTTTTTAGATTTTAGAAATGTATTCTAAGTTTGTACAGCGCCCTTGAGGTGATTTTTCACAAAAACGGCGCTATATAAATCATCCAAATATTATATTAACGCACCAGATTTAAATGTCCGGGTTAAATTTTCCCCCCCAAAAAAAAAAAAAAAAAGAAGGAAAAACTAAACCCTTTCATACACTTCCCCAAATGATCATCTAGTGAATCCACGCTATGCAATTGCACTAAATAAGTATTATAAATACAAAACAATACAAAAACAACATGTCAACCTACTAGAGACCAAATGGGAATATAATTCACCGACTCCAGATATTTTCATATCAGAGGGTTCGGCTCTGTGGCATTTCTAATTGAACCTATAAATCCTACTGATCCCTCAATATAAATATTTAAAAAATCTTTTGTAATCCTACATGTATTTAAAATTACTGCTTTTTGCATTTTTATATACAAATTCTTTGACAAATCTAATATGCTTAAATTTTGAATCAGATTCCTAGGTATTATGCCAGTGGCCGAAATAACAAATGGTAATATTTTTATAGTCCGAGAATGCCAAATTCTTTTAATCTCATTTCCTAAATCTGTGTATTTTCTTATTTTTTCAGAAACAGTTTTTTGAATATTACAGGAATTTGGAATAGCTACATCAATGATATAAGTTATTTTTTTAATTTTGTCATGTAAAACTATATCAGGTCTATTATGACTAATTGTTCTGTCTGTTAGTATAGTTTTATCATAATATATTTTATAAAATTATTTTATTATATTATTATTATTAAATGAACAGTAATATTAACAATTTGGGGGAGCTCGAATCTCTTCAGTGCAATAAAAAGTATGTGGCAAGCACATTGTTTGCACCTCGAATTTACGGTGCCACATTATTTGTACGCGCGTCTCTGAGCGCCGGCGAATCGACGCGAGCTCTAATAATTCCGGGGATATGATGTGTTTAATTTAATAAACCACACGACATAACGTTCAACAAACGTCGTAAAAGCGCCCCGTCTTCCTGCGGAGGGTGTGGGAATAATAATAGAATCTGTAGAACAAAGACGTGGTCTGATTTCGTTAACCCTCTCTACCTGGGTTAAAACTGGCAGTGGTAAAACATATTTGAGGGTTGATAACGGTTCTACGATAAAACGGAAAACACGAATGGGAAACCTGAAAAAAGGGAATGAAAAAATACCATTCCTAACCTAACTAACCTAACCTTATCATTTTTTTCTTTCATGTATTCAATAATATTATCGGCTAATTTATATATATTAAACTGCAATTTGATAATTTTTTTATAATTAGAAGGCGAAACAGATGTCAGCAGAACTTGTTTGCAAATAAAAATTTTTTAAGAATTAAATAATAATATCATTATTATTTTTTTTAATTGATAAACAACTGTTTAAGACAAGATTTTTATGCATAGCACATAGGGTGACAATTATTATAAACAATAATTATTAGCCTGAAACACTCATCTACATTGAAAAAATCTTCATCGAAAAATGTAATAAACAGTAATTGAAAAATGTAATAAACAGTAATTGTTGAATGAAACACTAGTATATATTGAATTATTTGGCGGGTATTAGATAAGCCGCCATAGCTCAGTGGTCAGAGCACTGTCAGAAGGACACGGGTTCAAGTCCCGTTGGCGGCAAGTATCTTTTCTCGGAAGATTTTTTCAATGTAGATGAGTTTTTCAGGTTGATAATTATATCTTATAATAATTGTAATAATATCATTGATACCATATTAGATTTGTCAAAGAATATAATATATAAAAATGCAAAAATCAGTCATTTTAGATACATGTAGCATTATAAAAGATTTTTAAAATATTTATATTGTGGGATCAATAGGATTTATAGGTAAAATTAAGAGTTCGAATTAGGAGTGGAAATGAGTACACAAACATTACATGTCAAGACATAAACAAGGCTATCGCATGAACGAGTATCATTGCTTCATGATGCAAATAAGGCTTTCGCATGAACGAGTACCATTGCTTCATGATGTAAACAAGGCTGTCGCATGAACGAGTAACATTTCATTACGATGTAAACAAGGCTATCGCTTGAAAGAGTAGCATTGCTTCTTGATGTAAACATGACTATCACATGAACGAGTAGCATTACTTCGTGGTGTAAATATGGCTATCGCATGAACGAGTAGCATTGCTTCGTGGTGTAAATATGGCTATCGCATGGACGAGTAGCATTGCTTCATGATGTAAACAAGGCTATCGCATTGACGAGTAGCATTGCGTCATGACGTAAACATGGCTATCGCATGAACGAGTAGCATTGCTTCGTGATGTAAATATGGCTATCGCATGAACGAGTGGCATTGCTTCTTGATGTAAACAAGACTATCGCACGAACGAGTAGCATTGCTTCATGACGTTAACATGGCTATGGATTGAACGAGTAGCATTGCTTCATGATGTAAACAAGGCTATTGCATTAACGAGTAGTAGCATTGCGTCATGACGTAAATATGACTATCGCATGAACGAGTAAGATTGCTTCGTGACGTAAACATGGCTATGGATTGAACAAGTAGCATTGCTTTATGATTTAAACAAGGCTATCGCATGAAAGAGTGCATTGTTTCATGATGTAAACAAGGCTATCGCATGAACGATTAACATTGCTTAAACCATGGGCGTAGCCAGGGGGGGGGGGGGTTGGGGGTTCAAACCCCCCCCCCGAAAAGTAAAAGTTAAGATATCAACATCAATAATATTAAAATAAGGAGATTTAAGAGAATGTTTTTTTAACACTTACATCTAAAAATGATATTATGTATCTAAAAAGATAAATGGGGACCTCTGAAAGAAAAAAATAATTTAACTTGCAAGTTCCGTTTTTTTCAGTGATTGTGGTTGATTTTTATTTTGGAAAGTGATTTTTATTTGGAATTCCGTTTCTAATTTCCGTTTCTAATCAGTGGTAAGTGTATACGTACTGTGAAATTATTATTTCACTTAACAAAAAGTGTTTAATAAACATCGGACAACAGACATAACATAAAAAACAGACCGGTCAGTGGTTGAGTGGGCATAGCGCCTGGGTCTCACCCGGGCGTCGCGTGTTCGATTCATCGGCTGGCTAAGTCCTCCATCACAACACAGGCAACTTTTTCGGCTTTCTGTTGTGGTAGTAGGAGATTTTAAAACATTGTTGGGTTATTCGTAACCCGGGAATGTTGGTCTTTCTTTAAAAAAAAATATAAAATATAAAAGGATTAGTGTCAAGTGAATACGTACTTGCATAAATGTGATTATTTGAAAAATTTGACTGCTAAAAATGTTATAACATGTACAACTAACGTTTATTATGTATTTTGTTTTGAAAAGTTTTATTTTCTATATACAATTGTTACTTTAATTTTATCTATTAAAAAAAAGAAAAAAAAAATAAGTAACCGACGTACATAGAAAATAAAAGTTTTCAACACAAATTGTTAGAAATATTATAACAAAGTCCGACAATACCCCCCCCCCCCCCCCCCCCCCCTGACACGAGTTTTGAGTTTTATTTTCTTGAACCCCTCCCGAAACTAAAACCTGGCTACGCCCGTGGCTTAAACGAAAAGGAAAAAATATCTGTGAAGAAGAAGATAACACTAATAATCTAAACGAAAATATGAAAGAGAACAAGATTTTTTTCTTTCATGTTTTCACTTAGAGAACAAGAAACAGATATTTTTTTTTCGTATTTGCGTTTAGATTATTAGTGTTGTCTTCTTATTATCATATTTTTTCCATTTCCTCCAAGCAATGCTACTCGTCCATGCGTTCAAGTGATAAAAAAATTAAAAAATTTAAAAAATGGAAAAAATAGCGCTTAATGTCAGTTAAGACAATCAATTTTTATTCGCTCTAGATTTTGAGGAAAGAAATTCAAAATCTTTATTATTTTTCATTATACATATCTACGGTTCGAAAGGGTTAAACACTGGGGTTGAGAATTTCTCAAATTGCTCAGCATCGGTCTTAGGAAAATAATTACTATTGCGAATAAATTATTTCCTTTTCGACGAGGCGCCTCAAAGCTCTGATTTTGGTTAATTGATTATTTTATAATGCGAAAGTTGCTATAGTAATTTTGTAACATTATTGTTAGTTTCAATATTGATTTAAGCTCTTACAAATATTTGATGTATTATAGCTTTGCGAATTATCAAAATCAGAATTATTACTCACATACATAATATTAAGATGGGAATTTAACATATAATTTTATGGATAAATATTAAATGTTGATTTATCGACAACGAATCGCTTTGTAAATATATTGAGAAGGTTTGTAAGCGGAAGTATTATTTTAACTATTTAAAAACAAAATAATTTTATTGTAATAATAATTTAATAGTCTGATGATCTCCGTGGTCGAGGGTAAGGCTCTTGACTCACGGTCGCGAAATCGAATCCCGGCAAACGCAAATAAATTTTATTTGATTAATTTGTGTTATTCCACAAATAATTCATTCAAAAATAATATACCGGGTGTCCGGGGTAAAGTGCATTACCTACCTTCAGGAGGTGATTCTACATTATGGTAAGAGTAAAAAAAATTAACGACTTTTTCTGATATTCCAACTTTTTTCCCATGCAAAAAGACGCACCTACTAAAAATCCTTAGTGTAAGGTACAAATTTCCTCGATAAAGTTGCTTTTAGCTTGCCGGGCGTAATTGTTGCAACGTTACTTGGTAATAATTAATAATAATGCTGCCCGCACACGGCGGTCTAAAAAGATAATTTATTGCTTATATGTATTTTGTCAGATTGGATGAGAGTTTGTTGGGTTGAGCTGAGAAATGGTTCCATGCCAACTCAGAATAAAAACCAACTCAGAACCACTTCAGAAAGGTCATTAAAAGCTATGAAAAAATATTTTTTAAATATTATTAATTTTAAACCCTAACCTAACTTAACCTATTTAACCAATTTTTTAATATTTTTTCCCATCACTTTTAATGACCTTTCTGAGGTGGTTCTGAGTTGGTTTCATTCTAAGTTGGCCGGTCATCCTGAGAAATAACCATTTTGTCAATATAATCAACAATAACTAAACAAATCTATTGATATACAAATGTTTTTTTTTTTATATAAGGATATGAAAACATTAGGATTTGTATTAAAAACAATTAAACACTTTAAATCGTTACAAATCATTAAACTATTATGCACATCCCTTGTTAGAAGCCTAATAGAACGTAACCCCACAGTCTGGTCGCCCTTCTACAAAATTCATATTCATAATATTGAAAGAATTCAAAGAAAATTATTACGTTTCGTAAATTTTAAACTTAACATCCCTTTAGAGCACATAAATTACCCGTCGTTAATGCATATTTTAAATATTCCTACTTCAGAAAACATACGAAAAATAAACGACCTAAACTTTTTATTAAAATTATTAATCTCTAAATTCGACTGTTGTGAACTCCTGCAATTAATAAATCTACATGTACCTACATGAACGACTAGACAAACATTAACATTTTATATACGTACATCTCATTCCAACTATGATTTGCATTCTCCAATACAACGTTTACATAGTCTTGGTAACAAATACTTAAACAATTTGCATGTATTTGACAATAATTTGAACTTAGCAAACTTCAAACGCCATATGTGCCAACTATGTATTTCTACCTATTCGAAAATCATAAGATATTATGAACTAAAAAATTACTACGTAAAGTACGTAGCAATTAATTTAAAAATTCCAGAAATAAACATTGATGAAGAATATAAACATACAAAGTATATTAGATTATAATCTAACAGAAAAGCGCTGACAAACAGCTTTAATTAAATAATGTTTATTTGTTGATAATCTTTCAATATTTATCATATCATCAACAACTTATTTGATCCAAGTATATGCAGGCGATTTATTATGGCATATAATTCAGCATTAGATCCTGTATTATTACAATGGTAAGGTAATTTGAGACGAACTGATCTACTCGGTACATGAAAACATATTAACGAAAGAAGTTCAGGAGAGTTCAACAAGTTATTAACAATTTTAAATAAATAAAATAAATCAGAACAAATTCTTCTTGCTTTTAATGTATCAATTCCCAGTAGTTGTAACAGGGAGAAGTAATTAATGTTTTCAATTGATATTCCCAATTTAAAACATATATTAAAACATTTTTAATTAAACATTTAATTAAAACATTTTTATCTATGTAAACTATATTTTGTTTTTAACATATATTATGTTACTCGTATTTTGTAAACTCATTATTTTCAGTGTAATTAAAAAAATGTACTGCATTCTATGTAAAAGCCCTATGGGCGTTAAAATAAATAAATAATTATTATTTTAAGCATTTTAGTGGAGGAATAACATGAGAGTAATGCACATTTTTAATTACATTAACTGTAACATTAACATTCATCCTTTGGCCGTCTGTGCCGCCGACTGATATTAAATTATAACGGGTTGAATAGGTACTATTTGCGCTTTGCGAGAAGGAACGCTGAAAATCGACCTTTGGGAAGCGGAAAGCCTCAGACATTACCGCTTAACCAGTGTGCTTGCTAATGCATATTGCAAGGAACTAATGAATAGCATAGAACTTAAAATTCAACTCAGCGTTGCAAGTTGTTAACATTACTTCGGGGGGTCAACGCAGATTTTAAATCAATTAAAGGACTTTGAACGGCTTCAATTAATGGCGTTATGACCAGTAAGTGTCGACGTGCAGATTTAGTGATTTCGGTTGCGACAAAAAGACAAGATATTTGAGAACCTTGTATCTCAAAAAGATGCTTTACTAATGTAAAATTTAACCAACATTCATGATGTTCAGTCGATTATTATAACATCTTAACCTCTCACGTTTCGGGCCTATTTCGTACGTTCGTAAGAGATTCCAAATATATTATGATTTTTAATAAAATCCAAATAATTTTAATAAAATCCAAATAAATAAATAAATATTTTTGAAATATATAAATTTTTTAATGCAAACATAAAAAAGTTTTTAAAATGGGTTTATCCAACTCAAGTTACTGATTCAGAAAAATAAATAAAAACACACATATATTTTGTTAGGCAAATGTATTAAAGTTGTCTATACTGTATATTTTTCTGTTTCAGATTTTCGAATAATATTGTACTGTAATTTGAGGTTTTACTCGTTAAGTTAAAAATAAATGTAATATATAAAAATTTCATCATATTAAAACTCAAATATTTTATATTTACTTAAAAAATTGAAAAATGTGAATTCACAGCTGTATAATTAATTTAAAATTCTCTATAAACATTAAAATTATGATGCATCTAGAAATCGATTTGGAATGGCTGCGCAGCCTTTTCATACCAAATTTTTATTTGGATTTGTGGCCAATATACTTAACCAAACTGAATACTTATTTTTTTAGTCCATACTAGATTTTATCCACAGTGTGAAATTCAAACGCGGTAGAAGTGAAACCTTCAGAAAACAAAAATAGAAAAGAGTGAGCAGACTATGAAGCACTTTTTTATCATTGTGGCGGATGATATTTTCATTATTTTTTGTCGTCGAAATGCAGCACCTTTTCTAATACATTTTGGTCATCTTATTAGTGTACTTGTGTTTTCTTCTTCGGAGTTTGCTACATGTTGCTTTCTTTTGCCTGTTCATTTTGGAGTGGTTTGATGATTGGATATTGATTTTATAAAAATAAAAATATCTATTTTTTTTGGATTTCGTCGGATACGATCCTCGGTCTGCTAAATGTCTGGCCGCTGAGGTTCATCAAGCACTTTATACCACTACACCAAAGGACACTTGAATAGGACTATGAATTTATCGTATTATATTGGAACCGAGTACCTATGAATTAAACAAATATTTTATTGCTATCTCATTAACTCGCAGGCCAAATCCTATGGACGTACGTTTTGTCTCTTTTTAGTGTCATTCGTTTCCGTTTCATTGAGTTACAAAACACAATGGTGCTAAAGAAGTTAAAATAAAATGGTGCGGAATGGCCATATGGAAATGTTACATTTGAATTTCAATGTTATATTTGAGGTTTATAGAAAAAAACAGGTGCGCAATTCACAAGCGGTAGAAGTGAAACCTTCAGATAACTAATGTAGATAAAAGTGGGGAGGCTACGAAGCACCGAACAACGACGACTCCGATTATATTGTCTAATTCTCTTGCAGGCTAAATCCAATAGATGTGATGTGTTCGCCTCTTTTTAGTGTCGCCACTTTTCGTTTTATAGAGTTTCAAATTACGACGGTGTTTTTGTAAGAAGTTTTCACTTTAATAACGGTTTAATCACAAAACTTATAAAATGTATAACGCAACAGTTATTAAATTTTAATATTTACCTTATTTCCACAAACCAGAAACCCATCACGAAGGTAGCTTGAAAATCACGTAGTGGATATATTCTAAAAGCCAATGCATACTTCATCGTTGTATCGGAGTAGGGAATGAACTACCCGAGAAAAGCCAACAAAATGTTTGAATTATGCAATCGACTCTCAGCGGCGCTTCAGATTCGATATGATAAATTCAAAGGTAGTACCCGAACCCGAGTCATAGAAAATATTCTCGTGTACCTTGTAAGCTTAGGATTTATAGCTAGGAAACCTCAGCTTGTAGGCGAAAGGTAACCATCTGATGGAAAATTTGTCTGGACGGAAGTTATCTGGCGATTTAAAAGTCGAACATAATTGGAACTGATTGTCTAAAGAACAATTCAGACAAGCGATAAAATGGTACTCACATATCATCATCATCATCATTCATCATCATCATTATCATCATCATCATCATCATCATCATTACATAGTATAAAATGAAGTCGCTCAAAATGGATGTGCGCGTTAATCTGTCAAATTTAACCTACAAATAGAATAGGCAGAATTTATTTCATTACTACATCTCCAACATTTATATAATAACTCTCTTTAAAAGATTTACCACCCTTCCAATCACCCTTCTGTTTTAATTCTATTCATAATATGTATTTTACCTGAAATATCCTTGTAACTACTATATTCATTTATATACCTGTACGCCTGTCTCGACACAGGTATACCCTAGTGAGACAGGCATACAAATAAAACCTTTGTAAATATATTTTATTATAGATAAATAAATAAAAAAAAATCTTTTAAACTACGCAACGGATTTTCATACAGTTTTCACCAATAGATAGAGTGATTAAAGAGCAATGTTTATATGTATAATACATGTAAATTATATTAGAGAAAAGCCGAGAAATTCAAAGAAAATATATTTTTGTGCGATTTAAAACGGCTGGCGGGCCGTACATTATACCGTCACTTTTGAAATTCATTCTACGGAAGAAATTGGAAAATAGATGTCCTAGAGTAAGTAGGTATTTGATTTTTCCTTTTCAAATATCCAGTGTTGCATTGCAAGCATTGTATAATTAGTGGCGAGTTAATTAGTTTATATGTATAACACATGCTTATTATAGTAGAGAAAAGCCGATAAATTCAATTCAGGCAGCGGGCAGCGGGCAGCTGGCAAGCGGGTGGTGTGGATTTATTGGGTAATGGCGTTGTGTTTCGTTAGCCACAGCAACGTGTGGCCGGGTCTGCTAGTATAATATAATAGGTATGTCATTAGAAAAAATATTAAATAATAAAAAATATTAAATATGTAACAATTATTATAAGCAATAATTATCAGCCTGAAACAGTCATCTATATTGAAAAATCTCCCGAGAAAAGATACTTGCCGCCAACGGGACTTGAACCCGTGTCCTTCTGATTGCCGGTCAGCTGCTCTTGACCACTGAGCTATGGCGGCTTATCAAAACCCGCCAAATAATTCAATATATTCTAGTGTTTCATTCAACAATTACTGCTTATTATATTTTTTCCACCTGAAAACACAATAACAAAAAATAATTAAATATGTCCTTAGAAAGAAACTCTGAAAGTATGTTGCCTGTTGTACGCTGATGATGCGGTGCTGATTTCCAACAATACGGAAGATCTACAGTCTCTTGTATCCAGGCCCGGACTGGGACCATTTGCGGCCCTCCGCTAAAACCTGTAAAGGGGTCCCTAACATGGGGTGGGGGGGGGGGGGGGCTCCAGAAAACGGGGGGTCCGGATAATTTTTGCAAATTAAGTGCTTGAAAACAATGAAAAAGCGTTTCTACGCTATATTGGCACCTATAAAGAAGAAGAAATTCAGATAGGTTTTTATACGAATATTATGATTTTCGACTTTTGTTGACTTTATTATTTATTGAAATAAGGAATTCACAGTATTTTTAGGATACCACAACACTACTAAACACATGCTGTAGAACTGCCAATAATTATAACGGAGATCAAAATAAAGGGCAGGATTTTATTCACAACAAAGCATTAATGAATAATGTCAAAATTATTTGTGTAGTAAAAATAACGGCAAACGGATTTTAGGGATTAGAAAAATAATACTAACATTAAAAAAAAATCCTGTGTGTTTAACAGTTTACAATGTTGTATACTAGAATAAAAGGGGCTTAACTTAAATGAAATGATTCGACATTTTGCTTCCCTAGCCCTAAAGTAACAGTTTCTTTATAAGCAACTCACTTGTAAAAGCTACTTCATCCATTATTTTATTTTTGTCCAAATTATAAAAAAAATCCCTCTCAACATTAATAAAAAGCAGACTGGATATAAGGTCTTGGCCTAAGGACGACCGAAGTCGATTTTTGACGATTTTAAGTTTAGAAAAAACTCGTTCACTTGTGACTTGGGTACAAGGTATGGAAAGAACAAATTTATGTACAATATACAGGTTGGTAAACAGTCCAGATTGAGTAAGTTAAAACAGAACAGAAAAAGCACATATCAAACACTGGAAACGTTGTCTATTTTCAGAGCAGTAAATGTCAGCATTTGTTTCCGCTGTCGTTGGGTCCAAATCGTCTTCTTCGTCACTGCATCTGTCTCCGTAGTTCTCAGTGGACTCTGCCGCTATGAAGTGGCTGTATTGTTGTGCAAACCGTCGCAGCTCTATCAACAGCCGACTTCTTTCAATTTTACACAGTTTAGAAACAATGTGCACAGCTTCTGTGGGAAATGTTTGTATCTTCAAGATAAAGTCAAACTTTTTGGGGTCCAACCAGGGCCGGATTAACAATGTCGGGGCCCCTAGGCAACGCACGTCTCGGGTCGGTTTTCTCGCAAACAATATTTCTGAAGTTTGTGAACATCATAACTATTATAACTCAAAATATTGACTTGACTTGACTTGACCGATACGATGAGTTTTTTTTTCCATTTTATAATAACAAATTCACCGAAATTTTTTAGCGAAAATCGCGTTTTACACTTCAAAATGCTGCCAAAATTAAAAAAAAATCGAACAAAAACTCCCTCTGACTACCTAGGAAAACATATTACGTTACTTGGTGTATGCAAATCGAATGTATAGTTTTTTTAATATGTTGTCAACCAGGTTGAAAAACGTGTTAAAAAAATTTCGAGAAAAACGCTTTCAAAGTTTTGCTGAGGATAATTCAACATACAAACTGTTTAAACGGTTTCATATAAAATGCGGTATCTCCATCAATTTTACCAATTTCCTCAAATAGTGAGAGCATTATTAACAATGCATCTTTCAGAAAATGAAATAAAAATATTTTTTTTGCAGTGTCCTTAAAGCCTTGTTTAGGATTTAACCAAGGGAACATGGTAGCGTTTAGAGGCCCCCCAGAGTCAGAGTCCCGTGTGAACTGAATAAAAAACTTGTAAAATTTCATTAAATTCACTAAGGGGGGAAGCTTGTACAACATTTATATTTTAAACATATAATTACAAATAAAACAAAACAAATGCCAATATAAACCACACACGACACCTTCAATCACTTCAGATACTAAAAATAATGTTGCAACAAAAAGAAGGAAAGAAAAGTAAAATACAACTATGATTATATATTTGTTTTAATTATAGACTTTTTATTTATTGTTTGTGCATGATATGAACATTAGTTATTTATTGGGTTATAAGCTAATTATTATTATAATTTGTTGTTTTCTTTAATGCGTGTACCTAATGTTATTAACCTGTAAATGTTTCTAATAAAAAAAATGAAATCATCTTGAAAACCTTTTTCCGAAACTTCGTTGCTCACCAATTGAAGCAAGTCAGTTTTTCTCGGGACGCGGGGCCCCTTGCCGATGCGGGGCCCCTAGGCAGTTGCCTACTCTGCTTTAGGGATAATCCGGTACTGGGTCCAACCAAGAGCAATCCTGTAAAAACGTCTTTGTTGGCTCAAAATCTTTCTTCAATACTCATCCCCGCACAGTCTAAAATATCAAAATATACAATTTTGTAATGTTGAACTGTCGAAATAGAGTCAGTTTCATCTTTTAATTTTTCACCGGGCATTATAACTACTAACAAGACAATTTTTTTTTGTACGTTTTGTGGGGCCCCTTCGGGGCCCCCTCACGCCGGGGGCCCTCCGCGATGGCGGACCTGCGGACCTGGCCAGTCCGGGCCTGCTTGTATCTAGGATGAACGAAGTATGTACGAAGAATGAGTAAATGATGAATGTAAGTTAGCCTAAAGTCATGATGTTTGAAAGAGAGATTACGAAAACAATGTGCAACATGGTTGTGAATGATGAATACTTGGAACAGGTGGATGAAATTGTATATCTGGGTAGTATATTTACGAGAGATGGGAAGACTGGCAGATATATTGAGGGTAAATGCATTAATGGAGTACTGAATGCCGTTGGCGCTAATAAAAAAAAAACTGTCAGAGAAGAGAAGCTAGAAGTCCACGATAGAGTGCTGTTACCTAATCTGATATATGGCAGTGAGGCATGGAATTGACAGAAGAAGGATGAAAGTGGACTGAATGCTGTTGAAATGAGATCCCTGAGGCGTATGTGTGGTAAAACCATGTAAGGTCGTGTGAGAAATGTGGAGATCCGCAAAGAATGCAAGGCTGATGTAAGCGCAATGAGTAAGATTAATAAAGGGACCCTGTAAGATTAGCGCGTTGATGGCACCACCTTACAAGGGTTAAAGTGAAGCTGAATGTTCACTCTATACGAGTTATGTCTGTGAATCTCGATATGATACGTTTACTGAAACAAATAGCAAAGGTATTTCACAAAGGGACTTACGATAATTTGATGGCAATCTTGCCCGGTTTGTGGATCCCTCGTGGTCGATTGGTTGTTTCTGGATGGTCCACAGGCAGTAATTAGTTAGTTTTTATACGATGGAGATGAATTACCGTCGGTAAATTCACTATGCGAGTCACGATAGCTTGCCACGGTATAAACGGTAATGTTGGTAGCTGCGTTACGATGGGAAGACTGAAGAAAAGCAAACACTTGTTTAGGCTCCTTAACAATGGCTGACAACCGGCAATTATCAGCCAATGTAAGCATCCAGTGTGCGAAATTCACCAATAGGTTTGAATTTGAATCAGAACAAACCTATCAAGATCTTATTAAGAGTTATGAAACAGACCCTTAGATGGTTTGGGCATGTAGAGCGAATGAACAAAGAAAGTAGTGTAAGAAGAATATATGACGCAAATGTGAATGATGATATTTGCATTTCAATATCTTTGGTTGCGAGTGTGTGCGAATTTCTCCCGTTAGACAATTTTCTCTCCCTTTGGCTGAAATTTATACACATCGATTTTTTTTATGAACAGAACATGAATATTTGGCCTCTGTAGGGTAAGTGAAGATCACATATCTAAAATTCCTATAAAAAATGTTATAGAATGGTCTCATCACATGTCATTGGAGGTTTACTTCCACCAACACGCTTGATTTTTGACAATATGAACATTAGGACTGAGAGTTTTAAATACGAAAATTTTAACTATCTAGTAAGGATCATTATTTTGTCATCAGAACGAAATTTTTTCAAAGATTTTTAGTTTTTTTTTTACATTAACTCCACACAGGAGGCCTTGAGGAAAATAATTTCCCTCAAGGCCTATGTCATCTGGGATGCTGTGTGGAGGGTCTTTTTGAGGAGAGGAAGGAATGAACATTGGTCTTGAAGAGACCCATGTTGTAGGAAGGAGGAAACACAGAGGCCGGCAAATCATTCCACAGCCGAGCTGTTGAACATAAGAACGAGTCGAAGAAACGACCCGTTCTCATGTGACAAATGTCAACCGTGTACAAATGTTGGGCACGCGTTTGGCGTGTTTCCCGACTATGCACCGGTGCCGAAGGGATCAATGATGCTAGTTCCTCGGAGCATCTTCCATTGTAATACCGGTAGAACAAGGATTCCCACCCGACGCCTGTGATCTAAAGATTGCAATCCGTCTGTTAAGATGGGAGAATCTATCAAATGGACCGCCCGTTTCTGCGCAGAGTCGAGGGTATTTTTCAGGTATTTTGGAGCTCCAGACCAGAGGTGGCTGCCAAATTTAACCGTGGGGCGCACTTGCGATTTGTACAGGGTTAGCAGTTGTGCACTATTAAAGTATCTGCGGGCCCTATACAGTACGCCCAGTTTCTGGGAGGCTAGTTCTTTAAAAACAGATATTCTTTATATGCGCGGTGTGGGTACTCGAAAGTAAGTAGTAGTGCTAATAACACATGAAATAATCGTAGAAAATACTAGTGCACTTAATGAAAATATTAGGTAAGTATCTAAATGAAAAATTTTCACAATTATCACAGATATAAAATATTTCAACCTTGAGTAAACCTCACCCAAACTGCTATTATTCGATTGTAGGCTTCAAATATCTAATGTATTGAAAATGCTTCTAAGTGATGTCGTCAGATGTCAGCAGGGAAGGGCTTCTCTCGATGGCCGACAGGGGTACCCATGTAAATATTATCTGAGAAGTCTCCCATAGAACTAAAGTTGTCGAATAATTATCCAACTTAACAACATACAACTATCACAAAATAGTAATGGCCTTTTTATTAAGAAATCTTTTTTTTTTATTTTTTTTTTTTTTATTTAATAAAATAGTATCAATTACATGTTTATATACATTAAATAAAGTTTTCTATTAAAATACATTTAATAAAACGCTTTACACCCTTTTTAAGAGCAAAGCTCGAGTTAAAAGGGCGGATAAACGCATGTTAAACACAATTTAGAAAAACGAAAGATAATATTCTTTTAAATATATAAAACAAAAAAAAAATAATTAACCGAAAATAAGAAAAAATCATATTTGTTCATATATATAATTTTTTTTTATATATATGTACAAAACAAATAAAAGATAAGAAAAACAACAGATTGAAGCGGAGGAGATAAAAAATAATGAGAGAAAAAGGATAACTAATGTTATATTTGAGTTGTTATGTTGATAAGTTGTATAAAAAGAGTTTTTATTGATTTTTTTTAATTGTTTGTAATTTGTTTCCAATCTTAATTTCAAGGGTAATTCGTTAAACCATTTAACTCCAATATATTTGTAGAATTGTTGGGCTGTGGTGGTGTAACAGCGAGGTATAGTCAGAGAACCAAGGATATTTGTTCTATTGCTGTTTGAAAAAAGAGTGTTAACATTATTGAGACAATCTTTGTGTATTTGTAAAAGCGTAATTTTTTTATAAATAATATGAAGTGAAAGGACTTTGAATTCCTGAAATAATTTGATGGTACGGTAATCGTATGGCTTTTTTAGAATTATTTTTATTAATATTCTTTGGATAATTTCTACAGGCAAAAGAGAAGTTTTGAAAGCACCACCCCAGCCAACAATTCCATATTGTAATACTGATTGAATTAGGGAAAAATAGATGGTTCTTAATAATCCAATATTAAGTATGTTACGTATTCTAATAAAAATGTAAATTAATTTTCTTAACCGTTCTACTGTTGTATTGATTTGTAATTTCCATTTTATGTTACTATCTATAATTACACCGAGGTATTTTACATTTGTTTTAACAGTGAGTTTAGAGCAGTTAGGTTTACATAGATATGACTTGGATTACTATAATTCTTTTATAGTTTGTTTTTCATTTGGCCGAGATAACTTTGCAAGAATGAGTTTGCTCGCCTTAGTACAGAAGGTTTAAATGGGTTAATACCATAATTATCATTAAAACTTTGTACCACGTTTCAGACTGGTTTAACGTTACCAATTACGAACTTTATCACTTTCAGAGAATTTTTCATGTTTTAACACTGACGGCTACTCACACTTATCAAAACTGAGTAATTCTTAATTTTATGTTGGATTTACCACTTGGGAAGACTATTTAAACATAACAAATGTTTTTTTTCTTAATTAAATTTAAATTACCTTACAAAATCTAAACTATATAACGCACTTAAATGAGTCATAGCAGTAACGTCATTATTAAATAATTAATAAAGCCAACATTTATTGCGGGGAAACAAATTTCGAAGTACCCCACATAATAGAGCGTTTACTATCTCAATTAGTTTCTCAGAAAATTGGTTTAACCGGTAATAAATCAATTTAGACACTTTAAAAATGAACTGTTAGAATCTTACAAACTAAAATACTTGCTGAACTTGATAATAACCTTATTAAATTAATTTAAAAAAATTGATTTCTACGAATTAAACACAAAACCATTAATTAATATTAGGTCCTTACATATGAAATTGGCGTTTTGCCGTACTGGCAACTTTGATCTCAAATATCTTCTTTTTGGTAAGGAATTCCAAATTCAAATTTATACAGCTATTTACTCATGTATTTGTGTTTCGAAAATTATAATTCTTTTTTTTTCCATAATTGTTTTTTTTTTGCGTCACTTAGTTTACAAAATGGAAAACTTGAAATATCGCGTTATTTACGAGCACGAGATCCACCGTGGCACCAGTGCTGCAAAAACGGCTCGAAGGATTAATGATGTGTATGGCGACGGTGCCGCAAAAGAAAACACAGTGCGTTTTTGGTTCCAACGTTTTCGTTCTGGAAATTTCGACCAAATTAGAGGAGCTTCAATTGAAATATCTAAGACATCCACCGTACTCTCCGGACCTTGCCCCAATAGATTACCAATTTTTCGAAATTTGGATAACTTCTTGCAAGGGAAAAAATTCAATTCCGATGGGGTAGTCCAAACCGCCTTCAAAGGATTCATTGATTCCCGTCCGAATGGTTTTTTTAGTAAAGCGATCGATGAACTACCTATGAGATGGCAAAAGTGCATAGATAGCAATGGTACATACTTTGATTAAATAAATATATTATATTTTAAAAAAATCGACCTTATGTTCCTCCCATACAAAATGCCAATTTCATATGTAAGGACCTAATATATCAAAGGATTATTCACTATATTTGTGATTAAACATATTGATGCATGTTAGTCGAATACACGTAGATTGCGCTTTTGAGCTACTTTTAAACTTAGTTATCACTCAGTTTGATTGTCAAAAGCGGTCGAAATACTAAATATTTCTCGCATCCCTTGAAAGCGTGGTATAAATCCGATATTTATTAATTAAAAGCACGCCTTCTCTCCACAGAGGTGAGTCTGCCACGTTTTTTGCTAAGTCAATGTAGTCGTTATTGACAGTAGTTAATTGCTTTACCATTTTCGAGTTGAAACTTTGTTCCGCGAAAGAATTTCCCCAGCGACGAATGGTATAAATTCTATAATAATTATTTCTTCGTGACCAGGATTAAAAATAATTCAAATCTACCATACATACATGTTTGAAGCCAGCTATGGTTAAAAATGCGTGATCAACCAATTTAAATAGGGTTCAGGAAGTCGGATCGGTAACACAAATAATATGATTCTTTTGTTGTATTAATCAAGTGCGCACCCAGACAAAAATCATGTGTGCAGATCACACGCGGGAGCAGTGAAACCTTCAGAAAACTAAACCTTGAGAGAATCAGACGAATGCAGAGAATAGGAGTAGGATAAGTGTGGGGTTTATTGAGGTAAAACTTCTTGATAATACTCGCTCGACTTGGGGGGTAAGCTGGTGAATGTGTTACGAAAAAGTGAGATGCGAACGGTAATCGATGCGAACGGTGATCGATGCGAACGGTTATCGGACGAGGCGAACAGTCGGGCCTTTACGCACGCTTGAAGTTGAGAGGGAGATATACTCGTAAGTTAGTGAAGATAGAAAGAGAGAGAGTTACGTTTCGTATATTACGCTGGGGGCAAGAAAGAGAGGTACGAGCACAAGAATCAGTTATTGAATAACCATGCCATAGGTCACCCCAAAGTCGTAGGACACCCCAAGGTCGTAGGTCACCCCAAGGTCGTAGGTCACCCCACAGTCGTAGGTCACCCCAGGGTCATAGGTCACCCCATAGTCATATGTCACCCCAATGTCAATTTCAATGTCATACGTCACCCCAATGTCATAGGTCACCCCAAGATTATAGGTCACCCCAAGGTCATAGGTCAGCCCAAGTTCGTAGGTCACCCCAAGGTCGTAGGTCACCCTAAGGTCAAAGGTCACCCCACGGTCGTAGGTTACCCCACAGTCGTAGGACACCCCAGAGACATAGGTCACCCCATTGTCATATGTCATCGCAATGTCATATGATCTTTTATAAGTTAGTGAAGTTTTACTTCAGTCGTGTGTGGTCTAAAGCACACTCGTTTATTTTCATTATAACATTATCACCAAGTTATTTTACATTTTATTTTATGAAGCACCGCACAAAGAGGAGGCCGATAGACTACGAAGTACCGCACGAAGAAGACACCGATTAGTAAATCCTATAGATGTAGGTATGTGTTTGTCTCTTTTTAGTATCGCTCGTTTCTGTTCCATCGAGTTTTTAAATTAAATTAGTAGATTTATTTTATTTTGGATAGGTAGGTGTACATTGCGCCGCGCAGCGCGAGCTTGATGTTAGTGTGAAGATTCTACGAAGTTTTATTAAGATTCTAAGAAGTAAATTTCAGCTATTTCATCTAAAACATATTCGACTGTCGGAGTCAGGTTTCTATTAGTCCTGGGTCGATCGTGAATGACCTGATCGTCGAAACCCGCTCACGAGCCGCCAAAGATCGAGTGGGTTATTAATTCGTCAGCACCCGGGTCTCAAGACCCGCGAACTACAACACATTCCCGCACCCCAAGACTCACGACACTCTCACGACCGGTCGCCGGTTGCCCATGTGGCGAGTGGCGAGACAGCGAGAACTGCGAACCGCGACACATTCGGTCGCCGCTTGCCGATCAACACACACGTGCGTAACGTAACAGTATCCTGCTTTATGCACGTGTGTCACGTCATCGCGGGATTGTTTAGTATATTCGATTTTTGAATATTCGACTAGACACGGAGTCGTTTTTAATTAGAGCGCATCTTGGTATTTGTTCGTTCTAGAATGCGATTTTTTCTATTTAGTAAGTAAAATAATTATTCGTAATATTCATGTTATTTTAGTTACACGTAGTTTCTTCTTTGCAAATAAAATTATCCAACGGTCACTTCAAGTAAGTTCCCAAAAATAAGTGTTTACTGTCAGCGTTTTATAACCCAACCTAAGAGGAACTCCTATAATCATAAAATTCGCAATATTTGTTGATCCCCAAGGTTTGAATTGTAACTTTATTGGTGTTCCCTTTTTGGCAAACTTTTAAAGCAATTTTATTGTTGTGGGTTTTTCTGGTCGCTTATGACTTGACCGACTCTGGGCGGCAACTGGCGCGAGAAACTCGATTTATCGAGTTTCGTATTTTGTGCCGCGAAAAGAGCGGGTCTTCGCGACCCGCTCGTGACGCCAGTGTGTCGTGAGCGACCCGGGTCATGAAAAATGATCGATCGACCCAGGACTAGTTTCTATACAAATTCAAACTAGTAGAAAATGTTGTATTTTCAAGGCTACACCAATAAATGCTGTCTTATATCATTCTACGAATTATATAAAAATATTTTTATACTCGTACCTACCAAAAAACTACTTCTGAGAAAGTTTGTCCCGAAATATTTTCATAGATCTGTAATCCACTGGTTTGTAATACCTACATGTAATACAGATTTTAAAAATATAAAACATTTTATCATGGCACCAGGAATTTGTTTATTTTTTTAAATTCAGATAGTAAACAAGATTTAGTCATCAAACACAGATCTCAACAAAAAATCCCTGCACTGCGAAGTGGATAATTTTCTACATTTAAGAGCGTTTAACCAGCCAGCGGACGAAAATCCACATTTCGTAGAAAGTTGTTCTTACGATCGTGCAGGGCGGTAACAATGAGAACGATTAATTATTCTCCGTACCAGCTTTTTTAAATTATAACTCAATATCGAATTTATTTCGAAGGATTTTGTTTCATTCCAAATTAGCTTTAATTTATACCTTCATCCAAAAATGCTGAAAAGCGTGATGATAAAACTATTAAAATAATGTACTTTTTGTAATTATTTTTGATTATAAGTATTTATCATTTTTCAATAATGTCTAAATTTAATAAGAATGTTAAAAAAATCTGAAATATATTAGTTTGTAAGTGCGCAAATAAATACAAAAACGGACCAATTTTCGCCAAGAAACACATGTACGTACATATTTTTTAATGATTTTATTGAAACTAAAATTAAAATTGTAAAACATACGTTTGCTAGATAATGTTTTGATTTATTTTACTGCATGATTATATTATTTGAAATGGGTGTGGTGTAATACAAAATCTTTTTTGAAAATTTAACAAATCTGCCAACGACCTGGAATAACCTTAATATACTAAAAATTAAAAAAAATTCTCAAAATTTATTACATGCGAATACTAGATAAAAGAACAATCTTTCGAAATCCATTTATAATTTTTTGTGGAAAAGAGTCAATACGTCTAAAAACTTTTTTGAAAATTACGTATTTCCGGTTTTCTCTGGTAATGCCCTCTTAAGGTTAAACCACGAAATTCTGTCCTTTCAAGAATATTCAAAAAATACTTGTTATTGAGCGGATGATTCTAAACTTTTAAGATAGACAATAAATTCAGGTTATCCCTTTTAAAAAATAGAATAGAGTTTTTCGTATTTTATTTAACTACGTGGGTCGTACGAAAAGGCTCGCAGGTTGCACGAAGTAGGCTCGCGGGCTACATGTTGCTCATCGCCGATTAAAATCATTTTTTTCGAACGAAACCAAATGTTTAAATTCTTTCAGTGAATCCGAAAGTATGCTGAGATCTATTGGCAATACCGACTTCTTGAGGGAGAGGTCGATTCAGACGGTAGTCGATGGTTTCACCTCTTCCTCACACTCGATAAATGCTGGCGTCCCGCAGGGATCGGTTCTGTCTCCGACTTTGTTTTTGTTGCACATCAACGACCTTTTGTCATGTGCACCAATTCACTGTTATGCGGATGACAGTACAGTTCATGATAGCTTTTTGTTTGACAAGCTCCCAAAGGGCTCACAAACTCCAACAGCTCGTAGGGCTTTGAAGCAAAGGATGGACGGTTACCTCGAGAGTGTTTTCTCTTGGGGTAAAAATAATCTCGTTGAATTTAATGTTTCAAAGACCCAATCTTGTCTGAACACGTCTAAAAGGGATCGAAATGAAAATCTAGTCTCTTTCAACGGAAGCAATCTTCCGAACAGGCCCTCCATTGATATGCTTGGTGTAACCCTAAGTGACCAGCTCAGGTATGGGGGCTCCATCGAAGCCAGAGTAAAGTTAGCCTCCCAGAAACTGGGCGTGCTGTATAGGGCCCGCAGATACTTTAATAGTGCACAACTGCTAACCCTGTACAAATCACTAACTGTACGAATTTGGCAGCCGCCTCTGGTCTGGAGCTCCAAAATACCAGAAAAATACCCTCGACTCTGTGCAGAATCGGGCGGTCCGTTTGATAGATTCTCCCACCTTAACAGACGGATTGCAATCTTTAGAGCACAGGCGTTGGGTGGGAATGCTATCCTTGTTCTACCGGTATTACAATGGAAGATGCTCCGAGAAACTAGCATCATTGATCCCTTCGGCACCGGTGCATAGTCGGGAAACACGCCAAACGCGTGCCCAACATTTGTACACGGTTGACATTTGTCACATGAGAACGGGTCGTTTCTTCGACTCGTTTGCCGGCCTCTGTGTTTCCTCCTTCCTACAACATAGGTCTCTTCAAGACCAATGGTCATTCCTTCCTCTCCTTAAAAAGACCCTCCACACAGCATCCCAGATGACATAGGCCCTGAGGGAAATTATTTTCCTCAAGGCCTCCTGTGTGGAGTTAATGTAAAAAAAAAATTTAAAAAATACACTTAGGAATCACATCAACATGAATTTATGCTTCGACATTCCTTGTTCCAAATTATTAATAGAAATACTAATCTAAAAATGAATTGCAAATTGAGATGCGATAATAATCCTCTGATCTTGCAACATCAACATTGTATCTCTTGCTTGTTTGCTACTTTTTTTGCTTGTTCGTTTTGATAACTGTTTACGTTGCTCTTGTCTACCAATACTATAAAGAAGAAAGATTTGATTGTTTGTTTGCATTGAATAGGCTCCGAAACTACTGAACCGATTTGAAAAATTCTTTCACCAATAGAAAGCAAATGAAAATGCATGTATAGCATATATTTTAGCGGCAGGGAGGAAAGGCAGGAGGAAGGTGGGGTTTGCGGAGAAGGAAGACACATGGGAGGGGGAAGATGGAAGGGAACGGGGATGCACAGGAAAGGACATGCAGGGAGAATCAATTTATTTCTTTGAATGGCATAGCAACGCATGCCAGGAACCAGCTAGTGATTGATAAAATTATGTTTATTAAATCTCCGGGGGCTTGACTCCGAAATTTGGGGAGGAGGGTTTAACCACAAAACCCCTCCTCCCCTCCGTGGGCGCGCCACTGGTAATAATATTGTGTCATGTTGGTATTGCTGACTTCATAGAAATGGCGCCATATGTCGCTTTTTTCATTGCTTATCCAACCATACAAAACATACACATGTACCTTTACCTAAACATAAAAGAGGACATAACATATCAGCGGTCATATATACATGGCTTTGTTTTCAGAAACATTATTCATTTGCGTTACAATGTCCCTCTGTCGACAGTAGTTGTTGAAAGGACTTTTGCATATTTTTTAAAAACTTTTGTGACAAACGCTTTATAGATAATGTCAACGTTTTTTTAGGTGTTGAAGTTTAGCGCGTGGGATTTGTAAAAAAAATAATCAACCTTTTGTTTTATTTTAAAAAGTTTTAATAAAATAAGGCATGACGTGAACCACAATTAACGATTTGCCAATGATATCTAATAAAGAATTATAACTCCTCTAATCCTTTTAGTAAACATATATAACATTTAATCTCGTCAAGAATTGTGTGCTCATTTGGACACGCAGAGAGATTTTTGAAAGAAAAATTTAATGACATGAAATTTGTTCACATTGTTCTACGTGATTTTTTAAGGACATCGTCTTACCATAAGGCAGTTCGCATACCTCACTAAATACTCTCAAAAGTTAAGGCCTAGCATAATAAACATACCTATCACCAATTCATTTGTGGAATTTTTAGTAAAGGCTACCAATTTCAGCTGGCTATATTATTCCAATCATGAGCTTGGCTCGGATGGTGTTTTTAAAAAATATTTCTTGAAGGTAGTGTTGAAACTCGGACGAAATTAAGAAGAAAAGTTAAACCGTTTTTTCGTAACACATTTTAGACAGACACAATCTCAATTATTCGTAACTTTGTAATAAATATACATTGGTAAATATACGTAGGTTTGGTATCTACCTAATTTCTGGAACTAATGAAAAACCAGCCAATATATTTGCATTTTATTTCATGACTAACCAACTGTACCACACCTACAATCGAATCTGGTTCAATTTAATCACCCCGAAAGCGGATATTGCTTTTTAAAATGTACTGTGTACATCCTGATTCAATTATTATTCGTAATTACTTAAAAGTTTCCTACCTTCATACTTATTTATTGAATGTTATCTTTTGGACAACCTTTCACAAGATAAAAATATCAATCAAAATTTCAGTTTTTCTTCTTCGCCCTTCTTTGTGATTGAAATCTCAGATTTTATCTGTTCGCCACGTAGGGAAACAGAATAAGCAAAAACCTTTTCTTAACGAAAAATTATTCATTTACAGTTTTCTTTAATGGTTTGTAAAAACCGCACGGTTGGCAAAAGCCCATTCAATTTCCGACCACTATAATAACATATTGTCTCGAGTTTTTTTCTAAAAATTCAATAATTTTTCTACTTCTTTTATTACCCAATTACATGTTTACCCTTTCAGACCATGTGCATATATGTTTAAAAAAAACGGATTTCAGAATCGGTACGATGCCATAATAATTCGTATTCTATCTTGACATTTTAGAAGGTTTTGTTAAATTAAGAAGGTATTTCACCATCCTCCTGATAACGAATATTACAAATAAATGCTTGCAACAGGTGAAAAAAAAATCGCCTAACCTATCCTATATATAACCACTATTCATAGGTTCAAGTACCGAATAGTTAACTCAGACCATTTAAATAAATACATCGTGTTTAATTAATCGACAACGTAGGTTATCGTATGGATAATCAATGATGAGGATGGTGAAATACCCCTTAAAGGCGGTAAAATTGAAGCTAATAACACGTAATGCAACACAAATGAGAGCAAGCTAAACGCGACGGTGAACAAAATCACCTAGATCACAAAATTAACATTTTCGTCAAAATGAATAAGTTGGAACTCATTTCAAATTAACATAAAGACAAATAGTTTTACCCCGCTGGTGAGTAGGTACACGTCGTACTGCCGCGACGTGTTAGACTTTACAACTCGACCAGCTCAGTGAAAACCCCCAGCCATATACATTCTTAAAAAAATACTTGATCCCTTGAATCCTAAAATGTTTGCAGTTATGAAGGAAAATATTTTTCTGCATGTGTTTTCTCGGAATGTAAGTAATATTCAACCTGTTTTTGTTTTGTGAACCCGTTGAATAAAATAAAGTAATTTTTGTTTTCTACGAGTCTTACTATTTATTTTAACCACAAATCAAATAGCGAAAAGTGAAATAAAAGCTTCTATACATTATGAGGAAATCCTGCTACCACAGAGATTTTATGTAACTTGCAGTTATCCTAAATAAGCGATGGCTGTATTTACACGAATGCAAGTTTTGCAATTAGGTAAATATTTACGTGCTGTGAATTCGAATGTTCCGTTAGCTGATATAAAGCCAGAAGACTATGGTATCCTCGATTGTATGTTGTGAGGCTGAAGGGTATAGGGAGGGAGAAGGAGATGCGTAATAAGAAGGTAAGGAAGAATCTGGCTATTCAGATCTGGTTATCAAACACCGCTAAATTCATTAAGTGACGTTTCTATTCTAAAAAACTGAAATCGAAGTAAAACTTTTTAAAACTTGGACCTAACACATTAATATGATTATTATTATGTTTTTATGTGTGTACCTACCTAGGTAGGTAGGGAAGTACCTGGCTATTCAGATCTGGTCATGAAACACGGCTGTAGCAATTTCAAGCAACGTTTTATTTCTGAATCGTGATCTTCTACCAGAGCGATACTGCAAGTATCTACCACCACTCTGGAACACGCCGGAAATATACTATTTATTATCTACTAGCTGACCCGGCCACGCGTTGCTGTGGCTAATAAAACACTTTGTAAAATCCAACCTTTGTAACCACCTCCTTCTTTGAGTTTATCGCGAAGAGACAGACAGATGCCGCGGAGGACGTTAATTTATAATACATAGAGATGGTGTGAAAGATTATAATAATGTGAATGAAATGCTTGGGGTAACTAACGTACTTAAGTAAATAAGGATTAATACTGTATCCGTCTAAATAACTTTCCAATTATCCCATTGTACGTGACTATTTTTTTAAGAAGATAGACAAATCCTTGACAAATTACATACCTAACCTTCCTCACGAAACGTAATGGATCTGGTGGTGGGACCAATTCTGCAATTTTACTTTACCACCAGCACAACATAATCCAGGTGATTCGCCGTTGTTTTTTAACGCTTTACAACATTGACAAATGATTGTCATTTCCCCGATTATCACGGAATTGTCGGCACAATAATCTACTTCCGAATCGAAGTGGAATGCTACTCGTTCCAGGTTCACGGTTGTGAGGTAGCTCATCGCCCATTTGATTGACTTCGACGACCTATGTCAGCTCGTCTTTTCCTTGGCACATTAAAACGGTAAATAAAGTTCTCACGCACTGACAAACTGATCCTAGAAGATTTTAAACAGTAACAGAATGACAGGTAACGTTTGACGTTTGACGGTTGAAATATGACAATCAGAATTCTTTTATTTTTTGCATTATAATTTTAGATTACGTTGTGTTTCTGAAAGTAGGTAGAACACTAAAACTGTTTATATGAGAAAATGAAATTGTTGTTTTTACTGTCTGTCTCACAATTTCTCCATATTATCTCACCGTTTAAACCTTCCCTGGACTACGACAAACATTTCAAAACCAAAATCACCTAAATCGGCCCAGCCGCTCTCGAGTTTTAGCGAGACAAACGAACAGCAATTGATAATAATAATAACTTAAGAAGATATAATGTGTATAGTAAGCTATCCGTAAAAGATAGATATATGCCTTTGCGGACTTTTTGTAGATCTATAAAAGAGGAATATCCCACCATTAATTGTTTTGTTATATCCCAAAAGGATTAAGCAGCGTTTTCGATGAAAAATACCAGGCGGCTGGACTTTTTTCCGACACTTCTAACAATTATCGTTATGTTTCAACCAATTTACATAAATCCTTGACAAATTACATACCTAAACCTTCCTCACGAAACACTCTATCTATTGGTGAAAACCGCATGAAAATCCGTTCAGTAGTTTTCGAGTTTATCGCGAACAGACAGACAGACAGACAGAAAGACGGCGCGTGGGACTTTACTTTATAATATGTAGAGATATATAAATAAAAATCTATTTACGTTTACTTGTATGTACCTTTGTTTCTCATGCGTTGATAAACCATTTATCCGATGACGATGGACGCGGGAGAGGAAAGGGAAATGGGACGAATGGAAAAGGACATGCAGGTAGACATAATTTCTTTATTAAATTGCAGTGCAACGCATGCCGGGAACTCGCTAGTTTTAAATAAATATGGTGTGATATATAACACAAATTAAAAATAAAATTTACTTGCGGGCGCGCGCCGTGATTAATAGCTAAATTATTATTTTTGAGTCGGATTGACAGAAAAGTCTAAATGCGTTGTTTTCCATCATATCTGCCTCTCTGTGCGCCTAAATCTAAATACAGTTGGTTTAGAAAAAAATAAAATACTAATAAAACTAACCCTTTTTATATTGTACTGAAATAAATTACATGTATGTTTTTTTCTTCAATAGCCTTAGTACGTAATATTTCACTGTATATGTCAATGCCTTAATTTGACATAACAGCGATTGTTGTTTGTTCTGGTCTTTCAAGGGCGGTGATAATCCCCATACTGGTGATTGATGAGGTCTTGAGATCTGACGGGGTGATGGTTATGAGGATTGGTGAGAGGCGACCGCTGAGTGGCGAATGAACACGGGATGGGGGTGAGTCGGGATGAGAGGTTCTGTAGGGGTGGAGCAGATAGGGGCGGGTCAATCTGAGAGATATCCCAAAAAAAGATTACACTATCCAACTTGATGGATTCGCTTGTGTTATAATGGGTGATTGTCCTTGATTTATTCTCAGATTTTCAGGGATAAATTGACCGAAAAAATCTCAGAGATGATCGAACATGATGTTGGATATACGCGTTAATACAAACATTTATTTTGCAGATATATTTTCATCTACATTTTATCGGTATTAGGAAGTTGTTTGACACTCGCGTCAGCAGTGGTGAGTCCCGTTTTTTTTATCATTACTATCGCAAATTTTCTTGGATGATATATTTTAATATCCGAAGATATTTTTGTTTGATTTGACAAACAATTCGATTCATGCAAAAGTAATTCGAATTATGCCGGAAAAATAAATTAACATTGTTTCAAGTTCAATTCAAGATTGTTATTCAGATCCCTGAGGTATCCCTGAGATCCCTGAGATCCCTGAGAAAATGTAAGTATTTTTTTCAGGTTCTCCATAAAACGTTATACACTAAAATTTTATGGAAAAGATTATAAAATTTAAAAAAAAAGTTAAGTGAATTGGACCAGTTTTACTGTATTGTGACGTTAGTCAAAAGATAGTTACTGAACTGTCTGTAGGTGACATTGAAGGTGACGTTGTCGATACTCAATGCAGAATCGTTAAGCAGTTGCTCTGTTTAATGGAGCATTCTGATACGCAGAAATTCTCGTAAAAGTATGTGTGGTAAAACCTTGTATCATGCCTATTTTAAAAATGTGGACTTCCGGAAAGAATGCAAGGCTGATGGACGCTTTGATGGATTAAAAATATAGAGAGAACGAATGAATGATGGAGTTTACGGATAAAATACGAAGTGGAGGTGATTGTTAGAAAAAATTGGAGACGCCCCATGGAGATATGGTAAGATCGAGTGATTTAAATACTTGAGTCGGCCCATGGTATAAGTTCAAATAACAGAAGAGTTTGAAAGAGTCGATGTAAGAATGTCAATGTGTGTGTGCAAATACAGAGTTTTGCGGCGGTCCATCATCCCTGCAAGGAAATAGCATAATAGTCAGAATGATAAAAGCCAGTAATTCAAGTGTTAACAAGTTTATCACTGGGCATCAAATACAGACTCATACTAGGCATAAACGTACGACGGCCGGCGAGGTTGGGTTGTAAGGCTCTCGACTAGCAATCCGAAGGTCGCGGGTTCGAATCCTTGCGTACGCAACTAAATTTTAGTGGATTAATTTGGTTATTTCACAATTAATTCATTTAAAAAAATATATAGTATATTTGCGGCACGTTCCAGGGCAGAAGAAACTCTCAGTATCACCCTGGTGTAAGACCACCATTCAGAATTGAAACGTTGCTTGAAATGGTTGTAACCGTCTTTGGTGATAGATCTGAATAGACAGGTACTTCCCCACCTTTCTCTTCCTCATCTCCTTCCGTTTCCCACAACCTTCAGCTTCACAAAATACCTCAATTAGGGATGTCATAGTCTCGCTGGCTCCAGACTGGAACAGCTGGGACTCTAGTGAAAATTTCACATAAAAAAGCAAGTTATCAGGCATTACCTAAATGTTAACTAAATATATCTCACCGAGCTTGAATATGTGGAATTTACCTAAAATAACTGCACACAATTTTGAATGTATACACATAGAAAAATTGATAATATTTGCTACTGTGAAAAAATTGATTTTACAAATGAATATACTTACCTTGGCGTAATCAGTAGATAATAACTTTAAATGGGATAAACAAGTGATCAAAATTTGTAACTAGCTCTGATGTTTGGCGAGTAATTTTTATAAATTAAAATTTGCGTTGCCTCGATGCACTCTCAAACATGTATATCATTCCATGGTCGAATTCATACTTAGATATGGAATTCGAACTTGGGGACACTCGAGCATAATTATTTAATATTAAATACATTCAAAATTTACAAACTACTATAATTAAAAACATTGTTAAACCTAGCATTTACAAACAAAGAAACAACTTAAAATTACTGTAAGGGTCAGAGGGCCTACTTCCAATTAAAGGGCTTCTCTGGTACATTATAATTATGGAAAATTCGGGAGAAGGCACTTATAAAAAGTTATTGGTGCATAGTCACACAACAAGATTTACCGAAAACAAAGGCCTAAAAATACCACGAATATCAAATAAGTATGGTAGCAAAACGCTCGAATGTATGATGCCTTTGATTTATAACATATTGAATCAAAACATTAATTTAAAAAAAAAATGAGGAACGCCGCCATAAACTGACAACAAAGTGGTTAATAAATGAACAACATATTTATCTACCCTAAATCTTGTATTAGGTATTAATATTGTAACTTTAGATAATTTGTGTTATGTAATAATATTAAATGGTAGATCCTACAGACAAGCTGATCTGTCTCAGCTTTGTGGGACTGACCATATCTTATAATAATAATAATAAATAACAGAATATTATTTCGAATAATAATATTCCGTTGCCATCTGAATCAGATATGCGCGATTTTTGGACAAACATTTGGAGTAAAGATATAAAACATAATGAGGCAGGTAACTGGATAGAAAATGAAGAACTCAATTGTTCAGACATTGAACAAATGAGTTTTTCTGATATATCGGTTGAATTGTTAGCCAAAATTATAAAAAATACTCATAATTGGAAAGCCACGGGTTGCGATTGGATACATAATTTTTGGTACAAACGTCTAACTACTTTACATCCTCTTTTTGCAAAAAATCTTTCAAAACTTGTCAGAGAACCTCAAAATTTTCCTAATTTTCTAACTAAGGGCATTACTTATATGTTGCCTAAAAGCGAACATATTAATAATCCCTCTCAATATAGACCCATTACATGTCTACCGACAATATACAAAATTTTAACCTCTTGCTTGACAGATTTAATATATACTCATTTGGATGAAAAAAATATTTTATCTGAACAACAAAAAGGTTGTCGCAGAAAACATATGGGATGTAAAGAACAGTTAGTTATTGATTCTGTAATTTTAAAACAAATTCAAAATCAAAAGCGTAATTTACATACTTGTTATATAGATTATCAAAAAGCTTTTGATAGTGTCCCGCACTCGTGGCTAATCAAAATATTAAAAATATATAAAGTTAACCCAATTATAATTAGCTTTTTGAAAAATATTATGTCCTTTTGGAATACAGATTTGCTAGTTAATTTAAAAGGTAAGAAAATAGTAGTACCGGGCATTTCAATAAAAAGAGGGATTTTTCAAGGAGACTCATTGAGCCCTCTTTGGTTTTGCTTAGCATTGAATCCCCTTTCTAAAATGTTAATTAAAAGCAAGTTTGGAATAAAAATTAAGGGTAATACAAGAGAGAGTAGTATAGTTTCACATCTATTATATATGGATGATATAAAATTATTTTCAAATTCTGAATCAAATTTAGAGAAAATGATTAAGGTAGTTAAAAGTTTTTCAGATGATATTAAAATGACTTTTGGTTTAGATAAATGTAAAACTATCCATATAGAGAAAGGCAAAATTGTAGATGGAGACGAGGGTATATTTAGAAATTTCAAAATTCAAAGTATGAAAGGGGATGAGGTTTATAAATATTTAGGATACCCGCAATCGAATAGATTAGATCACACTAGTATTAAAAATGATATTAGGATTAAATTTCAAACTAGGATCAGAAAAATTTTAAAATGCAATCTATCTGCTAAAAATTTAGTAAAAGCAATAAATACTTGGGCAATACCTCTACTAACGTACTCATTTGGCATAATTAAATGGTCCAATACAGATTTAGATAGTTTAGAACGATTAATTAGAACTACGTTAACAAAGTTTCATTGCCATCATCCAAATTCAGCTATAGAACGAATTAATTTACCTAGAAATTTAGGAGGTAGAGGTGTAGTCAAAATAACATCTTTGAAACACAATCAGGTAGAAATGCTTAGAAATTTTTTCCATAGGAAAGCTAATAGCTCAGAAATGCACAAAATAATTTGCAAGGCAGATAGAAATATTACACCTTTAAATTTATATGACGAGAATGCCAACATTCTTATAAATACTAACCAGGAATTATTAGATTCCTGGTCAAATAAATTTATTCACGCAAAACACTTCAATTATCTCAACCAAACGTATGTTGACAAACTTTCGTCAAACAAATGGTTGGGTATTGGAGAGTTGAGCGCAGAAATAGAAGGATTTATGCTTGCCATTCATGATAGAGTCATTAATACTACAAATTATAGGAATAGACATAATCAAAGATAAAAATCAAATTGGTGATTTATGTAGAAAATGTTTGGCTTTTCCCGAAACTATAGAACATATTATATCGGGATGTTCTATATTAGCGCCTTCCGAGTATACATTTAGGCACAATCAGGTTTTAAAAACAATTCACCAAAGTTTGGTAATTAAACATAACTTGATTGATTGCCGTAATGTAGTACCTTATTATGAATATGAACCAAATTCATTTATAGAAAATGAATTTTATAAAATATATTATGATAAAACTATACTAACAGACAGAACAATTAGTCATAATAGACCTGATATAGTTTTACATGACAAAATTAAAAAAATAACTTATATCATTGATGTAGCTATTCCAAATTCCTGTAATATTCAAAAAACTGTTTCTGAAAAAATTAGAAAATACACAGATTTAGGAAATGAGATTAAAAGAATTTGGCATTCTCGGACTATAAAAATATTACCATTTGTTATTTCGGCCACTGGCATAATACCTAGGAATCTGATTCAAAATTTAAGCATATTAGATTTGTCAAAGAATTTGTATATAAAAATGCAAAAATCAGTCATTTTAAACACATGTAGGATTACAAAGGATTTTTTAAATATTTATATTGAGGGATCAGTAGGATTTATAGGTTCAATTAGAAATGCCACAGAGCCGAACCCTCTGATATGAAAATATCTGGAGTCGGTGAATTATATTCCCATTTGGTCTCTAGTAGGTTGACATGTTGTTCTTGTATTGTTTTGTATTTATAATACTTATATAGTGCAATTGCATAACGTGGATTCACTAGATGATCATTTGGGGAAGTGTATGAAAGGGTTTAGTTTTTCCTTCTTTTTTTTTTTTTTTTTTTTTTTTTGGGGGGAAAATTTAACCCGGACATTTAAATCTGGTGCGTAAAAAATTTGGACAACTTATATAGCGCTGTTTTTGCGAAAAATCGTCTCAAGAGCGCTGTACAAATTAGCATGGATTTTACTTTAGAATTTATATTGTATTAGATGTAATTATACTCAGTTTAATAAATAATAATATTTTTTTTTATATCCCTCCTTATTCCTACAGACACCCTTTGGCATAAAAACTGTAATGTCACAAATTTAGTACAGTGACAGATTTCAAACAAGGGACAACCGCGTGACATAATTTATATATTTGAATAGCTTCAATCTAATTTAACCACTTTTTGGTTTAACTACGGGTTTTGTGATGTGTTCATAAAATTGTGTTTAATTGTAATCTGGCTGAAAGCTTAATACACTGAGCGTTCGGAATCGGTGCATAGAGAAAAGTGATACCTCTATCCTCCTGCTGAAGCTTAGTGTGAGTAACTTTGTTTTGTGCTATTCATGTTCCCTCCAAATCCTGAATATCTCTAACATACCCTACCCATAACATAACATCATTAACATAGGTTATTCATTTGGAAACATGTTCCAGTTGTCGTTTAAAACATACACAAATATAATAGTGCAAATTAAAAATCAATAAAATTTGTAGAGCTGCTGACCGAGCGCGGCGAAATTATAATTACTGTAAAGGTATGTTTATACGAAGGATTGAAAGCCACACAAAAAAAAATTAACTTTACTCAATTTGGGAGACCATTTATTGGATAAGGAACACCTCTGCCATAGGTCACGTTTGGTGACTTAGCAGGGGTGCCCTGGTTCATGGGAGTAAGGTTTGTACGGGTCTTGGCGGAGGATGCGTCTGCCCACCAGCTGCATGGGAGGCCATCGGGAGAGATTGGTTGAGGGAGTCCCTTTGACTTCTCCAGCCGTACTCTCTCGGAAAACCACCTTGCACCGCAGTGGGAGGAATGGATTCATACGTCCTTCAATCCTGGATACACTGACCCCCCAGATTTCTACACACCCCTCATACCCTTTTTCTTTCCAGAACTTACTCTCTTTCCTTTTCTAAAAAGACTCTCCACACAGCATCCCCAAAGATGACATAGACCCTGAGTAGAATTATTTTGCTCAGGGCTCGTGTGGGAGCGAATGTAAAAAAAAACTTTATTTAGTTGGACACCAATGAATAAATATGTAAATTTTTTTGTTAAGATTATCAAGAATAAACAACCCTCAACGGGTCGCGATATGGGTGTGAATCATAGTGTATATTATGGTACAATTTTGCTATTCCTTTACTATACATGGTATTTTCAGTATTTTTCAAATTTTTAAGTTTGATATAAATTGAAAATTTATATTAAATCCCAAAACATTTCCTCATTTTCGTTTCTCAATTTCATTCGCTTCAAAATATTTCATTTGCTTCAGTTGGGTTCTTGAACTAACAGGAAAAGAAACATTTGTGTTTTAACGAGGCATGTTTTAATAAGGCATGGTACTAATATTCTAACTAAAACAACGAATTTCATTATAACAGGTTTTAAAGTTGAAGGTAAAATCAAGAATAATACTTATTGTTTTCTTAGTCTAAATGCATCATCTAAAATGGCAGGTAGTATTATTGTAATAACAGAGCTAATAAAACCAGTTAGTTTTAAATAAATTAACCGCATTCGTCTGAATCGAGAAGTAATGTTATAATGATTTCAAAATACTGGGTAAAAATATGGGTGAAATAATGAGCATTTTAAAACTTGCTCACTTTTATGAAATCATTTCCGAAAGGTTGTAATTACCAACAGTATAAAAATCTTCGTTAATCCATTTATATTAACGAATCCATTTCAATTTTCGGAACAACTCGTACAGATCTCATAGATATCGCTGTTTCCCTTATTGTCATAGTGCGAAATCTTTACATGTTATAAATTAAAGTCATCTGCGTCGGTTGTCTGTCTGTTCGCGATAAACTCAAAAACTACTGATTGGATTTTCATGCGGTTTTCACTAATAGATAGAGTGATTCGTGAGGAAGGTTTAGGTATATAATGTTTCAAGGATTTGTGGAAATTGGTTGAAACATAACGATAATTGTTAGAAGTGTCGGAAAAAGTCACCTGACTGGGAAAACTGGGAGCTTTCTACATATCTACTGTATTTATCTTATTGGAAAGTTAGATAAATACAGTAGATATTAATCCTTAGTTACCTCAAGCATTTCATGCACATTATTATAATCCTTTGCACCAGCTCTGCTTATTATAAATTAAAGTCCTCCACGGCGTCTGTCTGTCTGTCTGTCTGACTCTTCGCGATAAACTCAAAGATGGCGGTGGTTATAAAGGTTGGATAACTATCCAGTAGATGGTTGTGTTTAGTTCCGTTGTGTTTGGTTAACCACAGCAACTTGTGGCCGGGTCAGCTAGTATTAACCAAAATCTAAACGGTATTGGAAAGAGAAAACACCACACTATATATTCAAATCTAAAAGTCAACCAAAAAATAATTAAAACGTACCCCTTTCTGAAACCAAAGTTAAAGCCGGCAATTTGATATAAAAATGAAACTTTATGAATTTTTAAAAAATTATTTGACCTGCCATCAATAGCGAAAAATATTGCTTGTGCAGTGATGTAATAATTAGACGGCAGATGATTGAATCAAGGCAGTGGTGGTTGGTTGATAAGTATAGTCCCATAATTGAAGACTTGCTCAAACTGGCTTTATTTGTGTTCCTCACTTTCGCTCATTACGTTTTTCCTATCTAAAATTACTAATAACGAAAAAATAAAAAAACACGCACCTATTTTATTAGGCACATGTATTATAAACGTTTCTATCACCTAACGTATTTTTTCGTTTCTTAAAAAAACTAATGAATAAAATATTTTCGAAGTTTTATGTATTCCTCTCAAATTTAAAATTTTCTCTAAGAAACTCTAGATTTGAATACGCAGCGTGAAGTTTTCTCATTTTAACCATGACATTAAACGAGACCTACATGAACTGAGATAAATTTGGTCTCTTGTGATAAAAGGATCAAATTAAAATTGTGTAATATGACTAATAACTATAAAAAATCGTATAGTCCGTTCAGTTGAACAACTTTCGTAGAAATACTCCTGTCTGGTTTACTTCCTTGATGAAAGTAACCCAAAGTGTAGTGAGCATACTGTAAGTGAAGTAGAGCGAGCAGACTAGTACATTATCCCCATTGAGTATAATATGAGGAACCCATCGCAAAGCAAAATACTTCCTGGCCTTTGAATCTGAACAAAAATATGTTATTCACATCGGAAAAGAATGTTCCACGACGTAGGTATATTTGAACATGGTCGGTACCTATGTTTACATAATATGATCAGAATGTGTATACACTCGCCCTCGGATATTTCTCATGAATAAAGCTATGGAATGTGGTTGAAAATTAAAGAAAATTTGGTTCAAAATTTACATATTTATAGTACCTATTTTTTTTTACATTAGCTTTACACATCTTTTAGGGCTTATGTCATCTTTGGTGATGCTATGAGGGTCGTTTTAGGAAAATAAATGAGAGGAAGTTCAGGGAAGGACAACGGTACGGGGGGTCGCGGTCTGTAGGAATTTGGGGGTAAAGAGGGTATTACCAGAGAAAACCAGAAATATGTCATTCTTAAATAAGATTTTAGACGTATTGACTCTAAAATTATAAATGGATTTCGAAAGATTGTTCTTTTATCTAGCATTCGCATGTTTTAAATTTTGAGAAAAAGATGTTTATTTTTAGTATAATAAGGTTATACCATAGGTCGTTGACAGATTTGTTAAATTTTATCGCATGTTTTATAATTTTAATTTTGGTTTAAATAAAATCATTAAAAAATATATACGTACATGTATTTCTTCACGAAAATTGGTCCGTTTTTGTATTTATTTGCGCACTTACAAACTAATATATTTCAGATTTTTTTAACATTCTTATTTAAGAGGGCATTACCAGAGGAAGCCGGAAATACGTAATTTTCAAAAAAGTTTTTAGACGTATTGACTCTTTTCCACAAAAAATTATAAATGGATTTCGAAAGATTGTTCTTTTATCTAGCATAATTATGTAATAAATTTTGAGATTTTTTTTAAATTTTTAGTATAATAAGGTTATTCCATAGGTCGTTGGCAGATTTGTTAAATTTTCAAAAAAGTTTTTGTATTATACCACACCCATTTCTAATAATGTAATCATGCAGTAAAATAAATCAATACATTATCTAGCAAAGTTATGTATTAGAATTTTGATTTTAGTTTCAATAAAATCATTAAAAAATATGTACGTACATGTGTTTCTTGACGAAAATTGGTCCATTTGTGTATTTATTTGCGCACTTACAAACTAATATATTTCAGATTTTTTTAACATTCTTATTAAATTTAGACATTATTGAAAAATGATAAATACTTATAATCAAAAAATAACTACAAAAAGTACACTATTTTAATAGTTTTATCATCACGCCTTTCAGCATTTTTGGATGAAGGTATAAATTAAAGCTAATTTGGATTGAAATAAATTCAATATTGAGTTATAATTTTAAAAAGCTGGTACGGAGAATAATCAATCTTTCTCGTTGTAACCGCCCTGCACGATCGTAATAACAACTTTCGACGAAATGTGGATTTTCGGCCGCTGGCTGGTTAAACGCTCTTAATGTGTCTGGGAGCTACGTTTGAATCCATCCATCCAATTGCAGTGTCGCAATTGAACGTGCTACGTAAACACAGTTAAAAGAAAGCTTTAGAATCATCGGTTGATAGTTTTTTATGTGCCATTAAAATTTTCACAATGTTATCAACATCTGGAGTGTGACAGTTAAAAAAAAATAAACAGTACAATTTGTTTCAGCTTGCAGTTCAAAAGAATTGGAATTTGAATTGCTTGAATTTGAATTCTTAAGTAAGTACTTCTCACAGCGCAGGTAGCTACAGTACTCCCTCCCCAGACAACGCAGACATGGCTGCGGTGGAAAGAGGAATAGTCAGATACCGAGGTGATCGGGAAATCGAACCCGCCTTCCAGAACGAGTGGTTGTGTTTGTCCGATCCTTACTGCCATCGAACAACGGAAGGGTTGGTTGTGATGTGGCGGCTGGTGACTCTGATGCGGTTTGCGAGTGTGATGTGAAACTCTCAAGATCTTGAGCAACGTATGCTGGTTTGAGGCGGTCGATGCTCACGGTGATTTCCTTCCCTTTTACCAGTATGGTATATGTTCGTTCGTGCCGACGAACGACTTTATGAGGGCCACTGTAGGGTTGTTGAAGCGGGCTCTTGACTGTGTCGTCCCTCAGAAAGACGTGAGAAGCTGTGGGAAGATTTTTGAAGACGAAACGATGTCCATAACCATGGCGGGTACCTTCAACTGGTCTCAGCTCGTTGAAATGTTTCCGTATTTCCTTGAGGAAGCTTCCGGTGTCGTCGTTAACATTAGGTCGTGCTGTACATAGAAATTCGCCGGGTAAGCGGAGCGGCTCGCCGTATACTAGCTCGGCTGAGGTTGTCGCGAGGTCATCTCTCCAAGCTGCTCTGATTCCCATGAGTACGGTGGGAAGTGTTTCCGTCCAACGGTTATTCTGATGGCACTTGATCGCTGCTTTCAGTTGACGATGAAATCGTTCCACCATGCCATTTGCTGCGAGGTGGTATGCAGTTGTATGGATTTGCGTCGTGCCTGCCAGGAAATTCAACTGCCTGAACAGCCTCGACTCAAATTGTCTCCCTTGGTCCGTAGTAATGCGGAGTGGAGTGCCGAATCTTGTTATCCAGCCCTTGTAGAAAGCACGCGCCACTGTTTCAGCCTCTTGGTCTGGGATCGGGAATGCCTCTGGCCATTTCGTGAATCTGTCTACGCACGTGAGACAGTATCGGCATCCTTCTGAAGAAGGCATGACGATTATGTCGATGTGGACGTGCTCGAATCTAGCGGAGGGTCTGGGAAAGGCTCCCAGGGGTGCTGACACGTGCCGTGTAATCTTGCTTCGTTGGCATTGAAGGCAATTGCGTGCGAGCTTAATAGTCTCAGCTTTAATAGCCGGCCAGACATAACGTTGAGTTATGAGCTTAACCGTGGCCTTAATTCCAGGGTGAGCCAGCTGATGGACCGCATTGAATGCCGCAGGTCTGAACTTCTTCGTGACGAAGGGTCTGGCTATGGTAGTTGAGACGTCACAGTAGAGATGCGCGTCAGTACCCGGAATATTAATCTTTTTAAGTTGTAGGCTAGAACTTCCTTGCAAGTGTTGTTCCAGTTCAGGGTCGCACATCTGGTCAGCTGCCAGCGCTGCGTAGTCCAGAGGAGTATCTATCGTCTCGACCCTGGAGAGAGCATCCGCGACGATGTTGTCTTTTCCGGAGACGTGTCGGATGTCAGTTGTGAACTGGCTGATATAGTCCAGATGGCGGAATTGCCTTGGTGAGCATTTGTCTGCTTTTTGTTGGAAGGCGAACGTGATAGGCTTATGGTCTGTAAATATGGTGAACGACCTGCCTTCCACCATGTGGCGAAAGTATTTCACAGCGAGATAGATGGCTAGTAGTTCTCTGTCGTATGCGCCATATTTCTTTTCAGCTGCCGAAAACTTCTTCGAAAAGAATGCTAGAAGCTCCCAGTGACCTGCGACGAATTGGTGGAGTGCGGCACCGGCTGTAGTATCAGACGCGTCGCTGACGATAGAGAGTGGGGCGTCGCACTTCGGGTGAACGAGCAGGGTTGCCTGGGCCAGCGCTTCCTTGCACTTGCTGAAAGCTTCTACTGTTTCGGCAGTCCAAGACACGAGTTGTTTGCCTTTTTGGTTCCCTTTTAGGAGGTCATTGAGTGGAGCTTGTGTCCTCGCGGCGTTGGGAATGAATCTTCTGTAAAAATTTATTGCTCCCAGGAAACGGCGGAGATCCTTGATGGAAGCTGGTTGGCTGTAGTTGTTGATGGCCTCCACTTTATCTGGGAGGGGTAAAGTGCCAGCGTCGGACACCGAGTATCCTAGGAATTTGACCTTAGTCAGGCCGAAATGGCATTTGGCGGTGTTGATGACAACACCATATTCCTGCAGGCGCTGGAATAATATCTTGAGGTGGGCTAGGTGCTCTTCCTCTGACGTTGAGGCAATAAGAATGTCGTCTATGTAGGCGTAACAGAAATCTAAGCCTCTGGTAACCTCGTCCATGAAGCGTTGGAAGGTCTGGGCTGCGTTGCGGAGGCCGAAAGACATCACCGGAAATTCGAAGAGTCCGAATGGCGTAGTGATTGCTGTTTTCGGAATGTCCTCGGGAGCCACAGGGATTTGATTATATGCCCGCACCAGATCCATCGTTGAGAAGATCTTGGTGCCGCTCAGTGCCTGTGCAAAATCTTGGATGTGGCGTACGGGGTATCTGTCCGGAATAGTTCTGGCGTTCAATCTTCTATAATCGCCACATGGTCTCCACTGGTCGTCCTTCTTGGGTACCATGTGCAAGGGAGATGCCCAAGAGCTCTCGGAAGGTCGAGCGATTCCGAGACGGACCATGGCCTCGAACTCCTTCTTGGCGCGTTTTAACTTGTCAGGAGCAAGGCGTCGTGGGCGTTCGACTGTTGGAGGTCCTGGCGTGGTGTTAATATGGTGCAGTGTTGCGTGACGAACTTCCCTCCTGGCGCCGTCAGGGCGAGTGATGTCAGGAAACTGTTGAAGAAGCTTATGATACGGGGACGTTCCTGTGACCGTCTTAATGGAAGCGATCTTGTTGTCGCTTCGTTTTCCCGTGATGGTCAAATTCGTCACCTGGTCCAGCAGCCGTTTATTTCGGACATCCACCAATAGCTCGTACTTGGCGAGAAAGTCTGCCCCGATGATTGGCCTGGAGACGTCTGCAATGACGAAGCTCCAAGTAAAGTCGCGTCGCAATCCCAGATCCAGGTTGAGCGTTAGGCTGCCATAAGTAGCGATTGTGCTGCCATTTGCTGCTGCCAGTTCGTATGTCGCTTTAGTGGGGCGTCCCTGGACAAGTCGTCGTGGGAAAACGCAGAGATCTGCGCCGGTGTCTATAAGAAATTGGGTACGGGTTACCCTGTCGGTAACAAAAAGGCGACTGACTTGGTTGGGGCTGGTGCTGGTCGCCATCAGTTTGGGCCCCGCGCGTTTTCCTGCTGGAAGTTGCAGGGTTTGGTGCACTTGCTTGCCTTCGTCCCATACTTCCAGTGGTACCAGCATGTTCCCTCGGGCTGACGACCTCTGGACCGACTGCGGGAACGATTGCTCCAACGATGCGGGGTGGCGCTCCTCCTATGCTGGCCAGAGCGTAGTGTCGAAACTTCGCGCCTCAAAGTAGCGAGCTCTTGTTGGAGAGGCTGCATCAACCGCTCCATCCGTGTTAGTAGTGGCTGATTGATGGGTTTACCCATTTCCTCGGATGTACCGCTCGTGAGGGACATGATGATGATGATTGGTGCGCGAAATTTATCACCGAAGAGTTTATTTCGTGCGCGACGTGCTCGCGGTAGACGTACTTGCACGCGTCGTGTTCACTGTCGGATTCACAAATGTAAACTTCGTGGTCACTTATGTGAACGTCGGTGTCACCAATGTCGCAATTGAACGTGCTACGAAAACACAGTTAAAAGAAAGCTCTAGAATCATCGGTTGATAGTTTTTTATGTGCCATTAAAATTTTCACAATGTTATCAACATCTGGAGTGTGACAGTTAAAAAAAAATAAACAGTACAATTTGTTTCAGCTTGCTGTTCAAAAGAATTGGAATTTGAATTGCTTGAATTTGAATTCTTAAGTAAGTACTTCTCACAGCGCAGGTAGCTACAGCAGTACAATGCAATGGGTCGAGAGTGTCCGGCTGGAGAGTTCGTAAGGTTTACCTCAACCAGTCTCTCCCGATCCGATCGGCCACGCAGTAGGTAGGCAAATGCATTCGCCGCCAAGACCTTGACAAACTTCACCCCATGACCCCGGGAGCACTTGCTAAGTCACCAAAGGTGGCGAACCGCTCCGGGTGTCCTCTAGCAGGGTCTATCCTCTGTAAGTTTTCCAATAAATGGTTCCCGGGGCGGCGGTACCCATATCCACCTACCAAAATGTAAACTTTGTTACTACCTAATATCCCGTTGACTTAATTTCATTTCTTTAACTACATATTACTCTACAAAAACATTAACACCGTTTAAAATATTTATTCAATTAATTTGTTTTTTTCGTCCACTTTTATACATTTACGAGTCGTATCTAGTACACAATTTTACGCGCCGTTTTTTTTTTTCAATCACTGAATTTTCCATTGAACAAATCAATTGGGTCGATCATTCGTACAGATTTCAAATATCCACTTTTGTAGTGACTAAATATAATTTTTTTTATTAACAGTTTGCTTGCGAAAAGGTCACGAACAAAATATTTAGTAGTGTCTAATGAAGATAATAATGTTAATAACTATATAATAGAAATACATTGCAATGCCATATCATTAAGTAGCAATCGGACGTGCTACGTAAACGTGAAAAAGAAAACACTAGAATTAACTGTTGATAGTTTTTACTAAGAATTAAAATTCACAATGTTATCGAAATACGGAGCGTGACAGTAGTAAAATAACGGAACCATTTTTTTGGCTTGCTGTTCTAAAATCTAATGTACAGGGAATTTGAATGCTCCGGTACTTTCCATAAGGTGCGATGATATGCCAAATATTTCAGCGCAGATAGGTAAGTACTTCTCCGTGTTCAGCGTTGTTGTTGCTCAACGTTTTGTTGAGCGTTGGCTCGCCACAATTATATAATATTTTATGTAATTTCCAAAATGAATAATTGATTATATGTTTTGGGAAATAAACATTAAAAAACACGTCGCGTAAGTTAATGTATTGTGGGTTAGATCCCGTAAAAAAAGGAATTATTTCTCAATTTGTGGATGTAAAAAAACATACAGTATATAACAGTACAGTACTAGTGTATATTAAATCTTCTAAAGTTCGTAATTTAGGGCCGTGAGGTTATTAACGTTGCTTGAAACTTTCGCTATATTTTGTAACTAGATCTGAATAACTACCCGTTTCTTTACCTATCTCTACTTATTCCCCATTGCCTTCCGACTCAAAAAACGAGCTAATTAACTAACCATCAGAGAGGAAAAAACCGCCACACAATTCTGTCTCGGCACACACTCCTTGCTTCATTCACATTCGTACGTCGTCTACACATGGGTAATACTCTGTTTTTCTGACTCTTAACACGGTCCGACGTAACCGAAGCTTTTCAGTGCTTTTCTCGATCTTCAAAAAGCATAAATGCGATCCGAGCTGTAAGGAAAATCTATAGAAGGTTATAATCTTTGTAGGAGTGAAGACGAATCTCAGCAGGCAATTCGGTCGTTCCCTATTTTTTTATATCGATGAATATGTTTATATTGATAAAAGTTATTAACGATAATAAAATTAGTTTTTAAATATTACCAAAGATTATGAAGTTATGTATTTTCAATATTGATAAAAGGTATGCAATTGTGTCCTCACATTAGTAATGTCACTCACATTCTAACGACGGTGCTGCAGTGCCTGTCTCGTGATTTCCCACGCTTTTCAGCCGGCCGCAAAAATCGACATTCAACATTTTTCAAAAAATCCAAAAAGTTCTGTCGTCAGCATGCTCTAATTATCAACTTGATGCTTTAGTAAAAACATATTAAATTTCGTTGCAGGTAACGACCTCATTGCGTCTACGACGCACGAGCTTTTATTAGATTTTTCGAGGTGGTTTGATTTCACAAATGTTGTCAAGCAAGACTGTGTATGTGACCGTGGTTATACTATCTGAACAGTGATTGCTAAAGAGTCATAAAAAGAATAATACAAAAAAATCTAAATTAAACATGAAACAGAACAAGACTTATAAAAATAAAAAAGGTAACTTATACTCGTATAAGGAAAAAAAATTATTGAGCATAATATTGTCAATTCTGAATTTGAAATATGAGATCGACAAAAATGAAGTAAAATAAATAGGTCTCAATGGCCGGGTTGGTTAAGGCGCTGTGTTCCGGTAAGACAAGATATCCTGGGTTCCTTTTTGAAGTGAAAACTTCTTTAGCACCTTTGTGATTTGAAACTCGATGAAACGAAAAATAACGACGCTAAAAAGAGACAAACACACACATCAACAGGATTTAGCTAGCGAGAGAATGAGATAGACTAATCAGTGTCCTCTTTGTGCGGTGATTCATAGCCTCCCAACTCTTGTCTATTTTATTTTTCTGAAGGTTTGATTTCTACCGCGTGTGTACTGCACCCTCTGATTACTTTTTCTGTGTCTTGTTGTTACATGTTTTGTTTATATTTATTGAAGTAATATTTCTTTCCGCACGCTTGACTTGGGGAGTAAGCTGGTGAATGCGTGACGAGAGCGTTATAAAAAGTGTGATCGGGCGAGGCGAACGGTCGGGCGAGGCAAACCAAAGTTGAGGGGGAGATATAAGTTAGTGAGGTTTTACTTCAGTCGTGTGGTCTAAAGCACACTCGTTTTTTTTATTATTATCATTTTCTTCAATGACGTAAACTTTGCTTAAAATGCGTCAAAATAAAATATTTCCATGTAACCCGAAAGATTTAAGCGAGAAACAATTTATTTCTGAGAAGATAGAATTTATTAATTAAGTATGATAAGTAGGTATTGTATATTGAACATGCCCCAATCTACCCCTAAAGCAAGGGGAGGCACCCACAAGCAAATAGGCTTCCCGCAACTTCCGCGGTTTGTCACTATCACTAACCTAATAATTATTCAAAATATCCAACATTTGGGAGAATATTTAACTCTAAAACTTTACTAGAAGTGTCGTGGCACAAGCTCCTGATTTTAACTCAACGTGATATTCATCCACTTAAGACTTTAGGGACAGTTTTAACACAAACTACTTTTCTTGATTTCTCCCTAGAGACAAGTATTTCATAAATAAACTGTGTAGTAACACATTTTTTGTTGCTAGTGAGCCAACAAAATAAGAACAAAAAACTAGTTTTACTAGCCAAAAAAATAAGATAAAAACAATTTTTGCATTAATGGTTTCAGATAAAAATTTAAGAGCCCGCAACCGGACTCAAAAAGAAAAAGGTGGAGAGATATGAAATTACGAATTTTAGAGGACATTTAAAATTGCGAAAATGTTTAATAAAACACGACTCTTTTAAAATAGAGCAAAAATCTCGTGGGGAGTATCTTAAGTATCATTTAAAGAAACATTGTGAGTTTTTTCACAATTATAATTTATAAGATAATAGAAACAGACTTGTTTAATAATTTTTGGAGCATACTTTCGATTTTTTTCTATCGAGGGAATTTCATATAATTTGCGTTTTGGTGTGGGCAGCATCTACATATTATCTTCAAAAATAACATATATTTTTTGAGAGTTTTAAAACTTCAATTGTTTAAGGGAGATAACCAAGAAATCGGTAGAAATGCGGGAAGCGGCGCCTTATAGTTAGCCTCTCAAAAACTGGGCGTACTGTACAGGGCCCGCAGATACTTTAATAGTAAGTACATAACTGCTAACCCTGTACAAATTAAAAGTGCGCCCCACGGTTGAATTTGGCAGCCACCCCTGGACTGGAGCTCCAAAATACCTGAAAAATACCCACGACTCTATGCAGAAACGGGCAGTCCGTTTGATAGATTCTCCCATCTTAACAGACGGATCTTTAGAGGACAGGAGTCGGGTGGGAATGCTATCTTTGTTCTACCGGTATTTCAATGGAAGATGCTCGGAGGAACTAGCCGACTAACATCATTGCTCCCTTCTACACGGTTGACATTTGTCACATGAGAACGGGTCGCTTCCTCGACTCGTTCTTGGGTTCAACAGCTCGGCTGTGGAATGATTTGCCGGCATCTGTGTTTCCTCCTTCCTACAACATGGGTCTCTTCAAGACCAATGTTCATTTCTTCCTCTTCTCATAAAGACCCTCCACACAGCATCTCAGATGATATTGGCCCTGAAGGAAATTATTTTCCTCATGGCTTCCTGTGTGGAGTTAATGTAAAAAAAGGCTAAGATTTTAATATGTCCTTTATGTGTGTATGTATAAACTATATTTCAATAAGAAATTTGAAATTTCACGTGGTGTGTCCGGATCCTACAGATTTCAATCAACGGATCTAGACCTAATTTGATGTAGAAAAGTAATAACGTAGTACAGTGACGTTTTAGTGAAAAAATCACCTCAAGAGTGCTGTTCAAATATGTAATATAATTCAGTATTTTATTTGTAATTATATAATAGACAAACCATTACAACAACTTGTGTATTTTAATAAGAGATTGGTTTTAATTAAGCAGATGCTTTAGAAATACGACAGCAGTCAAGTACAATAAGCGTGTTTATACGTCAGCGCGTGTGTCTCCATAGAAATCGTTCCAACTCCGTTATTGTTTTAGTTACATCCCTAAAACAAAAAGTAAAAGGTCAATACTAGATCAAGTTGTACATCCCTATTCAAGTTGTCCATAGAAATACATAACAAGAAAATGTTTTCAGTCGCGTAGTTGACACAAATATTTACCCGCCCAAATTTACTACCGGCGGCTCGACCGCGCTCGACATTTTTAATTTTTATTAAATATTTTTATATGAAATGATAAAAAAGTGAGGTGATAAAAGTGTTCATTACACATTTATACAATAGAATAAGTATTGTTGTTTACATAATCTGAGATTTTAGTACCGTTTTCACATAAAAACATCACGTGAGTCATTTTTACCTATTTTTAATGTTTGTGTTCTACATTTTAATATTTACAAATGCTAATATTTATTTGTAATATAATAATTTTAAAGCTTATTTTGTAACCTTTCTAAAACAGTTTTTACTATTCGGCTACGTTCAGAAATGTTTCATTTATAGAGCTTTAATTGTGAAGCGGTAATAACAAAAAGTTTTCGTGAAATGTCATTTCGTTTGAGACAGTTTAAGGGCTTAAATGGCGATTTTCGGAGGGGTTAAATAAAAACATAATTATAAAGTTTTGCTTGTTTTATGAAAACTAGTTTGACGTGAAAATGGTTTCCTTAAATTAATTAAAATTAATTAATCCGATTCAAAGTAATAAAAGCAACACCACGAATTCATCATAATGAAATAAGTGAAAGTACTCGTAGGTATTATTTTTTTGTTTATAATTAAAACACAGTTATTTCATAATGAAATCAAAATAACTCACGGCTTTTGTTAGAGGCATTGATTAACTCATTTGTTTAACCTTTATCATTTTCTAGAGCTGGATAATTCGTGAATTTTCGTGGTCGTACGTAGAGAACAAAACATAAATTAAACGGGATGTCGGGATCACGCGTGACAGGATGACGGATAACAGAATAACAAAAATTAGGATATCGGTTGTGAAATCACAGAATTATAAACCACAAATCACTTATTTTGCTAATGAACTTTTTTTTCAGATTCTGACCCGGTTTGGCTTTTACGCCGCGCCTTATGAAAAACCATCTTCGTGTTTGATGTTTGTTAAAAGGCTACTTTTGTAATAGAACCGAATTCAAGCAAGTAGCCAAAATGCCAAAAGATGGCGCCACATACGTTGACCGCAAGCGTGAGGAACGTCTGCATACGAGCGTAAGTACCTACTATCTGATTTGTAATTTCGTGAATCTCTCCGGGAAAGATTGATGATAATATATGATTTTTTTTCATAACTGGCAGTTATGGATAATAATATCCTGCGTCTATATATTATATACGACGTCATTGCCTGTTGCGGTTACTTTGTCCCGGTGACTAGTTGTCACTGGATCACAGTGGATCCCAGGAACCGGCTATTTTTGAAACCAGTCCCTATCGGATTTATAAAATGGTCACCCAGACTTAAACTGGGGAAAGCCGAAGCAAAAGCCGCCCGCAGGGCTTAGCAGAAAAAACCAAGCGGAGTTGGTTTTGAACTGCAAGTTATTATTACTTCACGAAACCAAAATTTTGATTACCTAAAATGTATATATTGAAAATGCATCACAGGCAACACAAATTTCTCATGTATAATCAAAATACAAAGGTTTTTTTCACCTCTTGTATAATTTCGTGGTTGTGGTTTATTGGCTTTTGCTTTTGAACTTTCTCCCCTTTATTAATCTGCCGTAATTTCATTATCATGGTTCGTGGATTTCCACTTTCCTTACACGCTTTTGTATTTGATGACTTCACCTGGGGAAAGTTCAACTTATTGTTTCGGTAAGCTCGTCAAATGACTCCAACTCAATTAGTCTGCAAAGTTAGGATTTTTCTCACTTCGGGCCTTATTTATGTCATTAATCTCAATGTCTGGAACAGAACCAAACATCGGAGCTTTTACGGTACCTATCCAAGCTTCTACAGAATCTCCAGCTTTTCTTGGCTGTGGATAACGAATTTCTACAGAATTCCGATTGAATTGAACTTCAGATCTGAAATGATTTGAATTATTATTATCTGGTTTTAATACGTGACCTCAAATTATTATCAGTCTGTCTTTTACTTTGATTTCGTATACATAATTGGTCGGCTAATTAATATTTGTCTTTGATGATTTTCTTTTCGGGTTGTGCCCATTGAACACACAGATTATAAATTGAATAATATCTCAAAACAGAAGAATAAGGACGGTTTTTTCTAAGAATTTGAACAACCTATCAAATTTCAAAGATAATTTTCAAGTTATGTTTTCTGTGTTTAAGAATTTCTATATTTTAATAATAAAATAAGAAACTTACGAAAACGTTTCTACAAATCTAAAAATAACTATGCCAACTATATACTATATATAGAGAATTATTTATTTATTTATTTTATTTATTAGCGTTATAAACAGTCTGTACAAAATTCATAAATGACAGTGATAAAAATAAGTATGTCATAGACCAATAAAATAACGACAAATAATTTAGAACCGTAATGCAAAAATACACAATACCTATACCTGATATAATTAATTCTGATAAAGTGTATCTTCTTACTTATATCTACAAAAAGTAAATAACTGAGGTTTTTCAAGGGTTTACATTTAAATTTTGATTGATATAAATAATATATTTCAGGAAGTGATTTTATTTGAATTCCAACTGCAAAAAGTTGGAGAGAAAATGTGGTGATACTAAAAATAAAAAAAGAGAAATACAGAAATCAATGAAATATAAAATACCAACCTAATAAGAATATGTCAATTTGACTGTCCTAGAACGGGAGACCTTCCTTGTTGGACAGTCAAAGCTCCCTAAAATGAATGTATTTTATAACAAATAAATAATTAAAAAAAATAAAAAATTTTAAAAAATAAATCGGAAATGATTTCATTTTAAAAAGAAGTACCTATACTTAAAAAAATATTTACTCGTCTCTGCACTCAGCAAGAGTTTTGAATTTATCGAATGGCTTCTTCTAATTAGACCGTTTTTTACCTTTTTCGTCCTTCAATTAAAAAAATTTCTTTCAACTAAAATTATTTCTACTTTATCAAATCGATGAAATTAATTGGAGTCTTCATTAACACCCCAAAGGAATAAAATAACCCAATTAACGATTTTTACAAGGCCATTAAAATGTCCAGCGAACCTAAAAATATTGTCAAATTATAAGGGGATTGGGATACGCCCAAAATTCATACGACTGGGGACCAAATATAATGATAAAAGAATAATCATAAATTTTTCCAGAAAATACCAATTCATTTATATCGTACCGGAGGCTGAACAAATGATCAGTTTTTGGCATTTAAAAGATGATTAATGGATAAAACAAAACATGGGACCAGAATTTTTTTGGCACGTCAGAGAAAATGCAATGGTCCCCATTGTTTTAACGACTGAATAATTACTCCTCATTTCATGAATTTAGTACCTTGAACCATTTCGGATTATTAAGTGATGATAATAAATGGTTCCATGATATCTTCCGACAGTTGGCCCCCGGCACGCTTATTTGCAGTCGGTTTTGAGAAAATACGGTACACATTCTTATACAAAATATAACTAAATGTCGCCGTAGGGGTGTGTGTGCAGAGAGGATGTGCCATCGAATAACAAAGCATAAAACACATTTTCATTCAAATGCATCAAGGAAAAAACTATTTTTCTATACACTGTATATACCAGCGCATGAGTACAACAAATCGACGCTATAAATAAATTCGTTTGATATCTATACCAACGAATCGATTTCAGGTTTAAAATTATTATAATAATTATTAGTAAACAATGCACAAATTTTTAAATTTTGTAATTATTATAATTTCGGTGGGCCAACTGCCGGGGGATCAATTGTCGGGTCACCATAATAAAGTACTGTATTTAAAAAAAAAAAAAAGATTTTCAATGAAGTTCCTCTTAGATACCATATTCGCTTGAAAATGAATAAAAACTCTTTAAGTCTTGATACGGAGAAGGTTCATTTTTAATTTTAAAAATATGACATAGGCTCTGAGGGAATTTATTTTCCTCGATTTTGAGGTTCAATAATGTACTCGTTTATAACTTATCACGTACATTTGTATATTTTTAATGAGTTAAGTATTTGAGTACAATTCGTGGTTATAAGTAAAAATAGAAATGAAATGGAATCAATACAGATCCTTGTGGTAAACTTTCCTCAAATCGACTCAAATCGACTACATCGTAATGAATATTATGTGATTTTGTGAAATGGCTAATTCTTAGTTTATTTTCAAACATTTAAAACCTACCGTTAATAACACGTAAATTCTACTTGAATTAATGTATAACCTACTTAAGTTTAAAAGAGAAATGAATGTATCAGAAGAATGATAAACTATTTTGGATTTTTATACACGGATTTAATTTTAATGTTTAATCGTACATCTACAGCAATTTTTTACGTAAATTTGTGTATTTTTAAGTAGGTATTCGAGATTATAAATAAAAGTAATTCATAATGGAAACAATATAGATCCCTATAAAAAATCTTCCTAAATCAAAGATTTGCCTGAAGTCGTAATTATTACTTTGTGATTTTGTAAAATAGCTAATTCTTAGTTTATTTTCAAGAGTCCTAAACCTACTTATTGTTAATAACACATAAACTCTCCATAAATTAATAATTTCAGCATTGATGGCTTTTAAGGTAGGCACACCAGAAGGGTTCCTTGCCAATATTAAGTGCAGCAACTAATTTGCCGGAGTAAATTCGATTGCAAGTTTCGTAAACTCACTAACGGATATGAAGCATTTGAGGTGCTGGCCAAATTCATGTAGTTAGGACCGGTTAGAACACCAATAATTTATCGAACCGATTTGCCCATGGAGCGTTCTCCAAAATGTTAACATGGACCTATTACGTAAACGTTCAAATATATAAACTAACAGCGCTTGGATTTCCATGTTACCCAATTGTATGGAAAGGTATGAAATAAAAAATGTATAGTTCTAATAGTGCGAAAAACTTGACAATTGTGGATATGACGAGGGAAAAGAAGACGCCTCACTTTTATTTAGAAATATCACAAAAAAATATATATATAAAAGGGTATTTAATTCGTATACCTACTCCCCCATGCATTACGATTCTCAACTAAAATGTTATCTCGTGGACTACTTTAATATTTTTGTTTTTGTTTTATACAATTGCACAAACTTGCACTACCTAAATCCTTTTTTAACAGTTAAGCCATCCGCTCGTGGAGAAACTGCAAAAAAACAATAGGTGACACAATCGCTATCCACAGAAAAAGAACTTGCGAATTTCATTTGCGGTGCGCACACATGTAACTTGTTAAAGACCGGTTGTCAAGGGCAACGCGGCTCTGCTAGTCACTGCGGCCGTCGCGTTTCAGTTGCCATGTTGACAAGTTGCTATGGTAGCGCCTCACGACCTGTCAAGTTTTCGAGTAATTTGCGATATGTCAGATCAGGAAAATATCGGTATTGTTCAGGAGGTTGAAAAATATTATTGTTCATTAGAGTTGTTAATTGATAAATAATTAATAAATTATAATTTTTTTAAACAAGCTGTTATAATTACTGAAATCGTAAAACTGAGTTACGCCGTGAATTGAGTTGCCAACGAGTTTTAGGTTTCTCCATGAGCAGTTGGCATTACTATCCTATCCATTTGTGTAGTTTTTTTAAATATATCTTCATAAGTTTTTCCTTTACACATTGTTTTCGAATTTTTTGTTTGTAATTGAATCAATCTCTACAAATATTTGACTATTATAATTATTTATTTTTGCAAATAACGTCCATCGGGATTGAACATTGCTGGTGTAGAAGATTATACATATATTGAGATATATCAGATGGTTATCAATAACATAGGAATATTTAATAGATTTGATTGATTTTACTGCCTATGGTTAGAGACGCGAAACTGGCGAATGTATTAGGATTTTTAAAAAATCAAAAGGAGATTGCCAAATGTGTAAGTATCCTTTAAAAATATTGTTCTGAAATATTTTTTACGGAACATGAGAATCAACGTATAAAATATATATTTGAATTTCTGATAAAAATAAATTTTGTCAAATGTTTATTTTCCAGCAACTCACACATTTTACAGTAATTTGTCAAATGGAAGTCTATAATTCAGGAAAACTCCCAATTAGTTTGATTCCTCCGTCGTATTCTGCACATGTACGTAAGTTAACAAAACAAGCTAATAACTCTAGAGATTCAATAGAAGCCTGAGTTATGATGGTACGTTTGTAAACAGATAAAGAAGCTTTTGTAGATAAACTAGAATAGAATAAACGCATAATTTTACTTGTTCTTGAGAAGAATATACGCCAATGTTAAAACTGCGAATAATTACATGGGTTGTACTTACATACATTGCAATGTGGCGACAAGCCACAGTAAAAATTTAACACAAAACATCGAATCTTCAAGTTTGCTTTAAAATCATTTCCCCTGTTGGTGTTGGCCTATTATTTTTTTGTTGTTATTTTTAATTATCTTCAATGCGATATTTATTTAGAAGCTTAAACTATGTGCAAACATTTAGTCAAATAACTTGTAATATCGTAAAAAACGTATTCAATAATAACATCAGTGATTGAAGCCAGAAAATGGTATTCCACATGATTTGATTTCTACGAATTCATATTAAAATCGGAAACTCTCGTTAACATGAGAAATTGGTTCACAGTTCACGTGAAATAACATTCCGCTCCCAAAAAAATGTAATTTTATTAGCCCATGTTCTATAAATGGATCTAAAAACATGAACGAAATTCGTAACCTAGAATAACATAAAGCGTGTCTAGCAGGAATTATTTTATTGACCGTGCCTAAAATTTTACGAATTATCGTGCCAATTTTCATAAAATATGTCATTTCAATTTGAAATGTACGCAAAATGATTATAAACGTTTATATAAAATTGGTAGCACGATAATATATAACTAGCAGTTACCCGCTCTGCAGGCTTTTGCTTCTAGGCCCTTCGGGTGACTTTTAGTTCGGGTTCGCCCAGTGTGTTGTAAATCCGATAATAATTAATAAATACTAAAACATTTTATAAATCCGATAGGACCTGGTTCAAAAAAGAGCCGGTTCTTTGGAAAAATAATCTCAGGCGATCCGTGACTGATAATCACCGGGACAAAGTAACCGCGACATTCCATTATATCATATATAATAGAAGCGTGGTATAAACCACGACGTGGTATCATTATTCACAACTCCAGTCACAATTTGGGAGGCGGGTATGGGTTCCACCGCCCGGGAACCATTTATTGGACAACCAACACCCCTGCCACAGATCACCCCAAGTGGTTCGCTACGTTTGGTGATTTAGCAGGGGTGTCCGGGTTCATGGAATGAGGTTTGTCTAGGTCTTGGTGGCGGATACGTTTGCCCAACCACTGCGTGGCGAGCTGGATCGGAGGAGACTGATTAAGGGAGGCCTTTTGACCTCTCCAGCCGGATTCTCCCGACCCTTCGCCTTGCACCGCATTGTGAGGAATAGATTCATACGTCCGTCACTCCTGGCCACACTGACCCCCAGATTCCTACCCACCCCTCATACCTTTTTCCTTCCCATATCTTCTTCTCCTTCCTTTCACTTTCCTCAAAGATGACATAGGCCCCTAAGGAAATTGTTTTCTTCGGTGTCTGCTGTGTGAAGCTAATGTAAAAAAAAACAATAAAAATCATATTATAATCCATATTTCCATTCCCGGAGATATTTACGAAAATACAAATCCAATAGTACTTACCTACGCCTGCCAGCCGACACTCCTCACTTATTGGCTACTTGCTTGAATTCGGCTCTATTTCAAAAACAGCATTTAACAAACTTCAAGTACGGAGATGGTTTTGCATAAGGCGCAGCGTCAGAGATGTATTCGAAGTCGGGTTCTTAAATTTCAACCATACAGATGATGGCGTTATAATAACGTCAGATTTATTTTTCTTAATGGTTAGTATATAATTAAGCATGCGTTTTAAATAACTACCCCAAAGATTGTGTTTGAAGCCTGTATGTGTTCATAATGTGAACTAACTAACTGCCATTTGCCGTACATTAGGGTAAGTAAGAATAAAAGACTTACCCGAATGTACTACCCCGAATGCACGAAAAATGGTCGTTGGTCTATTTTGGATGTAACATAATTCATAACAAGAAGGAGGCGTCTACTAATATCTACAGGAATTCCAAAAACTGAAAAAATCGAACTAATATCTATGAGAATCAAAGTGTTGACGAATATCTACAGCTCAAACTGTTGATTAATATCTATGAGAACCAAAGTGTTGACGAATATCTACAGCACTGGCAGAGGTTGGATTTGCAAGTACGTATAACATATTGGAATAACGTAATATTGCGTATGCAGTTTAAAAAACTTAATTTATGTAAGTATGTATGTAAAAATCCCTAATATCGGACTATTGGACACATTTAGCTGATTAGTCCAACCTACGCTCTGTAGATATTAGTTCAACCTATGCTCTGTAGATATTAGTCAACACTCTGAAGTTCGTAGATATTAGTTCAACATACGAGCTGTAGATATTCGTTCGACATACAGGCTGTAGATATTAGTATCTGGAGTCAACAAGAATTGTTCTCTGCCTGTTTATCGGTGTTCAATTTAAATTTTTTCATATTTAATTAAATGAAGACAATATTAGCGAAACTCAATCGAAATCTGGAGACAGAAAAATCAGAAAAGATATTGGCTCCGCTGGGACTCGAACCCAGAACCCTTTTCTTACATGGAAACAGCTCTACCGATTAAGCTACGGAACCCATATTAATTCGGTCACTTTTAACTGTATCATACTTCGACTAAGAACTACCAACATTATCTTCACTTACTTAACGCACATATTATTGGCTGCTATCTTTATATATGATTACAAGATTCAACTCGAACTAAATGCAATCTAGATAGTGTCTGGATAATTTTTTATCCATTTTATTTGTAATACGCGACATCTATTGACTTTTTCTGCAAGTCTAGGATGAATATTTATTATTAATTTTTTAAACTTTATGAGTAAAATCTCAAATTATAATATTTAATTAAATGAAGACAATATTAGCGAAACTCAATCGAAATCTGGAGACAGAAAAATCAGAAAAGATATTGGCTCCGCTGGGACTCGAACCCAGAACCCTTTTCTTACATGGTTCGAGTCCCAGCGGAGCCAATATCTTTTCTGATTTTTCTGTCTCCAGATTTCGATTGAGTTTCGCTAATATTGTCTTCATTTAATTAAATATTATAATTTGAGATTTTACTCATAAAGTTTAAAAAATTAATAATAAATTTTTTCATGTTGTTAAAAAAATGGTATTTCTGAGAGTTTTGGATTTCACGATGAATTCAGGATACAAAATTCTTCGTTCACAACAAAATTAATTGATGTATGAATAATTTGGCCTGCCCATGTTACGTGGATAGACGAGGATATATATTGCCTATACTAGTACAGGAAGGCATTTCCTTCAGGTGAGAGCACGTTTCGTTATGTGTTTAGGCAATTCTTGACCATAATTTTTGAGATGAGAACGCCTCCCACTTAATTTATTATATTTCTAAGGGTACCTGTGATGTCGAAAACATTGGGGCTATATTTATACGCTCGATCAATAATTTTAAAATCTTCGTTCGTAAAATGAAATCCATGCACCACAAAATAAGAGATTTTTGGTATAATATGCGTTCAAAAATCTTTAAATAAATCTTCGGAATCGAGAATACAGATTCTGCAAGGTAGAGGAATATATCTTGTAAATCCAAACTCTTTATCGACGTAGATATACTTAAAAAATATGTATTTCACTATTTCTTCTTAAGCCAGTGTATTATGTACCATTGTAACAATTTTAAATAAAAAAATAATTATGAACGACGAAGGTATGAAAAGTTGATTTTGACTTCTTATTAATAACTAGCAAACCCGGCCACACGTTGTGGTGGCTAACGAAACACAACGTCATTACCCAACCTTTATAAAATCCACACCACCCGCTTGCCAGCTGCCCGCTGCCTGAATTGAATATTTGAATTTTTCGGCTTTTCTCTACTATAATAAGCATGTATTTTGCATATAAACCTTCCTCTTGAATCACTCTATCTATTAGTAAAAACCGCATGAAAATCCGTTGCGTCGATTAAAAGATCTATGCGCACATACATTTTGAGCGACTTCATTTTATGCTATGTAATGATGATGATGATGAAGTAACATTGGCTAAGTTATTATTATTATTATTATATTATGTCTGTAAGCGTAATATTTTTTAAAACCAATTGGGTTTTGCAATAGTTATTATCTCATTTATTATTCGTATTTTTCTGAAAAATGAAACCTGATAGAACCTATGTTATGTAATTAACCACGGTAATAATATTTTTTTGTATCTTTGCGTAGAGCGATGAACATAGAAGAAAGAAGATTATGCGTTGCTGAAAAAATGTCTGGTATATTTTTTTCTAGTAGGTACTCGATCGGATTCCCGGAAATTTTTGCACATTTTGATTTTGTATGAATAAAATGATTTATTTAGTCCTCAAATTCGGCGAACGCCGACAAAGGTATTTTCCGGGCGCCTAAATTGACCAAATCTCCTTCATCTGAAGATTATTCAAAGGTCGAAAGGATTTTCATGATTAAATATAAACCTTTAAAATGATTCATTTTTTAATTTTTTTTTATTTATTTGTTTGCTCGCCAACAGAATATATCACATATAATTATTACATCAGTTAACAATTTTAATATGGTTCTAGTATAATTCCAATGAGAGGTGAGCACACCATTCATCACAACATTCTTAATTAGTTGTAATACATAATAATAAATTAAAGTACATACATAAAACAAGAAGAATCAATAATTACAAAACATATTCACACATGAACATATACATACATTTATACACATTTTATAGGTCTAGGTGAGGAGATCATCAGGGATATGTAAATATAATTTCCTTCTGAAGGTAGTAATTGAGTTTGAAAATACACCTAAGTCTTCCATGTTTGCAATAATTATTGTATAACCGAGTCATTCTCGAGGTTGGTTTGAAGAAACTTGTATTAATACGGTAAGTATCGATCCAAAAGGTTTCAAGATTTCTTGTGAATTTCGGCCTTATATTAAGATTAATTTGATTAATTAAAAATGAATCATACATGTTGTTTATGATTTTAAACAGGGAGATCAAATCTGAAATGTGCCTTCTTTTGACGAGTGAGACTTCTCTAAAGTGAGTGAGTCTTTCAGCATAGTTATCTAGATTTCGATGTACTCCAGATTTGTAAGCTAGTATTCTTAAGGTTTTTTTGGGACCAAATCACGGTGTCATACTCTAAGATATTCTTACATATGAGTAGTACAAGATTCTGAAGCTACTGGGGTTCTTGAACGATTTGGTAATTCTAGTGATAAAACCGAGCATTCTATTGGCTCGATTGACAATGTGTTGGTAATGGTTTCTGAACATCAGTCAAGAAAGAATATGGTGAAGCAGGTTATTATTATTTATTTTACGTATAAAAGTCACTATGAAGATAATTAAAAATTAACAAGGTGTTAGGGGAGGTACCTTAATAACTTTAACCAGCGATTTCTGATCTGGTTTAAAGAAAAAAGCGAATGGCATTTTGATCTTCGGTGGTATTTTGTTGTTCTTCTTTGACACGTCTTCTCTAGTCACTCAGTCAAGTAATCGCCCCAACCTCCCTGATCCTAAATATCTAGTACATACTGAATTTAATGTTTTTTAAATTAATAAAAAATCACCGGAAACCAAAATACATTGCACACTTTTTACTCCAAATCAACTCGCAGGAAACGCTGTTTAAAATTTGTCAGGTACCTCCGTCCTTAAGAACCCGTAATTGGTTAATTATTTTCTTGATTAACTTTGCTTTTTCTATTCCATAACAAAGAATGCACTAAATGAAATTCTTCCTGTATATTATGCAAATAATAAACTTTAAAATTACATTCTAAATAATAAGGATAGAGCAGTACAAATGAAAAAATCTGAATTCTATAAATTGAAGTGTAATGATTGCGGTTTGTTTTATATAGGTAAAAATTCAAGAAAGTTTGAAATAATGATAGAGGAACATATCTAGCACACTTAATTCGCACACATAACACACACATCCAAACACACACGCGCGCACCCTCACCCATACAAACACTCACACACATCCCTCTCCTTCAATAATTTACTAACTTAATTGAGGTAAAATGTATAATTTATCACATAAAAACATAAGTATATAACATTGACATGTCATTGGTATCAATTATTGTGTTAAATTCTATAATTTTGGAACTATTTTTTACTGTGTAATTATGTACTGTTTGTTTCTGCAAAATAAAATAAATAAATATGAGATATTTAAACAATATTAGTTTCTGGAAGTTTGCCATCATTTGTTGGAGACTGGTCACACTTTTGACTTTAATAGTCAAATTGAAGATTGTAATTTTAATGGCGTTCAGTTGGACAAATATTAGAAATTATTAAATACAAATTCAAATATTATAAATAATCAGAAAATATTTTTAAATGACACATTATTGAACTTGTTCCCTTTGTAAATTGTGCCCTCAAATGCCCCTTTACCCCTTCCCTCTCCCACCTTTCTATTGACATCGTTAAGTCTATTGTTATAAATAGTTTTAAGTTAACCACGAGGAAGTGAGCATAAGCTCTCGAAACATGCAATTTTTTTTATTATCAGTAAAGTGGTTAAAAATAAATCTATTTATTTTAAAATTATAACGTATTATTTACACTTTCACTCTGTGAGGGAACCACAATCAGATTTGAAAAAAACTACATTACAATTAAAAGCAAATTATGTAAAAACGTGTCAAACTGTTATTATCATGGTATTGATGTTTTTTTTCGTTTTCTTTTAAATACGATCAGCCACAAACCGCAAATTTTCTGGTCGATCCCCATAAGACCGCAAAAGAATAATTTTAAATGTCGGGCTGTGAGATTTCATTGACCTCCTTAAGGTCAACTAGAGAGGGTAAGTACCTACCCCTTCCGACTATCAAATGACCATTTAAGGCCCGCAAAGCTCCCGGACAAGTGCCTACCGTCTCCAGTCGCTCGTTACATCAATTGATATCAACTTGCTGGCAATAATTAAACAGACCCTCATTAATTCTCATCCACTTAAGTCTTGGGATTTTTATTGTTGTGTTAATATGAGAAACATTGATGTTATGGGGGAGATGTGATTGTAAGACGTTAAATTAGAAGTTTTATTGACAGTTTTATTTAGCTCCGCACAGGAGGCCTTAAGGAAAAAAAACCCTCAGGGCCTAAGTCATATTTGGAGAGATGCTGTGTGGAGGGTCTTTTTAGGGAAAGGAAGGAGAGGAAGTTCTAGGGAGGAAAAAGGTATGAGGAGTGGGAAGGAATCTGGAGGTCAATGTTCCAGGAGTAACGGACGTATGAATCCATCCCTCATATTGTGGTAGGACGACGGCGAGGCAATTGGTCGAGAAATTCTGGTTGCAGAAGTCAAAGGGTCTTGACTCAAGGTGCAGATGGCGTGCAAACGTATCCGCTGCGAAGTTCTAGACAAACCTCCCCCCATAAACCCCGACACCCTCACTAAATCACTACACATAGCGAACCACTTAGGGCGACCTATAACAGTTCCCGGGGCGGCGGTACTCATACTCATACCCACCTCACAAATTGATGGCGTTAACGTGCAAATCACCTGGTAAATTAGGAGTATAATTTGATACGTTTTTAGAATTTCACGGCCAAAAGTATTTTCGTTTTTTGTTTTTAGGGTGTTATGCCGTGTTGCGCTACCTCCTTCTTTAGCCAACGCTGTCCGAAATGTTGGCTAAAGAAATAGGTAGCGCAACACGGTATAACACCCAAAAACAAATAACGAAAAAAAAGATGAGTATAATTTAATAAATAAAACACACAAAAACAAAATAGTTGCACACGGTGGATGAAAAAATAATAAATATCTCAAAATTTATTTATTTGGGTATGATACGTTTTAAGATTTTCACGGCCAAAAGTATTTTCATCATTTGTTTTTAGGGTGATATGCCGTATTGCGCTACCTCCTTCTTTAGCCAACGTTTCGGACATCGTTGCAGTGTCCATCATCAGGGCAGATCCGGTAGATGTGTAATTTTTAGTGGTGAAATGTGTGCTTATTTACTTGGAAGCGATACCGTGTCGCCAGCTCCACTACAGTCACCGGTACAAATTAACCGTGACAAGCAATGGCCGCGGAGATTGAATGCCGCGGAGAGGAATGACGCCACTGCTTGTAAAGAAAGAGGTAGCACAACACGGCATAACACCCCAAAAACAAATAACGAAAATTATTTGGGTATGTTTTAAACATCAATTTTGTTGCATTAAAAATTAAATAAAGTTTTAAAAAATATGCTAATAATGTGAAAATGTGATAAATACAACAGCTTTTCGAAAATAGATTAAAAATATATTTATCTGGGTGACTGTAAAATAAATTACAGCATCAATGAGCGAATGAACGAATAAACGTCCTGAGGCAGACAAAATGCAAAGAAGAATATCGTTGATGAAACAAACAACTGTGGATATAGGCGCCAGGGGATCGACAAAGACAAAACCTCCCCCGAATCACTCAACTGAAAAAGTATTCGACGAACTTAAGGGTCGAAAGAAGCAAGATTGCGAATTGAAGTGGGAAGTCTTGGAAACAAACAGTCAATTGACTTATCATTTCTTTAAATAAAATGAAATGAGTTACTTACAGGGACTTAATGGAATTTCAGCAAATGCAATATCTACAGAGATTAGAATTTATCTGTTGTCTGATATTATCTTTATTTAAGTGAGTGCATTTCTAGTGGTTATTGCCAGTAATAAGAATGGTTGTATTAAAAGCGTGAAACGGAAAAATATGTTTAATTTGATAAAAATAGTATTTTTTCGTTTAATATTATATTCAATTTCACCTACTGCGTGGCGGGCAGGATCGGGAGAGATTGGTTGAGAGAGACCTAACCTAGACTTCTCCATCCAGACTATCTCGACTCATCACCTTGTACCTCAGTGAAGGGGATAGATTCATACATCCGTCGCTCCTAGACACATTGACCCCCAGATTCATAACCACCCCTCATACCTTTTTCCTTCCCAGAACTTCCTTGCCTTCATTTGCTTAAAAAGACCCACCACACAGCATCCCATAAGATGACATAGTCCCTTATGGATTTTTTTTCCTCAGGGACCCCTATGTGGAGTTTAACGTAAAAAAATAGTTTATTTATGGGCAAGTTCTGATGTATAATTATTTATACGAGTGACAGCCATTTCGCCTTCTGAAGGTATGATCAAACTGTGAAATCATTATTAAACCTTCAGAAGACGAAACAACTGAGGTGCGCAATAATAAAATACACAGCTGAACTTGTTCACGAATAAATGTTTTAATAAATTGATTAATAATATTATTGAATGTATAAACGAAAAAAAAGGAGTTCTGCACAATAAACTTGATAAAAATAAATTAATACGTATGGTACAATCACTTAAAAAATATTTTTGTGCTTCGTTTCAGATTCGACGATAATCCCATTATCGGCGTAGTTAAAAGCTTAAATAATATAATTTATCAACTTGTTTCAAAACCAATGGTTTCTTTGTCAGGAGTCAGGATACAAAGTATACTATTCAAATATTTTGATATTTTTTTATAAAATAGTTGCTTAAACAAAATTAGTTATTGTATTCAGTTAAAATGATGTCACACGGTGATTTTGACAAGAGCTTATGGCATTTACTGAGCAGATTTAAAAAACACATTCCTCCCCAATCTTATTTTCAATGTCTCCATCTAAAATTCACTTATTGATCTATTTCCTTTCTCCACTTCCATAATTCTGACCACAATTCTCATCTTAGCTATGCTAGGAATGATATGATTAAAAAATTCTCGGGTAACGAGTAGACCGGCAAAGTCGGCGTTATATGTATACTGAAAACAATTTAGGGAAATTACTAAAAAAACACAAAAGATAGAGATCATAAATTAAGCCACTCAGGCATTTACCAACTATGTTGCAATGATTGTCCATCGTTTTATATAGGTAAAACAACTATAAATATAAATATATTAGAATCTCAGAACATTTAGATGCTTAAATAATAATAGTTTTTCAGAGTTTGCCCATCATCTCATTTCCACAGACCATACTTTTAATAAGGACACAGGGGTTTAAAATTTTCACAGTAACTTCTTAGAAGCACTTGAAATTAGTAAATCCATAAATAATAATAACCAAATTGATTTATCTTTTAGTCCCATTCTAAAGATATTTCCAATAAACAGCTCTGTTCTTCCCGGAAACCCGCAATTACCGCTTCCCCTTTACTCACCTCCCACTCAAACACCCAAAATTTGTGTATATGTCCGTCAATATTCTATTACGTAGGTTAGTTCTAATATTCTCCTGACGAAGGAAGGGTGCTTCCGAAACCGGTAGAGTGTGAATAAAATAAGAGTGGGGCCTATAACAAATTTATGTGATTTTATTGTACTTTAAGTGACTGCAATATATACATATATTTCCTTCGAAACCTGGTTTAACTAACCCGATTTTATAGTTAAAAATACTTAATTAAATTTGAAAGTCGAGTTCGGTGCAGAGCCTGACAACAGTGGCAGTGTCTTCTTATCGCCACTAATGAAGCAGGCTTTTGACCCGATTACTTAATTGCCGCCCGCACAGTAATGATCTCAGATAGCGTTACGAGTGAGAACTGAACACCGAACGCCAAACAGGGAACATGGCACAGCACAGGGCCTACCAAACTACTTACAGGAGTAATAAACTAATATTAATTGTATGGATTTGGGGCAACTGAATTATATTTGCAATTACCTATTATGTTCTTCCCCTTGGATTATTCTTAGTATTTCTATCACTTCGACAAGTTGTCCCCAAGCTACATCTGCGGTCTTCGTCAATTGCACGAAGCCTTTCTTAGCGTTTCCTAATGTTTTTGTTTCAATGTTTCTGGCTTTCACCCTTCAAGGGTGTTGTAGGACATAATTTCAAATTATGGATAGAGGAAAAGTGAATTTATATGTTAATTTTATTTAAATTGACAAATTTCAAATTTATATGTAAGATTGGAGTCGAATTCAAACTTGGAAGAGGTGAGAAGTTAAATGGAGGGGAGGCAAGATTAGATAAGACTTGATTGAAAATAGGATATTTGTTTAAAGAGGGACAACCAACAAACAGGTGATCTAAATTTCCCACTTCTAGATCACAGAATCTAGGGAGTCATACACGTGAATTTTAAAAAGGTGAGAAGGAATGAAACAATGTCCACTTCTCATTCGAATAAGTGAGCAAATTTCTTTTTGGAAAAATGGGGAATCGCTGAAACCATAATTTTTATGAGATAGTCCATTGCATTGAGGCATAGCAGGCTCTCTTGGATTGACTAGCAATGTGCCAATCCCTGCCCAAACATTGGGGATCTAACTTTGAGAATCGAAAAAATGTCTGATAGGGGTGTTATTTATGACGGTAACAATTGAGTTGAATGCTCCATATTTTGCCAAGAAATCCACAATATCGTTAGTTAACTGAATCATATTTTTTGCTCTTATTCTGTAATCTGTGCATCTTTCTTTCGTGTTCCATTCGGGTCGGGAATCCATATCTTCACCGAGGCGCTCCCAGGCATCCATGTTTTGTGCTTCATCAGCGGGATTAGTTTATTCGGTCTCCTCGCAAAGCCTCTTCCCAGCTTTATTTGGGGTGTCCAAATAGACTTCTTCACTCCGCAATTACTGCCATATAGTCAGTTTGCTTTCTGGTATTCTGAATACATGTCCAAGCAACTTTATCTGCTACAGTTCAATGAAGAGGAGCAATGGTTTGGTGCCAAACTAATCTCGTTTGTCGAACTTCTCACTCGATTCACCACTATTGATGGTATCACTACTCTAATGTCTTTTCCATATCTGCCGTGTGAGGTGCTTCCAAGGTCTCTTGTACTCATGCTCCACGGGCTAGATACAAACTGAAAGACGTATTGCCATAAATAATTTTGAAAGAAAAAGAAAACTCTACAATATTTTGAAAATTTGAATGGTCATATAAATATTAATGTGTATTCCAAAAAAATTATAAAAATATAAATACAAAAATTGTAAAATCCATAAATTATTATTAAAATACAAAATTATTCAAAAAATATATAAATGACCTTTTAAATCTATAAAAAATCCTTGAATATCTACTGCTTTCTCAAATTTTAAAAATTCTCATAATTTCTACTATTTTATCAAAAATGCTTAATATTTTTCAGTTTGCTATAATATATATAGGCGGTACTTTGGGGATGTTGCCCAAATGATTTCGTGAAAAGAAAATAGAAGCTGTGCCTTGAGAATCTAGACTTTCAGTGAACCGAGACGGCTGAAGTAGCTGAAGATGGAGATATCCTTAGGTGCCTTTTCAAAAGAATGAGTCTTCAAACGGGTACGAAGAGTGGTTGAAAATGGAGATGATTCAATTGAAATGATGCAGCAAAATATGCGGATGTTCTTTCAGAACGTCACCTTTTGATATACGAGTCTATTTATGTTTATTGATCTATGTAGTATTTGAGCTGATTTAAATCTTTGAAATGGAATGTAAAGTTCATGCATACTTAACTACTCGTACCATGATATAATTTTTTTCAAATGTTATTCAACTTGCCATTTCACCTATTGAAATAAATACGATCTTAAAATTTAAAGAAACATTGTTGCGATACTGCAGCAGAAACGTTGATACTCACGCAATAAACAACTTACAAGTATGCATTTCTTGGTCAAATCCCTCGGTAACCAACCGTGTAAAAGCCAATTAATTAGCGTTGACCAATCATGAATAACGAACGAATAGGTCCATTGAAGTACCCACCCTTTCCCGCCCCGGTATAGGCGACTTATGGTCGCCCCTTCGGAGCTCTCGCAAGAATCTAATTTTTTTTATATGAGTGACTCTACAATTGACAGAACGAATCTAGACCTTCAATGTCCCTACATACTTTGTTAGGTGGCGGAAATGTAGGATCGCCTGCAGACTGAACTGCAATGGTCATAAAAGAAACTAATCTACTGGTGTTAGTAAGCATAAGAAAAGCAAGAAAGAGAAACAAAATTTGTTGATTAAAGCCAGAGGGAGACCACACACTCAAGGCTGCAGGCAACTGTGAGAAAAAATAAAGTTATATGTACAACAAATCAATACAAGAAATATTAAAAAAAGGAACAATCTAGAGTGATTGACATTAACCAAGAAGCATCCGGCGGTCCCCGAGAGAATAAAAAAGGTCGTTAGTCCAACGTTACGGCATCCCATGGAGTCGCCCTTTAGCCAGCTAGCCGGTGGTGCCTAGAAGAAGTAAATGGACGACTAACGAAGACCCTAGGGAGAAAAGCGTCGGGTAGCCGGAGGAGGAGCGGACAGCCATGGGAAGCCGCTCAGTCTTTCCTTCAACCTGAATATGTCCCGGGGGGTGGCGCGGGCGCTGGATGGTGAGCGTAGAGGATCTGTACAAAATAAAAGTAAACCTAAAAGCAACCGTACATAGATACATAGGGACAAGGCCCAAGGTCCAACCCCTTAATTGGGGAAAAGGACAAAACAAAACAGGCAACGGAGTTCTGTTCTAGAATCAATAACGCACTAAAAAGAGGAGAAAGAAGAGAAAAAACCCAAAAATACAAACATGAAATAAGAATACAGATAAAAGGGAAGAAAAATAGTAAAATAATTGATGTAAAACAAAAAGCACACAGGCGCGTCAAGTTACGCTGGAGAATTATCCACACAGCAGGTATACAAACATAATCTAATCAAACATGAAGTAAAAATACATTGATAAATAAGAAAAAAAAAAGAAAAAAGCATAATAAATGTAAAACTAAAAGCACACTGGCGAGACAAGTTACGCTGGAGAATTATCCATGCTATAGATATAAGAGTGAAAAATAAAACCAGCAAAACAATAGGTACACATAAATTATATATACATAGAAAATTTAGACAGAAAGTAAACAGCACTTTATCAGTTCATCAGTGACGCAGCAGCTATTGAGAAAAAAAAATAAAAAGATCAAAAGAGAAAAGAAAAGAAAGTGATTAATACCCCGAAGAGTCACCTCTGAAAAGAGAGAGAGAGAAGAGCAAAACAAGCAATAGGTAAAAGTATAAAGTATAAAAAGTGTAAAAGTATAAGAAGTGTAAAAGTGCAAATACAAAGAGAAAAATAAAAATAAAGAAACAAGAAACCGATATGGTTAAGTGAATCCAGGCAAACATGGTAAATGAGTTAGAAGAGAATAGTCCGTGGAAGTCAGGAGCGAGTACACCCGGTTTCATAAACTGCTAGTCCACGACTCTCAGATCAGGCCATCTCTCCACCCAGACTCTTGTAAAATTCCTCAAGCACTCAAAATTCGTCTTGTTCGAGACCAGGTCGGAGTTCCAAACTGGTCTGATGGGTACATCCAAACCATCTAACATTTGACCTCTAGCATCCGTCATTATCTCACACTGCCACAAGATATGCTCTGCCGATTGGTTTGTGCTCCCACAGGCACAGTTGGGGTGAGGGGAAAGAGAGAGGGAGTGTAGTCTCCCCCTAAATTCACCATGGCCAGAGAGTAACTGAGTTATGTGGTGGTCTAACTTGAGGAAGACCGCATCCATTCTGAATTTAACTGATGGGAAGAAGGAGAAAGTCCATCTTCCCAAATTCGACCTATCCCACCTGGCCTGCCACTCTTGGAGTGACAGGTCTCTCATTTGACGCAGCAGCCCAGGGAGGGTTCCCGGCCCACCCGGAGTTAGAATAACTCCTAGGTGAGTGGCGGGGGTTCCTCTGGTTAGTCTCTGCTTAGTAAGCACTTCCCTGATTTCTAGATCGATTGGCAAAATGCCGGCCAACACAGGCAAAGCGTCCGAAGCTACGGTTCTATACGCCCCGGATAGTGCTAGTAAAGGAGTTCGTTGGCCCCGCTTGAGAGCCAAGAGTATGAGCGAGTTACCCAGGCGATGCTCCCAGACAGATGCAGCATACGAAACCTGCGACACATATACGCATCTGTAAAGGATACGCAAAGCTGGGCAACGTAGTCCCCACTCAGCTGTGGAGAGTCTCCTAAGCTTCAAGAACAGGGCCTTAGCCTTACCAGATACATCCTTGACGTGAGCCAGAAAGGAGGACGAACGATCTAGAGTGACACCTAAGTATTTCACAGTTTCACGAAATTGGACAGAAGAGTCTCCCATTTTGATGACAGGATTTCTTTCTCTACTGAGAAAGCCCTTCATCAGGAGTCCCTGGGTCTTATGGGGAGCGAATGTCATCTTGTTTCTCTTCCCCCAATCGAGGAACATGTTCAAACCTTCACTGCCTTTTTTCTCAACTTCCCTTCTGCTGTCCCCAGAGACCAAATACGTCTTATCATCAGCGTAATCGACAGAGATGCAACCTTCAGGCAAGGGCAGCCTGGAGGAATCGTCAAAGTTAATGTTCCACAGGTCAGGTCCAAGAATAGATCCCTGCGGGCATCCCATATCCGCTTCCCTTTCAATCAGGTAGTCGCCAAAGCTGATCATAATTGTGCGGTCGGAGAGGTAGTCATCAATGCACTTGAACAAAAGTTTGGAACTCTGCCTGTTTTTAACCTTAGTACGCATCATTGCCCACCACGCGTGATCGAAGGCACCAGTTATATCGAGGAAAATTGCAACTACGTACCTCTTTGGACAAGCCTTCACCCAATCAAGCACATACGACAGGGCGTGCACCGTCGATCTACCGGGGACGAAACCGAATTGAAGGTCACTGGCCGGTGACAGAGTTTTACGTAGTCGCTCCCGTATCAGTTTCTCCAAGATCTTGCCAAGTACCGGGAGGAGGGTAATCGGTCGGTACGCCTTAATGTCAGTAAGTGGTTTCCCGTTCCCCTTAGGTATGATCCGGAGCACGCCACGCTTCCACTCGGAGGGGAAAACTCCCCTCCTCAGGCACGTGTCCATCACCTGGAAGAGTTCTTCCTTGGCGTGAACCCAGACTTGCTTCGCAATCACGCCGTTGAGCCTGTCATGCCCTGGTGCCTTCTTAGGACCCAATCCCTTAATTATAACCTCAATTTCCGCTTTAGTGACTCTAAAGTTATTATCCTCTTGGGCAAGGTCTCTAGGTGGTAGCCGTGACAGATTTCTAATCTGTTTATGGTGGTCGTTTTCCCCAATTACTGATTCTAAAGGAACTAACTCGCCCAGAAGTGTCTTGAGAGTGGAGGCCACATCCACAGTCTCGGCGTTCCTCCCATCTGAATTCCCAATTACTGTAGTCAAAAACCGGTCAGATCCTTTACCGGATTTTTCAATAGCGCTGTGGATTTCCCACGGGTTGGCGTTACCTACATTTTTGACCCAGTTATGCCACGCAGCTCGTTTCGCTTGAAGAACAGCCCGTTTGAAGGCCGACCTGGCAGACCTCAGGTTGGCCTGGAGCACAGCTGTCTCCTCCTCCGTACAGCTGAGACCCTTAGACAACCCGAGGGCCCTGAAGGCTCTCTTAAAGGCCCCCTTGAGCGAAGTCAGCTCAGAAGACCACCACGGCGTTCTAATACTCGTCTTCGGGTTTGATCTTCCCAAAGACGAGTTGGCAGCAGATACGACCGCCCTATTGAAAAAATTCCCCAAATTATCCGGATCCGTAGCAGCTACGTGGTAAAAGTCCCTTAACGTATCTCGTAGCGCTTCCCCAAAGTGATCCCAATTCGCCCTAGTGGTGTTGAAGTTCCAGGAGGATCTTGGAGCTTCGGTTTTACTAACACCAACCGTAAAAGTTATCAGTCTATGATCCGAATTAATAGCGCACTCATGGACTACCCACTTTGAAATCCTGGTCGCAAAAGACCCAGAGCAGAGAGTTAGGTCAATATTGCTCTCACCATGTATGTTCGAAAATGTGCAAAATGAACTCTGTTCGTTAACAATGCAAAGACCCTGCGCCGCAATAAGGTCCTCAACGGCGTCTGATCGTTCCGTTCTACAGTCACTGGTGTCGAACCATAATGGTGAGCGTGCGTTAAAGTCACCTCCGATAATTATATTACGGCCTTTAAGCGCGTTGAGCGCGCGCGTCAGACTCAGGATGTGGGGTCCTACCGGATTCCCAAATTTAAAATAAACTGAGATCAAGAAGATCTCAGTGTCGCCAAATCTAATACATACACAGGTTTGGTATTCATCAGAAAGACCAGCCAGAAGGAGGGGGCTGGCCAATGAAGTATTGACCAGGACACCCGCCCCTGGAGAGCGGCCAACTTCGAGTACCGCACCCGGAAAATTAATAGGGGTCTTACCTTCCCAGGTGTACTGCTCCTGAATAAGCAAAATGTCAATTTTTAGGTCAGACATGACCTTCAGTATTTCCAGTGTGGCCATTCGGGATCGCTGAAGGTTGACCTGACCTAGGGAGAGGGGATTAAGAGGAGCCATAGTCAGTCATGCGGAATGCTGACTCCACCGCAGCCAGTTGGGCCGGACAGTTCCTATCACCCGTCGGATGATCTGCCGGCTTCTTGAAGCGAGAACAAGTGGCACAGACAGCGGGCTGTGCCTTCCTGGGGCAGTCATCAAAGCCATGACCCACAACGGCGCAGTGGCGGCAAGTTTCTTTATCCTGCGAGCAGTTCTTAGAAATATGGCCGTACAGATGGCATTTGAAACACCTGGTGGCGCCAGTGTAGTCACGAGTCCGACACGCGTGCCACCCAAGGTAGCACAGCCCGCTGTCGATGAGGACTTTTCTAGCAGCCGGGTGGCACGTCAGCACCATGTTCATCGTTGGACCGTCTCTTTTTCCAAAGAGGGACACCCTCCTCATGGTCCGCAGGTGGTCATCAAGAGACAGAGTGGTTTGTCCTTCCAGGTTGAGTTTAAATATGTCCGCAAAAAGGGCCTGGTCGGCAGAGGGCTCTCCTTTGGGAACATTGTATACTACAATCTTCGGAAGACGTCCAAGGGGGTTGACAACTTTCAAACCACAGGCTGCAAGCTTGGTGCTAGCCTTCAAAATATTGTCAAGGTCCTTCTTGCCTTTGGCCTGTAAGGCCATGCCAGCACCCTTGATTTTCCGAGCTCGTACTATTTGAAAGTCGTCCGTCCTAGGATTAATGAGTCGCTCCATCTCTTTTTGTGTTGTTTCGGAGGTTTTCCCCTCTGGAACTTCCGGATAAACCAGCACCGTAAGGGGCTTGGGTGGCAGAGGTCGCTCCAACCCGTTAACAACCACTTTCTTAGAAGATGGCAAGCCAGCCGCTGCCGAGGCATACGACAGGGGGGCAGCGCTCAGGGTAGGGCGTGCCTTAATTGCCGTGTCAATTTTTTGCGACATAGATGCCTGTATATTTAAAACTTGCTCAATAGTGTTGCTCCTGGTCGTCAAGGTATTTATCTCCAACATAAGGTGCGTGATATCCGACATAAGGTCGTCTATCAGCTGGTTTAGAGAGTTCTTGTCCGCTTTGTTGAGTTTGTTTGAGCCATTGGTGATTACGCATCTGATGCGGTGGCATTTCTCGATAGCCGGTATCGCCTTGCGGGTCGATTCCGCCAGCACCTGTTGGCTATTTGGGGAGTCACTAATGCGTGCCCTTTTTTTGTTGCCAGCTATCGGTGTAATGGGGGGAATCCCGATAATTGAAACGCCGCTGGGCCCAGGGAGGGGATTGTCAGTGTCCATGTCCGCGTCACCATCTGACTCCGAACCGATGTCGACCATCTTAGGCTGCTTCTTCGAACGACGCTTACCCTTGGGGCGGAGTCCTAAGGTAAGCGATTTGTTCAGTGCGTCTATCTGTGTTTGGATTGAAGTCCTCCAAACTTCGGCCTCCTTTTCACGGTCGGAGTCGGCACCGGCCGCGTCCGAATCGCAGGAGAGAACTGTGTCGGATACCATGGTTTAAGAGAATAGGGTCAGTAAAAGTCTTAGGGGGTCTTAGGGGGTCTTAGGGGGGTCTTGGGGGGTCTTAGGGGGTCAAACGAATAGGTCCGAACCATTGACCGCTTTCAAAGTGAAGTCATCTGAAATCAGACAAGCCAGACCACAGATTTACACGGTCTTTAGGCAAACCAAAAGCCATTCTGTATTTTGTCAGTAAACAATATTTTTCTTTGAGGAAACATACGAGTACTTAAAATAAGTGATTTTTGATATCCATTTTTTTATAAAAACAACACACTTTTTATATATTTATATTTTATACTTCTTTGGAAGGTTATTCTTATCAATGTACTCGTAATATATCATTAAAAAAGAAGATAACACTAATAATCTAAACGTAAATATGAAAGTGAAAAAGAAGAACTGGGACATGAACCCAGAACCTCTTGTCTAACCGGGATTTTACCAATTCAGCCTTTGCCACCTTTCGTCAAACCGTCATAATTATCAATCTCATATTTTCAAATTTTATTATTAATAATATTATCTTCGACTAATTTTTCCATATCATGGGCAACTACCTTTTTCATTGGAAACAATCGTTCTAAGAACATGTTTGTAGTCTAGATAGCGTCTCAGATAAATTTATCCGATTTTATTTATTTGGAACATATATTGACCTTTTTATAAAAGTCTAAATGAATATTCATTTTTTATATGTTTAAATGTCATTTTATAACTTTTGAAGGTTATTCCCGTCAATGTAATAAAGATGTGAGATGTTCTGGGTTCGAGTCCCAGTTGCGACTATTATCTTTTTATATTTTTCTGTGTCATCTTTTCTTTCATATTTTTATTTAGATTATTGTGTCATCTTCTTCACTTTTTTGTTCCTATCTGCACACTTCGAATAATTTATTTATCTCCAGCTGAATCTGTTATAAGGTATGGAATAACAGCTTGGGGATTTTCCTGTAAAACAAATTTGGACCATACTCAATCAGTGCAAAATTCGTTTGTTAAATTATTAGCTTTAAAAAGTTTATGCAAAGAAAGGCATAATATTCCATACTTTCATCGGTGTCTCAAAATTCTTTCAGTGAGAGCAATTCTGTGGTACAAAATTATATTTCAGCACACAAATAACCCTTTATATATAAACAGACTGGAAAACAACCGTAATACTCATTTTAACTTTAATGAAGGACTAATTGTACCTAAGCATACAAATAAATATGGACAAAGAATTTTAAATTAGATGATTCCCAGTTGTTTATTTACGTTACCTGCTGAAATTAAAAACTGTGCCCAAAACAAACAATTGGTGAATTTACTGAAGACTTGGCGCACGGAAAAAATTAATTTGTATTAGCTTACAATGACATATTATTCAAAAGACTTTTTTTTATGTTTTCATAATTCTTCTTTTATCTTTATTTCTGTAAAATTTTAAATTTTATTTTATATAATTGTAAAAACGTAACTATTAAATATCTATAATAAGATCTTTAATGTAAAGAACCCGTTAGACAAACTGCTAAAAACTAGTTTATCGGGACTTTTTTGTCCTATATTTGTAAAGTGTATAAAATAAATTGTTTAAAAAATATATTTATTGATATGGATTTCTTTTTTTGGAGTATTTGTTCCAAATTTTGCTAAAGTTTTTGGTTGGTCCCTTTCTCAGAATCGCTAAGAATGGGCACGAAACTGAGCAAAACATCTCACTAAATATTAACGTGATCTCGGATACCTTAGATTCCCCCTTGGAGAATTGAAACCGTTGAATACTAATGATTATAACATAAGGATCAGATTAATTGCTTTACACTGCCCTTGCTTGATTTACGTATAGGCGGGTGAACGAATGAAATCAATACTATCGAAAGGTTGATATACATTCTAATACCTGGAATGTATTCGATCAATCAGTTCGTGAGAGATCATATAGTAATAATACATTTAATCATGTTTTGATTTGAAATTATTCATGCATGTGTAGTTCAAAGTCAGGGAACATATATGACCGGTCAGTGGATGAGTGGGCATCGCGTTTGGTTCCCACCCAGGCGTTCCGCGTTCGATTCCTCGGCTGGCTAAGTCCTCCATCACGACTCAAGCAACATTTTCGGCTTACTGTGGTGGTAGTAGGAGATTTTCAAATATTGTCGGGTTATTCGTAACTTTTCTTTTAAAAAAATAATTAAAAAATAATAAATAGAAATATTTTTTCTTGCCATGTGATGAAGATTTTTTTTTTATTTTTATTTTTTATTATTATTTCATAAGTGATTAATGTTACATTTTTGGCCATTTTTGACTACCATACTAGGCTATTGCCCGTGTTGTGGTAGTCATACATGTAATATAATTTTATATAAACAGATAATAAAATATAAGAAGAAAAAAGAAAAAAAATAACATATTCGGGGATAAATAAAACTAAAAACAGATAAAAATATAAGAATTGAGAGTTATCTAAGAAATAAAGAAAATTTAAAGAAGATGAAATAAACATTGGTGAGCATTATTCTTCTTGAAATAAAAATAGAAATAAAATTTGGTAAGTAATCTTTTGCACGAGAGTACATGTTTGTAGTAATTTTTGATATTCGTTCTATGAAAAAAATTGGAAAGAGTGTTAGAGAAAGTAATTTTTTGTTTTATTTTGAAAAATGCAATATTAAGTTAAAGTAATTGATTAATTAAATTTGTAATATTTTTTTAATTAATATTAATATTATTTGTTTTTTATTGTAATACTAGCTGATCCGGCGAACTTCGTACCACCTCAGAATCAAAAACTGTTGTCAACTTATTAGCTGAATTGATCTAAATTGTTTCTCCCTGCATATACCATACCTTGATCTAAATTGTTTCTCCCTGCGTATCCTTTCCACTCTCGCGTTCCCTCTCCCTCTTCCCACTCCACTTCTCCCCTTCCCCCGTCCCGCTCACCCCCCTTCCTGAGTTCCTTTCCCCCCTCCCCCTCCCCCGGTTCACAGTTCAATATTATACCCCTTACAATATTGCTGCAGTTCTTTCAAAATAGGAGAATTCGTTCCATACAAAATGTATGGGGAAAATAATTTTCTTCGGAGTGGAACACCCTTTACTTCTAGGGGTATGAAAAATAGATGTTGGTCGATTCTCAGACCTACCAGATAAGCACACAAAATTTCATCAACATTGGTCCAGCGGTTTCGGAGGAGTATGGTAACAAACACCGTGACACGAGAATTTTATATATTAGATTAAGCTCTCATGTGTTGTTTGAAGAAATCTCTTCCCTTTTCAAATATCCGATGATTGATACGGGATTTAAAGAGAGGTTTAGAATTATGTGACTTTATATCGACACTCAAAGCATTATACATTTTAGGAGCGATATACCAGAATTATCGTTGAGCGAAAGAAGTTTGAGTTTTAGGGACCACGCAACCCAGGTTTGCTAAGAAGCGTGTGTGTGCTTGATGTTGTGGGGCCACCAGTAGATTATTTTGGCATATATAACATATGCTTATCTTAGTAAATAGCTGTCAAATATCTAAGACTCTGATTTTTGCAAAGAGTTCATTTGACGGGTGGGTAGGTTGACATTTAAATATAATTCTCAGAATTAGTTTTTGAACTAAAATAATTGGTCTAATAATGGATTCAGCACAACCACCCCATCCCACTATACCGTATGTTGCTATGGATTGGAAAAGGGCAAAGTATACGCTTCTTAGAGAAGATGATGATGAAGTTTTAACGCTGTTTCTACTTCCGCTCAAAAATGTTTGTGTACCCCTAAAACAAATTGACGGGAGACACAAAAAATTTAAAAACACAGTATACCAATTTTGTGTTCTGATATTTAATTAATAATTGTCGAAATCTTGTTGGTCACATCGAGATTCAATTTGACCAACATAAAAGTCATAAAAACGTGATATTGTTATTAGTAAAGATGCAAAAATGCCGTTCAACGGGCAAGTAACCGATATACCGTTTAACGATCGTTAAGGCGTTTTGTTATTAGTAAGGCTGTTAAAGTGCTCAAGGGAACATGTTATACATCGTTAGAAATTTGGAATGCGGGGTTTTAAAATGTGGATATTCGGAAGTGAATAAGCTTAATTCATAAAATTAAGGAAGAGACCCTTAGACGATTTGGGCATGTAGAGCGATAACCAAGAAAGGAGCGTAAGGAGAATATATAACGTGAAAACGAATAGTAGAAAAATATATTAATGTAAATGAAGCGAGTGTATCTCAAGGCAGAGTTGAGTGAAGATCATCCACTCTTTCTACGCTTACGCCTAGCAGCGAACTGTACTAAAACAATTCTAATTTCTTTCGCTTTATCGATTAATAATTTTATTAATTTTATATTTAAATCTTTGTAGGTACCTTGAGATAGATATCTTTTATTTGTACATTTTACTTTTTATTGTTTTATTTCTCTCTTTATATCTTTTATTTTTACTCTTACCTAATAATTTGTAGTTTGTACTTTAATATTTTTTATTTTATACTATGCACTTTATAATTTACTTTTATACATTATAGTTTTTATACACTACTTAATACCTTACTTTTTACCTTTTTTCTTAAATTTTACTAACATTTCTGTTATTCTTCATGTTGTTGTACTATTATAATTATGTATATCAATTATGTTAATGGCACGTGTTGTGCAGTATGTGTGTAAATAAATAAATAAATAAATATTAATAATTGTAAAATAGAGGCCGCCACACGGGTAAGTCACCCAGTGCGGCCAACATTATTAAATTATATTAACAATTGTATCTTGTTCTCTTTCATATTAATTTCGTTTAGATTATTAGTGTTAGGTATCTTATTCTTCAATGATATATTACATTGAAGAGAATAACCTTCAAAAGTGACTACAACAATATGTAAAATTTTCAAAATTTTAAGCTACCCCCGATACAAAAAAGAGCTGATGACCTTGAAGCGCCTGAACAGATTTTCATGAATTGTAGCTAAGAACTATATCGATCACGTCAGCTTTCAAACAAAAAAAAAAACACATCACAATCGGTCCATTCGTTTAGGAGCTACGATGCCACAGATAGACACACAAACAGACAGACACACAGAAAGTCGAACTTATAATCCCGCTCTTGCGCGGGGATTAATAAAAAGAGAGTTTTTTATTATTTGTTTTTGGGGTGTTAAAAGAGAGTTGTTCTAAAAAAAATTGAACATTCTCTTAGAATTTTACAAAAAGGTCAATATGTACTCCATATAAAATAAAATCTATGACGCTATCTAGGTCACAAACCAGTTCTTAGAACGATTGTTTCCAATAAAAGGGGTACTTGCCTATAAAATGGAAAAAAATAATCGAAGATAGTTAAATTAAAGTTAAATCTTAAATTTGAAATACGAGATTGACAAACATGACGGCTTGATAAGAGCTGTAGCAGAATTGGTAGATAGAGGCGTTCGTCCCGGTAAGACGAGATATTGTGGAATCGAGTCCCAGTTGCGACCTTTGTCTTTTAATTTTTCTGTGTCCTGTTCTCTTTCATATTTTCGTTTAGATTTTAATATTATCTTCTTCTTCAATAATATATTTTGATGGGAATAACCTTCAAAAAAATATCAAAAGAGAGTAGTTCTAATAAAGTGCTAAATTAAATTTTTTAATTTCGAATTTATTGAAGTTCACTAAAAAGGCTTATCTAAAAGGGCTACTTTCTAAAAAATAAGCAGTTAAAATAGAGGCGCATTATTATCGTACGGTTATCGTTTATGCGCGCGTAAAAATATTTATTTTATGTAGACAATAAAAATACTGAAATATATGGAGATATTCGCAGGAGCGTGTTTTTGTTTTCTTGTTTTCGATAAGGAGATATATTTTCGGAATGATTTATTTATTCAGCCATTGAACACATTATGAGCATTCCTTTATTTTTCAAAGACAATGCCGTCATGATATTTATTTTTCTATAAAAAAACAAAATGTGTTGTTTGCCACTTCCCCTAACGGAATTAAGGGATTCTCAGAAATAACAAATGCTCTTGGAAATCCTACAATCACGAAGACGTTCTGAACCTTTTTGGTTTTTTTTTTAATATTCATTAAATAACTAAATTGAATGAATTGCTTAAATTGAAAAATGACATAACTTCCATTTTGTTGTCATTAAAAAAAAATCAGAGTGTGCAATTCACACGTTGTAGAAGTGAAACTTTCAGAAAACTAAGGTAGACAAGAGTGGGGAGACTACGAAGCACTGTTTTTATCAATGTGAACGATGATTTTTTCCAAATTTTTGTCGTCGATTTCCAGTGCACCTTTTCCTGTACATTTGGTCAACTTTTTAGTGTTTGTGTTTTCTTCTTCGGAGTCGCTAGATGTTACTTTTTTGTGTTTTCTTTGCCGGATCATTTTTAAGTGGATTGAAGATTGGATATTGATTTTACAAAAAAAAACTTTTTTTTTTTTCGTAGGATTCGACCCTTGGTGCTCTGAATGTCTGCCGCTAAGGTGCCTACATCAGGCGCTTTATACCACCAGACCGAAGGAGACTTTCGTGGGACGGTGGATTTATGGTATTGTATTAGAGCCGATTATTCGTAAATAAATAAATATTTTATAGCTATCTCATTCTCTCGCTGGCTTAATTCCATAGATGTATGTGTTTGTCTCTTTTTAGTGTCGCTCGCTTCCGTTTGAACGAGTTTGAAATCTCAACGCTGTTAAATAAGTTATAATTTATAAAAATTCTGTCATCGATAAATATTGCGTATTTATTTTCTTGTTATTATAGTGTACAACATGTTATTACTTACATTCATGATTGTATTATTTGAGCCACACCAGATACGAGAGCCTTGTCTCTGTACGGCGAGGAAAAGTTATTATTATTTTCTTCGTACATCACTGTGCAAAAATAACATTTATTGTAAAAAAATAATATATTAAAGAAGTAATAAAATACGTGTAATACACTTAAATTTAACGTCGTCATGCTCTACTGTACTACCTACCGAGTTTTGTAAGACCCTTTTATGAAATGTCATTTAAAAAAGTTTGTAGGAATATTTGTGAAGCGTTTGATTTATATGACAGTGATTCAATTTCATCAATGATTGACTGTACAAGTGTACAATATGATTTAATATATATGTACCGCCCCAAATGTACTTGTTATACTTATAATAATAATAATATTTGGCTGATTTTTTTTTAATAATCACCTCAAGGGCGCTGTACATATAAATATATAATATAATAAAATTAATATGTCTGGCTTACCACTAAGATTAATAATATTATAACCAGTGACTTACGATTAAGTGTTTACAAGGTGAAATTATATAATGCACCTTGCATCATAAGTATGTTAAATTTGTACTAAGTGATTGAAAATTTGCATTGTCATGAATATCAATATTTACGTTTGCATTCGCGTAAGCCGTTAGAATATTTTGACTGTTAGACAAATTTATAAAAAATTACTAAAATAACGTTAATATTTATTATTGATGTTCGACAAGACAGATTGAAAACTTTCCGATAACATGTAGCTGAGGCCAAGGACATCCAGCACGGTCGATCGATAAAACCCTATTTTAATACGATATTGACTAAATTCGTCATCCATGGTCAGTTGGTGTCATTGTGAGCACGGTCAACAGGTCATTCCGACAGTCGGTTGACAAAAGCCTCCAATTTTAGAGCGGTCTCCGGAGTGTCCGGCCGTCAATACAGACATCTTTTTAAATAATATCGCTCGTTATGCAAAATAGCTGGCTTATTAATGAACGGAGGTGAACTGACGAAGTTCTTAGAATTGAAAAAAATGGTATGCGCAATCCGTATACTTAATTAATTCACCAAAGACACGATCAATTTATTCCATTTGATCTTAGAGCAACGAAAGCGGTTCAAATATGGGATTAAATACCTCAATAACTAATTAACTCCCTGTTGGTGTCAAAAATTTAAAATGGCAATGTATATCAAAGTTAGTACTTATTTCAATTTGAAATTATCAATTTATTGGGTTTTTTAAATTTTTCGCGGCGGTTTGACGTTTAGGATCCGCCAGTGTTGCCAGAGTTATCTTATCGATTTATTATTTTTTCCCTGTCAATGTCTAACTGGGCGTACTGTACAGGCCCGCAGATACTTTAATAGTACACAACTGCTAATTCTGTACAAATCACCATTGTGCCCCACGGTTGAATTTGGCAGCCACCTCTAGTCTGGAGCTCCAAAATACCTGAAAAATACCCTCGACTCAGTGCAGAAACGGGCGGTCCGTTTGATAGATTCTCCCATACTAACAGACGGATTGCAATCTTTAGAGCACAGGCGTCGGGTGGGAATGCTATCCTTGTTCTACCGGTATTACAATGGAAGATGCTCCGAGGAACTAGCATCATTGATCCCTTCGGCACCGGTGCATAGTCGGGAAACACGCCAAACGCTTGCCCAACATTTGTACGCAGTTGACATTTGTCACACGAGAACAGGTCGTTTCTTCGACTCGTTCTTGTGTTCAACCGCTCGGCTGTGGAATGATTTGCCGGCCTCTGTGTTTTCTCCTTCCCACAACATGGGTCTCTTCAAGACCAATGTTCATTCCTTCCTCTCCTCAAAAAGACCCTCCACACAGCATCCCAGATGACACAGGCCCTGAGGGAAATTATTTTCCTCAGGGCCTCCTGTGTGGAGTTAATGTAAAAAATAAAAAAAAAAATGTCATTTCGGCTGTCAAAAGTGCAAAGATGCTCGGAATATCGTTATAAAATCGTTGGGAGTTACGCCTGTAGATCCGATATTGTAAAGTTATCGCTTTAGTCATAGTCAGTTAACACATAAAAAAATATTGATATTAAAATTCACGGCTGGTCTTTAGAATAGTCTCTACAGTTACGTGGATTAAGTTCGAGTCACTATTTTGTAGAAAGAACAATTATTAAATATTTTGAAAATAAAAGTTTTTCGTACAAATAACAGATAACTTCAATAGTATATAATGACCTTTCTTTCGGTGTCTATAACGCAAATTGATCACTTCAAATTCCAAAAGAATAATCTTATTTTTTTAATTTGAATTCAGAGCTGGAGACCACTGGTAATTTGCCATCAAGCCTTATATTCTTCTTTAATCTAGGGTCAATCGGAAGCTCTAATGATAGCGGGACGTTCCAAGCTCCCGGCCCGACAACAATGCAAGCCTTATTCGCTTAATTTATTCCCGACACAACCCCAGAAGCCTTGACACACAGGGCAACCCCTGGGGATTCTCGGTCATTTCCATTTCTAAGGGATGTTTGGGGTAATATGACGCGGATGCGAATTGAATTAGGTCCGCAGTCAATACCGATGTCTGAGTGTGAAATACTTTATATTTCTCGTATCTTTATCTTTCCACAACTATTTTCGTTGAGCTTGTCGCGAGAGCGAGTTTTATTAGGAGCAAAGGGGTATTATATAGTTTTATTGTTCAGGTTTGAGGGTTTTATGGGACTGTGATACGCTATTGTGTTTGTTAAGTTGTTCGAGCATGCCCTCAAGTTTGGAGAGCTTTATAGTCGCTATCGATACTGCAGGTGTTTTTACGACAAATGTGCTTTTTTATGAGTATGTTTATGTTATTTTAAAGATAAAATTAATATTTTAAACGTTTAATGCTTCGAAATTCGGGCTTATTTTGTCAGAAAGTAAAAATGAAATCCAAATAAATGGAAAACTAAAAACTGTTTTTGAAATAAAAATTATCTTGTAATTTTTAACACGTATAAATTTTGATAGCAAACTTTAGATTTTTTTTAAAAATAGTTCCCCTACTTTTTTCTAACTAATTTAGTTAACAAAAAAAAACATACACATATTTTAATAGATTTTATTTTTAATTTGTTAATAACCTAGTAATATATCTGTTGTCCGGTGCTGCTATAAAAATTAATAACGTGACAAAATGGGCAATATTGCATTATGGTTGTTGAAAGGAAGGTGATTTCTCCTACGATTATCAATATAGGCGGATAAAGAAACTTGTGCAATCAGTGGCGTTCACAGAGGTTAGTATCAAAATGCCAAATACAACCACTCCCTTAGAGCAAGTTTTCGCTAAGAATGGCCGTAGCCGATTTGATTGGGATTTCATAAGACAAATCACTCATCTAATCATGTTATAAGCCTATTATTGGATGTATTAAACTTCCATATTTTTCCGCTTTATAAAAGTAGACTTCGTTATTTAGTTGGTAAAGTTGTACTAATTAATAGAGGTACCAACAAATGGCACTGATTGCTGTACCTACATAAGCTGGCCGTCGCAATTTGTTCTGAAAATCACTGCCTATTTAGACTCTAAAACAAACGGGCAATCTCCTGAATGTGCACACAGCATGCATGAATATATTTTGTGTAGACATTTAATTTTATTTTATTTTATAACAAATATAACAAATTATAATAATTTCTGTCATAACTCAATAACATTCATTCATTCAATTATGCACAAATGATAAATAAAAAGTCAATAATTATTAACTTTGTTTTTACTTAATATTATTAATCATTGAATACGTGGCGATATTTGGCGTACTTAATTTCTGCTTTTGACACTTTAAACAATATATTACTGCCTTTGATACGTTGTGCCGCAATTCGTAGTTGGAACTTCGTTCATATTTTTGAAAGCATTGATAAATTTCATGCAATAAGTTTGCACATTTTAATATTATTTATCTTTTTATGCAAGCATGGTAGGCAGTGCTTATTAGGGTGTGTCAATTATTTCAACTTTTGAATTCAGAAACGCCCGGGGTCTCAAAAGTTGCGTCTTACAAAGAAAATGAGAACTGTATTTAAATTCATTTTTTAAAAAATGGTTATTAGCCCGCTAAAATGCATTAAAAATCAGAAAACGAACCTAAAAATCTTTTTTTTAATTATTTTAATTATTTTTTTTTCAATAATTTAATCTTTTAACGTTTGTTTGTTATTAAAAAATGCGTAAAGCTGACAAAAATGATGTTCACGAATACAAGTAAGTCAACAATAATTCTGATTTTATCCAGAAAAAGTGTTATTTTCATATTTTATATTTTTAACCCACACATCACACATGTTTCAAAAAAAAAAATTTTTTTTGCGTTCTTTGTACAGAAGTTATGGAAAGAAAAATAAGTTTGGTACAAAATATAAAATATGGACCCTTTGTTTTATTTTTTTTCCAAATCACGAAATCTATTTATTTTCAAAACTTCCGGCTATTTTTGCGGGCTAACAGTGAACAATAATTTCATTTATTTTTACGTTTTCGAATAGCTACAGATCATACGAAACTTTTGAGACCCCGGGCATTTAAAAGTAAGGCCATTTTTTCTCTCTATGGAGAGCGACACAAGCCAGTGCTTATATGCCTACATGGAATGCACCCTTCGTATGCAATGATGGAGTATGCTAAGAGAGAAACGAACCCACGACAGCGCGGTGGAAACCACTCAGCCACTAACCGGTCATTAATTCAATATGTAATAACAATATTTTTTCGAAGGGATTTTCAGAAATAACAAATTCTTTGTTGACGTCTAGTCATCGGTAAGATATTAAAACTTTTTAGATGTTAAAAGTTTTCAAATTGTGTTCATTATTAAGAGGCCTAGTTTTTAGTTAAAAGGTGTTGACGAGAAATAAATTCTGTTCATGATCTTCCTAAAGCTTGTGTTAAATAACTTTATAGTAGTTTTAAAATTCGTGCTCTCAAGGATTTAAAATTTATCTTAAACAGTCATCAAAAAGCAATACAGCGCGAGTAGTTACAAAACTCCAATCTTAAAGTTAACTTTTTTGTTTGGTAATGAAGTTATGTTTTAATATCCAAAGTTTTTACGGGTAGATGAGCTCGAACTGAGAAGTTGGCGCGATAATTACCATATTTTTTGCAGATTTTCTATTTTATGTTCAAATTCAGAGTCGTAAGGTTATAAACCGGATGTCGCTGAAATGTAAAAAAATTCTAAGAAAGTTCACACGTTACTTCGGTGGCGCTCATTTTATCAACTTATAGGAGAGTTGGGAAAGTTTTTTGGGTACTCGCCCAGAAAATTATGTACTCGTATATTTGCACACGACAATAGACTCATATACTTGAAAGTTACGAAAACGTGACAAATGGCTTTTAATTGTAATTTTTTTAAATTTTAATTTTATTATGATCATTAGTTTACATTTTATATTGAATAATGTTGGCCTTACTTAATAAGATGAAGTACATAATACATTTTGATTAAATATATCAAGATGATAATGAAAAAAATAACAATAAAATCGAGTTGTGTGTTTGTGATTGAAGTGTGTTATACAGGGTGTTAAGGGACGTACTTGACTTACTTTAGCCAGTGATTCCTGACATTATTGGAGTTAAAAATGTAAATAAAATTTTGGTCTCCGGTGACATTTTTGATGATTTTTTTATTTATTTTTTCTACAAAAACATAAAAAAATGGTAGGTGTTGGACAGTTGGAGGCGGGTTAAGGGGTTGGTCGGATTCTCGGCTGAGTGACCAGTGACGAAGTTTGGAAGAAATTTTTTTTTGTTTGATTTTGAAGAAAAAGTTGTCAAAAAAAGTCACCAGAGACCAAAATTTTATTTACATTTTTTACTCCAAATAATGTCAGGAATCACTGGTTAAAGTGAGTCAAGTACGTCCGTTAACACCCTGTATAATTGATTTGTGATTTACGTGCATGTATTTTATTCTTTTATGTTACAAAATTTTCGTAACATTGTTTTTATATTTTGTATTTAGATGTCCTCCGTTGTCAAGGAGTAAGGCTCTCGAATAGCAATCCGGAAGTCGCAGTTTCTTATCCCAATGTGCGCAAGGAAATTTTATTTGATTTTTTTATTTTTATTATTGATTTTACAACTTTTCAACCACCATACCCGTGTTGTGGTGGTGATTTATGTAATTTCAATTTTTTTTTAATAATTACAATAATATATTGTATTTGCGCCTCATTCTTTAGTGGAATATAAAATCTATACCGGGTCGCCCTGATGTAAGACCACCATTCATAATTAAAACGTTGCTTGAAATGGCTTTAGCCATATTTGGTGACCAGATCTGAATTGTCAGGAACTTCCTCATCTTCATATTCTATTTCCTCCCCCTCCCCAATACCTTCAGCGTCACAACATTCCCCAATTGAGGTTGCCATAATCACACTGGTTCCAGACAGTTCGAAGCAGTAAGGAATCTTGTGATTCATATAATAAAAATAATTAAAAAAAAAACAAATTTATTCCTTTTAAGACAATGTTTCTTTCCTTTCTAAAATCTGGAAAGAGTATTCAAATTAAAAATAGAAAGTTTACTTTATTTTTACGGAGAACACAATAAAACGAGATCAATAGTGTGTTTAAGGTATCATAAAGTTTGCTTAAAAATAATTATCAGTTGAAAATGGAAGTAGATATATTTAAAAATATATTTTAGCCTGGTTTATAAAATAATATTGATAATGTAAAAGATTTTATAAAAAGAGATTGATTTTATATCTTTATCTATATTCTCGACAAGCCATCAAAGCATATTTATAATCAGGCTGTAGGTTCATAAAGAAAACAGTTGGCCAACTTCGAAAAAATCTAAGATTTTCTAACAAGTTATATGTAAAAAAATAATGACATCAAAAAATTGTGATAACAAAATATGTACATCAAGTTAAAAGTGATATTTCACTAGAGATAAATAATCTGAGGCCAAATCAAATTCTTGTGCCTCTTTCAAATGTTGATATTTAAATTAATGAAGTACCTACCACCATAAGAATATTTTTTTAATTTTTTTAAGAACATTCTTGTTTGTGTGTGAGTAACATGCATGAAAAACATTGTGTTGTATTTTCTAACTTGTTAATGTAAACAAGAATCTCGAAAACACGAGAAAATTACATGAATTAGAACAAGGGTATAATAAAATTAAATAAATTAATATTTACCTTTACAATTTGAAAACAAATATCACGTGTAACATTTTGCGTGAACTCGCGAGGTAAGCACAGCCTTAATATTTAATTCACGGAATAAAAGTTCTACATTTATTTTTAGAGCTCGCCCTTTTTCGCACTTATACTTCGAGAGCGTATCTTAACTTGGAAACAAACAACGCAACACAATGGGCAAGAAGAATTCTTTAGCGCCAGACAAGTCATAAAAAGGAGACAATTGTCATTCAATTACACACACCAGGAATCATGACCTTTCTAAATATAAAAGAACCCCCTTTTTTATTTTTATTACAAACAATGAAAGCAAAGTCTTAAAAGAGACAAAAAATCGTAACCTGCCCATAAAGCACAAGCAAAATTAATTTACATTACTTTAACGTGCTTTTTTATTATTAAATAATAAGAGAATCCCGCGCGGCGAGATTTGATATTATCGTAGACGCTGAATTTATTTGTTTGTGGTAGTGTTGATCGGGAAGCGACCGTCTACGACGAGATTCGGCCGTTCACTGAGTTGCTACGAGCTACGAGTCTCCAGTCTCTACGAGCGTAGCGATGGAGGGACACCTCGGGCGATTAGAGATTCTGTGTGGTTTAGCAGTGTTTTGGTGATGATATAGTTTTGGTAGAACCACGCGAGAGTGCTGTTTGCTTAGCACAGTTACTTGAACCACATTTTTCTTTTCATCTGAGGGATTTTTAAAGTTTTCTTAGGATGGTTACTGTCGTTTTAACCTACACTGGTCCTTACACGATTTTTTAGAGCGTGAAAGAAAAACTTGCTGCTATATGCTCCAATATAATTTGTTGTGTTGGTTTTAAAACGAGTTCAACATGCAAAAACTATTTGCTAATAAATTCTTGCCAAAAGTTATTAGAAATAGAAAAAGTACACAAAGTTTTAATTAGTATTTAACAGTACATATTTAACAGCCTTTAGCCAAAATTTCATCTATTCTCTAGTTCAAATCTTCTAATAAATATTAGATTTTTGTAATTGATAGCTTAACACACTACTTTTCGAGGGTAAAAGACGAATAGGTGTACTGACAAAAGTACCAAATTTACGCGTTCAATACCTACCTTCAAGAATTCAGTGTTCAATACCTTTCAAATGAGAAAGACAAGAGGATATAATGGAAATCGATTTCCATTGAAGCGATTATATAAATATTTATAATAATTGATCTTGAGGATGTTTTTAAGTAAGATAAATAAAGTTTTATTCAAGAATTTTAGAGATGGGAATAAATTTAGTTTTAAAACACATACATGCCGATATTTATTTAAATAACTTTATAAATACTCTATTACCTAATATACCTGAAATATTTGAAATAATGTATATCTAGAGCAGTGGTTCCCAACCTTTTACTGACCCGGGACCACTTGTGCCTTTATTTTTTCGACAGGGACCACCCCCCTCCCCCCAGGACGGAGCAATTTTGTATGAAGTCGAAATTTGTGTTTGTCAACTTTAATGGGGGGGGGGGGGGGTGATGACACCACGTTGCTACGTTATCCGCCCTATAAGGTGAGCTTGTGATCAGTGGCGTAGGCTAGCATGGCTGGCACCCGGGACGGATTGCACAACGGGAGGAGCGTAATGGGATAGGGTTGGACGGGTTCTAGCAGAATAACCACAACGGAGGGGGTGGAATGGGATAGAGTGGGACGGGCTCTAGCAGAATATTTACCACAACGGAGGGGGCGGAATGGGATAGAGTGGGACGGGTTCTAGCAGAATATTTACCACAACGGAGTCGGTAGAACGGGGTAGGATGGGGTGGGGCGAAACAGAATACCATAATGGCCACTGACCACAAGGTACAATAATGATAAACTGAATATTAGCCCGATTTTTTTTTATTCAGACTTCTCGACCAGGGACCGCCCGAGAGCTGGCTCGTTTATTGACCGACGGTCCATCGCGGACCATTTTCTAGCCTCTAGCGGACCACTAGTTGGGAAACCCTGATCTAGAGTGATGATAATATACTATACTATGTAAATAGATTTTTTTTTTGCATGTATGAACATTGATATAATATAATCAATTCAGAGTTATATTCACTTATAACAAACTTCATTTTAATCAATTAAACAATTAAAAAAAAACTCCCTTTTAAACCGATATACCTATTAAAATATTATTTATTAAAATGCAGGTATTTGTGTAGGTTAGAAATTTCAAGAAGACATTTTTCTATTCCTTTCAAAGGAAACGAATACCTATCTCAGAGCTTTTATGCACGAAACTGCCATTGGAATTTCAGCATAATAGCGTTTTAAGGTTTATGTGTAGTTGAGCTATTCATGGAGTGAAAATATTCAGCAAATTTTAAATACAATGGCATTTTCGAGCCTCGAGATTTAAACAGGCCTAAGTTTGAAATATTTGGAGCGTTTTCCAAAGCCTACGCGAAACTTTCGAAAGCTCATTTCGTAAATTGAATTTTTTTACACATTAACAATTTTAATATTTTCTAACGCTTTTGATTTAAGTTCTCAAGAAATTATACTGATTCTTCACTAGGCGGTCTTTAAAAAATACGACTTTAAAGATTTTTTCTTGAATCACGGACGCTAAGGTAAAAAAATATTATTTTCTCGTCTATTCTATTTGGTTCTCATCAGGGCAATATTCACACTTTTCGCTAGCACTCGCACCAGTCACGCAGCAATCAGAGTGGAGTTTACTCTATTGTAAAATATTTATATGGAGTTATTTCTTATGTGTAATAAACGCAAATTTGTTTTGCTGTAAGAAATTAATATAAAATATTTTTATTATTATGATTATTATAACATTTCTCGAAATGGCATTAGCAGTGCTTAGTTATGAGATTTGAATATAGTTATTAGATTAGAATGTATTTGTCAGACTTTAATATAGTTATCAGATTTGAAATAGTTTTCAGGTTTGAATACGGATCAGATTTGAAAATGGTTATCAGAATTAAATACAATTAAATATAAGTAGTTATCAGATTTGAATATAGTTATCAGATTTTAAAACAGTTATCAGATTTAAATATAGTTATCAGATTTGAATATAGTTTCAGATGAATATAGTTTCAGATTTGAATATGGTTATCAGAATTGAATATAATAATCAGATTTGAATATAGTTATCAGATTTGAATATGGTTATCAAATTTGAAAATAGTTATCAGATTTAAATAAAGTTATCAGATTTGAATATAGTTTCAGATTTGAATATAGTTCCAGATTTGAATATGGTTATCAGATTTGAATATAGTTTCAGATTTGAAAATAGTTTCAGATATGAATATGGTTATCAGAATTGAATAAGGTTATCAGAATTGAATATAATTATCAGATTTGAATATACATATATAGTTATCAGATTTGAATATGGTTATCAGAATTAAATACAATTAACAGATTTGAATACAGTTATCAGATTTGAAGATAGTTTTCAGATTTGAATATAGTTTTATAGATTTGAATAGTCAATTATTTCCGAATATTACTCTTTGCCTTATCCTTTTCCTCTCTATTATCTTCAACGCCGAGCATATACCAATTTGGGAATGCAATAGTCTTACTCAGACAGGGGGGATTCTTGTGCGGTAAATAATACCGCAATTAATTTTATGATTTTAGATTTTCAACGCCAATAGTATTATTTTGGGGGTATTATACTTGCAAATTGCACATACCGTTTATTTCAATACCATACTAGATTGCATTAAACATTTTGGAAGCTTTGAACTAACGTGGAAATTAAACGGTTGAACATCCCTTGTATAAAGCTCTTTTGTCCCACCTTCGAAAGCTGTGTGTTTCAGGTCAATTACCAAACACCCTTGACAATAAATTAAATTTCACATTAATTAATGAATATTAACTCTTAACCAATCCCTAAAGTTGGACAAGTTGATATAACCCAAGGGTTGGCAAGTCCCCTATTTGCCAACAAAAGGCAATATCCAACATTTGGCTCAGTGCGGCACAAAGTTTAGCAATACCTAGGAATGGTGAAACAGAACTCAACATGCCATGTCAAAAGGCAGTTACTGTGAACTGTGCCACCTTTGTACTTGTATAACGTGACTGTAATTGGACGTTTGCAACAATAATTTAAGCCACAAAACTATAAATTTTAGACTGGCGTGGAAATCCCTAAGGAATACGTGTGATGTTTTCTAAGAATGGTAAACATTTCCGGATAACGAATAACCCGACAAAATTTGAAAATCTCCTACTGCCACAACAGTAAGCGGAAAATGTTGCTAATGTCGTGATGGAGGACTTAGTCAGCTGAGGAATTGAACTCTTGACGCTTGGGTGGGACCCAGACGCGATTCCAACTCAGGTACTGACTGTTCAAAGAGATATAAGAATAAATTAGTAAATTAAAAATGAAACTTTTCGAACTTTACATAAAATAAAACATACTGATTCTATTCATTTTTCATCTCATTTACGTCTCCTTCCCATCCCTACTGCCTCCGGACTATTATGTGGTGGTGTTATAAAACATAAAATGAAAAGTATGTATATTCACATAAAAGCCAAAATGTTGGTATCCCAAATAAATAAATTACGATGCCGACACTTAGATAGTTTGAACATGTAAAGTGTAAAGCAATAAACGTTCAGTTGGATGAAAGAAAGATTCGGAGACTTTTCAGAAATATGTTATATTAACTGGTGACCTAAATCTAAGACATATCAAGTCACTTACGACTAAAGCTTGTAACTATTGACTTAAAACTAATATATTTACATCTGTGGCTTAAAGTAAGAGAGTTACAACAAACATCATCATCATCATCATCATCATCATCTTCTTCCCCTTATCCTATTCGGGTCGGAGACCCATTGCATCGACAAGGCTCCTCCATATGTCCCTGTCTTGTGCTGATTGTTCGGCCTCTGTCCATGGTAGCCCCATCCTCTCCTCACACAGTTTCTGGAGTTGCCTCGCCCAACTGTGTCTGGGGCGGCCCACTGGACGTCTACCCTCTGAAATCGCACTCAGTATCTTCCTCGGAATTCGGTCATCAGACATTCTTAGTACATGCCCAAGCCACCTCAGTTGCGATTTTTCTACGAAGAGTAGCGGTGGTTCAATGTTTAGATCATCTCGGATCGTGGAGTTTCTTATATGATCCCATTTCGTAACTCCTGCCACTCCTCTCAAGTACCTCATTTCGGCAGCTTGGACTCTAGAGCGTGTTCGTACAACAAACATACTTACTTTAAATAAATGAAAACAAACACTCGGTATACACCACTTACATAATCAAAATGATCTAATCAGTGATTTGACTTTACTAAAAGAAAAAACCGTACATAAGAGTACGTTATTGCTAAGTCGAATCAATTTGAGGATTTTATACATATAACAGCTGACCCGGCCACGCGTTGTTGTGGCAAACGAAACACAACGCCATCTACTGGATGGTTACTCAACCTAGATAACCAAGTGTTGTGTCGATAAATTTACTCACACCGCCATCCGTTAGAAACTTATGGAACTTACAAATAATTACAAAGCATTGTCCAGTAACAAACATTTGATTGGCAATAATAAATATTGAGGTCAAAAATCGAGATAAAAACTATCCTATCTTTTAAGTTGGACCAAATTACCCAAGCCAACTTTCATCAAAATCGGATAAGTAGTTTCGGAGTTTATCTCGAACAAACATCGTGACGCAAGATTTTTTTTAATATATATAAAGATATTAAAAGCACATATTTTATACGCACCTACATATATAGCGCCAAAAGATGAAGAAGCAAGTCCTTGCATACATTCTACCCAAGTATGTGATTGAGGAAGTGTGGCGTTATATCCTCTCGGTTACATAGTTTGTTAAAAAAGATCGATGATTTCAAATATAATATTTGAAATCATCGGTTATAGTTATTGCATGTAAGTGGCCCATGTGGGTATATATAGTGAATTAAAATATATCAGAGTCTGCAATTCAAACGCGGTAGAAGTGAAATCTTCAGAAAACTTAAGTGGGGAGACTACGAAACACTTTTTTTATTAATTTCATATTAATTTGGTCATCTTATTAGTATTTGTGTTTTCTTTTACCTGTTCATTTTGAAGTGGTTTGAAGATTGGATATTGATTTTACAAAATTATTAATTATTGTATTTCATTGGATTCGATCCTTAGTCCGCCAAATGTCTGCAGATGTTCGTCAGGCGCTTTATACCACGTTTTTTTAACATTAACCCCACACAGGAGGCCCTGAGGAAAATAAATTCATTCAGGGCCTATGTCATCTTTGAAGATGCTGTGTGTAGGGTCTTTTTGAGGAAAGGAAGGAGTGAACATGGGTCTTGAAGAGACCCATGTTGTAGGAGGGAGGAAACACAGAGGCCGGCTAATCGTTTTACAGCTGAGCAGTAGAACTCAAGAACGAGTCGTAGAAACGACCCGTTCTCATGTGACTAATGTCAACCGTGTACAAATGTTGGGCGCGTGTTTGGTGTGTTTCCCGACTATGCACCGGTGCCGAGGGGATCAATGACGCTAGTTCCTTGGAGCATCTTCCATTGTAATACCGGTAGAACAAGGACAGCATTCCCATCTGACGCCTGTGCTCTAAAGATTGCAATACGTCTGTTAAGATGGGAGAATCTATCAAACGGACCGCCCGTTTCTGCACAGAGTCATGGGTTTTTTTTTTTTTAAATATTTTGGAGCTCCAGACCAGAGGTGGCTGCCAAATTTGGGTTAGCAGTTGTGTACTATTAAAGTATCTGCGGACCCTATACAGTACGCCCTATTTCTGAGAGGCTAACTTAATTCTGGTTTCGATGGAGCCCCGTACCTGAGCTGGTCACTTAGAGTTACACCAAGCGTATCGATGGAGATCCTGTTCGGAAGGTTGCTTCCATTGAAGGAGACTAGATTTTCATTTCGTTCCCTTTTAAAGGAGACTAGTGTCGATTACTTGTATTATATTGGAACCGAGTACCCGTGAAATAAATAAATATTTTATTGCTATCTCATTCTCTCGACGGCTAAATCCCATAGATGAATGAATTTGTCTCTTTTTAGAGTCACTCGTTTCCGTTTTATCGAGTTTCAAATCACAACGTTGCTAAAGAAGTTTTCACTTTCAGAAATCTTTCAGTTTATTTTACAATAACTGCGAGCTACCAATAAGATTTATCAATCTCTTTTTATCAACCTCGATACATGTGGTCTGGTTGACGAATATTTTTAATAATAATAATAATAATAATTTTTATTTTAGTAATTTGTACATTGAAGTTTATAAATTTCTAATTGATTAAAATATTTCATATTCACTATATTTTTTCAAGTTTTATGTAGCTCCTACAATACATCTTGAACTTTCCAATTGGTGTGGACTTTAAAGTTTCTGGTAGTGTGTTATACAACTTCATTCCCTTGTACAGTAGACTGTTCTGCGTATTCGCTTTGTCCTTTTTTTGTAGCCTTATTTCCTTGCACGTCCTTCTGTTATATCTGTGAATGTCTTTATTGTATACAATTTTATTTGAGTATTTTGGTAACGTGTTGTTCAATATTTTGTGGATAAATACCATCGTGTTCAAGGTCAGCATCTGTTTCACGGTCAACCAATTTAGTTCCTTTAACATTTTAATTATTTTTGAAAATCTGTTTCGTCGGAGAATTATTCTCATAGCCCTGTTTTGGAGAATTTGTAACTTATTTTGTTCTCTTTCGTTACATAGGAAAAGTATACTTGAGCAGTAGTTGAAGTGTGGAGCAATAATTGAATTGTATATGGTGATTGCAGTTTTTCTAGAAATTTTTGGCCGAATTCTTCCAAAAAAAGATATCTTTTTGCCAATTTTCTTTTGGGTGTATTCAGCAGGTCTATTGAAGTTTAGTTTGGAATCTAATATAACTCCTAAGTATTTCATTTCAGTAACATTTTCAATAATTTCACCATCAATTTTAATTTTGCTTTCACTTGATGTCTTCTTGTATCCGATCACCATACATTTTGTTTTTTTTTGTATTTAATTTAAGCTTATTTATTTTTAGCCATCTTGATACATCATTTAGTTCATTATTTAAAATGTGTATTAGTTCTTCATAGTTATCTCCAATTAAGTATATTAGTGTATCATCGGCAAAAAGTCGTACTTTGCATTTTGAAAATATTTTCATTTTAATGCGTGGAAGGCGTAAAAAAATTCAATCAAGGATTGGGATTTACAGTCGAAATTTAAAATGTATTGAAAGGCACAGAAATAATGTGCGAATTTTAGGAAGTTCATAAAAAAATTGCGGTTGCAAAGCTTCGTTGCATGAATAACGTTCATATTAAATTTGTCACTTTTGACGGGATTTCAATTAAATAATTTTCGACGTGGAAGCTTTTTTTACCGTTGTGTTCCACACTGTTAACTGGATTTCAGCATGAACTGTAAACTTTATTTGAAAATGTCACCCAAAGTGTATAAATCATAAAACTTTTGTCATTTATGATACGCTTCATAAATAATTTCACGAAAAATATTACAACGTGCACTGACTTTCTAGGAAGCGTAAAAATATGTTGTGCACTTACCAATCTCATAAACAACAAAATAATTAACTAGGGAACGAATTAAGTAATTTGTAAATTGTCGGCAAAGTAATAATAATATAATAAATGTTTCTATTTATATCATTGAATAAGAAGATAATACTAATAAATCCAAACGAAACATAAAACAGAACAAGATACAGGAAAAATAAAAATCTAACGATTGCAACTGGGAATCGAACCCTTGATCTCATTTTCGTTATTTGTTTTTGGGATGTTATGCCGTGTTGCGCTACCTCCTTCTTTAGCCAACGTTTCGGACATCGTTGCAATGTCCATCATCATGTTAAGAGATGGAGCCACTTCCGTCGGCAATTCGCAAACGGACTTGCCCCTGGCTAGCATAAATACCACGATTTAGTGAACTTTCTATTCCGTTCAGCGGCAATGACGCCACTGCTTATCACGGTTATTTTGTACCGGTGAAAGTTAGCGGAGCTGGCGACACGGTATCGCTTCGAAGTAAATAGGCACACACTTCACCACCAAAAATTACACTACCGGAAAAATTACTCTACCGGATCTGTCCTGACGACGGACACTGCAAGGATGTCCGAAACGTTGGCTAAAAAAGGAGGTAGCGCAACACGACATAAAACCCCAAAAACAAATAACGAAAATGTTTTTGGCCGTGTAAATCTTAAAACTTACGCATGATCTCTTGTCTTAACGAGACAGCGCTTTAACCAACTTGGCGATTGAGACCTATTTATTCACGTCATTTTTGTTTATATTTAAAATTCAGTGTTAACAAAATGATCTTCTGTAGTAAGATTAATTAGATTGCACTATTATCTACCGATACAATATAGCAAATTTTCCGATTAGTTGCAAGCTTTCTTCCATCTATTTTAATTTGATTTCTGCTGGAAGATCCTGTAAATAAAATGCATTTCCCTCAGAATTGCCCTGAGACCAACCTACAGGAACCTAATATTCCTTTCTTGAAATAGCTTTAGCAAGGTTTTTATTAACCTTAATTAAACCCAAAATTTTACTCACCACTACCTTCACCCACATCTTTAAAATTTGGCCAAGGTTGCCCTAATTCCCCCAACTGCGGGCATTTAAATGGTCTTAAGTGGTATTCATAAAATGCACAATCACCTATTTATAAAATACTAGCTGACCCAGATACCCGTTGCTGTGGTTAACCAAACTTTGATTATTGCGAAGAGACAGACAGACGCCGCGGAGGACTTTAATTTATAATACATAGAGATGGTGCGAAAGATTATAATAATGTGCATAAAATGCTAGAGGTAACTAACGTTTTTAAGTTAATAAGGATTAATACTGTATCCATGTAAATAACTTTCTAATCACCGCATTGTACGTGACCATTTTTTTAGAAGATAGAACGGCTATAGTAAACTACCCGTAAAAGATAGATGTATGCCATCGTGGACTTTTTAGTAGATCTACAAAAGAGGAATATCCCATCTTGCATTGTTTTGTTATATCTCAAAGGGATTAGGCAGCGTTTTCGATGAAAGCTACCAGGCGGCTTGACTTTTTCCGACACTTCTAACAATTATCGTTATTTTTCAACCGATTTACACAAATACTTGACAAATTATATACCTAAACCTTCCGCACGAAACACTCTATATACTGGTGAAAATTGCATGAAAATCCGTTCAGTAGTTTTCGAGTTTATCGCGAACAGACAGACAGATAGACGGACAGACGACGCGGAGGACTTTAATTTATAATTTGTAGAGATGTAGAGATAGAGATAAAGAAGATATGCAGAGATGTAGAGAAAAAGAGAAGATGTAGAGATTTAAAGAAAAAGATGTAGAGATGTTAAGCCAAAGTTTTAAATACGTCTATCTACTTCAAGCTTATCCAAAACTAGCGGTGTCCCAGCGGTGTCAATATCTTTTTCTGATTTTTCTGTTCTCAGATTTTCGACTGACTTTCGCTTATATTGTCTTCGTTTAATTAATTATCCAAAACTTTTTGCTTTAACAAACCAATTATTTTGAAGACGAAACCTATTTGGTAGTAGACGCAATTCTGCCTTTATTATATTATATTATATCGAAAATCTCCTTAAATAGTGTCAACGGCACGAAATTGAAGATAAAAAACTTTGAATATCAATTCCTTGAGTAAAGTTGATTTAAAATCAATAAGCAAAGGACTACCTTGTAGAGAGTTTCGTTAGTACACTTTCTCGAAAATAAAACCTTTTTTGCTTTATTTTTCAATAAAAAATTATTGGCAACTTATTTGTTGGCTAGCCGCCATGATTGGGTAGGATCCTTTTAATATTTCGTGTTTTATTTTCGCGTGAATGTGATTACATCAAGCGTTTTTTTTTCAAACGATGTGGAAAAATGTTCTACTGCGGGAAGTTTCCGCTAGTTTGCAAGCTTAATTTACGTTTTTACTAAAAGCATGAAAATATATTGAGAGTATATAAAAATTAAAAAGCTTTCTTTAGACCCCAAAATTAAATTCTGTAATAAACAATATCGAAAAGTGGATAGAATTTATTTTCGATAATTTTTAGTTTCAGTATATAAACATCTTTCGTTCGTCAATCGGTGTCTCTATCGCTGAAATGCAATATTTTCCAAATCAAAAATATCTATACCCTTATCAATAATTACAAAATTATTTAAAGCAGGGTTCATGGGGTGGGGTTTGTCCAGGTCTTGGTGGTAGATGCGTCTGCTTGTCTGCAGCGTGGCGGGCTGGATCGAGAGAGTCTGGTTGGGGGACGCCTTTTGACCTTTCCAGCCGGACTCTCTCAACCCATTGCCTTGCACCGCAGTTGGAGTGATGGATTTATACGTCCGTCATACCGTCCTCATACCTATTTCCTTTCCAGAACTTCCTCTCCCTCCGTCCTTAAAATACCTCCATACAGTATCCCCTAAGATGACATGGGCCTAGAGGAAAATTATTTTCTTCATGGCCTCCAGTATGGAACAAATGTTTAAAAAATATGATAGGTAAGATTTAACTACCTAAGATACTATTAAAGATACCAGATTTAAATGTCCGGGTTAAATTTTCCCCAAAAAAAAAAAAAAAGGAAAAAAAGAAGGAAAAACTAAACCCTTTCACACACTTCCCCAAATGATCATCTAGTCAACCCACGCTATGCAATTGCACTATATAAGTATTATAAATACAAAATAATACAAGAACAACATGTCAACCTACTAGAGACCAAATGGGAATATAATTCACCGACTCCAGATATTTTCATATCAGAGGGTTCAGCTCTGTGGCATTTCTAATTGAACCTATAAATCCTACTGATCCCTCAATATAAATATTTAAAAAATCTTTTGTAATCCTACATGTATTTAAAATTACTGATTTTTGCATTTTTATATACAAATTCTTTGACAAATCTAATATGCTTAAATTTTGAATCAGATTCCTAGGTATTATGCCAGTGGCCGAAATAACAAATGGTAATATTTTTATAGTCCGAGAATGCCAAATTCTTTTAATCTCATTTCCTAAATCTGTGTATTTTCTAATTTTTTCAAAAACAGTTTTTTGAATATTATTGGAAAAGCTACATCAATGATATAAGTTATTTTTTTAATTTTGTCATGTAAACTATATCAGGTCTATTATGACTAATTGTTCTATCTGTTAGAATAGTTTTATCATAATATATTTTATAAAATTCATTTTCTATAAATGAATTTGGTTCATATTCATAATATGGTACTACATTACGGCAATCGATCAAGTTATGTTTAATTACCAAACTTTGGTGGATTATTTTTAAAACCTGATTGTGCCTAAATGTATAATTCGGATGGCGCTAATACCTGATATTTATTAATCTTTAATTCACAATAATTTACATTCCCAAAATACTAAAAAGTAAATATTTACGTTGAAGGAATGCAAGGCTGCTTTTCCGAATGTTTTGCTATTTAAAGTTTTAATCTCCAATTGATTCTCAGGTGTCGAAATACTTATTCAAGTATTTGGTCGCTAGTTTAGAGGACCATTAAAAATATTCGCCATTTTTATAACTACCAATCACACGGTAATAAATTAAAATTTTTGAGACTAAAAAATGCGGAAATGTACTTGTACTATTACTGAAGTCAAACGGAAAAAATGGCAATTCTGAAAAAGTGCTTCCAATTGAGTTCTTGATAGAATTACTGACATTTTCTGTCAGCTTTCCCAGTACTAAACTTACCTTTACTAAAATAATACGATGTTGGCGCGCGTCAAAAATACTATTGAAGGATTATTTTCTATAGTGACAGTAAATAAATTTGTATTTCAACGGCACCGCAATGCAGAATTAAATTTTTAATACTGACGTTTACTTTTAAATATATATGAAACTTATTTAAAATAAAAAAGTCGGTATTTTTTTCATTATTTAGTAAACTAGTCAATTTTCCCTTATTCGTAAATTATTTTAACGCAGAATTAAATGTAAATAATAAAATTGCATTTATAAAAACTGTTATTATTTTAAATTTCCTAACACGTAATATGCTATAAACTATAGGAAAAATATTATTGGACCCTATTATTTTTGTCCACCAATTATAATAAATTTTTATTATGGAACAGTATTAATAGTCTTGCGTTCGTCGTACACACTCGATTCACAAATAGAATCGAACGGAAATGCTGCCAATTATATTATTAATACACTAAAAAGCTATTTTTGTAATTCGGTTTCGAATTCAAGAATTCGTCAAAGGATGGCGCCACTTACGTTGCATGAAGACGTGCCCCCCCCCCCTAGGTATAAGTACTGCAGATTTGTAGAATTTGAGTTTCTCTCCGGATATGAAAAGATTGACGGTAAAACTTAGAGTTGTGAATAATTGTTTCACGCCGCTGTATATTACAAATGACGTCATTCTCTGTCGCGGTTATTTTGTCCCAGAGACAAGCTGTCACCGGATCATAGAGGATCCAAGGAACTGGCTTTATTAGGAACCAGTTCTTACAGGATTTACAAAATGGTTCAACACTCAAACTGGGCGAAGCGGAACCAAAAACCGCCAGCAAGGCCTAGCAGCAAAAACAGCTAGTTGATTATAATTGTCGCTTCAAATAATCATACTTCTAATCTATTGACGTAAATGAGAGCGTCTGTTCCACGTGGCGGGCGGACGGGAAACCACGGCCGTTATCCGGCGGGTGGCGTGGACTTGATTTTGATAAATTTAACACACTTGATCTTCAAATAAGAGGAAGGTTACTGTCTATGACTCTAAAAACTCTGTGTTAATCCCATACAAAACCGAGGACTTATAGCTAGTTCAGAAATAAAAATTTACAAAATATTCCGAATTGGTACCATACGACCTGCTTTTTATAAAAAAAAACAATAATTAAAAAAATATTTAAATATTGTTAAAATTTCAAGTATGCAGGTACCGAACTATTAATTATTGATACTGGCCACCGTATTGGTGTATGGCGACATATTTGATTTGTTGGCGATTGTCGGGCCAATTTTGGTATTGCCACCGAATGTTTTTGTTTCTCTCTTTACCATCCTTCTGGGCGGGTCGTTTTAGTAAAACGTCAGTTGCCAGGTTTTTCCTTTGTGTGGGGTTGTTTAAATCACGCGAAGGAGAGGTTGCAATTTTGGGGCTCCTATGACATGAGCTGCCCTAAGGGCCTTATTTTCCTAAATAAAGATCAGATATTTTCATTTTTTTTAAAGGAAGACGAAAGTTACGAATAGCCCGACAGACTACAATTTATTTTTGAAAATTTACAACTATATTTATACATGAAAAACATCTAGAAATTTTAACCTGAAGAATTTATCTTAAGCTATTCCGAGTTCGCAAATCACCTTTTGGAAACAAACCATTCTTTTGATGTGAAAAGGGATTTAGAAATTTTATACACCAATACAAATATTAGGAACTTACAATTCGATAAATTTGAAACTTTAGAAATAGGAAAAACAGTGAATTAAATATTATTAATTAGCTGATTCCTGGCATGCGTTGCATTGTCATATTGAGAGAAATAAATTGTTTCTCCCTGCACGTCCTTTCCCGTGCGTCCCCGTTCCCCTCCCGCATCCCTTCCCCTCACACGTTCTCCTTCCACCTCCCCCGCCCACCCTCTCTCCTCTCCCGCTCCCCTGTCCCGCAAACCCCCCTCCGGTGTTCCTTATATTCAGCCCCAGTACATTCAGTTTTCAGACACCTATTAAATTTTTTTAAATTCATAATTTCGTTTTTCGTATATTACAATATTCATTTTTGTATATTATAAGAACAATCAATTAAATTTGGTACGTAACATAGGTACCTATTTAAAATATCTCTAATTTGAAAAATTCATAGACAATTCTTTTGTTACAAAAAAAACAGCTACCTGCTAAATTAAATTTCACCAAACGCGCGAACTGTCAAACGTGCGAAGTTAAAATAGTTAAGTTAAGTTTTAGTTAAGTTAAATTATCCAATTTTCTGCGCAATTTTCTTTCCGTAAAAACCTTCTACATAGTATTAGAAAACTGTAAAAAAAAGATGAATGAAATAGGTAAAGTCGTTCTGAAGTTATGGCGTAACCAAGGGAAACTGGGATTCATTTTTATATATATAAATATAGATGACGCCAAAATCTTCTCATTTTCGCCATATTATAACGTTCAAGTTATAAGCCTTTATATTTTTATACATTAAGTCCTTACCGGCACAAGTTCTCCGTATAATGTGATATTAATCTTCTATCGTATTTATTCAATTTCTCAGAATGTTTTCCTGCTTGAACTATTATCTTATTTTTATACTCTCGACAAAAGCAATCATCTCGGGGGTGATAAATCAAAACCTCCTAGATCACAAGGCCGGGACACTTATTCAAATCAGCCTTCTAACTTGTATGGGATCCCACAAAATTCTCATTTTACATATTTTTTTCTATTTATTCTTATTTATTAAATTATTTTAAAATATTTTAGTTATTTTAAAAAAATAAATAAAAATAATTTTTTTGGAGGTTTTCATACAAGTTAGAAGGCTGATTGCATTCAGTGTCCCGGCCTTGTAATCTAGGAGGTTTTGGATAAATGGTCCCTATACTTTCATTGGGTACGGACAACAATGACTTTATTCCTAGCAATTAATAAAATTATTTGTTTTATCACAAATAGTATCAGGCACACAATCCTACTAATATTAGGTCCTTACATATAAAATTGGCGTTTTGCCGTACTGGCAACTTTGATCTCAAATATCTTCTCTTTGGTTAGGAATTCCAAATTCAAATTTATACAGTTATTTACTCATGTATTTGTGTTTCGAAAATTTTAATTCATTTCTTTTTTCCTTAATTGTTTTTTTTTCTTTGCGTCATTTAGTTTACAAAATGGAAAACTTGAAATATCGCTTTATTTACGAATACGCGTTCCACCGTGGCACCAGTTCTGCAGAAACGGCTCGAAGGATTAATGATGATGTGTATGGCGACGGTACCGCAAAAGAAAACGAGTTAGCTACAGGCTGCGGTATTAGTGATAAAACTGTTTTAATCCACTTGAAGCAAATTGGGAAGATGAAAAAGCTTGAAAGGTAGGTACCTCACGAATTGAGTGAAGCAAATCAACAAACGCGCGTTGACCGTCGCTAGACCACACACTGCACAAAAGACGGCTACCAAATTAGAGGAGCTTCAATTGGAATGTCTTTAGACATCCACCGTACTCTCCGGTCCTTGCCCCAACAGATTACCATTTTTTTCTAAATTTGAATAACTTCTTGCAAGGGAAAAAATTCAACTTCGATAGGGCAGTCCAAACCGCCTTCAAAGATTTTATTGATTCCCGTCCGAATGGTTTTTTTAGTAAAGAGATCGATGAACTACCTATGAGATTGCAAAAGTGCATATATAGCAATGGTACATACTTTGAATTAGTAAATTATAATTTTTTGTATTTCTTGGGCATTAACTATGTAACAATTTCTAGACATTTTGTTTTTTGAAGAGTTTTATTAAATGTACATTTGTTACTTAAATTTAATTTTTCCGTTTTATTTTTTTTTTACGTTTTAATTCTGCTCGTGAATGATAGGGTTGTATCGAAACCGGTCGCGGAAAAATTAAATTTAAGTAACAAATGTACATTTAATAAAATTCTTCAAAAAACAAAAATAGTAAATTATATTTTAAAAAAATCGACTTTATGTTCCTCCCATACAAAACGCCAATTTCATATGTAAGGACCTAATATTATAAAGGCAAAAGTTTGAATGGATGTATGGGTGTTTGTTATTCTATCACGCAAAAACTACTGAATGAATTTTAATGAAACTTTACGGTACTATAGCTCATATATCAGAATAACATAGAATAGAATAGAATATATCTCAGAGCTCTAGCATTATGAAATTTGTATAAAAAAATTGCAATAGGTGGCACGATTAGTAAGATATCTATAATTCTTTATTCGTTTCAAATTATTAGGGGAGTACTTGAAATAAATGCGAGAGAGGGGGGGTGGGGGGGAGAGGGGTAGGTGAAGGGGGGGGGAGGAGGCGGAGTGGGTTCCCCCCTAATACCATTCAAGCGAAGGCACGCGAAAAAGCAAGTAATATATATGGGCGTATCCTGGTCGCCTATCATCATTATATACTCGTAATATAAAATGAAGTCGCTCAAAATGTATGTGCGCATAGATATTTTAAACTACGCAACGGATTTTCATGCGGTTTTCACCGATAGATAGAGTGATTCAAGAGGAAAGTTTATATGTATAATACGTGCTTATTATAGTAGAGAAAAGCCGATAAATTCAAATATTCAATTCAGGCAGCGGGCAGCGGGTGGTGTGGATTTTATAAAGGTTGGGTAATGGCGTTATGTTTCGTTAGCCACAGCAACGTGTGGCCGGATCGCGTATTTACAAAACCTATACCGATTCAGTCGCGGTAACTACAATTTACATTTTAAATATACCTCTATATTGGTTATTTTTTATCACATTGCAAAAACAAAAATTGTTTTAAAATCTAGATAAAATAATCTTTCTGATGTGTATATTCGAAATTAATAATTTTATTTCTAAATATTTAAATTTTAATATTATTCCCAAATATTGTAAATACACCTCTATATTGATAATTTTTTATCACTTTGCAAAAACAAAAATTGTTCTAAAATGTAGATAAAATAATCTTTCCAATGTGTATATTAGAAATTAATAATTTTATTTCTAAATATTTAAATTTTGATATTAAAAATTTAAAGCGACTGAAACGCGGTAGGGATTGTAAATACGCGGCCGGGTTTGCTAGTTGAAATATAAAATTAAGTTTTTTATTTGAATTATTTATGTCAGTAAGTCGAGAAAGATGTTCAGTGCCCAGCATTTACATAATATATTCATGCTGAATACTGGCTTTATCAAGTAAACAAGAAAGTAGTACTTACCTAGTTATATTAAAACATAAAATTAGAATAAATGCGATAAAACAATGATAAATGTTTTATCGCATGCAAATGTCAGCAAAAAGGCAGGCAGGTAATGGGGGTTCCGCGACTTTTTATCCTGGGACAAAATAAACCCCTACAAAATATCCTCTGACAAAATATCCCACGGACAAAACATCCCCCAACAAAATGTGTACTAAAACCTAACCTAACCTAACAAAAAATGGGACAAAAATAATACAGACATCCCGTAAAGACTATAAATTATTATTATCTGTATTATGTGTGTCTCATTATACTATTTTTGAACAATTTAACAACAATGACTTTTACCCGAATTAAAAACCCAATTACAAATGAATCAATCTACAGCATCAACAACATCTTTCTAAAAAGAGTTGAACAAATTAAGGAGCTAGGTATTATTTTGACAGTCTTGTTTCTTGTTTTTGTTTCTCATATAAACGAAATAACCAACAAGGCCATAAAAAACTCGGGGTTTACTTAGAACGGTAAAAGATTTTAAATAATTAATTCTTTTAAATTGCTGTTCACTGGGTTGGTGAGAAGCCATTTAGAGTACAATTCAACAATCTGGGCTCCTTTTTATAAGATTCACCAACAAAAAATTGAGAGTGTGCAACATAAGTTTCTGAGATTTATAGACTATAAATCACGAATTCCAATCGAAGAACTTAACTACACATATCTAATGGACTTACTAAAATTAAATGAATTAACTTCGAGACGAACAATGAGTGATTTAATATGTCTTTTCAATATATCAAATGGCAGACTGGACGCTCTTTATTTAACTAAATTAATCCAACTGCGAGTCCTACCCGTAATACAAGAATGAATGCGCCGTATTTTGTTCACGCGCCTACCAATAATTACTTCGAAAACGCACATTACCGGTAATAGGTGACTCCCCACTTATTCAAAGTTTTATAACGTTCATTGAAATCCTCACGACTTTACTGGAAGGTTGTTGAAATTTTGTGGAAGCGTGTGAAGCCAGGCTTGCGGCAAGGATGCAATATGACCGAGAACAGCCTTACCGCATATTAGTTTGAGAGGAATTTATTGTGACACCGTGCAGATTCGTGCGATTCCAGGAGAATTAAGCCCACAAATACGTGATCCTGGCGCTTCAAAGCATTTCAAAAGGCAGCTGCATTAATTAATTACAGAAATTAAATTAAATACAAAAAAGAAGAAATTTATTAAATTTGTAAAATAAAGTTGTGGGGAGGATAGTGCTATCCCAAACGTTTCAAATAGTTATACATATTTACAGAGTAAATTTAAAGTAAAGAAACAAGTAGAATCGAAAATAATAATTAATGAATAAAACAATAATAATAATCAATTATGTAAGGCGTGGTCTTGAGTGAGCTTGGGCCCAACGCTTTATAGTGGAGCTTGGTGCTGAAAGACGCGGTCACCACTGTGATGTCATAGTCCATTAGCCGCATCCTGGCTCCAGTAACCAGGTGTCTCATCAGGCCGGCGAATCCATCCAGTCCTTGTTCCGAGTGTATTATATGCACAACATGGCGCCGCATCCGCGCTCAAAAAGAAGAAGATGGAGAGACATGTAATTACGAATAGAGGAGGGCGCTAATATTTAAAGCGATAAAATCGATGCAAAAATTGTGAAAATGTTTAATGAAACACCACTCATTTAAATAGAGAAAAAATCTCGTGGAAGGCATCTTAAGTATCATTTAAATAAACATTGTGATTTATTCACAACTATAACTTGAAAAATAACTGAAATAAACGTGTTTATAATAATTTTCGGGGCATACTTTGCGATTTTTTTCTATGGAGGGAATTTCATATAATTTCGTTTCGGCGTAAAACGCGTCTAGAATCTTCGAAAAAAAACACATATTTTTTTAAGAGCTTAAAAACTTCAAATGTGTAAGGGAGAGATCGGTAGAAATCGGTAGAAATTCGGGTAGCGGCTGCGAAAATCAGCGATCAGAATTTTTTTTGGTATGTTAAATTTTGGTATTTACACTTTGAAATTTAATTGAAAAGTACCTAATTGGAAGTTTTATGGTTTTACTCAATATTAGAAGAGAAGTGTCATTTAAATTACTCGTCAAACGTTTGGCTAACCGGTATTCACAGAATGCAGGAACTTTTTGGACTGATTTCACGCCGTAATTTTAATTCGGATTCAATTATCTCATTCAAGTACGCGCCCACTCTGCAACCGTGTACCCTGTAATGGTGGTTGTATGATACTTTATGCATTGTAGTGCAGTGGTTCATTTTATATGCAAAACGTCATTTAAACGGCCCGGTTAGTTCCCCGTTCATGTTGCAATAGCAGTCGACCCTATTGCGGTACTGAAATTCCACGTTGAAAACAGAAATTAAAACTTCTCATCAGAATTTCTCTTCCGAATTATTCGCGGTTCTAACCCAAAAGTGACAACTTCCAAAATCAGTGTTGTTCAGGAACCGCAAATGTCTATGAGAGAGTGAAAAAAATGTACTTGAAGTCATTATAATGGTTTTCTGTTTTTGAAAAAATAGGGTATCAAATCAGTGTGCAATTCACATGCGGTAGAAGTGAAATCTTCAGAAAGCTAAAGTAGACAAGAGTGGGGAGGCTACGAAGCACCGCATAAAGAGGAGATCAATAGGCTACGAAGCACGGCACAAAGAGGATACCGATTACAACATCTCATTCTCTAGAAGGCTAAATTCTATAGATGTATGTGATTCTTTTTAGTGTCGCTATTTTTCGTTTCATCGAATTTCAAATCACTATGGTGCAAAGGAAGTTTTCACTGCAAAAATCTTTAAGTTTTTTTATAGTAATACCTCACAAGAGTATCAGGTGCTCCCGTCTGGAGCCAGAGAGACTATGGCATCCCTAATTGGGGTCGTGGTGAGGGGAAGGAGGTAAAGATAGTGGTAAGGGGAAGGAGATGGGAAGAGGAAGGTGGGGAATACCTGCCTATGCAGATCTGGTCACCAAACACGAATAACGCCATTTCAAGCAACGTTTCAATTCTGAATGGTGGTCTTTCACCAGGGCGATACTGAGAGTATCTTCCACTACTTTGTTTACTTTAAAAATCAAAACTGACTAGATACAGAAGATAGTAATTTTTAAAAATAAATAATGAAAAATGACAAAATCTGTAAATAGTCAGTTTTCAAACAAACAAAAAAAAACAATGTCAGAAACTCAAAATCGCCAAATTAGTCAATAAAATTATTTAGGTTTTTCCTGAAAGTGTTTTCTTGGAGTGATTGTTTTATAGCATTAGTGAATTTTGAAGACAACCGAATACACCAATCGATTATTCGCTCTCGATTTAGTATGGAAATATATTATCTCATTTTTGACTTCTTTGGAAATAGTCACTTTTAGTTTAGCTCTCCAACTATGAGCCTTTAAAACAGTAAAATATACACGCTCGTTTCTCTGAATGTTCCATTTTACATATTACGTCACAATTGCTTACAGTTTAGTAAAAATTTTAATAATAACCCCAACTGGCTTGCAGGTTGCATCTGCCACTCTGGTTGTAAAATGTGCAAATGTGCTGCATTTTATTTTAATTTCAACAGGAGCACTCACAACCTTCATTATGTTTGCGTGGCTAAGATAACTGGAAGTGTATGCTTTCAACAGTGACAGCAGTTGGATTTATTTAACTGGTTTCTCTTCCTCTATAAACATTTTAAATGAAAATGTTTTCGTAATGAATCTACTGTTGGTTGACTATTTCTCCAAGTTTGCTCTTTTCCCTTATTACATATTTTTTTTAAATGGGTTCATTCGAAAAATTAATATTAGATATGTCATTCACAAAAAATAAATATTTCGTCCATTCTAAATGTAGTATTCCAACGTGTGTATATTGTACATGATTTTATTAGAATTGTTTTATTGTTAATTTTTGTGCTACGTAAAGCGGTTGTGCGCGTTTTTCATACGTTCCACCCCATCCTATAATACCATATTGTATTATTGATTGGCAGAAGGCAAATACAACCGAATTTCTAAGTGAATTTTTACCAAAGTTTATGTTCGCTTCCCCTCTATATATTGTTTTCATGAAACCCTGAAGAAGGTTCTTGCTGAACAAAACCGGTTGATTTATATACTTATGTATAATATACTCAGTAATTTGGTGTCCAAACAGTCATTTAATTCAAATAATGAGTAAAAACTTAATAGGGATTTGCCTTGGGCACTCACGCAGAAATGCTAAACAAAGACCCAATTAAGACAATTCTGAAAGTTCCGATTAGAACTCTGACGGATAAAACATTTTAAAAAATTCAAATTTTCGATTTCACGCTTTCAATTTCCCAAACATTATTTAATTTTTTTAAATTTAAAGACAAAAAATCGTACCTAACTGAATACTACACTTCATAATATAAATACTCAACAGGTATAATAAGCAAAAATTGACTGCTTATTCCCAATTTGCGGACATCTTTGGATAGAGAAATATTATATTTTTCAATGTGCGAACTGCAATAATACCCAACCAAATCAAACAATAAAACTAACAGAAACTTATATCTTTATAACTAAAGTGCAAACATGGTCGAGAGAACAGGGTGATAGTTAGATATACCTATATATTTTTCCTTTGACAAAAAATTGCATTCAGGTACTACCACATTCACTTAAAATCACCTTTTACGCCACTGTACAAACTTGTTCATATTTTGTTATTAACTAAAAATTGATACATCGTCGTAATCTTTGAATTTTTAAGCGTTTATTTTATTTTAGAAACCTTGTGCTTAACATCTTTAAAGTCAACTTAGAATTGACTAGAAAAATATCCAGAACATGGTGAAAACGTGATTTTAACTTCTTCTTTTTACGTATGGTGAGGGGGGTCAGAGGGAGACATGAGTCCAGTTGTCTCCATCGCACCGCATTTACACATCGCAGACTCTTTAAGGCCCCCATCTATGCAAATTTTGGGTACACTGGCTACGGGAGCACCTTATCCTATTGATAACGGACCAGACTTTATGAGGTAGTGAGAACCCAGGTTGTTTCTCAGTGGGGTCATGTGTGAGATGGGCATTTACCATGTCGCGTCAACCGATTGGCACTCAAGTTTCCACTTATCTTCTAGATATCTAATCGGAACAGACTTTCTCCTTCCATCCAGAAGAGTTTAAATGACTTCGAGCGGTAAACAGGGTATAAGACGACATCATCGTACAAAGTTGTAGCGCCTTTTTATAGTGTTCTCATTCTAGCCTAATATTTACAATTTCTAAAAAGAAATTGGTTTACATTTTTGTTTACACGTCTTTTAGACAAAGTAAAACACCATGTAAAACCCTACAAATGTTTTTCAATAACGTAAACTCTATAAATGATTCATTAGATGTATGTATTCCTGAACATTCAAAGGTAATTTGTGCGCTTTGCCGATATCTTGTTCCATTTAAATTTGTAAACAGTGAAATGATCAAAATGGTCGTTCGACAATCGTTTTTCCAATGGGTTACGTCTAGTCTTCTTGAGTTGTATAATTTGGTAGAGTCGCGCCAATGTCTTATGAATTATTCAAATCAATAAAGCAGAAAGTGATGTAGCTTTTAATATTCTAACTTGACGGAAACTTTTTTACGATATTCTTCCGAACCCAGAACTTGAGGATATTGAGGTGCCTTACAAACTTATTTCACTTCGTTGAATTTTTTTTAGATAATCTGATCGAACTGATCGACATTTTTTTAAATACTTTAAATTGTCTTTGTCAACGGGGTTCTTTTCAGTATCTACGTGATTCGGGCATAAATATTGGAAGTTCTAAAATCATTTTTCATTTGTCTTTGAATCAGTTAGGCCCTGACAGGCTTTGCATTAATTTATTATGTAAATCCTTCTAACAAGGTATTGTTTTCCTTTCTGAGATTCATACACTGATTATTTATGTATAAAGAGAGCTTGGTATTCGAAGCACTGTTCCGTACGCTGATTATGAATGTTTTTGTCAACGATTTGCCTGTCGCTTATAATTAGGTTAAAAATGTATAAGCCCGCTTCACGGATAATACGGAATGTTCCTTGTCGAAGTTATAATAAGTAATAAAGTTAGAAGCGGAAAAAACGTAATATTCCTTTTTTAATTAATAGACAATCAAATGTGACATTTATCGGAAGTAACAACCGTATAAAATAAATTCTTGTCAAACTAATAGCAATAGTAACTACCTAATTCGAATTATTCCCAGTACTGCGGGATTGAGGTTCATGTGTTTGATTTTTGTGATTTGTAATTTCATGATTGTAGGTATATCATCCATCAATAAGATATCCCAGGTTTTGAATGGTTTGTATGGCAAGCAGGGTTTGTCTAACGGGTATGTGTAATTACACTAATACATTTCTATCCATGTTCTTCTGTTATATTTACAGGTTCAAACTTGTGAACGATGCGTTCACTTCATAACATGAAAAAATTTATTGTTTCATTTGGCAATAATAATCTTTCAATGATAACAAGAATTGATTGTCTACGAAATCATTATCATCATCATCATCATTACATTACATCATCATCATTTTTACGCACCAGATTTAAATGTCCGGGTTAAATTTTCCCCCCCAAAAAAAAAAAAAAAAAAAAAAAAAAAAAAAAAAAAAAAAAAAAAAAAAAAAAAAAAAAAAAAGAAGGAAAAACTAAACCCTTTCATACACTTCCCCAAATGATCATCTAGTGAATCCACGCTATGCAATTGCACTATATAAGTATTATAAATACAAAACAATACAAGAACATGTCAACCTACTAGAGACCAAATGGGAATATAATTCACCGACTCCAGATATTTTCATATCAGAGGGTTCGGCTCTGTGGCATTTCTAATTGAACCTATAAATCCTACTGATCCCTCAATATAAATATTTAAAAAATCTTTTGTAATCCTACATGTATTTAAAATTACTGCTTTTTGCATTTTTATATACAAATTCTTTGACAAATCTAATATTCTTAAATTTTGAATCAGATTCCTAGGTATTATGCCAGTGGCCGAAATAACAAATGGTAATATTTTTATAGTCCGAGAATGCCAAATTCTTTTAATCTCATTTCCTAAATCTGTGTATTTTCTTATTTTTTCAGAAACAGTTTTTTGAATATTACAGGAATTTGGAATAGCTACATCAATGATATAAGTTATTTTTTTAATTTTGTCATGTAAAACTATATCAGGTCTATTATGACTAATTGTTCTGTCTGTTAGTATAGTTTTATCATAATATATTTTATAAAATTCATTATCATTATCATTACATAGTATAAAATGAAGTCGCTCAAAATGTATGTGCGCGTTAATCTTTTAAACTACACAACGGATTTTCATACGGTTTTCACCAATAGATAGAGTGATTGAAGAGGAATGTTTATATGTATAATACATGTAAATTATAATAGAAAAAATACGAGAAATTCAAAGAAAACATATTTTCGCCGTACTATAGTCACTTTTGAAATTCGTTCTACGGAAGAAATTGGAAAATAGATGTCCTAGAGTAAGTAGGTATTTGATTTGAATTATTTTATTTGATGAAGTCGCTCAAAATGTATGTGCGCATAGATCTTTTAAACTACGCAACGGATATTCATGCGGTTTTCACCAATAGATAGAGTGATTCAAGAGGAAGGTTTATATGTATAAAAACATGCTTATTATAGTAGAGAAAAGTCGAGAAATTCAAATATTCAATTCAGGCAGCGGGCAGGTGGCAAGCGGGTGGTGTGGATTTTATAAAAGTTGGGTAATGGCGTTGTGTTTCGTTAGTCACAGCAACGTGTGGCCGGGTCTGCTAGTTACATAGTCTAAAATGAAGTCGCTCAAAATGTATGTGCGCGTTAATCTTTTAAACTACGCAACGGGTTTTCATACGGTTTTCACCAATAGATAGAGTGATTGAAGAGGAATGTTTATATGTATAATACATGTAAATTATATTAGAGAAAAGCTGAGAATTTTAAAGAAAACATATTTTTGTGTTATTTAAAACGGCTAGCGGGCCGTACTGTAGTCACTTTTGAAATTCGTTCAACGGAAGAAATTGGAAAATAGATGTCCAAGAGTAAGTAGGTATTTGATTTGAATTATTTTATTTGATGAAGTCGCTCAAAATGTGCACGTAGATCTTTTAAACTACGCAACGGATATTCATGCGGTTTTCGCCAATAGATAGAGTGATTCAAGGGGAAGGTTTATATGTATAATACATGCTTATTATAGTAGAGAAAAGTCGAGAAATTCAAATATTCATTTCAGGCAGCGGGCAGCAGGCACCTGGCAAGCGGGTGGTGTGGATTTTATGAAGGTTGGGTAATGGCGTTGTGTTTCGTTAGCCACAGCAACGTGTGGCCGGGTCTGCTAGTGTAATATAAATATATAAATTTGGAGTAGCGCACTTCATACACCGCGTAAATGAATTCATTTTTACAAATTTAAAATGTAACCTGCATATATTTTTTTTATTTTTTTTTTCGTCTCCCCTGACGTAAATACTCAGAGTTCGTGATAATGAAGCCAAATCTAACAGTTTGAATAAGAAATATTCCGTATTAACCGAGAAACGGAGTAAGACATAAATAATATAATCATAATAACATTTTATGATAATCAAAATACAAATAAAAATGTATTTATCACTCTTTTGAGCAAGGTTCTTCAATAGGACGGCCGGTGTACAGCAGCGGTAAGGCGCTTGACTAGCATTCCGAAGGTCGCGGGATCGAATCCCGGCGTGGCAACTAAATTTTATTTGATTAATTTGTGTATTTCACAATTTTTTCATTTAAAATAATACATAGTATATTTGCGGCACGTTCCAGAGTGGAAGATACTTTCAGTATCGCCCTGGTGTAAGACCACCATTCAGAATTGAAACGTTGCTTGAAATGGCTTCTGCCGTGTTTGGTGACCAGATCTGAGTAGCCAGGTACTTCCCCACCTCCCTCTTCCCTACCTCCTTCCCCTCTCCACTACCTTCAGCCTCACAACATACCCCATTGGGGATGCCATAGTCCCACTGGCTCCAGACGGGAGCAGTTGGGACTCTTGTGCGGTATTCATGTAAAAAAAAAAAAAAGAATTTCAAAATAATATTTGAAGAAAGTTGGTTAAAACTGGGATAAGAACAGAATTTACATGAAAAAAAACTAGTAAAACAAGAAAAAGCTTGAAGAAAAGGTTCGGTGAAGACATTAATATGTTGTAGAAATGTAAATGAAAAGAAAACATTGAAAGACACAATTTATAAACAAACCTTGTAGGCATAGGTGAGGCCACAAAAAATAACTTTTACATCCTGACGAATTTTTCAACTGGGGAAGTATTGATTTTGTTTCAAGAAAGGATTAAAACGAATTTTAACGGAAATCAAATAAACACTTTAAAGTTCAGACGATGTTAAATTTGAAGATATCGCTAAACTCACAAAATTAAATTACTTTTAACATCAAAATTATAGGGCTCCTTTTAAAGTGCAATCGCTCCTTTTATTATTTTGTCAACCTACAATAAATTTTATTTCCTTACAACCCCAACAAGTTAACCTTACCACTTAAAAAGTTAAACAGATGTTTATTTGTAATCACTTTGTAGAAATCTTTGTTCATTTTAAACATGTGTCAATGACTTTAAACCATTGATCGATTCCTTTTCATTAAATTAAATGAAGTAAGTAAGATCTTGCTACTGACCCAGTGTTAAAATAAATATATTCAAACCACGTGACTTGACCTCCGATAATGAACCTTAGAGATAGCGCAACCAAAACGAGACTGTCGCAATGAAAAATTCAGTTGAGCGAAATGATCCCATGAAAAAGGGCAAAGGAATAGTTTACGGTGGTGCTGACAAAGGGCAAATAGGAGGTTCATTGTGGTTGAAGGGTGGTTTTTATTGGGCTTTATTTCGATTGTGTACACGTTCAAATCTGGCAGTAATTTAGATTTCTAACTCTACGTGTCTCGACTGAAGCATCCTCCCGGTCTAATTTCTACATAAGATGTGGCACGTGATATTTGCGTGTTAGATTAAAAAAACTCATTTAGTGAGGGAAGTTCAGTAGAAAACAGATTAATTAATTTAAAAATAACGTATTTATTTTTTGCGTTAATTTTTACCCAATTTTATCGTAAGCATTTGAAAAAGTGACCTAATGGAGAACCGCAATTTTTTTTTAACTAAATCAACAGGCGCTTTAAGGCTCTGCAACCGGGCTCGAAAAGAAGAAGATGGAGAGATACGAAATTGCTAATGTAAGAGGAGAGCGCTAACACTTACAGCGACAAAATCGATGCGAAAATTACGAAAATGTTTAATAAAACACGACTCGTTTAAAATAGGGCAAAAATCTCGCGGGCATTATCTTTAACAGCATTTAAAGAAACACTGAGAATTTTTTCATACATATAACTTGTAAAATAACTGAAACAAACGTGTTAATGATAATTTTTGGAGCATATTTAGCAATTTTTTTTCTATCGAGGGAATTTTATATAATTTGAGTTTCGGCGCGGGCAAAGTCTAGATATTATCTTCAAGAAAAATATAACTTTTTTAAGAGCTTTAAAACTTACCGTGTTTAAGGTAAATATGTAATAAATCGGTACAAATCCGGGTTGCGGGCCCTTAAAATCTCCTTTAATAAGGAACCATTCATTTATTACTGAAGACGAATTTTGCTAGTTTTCGACCCCCTCCCCCTATTATAAGAAAAAATAAAAATAGGCCGACCCCCCCCCCCCCTCCTCCTTGTTTAATATCTATTTATTACGTAATAATCTAAAGGAAAAATGAATACACGTTTGGTTTGTTTTAATGTTTATTTTTCAAAGTAACCATTTTTGGAAGTGTTTATTTGTACTTACAAAGGTACTAATAATTTTAATTTTGCGCATTTTTGTGATCTTAGGTAAGAACTATCGAGACTCCCTCCCAACCCCTTGTAAGACATGGTCCACACCCCTCCCCCCTAAATCATCTTACGTAATAAATTAATGGCCCCTAACTGGTATGCATCGTAATCAAACGTATTGCTTTCGGATATCTGTGATGAAGTGTGTGATGTGAAATATTCCTGCGTAATTATTCAAATTAAGAACTGATTTTGGGAATCAAGCAAGTAGATACCAAAATTATTTTATTTTAATTATAATTCTATATTTGAAATACACGTCACGTTTACTTTAAACTTTACTTGATTGATGTTAATGTGTCAAAAATTGACAGATCTAAATCTAAATCACCAATGTTTTTTGTAAAGTTTACCAAGGGTCTTCGCTCATGGAGAAACTGAAAAAAAAAACAGCAAAGGTAATCAACCTCCTGAACAAATTGATATTTTTCTGATCTCACATGTCAAAATATGAGAAAACCTGGTAGGTCGTGAGCCACTTACAGCACTGCTGGTCGCCGCGGCAGTCGCGTTTCAGTTGCCTTGTTTACAGGTTGCCATGGTAGAGGCTCACGAACTGTCAAGTTTTCGAGTACTTAATCTGCGATATATCAGATTAGAAAAATATCGATTTTGTTCAGGAGGTTGATTGCGATTGCGTCGACAACTGTTTTTTTTTTTCAGTTTCTCCATAAGCGAATGGCCTTACGGTGTTCATTTGTAAGTCTCCCTAATTATTTTTTTGTTGGGCCATGATCCTGGGGCAAATATTTTATTGTTTTAAAAAATGGACCTCTCCAAATCCTGCAATTATAATATTCCGTGATTGATTATTACAACAATAATTCTGGAACCAACTACCTCATACATGCCCCTATTCCACGATTTCATACACTTGCAAACAAATTCACCTCAAGTATCGATGTATTTAATACAGTTACTATTATTTAAGAAACACTTGAATGATATTTTTATGTATTATATCTTGATATTTATTTCACATTGAATATATTTGTGTATTTTATATTTATCTACAATATAAAAACCTGTCGCCGTTTTCTTTTTTACGTACTGTGCTGTGACATTTGATTTGAGTTGTCAAGAATTGTTTTTATGTAAATTTTGTAAATACACAATGTATACTATTTTATGCCATCTGCAACTTTTAAAACTTTCTCTTACTAGTATTAAGGCTAATAATTATTTCTTCTAACACAGCAAACTTATTTTGTGGCACCATTATGATTGAAATTAATAGATTACTTCGTTTTTACCACTTTTATTGTTTATAAAACCGACGTGTTTCGTCAGCAAAGCTGACTTCTTCAGGGTTTTGACAGAACTAATTTAAAAATAGACATATATATAGGTAATAGAGAAAAATAATCGACATAAACAATAATAAAATTAGAAAGAAAATGATGTTTAAGGGACGAGGGGCAATATAGAACAATTAAACATCATTTTCTTTCTAATTTTATTATTGTTTATGTCGATTATTTTTCTCTATTACCTATATATATGTCTATTTTTAAATTAGTTCTGTCAAAACCCTGAAGAAGTCAGCTTTGCTGACGAAACATGTCGGTTTTATAAACAATAAAAGTGGTAAAAACGAAGTAATCTATTAATTTCAATAATAATTATTACTTATAATAAATGTTACCCTTTGTGCTACGCATAAAAATCTTGTCTTAAACATTAGTTTATCAATTAAAAATAATAATTAAGAGACTTTTGTAATTCTTATTATGTTCACATTAAACTTTTTGCCTGTAGGTACACTGCCTCCTCTACAAAGTCCTTCAATATTTCGAAAAAAATTATTAAAATAAGTTACCTTGAAAAAAAAAGTAATTTTCCTCTTGATAAAAGTAGTCACTTAAGTTATTCAAGTATATTATCAGCTGTTAAATACTCCCTTTCATTTTTCATAAAGCGCCCTCAAAGATTATTATAATACGAGAGCGACGAAATTCCTTAAATTTCGTATAATGTTGGCATTGTATCCCGAACAATATCCATTATAACCATAGAAAATATGGTAAACAAGGCTTTGAAAATCCAAGTACACTACTACCCTTTTCAGATTTCGTGGTTTGAAGGGTCTCGTACCAATAAAGGTCAAAAAAGACATTATACCGAAGTGGTTGAAGCATCAAATTTCTTTGAAATGTTACGTGAGAATCACGGCTTGAATTTTTTTGGAAAGCGGAGAAAACCCACAAAGGGCCACTAAATTATAATTCCCACTTATTTAGTTAAGTTTAACTAGGGTAGGTCCCTCCAAACATACTGTGGATGCGGCGCTTCATTTCCTTTTTAGATGTATAATAAATATAATAATAATTGTTATTTATTTATTCCGCATTAAAAAAAGATTTGAGCTTATTTTTTTCTAGCCGAAAACAGCAAAAAATACTGCAAATTAACGACAACATACCAACCTCAGCGGCCGAAAACAACAAAACATAACGCGCGGACCGGGCCGAAGTACATAATATCTGTACCTCAGAAGTCAAAGGTCGGTTGTCCAGTTTTTTGTGAAAATGAGTTATGTATGAGACCTTTTTAGTTTTTTCAGTATCTACACAGAGGTATAAAGACGGTTGTCCTACGACAGCATGAAACTAAGTTAGGTCAAAATAAAAGGTCTGGTGTCCCCACAATGTTCAAAGGTAAAATGTCTGTTGTCCAGATACGACTTTTTACCTTTCGGGTGTATTCAGTGTTTAGGAGTTTCATAAGGTCGGTTGTCCAGTGAAGGCCGAACAAATAATCATGTGAATTTATTGCTGAACAGTAATGTAGACAGGTTAGGATCTGAAAGTTGTGATGAAGAGTATTTAGATCTCCGAGAAGAGGTTTTGCATCGTCTTAAAGATGTATCGGTTCGCCGTGTAGAGGTTTTGGATCTACATGAAGAGGTTTTAGATATCGCCGGGTAAAGGGCAAAAAGCGTGTCAGGAAACCAGAACAATGGAAAAATGAAATTCGGAAAAGAAAACGGACATCTGGAAAGCAGTATGTAATAAAGGGTGGGAGAGTAAAAGATTCTAGGGTGATGAAAGAGTCGTGTCGTTGCCGCATTATGTGAAAAAAATAATGATGTTGATAGAGCATTAATATTTGCTTGCTTTTGGGACCCTAACAAATCTTGGGACACAGAAGGCACAATATATTGCTTCAATTGTGAAGAAAAACCTACCGCATGATCCAGGCCTAGGAATAATGCTCAGAACCAACGCCGTCAAAATATAAAATGCTATTCATTAGAAGTGCGCGTAATAACTGTATGTAAAGTATTTTTCATTAACACACTATCCATTGGAGAAAAAAATTATATCTGTGGTACCTATACTACCCGATCGACGAGGAAAAAAGGTACCTCCAAATAAAACTACGAAGTTATTTTTAAATGATACTAAAAATCCCATTAAAATGTTTCCTCTCGAAGAAAATCATTACAGTAGAGAACGTACAAAAAGGTCACACTAGGGAAGTTTTTTAAATTTAAATATCATGTAAAATTTGTACAAAGAGCAGTGTAGGAAAAAATGTTATTTGTGAAAGTCAAGTCGCATCTCATTTACATTTATTGTAGAACGTTTATGGAAGATTTTAACTACTCCTTCAAAGAACTAAGCAACGACACGTGCAATATGTGTGATTCGTATCGTATAGCCTTGGTTATTTACAAAAAAGAGGCAGAAAAAGAAGAAACATTAACAAAAAAGGACAATCATCAAAAAGAAGCTCAACTGCGATATTAGCTCAAAAATGTGAAAAAATATTGGCTAAAGATTGCAATTTTCAGAAGGTTTTTAATGGTTGATCTTCAAAAATGTTTACCAACTCCTTTACTTAATAATTTATATTTGAGGAAACTCTGGTCCTTTAATTACACTATTTTTGATGATACATCCAATAAAGGATGATTCAAAATCAGGCCGAGGAGCAAATGATTTAGCCTCTTGTTAACTGAAATGGGCTTCAAGCACTTCTTTGGAAAACATCAAGGAACTCTGGTCGGATAACTGTCCGGGATAAAACCGAAATTCTTCCATGCTTGCTTTCTACTCTTGAGCTATTATAGTCCATTTTGAGAATACAGAAATCAATTATTATAAATTTCTTCTACGTGGGCACACACACAAGGAAGTAGATGCTGCACACTCTATTATAGAAAAAAGAAACAATTAAAAAGTTTCAGAATAAAGTCTCCATGACTGGGTTCAATTTGTGGGAAACTGTAACCCAAGAAAGCCATTTGTAGCGTTTGACTTGGAGATAGAAGACTTTAAAAAATTTTCCTCCTTACTTGCGGACGAAGGTTGCCTTGTCAATCGAAAAAATCTCCTCAGGAGATTTTTTCGATTGACGGAGAAAACTTCAGTAAATCATCTTTTGTTTGGTTGCAATCAGAAAATCCCATCCCGGCATTATGTTTTTCAATAGCGATTTTAATGGGGAAATCAAATACGTTGATTTGCGGCGTGATACGAGAAAATCTTTAATAATGGTCAACAAAGTTACTCCAATTCGAAGATCACCTAAATCTATTGCTGTACCAAAATACAGAGATATCATGACAGCGTTACAATGGGTTCCTAGTATGATGCATTCATTATTTTACAAAAGTATTTCTACCGCAAATAATAACAATAACAGTGACAGTCACAACGATGCAGGCATTTAATAAAAAGAAAGTGATGCTAAGCGATATAATATCGAAATTATCCAAGCATCTTTACCTTTTTTTTTCATTCTCCAATTAACTTTTTAGTGTTAAATTTAATATTTTTTTTGTTCACGCACTTTACTAAGTGCAAAATAATAATAAACAATTTTTAATTTTTGTTTTATCAATTATTTAACAAGTCCCAAATCTGAAATAAGAAGTCGGATGTCCAAAACTTATTTTTAAATATTTTTATTTTCTAATGCTCTAAGGTCGGATGTCCGCTAAAAACGTTAAAAACCACAATATTCATTTTTTTATAAAAACATTATATTTCATGTGCCTTAAGAAAAATGAAATAATACAGGAAAAAAATTACATAAATTTAACCATCAAGAATTAGCTAATAAAGACGAATTATTTTACTATTTTCTCTCTCCTGAACAATTTCAAAAATGTGACAACCGACCTTTGTCTTCTGAGGTACAGATATATATAACACCATTCTCGATGCTTGTGTGTCGAATAATGCGTAAACGCACCAATACCAGCGACACTGCATTCTCTTCATCATTCCGCATCCACGATGTTAGAAAAAGTTATTTGCGCATGCGCATTTAGTTCTGACTGCCAAGTTTTACCAGAAGCAGTATACGCATTCGATAGAAGCATCCAACGCGCAGAATAGCATAACCAAGACGCGTGGATTAATTCGTTGCATAGAGATTTGTTCGCGCGATCATTTTAATATTTTGGCTTGTATAACTGAAGCCGATTTATATGTTGAATACCCATCTTTCGAATATCTATTTAATTATTTTAAACTTTTTAATGTGGCTATAACTTTGTGGTTATCCATTATAGTTAAATGAAACGATGTTACTTTGTTTGAACTACTTGTATATTTGAGTAAAGCAACATTGTTTCATTTATCTTAATTATTTTAATTTTAGAACTGTAATTTTAGAACTGTTGGGAAGCATAAAGGATTTATAGTGCTAATTTGACATACCGTTTTTGTCAGTAATCGCATCTTGTTCGTGGGCTATTCTATAAATATTTATATTTGTTATTAGGTAGGTACATACTTTAGCATCCCTTATACAAAAAGTAACCGACCGCCACTGTTAGGTATGTAAACCACACCACCACCGCACCGGTAGAATTTTTCTGGTTCTCACCTTAATCGTGGTTACATTCATTGAGAGCTTTTGATGCCGCATATAAGAAGAAAATTCTAACCCCGTAATATGATATCCACGAAGAACTTTTCGTTTTATTCATTTACTTTTGCGTGAAAAGATTGATGAAAATTTTCCCCATTGTGGAACGTTTTGACACGAACAAATGCTCCGAAAAACAACGTATGAATTAAATTATTTATAACGATGAAAATAGTGAAGCTTTTGGACGTTGAGTAAATGGCACAGCGTTGGCTTGAATTGTCACAATATCCCACTCGTGGAATTAATATACGTCCGTTTTGAGCAAAGCACTTTTGGAGGGAACACTAGTTGAATCAGAATACATTTAAATCTTGAAAATGCTTCATCGAAAAAACTTAATTTTAGCGTCGGAAAAATGTCATGTCTCATGTCTTTCTCTCATGCAAATATCTCGTTTAAATTCTTCACGAAATGAGCTTTCAAAAATGATTTGACTGGTTGTTGAAGAATTGCGATTTATCATTAATAATGTAAGAAATAATGTCATACTTTTTTGCAAAAGTATATTTTTTTTAAACTTTAGCTCCACACAGGAGGCTCTGAGGGAAAAAAATGGATAGGAATCTGGGGGGTCAGTATGTCTAGGAGTGACGGATATATACTGGTCAGTGGTTGAGTGGGCATAGCGCTTGGATCCCATCCGGGCGTCGCGTGTTCAATTCCTTGGCTGGCTAAGTCCTCCATCACAACACAAGCAACATTTTCGGCTTTCTGTGGTGGTAGTAGGAGATTTTCAAACATTGTTGGGTTATTCGTAACCCGGGAATGTTTGTCTTTCTTTAAAAAAAAAAAATCTGCAGTAAGGCGATGTTCTGAGAGAGTCCGGCTGGAGAGATTAACATGTCTCTCTCAAACATTTTCTCCCGATCCGGTCCAGCACGCAGTTGGTGGGCGTACGCATCCGCCACCAATATCCGAACAAACCTCACCCCAGTGAATCGCGCATCCCTGCTAAGTCACCAAACGTAGCGAACCACTTGGGGTGACCTATGGCAGAGGTGTTGGTTATCCAATAAATGGTTTCCGGAGCGGCGGTATCCACTCTCAATTGAAATTGAATATACAAGAATCACCGTTCAAAATTTACTAGATTTCAATATATTTTTTATATTAATTTATAAATTAATATCTGAAGAGAAAACCATCAACTACCTAAAAAAAATTCGTACTTCAGAGGTTTATCAATGAAAAACTTTGTTCATATCTGAACCCTTGTGACAGTGCACTTAAGAAAAAGTATAAATCTTTTCCAAAGCCAAATGAAAGCACTTAGAATTGCCTTCTGGTAGAACTTTTTGTTCTATATTTTTCGTTAAGTTATGTGTGATATTTTTCATATCTCTTTGCAGGTATGCCCAAAGTACTGCAGTTTGCGCCTTTTGATAGTGTTGACAGAAAAGTTTCTCTATCTGAGATATTCTTATCACGATCTCTGAGTTATTAGTTACTCTGTCCAGGGAATTCCCGACGTGCAACGATTAGGTCTCACAGAACCTTAAGACTTCTAAACTATTTATTTTTTCTTGCTTCTAATCCGTACGGCGTACATAACCACCGAGAATACTTAGAATTGGGCCTGTTACACATTAAGAGGGAATAACCAGAGAAAACCGTAAATATGTCATTTTTTAATCAAATTTTAGACGTAATGACTCTTTTCCACAAAAAAACAATTTGATTTCGAAAGATTGTTCCTTTTTCTAGTAAAGGCATGTTTTAAATTTTTTAGAAAAATTTTTTTTTTGCTAAAATAAGGTTATACCATAGGTCTTTGGCTGATTTGTTAAATTTTAAAATGAAAAATCTTATTATATATTCATACCATGTTATCATACATTATTGTAAATCAATATGTTATCTAGTAAACGCACGTATCAAAATTTTAATTTTAGTTCAAATAAAATCATTAAAAAATATATTCGAACACATATTTATGACCAAAATTTATCTATTTTGTCTAACTATTTACGGTCTTACAAATTAACGTATTTCAGAATTTTTTTGCACATTTATTTTGCTTAGATATTATTGAAATATTATAAATACTTATGATAAAAAAAATAATTACAAAAAGTACATAATTTTAATAGTTTTATCATCACGAATTTCAGCATTTTTGGACGTAGGTATAAATTAAAGCAAATTTTGAATGAAATAAAATCGACATTTAGTTATAATTTTGAAACCTAATTAACCTAATAAATGAAACCTAATTAACCTAATTAACCTTTCTCATTGGAACCTACCCTGTACGATCGTAAGAACATCTTTCGACGAAATTTGGATTTTCGGCCGCTGGCTGGTTAAAGGCCCTTAATGAACGGCTTTAACTGCCCTCTAAACAAACGACCGTAAATTGATCGTGAAAATATTGCATAATCCGAGATTCAATGGAAAATCTATGATGTACGAGTATATCGCAAATAAAAAGCATTTTTACTAAATAACTAACAACAAGTTTCCGTCAACGGCGACCGAACAAATCAGAACCTCCTTTGAAAAATCATTAATAGTGATGAAAACATAAAAAAACATTGGTTAAATAGGTTACGTTAGGTTAGGGTTATCGACTATTTAGAAAAAAGAATTCATAGCTTTTAATGACTTTTCAAAGAGGCGTTGAGTTGACTTGATTTTGAGTTGGCATAGAACCTCAATATGGTCTTTGAAGATGTTGTTTGTGAATCCATTTGCATTCAGCTTTTTACCCATTCTTGTTTATCATTTACTTTTGCATATTTGGCTAATTATTTTTGTTACCAGTTTAGTTATTATTTTGGTTATTACAATGTATTCAAATCATCCATGTACGTAATTTTGGGCAACATGTCCGTCTTATGTACTAAAAAAAATTAAATCTATATAAGTACCTAGCTACAGAGAAAAGCTTCAATTTTTTTTTGCTTTTGTTTACACATCTTTATAAATTGTTGTTTAACCTAAACTTGATGTTTCCCCATTAGCGTAATTATTGCGAACTGTTGTTTTATAATATACCTTCTAACTTCGATTGTAAATCATTTACTTATTTTTTTTATTAATAAATACTATTTTATTAAAACAGATAATTAAACATACTAATAAATTAAATTAATTAATTAATTAATTACAGCTTAATAAATTAATAACTTAAAATACTTTTTTTTTTCTTTTTTGTGAAAATTATATTATTATCAACCATAGTAAATAGTATAACCATGTTTGTTAATAATTTAACGTTTTTCTTTATTATGTTTTATGTTCTTCTTTTTTATGTTTTTCTTTATTATGTTTTTTTTTTGTCATTTAATAAGTTGAGTAGGTAAAAATACTAAACCAATATGATGGAACTTAATTGGTCTACAACATATGAAATTTTATTATTAAAAAATTATTTTACTGTATGACGGTTTGTTTCCTCAATAAAAGGAAATAAAAAAATATATATGCATTGTTACGTAACAGAATCGGCTCCCGAGCGGAAGGTTAAGTGAATCGTCCCCACTACACGTGCCTACCGTTTCCTCTCCCCGCACCGCGCGACCACCCCGCGTCAAGCACCAAAGCGCCGGGCGGCCCGCCGGCCGCCATTCCGTCGCTAGCCCTCGGCCAAGCAACTTGCTACGCGCGATTTGCGCTGTTTGTGCTCCCCGATATTAACTCCGCGATGTATTGTTTGAAATTGTGTTGTGAACGGAATCCAGAAAAGATGGCAGACCACGCATCTAGCTATGTGAGTACCAACTCGCTTCCTCCCCCCCCACCGTGTGCTTTGAACCGTTTGTAACTTCATTTAAACGCATAGAGAGAGGGAGAAATCCTCGTTAGGTCAGTAGGGTAGTTTAACTTGTGTTTTGTGCCGACACTGGCCGTATGTGTATCACCCTGTTCTGTTTATTGAATAAACCCTTTAAATGCAAATACTGTGTACTGATTGAAGAGGGAGTCCCGGGGATTTTGAGGAGAGGAGGGGAAGGAAGAATTGACCAAGCGAACCACTGGCACTCGCCCTGTTTTTAGGAGGAATCATGTTCGAGCCGGTTTGAGCTAACCGACGGCTGTTATTGTGTATGTTTTACAGGAATAGGGCCTGGGGTAGGCCGCAGCAGCAGCGCCCCCAGCACTGGCGTTCCCAACTTAGGGGCAATTTTTTTTTCCTCCCTCTTCACAGTCGCTCGCCTCGTTCTTCAATCAGCCATTGTTTAAACTGTATAATCTATAATGTTTTGTCTTGTTTTTTTTCCCAATTTGTCTAGCATTACCATCAAAGAACATCGACGCGAGTGTAACTTCGAATTGCAAATTTAAACTATCGCGGGCACATTCCTTCATTTTCGAGTCGTCACTCGACAAAACATTATCACCGGTATTCCTACGTAAAGTGCTCAACCAAGAAAGTTGCCGTCGTGAATAATATAGTGTTTACAAGTGTCGACCGACTAAATTTGCTAGTTTCAAATACAAGATTAATAGTGGAAATGTACACAAATATTTAAAACAAAGTTATTCAACAATTAAAATCCTGTATATGATAAACCAATTACCCGCTTCGTTTCCCGAAAGTTAATTAACCAGTTTTCATTAATAAACTTATTCCGCAGTGTGCTGGTCTGTATTTGATATCGACATATACTGCGAATAGGGGTCTATTTCGCAAAATACTGGCCTGTATATATAACGGCATATTTTGCAGCTTAAGGGAAACAAGTGGATTAAATTCTTTCTACCTTTTGACAATTGAGCATTTTTCTAATTTTGCCGCCTGTTTCATCATTTAGCTTTTTTTTCTTTCGTAAGAAACAGACGACATAATTTGAAAGACGTTCGGTTCGCGTTGACGTCGTTTCCTCGAGTCAGGCATTACATTACGTATGCACATCTGCATATAACTTGTTATGACAAGAGGAAGTCGGCGGATAAATACCAGTAATGGTGTATGCTCAAATCAGGCTGCAGTATAGCCACGTTAAATAAAGAACAATTCCCCAAGACATTGTTGAATTTTCAAACATACTTCCACGAAAACTTGTATAAAAGAAAAAATATTTCCTTTCCTTTCTAAAGAACCCCCCCTTTGGAAGGCTAATCGAAATATTCCAAAAAACATGTTCATTTAAGGCGAACCTCGTTTCCGTTTTTTTATTTTTTCTTTTCCGGACTTTTGCTTATTTGCAAACCTTTTTCAAAACATCGGGATTTTTTCTCAAAATTACGTTTTTTGAGGGAAACCGCTGCTCAAATTTTCTCTCATTCCGGACTTAGAAAATTTTCAACAAATTTTCAAAACATCAGGATTTTTTCTCAAAATTACGTTTTTTGAGGGAAACCGCTGCTCAAATTTTCTCTCATTCCGGACTTAGAAAATTTTCAACAAATTTTCAAAACATCAGGATTTTTTCTCAAAATCACGTTTTTTGAGGGAAACCGCTGCCCAATTTTTTTTCTCGTCTATGGACTTTGAAAATTTTCAACAAATTTTCAAAACATCTGGATTTTTTCTCAAAATCACGTTTTTCGAGGGAAACCGCTGCCCAAATTTTTCTCGTTTTCGGACTTAGAAAATTTTCTACAAATTTTCAAAACATCAGGATTTTTTCTCAAAATCACGTTTTTTGAGGGAAACCGCTGCCCAATTTTTTTTCTCGTCTATGGACTTTGAAAATTTTCAACAAATTTTCAAAACATCTGGATTTTTTCTCAAAATCACGTTTTTTGAGGGAAACCGCTGCTCAAATTTTCTCTCGTTCCGGACTTAGAAAATTTTCTACAAATTTTCAAAACATCAGGATTTTTTCTCAAAATCACGTTTTTGTAAGGGAAACCGCTGCCCAATTTTTTTTCTCGTCTATGGACTTTGAAAATTTTCAACAAATTTTCAAAACATCTGGATTTTTTTCTCAAAATCACGTTTTTTGAGGGGAACCGCTGCCCAAATTTTCAAATAAACCAAACACTTATAAAAAACGCGTTTTTTTTTCAAAAACTTTTTGTAAAAATACGTCCCCAGTGGTCAATCTCTGCCCAATTTCTTTCCAATTGCGAGTCTAGTTCTCACTTTTTCCAACATAAGGTCACTCTGATACGACCTTATACACCATGGAAGTTCCTCAAGTCACGCTGGGTATAATCCCACACATTTTTACTTCAAAAAAGGAGGAACTACTACAGGCCCTGAGAAATAGAAAGATTTCTCCTAGGAATAAATCCAAAATGCCTTACTGTGACGGAATCAGTAAATTCCATCACATCAAGTTCTCAGGCGTTATCAAATTGGCAAAACTCTTGTCATAAGTGACGTGAGTTACATGTAAATATTAAATGTAAATAATCACCCACATGGGCATTCGTAAGGAAATCCTTACACCCGAAGGCACATTAATGTCAACGGTAGCCTAACTCCTGTACATTTTTTTTTTTGTGCATAATTTTATATGTTCTTTTACATCCTGCGCGCCTTGCCTGCTGTACCACAAGAGCACCTCTTGGGGCACTGTTTTCATGCTTGTATGCATCCTCTTCCTGAAATTGATCACTTCGGGAAAGGGACTCCTTTTTCCTCCTACCATCAACGGTTCCAGAAAACTCTTGCTCCGAGACGTCGTTTTCCTTTCACAATTCTTGCAGCATCCGCGCGTTTTTTTTCTCACCTCATCGCCTCATCTTGTCATATCACCCCTTTTTTTTAATTTTTTGTTTTGTGTCGGGTTTTGTCGTACCAGTACGTCCCTACCCTAATGTTGTAAATATAAAATCATAAGCACAAGTCTGTATAATAACCATTGGTTTCAGACCTTTGCCGCGGGCTCGCTACTATGGTCACAGCACCATATTGTAAGAATGTCGCGACGATTTCTGTTATAATAGGAAATCCTCCCGTTTTTTCTTTCTTTCTTTTCCCTCTTCACCCCATCCTACACATTCATAGTAATGTTGTATATTGGGAATCGTTTCGAATACACCCAATGTACTCACCTATCAGGTCACATTCGCTGGATTCGAGACAATTCAAGAGCAACCTTGTTGCTATTTGTGGTTTTTTCTTCTTTTTCCAAAAAATTAGAATGGCGCTCAACCCAATTGCTCTTATTTTTCTAGAATCATATTTTGTCGGATTCGGAAAATTTTTTTTTGTTGTTATAAAAGTGTATATGTTTTGTCCCTTCATTAACTTTGTTCCTTGTACATATACAACTTCATTATGAGGTACATATTTTATCATGACATCAGTTTCTTTTGTCCTTTATTGTACCATTATTCTAGTTTGAAGTTTAAAATCTTGGCCAGATCTTCAATAAAATTTGTGTTTATCGCCTTTTGGCAAGTCTTGTAACGTATGCTAATATGGAATTATTAAGCTACAGCAGTGCCGTATTAATTACATCATTGCAAAAAACCGCCGTCTGTATTGAATGGGGACCCACATTTTCGAACGTAATTGGGCTACTGTCTTTCAATACTGGGCAAATTTGTTGTAAATCGTTCATTCCTGTCACGTGAGACGTGAAAACGTGACAATATCTACCATCATAGGAGAGATCCTCAAAACATCCGCCATGATACGAGAAGTTCGTTATAATTACTTTATACTCATAACTAAATGTTATTGAGTTGGTCGTGTGTCTTTTGGCATGAGAACCGCTTAATCCGCCGTCTGTATTGAATGGGGACCCACTTTTTCGAACGTAATTGGGCTACTGTCTTTCAATACTGGGCAAATTTGTTGTAAATCGTTCATTCAACCCGCCGTCTGTATTGAATGGGGACCCACATTTTCGAACGTAATTGGGCTACTGTCTTTCAATACTGGGCAAAATTTGTTGTAAATCGTTCATTCCTGTACATGAGACGTGAAGACGTTACAATACTCACCATGAATCGTGCGAACGAAATAATATCTACCCCATGTTTGTGTGACCTACCAAGCGTAGATCACACGCCTTTTATTTTCTGTTATCAGAAAATTATTGCTTTTGCAGCAGAGTACTCATTAACATGCCCGTGGACTTCCTGTCACAAGAACCCAGGAACTATCCACTATCTCAAAAGGACTAATCATACGCTTCACTCATGATTATGGGGCATCGTGTCGTAGGAGTTAAGTTGATGGACACAAAAACACCTAACTCGTTGTCTGGGGGACGAACAAGAAAACCCCCAGGTTTGTGAGATTTGAGCAAGGGTCTGTCATTTCTCGCAAACAAGTAGGAGAATAAAACGACCTTCTAATCTTCTGCCCAATACACGTAGTGGATTAGACTCTTTTTGTCAGTGTATCCCTTTTTGTCCCACTCTACCAAATTGTATTGTAATGTGCCAGGAAAGTTGCTGTAGACCTTGTTTCACCTTTCACTCAGAGGTCGAATTTCGGAAATAGCCGAGTCCTCAGCAGTTTTCTTCGTTCAAATGTTCCCAATTGTCACTCTTTCCTTTCCTCGAAATTATCCGTGAATGGGGATATATGCGTTACGCACTTGGCGTTTCGTTTGTCAAATGGGACAACCTTCATTCACGGATCTTTTCAACTTCCTACTCCTTTCCCACTTTTCATAACTTATTTGTACTCAATGTTTTGTTCTTCGAAAGTAGAAAAAATGCTACCGTATAGACGTGAGCATAGGTCATGGAAGACCAACTTCTTTCGAAAAGGGGCATTTTGTCATACGTACAAACCCTTACCTACGTGTTCTTGGAAATGTATTTAGTTTAAAAAAAAACTAAATGGGTTAAACAGAACCTTCCTTGAATACGTACCTTTGTAATATGTATAAGTCTGTAGTTGCATTTAGTAAACTCTCTCTCCGTCTCTCTCTCTCTCTACGCGTCAAACAAATCCAATTTTTCTCAACATGCACACCTTGTTTCTCTCCAAACCTTTTCATCATTGGTCTACCAGGCAGGTAAACTTCAAGAATTTTGTTCTAATAATAAATTTTTCCCGGATTAATAAGAAGACCAGCAGCTCTTCACCCTATCTACACCTGCGCCTCTCTTCATGCTGCCTTCACTACCGTCACGGAGGTCCCATGCCTTCAAACCCTGCGTACCAAAAGCACCCGACCACACCTAACATAACCTAGTGTGAGTCGTGCGTGTAGTTGCGAATTGTATCATCACAAAACCATCACTCAAACAAACCCGAGCACGTCAGCTCTAAGTTGGTTCATGTTCCTGTTGCCATTGTACAAATGTTCCTGCGGCACCTTGCAAATGTTCCTGTTGCCATTGTACAAATGTTCCTGCGGCATCTCGCAAATGTTCCTGTTGCCATTGTACAAATGTTCCTGCGGCACCTTGCAAATGTTCCTGTTGCCATTGTACAAATGTTCCTGCGGCATCTCGCAAATGTTCCTGTTGCCATTGTACAAATGTTCCTGCGGCATCTCGCAAATGTTCCTGTTGCCATTGTACAAATGTTCCTGCTGCATCTTGCAAATGTTCCAGCTGCACCTTGCAAATTGCTCTGTTGCCACCATGCCAATGCTCCTGTGCCTTTGCGCAAATAACAATACCAACGATTGTTCACACAACAATCCCACTGTATGCAAACCAGTGTACCAACCACCATCACAACAACGGCTGTCATGCACACAAACCACCTCCTCTATAAAGGACCAACCACCAATTACAATTCCACTCTCCAGTACCTCAATGACGTCATACTGGCCCACCCACAGGATCCGGAAGCAGCTACCTTTTTGACCTCTGTGACAGGTAGAACCCTCTCCACCACCAAGAAGCCTCATCCTGCGTTCTCTTCTTCGTGTTTTCTTTAAGGCCCTAGTGTTCCTTGAGTGTAATCTCAAACGGGCCAGGTTACTGTGACAAAGTAACCGTGTAACTTCAGTGCAACGTCCCAACACCCCAAACATCCTACGCAAACCACGCTACGCAAACATAGCTCACAGACCAATGATACAATTAGAGTCATTTTTTTTCTATCACTGCATAACCCTTGTACCTTTCTCCAACAGGTCCTTGTTTATATTTATGTATGTCACTGCTCTTTCTTGTTCATTCATGTATAATTCCTTGTTCACCATGCTTTTTCTCTTTTGTTTTTGTTTCTACTATTTTGTAGCTAGCAACCTTTTTCTCTCTCTCTCTCCTTTTTTCTCTTAAAATTTTTTTTTTTTTTGTTTTGTTTTGGCACAAGTGCTAGAAGGGTAAGAGGATTTCTTAGCCCTACTGCTCCATTACCACGTCGCTTTTTTTGCGGCGAGGGGGGAAGTGTTACGTAACAGAATCGGCTCCCGAGCGGAAGGTTAAGTGAATCGTCCCCACTACACGTGCCTACCGTTTCCTCTCCCCGCACCGCGCGACCACCCCGCGTCAAGCACCAAAGCGCCGGGCGGCCCGCCGGCCGCCATTCCGTCGCTAGCCCTCGGCCAAGCAACTTGCTACGCGCGATTTGCGCTGTTTGTGCTCCCCGATATTAACTCCGCGATGTATTGTTTGAAATTGTGTTGTGAACGGAATCCAGAAAAGATGGCAGACCACGCATCTAGCTATGTGAGTACCAACTCGCTTCCTCCCCCCCCACCGTGTGCTTTGAACCGTTTGTAACTTCATTTAAACGCATAGAGAGAGGGAGAAATCCTCGTTAGGTCAGTAGGGTAGTTTAACTTGTGTTTTGTGCCGACACTGGCCGTATGTGTATCACCCTGTTCTGTTTATTGAATAAACCCTTTAAATGCAAATACTGTGTACTGATTGAAGAGGGAGTCCCGGGGATTTTGAGGAGAGGAGGGGAAGGAAGAATTGACCAAGCGAACCACTGGCACTCGCCCTGTTTTTAGGAGGAATCATGTTCGAGCCGGTTTGAGCTAACCGACGGCTGTTATTGTGTATGTTTTACAGGAATAGGGCCTGGGGTAGGCCGCAGCAGCAGCGCCCCCAGCAGCATATACTAAATAAAATTAAGAAATACTAAAAATTAAGTTAAAAATAAAGAGAAAAAAAAACATATTTCAAAGAAAAATAGAAATAAAAAGGAAAATTCAAATTTTTAAATACATAAACTAATACTAAATATTAAGTGTTAAGAACTCAAATGTTCTATACAAATATGTAAATTAAAACATATAGGTACATAAATTAAAATTAAAACATGAATAAAATTAAGTGAAAAACTAAGAGAAAAAAAATAACATTTTAAAGAAAAATAGAAATAAAAATGGAAATAAAAATTTAGAAATGCAAAAATTAATGATTAAAATGTAGTAGAATTTGAAATTAAAACACTTTTGTACTTTCTTCCACTAATTTATATTTCACCAGGACCGGTTTCATCCTATTACGGACATTTTCAGACTGGTAGTTTCTTTCATTAAAATGTAGTGTTAAAAACTCTTGTATACTTTGAATTATAGGGCATTTTTAGTTTATTGCTTGAAATTATATCTTTTATATATATTTTTATGTATATATTTCATGTCGACGGTGTTCTTCCACTAAAATCCATGTCTTTATGCGATTTTCACCCTTTTAAGCATAAGGAAACCGTACCAAAGACAGGGTCAGAATGGCTTACGCTAATATCACTTTAGAAACTACGTTTTATTTGATGTATGTGTAGTTTCTCTGATGCCTTCAAACCAATTAGCTATAATTTTTCCGTGCGCCATTTTCGAAGAAAAATAGCTGTGCAAGGAAATCCAAATAAACGACGGAGATACCCAATAAAACATAAAGTTAAATGTTTGCACAGTCATCACAATCTTTAATATTATATAAGAAATGTGTTTTAATACATTTATGTTAATACATTTATATGTATAATTCATTTATGCTCAAGGTAAACTCTTAAAAAATAATTATTATTTTGATAGTTGTTCCCAAATGAGAGATTTAAAAAAAATAAACAGTTAGCCTTTCCGGGGAAATGTCTTACGATGTATGTAAAAGCATAGCTGGGCGTAAAACGAAATATAAATCAAATATGAAATATAAAACAAATATGAAATATAAATGAATATTAAGATAATATATCACGTGGTAAACAATAAAGAATCGCAAAAAAAAAACCGTTATTTGAGCAAAACTCGGCGATGTGATTTTCAAAGTGATTTTCTCGTGCTTTAAGAAAATCCTTTTTTTTAATGTGCCTCTATCCTTTTATGTTATATTGAGTAAAAATTGACGAAAAGCCAAATAGCTTTTCTTCTTAACTTAAATTTATAAATAAAATGATATATTGTGTTTTTAATTAAGTTATGAAAGTCAAAGATATATATCTGTACCCGAGAAGCATACGGATGCAAGTCCAAAATTTGAAGAAATGAGTTTTTGATGCAGACTTAAAGTAATTTATCATGTTTATCAGTGGCAGAAAGATACAGGTGCTATGATGAAGAAAAATAAGATTATCAAAAATGTATACTAATGCAACTATCGTTGATGCAACAACTATCTTAGAAGCAAAAAGATGTACATGGACTTGCATCTATAAAGATTCAAGTCGATGTATATCTTTCTACTTCTAAATGATTTTAGTTGCATTTTGAGTATTATGACTCAAATTTATTTGTATCCTTCTGCCTTTAACATTACTACCCTATGGAAGTAAATCATTTTCAAACATTGATCCTTTCATAATACACCATATGTCATAACAAAATATTCCATTTCATTTTGAAGCAGAAGGACTCAAGTACGGGTTTTTATAAAATATTTCGTTTTATTTGCTCGTTTTTAAAACAAAACTAATTGGTTTAATAATTACTGTTTTTGTTATCTATCAACATGGATATCTGAAGAAGTTATGAGACAATAGTTACAGAAAAAATAGTTTTTTGGCTCTCCTGAGCATTTTTGGACTTAGGTACATCCGTATGCTTCTCGGGTACAGACATTTATTTTGACTAAATAAAAAATAAATTAAATATTGGATTCAAAATTTTCCGATAGTCTAAGTAGGAGTAGGAGTGGTCGAGTCCATCGCATTCGCAATCGTAGGGGTAGTTTCAGGTAGCAACGCGAAACCATCCCTGATTTCTGTTCCGGTATTTACCCCGGGGAAAACAGTCGGGTCGGATTAGTCAGCATGACCTCGATATCCCCTGATCCCAAATCTACCCCCAGGTGGATATAAGGTGGTTGGAGAACCACGATTTAGCTGTCAAATTAATCCATTAATATCTAAACGTCATAATAACGTTATCATAATCTTTAATTATGGTCTGCAGGAAATGCAATTCATGTGAAGTATCCCTGATGATTTAAAAACTAATTTAAACAGTATGTAGACTTTTGGGGTAGGTATTAGGTATTCACTTCAATCTTCATTGTTTTTAATCTTGAAATCTATTTATCTAAACTGTATGTTCAGTTTTTATTGCTTACCTTTTTGTTATTATTTGCAATATTTTATTTTTTAATTACATAATTGATCATGAATTCCCTCACTAAACAGTTCTATTTATATAATTCGCATTAACAATAATTTAATAATTTTTATAAAGTGAACTGCAACTAAATGGTGATCTCATCAAGTAAACAATTACTTTCCAGAAGAACTGCTCCTCTTCCGTGAGTTTTTACGTAGGTACCCTTTATATTTATTGCCACTATATTTACGCAGAAGTTAATTGCCAGAGATTGTAACCTCTAAGCCGAAACACAAGAGCTTTGTATCTTTATGGTGAAAGAATACTATTTTTTATATTCTCGAACAAGCAGTTTACAGATTATTACAGTGGTTTATATGGATAATAAGTTACAGTAATTTTTTTTTTCAATGATCAGTAACTATATGTAAACAGGTTAATGGTAGCGTTTTGTGAACACCTCACTAAGAGAACTTGTGCTGAGGTGTTTCCATGTTTAGGATAGAATGTTATTTTGTTGACATAATTAAAATCACCCAGAACCCAACGAAATTTCAGAATTTAATAGCCTCAATTTAATTTCATGCGATATCGAAAATAATGAAATTTATTAGATAATTAAATCGGAAAATAGTTGAAAGTGAATTCTTACATAAATGACCAAGTATCTTTGAAAGAACATTAGACGTTATAATGATAATATTATAATTTAAAAAATGAGGCAAAAAATGACAACATTATGTGAGTCAGAAGCCTCGATAATGTACATGACAAAACAAATAAATGTATTATTAGCACAATTTGTGCAAACTACCACGCGTTGTAATATGCGATAATCATCTACAGGTACAATACAAACCTAAAAAAATTGTTTTAGATCAATTTATAAATGTAAAAATTAAAAAAATAATGTAAAGAAACGGAAAAAAATTGTGCGACTCACACGCGGTCGAAGTGAAACCTTCAGAAAACTAAAGTAGACAAAAGTGGGGAGGCTACAAAGCACCGCATAAAGAGGAGACTGATAGGCTACGAAGCACCGTACAAATAGGAAACCGATTATACTGTTTCATTCTCTTGCAGGCTAAATCCTATAGATGTTTGTGTATGTCTCTTTTCAGTGTAGCTTTTTTTCGTTTTTATCGAGTTTCAAATCAAACAGCACGGCGTGGCGCTAAAGAAGTTTTCATTTCAAAAGATAGGAAAAGAGCAACATTTATATAAAATAAAACAAACGTAAATATGTTTAGTCCTTCATCCGACATTATTGATTTTTCATTTAGCAAACAGATGAGTAAGCTCCGAGTACAATATAGCCGTAAACCGCCATAAACAAACCGAGATAAAGCTCATCTCCTGTCATCAGATGTCGTTACTAAAGAGCGGTCTAGAACTAGATGAATGACGCGCTCGGCCAATGGTCGGTAGCCAAAAGCTCAAACTTGAAGTATGATAAATGGAAGCTCTCAGCTGGTCGAGGGGTATGTCACATTATGGCCTGTCGTCGATAAGGTAAACACGAAGCATTCATGAAAGTTGCATCAGGGTAAACAAATAAATGTAGACCGTTGTTTTTGAAGAGTTTTAATTTTCAATGTACATTTGTTACTTTATATTTTAATAGAGACAGGCCATAGCTTCAACAAAGAAAAAACTAAGTTTAAACATTCCAATATAAATAAACATTTAAATCAGGCTGAAATGTAGCTTTTCTCGGAAGATTTTTTCAATATAGATGAGTGTTTCAGGCTAATAATTATTACTTTTAATAAATAGAAAATACCAACATTTTATTATTCAAGTTATATTAGTAACGGAGTAATGGAAGCTAGTAATGAAAAATTTTATTTCATGGTTTTGATAGTTTTTTTTTCATATGTTTTTATTCCAGTAAAAAAGAAAATAACATTTTCACTTACTTAACTAGAATATTGAATTATGTACAGTTTTTACATTACATAGTTTTTACATTTCATAACCTTAGATTACATTAGATTGCATTACTAACATTTACATGATATTATATTACCATACGATATTATTTACTAACTATCACTACTTTGTTTTTTGTGAATAAACATGAACAATTTTTTTTTGAATTTGCACACACTTTTTTCGTTTTTGATATCATCTGGAAGGGAATTATATAAATTGCCCCCCTCGTAACTAGTTGATTGCTTACCGTAGTTAGTATGAATGGTGTTTAAACGTATGTTATCGTGTTGTCGTGTAAAATGTTTGTGTACTTGGGACGTTTTAATGAATTCTGTGTTTGTATGTATGAGTTTATTATTTATTTTGTATATAAGGACACATATATTGTACTCGTATAGTTTTCTTAATGTTAGCAGTTTTGTTTCCAAATTTAATTTTTTTGTGGATGTTTTGGATTCGTAGTGAAATAGTTTTTTGATTATCTTATTTTGAATTACCTGTAATTCATTGATGTATGTTTCATACGCATTTCCCCAGATTTCAATTAGGTAATTTAGGTGTGAGTGTACGAGACTATAGTATAAACTTTTTTTTAATCTAATTGGTAATAGATATGATAACCGGCTAAAAACGCTAATTAAGGGTGTGATTTTATCTTTTACATTTTGAATGTGTTGTTTAAAAGTTAAATGCTTATCGATGCACAGCCCAAGATATTTTTCCTGTTTCAGGATTTGCAAATCGTTAAAATGTTTACTAGCAGTAGATAGTAAACATTTTAATAATCAAAATATTATATTGAGCATTGATTCTAAAGTACTTTAATATTTATCTAAAATAACCATTAATTATTTATAAAAAGGTTATTCAAGTACAAATAAAAAAAATACATAGAACCTTTTCCAACTCACTATATTCTAAAGTTTCGCAGCAGAAAGGTTTAGCAAATATTTTATGTACAAAAATAATTATGATTTTTAATTACTTAATACATAAATATATATTAGTAGTTATTTGCAAACTACACAGAAGATTTGTCAAATTATAAAATAAATTAATTCAAAGTTTGAGCTTTCATATCTCAGAAATTGATTAGAGCAGATAGACCTTTACACTCTCACCTAAAGACTTTTTTCTAAAAAAATAAATATAGGTATTTTTTTCTTCTTCTGTATTGGTAGATATTTATTGGAAGATCTTCTTCACAGATCTATATGATATTCTGTAATTTTTACTTTTTTCGAAAGAGAAGTCTCATTTAATTTTTTCTTGTAGAGTAATTAAGTTTGTGCTGATGTTTATAAAGGTTGCATAAATTCTGAACTTTGTTGGCCGTTAAATATTTTATTTAAAAGAAAATATTATACATTAAAGTGCTTACACGATTTGTTTAAAAGATAAATATTTGTGTCTTTAGCATATTTTTTTATTAATTAATAATGTTAATTGACCGGTCGGTGGCTGAGTTGGCATTGCGTTTGGGTCCCATCCAGGCATCGTGTATTCGATTCCTCGGCTAGCTAAGTCCTCCGTCACGACACAAACAACATTTTCCGCTTACTGTGTTGGTAGTAGGATGTTTTCAAACATTGTTGGGTTATTCGTAATCCGGGAATGTTATTTGGAATGGGAATGTGTATTTCTTTAAATAAATAAAAAATAATGATAAAACTGTACAATTCCTCTTTATGTGAAGTCGCATTGCACTGCCCCTGTAAAATTTCAGGGTTTTTTTTTTTAAAAGAAGAATTATTTTATCTTCTACAAAGCAGAGACTTCCAAATTTAACATAATGTAGGTAACATTGACTTAAATTTCATTTTTCAGTGGTATAGTTGTGGTAAGTGAATACCTTTTTTATTGTTTAAAAAAAAATACTGCTTTGTTTTTGACCCTTAAAATCTAGACCTCGAGCCAAAGTTCTCTACAAACGCTCTTCTAGGTTGGTAAAACGAAAACATTTAAACTATAAGCAAGATCTTATCGCATTCAATATAAATTCCGATTAAAATCCTATTTAATATTACCTAAACTATAAAATATAATTGAAATATTTATACATGGTAAAATACATTACTTTATCGTTGTTGTAGTTATTATTTTATTTATCTTTAGAAGCAGTTCAATATCAACCCTTGGGAAACATACCAGCGCACTGTTTTTAGATTGAGATATCAATCGAGCTGGCCGCTGTAAAATCTGTGGTTGTGGAAGATCCAATGTTTGGGGTGCGTAGTAAATTTGCAAATGGAATAGGGTATGACTCGGCTCGCATTAGACATTCTGATCAGGCGTATTCACCTCTCCACTAATTAGACTGATAGGGTACGGAAACTGATGAAAAACAAACCCTTAATAATAATAACAGTTGGTTGATTAGTATAAAAATCAGCTAGATACAAATGTATTTTCATTATTCTTTAAATGTTCTGTCTTGCTACTAACTATCGACTCGACCAGAGTATAATCTATTATGACAACTTATGGCAAACAGATCAACCTGTTCGTCGATCAATATTTAAAAAAAATTAATTTAAATTGAATTTAATAATGAAACTATCAATCATATTAGTTTTTATCTTTTTACAGCTGTTTCGGCTTCCAATGCCATTTTCAAACTGTCTGGTGTCGCGAAACTGCGACTCCACTGTTAATTGGCGGTAAATGCTGCAGAGCAAAGCCTATGCAGCCCTCGAAGGACCAGTCCCGAAACTACGTGAAAACGCCAAGTTATACGGGACGATTAAATAGCATACACTCGCAAAACCTGATGGATAGTCAGTCGATAGTTCAGATCTGTGCTTTTGGAAAATTAGATAAGCACAGATTGGAATAAGGAAAATATGACTCACCGTTGCAGATGGGGCTCGCTGATCTCCAGTTTTGGTGTACACTTCTCACTGTTTAAAATTCGCAATATTCTTATAACAAGAGGTTACGATACATGCGCCCTGTCTGAAATGTTATTTTGTACTGAGCAGGAAAGTACACTGTCACCTCTCCAAAGTTGAGTACTTTCTTGCAACAATTTTTATGGTGACATTTGGGAAGGAAAGATTAGGTAGGTGGGATAAATTCAGGATTTTGACATATCTACCCACCAAGACTGCGAATGCAATACCCAATCAATCCCATATAAAAACGCGCGAACACTGTCGTTAAACCATTTTGGGACGACTTATTTATAGGATTCTAAATTTATTTATTACCGGTCAAACCAATTTGCAAAATAATTGAGAAAGTAGACATTATTATGTGAGGTATTTCGGAATCAGTTAATAATTTTTAATGTGCATTTTTAATTTAAATTTTTTTAGATATGTATATTATTATTTTTTATACTTATGTTTTTATTATGTATTTTATTAAATTGCAATATTTTTTCTTCTATTGTAAGACCTTTTATATTTACTATGTTTTAGTCCACACTATTTTCCTGCCGACAAGCTACTTGCAGTAGCTTTGCCGGTATAATGTAAACAAGAAAAAAACCTACTTTCTGTAATAAAAAAAATAAAAAAAACATTATTTATATTTTAAAAATTAAATGGAGTTCCACGAATTAAACACAAAACAATTAATAAGTCCATCTTCAAACTTAGCAATCATGCTTTGTGGCATCATTATAATATAATTAAAATCAAATAACTTTGTTTAAACCACTATATAATTAATTATCAATGTCAACATGTAAATTGTCATTTTTTAAATTAACATCTCATCCTGATGAAGATAACGTTTTTATTGAAACATGTTGACATTGATAATTATATAGTGGTAAAGAAAGTGATTTGATTTTTATTAAATTAATAAGTCGATCAAAAAATCATATACAAAACTACGTATTGTCCACAATGCATTTGACCAATGACCGTGATGCTAATTGAAATGTTCATATTATTAATTTATTTTATGTACAAGCAGATAATTTACAGCACCATAACACTTGAGATTAAAACCCTTTATTAATTGTATATTAGAGAAATTTAGATACAGTTCCGCACACAGAGGACATAATTGGAAACACATGTTATTGGTGATGCTGTTATTTAATGTTGGTTTTTATATTAAGACCGTTTAACCAGCCTGCGGACGAAAATCCACAATTTGTCGAAAATTGTTCTTACGATTGTGCAGGGTGGTTACAATGAGAAAGATTAATTTTTCTCCTTACCACCTTTTTAAAATTATAACTCAATATGGATTTTATTTCATTCCAAATTTACTTCAATTTATACCTACATCCAAATATGCTGAAAGGCGTGATGATAAAACTATTAAAATAATGTAATTTTTGTAATTATTTTTTGATTATAAGTATTTATCATTTTTTAATAATGTCTAAATTTAATAAGAATGTTAAAAAAATCTGAAATATATTAGTTTTGTAAGTGCGCAAATAAATACACAAATGGACCGATTTTCGTCAAGAAACACATGTACGTACATATTTTTTAATGATTTTATTGAAACTAAAATTAAAATTCTAAAACATGCGTTTGCTAGATAATGTATTGATTTATTTTACTGCATGATTATATTATTTGAAATGGGTGTGGTATAATACAAAATATTTTTTGAAAATTTAACAAATCTGCCAACGACCTATGGAATAACCTTATTATACTAAAAATTTAAAAAATTTCTCAAAATTTATTACATGCGAATGCTAGATAAAAGAACAATCTTTCGAAATCCATTTATAATTTTTTTTGGAAAAGAGTCAATACGTCTAAAATCTGATTTGAAAATATTTCATATTTCATATTTCTGGTTTTCTCTGATAATGCCCTCTTAAGATATTGTTTACAAGTCCCCGAAAAGATAAAGAGATCAAATCTCGTATGAGCGTGTCTTTCGAAAAATATTTCGAAATATATTTTCTTGACCGGATAATCATTTTCATTCGCCTATCTGTGGCTTAAGATTCGAAAAGCCTTTCGTCGATTCGAAAAAGTACCTGACTATTGAGATATGGTCAATAAAAACGCAAAAGTCATATCGAGCAACGTTTCGTTAAATTATGGTATTTTACCTGGAAGATATTTGCAAAACCAGGTTTTATTATTTTACGCTAACAGTATATGAAATGCCACTTACAAATTATTACTACAATTTATTTGTGCGCGTTGGGTTTCGAACCTGTAATCTGTGATTGCGGAGCTTAGGATCTTACCTGTTAGGCCACGGAGGTCATCAGAGTGCTGACTAGAAGTATTGGGGAAAAAATCTTGATTTAGCACTTTTCACCTGAAAGCCCATCTAACATTAGAGCTATTTTAAATAAAAGAATGTTCGTTTTCAAAACCACCCATAAATTTATTTAAATATAACGTTTTGTTTACAATACCAAGAAAAAGGCACTCAAATAATGAATACAAAATTATATTCATTCCTAACGATTCAAGCGTTCTTTAGTTTCATAAAAACGTTTACTGGGCTTATGTTTTCTCATTTAGATTGAAATCGGAACATTTTTTTACGAAATTACCCATTAGTGTTTTAAAATTTTAAAAAAATGTTAGGTTAAACATACATTCTTTGTAAATATTATTAGTAAAGTATTAATTAGATCGCCATACAATATATTATATAAAATCATGAGATTTAATCTACCTAAAAAAATTATAAATACCACAATTAAGAGGGAATAACCAGACAAAACCGTAAAAATGTATTTTTTAAATAAAATTTTAGATATATTGACTCTTTTCCACAAAAAATTATAAATTGATTTTTTAAGACTGTTCTTTTATCCAGAAAAGCTAAGTTTTAAATTTTGAGAAAATATATTTATTTTTAGTACAATGAGGTTTTTCCGTAGGTCGTTGGCAGATTTGTTAATTTTTCAACCAAAATTTTGTATTATACAACATACATTTCAAATCATATCATGCAGTAAAATAAATAAGTAAATTATTCAGGAAAGCCACTTTTCAGAATTTTAATTTTAGTTCAAAACTAATTATAAAAAAAGATCCGCTCCCTTGTTTTGTGACAAAAATACTTCAGTTTGTCTATTTATTTACGGTCTTACAAACTAATATATTTAAAAAAAAAATTACGTCGTTATTTTGCTTAGACATTATTGAAAAATAATAAATATTTGAAACATTATAAATATTTGAAAAATTCTAAATTATTGAGTTTTCATGTTAAAATGCTGAAATTGAGAATAATTAATCTTTCTCATTGGAACCGACCTGTACAGTTGCACGGGTACAATCACAAGATCATCGTTCGACGAAATTTAAATTCTCGGTTGCTGGTTAATGATGGCTCTTAAGCAAAATTACCATTACCACAGTCAGAAAATAAAATAAAATTGTGGAATATAGTTTAAAATTAGCTTCATTATTAATTGGACGATCGATATCTAAGTTGTGGTTTTGTTATTTGGTTGTTTATGTTGTTTCGCCACTATATATTATGATCATTGCTTTTTTAAAAAAAGGGTAAGTACATAAAAATATCAATAAATTTGTCTAGCACGGAGTGAGAATTCATTAAATTTGAAATAAATTTCAGTTTAGTTTGTTTTCTCGTATTAAATGCTACCTACGGTACAAAGCAAATAAATCTAGTAGGGCGGGAGGGTACCTAATAAATCTACTGTACGCTTTGGACGATCATGGTTTAGGCTTTTCAGCACGCTCATTCTCAACTCAGCTTTAGCAGATACAACTGCGTTCAAATATCACCCCTACGCATTATTCTAACGCCGGTAAAACAAACAACAACTGTCACCCAAAATTACTACACCAAGGAATTAAAAAAAATTAAATGAAGTAATATTTCTTTGATACAACCACTATGTATTTTATTTACGCCGACCGGTTTTAGAACGACCATTCTCTCCTCAAGGCAAATATATAACAACTTGACTTACAAAACATCGGTAAAATATATTACTGAATGTTGTGGTGAGGGTGGGGGAGTGACTAGGGATTAGTGGAGTGTGGGGGTAGAAAATATGTAGAACAGACAGTAAAAGGGAACATGTCTAATATGAGACCATAAGATAATATTTTTTGTTTATTGATAATGGACTCATTATAATTATGGGACATTTTTATTTATTTCTAGGCTTCTAAGTTATACACGCGTTTTCCTTTATTATTATTATGAACCCAAGTAAATAAATTTAACGTTTTTATAAATAGATACCACAAACTTTTGGCTGAACAGTATTTTATCCATGGATAGTAATGAATTTGTTCGCTCAATATAAAGATGTCAGGAAAATACAGTTTTTTTTTTTTAATTTCATAAATGTTTGCATGTTACAGTTTTTGCCATTTTTTAACTACCATACTAGGCTAATGCTCGTATTGTGGTAGTCATACATGAAATATTATTTTATAGAAATACATGATAAAATATAATTAAACGAAAGAAGACAAAAAAGTAGACAGAAAAATGAAGAATAAAAAGATATTTTAAAGAAGATTGAAATAAAAGTAGAAATAAAAATTGGTAAGGATTCTTCTGCACTAGAGTACATGTTTATAGTCACTTTTGAAATTCGTTCTACGAAAGAAATTGGAAAATAGATGTGCTACACCAAGTAATTTTTTTATATAATATTAAGATCTTATGTGTTGTTTGAAGAAATCTCTTCCCTTTTCAAATATCCAATGTTTTATATGGGCTTTAAAAAGAGATTTAGAATTATTTGACTTTATGTCGGCACTCAAAACATTATCAGCCTTACTAAAAAACCCAGTGAAAATTTTATTCAATTGACAAACGGCCGCGGATGTGAAAACATTACTAATTAAAAAATTGTTCATGGAAAAAATACACTTGGTTTATACGGCCTGAGAGGGTAGTTTATCTCTGTTTTATTAATGATGTCTGATCGAAATTTGGAATTTTTCTTTTTTTATTTGAAAGTATTTTAAATATCATTCAATAATATTTATATTTGAATGTTCTATATATTTCGTATTTCTGAAGGTGCCGTAAAAGCAAATACCTACCATTTATGAAAACTAGATAAAATTACCTTTTAGATTTGTGTAATTGAAAAACACTTTAGTTTTAAAAAACTGCCATATTTTAAGATTCAAAATGGATTTTTTTTTACCAATACATATTTGATGAAAGTGTAGAGAAATTTATAAAAAAAGAAAAATTAAAAAATACAGTCCTTTTATATAATGAATTTGGAACGAAACTGTCGCGTCACTTTTTCCTCGTGCATACAATAAAAAAATAATAAAAAATTTCAAAATTTTTTTTATTGCCAAAAACTAACCTAAAAAAATAATACCGACTTTTATAACAGATTTCTTGCAACTCTAAAGACGTTAATTTCATTGATACGTTTAGGAACACATGTATAAGATATTAATATTTAAAAAAAAACACCACTTTTATGAAATTCTCATAAAATAATAAATCTTATTAAATGTAAATTTGAATTTTCATGTTTTACATAAAATACTTTTTGACATTTCAATTTTCAAAGTATGATTATTGTTATTATAACTTGACTTAAACTTCTTAAAAACCACATAATACACGGTAAATATATCAATTATGCGAATATAAAAGTGAATTAGTCATATTAATAGATATTACGATCACATTTGTGTAATATTACACACACATCCACGGAGTGAATTTTTTTTGGCGGTTTCAACGCGAATGACGAATGCGCAGGCGCCGCCACCTAGCGGTTCTGTAGGAAAACAAACACTTTATTATGTACACTATGAAAAATTACATTGTTGCCAGATTTAAAATACATTTTAAGAACACATCTTATTAGTAATGTTATCGTGTTTTAGTGTATTTTTGTTTTATTCATATTGCTGCAGCAACACAGGTTATTATCGGCCGTGTTATGGTTTTTTTTTAGTAAGGCTAAATATATTTTAGAAGCGATGTACCAGAACTGTCGTTGAGCGAATGAAGTTTTAGTTTTAGGAACCATGCAACCCAGGTTTGATGAAAAGCGGGTGACTTTAAAATAAGTGTACAATTTCATAACTGAAAATGAAACAAATCTCCCTACACCCTACCTTTGGCAACAAAGCAATGCACTGAGTACGAATTTTTATTTTTCAAATATTTATTATGTATTCTTATTCTGTGCATTCAATAATATTATTATATAATTTAAAAAAACGGTTTATTTTATTTTTTTAATCTTATTTTACGAGGTCGTATTCAATGGTATTATTATCTAATTTATAAAAACAGTTTATTTATAAACAAGTTATTTTGTGTAATTTATTATTACACGTGACATCTTTTTCATCTTTTGAAGGAACAATCAAAATGTGGTTAAGCCACTTATAGACGTTAATATATTTATATTTTATATAGATAGATAAATTTGACTAAATGTAGATAATTTAATTAAAACAGTGGATACAGTAATTGAAGAAACTTTAAATGGCTGAATACCCTTAATAAATTCCCACATTTTACTTGGAAACCAATAAGCGCCATAAGTAATAAAAATAAAGCAATAAGTTAAATAATCTAAATTTATCGTCTGTAAATGGCCTAATCACAGCTTGATAATATCTTCAGTAGGCGAAACAGCCGTCTCAGATAATAATAAATTACAGAGCAGAACTCGTTTATAAATAAATTGTATTTATAATATAGATATGTGTTAATATTATTGAATATATATTATAAAAGAAATATAAATTTAAATGGAGTTCTACACACTAAACTTAATAAAAATAAATAAATGAGTCTGAATAGGAATAACCGAGTGTTCAGATAACTATTTAGTGACTATTATGGCCTTTAGCGTCTCGTTCGCGTTCAGAATAAGACTGAAAATTATTTAACTGTGGCAGTCGACAATTCATCCGTTATGACCTAGAACTAAAGTCACGTGATGAAGGGGCCCTGATAAAAGTTTTGGGCCGGATCCTCTGTATTACGACTTGCCATGAGGCGCCCCATGAGTATGACGTAGCCGCTTCCACTGTAGCCGTAGAGATACATGGAGATAATTTATCTCGCAGCCGGCCCCTCTTTGCAAACGCGTCATAAATTATCAAGCATATCAACGTACCCCCAGGATCAGATTGAGAGAGATTTAAAGTACCTAACTACATGCATTCATATTTCTATTTTCGACGTTCATGGGCTTTTTGGTGGAAAATATTTTTTATGGGCAAACATGATACAGATCAGTTTCTGTTTTGTTGGGGAGTTGTCAATATGTAATATGTTCATGAACTAAAAAGAAAATAAACATTTTTCGATTATTTATTTGTACAGCGCCGTATTCGTTAAAAAAATCACCTCAAGGGCGATTTAAACGCAAATTTCTCTAACTTTTGGAATGACGGGTAAAATGCAAATCCTACTTGTTTTTTGCAATACGATGCTTTTGTAAATTCTAACAACTTACCAGATAATGTTTTTACACATGGATATTTTTTATGAATTCTTTCTATGTAGTTTCCCCACGGGAGCTCCTTATATTCAGAGATTTTTTTTTGAGCTCAATATATAAAAATATATATTTAATTTATTTCATAATAATTATATATATAAATTATGTATAAATTAACTTGTGAAGACGTATGCCAGAGTGTAAGATACTCTCAGTATCACCCTGGTGTAAGATCACCATTTATTATTATTTTTAATTGTAAAACTAACGTTTTTAAGACAAGATTTTTTATGCATAGCACAAAGGGTAACAATTATTATAAGCAATAATTATCAGCCTGAAACACTCATCCAAATTGAAAAATCTTCCGAGAAAAGATACATGACGCCAACGGGTAAAAAATAAAGTTGGTTGTTTTCAGGTGGAAAAAATATAATAAGCAGTAATTGTTGAATGAAACACTAGCATATATTGAATCATTTGGCGGGTACAAGATAAGCCGCCATAGCTCAGTGGTCAAGAGCAATCGACCGGCAATCGAGAGGACACGGGTTCAAGTCCCGTTGGCGTCATGTATCTTTTCTCGGAAGATTTTTCAATTTGGATGAGTGTTTCAGGCTGATAATTATTGCTTATAATAATTATCACCATTTATATTAAAATGTTGCTTGAAATGTCTTTAGCCGTGTTTGGTGAATAGATCTGAAAAGCCAGGTGCTTTAAAACTTTCCTCTTCCCCATCTTCGTCCCCTCCCCTCTAACTTCAGACTCACAACACTTCCCAATTGGGGATGTCTCACTTGTTCCCAGTTTGGCAGGCGCATGCGGGTATCGCCGGCCCGGGTACCATTTATTAGATAACCAACACCACTGCCATGTGTCACCCCGAGTGGTTCGCTACGTTTGGTGATTTGGCACTTTGGTTCCCGAGTTCATTGGGTGATTTTTGTCTAGGTCTTGGCGGCGTACGCGTTTGCCCACCTGCTGCATGGCGGGCCGAACCGACACAGACTGTTTGAGGGATACCTTTTTACACCTCCAGTCGTAGTTTCTCGACCCATCGCTTTATACCGCAGTGGGAGGGATGGATTCATACGTCCGTCTCTCTTGGACACATCGACCCCCCGATTCCTACCAACCTTTCATACCTTTTTCCTTCCCACAACCTACTCTTCTTTCTTTCCCAAAAAAGGCCCTCCACACAGCAACAGCAAAAATGATATTTGCCCCGTGGGAAATTGTTTTCCTCACTAATTAAGCGTTTTCTTTCAATATAAAAATAAGACATGGGGCTTTCCTGTAAATAAATATATGTAGGACTTAATTTGGAAATTAAAATGAAGTCATGGAATTTTTCGACGCACATTTCGCAGATAAAATAAGCATATTTTGCATGTGATGAAACGACAAGCTAGAATAATATTAAGGGATATTATTTCCATTTAAACCTAATATTATATGTTCAGTACACCAGGAGCACTTTTCACGATTCAAAATACCATACAACCAAAACCTCCCAGATCACAGAGGTTTTGATAAAACCGAGGGAAGTGCTGTGAACTGCTAGCAAATCTACGGTGGATTTCTTGGCACGCTGGGGATTAATGTTTAAATTTATCTTTGTTTAACAGTAGAACATATAAATTTCCGGACAAAATTTCGTTACATTAATAGTTCTAACAGCCTAGCTTTTTTATCAGTTAATGCAGTACACAATTACCAAGACTCTAACTTTTATAGAAAAGATATACGTTAAATCTTAACCATTCAAAATTATTATTTATTTATTTCCACATACAGGGCACATGTGCCATTAACGTAATTGAATTATCATATATAAATAGTACAATAACATAAAGAATGTTACAGTATAAATGTACCTTTATAGTCCAGTAAATGAATGCTCCAAAAGGAGGTGTAGAGTGCGTGAGCAGGGACCTAAGCGATTCCTTCAGAAACTTGTTTAGGGTGCTTAGGGTGTCAACATACTAAAAGTCCTGACGTCTAGGTGGTGAGCTAGGGGGGGGAGGGGGGGGAAGGTCCCAATTTTCAGGTTTCCGCTTGTATATCAAAAACGGTGCGTCGCAGAGGAAATTTTTTTAAGAATAAGTAAAAGCTTATAAAATTATCTACAACTTTTATTCTATATGTAATTTTCTAAATCCCAGCCGTTTTTGAATTACACGCTCCAGAAATGTAGATATTTTCGAAAAAAATCATTTTACCTCATATTTTTCATCAAACATTCCTTCATATCGTATAAAACATTCATCACACAAAGAAGTTTATTTGAAAGAAGTTGTTAAGAATTTAATTCCCTTTTAGAATATATATACATATACAAATAAATCTCCAACCAGTAAATATTTACAGCAATTTAAAAAATTTTCGTAAAATGTCGCCATTTTCAGAAAATGCTGTTTTTATCTTATTACTGACACACCGACGCGCAACGACGATTATGCGATGCTCTGATCGCTTTTAGTCAGACGTATGGTCAGATATGACCATTGAAACCACATTGATGTGATCATTTAATAGCCGAGGAGGCATAACAGGAGCCAGAGATGTTTCGCACAATGTAGTCAGCAATTGGTTAGTTGGTATGAGCGCAACTCATGAGATCTGCACTTCCCCTGAAAAGTTTTGTGGAATCTTCTTCATGTCAAGTGAGTAGCACAAGGACCTCGAACAAGCCCACCGAAGTAGAGATGCAGCAGACATTTCCAAACTCGATCAGTGGTTTGATGCAAATCCTACCTTCCCACAAACCAGTGAAATAATGTCAATTCCCAATGTCTTCTGTTAGCTCGTCGATAAAAATTCACGATGAGAAGGTTGCAGTTGACCCAACATTGCTGTTCCAGCGGATAAGCAAACGATCAAGCAAACTGATAAGCAAACGATCAGATGAGGATTTGATTAAATTCTTTGAGTATAAGTTGGCCACATTTCTCTTGGCACTGTTCAATGAAAGTGGGATGCGAAAGACCACTAAATCTTGTGCAGTAAATCTTGTGCAGTCCTGTGCAGCTTATTTGAACCTACTAAAAAACTGATCTACTGCCTCAGATGAACATAGTTGTGGACGGAGGATTTCTACTACACAGAGTAATTTGGCAAAAAGATGCCTCCGTTGCCACAATTTGTGATCGTTACATCACCTACGTCAACCAACACTATCCTGGATGACTCGCACTGTGGTATTTGATGGGTATTCAAACTCAGCCAATAGTACGAAATCACAAGAACAGATATGATGATACAGACTGAGAAGATCAGCTGACATCAATTTGACTTGGAACACCTGTTAAACAGGGAGATTTTTTATCCAATCCTACCAACAAAATTAACTTCATCTTCTACAGACAAAGCTTCGGGAGAATGGGACACAGACTCTTCACGCCACCGATGATGCCGATGTCCTTGTCGTTAAGACTGCTGTGGAACAATCCTCTCACAATTCTGTGACTGTCGTTGGTGAAGATGTGAATTCACTGTCCTATTGATTGCTTCCACTCCTCCCACCCAAGATATTCTGCTGCTGAAACCTGGACGAGGGAAAACCGAAACAATGACACTGTACACTCGAGAGATGCAGCACGTGGATTTGAATAATATACATAACATTCTTTTACCGGCTGCGATACAACATCTGCAACTTACAGAAGAAGCAAGGTGGGCTTCTCAAATTTGTATTTGGAGTCAGAAATCATCAAGCAAGCGGCAATGTTCTTTTACAATCCCTCCTCTACTCGCGACGAGGTTGAAGAGGCTGGAAATAAATGTTTCCTTAGATGGTATGCGGCGCCAAAAAGACAGAGCTCCCTTAACCAGTACCGCTTCCAGTCGTTCACAAGGTCGGTGGACCTAATATGTGGGGCCTAATAAGTGGGCAAATATGAAGCCTGACATCAGCTCCCTCCCTCCAACAGAGAGCGCAGCTAAACAGCATTCTCAGTGCACCGATTGAGCTGCCCCCTGAAGAATGGGGGTGGAATCATGAAGGAGAGACCCTTTTGCCAATTACAACAGAAGATCCACCAGCATCGGAGGTCCTTCTGAATATGATATTTTGCCGCTGCACCAAGGATTGTGCAATTGGCAAATGTGGATGCCGAAAAGCAATGCTGACTTGTTCTACAGCGTGCCTCCACTGCCAAGGGAGATGTCTCAATAGCGTTGCCGAGGACGACGATGAAGACAACGTAGAGCCTATTCAGCAAGAGCCATCAACTACTGAGGATGAAGATGCCATGGATGAACAACGCTTACCAGGACCCTCACGTCCAAAGAGGATGAGAGTGTAACATTATGTTATTGAGAACAGTGATAACAATGAGGTTTATATTTTTATGTGCTTGATGTAACGAAATATTATAAAATTATCATAACATAATTATCATTATAAAACACAATTCGATTTTTTTTTTAAGTAGTATGATTTTTGTCTACTTTATTTAATAACTGGCTTTATTAGTGTGGTCACACATATTTACTAGGTGAACGAACAAAAGCTGTGGGCTGTAATAGGAATAAAACAGCATTTTCTTAAAATGGCGACATTTTACGAAAATTTTTTAAATTGCTGTAAATATTTACTGGTTGGAGATTTATTTATATATGTATATATATTCTAAAAGGGAATTAAATTCTTTACAACTTCTTTTAAATAAACTTCTTTGTGTGATGAATATTTTATACGATATGAAGGAATGTTTGATGAAAAATATGAGGTAAAATGATTTTTTTCGAAAATATCTACATTTCTGGAGCGTGTAATTCAAAAACGGCTGGGATTTAGAAAATTACATATAGAATAAAAGTTGTAGATAATTTTATAAGCTTTTACTTATTCTTAAAAAATTTTCCTCTGCGACGCACCGTTTTTGAGATACAAGCGGAAACCTGAAAATTGGGACCTTCCCCCCCCCCCTCCCCCCCCTAGCTCACCACCTAGACGTCAGGACTTTTAGTATGTTAACACCCTAAGCACCCTAAACAAGTCCTGAAAGAATCGCTTAGGTCCCTGCTCACGCACTCTACACCTCCTTCCTTGACTGGACTATTACTTAAATCTAAAAAAGGGTAAAAAGAAAGGAGTCAAGATAAGTGTAGATAAGTGTAAAAGTATGTTGGTGGTCAAAAGTATGTTGATAAAGATAGAGATGTCAAAATCCTTCATGTTTGCAACAAAGGACAAAAATTAGACAGGTTAGAATCACTTGAAATTAATCGCCTAACGAAGAAAATAGATCGAAAATACGTCATGAATAAACAGTTGGAACATAATGCTCAATCACCATTAATATACCCATTATAATTCACTTTGAATAATTTTACTTCAGAGAGCAGTGGGGTGGAGTATTTAAGTATGTAATTTAAAAATGTAATAACCCAAATACAGTGAGAACCCTAATAATAATAAATACCATAGTGCATCAATATTTGTCAATTAAGCCCTAAGCAACAAGGAGGGAATAACCCATCATTACCAAAATAAAATATCAGTAATCACAAATCTTTTAAATTATATAAATTCGTGTATATTCATTTGAAGTAAAAATATCTATTTAATATGTAACATCATTCATAATTTTAATAATAAACTTTATAATTACCTGTATGTACCTAAAATTAACAAAATAACATATAATACCTTAAAATTAACAAAATAGACATATTCATTATATAGAGACAATGTTGTGTACCCCTGCCTAAGAGTGTATGAATACCGTAGCATAAGAATTTCAACTACCAGTCTGAAAATGTCCGTAATAGGATGAAACCGGTCCTGGTGAAATATAAATTAGTGGAAGAAAGTACAAAAGTGTTTTAATTTCAAATTCTAATAAAGAATAAGTATAAAGTATAATTATAAAGTATAAGTGTAAAGTATAATTATAAAGTGTATGTACCTATATCGGAGCCTTGTCGATGCAATGGGTCCCCGACCCGAATAGGATAAGGGGAAGAAGATGATGACGATGATGATGGATAAAGTATAAGTATAAATTATAAGTATTGCTTAAAGTGTAAAGTGTAAAGCGAAAAGTGAAAAGTGTAACGTGTAAAGTGAAATGTGTAAAGTATAAAGTGTAACGTGTAAAGTGAAATGTGTAAAGTGTTAAGTGTAAAGTAAAAAAGGGTAAAGAATAAAGTATAAGGGAAGTATGAAGAATAAAGTGTAAAGCTTAACGTACAAAGTATATAGTAAATAGTAAAAAAAAAAGTTTAAATTTAAGAAATAAAATATCAATAGTAAAATGTACAAACTATTAAATATCTTGGAAAATAATAAAAAATACCAAATTTTTCAATATTAAAAGGTACTTAGGGGGTATACTCTTAGGAGGAACCAAAAAAATGTTCAAAAAATAATAAGTAGATATTATGGATTACAACAACCGATATGTTAAATTTTACAAGTATGATGTACATAATATGTAATATACATAGGAGGTAATATACTTGTATGTACTACATACTCGTATATTACCCATGAAGTATATTATGAAGGTGTTTTAAATAAGTATTGCTTAAAAACAGTAAAGCTATTTGTCTCGGTATTTTCCGTTTTTCGGATATTTTCATTCGTATTTCCAAATTTTCCATGCAAAAGTTGAAATATGAATGAAAAAAAAATCTGACACCAACCTTACTGATCTGGAAAATGGTACTGCACGACAGTAAAGCCAAACTGCGAATGATCAAAGAGCTTTGAAATGAAGAGCGTTGTACGGAGAAAAGAAAACCCTGATGATTTACTAATATCCACCGACAATGCAATAATATCCGAAAGCGCACCCCAAGAATTATTAATTTAGTAAATTATTCATTCGAATCGGTAAGAAAAATTGACTTGTTGGCTGCCAAAAATGCTTTTCGGTTACATCATCCCAACTTTATTTAACGAGTTTAATCACAGGAGACCATATTTGTCCCAGCTCACGTAGGTCTTATGGAAATCGTTGTGTCTCCCTTACTATCACAGTGAGGAGTATGATCTGAAAACAACGCGCTATATATTCAAATCTAAAAGTTAACTACGAAATAATTAATGTACACCTTTATGTAGCCAAAATTTCCGAATGCAATTTGAAAAAGATTGTGAAAATGTGCGAATTTTTTAAGAATTATTGTTACACTAGCTTTTGCCCCCGGTTTCACTTGCATAGTATTAGGGGGTTTCCCACTCCGCCTCCTCCACCTTCCCCCATCCCCATCCCCACTCCCCCCCCCCCCTCCTCTCCTCTCTCCCCCTTCAACCCCCTCCAAATATTTAGGAGTATCATTAGATATAAATCTTAATTGGAAAACACATATTAATCGAATCACTTCTAAATTAAGATATCTGACCTACATATTTTATAGACTTAAGGAAGTACTAAACATTAAAAAATTGAAAATGATCTACTTTTCCCTAGTGCAATCATCAATCACTTATGGCATTATAGGATGGGGTGGTGCACTTGATACATTTATTAAGCCTCTACAAATAATTCAAAAACAAATAATTAAAGTCATATATAACAAAAATAAAACATTCTCGACTAACTTATTATACAAAGAAACTAAAATATTTAATATACGTAAATTATTTATATTACAAACTTTGAAATATGTATTTAAAAACAAAAATAATTTCGAAATAAATGAAAACAGAATGAGCAAAAGAATAAATAATATATTTTACACCCCACAAACCAATACTAAATTATTGCAGACACATAGCAGTTTCATTGGTCCTCGTTCATTTAACCTTCTACCACTACAAACTCAAATGATAAATAAAATGATAAAATATGTAAAAGAGGTAAAATTATGGTTGAATAATATAGATATTGAAACGCTATTTCTATAAATTTATCCTTCCTTTTATAACACACTTTCTGTAACTTTCTAAACTGTAGTACAATATGTTTTCTGTTTATTTTTTTACAATAACTAAAAAAAAAAAAACAGTATGTTTTTTCCATATTTTATAATAGCTGAAAAAAAAACCTTTTTCACTTGTTCTACCTATGAAATACTAATTTTATATTTTATATGTTTTTTAAGTCTATTTTATACTTTGGGTACTTAGAATTATAATATTTTGTTTTAATATTACCCACACTCAGGCAGTGCCTTAGTGGGTTTTCATTTCTTGTTCATACTATTTGTTATTATATATTATGTTATTATATGTATACTATTTGCTATTATACATTATATGTACAAAGAAATGAGAATAAATAAACTTAAAAAAAAAAAAAAAATCCCCCCCCTCTCCACACCCCCCTCCCACAACCCTATTTCCCCCTCCCTCCATACCCGTTACATTCATTTTTCAAAGACGCGCAGTTTCGCATTTATAATATTAGTATAGACATTTATAATATTAGTGTAGATTAGTATTCAATACATTTTTGAATTTTTACTATCAAGGGAATCTCCATAGTAGCCTAAAACAAAATGACAGCGTACGTCAAACAATTACCTACTTAGCAACGCTTTGCTTTTTGTCCGGATAATAAACGAATAATAAATAATATCATAACGCCAGAGCTTATTCATAACGCCAGAGCTTACCTAAATGTACAGCCTATTGGTATTACATGCAAATAATGTAGCTTTTTATTAGTGAAGGAATTTTTAAAGTCCATCAGTATTTATTGCGTGAAAGTGTAACAAACATCATCATATAAACTTTCGCCTTTATAATATTAGAAGGATTATTGTTGAGATTAAATTGTTATACCATGTTGCGCAAACTCCTATTTTAGTCAACGTTTCCGACAGCATTACAGTGCTGATTGGCAATTACTAACGAAGACGGTAGCACAACACGGCATAATACCCCAAACAGAAATCAAGGCAATACTTTTTTTTGGTCGTGAAAATCTCAAAAAATATATAGAAAATAGTAAGTTTGCAAAGATAAATTGCGATCGATTCACATTTAACGAAGTGTTGATATTTCATGTTAGACGAACCGTGCGGACTATCCGAGGAGAAAGTGTGGAACTGTGGAAAAGAATGAATCGAGTGGAAATGAGAACTTTATCTCCATCGCATCGTTTCATTTCCACCTTAAATGTGTAACGCGTCACAAGTTGCCTTTTTCAAGAGAAATATGATTATTGTTTTGTTTGCAAAATATGAAGAAAAATGGTGTTTCATTCGTTCTCTGGATGCTAATGGCTTTTCTTTACTTTGCATGGAAACAAAGCACAAGATTTTATTTTTTATTTTACACGAGTTGGAATTATTGCATTTTCACAAGTGTTTTATACAGGGTACTAAGCGTGTGTTAAACTTTAAATCACTAGACACTAGACACTGCCAAGGAATAAATTAAGTTTCTTAGGATACCCAAGGTTTTTTTTTGTTTACGGTTATCTTTGTGGGTTGGTACTAAGAAATTGAAAGCGATATCTGAGAACACGTCTTTAATACTTATTGTTAATGGAATTTAACCTTTATCACATAAAAGGTAGTAAATTCTCTTCGGTGGTTTCAATTTCACGTCTTGACCTTACACGATGAAAAATGTATTGCTAATTAATTTAGATTTTTTTTCATATTATTCGTAATTCCGGTTAAAAACAAGATTACCGGCCTTCCGATGAATTAACAGAAAGGGATGGCCTAATAAATATTAAGACGCGAATTATCAGGATTTCGGTAAATAATTCACATTCCATTTGCTTTCATCAGTAGTTTTAGTAAATTTTTGTTCAAATAAAAAATAAAAACAGGTTAGTGAAGTTAATAACCTATCGTTCGATGATATATTAGATGCTGTTCATGTGAAAAATCCCTCAGGGGAATATACTCAATAATATAAAACGACTTCCTCACAAATTTTTTTATTATAAAAACCAACAAAGATTATTTAATTTTATGTTTTATAAAATATTACAAAATAATATAATACAAAATAAAATTAAATAATACTATATACCTACTTTTATTCATATTGCTGATAGGAACAGATTCATCTTAGCCAACAGGCCGAAATCCAGGTTCCCATATACGAAGTTTTCCGGAGAGATACATGAAAATACAAATCGTCAGCTGTGAACGGAAGTGGCGCCATCTTTTAGCATTATTGCCTACTTGCTTGAATTTGGTTCGTTTATTACGTTATTTCCCTTAGATATATCAGGATTTCAGCATCTAAATATATTAGGAACAATTTCAGAAGTCATCCGAAACATCCAAAAATTATTATTATTAACGTCACATCACAGTTCTGTACTGTCATGATATATTTATATATCTATCTTAGATTTACAGACTCTAAGAAGCGTATACTTTGCCCTTTTCCGATCCATAGCAACATACGGTATAGTGGGATGGGGTGGTTGTCTGAAACCATTATTAGACCAATTATTTTAGTTCAAAAACTAATTCTGAGAATTATATTTAAATGTCCACCTACTCATCCCTCAAATGAACTCTTTGCAAAAATCAGGGTCTTAGATATTCGACAGCTATTTACTAAAACAAGCATTTGTTATATACGAAAAAATAATCTACTAATCGCTCCACAACATCAAGATCAAGCACACACACCCGCTTTTCATCAAACCTGGGTTGCGTGATCCCAAAAACTAAAACCTCATTCGCTCAACGACAATTCTGGTTCATCGCTCCTAAAATATATATAATGCTTTGAGTACTGACATAAAGTCAAGTAATTCTAATTCTCTTTTTATAACACGTGTACAACATTGGATTTTCGAAAGGGGACGAGCGTACTTTAAAGAATTCCTGAGTTCTTAACACTACATTTTAATTATTAATTTTTGCAATTCAAAATTTTAATTTCCATTTTTATTTCTATTTTTCTTTAAAATGTTGATATTTTTTTCTCTTAATTTTTTCACTAAATTTTATTTATTTTTTAATTTTAATTTATTTACTTATATGTTTTAATTTATATATTTTTATAGAACAATTGAGTTCTTAACATTTAATCTTTACTATTAATTTTTGTATTTCAAAATCTGAATTTTCATTTTTATTTCTACTTTTCTTTAAAATATGATTTTAAAGAAAAGTAGATTATTATTTATTAGATTAAGTATTTTTCTCTTTATTTTTCACTTTCTATTAAATATTTCATAATTTTTATTTAGTATATTTAATCATCTATTTTAATAAAATAGTATTTGTATTAACTTAAATAAATATTAAATATACGACTACCATAACATGGGCATGAGCCCATTGTGGTAGCCAAAAAAATAAATATCTGTAACTAATAAAAAAATTTATGAAATAAAAAAATAAAAAATAAAATTTATCAAGGAAAATCGATAAAACATCGTTAAATTAATAGGGCCTGTTAATTTATCGTGAGAGTCAAAATTAATTTCTCTCTTCATGAAGACGTCGGGTTAGGGGTCGTCCATTAATCACGTGATGTTTTTTTAGCAACTTTTTAACCCCCCCCCTGGTGATATTTGGTGAGGTTTTAGACTAACTCCCCCCCCCCCCCCCCGAAATCACGTGCATTTTTTTAGTGCAAAGAATTTTGAAATTTTCAGAATATTATCACGAAAAATAAATACACGTGATTTCTCATTATACCCCCCCCCCCCCCGTCGTGATATTTCGTGATTTTTTCTGAACCCCCCCTCTTTCAAGCATCGCGTGATTAATGGACGACCCCTTAGCGATTTTACGAGCTACATGAAGTTTGTCAAGAATTGGGCGAGATTCATTGTAAATGACTGATCAACCATGCAAAAAAGTAGGTTCACTGCTACTAAATAATCCTGCTTCTTTAAAGACACGCTTTCTAGTAAAAAATAGTTCACGTGAACACAGCTGTGTTTCAAATCTAGTACATAGTAAAAAGATCTGATCCAGATGATGTTGCGTCGTCGAAGATGCAATGAAAAGGTGGAGTCGTAAGTATATATTATAACATAAATTACAAAGACATCCTGTATGTTCGATTATGGCCAACGTGATTTCAATTTGGGAGGCGGGTATGGGTACCGCCGCCCCGGAAACCATTTACTGGACAACTAGCACCCCTGCCACAGGTTCGCTACGTTTGGTGACTTAGCAGGGGTGCCCGGGTTCATGGGATGGGGTTTGTCTAAGTCTTGGTGGCGGATACGTTTTCCCAACCACTGCGTGGCAGGCTGGATCGGAGGAGACTGATTGAGGGAGGCCTTTTGACCTCTCCAGCAGGATTCTCCTGACCCTTCGCCTTGCACCGCAGTGTGAGGAATAGATTCATACGTCCGTCACTCCTGGCCACACTGACCCCCGGATTCCTACCAACCCCTCATACCTTTTCCCTTCCTCTATCTTCTTCTCCTTCCTTTCCCTTAAAAAACCCTCCACACAGCATCCTCAATGATGACATAGGCCCCTAGGGAAATTGTTTTCCTCGGTGCCTCCTGTGTGGAGCTATGTAAAAAAAAAAAAAAATCATCGGCTGGCTAAGTCCTCCATCACAACACAAACAACATTTTCCTTTAACAGTGGTGGTAGTATAGGAGATTTTCTAATACTCTCAGGTTATTCGTTAAAAAAACTATACAATTAATAAAATAAAAACAATATTAATTTCGCGGATTTTTCGTCTTAGCCGAACTACAAAAAATCATCAAAAGTCACCGATTGTGAAACGGGAATTAAAATATTTTTTTGATAACAGTAATTTTATTTATTTTATTTATTTATTAATTTTCAACGCCCTGATGGGCTTTTACATGACAAGTTTATAATACAGAGACAGTTTTTTTTAATAAAAAAGATAAACTATAAAAACATAACTAGTAAACATCATAATATGAAAGGTAGGTATACAGATAAATTTAAGATAGTGCATTACAATAAAAAAGTTTCTAAAGCGCGCCTTCCACTGCGAGCGGAGCGGACTCATTACGGAATCCTCTCGACTAGCAAACGTTAACTGCATACAAGTGCTTCCATCGAGAACGAGGCCAGCGAAGCGGACTAAACGAGTTAAATAGTTTCGAACGAGTCCGCTCCGCTAATGCGAGCGGAGCGGACTCCGAACGATCTCCGCTCGACTCGCACACGTTAACTGCATACAAGTGCTTCCATCAGGAACGAGGAGAGCGGAGCGGACCGAACTTGTTAAAATAGGTCCGAAAGAGACCGCTCGCGCACACCATCGCCGACTAGTTTCTAGCGGACTCCGCTCAAGAACTGTAGCCAATTCAATTGCCTCGCTGCGTTTTTGTCGAGATGGAGGTGTTTATTGAAGCCGTTTGCCAATTTCGTTTATAGGATACGACTAGCAAAGATTGTCAACATAAAGGATTCGGCTTAGAAAACCATTATTGAGATGATATTGGCGGAAATAAGAATGTAATTTTTTTTTTAAGTTTTTACATTTTTGAAATGAGATTCTTTTTATAAATGTACATTTAATTCATACATAATATTTTTTTTCATTGCATACATGCTGTCAGAATCATATTCACTAGAATCAGTACTTGACATCACAAAAATCACTCCGTTCACTACGAAACAAAGCGATACTGACTCGTTTTCAATGGAAGGGCAAAACTATTTCTCATTATTCATTGACCTCGCTCCGCTCGCCCCGCTTATTTCTCTCGCACAGGCAGTTGAAGGCAAACACCTACCTTCTAAGTGACTCTTTTTTTGATGGAAGGTCAAAACTATTTCGCTCAGCTCCCACTCCGCTCCGCTCTACTCTTTTCCGCTCGCAATGGAAGGCGCCCTTAAGTTGTGAATGGCATAAAAAATAAACTGGTAGGTATGTTAGTAATTACTAAATTTACAGGTGACTGATTAAATGTCATAAATAATACATGTCAAAATGCAAGATACATAAAAAGAAAACGTTAACAAGTTTTTACAGAGAGATAGAAATACACAAATATATGCAATAGACCCTACGTGATGCTCCTTAGATATCAAAATATTCTACATAAAAATATTGTTCAGATATTTCTTGAATAACGGTAAACTTGTATTAAATACATCGATATTAGAGGTATATTTGTTCCTGTGATATATGCAATTATATCGCATTTGTATCTATGTAGTAATTCGGGAATGCTCGGGTCGCCGAACATTGCCGATCGGGCATACGAGCCGGGACAGCGGTCCGGTGTACGGCCGCGGCCAGAACCATTCTAACTTCGAGTATAATCAGTCGCTACCGAGACAAATAATATTACTTATTGAATCCATTGTACTCTTACAATAAAGACGAGAACTTACGTTTAACATATTTATTATTTTTGTGTGGCTAGTGTGGCCACAATAAAAGTACATTACAATTGGCGCAGCCGTATTAAAGTACAATATTGGATTACCAAATTGGATCACAAAAAAAAAATTACCAAAGCGGGGAGAGCTAAGTCACCCCGAAAAATTTTTCAAGGCTACCTACAGCCGAGGCGGAACATTGGAGTATTTTTTGGGTTTGTCTGACCGAGTGAAAGGACCGGCAGAACAAACCGAGGATATCTCTGGCTATTCCTGGAGCCACAGTCAGAGTTCTGGAGTACCATCCAAGGGTACTCAGAAGCAAGAGGCGGTGGTCGTTTTTGGGGCTCAACAGAGCCTTTCCACGAAGGTGAAGTTCCGAGGGAGTGCCGAGGGAAGGCATTCTTACAAGGCAAACAGTGCTAGTGTCGAGGAAGGTCACTCACTCATCAAGAGGAAACAATCTGGAGACGTTGCAACCGCAATTTCTAAGATAGATTTTTCTTTTCTTTCTTGTGGAGGATTTGTCTGGGTTTTTTGTAATTTTTTCCGGGGTAGTATTGTTGTCGTAGCTTCGCGTGATTATTTTTTTTTTTCCTTTTGTGAAGATGGAATCGGCGAGAATTCCACCGTTCTCTCACATAAACGGAGATTGGGATGTGTTTCAACTCAGATTAGAGCAGTTTCTCGTGTTACATGATGACATTACCGAGATTAAGAAAAAGGCTTATCTGATAAACTCGCTTGAAACGGAGACCTTGACTCTTCTGTCCAACTTATGTTTCCCGATTAAAATCACAGATGTTACGTTTGAGAAATTAATTGAGTTGCTAAAAAAACATTGTGGTAAATGTAGATCTCTTTTTCAAGAGCGGGAATCATTTTTCCAAGCTAAACAGAATCATAACGAATCGATAAGGGATTTCGCCGCAAGAATTCGAGGGCTCAGCTCATTCTGTCAGTTCGGAAACAGGCTGGAGGATAATCTTGTAGACGTGTTTGCAATCGGTCTACTTCCGGGCCCTGTACGGGTAAAATTGTTTGTTGAAGGGCCTAAACAAAACTTTAATCAACTAGTTGAACTTGCAGTGACCGCGAAAGGTCCTGAGGTCGATTCAATCAAGATGAAGTTGGAAGTAAATTCGGTAAAGGAATTTGGAAGATCGGCTTCTCCGGCGCGAGAAATAAATTCGGTAAAGAGATTTGGAAAATCGGCTTCTCCGGCGCGAAAACTTTATTATCGGTCGAATAGTTCCGATTCATGTAGGTCGGATAAACAAGTTAAAACCGGTTCATCACTAAAAAAGTGTAAGATCTGTGGGAAATCAAATCATGACACTCATAACTGTAAGTTTAAGCAAGCTAAATGTTATTCTTGCGGTAAATTGGGTCATTTACAGAGATTTTGTAAAAACGGGTCAGTAAAATCAGTTATGAATTGTAATAATGAAAATATTGAAAATGTAGCTTTTGTTAAGGCAATCAAGGCACAATTGAAATTAAATGGGAAATACTTCGAAGCGATGATTGATTCAGGCTCATCAATTTGTGTTATTCCGGAGAGAATGTTTTGTAAACATTTCAGTAATATAGAGTTGTCACCCGAAACACGAAAAATTTCAGGTTACGACGGGAATATGTTGATTGTTGTGGGTAATGCAAATTTCAAGGTCGAATACAATAATCTAGTTAGGTTAATAACCTTTATCGTTGTAACAAGCGGTTCGGAGATGATTGTGGGAAGAGATTTCATGGAAATATTTAACCTCAACATTGTTTCAAAACAAAATTCTATTAATTCGGTTTCGTTCGCGAATAGGAACAAATTTCAGAAAATGGGGAACGTAAAACCATATTTTTCAGGGTATGGAAGTTCTAATCTTAGGGAATATAAAACCATGTTTAAAGGGCATGGTAGTTCATCTGCAAATAAAAGGAATGTAAAACCTTATTTAAAGAATACGGTAGTTCAGTTGCAAAGATTACTTTCTGGGAAACCGATGAAATCAGGTGGAAACCAGGCAGATTTTCTGTCTCGGTTTCTGTTAAAGAACAAAGTTGAGAATTCTAAGGTAGAATTTAAAGATTACTGCGGTTCAGATTTCGTAGATTTTGTTAGCAATTGTGAACATCTTGACGTTAATTCGATTAGGGAAGCCACTAAAGTAGATACGGTCATTCAAGGCGTAATGGCGTGTTTAAGGCAAGGGTGGCCCAAACGTGTTAAACGCGAGGAGGAATTATGGAAATTCTGGATAAAAAGGAACGAACTTTCGATTGTTAAGGATTGTTTATTTTGGCAACATAGAATTATTGTTCCAAGTTCGTTGCATAAAAAAGTGTTAGAGCTCGTGCATCGTTCACACTTAGGTATTGTTAAGATGAAAGGGTTAGCAAAGGGTTATTTCTGGTGGTCATCGCTGAGCAAAGATTTAGAGAAAATTGTTCAGGAATGTCCAGAATGCGCGTCGACGAAACAATCTCCGCCAAAGAGTCAATTATCGGTATGGCCTAATTCTGGGAAGGTCTGGAGTAGGCTACACCTGGATTATAGTGGACCACTGGCAGGGAAAATGTTTCTCGTCGTCTGCGACTCATTCACTAAATGGGTTGACTGTATTGAAGTTCAAAGGGCAGATTCAGCTAATACTATATTTGAATTGAGGAAATTATTTTCAAATTTTGGCTACCCTGAACTCATAGTGTCAGATAACGGAACTTGTTTTACGAGTGAAATTTTCCAACAGTTTCTTCGGGAAAACAATATTAAATTCATGTCATCTCCAGTTATGCACCCAAAAAGTAATGGGATCGCTGAAAATTCAGTGAAAACTACTAAGAGTTTTCTTAAAAAACTTATGGTAGGAAATAAATTTCAGGTTGATTACAAGGATAAATTGTTACATTTTTTGTCCGATTATAGAAATACTCCACATTGTACGACGGGAGTCGAGCCAGCAGTTTTATTGTTTGGTAGGAAACTTAGATCTACTTTTGACAGTCTCATTCCGAAAGAGAATGAACGGGTTGTGTCAAAACAACATGATTTGGCGAATAAGAATATTGAGGCAAAACAACGTAAACAATCTAAGTATTATGGTGGTGTAAAAACAAGAAATTTTATTGTGGGACAAAAATGTTTAGTTAAAGATTTCAGGAAGAATAATAAATTTACATGGGTAAAGGGAATTGTTACAGATAAAATTGGAAAAAAATTATATTTGGTAAAAACTTGTGATTCTCAATTAATTTGGAAACGTCATGTGGATCAGATGAGGAACTTATCAGTGTCTTGGAGTGATGTTGAGTCAGATTTGCCAGATTCCGCGTCTGATGACACGAGGACTGAGCACTCTGAGAAAGAGTTATCCAATCTGTGGAGTGAGTTAACGGTGTTTTCTCCTGATTTCAGATTTGCGGAGGGAGGAGAGAGGTCACCGGAGGTCACAGACACGGCAATCGCTGGTCCAAGTCAAAGTTCAAATCCCTGGTTGGGGAGACTCCGCCCAAGATAGTCCACAAGGAAGGAACGGAAAGCCTTCTAACTTAATATAATTTTGTGTGAAATATTAATAATGATGTGTTTATGAAAAAACATTATAAGAACTTGAGTGAAATATCAGTATAATATTTACAGTGTTTGAATTATATAGAATCATGAAATACTTGAAATACTTAAATATGTAGTGACTGATTTACAGGGGGAAGGGTGTGATATATGCAATTATATCGCATTTGTATCTATGTAGTAATTCGGGAATGCTCGGGTCGCCGAACATTGCCGATCGGGCATACGAGCCGGGACAGCGGTCCGGTGTACGGCCGCGGCCAGAACCATTCTAACTTCGAGTATAATCAGTCGCTACCGAGACAAATAATATTACTTATTGAATCCATTGTACTCTTACAATAAAGACGAGAACTTACGTTTAACATATTTATTATTTTTGTGTGGCTAGTGTGGCCACAATAAAAGTACATTACAGTTCCCTAGTGTGTGTAGTCGAGAAATTGATGCGTGTGTGTGGTAGTTGGTTAGAGCAGCGTTTCCCTTTTTTTTTCGCCCCGGAACCCTTATCGATCATACTTTTCTAGGCGGAACCCTATTTTTATATGAAAAATATAAACTCGTAGTTTGAATACTTTCATGTTTACCTTGAAAAGAAAGATCTAAAGTTTTGTGTAATACTTACATTAATCTGAAGAGTGATATCTTTTTAATTTTTTTGTTAAAATAGCATTGAAAACAGGCTTTGTGTCAGACAGCTGAATACGAAGATATGGAGCTGCATCCAGTCTGTTTCTGTATTTATTTTTTGTGTAAGCGTAACACACCGGTAAGTGGCCACAAACGGTAACAAAACTCGTTGTATATTATATTCGTTTTTAAATCCAATCCAAAACACATCCAGATTAGTTTTTTCTGAATTAAACTTTTGTTATTAGGAAGAAGAACATTTGATATCTATCAAAGTCTCGTACTCTGTTGCTGTACGTTTCCTGAAACTAGGAATGGATTCTGTACCCAGTCAATGTCCTGCAGGTTTTTTTCAGGAAAATACTCTTCAAGAGATTTGTTGAGGGTCATCAAATGTTCGTAAATGCATTTTTCAATATCTGAGGTTACTTGCCATTCTTTTTTTTCCAGAAACTTGTTTAAAAGAGAAAAACATTGGTACTGTTTCTGTTCAACACAATCTATCCAGAAGACAAGTTTCTTTCTAAGAGAAGAGATTTTGTCGTATACTGTAAAAGTATTTGTGTTTCTTCCTTGCAATGATCCTTGCAACAATCCGGACGGAACGCGGAACCCTTGTGATGCTTCTACGGAACCCCACGGTTCCGCGGAACACCTTTTGGGAAACGCTGGGTTAGATAATTATTGTTGCAGAATAATATGTTTTGCCTTGTCGCTCGAGTTGGTACCTTAAAGTACCTTAAAGTAATAATCTAATAATATATGTCACAATTAAACAGTTTTTATTAATTTGATTTAGGAATAAATGAAATATTTTTCCTTCGTACACTTTTACCTGCAGATTCAATGACCAAATGTTAGTACAAATTCTATTAATAAAATCCCAAGTATGATGTTACGTTCCCCCTTTCGACCAAGTTGAAAAATTGCTCAATTTTTCTATTATTTCGCCGTACATTGCAAAATACAACACGCAGGTCTGCGATACGGACCCAAACTCGGCATGCAGATTTATTAAATAATAAATCTTGGGTCTTTCAGTGCCGCGAATACTCGTGGAGGTTGTTCGGGGCTGCATATAGGCGAAGATAAGAATTCCTGTCTCCTCAGGAACGGAAGTGCATATACAGTAATGTGCGCGGGATCGGAAAGTTCCCTCGCTGCTGACACTGCAGTTGTGCAGTTTATGGCTATTGCATCCCTGGAACCTCCCAGACAAACAGTGGAATAAACTTAATATACTACCAGTGGTGTGCTCGCTAAATATAAGTACCCTAGGCAAGTTAAAACGTCATTAAACCAACTAGCTGGTCCAGAAATCATCAATAATAATCATCGAACAGTATTAATAGATCAAAGGATTTTAAGAATCCGGCTAAGAATGCAACTATGATGCCGCGCCGTACGCAAAACCTTCTTCGTGCTTGAAGTTTGTTAAAAAGTTACTTTTGTAATAGAATCGAATTCAAGCAAGTAGCTAATAATGTCAAAGGATGGCGCCACTTACGTTAACAGATCGCATGAAGACCTGCCGCTGGCAGGTATAAGTACTACAGATTTATAAATCTATAATAATAATATAATAATAATAATAATGATTTATTGTCTTCATTTCTTAGTAACAGTAGAGATAATGATATCCTCACTGGGATCTCCCGTGCTGAGGATTTCATTTACATATTATAATTTAATTATAAGAAATTGATATGAATTAGACATAACATATATCATGTAGTATTTTTTTTAAATAATTATAAAGTAAATAAGATAGTGGTTTTTTTTATAATTCAGATTACTAGATTTGGTTTTAGTCTGTATTTGATATCAGTATATTTTCTATTTCTGATCTCCCTATATTTAGTATCCAGCTTTTTATTTGAAATTTAAATGTTATAATGTTGAGGTTTTTGAGTGAGAGTGGTATTTTATTGTAAAGTTTAATGCCATAATATAAGAAGCTTTTTTGCCCAAATGTTGTGTTAGTAGTTACTTGTTGGATAAGTTTTTGACCATGAGATCTAGTGTTTCTAATGTACGTATTAGTTGTTATTTCTTGGGTTTTGTGAATGTAAATGAGTATAGTTTTAGAATATAGTTGTTTAATTGACATGATGTTAAGATTGTTGAAGATTTCGTCAGTGCTAGTTCTTACAGGAACTTTCAGTATAATTTTCATTATAGCTTTTTGAGTTTTAATTAGTGGATTTAGTATGTTTTTATTTGCACTGCCCCATCCGATAATACCGTATTCTAACAGTGATTGGCAGAGAGCCATGTAAATCTTGATTAAGTCTTTTTTAATGAGGACATTCCTGATAGTTTTGAAAAAATAACTTAGTTTTTTAATTTTATTATTTAAATACGTAATGTGTTCGGTCCATTTTAAGTTTTGGTCAATTTTTAGACCCAGATACGTTATATGGTCAACGTTTTCTAATGAGGGACAATCACAATTCTCATTTAAGTGATGCGGGCTATGGATTTTCAAGTTCAGGTTTTCTTCAGAGTTTTTCTTATTTTTTATTTTAAAAGTGATGAATTTGGTTTTATTAGCATTAAGTGTAAGTGAATAGTAGTCTAGCCATTTTTTAATCCTATTAAGTGTGTCTTCTGCTTTCTTAAATGTTTCTGTCCAATTATTCCCATTTATTAGGAGAACAGTATCATCCGCAAAACTGATGATTTCTCCTTCACATTCTATGTGGCATAGATCATTAATGTAAATAAGGAACAGAATCGGACCCAGAATACTTCCTTGCGGCACCCCGAATTTGACATCAATACACTCACTGATTATGTTATTAAGTTTCACAGTTTGCTTTCTATTTCCCATGTAACTTTTAAAAAATATCAGTTCATTATCAGTAATCCCTATGTTCTCTAGTTTTTCAAAAAGATGTGAGTGATTTATTGTGTCGAAGGCTTTAGAGAGGTCGAGAAATATGCCAATGCATTTTTTATGTGAGTCTAGAGAATTTTTAATATATTCAATTACTAAGGCTATGGCGTTAGATGTTCCTAGATTTTTTCTGAAACCAAATTGTTTTGGTGATAATAGTTTATTTGATTCTAGGTAGTCGACGAGTTGAGTTTTAACTGTTATTTCTAAGATTTTAGATAATGTGTTTAGAATTGTGATTGGTCTGTAGTTATTGATATCTTTACGATTTCCTGATTTAAAGATTGGTGTAATAGTCCCTATTTTGAGTTGAGATGGAAATTTGCTTTCCGTGATAGATTTATTTATTAGAAAGAGTATCGGTTCGGTAATTTCATCTTGTAAGAATTTTATTGTTTTCATTGTGATTTCATCACTACCAGATGAAGATGTTGGTTTGAATTTAGATAACATTAGAGTTAGTTCTTGTTTAGTGATTTGTTTTAGAGCAAATTTAATCCTTTGTGGATTTGGGTGTTTGTTTATGTTCGGGTTAAAGTGTTGAGGTTTGGTTATTTTGTTGGCTAAATTCGAGCCTATGTTTGCAAAAAAGTTGTTAGTGTAGTTAATTAGTTTATGTACGTTTTTGTTGAGCGAGAGTGTACCGTTATCTGTGTTGATTTCTTCCAATGGGTTTGTTTTGTTTTGATCTGTGTAGGTGATTTCTTTAATTATTTGCCAGATAAGTTTTGGATTATTATTGGATTGATCTATTTTAGATCTGTAGTAATTTTGTTTAGCCGATTTAGTAAGATTGGAGCAGATGTTTCTATAGTTTTTGTAAAATAGTTTAAGGGAAAGGTCATAAGGATTGTTTTTTACTTGCTGATGGATCTTGTCTCTTTTTCTTATACATTTAAGTAGGCCAGGTGTGATCCAAGCTGTTTTGATAATTTTATTGTGTGAATATGTGTAAGTTTTTATTGAAGTGTGGTTTTGTATTTTTAATTGCAAGTGTTCAATAAATATTTTCCAAGCAACTTCTAGGTCTTCAGCATTATATATTGACTCCCAGGTTTCAGTTTGTAGTGATTTTTTTAGTTTTATGTAGTCTATAACATGTCTATTCCACGTTAAATTTTGAGTCGATGGTCGATTTTTCTTTGCATGAATGTTAAGAATTAAAGTGTAGTGATCAGTGATGGTGGATTGATGTATGATTGTGGAGTAGTTTTTATTTGTTTTTGTCATTATGTGGTCAATGCAAGTTTGCGAGGGGATTGATTTATTCATTTTGTGATCCACTCTTGTTGGTTCCCTTATGGCGGCAGACATCCCGTGGGAGAGGAGGAGTAATTGGTACTCCTGTGTTTGTGGATGTTGCCTTCCAGTATCCAGTATATTAATGTTGATGTCCCCAATAATGAACAGGTTCCTGATGTTTCGTTCTTGAAGTAGTATGGAGTCTAGTGATCCAAGAAATGGTGATAAATTTGTAGTTGAAGGCGATCTGTAGATAGCGAAGATGCATATATCTTGATCGAGTTTTATTTTCAAACAGTTTGCGTCTTGTAGTTCGATTTCTTCTATTTTGCATTCTATCTTATTTTTACAATATACAATTACTCCGTCGTTTTGATGTTTGTGAAGTACAAAATGTATACCACTCACAGATAAACAAACCATCAAAAAAAAATTTATTAATGTCCTTCATCTTGCCCAAGGTAGCCCGAACATCGGGCAAAAAAAAAAATCCATCAGGTGACATTACTACAGTTTGCAAGACAAAGGGGTTAATTTCTCCCTGTAACTTGCCAAAAACCAATATATAATATATAATATTTTTAGTATCTCTCCGGATATGAAAAGATTGACGGTAATGTGATTATTATTGTAACTGGCGGTTGTGAATAATAGTACCACGCGGCGATATATTACATATTAAGTCATTTAATGTAGCGGTTACTTTGTTCCGTGAATAACTGTCACTGGATCACAGTGGATCCTTGGAACCGGTTATTTTGGTACCAGTTTCAATTGGATTTATAAAATGGTCAACAACACTCAAACTGGGCGAAGCCGAATCAAAAGCCGCCCACAGGGCCTGGCAGCAAAAACTTGTGAAGCGGATTTTTATCAGCCAGTCTATGTATAATTCAACAATGTTATAATACATCGCAAAATAATTATTGCACGTTTGCCATGGTGATAATAATGGTGACAAATAAAGCATTTTTTACATTAGCTCCACACAGGAGGCCCTAAGTAAAGTAATTCCCCCAAGCGAATGCTGTGTGGTGGGTCTTTTTAGGAAATGAAGGAGAGGAAGTTCTGTATAGAAAAAAGGTAAGAGGGGTGGGTAGGAATCTCGGGACCAGTGTGTCCAGCAGTGACGGATGTACAGATCGTCCCACTGTGGTACAAAGTGATACCACTTTGTACCACAGTGACCAGTGAGGAGACAGTCTCACAGTCTCCTTCAACCAGTCTCCCCGGTCCGGCCTGTCAAGCAATTAGAGGGCAGGCTCGTCCGCCGCCAAGACTCAGACAAACCTCACCCCTACAAACTTGGGCACCCCTGCTAAATTGCCAAACGTAGCGAACAACTTGGGGTGACCTATGGCAGAGGTGTTGGTTATTTAATAAATGGTTCTGAGGCAGAAGTACCCATACCCGCCTCCCAATTTGCTTGTCACAAGCAAACAAACATTAAGAAGGAGGAAGAAAAGGAAGACGTCTCGACACCTCAAAATCAATCCAAGATATTGGGGCACTTCTAAAAAATCTGATACCGCTCAAATGTGACTTGAAAATATGGTGGTAATAAAATATAGCAAAGGAGAGAGGAAGAGAAAGATAGGATGGGCGTAGGAGATGCTCCAGATACATTTTATACTCATGCATTCATTTGTGATCGAGCGCATTTCTTTGGTTATATTAATAACATATTAGGTTAGATATGATTTTAGATTTTCACGGCCAAAAGTATTTTTGTTGTGTTCATCTGCCCTGATGAGGGACACTGTAACGCTGTCCGAAACGTTGGCTAAAGGAGGAGGTAACGCAACACGGCATAACACCCCAAAAACAAATAACAAAAAAACATATTAGGTTGTATTATAATATTGAACTATATATAATATTAAATTGTGTTATAATTCGCACTATACGAGAAATTCGGAATTTTTCTGAGGTTAGTTAAAATTGAAAAAAATTGTGCTACCAGGTTGGTCTTGTCGCTATATGGATTTTTATAAGTTTGGTAAGATCAGGCGAGTCCATTATGTTATGGCTTCCCAAATTGTCCACGTAGTAGCTACGCCCCTGCGTAAAAGTCCCGCTTTGCAATGTACTCTTGCTAGGCATACCTCGTCACGGGTGATTGAAGAAACAAAACTTTTCAACTTTTACTACTTTGGAAATACCTCTTCAGCTCCAGAGACATCATTTTTGATGGGATCCGAGAACATAGTCTCACATTTTACATTTCATTTAGTTGGAAATGTTCTTTCCGATGGCCGTACCACTGCAAAACTTTTAAAAGGACTCTCTATTTAACCCTTCCGTACCCAAGATTACAAACGACCTTACCTAACATCTTTAATGTGAAATATTTCAAAAAGCTTACACAATACCGTAAGCTTACACACGAAGTAGATTGCCACATATGAAAAAATCACAGAACAGCCTAATGTATAGAGAAGTAAAGATGTATGATGAAATTGAAAATATGAAGATTGAAGAAAGAATTAATGTATTTAAAAAGAAATGTTATGCTTACTGTAAAAATATTTAAATTTATCAAATGAAGTATTACATTGTGCAAATTAGTTTATATTCTAATGCAGTATAAACTAACTAAATAAATAATAAAAAAATAAAATATTATATGCGATAAACATAAACTAATGCAAAAAATTATGTTTTCGAATTACTTTATAAATTTTGTTTAAAACTATAACAACGATTATTAAAGAATGTAGTTAGAATATTTAATTCAGTACTTAACGTTAAAAAATGCGGAAAAGCAAAAGATTGCTATGTCAAAGGATGGGAGATATTTCAAAGCGGTAAGAAATTTTAGTCCTTATTTCATGTTAAACGCGTATAATTTATGTGCAATTTTTTTATAATAATACATATTTCCTTATTGTATACAATACATATAATAAAGAAGAACTTATACGAAAAAATATATAAACTCAGTGTTTTTCCACAAAGAAATATGTGAGTCACTCAAATATTACTCTGGCTTGTCATTTTAGTGGGTAAAATTATTTTTGTACATAATTTAATTTTACATTTAACGTGTAACTTGTTCTGAGGTACTGGAATGCATCTAAATGTTATTAACTGGTTAGGTAGTGTTAAATTTAAATAAATATGTGAACAAGAAGAATTAATAAAGTACGTAGTGTGTAAAAGAAGAAGAAAAATGGTATAATTATCCACAAATGTTTAAAAAGATGACGATCTGATAATATAAAAATGAATAAAACAAAATAAGCGAAAAGGCAGGGCAGTACTATCAGCAATGTAAAAAGGATTTTAGAAACTGAAGAATTTTTAGTAGCGAGAAGGAGAAATACTTTTTCACTAATTTCTATATTGCTAGATTTTAAATCAGATCAGATGTGATTGCAAAATTATTTCAGGACAAACTAACACAAGGACAAATCAAAGTACTAAAAGAATCGCATGAGTAACACGGTCATTAGCCCTAGCATGGTGGTCGGAAAATCCTCAAATGATGTAACCGATGTAAGCAATAAATAAAGAAATAAAAAAAAAACTTTAACACCGCGTCATGGGGGATGGGTCAAAATGACCCGCCATGTTTTAAATTGCTTGTGGTTTCCTAACTACGTGTGCGACTTTGTCGCTCTTCTCGATAGCTAGAGGTGTTGACTTTCTTTAAACGTTTTTAATGAGAAATCTGTCGGATTATACGTGCCGAAAGCTGTAAAGAGTCATTCAAAAATAATATTCGAATTAAATTTTTGTTATTTTTTTCCAAAGATTAGTTCCTAAAGTGCCATATAAATTAAAAGAATGATACAAAATTAATGTTCAGTGTGTTCAGTATGATACCTTAATCTATATTTCGTGTGAAGATTACATAGAAGCAATTAACAAAATAAACGATGACCTACAAAATATAGCAAAATGGCTGAAATTAAACAAGTTGAAACTTAACGTAAACAAAACAAAATATATGGAAATAGGCAATAAAACACGTAACACTGTTAAATTTGACAATTAATGGTGAAAAAATTGGAAAAGTTAATGAAATCAAATACCTGGGTGTAATACTCGACTCAAAACTGACTTTCACAGCAAACTTTGAATATGTGCTAAAAAAGGTATCAAAAAAGGTAAATTGTCTTAGAAGACTAAGACGTAAATTAAATAGAAAGACTACGGAGCTCATTTATAAAACTATCGTTGCTCCACATTTGGACTACTGCTCTACGATGTTATATTTGGCCAATGGAGGAAATTTGAACAAACTAGAAGTTATACAAAACAAAGCTATGAAATGTATACTGGAGAAAGTCAAATACGCAAGGATTAATCAAATGAGAGAGGAGCTAAATTGGATTCCAATAAAAAAGAGACTACTATTCAATGTATTAATTTTTGTGCATAAAATTATGAAAAACCAAATGCCAAAATACTTTAAGGATGAAATTGTTTTTGATAGAGACATTCATAATTACGAAACAAGAAATATAAACAGAGTTCGATTGCCACAAATGAAGAAATATCAAAATCACAGAACTACCTAATGTACAGAGGACTAAAGATGTATGATGAAATGCCTGAAAGTATGAAGAATGAAGAAAGAATGAATGTTTTTAAAAAGAAATGTTATGCTTACTGTAAAAATATTTAAATTTATGAAATGAAATATTACATTGTGCTTATTAGTTTATATTCATGTAGTATAAACTAACTCAATAATAAAAAAAAAATGATTAAGCTAGATGAAGCTAATTTTCTTACCTTTAATTCTGTACCCTAAAACCTAAAGGATAAACCACGTAAGTCCATAGCTAAGTCAATAGCTATGTATGGTTTATCCTTTAAGGTCAGAATTGTGGTGTGTTCATGTAAAAAAAATAGTTTTTTTTCGATATTATGTCATGTTTTATTTCCTTAATAAAGTGCAATATAGCTATTGCAATTTTTTTTCATAGATGTAAGGAATACCTGGTGTTGAATAAGTGGGTAATGATGACCCATCCCTCAAGTCCTTGTAACAAATTTCTGCCCCCATGAAACCGGGTTAATATCATTACACTTTAAACAAGATACGTTACACTTCACTTCGAATTTTGTGTACAATTTATTCCTTGAATCACATTTCGAATGAAGTTTGTTTTTTCGTGATAACTTCACCCACGTATTGTTACTATTACCAATAATCGTATCGAGAAATCATAACATTCGAGGTCGTAATGTATTTGTGTTGAGTAAACATCTAGTAACTATCTAATATTATGTTCAATATAGTAAACAAATATATATAGGGCAAATAGATTCCTAATAATATTATGTTAATGTGTTATCTGGCAATACTGATGGACGTTATCGCGATAGTTTCGAAATCGATTGAAATAATTCTTTCGAATGACTAACTCGAACAAGAGAAACCGATAAAGCAATTTGAGAGTCGGGGAGAGAGTCTCAAAAAAGGTCGACGATTTCGCTATCAATGTTATGAATTGTATATAAAGCGTTTTGGCGTCATCATTTTTAAATGTGAAAATCGCGCAAGAAGTGTTTTTTTTACATTAGCTCCACACAGGCAGCCCTGAGAATTCCCCACAGGGCCTATGTCACAGGAAAAGGGTATTAGGAGTGGGTAGGAATCTGGGTCCGTTTGTCCAGGAGTAATGAACATATGAATCCATCCCTCCCACTACGGTGCAAGGCGGTGTTCCGAGAGAGTACGGCTGGAGAAGTCAAAGGGACTCCCTCAACCCGATCATCTCTCCCGATCCGGCCTGCCAAACAGCTGGTGGACAGACGCATCCGCCGTTAAGACCCGGACAAACCTTACCCAATGAACCCGGGCACCCCTCTAAGTCACCAAACGTAGCGAACCACTTGGGGTAACCTACGGCAGAGGTGTTGGTAATCCAATAAATGGTTCACGGGGCGGCGGTACCCATACCCGCCTCCCAAATAGTGTTATCAATCGTCCAGAGCTAGAGCCAGCTAGACTACGGAATCCCAATTTGGGGTATTTACGAGATTGAAGATAGTTGGGGGGATAGGAAATAAGGAGAGAAAGGTAAGGAAGACCTGGCTAGTCAGATTTGGTCACCAAACACTACTAAAGCCATTTCAAGCAACCTTTCATTTCTGAATAGTGGTCGAAACTGAGAGTATTGAAAAGAGAGAGAAATAGAGATTTGAAAGAACCAGGCTATTTATGAATTTCTATTTGGTCACTCAGCCCAGCTGAAGACATTGCAAGCAACGTTTCGATTTTGACTGGTGATCCATCTAGGACAGTGATTCCCTAAGTGGTCCAGGTGAACCCCCAGGGGTCCACGGGAGACTCGACGGGGGTCTACGTTGGCGTGATAAAAAAATGGGGGTCCACGAGTTGTAAGTGGGGGTCCACGGAAATTTATCTGGTTTCGATAGTAAAGAACAAAAATGTTGGCTTGGCTTTATCTATCAATGTGGGCAGATAATAAAAACAAGGGAGCAAAATATTTCCAATTTTTTCGGTGATTTCAGTGAAAAATAGTCGTTTTGAGACTTTAAAAAAAGAATTTTGAAGTTTTAAGATTCTAATTTCCAGATTTTTGGCAAAATTTTTTTAGGAACAACGCATTTTTTTTTTTACTTCAGCTCCACACAGGAGGCCCTGAGGAAAAAAATTTCCCTCAGGGCCTGTGTTATCTTTGGGGATGCTGAGTGGAGGGTTTTTCAGGAAGGAGAGGAGAGTTCTGGGAAGGAAAAGGGTTTAAGGGGTGGGTAGGAATCTGGGGTTCAGTGTGTCCTGGTCATCCGCCTCCAGACCTAGACAAACCTCACCCCATAACCCGGGCACCCCTGCTAAATCACCAAACGTAGCGAACCACTTGGGGTGACCTATGGCAGAGGTGTTGGTTATCCTATAAAGGTTCCCGGGGCGGCGGTACCCATACCCGCCTCCCAAATTGTGAAATCAGTCATGCAATCGTAACAGAAAGCGCGAAAAAATAATTTTGTTTTTTTTTTGGTTCACGCGATTGAAAAAATTTTCCTAATCCTAATCTGTAATCATATTATTTAGAGTTAGCTCAGTCGCAACGCAAATTTCCATTGTTAGATATAATCTTCACATTTTTTAACGAGTTTTGGAAAATGATAGAAATGTAACAGTAGGGGGTCCACCGAAACCAGTAAAGTTTTAAAAGTGGTCTACGAAAAAAAAAGTTTGGGAACCTCTGATCTAGGAGATACTGAGTCACAAAAACACAAATAATTTTTTGTTTAATTTTTGCATCTTCTGATTTCGAATCCGAACTGGCATAACAATATCTTGACCTCTCAGCCACGAAAGTGGTGTTTGTCTAAAATCACTTGACTCTTACGGCAATAATTCATACGAAACCTTTTCCACTTAATGCCAACTAAATAAGAAATTTTAACCTTGAAAGGGCCCCAAAAGAACAATCTCAAATAAAACATTACACAACTCTTTTCAGACATTCATATTCGCGAAGCAAGAGTAATTCAACAAAACTTTGCTTCTTTACCGCTAAAAGGTTTGGCACAAAAAATATATTTGCAATGAATAAATCAAGCCGAAACTTTTTACAAATAATATTTCATTAGTTACGAACATGACTTGGCACTTCTCCGACTTGTACTTACCGAGGCCGAAACGAGTTAAAGTTATTTAACTTGCATTCAATACAAGTTGTTTAAAACTTATTCATTAGTGGAGTTTATAACCCGGAGGTGTGCCAAAGCGCGCGGAGCCCACTGTGACATTTCGCCATTTGCGGTTGCGCCACTAGTAATGTACCTACTCGTAATTTAAATTGAGGTTTTTTATAAAAGCTTTGACTTAAGTTGACAATTATCAGGAACAATTAACAACAACTTTGTTTAAAGTGGCAGCTATAATACGTGCTATATTTTAAATGGTGATTTTATTACAAATGCTTGACACTAGCGACCAAATTCATGAAAAGGGTTGTTTATTTGACAATACATGAAATCTTTTTTCAGCCCGATTCCCGTATAAAGACCAAATACAAAGATTTTCGCTTTTGGCGATCGCTATTTTCATCTTTATTTTCATATCTACGATTTCAGTTGGCATCACAGCAAACAATATGGTTCATGTGTTGTTTGCTGTGATACCAATTGAAATCGTAGATATGAAAATAGGAATGAAAATAGCATTCGCGTAAAGCGAAAAAAATTGTCTTTGCCAGCCTCGCCTCGTTTTTTTATTGACCATCGCTTCTCCCTGGACCAAGGAATCTACACTCTCTGGACCAGACCCAGCTACTTCTTAAGAAAGAAGCCACTGGATCACTCAGACCAGCTCTCTAAAGCGGGCAACCGAGGCGACGTTCTCCCGACATTTGGCGCCACCATGGATTGGGACCTCCAGCCTCTTAGTTCTTTTGTATCTCATCCTGTATGGCACAAGGCATAATTCAATTGAAGATATTTTAAATGCCAAAAATTTAAAATGCTGCAGACACAAAATGTCATATTTTGGAACTGATAGTAATTATTGGTATGCTTCCATTTTAATGAGTATTATTAAAAGCAATTTTAAACGGCTAGTTAAAAAAAGTATAAAATTGGGTTAACTTTTAGGTACTCTCCCATACCTACAAACATTTTCTATCGTTTTATTGTACCTGTATTATTATTATTAGATTGATTCATCAGAACAGAGCGGTTAGTATAAGGTGCAATGATCTGTCTGCCATCTAAAGAAAAATAATACAATGCGAGAATAATATATAAAAAGGGGTCGTCCATTAATCACGTGAGGCTCGAAAGGGGGGGGAGGGGTTCGGAAAAAATCACAAAATATCACGAGGGGGGAGAGGGGGCATAATGAGATATCACGTGTATTTATTTTTCGTGATAATATTCTGAAAATTTCAAAATACTTTGTACTAAAAAAATACACGTGATTTTGGGGGGGAGGGGGTTAAAAAGGTGCTAAAAAAAATCATGGACGACCCCAAGGGTATAATTATATATACGTAGACTTGCGTTACTTTAATCAGTGTTTCCTGACATTATTTGGAGAAAAAAATTTAACGAAATTTTGGTCTCCTGTGATATTTTTGTTTTCATCGAAAAAGTCAACAGATACCAAAATTTCATTTACATTTTTTACTCCAAGTAATGTCAGGAATCGCAGTTTCAAGTAAGTCAAGTACAACTGTACTTGAACTGTACGAACATAAACAGGGTGTTAAGTACAAGTACTTAAACGAACATAAACTGTTTATGTTCGTAATGACATATAAGTATAATATTAGGTTTTCAAATATGTTCGTTAAATATCTTAAAATAAACATCTTTTCTAACTGGAAGATATTTGTTTTAAAGAATTTGTTTTAAAGTATTTGTTTTAAGGTATTTGTTTTAAGGTATTTCGCGAATATAAATAGATATTTTAAGAAAAAGTACCTAGGTATTTTGGTTTTAGAGATTTTTAATTTCCAATGTACATTTGTTACTTTAATTTTAAATTTTTTTGCGACCGGTTTCGACACGTCCGTATCATTAACGAGCAAACTTAAATAAAATAAAACTTAAGTTTTAAGTTTGCTCGTTAATGATACGGACGTGTCGAAACCGGTCGCAAAAAAAATTTAAAATTAAAGTAACAAATGTACATTGGAAAATTGGAAATTAAAACTCTTTAAAACAAAAATGTCTAGAAATTGTTACATAGTCAGTGCCCAAGAAATACAAAAAAGTACCTAGGTATTTATGATTTTGTAGGAGTACTGCTTCTATTTCGATTTTTCATCGATTTACAACTTCGATTTAAACACAGATTACCCAATACTTTCACTGTTCAGTGATAGTGAGGAGAAACGTTAGAGTCCTACCTAGTAGGTACGTACAACGTGCATGTCATATTTTGGTTACTTGTTAAAATATTTATTTTTTAAAATTTTGTTTTATCCTAGGACTCGCCAACGTAATCTTAACAAAAATTCTTAAGATAACCGTCTGAATTCTCTAGCATTAAACTCAAATTTCTCTTCGTTAACGCGAACATTTCTACGAAGTGTCAGGCTATTTGCACTTGTTTGTGTAGAGATTTACGCTAAGATGCCTAAAGGCTTGTTAGGGCCACTCAAGAAACCGCCTTTCTCAGCTCCCCGGGGATACTCGAGGAATAATCTTCACAGCATCAATCTTACGAATTAGTAGTGTGCCACTTAGGAGAAAATATTATAATAACTTATTAAAAGTAAGATATTTTAATTATTTTGTTTTATATAAATATTGCACAATAGTCCCAACTGCTCCCGTCTGCAGCCAGCAAGAGATATTTTTTACATTAACTTAACACAGGAGGCCCCGAGGAAAATAATTTCTTTCAGAACCTATGTCATCTGAAATGCTATGTGGAGTGTGTGGTCTTTTTGAAGAGAGGAAGGAATGAACATTGGTCTTGAAGAGACCCATGTTGTAGGAAGGTGGAAGGTGGAAGGTGGAAGAGGCCGGCAAATCGTTCCACAGCCGAGCTGTTGAAATGTTAAAGGAACTGAATTGGCTAATCGTGAAACAGATGCTGACCTTGAATACGAAGATATTTATACATAAAATAATGACCAACATTTTACCAAAATACTTCTCAAATAAAATTATATTCAGCAAGGCATTCACAGAGATAACACAAGGACGTACAAGGAAATCAGGCTTCAAAAAAGGACAAGGCGAATACGCAGAACAGTTTACTGTACAAAGGGATGAAGTTATATAATACGCTACCAGAAAATTTTTAAGTCTACACCAGTTGGATAGTTCAACACGTATTGTAGGAGCTACATGAAACTATATAAAATTTCGTTTGCAATGTAAAATATTATAATTAATTCGAAATTTGTAAACTTAAATGTACAAATTACTAAAATAAAATTAATAAATAAAAAAATGAACACAAGAACGACTCGAAGAAGCGACCCATCCTCATTTGACAAATAATGTCAATCGTGTACAAACGCGTTTGGCGTGGTTCCCGACAATGCACCGGTGCCGAAGGGATCAATGACACTAGTTCCTCGGAGCATCTTTCATTGAAATACCGGTAGAACAAGGATAGCATTCCTGACGCCTGTGCTCTAAAGATTGCAATCCATTCGTTAAATTGGGAGAATCAGATGGACAGCTCGTTGTATTTTGGACCTCCAGACCAGAGGTGACTGCCAAATGATATTATCATTGTTGACATCATCCTTTAACAGCAAACTTTTTCAGAGATTTTAAAAGTAATTATTTCCATAAACCTGAATGGATATTAAACATTTTACTAAGCACAAGTAATTAATTAGAAAATTATATATGGTACCTACTTATTGTTATTTTTTCTGTGAAATTTCAAAAGTGGTAGGTATTTCTATAAGCGTTGATTTATCGGCACTTAAACTAAAAAATCTGAATTTTCTTTTAGAGGGCGGACCCTTCTGATAAAAACTCATTAGGGGAGAATTTCTTAAACTCTACGAGGCTACGTTCGGCTGCAGTTTATTTTGTGAGACACTTTTATAGCCTTCGCCGATTTTTTTAAATGGTTGATTTTTAAAAAAATCTCGCGCCAATTTAATTTCTACATTTTTTAAGTGGTGGTCATAAAGCTCTGTTAGTAGAAGGATAGAATATACTATACAGTCCTTATTCAGAGATGGAGGCTTGAGTTAAATGAACATTTTACTCTTGTCGGTTGTTTGAATTAGTACTGTATTAAAATATAACTAGCCGTTGGAAACAATAGTTATATTGTTTCAACGTCCAACGCTGTTGAAAATAATTAGCGCCAACAGTTGAAATATAATACCTACATGGGAACATTATTCAACGCAGTCAACGATTCAACTGCCTAATAAATAAAAGGGTTAAGAGTTTGCACTTCGTGAACAACATTACTCGATATTTCAAACGGTCTTTGGTAATTGTTACGTTACGGAATTGTTTCCCGTGCGAGCTAATAGCGAATTGACCCCTTGCACAGGCCCTCCGCCCCTCTCCCCGCACCGCGCGGCGCCCGTGCCAAGCGCCGAGCGGCTCCCCGTCCCCATTCCTTCGCCGGCCTTCGGCAGAATAACTGTGTTCCCCGTGATTCGCGCTAGGCGCTCTCCGTAAACGCTCACGATGTTTTACTTTAATTGTGTATTGTGCTTAAAGAGGTTTACGCCTACCCAGAATCCTGTCTGCCGACCGCCTATCTCCTGCTTGTGAGTACCAATGAACCTTGCTACCCCTCTGTGTGCTAAGAACTGACATTTAAATTCACTAAACACGTGTAGAGAGAGTTGAGAGAAGCTCCCCCCGTTATGATAGAATTAATTAGAGATAGCCAAATACTCATGTGTGTAGTGCCGATGCTGGCCTTTTGTAGAACCCTGTTCACCTTTAATTGAATAAAACCCTTTTTCGTGCATAACAACTGTGTTCTGATTGAGGAAGGAGACCTGGAGATTTTGAGGAAAGGAAGGGGAGTAGGAATTAACAAGCGAACCACAGACACTCGCCCTGGGTTTAAGAGGGACCTTGCTCGCGCCGGCTGTGCAGAGCTAGCCGCCGGCTTGTTTATTGCATGTCCTTTCCAGGTTTTGGGTTTAGCGTTGGCCGCAAGTAGCGCCAATGCTAGCACTGGGCCCAACGTGGTGCTTTTTTTTTGCGTTTTAATGCTAGCATAATGTACACACCTACTGCACGTTTTTTTTATTTTCCCATCCAATACCGCCGATACGCAGCGCCACGGAACAAGCAAATTTATCAACGACAAGCAAAAAATAACCTATTGATAATTATCAACGCCGCGCCGGTCGCCTAAACAGCTATGTTTTGAACCTATTGTTTTCAACGGTATTGGCCCGTTAAATCAAAAGGGTCAAGAGATCACACTTCGTGAACGATATTATACCTAATTTGAAATGATCTTTTGTTAATGACGTACCTACTGCACGTTTTTTTTTTCCCATCCAATACGGCCGATCCGTAGCGCCAAGCAACAAGCGAATTTATCAGTGACAAGCAAAATATTATTAATATTTCAACAGGGTAATATTTTCAACGCCTAAACCAACGCGCAACGTCTTCAAACAGTTTCAACTTTCAACGTTATTATAGGATTATTATTACGTGTGTGGGGCGTGGGGCATAGTGATAAGTGATAATAATAATACATCAATGATTCGGGGAACCACCCGTTAAAAGGGATTCCTTAATTCGATTTTGATATATTTTTTGTTAGTATCGTGTCGATCTCCTAATTTATGGTTGCGTCAACGTCGACGTTATTTTCAACAGATATTTTCAACAGTTGAAAATCGCCAACGATAACGACGTTGGCGTTGGATGGAATTATCGTCAACGCCCAGTACTAGTTTGAATCGTATATTTGAGCTAATTTCACCTACGTTACTTCCGAGATTAAATATTTGTTTAAAAGATTACACCATTACGGCGTTGTGAATGCAAGTACATGCATACTTAACGTTATCCGGATTTAATGCAGTATTGTTGTTGGTAATGCATTCGCTCGTGTTGGCTCAACTGAATACACTGTATTTATAATTTTATATTCATAAATATTTCAGTTTGAATGTATGAATTATATCTACGTTTAGTGTTTAGGGTTCTAAATGGCTTATAATTCTGACTGTAATGGGATTCTATGTCCCGGATAATTTTTAAGACATAGTCTTCTGATTCTTCCTAGGTAAAGAATTAACTTACAGGGAAGATTTATTAGGTACGCATCGCAGAAAATGTAGATATTTTCTACTTGTCCTTCAATAACATTAAGCCTGAAATATGATTTAATCTTTAACTTTTTTGTGTATCTAACCGCGTTAATTCAATATATACAACCTTAATAGACGTGAGAATGGTTTTAGTGGCACGCCTGCCTTTTCAAATATGCAACAGCAAGACGGCAGAACTGAGTATAAAAGGTGATGAATGTACCTGCTCGCCCTCCTTACCTACAGACAGCTCCGATAGCTAGCACGTAGCTTGAGACTTATACATTGTGCAAATAAACGGTCATCTCGTACACGCGCGTATCATTTAAGATCTGCAAGATCACACACATCACGCGCCTGCACAAAAGTCTGTAAATAACAATAATAATAATATATATTGTGAAAAATCACGTCAAAGGGCACTGTACAAAATTATAACATATTTTCATAATACTCCATCTTATTACTAACCACAGACTAGACAAACTACTATAACAACTTATGGCTAACATATTGCGTCCACCGGTTCGTCGATCACTAATACAAAACCGCATATATACAATATAGTTAGTAAGGTAGTTTTTCATAGTTAAAACCGCAACAAGAGGATGTCCATAAAGGCTTTTAAGGTGATTTTTTAACCAGAGTGTGTTTGGGGGGCAACTTTATGTTTGAGCTTTTTATGGGGTGACGAGATGGAAAAACAAAGAAAAGAAGGAGTATCTATAATGAATCTGGTTTTTCAGATTGAATTTTTTATGGTCACTTCAACTAGTCGATTCTGAATGATCGAATCTATATTCTTACACTCAGGGTGGATGGCATTAAACTTATCAAATATTGTGCATATTTCAGAGACCTACCATGAACGGAAACATTTTGCTACCCTCCATTAGCCGGAGCGAAAACTCAATTATATCATAGACACCCTTGTAAATCGGAACCACTCTGTTCTTAAGTGGCTGAAGATTCCGAAGGCGCCCTCTATCGAAATTTTAAGCAAAACACGCAGGTATGCCTTTCAAATTTACGTAAGAAAATTATATTTTCAATAAAGCATTTGTAACAAGTCAATAACAGAACAAAAGTTTCACAGACTTTTTTTATTCACTATTGAATTAATACTTTAATGTATTTTGATTTCCATCATGTTTTATTAAATTATTTGATTGAAATCTGGGGAAACGCATGTGAAACATACATAAATGAATTACAGGTAGGTAATACAAAACAAAGTAAGGATAGCGTCTTTGGAAAGTCAAAGAAATTTGGCAGACGTACTATTTTTACAAACAATAGCTATGATAGATTGCCCGGAATTACTAGAAAGAATTCAACTAAGAGTGCCCATCAGACAAACCAGACAAAACCACGTATTAAACATTCCCCAATGCAATACTAACTCTAAACAAATACATTCATTCACTGCGGTTCACACATCTTTAACATATCATACAGTTAATTCGACTTACTCAACACAGTACCTAACATTTTCACACCTAAAATGAATAAATAACATTTACACATACTCGTACATGCTACTATTTACACAGAATAGATCCACCCCTTTCCTCTCCCTTCCACCATCCCATCCTTCTTCTTCGATGGCGCTACAGCCCATATCGAGCTTTGGCCTCCTGCAACAGTCGCCTCCAACTCCTCCTGTCCTCAGCGGCTGACTTCCAATTTGGTACCTGGAGAAGCTGTGCTGCATCCCCTCTTACTTCGTCTTCCCACCTCAGTCTGGGTCTTCCCACTTTTCTCTTTCCACCTGGGTGTCCAGTCAAAATTCTTTTTGGGACGCGTGTATCCGGCATTCTTTGTACATGCCCAGCCCATCTCAGCCTGAGGAGTCTCATATGTGTTGAGATGCTAGGTGCCTTATATATATTATACAATTCTGTATTGTGCCGGATGCGCCACTGTTCACCCTCTTTCACGGGTCCACATATTCTTCTCAGCACTTTTCTTTCAAAAGTATCCAACATTTCAGCCATCTTTACCGTCAGTGTCAGCGCCTCACATCCATATGCCAATACAGTTCTAACAATGGTCTTATATATGGTTATTTTGGTTTTTCTGTGGACACTACGTGACTTAAACACTGGCAGCAAAGAGAAGTATGTTTTGTTGGTTGCTGTGATTCTCCTTCTGATTTCTGCTGGATCCTCATTATTCTCTGTCAGACTGGAGCCCAGGTAGGCAAATTGGTCGACCACTTCGTATAAGTAGTTGTCTTTGAATTGTGCACTACTTCTTCTTCTGTGTGAAGGGTTCCTGCTCTGTATCATCATTTTCGTTTTGTTGACATTAACCTGCAGTCCTACTTCCCATGCCGCTGTTTCTAAAGGATCGAAGACCTCCTTAATGGCTGAAATTGATCTTCCAACAATGTTAATGTCATCCGCATATCCGACAACTTGACTGCTCTTGAAACAAATATTGGAGCCAGTGTCTATTAGCGTTTTTCTTATTACATGTTCGAGCACAATGTTGAAGAGAGTGGGAGCCAGACCGTCCCCTTGTTTTAGTCCCTGCGATACTGTGAGTTCCACCATCCCATCCACATAACCTAATTCAACTATTTTTCTTTATACCTACTCACAAAATAATTTAATATACGTCAGTGAAAACCTTTATTAATTATTGTAACTGTTGGATTTCCAAATAAAATAAAATAATCAAAAAACTATTTAACTACAATCCCAGAACATCCACAAAAAATTATATATGGAAACAAAATTATTAACACTAAGAAAACAATATGAATACAATACATGTCTCCTTGTATGCAAAATAAACAATAAACTCGTACACACAAACACAGAATTCATTAAAACGTCCCAAGTACACAAACACCTTACATCCACATTAACTATGGTGAACAACCCATTGGTTACGAGGGGATCAACTTATATAATTGCCTCCCACACGACATTAAAAACGTAAAAAAGCTGGGTAAATTTAAAACAAAATTATTCATATGTATTCTTGATAAACAAAATAATGAAATAGAATAGCGCTGTATTGAAATATTTAGTTTAGTAATGTGTTTAATTTTATTTCTAGTTAAGTGAGTGAAAATGTAATTTTCTTTTTGCTGGAATAAAAAAATAAAAAAACATGAAAAATCTTTTTTAAAATGACTTTTTTCTTCAACAGAATCGCAAAAAAATGTTATTTAAATTAACCGAAGAACATCTGGTAAGTGGACTGGAGTGGAAACGTGAGAAATGTAAGATAAGCGCAAACGTCTGATATTGATTGGCCATTAATTAATTATTAATTAATGTAATCGAATAAATACAAAGTATTAAGGGACGTACTTGACTTACTTTAACCAGTGGTTCCTGACACTATTTGGTGTAAAAAATGTAAATCAAATCTTTGTCTCCGGTGACCTTTTGGATGTTTTTTATTCCAACTTAAAACATAAAAAAATCAGTTGGTATTGGACGGTAAGGGTTGGGTTAAGGGGTGGGGTGGTCACTCGGTTGAGTGAAAATATTTGTAAGATTTTTTGTTGTTTGGTTTTGAATAAAAAAAAATTGAAAAACAAATAAAACATGAAAAATGTCACCGAAGAGCAAAATTTCATTTACACGTTTTACTCCAAATACCTCACGTCATAAATCACCGGTTAAAGTAAGTCAAGCCCGTCTCTTAACTCGAATATTTTGACGCTACACTGAATAACTGTTAATTAACCCCCACTGTGCGGCTGGCTACATTTGAAGTCCAGTGAAACTATGACCGCCTAGAGATGCACGGCAGTGTGCAGTACGTAGAGCTATGTTTTAGAAGTTTTAATCGCATTTCATTGTCGATGAAAATTTCACAGTAAAAAAGTTGATTTTGTAGAAGCGTGTCTGTTATTTTAAATCTAATTTTCAATTTTCAGTATATCTGACTTAAAGATATTTTCAAAATTTTCCAGTCTTATAATTTTTTTATAAATTGGCATAATTAACTATTTTATTATTGAATGAAAATAAATAAAATTAAAATATCTCGGGTTTAAAGAAATCCATCTAATTAATAAAAATCTATTTGAGTACCAAAAGGATGATGCAATAAATGGGGTTGATGCATAAGTGTTAGGTAGATATTTTCAGGGAACTTGTGTGTGGTCCTCACATTACGGAACTCAATTGTCGATTTTTTTATTATTACGTTGCTCTGCTTTTTCCGCAGGTGGTGTATTTTTGCTTTCTTAATTTTTCTTTCATATTTTTCCCCTTTCCACTTTCTACATCTGATGAAATTCCCAGAGCGGGTTTGCATTAACCTTAGAGCAACAATACAGCGTAGTTTCGTTGGCTTATGAGATAATAAACAAAATTATTTCAATATTCTACGAGTAATTCTCCACAGATTAACATTCAACAAACTAAATTTATTACCTACATTTATGACTTTATAAAGAACGAGAAACCGTTAACCACACGAATCACTTAGTGCTGTAACTGTCACCAAACGAAACGTCCTTACGAAACTCGCTCTCTCTCGGTTACATAATAATACACACATAGTGAGAAAAAGAGAACACAAAACTATCTCTTTGCATTTAAAATTTTATAACAGACGCTCGGTTATACCGTAGTTCACCCGGTTAATGTTTGCCAATTTTTAAAATTATTTTTTTTATGTGAACCAAAAAAAAGTGAAATGACAGAAACGTTTGTTTTTTTTAGTGTCGTATAAAGTGGTAAATAAACCATTAACTAACTAACTAACTAACCATCACGCCGTTTCTCCGCAGGGGTAGGCAGAGAGGACGGACCGCCAAACATCCCGGTCTTGGCACACATTCCTTGCCTCGTTTACATTCTCTTCTATTATTCTGACTCTTGACATGGCCCGACTCAAGTATCTGATTCACTTGGTCGTGCCATGTCTTTCTTGGGCGTCCTCGACTTCTTCTACCATTCACATTTGCGTCATATATTCTTCTTACACTCCTTTCCTCGTTCATTCGCTCTACATGCCCAAACCATCGGAGCGTTCCTTTCTTGATCTTACTCATCACGCTTAGATCAGCCTTGCATTTTTTGCGGATTTCCACATTTCTCACACGATCATACATGGTTTTACCACACATACGCCTCAGGGATCTCATTTCTACAGCGTTCAGTCTACTTTCATCCATCCTCTGCCAGTTCCATGCCTCACTGCCATACATCAGGGTAGGTACCAGTACTCCATTATGGACGGCTAGTTTCGCGTCTTTGGACAGTTTTTTGTTGGTGCCAACGGCGTTCAGTCCTCCATTAATAGAGTTACCTGCATTCACCCTTCTTTCAATATCTCTATCAGCCTTCCCATCTCTCGTAAACATACTTCCCAAATAAACAAACTCATCCACCTGCTCCAAGTATTCATCATTCACAACTATATTGCATACTGTTTTCGTACTCTCTCTTTCAAACACCATGACTTTAGACTTACTTACATTCATCATTAACTCATTCTTCATACATACTTCGTTCATTCTTGACACGAGAGACTGTAGATCTTCCATACTGTTAGATATCAGCACCGCATCATCAGCATACAACAGGCAACATACTTCCAGATTACTCAATTTCGCACCCAATCCCATCTCTTTCAATTCTTGCATACAATTATCCATGTATAGATTGAATAACCACGGCGACATTACGCAGCCTTATTTAACACCTTTTGTAATGTCGAACCACCCCGTAAAATCGCCGTTCACCCTAACACTTGCAACGCTTCCCTCATACAGAGACGCAATTGCCTGTATGAGATACTTATTCACTCCGTACTTGGACAATACCTTCCATAGCTTTTTCCTGTCAACTCGGTCGTATGCTTTTTGTAGATCTACAAAGGCACAGAAGAGTTTCTGTTTTTTTGCAAGAAACTTTTCAGTGAGCATACGCAATGAGAAAATCTGGTCCATGCATCCCATTCCACTCATAAAAGCACCTTGCACATCCCATATTTTATCTTTTGTTTCCATTCTTATCCTTTCAATCAATATTCTACCATACAACTTGCCCACTGTACTAAGAAGGCTAATAGCCCTATGATTCCCACATTCCATACGTGACCCTTTACCTTTGTACAATGGCATGATTACAGCCCTTCTCCAATCTAATGGCATGTAACCCTCCTCTAAACATTGGTTAAAAAGTCTGCACAACCATGTGAGAATAATACGGCTATCTCCTTTAAAGTATTCGGCAGCAATATTGTCGAAACCCACAGCCTTACCATTTTTCATACATTTAATAGATTTTTTTATTTCATCCATGCTGATTTTGGTAACATTCACTCCATCCTCGTTCATAACCGGTTACTTTCGAAGACCTCCTCGAAATATTTCATCCATCTCTCTTTAATTTCATTCTCATTCGTCAACATTTGTCCATCTTTCGATTTTATCACTTTCATGCTTCCGTTCTCTGGTCCACTCCGGGATCTTTTGACCTCCTTCCAAAACAGTTTTATGTTTTCTTGGAAGTGGTTTGTCATTTTGATTCCCTCTTCTTCTTCCAGGCGTTTTTTTCGTTCTTTCACCCCAACACTTACTCTTTTCTTGCATGCCTTATACACTTCTTTCGCTCGATCTCTCTCTTCGCTTGAAACACTGCCAGTCGCTATCAGATGTAACCATGCTTTCTTCTTCTCTGAGACCAGTGCTTTGATCTCATCATCCCACCATGCATCACCTTTTTTCCTACCTTGCTTACTTATTCCACACACGTCTCTAGCAGATTCGCATAGACTCACCTTAATGTGGTTCCATGTTTCCTCTATGCTTAGACCGTTCATTTCCTTCTCATTCAATCTCATTTCTGCACACTTCTCATACTCACTTCTGACATAATCGTTTTGTAGTTTTTCTATTTTGATTCTTGTTGGAGCTGATACCGTTTTCACCTTAAAGCGCCAGCCGCGAAAGAGGTTTACTTTTGACACCACCAGAAAGTGGTCAGTTTCAACCTCAGCCCCTCTGAAAACTCTTGTGTCCTCGGTAACGGCTCTCAACCTAGAGTCAATTACTACAAAATCGATTATTAATCTTTCAATTCCTCTTTCCCACGTATACTGATGGATACCTTTATGATCGAAGAAAGTATTCGACACAAAAAGGTTCCACTCTAAACATACCTCAAGTATTCTGTTCCCATTATCATTCGTTCTTTTATCCCCGAACATACCTAATGCCGAATCAAATCCGTCACGTCTAATACCGACCCACCCGTTCAAATCGCCCGCCATAATAATCCTTTCGTTCAACTCTTTTAGTCTCATAATATCATTCACACCAGTCCAAAAATCATCTTTCACTTCGTCACTTTCAGAATTAACAGGGGCATAGCAAATAATAAGAAACACCCTTGTTAAAACAATTTTGAATCGGATCCACATTATTCTTGGAGTTACACATTCAAACTGCAGCATACATTCAACCATTCTGGGAGACAGTAGCGCTGCAACACCCTGACAAGCCCTCTCCGTATCTGGTCTCCCAGACCAGATGACGAACTTATCATCATGCTGCAATGTACCGCTCTCTTTTTTCATACTCTCAGTTATACAAAGTACGTCCAAACATTTGCCTTTCATTGTATCACATAATTCATTCATCTTTCTTTCCATCCCTCCTCTTATATTCCATGTGCCAATTCGGCATTGCTCACGTTCCGTCCTCCTCTTTGCGCCACCGAAGGGTTGGCGATGTGATGGATAGCGAGTCTCATCAACACCTGTGTCGGCCATTCCCTTCCACGGACTACGTCTTACAAACTAGCTTTACATCCTTAATCTAACTTACTCTACTTAATCTAACTTAATCTAACTGAATATCATTTAATCTAACTTAATCTAACTTAATCTAACTTAATTTAACTTAATATAACCTAATCTAACATAACCAAACTTAATCTAACTTACACATACGCAAAAAACAACCATAATAAACCGGAAATTCATAACGACTATTGTGAAAAACAACACCAAAAGACATGAAATTAACACTAGAGAAAAAAAAATATATATGTGTGTGTATCTTGTCACTGTAAAAGGTTTATTATTATTAATTTTATTGTTTTAAACCACTTTCACTTGAGTTTTTTTCATTAAAAAAAACTGTCGTTGTGCAATTTTAAAAACTTTAATTATATTTGCATAAAAAAATATTTTCAGTTGAATTTGTTCGTAATATTAAAATCTGATAAAATCTTTCATCTGCTTTCAAAGTATTTCGTTTTGTATTACGTCCAAAACCTGCGAATCTAATTAAAATTGAATGTCAAGAAAAATTATTTGATGACGTAATATTTTTTATCTACACCCGTGAGGTTAAATCTTTGCCTTGGAGTATATTTGCAATGGTTTCGGCATCTTCACCTATTTCCTAACAATGCACCCTGATCCAGAGCTGAAAGGGCGGGCGAGCAGTAAAGATGTTTGTAAGACAGAAATTGAGTTATGTTCGAGCCTCGAGAGTGGAAAAGTTTGGTCGTAGTAAAGTAGGGTGGGCGGGGAAGGGGGATTATTCTCCAAGAAGAAACTTTTGGTTTCGCGACTGTAACACGTGAACACAATAATATTAAAATATCGCCCTTTTACTTTACCTCTTTTCGATTTGATTTTTCAATACATTGCATTCTGAATCTACACTGAATGCGTGTCAGGCGTTTCCAATTTAACGAATTTTATAAAGCACAATACCGTTTTACTAAAGAAATTTTTCAGTGTTTATTTATTTTCGGGAAATCGACAGATTACATTTTTCCAGTTTGTACATTTTCGTATAGCCAAAATAAAACCAATTATGGATTTCCTCGTTATGACTTTACCTCTCATTAAACAGCATAATAAAAAATTAGAAATAGAAAACAAAAGATTAAGTACATAGAACTAAAATTTACACAAAACATAAAAATATCAATACATTGGTAACCGTAAGAAGCCAGGTTGTACATATAAATCAAATCATAACAAAATCATAAGTATAAACTATAGAAACATAAGAAACGTAGACACATAACATATTCATGAAACATCAGAGAAATACTCTTTTATGTACCCCTTTTATTTGGTAATTTCGGAATTGAAAATGTCCACCTTGGAAATACGCTACGTAACTATTGCATAGCCTGTTCAGACAAGAATTCTGCTTACAGTTGTCTTGCATTGATCCACCCTGAATAGGACAGAAGAGCGTGTTGTACGCGCAGGTAAATTAAATTGAATTTTATTTACCAACTCTGGGCATTGAATATTATTATTGGGCAGGAATATTGCATCGATTCGATGCCTTCGTACACTCAATAATAAATTAATGATCTATGTCAATTTGATAGCAAACATCAGAATGTCACTAATTTACTTAATTTCTCCGGCCTCGGGCATATTCTGTCAGAAGGTGAAATATTTCCATTTTATTTTATTTTATTTTTTTATTTCTTTATAATTATTATTTAATTTATAAAAAAAGTTTAGTTATAAACAAGTTCTGTTATGTAATTATTATTAAGCGTGACAGTTGTTTCGCCCTCTGAAGGCATTACCAAACTGTGGTTATACCACTTACAGACGATTATATCATTTCTACTTATAATGAAAAAAAAAATTCTTTTATTTTTATTACCTACGCCCTTATTAATTTCCAAGTAAAATGAAGGAAAATATTAATGGTTATTACCCTTTAATTTTCCCAAATTACTGTATTATTTAAATTTGACTGAAGGTCGTTAGTCTAGTCGTTATTCCGAAATGATGTCCCGTGGGTTTATTTATCAGCATAATAAGTATTTGAAATTATCTTCGACACATCTCTACATATTATTATAAATTAAAGTCCACCGCCGCTCCTGTCTGTCTACTCGCAATAAACTCAAAAACTACTGAAAGTATTTTCATATGGTTTTCACCAACAGATAGAGTGATTCATGAGGAAGGTTTAGGTATATAATTTGTCAAGGTTTTGTATAAATTGGTTGAAATATAAAGATAATAAACAGAACGGTGTGGGTATAGTCCTACACAAGCATTTTAAAAGCCGAATAGTCAACATTGAGAGGAAATCTGATCGCCTCATTACAATGAAGCTTGCAATAGACAACCAACCCATATTAAATATCATCTGTGCCTATGCGCCGCAAGCAGGATGCACAGAATCTGAAAAAGAGACCTTCTGGGAAGGACTGGACGAATCAATAACAAGTATACCTACTGAAGAGTCAAAGCTTCTTCTTGGAGACCTCAATGGACATGTAGGCCAAATCAGCAAAATATATGAAGATTTTCATGGGGGCTTTGGCTTCGGAAATTTAAACAAAGAAGGGGAAAAAATATTAGAATTTGCATCAAGACATAATTTCATACTCATAAATACGTTATTCCAAAAGAGAGAAACACATTTAATAACATATAAAAGTGGTGGAAAGTGTTCACAGATAGATTTCATACTAGCTGACAGGAAAATGAAAGGCGGTTTTAAGGACTGTAAAGTGATACCGGGCGAGTCACTAGCCTCGCAACATCGACTTTTAGTGGCTGTATTTAGACTGCCCAAGCCTATCAGGACACTAGTGGATAAAACACCTAAAATAAAGTGGAAAGAACTGTCAGGCCCAAAAGGAGAATCTCTCAAAAACAGACTGCATGATTACCTAGTGAACGATCGGAATGCCAACTATGAAAATGCAAACTCAATGTGGGCTAAATTTGAAATGCATTGCAAAAATGAAGCGAGGTCCATACTGGGCGTTTCGAAAGGAGGCATAAGTACAGGAAAAGATCCTACATGGTGGAACGAAGAGGTAAAGGAAGCTCTCAAAAACAAGAAAAATCTCTTTAAGGTCTGGCAACGCACTGAGACAGACAATGATCGAGATAAATATATGAAAGCTAAAAAAACTGCTAAAACATGTGTAGCGCAGTCAAGAGCCAAATCACGACAGGAATTCTACAACAACCTTGAGAATGCCGAAACTGATGCAGAAATATTCAGAATAGCCAAAACTAGAAACAAATCAACCCTAGACATCAAAACCAATAAGTATATCAAAAGTAAAAGTCAGACGCTGCTTACTTCAAACGAAGATATCAATCATAGGTGGTTCGAATACTATAAAGAACTTCTAAATGAAGAATATCCAAGTAACAGCTTCAAACCCTCACCTCCAGTCGAGGGCCCGATCCAGGAGATTAGCAGAGATGAAGTCAAGCAAGCCATCAAAAGGATGAAGAATTGTAAAGCTGTAGGGCCCGATGAGATACCGGCAGATCTATGGAAGTCATTAGGAATGGTAGCGATAGAATGGCTCACAAACCTATTTAATAAAATAGGCAGAAGTAAAATTCCTGAGGCGTGGCGGCAAAGCTTCCTTGTACCATTCTATAAAAATAAAGGTGACGTTACACAGTGTGGTAATTACAGGGGCATAAAGTTAACCTCACACACTCTTAAAATCTGGGAACGCATACTGAATAAACGAATATATGATCTTGCCAAAATCACACCAAATCAATTCGGTTTCACCCCATCAAAATCTACGACAGACGCATTACAGGCGGTGAGAATAGTAATGGAAAAATACCGTCTTAATAGGGAAAACTTACACTTCATCTTTATCGACTTAGAAAAAGCTTTCGACCGAGTGCCAAGAAGACTTGTGTGGCAAGCTATGAGAGCTCAGGAACTACCAGAACATTATGTGAACCTCATAGAAGACATGTATAACAATACCCGCACAAGGGTCAGAAGCCCGGTCGGTCTGAGCCAAGAATTCGAGGTTGAGGTGGGAGTTCACCAAGGTTCGGCGCTGAGCCCATTACTGTTCAACTTAGTAATGGATTACATCACCAAAAATATTCAAAAGAAACTACCCTGGAACCTTTTGTATGCAGACGATATCGTACTGATTGCCAAAACTGCGGAAGATCTGCAAAATACCTTGACAGAATGGATAACAGCACTTGAAACATCAGGACTTCGTGTCAGCAGGTCAAAAACGGAGCACTTGGAATGTAATTTCAGCAGTACAGCGAGCAACACTACCGTTTACTATCCAGACAGAATGCCGGTGCCAAAAGTAGAATCCTTCAAATACCTTGGCTCAGTAATAACAAAAGATGCAAATGTAGAAGCCGATGTATCTCACAGAGTAAATGTTGCGTGGCAGAAGTGGCGATCACTCACTGGAGTACTGTGCGATTCAAGCATGCCCATTCGCACAAAAGGCAAAATATACAAAACTGCAGTGAGACCAGCAATGCTGTATGGGGCTGAGTGTTGGACAGTGAAGGAAAATCACGTCCAAAAACTGCACGTTGCAGAAATGAAAATGCTTAGATGGTCAGGTGGGGTTACGAAACTGGACAAAATACGAAACGAACATATAAGGGGTAGTTTCAAGGTAGCCCCCCTTCCTGAAAAACTAACAGAAAGTCGCTTACGGTGGTATGGTCATGTAATGAGAAGAGACAAAGAACACGTGTGCCATAAAGCGCTAGCTATACCTGAAATAAAAAGAGGAAGAGGACGCCCCCCTCTGACATGGTGGACCAGCATGGCAAAAATAGCTCAAAATTTCCCCAATCCAACAACCCAAGACCGGTCGTCTTGGCGCAGATTGATTAGGAGAGCCGACCCCACTTAAAGTGGGAAGTGGCAAAGAAAAAGAAGGTTGAAATATAAAGGAGAATGTCTGTATGTGGTGGACGAGCGGGCTGGCGAGCGGGCGGTGTGGATTTGATTTGTATGCAAATCTACAGTTTTATGCCGAGGTTAATGAAATTTTGCACTTGTGACCTTAAAAACAAGAGGAAGGTCACTGTTTAAATTTGATTTCGAAAACTATGCATAAAGCCCGAGCACCGCCGGGGACTTCAGCTTGTAATAATGTATATAATTTTAAATAGCTTCCGGATGATTAGAATTTTTTGTTAATTTCCAACTAAAAGATAGAGTTGCTCTTAAAGATTGAGTTTGCTAACAAAATTTTTTTTTTTTAAACGAAATAAAAAACTAATCATAACTTTTTAAAATGATGCTTTTCGATAAGTTTAGTAAGGGCAGAATCTATTTAAACATCATTGTAGAAGAAAAGATCCTCATACATTTCGAACAACCAGTTCCATTTTATATTACGTTCATAAATTTTTTATACCAGGCTCTACTAAAATAACTTGTAGTAAGTTTTGTTAAATCTTAAACGTAAACAAGCTATTAGGTCAGACATAAACAGTTTGTGCACCCGCAAAACTTAAAACTTTTACTCAAACATATCGCCACACACCGCCATGAAAATCATTTAATCGATATTTAACATGGCGTGATGTGTATTTTAACACAATTTCCTGCCTCAACGGGATGCGATTTATGGCTAAATGCTGGCAAAGTTATGAGGTAATGGTGTTTATACTGGAATAAAAAGATATCACTAGAAGGCGTTTCCCGCCGATGTTTCATGGGGCGGTGCAGACATGAGTTAAAGCGGCCATGGTGTCGACGACGGAAACCACGCGATGTTACGTCACCTTTCTAGATAGAAAATAAGTAGATAATTTTTTTGTAAGCATGATAATTTATTTTGCTGTTCGAGAAATGTTTACAATATCAAAATGTGTTCCTATTTAAAATAAAAATCAGAGTGTGTTCTGTTAGAAGTGAAACCAGAAAGTCGCTGTCTTTTCTTTTGCCTGTTTATTTTACAGTGGTTTGAAGATTGGATATTGATTTCACAAAAATTAAAATGTTTTTTTTTTGGATTTCGCAGGATTCGAACGTCCGTTCGCTTGATGTCTGTCTCTCTGGCCGCTGAGACTTGACAGGCGCCTTGCCCACTGCGCTATGGAAGGCACCGCATTATATAAGAACCGAGTATTTCGTCGTTCCCATTAGGACGATTTTCACTTTACAGACAGCCGAACAGAGCGGGACGCGTGCCTGACATCAAGATTTAGAAGTCATGTTTAGGTACATGAATATAAAAGAGTAGGTATTTTGAATGTTCTCAATTATACTGAGGTAAATTGTCATGTAAGTACATTTATTTATACACATAAAAAATATCGATCCCCACCATTGAAATTGTGCTCGAGCCGCCACTGCCCTCAACCGAATTCTCCCGATCCGGCCTGCCATGCAGCTGGTGAACAGACGCATCCGCCGCCAAGACCCGGACAAACCTCACTCCATGAACCCGGGCACCTTGCTAAATCACCAAACGTAGCGAACCACTTGGGTTGACCAGACTTGTTGGTTATCCAATAAATTGTTCCAGGGGCGGCGGTACAAATTGTGTGCTGTCAAAACATTGTATTAAATCAAATTATATGAAGAAAAAAACTATATGAATTTCTCTACCTGTTTGTCACTTATTTAAATACAATGTAAGTTTATGTTACCCACCCTACAACTTAAAAGATTTAAATAATCCCTAGAATATATTATTATATTTCACAAGACGCAGAATCTGAAAAGATATCTGAAAGTGTGTTCAATTCTGTTCTGCGATATTTAACGACGAGAAGATGGAGACATACCCGACTAAGCAAAAATACTTTGTCCGAGGGTAGTGTGAAAATAATACGGTTAAATAGTTCTATTATAGAAAGGCATCCCTGGGGAAAAGAAACATCCCCCGGTTACTTGATGTAGATATATTTGCCACTGATAAACCTAAACGAGTCAAATTTATAGCACCCGCCGGTCAGTTGTGGAGAATATTCTGTGGTGGGACGCTTTCGCATGGTATCTGGAGCAAGTAATTTTTAAGGCTTGATATAGAATAGTTGGTTTTTTAAATCGATAAAGAATTTATCCCAAAAAATATCATCTCTTTCTTATGCGCAGCGATAGCAGTATTTTGTTGTTGATGGTGAAAAGGTATTTATTCTAAAATATTCATTTATAAGATACTTTCTCGTGCGCTATCCCACGAGGTACTTCTGTATAAGATTCACCGGGGACTACTATATTTTGGTGACATGGTATTTACACTCGCTTTGGGAATTAAGGACGGGAGGGAGGTTGTTTCTGCTGTGAATACACTGTGCGTTTACCTAAAGCCTTATTTTTTCCGTAGGTTCTAGAGAATTAAATTAGTGATAAATAGGGCTCAAAGGAATAAGTGAACACGATGATAACTATGTGAAGGTCAAAATTCTGAAAATGTATTAATTAAAAGGTTATTCCAAAACAAAAGAAAAGAGGTTATTCCATATGTTTTAAGATTTTCACGGCCAAAAGTATTTTTATTATTCATTTTTGGGTGTTATGCCGTGTTGCGCTACCTCCTTGTTAAGCCAACGTTTCAGACAGCGTTACAGTGTCCATCATCAGGGCAGATGTGTGATGGACACTGTATAACGCTGTCCTAAACGTTGGCTAAAGAAGGAGGTAGCGCAACACGGCATTACACCCCAAAAACAAATAACGAAAAGGTTATTCCATGTTTTGATGTACAAAATAGAATTATTTCCTACCCTAGTCTTTATGAATGATCTTTTCTTTAAGGTGACTTAGCAGGGGTGCCCGGGTTCATGAGGTGAGGTTTGTCCGGAACTTGGCAGCGGATGTGTCTGCCCACCAGCTTCCGGAGCGGAAGAGACTGGCTAAGGTAGACCTTTTGACCTCTCAAGCAGAACTCTTTCGGAACATCGCCTTGCATCGCTGTAGGAGGGATGGATTCATACTTCCGTTACTCCTGGACCTATCGACCCCCAGATTCCTACCAACCCTTCATACCTCATCCTTCCCAGAACCGGCCACTCTTCATTTCCTTTAAAGACCTTCCAGCATCCCCAAAGATGACATACAAATATATGCATAACTGAAGGCCTCCTGTGTGGAGCTATTGTAAAAAAACATGTTTAACTATTCATTTAAAATCACTACTAGACAATTATCATAAAATTTACCCACAGAAAGATCATTCATAAAGACTAGGGTAGGAAATAATTCTATTTTGTACATCAAAACATGGAATAACCTTTTCGTTATTTGTTTTTGGGGTGTAATGCCGTGTTGCGCTACCTCCTTCTTTAGCCAACGTTTAGGACAGCGTTACAGTGTCCATCACACATCTGCCCTGATGATGGACACTGTAACGCTGTCTGAAACGTTGGCTAAACAAATAACAAAAATACTTTTGGCCGTGAAAATTTAAAATCGTTTGATTTTACTGACGTAATATTGATTTGTACTATGGCCAAAATTTACAGGATTATCTATATATCTCAGTAGTTATTCAAAAAAACAAGGGTTCTCGTGAATACTCTTCTTTCGTACATAATTTCCGAAAAAACCGGAACATAATAATATCAAAAATGTTATTCCGGATTCATGAACACGAGTTTCTTTTTTAAACATACGTGATCATTGCTCTCTGACCCGAACTTTTTATATTCGTCGCAACGAAAATAGTTCTTGGAAAGAAGAAATCTTTCTTTTCATCATGTGCCACGAAATAAAATGGAAATGCGAAAAGTTAGAGTCCAGTTTATATCACATAAGTGTCTTGGAAGTACCTTATAGGCTGTGCCTTGGGATTCCTAAAATACCTTTTGTGAGAGAAAAGCAGTTCCGCGTCATTTCTCAGAAAACATTTTCCATATTTCTAAAAAAGTTGGCTATCTTTTGCTTGATTTAAATGCTTATGAACGTTTGATTCTATGAATTAATGTTTGGATCAGAAATAATTTTTTTTTTTTTTTTTTTTTTTTTTTTTTTTTTTATTTCATATATTTTTTATTAGTAACAGATATTTGGGTTTTTTTTGGCTACCACACTAGGCTAAGCCCGTGTTGTGGTAGTCGTACATTTAATATTTTAACATTTCAAAAAATATTAAGAAATACTTAAAACTAAAGAGAAAAAAAAGACCATATTTTAAAGAAAAGTAAAAATGAAAATTCAAATTCAAATTTTGAAATACAAAAATTAATAATGAAAATTAAATGTTAAGAACTCAAGTGTTCTGTATAAATTAAAACATATAATTATATAAATCAAAATTAAAAACATATATAAATTTAGTGAAAAACTAAGAGAAAAAAATAACAACATTTTAAAGTAAAATAGAAATACAAATGGAAATTAAAATTTTGAAATGCAAAAATTAATAATTAAAATGTAGTGTTAGAACTCATTTGCTACTCATTTGTTAGAACTCAAAGCTGCTACCGTCTGCATCCAGTGAGACTTTGGCACCCCCAATTGGGGATGTTGTGAGCCTGAAGGTAGGGGGAGGGTAAGGAGATGGGGAAGAGGAAGGTGGGGAAGTACTTGGCTATTCAGATCTGGTCACCAAACACCTCTAACGCCATTTCAGCAACGTTTCAATTCTGAATGGTGGTCTTACATATTTGAGAGTATCTTGAACGTGCCGCAAATATGCAATACATTATTTTAAATGAATTAATTGTGAAATAACACAAATTACTCAAATAAAATTTATTTTCCCATGCCGGGATTCGGTCAAGGTGGGCAAATATGAAGAGTTCAAACCCCAGGGAAAGCGATGAAAATGAAATAAAACACATACTTTTTAAAATATTTCTTTTTCGACATAAAGTTCGTCACAACATATTTGAAATAATATCAATTATATCCCTACTAATAGCGAGTTCCCGGCATGCGTTGCAATTCCACTGGTAAAGAAATTGTTTCTTCCTGCGTGTCTTTTTCTGCTCGTCCCATTCCCCTTCCCCATCCCTTCCCCTGCCATGTCCCCTTTCCCTCACGCGTTCCCCCTCCAAATTCCCCGCATTCCCTCTCCTCTCTCCCGCGAATCCCCTCCTGCGATACCCTTCCATATATTCAGTATTCAGTCCCGATACATTCAGATTTTCAAACAGCTCGCGTGCCACCTATCGAAATATTTTCTTACAAATTTTTATATTTCTTGTATTAAAAACATTGATTTTTGTATATTATAAGAACAATGAATCAAATTTGATACCTAACATAGGTACCTATCTTATATATAAAAATGAATTGCTAAATGTGTTGCTAAACGCAAATCTCGAGAGCAGCTGAACCGATTTCGCTAATTCTTTTTTTTAGATTATTCCTTGAAGTACGAAGATGGTTCTTACGGAGAGAAAAATTAAGAAAATTGCGCGAAAACAGAAAACCTAATGATTATTGCACGTTTGACAGTTTGCGTGTTTGAGAATGACATTTTAAATCAGGATTCTATTTTTGGAAATCAATAAATAAAATAAATAAAATAAGTAAAATAAATAAAATAAATAAAAAAATAAAATAAATAAAATAAGTAAAATAAATAAAATAAATAAAATAAATAAAATAAGTAAAATAAATAAAATAAATAAAATAAATAAAATAAATAAAATAAATAAAATAAATAAAATGAATAAAATAAGTAAAATAAGTAAAATAAAATAAATAAAATAAATAAAATAAATAAAATAAATAAAATAAATAAAATAAATAAAATAAATAAAATAAATAAAATAAATAAAATAAATAAAATATATAAAATAAATAAAATAAAATAAATAAAATAAATAAAATAAATAAAATAAATAAAATAAATAAAATAAATAAAATAAATAAAATAACTAAAATAAATAAAATAAATAAAATAAATAAAATAAATAAAATAAATAAAATAAATAAAATAAATAAAATAAATAAAATAAATAAAATATATAAAATAAATAAAATAAAATAAATAAAATAAATAAAATAAATAAAATAAATAAAATAAATAAAATAAATAAAATAAATAAAATAAATAAAATAAATAAAATAAATAAAATAAATAAAATAAATAAAATAAATAAAATAAATAAAATAAATAAAATAAATAAAATAAATAAAATAAATAAAATAACTAAAATAAATAAAATAAATAAAATAAATAAAATAAATAAAATAAATAAAATAAATAAAATATATAAAATAAATAAAATAAATAAAATAAATAAAATAAATAAAATAAATAAAATAAATAAAATAAATAAAATAAATAAAATAAATAAAATATATAAAATAAATAAAATAAATAAAATAAATAAAATAAATAAAATAAATAAAATAAATAAAAAAAATAAAAAAAATAAAATAAATAAAATAAATAAAATAAATAAAATAAATAAAATAAATAAAATAAATAAAATAAATAAAATAAATAAAATAAATAAAATAAATAAAATAAATAAAGTAAATAAAGTAAATAAAGTAAATAAAGTAAATAAAGTAAATAAAGTAAATAAAATAAATAAAATAAATAAAATAAATAAAATAAATAAAATAAATAAAATAAGTAAAATAAATAAAATAAATAAAATAAATAAAATAAATAAAATAAATAAAATAAATAAAATAAATAAAATAAATAAAATAAATAAAATAAATAAAATAAATAAAATTAATAAAATTAATAAAATAAATAAAATAAAAAAAATAAATAAAATAAATAAAATAAATAAAATAAATAAAATAAATAAAATAAATAAAATAAATAAAATAAATAAAATAAATAAAATAAATAAAGTAAATAAAGTAAATAAAGTAAATAAAGTAAATAAAGTAAATAAAATAAATAAAATAAATATTAAAATAAATAAAATTAGCCTTTATTGCTGTTAAACTTATAAAACATTTTTCTGATCTATTTTTCTTTTTTAGTTTGAATCGAATCAAGAATTTTAGATATTTTAAATAGGTACCTTTGTTAGGTACCAAATTTAGTATACATGAAAAATGGAAATTTGAATAAAAATTGTAAAAGGTGGCACGTGGGCTGTTTAAAAACTGAATGTACTGGGATTGAAATAAGGGTGGGGTGGGGGAGGGGGGGCATGGAGAGGGGGGAGGGGGAGGGAGGGAGTGGGGAAGAGGGCAGTGGGGTGGGGAAAGGGGTGAGGGGTGAGGGGAGGGGGGGGGGAGTTGGAGGTGGCGGAGTGGGAACCCCCCTTACACCATGCGAGCGAAGCCGCGGGAAAAAGCTAGTTCAAAATAAATATAATTTTTGATTAGATTCGAAGTATTCAATTTTAGCAGTTCTGAATTTTTAGCAGTATATTTATATAACAAACTCCCACTTCACTCCAAAAATAGCTGCATTAAGGACATTAAATGTTGGCTGAAGGAACTATCGGAAAATGAACTTACTAGTATACTTAAAACATCGTTATAGAAGTTTCTGGAAAACCTTATCCAAACCATGAAGTTAAACCAAAGAAGTCGTTGAAAACTTATAAAAAGCAAAGTCCCCTTCAGCACAGGATCTCCTAGTGAGGAGGACTACGAATATATTTTCTATTTTATATAACATTTTTCACATAAAAATGTAAAAAAAACAAATATATAGTTACTAAATAAAAAGTTATGATAAGTACCTACTTCGATTAAATTCAATGATTTGAAGAGTTTAATCGAAAATTGAATTTTGATTTAACAATCGATGGTTTGCAAAATTTCATTCTCAAATTGTGACATTTTTGACAGTTTCGTAAGAGTTTTTGTAATTATTAAAAAAGACTTTTCACATGTATTGTCATATGGTTGTAATAATCCAGAAACCTTCGTGACATTGGTAAGAAGGTTTTTTTTCGTTATTTGTTTTTGGGGTGTTATGCCGTGTTGCGCTACCTCCTTCTTTAGCCAACGTTTCGGACATCGGTGCAGTGCCCATCATCAGGGCAGATCCGGTAGATGTGTAATTTTTAGTGGTCTCACCACGATGTCCGAAACGTTGGCTAAAGAAGGAGGTAGCGCAACACGGCATAAAACCCCAAAAACAAATAACGAAAAAGCTTTTGGCCGTGAAAATCTTAAAACGTATCTTGTTAAGAAGGTATTTTGAAAGTTTCAAACAAGTCCAATGATTAATATAGCAATGCATAAACAACTCACATACATAGAAAAATATATTGATTTATATATACACTAGCAGACCCGGACACACGTTGCTGTGGCTAAGGAAACACAACGCCATTAGCCAACCTTTATAAAATCCACACCACCCGCTTGCCAGCTGCCCGCTGCCCGCCGCCTGAATTGAATATTTGAATTTCTCGACTTTTCTCTACCATAATAAGCATGTTTTTATTCATATAAACCTTCCTCTTGAATCACTCTATCTATTGGTGAAAACCGCATGAATATCCGTTGCGTAGTTTAAAAGATCTATGCGCACATTCATTTTGAGCGACTTCATCAAATAAAATAATTCAAATCAAATACCTACTTACTCTAGGACATCTATTTTCCAATTTCTTCCGTAGAACGAATTTCAAAAGTGACTATAAATACGGCCCGCCAGCCGTTTTAAATCGCACAAAAATATGTTTTCTTTGAATTTCTCGGCTTTTATCTAATATAATTTACATGTATTATACATATAAACATTCCTCTTCAATCACTCTATCTATTGGTGAAAATCGTAACGTGCACATACATTTTGAGCGACTTCATTTTATACTATGTAATGATGATGATGATGATGATGATGATAATGATGATTCATTTTATACTATGTAATGAGATGATATAGATTTCGCCCAAGTGCAATTTTTTTTTTTTTTGGCATAATTTTTTTTTTAAATTAAAAATGCCTACGCTCTGACCCAAATCTACAAATTTCTCATAATAATATTTCTGCCACACTTGCTCTTTTATGCGGAATACTAGATCAAGGTCCTGGTTTTATTGCCAAGTTTCTGGCATTATGTGGATCGGTTAAATATATTATCGCAAACGCGCAGTGTAATTTTAACATAATATTATGATTAAAAATGTTCTATTAAAATGAAAAATAACAGTAACAATGGATCATCGAAAAAGGTCGTTGTATGGTTAATTATGTGGTGAGAGTGGATTACGTGTTTTTGTAAAATGACTGGCGAAGGACCTTGAATTTTGTGTTACTAATCACTGCCTAAAAATGGTAAAAATACATGTTGCAAAGAAAAGGAGAGGACTCACCGGAAAAGGGTAAAGCACTTGTATGATTCCTTTCCCATCCAAGAGGCACAATCACAATAGGCGTAAATGTTCGTTATTTTATAGTAGGTACACGGCGCAATTATTTTGATAGCGGATTTTTCGTGAGCAGAGCACAGTGATGGCTATATGCAGCGGGAGTTTATTGCAGACTGATTAAGATTGTGGGTAAGCGAGGGGGGAAAAGGTAGGACAAAAGGACTTGCAACAATAATTAATACCAAGTCCAAGCAGTGATAGTATGTATGCGTGCTGTGTAGGTATGTGTATGTGTAGGTATTAGTATGTGCGTAACCAGTCGTGCTATAATTAGTCACCTCTCCCAAATATAATCCTCTATCTCATTATTGTTACCACTACCTACCAACCTGAAAATTTTTGTCAAATATTTTTGCTTTATTGAAAAATGTTCTTTATTTAATATTTATAAAATATTTGTAAACTTGTCTGTCTCGACACAGGATTTCCTAGTGAGACAGGGAAGGCTAAAAAAATATATGTAAACCTATTTATATAGATGCATATAATAATAATAATATTCAAAAAACTGTTTCTGAAAAAATAAGAAAACACACAGATTTAGGAAATGAGATTAAAAGATTTTGGCATTCTCAGACTATAAAAATATTACCATTTGTTATTTCGGCTACTGGCATTATACCTACGTCTCTCATTCAAAATTTAGGCATATTAGATTTGTCAAAGAATTTATTTATAAAAATGCAAAAATCAGTCATTTTAAATACATGTAGGATTACAAAAGATTTTTTAAATATTTATATTGAGGGATCAGTAGGATATATAGGTTCAATTAGGAATTCCACTGAGCCGAACCCTCTGATATGAAAATATCTGTAGTTGGTGAATTATTTTCCCATTTGGTCTCTGGTAGGTTGACATGTTGTTCTTGTATTGTTTTGTATTTATAATACGTATATAGTGCAATTGCATAGCGTGGATTGACTAGATGATCATTTGGGGAAGTATGTGAAAGGGTTTAGTTTTTCCTGTGGGGAAAATTTAACCCGGACATTTAAATCTGGTACGTAAAAGTGTTTGGTCAATTCTAAATAATTGAGTCCTTTCGGATGAATTCAAAGCAATTTCAAGGGCAATAAATCATAATTTATTAATATGTTGAAAGATTTGTGTAATATTTAGATATATAAATGAAAAAAGGTTTGTGTTACCTACCCCGCTGGAAAACTATTGCAGTGGGAATACACAATGTAAGTAATGATATAAGAACTTAAGTCAAAATCCTATTTTTTTCTGATTGTTCGTTACATTTGACTACATATTCTAACATAATATATTGTCTTCAACAAAAATACAACGCTTTTAAAACAATAATAATCTCATTAGAGTAAAATATTATACTTGAAGTACCTGGATATTTTTATCTGGTTTCAAAACAAAAGAGTTGGGTGTGTAATTAATGGTCTTAACTCGCCTGAGTGCATCCGAGAATCTGAAAAAAACACGTTAATTTCAACGTGGAAAACTTAAAATCTTCGCCTCTACATTCATAGTGACAGCTATTGTTCTTGCCTGGTCCTTGCATAAGGCTTTGTGCAATCCAATGATAATACGATTTTTAACCTAGATCCATTCAAATAAAAACAAAATACTTTTTATGTCGCAATAAATACTAAGCGGACGTTTAATATAAAGCCAAAAGTAGTGAAATTCTCATTTGCATTATAAATGGCCGTGTTTCGCGGTAAAAGCTCGACACTCTAAGCTTTCAAAAGCCCTCTGCCCCGCAAGTCACAACGCGCAATGGCCGGATAGCTGATAGAACGGTACGCTCTGCATTCACTACTGTAATGGGATCATATCGCCTCCAGCTATAAAAATAATTACTCTGCTACTGTTGAGATAGCCTCATATACTTCCTATGAAAATATTTCCTACGAGGAAGTTGTGCTTTCACCTGTTTTGTGACGAGATGAAACGGGTCTACTGCCGCTTTGTTTGCTTAGGAAATGCTCTGCTCTCTGCATGAACCGGCGAACATTGAAAAGTTACGTTTTCGGTTATTTATTTGATTTGCTTAATGGTATTTTAGAGTAAATTTTCATTTCCCAAAATATAACATCCAAAAGAAGAACATATTTTGTTAGGTGCGTAAAACAAATGAAAATATAACAGAAAAATAACTCTTTTTGAAAATGACAATTCATGGTGGAATTTCATCATCATCATCATCATCATCATCATCATTACAAAGTATAAAATGAAGTCGCTCAAAATGTATGTGTGCGTTAATCTTTTAAACTACGCAACGGATTTTTATACGGTTTTCACCAATAGATAGAGTGATTGAAGAGGAATGTTTATATGTATAATACATGTAAATTATATTAGAGAAAAGCCGAGAAATTCAAAGAAAACATATTTTTGTGCGATTTAAAACGGCTGGCGGGCCGTACTATAGTCACTTTTGAAATTCGTTCTACGGAAGAAATTGGAAAATAGATGTCCTAAGTAAGTAGGTATTTGATTTTCCCAGAAAAATAACTATTGTTGAAAATGACAATTCATGGTGGAATTTCATAATCATCATCTTTACAAAGTATAAAATGAAGTCGCTCAAAATGTAAGTGCGCGTTAATCTCTTAAACTACGCAACGGATTTTTAATCGGTTTTCACCAATAGATAGAAGTGATTGAAGAGGAATGTTTATATGCATAAAACATGTAAATTATATTAGAGAAAAGCCGAGAAATTCAAAGAAAACATATTTTTGTGCGATTTAAAACGGCTGGCGGGCCGTACTATAGTCACTTTAGAAATTCGTTCTACGGAAGAAATGGGAAAATAGATGTTCTAGAGTAAGTAGGTATTTGATTTTCCCTTTTCAAATATCCAGTGTTGCATTGCAAGCATTGTATAATTAGTGGCGATCGCTAACTATATTATCATATAAATAAAAAATAATAATATAGTTGATTCAAGAGAAAGGTTTATATCTATAATACATGCTTATTATAGTAGAGAAAAGCCGAGAAATTCAAATATTCAATTCAGGCAGCAGGCAGCGGGCAGCAGGCAAGCGGGTGGTGTGGATTTTATAAAGGTTGGGTAATGGCGTCGTGTTTCGTTAGCCACAGCAACGTGTGGCCGGGTTTGCTAGTAATATAATATAATAAAACATAATTCCACTTCAATTTATTTGAAATTTTACATTTACAAATTATTCTTAGCCTACGGTTTATATACCTACCTAAACATATGGGGGAGGGGGAGAGGTGTGGTCTACGAGGTTTTTAATCAATTATAATATCGACTATATATGTGGGAGAATTCACAGCAAACAAATTATTATCAACAATAATTTTGATATTTTTACTAACTAAATACGACATACTTAAACGGGCAGTCGGCTTAGTAAAAAACCGCTAAAGATTCCAACTTACTAATATAACTTTTTATCTGAACATTACACAATAGTCCCAACTGCTCCCAAGAGTCTCGAGCCAGTGATCCCTAATCTTGGTATGATGCTATGCTGAAGGTGCTGGGTAGGGGAATGAGACGTTTAAAATGTACCTGGCTATTCAGATCTAGTCACCAAACATGGCTAAAGCCATTTCAAGTAATAAAACTAAACCGACAAAACTGTGCACCAGAAATTGGAAAAATTCAAAGAAATCAAATAATATAATTTTTTTATCCTTATTTACCTTATTGTTGTTGAGATTAAGAGCGTTTAACCAGCCAGCGGCCGAAAATCCACGTTTCGTCGAAAGTTGTTCTTATGATCGTGCAGGGCGGTTACAATGAGAACGATTATTTATTCTCCATACCAGCTTTTCAAAATTATAACTTATTTCCATTTTATTTCATTCCAAATTTGCTTTACTTTATACCTACATCCAAAAATGCGGAAAAGCGTGATGATAAAACTACTAAAATAATGTACTTTTTGTAATTATTTTTTAATTATAAGTATTTATCATTTTTCAATAATGTCTAAGTTAAATAAGAATGTTAAAAAAATCTGAAATATGTTAGTTTTTAAGTGCGCAAATAAATACACAAACCGATCAATTTTTGTCAAGAAACACATTGTAAAATTAAAATTGTAAAACATGCGATACCCAAATAACGTATTGATTTATTTTACTGCATGATTATATGATTTGAAATGGGTGTGGCATATTACAAAATCTTTTTTGAAAATTTAACAAATCTGCCAATGACCTATGGTATAACCTAATTATACTAAAAATAAACATTTTTCTCAAAATTTAAAAATGTGAATGCTAGATAAAAGAACAATCTTTCGAAATCCATTTATAATTGTTTTGTGGAATAGTGTCAATACGTCTGAAATCTGATTTAAAAATGACATATTTCTGGTTTTCTCTGGTAATACCCTCTTAATTAAACCTTTGAATCTATGTACAGTACATAGATACCAATGTAAGTCACATTACCTAAATACAAATATTAATTAAATAAATGCTAATGCAAGCAACTTCGCTTCTACACACGTGTTTGGGATTTTATTTGGTACAATGCAAAGTGGCGATTAACGTCATATACGCCCAACCACTAAAGTAAAACAGAAGTGGGGTAATTGTTTTACTATGGAGTTTTCAGCAGTTCTACGTGATAAAGAGATCTAATTAAAAAAAAGTGTGCATCCCCCAGTGGATAAGGGATGGGACAGGAACTGTGTCATCTCGCGACGGCGTTTAAAACTAACCCACTTTGGGGCGGACGCTGTAAGCGAAGCCTACGCGGAGGCTCTCAGGGTGTAGCCTCCTTCCCACCAACCTTACCCGCCCACACAGCCTCCTCCCTCCCTCCCCCAGCGGAACCAGAACTGTACTCAGCAATGTAAACACAGCCACCTAATGTAAATCTGCATGTCACAAGTCAATGCCTGTTTGTCACGGTGCATTTTATATCAACAAAGTGTCAAACTGCGAAAGTTTAATATAATTTTTAAGCAACAAATTTTTAAAAACGATTAAATATAAAAAAAATTAACACATATATATGGTAAACCGACATTTGATCCACTGACAATTATTGTTCCCCCAAAATGATATTTACTATAAAATTATAGGTTCTAAAAATAATCCACCAAAGTGTGATAATTAAACATTACTTGATTGACTGCCGTAATATAGTACCATATTATGAATATGAACCAAATTCATTTTTAGAAAATGAATTTTATAAAATATATTATGATAAAACTATACTAACAGACAGAAAAATTACTCGTAATAGACCTGGCCCCCTAGCATGGTCGATCGATACAGGTTTTATCGAAAATGTCGGTAACTTGCCATCGCTCCCGAGCACGACTGCAGGCCGCAAACGAATAAACAACAGTTTATGTCAAATATATTAGGAACACCACGTCATTGTGAACAATTGTTTGTTCGTTAGCGGCCTGCAGTCGTGCTCGGGAGCGATGGCAAGTTACCGACATTTTCGATAAAACCTATATCGATCGACCATGCTAGGGGGCCTGATATAGTTTTATATGACAACATTTAAAAAGTAACTTATGTCATTGATGTAGTTATTCTAAATTCCTGTAATATTCAAAAATCTGTTTCGGAAAAATAAGAAAATATACAGATTTAGGAAATGATATTAAAAGAATTTGGCATTCTCAGACTATACAAATATTACCATTTGTTATTTCGGCTACTGGCATTATGCCTAGCTCTCTCATTCAAAATGAAGGCATATTAGATTTGTATATAAAAATACAAAAATCAGTCATTTTAAATACAATATGTAGGATTACAAAAGATTTTTTAAATATTTATATTGAGGGATCAGTAGGATTTAAAGGTCCAATTAGCAGTTCCACCGAGCCGAACCCTCTGATATGAAAATATCTGGAGTCGGTGAATTATTTTCCCATTTGGTCTCTGTGACTGTGTTGTTCTTGTATTATTTTGTATTTTTTATACTTAATATAGTGCAAGTGCATAACGTGGATTGACTAGGTGATCATTTGTGGAAAAGTGCGTGAAAGGATTAAGTTTTTCCTGCGGAAACGATTTAAGCCGGACATAAAATCTGAAGCGTTTATTTTTTTGTGAATTATTTACCAATTTCAAACGTAAAATCGACTTCAAAAATATCCTTAATAATAAGTTGGTATGATTATCAAACGAATACCTACATACTGCCGATTTTTTGTACTTATGCGCTGGTAATATATGGAGAAGTTGATTTAAATTATAAAGCCAATTTTATACTTACGAAAATTCCCATTTCAACTCCCAATTTACTTTTCTAAATCTACGATAGTATCAACTTATAATATTGGAGGCGGGTATGGGTATCGCCGCCCCGGGAACCATTTATAGGATAACCAACACCTCTGCCATAGGTCACCCCAATTGGTTCGCTACGTTTGGTGATTTAGCAGGAGTGCCCAGGTTCATCAGGTGAGGTCTTGGCGGCGTCTGCCCACCTGCGCGGTGGGCCGGATTGAGGTTGACTGGTTGAAGGAGACCTTTTGACCTTTTCAGCCGAATTCTCTCGACCCATCGCCTTGCACCCCAGTGGGAGGGATGGAATCATATGTCAGTCACTCCTGGACCCCGTCACTCCTGGACCCCCACGTTCTTACCCACCCCTCATACCTTTTTCCTTCCCAGAACTTTCTATCCTTCTCTTCCTTAAAAAGACCCTCCACACAGCATCCTCTAAGATGACATAGGCCCTGAGGGAAATTATTTTCCTCAGTGCCTCCTATGTGGAGCTAATGTAAAAAAAAGCTTGCCTTGAATATTTTCATTTTTAGAATATGACATTTTTTAACAAAACTCAAGCAAAATGTATTTGTTTTTAATTGACATACTTAAATCAAGATTCCAAAAAAAAAAATTACGCTGTGATAGGATGTTATCTTCCTGATGTACCTATGTTTTTGTTTTGTTTATTGCCACGGCTGTCAATATGTTCCCTACATGCCTACATCTTGATCTTCAATTATTTGTGTATTATTAATATTATGTGTCATTGAAACATCGTCATAAACAAGTGAAAAAACCTTTATGTGTGATTATTAAGTCAATTTGTCATATGTTAATATGTCACTATGTTATATGTTCCCTACATGCCTACATCTTGATCTTCAATTATTTGTGTAATATTAATATTATGTGTCATTGAAGCATCGTCATAAACAAGTGAAAAAACCTTTATGTGTGATTATTAAGTCAATTTGTCATATGTTAATATGTCACTATGTCATATGTTCCCTACATGCCTACATCTTGATCTTAAATTATTTATGTAATATTATTATTATGTGTCATTGAAGCATCGTCATAAACAAGTGAAAAAACCTTTATGTGTGATTATTAAGTCAATTTGTCATATGTTAATATGTCACTATGTCATATGTTCCCTACATGCCTACATCTTGATCTTCAATTATTTGTGTAATATTAATATTATGTGTCATTGATGCATAGTCTTAAACAAGTGAAAAACCTTTATTATGTGTGATTATTAAGTCCGATGGTTTTGATGAAAAAAATATTTATTTATTTATTTGAACGCCATAAAACGGTTTTGTCATTCAAGTGATACACGAGATTACACAGTGGTTCACAGGAGGGTATCAGTATTACAATAATAAAAAAATAAGAATGTACATTTAACAAAGTACGTGAGATAAAAGCTAGTATACAGGTATAGGATACTATTATTTGTTGCTATTAAACTATCTACTGTTACTATACAAATAAAAGAATATGAGCTCTTAATGTTTAGAATGTTATGATAATAACATAGAACATTTTATTTCAGCAAAATAAAAATATTTAAATATAGGTGACTTGTTAGAAAAGTTGTCAACATCAAGTATATATAGACGGCCGGCGTAGTCCAGGGGTAAGGCTCTTGACTCGCACTCCGAAAGTCGCAGGGTCGAATTCCGGCGTGGCAAATAAATTTTATTTGATTAATTTGTATTATTTCACAATTTATTCATTTTAAATAATAATATATACAATATTTGAAGATACTCGTATCGCCCTGGTGTAAGACCACCATTCAGAATTAAAACGTTGCTTGAAATGGCTTTAGCCGTGTTTGGTGACCAGATCTGAATAGCCAGGTAGATCCCCACCTTTCTCTTCCCTATCTCCTTCCCTTCCCCACTACCTTCAGCCTCACAACATTCCCCAATTGGGGATGCCAAAGTCCCACTGGCTCCAGACGGGAGCAGTTGGGACTCTTGTGCGGTATTCACGTAAACAAAAAGACAATAACTAGAGTAATTTTGTATTGAGTTAATTGTTACCTTCAAGGTTAACTTTATTTGGAATGACTGCGAAGGTATTGTTAAGCTATGTTATTTCAGGGCTGTCAATTAACGATTTAATAGTAGTTTTGGATTAAGAAAAATCATTTTGAATAAAATAATACATTTTTTAGCCATCACTCTTCTGTTTGATAGTTAAGATATCTGAATTAAGTAGTTTAGAGTCTGTAGTAAAATTATGTATAAGTAATATTTCAAAATTTTCCATACCCAAACTAGTGGCGTGTGTGTGATCTCGCCAGCGGGTTTCCATGTGGCCCAGTTTCAGCGCTTTAGTTTAGCGCTTTAGTAGAGCAATCTCGATTCGTATAGAGTTAGCAACACATGGCCTCATATTATGAAAAGCTTGGACACTGGTAGTTGCAGTTTGTACGCGCACTTGTAGTGCGATGTGAAGCACTTCAGCAAAATTCACTTGTGAAGTTTTACGCTGCAATTCTCAAAAACAAAGAATGTTCTAAGTGCTTTTAAGAGCGAGAATTTATGGACTTTTATCCTTCTTTAAGGCTTTCACAGTGCCATACGTGAGTCACGCCATAAAATATTATATAATTGACCTCTTGAAGGACGAGGCTCAGGGCCTAACACCTTTTAAAGCCTTTTAGACGCACATAAATATAGGTTCTTTAAAATATAATAGAGGTGCTTATGAGGTACACAGAAAGGGAGTGAATAATAAGGCGAATTATATGAAATGAATGGAGAGAGTATCAAGAAGGTGTCAGAGCAAAAAATCCTTGGTTTTTTCTTCAGAGGTTGCTGGCTTATAATCCGACAGAAATCGCAAATCAAAAAAATGTTTAATTTGTTTGGCTGTTTTCAGTCTGTTATAAAATACATTTAAAATTCAGACTCTTTGTTTAAAAATTTAGACCAAGAAAAAATACCAAGCCCCACTTACATTAAAATCGGTGTAATTTGTTTATTACAAAGCCTTTTAAGGTGAATTTCGTGCTCCGTATAGGTAAATAAAACCATATAACTTTGTTAAAACTACTCAACCACTTATATATTTAATTTTTTATAAGAAGAACTCTCTTTTATAACTTTTGAAGGTTATTCCCATCAACGTAATATATCATTGAAGAAGAAGATAACAATAATAATCTAAACGATATAAGAAAGAGAACAAGACACAGAAAACTGAAAAAAAAGACAATGGTCGCAACTGGGACTCGAACCCAGGCCTCCAGAAGGTAGCAATAGCGAAATTGGTTAACACGCACGTCCTGGTTAGACGAGAGGTCTAAGTTCGAGTCCCAGTTGCGACACTTGTCTTTATTCTATTTTCTATATATTTTTCTCTTTCATATTTTCGTTTAGATTATTATTGTTATCTTCTTCTTCACTTATATATATATTTTATTAACGCCGACCGTTAAAAGTGGTTCTAACAAAGTTATATTTTTTTTTTTTTTTTATTATTTATTTAATATAGTTATATAATTGTACAGTGGAGTTTTAGAAATTATATAGCGGTACAGAAATTATTTAAACATTGCAATCTCACCAAAGAAGAAGCTAGTTCTTGTGCTTGATGAGCGAGTTACACTAACTATAACTGAAATAGAACAACATTATGTAATAAGTAAATATATAATAGGATAAATTGAGACTTCTGGATCATCTATATGTGTAGGTGTACATACATAGGATACGGTTACATATTAAGATATTGTGCACTTAGGAGAAATTCTAAAAATCTAAATAAAATAGAGATGAATATGTATTAAAAATAAATAGTAAGAAAGAGAAAAACAGGTAATTATTTAGTTAATTATTCCTGATGAAGTGTAGCTTCAGTTTGAGTTTCAGTTTATTGATGTCTTTGGTTTTTTTTATTTCAATGGGAAGGTTGTTGAAAAACTTTATTCCTAAATAGATATAATGGTTTTGCATTAGTTTGGTATTAAATTTTGGTGTTTTGATGTTGTCTTCATATCTTTTTGATTGGTGAGTTTCAAATTTCTTGATGATATTATCTTTGTAAATTTGGATAATTGCATTTTTCTTGAAGATATTCTCTACTCGAGGCACCGTGAAATCTGCGAAAAGCGTTTCTGTTGGATAAGTGGAGGGTTTCTTTAGGATTACTTTAATGATTAGTTTCTGGATCACTTTGACAGGGGTTAGAATATTGTTGTATGACCCCCCCCCATCCAATTATTCCATATTGAATTAAAGACTGGATTAGTGCATAGTATACTCTTTTTAGATTGTTGAGTTTTAGAATATTTCTTAATCTTATGAATATATAAATACACTTTCTGATACGCTTAACCAATTCACAGATATGGCTCTTCCACTTCATATGTTGTTCTATTATAACTCCGAGATATTTAATTTCTGGTACTGATTTCAATGTTGAACAGCCTTGGATACATGTGATTTTATTACATTTGTTATTGTGGATAATTATTTTAGTGTTGGGGAGTGTTTTTAGTTTGTTGATTGAGAAGTGTATGTAGTATGTTTTGTTAGTGTTCAATGAGAGAAGATTTGTATCAAACCAATGTTTTAAGATGTTCATGATATTATTTGCTTGTTCGTTTACTCTATTCCAGTCGATCCCATTCACTATGATAGCTGTGTCATCGGCATATGATATTATGTCTGCGTTATGTGGAAGTTTAAAAATATCGTTGACATATATTATAAATAGTAGGGGGCCTAGGACTGTGCCTTGAGGTATCCCAAAATTACTTGTTAGTGGTAGACTTAGGGAGTTGTTTATCTTGACTACTTGGTGTCGTTCAAATAAATAGCTTTTCATCCATTTTAGAGCTTTATCGTTTATCCCAACACAGTTTAATTTTTTAATAAGTTTATCATGAGAAATACTATCGAAAGCTTTTTTAAGATCTATGAAGATTCCTAGGCATTTCAAAGATTTGTCTAATGTGTTCTGAATAATGTTCGATAATTTGGCAATCGCATCTTGGGTACTTCTAGATTTCATAAATCCATATTGGTTGTCATGAATTAGGTTATTTTTGTTAATAAATTCGGTTAATCTTTTTTTGATAATTTTTTCAAAGATTTTGGCAATGTTTGAAATCAGCGATATTGGACGATAATTTGTCACTTCTTCTGGGTTGCCAGATTTATGAATTGGAGTGATGATGGTTTGTTTATATATCGTTGGGAATATTCCGCTTTGAAGACTAATGTTGATTAAATGCGTTAATGGTTTTGAAATATGTTTTTTGATAGCTTTTAGTGTTTCGACAGTAATTCCATCGAAACCTGGTGCCGATCTTCCCTTCATGCTTGAAATGATGTGTTCGATTTCCTGGGCTGAAGTAAGGGGAAACATGTCAATTTTGTTTAAGATATTGACGTTAATGTTCTGTTCGTCATTAGACGGTATTTTTTGTATTTGATTTGCAAGATTTTTGCCTACATTTGCAAAAAAGTTGTTAAATATGTTAGCAGCAGCTGATGGATTTTCTTCGCATCGTATTTTGATATTATTATGTGTAATACTATGTATATCATTTTTTTTATGTTTTTTCTTATCTATAATTTCATTTACAACATTCCAGACTTTTTTTGCATCGTTCTCCGTTGCTTCTAGTTTTCGCCGAAAATAGTTTTCTTTTGTGTTTTTTATTAAATACGTTAGTTTGTTTTTGTATGCTTTTAGGTATTTTTTTAAGGTTTCGTTTGTAGGTTGTTGGATTAATTTTTTGTATATTGCTTCTTTGTGTCTGATTGATACAATTAATCCAAAAGTTATCCATGGTTTAACCGGTTTAAATTTTGATGATTGTTTTCTGGAATCAATAGAATGTGCAGTACTTACGTGCGTTGATAATTTTTTTTCAAATAGTTCGAAGCATTCATTCGTATCATTACAATTAAAAATATCGTGCCATTTCTCTTTGTCTAGATTATGTACTAGGGCATTTATGTTAAGCGTTTTTCGTCGGCCGCTTTCATTCTCCGGAATTCGGGTAGTCAATGGTGAATATTTCTTTTCATAATTGTACGTAAAAATGCACCCGAAATGATCAGTGATTGTCGTTTGTATAACTGCAGATGCTATGTTTTTTATGTCTTGAATATTTGTAAAAACATGATCTATGCACGAAGGTCGTTGACCTGGAATAATTCTCGTAAATGAATTAATACATGATATATAATTTAATTCTGCCATCATATTAAGATAATTATCTTTATCATAAGACGAGTAATCATTTGCTATATTCAGGTTTACGTCTCCGATAACAATGGTTTTCTTATTTCTGTTCGCAAGAAGAATGCGTTTTAGTTCATCTACATATATCGGTAATATTGAGGCGTGAGTTCTATATATAGCAAATATGCTATAGGTATACTTTTGGTAACTGATTTCCATATTTAGGACGTTTACATTGTGCATGTGAATTTCTCTGTTAAAAGTCACAACATATTTATTTGAGACAAATATTGCGATTCCGCTGTTCTTGTTAATTCGGGTAATTGTTGCAAAGTATGTATAACCCGGAATATTATAGTTTATATCGCTCGATGAGTGAGTCTCTGTTAATATTATGCAGTCCAGTCTGTTAAGTGATTTTATTGTTACCAGGAGTTCGTCTAAATGACGTTCGATGCTTCTTATATTCATATGAAATATGATTAAGCTAACTTCGGGATTCATCGCTAAAATGTTGTTTGTTTCGTTCACTGATGTATATATTCTTTCGTCTATTGACATGGTTTTATTTATAGCATTTAACACGAAATCATCCATATCGAAGAAATAATAATAATGAATGCATTAGTGGCCATGAATACATTTGTTTATTTGGGATAAGATTTTTTGGAGGACGGATTTTTTGAGAGCCTTAGTGTTTTTTTTATCACTAATAATAGTTGTGAAATTTCATTCATAATCTATTCTCTCTTTGGCAATTTGAAGCATTTTATGTCTGTATGTGCAATTGATGCTGTCAGCACGGTGGTCGTCCAGGATGTTCGCCCTGAATTTTTTATTGTTACTGGAACAATTGTAGCAGATTGGTTTATTGTTTCTCTCTGTGCATTTTTCTAGGGTATGGTCTTGTGCACAATGGGGGCAGGTAGGTGGCTGTGTTCTGTTAAGGCATCTTAGGGCAGTGTGTCCATATTTCAAGCAGTGGTAACACTGCGTCAGAGGGTTAAGGTCGTCAATTGGGACTCTTTGGTATTTTATGTTTATTTTTCCAAAGTTAAGAAGGATTTTTCTAATGGCTCCTGACGTTTGTATTAAGTAGTTTGATACGTCTTGTTGGGACGTTCTTTGTTGGTCGAATTTTTTTAGTTTGATTTCTTTTATGAGTTTAAAATCATCTTTACAGTAACTTTGTAAACCCTCATTTTGCTGGGTTATGCCTAAAACAATTTCATCCCCATATTGTTTCATTTCTTTATAATGGATAACCACCACAAAGTTATAGCTAAATTCAAAAGTGAATTATTTAGTTATCAATAAAAATGACAGAAAGATCTTTAATAACCACAAAGTGCGTAGTGATTTTAACCCGTCAGGTCTATTTGTTTGGTTTTCGGAACAATTCATTTAGGGCCCATAGAAATCGTTGTCTACGTTACTATCATGGTAAGAAATATGACATAAACGGTGTTAGAAGGAGAAAATACCAAGCTTTATATTAGTTAATCGTTATTTAAAATGTACAAATTTTAAATCCAAGCTTTCCGACCGCAATTGAAAAAAAAAAATGAAATTTTCAGAATTTTTTATTAATTATTTTTACGTGAAACGACAAAAAAGTTAGTTTACGATAACGTTTATAATACATTTGCTTATAAATTAAGTTTTTTTTCTATTATCAGTAATTTCAGTAAAAAAAATTATGGTGAACCATTTTAAAAATATTTTTATTTTTACATGCAAAATTCTTATATTTCAAAAATTATGTGTTTATTTTGAATTATAAAATTTAAAATCGTATTTCATCATCTTTCCAAGACGGTTTTTAGTTTTCGGATACATTCGGAAATATTCCCTTTATTTGGATTTTATCGCAAAACGGAAATATTTTGACCCTCTGACAAAATATGGTCGAGGCCTGACCTGTTAATAAAATTGCATTGCAAAAGGGTAATGTTTTTGAATATATTTCTCTTCAACATAACTCGGAAGCCTGCATAAAATGGATAATGGCTCTCGAACTTCCCTCATATTTTAACAGAAGCCAAAACACGTAAATATATGTAATATTTACTCTTTGAGTCAAAATTCTTGTAAAACATAAATTCCCGGACGAGTAGCCATAAAATCTCTGAGTTTCAATCCAGATGAATAGCCAATCGGAAAAGTCTAGAGTCTAGATCACCGAAGAAATATTGCTATTCGGCCGAGTATTTCAGAATTTAATTTCGACCTAATAAACCTACGATCTGCAATTTATATCAGATACATTTTAGCAATAATTATCTCAGCGGAAATTTGCAAATTTCGCTGTGTTCAGTCAATATGATAAATAATTTATACATACCTTTTGTGAAAAATAACCCGAAGGGCGCAGTAATATTTTGTCGTAGATGTTGGAATTCGTCGGATTCAAATATTTCGCAACAACTTCTTCGCAATGCCTTTATTTTTTAAGTAATTTTTTAACGTTTTTTCGTCGTAGTTTTGTATGTTTCGAGAATTTATTGTTATCGATTGTATTATTTTGCTTGTTTGTACACCACAAAGATTTAGTATGTCAAGCTAAAATACTGATTTCAAGTGCGTTGTTCAATTTTTCAATTGTTAATATTTTAGTAGTTCTTAACCGTGCTATTAATTTTTTTGTGAACTTATATATTTTTTTGTTTTTTTACATTATGTAGCTCCACGCAAAAGGCCGGGAGCTAAATAATTCCCCTCCGGGCCTAGTTCATCTTTGGAGATGCTTTGTGGAGGGTATTTTCAGGAAAGAAAGGAGGGAAAGTTCTGGGGAGGAAAAAGGTATGAGTGGTTGGTTGTAATCTGTGGGTCAGTGTATTCAGAGCGACGGATATATGAATCCATCCCTCCCACTGCGGTGCGAGGCGATGTTCCAAGAAAGTCCCGCTGAAGAGATCAAATGGTCTCCCTCAACCAGTCTCTCCGATCCGGTCTGCCCAGAAGTAGTCGGACGCATCCGCCACCAAGACCATGAAATCGGGCACCCCTGATAAGTCACCAAACGTAGCGAACCACTACGACAGAGGTTTTGGCTATCCAACAAATAGTTCCCAGGCAGCGGTACGCTATCCGCCTCCCAAATTAAATTAAATTACTTTTATCTTGGATACAAAAAAGCCATGTTTAAACACATTGAAAATATGCTTCTTTACGCAGCTAATTTAAGCGGTACAAACTGATTATGTTTAATTCTGTCACCATAACAAATTCTTGTGAGCAGGTCAAGAATGAATGTACTCGAAAGAGAATAATATTATTTAAAAAAACGAGTGCGCTTAAAACCACACGACTGAAGTAAAACTACAAGACAAATGAACCCAGGTATCCCCGCTAAGTTACCAAACGTAGCGAACGGGGTGACTTATGACCTAGGTTTGACATGTGACATTGGGGTGAAATATGACGACTTATCCTTATCCTTATCCTTATCCTTATCCTTATCCTTATCCTTATCCTTATCCTTATCCTTATCCTTATCCTTATCCTTATCCTTATCCTTATCCTTATCCTTATCCTTATCCTTATCCTTATCCTTATCCTTATCCTTATCCTTATCCTTATCCTTATCCTTATCCTTATCCTTATCCTTATCCTTATCCTTATCCTTATCCTTATCCTTATCCTTATCCTTATCCTTATCCTTATCCTTATCCTTATCCTTATCCTTATCCTTATCCTTATCCTTATCCTTATCCTTATCCTTATCCTTATCCTTATCCTTATCCTTATCCTTATCCTTATCCTTATCCTTATCCTTATCCTTATCCTTATCCTTATCCTTATCCTTATCCTTATCCTTATCCTTATCCTTATCCTTATCCTTATCCTTATCCTTATCCTTATCCTTATCCTTATCCTTATCCTTATCCTTATACTTATCCTTATCCTTATCCTTATCCTTATCCTTATCCTTATCCTTATCCTTATCCTTATCCTTATCCTTATCCTTATCCTTATCCTTATCCTTATCCTTATCCTTATCCTTATCCTTATCCTTATCCTTATCCTTATCCTTATCCTTATCCTTATCCTTATCCTTATCCTTATCCTTATCCTTATCCTTATCCTTATCCTTATCCTTATCCTTATCCTTATCCTTATCCTTATCCTTATCCTTATCCTTATCCTTATCCTTATCCTTATCCTAGTCCTTGTCCTTGTCCTTGTCCTTGTCCTTGTCCTTGTCCTTGTCCTTGTCCTTGTCCTTGTCCTTGTCCTTGTCCTTGTCCTTGTCCTTGTCCTTGTCCTTGTCCTTGTCCTTGTCCTTGTCCTTGTCCTTGTCCTTGTCCTTGTCCTTGTCCTTGTCCTTGTCCTTGTCCTTGTCCTTGTCCTTGTCCTTGTCCTTGTCCTTGTCCTTTTTCTTGTCCTTGTCCTTGTCCTTGTCTTGTCCTTGTCCTTGTCCTTGTCCTTTTCCTTATCCTTATCCTTATCCTTATCCTTATCCTTATCCTTATCCTTATCCTTATCCTTATCCTTATCCTTATCCTTATCCTTATCCTTATCCTTATCCTTATCCTTATCCTTATCCTTATCCTTATCCTTATACTTATCCTTATCCTTATCCTTATCCTTATCCTTATCCTTGTCCTTGTCCTTGTCCTTGTCCTTATCCTTATCCTTATCCTTATCCTTATCCTTATCCTTATCCTTATCCTTATCCTTATCCTTATCCTTATCCTTATCCTTATCCTTATCCTTATCCTTATCCTTATCCTTATCCTTATCCTTATCCTTATCCTTATCCTTATCCTTATCCTTATCCTTATCCTTATCCTTATCCTTATCCTTATCCTTATCCTTATCCTTATCCTTATCCTTATCCTTATCCTTATCCTTATCCTTATCCTTATCCTTATCCTTATCCTTATCCTTATCCTTATCCTTATCCTTATCCTTATCCTTATCCTTATCCTTATCCTTATCCTTATCCTTATCCTTATCCTTATCCTTATCCTTATCCTTATCCTTATCCTTATCCTTATCCTTATCCTTATCCTTATCCTTATCCTTATCCTTATCCTTATCCTTATCCTTATCCTTATCCTTATCCTTATCCTTATCCTTATCCTTATCCTTATCCTTATCCTTATCCTTATCCTTATCCTTATCCTTATCCTTATCCTTATCCTTATCCTTATCCTTATCCTTATCCTTATTTATTTATTTATTTGAGACACAAACAGGATATTTATAAAACATTTTTGTGGGTTAAATAAAATAAATTAAAATACAAATATAAATATCCCTAGACTAATGTGTCTGCAGTAATCACATTTGAATTTTTACAGAAGCAAACACATGAAAAACAATGCAAGTATTATTTATACATAACTTTAAAAACAAAAAAACTAAATACAAAATTGAAATACATTATAAGTATACAATATATATGAAGTATTTCCTGAGATGTAATAAAACAAGAAATTTTTTTTTATTTTTTTTAGGTGCACAAATCGTGGAGATAATTTTTGAAACATGTTACATTATTTAGAAAAATATCTATGAAAGTGTGTATTTTAACAAGATCGTTGTATGATCGACATATTCTGGACATCGGATTAAAATATCCAGTATTATTGGTAAAAATTTCAGTCCAGAATATGTTTAGGTTTCTGGTAGATTTGGGCCTGGCGAATAACTTAATTTGGTTGACTAAGTTACTGTCTACACGATTATTCACAATATTATATACCATTAAGAGGTCATTTATGTTTCGTCTTTTAACCAGACTTTCTAATTTAAAATGTCTAAGTCTTTGTTCGTACCCGTCTAGAAGATGATAGACACCTGATCGGTAAGACAAAATCCGTGTAAATTTTCTTTGGACTGATTCGAGTCTAGATATCTGTGTAATATAATGTGGATTCCAGACTGTTGACCCGTTACTCAAGAACACTTCGGATTAAGGAATTAAATAGAATTATTAGACTGTTAGAATTCTTAAATAGTTTGGTTGATCTTACAATAAAACCAAGTAATTTATTTGATTTACACACAATGTATTCAATGTGTTGATTGAATGTTAGTTTGTTGTCAAATATAATTCCTAAATCTTTTATTGATTCAACTGTTTCTAGATTGTGACCACATATGCTATATGAATACAGAGTTTTGTTGGTGTTCTTCGTGAAATTTATAACTTTGCACTTAGCTATATTCAGTTCCATTTCATTGTCGACACACCAGGTAGATATTGTGTTAAGGTCTTGTTGTAAGAGTTCACAATCTTTCATAGATTTAATTGCTTTATATAATTTGAGGTCATCAGCATATAGAGAAAAATTACATCGGAGTTTGTATGTAAGGTCGTTAATAAAGATTAAGAAAAGTAAGGGTCCAAGGTGAGATCCTTGTGGTACGCCCGACGTAACTAATATTGGGGAAGAGTTAAAACCGTTGACAGTAACTAATTGACTTCTATGTGATAAATATGATTCTAACCAACGAAGCAGATTTCCGTGAATGCCGATTTTATCCAGTTTATTCATTAAGATAGAGTGACTAACTTTGTCAAAGGCCTTACTGAAATCGGTGTACACGGCATCAACCTGTGTTTTATTATTCATCGATTGACATAGAAAGTCCATATACTCGAGTAAATTAGTATTTGTGGATCTTTTAGCTACAAAGCCATGTTGGAAAGGACTAAGTATATGTTTTACATGGTTAAAGATGGTTTTGTATACAATGGACTCGAATATTTTGCCAAAATAAGATAAAAGGCTGATAGGACGGTAGTTTGTTACATCATTTTTACTGCCAGATTTATGGATTGGAATGACGTGGGCAATAATGTGGGCCGCAACTGTATGGCGAATTTTTTTTTGTCTTATTTCCTTGAGCGCTAGTGATAAAAAGTTGTCTTAGGTCTTTGGTGTTAATAAAAAAAAAAAAAAAAATTATATTATCGTTTCGAGGTTCCCCGAAGCGTTCGAAAAATGATTAAAAAATATATTTTTGTGAATTATTCCCAAGTAGTAAGGAAATGAAAGAGTTACAATTACAAAATTCTCGATATCAATTTAATTACTAATAAAGCAGTCACAACATTAAAAATTACAATCATAATTATTTCATTAATCATGAAAAATCAAATGTGATCAATTATTCCCGTTGAAAATCACGTTTTTTACAATTTTTGGCATATTTTTCCTGGAATTTATTGTTGTAGTTATAAAGCCTTCCCTGTTTTTCTTGCCACACACTTTCGACGATATTTCAGTCACAACCTATTCACAACGTTCTACAGATTGTTCTACAGATTGTTCTACAGATTCTACAGATTGTTCTACAGATTCTACAGATTGTGTAAGAGTGACCTGTAATCTGTAGTAACCTGTCAAAATTGATGAAAATGGAGCTGACTTCTGAAGTTAGGTTTAGTTCTTCTAATTCTTTTTCCGTTACATCTTCCAAAATGGGAGGAAACGTGATTCTCGTATCTTGCCAAAATATTACATCAAAGTAGGATTGTGCATCAAAATTCATTGTGGGTACTTTAATTGTTTAGTTTTCAGTCCGGATAACTCTCTGGCTTTCAATAAATGCATTATTCCAAGTTCTTAGATGGTAGGTGATTCATCGGTTATCATTGACAAGAGTGAATTTTCAGGATGAGTTAAGTAAGCGTTTCGCTGCATCGCCGGATTAGTTATTGCTTTTAATTCATCCGGAAGATAGCGCGAATATTTAATCATGCTAAAAACACGCCTTGCACCTTTTTGCACGACCCATGCAGTTTTATATCAAACCACATAGGAAAGTATGCCCTCATGAAAAACGTGGCTAACATAACCAAAATTTTCTGATGGCGTTGCGCTTCCAATATATAATCGTTAGATTCGACTCACTGTAGTAATCACTCCTGGGTTCTTTGGCAATTTCAGGAGGACAACGTCTGCTGAAAACTGCTTCGAAAATATCAAGCAAGTTTTTTTGATTGGTGCTTAAATTTTGATGTTGAATACTCAACATCAATTTGAAAAAAGGTTGTACCGGTAAATTATAACAATTATGAAAAGTCGAACCTACGGGACCGGAAAAACAACTCTGCTGAAAAGCAGCTCGTTGCAATGAAAAAAGAAAATCAGCAACTGTACCAGTCCATTCAAATGTTTCTTCATCGTTCGAATCGCAGCATCAGTTGTTGTTGTTACCGTATTAAAATTTGTGCCATCACACGCAATTGCTTTTAAATGGTAGAGTGAAATGTTTTGACGAGCAAAATATTCCATTATTGGTTTGAATATGTTTACAGCAGTGCCTGGCCTAGGCGTAAAATGCTTCAAGAAATGAGATCCTAATTCCACGATAATCGATACGTGTTCTTCAAGTACTGTGCTTTTATAGTATTTGTATATTTTTATGTTAGCTAAGGTCTTGTTCTTTCGACCATCAAAAAATAATCCACTTAGTTTATGCACTTAGCTTTTATGAGTACAGATCTGGCACACAGACGTCCGCGACGCTGTGTATTTTTGTCTATTACTTTATTATTATTATTCTGCGTGATTATGTTGAAATCGACGGCAGCAGCGATTGCTGCTCCAGCTCAATCCAATATCCTGAACCTTTACAGATCTTGGAGAGAACTGTAAAAGACGGAGAGTTGCTTGTTATCGGAAGGCGGTGTTATTAGTCTTAAGTAGCCGACTTGATTTTGCATCAGGAGAAGATGATTTTGATGTTAACGTGGAAGATAATGACGCAATGATGGACAATGATACAAAATGTCTACAAATTTTAAAGCTTTTTTTCTCACACCTGTTCAGTTGATTTGGTAAGATGTTTTCATTTTCTTTTCATGGGCTTTTCGAATTTTTTCGTAGTCGGTATACCAACACTGCCGATAAACATTTTTCTCTCACCTCTTTGGTTTTTATCTTTAAGGGAAACTTTCATATTGTCTATAATTTGTAATAATAAATTGCATTTATTGACTTTACATTTACAATAACTAATATCAAACAGTAGGGAGCTTGTGATTTTAAATGGATAGACTCTTCTTTGGAAGGAAACTGTATTTCTTCCACATTTTTCTGACTTCAACAAGTATATATACTTATGTTGATATGCCTTAATAATGTTTGTAATTATTTCTTTCAAAATGGTTGGCAAATGATCTTCTTCCCTTATTTTCAAAATATTTTTAGTTACCTACACAACAATATCACGAAATGGGGGGTCCTTGGTCGACCAAGGAACGGGCAATACGGCGCGCCGCTCAAGCGCGGGCGGGTTTGGAGACTGCGGGCGGAGGTGTTTTAGTGCCATATTACTATAAAAATAATAGATGATAGTTATATACATCGAAGCTAGGGACTTTATTTAACAAGATCTCATAAATGAATATCTTTAAACTACTTCAGAATATTTTGTGCAGGGGCTGAAAAAATGGTAATATTTCGATATTTTCTCAAACTTCAAAGGACCCCCGGAGCCTTAGGATATTTTTTGTTTTTTTTTAAACTAATTTTTTTTTATGTTTTAGGTACCTAGACAACTTTTTATTACTAGCGCCATAAGGAATTCGGAAGAAAAAAAATTCGGCCCACACTAGTGGGCAACCTTCCACAGATCCGGAAATACCCCATCTTTCAGACTTTTGATGAATATTTTGTGTAATGGTACTGCAAGCTGATCTGCACAATTTCGAATAAATAGTGGAGGAATTCCATCTGGGCCGGAACCCTTATTGATATCAAGAGTGTTCAATTTCTCTTTGACCTCGTCTAAAGTTATTTTGATTTGAGACAGTGGGTAATTATAGAGTGGGGAAGAAAGTTTAGAGTCACTTTTAGAATTGGATGGTGAGCTAAAAACAGAAGAGAAGTAAGTAGATAACAGTTCACATGTATCTTCTCCATTTGTTGCTGATTTGTCATGGAGATGCATGATTTTGGGGAGAGAATTAGAAATTCTTTTTGAATTAATGAGGGTTGAAAGATTTTTGATACTGTTAGGGAGAGAATTTTCTATTGAATTTACATGGGCTTTAAGGCATGTACGTATGGATACTTTTACTCTAGCCCTCAAGATAGAAAAACTGTCGTAGTCACATTGATTTTTGTATTTTTTCCATTTCTTTCTAAACTTTTCTTTTTCTCTGAGTTGGTGGATCAGAACACTGCTAAACCAAATTGGAAACTTATTATTCCTGATTCTTAAGCGAGGAGTGTGTTTTTCAATTGATAGCCATAACAAGTTATAAAAATGTAGTAGGGAGTCATTACAATTTAGCGTGTTAAGATCGTCCCAGTTATTAAGTGATAACATTTCATTGCATTTGATGTAATCCGTTTTTTTGAAGTTATATTTGATGTGATCTGGATTAGTGGGTAGGGGTCTATATTTGGACATCAAAAGATCGAATTCAATAGGAGGATGATAAGGGTCAATTTTGGATAGCACATGTGAAGCAATTTGAATGTTAAGGTTATGGTTTGAAAACACTAAATCTAAAATTCGATCTATGTTGTTAGTTACGTGATTGAATTGATTAAGTCCAGTCAAATTTTGAAAGTCTAGTAGAGATATCGATTTTTGGCTATTATGTAAGACTGGTCTGGTGTGCGTTACATTGACATTTGGTGAGTATTGAATAGATGGGACATTAAAATCACCCATTATTATTGTGATATCGTCTGATGATAAGTTATTATATGTCGTATGACACTTTTCGAAAAAATCTGTGAGATTTTCGATCGGTATATCTGGAGGCAAATACGCCAAACATAAGTTAATGGATTGTCTGGATGTTTCATTTAATTTAAATTTAATCCATAAATCTTCTGTAGATTTTGAGCTGTGTGCTGAGACTGAAAAAGATGTAATTTCTTTCTTTATGGCTATTAGAACTCCACCACCTGATTTTTTAAAGGAACTTGATATGTCCCTATCGCGTCTATATATATATTATAACGATCGTCTACTATTTCATGGTCAAAGATTGTGGAGTCTAACCATGTTTCTGTAAAACAAATTAAATCATAATTACAACTGAGCACTTCGTAATATAAATCAGTTAATTTACTTTTTAAACCACGTACATTTTGATAATAAAATGTTATTGCCGTTTTCTTAGAATTCATTTTGAAAGTATATGTTAAGCATAATTAAATACATTTTTTTGTAAAATTGATATGAAAATAATTTATTGTAAAGTAAATAATTTTGCTTTGAAAGGGGGCAATTATGAACACATACATAATATTTGGTTTGTTTGTGGTACATGATTTTGTTTATGGTATCAGGAGTAATCAATTTTGACAGATCTATGGTATCAGGTGTAATTAATTTTGACAGATCTAGGTTATAGAAACGTAAACATGATGATAAGCATATAACAGTTGCACAAAAGAATGGTATATTACAATTATTTCTAATAGGTTGCGATAGTTTTTTTTATTTAACAGGTAGTGGTACTTCATGAGAATAATGATTAATCGTGTAAGTCATATTTTGTTGTTGTTTCACAGAATAATTTTGTTCAAAAGATTGTAACAGTTTTTTGTGACATTTTAAACATTCTGATGATTCGTTAGTTACTACAATGGAGATATTGTGCATATAATTAAGGTAATTCCATCTTTCCAAAAGATTAACTTGTAAGTAACTTGTGTGGGGAAAGTTATTAACTAATTTTAATTTCATAAAGGGATGGCAGATCTGGTTGGTTCGTTTTGTGTTGATTTCAATTTTGAAAGTTTGTTGACATCCTCTTGGTCTGTAATTAATATTATAGGGGTTGAATCGCTAACACGAGTGAAAATTTTACAGTTTCTTACCCAGCAAAAACGAATTTTACCAGCTATTTTTATATCACGACATTGCTTCAACAGAAATTGGTTTTTTGGGGTTAGATGGTCGTTAATGTATATTTTACTGGTTCCAGGAAGTTGTAAATCGGAAGCAAGCATCCCTCTCCTCTTTCTTATTCCAGCTATAAGTTCATCCTTTAGGTATCTGCGCGTTAATTTGACGACAATGTTCCTGGGTTTTCCATTTTTTGCATCACGGTTTGTCCTGGGGGCAATCCTGCTAGCGAAATCCACATCTTGTCGGGTTATATTGCATCCAGCTGTGGCTCCAATCTTGGAGAGAATGTCATACACATTTTCGTTATTTGTTTCGGGGATACCACTTATAATGACATTATTTGAACGATTAAATCTAAATCCTTATCCTTATCCTTATCCTTATCCTTATCCTTATCCTTATCCTTATCCTTATCCTTATCCTTATCCTTATCCTTATCCTTATCCTTATCCTTATCCTTATCCTTATCCTTATCCTTATCCTTATCCTTATCCTTATCCTTATCCTTATCCTTATCCTTATCCTTATCCTTATCCTTATCCTTATCCTTATCCTTATCCTTATCCTTATCCTTATCCTTATCCTTATCCTTATCCTTATCCTTATCCTTATCCTTATCCTTATCCTTATCCTTATCCTTATCCTTATCCTTATCCTTATCCTTATCCTTATCCTTATCCTTATCCTTATCCTTATCCTTATCCTTATCCTTATCCTTATCCTTATCCTTATCCTTATCCTTATCCTTATCGTTATCCTTATCCTTATCCTTATCCTTATCCTTATCCTTATCCTTATCCTTATCCTTATCCTTATCCTTATCCTTATCCTTATCCTTATCCTTATCCTTATCCTTATCCTTATCCTTATCCTTATCCTTATCCTTATCCTTATCCTTATCCTAATCCTTATCCTTATCCTTATCCTTATCCTTATCCTTATCCTTATCCTTATCCTTATCCTTATCACTCCCCAAGTCAAGCGTGCATAAAGGCCCGACCGTTCGCCTAGCGATCGATCACCGTTCGCATCGATTACAGTTCGCATGACTATTTTCGTAACAATCACCACTTTTGGTGATTGTTACGAAAAACGCATTCACCAGCTTACCCCCCTAATCGAGCGTACGTAAAAAAGTTTTGCTTCAAAAACTGGATAATTTGATTCAGTTTCCAAAATTTAAGTATTTAGGAAATCACTTTAGTGTATTATTTGACTATATTCTGTGCATTGTTCAACATCTCACACCATTACGGCATACAATGCATTATGAAACCTTTACATCACCAAGCGTGGCGTAAAGTGAGCTTATAGCTAGGTAAAAACATATTTCATATTATCTTTTAAGCTTTCAGAAATCCTCTTTAGAGATCAAAAAAAGACGTAGCGAAAGCGCAGACGGTCAAGAAAGAATTTTCAGGACCTCATATTTTACTTCTCCACTCTGTCTGGATTTTTGTCACCCAAAAAATTAATAGCCGCATATTTTTCCGGTCAGTTTTTGCCGTCTGGGAAAAGTTCCCGGAAAGCTGAGTCTAATTTATTCTCCAATAAACAAATAACTCTGAGATTATTTGTCGGTTGTGAGACATTATATTCTGTTTTATTTTTCATATCAACGATTTTTGATAAAGAAACGAAAAAATCTTTTTCTCGGTTACGATACGGATTGAAAGACTCCATTCTATTGGATCATATCTAAATGTTCAAAATTCTAATTAAATTTTAACTTATTGTTAAAGTAACTTTCAATAAGTCTAAGCTGACAGTGTCGTCTAAAATCTCTGAGCTTTTCATTAGTTATAAAGGAGAAAAAAAATATTATGAAATTTAATTTTAGTTATATTAAATTTAATTTTAGTTATATTGTTATCAACTTTTTTTTATCTAAATACAGGAACGATGTAAAATAAAATGAAATTCTGTATTCTATTCTTGGGTAGGTAGTTATATATTTTTAACGATTTGAAAAAAGTTTTTTTGAAGATGAAAATAAATAAAATGATAATACCTGTAGCAGGGCCGTAGCTAGAGTTGAATTTAAGATAGGGCAGCGGTAATTACAGGTAGGGCACAAGTAAAAAGATCTGATGTGGGTCGGGCGGGGGGGGGGGGGGCGCTCCGGGAGGCACTTTTAAGGGGCAGCAAAATTTCACAATAAATAATAATAATATCTTGCTAAAATTTTAATCACTTCTTTCATATTTTTGTTGCATATATGATTCAGACCGATTGAAATGGGCACGGAATCTTTCATTACTTATTCTGTGACAAACCTGGGGAATCCCCTTTCTTCAAATGAATGTATAATAATGTCATCTTGATGACTGCAGCGACTGGCAACACCGTCCGGGTCGAATTTTGTTTTGCGCTTGGATTTTTTATGACTAATATTCAGTGAGAATGATTGAGAGAGGTTCGTGGGCGATGCGCGACAATTCTAAGAAAGTTTCATAGATCGTCACGTGTTCCAATGGATCATCAAACCATCCATGTGTTCCAAGTACAAAAGTAAGAGGAAAACCATTTTCTTGTTCTGGGTGTAGTATCTGAGCTTTAGCCGAGGACTTAGCAGATTAACTCCTGGTTTAAAACCAGTTTCATGTTCCGAATGATCTGTCAAAATTCCAGTAGCGGATTAATCTGCTGACACATTTCGAAGAAAACCGTTCTAATATTTCGAGTGTAGTTAAAATTTTTATTTCAAATCATTCCACAAAATTCGTAATTGAGGGGAAAACCATACTACGCATTATATGAGAGTAATACTAATTAAATCTGTGGACAGGCAAACAGATTTACCCTTAATTTAAAACCAGTTTTGTGATCAGAATGTAAATTTCCAGTTGTGGATTCATCTGCTGACACATTTTGAAGGAAAACGTTCTGTTATTCGAAGTGAATTGGAGGTTATCCACTACCTACCCGCCCGGTGTAAGTAACAGAAGGTTAATATTTAACAAGGACTTTTATTTTTTTATAGAACAACCCTACAATTATAATTAACTAAAATTAGACCCCTACTTTCTCTGCATTCGTTGTTAGCGAGCAGTATGCAAGTGCTTGATCTGATGACATACCGTTTAGTATGGAGAAGGCCCAAAGATATCGATCTAGGGATTGGTTTATTTATGACTCAACCGTTGAATAACATCCCCAAACTGTTTGGGAATTCCCCCTAAGCAGTGATTGGAATACGCGCACAGTCTGTCACCACTTACTTCAATTCCATCTATGGGCAGAATAAAGAATTGATGTAATATGATTCTTTGGTTAATTCGAAGCTGTTTAGTTAGATGTCGCTAGGCTACACTAATAGGTAGTATTTTTTTTCAATTATGTCAAACAATGAACAAACAGTTTACTAGTACATTATCATAATCGATGGTATTTCTTAAGGTAGGGCACAGGCATTTTAAGGTAGGGCATTGCCCCCTAATGCCCCCCCCTAGCTACGGCCCTGACCTGTAGGTATATTAAACGCACCTAATATAAACCTTTAATCTGGTTTTATTATTATGGAATATACAAACTTCTCATTTCGTCAATTTTATGATGTATTTCCAGAAACTAAACATTTGAAGGTCTTTGTTGTCATGGTATTTTTAAGTGAAATGCTTCAACCAAAACCATTGCATATCGATCGTCTAGTTTTTAGTTGATTAATGAGACATCAACTACTAAGTTTTGAGATAAAGATGAAAGCAATATTCGAATGCTCACCAATTAAAATACAGCTAACTTATTTTCTAGCACCATTTTTAATCAAAACTAATAAAATACTTGGTTTTAACCACTTTTATTGTTTAAAAAACCAACGTTTTTAGTAAGCAATGCTTATTTCATAGGGTTTATTAAAATTCCTTAACTCTAAGTATAATCTGTAGGTACCTGAAGTAAGTATTGCTTACGAAACATGTTGTTTTTTTAAATAATAAAAGTTTCCTTTCTTTACATTAACTCCGCACAGGCCCTGAGAAAAATAATTCCCCTCAAGGCCCGTGTCATCTTGGGGATGCTGTGTGGAGGGTTTCATTTTAGGAAAGTAGGGAGAGGAAGTTCGCGGAAAGAAAAGGGTATTAGGGTTGGGTAGGAATCTGGGGGTCAGTGTGTCCAGGAGTGATGGACGGATGAATCCATTCCTCCCTAATCAACTCTGCGGTGCATGGCGATATTCCGAGAGAACCCTGCTGTTTCAAAAAACTTCTATGGATAACCGCTAAGGAACAACACCTAACTCTGACAGCTCCAATTTTAATTGCAAAATAAGTGACAATTAAGAAAAAAACACTACAAAAACCCAAAAAAAAAACAAAAAACCAGTGATTCGTTAAATACAGTGAGTTTATTTGTTAGTGGCAGTGCTAAATATCTAGAAATCTCGTCTAAAAAAAAAAAAAAAAAAACGAAACAAGATATTATAAACCACAGACAATTTATGTAATATACAAAAAAAAGTGTCTTTCTGCCATAGACAATACATAAAAATTATTAATAAAATAAATTGTATGGGGCATTTGTGAACAAACAAACAAATCCAATATTTAAAACTAATTAACCTCAAGGACCAAAAAAAAAAAAAATGGCCCCTAAAAATGATATGGATCAAAAATTTGAAAACTTCAAAGAACAACTACTACAAACAATGAGTGATAGAATCGACCTTCAACTAAGAAATTTTATAAAGACAGACGTAAATAAATTGTTTTTGGATATTAAAAACGAAATACAAGACTTAGTTAAGAGTGTAGAATACTGCACAAACAAAATTGATGATTTTGAGAAAGAAATAAAAAGAACAAATGATCACCAAAAAATTGCAAAGAGAGGTAAAAAATCTCAAATTAACTGTAAACCACATCCAACAGAGCGCGCTTGAAAATTCTATCGAAATACAAGGAACCGAAGTACAGAAAAATGATAATGTATGAAAACCCATTGAACTACTAATGTCGGCCCTTGACTGCAGCGACCTATTAAAAAATAATTCTTTGGTAAACTACTATAACAATCCGGCCAAGCGGACTATTTCCATCCAATTCAATTCAAAAGAGACAAAGGATAAGGTAATTAAACAACAAAAAAATTAAAGGAATACTTACCCCTCAAGAAATGAAGTACTCGGAGTCAACACAGAAAATCTTCATCAATGAAAAATTAACGCCAGCAAACAAACATCTCCTATGGTTAGCCAAATCAACAAAAGCATTTGGATACAAATATGTTTGGACGAAGGACGGACAAATTTTACTTAGAAAGGGCGACGACTCGCCTATAATACGCATAAAAGATGCAAACGACATACCATTGCATTAATCACATATTGGGACAAGAAAAAGGAAGAAATTTTATAATCTGTGAAAATGAATCTCACTGATGATTTTACGTTAATAGACACAAAGGTATGTGAAGATACTACAGAACTAAATAACTACATAAATGAAGGAAATACTGACTTCAACATAATAAATTTAAACATCCGCAGTATTCATAAACATTTTGATGAATTTTGTATTTTCCTCAACTCTCTAGGATTTAAACCAAATGTTATTATACTTACGGAAACGCAAATGCGTGAACTAATCCCTTACTCCATCTCTGATTATAAGACTTACTCACTTCCTTCAAAACATACTTCGCATGACGGTCTAACGATTTTCTATAATGCACATAAAATAACTGATGTAATAATAAACATCCCAAAATTTAAGTTTTCTAATGCCATACATTTATCATTCAAGCTAAACAATAAAAAATACTCTATAATTGCTGTTTATCGCTCCCCTTCTTTAGATTCTAAATCTTTTATCACAGAATTAAAATATTTCATAAACGAAAATAATTGCAACCAATCAGATTTTTCATTTATCGTAGGGGATATAAATATTAACATAGAACATTCTATCCTGAGCCCAATTGCAAATGAATATCTAAATGTTATATACAGCGAAGGATATCTATCTTATATAAATAGCCCTACCAGATACGGTTCTTGTCTTGATCACATATTTCTTAAAACCAATAAAAATTGTATTCCCAAATCAGCTGTCCTAAAAATTGATATAACCGATCATTTCCCAACTTTTTTCGGTCACAGTACCTTAAAGTATCATCATACAACTAAAGCCCAACAAGTTAGAAAAAATAAAATTAACTATCAAACCCTAAACAGTTTTTTAAAAAAAGAAACTTGGAACTCAGTTTTAACCAATGATGACCCAAATCAATCACTATACACCTTCTATTCAATATTAAATGATAATATCAAGAATAGTCTTGAACCAACACAAATACCTAGAAGCAAACATAAAAAAATTAAACCATGGATCACGCGTGGTTTGATAATTGCAAGCCAACACAGGAACAAACTGTACAAAATTTACAAAAATCATGAGAATTATTGTATAGCTAAAAACATTCCACCCAATGAAAATTTACGACAGCAATACATCATTTATAGAAATTTTTTCAATATTCTTATAAAAAAATGTAAACAAGAGTATTATACTAAACAATTGCAAACAGCTGATAATGATTCTAAAAAAACCTGGCAAGTCATAAATGAAATAACTAATAGAAAACATAAAGCAAAAACATTCCCTGAAAAAATTGTTACAGATGATAAAATAGTCATAACGGATATAAGAAATATTGCAAATAAATTCAATGATTTTTTTACAAATGTTGCTTCAGATATAATAAATAACAATCCCTCATTTCAAAACCATATTCATCAATACACTCAAATGGACGAACACTCTGAAAATAGTCCTAATTTAACCCAATTTAAACGTATTACCGAATCTGAAATAATAAAACACATTGACAATCTTAACACAAATACAGCCAATGGTCCAGATGAATTAAGCGCCATCGCTATCAAATCTATTAAACAACACATTTTGAAGCCCTTGCAACACATTTTTAATTCCTGTTTTGAAAAAAACGTTTTCCCAGACGCATTTAAACTCTCCAATATTGTACCAATACATAAATCTGGATCAATCTCTAAACTTGACAATTACAGACCAATATCGCTAATATCCCAACTAGCGAAGATATTAGAAAAAATTATTAAAATACAAGTACTAGAGTTTCTAGAATCAAATGCACTTTTATCCCCAAATCAATACGGTTTCAGAAAAGGTCTTAGTACAGATGACGCTTTATTTAATCTAACAAAAAATATATACACCAATCTTGACTTAAATATGAAAAGCTTAACAATCTTTTTACACCTAAAAAAAGCGTTTGATACCGTTAATCATAATAAACTGATTAGAAAACTAAATAATATTGGAATTAAAAATAATTGTCTGTCACTATTAACAAATTATTTACTTGATCGCAGACAATGTACAAAAATTGGTGATAATATTAGTAAACCAGAATATGTGAGACATGGGGTTCCACAAGGTACAGTTATCGGTCCATTATTGTTCCTAATTTATATCAATGACCTGTGTAATATCAGTATTCCGGGAAAACTATTCTCGTATGCTGATGATACTGCTATCACAGTCCATGGTAAATCATGGAAAGAAGTCTCTGAAAACGCAAATAAGTGCACATCCATTGTCAAAGAATGGCTAAACCAAAACCTCCTAACTCTGAACTGTGAAAAAACTATGTATATTCCATTCTATAATACCAAAAGGGCGGCACCCTTAACTCACCTAAATATAAGGTTTCACAACAATTCTTGCAACCCTGTTTTATGTTCTAACTGTATAGAAATGAATTCGGGGAACACAGTTAAATACCTAGGAATTATTATAGACAGCCAACTAAAATGGACAAATCACGTAGAAAACCTTGTAAATAAACTTAGGTATTTGACTTACATTTTTAAACGATTAAATAAAATAGTTGATATTAAAAGAATGAAACTGGTATATCATGCATTGGTGCAATCATCAATATCTTATGGAATAATTGGATGGGGGGGTATTTATGATACCCATATTAAGCAACTAGAAATTACTCAAAAATTAATAATAAAAATAATGTTGCATAAAGATGTTACCTACCCCTCCTTGCAATTATTCCAAGAAGCTGAACTCTTAGATATAAGAAAAATCTACTGTATGCAATGTCTGAAATATATATTTTCACGAAATGTATATTTTACAAAAAACGAAAAACGCTCCAGCAGTAGAGTAAATAATGCATTTGAGGTTCCCCTTTGCAAAACTAGGCTTGCGCAAAGACATGCTTTTTTCATTGCACCAAAAATCTATAATGCACTGTATCAGACTATAGAAATTAAATCTAAAAACATATCCTCTTACAGCATATACAAAAAATTAATAAAGACTTGGATAACTACAAATGACACAAAAACCTACCTGCTATAACATCTTACCTGTTATAACTTTACAAATCCCTAATTTTTATGTTTTTCATATATATATATATTTTTTTTCTTAACTTTTGTTTTTTAAATACGGAATTATTTGTTCTATAAATATGTTAAAACATAATTATGTTTCAATTTACTAATTTAAAGTTTAATTTGCTATGTTGTATCTTAACTGCATTAAAAAAAAACTTAAGTATACCCACGAACTGGCGATGCCTATGTGGGATTTTTTTTTGTTACCATACATATATGTATAATATTGTAATATCTTTTTTTTGTTGTTAAATTGTATTATTGTTTATCGTTAAGCTACATATTTTATTTTATTTTTTTTTACTTCTTATCAAAAGAAATGTTTTTTTGTAATATTTTTAAGTATGTAACCAAAAAAAAATTATTAATAAAAAAAAAAAAAAAAAAAAAAAAATATCAAAAGGTCTCCTCAACCAGGCCTGCCATGCAGCTGGTGGGCAAACGCATCCGCCGCCAAGATCCGGACAAACCTCACCCCATGAACCCGGGCACCCCTGCTAAGTCACCAAACGTAGCGAACCACTTAAGGTGACCTACTGCAGAGGTATTGGTTATCCAATCAATGGTTCCCGGGGCTTCGGTTCCCACATCCGCATCCCAAATTAAAGTGGTTAAAACTAAGTATTTTATCAATTTTGAAATATTATTTACACGTGTCTACATTTCACATGTTAAATATGCTATAAAATAACACCGGGATGTATAGCGGTCGGGTACATTAATGAAATGTTTAAATATATTTACTAGTGACCCAGAAAACCACATTTTGTTTAATTCACTATTGTTATTTGCAATATAATTGATTTGGTTGTGGTTACGAGTAAATGTACGGTAAAGATGGATGGAGAGTGGATAAATTTTTAGATACGACTGCTAATCGACTCAAATTTAGATTTTTCGGAGATGTCTGTCTAATCAACTGGACAATCGATATGTAAGTATAAAAGAATGTTATAACAGTGAACAAAACGTTAAGGCGGTATACAACTCTAATAATTTTTGTTTGCTCTAAACTCACATTTTAATCATTTTCGGCGAATTCGTAACTATAATAACTTTTTTATTTCCATGCCGCACAAGGGATGCAAGTTGTTTATATTTTAGATTAATAAAAACAGTACCTTACCATTAATATATTTTACGTATTTTAAAATTTTACAACCCGTTTTTCAACTATAAAGCTAGCGGTAAGCACCAGATTTTATTTTTCTAGATGATGAATTAATAACTTCTGGAGGACAACATGGAGACATATTTTAAGTACTTGTAACACGTTCTTCAGAATTAATTAAAATGAAGGCGGCGGAAAGGTCGATTCTCTAGGCCCGCTAGGGCGAATTCGACCGAACGTTCGTCCAATACGCCGTGGCGCGGCTTATATTTGAGGAGCTCAGTATCAAAGTTGGACATACGCCACTTTTTCTAAAATGCATATTTTGATTGATTATGGTAGTACGTCTGATTCTCTAACTGAATAACTGAGAGAATCTATCGAAAGCGGACAATTAATACAAGAAATCGCATGTTAAAGTTTGCACTTTGTTTCAAAAGTGGACACTTACAACTCATGTTTGCAACAAACTCGAACATTCAATACAAAAACCAACAAAAACATTTCAAAAAGTGTCATGGCGGCTGTTATTTTGACAGTCAAGCACCAACCGCCGAATGTGATAGTGGGTTAACAGTTTTAGGCTGAAATTTGAGGTTTATTGAAGTTTTACAGCACCAAATTCACCAAAATATGATAAAATGGAGATCACTAATGCTTGTAAGCGCGTAACCAACTCTGAAAATTGGAAACGAGCAAAAGAAAAGCCGTTAAAGTAAGTCGATTCGCCCACAATACTAATTCAAATCTGTGCTCATTTCAATGAAGTTTTCTTATATAAATACGATGATTAGAACCTCGAATCCTACGTTTATGAGACTAATAAACCCATTTTGATGAATATAATTAAAATTAGATTTGAAAAAATGGCAATATATTGAGTAATTAAATATTGAGTTTACGGCGCTTATTTTGCGTTTATACCAGAGTTGGCTTATTATTATCACAAAGTGAGTAATTTTATTTGTAACAATTTATTATTACGCTATTAATAAAAAATAAACTTCATAAAAATGAAGAAAGCGTGTAAACAAATTTTGTTTACATGCTATCTTCACTTACGTCATTAAGATTCCCACATTACTTTTCTTCTTTTCTTTTATACGGCAAATTCGACAGTAGTTCCGTCTAATACGTAGGTCGCGAGTCGCAATTTGTATATACGGCTTCTTTACTTACGTCGTTAAGATTCTGAATATGTTTTGGGGAATATTGTCGTCTTAAACTTCAAAAAACTATATTTCTTTTTGGAAATGCGAAGAAACAAAAAACAAAATTTTATTTCGTACTTTGTTGAATCCTTTCTTCTGGGATGAAATTTCATTAATCTTCTCCGTTGAAACAATAAACAATGCAGGAATAAAACTCTGCTAAGAGCAAAGGATAAAAGTATGGAAGGGACGCGGTAATTGCAGAATGGAACAATAAAGTACAAGATGGCACTAACATAAATACTTTCCTGTGGCAGGATGAAAAGGAAAGAAAACATTTCTAGGTTTTTCTATTGAATCTTACGGTGCAATATTATTGTTTTCCACGAAGGATATCTCATAACTTTCTTGGTTATGTTTCCTGAAAAAATATGTTTTTATTTCGGTTCTTTCAAGGCCTGAAAAGATGTCGTCACCTCAGTTAGACAAAGTTCTAACTGATATTTTTTTTTCTAATATTATGACCTTTGAATGCAAAACCATTTGTATTGCTCATTTGTAAAGGTGTCCGGGGGAAAAGTGCATTAACTTCGGGAGGTGATTCTACATGATAGAATGAGTAAAAAAGATAAATAACTTTTTTCGAAATTTCAGCTTTTAGGAGTAGTTTTGTGGTAAAAAGATAAAATTAGACCGGCGTGTGCGAGCAGCATTATTATTACCCAGCAACGTTGTAACAATCGCGCCCGGCAAGCTAACAGCAACTTTATCGAGTACATTTTACCTTACACTGAGGATTTTTAGTAGGTACATCTTTTTGTATGGAAAAGAAAAGTTGGACTTTCAGAAAAAGTTATTAATCTGTTTTACTCCTACCATAATGTAGAATCACCTCCCGAAGTTAATGCACTTTACCCCCAGACACCCTGTATAACCAAAATTCTTTTCAGAGATATCTGTGTTGTATTTCCTCCCTAAAACACATACATCAATAGGATTTAGCTTGTGAGAGAATGAGATAATATAATCGGTCTCCTCTCCGGGCAGTGCTACGTAGCCTACCGGTCTCCGCTTTGTGCGGTACTTTGTAGCGTCCTTACTTTTGTCTACTTTAGTTTTCTAAAGGTTTCACTTCTACCGCATGTGAACTGCACAGTTTGATTTGTTTATTTGCGACACTAAAAAGAGACAAACACATAGATCTACAGGATTTTGCCTGCCAGAGAATGAGATAGCAATACAATGTTTATTTATTTTACAGGTACTCAGTTCCAATATAATACGATAAATTCACGGTCCCACGCAAGGTCTCCTTTGGTCTAGTGGTTTAAAGCGCCTGAAGAACCTTAGCGGCCAGACATTCAGCGAGCCTAGGATTGAATCCTACGAAATCACTAAAAAGAAACACCTACCTACATCTACAGGATTTAGCCTTCTTTAGTTTACTGAAGGTTTCACTTCTACTTCTGTGTACTGAACACTCTGATTTGTTTTAGCTGTGTCTCTACACAGGAGGCCCTCCAAAAACACATGTGAAAAAAATCCCTCAAGGCCTACGTCATCGTTGGGGATGCTGTATGAAGAGTCTTTTTAGGGAAAGGAAGTAGACGAAGTTCTGGGAAGGAAAAGGACGGACGTATGAATTTATTACTCTCGCTGCGGTGGATCGAGAGAATCCTGCTGGAGAGATCAGAAGTCAGAAGGTCTCTCTTTACCAGTCTCTCCCGATCCTGTCCTCCACACAGTTGGTGGACAGATGCATCCGTCGCCAAGACTAGGGATGTCGAAAGTGAAAAAAAATATCGATGTATAGAAGTATCGATATTTATTAAAATATCAATATCGACGTCGATATATCGAGGAAAAAATATCGACGTATCGGTCAAATTTTCAAAATATTTTGCGTTTTAAAAATAATAGTGTATTCAGCTCAATATTATCAAAAGTATTTTTTATACACAAAGTGCATTACTTTAATGTACAAAAATCTCAATAAAAATAAAGGTATTTTTATTAGTAGATTTTCATTTTTATTAGGTAATAATTACAAAAATATCAGAAACTAAAAAGCTGTCTTCTAACTTATATGTAAACTTTGTATGCGTCTTTACAACATTCTATTGACCTATTATTCTGTCAAAAAGGACTTCGTGTTTGGAACAAGGTACAGTCAATAATCATAGATAATTGGGAACCAACACATAGGAGTGGCTTAGAAAAAAATGGCGAAAAATAGCATATATTTCTATATATGTACCTACACATATGAGATAGTATTAGTGATCACAAATACTAATGCAAAGACAATAGATTTGTAAGCTATTAATAGTTAAAATTTCAACCGCCAGTTGTATTTTTTTTTTTTTAACATGAGCTCCACACAGGAGGCCCTGAGAAAAGTTATTTCCTTCAGGGCCTTTGTCATCTTTGGGGATGCTGTGTGGAGGGGTTTGTTTAAGGAAAGGAAGGAGAGGAGAGTTCTGGGAAGGAAAAAGGTTTAAGGAGTGGGTAGGAATCTGAGGTTCAGTGTGTCCTGGTCATCCGCCTCCAAGACCTAGACATACCTCACCCCATGAACCCGGGCACCCCTGCTAAATCACTAAACGTAGCGAACCATTTGGGGTGACCTATGGCAGAGGTGTAGGTTATCCAATAAAGGTTCCCTGGGCGGCGGTACCCATTCCCGCCTCCCAAATTGATTGTCATGACCCAATACAGTTACTTTTTTCCGTTCGTTTCTATACGGTTTTGGATTCTAGTGACTTTAGCTACATAAATAAATAAAAATATCGTTTTTGATACAATTTTCGATATTGGATATTTTGTATCGATATATCGGATCAAAATATATCGGCTAAAAATATCGATGTATTCAATTAAAAATATCGATATATCGATACTTTTTTAACAAGCCTAGCCAAGGCCCGAACAAACCTCACACCATAAACCCGGACACCCCTGCTAAGTTACCAAACATTACAAACTAGGTACTTGGGGTGATCTATGGTATAGGTGTTGCTTTACCAATATAATGGTTCCTAGTGTCACCCGTCTCCCAAATTGCCTCTATTATGTGAAGTTTAGTCATTAGTTTAGTTTAGTCTTAAATTATCGTGATTTATTTTTGGGGTATTATGCCGTATTGCGCTACTTTCTTCTTTATATCGGCTTAAAAAGAAGGTAACGCAACACAATACCCCGATAAATCACAATAATTCTTTTGGCCGTGAAAATCTAAAATCATATCTCGGTAGATGTTTTCATTGACTGGGCGAAACGAAGTCCTGTTTTGACTCGTTTTGGTCAGAGTCCGGTATCCTGTCAAAATGATAGCCGTGTTTGATAGTACCTTTTTATTCTGCCAGAGTGCATGAGCGTTGCGACCCTTGTGAACTGTCAAATCAGACTAACCGACATTATGCGAAGTCTACTGTTCACGAACCACTAGTTTATTCATCGAATGAAACAGAATGATTGAAGCAAAAACATCTTTAGCACTGTTGTGATTTGAAACTCGATGAAACGAAAGCGAGCGACACTAAAAACAGATAGAAAAAAACACTTGAATGAGATAACAATAAAATATTTATTTATTTCAAGGGTACTCGGTTTCTCTCGCAAGTCTCTTTTGGTCTAGTGGTGTAAAGCGCCTGATGAACCTTAGCGGCCAGACATTCAGCAGAACAAGGATCGAATCCAAAGAAAGCCAAAAAAAAAATTATTTTTTATAATCTGTATCCAATCTTCAAACCACCCCAACATGAACACGCAAGAAAACACAAAACAAAGCTAATCCCAAGAAGAAAACACAAATATTAATAACATGACCCACACCACAGTATAAAAAAAATGTTTTTTTTTTTCTTTCATTTTCTGAAAGATGCATTTGGTAAAAATGCTCTGACTAAATGTTTTAAAAAAATTCATAAAATTGACTGGGATATAGCATTTTATGTGAAACCGTTTGAAACAGTTTGTACGTTGAATTATCCTTCAGCAAAACTTTGAACGCGTTTTATTGAAACTATGTTTATCAACCTGATTGGCAACATACTAAAAAAACTATACATCCATGCATGCAACAAGTCTGTTGGAAAATTGTTCCAAAATTCAGTCTGTGGCAGCACGTGGGGATTTTTTTATAAAGGGCCCCTTTCTATTTATTTTTTTATGAACGATGTTAATTTTCCATAAAACCAGAAATAAAATTAGCTGGTCCGCCATTTTTTTTTTCAGATATCAAAATTCCCCTACGTGAAGCTTAATCGCTTCAACCGCCGATCAACAATTTAGTCGGAGTGTCCTGTTGGAAGCGGCGTTCGCCTCAAACTATACAAGATTTTTTATTTTTTTATTTAATGAAAAGATACATGATTTTATGAAATTCTACGCCAATGAAGAGTACTAGCTCTTGAGCTTGGCGTAGAAGTTATTTTACAGCTAGTTCATTTTTATAACATACATTTTACTAACATTTTCCAATAAATATAAACTATATATAAATATAAGATGTAAACTACTATTTTTCACTTTTATAACATACATTTTACTTAGAATATACAATAAATATAAACTATGTTATGATGTTAATTTTTGATATGCTATGAATTGAAGTTATAACAATTTTATTGGTGTTGTTATGGTTGTTGATTTTTTTTAAAGATTAATTTGACCTTTTTCTTGAATGTTACGAAATCTGTTATTTTTTTGAATTTCTTCGGGAAGACTATTAAAATATTTTATGCCTTTGTAAATAAAATTGTTGTGCATTTGTTGTGTTGAAAATAGAGGAATTTGGAAGTTAAATTTATGCCTTAATGATGAGTTGAGTTTAATTTTTTTAAATAAATAAAAAGAAAACACTTTGTTTACGTCACTTTATTGATATTTTTTATAAGAATTTATTTGATATAAGAAATATCAATAACAAAGTGTTTTCTTTTTATTTATTTAAAATGTCAAGTCACAATGTGTTTGCTTCTTTTGAAAAATTAATTTTTTTAGTTACATTTTCTCAGAATATTTGTAGTATTGAATCTTTTTTATAGAGGTCTTCAATTTTTGGTACTTCGAAAATTTTAAACAATGATGCTGAAAGAATGTTGGTTGTTTTTTTTAAATTACTTTAATAATTAGTTTTTGTACCACTTTTACAGGACTTACAATTATTTTCATATGCACCTCCCCATCCAATGATTCCATACTGAATTAGTGATTGGACTAGTGCATAATAGACTTTTTTTAGGTTGTTTAATTTGAGAATATTTCTTAATCTTATGAATATATAGATACATTTCCTAATGCGTTTAACAAGTTCACATATGTGTCTGTTCCATTTCATATGTTGGTCTACAATTACACTTAATTAGATTCGAGTACAAAAATTTGTATACAGTCTTCTATAGGTATATATTGAATATAAGTATTAATAAAAGATTCCATTCATCGTTTGTTTGAAAAATACACCCTTATACCGCTGTCGCACCGTGATGTGGAGCCTTAAAAAAGGCCTGGTTCTCAGGGCGGTTGCCCAAATAGCCCGATCGGTTGCTACGCCACGAAACTAAAATACCACCTGTCGGTAAAATATATTCCCCCCCCCCCAGGCTGTTATGGTATCTGACGTAGCAATATGTGACTTGGTAACGTCAGCTTTTTCGTTTTGACCTCTTTTGGAATTGACAGCAATATTTTCTCTTATAATTCATGAAATATAGTATAAAGCAACGAATAAACTTTTCAAAATCCAAAATTTCATCAAAGTAAGAAAACATCCCTTTTTCTCGAGCTGGTTTGTTATTGTTTATTCGTATTAAAATTGTTTAAAATAATGCTCTACCTTTGCAAACTATGAGTAAAAAATATTTACGGTACGGAGCCATTGAGTCTATGGCATTCTCGATTTGAGTATATTGTGAGCCCAAAGTGATATAGGGTAGGGGTGTAGATAGAGAAGTGGAAGGTTAGGAAGTACCTACCTGGCTATTCAGGTCACTAAATACAGATTAAGCTATTTCAAGCACCCATTCCGATTCTGAAGTGTGTTTAAACCATGCTACGCCAACTTTTTTTCCTGTGTGGCAACGATTAGTTTACAATACCCTAGTATTTATTTACGAATTAAAAAATAAAATGTTACAATGTTAGTATTGGACAATTTTTGGTATTAATAGAACAATTCAATGCTATCCTACGAGAAACTGCAACAATTTTAGGCTTCCTAAAAGAAATTTATCGGGAATACAAATCAATACTTTTATTATCAAGGTTTTAAAATGTTGAATATACTCCCTGTAAATGTAGGAATAAGGAAGTTAAAGTCTTGCAGTTTTTCTTTCGTTTGAAAAGTATGCAAAATTTCATCAATTTCGGAATAAAACTGTAGGTTTGTATAATAAACCAAGACACCTACAGACACTCTTCTTTATATAAATATTCGTTGAAAGTTATATTGATAGGTCATCGCATAACGGATTTTGAATTTTTTTTTTTTGATTTTAACCACTTGGTCATGGGGGTTGTGCATTTCTAAGCCAGCTGAATAAACCCCACCATTTAGAACCGCATTACGTATTTTTTTAAATACATAGGTCGTCGAGTCTACTGCATTATTAAAATCGTCAGTTCTCATTTTTTCTGAAATGAAATTATTTTTCCACAGCAAGAAGTTCGGATCCAAGGAACCTCCGGTCCACTGAACAGATAATTGTATGAAATGGAAACGTTACCTATTTGTTAAGAGAAAAGACCATGCTTTATATTTAAATACAAAAAATAACTACAAAAGAAGTAAAATGTACATGTTTATGAAACCAAAGTTTCTTTTCAAAGTTTGAAATAAATTTATGAATCTTTGTGAACGATTTTTAAATTATTTTTATTTGGATAGAAAGGGGAGATAATATTAACGTTTATAATACATTTGTCGAAAAAAAATGTACGTTTTTTATTTTGGTCAGAAAAAACGTATAGTAATTTTAGTCAGAAAAAACGTAAGGTGAGCCATTTTTTTTTGCGTTATCGTGCAAAATTTTTATATTTCAAAAATGATATATTTATTTCGATGTAGGTATACAAATTGAAAGCGTTTTTTATCACCTCTCTAAAACAGTTTTTAATTTTCGGATACGTTCAGAAATATTCCATTTATTTGTATTTTATTGTAAAGCAGAATTATTTGACCCTCTGAAATAATGCGGTCGAGGCCTTACTATTTATTGAATGCCAGGATCTTTTGCCCACACATCGTATGAAATCTCGGAAAGAATACTTTTGAAGTAATATTTTGTTCATTTACTTTGAACTATCGTTTATTTTATTTACCGAAACACATTCTTTGAACAATAAACTATCGATGAAAACAACATTACTTGTGTTTATTTGATGAATTGATAGGTTTATTGAAGTTTTTGTGAACGACCCGATCGACTGACTTTGACAGCTCAATGGTAAAATGCGTCATTTATTTTCCACAGATATATTATTTTAAAATATTCTGGTGTTACCAGGTGAATGAAACTTTTGGCGGTATCGGGAGTACTGTTGGCGCAAGCGATTCTGACCTTGTTATTGGTACAGTTTCTTCATACATAAGGTTCAAAATCGCATCCAGAAAAAAATTTCTTTCAAAATTTTTGGCTATTTTACCGGTGCACCTACGGCCTGGGATAGGTAAGGGTTAAGTTGACGCGTAGTTCCAATAAGAATACTATTTATATTGTTTATCGATTCAAGAGTAAATATCTACGAGCCAAGTAGACCAAGTAGTAGCCAAACAGTAGGGCTGACCTTTTCAAAGGTTAAGTTTGTTGTGATCGTTTTGGAAAGTTAGGTTGGTTTAGGTTAGGCTAGTTTTGATCATGTTTGGACTGCTGTCAAATCGAATGAGCTCGCTTCTGAGTTTTAGGCTTTACAAATACAAATCGTACAACGTTGTGCCAACACTACAAATTTCAAAAACCATTACGGAAAAGTTGAGCTTACATCAGATGTCCACAACACACTTCCATTAGTTTATCTCTTCAGTGCTCTGAACAGATTGGCGGTAAGGTTAGAGGCGCAGGGAACGGGGAACGGAAAAAGAAAAAAATCCTCCCCTGCCGTTACATAAATTCAGTGAAACTGCAGCGGGGAAGACAACCGCCTTAACGAGTATCCGTACATAGAACGGCGGATCTCTGGTACATGGGGTGGACTCGTTTCTGCGAAAAGCCTGTGTCTACTGTCTATTGCCACTATTCCTAAAGCGATTTAATTTATAGCGAGAAAAGCTGTTACTTTTCTTATGTTTTGTTACAAAACGCGGGTTTTTTTTTTTCAAAGTGCTCCGCCGAAATTGCCATATTTTTTTAAAGACTTAAATAATAAAAATTTCAAGACTTAAGCGTTATTTTTTAAAATCATTTTTTTAAAATACATCCAATAATGAAACTCTCTCGGTTTTTCAATAAATGTTTAATTCAACCCTCTTATTTACTGAAGTTAGTGTAAAAACTAAAATAAATAATCGATGCATTACTGCCTACCTCTAAAGTGATGGCGATATTTTTATGGAATGAATTTATAAGAAGAAGGAATTTAGTTATTTGCCGCTATGTACCTGTCCAAATACAGAATATATCGTCTACGTATCTTTTCCAAGTGAGAACATTATTCAAAAGTGATGAATTATAATTAAAAATCTTATTTTCTAGGTTATTCATAAAAAAATTCTGCTAACAGTGGACACGTTGGAGCACCCATTGAAAGCCCTTAATTCTGTTGATACACACAGTTGTTGTACGTTTGTTTGTTTATTAAAGTGTATTATTTATATTATGTCGCGTAATAAATTGAAGTTTTAAATAAAACATCGAACATAAAACTTCATAAGATTTGTGTTGAAAAATATGAAAAAAGTTTTCCTGGGTCAAAAACGAAAATTGGAAATGAACATATTTGTGCCCTTGCATAATCCGCACAAAAATAATAATACCATAAAAAAAAATTAAAACCCGGCAAAATCAAAACCATTTATAATAATTACTTAATCCTAGTAAACTTTATGATGCAAAATTAAAATTTATTTTCAAAGTTTAGCTAAGGTAATTTATTTTATTACCAGTTTGATTATGTTTTGAATGTTTTGAATTACGAAGGTCTCAAAAAGTCTTTTACAAAAAGGATTAATTAAACTCATATTGCTTCATAATACGAGAAAAGGTGTCTATATTTATTACATCTATTTTGACCGGTCAGCGGTTGAGTAAGTATCGCATTTGGGTCCCCCCATTCCGTGTTCGATTCCTAAGATGTCTAAGTCCACCATCACGACTCAAGCAACATTTTCGGCTTACTGTGATGGTAGATGGTAGTAGGAGATTTTTAAATATTGTCGGGTTATTCGTAACCCGGGAATGTTCGTCTTTCTTTTAAAAAATATATATCTAAGTATCAATACAAGAATGTTAAATTTAGGTATCTTTATTATTTTTCCATTTATAAGCGATAGATGAGGGTATTCAAAAAAATTATTACTTTTAAAAGCTTGCTTCTGTTCGCTTAATCTATATCTTCCGATCAAGGAAACTTTTTTTACCAAAAACTCCCAATTCAATCAGAAGTTTTGGCAACGTTTTGAAATAAATCAACCTCGCTCAAAGCATTATTCTGAATGCCGACCATAAGTAGATAACAAATCAAGCTTATATTAATTTTCCATAACGTCAGAACTACCACTAAATCGTGTTTACTTGTATTAGATAATCAATTTTACTCTCTTAATTATTGTTAGCAAATATGTATGCTCTCTCTTTGCGATATTTCACCTCAGGCAAGAAATATATTATGTTTAAAAATTTTACATAAAATTGAATAGATCTTTTATAACAATTTGTTTTGAGCTGAATAATTGTACCGTTTTGTAAGAAGAACTACATATATACAGAATAAAAAAAAACAGAGTCTGCAATAGGCCACTTGCATGGACTTCATAACGACTTGGAAAAAATCGTGTTGTTTTTTACTAAGATTACGAAAATGTTATTAAAAATTTTTAGAAATGTACAGTTTTTTAAATTTTTAAATAAATAAATCCATTATTTGGGCTCGTGACGTCACTACATGAAAATGTCCCGTCGCCGAAAATGTTCCTAATAATTTTATAAAATTCCACACTGATTTATTTTTTTATATGGCATCACTTTGATTTCAGGCGAATTTTTGAATTCGTTCACTAGATTTATTGTTTGTTCTCTGCGAACTTATCATTTGGTTTGATTTTTTGACAGATGTTCTGAAGAGAACCCCGTACAATTAATGGGTACGGGGTTCTCTTCAGAACGTGAAGATGATGTCGGTACATGTTTTAGACTTTTAGAGGTATAATGATTATGGTGCTGATTTTAACAAAATAAAATTTTATAATATTCTTATTATTATTGCAATTTACAAGTTCAAGTATATTACATTGAATTTAGTAATATAGACGCTGTACATTATAATGATTTATGATCAATAAGATGGATCAAGGAAAAAAATATTTATGAGATGTAATATTTTTGGTATGCCTCGTTATTTTCCTGTGCCATTCGTGTGGAAAACGTTCTTTTTTTTAAATGATTTTCGGCTATGTAATTATCGTTTTTTCACACCTATAAAATTATGTCCCGTCTTTCCGGTTTATAAAAAATGGTCTGATTTTTCGGTTAATAAATTTTCAAAAAATCCCCAGGGGTTCAAAAATACAATTAAAAAAAAAAAATACAGAATGTCTTAGAATATTTGCCTAAACCGGAAAAAAAATTTAAAAAATGTGATGCAAGTGGCCTATTCACACGCGGTAGAAGGACAACCTTCAGTAAACTAAAGTAGACAAGGAGGCTACGACGCACCGCAAAAAGAGGATACCTCTAGACTACGAAGCACCGCACAAATAGGAGACCGATTATATTATCTCATTCTCTCGCAGGCTAAATCCTAAATATGTATGTGTTTGTCTCTTAGTGTATCTTTAGTGTCGCTATTTTTCGATCCAAAGAAGTTTTCGTTTCAAAAACGCCACAAAAGGTTCAATGTTGCATTTTACTGCGTAAAAAAAGTATTGAAACTTTTTTGGAGGTAGTTTTGAATTACATTTATCAGCTTTAGTGTTTACTAGCTGGTTCCCGGCATGCGTTGCTATGCCATTAAATAAAGAAATTGTATCTCCCTGCGTGTCCTTTCCCATTCGTCCCGTTCCCCTTCTGCCTCCCCTTCTTCTCCCGCGTCCCCTTCCCCTTTTGCGTTCCTACTCCGCCGCCTCCACCTTCCCTCTCCCCACTCCACTCCCTCCCCTTCCCCCGTCCCGCGAACTCCCCTCCTCCCTCCAGCATTCCATACTTTCAGTCCCGGTATATTCAATTTTCAAACAGCTCGCGTGCCACCTATTGCAATTTTTTATTGAAATTTCATAATGCCAGAGCTCACCAGTAGTTTTATACAAACCTTGTCCTGACAATAACGAACACACAAAAAAAAGAATTATCCAATTTGGTGCAGCCGTTCGGAAGTTATGCGCGTACATACATTTCGGCGATTCATTTTTATTTATATATATATAGATATATAGATATATTTATATATATAGATATATAGATATAGATAGATAGAAGATTTATAGATTTATTTATATAGATTTACGGACATGATTTTCAAAAGAGAAGAATTTTGATCTCACTGATTTCCGAGATTTTTTTATATTCGTATTAATTCTTGGGTTTCTTAACTTTAAATCCTAATACTTATTACTTATACCTACTAACTGCCAACATTTTTTTACGATTTGGTTTATTCAACGTAACCAAAGCAGATTCGCAGTTAACGAAATAACTGGCCTCTCCCAATCCGGTCTGTCACGCAGACGTGTGCAAACGCATCCGCCGTAAGACCTGGAAAAACGTCAACCCATGAACCAAGGCACCTCTGATAAACCACCAAACGTAGCGAACCACTTGGGGTGACCTATAGCAGAGGTGTTGGTTATTGAATAAATTGTTCCCGGAGCGACGGCGATACCCATTCCCGCCTCACAAATGGATTTGAATATAGATTTGTTAGAGCATATTATTTTTAAAATAAACTGTTGATTTTATCAATCCATGAATATTTGATAACTCACTGCATGAAGTAACTCATAGATTTAAGACTTTTTTAATACGCACATGAAAACCATTAGTTAAGAAACACCGTAAGAGGAAATTTTAAAACCTTTCCTGAGCCTAAGTACAGTGCATTTTATGTGATGTTTAAACCCTATGGTCAACTAAAGCCTAGTATTCACGTAAGGACATGTTCGGCTGAGCAATACTGAGCTGAAGTCAGAAGAGCATTCTTGTATTTTATTTATTTTATTTTTATTTTGCAGAAACACACAGTACATTATTACATAATGGGAAATATTTACAAAGTTATAGAATTAATACAATAATTGGTACCAATGACATGTAGCTGTTATATACTTAAATTTTTATGTGATAAATAATACATTTTACCTAAATTTAGTTAGTAACTTATTGAAGGAGAGGGGTGTGAATGAATTTCTGTATGAATGGATAGATCTGTCCGACAGGCATTCATACAGAAATGTTCGTCGTTCGGCCTGTGGACATGTCCGTATGTGAATACTAGGCTTCAGATAAAGTCAGCCTAAGAGATAAGGGTTTGATGTTCAGGGTTAATGCCTCCATTCAATATACCATGCTGAACGATAATATCTGCAGTGAAAAAATATGGGAAGAGGTTCATTCAAGTTCGCTTGCAATCCATTTACTTCTTCTTCTGTTCAAGACATTTTTTGAAGAACACTGTCATCTTCACTTGTGGAAACTGTTTCTATCCGACAGGTACTATTGACATTATGTTCAATAAATTGTGTTATTTCCATTTTATACAGGACTTCCAAGGTATTTAGGCGTTATTCACCGAACAAAACCATGGCATATTTCTACAACAAACCAATTTTGAACTAGTGAAGCGATTTCCATTTAAATAATAATTGTATTCTGCTACTGTTTCAACAGAGAACGAATTCAAATTCATTCTCCGTTGAAACAAGAAAGTTCAGGCAGACGCGTCCGTTACCAAGACCCAGACAAACCTCACCCCATGAACCCGGACACCACTAGGTCCAACCACTAGGTAGAACCACTAGGGGTGACCTAAAGCAGAGGTGTTGGTTATCCAATGAATGGTTTCCGGGGCGGCGGTACCCATACCCGCCTTCCAATTTGAGAAGGAAGGAAAAGCATGTAACAAGCATACACAAACAAAAAATTTTGGAATTGAGTACAAGCAATCTTTTTTTTCACTTAAATATGAGAGAATCGCAAGCACGCATTGATTACATGATTCTTTTAAATATAAAATTTCGAATAATCTTTGAAAATTTTCAGTTTCTTTATTGACGACATTATGATTATTTATTATTTATATTATCATACTAGCTGACCCGACAAACGTTGTTCTGCCATATAAATTATTTCTAGTGAATCTTTTGGTAGTTGTGGGATGGGATCTATGACAGAAAGGAAACGAGGGCTGTAGACGATGACCGCCGATAAAAACAAAAAAAATACCAACGAAAGTAGAAAAATGAAATAAAGAAAATCAATATGAATTTCAAATAGCAATTGACTGTACGATATTTTTTATAAGTCCATCTTTAGCCAACACAAATAAGCTAGATGGTTTGCCCACGCGATAACATGATGCCGAATGAAATATCAAAATGATGCGACACTTCTCGGGAATGTCTTGCGCATATGCGGATGAAAGTTCGATGAGGCGGACGTAGTGCCATCTGTCATTCAACAACATAAATAATTTCGTTTTGTTTGAAATACGAAAGACGGTTAAATTTGTTCATACAATAATATTACAATCGCGATAAAAAAATGGGAGGGTGGGGTAGGATGATTAAAATTTGGGGTTATAGTAAATTTTTTGATGCCAAAAACAAAAAAAATTGCCAAAAAAATAGAAACTTTTTTTCTGGATAGGGACACCCTAATCACCTAGCGGTATGAAATATAATTTATCATATTATAATACTTAACAAACATACATAAAAAAATCATAAAAATCGGTTAAGCCGTTTCGGAGGAGTGCAACCACAAACACCGTGACACGAGATTTTTTTGTTTTTTTTTTGTTAAAAAAATTTAGAAGACTGATTTTTTAAATGTGTTACAATTGAAATAGTCCATCAAAAATAATATCAATGGAAGCGTTGTTTAGGTAGGTAAAACATATTTTTTAAATTATTTGTTAGTTTTATACTAGATTTGATTAGCCAGATACATCTGAACTTGCCTCTCGGCCTGAGCAGCTGGGGCTCGTTCGTGGTGTTAAAATTATTAAAAAAAACTTTATTTAAACTTAAATGCTTTAGCCTTACTACAAACTTTTAGCGAAGAATTGAACTCAAAATATCCTAACGCAGTCAAAAGTTATGAATTACCGCTACAGATCAATCAACCCTTTGAATTATTCGGTGCCTATGTACTTTACCTCTACCTTTCAGATAGTTGCCTCAGGCTATCGGAAGCCAGCAACTGGGCACACAGCCTCAGTTAATATTTAAGCAAGGTAGGAGATTCAGTTAATCTAAATTCTTGATGGTAAAATTTCTGTAATATTGTTTCGTACCAAATTTTCATTTCTCATTTCTCATTTTTCTTTTTTTTTAAGTTATTGCTTAAATACATAAAAAATGTATATATAACATTTACTTTAATACTAGGTGAAATCCTCGGCGATGCCCGCACCTTATTTTTTATTTGTTTTTAAATAAACTCCACATAGGAGACCTTGGGGAAGATTATTTCCCTCAGCGCCTATCTTATTTATTTATTTTACAGAAATCAACAGTTTACAATTGGATTAATTTATTATACATGTATAATTTACCTAACTGAGAAACCAATTATAGATTTACTCATCATATTATTATATTATGTCTAGAAATTAAACAGTAATCTAACAACTAACAAATCTTACATTATCATAACAGGAGGCAGGTAGTACATAATATACGTCATTACATAATATATCATTACATTTATGCAGTTTTGTACTCATTTAATACATTTTTAATACACTTTTGACAGAGTTTTTTATATTTATTTTCGTCACAATTGAAAATAATTATCTATATCAGAGAGAATGTTATTATTTGTTGAATACGGTCTTATAAGGCAAGCATTTTGGTTTGAATTTGTTTTACAGTGTTTTTCTTTAAAAATATCACACGAACGTGTGTGCCGTTTAGGTACTTTCAAATCTATTCTGTTCAATAATTCAGGACAGTCAGTTATGTTAGTTACGATTTTATATAGCAACATCGCATATGAGATTTGTCTTCGTACACTCAATGTATCTTAGGGGATGCTGCGTTGAGGGTATTTTTAAGTAAGGGAAGGATAGGAAGTTCTGGGAAGGAAAAGGTATGAGGGGTGGGTAGGAAACTGAAGGTCAGTATGTCCAGGAGTGACGTAGGTACGAAATCCATCTCTCCAACTGTGGTGCAAGGCGATGCGATGTAAGGACCTAAGACCTGGACAATTGGACAAACCCCACCCCAAAACCCGGGCACTCCTGCTAAGTCACGAAACATATTGAACCACTTAAGGTGACCTATGGCAGAGGTGTTGGTTATCCAATAAATAATTCCCAGGGCGGCGGTACCCATACCCGCCTTCCAAATTATATACTTCTTCTTCTTCTTCGATGGCGCCACAGCCCATATCGAGCTTTGGCCTCATAATAATAACACTATATTTATATAGCGCAGTTTTGTGACATTTCACTTCAAGTGCGCTTAACTATAATACATTTAAAAATAATCCGGCAAACGCAGACGTCATAGCGCCCACCGACAGGACCTCACGGGCCATCAGTTTTTTTGAGGACGGCAGCCGCAGAGAGGAGCCTTGACCCCCGGACGCCCGCAGCGAAAGCAGTGCACCTCCCTAGAATTCACATTTGACGGGTTATGCAAAACATTCGAAAAATTACGACGGTTATTCCTGAAATTGAAATTAGGATCGGCAGAATTTACATAACCATCTCTATTGTTAGAATAATTGTTTCTAGAAAAATTCAAATTGTTGCAATCTCTGTTATTATTACTATTGCCAGCATGGTTGTTCCTAGACATATGTAAATCATTCGAATACCTCTCATTGCCTCTATTACCAGAAAAGTTATTTCTAGAAAAATTAGATTTACTGTGATTCCTCTCATTGCCTCTGTTACTAGAATAATTAATAGGATGAGAATTACTAGTGTTTGATCTGTCGTTTGAACGGCTGTCGGCCAACTCAATCATCCTACCTAATTTTTTTAAGGTTAACAAATCAGGGATCTCTGAAAGAGAAAGTTTCTGAATATATCTTGGCAACATATTACTCCGCAAAATGTCTAGGATCTCATCATCCGGCAACCTAGTGGACAAACGATTATTCAGCAATTGAACACGAGTGATAAAAGAACTAAAATTCTCTTTCTGACCTTGAAACGTCAATCTTATTTGTGCCAATAACCTCTTTTCATGGTCTAAAAGTTCAAATTCGTTTTTTAACGCAACCACAATGTCCGCCCAAGATGAGAAAGCAGAGCGGTTTACTCTGAACAATTGTAGCGCCTGGCCTGAAAACAATTCGACTGCAGAAGAAAAAAGAGAAGCATAACTTACGTTTCTAGCGACAGCAAGTTCTTCTACCCGTTCTAAGAAATTTCTGACATCCGCAGAGCCATCAAAGGTGAGGTTCCACTTGTGTACCGGAAACGACGGAAGTGACGGAATTGACAAAGCTGAACCGGACCCCGCCGGTGTATCATCCTGTTTCGCCATGATGAATTTTGCCGCTGTTCTACTTCTTGTACCTACTCCTTCATCCATAACCTATTTCTCGATTGTAGGGTAGAAAGAAAATTATTAGAATACATGCAACAACACGACATGAAAAATGACAATGCACATGCAATCACCAATTCTAGGAAAATAATAAATAATGTATGCTGCCAGCGAACTGAACAGCAAAAATGAGTTAAAAGCGTAATAACGCCGGCGAGTTGACGGAAACCAAGCAACAAACTGTGTAAAACTATAAATTAATATAAACAGATCGGTAGGTTGGTTCGTGGGACGAGCAGTTATAAACCCAAGGAAAAGTGAGAATTAAATTAATAACAGATCGAGATGTAAAAACCATTTGATAATCGTGAACAACACTACCGCGAACACGTGCGAGAAAGAAGAAACATAGACAGGTTCAGCCGAAGCGCGCCAATGTGACGTTGAATACTTACTTGTAATTCATACCCTCCAAACCTGGTCATCCATTCATGAATAGAATAAATAATCACATACAAAGCCAGCAAGCAAGCCATGAGGTTAGGTAGCAATAATAAGTAGGTATGGGAACAATGTATAATTTATTATAAAAAATCAATCCCTGCCCTTGGAACATATTATAATGATTAGCTATGAGACTCTAAGTTAAACAACGGAAATAATCATCAGGGGTGACTGGTTACGATGTATCGTACCCAGCTGTAAATGTTTAAAGTTTCTCGACACGTGTCAATAAGAAAGAAATTATATTGTAACGACATAAGAAAATTATTGATGGGCGCCTGTGACGTAAAACGTAACATATTTATGAATCAGTAATCCCTAAAAATAATCTAAAAAAACACAATCTCGATCTGTTAAAAATATAAGTAATTTAAATCTCACTTCTCGTGATCCAAAATGTCCTGAGTCCAGCCATATAACTGCTCGTGCCACATAACCCTTCACGATCCTGGTAATTCCGTCAACTGACGCGTCGATTCCTCTAGAAGCTTGTTCCCACCTCTCTCGTGCATTCAGAGTGCAAGGCTGCCAACCACAACGGTTAAATCCATAGAGCATTAAAATGCCATAGCGGTACCTACCGCTACACAGTGCTCCTTATAATATTGAGAAAATAATAAAAGAATATACAGTATTTACAAAATAATGACAGAAGAACAAAATTAACTAAAGAATATACAGTATATACAAAACAATGACAGAAGAACAAAATTAACAAAGATAGTGCTGGTATAGCACACACGGAACAGTACTTATAATAGCGGTGCTATTGTAACGCAGTACAAAACACGAACTTTAAAACTAAAATATAATATACTAACAGAAAGGCCTCCTGCAACAGTCGCCTCCAACTCCTCCTTAATTGGTCGACCACTTCGTATGAGTAGCTTGTCTTTGAATTGTGCACTACTTCTTCTTCTGTGTGAAGGGTTCCTGCTCTGTATCATCATTTTCGTTTTGTTGACATTAACCTGCAGTCCTACTTCCCGTGCTGCTGTTTCTAAAGGATCGAAGACCTCCTTAATGGCAAATTATATACAGAGTTTCGAAATAAAGACAGCGACCTTCTTCTTGTTTTGATGGTCAAGTTTCCCGATAAAACTGCAGATTCGCTTACAAAAAAAATCCACGCCGCCCACCACAGATACTCTGCTTCTTTATAAATACAAAAGCAGAAGATTTTGCTTAAACTACGTGTAGTGTTGGTAATATGAGTATCTGTCGGGTAGGTTCGGGAATACCGAACCTAGCCGAAGCGGCCGGACATCGGCACAATATAATAGCGAGCACAGAGCTCGTGCGGCGTCTTTTCTCGTTAGGCGGCTTACAGCCAACACTGTAAATATTATATTCAATAAACAGTCTCCGTGTATCAAATATACTACGTGTTTTAATAAATAACCTTGAAGACATCCAAGAGCGATACTGGAGATAAAGGGCCCAGTATTACCTGCAGTACAGGACATTACAAGTGGCGCAGCTAAAAAGGATTACACGCCAGACTGTTTATCAGATTGCGGCAAGTCGTGACAGGGATCGTGACTTGCAAAAATCTCCCGAAGGTGACAATAAATCACTTGGGGCATCGCTGAAGTGCCATCCATCAGGAGATTTTCAGGGCATAATAGGAGACAGTGGAGAAGGAGGAAAGAAGAGGAAAATCACGGGACCCTGGGTAACTAAGTCCAGCCCGGTAATACAGGAAAGAAGAGGAAAATTACTTACGGGACCCTGGGTAACTAAGTCCAGCCCGGTAATATACAGTGGAGAAGAGGAAATTACGGGACCCTGGGTAACTAAGGCCAGCCCGGTATTGATAATCCTGGAAGCGGCTGGGCGCCTGGACTGCAAAGGCGCCGGTTCCTGGTGTCAGGTTGTTTTGTTTCTTTTTCTGGAAGGTGTTATTGTTGCCGGGTGTGTTTTTTTTTGGTGTGGGCGATCATGGAATCGGGCGGAATTTCCAGGTTCTCTCACGTTAATGGGGATTGGAGTTTGTTTCGCCTGAGGTTAGAACAGTTCCTTCTAATTCGTGATGACATAAAAACGACTAAGTTAGATGCTTCACAGAAACGCGCATATTTGCTAAATCTTCTAGAAGCGGAGACATTAACTCTTTTGATCAACTTATGTTTTCCTTCTAAAGTTACAGACGTGGCATTCGATCAGTTAATAGAATTAATTGAGAAACATTGTTCCAGACCGCGATCGGTGTTCAAGGAACGAGAAAATTTTTATCAGGCCAAGCAATCGCTTGGTGAATCAGTCAGGGATTTTGCAGTGCGTTTACGAGGATTATCTTCGTTTTGCGAGTTCGGAACGCGTTTACCGGAATGTTTAGCTGATGTTTTTGCAATCGGCATTTTGCCGGGCCGAGCCAAGGAAAAAATTTTTCTCGAGGAGACTAAATTAACGTTTAACAAAATGGAAGAATTAGCAATAACGGTTTCAGTTTTAGATAATCTGGTTCCGGAAATTAAATCAGAAGTTTCCGTAGGGACGTCGGGCGGCGTGAATTCAATTAATCGCTCGTATTCGCCGGGGAGAGATTCACATCCGGATAAAACTCAAGGTTTTCGAAGGTCATCTTCGCGGTCGAAAAGTCCCGAGCCGAGAGGATTCTCGAATATTAAAAAATGTACCATTTGCGGTGAATCACATTTAGAAAAATATTGTAAATTTAAGAATGCAAAATGTTTTAATTGTCACAAAATAGGGCATTTGAAGAAATTCTGTAAGAATCACAATGTTTATCCGATTTTTGAACAATCCCGGGAGAAGGTTATTAATAGGATTTCTTACATTAATCCGTTTAGGGCTAATATAATAATTAATAAATTAAAATGTGCCGCTATGATTGATTCAGGCGCCAGTATGTCGGTCATGCCGGATTTTATTTTCAACCGATATTTTAGGGATGTAACATTGTCACCTGATAAGCGTACTTTATCTGGATACGATGGTAAACCACTTAATCTTGTAGGTAGTGCTTGTTTTACCGTGGAATACAATATTATCAAAAACAAGTTATTATTTACTGTTGTGATTAATGGCTCGGAATTGATGGTAGGTCGGGACTTCATGGAGGCTTTTAATCTGAAGATAGTTCCAGTGATGGATAATTCGGTTTCAACAATCAAAGACAAAATTGAAATGATTTACAACGAGTTTCCAGAAGTGTTTTCGCCGGGGCTGGGTAAATTCAGTAAACATAAAGTGAGTTTCAAAGTAAACAAGGAAGCTCGTCCTGTTTTTTTTAATGCGAGGCCGGTTCCGTTCGCTATTAAGGAAAAAATTGAGAGAGAATTAGAAGCTATGGTAGCTGATGGTATCATTTCTCCGGTAACCAGCAGTGAATACGCGTCTCCAATTGTACCGATAATTAAAAAGAACGGGAATGTTAGGATTTGCGTGGACTACAAGAGATCTTTAAATCTCATGACGGACTTGGAAAGGTACCCGCTTCCCTCCATAAATGAAGTTGTTCACAAAGTAAGTTCGGGTAAAGTGTTCGCTAAACTAGATTTAAGACAGGCTTACTCACAATTAGAATTAGCTGACTTTTGCAAAAAGTATACTACAATAAATACGCATTTAGGGTTATTTCAATATAACAGACTAGTCTTTGGTTTTAAGTCAGCGCCAGCGATCTTTGCTAGGACTATAGCAAGCTGTCTTCAGGGGTTGAAGGGGGTGGCATTCTATTTAGACGATATCATCATTTCGGGGGTCAACGAACTGGATTTAGTGTATAACATACAGGCAGTGTGCGCGCGTTTACGAGAGTGCGGGTTGAGGGTCAACACGGATAAATGCGAATTTTTTGTAGAATCGGTTGAATTTGTAGCGACACATCATTATTGTCATCGCCATCAGGAGAACATACCAGAAACATCTTCTAATATCCGCGCGCATCGGCAAACCTACTTGCCTAGGTACCTTCGTACCTATACTGGCCGCGATGTACTTTCTCGCCGGCCGTGCCAGCCCGACGATAATAATATCGCCCCGCCTAGAAAGGTCTCGAGACAGCACCGTACAATATCTGTACGGCGCCGAATATTCTCGAAGTGGCTCGTATTACCTACCGCGAGGTAGTTACTCTACCGCGGCTATATAAGCAGCCGATCGCTCGCCCGCTGCAGTTCAGTCCAGTTTAGTCTCACATTAATCGTCGGTCAACATCTCAACATGTAATCAGTGCTCCGCAGGCATCGCTACCCATCCAGGGCAGCTTCCCGAGGTCCATCACCACGTCTCAGCTACAAGGCCCATCGTGTCTTCAGCTCCTGAGAACAGCTACATCCCGCGACTTACAAGGATTGACGCACCTTCAGCCAAGGGATCAGCTCACCACTTCATGGCACCCCGAAGCCCACCGTGCTTCGCTGCCATGGAACGCGCTCCGCCTCGCCAGGACTACCTGCTGGTGGCTCAGCACACCGAGCCACTCACCGTTTATCTCCGCGACACAAAGCGTCGAGCAACGGCCTGGAAGATAGGTCATCTCCACCGCCATGGTGTCGAGCAACTCGCTGACCTTCACCACACCATCTCCATCTCCACCTCCGTACGCCTGCAGCATCATCTACGGCACTCCGCATTACATCTTGTTACCGACCACCGACCATCTGCTACGTAGCCCAATAAACGACTGACTCACACTTCGACATGACGCCTTTCATTTCTGTCTCCCGCTCCCTCAAATTTTTGGGGTATGTAATTTCGGGGAGCGGAATCCAACCTCAGCCAAACAAACTTGAAGCTATAAAAAACGCTCCGTATCCTACGGACGTTCATAAATTGAAAAGTTTATTGGGTTTTCTAAATTTTTATCGGAATTTCATTCCTAGGATGTCATCAATACTGGAACCCCTGCATAACCTTTTGAAAAAAGGGGTAGAGTGGAATTTCTCAGAAGACTGTAAAGTAGCAGTCGATACCATTAAAGAATTAATGGGCAACAACACGATTCTTACAAATTATTTTCCGGACTTACCGGTAAAACTGTATACGGACGCTAGTACATGCGGACTCGGGGCTGCGTTAATGCACGTGTTTAAGGACGGCACAATGCGTCCAATTGAGTTCGCTTCTCGTAGTTTGACAACCGCCGAAAAGAAATATAGTATTTTGGATCTCGAAGCTCTGGCAATTGTGTTCGGGTTAAATAAATTTTTTCAGTACCTTTTTGGAAGGGAGTTCACGTTATGCGTTGACAATATGCCGTTACTAAGAATTCTAGGGGAACACAAAAATATTCCGGTTCTCGCAGCAAACCGTTTGCAGAGATATGGCATCATTCTGGCAGGGTTTTCGTACAAAACGGAATTTGTGAAGTCTTGTAATAACCAAGCAGATTTTCTTTCTCGCTTACCGTTGAAGGACACAGTTGAGGGTTTTAGGGATGATTGCGGGACTGACTTTGTTTGTTTTATTGAGAATTGTGACCATGTTAATTTTCAAGCAGTTGTGTTAGCCACCGCAGCAGATAGCGAATTACAGCTAGTGTTTAGGTATTTGCGGCAGGGCTGGCCCAAACGAGTAAATCGTGACAGCAGTATATGGAAATATTGGTTGAAAAGGAATGAACTTTCTATCGTAGAAGATTGTTTGTTTTGGCAACATAGAATAGTTATACCTGTTTCTCTCCAAAGGCAAGTTTTAGATTTATTACACAGGTCACATCTAGGTATTGTAAAAATGAGGGGAATTTCTAAAACATATTTTTGGTGGACTTCTCTAAACAAAGATTTGGAGGAAGTCGTTCAATCTTGTTCAGATTGTTCGTTGTCAAAACAGTCACCACCCAAAAGTCAATTGACGGTTTGGCCAAATCCAGGTAAAGCTTGGAGTAGGGTACATCTAGATTATTGTGGACCCCTAGCGGGGAAGATGTTTCTCGTGGTTTGTGACTCATTCTCGAAGTGGTTAGACTGTATCGAGGTGCAGAAGGCAGATTCAACTCACACGATTATGGAATTGAGGAAATTTTTTTCTAATTTTGGCAACCCTGAGTTAATTGTATCTGACAATGGCTCAGTTTTTACAAGTGAGGAATTTAGAGTTTTCTTAAAGGAGAACAATATTAAGCTTATGACTTCTCCGGTGAAACACCCCCAGTCAAACGGGCTGGCAGAAAATGCAGTAAAAATTTCGAAAATGTTCCTCAAGAAACTGTTAATAAACGGTAAATTCCCACTAGATTACAATGTCAAGCTGTTGAATTTTTTAGTGGACTATAGAAATTCTTTCCATTGTTCGACAGGTATTGAACCAGCGGTTCTGTTAGTAGGAAGAAGGCTGCGTTCTACGTTCGACAGTTTGTTGCCAGTGAAAAATGGAGAAGACTTTTCGGAAAAAGTCAAGGAAGCTAACGTTAACATTTCTAAAGCTCAATCTGATCAAGTTAGGTTGTACAGAGGGGTAAAAACCAGGGTTTTTAAAGTTGGACAAAAATGTTTGACAAAAGATTATCGTCATGATAATAAAGTCGTTTGGGCTAAGGGTGTAGTTTCTAGAAAGCTAGGTAAAAAAGTTTATATTATTAAAATAGGAAACACTGATGTGACATGGAAGAGACATGTGGACCAGATGAGGGAAATGTCAGTGAGCTGGAAGGAAGATGGCAAAATTGCGCAGCATCCCGCGTCTGAAATTTTGAGGAACGAGCCTCATGAGTTAGAGACTGCGACCTTGTTGCGTGGATTGACTGGTTGTTCTCCTGATTCCAGGTTGGTGGGGGAGGAGGTGGTGTCGGAGCAGGCACGGCAACAGAGACCATGGTCGGGAAGACTGCGTTCAAGTCACAAGGCACCTACAACTTCCAGAGGAGACGGGACAACTTGACCCAGTCACCGCGGTTAAATTATGTGTATCTTAAAAAAATTATTGTGTATGAAGTATTACAATTTATGTTAATTGTTATTTAAGTTATTTAAGTTATTTAAGTTATTTTTTTATGTAAGTAAGTAGCTTCAGAGTTGAAGGAGGGAGAGATGTAGTGTTGGTAATATGAGTATCTGTCGGGTAGGTTCGGGAATACCGAACCTAGCCGAAGCGGCCGGACATCGGCACAATATAATAGCGAGCACAGAGCTCGTGCGGCGTCTTTTCTCGTTAGGCGGCTTACAGCCAACACTGTAAATATTATATTCAATAAACAGTCTCCGTGTATCAAAGATACTACGTGTTTTAATAAATAACCTTGAAGACATCCAAGAGCGATACTGGAGATAAAGGGCCCAGTATTACCTGCAGTACAGGACATTACACTACGTCAACGGCTCTCCACCTGCGATCAAATTGTGAAATCGTGTGGTTAATTAATGGCCAAAAAATTGAAAATTCTTCTCCGCTTCCCTAACATACAATTATTATTATTAATCGATTCGAGTAAATACTTAATTTAAAAAAAGATACTTATATTATTTTTCAGATCTGTGTATGTGTTTATTTCTTATTCTATGGCGTAGGTCAAGTTGCATAGTATACCTATTATATTTACTTTATGATACTTTCTTGCTTTTAACAACGAACCCACCCGTTATTCAAAAATATTTGAGAGCTTTCTTCGTATCACAAATACTTCACAATATTACACTTAAAAATCCCACTCTCATATCGCAAAAATATCTGCACTCGATCACTGCGAGATACATCTTCATTAAAGACACTAACGACACACTTGATCTGCGTTCTTCATAACTTTATCTACATCATCTGTGCTGCACTACTAATGAGAGAACACCGTTAAAATAACGTTCATCCCTTAAAATTGCATACATCCTATAAAATAACTAACAACCTATAAAATTGTTTACATTCTATAAAATATTATAAATTACATCGTCATTTGTATTTTTTTTATTTCTTTTACATGTGCAATAATATTATTATTTAATTTATAAAAACAGTTATTTATGAACAGGTTCGGCTATGTAATTATTATTACGCGTGACAGCTATTTCGCCTTCTGAAGGCATTATTAAGCAACGTATTTATATTATTTCGAGATAGGTAGTGAACGATGAAAAAAATTGCATTGCTTTTATTTTTATTAACAACGCCCTTACTAATTTCTGAATAAAATGACTGATATTATTAATGTTTATAATGTTTTCAGTTTCTCCAATTACTGCATTGGTTAAATTTGACTTAAGATCGTTTTTCTAGTAATTATGTGAGCTATTCCCAAAAGATAACTCATTTTCCGGTTTCATTTTCCAGCATAATTAAGTATTTTAAATGGGCTTAAAATTATCTATTGTATTTGTTTGTTCATTTATCAAAATGGCTTCCGGATTATTAGAATTTTTGTTAATTTCTTAACAAAAATTGTTAACTGGTCTATAAGATTGAGTTTGCGTCATATATTTGTATATTTGAAGGGGTTGTTTTATTATCGTCAGTGATGATTCATCACTAAGTGATTTTTATCTAGGTTTGTCACATTGTGACTGTATTTTACATGTATTTTTTGGATCTAGTATTAGAGGACCAGTCAGTTTGTCCAACATAAATAGCGTTGCATTCGTCATACTAGAGTTTATAAACGCCACTAGTTTTTAGTTTGGGTACTTTACTTTTTGAATTTTCGAGAGATGATCACAAATTATTATATTTATTTATTATTGTTGTACTTCTTATAAATAAACTATTTTTATAAATTGGATAATAATATTATTGAATATATAAAAGAAATAATAATTAAAATGGGGTTCTGCAAATTAAACTTGATGACAATAAATACTATGGTCACAATTACATAAATGGATATTTCAGCATCTTTGTTGAACTAAAACACTATTTTAAATGAAAAATAATATAATATTTTAAAATAACATCGATATCCCACATAATGCAAAATTGCAAACGGGCTTTGAAATTTAACATCCTTTAAAATTACATTCAATCTATAAAAATGCATCAGAACATCCTATAAAATTACATGCATTTTATAAAATTATATTCTTCCTATAAAATTACATACATTCTATAAAATTAGATCGGTTCTATAAAATAACATGTAACCTATAAAACCCCTTTCGATTAAGCCAAAAGCAGCCTTGTTGGCGATAACGTGCGACTCGGTAGTTCTTGATGCGATATTCTCAAGGCCACCTGGAAACAAAGCCAATATTTGAGTGAAACACCTGTCGAGGGGCGCGCCCGGTCGAGGCAAAGGAAGGCTCTTGCTTCTGAATGGAGGGACCAAAAGTTTCAAGATTTTGGAACAAAAATAAAGTTTATTTCATAAGTTGCAAAGATCTTTCAAAACAATGTATTTCTGAAGAACTTCGAGTAAAATTTTCTTCTAGTGCCTGCATTTGGGATTTATGGGACTTCCGCGGAACTGCACGTGTACCACTTATATGGATGGTTAAGAATGGCATTTTTCTTTGCTACGTTTTCGTCAATTCCCTAGGATATTATCAATCGAGTTCTTAAAGCGACGTTCCTCACAATTTAAAGGGATAAAAGTGTACTTTTACCGTACACTGGAGGAGCGTTTTTTATGTTGTTCTGCCGTTTAAGTGATCGTTCTAACTTGTTAAAATGTTTCTGCTTAACAAATTAATTTTTTTTTGTAGGAACATACTCTGGTTGAACTCGAGGAAGATAGTGTTTTCAGGTATTCCAAATAACGTTACATCCGCAAGTCACTCGAAATTGAACCATGCCTGTATTACACATTTTTTATAGCCACGATACTGCATTTTTAATTTATTTTTTAATTTATTTATTAATTTGCTCGCCGACACATCAAATAATTATCACAATGATGATTCTAATTAAAAGCGAGCACACCACTCATCTCATCATTCTTTGTGTAACCATAAGTTAAAATAAGTAATAATAAATTACATAAATGAAACACTTTAACTTTGTTTGAACCACTTATATATTTGAGTAGAGCCGACCGGTTTCGGAACGACCGTTCCTTCTTCAGGGCAAGCGTGTACTGATTTGACAGTTACGAAATATGGATGGAGAAATATATAAGTGGTTCAAACAAAGTAAAATTTTTTCAATTATCTACAATGGATTCAAAGTGTAATTTTATTGCTTTGGTTGCTGAAAGCGAAGAAGAACTGCAAGAGGCCTTAACAAACATGCAAAGCATTCTTCAAAACAATTACAACATGAAGATAAATAAAGACAAAACAAAGCTGCTGACTGTAGGCCGAACGCAACATCAGATGAGAGTAGAGATGTCAGGAGTTCTACTAAGGAACACCAAGGAGTTTGTCTACCTCGGGAGCAAAATAACATGGGACGGTCGGTCTAAGAGCGAGATCGACAGCCGTATACACCAGGCCAAGGTTGCATTCAATAAACGGTCGAAAATAATAGAATCGAATAATATAGACCTGAAACTGAGAATACTCCTCATCAAGACCTATGTATGGAGTATCTTGATGTACGGCTGCGAAACATGGTGCCTATCCGAAAGAGATAAACGGAGACTAGAGGCTTTTGAGATGTGGTCCTATAGAAGACTACTAGGAATTTCCTGGAGAGACCACATCACAAATGAGGTTCTTCAAAGGATCGAAGGAGGAAGGCACCTGCTCAGGACCTTGTCCGAAAGGCGCGCAAGATGGATCGGCCATGCAATAAGGCAAGAAGACCTCTTGCATGCCATAATGGAGGGTATGACCGAGGGGACAAACGCTAGGGGAAGCCCACGCCGAGAGTACCTGGAGGACCTGCTGGTGGACGTGCGCTGCTTATCATATGCAGACTTCAAAAGAGCCGCACAAGACAGGGAAGAGTGGAAGAAACGAATAGATGAAATTGCTGCAAACCAATCCCAGGATTGAAACCAGAGAGAGAGACAATGGATAACCACAAAGTTATAGCTACATTCAAAAGTATATAATAAATTAAATAACGAGTACATAAAACAAGCAAACTCAAATATAGCTAAATACATACATATATATTTTCGTGTATTACTTATATATGCATACATATATACACATATTATAGAGCCAATTCATAAGTAAGTACATAAATACATAGTATCTCTAAGTGAGGAGATCGTCAGATATATGCAAGTATAAGTTCCTTCTGAAGGTTGCGATGTAATTCGAAAATATATCCAAGTCTGGACGAACGTAGTAGCTGGTATATAAATGAAAATATGTTTCTGTCGATGTATGTCAGATGTTATGCGTTGCTAAACCATTCATTCGATTGCGATGAAACTTTGGGGATTTGATGTGCGCATGCCCGCGATGGTTTGTATATACAATAGTGAGTTCTGGCATCATTAAATTTGTATGAAAAAATTGCAATTTGTGGCATGCGAGCTCTTTGAAAACTGAATGTACCGGGGCTGAATATATGGAATGCGGGAGTGGGGAGGGGAATTTGAGAGAGAGGTTCACGAGACGGGGTAAGCGGTAGAGGGGAGTGGGGAGAGGGAAGGTGGAGTGGGAACGAGTGAAGGGAAGGGAACGCGGGAGAGGAAGGGGAGGTGGAAGGGGAACGGGACGAATGGGAAAGGACACGCAGGGAGAAACAATTTCTTTATTAGGTGGCACAGCAACGCATACGGGGATCTCGCTAGTATATTATATAATCGAGTCATTCTTGACGTTGGTTTGAAAAAACTTGTATTCACACACATATATAAGATAAGAATAGAGCCAAATAGTGTCAAGGTTTCTCGTGAATTTCGGCCTTATTACTTTGATTAATTAAAGACCAATCCATGCATGTTGTTTATGATTTTAAATAGAGAGATTATATCTGATACATTCTTCTTTTGGCGGGTGATACTTCTCTAAAGTAAGTATTTCGGTCTAGTTATCTAGATTCCGATACTACAATGTTATAGCTTAGTATTCTTATGTATTTTTTAACAGACTCCACTTCTTTCAAATTCTAAGGATTACAGTAACAACAGCCTGCGCTTGGTTATACAACACGTCACTGATAAGTGCCTTCAACCATGTCATTTGCAATGCTAAAAATCACGTGAATGCGTTACTTATAAAAAATATGACTACCGAAGCAGAAGAGATTTTTTTCTTTTAAAAGTAAACGCTTCTGGCCAACCCAAAGCGAATCCTGAATTATGATTGGTCCCATATTCGTTAGCCTGAGTTAATGTAACAACTTATTGAAAACGCTGGTAAAAATACTTTTACGAAAATTTTCTGATTTAATTGTTCAGTATGGTACGTACCCGCATTAACCCTAGTACTTAGTACCCGTACTGTCCTAGAACGGGAGACCTTCCTAGTTAGGCAATCAAAGTTTCTTTATACTGTTAATGTATTCTTTATAACAAAATAAATAAAACAATTATTTAAAAAAAATCCTATTGCCATTTTAAAACGTCAGCTTTTGCAAATGCATATTATATTCTGTACAGATAAATTAGGAAAAATTACATGATTGAAAAAAATCTGGCCCAAATTCATAAAGAAAGAAGTTGGCCACATCTCGCTCAGATTGAGGTGGAATTTTTACGGTTAAGACTTTTAGGGGAGAGATGTTTTAAGAGTGGAGATTTTGGGAGAGGGTCGTAGCGACACAGACGCCCTTACTGCAACCCTGTTCTTATTACATTGAAATAAAATAAAAAAAGAAAGCATTACCGCTAAACTAAAAATGAGGTATTTGAATTACGTTTGTTTAGGCTTTCAACTAACCACTGGTTTTGTAAGTCAAGTACGTCCCTTAACACTCTGTACATTCACAAACGTTGTGAATTGACTGGTAGACAGACCGGTTTCAACCTTTTATGGACTAGTACATTTGGGCTGGTACATTCGAGTACATTAATTTCTAAAACTATGGTATCTTCTTAGCACAATAATTTGTTAATTGATTTTGAAATTTTATTAAAAACCTCTAAGTCAAAAATCCCCTGACGTCTTCCGACCCCGTTCGCAGCGCCATTGTGAAGTGATTTAGAATATTGATAACTATTGTGACGTGTGATCACTTTTTCACACAGCATCTGAAACATGTCCCTCATTACGTGAAACTTTCCAAGCATTGGTTTTTCAATTCTCACTGCTTCATTGGCTGAGTCAACGAAGTCCTGCTTGTCTGTATGTCTGTTTGGTTTGTCACATTCTATTTACGGTCCAAGGCGGTGGTCGTGATTGATACTGGATACTATCATTTTATGCCGCCAGAGTTCACACGAGCGTGAATCGTGTACCGAACTATCAAATCAATATATCATCAATTTTACAACAAAAAGGCTTCTCAAATTATGTTACATTTTCTACTCTCTCAGATCTATCCATAATCTACGAACACTAAAATGTGTTTACTTTGCACTTTTTTAATCAATTGCTACATATGGTATTATGGGATGGGGAGGTTGTGCAATATCAATTCTTCATCCCATAGTCTTAATTTAAAAAACCAAGGATAATATTCAAATGTAACTCATCACACCCATCAGAGTCACTTTGAAAAATTCACAGTATTAGACATTCGACAATTATACATAAATAAACTATTTAAACAATAACTTGTTATACAAAAACATCGTACTTAACAAAACTATAAATTAACAAGTACCTATGGGTACCGCCGCCCCGAGATTTTCGGATAATCAACACTTCTGCCATAGGTCACCCCAAGTGGTTCGGTTTACGTTTGTCTACGTTTACGTTTGTCTACGGTCTACGTTCTACGGTCTACGTTCGGTTTACGTTTGTCTACGGTGTACGTTTGGTGACTTAGTAGGGGTGCCCGGATTCATGGGGTGAGATTTGTTCGGGTTTTGGCGGCAGATACGTCTGCCCACCACCTGCATGGCAGGCCGGATCGGGAGAGAATGGTTGAGGGAGACCCTTTGACTTCTCCAGCTGTACTCTCTCGGAACATCGCCTTGTAGTACAGTGGGAGGGATGGATTCATACATACGTCACTCCTGGACACACTGACCCCTAGATTCCTACCCACCCCTAATACCCTTTTCCTTCCCAGAACTTCCTCTCCATCCTTTCCTAAAAAGACCCTCTACACAGCCTTCCCAAATATGACATAGGCCCTGTGAGTTATTATTTTCCACAGGGCCTCCTGTGTGGAGCTAATGTAAATAAAACAATTCTGACATTTACGTAATTATATTTTCACATTTCGACTACCATAAAACGGGCACGTGCCTAGTGTGTTAGTCGAAAAAATTGTAAAAACCGTAGCATATAAAATTATATTATGAATAAAGAAAGAAAAATAATTCAAAATATTATGGTACCTACATGACTGAAAAAAGTTTTTTTATAAAGAATTGTCATTGCGATAGTGACATTTCTTTTGCGAAATTTTTTATATTATGCTTTATTAAATAAGAGAAAATTAGAAATATTATTCCTTTTTGAACGCGAGGTATATATGTACTCGTATACAGGGTGTTAAGGGACGTACTTGACTTACTTTAACCAGTTATTCCTGACATTATTTGGAGTAAAAAATGTAAATGAAATTTTGGTCTCCGGTGACATTTTTGATGTTTTTTTTTTTTCTACATAAACATAAAAAAATGGTAGTTGTTGAACAGTTGGAGGCGGGGTAAGGGGTTCGTCGGACACCCGGCCGAGTGACCAGTGACGACATGTGGATGAAATTTTTTTTTGTTTGATTTTGAAGAAAAAAAATTTGAAAAAAAAAAAAAATCGTCAAAAAGTCACCGGAGACCAAAATTTCATTTACATTTTTTACTCCAAATAGTAATAATAATAATATTTGGCTAATTTATATAGCGCCGTTTTTGTGAAAAATCACCTCAAGGGCGCTGTACACATAAGTATTTAAAGGAATTAATATTACTGGCTTACAACTAAGATTTATAATTATAACTAGTGACTTACATCTAAGACTTATAGCTAGAGACTTATTTTACTGGCTTACAATTAAGATTTACAATTATAACTCAAATATAATGTCAGGAATCACTGGTTAAAGTAAGTCAAGTACGTCCCTTAACACCCTGTATATAATATATACTCTTACTAATGTTCACAGATCTACTGGTTAAAATCATTTAAGCTAATAATTGCTTCCAATTGCTACGGAGAAACACATTATAGAAGGAGATGTGTTTTTTTTTCGAACACGAGCATCTTATCTGGATCCTATTTTCGAATTAAATTGTATCTTCTTTTATTTAATTTGTTCGGAATGGTTACTTCTACAGACGGAAGGCCGGGCCGGGCTATATGGAAATCGGAACGAAATGTATTCAGATTAAAATAAATATATCCTTGCCGAGATAACATCTACTATTACTATTGCTATTTGAAATTTGCTTAACCTTTTTTAATATTACTATTTTTGAGACTAATAATAATTCATGGTGGAATTCCATTATAATTTATTATAATAAAACGAATATAAAACTTTTTTCTACTTAATTTTAGTTTACCGTAACCGATTTCAGCCTGTCAAGACCATCTTCAGACTGATACAAATTATTAATAACTCACGGTTTATATACTGAAATATGAGGTAGGGGGAGAGGGGTGGTCAACAAAGATTTAGGCAGTGACTACGCACAACACGCAAGAGCCAAAAAAACATTATTCTTAACATGACAACACCGGACAAGTACTTTCTACAGCAGGGGTGCTCAAACGGTCGATCGCGAGTGCTTTTTGAGTCGATCCCGAGAAAAATATGCCGATGTAAATAGATCAATGCACAGTTTTTATCAGACACATTTCGAAGGAAAACATTATCTTATTCGAAGTGCAGTTATAAAATTTTTGTTGCAGACTGTGCACGTGTTGCCAGAATAAAAAAAAAACAATTTCATGTTCTGAGTGTAGTTTTAATTCGCCGCATACAGATTTAATTTAAACCACTTTTGTGTTCATAATGTAAAATTCGAGTTGTGGATTCATCTGCTGACACATTTCGAAAGAAAAACATTCTCTTAATCGAAGTGCAGTTATAATATATTAAATTATTGGAAGAATACTCGTCAGTCACACACCCCCCCCCCCCCCCCCCCACCCCTCCGGCGCTACAGCCTGTCAGAGTCGATCGATCGCAGTCTAATAATGTTGAGGTAGTAGATCGCCAGCAGTTCAAGTTTAAGCACCCCTGTTCTACAGGCTGCTGATAGAAACGATCGCTTGCTGGTCAATCGCTCGCTCGATTCTCGATCGCTCGCTGGTCGATCGCTCGCTCGATTCTCGATCGCTCGCTGGTCCAGGCTGATTGTGTTGTATAGATTATCTGTCCACACGCTTAACCCTTCAGGTACGTTTATTGTCGCGTATTGCTGCAAGACAATGTGAAGTTTTAATATATAAATTCAGTGAACTCTAATTCTTCTTCTTATTTTCAACACCAGTAACATCCTCGTCTCGTAACATGGCGGATTGATTAAGTAAGGATCAATCGGTCCTGTTATAATTTTATTATGGAATAAAATCCTGTGTGAAAACCCATATATTCGAATAAAAAAAGTGGAAAAAAGTTTTACATTCGTTTTATTATAACAAAATGGGCCCATGGGGTGAGGTTTGTCTAGGTCTTGGAGGCGGATAACCTGGACACACTGAACCCCATATTCCTACCCACCCCTTAAACCCTTTTCCTTCCAGAACTCTCCTCTCCTTCCTTTCCTTTAAAAAAGCCTCCAGACAGCATCCCCAAAGATGAAATAGGCCATGAGGGAAATTATTTTCCTCTGGGCCTCCTGTGTGGAGCTCATGTAAAAAAGCAACCTTTTTTATTAATTTTACCGAATTTTTTTTTAAAATTATCTATAAACTTTATTACTCTATGATTGCTGAGTTTAACTTTTTTACAAGCTCTGAGGAAAAAAATACGTAAAAATATTAGTATGCATTTCACACACGGTAGAAGTGAAACCTTCAGAAAACTAAAGTAGACAAGAGTGGAGAGGCTACAAAGCACCGCACAAAGAGGAGACCGATTATTCTTCTCATTCTCTCGCAGGCTAACTCCTGTAGATGTATGTGTTTGTCCCTTTTCAGTGTCGATTTTTCGTTTCATCGAGTTTCAAATACAACGTTGTTAAAATAGAACTTTTCACTTCAATAATTCCCCTTAGGGCTTATGTTATCTTTGGCGATATTGTATGTAGAATCTTTTAGGAAATAAAGGAGAGGAAGTTCTGGGAGGAAAAAAGATGGGCAGGAATCTGGGGGTCAGTGAGCCCAGGAGTGACGGACGTATGAATCCATCACTCCCACTGCGGTGCAAGGCGATGTTTCTAAATAATTTGGCTCGAGAAGTCAAAGGTACTACCTTAACCATTCTCTCTCGGTTTGGCCTGCCATGCAGCTGGTGGGCAGACACAACCGCCGTCAAGACCCGCGCAAACCTTACCCCAGTAAGCCGGACACCTCTGCTTAAAAGTCACTAAACGTAGCAAACCACTTGGGGTGACCTATGGCAGGGGTGTTGGTTATTTAATAAATGGTTCCCAGGGCGGCGGTACCTATACCCGCCTCCCATATTTAACTACTCCTATGTTACAATAATTATCACAGTTTGATAGTGAAATGTAATAAAGTGGCAGTATTTTTGTTCGTAACTATGGCAATACCAGATATAACATCAGTTTTAGTACAAAATAGTGAGGTTAGGTTAGGTTTCCCAAATTCAAAAACATATATTTTTTTAGTTTGCTTAACGGCCGCCTAGACCTAGATAAACTTCATATCATGAGCTCGGACACCTCTGCTAAGTCACCAAACGTAGCGAACCACTTGGCGTGACCTATGGCAGGGGTGTTGTGTATCCAATAAATGGTTCCCGGGGCAGCGGTACCTGTAGCCACCTCCCAAATTGAATCTACGTTTAAATGTCAAATTGAACGTTTTTCTTTTACCGGTGCTTTGAAATTTTTCTCAAACCCACTTGACCTCACCGCGCTATCTTCTAATTACGTTCATCTTAACTAATATTCATTTTGTGGAGTAAAAAAAAGAATGCTGTGAGACATTTCCTGCAACGAGTTAAAATGGTTTTATTGTCCGTTAATTAACGGAGTGCCTAACGGCTTCGAAGCCTCCTTAACGACGTCGTTATTGGGAAAAATTATGTGTCTTCCATTCGTTTTCGTGTCGTTATCGAAGGTTGTCGCTGTGCTGCCGAACGGGCATTAATAATAGTGGGAAGCAGAAGCACTATTATTGGGGAGCCACAATAATTATTATTGATGATTACATATTTCATTGTAATAATACTTCCCCTTGTAATCGACGCTCTTCATGTAATGGTTTTAATATCTGTTGGGAAATACGGTGCAATTTAATATTACATCGTGTAGTTGTCAACATAAAACAACGCTTTTAGAATTCCGATGAAATATTGACTAATCCTTTTTTTGCATGTGATTTATATGGTTCTGCGACTTTTCATCATAAAATTCATAGAATTTTTCATCATTCATCACCGACAAAATATACCCGACAAAATATCCTACGGACAAAACGGTTCCATGACAGTTCATCCTTCGATAATTCATCCGGCGACAGTTCATCCTGCGACAGTTCATCCGGCCGACAGTTCATCCTGCCGACAGTTCATCCTGCCGACAGTTCATCCCGCCGACAATTCATCCGTCGACAATTCATCCTGCCTGATCATTTAGAAGATTTTTTCTTCAAGTAAGTATGCAAAGAGGATATACGGCCGTACGACCTAACCTAACCTAACCTAACCTAAACTAACCTAACCTAACCTAACCTAACCTAACCTAACCTAACCTAATCTATTTAGTAAAAATATTTTTACAGCGGATTTCCACTCAAGATGCCATCAGATATAAGTATATCGATTTTGGTTGTACGGCCGTATATCCTCTTTGCATACTTACTTAATAAAAATCTTCTAAATGATCAGGCAGGATGAATTGTCACCGGATGAATTGTCGGCGGGATGAACTGTCGGCAGGATGAACTGTCGGCAGGATGAACTGTCGGCCGGATGAACTGTCGCAGGATGAACTGTCGCCGGATGAATTGTCGCAGGACGAATTGTCGGGTCACCGGACAAAACACTCCCGAACAAAATATCTACTGAAACCTAACCTAAACTAATCTAACTTAACCTAACCTAATCTAACAAAAAAATGGGACAAAAATAATACAGACATCCTATAAAGACAATAAATTATTGTTCAAAAATAGTAAAATGAGACAAAAATAATACAGACATCCTCTAAAGTTGGGTTAGACTAGGTTAAGTTAGGTTTTAGTAGATATTTTGTTTGTAGGATATTTTATCGCGAGATGAAAACACGCAGTACCGATCTAAATAACATTCCGAGTACCAAATCGTGACACGAGACTTCCAGAGCTGTTTATCCGTCTAAAACTAACTATTTCTTTAACTCATTCCAAAGACTACATAGGATTGGAAATAAATTCAGTTCCTTTGATATTTTCATTTATTCCTTATCTAAATTTATATCAGAAATTTCAAAAATTCTGATCTAAATTTTATTTTTATTCTTCTAACATTGTTTTTGTTGTTATTTATTTTTAATTCTGCTTCCTTTCTATTAGTGTAAAGGAAGAGAAATAATGATTGGTATTTTATTGTTTCTATTTCTATTATTAAGTACTATGTTACACGATTGATGTAAATGCTCCAAGAGTGTAAATAAATAAATTTTGTTTTACGATTTTATATATTAATAAAATTCAAACAATGATATGGAAAACCAATGAAAAAAAAAGATCATTCGTAACACCTGTGCCTGAATATATCATTACACCAATTACCGCATCACCTCTTTTCTAACATAAAATTATATTTTTGGAAATAGTTTAAAATCCTCGTAAAACCAAAAATAACCTTGATTTTGACGGTCCCCTTAGTTGAGGGGTAAGGTTCTCATGACTATGATTCCCACAAGTAAATTTAAAAATATATTTCATCAAAATTAAATTGTATTTATTTAAATGAAAAAAAATGACTTTTTAAAATACTTTGACTTTGTCAGGATAAGATTATTGACTATGTCATATGAAATTGGCGTTTTGTATGGGAGGAACATAAAGCCGATTTTTTTTAAATATAATATATTTATTTAATCAAAGTATGTACCATTGCTATCTATGCACTTTTGCCATCTCATAGGTAGTTCATCGATCCTTTTACTAAAAAAACCATTCGGACGGGAATCAATAAAATCTTTGAAGGCGGTTTGGACTGCCCCATCGGAGTTGAATTTTTTCCCTTGCCAGAAGTTATTCAAATTTCTAAAAAAATGGTAATCTGTTGGGGCAAGGTCCGGAGAGTACGGTGGATGTCTCAGACATTCCAATTGAAGCTCCTCTAATTTGGTAGCCGTCTGTTGTGCAGTGTGTGGTCTAGCGTTCTAACGCGCGATTGTTGATTTGCTTCATTCAATTCGTGAGGTACCCACCTTTCAAGCTTTTTCACCTTCCCAATTTGCTTCAAGTGAATTAAAACAGTTTTATCACTAACACCGCAGCCTGCAGCTAACTCGGACGTGGTTTGCGATGGATCCGCTTCCACAATAGCCTTCAATTCTTCATTATCAACTTTGGTCTCCGGCCGTCCACGGCGCTTGTTCTGCAGATCGAAATTTCCAGAACGAAAACGTTGGAACCAAAAACGCACTGTGTTTTCTTTTGCGGCACCGTCGCCATACACATCATTAATCCTTCGAGCCGTTTCTGCAGCACTGGTGCCACGGTGGAACTCGTACTCGTAAATAACGCGATATTTCAAGTTTTCCATTTTGTAAACTAAGTGACGCAAAGAAAAAAAACAATTAAGAAAAAAACAAATGAATTATAATTTTCGAAACACAAATACATGAGTAAAAATAGCTGTATAAATTTGAATTTTGAATTCCCAACCCAAGAGAAGATATTTGAGATCAAAGTTGCCAGTACGGCAAAACGCCAATTTCATATGTAAGGACCTAATATTAATTTATTTCAATAAAAATAGGAAGTACATATTTTAAAAGATAAATACGGTAACATGAATTTTAATTTTCTTGACTTAATAATATTATAAATAAATCATTTTTTCCATACGGGTAAAATAATTAGTCTTTCATTAAAGACCCTGAAATAAAGCCAGTTTTTTTTTTCAACTTAATGAGTAGAACCTCAAATTGTAATATTTAATTAATGAAGACAATATTAGCGAAACTCACATTAAAAGTTATATCAAGTATTTTAGATTGATTTGATCATATAATTTAAGTTTTAGCTCCAAAATGATAAAGCTGTGACTAATAAATTAACAATCCATGTATAGAATACCGAAATATACCTACCTAAGCATTTATCCATAATTAGTACTTTTTACTAATTCGGAATGTATCTATTTTACATAATAAAGGTAAATGTGTCTTTAAATTCTAAAAGTACGTACATAGAAATTTATGTATTATTAATATTAAGATGGATCGATTTGGCAAAAACTGTAGACAAACTCTCATTTATCAGTTTTTTAGAGCTGCATCTTGTATACAACACAACATTTTGTTTATTTATTAACAATTAACGGTTGAATTTGGCAGCCACCTCTGATCTGGAGCTCCAAAATGTAGTGAACGTATGTCTTGCAGTATGAAAGAGACATGCGTGTATAAGTGAGACAGCATGCGGAACGTATAAAAGGCGTGAATGTTGTCCATTCGTCCTCTCTTGTTATCAGCCTCCTAAGAAGAACCTTGTACAGTAATCTCGGATTAAATACACAATAGACTACCTACGCATTATTATTGCAACACCCTGAACTGAGATCAATCTATTCAGAGGAATCTGGATCCATCAGCAGGAGTCCAGGAGTAATGTTTAGAGACCGGCCACGGTCATCACACAAAATACCTGAAAAATACCCTCGACTCTGTGCAGAAACGAGCGGTCCGTTTGATAGATTCTCCCATCTTAACAGACGGATTGCAATCTTTAGAGCACAGGCGTTGGTCGGTTGGAAATGCTATCCTTGCTCTACCGGAATTACAATGGAAGACGCTCCGAGGAACTAGCATCAATGATCCCTTCGGCATCGGTGCATAGTCGGGAAACACGCCAAACGCGTGCCCAACATTTGTACACGGTTGACATTTGTCACATGAGAACGGATCGTTTCTTCGACTCGTTCTTGTGTTCAACAGCTCGGCTGTGGAATGATTTGCTGGCCTCTGTATTTCCTCCTTCCTACAACATGGGTCTCTTCAGGACCAATGTTCATTCCTTCCTCACCCGAAAAAGACCCTCCACACAGCATCCCAGATGACATAGGCCCTGAGGGAAATTATTTTCCTCAGAGCCTCCTGTGAGGAGTTAATGTAAAAAATTATTAAATATTTGGTGGACGGGTACTTATGATATGTTTTTTGAAGTGTCTTATTTGTGATACGTATATTTAATAATACCGGGTGATGTGTGTAGTGTGTAGGTGTGTGTGTATGTGTGAGTATGTTTGTAGGTGTCAGAGGTGGTGATCTGTGTAAGAGGTGATTATACTTACAAATAAACTTGCGCAGATCTTTGAAAAATCAGTGGATATTATAATTTTAATTTTTAAAAACAACAATTGAAATTATTTATGTTATAATGTCATATTTATTACAGGTAGCAAGGAAGGTACTTTATCGCTTGCCTGAATTTGTTCAAATGAAAAGTTCAATTTTTGAAAAAGGTGCTTTAATTCATGTGAAATCCCGGTTCTAGAATTCATCGCAACAGCATTACAGACAGATAATCAAAGAGCATTATTATATCATTATCTAATATATAAAATTCTCGTGTCAAGGTGTTTGTTACCATACTCCTCCGAAACGGCTGGACCAATTTTGATGAAATTTTGTGTGCTTATCTGGTAGGCCTGAGAATCGACCAACATCTATTTTTCATATCCCTAAAAGTAAAGGGTGTTCCACTCCGAAGAAAATTATTTTCCCCATACATGTATGGAACGAATTCTTCTATTTTGAAAGAACTGTAGCAATATTGTAAGGGGTATAATATTGAACTGTGAACCGGGGGAGGGGGGAGGGGGAGGGGGAGGAGGGAGGGGGAGGGGGAGGGGGGTGGGGAAGGGGGAGGGGAAGGGGGGGGGGGGGAGGGGGAGGGGAGGGGGGGGAGGGGGAAGGTGTAGGGGGGAGGGGGGGAGGGCGGAGGGGGGAGGGGGAGGGGGGGAGGGGTGAGGAAAGGAACTCAGGAAGGAGGGTCAGCGGGACGGGGGAAGGGGAGAAGTGGAGTGGGGAGAGGGAGAGGGAACGCGAGAGGGGAAAGGATACGCAGGGAGAAACAATTTAGATCAATTCAGCTAATAAGTTGACAACAGTTTTTGATTCTGAGGCGGTACGAAGTTCGCCGGATCAGCTAGTAAATAAATAAAAATGATCGTGGAATTGCACGGCTTAGTTCAAGAAAGTTTAAGTTATCAGTAATTAATACTTTATTCATAACGAAGAGAAAAAATATACCGAGAACACAAAGTTTCGTGGGAGGTTTAAAACTTTGGCACCGTAAAATTTATGGATTTGAGCCTAGTTAGACCGAATTGAACTAACCAACAGAAAGCTCTAAATCTCCCATCTGTGGTTCGCCCGCCGGCGGGCACAAAAAAAATATTTATTGCGATTATGTATGAAGGACAAGGTAAACTGTATTAGGGACAATAGGGACAAGGTCAGAATTGTTTGCGCCAATATCAATCTGGGACCTATGTTTTATTCAGTTCTATTTGATTATTGTAGCTATTCTGAATGATTTTAAAAGATTTTTTTTATGAAATTTGCGGGGACATTTGGCAGCTGTCAACGCCCGAAATATTTACGTTTAAAAAATGTACGTTTTCAAATGAGTATAAAGGTCATTATTTAGTTGAAAGCTCATTTGAATTGTGTTTTTTTGTATTCAGGTTTGTGTAGAAATATTTAAAAAATCTGTTTATTTTCGTATGAATATATTTCTTAAGAATTATTTCCAAAACCCACTAATTCGAACCCATCTTTTTTGGTCACATTTAACTGTATCACACTTTGACAAAAAAACGGCCAACATTATCTTCATTTTCTTAACGTGTATTTTCATTCCAGGTATTTATTATCTTCAATGATTAAATTTTACGATTTGATGTTTCACTCATTATGTTATTCAAAAATTAAAAAATACAAATCTTTTTTTCAGAAACAGTGCTAAAAATACTCGTATCGTTCGAATTTGTTCGGTATAACTCCTTTTCGTAGAACACCGCTCAATTATTCTGGTGCAAAGCCGTATGATATAAAGTAATTGGTAAAACTAAAAGAAATCAAAACCAATAGCAGAAAACAGAAATTCTTTAGGCGAAGTCGATAAGAAGTTGACGTACAACTTTTTCAATTAATTTTACGATATCGTTGCTCAAAGCAAGAAATAGTGGTTGGCTGGAGAAAACTCGCTAAAATAAAATTTTTAAGAACTTAATTTTACTTTAGTTGAATAGAAAACACAGTAGACCCAGTTATACCTCAGTTGGTCCGATAGTTAAAAAAAAGTGGAAAGTAAATGGATCAAATAAACCTTTGAATTAAAAAAAGTGTCATAAAGTTTACTTCGTTTCTAAAGTTTACCACAAGCGTTACTATTGTATTCGTGCTACTTACAATAGCACAGAAGTGCACATAGAAACGTGAAAGAAAATAAAAGTTAGTAAACAAAGTATTTTTTAATGTAAACGAGTCAATATAATTCATAATGTATTAGTAACATAAACATTTAAACCGGTAGTCTCGAAAGTCATCCAACTGTTAAATATTTAGCATTCTTTGAATTATAATATCTGTCACTTTCCTCTCGGTTGTTTCACAAAATTTTAACTGTATATCAAATCTCAAAGTGAATTTTCAAGTTCTATTCGAGTTTTATTATTACTTCAGATATGTGAAACAACTGACTAATAATGATATAAAAACAAATCTTTAATAGAATCGGTACATTACTTTACAGAACTTAAAAAGTAACATTGACATTTGATGAATTGTTCAAATTTTGTAAAACAATTGGACATTTGCTTTCTTTGATTTTTTTTTTGATATTTTGATGCAAAAAAATCTTTTTTCATGACGTTGTATAGAATTTGTAAAATAAATTTGTTTTAAATGTTAAGTTCGGCAAAAAAAGCACCCTCCGCAAACCGAATGGAATTTCGGTCTAAATCTACCCAGGCCGTGTGTTTCCGAGATAAGTGTTGGGCTGGTTTTTCTTTGAGTATTGCAGCTATTTTTTTTTTAAATGTTACTTTGTTTTTGATATCGCTAATTATCGAGTCAGGAAGAATTTCATCGTTTAGCCATGTAAAGTGTTTTCCGTTTTAGGTTAGAGCAGCTTCCTGTTTTAAAGATGACAAAAAAGACTTAAGGTTCTTGAGATCACAGTGACTGACACTGAAGCTAGGTTTTATCGGGCAGGCTCACGCATTAAAATGACCGTGCATACCTGCCTTCAGTTACTTTCGGCACATCTCGAACCGTGTGATCCTAATAGCTATAGACAACTAGATCAATATGAAAACTAATCATAGACTAATTATGATACATGACAACTTAAATACGCCTATTAAACATTCACATGAATAACAAATCAAATATATCTATCCGAGAGGACTAATCTTGTATTGCCCCTATCCTAATTAGATTTGTCTTATTAGTATAACACTATTCGAAGCCTTACACCCCGATCTGTGTCTTATCGATTGACGAATCACATCTAGAAAAATAAATTCTGATTAAGCCCTTATACTGTACCGCCCATCATAGAATTCGTATCTCCATTCCTAAAAAATATTAAATTAAATACCAGGATTAAATATCAGGATCTCTAATATGTAACATGTATCTCCATATGGGAAGATGGACCTTCTACTTCTTTGCATCAGTTAAAATCAGAATGGAAGGGGCATATATTTTAATGGACCAACATATCACCCAATTGCTTTCTGGGCATGGGGAGTTTAGAGGTAGACTTCACAGACTGGCTCTATCATCCCATCCCAATTGCGCTTGTGGTGATACCGACCAAACAGCCGAGCACATTTTGTAGCACTGTGAGATTTTGACGGATGCTCGAGACGAAATGATTGATGGTTTACAAGTTATTACGAGACCTGCTTGGAATACAGATCTCGTCTCGAATAAGGTGAACTTTGAATGCCTGAAGAAATTCACGAAAGTTTGGGTTGAGAGATGGCCTGTTCTTAGAGTCGCTGAGTAGCTGTAAAACAACTTAGGTACCAGGTGTATTTTGCTTCTGAATTCACGGACACTCTTCATGATTCCTTTATATATACCGCTTGGATTTATTTGTTATGATTTATGTGTTTCTGTAATATGTTATTTTTTTTATTATATCCAATTATATCCAAAACTGGATAAAGTCACAATAGATTATCTATTTACAGTTCGTAATAAAATAGAGCATTGGAAAAAAAAATAAAAATACACAGTGCCGGTGAGGTGATTTTTCACAAAAGACGGCACTATAAAAATTATCAAAATATTATAGTCTAAGGTCCTGACTACGATCGACCTACACCCATCCGTTTACCGAATCAAAAATATTGTTTAGCAATCATAATATATGCACAAACATATTGCGAATTAGGTTGCTTGATGAAATTAAGCCAAGCCTACTCTAAATTAAAATTAATGTAATAAATTTTTTTTTTTACTTTTTCACTAACATGTGATTGAGAATACGAAACATAAGGAACAATAAACGGTTGGGTTGTCTACCTTTTTCTGGTCCCTCCTACAGGGTTGTTTAGTATATATAGGTGAGTTAATACTAATATATTTAAACACATTTATTTTTTAACCCCGATGCAAGGAGCGGTGTTATGAGTGACTTTCTGTCTGTCTGTGTGCGTGTCTGTCCATGACATCGTAGCTCATAAACAAATGGACCGATTATGATGCGGTTTTTTTGTTTGAAAGCTGACGTGATCGAGATGGTTCGTAGCTATTATAATTCATGAAAATCTGTTCAGGCATTTCAGGGTTATCAGCTCTTTTTTAAGGGATTGCTTAAAATTATTAAATTTTTGCTTAGTGAAATATATATTTAAATACATATAATTTTATTACGAACGAGATGGTATTCTTACTCGCAGTTGTCGCTATTTAAATCAGTGCGCGACAGAGAAGCATTGCTCTATTATTCAGTGAATTGAATAGGTTTGGAATGTGTGGGAGATATATGCACCATTTGATTGTATTGTCTTCGTCTTCTTGGTCGTGTTCCTCTGTGGTAATTCATATGACTCCTCAATTATTTCCTCATCATTCAACGCTTGGAATCTAGGAAAGTTCTCATCGCAATTAAGCCATCAATATGCTGACACCTTCAACGCATTCATTGCATATTGAAATTGCTTAATGCATTTTATATCTTATGCTACCATTAATATTTCAGTTCAACGAACCAACGAATTTAAGTCATCTGAATTACTACTCCCGGAAAGCAATAATGTAATCATTTTCACGTACAAATTTGGGTAGAATTATTTTATATTTGTCGGCACTTATTTGTGTACAATAAACACTAGTCAATTAATTCAAGTCAAGTGTTTATTTCGTATTTTTTTATGAGATTTCTGTACTTGACGGCCTTCGTGGTCGAGGGGAAAGGTTCTCGACTATCCGGAGGTCACGGATTCAAACCACGGCGTACGCAAGTAAATTTTGTTCGATTAATTTGTTTAGTTTTACAATTTATTAATTTAAAAAATGCATTGTATATTTGCAGCACTTTCCAGAGCAGAAGATACTCTCAGTACCTATCGCTCTGGCGCGAGTCCATCATCTAAAGTTGAAAAATTACTTAAATTGACTTTAGCCGTGTTTTATGAGAAGATCTGGATAGTCAGGTAGGTACTTCCCCAACTTTCTCTTCCTGATCTCCTTCCCCTTTCTAGTATTTTCAGCCTCGCAACATATCCCAATTGGGAATGCCATAGTTTTAGGGAGCAGTTTGGACTCTTGCAGGGTATTCTCACATAAAAAAAACTTGCTTGATACAATAAATTTCACGAGCCACTGAGAGATGGAAGGCAAAATGCATCAGTTTTAGAAATTAACATCGAATCCACACTAGCTAACTACAAATCAAAAATATACGAATGCTAATATTATATTTATTTAAACGCCATAAAATGGCTTTTACATTTTAAAATGATAAGATTATAAGTATACAGTGGTACGAGTGGTACACAGGAGGGTATCAGTAGTATTAAGGACAAAATAAAAATGGCTTTTACGTTTTAAAATGATAAGATTATAAGTATACAGTGGTACGAGTGGTACACAGGAGGGTATCAGTAGTATTAAGGACAAAATAAAAATGGCTTTTACGTTTTAAAATGAAAAGATTATAAGTATACAGTGGTTCGAGTGGTACACAGGAGGGTATCAGTAGTATTAAGGACAAAATAAAAATGGCTTTTACGTTTTAAAATGATAAGATTATAAGTATACAGTGGTTCGAGTGGTACACAGGAGGGTATCAGTAGTATTAAGGACAAAATAAAAATGGCTTTTACATTTTAAAATGATAAGATTATAAGTATACAGTCGTACGAGTGGTACATAGGAGGGTATCAGTAGTATTAAGGACAAAATTAAAATGGCTTTTACATTTTAAAATGATAAGATTATAAGTATACAGTGGTACGAGTGGTACACAGGAGGGTATCAGTAGTATTAAGGACAAAATAAAAATGAATGAGTACCCAAAAATTATATCGCTGAAGTGATACAGTTGTTTTTTAACACAACAAAAAGAAAATTGAAAAGAAATACAAATGAAATGTACTCGTGTAATCGTTAAATAATATACTAGGATTATAAAAGACAAAGTATGTTGAGTGTATGATAAAAGCTAGTATTTTCGTAATTATTATTTATTGTGTGTTACAACCAAAAAAAAAATAATATGAAGTTCTCTTGCTACAGAATGTAATAATAACGGTGAACATTTTAGATGAACACTATTTGTTATGTCTGCATATATTATATATGTTAGCTGTTTTTACGAAATACATCGTTTAATTTCGATTTTCTATAAAACCTAATTACGGCAACAAAATGTTCTAGCAAAAGAGCTCATCAGGGTGCAATTTCTTTTCATTTTATAATAAAAATCTTATTTTAATAATGAATAAATGAGCCCTTGCCCGCAATAATGTCGTATCCAACAAAACTATCGAATTTGAGCTATGGATGGAATAATGTTGGGCATATTAATATGCATAATGTAAAGAAAAAAAAGGCCTGTAGCAGCATTTTAAGATTTGGTTTATGAAAGAATGGCGTTTATCGAAATCACGGAGCACGGTTTAATTCGTGAGAATAAATGAAGAAAACTAACATCTTATTTATTCAATTAGAAATACTTCAAATCCAAGAAACTGAAGAATGCAGGAAAGTAGAATTTGTCCAAAAGCTATTGAAACAGTTTTGTGGAATAACGTTGTAAGTTGATGTCAAGACAATATCTCGAGCGTAAATGGTTTCATTTTTTTATTTAAGCTCAAATACATCAATGGGTTGTATAAATTTGTGTTAGAAAAATTTGTGTTAGTAAGCTTTCTGTAAGGGTAAAAAAAAAACATTTTGTGGAATAATGCTGTGTGAAATTTTTAGATGCAACAATTTTCCACTAATTCAGAATAAATTCTAGTAATAAGCTCTAATTTAATCGCCTTTCTTCTTGACTTTTCATTTGAAACTCTTAAGAATTGAATGTTTATTGTATTTTAAATATTAAAGTTATGTAACAAAACTTTTTTCGTTTTTTTACATTTTTAATGGAACAAGAATATTGTTGGATGTAACATTTTTTCCGGGCAAGAGCTCAAATGTATCTACATACCTTTTTTGCAGATTAAAGTGTAGTATTTTTTGCTTAAATGTTAGTTTGTTTAGCTCGTGCCCGATAATATGCTTAGCGCGTCGGTAGGAAGCCATAGAGAAACGGATTTGTACCCACTCCTCTAGACGGTGTCATTGTCTCATTGAAATGTGTTCCCAAACTGCTATAACAATTAAAAATATATTTTAACTTAATTAAAACTATATATGATAACATTTTATTAAAAAATTAGTGGTTGGTAGATTAGTTGACACTTAAGAGCGTTTAACCAGCCAGCGGACGAAAATCCACATTTCGTCGAAAGTTGTTCTTACGATCGTGCAGGGCGGTTACAATGAGAAAGATTAATTATTCTCCGTACCAGCTTTTTAAAATTATAACTCAATATCGAATTTATTTCAATTCAAATTAGCTTTAATTTATACCTTCATCCAAAAATGCTGAAAGGCGTGATGATAAAACTATTAAAATAATGTACTTTTTGTAGTTATTTTTTGATTATAAGTATTTATCATTTTTCAATAATGTCTAAATTTAATAAGAATTTTAAAAAATCTGAAATATATTAGTTTGTAAGTGCGCAAATAAACGGACCAATTTTCGCCAAGAAACACATGTACGTGCATATTTTTTAATGATTTTATTGAAAATAAAATTAAAATTCTAAAACATTCGTTTGCTAGATAATGTATTGATTTATTTTACCGCATGATTTTATTAGTTGAAATGGGTGTGGTATAATACAAAAACTTTTTTGAAAATTGAACAAATCTGCCAACGATCTATGGAATAACCTTATTATACTAAAAATTTAAAAAAATTCTCAAAATTTATTACAAACGAATGCTAGATAAAAGAACAATCTTTCGAAATCCATTTATAATTTTTTGTGGAAAAGTGTCAATACGTCTAAAATCTTTTTTGAAAATGACGTATTTCCGGTTTTCTCTGGTAATGCCCTCTTAAGACGAAAACCGTTAGAAAAGTGATCCTGGTTTACCAATTTGAAATCAACAAGTCAGACAGCAGACCGATGAATTGCTAGTCTTTTCTAGAAAAGAAAACGAGTGTGCTTTAGACCACATGACTGAAGTAAAACTTCTTTAGCTCCATCTATATGATAGGAAGAGAGAAAGAAAATGTGCGCGCGCACTGCTCTCTTTTGCTCCCACAATGTGATAAGAGACAATAGGCCTTCACTGTGTCTTAGATATACGAAACATAATTGACTATGAGAGAAAGAGAGAAATAAAATGTGTGCTCGCACCTCTCTCTCTTGCCCCTACAGTAATATACGAAACGTAACTCTCTCTCTCTCTCTCTTTCTATCTTCACTAACTTATATCTCCCTCTCAACTACAGTACGTCTCGCTTTTCGTAACGCTCTCGTCACGCATTCAACAGCTTACTCCCCAAGTCAAGCGTGCGTACAGAAGTTTTACATCAAAAAAATATTAATATTGTGTGGTTAATTTCAAACGAAGTAAGATGATAAAATTATTTTTTTTATATTAACTCCGCACAGGATGCCTTGAGGAAAACAATTCTATGTCATCTTTGGGGGTGCTGTGTGGAGGGTCTTTTCAGGGAAAGGAAGGAGAGGAAGTTTTGGGAAGGAAAAAGGTATAAGGGGTAGTTAGGAATTTGGGGGTCAATGTGTCCAGAAGTGACCGACGTATGTATCCATCCCTCCCAATGCGTTTCAAGGCGATGGATCGAGAGTCTGGCTAGAGAGATAAAAAGGTTTCCCTCAACCAGTCACTCCCGAACCGGCCTGCCACGCAGTAGGTGGTCAAACGTTGTGCCGCCAGACCTAGACAAACCTCACTTTATGAACCCGGGCACCCCTGCTAAGTCACCAAACGTTGCGAACCACTTGAGATGACCTATGACAGGGGTGTTATCCAATAAACCCGTCTCACAAATTGATTGAGATTCTTGAATTGAAATTGATGTATGAAATAAACACTCAACTTTAAGCAGTAAAGTTATTTAACAAACTCCCACAAAGTAACAAACGAACAACAAAATAACTACATACATCAAATCTTGACTTAAGGAACGATCGGAAAAAGAATTTAAAAGCATGTTAAAAACATCGTTACTGAAAGGAAGTTACTGAAAAAACCTAACCCATACCAATTTCTACAATGGAAGTAGCTGAAAACTTGTCCAAAACATAATACAACCTCAGCACAGGACCTCCTAGTTAGATGGACTTCGAAAATGTTCAATGACTCTTTTATATTTGTATTTTATATGTATCTTCTATATGTGTATCTTCTATATGTATCTTCTATATTATATAAAAAATTATAATACTATAATTAAATAAATAAATAAAAATAATAAAAATGGACTTATGAGTATTTCTGGCATGCGTTTACGCCTTAAACACACTTCTGTCGGTTTATCTCTTCAGTAAAGTTGACCTGTCAACTATCAGTTATGATTATTCACACTAAATGCGACAGCTGATGGTTTTCAACAAATCCGATAGCGTGTAGAAGAGAAGTAGATCACCCAAAATGTGATAGATGGTAAAAAGAGATCTGCGAGCTTCAGTTAGGTTAAATCAGTCTAGAATCGGCCAAAAAAATATATATTTATTATTATCAAGTTTAGTTTGTAGAACTCCATTTTAATTTTATTTCTTTCATTCAGTAATATTATTATTTAATTTATGAAAAGTTAAAACGAGTTATTCCAAAATGATGACTCATCGGTTTATTTTCCAGCATAATTATGTATTTGAAATTGACCTAAATAGATTGGCGAGAGAATTATATATTTTTTTGTTTATTTATCAAAATAGCTTTCGGATTATTAGAATTGTTGTTAATTTCTTAGAACATTGAAACATTGTAACAATAACATCATTTCAGAATGCGTATAGTTTACTGAAAACAACTTCAGTCATGGTGAAAAACATTAATTGGGTGATTAATAATTACTTGGAAATTGTGAAAATGTGGCCATCAACAAACCTGAATTTTCTCCATGAATTATTTAACGTTGTTCTAGTCAGAATAAACCTTAGGTTACTAAAGGACTTGAGCTTAATAAAAATTTCGAAAATTCTGACACATTCTGGAATAAAAAATATAATTTTTATTATAAATTCATTTCCCCTGACAATAAGACAGAAATGGTTAAGCCGCTAGAAATTGTACTTAAATGAATCACAAAAGTTTCGCAAAAGTTAAATAAAAGATCGGAATTTTCAAGGAGACGGCGTTGTTTATTTTTAACATCGCCCTTATTAATCTATTATTGAGTAAGTGAGTGAGTGAGTAAGTGAGTATGTGATTGAGTGAGTGAGTGTGTGAGTGAGTGAGTGAGTAAATGAGTATATGAGTCAGTGAATCAGAGAATGAATGAATGAATCACTGGTATTTCCACCTGTTACCATGTGAGCGAAGCCGCGGGTAAAAGCTAGTTAATCTATATTTTTTTAATATATACACTCCACAAAGGAGGCCTTGAGGGAAATGATTCCCTACGTCATCTTTTGGGATGCTGTGTGAAAGTTGAGAAAACCATAAGTATTAAATAAATATATGTTCTGCATTTCCCAAAATTTTGTTCCAAAAATTATCAATGGTGTGATGACTGGAAGCCGAAAACAAATTAACCTAAAAAATTGCACCAACTGGTTCTCGTTTTTGCAATAAAAACAAAAAGTTAAAATATCGAGCGTTATAAACCAATATCTCATATAAATTGATTCATTTTCCGTCGAATTCAAAGTTAAGAGTAAAGCACAGGGCGCTAATTGCGGTCAAAGTCTGTAGGTGCCATTACAAGTCATCGCAGCCCACTCGTTACACGGTTCCATGAACAAGATAACTGGGAGGCACTTTATTTTGACGACAAAAGAATGGCTTTAGTTGATGTCTGTTGGGCGGTGTTTACCCGTAAGTATCTTTGTTTCGGCAATTCTCTCCGCTTGTTTATTCTGTGCCATTGGAAAATACAAAACTAAAAAGAATTCTTCTCTCACTATTTGAAAAAAGTACTCCCTTGTTGCAAGTTTTTGAGACTACTATTTTTTTAAGTACAAACATACTCGGAGCAAGACTATGACATCTGTTCATGTTTAGTGGGGGTATAAAGGTTTGTATAACTAACTTCAAATGTATGCAAGCTATAAAATGTTCGTAAAAAGTTTAGCCGAGTCTATCGATGGCAATTCCATCGAAGGTAATTTTTTTATTTATTTTAGTTTATTAGGGAAACAACAGTTATACATGTTTCATTAAAGTAATTACATGTTACATTGTTGCATAAACCAGCGAAGTTTCCGCCTAAAGTTCATGGTGTACACAGAAAAACATAGATGATAAAGTAAACATAAAGTAGTAGAAAAAAGAAAAAGAAGTAGAAAACACAAATTAAAGTATATAAGAATAAGATACATAATGTGAAACCATGTAGCTATATAAAAATAATACATTTTCAAGTCATGAGATAATCTGTTAAAAAATTAAAAACAACATAATGAGAATGAGAAAATAACCCACAGTTTCACAACACAGTCGTAATTCACAATTTGTTTTAATTTTTTCTATTATACACTTAGTAAATGACCTGAGGACAAATGGAAAATATCAGCATTTGAAAAGATAATTTTGTGCACGTCCTTCTGAGAAATTAATGGTGTGTGTAGTTTGTTTTTAAGTACAGGATGTGGAATAGTTGGTTGGATCTTGTATTTCGTATTGGTCAGGCGAAATTAATGTTTTCTAGATGATAGTTGTTGTCAACAATGTTTTTGATGATTTTGAATAAAAATTTCTGGCCGGATATATTTCTTCTATCTTCTAGAGTTGACAAATTACGGAATGTTAAAGAGCCTAAATTCAGCTGTCCCAGGAAAAACATTTTTTATAAGTTTAATTTTATGATCTGTTTAACCTACGTACGTATATCTAAAATAAGTATTTATTATTTACCTAATGAGAAGACAAGGTGTTCCTAAATTTTTAAAAAATTGGGTACAAACAGAAAAATGCATTTTTGTTAGAGCAGCATTATCACGTTCCATTTTTTATGCGAATTTTAAAATAAATAATTTCAAGCTATGGTTTGAAAAACAGTTCATCATAAAACATTTTCTACGAATTTAATATAATAATAATGTAACATAGGGACATCCCTAGCATGACATACGGGACGGCACACCCCTAGGTTAGATAATACTAAAAAGCGTATTCATTGTTCAAGTTTTTTTTGCACGAAATAAAAAAGCAACATATTTTGGAATTTTACAAATAATATTGTTTAATGAACTCTGTAAACAGCTGTAACATAAACCTGATTAGGTTTTAAAGATCCATTAGCTGTGTTCCATTTTATCTTTTATAATGCGGACGCTTTTAAAAATGGTCGCTAAATAAAAATAGACGGTCGCTTCTCGGCTTTTACTGTCTTAAAAACACTGGTTTATGTTACTCGGTGGTACTAATCCAACTAGCTATTAGCTCTCGCAGTACCTAAGTAAAATGTTAGTACATTCGTTACCTGTTATGTAGCGAGCTGGAAATATACCTCCACTATTTACTCCGTGTCAGTTTTAACTGAAATTGTTAGTGCCTCGCGTATTTCCTGCTGAAAGGTTGTTCCTTGTCAACTCCCATTAAAGCACAATCAGCCTTACCTGAAAGTGACGGAACTAATTGCTTATGATCGTTGTTAATGACTTAATTAATTACGTTATGAAATAATTTAAATGATGGTGAATGATATGTAAATGATTAACTTTAATGCGTGTTCCCAGATAAGCTCGTGTTGAGTGATACGTATTCGCGTTACTTTTAATGATGTTAAAAACATGCGCATGTAGCATGTAGCAGTTCATTCGTTACAAGTTTTAAAGCGTACAAACCATTAACGTCATCCGCAGTCAAATGTTAAATGCCATTCGCGAGTGAAATGTTAAAAACTTCCTGGAAGCATGGAACATAATAAAGCATTCGTTGAGTTCTACTACAATAAGCAGTAACAGTGTAACAGACGAAATGTCGGCCTCGCTGGCTCTGCTGGCAGGCGGTCTGCGGAGATATTTCAATAAAAAATGTAACTGCAGCCCTGTGACCCGTATAAAAGGCAAAACGAACTTCCACGCAGTAACTTTCCCTTTCACGTTATCATTCGTAACATTATTTATCTTTTTTACGCATCAAATATGCGGGGAAACTCTCGGAGAAGCTCTTAATGCAACAAGCACAATACGCGGAAATATAAATATTAATGTAGCTAAACGCTTCGGAGACTTATTTCATGCGGAGGACTTTAACGGTATTTCTTCTGGAGGGCATTATGCGGATGATAATCAAGCGACTGCAAATCTCAGCGGTCATTTCACATCGTTACCACCCGCAAATAGATCTAATGGAGCGCTTAATATTAATGGTGATATTGGATTGGAGAAATCTGGCGAGCGGCTTCCAATAAGGGAAATTGTTTCAGAACCGGATGGAGATGTAAAGGCCCCAGAGGGTGGGGAGGAGTTTCCACCCCACGACTCTGAAAGACAATTAACAGACATTACTGGAAAGGCAGCAGCCAGAAAGCTTCCGATAGTGCCTGTGAAAAATGGCTCATTGCAACGTGATGTTGAAAAAAGGGAAAATCAAATAAAAGGCAAAAGCCTTGGCACGATTTCGCGCGATAAGATTGGAAAAATCGTTGTAAATTTTTCTACAGAAACTGAAACAAGTAGCTTGGAAAAAAATGTTGAAAAAAATTCAAGTAATATCCTAGATATTGGGAGAGTTAAAAATAGCGATGTGCCACAATTTCTTCCACCGCAAGCATTAATCTCCGATGATTGTAGTGAGATGAAACATCGTTTAGGTAACAAAACTTCATTATCTGAAGATCGCGATATGGAATTTAAGGAACAAGACAGAAATCCTTATAGGAAAATATCGAGCCTATCTACAGATCGCTTCCTTTCAGCATCCAAAAGCATTTCTCACGTTCATAGTTACGATAAATCAAGAAGAGCCATTATAGATAACAACAATAAATCTCAGAGCCTCGATCCAAATGATAATGTCAAAAGTTCAAATTGGACCAACTTTGATAAAAAGAAGAGAGCGGAATTTAAAGTGAATAAAGATATCCCGTTCGAGACAGAAGTTACGTTTAAAATGAATTCAAACATATCCTCGTTCCCTTGGGAAAGCAGTAAGCCAATACTTACGAAATACAGTTCAACAAGGAAAGAAATAAAAGATCAACAGATCACTGCATCAACAACAGTAGAGGAAGGTTCTTACGATTACCTGCTGAAAAAAGCACCAGTAAACAAGCTGGACAAAGGACAGAACAGTGTACATAACTTCGATGCGGAGTCGCGGGTAAAAACAGGGCCAGACTCGGGTGGAGTAATAAAGTCACCTTCGGTATTAAATATAAGTAAAGTGCAAGATAAGGAAGAGAAACGGTTTGCATCGCACGTGAGGGACAGAGACACAGTGATACGATTTAGCGCTACCCTTCCAAGAGAGAAATATATAACACCAACACTTAAACTCTCGGAGGGGACATTTATCTTCAGATTCCTGTCGGGATTTTTCACGTTTCTACACCCATTCGACTTCCCTACTGGTGAGGAAAGGTTTATTTTTCTTGCATGACTTCAGCCCTGTGCACTCGGTTGTTTGATTTAGTCAATCGACACATGTCGGTAGAAACAAACTTTTTACCAATTTATTATAGCTAAACCTATTTTCCACGGAAAGATTTTTATAAGTTTTTCACTCTTTTTTATGTATCTTTGTAAAGCTGTTTGTTTTCCAAATAAAGATATTATTATTATGAAATTATTAATAATAATAATAACAAATCTTTATTTGGAACAGCTTTACAAAGATACATAAATTATTATTATAAATTTGAACTAAATTTCTATTTGTTAAAAAAATCTTTAACTGGTGGAGATTAAAAAATCTTTGCGTTATTAAATAAAGTAAATTACTTTTTCGAACCCAGCAAACGGATTGTGCGCCACCATTTTAATTAAATAAAAAACCACCTAATTTTAATCCCAATAAAAGTGGTTAAACTAATTGTTGATTATTTTTAATTAAAGTAAATTAGTTTCAAAACCAATCGTTCACCTTAAAAATGCGGACAATGAAAAAAATAACATCCGAAAATTAATTGAATAAATTTCTTTTGAAATAAATCGTTTGGTGTATTTTGTAAACACTTTTTATATGAATAATTACAAATAATATACTAAAACCTAATGACCCTGTATAAAATCTGCAACAACGTTATCGACTGTCCTTTCTCAAACTAATTAATTTTAAAATACCACCCAAAACAACTAGGCTTAACGACTTATTCCACATTAACCGGGCACGAACAAATGCTGGTGTCAGGGATCCAATCAGAAGAAAGGGCGAATTGTTTAATAAAAACCACAACCTTAAGGATTTCGATATATTTTTTGATACTTATAGCACTTTTGGTAGAAAATTGAAGGCTGTTTTTCTATAAAAAAAGAAAACTCATATATCATTCACTATATTTTTTATGTGCTTCGTTTTAAATAATTTTCGATTCATTCGATTTCGATTCGACCTCCGTAGTCCAGTGGCTAAGACTCTTGACTCACATTCCGGAGGTCGCGGGTTCGAACCCGGCATGCGCAAATAAATTTTATTTGATTAATTTGTGTTATTTCACAATTAATTCATTTAAAATAATATATAGTATATTTGCGGCATGTTCCAGAGTGGAAGATACTATTAGTATCGCCCTGGTGTAAGACCACCATTCAGAATTGAAACGTTGCTTGAAAATGGCTTTAGCCGTGTTTAGTGACCAGATCTGAATAGCCAGGTACTTCCCAACCTTCCTCTTCCCCACCTCCTTCCCCTCCCCACTAGCTTCAGCCTCACAACATACCCCAATTGGGGATGCCATAGTCTCACTGGCTCCAGACGGGAGCAGTTGAGATTCTTGTGCGGTATTCACTGTAAAAAAAAAAAAAAATATTAATTATGACTTATTTTTAAACATGTATAAAAAATGTATTTGAAAATCTTTATTTATCAAGTCAATCAGTGAGAAATAGTTGGGGTGCAGGCGAATTCTCAAGTTATTGTTCATAATATTGTTTTGTTAATTATTGTCTGTATCTGTGTTTTCTCCTTGAATAAAATAAAATAAAATAAGGTACGATATTTTCTGAAGTCATTTGAGTAAACTCAAATTAAATGCTGTTCACAATTAAATATTTGTACGTACATTGTTAAAATAATTACGTACTTTATTAATACATAAACTCTGTTTCTCGATTTGTAAACAAAAGCTTTGTAGATATTGAGTAATGCATGCAAATTTATTTTTTATTTTTTAGAAATATTAACGTATCTCCTTCTTCTTTTTCCTAAAATTAAAAATTATGTAATAATGTTATGTTAATTACTATTTTAATAAAAAGAGATTATATCTAAATTAATGTTTATAAAGTAGATAAATATATGGACAACTTGAAGCACGAAAAACAAAAATACGTGATAATAAAAAAATTAAAATTAAGAATACATACTTTCAAGATCCTTACGATAATAATAATACTTGGCTAATTTATATAGCGCCGTACAAATATATTCATATACACGCAAACTTAATATATTTGTCCTTCTTTCACGTCGGAACGGAGAGACCGATCGACGTGATTTTTTGCACACGGCTACTTGGAGGACTGGGAACTGACATAAACTACTTTTTATCCCGGGAAAATATTTCATTCTCGTGGGAAAATTCTCTGTACAGTAATTTCTCCAAATTAATATAACTGCCTCACAACCAGAGTAGTATTTCCATGCTTACAACTAAGATTTATAATAACAAGTAGCAACTTACTAAGACTTATAAACTACTAGTGACTTACGATAAAGATATAAAATACCTACTACGAGTATATATGCATAATAAATGTTGCTAATTACAAACAAAATTTATTTATTTATTTTATTTATTTATTTCTAACTAACTAACTAACTAACTAACCATCACGCCGTTTCCCCGCAGGGGTAGGCAGAGAGGACGGACCGCCAAACATCCCGGTCTTGGCACACATTCCTTGCCTCGTTTACATTCATACAACGTCTCATACATTCTCTTCTATTATTCTGACTCTTGACATGGCCCGACTCAAGTATCTGATTCACTTGGTCGTGCCATGTCTTTCTTGGGCGTCCTCGACTTCTTCTACCATTCACATTTGCGTCATATATTCTCCTTACACTCCTTTCCTCGTTCATTCTCTCTACATGCCCAAACCATCGGAGCGTTCCTTTCTTGATCTTACTCATCACGCTTACATCAGCCTTGCATTCTTTGCGGATTTCCACATTTCTCACACGATCATACATGGTTTTACCACACATACGCCTCAGGGATCTCATTTCTACAGCGTTCAGTCTACTTTCATCCTTCCTCTGCCAGTTCCATGCCTCACTGCCATACATCAGGGTAGGTACCAGTACTCCATTATGGACGGCTAGTTTCGCGTCTTTGGACAGTTTTTTGTTGCTGCCAACGGCGTTCAGTCCTCCATTAATAGAGTTACCTGCATTCACCCTTCTTTCAATATCTCTATCAGCCTTCCCATCTCTCGTAAACATACTTCCCAAATAAACAAACTCATCCACCTGCTCCAAGTATTCATCATTCACAACTATATTGCATACTGTTTTCGTACTCTCTCTTTCAAACACCATGACTTTAGACTTACTTACATTCATCATTAACTCATTCTTCATGCATACTTCGTTCATTCTTGACACGAGAGACTGTAGATCTTCCATACTGTTAGATATCAGCACCGCATCATCAGCATACAACAGGCAACATACTTCTAGATTACTCAATTTCGCACCCAATCCCATCTCTTTCAATTCTTGCATACAATTATCCATATATAGATTGAATAACCACGGCGACATTACGCAGCCTTGTTTAACACCTTTTGTGATGTCAAACCACCCCGTAAAATCGCCGTTCACCCTAACACATGCAACGCTTCCCTCATACAGAGACGCAATTGCCTGTATGAGATACTTATTCACTCCATACTTGGACAATACCTTCCATAGCTTTTTCCTGTCAACTCGGTCGTATGCTTTTTGTAGATCTACAAAGGCACAGAAGAGTTTCTGTTTTTTTGCAAGAAACTTTTCAGTGAGCATACGCAATGAGAAAATCTGGTCCATGCATCCCCTTCCACTCATAAAAGCACCTTGCACATCCCATATTTTATCTTTTGTTTCCATTCTTACCCTTTCAATCAATATTCTACCATACAACTTGCCCACTGTACTAAGAAGGCTAATAGCCCTATGATTCCCACATTCCATACGTGACCCTTTACCTTTGTACAATGGCATGATTACAGCCCTTCTCCAATCTAATGGCGTGTAACCCTCCTCTAAACATTGGTTAAAAAGTCTGCACAACCATGTGAGAATAATACGGCTATCTCCTTTAAAGTATTCGGCAGCAATATTGTCGAAACCCACAGCCTTACCATTTTTCATACATTTAATAGATTTTTTTATTTCATCCATGCTGATTTTGGTAACATTCACTCCATCATCGTTCATAACCGATTCACCGCTTGGATCACAGTCACTCGGGTTACTTTCGAAGACCTCCTCGAAATATTTCATCCATCTCTCTTTAATTTCATTCTCATTCGTCAACATTTGTCCATCTTTCGATTTTATCACTTTCATGCTTCCGTTCTCTGGTCCACTCCGGGATCTTTTGACCTCCTTCCAAAACAGTTTTATGTTTTCTTGGAAGTGGTTTGTCATTTTGATTCCCTCTTCTTCTTCCAGGCGTTTTTTCCGTTCTTTCACCCCAACACTTACTCTTTTCTTGCATACCTTATACACTTCTTTCGCTCGATCTCTCTCTTCGCTTGAAACACTGCCAGTCGCTATCAAATGTAACCATGCTTTCTTCTTCTCTGAGACCAGTGCTTTGATCTCATCATCCCACCATGCATCACCTTTTTTCCTACCTTGCTTACTTATTCCACACACGTCTCTAGTAGATTCGCATAGACTCACCTTAATGTGGTTCCATGTTTCCTCTATGCTTAGACCGTTCATTTCCTTCTCATTCAATCTCATTTCTGCACACTTCTCATACTCACTTCTGACATACTCGTTTTGTAGTTTTTCTATTTTGATTCTTGTTGGAGCTGATACCGTTTTCACCTTAGAGCGCCAGCCGCGAAAGAGGTTTACTTTTGACACCACCAGAAAGTGGTCAGTTTCAACCTCAGCCCCTCTGAAAACTCTTGTGTCCTCGGTAACGGCTCTCAACCTAGAGTCAATTACTACAAAATCGATTATTGATCTTTCAATTCCTCTTTCCCACGTATACTGATGGATACCTTTATGATCAAAGAAAGTATTCGACACAAAAAGGTTCCACTCTAAACATACCTCAAGTATTCTGTTCCCATTATCATTCGTTCTTTTATCCCCGAACATACCTAAGGCCGAATCAAATCCGTCACGTCTAATACCGACCCACCCATTCAAATCGCCCGCCATAATAATCCTTTCATTCAACTCTTTTAGTCTCATAACATCATTCACACCAGTCCAAAAATCATCTTTCACTTCGTCACTTTCAGAATTAACAGGGGCATAGCAAATAATAAGAAACACCCTTGTTAAACCAATTTTGAATCGGATCCACATTATTCTTGGAGTTACACATTCAAACTGCAACATACATTCAACCATTCTGGGAGACAGTAGCGCTGCAACACCCTGACAAGCCCTCTCCGTGTCTGGTCTCCCAGACCAGATGACGAACTTATCATCATGCTGCAATGTACCGCTTCCCTTTTTCATACTCTCAGTTATACAAAGTACGTCCAAACATTTGCCTTTCATTGTATCACATAATTCATTCATCTTTCTTTCCATCCCTCCTCTTATATTCCATGTGCCAATTCGGCATTGCTCACGTTCCGTCCTCCTCTTTGCGCCACCGAAGGGTTGGCGATGTGATGGATAGCGAGTCTCATCGACACCTGTGTCGGCCATTCCCTCCCACGGACTACTTCTTACAAACTAGCTTTACATCCTTAATCTAACTTACTCTACTTAATCTAACTTAATCTAACTTAATCTCACATAATCTAACTTAATCTAACTTAATTTAACTTAGTATAACCTAATCTAACTTAACCAAACTTAATCTAACTTACACATACGCAAAAACAACCATAATTTATTTCTATGAATTACAGTATTTACCTTTAACATTTTTACATAATAGATAAATTTTGAAAACATTTTTACATAATATATTTTGGAATTTTATTATGTTGGGTGTAAGGTAGGTTTGTAAAGGTGAAACTGTGAATAGGTATTGTTGTATGTTTCGTGAACACCTCACTAGGAGAACCTGTGCTGAGGTGTTTACGTTTTTATTTATGATTATGTGTGACAAGTATTTATGTGTTGTAATAGAAAGTTTTATTTTTTAATTTTTTTTTATTTTATTTTAATAGTTATTGTACATTTAGAAGAGAAAAAAAGTATTTTTTTATGTATTATTAGAGAAATATAAAAATATATATATATATAAACATACACACACATACACATCCATATACATACATGTACATGCACAGTACATGGTGGCGCCAGTTTCAATTAAAATCATTTATCTATGATAAGAAGCTGAATAATTTCTGCCTCAAAATAGACATTAATAATGCAAGACCCGAGTGTCTACGATTTTTATGATAATGATCAACCAATAAATTCAATACGTAATCCTTTCGTGGAAGGACTATGGGGTGTTTTTGATCATAATCTTTATCCGAATTAACTAATTGAACTCCCAATCTCATAAGTCCGTCTTGTAAGAACGGCCTCAAGCGTTGAAATACAGGTTTACACATTTTTCCTTGTTTAATATACATAAACTCACGGAAGAAAAAAATCAATTGTATTTCGCGAAATACTCCGAGTTCTACAAACTCAAAGTCCAATCCACTTATGTGTCGTCGATACGGCACCTTAAGAAATCTAAATATATAAAACAAACAACGTAATAATTTATTCCACGAAGAAAAGCGTTTCGACAAGTTGAGTATTTCATACTCCTCTAAACTAGAAGTCACTACCAACGACGTAGTCTCTAGTTCGGGCGGTTGCGTCACCATGGTGACGTCATAAGCGGTAATAGGCCACTGTTTGGGCCTCAAATTGATCCATGGCGAACCACGGATCCATAGCGGGTGATCCAAAGGTTTTATTTGCGGATTATCATGCGTGGAATTAATCATGCTACTGTTGATGTTGCGGTGGTCACTCTCGGGTGGTGAGTGCAAACATTGGTGCGTTTCCGGCGGCGAGTCGGAAATGGGTGGCGTCCGAGGGGAGGCCTCTTCCAGTTTAGCTTCCTCGGATTTGCCCATGGCGGGAGAGAGGGGTATCGTGGTGATCTTACCCTCTCGTGCGTGCATTTTAACTTCATGGTGCGGTATTATACAAGATGGCGTTTGATCCTCCTTATTTGGTGCGGCAGGAGACAAATTATCCTTTTCAAAATATTCACTAATAGTATTATTACTCGTGTAAGCGTCTCTCAATTTAAGAGAGTTTTCCAATTTGCGTTCGAGGCATAAACGTTTATTTGCTATTGCAAACGAATCCCCAAGTGCTGAAGCATCTCGCTTAAATGGTAAGGCTCCAAAATACCTTCCATTTACAGGATCTCGTGATGTAGTTCTTTTATATATCTCTTAACATTCACGATCCTCAGGACTTTTAATAGACGGTACATTTATCTCCTCTAATTCCCAAAATCTTTTGAGACAAATATCCTCTGGTTCGTCCATCATAGCACAACAAGATACGGTAGCATTCCCCTCAACCCGGGTTGGTGCTGCCCCCAAAATAACGTATCCTAAAACCGTTTCTAAAGCGTGCAAATTATGCCTATGCGAAGGGTCCTTGACCCTTTTTGACAACAGGAGATGCGGGAAGAGCTGAGCTCCTATCAACATATCAATTTCTCCTGGTTCTCCAAACGATCCGTCTGCCAAGGGTAAGTTATTCAAGTATGACAATGAAGGTACGTCCACTTTGGCAGTAGGTAAACATTCTGTCACCTTGTCCACTATCAACGAAGTTACATTGTAATTTATTGCCCGATTAAAACGAGAATAAATTTTGGTATTAATCGAACCTCTAATGAGTTTTGAAGACCCTCCAATTCCCTTAACTGTGGAACAAGACGGGCGTTGATATTCAAAGAAACCCAATTTTCTACAACAATCACGAGTAATGAAATTGCTTTGTGATGCACTATCTAATAAACATCTAATAACATGTTCATTACCTTGCGAGTCCATAATACCTACTTGTGCGGTAGCCAACAAAACTGTACAATGTGCGTTGCAATTATAAGGCCGAACAGTTGAAAACGTACATAAAGCCACATCAGGATTCGAGCTGCCTTCCTTTGGATCAATTGTTTGATCAGCGGTCTGGTTTTCCTTTCTATGGGCGTTCCAAGAATCTGACTGCCTTCTGCGTGACTCACCCTGTTCCTCAAAATGTAACATCGTATGATGAAATTTGTTATTACATTTATGACAACTTTCGTTTGAATTGCAAGCTCTAGCCCTATGTTTATCACTAAGGCATCTAAAACAAAATCCTTTACCCTTGACAAAGTTGAATCTTTCTTTAATACTTAATTTTTTAAATTCCTGACATTTATACAAATGTCCGTGCGGTTTTTTACAAAGTAAACATTTAATAAACGGCCGATTTTCGGTTGTATCCAAATCGCTACCAGCGCTTAAAAATGCTTGCGTAGATTTTTGTGATCTCTTTGACGTCTCAATGTGTGCAGACGATTTCCTTGTTGAGCCTGTTCGCTGCAAGATTTTGATTTGCTCACGAACAAATTTTACTAGATCTTCAAACGAGGGAAAATCCGTTTCACGATAAATTCTTTCGAAATCCTTCACGGAATCCAAATCAAGTTTTTTCAATGCAATATGAAGAAAAATGAAGTCACACAAATTTTCCAAATTTACATTTTTGACTGCAGCCACCGCAGACGCAAAATTATCAACAAACGATTCCAAATTATTGATATTAGCTTCTGAAAACGACTTGAAATTCAAAATTTGATCAAGGTAAGCGGAAGAGATAACGCGTTTATCATTATATTTCTCAATTAAAGAATCAAATATTATGTCGTAGTTTTCAGGTGACAACACAATACCCGAAAATGTTGTTTGTACTTGTTTACTAATTTTCCCCAATAAATAATACAATTTTTCCGAATTTGAAAGGGACTCATTATTGTGCACTGTATTCACAAAACTAGAATAAAAAATTGGCCAGCTCTTAAGATCTCCACTAAAAAACACCAAATCAACCGCCGGGAGTTTTGGTTTTTTACAATTTTTGATTTGTAAGTCTAATTGCGGTTTCCTTTCTTGAATCAACAAAAGTGCGCGTTTTATTTTACAGTACATGTCTTCAAATTCTAACCAACTTTCAAATTTTGGGGTGTAATCTGGATCAATTTCCAAATTAATGACATTAATTTGCTGATGTGTTTCTTCATATTTATTTCTAGTCGAATCCAACGTATCAATTAGCGATAAAAATTCCTCTTGAATATTTGCGTCTGAAATCCCCTTTGAAAGTTCAAATAATTTTTTAATACGTCCGTTTAATGCCTCTCGCTGAGACGTCATCAATTTCAATTTCTTTTCCTTTGCAGATGCCATAATGCAATAATAAATAATCTATCAAAAAAAGAAGAATTAAATTATATCTATTTATTTTAAAACTATTCGGTACGCGCAGGTTAACACCTAGCTCCGTAATAGCAAGGATAACAACTACTTTATTCAGTGCCGGGCGCCGGCGCTGTGCGACAACAATAATTAATTACGTTCAAATTTGGTACGGGGCGAAATGCCTGGCGTACCAATTACAAATAATAATAACTTATTCAGCGCCGGCCGATCTTCAAGTATTGCAACACGGCGACAATAATTCCGGGCCAGCGTAGCGTACCTATTCGCTAAAATTGTAGCCGAAATTAAATACAATAGCGGTTAAGTACAATGTACCTACTAACTAACAACTTAGTACAAATGCAATACGGGCACTCTGAATACAAATACGGTTCGCGCAGAGATTTATTATTATTTATTATAGCGTCACAAATATATCTACGAATTTGGTTATATCTATTTATTTTCAAGGCCATCAATATACACGAACAAATTAAAGGCATCCGGCTCGAAGGACCAATGGTTGGGCGTACAAGATGGCCGCGACAATCTCCTCCGCAAAGCGGGTGCGCGTGCGTGTGCCAAATTTAAATAAGGTTCACTAAATAACTGCTCAAAGGGAAGGTTAAAAGGGGATGCCAAAAACTCACCAAACTGCACTATAGACAATTATTATAAGCAATAATTATCAGCCTGAAACACTCATCCACATTGAAAAATCTTCCGAGAAAAGATACATGACGCCAACGGGACTTGAACCCGTGTCCTCTCGATTCAAGTCCCGTTGGCGTCATGTATCTTTTCTCGGAAGATTTTTCAATGTGGATGAGTGTTTCAGGCTGATAATTATTGCTTATAATAATTGTTACCCTTTGTGCTATGCATAAAAAATCTTGTCTTAAAAACGTTAGTTTTACAATTAAAAAATAATAATTAATGCACTATAGACCATATGAAGTGCAGTTTGGTGAGTTTTTGGCATCCCCTTTTAACCTTCCCTTTGAGCAGTTATTTAGTGAACCTTATTTAAATTTGGCACACGCACGCGCACCCGCTTTGCGGAGGAGATTGTCGCGGCCATCTTGTACGCCCAACCATTGGTCCTTCGAGCCGGATGCCTTTAATTTGTTCGTGTATATTGATGGCCTTGAAAATAAATAGATATAACCAAATTCGTAGATATATTTGTGACGCTATAATAAATAATAATAAATCTCTGCGCGAACGGTATTTGTATTCAGAGTGCCCGTATTGCATTTGTACTAAGTTGTTAGTTAGTAGGTACATTGTACTTAACCGCTATTGTATTTAATTTCGGCTACAATTTTAGCGAATAGGTACGCTACGCTGGCCCGGAATTATTGTCGCCGTGTTGCAATACTTGAAGATCGGCCGGCGCTGAATAAGTTATTATTATTTGTAATTGGTACGCCAGGCATTTCGCCCCGTACCAAATTTGAACGTAATTAATTATTGTTGTCGCACAGCGCCGGCGCCCGGCACTGAATAAAGTAGTTGTTAACCTTGCTATTACGGAGCTAGGTGTTAACCTGCGCGTACCGAATAGTTTTAAAATAAATAGATATAATTTAATTCTTCTTTTTTTGATAGATTATTTATTATTGCATTATGGCATCTGCAAAGGAAAAGAAATTGAAATTGATGACGTCTCAGCGAGAGGCATTAAACGGACGTATTAAAAAATTATTTGAACTTTCAAAGGGGATTTCAGACGCAAATATTCAAGAGGAATTTTTATCGCTAATTGATACGTTGGATTCGACTAGAAATAAATATGAAGAAACACATCAGCAAATTAATGTCATTAATTTGGAAATTGATCCAGATTACACCCCAAAATTTGAAAGTTGGTTAGAATTTGAAGACATGTACTGTAAAATAAAACGCGCACTTTTGTTGATTCAAGAAAGGAAACCGCAATTAGACTTACAAATCAAAAATTGTAAAAAACCAAAACTCCCGGCGGTTGATTTGGTGTTTTTTAGTGGAGATCTTAAGAGCTGGCCAATTTTTTATTCTAGTTTTGTGAATACAGTGCACAATAATGAGTCCCTTTCAAATTCGGAAAAATTGTATTATTTATTGGGGAAAATTAGTAAACAAGTACAAACAACATTTTCGGGTATTGTGTTGTCACCTGAAAACTACGACATAATATTTGATTCTTTAATTGAGAAATATAATGATAAACGCGTTATCTCTTCCGCTTACCTTGATCAAATTTTGAATTTCAAGTCGTTTTCAGAAGCTAATATCAATAATTTGGAATCGTTTGTTGATAATTTTGCGTCTGCGGTGGCTGCAGTCAAAAATGTAAATTTGGAAAATTTGTGTGACTTCATTTTTCTTCATATTGCATTGAAAAAACTTGATTTGGATTCCGTGAAGGATTTCGAAAGAATTTATCGTGAAACGGATTTTCCCTCGTTTGAAGATCTAGTAAAATTTGTTCGTGAGCAAATCAAAATCTTGCAGCGAACAGGCTCAACAAGGAAATCGTCTGCACACATTGAGACGTCAAAGAGATCACAAAAATCTACGCAAGCATTTTTAAGCGCTGGTAGCGATTTGGATACAACCGAAAATCGGCCGTTTATTAAATGTTTACTTTGTAAAAAACCGCACGGACATTTGTATAAATGTCAGGAATTTAAAAAATTAAGTATTAAAGAAAGATTCAACTTTGTCAAGGGTAAAGGATTTTGTTTTAGATGCCTTAGTGATAAACATAGGGCTAGAGCTTGCAATTCAAACGAAAGTTGTCATAAATGTAATAACAAATTTCATCATACGATGTTACATTTTGAGGAACAGGGTGAGTCACGCAGAAGGCAGTCAGATTCTTGGAACGCCCATAGAAAGGAAAACCAGACCGCTGATCAAACAATTGATCCAAAGGAAGGCAGCTCGAATCCTGATGTGGCTTTATGTACGTTTTCAACTGTTCGGCCTTATAATTGCAACGCACATTGTACAGTTTTGTTGGCTACCGCACAAGTAGGTATTATGGACTCGCAAGGTAATGAACATGTTATTAGATGTTTATTAGATAGTGCATCACAAAGCAATTTCATTACTCGTGATTGTTGTAGAAAATTGGGTTTCTTTGAATATCAACGCCCGTCTTGTTCCACAGTTAAGGGAATTGGAGGGTCTTCAAAACTCATTAGAGGTTCGATTAATACCAAAATTTATTCTCGTTTTAATCGGGCAATAAATTACAATGTAACTTCGTTGATAGTGGACAAGGTGACAGAATGTTTACCTACTGCCAAAGTGGACGTACCTTCATTGTCATACTTGAATAACTTACCCTTGGCAGACGGATCGTTTGGAGAACCAGGAGAAATTGATATGTTGATAGGAGCTCAGCTCTTCCCGCATCTCCTGTTGTCAAAAAGGGTCAAGGACCCTTCGCATAGGCATAATTTGCACGCTTTAGAAACGGTTTTAGGATACGTTATTTTGGGGGCAGCACCAACCCGGGTTGAGGGGAATGCTACCGTATCTTGTTGGGCTATGATGGACGAACCAGAGGATATTTGTCTCAAAAGATTTTGGGAATTAGAGGAGATAAATGTACCGTCTATTAAAAGTCCTGAGGATCGTGAATGTGAAGAGATATATAAAAGAACTACATCACGAGATCCTGTAAATGGAAGGTATTTTGGAGCCTTACCATTTAAGCGAGATGCTTCAGCACTTGGGGATTCGTTTGCAATAGCAAATAAACGTTTATGCCTCGAACGCAAATTGGAAAACTCTCTTAAATTGAGAGACGCTTACACGAGTAATAATACTATTAGTGAATATTTTGAAAAGGATAATTTGTCTCCTGCCGCACCAAATAAGGAGGATCAAACGCCATCTTGTATAATACCGCACCATGAAGTTAAAATGCACGCACGAGAGGGTAAGATCACCACGATACCCCTCTCTCCCGCCATGGGCAAATCCGAGGAAGCTAAACTGGAAGAGGCCTCCCCTCGGACGCCACCCATTTCCGACTCGCCGCCGGAAACGCACCAATGTTTGCACTCACCACCCGAGAGTGACCACCGCAACATCAACAGTAGCATGATTAATTCCACGCATGATAATCCGCAAATAAAACCTTTGGATCACCCGCTATGGATCCGTGGTTCGCCATGGATCAATTTGAGGCCCAAACAGTGGCCTATTACCGCTTATGACGTCACCATGGTGACGCAACCGCCCGAACTAGAGACTACGTCGTTGGTAGTGACTTCTAGTTTAGAGGAGTATGAAATACTCAACTTGTCGAAACGCTTTTCTTCGTGGAATAAATTATTACGTTGTTTGTTTTATATATTTAGATTTCTTAAGGTGCCGTATCGACGACACATAAGTGGATTGGACTTTGAGTTTGTAGAACTCGGAGTATTTCGCGAAATACAATTGATTTTTTTCTTCCGTTAGTTTGTGTATATTAAACAAGGAAAAATGTGTAAACCTGTATTTCAACGCTTGAGGCCGTTCTTACAAGACGGACTTATGAGATTGGGAGTTCAATTAGTTAATTCGGATAAAGATTATGATCAAAAACACCCCATAGTCCTTCCACGAAAGGATTACGTATTGAATTTATTGGTTGATCATTATCATAAAAATCGTAGACACTCGGGTCTTGCATTATTAATGTCTATTTTGAGGCAGAAATATTGGATTCTATCGGCCCGTAGTTTAATTGGAAATCGCGTACATAAGTGCAATACAGGTTTTCGGCTACACCCTAAAACAATCGCACCACATTTTGGTGGAAATTGGGAGGCAAATATCAAATGTATGAAGACTCATCTTTTTCGCGTAATAGGAGATCAGATTCTGTCTTTCGAGGAGACAACTACAGTGCTCGCGCAGGTAGAAAACATTCTAAATACAAGGCCATTATGTAGGACGCTCTCTTCAGACCCATCTGAAATTCTCGCGTTAACCCCCGCTCATTTCTTAACGACTACCCCGCTGAAACACCTGCCAGCCATGACCATCGAGGAGGATAATTTGAACCTTCTATCGCGTCATGACTTGCTCGATAAATTGATTCAATCGTTCTGGAAACGTTGGAGGTTGGATTATTTGCATACCTTGCAAGTACGTCCCAAATGGAATACTCCCGCTAACCCTGTCAAGGTCGGTTTAGTAGTAATTGTGGGGACCGAAAACGCTCCTCCATTGCATTGGCCGCTAGGGGTAATTGTCGAAGTTTTCCCCGCAAAGGATGAAGTAATTCGTGTTGCTCGCGTTAAAACAGCGTCGGGATCATATATTCGGCCTGTCGTGAGGCTTTACCCTTTGCCGACTCAATAATGAGTTATTATTTGTTAGATTTAGTTAAACATAGCTTAGGAAATTTAGGTTAAGTATTTGGTTATATTTGTTTATTTGCGATAGTGCTATCACAGTGCGGTTTAGAAAGGGACCCTTTCAAGGCGGGGGGGATGGTGGCGCCAGTTTCAATTAAAATCATTTATCTATGATAAGAAGCTGAATAACTGCTTTGTTCCCTTTCCTTTCCCTTATTTCCATTACCTATAAAATGCCAAAAACAAGGTGCAGTGACAAACAGCTTTGTTCGCTTTACTTGTACCTAAATTATTGTCACACACAAAAACTGTGAACCGCCTGTAACTGCGCGGAAGTTCATTGTCGTTCCCGCCTTACGAAGTAATTGTTGTTCCCGCCTCACGAAGTGTATGATTGTTTTTTCCTCGCCTCACGAAGTGTGTATGGTTTGCCGGCACCTCGTGTGAATTCATCGTGATTTGTTTTGCCCGCTGATATTGTGTATTGTTAAGCCATATGTATTTGCGTGAAACCGCCCGTCACATTAATTTAAGTTATCTCGCCGCGGCTGTGGAGAATGCCGTGTTGTGTATTGTGAACCCTTTAGACTTTAGACTAAACCAGCGGCCTAAAGTGGACTATAAGAACCTGAACGGACCATATGAAGTGCAGTTTGGTGAGTTTTTGGCATCCCCTTTTAACCTTCCCTTTGAGCAGTTATTTAGTGAACCTTATTTAAATTTGGCACACGCACGCGCACCCGCTTTGCGGAGGAGATTGTCGCGGCCATCTTGTACGCCCAACCATATATATATATATACATATGTATACATACGAATACACATTCACATACACATACACATATGTACACACATATACAAAATTGTATTGTAAGGGTTGCGTTGGATACTTGAAAAACTACTTAATTTTTAGGTTTATTTAATTTTACACTTTTTATAGTTTTATTATGTTTGGTTCGGAATAATAATGTTTTGTATAAAGTTAATATCTTGATTTTTAATCCAGTCAGTGATATGTTTTTATGAATGTTTGTAGATGTATTTGCAGATAGTATTTGTTTCAAAGTAATGGGCATGCAATTAAAAATTTCATAATACTGAAAGTGTCTTTGTCCATGTGTGGTGTGTGTTATCGGTATATTCAGTGTTTTATTTGCTGAGGACCTGGTTTTTGTTATGATTTTTGGTTGAATTGGAAAATGTAGTCTGTTTTGGACAAGGTATATTAGAGCAGATTTGGCATAAAGTTGTCTTATTGACATGACTTCTAATGTTTTGTAGATTTCGCTAGAATCTGTGTGAAATGGTACTTGCAAGATGAGTTTAATTATCGCTTTTTGTATTTTTTGAATTGGGTAATTAAATTAACAACAAACTTTTCGTATTTATTTTTATAATTATAATAACCAACATACATTAATGACTTATATTCCCATTTTTATCTTGATACCTTTGCTATTATAATATACGAGTATTATTGATTATATTATATTCGATGGTCTCTCCAAGGTCGATACAATAATAACAAACTTTAAATACTAATGTCTGAATTACCTACGCACTTATTTTTTTCCACTCTCGTTATTAAACTATCATATTATAAGTTTATCGAACTCATTTGTATAACTGTTTAAGATAATGCAACTCTTGTATTTTTTTCATGTGCACTATTTATCACTCTGTCAATTTAGCTATGTTCTTTAAAACTTTCTTTAGAGCAAACTATTCATGTTTAAATTTATAATAATTCATCGTATCAACTACACATTCCTCTATAACTACTTTCGTGGTACCTTAAGCACTTCTTTTTACTCTTATTATACTGCTTACTTATTGAACTCTTATCGTACTTAAACTTACTGAACTATTTTGTACAACTTTACATGATAATGAAACTACACACCTACCTTTATTGTACCTGCTTATATCTGCAATGTCGTTTATTATGTTATATACTATACGTTTATTATTATACTGATGAACAACTTACGAATCTGTAATAATGACATAAATGTGAAAGCCTAAAAGGCGTGAATAAATAAATAAATAACTACTGACTTAAAACTAGTTACTTAATGACATACATAATATATAACTGAAACTTAAAGTCAGAGATTTACAACTAACATTTTTGGCATTTAAAAATACCTACATGTTTTGAGTTTTGCCCATGTTGTCAGTGATAACTTAACAAATAAAAAAACAAAACTCTGCAGACACACAGGTAACATAGAAGTAAGTTATTGCTGTGAGTCGAATCAGTTTGTGGATTTTATACATATATGTAAATTCTACAGGATGATTATGGTAATGCTAGACTGAAAGTAAACATGTAAAATATGATATTTTCAACCCAACTGATACGAATGTACTGAGACCGAGCTCGCTACTACCTTGGCTCAGATTGCGTATTACGTAACAAATTCACATTCTAAAAGTTCTCTGTACGAATCCGTCATTCCACGTGTTTACGTTTATTTTTTCAGAGTTGCTGAGGGATGTTATGTGGAATACGCTGTCAGTTCCACAACTTATTCTTCAGGTAACGTTAAAATTTATATTTTATATTGGAATGAAAATTACTTTGTTTGAATGTCTGATTGTCTCTAAGTTTTACTAGCAGCAAAATGTGCAAATATTAAGCATAAATTGAAAAAGTGAATCGATAAATAAAGAAGACCAAAAAGATTGGTTTACATTAATATAGATAAATACTGGCTTCCTCTAATTTTATAAAAATGTTTCCCTTTAATCTGATTAGAAAACTTCGGTATTTTTTCTTACAGTTTAAAATTAATTTTTGGATGTGTTTCGCGTTGACAACGCATACAATTGCGCTACATTTATATGTAACACAAATACCTAAATCAACAAGTATTTCAAGATAGGTATGATAGTTCGAGTAACGAGACATATACGGCTTTAGTGTTGATAGATCATAGAGGCTATAGAGTTATCCGATAGACGTCGGTTGGTTGGGCGTTTACGTAATACATAGCTACACTTACCTACACATACATACATTTACATATATCATAGACTCTGTGCTTGTAGCTTGATTGTCACATATTCCTTTCCTATCCATCCCCATCATGTTCCTTTTCCCCATCCTATCCCATCCCTATGTACCTGTCAATTTCGTTACCATAACAATCAGTGTCCTCAATCGAAACTCGCCGCGTGAACATCTATAATATTCCGCATGCCGCATTAGCAAATAATAATCATACCGCATAATCCCGCATACTAAAAATACGACGATTAATATTCTTACGACTGTGCATCATCAAACCCAGCCGAGATAGAAGAATAAGAGTGCCACAAGGTTCCGCAGTAAGTCCCTTCCTTCCCATTCCTTTATTCCAGGTCTACAAAAACACATTCAAGGTCCTTCGATATCCGCATGAAACACACATCATCGGTAGTGTGTAGGGTCGCCCCTCCAAGGTGGTTATCAACTTACGTGATGTTTCGAGAAACAGAGATATTCTAAGAGCATAAGAAAACTGACGTTTATTGGACTCTTGACTGTCCAATATGCTTGTCACCTGTCTGAGTTATTTAAATAAAATACACGCAGTTTATTGTGAAGAAAGAGTTTTTATTAACAAGAACAATTCGCAACAATAAGCACAAGTATATTTGCAGCATGTTCCGGCACGTTGTATAGCCCAGTTTATAGACCACCGTGAAGATCCGAAACCATAGACATCCAAATGGATAGACAAGCAGTTACAGATGAGGGGTAAAACCAAACTATGGAGAGCGGAAGAGGGGAAAGATGACTGTCATTCGTTGAACAATCAATCTGACAGTATATAGGCATCTCGCATTACAATATCACCATTTAGTTCTTAAAAGCAAAATCTGCTTTGAATGAATAGACCTTTTTACATGGGAGCGCGAATTGCTTGCCACGTTCAAAACTTATTTGCTAAGGCCAAATGCTCGCCCCAAAAAGACTCGCGCCAATACACATATCAATATTTTCTTGCCGTGTTTAGTTAAAACACTTTTACAAATGTTTCATAATTTACTTACCCCTGTAACCAGCGACGAGCACATTGGAGTACCGCCCACATTCGCTATGTGCATATTGATAGGTAGATATATTGTATAGCACAAGCTGCCGTTATTTCGTTAAATGTATGGATGTCAGCTTCTCGCTGTTCACGGCAAGAATGATGACGTCACACATTTTAGATTCAAGCGAGGCTATATCCCCTCCCCATGGAGCGATCCGGTTCCAAGGAGGAGCTACAGCCGGCGCCATGTGGAGGGGGAAATAATACGTTTTTATCACTTAGGGCAGGTCCAGATATATTCATATGTCCGTGTCCGAAACGTTGTTTTTAAAATCCAAGTGTTTGCCAGCCTTTCTCTTTCCATTTTCTCCTAGCTCTCTTAACTCTATAAAAAAACTGTTAGCGGTTGGGGATGCCTTTGCCCCACTGGCTTCTGGTAATACTATTGTGCAGTGTTCACATAATATATTACATTTACATAGATCATTTGTTATGAATTTCGGTTAAAATAAGTTGGTTATCAATTCGATAATCCACTATAATAAGCAAAATACACCCTATAAGAGACCCACTGCAGCAGTCCGCAACCTCGGGGTCGCGACCCCAAATCGGGTGGTTAACCATAATAATAGGGTCACCAAAGTCAACAAGACATTGAACTATTTATAGCTTACTAATATATAACAGATATACGTTTCCCTCTCCCCTCTCCTATAATTTAAGAAAAGTTTTGTTTGACGTAGACTGTTTTGTCTCCCAGTTTGCGGGCAAACTTGAGAATGGTCGTGCTGGTGAGGATAGCAATCTGGCTTGAACAGAATCAATTCGGATATCGACATACTTAGTGTGGTGAACATTATCGCTTCGTAGGAAACACGACCTGTAACATATCTCGGAATAAACTCGCCTAGTCTACCTACGACTTATTATTGTGTCAATCTCCCTAAACTGAGATCACATATAGAGGAAGCTGGATCCACACCCGGAGTCCAGTAAAGTAATGTTGATACCGGCCACGGTCATCACACTTAGCTTCAAGGAAGCTGTCTTTTTTTTAAAGGCAAACATTACCGGGTTTCGAATAACTGGTACCACCACAGTAAGCGGAAAAAGTTATTTGTTTCGTGATAGAGGACTTAGCCAGCCGAGAAATCGAACACGGGACGCCTTGGTGGAACTTAATACAATTTTTAAAATTAAACTAAACAACTTTATTTTAAAATCTTATCAATGTGCAATTTTGTATTGTTTTTGAAATGATAAATTGAATTGAAAAACCGCTAGATCCAGCTGTTACTTGACAACCTCCTGTGAATCCTGTAAATTTGGCGATTTTTTTTTCTTCTGGGGCCGCTGAATAAACTTGTAAACTAAATTGTAAATACTGTAATTGCTTTTATATAGGTAGAACAAACCGAATCTTTGAAGTAAGGGTTAAAGAACATCTCAGGGCATTAAATTGGAATAACGAATCTGAGTTCGCAGATCATTTACTAAAAAATTATCATAATTTTGACAAAAACCATGGACTTAAAATATTACATACGGGTTATAAGGCATCGCAGATAAATAATTTAGAGATTTTAGAAATTAGGAAAAATATAAATAATAAAGCAGACATAATTAATAAGCAGCAAATTTTTATAAACCCTCTTTTGAACCGTTTCCCACTTAACCGGTCTTTCCCTGCTAATGAGTTTAAAATCCCTAATTTTAATAAATTTCCCCCACTCTTAACTCTTACCCCTTCCTCTTCCTTCTACCCTTTTCTCCCATATGTGATCTATGTTTAATTTTTAAGTTTAGTATACCCTGATTAGATGAGAGATGAGATTTAGATCCTGATGATGTGAACATCGTTCACGAAACATGTTGATTGGATATAAATAAAAGTGATGTAAACAAAGTTAAATGTATTTTCATTAAAATAAATAATGCCATCACAAAGTGAAAATTTTCCGAAGATGTTTTCTTAAAAAAATTAAAACGAATAAACTTTCTTTGATTTTGGGGTCGCAAAAGGGTTGCAGACCGCTGACTTACAGTACGATTATACCGTTTTATTACTCCACATGTTGGGGATTTGTCCACTTAGCCGAACAGACTCTTTCTCTTGGCAACTAAATAAATAGAATACGTCATGAACGAGTTCTTACATTGCTTATTTATTTATGAACCCTGGACAGGAGTGGCTTGCGGCAATTTGTCTTCCTTGTTTTGAAGTTGGGTGCCTCATTGAAAGTAGATTGAAACTAACTTTGGTGCGTCACAATAGTTGCTATCATTAAAGATAAAGTTGTTTTAAAGTTTGGTTTGTTTGGAGGTGTATTTTTCTTCCATTCGGGTCGAATATAAAAGGTATCAATTGAAAATAACAGACTTGAAGCTTCTCGAAAGATTCATGTTTATTTACATCCTTACGCCTTCAGATTTCCAAGGAAATGAAACTTACAAAGAATTATTCATTGATCCCATTTAGTTTTTATTGTGAAAAAAAGTTTTTTTTACATTGTCTCCACACGGGAGGTCCTGAGAAAAATAATTTCCCTCGGGGTCTGTGCCATCTTAAAGGGTGCTGTGTTGAACCTTTATAAGAAAGGAAAGGATAGGATGTTCTAGGAAGGAAAATGGTATGAGGGGTAGGTAGGAATTTAGGGGTTAGGGGGTCCAGGAGTGACGAACGTATGAATCCATCCATCTAACTGCGGTGTAAGGAAAGGTCAAAAGGTCTCCCTCAATCAGTGTCTCTCGATCCGACCTGCCACGCAGAGCAAGTGGGCAGACGCATCCACCGCTAAGATCTGGACAGACTTCACCCCATGAACCCGGGCATCCCTACTAAGTCACCAAACGTGGCGAACCACTTGGGGTGACCTATGGTAGAGGTGTTGGTTATTCAATCAATGGTTCCTACTTTATTTTAGTTTTCTTATGCGAGTACCGCGCAAAAGTCCCAATATTGTTCTTAACCGTCTGGAGTCTATGTGATACTATGGCATCCCCATTTCTGGTATATTGTGAGGATAAAGGTTGTGGGGAAGGGTAGGAGATGCACAGGAGGATGTTGGGGTAGTACCTGGTTATTCAGATCTGGTCACCAAAATAGAAAGCCATTTCAAAAGTCGTGACGTTTCGATTCTGAATGGTGATCTTTCACCAGGGCAATACTGAAAGTATCTTTCACTCTGGAACGTGCCAAAAATATACTACGTATTATTTTTAATTAACAATTTGTGGAAAACACAATTTAATCAAATGAATTTTTTTTGCGCACGCCGGGATTATAATCCTCGACCTCCGGATTCATATCCAAGGGTCGTATCCCCTCAACCATGGAAGCCATCATACCTACTAATAAATGTATCAGTTCGTAGAAAGATCCATGTCACATCATGTAGGATTGACGCTGTTTTTTTTAAGTTTATTTAGGAAACATACAGTAATACATATAAACTTATTATACTTTTGATAGTAAACAATTTGGGAGACGGGAATGGGTACCGCCGCTCCGGGAACCTTTATTGGATAACCAACACCTCTGCCATAGGTCACCCCAAGTGGTTCGCTACGTTTGGTGATTTAGCAGGGGAGCCCGGGTTCATGGGGTGAGGTTTATCTAGGTATTGGAGGCGGATGGCCAGGACACACTGAACCTCAGATTCCTACCCACCCCTTAAACCCTTTTCCTTCCCAGAACTCTCCTTTCCAAAAACCCTCCACACAGCATCCCCAAGGATGACATAGGCCCCGAGGGAAATTATTTTCCTCAGGGCCTCCAGTGCGAAGCTCATGTAAAAAAAAAAAATATATATATATAACAGTTATGTAACATTTATAATTATATTTGTTATGGTTACAATATATGTTGTGATATTAAATGCTGTGATATTACACGATACAATAAAGAAATAATAGTTCCGATTTAAGTATATTTTAAGGTTAATTTGATTTTAAACATTTCAAGGGGACAGTGGAAAATATCAATATGGCTGCTTGTAAAATTTGCAGACACGTCCAAGCAAATAGTTTTGTGCGTATTTCGACTTGAAATGTTGTCCATAAAATAAGGAATTCGATCTGGTGTTGCGTTCGGGGCAACGAAATGCAATCCCTTCTAATAGGGCTGGTGACTCAATAAAATATATTTACATGATCAACAATTTTTTGCAGAAACAGTTATATTTTAATCTTATATATAAAAATGAATCGCTGAATGTGTTGCTAAGCGCAAATCTCGAGAGCAGCTGAACCGGTTTCGCTAATTCTTTTTTTAGAATATTCCTTGAAGTACGAGGATGGTTCTTACGGAGAGAAAAATTAAGAAAATTGCGTAGAAAATTGGATAATTTCAGAAAACCTAACGACTATCGCACGTTTGACAGTTCGCATGTTTGAGAATGCCATTTTGCAAAACAATGATTGTTAAATCAGGATTCTATTTTTGAAAATCTTTAAGTTGATGAATTTATTTTAAGTAGGTACTCCCCTAATAGTTTGAATCGAATCAAGAATTTTAGATATTTTAAATAGGTACCTATGTTAGGTACCAAATTTAATATACATGAAAAATGGAAATTTGAATAAAAATTGTAAAAGGTGGCACGCGGGCTATTTAAAAACTGAATGTACTGGGATTGAATATATGGACAGCAGGAGGGAGGGAGTGATGGGGGAGGGGGGGAGGGGGGGAGGTGGGGAGGGGGAGGGGGAAGGGGGGAGGGGGGGAGGGAGGTCGGTGAGAGGGGGGGAGGTGGACGAGGCGGAGTGGGAACCCCCCTTACACCATGCGAGCGAAGCCGCGGGAAAAAGCTAGTATTCTAATATTTCCTCAGTTTGTAAAGAACAATAGGGTTCTGATGATTTTCAAAACGATACGGCAGGTGTTTAAAAAAAATTTTGAATGTTTTATTAATTCTGTTAATATAAGTTTGGTATTGAGGATTCCAAATGACTGATTCAAATTCGAGTTGAGATCTCAGGTGTGCAATATATACTGCCGTGGTAAGTAAAAATACAATATCTTCCAGCCTCATGGCAGATACTGCGTTTTTATTTATCACAGCAGTATAGTAGTCCAAGTGTAAATTGTTTATGGAATGGTTTTGTGATGCGTGAAATGAAGCCCATTTGTTTGTAGGATTTTTCTAAGACGTAATCAATATGATCTCTAAATATTATTTTAGAGTCAAAAAAAAAAAAAAAAAAAAAAATACTTTAAGGTCTCTGATTTTTTCGACTCATTGAAGAGGAACGTCGTTCAGGCGGTAAGTATTAAGAGTGACTTTAACGTGAAAATGTGTTAGTATGACATTAATTTGTATTTGGTAATATTTGATTTTCTGTGCAATATTGGTAAATTTTATTAAAACCTTCTTGTAATTATTTGCAATCATTTACTGAGCTTACGCTCATCTATATTTTCAAATCGTGAGTGTAAAAAAATAAATCCGAATGACTGCTAACATGTTTGATGTCATTGAAAAACAAAGTAAAGAGCAGGGGCCCTTAATGGGAACCTTGGGATACCCCGGGGAATGATTATTATCGGTGATATGTAACCTTTAAAGGCAACGGCCTGGCTTATCTTTTTAATATAAGATGTGAAATGAACTTCTCTCAACGAAAGAGTCACATCCATGCATTTTATTCAGGGCAATCATCACCGTTTACAAATCTCATGAACTTGAGAAATGTCCTCATATTAATTAATTAATATTTCCTTTAGCACAATCTTTAGGTATCAATCTCATAATGTCGCTTAAAAATGTGTTTTCTCGTGCAGTCTCTCCGCGTCGAAGTTGGTTTCATCTCGGCAATAATCTTCAGTCTCATCCTCGCCCTGGTAGTGCCCACCTACGGGCTGTGCTGCGCCCTACTGCGGGTGATGGGCGGGCCCTCGAGGAGCGGGGGCGGCTGCAGCGTTAGTCCTCCGCCCCCCGGGGCCATGGGCGAAGGCGGGGGGCGGTGCGAGAAGAGGGTCTGCCTGATGATGATGTTGGTTCTGGTGGTGCTTTCATTGTGAGTATATTATCCACCAGATTATGGATTTTAAACAGCACACAAGCTATTATTAATGTTATTCGCGACCACCCACATGTGTGATTGAACACCTAAATTAAAAAATGTATTTGATAATGAATTCATGATATATATGTTACAGTCATAGTGATTAAATAGCTATTATACATAATGACTGGTCATTATATACAATAACAAAATTGTTTAGACAATGTGATAAATTAATCACTTAATCCGGATGTTATTCATAATATCGGGTCAGTGATAGTCAAAGTAATAAATACGGTCCAACTGCACCTAACCTAACAACCTAACCTAAACTACAATAATAATATTCAAAACAACTGATAATATTATTTATAATTATTATTTATTAGGTTAGGTTAGGTTAAGTTAGGTTAGGTTAGGTTAGGTGCAGTTGGACCTATTTATTACTTTGGCTAACCTTATTCGGATATTATGAATAATATCCGAATAAAGTGGTTAATTCTGTGTCAATTATCACTTTGTCCAAATTTTGTGTATATGTAAATTTTCTGTAAACGTCCTTCAGCGGATTTTAACGAAGAAAGATTAAATATTGTTTTCCCGAGGAGTTCTCAAATGTACGTATTTTACGTGTTTTAACCATCAAATAAAATTTTAAGTATACTTTTTTTATAATAATCCACTGGTATTTAAAATTCTAATGCTCTATTTAACTATCCTAGATAGCGCTAGAAAGCGCGCTACTAAAACTTAATACGACTACAGCAAAACAAATAATGGATTAAACGGCAACATGCTTTTAAAAATAAAAAGGAATATTATTGTTATTGCGAGTATTATTCGGGAAAAATTAAGTTTTGTCAAAATAGAATTTTTCTTGCATGGTGAAGTTATTATGTTTTGACACAATTTACTTTAATATATGACAAAAAGTTGTATTTATATATTATTATGACAAGCTTTCATGATTGAAGACATTATATCTCATCATTGATATCTCATCATATCTCATCATTGATATCTCATCATTGATATCTCGCTCAGCACCGAACGAGTACAGTCGCGTTATTTTGTAAGAAGTAAAACAATAAATATAATTACTTACATTAATAACTCGCCCACCTGGGCGATTCCATTAATTTAATATGGAAACCGAAGAAATTTTTAAAAATATTAAAGACTTAGTTAATAAGATCACTTCAGTGAAAGACTCAAAAATAAAATTAACACTGGAACAAAATATTGTATCACTGGAAGAAAAAATTCATCACGAACTAATTAGTCTACAAAAGAAGATCATAGAATTACAAGAAATTAATATTAAAAATAATCATCACTACACACAGAAACTCGAAGAAATCCATCAAAATAACAAAAAATCATACGCGAGTGCACTAAGTAACAATAAAAACTTCGCAGAAACTTCATATAATGCAGAACAGAAATACGCCATTTTAATTACCTCAAAAAACACCTTGAAGGCCGAGGACATAAAAATAAAAATTCAAAAAAATATTAATTTAACAAAAATAAAAGTTGGAGTAAATGGAGTAAAAAAGATCGGAGAACAAAAATTAGTGATTTCTTGCCAAAAAAAAGAAGATGCAGAAAAATTAACCGAAGAGATAAATAAAGTAATTGGAAAAGAAGTATCGGCCGAAGAAATAAAAAAAAGGAAACCGTGCTTAATGTTGAAAAGCCTGCAATGCCAATTGACTGAAGAAGAAATTATAGACGGGATTGTACAACAAAATGAAGGATTAACCCTAGAAGACAAAAAAGACATTAAGCTTATCAAGGAATTAAAAAATAAGTACAATGAAGGAAAAGAAAACGACACCACTAACTACATTATCGAAACAACTGGACAATTAAGGAAAAAACTAATTGATAAAAAAAAATTAAACATCAAATTCCAAAGAGTGTACGTCAGCGACTGCAGCCCGCTCACACAATGTTACCATTGCCTCAAGTTCGGCCACACAGCTCAAAGATGTCTCGCCAGGACGCAGCCTCCCATTTGCCCTCATTGCACTAAGGAACATATACTATCCAAATGTGAAAACAAAGAACAAACTCCAATCTGCAACAACTGCTGTGTCCAAAACAAAAGGTTTGATGTGAACTATTCCACCGATCATAGAGTCGATAGCATAAAATGCCTTTACCGGCAAAAAATGCTTCGAATTGCCAAAGAACGCATTGACTACGAATAAATATTGTAAATTTTCATTTCCTCAAACTCTTATCTATAAATTAACAATGAATGATTTTTTATGTAACGCATTAGATAAAAAAATATGTATTGAAGAAAACTTATATCACTCTATAAGAGATTTCTATTTTATTTGCACTCAAAAAAGATTTACTCAATTTCATAAAAATATTAAAAGCGTAAAAATTTTTTTTGAAAAATTAATAATATTTTTAAAAGAAATATTTTTTTTCCCGGGCTTGATTGGGTTTACAAAGACCTACTCTACTGGCGAAACTAATTACTCCATTCCAGGGTACCAGGTAACAATAATAAGAATAAACAAAAACTCTGATATTGGAATATCTATTTCCAACCAGTATAACGTTCTCAATATTAATGAAGTAATTAATGATTATGATGTTAAAGACGTAAATAAATTATCGCATTATATTGCTATTTATCCTACACATAAGTCTACAGTACAACAATTTATAGTAGAATCAAAAAACGCTTTATTGAATTTTAGAAATATAAATAATATTATTTTACGAGATATGCATTTAAATATTGTAAATGATTATGCTAGTAATGATAAAGATGTGATCAATCAATATATGATCAATAAAAAACCGGAACATTCTTCAACAATCTCTACACATTATAAAATCCGTATTTGTATTACTAACTCTATGTCACACTCTACTTTGAAAATACTCTACATATTTAAAAGAAATCAATATCACATTAATATTTTTACTAAATGGATGACTTCATAGCTAATGAATTAGAAAATAATTTTAAAATACAAGAATATGAGTGTGTATACACCGATTCATGTAATGACATAATCTCAAAGAATCTCAATAATATTTTCATTTTTCATAGTAATATACGAAGTATGGAACGAAATTGGGATGAATTAATTCTAAAATTAAACAATCTAAATAAAAAACCTGACATCATAATATTATCAGAAACTTTTACTAATGACGAATCACCCACCTATCATTTACCAGAATATAATTATGTTACAACCAAAATAAACATCAATAAAAATAGTGGTCTCGTCATATTCATTCACGATAAATTTAGTATTGTCAAAATAACTGAACATCCTATACACCTAGTAAACTGTATTGAAATACAATTAAAACTCGACAAAACAAACTACCACATAATAGCTGTTTACAGAACACACGGTTCGAATATCTCGTCATTTATAAATGAATTTAAACAAATACTGTTAAAATTTAGTAATAAACTTTGCTTTATTGCAGGAGACTTCAATTTAAACAATGAAAACGTAGAAAATAATTTCAAAAATGAATATATTAATTGTATGACTGAATTTAACTTCATATCGTGCATTAATAAAAATACGAGAGAGATAAAAAATCACACTCCATCTTGTTTAGACCATATATGGACTAACATAAATATTAAAGATATCGACAAAATCAAATCAATTGTTTGGAAAACGAATATAACTGACCACCATGCATGCATTCTTCTCTATGATAACAAAATTAAACATAAAAAATTTAATCTAACAAAGACAAAATCCTACACAAATATGACTATTTTATCCAAAAAACTAAGAAATGAACAATGGAACAACGTGTTAAATAGTTATGATACCGAGACTTGCTCAAAAAACTTTGAAAATATATTGTCTCAACACATAAAAAATTCAACTACTGAAACTACAGTCCGCATTAAATCTAAACTAAGAATTTTAAAGCCTTGGATAACACAAGGACTTATAATATCAATTAGAAACAAAGAAAAACTTTATAAAACAGCATTGAAAAATCCTCTAAATGAAAAAGCATACACTTTTTACAAAAAATTTAAAAATAAATTAACAAACTGTATCAAAAAAAATAAAGAAGACTATTTCAAAAATAAAATACTTTCTACAGACAATAACAATAAACAAATATGGAAAACAGTCAACTTAGCCATGGATAACACTAAAAAAACACAAAAAATAAAATACATTGAACATGAAAATAAAATAATAGATGCTAATATTCAACCTAAACAATGTGCAAACATCTTTAATTCTTTTTTTGCTAATGTAGGAAAAAATCTTGCGAAAAATATCAATAAATCTTATAACCCGAAAAAACAAACGATTGAAAATGTACAAAATCAAAATAATTTATCAAAATTTGAAACAACCTCAGAAAGTGAAGTTTTAAAAATAATAGAAGGCATGAAAGGAGGTTCGTCTCCCGGATTTGACCTTATTACAGTACATTTTCTAAAATCCATGAAAATTCATTTGGTAAAACCAATTACTCATTTGATAAACTTAAGTTTAACAGAGGGAATATTTCCGACAAACTATAAAAATACAATTATTTCACCTATTTATAAATCTGGAGATCCTCAACAAGTAACTAACTACCGCCCAATTTGTCTAATCTCAAACATTGGAAAGATTTTTGAAAAAATTGTGAAAAACCAATTGGTCGGTTTCCTAGAAAGTAATAAAATTCTTCACCAAAACCAATTTGGTTTTATAAAGTCACTCAGCACACAAGATGCTATTGCTAATGTAACCTCATACATCAATGAATCATTGGATAAAGGTGAAAAATGTGCCGGTATATTTATTGATCTCAGAAAAGCTTTTGATAGTATATCCCATGAGATTCTACTAAAAAAACTAAACAATATAGGTATAAAAGACAATGCAATTAAATGGATTTCGAACTACCTAAAAAATCGACCGCAAGTCGTAAAAATAAATCAGATTAATAGCGATAAAGAAATATCAGACTTTGGAATCCCTCAAGGTACAGTAATCGGACCAATCCTTTTCACCATATATGTTAATGACATTTTTTTCAACCACTACATGGCCAAATTACTTCATACGCCGATGATACGGTACTAATAATTAGCGATAAAACTTGGGAAAAAGTAACATTTAAAGCCACCGAAGACATAAATATTTTAAAGAATTTCTTCGACGTAAATTTACTATCACTAAATGGTGATAAAACATTTGTAATTCCATTTGCAATACACAAAAATGATACCCCTAAAAACATTGACATCATCATCCATGATAATTCCAAAACACATAGTAAAAATTATTGTATCCAAAACTGCACAATATTAAAAACAACAAACACAATCAAATATTTAGGAGTCATTATCGATAAAAATTTGAAATGGAAGGAACAAATTTGTCAAGTTGTAAAAAAAATTAGAAAATTGATTTATATATTTTTAAGAATCAGAAATTTTTTATCTGTAAAAAACTTATATCTAATATATTACGCTTTGGTTCAATCAACTTTACAATATGCTATCATTAGCTGGGGATCAGCATACAAAACTAATCTTTCCCCAATTGAAGTTGTGCAGAGGCTAATAATTAAAATCATATTAAAAAAACCTTCTGACCACCCAACGGATCAATTATTTAAGGAATTTCAAGTACCATCTTTCAAAGATCTATACAATAGAAATGCATTGATTCAAATTATAAAAGAAAAAGAAAAATATCAATTTATAACTGAAAACCGTACTAGACATAAATATATTTTTTCATGCCCAAAATTAAACACTTCCTTTGCACAAAATTATTATACTTATCAAGGAAGACTTATTTTCAACCGATTACCGGATGAAATTAGAAAAATTAATGATAAAATCCAATTAATAAACACTGTAAAAAAATATTTTAAAGATAATCTCAAAAAAAAAAAACAGTTTCCGACTAATCTAATCTACTTATAACTCAGTTTCCAAGTGATACTCCATTCTTCAAATAAGTTAAATTTTGTATTGTTTTTAGCAACTAATTACAATAATTCTGGACACATTATCCAAATAGTAAAATTGTTTTAATAGTAGATAAATACTTATAATTACATATCACCGAACTTACAACTTATTGTTTTTTACATTCACATTGTAATTTAAGAACTTAAATATAGCATTAAAAAATGTACACTACTCTTCCAGACACAAGCTAACGCTTCCATGGAAGAGTGGTATTAACATATTTGAATATGAACATGTAAGCAAATTAACACATCATCTAAATGTACATTATATTTTATATGCTATAATCAATAAACGTTTGATATAAAAAAAAAAAATAAAAAAAAAAAAATTATTATAAATAACTTATTTTAAAAAATGACTTGAGAAAATGTCTGAAAATGATTTTTGATACAATGTTATAATCACCTCGAGGGCAACTAAACAATATTGGCTCATTTGTCTGAGGTGTTCGCGACCTTCCACCCTTCAGCAATACTGAACATTATATTATTATCAACATAAAATCTCAGATTCCTGCCTTACAATTTATTGTAACAAGTACGGTTATAATTTAGATATATTTCATAATATATTAATAAATACTTTCATGTTAGTATTTGTAATCATTGTTAAATATTAAAGGCAAGGTAATAGACAAATGGGCGTTATTTGAATGTCGGTATAGCGGTTAGTTATCGATGTGGCCATTAGACCGCAGCAAATCATCAACGGTCGTGGCGTTGCGCGATAATTTTGTCAGAGACTGCATCATAATTTGCAATGTTCACAAAGTGAAATTTTGAGTAATACTCCTCGAAATGGATGCTACTATATAAGCTACGATACACTGCTACTATATTCGTCATCATTATAAAATCTCAAACCCTTTGAAAATACGGGTTGCCGCAAGGTACAGTTTGGGGACCAATATTATTTTTCTCGTGTAAAAATTATATTGTAAGGTACTTACATCTAAACCTACAGATTATAATAATAATAATACATTTTCATCTATAAAAACATTATGATTCAATCACTTCGAAAGTATTTTACGTTGGTTATTGTAGGTAGCCATTTTAGTAAATTTAAGTGTGTATTTTAACTTGTTTTCAAAACCAGTTTCTGACATCAGAGTACATGGCAGATTATTCCAAGAATGTGGACCCTGCCTTCTAAAAATATTCAAAAATTTCACTCAACCTTTGTTCACGTTTTACTTTTCCTGCAACGAAATGAAAAATATAAATTTTGGAAGTACTCGTAAATATAAATGAATATTAATTTCAAAATGGATGACATTACAAAGGGAAAGTAAATAAATATGAAATTATCAAAGACCCCACCGTAAGAAATATACTCGTAACTGCCTTTCTTGGACAATTTCTTACCATCACCTCAAAGTGGTAAACCCCCCTTCTGTAAACCCGTGCTAATCATGGTTTTTGTAAACCCGAATTTAGTTGATATGTGCCTACTACAACACTACTTCAATTTCTCTTCATTACTTTGAAAAGGACTGTGAATAGAATATGACAGGTTTTTATTATCAGTTTCAATTAGATTTAAATTGCATGAATAGCTCGTGTACAGTAAAAATAATTTATCTTAATATACTACTAATTATTCTACTATTAATTCTAATATTGAATATAATATAATATCTTTGCCGAACCCTCTGATATGAAAATATCTGGAGTCGGTGAATTATATTCCCATTTGGTCTCTAGTAGGTTGACATGTTGTTCTTGTATGTTTTTTGCTGGAGTTCTTATGATAGTTGCGACCAATGTTATTGATATTTCGTAAGACGCATCTGCTCACATAAAAGGGGTCATTGTAAGCAAAGTTTTCATCCCACAAAGGAAGTTAACAATACGTTTTAAGTTATCGATATCTGCACCCACCATTCGAAAAAAGGGCTCAAAGCTCCCTGGTTTACACATTTCACAGCCCCAAGTATGTGTAAGGAACACAACTTAAACTTTATCATAGGCTTAAATCTTAAACGGAGAACATTATGGGAAGGATGCTTCAATTTTTTGCCACAAACTTACATTATGCGCCACCATATTCTGGTTTTTGTCCCGTCGCCTCGAGTGACAGAGTGTTCCGCCACACATCAGATGGTTGATTTATTACTTTGCGAGAGTTCGATCTTCTCTTGAGCAAAAAGACCAGACTGTTCGGTATCCCAGTAGATCATTCTAAACGTGATTAGCAATTAGGCAGCTAATATTGGTCATCTGCTCTAGTCAATATTAAGTGATGTTAACTTACGGCCTCCGTGGTCGAGGGATAAGGTTTTCGTCTAGCAATCTGGAGCTCGCGGATTCAAATCCCGGCGTGCGCAAGTAAATTTCATTTAATTAAATTAACAAAATATTAGCGAAACTCAATCGAAAATCTGGAGACAGAAAAATCAGAAAAAGATTTTGGCCCCTCCAGGACTCGAACCCAAGACCCTTTGCTTACATGGCAAGTGCTCTACCAACTTAGCTAAGGTATCTATATTCAATTCGGTCACTTTTAACCAGTGGCGGCTCCTGCCTTGGTGCATTTGTGCAATGCACTGCCAACGTCAAACGTGTAAATTCGTACAAACACCAACAAACGTGTAAAAGTGTAAATTTGTAACATTCATTCACGAAGAATTCCCGCCAATTCGTTATAATATCCTTACCAATTAACTTTCGTATTAGACTCACTAAACTCGCATCGGCGCATACGAAAAAGCAATGCGTGCATCTTCCGTTGTGCCGAGACGTGACGTCACATGAAGTGATATTCCTACTGGGACAGTCTACAGAGGCTGGAACCGTGAGATGGGCGAGACATAAGGGAAGATATATGAGACGCTCGTGCACTAGCGGCGCACATGCGCAGAAGCACCCTGGTTTATGACAAAACCTTTAACATGCGTTATATGTTACCGAACGTTTGGAATGAGTTAGTTAGGAATAACGAATTTTCAACTAATTGACAATGTTATGTATTAGCTCTACCATCGCACAAGCATTTGGCAGATCACTGATCATTATTGACACATTTTTAATGGTTTTCGCTAGTTTTGCACTGTAAAAAACTTATTTAAAAATGAGTGGTAATGAAAACATTGCGATTAAAGTCGATTTTTTCAAAAGCAACCGAATTTCATTTGAGAATAAATTGTTTTTGAAAAATAATGGCTCTCCAAAACCTTTGTTAAATATAATACCTACAAGTAAGGTTAAGGGAAAAAAACTATGAATAGAGTTTTTAAAACGAAGTATTAAATATTCGAAAGCATCTTGGCTTTGTGAATGTGATCGCTTGAACACATTATTTTTTTTGTGGTTGATGATAAATTGTGAAGTGAAAGTTGTGTAAACGATACCCTTTATTTTACCGAAAAGTTAATGAACATTCATACTCCCAGTACATATACATAACGTATTGCAATTTAGTTTGTTGGATCGAGTTGATAGGTATACGATTACAACTTGATGTTGGTTTTCGCGAATCTGTGAATCAATTAATTATATTTTCCCGTATTAATGTTACCATTTTTTGTGAAATGCACTGCCGGCAAATTTTGTCACAGGCCGCCTCTGCTTTTAACTGTATCATACTTCGACTAAGAACTCGCTAATATTGCCTTCATTTAATTAAATATTATAATTTGAGATTTTACTCGTTAAGTTAAAAATATAAATGAATGATTTTTATTTTATTGAGTTATGTTATTTCACTTATTTTTTTTAAAAGAAAGAAAAAATTTCCCGGGTTACGAATAACCCAACAATGTTTGAAAATCTCCTACTACCACCACAGAAAGCCGAAAATGTTGCTTGTGTTGTGATGGAGTACTTAGCCAGCCGAGGAATCGAACACGCGACGCCCAGGTGGGACTTAAGCGCTATGCCCACTCAACCCGCTGACCGATACCTTAATCATCTGATATTATATATATTTATTAGATAAGATACTTGCGTCACGTTCCAAAATGGAAGATACTCTCAGTATCGCCCTGGTGTAAGACCACCATTCAGAATTGAAACTTTGCTTGAAAAGGCTTTGAAAAATGCACCTTCCTCTTTCCCACCTCCTTCCTTACCAATACGTATGCTAATTGGGAATTCAATAGTCTCACCGGCTCCAGACGGTTGGAGGCAAATGGGACGTTTGTGCGGTATTCACAAAAAAATATTATGTGCGTACATCTTCACTGCTTTTTCCCCTTGTCCTTCGGGTGGGACCCCTTCGCATCGCTAAACGGCCTCCTGACATCCCTATCCTGTGCTACTTCATCGGTTTCCGTCCATATCAGGCCCAGCCTCTCCTCATCTGAAAAATTGTATTTAGTATAAACTTATACAAAGATGGAAAAAATTATTCGTGGAGAAAATCAACCTTGATGAAAATTACGTAATCCAATTTATGTGTTTTTTTTAACATAGGTAGTATGTCGGCAAAATAAAACTAATATGAAAATGCGTACTTTGTACGTTTGTAATTTTATTGGAAGCGATTTTCATTTTTAAGATTTTTTTATCTTACTAACAACCATAATATACCTAAAGCCGATTCTTTATTAACGTAAATCAACGTTTTTGGGATATGTTTGGTACATATTCTATGAAAGTTCAGTGATTTATAACTACAATAAAATAAGTAATGTTCTTGGTTCCCGGCAAATTGGTTTTCGGAAGCCAAAAATTTCAATTTTACGTCACCAAATTTAATTTTTTTTTTCTTTCAATTATTATCAACCAGCTGGTCCCGGCAAGCGTTGCTACGCCATTAAATAAAGAAATTGTTTCTCCCTGAGTGTCCTTTCCCATTTGTCCCATTCCCCTTCCGCCTCCCCTTCTTCTCCTGCGTCCTCTTTCCCTCTCGCGTTCCCACTCCGTCACCTCCACCTTCCCTCTCCCCACTCGAACCCCCCTCCCGAGTTCCCCTCCCCCTCACATGTCCCCTTCCCTTCCCGCGTTCCTCCTCCACCTTCCCCGCCTTCCCTCTTCCCTTTCCCACTCCCTCGTCCCGGCAACCCTCCTCCCGCGTTCCATATATTCAATCCCAGTACATTCAGTTTTTAAACAGCCCGCGTGCCACCTTTTACAATATTTTTTATTCAAATTTCCATTTTTCAATATTAAATTTGGTACCTAACATAATAAATTTGGACAACTTATATAGCGCTGTTTTTGCGAAAAATCGCCTCAAGAGCGCTGTACAAATTAGCTTGGATTTTACATTAGAATTTACTTAACTTAGGAGGCTAGATAACAACTCGTCTTGCAGCTATCAAGCGCATGGATTATAGGAATTCTAGCCCCCCGATAAATTAAATAAAATGTAGGTACCTATTTAAAATATCTAAAATTCTTGATTCGATTCAATCTATTAGGGGAGTACCTACTTTAAATAAATTTATCAACTTTAAATTTATCTATCAAGATTTTCAAAATAGAATCCTGATTTAACAACCATTGTTTTGCAAAATGTCATTCTCAAACACGCGAACTGTTAAACGTGCGATAGTCGTTAGGTTTTCTGAAATTATCCAATTTTCTGCGCAATTTTCTTAATTTTTCTCTCCGTAAGAACCATCCTCGTACTTCAAGGAATATTCTAAAAAAAGAATTAGCGAAATCGGTTCAGCTGCTCTCGAGATTTGCGCTTAGCAACACATTCTGCGATTCATTTTTATATATAAGAAGATAATAAAACTCATATGTAGTATTTTAATTTATTGTCTGAACATAGTGAGTCCTGTTTTGAGTCGACCGTTCTTTTATTGTATTTCATCTATCTATGAATTTGTATGTGTTCTGGTTCCGGGACGGTTCCGGTTCCGGTTGAAGATGGAGGCCGTGTTGTATACTACCGTTTTATACCGCCAGAGTTCGCATTCTACTGCGATTCCATCACATCATCTTTATCATCACATTTAACTCTTTCACCATTGCACTTTTATAACACATATTTTATGCTTAATAACATCGTGATGGGTCTCTTCAATACCCATGTTCACTCCTTCCTCTCCTCAAAAAAACCCTCCACGCAGTATCTTCAAAGATTACATAGACCCTGAGGGAAATTATTTTCCTCTGGGGCTCCTGTGTGGAGCAAAAAAAAATCATTATTATTTCAAAAATTTTAGTGGAAATATAATTTCGTTTTTTTTTTTATTTGATTTTTATTATTTTTAGGCCTTAAAGCACACATGGGCAACCGCGCCAGCCTGCCGAGCTATTTTGTCCGGCTCTGATTCATCTCGGTGAAGTAATAGAGAAAGAAATTAATAGTTTCAGGGAAAGATTAAATATTCGTAATGGAGATGACACGGGTGCTTGCAGTGGCGGTCTGTACTAGTTCATGATCACCACTTCTTAATACTACAGCTAGTAGTAGATACAGTAGGTTACAAGCGGCTGTTGGCGCATGATTTCCCTCCCAGTGATTCAGCTTGTCCGATGGATGCTGATGTAAATAATGTGCCAGCAAATTTACAAATGGAACTTATTGAACTTCGGGGGGATTTAGTGCTAAAAATCACTATTTAACAACATTGCTTTGACGGATTTTTTAAATTTTATTTGGTGGAAATATATGAATTTACGCGCATTTGCAAAAAAAACATTTATATTTTTGGCAGCACATATACCTATGTGTGAATAGTTTCTTTTTCGAGGATGAAACACACCAAATCAAAAATTCGAACGACGATAACAGATCAAAATCTCGAAAATCCTGTGCAATTATCCTTAGGCAATACCAACGCCAATATTGATGGTTACGTAATTAAGAGGAATATAAACGCTAGTAATATGTCGAATCTCATGCCTGCAAAATTTTAAAATCGAGCGTCTTTTTGCACGAGGCTAGTAAGCGAAAAAGTGGTTTTTATTTATTTTGTGCATAATTTTATAAGAACGAAAAAAAGTTAGAACATAGATAAAGTCAAAAATAGTCTTAGCCGTAAAGGGGTATTTTTTTAAAATTGTTACTTACATTACTTCATAGTTAAGTCATGAGAAAACATTTTTTTTAGTGGTTTACGCTTATATTTTTTGTTACGTAAATAATAATTTTATTGTAATTCCAATACATAGATAAAGTAGTTAAAGCTTCAATTTATCCGTAGCATATTTTTTGGTGTTCATACTGTAAGCCGATTCGTCGTAAAGATTAATCAAAATAGTATCTAAATAGGATTTCACGTATATATTCATCTTAAGTACTAGGCCAATCTTCACACAAAATTTTGTAATCAGCATATAATATTAATATTATGGCGTTCATTGCATAAAAAAATATACATATAAGAAGTAGCAACGTGTTTTATTTAATTTAATATTACTTTATTAAGTTAATAATTTGGTCCGGCCCTTGACTCGGAGACAGAATGATAATTTGGCCCCAGGCGTAGAAAATGTTGCCCATGACTGCCTTAAAGGGATATTTTTGGTTTGTAATAAAAAAATCTATCACAAGAACAATTGCATAATGTCAAAAATATATTAATTTGCAATGAAACATGCATAAATATAAAGATTACTTAATTATTATTCATTTATTTCATTAATTTGGAATATTCATTTAGTTAATCAAATAATTAACCAAATGAATAATCTGTGTTGTTTGTTGACTTTGATATTTCACCACAACCTCTCAAAGTTTACGACCCCCATTACGTTTAAAAGAAAGAAACAATCACTAACAAGGAATTCTTTGTCGAATCGCATGAAAGATAAATAGCAAAACAGCATCTTTTTAATGTGTCAACAAACAAAACATCTAATTTCTAGTAGGTATCATAGATAAGTTCGGTAACCAAATTTAGTACTTAACTACGAACCAATTACACATCAAAGGGTTTCACCAAATCAGAGTCGGTATGTTATCGTGCATGTTAATAAAAATACTTAGGCATTTTGGGTTCTTGATATAAATTCTTAGGACGATGTTTCATGAAATAAGGGTTCCTATTGAGATAGCTAGGAGCACCCTCCCAGGGATGAAGAATCTGTTTTGTACCCGAAACCTAAATCAGAATGTTGTGATTTTTGTTTATTTTTCTGTAGCTCTTGGAAAAATATTTTTATATTAATATACTGGACAAGTGCAAAAATAAAACTCGGAAGACTTCGGTGGCTGGGTCACGTAGAGAGAATGACCGAGCATCAAGCACCAAAGTCCCTTAGACCGATAGGGTGAAGGAGCCTGGGAAGACCAAGGTTAAGATGGAGCGACAAAGTCCTCAAAGATATATTATCTACCTTGGAGCTTCTGAACTGGAGAGAGCAGGCACAAAACCGAGATGAATGGAGGAAGACTCTTGAGGAGGCCAAGACCCACCAGGGGTATTAGAGCCAAGAGTGATGATGATGATGACTGGACAAGTGCGCCGAACGGTTCCAACCAGCTTCAAAAACCTCAAAACATCAGTGGCTTGTTGGAGTAGTTTAATGGTATTTATTTATTTCTACACTCGTCTATACAGTTTACAGATAAACGGATGATAAGTGAAATTAATACAAAAATGTTCCTTATGTAAAAGATGGTAGTAGAGTGGAAAATAACTGTATGTAAATGGTTTAATAGTAATATTTGGTGATAACCGGCTAATGGTTGAGATGGCATCGCGTCTGGGTCTCACCCGTGGGTGTGAGTTCAATTGCTCGGCTGGCAAAGTCCTCCAACAGGATATTTTCCGCTTACTGTGATGGTTATAGGAGATTTTAAAATATTTTAATACTCGGGAATGTTTGTCTTTCTTAAAAAAAAAATAAAAAATCTTACTGGAACTGTCTGAGGTGTTCACATATTTTAAATAAAAATAAAGTGTTAATGTAATACATATTAAATTAGCAACAGGGCGAAGCCTAATGGGAAATTTATATTTTCGATTAATCTTTACTGCTAGTTGGTGGTGTACATTATTAATTCCAAAAAATGTGCTTTGGATAAGCTGATGCTTTTCCTATAGTTTCGCTTGAGTCATTGACGTTAAATCATTGATCGAAGGCTTGAGTAGAATATTTTTAATAGTTAGTAGTGCAAAATACTAAAAGTAGCTATTTTTCACTAGAAATTTGTGAACGCAATGTACTTATAAGAAACAACTTTTAAAAATTATAATTGTATGATTATCTGTGACAGTTTTCCTGGATTAACTTTTTTTCCTTTCTTATAAAAAAATAAAACCAGTTTTTCGATAAAATAGACCGTTTCTGGGCTCCGTTTGCCTATGTTCGTTGCGTAGAATAAAGTAACTTTATTCCGTGAATTGTTTTGATATGAGGCACACTAAAAATGTACCCATTTTTCGCTTCTGTATTCCTCTTAAAGTACATCATAATAGTATACAGACAACAATAACTCAATGATAACAATGTAGTAACAATGTAGTGAAAAGAAAAGAAGTTGAAGTTCTGAAGAAGTGAAAGTTCTATAGAGTTGTTCTGAAACTATTTCCGCTAATTTTATTTGGGAAAAATATTTTGTAAATACGTATTCAGATGAAAAAGCACCAGTTCACCGAAGATCAAAAATAGAAAAGATCGGGCGTCAATAGCGTCAGTTCTCATTTTTGTCAAAATTGAATTGATTATTAATGTGATACCTGTATAACAAAATGTAAGGTATCTGTCTTCCTAGGAACCACTGCATTTAGTGGATTGATTGGATTCTTGGTGGAATAAAAAGTTGGATTATTGGCCATAGTTTGTCCATTGATTTGTTCGAAAATATTTTGGAAAAAAACAGTATCAATACCAAAATGGCGACAAACCATTGAAGGCGATTAGCAGGAGCCTCAATTTTCACAATAATCATTGATTCTGACAAATCTGTCAGAGATCATGACATAATTGGAAGTGTTCTTGAACATATAAATCCGTTTACACAGTATTTAGTACGCGTGACAGTATTTTTCTAACATTAATTTCATACAGTACGTACCGAGGAAAATAATTACTCTCAGGGCCTAAGTCATCTTTGGGGATGCTGTGTGGGGGTCTTTTTATGGAAAGGAAGGAGTGTACCTGGGTCTTGAAGATACCCGTGTTATCGTACGAGGGAGGAAACACGGAGGCCGATAAATCATACCACAGCTGAGCTGTTTGAACTCAAGAACGAGTCGTATATTTGACAATGTGGCAAATGTCAACCGTGCACAAATGTCGGGCGCGCGTTTGGCGTGTTTCCCGACTATGCACCGGTGCCGAATGACGCTAGTTCCTCGGGGCATCTTCCACTAAAATACTGGTAAACCCATAGACATCAGAATGAATAGACCAGAAGATACAGATGAGGGATAAAACCAAACTATGGGGGGCGAAGAGAGGAAAGATACTGTGATTCGTTAAAAAATCAATCTGACAGTATATAGGCATCTCGCATTATAATATCACCATTTAGTTCTTAAAAGCAAAATCTGCTTTGAATGAATAGACCCTTTTACATGGGAGCGCGAATTGCTTGCCACGTTAATAACATATTTGCTAAGGCCAAATGCTTGCCCCGAAAACATTCGCCCCAATTCACATAGCAATATTTTGTTGCCGTGTTTAGTTTTATAAATTTTTCATAATTTACTTACCCCTGTAACCAGCGACGAGGACACTGGAGAACTGCCCACATTCGCTATGTCCATATAATGTGTGCCTATAATGTATAGCACAAGCTGCCGTTTTTGGCGTGTTATTTCGTAAAACGTATGGAAGTTAGTTCCGCGCTGGTCACTACAAGACGTCACATATTTTAGATTCAAGCGTGGCTCTCTCGCCTCCCCATGGAGTGAGCTGGCGCCAAGGCGGAGCTATAGCCGGCTCCACGGGGAGGGGGAAATAATACTTTTTATCACTTAGGGCAGGTCCAGATATATTCATATGTCCGTGGGTAAACCTAAGAAGAAACTATATTACCAAGGAGTTAAAAACATTTTTGTTGTGGTTAACTTTTTTATTAAATACTCGTACTACCGAGGGTCCGATATGCGTTGCAATGCCACTCGGAGAAAGAGAGTGTTTGTGTTAAAATTTTCTTTATAGAAGTGCTTTTCGATATAATATTTTTTGCTTTCCAAATAGTAAGTATTCGAATAAATCAGAAGGTTTTCCAACGCGTTAGCAGACCACCTACTGCTATCCGTATGAGAAGCATGCATTTTCCAAATTTAACCTCTGCTATCCAACTCTATATTAAACAGATTTCACAACACCATTATACATAGAAACATTTGCGGGCATGTGTACAATAACTCGCCAAATTTTCATTGATGATGAACGGTATAGGAAGACAAATGGTATAGGGACAAACAAAGAAACATTAGATAAGTTTTAAGATTTTCACGACCAAAAGCATTTTCGTTATTTGTTTTTGAGGTGTTATGCCTTGTTGCGCTACCTCATTCTTTAGCCAACGTTTCGGACGTCGTTGCAGTGTCCATCATCAGGGCAGATCCAGCAGATCCGGTAGATGTGTAATTTTTAGTCGTGAAGTGTGTGCTTATTTACTTCGAAGCGATACCGTGTCGCCAGCACCACTAACTTTCACCAGTACAAAATAATCGTGACAAGCAGTGGCGTCATCGCCGCGGAACGGAATAGAAAGTTCATTAAAACGTGGTAAAGCACACACTTCACGACTAAAAATTACACATCTACCGGATCTGCCGGATCTGCCCTGATGATGGACACTGCAACGATGTCCGAAACGTTGGCTAAAGAAGGAGGTAGCAAAATTTCATTTACATTTTTTACTCCAAATATTTTCAATAATCACTGGTGAAATAGTAAATAAAGTACGTCCCTTAACACCTTGTATATTAAAGTATGATATGGAATAAGTTTATGAATGTGATTTTGTTTGACACTCCTATCTAATGTGCCGTACTTAGAAGGGATTGTTTCGCATAATTTGAACAATTTATCAAAATTTTGAAAAAAAAAAATTCTGTGAAAGTCCTATTCAAGGTATGTCATTATACAAGTACTATAAAACAACCGGTCCATTATAAAATAATTACCGAATTTGAATTTTGAAAATTTTGGTTTTTTTGGTTCACTCGGTAGCATTTTTTATTGTTACATTTTAATAAAAATGGTTTTACTTTATTTGCTTTGTTTAGCAGACCGTAAACTGGTTTTATCTCAATTTGAAAGAGATTTAGTTGCGCGGGGAAGCGTTTAGCGTACCGCCTGGTCACATATTATTTATATGAGTAAATCTATGTGTGGCGACACATCATTATAAACTTCGCCACCAAAAGAGGAATCGAGAAACATCTCCTAATATCCGCGCGCATCGGCAAACCTACTTGCCTAGGTACCTTCCTACCTATACTGGTCGCGATGTACTTTCTCGCCTGCCGTGCTGGCTGGACGATAATAATATCGCCCCGCCTAGAAAGGTCTAGAGTTTACAAGCCGCCTGAATATTCGGCACCGCGTATGTTCCAGTACCTTCCAGTGTGCACATTGCCGGCGAATGGAACATTACTCCCACCGGTCGCGCTGGCTATATAAGCGACTTAACCCGGCGCTAGCACAGTCAGTCTCACACTAACCGTCGGTCAACAGCTCGTCGTAACAGATCTCCGCACAAGTGCTCCTGCAGTGCTCTACACATCCAGGGCAGCTTCCCGAGGTTCATCACCACGTCTCAGCTACAAGGCCCATCGTGTCTTCAGCTCCTGAGATCAGCTACATCCCGCGACTTACAAGGCTTGCGTCACCTTCAGTCCAGGGATCAGCTCACCACTTCATGGCACCCCGAAGCCCACCGTGCTTCGCTGCCATGGAACGCGCTCCGCCTCGCCAGGACTACCTGCTGGTGGCTCAGCACACCGAGCCACTCACCGTTCACCTCCGCGATTCAAAGCGTCGAGCAACGGCCTGGAAGATAGGTCATCTCCACCGCCATGGTGTCGAGCAACGCGCTGACCTTCACCACACCATCTTCATCACTCCGTACGCCTGCAGCATCATCTACGGCACCCTGCATTACATCATGTTACCGCTTTACCGACCTCCGCTACGTAGCCCAATAAACGACTGACTCACCACTTCGACATGACGCCTTTCATTTCTGTCTCCCGCTCCCTCATATGCACTGCACAACACTGTGAAAACTAAAGAAGTAAAAAGGATTTTTGAAAAGGATGCTATTCTATGGAGGAGAAATATTAAAACGTAGTAAAAAGGGAATTTAATTCTGATAAATTTAAGAGGGTATTACCAGAGAAAACCAAAAATATGCCATTTTTTAATTAGATTTTAGACGTATTGACTCTTTTCCACAAAAAATTATAAATGGTTTCCGAAAGATTGTTTTTGAGAAAAAATGTTTATTTTTAGTATGAGGGAGCGGGAGACGGAACGAGAAATAAAAGGCGTCAAGTCGAAGTATGAGTCAGTCGTTTATTGGGCTACGTAGTGGAGGTCGGTAAAGCAGTAACATGATGTATGCACGGTGCCGTAGATGAGATGCTGCAGGCGTGCGGTATGATGGAGATGGTGCGGTGAAGGTCAGCGAGTTGCTCGACACCATGGCGGTGGAGATGACCTATCTTCCAGGCCGTTGCTCGACGCTTTGAATCGCGGAGATGAACGGTGAGTGGCTCGATGAGCTGAGCCACCAGCAGGTAGTCCTGGCGAGGCGGAGCGTGTTTCTATGGCAGCGAAGCACGGTGGGCTTCGGGGTGCCATGAAGTGGTGAGCTGATCCCTGGACTGAAGGAGCGTCAAACCTTATAAGTCGCGGGATGGAGCTGATCTCAGGAGCTGAAGACACAATGGGCCTTGTAGCTGAGACGTGGTGATGAACCTCGGGAAGCTGCCCTGGATGTGTAGAGCACTGCAGGAGCACTTGTGCGAAGATCTGTTACGACGAGCTGTTGACCGACGGTTAGTGTGAGACTGACTGCAGCGGGCGAGCGATCGGCTGCTTATATAGCCGCGGTAGAGTAACTACCTCGCGGTAGGTAATACGAGCCACTTCGGCAGTTGACGAGAATATTCGGCGCCGTACAGATATTGTACGGTGCTGTCTCGAGACCTTTCTAGGCGGGGGCGATATTATTAACGTTGGGCTGGCACGGCAGGCGAGAAAATACATCGCGATCGGCACATGTAGGTAGGTACCTAGTAGCAAGTAGATTTGCCGATGCACGCGAATATTAGATGTTTCTCGTGTCTTCTTTTGATGGCGAAGTTTATGATGTGCCGCCACAAGTATAATAAGGTTAGGTCGATGGCAGATTTGTTAAATTTTCAAAAAAGATTTTGTATTATACAACACCCATTTCAAATCATATAATCATGCAGTAAAATAAATGATTACTTTATCTGGGTATCGCATGTTTTAGAATTTTAATTTTAATTTAAATAAAATTATTAAAAAATATATACGTACATGTGTTTCTTGACGAAAATTGGTCCGTTTGTGTATTTCTTTGAGCACGTACAAAACTTAGACATTATTGAAAAATGATAAATACTTATAATCAAAAAATAATTACAAAAAGTACATTATTTTAAAAGTTTTATCATCACGCCTTTCAGCATTTTTGGATGTAGGTATAAATTAAAGCAAATTTGGAATGAAATAAAATCGATATTGAGTTTTAATTTAAAAAGCTGGTACGGAGAACAATTAATCTTTCTCATTGTAACCGCCCTGCACGATCGTAAGAACAACTTTAGATGAAATGTGGATTTAAACGCTCTTAAATAAAAGAAACATTGCACAGTTAGAGCTGTTATTAAATCAATACCTCAATCTATGCTACAGACTGCAAGTAACAAGCGAAAACTGAATTTTGAAATTCTTGGTCACAGTCTCGGAGTTGGAGCCATGGTCCTTGGAAACGAGTCGGCTTGCAACGGGGCCGCCCAGGTTCAAGAGCTGCTCACGGCGGCCGCCCGGGATATCCCCGCCTACACCCGGGCCGCCCATCAGGGACTATCACACGCCCTTCTTCACAGCGCAGACCAGGCCATTGCGGCTGCTGAACACGACCTGGATCGTAAGAGTTTTACATACTTAGCCAATTATAAGATTGATATGAATGAAGATAAATCAATAGAGATAAATCTCTGGAGATGAGCTGGACCTTAAACTTACAATTAACTTAACCTTACAATTAACTTAACCTTACAATTAACTTAACCTTGCAATTAACTTAACCTTACAATTAACTTAACCTTACAATTAACTTGACCTTACAATTAACTTAACCTTACAATTAACTTAACCTTACAATTACCTTAACCTTACAATTAACTTAACCTTACAATTAACTTAACCTTACAAATAACTTAACCTTACAATTAACTTAACCTTACAATTAACTTAACCAATTAACTTAACTTACAATCAACTTAACTTTACAATTTTTCCAACGATTTGAGGATCTCTACATAACGAAATCTCTACCAAACATACCAAACAAAAATTGTCCTCGACGCTTAAGCGATTAATCCCTCTGGTTAATTTGTTCGCTTTTCGCAAAAACTCATATAGGTCTCATAGAAGTCGTTTTGAATCCTTTACTATCATGGTTAGAAATATCATCTAAACGGTGTTAGAAAGTAATTGCTATGGACTTACGTGGTTTATCCTTTAAGTATATGAAACCAAAGTTTTCGACTACAATTTGAAAAAAATTATGATTGTTTGGGAATTTTTTATTAATTGTTTTTACATGAAACGACAAAAAATAATTGATGAAAATGTTTATAATTCATTTGGATAAGAAAATATGTATGTGTTTTTATTTTATTTTTCATTACCTGTAATTTTATTTAGAAAAAATGTAAAGTGAGCCATAAAAAATTACGTGATTAACTGCAATAATAAAATTTGAAAGCGTATTTCATGACCTTTCGAAGACAATTTTTAATTGGTCACAAACATTCAATTTTAGAGCAAAGCGGAAATATTCAGACCTCTTGATAAAGTAAGAGGGGTTAAGTCTATCGACAGCAAAGCTGGGGATCGCCTGTCCCAGATTCGTTTTGATTTTGCCGTACATATTCCCCCAGCACCGCATTAAGATTGTATCTCCACAATAATGTTATTACAGCATGCAATATTGCACTGCCTAATTTTCATTCCTGAATGGATGTGCATGTATTTCATAAATGCATGATTTTCCATCATTGACTGTGTTACTCACTTAGTTTGTAGTATCTCCATTATTTTATACGAAATATTGTGAATTATTATAGATTATTATAACAATCTTTATATTATAAATGTCCACGTTTTAAGTCATGCAGATGCTGAAAGAGTCTTTGCAGTTAGTAATCAATATTTTTATTGTATTATGACTGAACAGTTGTAATGAAAATTTTTAAGTATTTTCAGTTGTAATGAAAATAATTCACTTTTTTTAATATTCTTATTAGTTTGTAAAAGATTTAAAAAATTGGAAAATCTTTTTAAAATGTGCTTTAATTATTATTCATAAATATAATTCCTGCAAATAGTTTGCCAGTTAAGCAAATTTGTACCAATATATTCCCAGCCTTACTAAAAAACCCCGTGAAAAATTTATTCAATTGACAAACGGCCGCGGATGTGAGAACATTACTGATTAAAAAAAAATCATGAAAAGATATATACACTGCTTACACAGCCTGAGGGGGTTGTTTATATGTTATGTACGACTGTTGTATTATAATTTCTGAACCAAGTTTGTAATTTTTCCAACGTATTTTAAACGTCTTGTATATTTCTTATTTTTGAAGATGTCGTAAAAGCATATACCTTTATAAAAACTAGATAAAATTGCCTTTTAGATTTTTGTATCTGAAATATACAATCGTGTGTGAAAATTGCAGTATTTTAAGTTACAACATGAAAAAATTTGGAAAAAAACAACTGACGGTAAACATATTCTATTAAATGGTCGAAAAATTTAAAAAAATTCAAAATTTAAAAAATACAGTCCTCTTACTTTGTGAATTTGAAAGAAAACTGTCACTTCACTTTTATCTCGTTCATACAATTAAAAAGGATAAAAAAATATTATAATAATTCCGAAAAAACAACTAAAAAAAATCTGACATTTTGGATTCATTTTTACGCAATTAACGCGTTGATTTCTCCAATTAATATTTATTTACACGTGCAAAAGGCTTTTACATTATTAAATAATATTACTTTTATGGAAATTTTATTAAATTCACGCGGAAAAGTCATTGAAAAAATAAAATTTCAGAAATAACCTAAAACTTATCGTTAACGAACCTAAATCATCAACAAAACATAATTTAATTTAAAGGACTAAAACTGAAAAAAAGTAACGCCAGCATTGGTAATTATGCTGAATTACGCTAATATCACAGTGAATTGATCATTTAAAATAAAAATAATCTTCAAAAACATAAAATTAACTGCATGTAAAATTGAACATGTCAAACATTGTTTTACCGGGAAGTCTATAAAACAAGATGGCCGCGGCGCCTGCGCAGATCTATGTGAGATTCAAGGGGACCAACGTAAAAATCATAAAATACGTGATATTGTTATCAGTAACCATGTAAAATCGCAGTGCACCGCGCAAGCAACAAATATGCAGTTGAACCATAGTTGAACATTTGAACGGCGTTTTGTTATTAGTAAGATGTTAGTAAGGCTGGAAGTGTTTATACACACAGGTTATAAATTATTTGCATTGTATCAACACTCTTGCGATATCGCGCGAATACGGTAGAAATCATGTATGAATTCATGCATATTATAATAATATGATAGTGGAAAATGAAAAAAATATATTATTGATATGTGTTTGAATAAAATACAAAGATATTTTATTTTACATTATTATTTTTTCTATTCATAATCGCAATTCTCTTTGAGGTGTCATTTAAATTAAATGAAAATCAATAATTAAATTAAAACAAATAACTTTGTAAAACACCACTATTTATTCAAAATTATCAACATGTTTCATAACCAAAGGTTTCTTCGTCGTGGTCAGGATGACTAATGTTAATAAAAATAACAAACGACAACCAAATATAGCCAAATAAGAACCATAGACAAAAATAATATTGGGAGACGTAATTAATTACTTAAAAATATCATTAAAATCAATTATATAAAATGAAATACAAAAATTATTTTAGAACGTGTACAAGTTGATTTTATGTAATAAAAACTTTTAAAACAAACAATAATAATAATCAAGAAGTCTAAATAACAAAAATAATTTTTTGTTAATGTCAGTATTAAAATGAAAATAAATTTTAGAGGTTGCCATGTTTTTGCCAAATTATTTGATTATTATTAATAATATGTAATTTACTATTAAAACTTTTTCTAATTTCTAAGATATCCAATTGTAAACCCGTTATGTTTGTGTGTAAAATTTTGGACCCCTTATTTATATCAAAAGAATGATTTGTTTCTAAAAAATGGCAAATTCAGAATAATAATTATAATTTATTTATTGTTTTTCATGATATATTTAAGTAATTAATCACCTCTCCCTGTAAAATATTTCTGTCTATGGATCTTATTTGTCTATACTTGTTGTCTTTTGTTATTTTTATTAATCATATCCTGACGAAGAAATCTTTGGTTTCGAAACATGTTGATAATTTTGAGTTTTACAAAGTTATTTATTTTCATCATACGACACGTTTAAAATAAAGCAACCGGGGATGTGTCCGCCCACCTGCAAATAAATTTTAAAATGACATCATAAAGGGAATTTTCATAACTTCATTTTAATAACTTTTTGTATACCACCATCAATCAAAATAATAATTAACGTTTAGAAATTTATAATAACCTAATTTTTTTTATAGCAATCTGTTAAATTTTATTTCCCATTAATATCAATATTGATAATTTTTTTTGTTATTTAGAAGTTACGATTATTCTGTGTTAATTTATAAAAGTTTTACAAAATTTACAAAATTACCTGTATCACAAAATTTATATTTATTTTATGCAATTGTTTTTCATGATCCCTAAATAACGAATAAATCATAGGTACTTATTTGTCTATACTTATTTTTCTAATCTTATATTTGTTTATTTTCTTTATTCTTTATTCTGACGAAGAAACTTTTTCGAATATTTTAATTAGACAGTGGTTTATTTTCATTCAACATTATAAAGTAGTTTATTTTCATTCAACAAAGATATTACCTATGGTCTTCAGAAAATACTGATGAAGTTCAGAATATATTTTAGAAGGGATGGGTTGAACATATCGATTTTCGCCCAAATTATGCATGTAGTTATACTCAAAGTTCTTTGTTTTCCCCTCTATTCTAACATTTAAACTTTAATCTCTTTCAAACCTATTCGAATTCAGTCATATTAAAATGTAGTAGTTCACCAAAGTTTTGTTAGGGTTTTAATAAATAACTTCTTCTTTGTATTACAATTCCCAAGATTTAATCTAGAATAGATTAATGAATTTTAGATGAATTAATCATTACCTTAAATTAGTTATAATTTGACGGCTATAAACCATTATAATTGCTAAAAATTGAAATAAATTAATTATAACTTTTCGAATCTCTGAAAAATAACGTTTCCATCACATTTAAGTGAGGAATTTAGAAAAGCCCGTGAACTTTACCAGTCTCCCCTCGGTAGGTAGAATGTGTAAGTATTTACAACTAAGTTTTAATGAAAATTTCAGGCGCCGATTTTCTTCTTGGGGAGCCTATACAAAAGGCTCTAGCGGCGGAAACGGGGGTAGATGTTGCGTTGGACGCCCTTAACGATATATCAGCAGGTATTTATATCTTGATTATACTATTTTTTCACTGTTACTTCGAACTAAAATGTGAAAATATTGATGATATTATTATTTTAATGCATTAAGTGGTTTGCTACGTTCGGTGACTTAACAGTAGGTAGTGTTTTTCTTTTTTTGTGTAAAATTTAAATTAAATTTAATAGTGTTATTATCAAGTTCTGCAAGCATTTCAGTTTTTTTTTGTTAAAGATTACGATATGTTTGGTATTATTTACATTCAAACACTATTTGTTACGTGGGGGTACTTTTCAATAACTATTGGTTCTTGATAAATTTATGGTTTATTATGAGTTTACGTATTTACAATAATTATGCTTCAAGGCACACGACCTGTCTGTAATAGTGGCTAATTGAATCTGGGCGGTAGGCTGGCCAAACAATGTCTTGACGATCACCGCCTACTCGAGTACCCCTGTCGGCAATCGATAGAAGAAATTTCCCAACCGGCATCTGTCGGCTTCACATAGAAGCTCTTCTAATACATTACACCAGGGGTGTCAAACTGGATATTCTTAAGGGCCGTTTATAACATTTGGCGTGTGTAAGCGGGCCGGACTCAATATTTAAAAAATAAAACCCATACTTAATTGTCAAAATCTTTATTTAGTTAGATACCTATTTATTATAAATTCAGTAAATTAAAAAGAAGGGTAACAAGGTAAATTATCTTGAGCCGGACACATGACTCCTCTTGTTTTTGACAAGTTCGTTGATGTCGGGTGTCATATTCGTCGAAGTTACTTTTAGAATCGATTGGAGATTTTCATCCGTAAGCCGTGAGCGATGTTTGTTTTTATTTATTTCCATAACGGAAAACATCTGCTCGCATAAATACGTACTACCAAACATACACAGGATACGTGCCGCATGATTTCTTATACTTGGATAGTTATTCAAACTCTTGAAATATTGTGTATAAAATGTAGTAACATTAACTTCCTTAAATTTATCCTTTACAATGCTGTCGCATTGGAGATCTATCAATTCCATTTGCAAATGAATTGGTGCCAGTGCAGCATCAAAAGTAAATGGATTGTTGAAAAGTGGGAATTCCATTTTATGCATTTTGCGAAAATCTTCAAAACGACTGTTAAATTCTGTGATCAGATTCAGCAAAAGTTGAGAATACTCATCCAATTTTGTCTGGTTCACTGTGCCACATGATTTCACGTGAGGGAAATGATCGAGTGTTTGGTTTTTTATGTGAATTTCCCACACCTTAATTTTGTTTCGAAGGCTTGTAAATGCGAATACATTTGAGTGACGATCAAGTCTTTACCCTGTAACTTTATATTGAGGTCATTAATGTGTTTTGTCATATCTACCAAAAATGCACAATCAAGCCACCAGTCGTTGTCATAATCAATTGGCTTGCCTTTTTCTAACATGAAAGCTTGAATAGGGTCACGTAACTCAAAAATCTTTTCAAAACTGCCCCTCGACTGAGCCAACGAACTTCCGTGAAATAAGTACATCGGAATACTTTTCGTCCAAATCTTGTAAAAATTGCCTGAACTGCCTGTGATTTAGACCTCTGCTCCTTATAAAATTTACTATTTTAATTACCGGTTGCATGACATGGTCCATTTTTAAATATTTGGATGCGAGTGATTCCTGGTGAATGATGCAGTGAATTCCCACAAAATTTTCTGATATTTTCTGTTTTAATTTAGTCACAACACCCGAATGTTTGCCAACCATGGCAGGAGCGCCATCCGTAGTTATGCTGCAAAATTTATTCCAGCCGAGTTCATATTCTACTATTAAATGCTCAATAGCAGAATAAATATCATTTGCTGTAGTGGTGCCTGTCAATGGAACGCACTTCAATAGTTCTTCACATATTTCAAAGTTACTATTAATACCTCGTATAAAGACAGCAAGTTGAGCAGTATCAATAATATCAGTGCTCTCGTCAATAGCCAGCGAAAAGGGTGTAAATTCCTTAATTTTTTCCTTCAGCTGGGAATCCAAATTTTGAGATAAATCACTTATTCTTGAAGCAACAGTGTTTCTTGACAGCGGAATATTTTGAATGGTTGATTTTTGTGATGGGAATGAAACATCAGCCACTTTTAACATACATTCTTTAATAAAATCACCATCAGTGAAAGGTTTTGATCTCTTGGCGATTTCTAATGCAATAATGAAACTGGATTTTAAGGCGTCTTCGCTTTCAGTTTTAGCTTTAGTGAATATCGACTGTTGGCCGTGAAGGTTAGATTTTAAAGATAATAGTTTGTCCATTCTTATCTTTTCAGTGTAACCTTCAAATTTTCCTTTATGATTCGAATCATAATGTCTCTTTAAATTAAACTCCTTACAAACAGCAATTGTTTGATTGCAAATCAAACAAAGTGATTTACCTTTCCATTCCATGAAAAAATATGCGATTTCCCATTTTTTCTGAAAAACTCTGCACTCACTATCAACTTTACGTTTTTGCGACATTATGCCACGTACCAATATTAGAACTTGAATGAACAACAAACTATGAGTACGTAAGTAATATAAACACTCGACGCGACCGCTCGATGCTAAGGCTTAAATCTGACTGCGCCGGCGACCGGCAACCGGCAACTGCGACCCTTTTGGTGCGGGGTCGGGGGGGAGGGGGCGTCGTGAGTACGAGTCGTGCACCACCAGCCGGCGTAAGAGAAAAGGTTACGCTCACGCTCGGTGCACGGCGCACCGCGTCCGACCTGAGTGCCGCATACGGCTCGCGGGCCGTATTGATAGGGTCCGAGGGCCGCATGCGGCCCGCGGACCGTATCTTTGACACCCCTGCGATTACACTATGATTGAACATTTAACGTATATATCCATCTACGATTTAATATATTTCAGAAAAAAACTAGCAATTTTGAATTATTGTGAAAACAGATCGACTTAATTAATTTATTAATGCAAACTGTTAGTAAAACTAAAACAACATGAATTAGATAAACTTACGGAAAAGAAAAAAAAGTCTTGGTGTGACTAAAAATAATTGAACTTGGAAACTTCCACTTGCCGGGCGGACGTTCTGTCGTTTGCATCACCACCTCCTAATCTATACAGCAGTCTTGACAATTTCCACTCAATCAATTCCTAAGAATGTTTTAAATAAAATTAAATAAGTCGTAAACATCGAAAGTGGCGATAGTAAAATTAATGGAAATATTTTTTAAATAATGCGTTTTAATCACAACCTTAAATCTCTTGATCAACGCCGAGATATCAGAGACCTACTTTATTGATGGCTGTGATGGGGTCACCCCCCCTCCCTAACGAATCTTTAAAATATTTTCTTCTTCTCGTGCGTTCAGATCTCCGGTTGGTAGATCTTACTCTCGTACCCTGAATGATTCGCCATTAATGTTTTGAATCATGACTTATTTTTCCCACCCCTGTGACTGAACACAGTAAAAGGTAGTTTTCCGGGAAATTCTTACAATAAACCCTTTTCTCCACGTTGTGTAATTTTTTTGTTTCGGAGCACCTAGAACATCTAGGATAGGTATTTAATGTCTTTCGTGGTAACTTTCGGTTCTTTTAGGTAAGGTGTGGAAGAATTACTCTGTATCTCTTAGACGTCTGAAGGACACGCCCTGTCTAAATTATCCTAAATTTGTCCCCGCTATGATTCTAATGATAAACACTGCTCCAATATTCACATAATGAGCACTGTCGTTATTACTCTCGCTAGGCTATAAAATTGATCTTTCCCCCTCTACTTCCTAATAAGTTTTAATGTACGTACCTGGAATGTTTCATTTCATGTGGATAATTGGCGATTCTCTGCACCGCTCTCCATGGCTATATCCTATACATAATCGTAATAACATGTTCTGTTGTTAGTAAACACAAATTTATACCTAGGATGGAAGCATAAAGACGGGATAGAGGATAGGATGGATGTTGACGGGAAAGGAATTCTTTGCAAGCTAATACTGGCTCCTCCACTTGACCAAGTAGACTAGGTGGTCAGCTCTCAGAACACGACCCTCCGACCAATGCATGATGAGGCTATACCCATGGCACCCGGAAAATCTCTTGACGATAAACCAGATACCCGGACCCCGCCCATAACAGAAGAAGAACGGCATGCCTTCAAACCTTTCCCAGACAACTCCAGTATCGAACACCTCCGGAACTACTTTACTGGCTCTAGAAGGGGTAATCTATTTCGTCCCTTATCAAGACTCTACTCACGGTACAAAGTGGCGTAAGCTTGTGACAGGCAGATCCTTCTCCCACGTGACCGACCTAGCGTTACAGACCACCTCTGGAAACCGACTTATCCCCACCCTTGTAAGAGATACGTTTGCTTCCAGGTCGATAGGATTAAAAAATGTGATGATGCTGCAGGAATCTCTCCACAAGAGCCATGCCTATGCCTCCATCCACACTACCTTGCCGGTAACTCGAGATGCTTTTGGTCAAGACGCCTCCGTCAGCGAACCATGTCCTTTCATACTGTTGGCTTCTCATTTCATACGACCTCATGTCGCGCCCATCCGCTCGACATAGTTCCGCGAAAGGGAATTGCTTCCAGCACCTCGCGAGACCCGATCAGTCTATGGTGAGCATCCTCCAACATGACAATGCTGAAAGACCCTTACCGGGGGACCACCAATTGACACGTATGTGTGGCCTCGGTGCCATCTTCACATTGCTCGATCGTAAAGATTTAAAAAAGCGTAATTCAACAAGTAGGAATTCAGCAGAGTACCTGTTAGTATTATTTTTTTCGTTTCACGCTTAAATGTTTAGGCTGCAGTCGGTCGCCTCCAATTTGGTATGTCGTACTCTCGGGACGCACTCCATTTGGTTGAGTGTACAACATCTCCGAGATGTAGGCACCTCGCTTGTTCGTTCATTTTTTGTGTCAGCTTGGCATCAGCCGTGTGCCGAGAAAAGGTCACTGTCCAGGGTGGTGACTGGTAACATCTGTGAAATATGCCTAGTACCTATTCAGGGATAAATAGTACCTACATCAATCTACTCGATACAGACACTCATGCAATTAACTGTCCAAGATTCGCGTTCTATTCACACCACCGGCAATCAGCAGGACCTGTAATTTATATAGATTCTTTAACTCACCCATACGTAATTGTTTAATTCTCCGGTCGGGAAAACACGACCAATTGTATCTTAATTACGTATCCTGTAGACCTGTACCTATGGAGAAAACACAAAGGCCCCTCCCTACGATTTCCTAAATTTTGTACGACGAGGCCTAACGTAACCTTAGATTTACGATTAAATTTAACCCCCTCCCCTTAAAGTCTGAATTTGATTGGAGGTATCTTTATCGCTTCAGCCTTACTATCTCGCAATTGTAATGTACTCCTGTTGTCCGATGTTTGTAGATTATTTCAAATATCGTCCCTCTCTAAATGTGTGTTCTCTAAGATTAAATTAGCGCTTGCTATATTTTGGTATCGAAACCCGAATTGTCGAATATTTTAATTCTTTCCCAAGCCTCATCCTCGTATTAACTTGCAATTAGTCATACTTTTATTTGTAAATTAATTAGGGAAATAGAGCATAAAACACGCGATAAAACCGCCCGACGCCACTAGATTGAAAGTTTTCATAGATTATTATTATTATTGTTTTATCCCTAAACTATTCGGTATACATTCCTCCCATTTCAAGAGAACAATTGTTTGGTAGTAATTAAGATTTTTTTATATTCTATTATTATTTCTGATATAAAACCCGCAATTTTATTATTATTATTTATTCGTCGACCGTTTAAATTGTAGTAATACTGGAGTTTTTTTATTATTAGATCACGCTTGTTTAAACCGAACTAATATCTGTATTTATAACTCGATATTCTCACTGTCCTTAAATAATTTCACTAATTTTTAAAGTTCCTAAAAGCTTTTCACCACTGGCTCGTACCCCTTTTCCTGAATCCAATTGAATAACACTTTGCACAAAATCCACTGAAGTTAGACCGAACGTTTTTCGCTAAGTCCCTGAAATTCGAAAACACTCGATTTCGCGCGCTTTTGGTCAGCGTTTCCTTTCCGAGATCCCACACTGAACTTCCCCCTCTTCCATAAAACAGCCCTTTTTAACCCCCCACTTTCCCATTAATCAAACTTAATTTTTACAATTCCAACCTTTAAAATACACAACCTTCATATTTTCCAAATCTAGTATCGCATCCCGCGGCTTACAACATTTAGTCCTGAACGGTGCTCCCAACACAGATTTCGTATTGCGAGAAGGCGCTATTTCGCTGCATCGGACAGGGGCGAACTCGGTAGATATCCATACGAATCCCTGCAGGACTAGTGCCTACAAGATATCATTTACCATGTGAATAATTAATTCAACTTTTCTCGAAAATCTATCGTGTCCGTTCTACCATTTTTAAAATCGCTTCCAGGTACGGTGTATCCTGAATTTTTGATATAATTTCCATACTTTTCTCGGTAACCCCAAGTCTTACCTCAACTCGGCAACCTACAACATTTTCCGACCGTCATCTACTATGCATCTTATTATTGCACAAATCGCATAACACGTCACCTTCTAGGTATTTGTCATTTTAGCATTTAACTATGAATTTTCTAACAATTTGTGACTGAATATTCTTATTCAGACGTATCCCTTATGTGGACATGTGGCCGTGTTTGTTCCTGGCTATTTGACGCGTTCCTTGTGTTTGCATACATTTTCCTAATATTTTCCGCGTTCGCAAATACCTAAATACAATCTCTAGTCATTTGACCCCTTCCTAACCAAGGTCGCGACACTCGTAGGACCTTATTTAGCAATAACCTAAACTTTTATGGTCTCGATTCTCCTTTTTACGGGCTGTAACCTCTACCAAAGCCTAACTCCATACCTGCCTCCGAACGTTTTTTATCTGCATTTCTAGTTCCTCCTACCATATCCCATCTCCTTCTGGCGTAAAACCCAATAAATCTCCGTTGTTATGTGCCTAGCAATTAAGAAAAATACTTAAGAAATCAAATAATTTAAAATCCTGACAGGCCGTTAAATTTTATGGCTTTTCCTAATTTCCTATCGCCTATATCTCTCTTATAAGCTCGAGTGGTGATTTCAGCTTAATGAATATCCTAATGACTCTAAACTGTGTTAAATATTTTTCACTTGAAACCACTTCAATACCTAAGAGATCGACAACCTTCCCTCCCCTCTATCTCGTCAGATAAAAAATCCAACCTGAAATCTTAGATTTTATTTGGTCGTTAACGTAATCGATTCCTTCCCGACTATCCTGGCATTATTAGCTTTTGTATTTTGACTACCGTATTACGTTCCTCCCTAATACCTACATGCAAATCGCGCTGGAATTTTGTTTGGGAAAAGCGATATTGATTGTCAATGCCTACTCCCGTTTCTATTCTCATATAATTGAAATCGTTCGTTACTTCATGTTTAATTAATGCATGATTTTTGTCCTTTTAAAACCTCCGCCAACGAGATACTTGAAAAAACTCCCCGACCCCCGATGCGAAATCAACTGTTGTCAATTCCTTCGTGCTTCCCATAAAAATGCGATTTATGGCCAAATTAGAAGTGTTTTACCACTTAAAATAACTATCGATTTAGACCGTGGGACAACTTTTGTGTCTCAATTTGACACAACCCCCGCACACCACGCCCCGAGATGTGATTGGCTGATACGTGCCTAACGGCTTCAAATCATACTCTGATTTGCTAGTCGTTTTTTTCTTGCAAAATTTGTTGACACCCTTCGTAGCAGAAAAAATGTTCAATTATTACAGTTTCCCTTAATATTGCTTTCAAAATTAGCCAATAGATGTCGATAGTGTGATCATATTATCAATTTAAAGAAATTATTCGCCAACCATTCAACAAAGCAGGTTCATCACATGGCCCATACTTAAGACAAAATATTCATTTCAGATGTTCATTAGGAGTTACTCTATTTTATATTCCTAAGAGTTTTACAAATAACCTTAAAATGTTTTTATAAGAAAAAGCTGTGCCACATTTAATAGATTATGCCCAAACATCGATGTGTTCAAAATGGAACCATGCTAAATTCACAGCATTCGTTAAAAAATAACACTAGATAGAATGCTGTATGTTTAACTAAAAACTTAACACTTCATTGATATCTTTTTTTAATGTAAACCTTGGAAATATTTCATTCATAAACAGTTTTTGTAGATTTAAGTAAGAAGGTGCACTTTATCAGAATTGTTTACATTAGCTATATTGTTGTGAATTTTTCTATTACGGTCCTAAATGTCAATGTCTTTATTTTATTTTTGTCAATGACAAATATTCTTATCATTGTCATGTATGAATTTATAAATTCTGTTTATATATAAATAAAATAAAATAAATTAAATTAAATCTTTAATTCTGTCGAAAGTTATTGCTTTGTTTTTTTCTTATAATGAATTGAAAATTTTAGACAAGGATTTCCTTGCCCATCGTGATGGAGGTTAGATGTTAAACTTGTTCATGTTTGCGAAATATTGAGTGATTTAGTGGAGACTTTCCCGGATACGATAACAGGCACAATTTCATTATGTTGATGTCAGTGACAGTGAACTCATATTGTTTCGGAACGAGCCAAAATTCTTGGCATTTGTATTTTTTCGTTCACGTTTCCTTCTATACTATCGTATTTTATTTATTGGTATTTATAAAGCACAATAATTGGTATATGCGTAATGCTTCTTGGGAGGTACATGTTAATTTACAATTCATTGTGGGTATTTTAAAGGACCAATTATAAGTGTATTTTTGCATAAATTGATATTTAAATATTAGTTTATTGCACCCATTCAATTTTGAAAGAATTAAAGTATTAATTCCAAAACAAACAAGTTACTTTATTCATCGTTTTAATGGTGCTTGTTTCTATGTTTCACCGGCAAAATAAAAATCAGGAAGCATCGAGTGGAAGATGCTCTCAGTATCGCCCTGGTAAGTAAGACCACTGTTCAGAATTGAAACGTTGCTTGAAATGGAGTCAGCCGTGTTTGGAGACCAAATCTTTTTTTTACATTAGACATACGCAGGAGGCTCTGAGGAAAAAAATTCTCTCAAGGCCCATGTCATCCTTGGGGATACTTTGTGTACCTTTGAGTGATCCTTTGTGGATATTCTTTTTAGGGAAAGTTATTTCTGGGAAGAAAAAATGTAGGTATGGGTAGGAATTTGGGGGTCAATTTGTCCAGGAATGACGGACGTATGAACCCGACTTTCCCACTGCGGTGCAAGGCGATGGGTCGAGAAAGCCAGGCTGGAAAGGTCAAAAGGTATCCCTTAACTAGGCTCTCCTGATTCGGCCCGCCACGCAGTAAAGAAAAATTAAGTCCTTTTACGCCCACGGTCAAATTAAATTCCTAAATCTTTGACAATGAAAAACTCTTAAAAATACATAAAATAATTAAAATAGTATACAAAGTTAAATAAATTCAAAGAAAAATAACAAATTTAACAAATAATGTGCAAATATAAGATTATAAATTAATTTTGTCAATAAACGTTGAATAATTCATTAAAAAAGTCATTTTTGGTGGAATTTACAATGTTTCGAAATTTTAAAATACTATTTTTCATTCTCGTCTTAATGTTCAATTTGAGGAGTGGATATGGGTACCGCCACCCTTGGAACCATTTATTGGATAACCAACCCTCTGCCATAGGTCACCCCAAGTGGTTCGCTACGTTTGGTGAGGCAGGGGTGCCCGGGTTCATGGGGTAAGGCGTGTCTAGATCTTGCCAACCAATGCGTTTGCCCACCTGCTACATGGCGAGCCGGATCGGATCAGAAATTGGTTGAAGGAGACCTAACATAGACCTCTCCAGCCGGTTTCTCTAAACCCATGGCCTTGCACCACAGTTGGACGGATGGATTCATACTAGACACATTGACACCCAGATTCTTACCCACCCCTCATTCAGTTTTCCTTCCCAGAACTTCCTTTCCTTCCTTCCCTAAAACGACTCTCCACACATCATCCCCATAGATGACAAAGGCCCCAAGGGAAATTATTTTCTTAAGAGCCTCCTGTGTAGAGCTCATGTAAAAAAAATACTCAAAATTATTACCGTAGAAAATCTTATGAATACCGAATAATGAATATATGAGACAAATGTAAGATGAATATACGAGACGAATACTTAATTGAACCATGCGAGACCAAGTTTACGACGTGATAGGTGAACTTTGATATTTACATGTAACATTTTGGCAGCTCTGTATTAGATTGCATAATTAATTCTGTCCCAAAACCTTTGAAGGAATATTTTTTACTTTAACTCTGTCGTTGCTCTAAAGTTTCCCCGTCTCGCCAAATGGCATTACAAAGTCATCACAAACTTCATAAATCCAACTTCTTCGGAAAGGTCCAATATCGCAAAAAAGCTTTGAAAAATCCACCGGATTCATAAAAAGGCTTTAAAAATGTCCGATACGATGAGAAGTATTAGTACAATGTATTAAGAATTCTTAGGTTATATCTAACTAGCAGACCCGGCCACAGGTTGCTGTGGCTAACGAAACACAACGCCATTACCCAACCTTTATAAAATCCACACCACCCGCTGCCCGCTGCCTGAATTGAATAATTGAATTTCTCGGCTTTTCTCTACTAAACCTTCCCCTTGAATCACTCTATCTATTGGTGAAAGCCGCATGAAAATCTGTTTCGTAGTTTAAAAAATCTATGCGCACATACATTTTGGGCGACTTCATTTTATACTATGTAATGCAATTCGAGCGATCGCCACTAATTATACAATGCTTGCAATGCAACACTGGATATTTGAAAAGGGAAAATAAAATACCTACTTACTCTAGGACATCTATTTTCCAATTTCTTTCGTAGAACAAATTTCAAAAGTGACTATAGTACGGCCCGCCAGCCGTTTTAAATCACACAAAAATATGTTTTCTTTGAATTTCTCGGCTTTACTCTAATTTAATTTACATGTATTATACATATAAACATTCCTCTTCAATCACTCTATCTATTGGTGAAACCTTATGAAAATTTGTTGCGTAGTTTAAAAGATTAACGCGCACATACATTTTGAGCGACTTCATTTTATACTATGTAATGATGATGATAATGATAATGATGATGATGACGATGATTTTACTATTTACAACTAGATACAGGAACGTGTTTACCTGGCAGGTCACTTCCGATAAACACATTTTAATTAGAAAGTTTATACTTGGAGAAGATACGGCTTTGCACGCGGAGGACATTATATTTAAAACACTAGATATAATTTTACACTTGCTACCCCCATCACTATTAGTATTACGTTTATTCAAAGATTTGTGACAAAAGTAGAGTTGATATTTATTTTAAAAGGCTGGAGAATTTGGGATTCTTTATAGCTGGAGAATGTTTATGAAATGACCATTACAAACGCCTACAAATAAGTTATTTTTTAATATCGCGGGCATTGAAGGTGACGGTGAAATGTTTTGAGTTTATGATTTAAAATACTTGGTTGTTTATCAGTTGTGTAAAAATGAAATAGGAGTCGGTGTTATTTTATGTTGGCGTGAGGCGAAAAAATCCTTTGTCCCAAATCGAATTCAGTCGCGAACTTTAACGTCTTTTTTTAGCACTTTTAGCACGATGCAAAACCAATTGTCATTTGTCACAATCCCATAAAAAGCTTTCACTAAAACACGTATTTTAACAGATTTTCAAACGCATTCGGCCAGAAAAGCCACAGTTAGAAAAATAAATACATGAGAGCGTTTAAAAAAAACATCAACTGCACGAAATTCCTAAATACAGCTTAATAATTGATAATTAAGGAAATATTTTTTTTTCAAATCGTTAAATATAACTAAGGCTAACTAAAAGTAATCATAAATCACCAAAATAATGTGTACCGATTACGCGAACGTGAATATTAATAATAATGATTTGTGCTTATTTTATGGATGGTTTGCCTACGCGAATAGATTATTTCGACTACGATAACACGAATCTTGTTGCAAGTTATTGAAGTAAGAAACATAATATGATGTAAGGACATATTTTTTACCAACAATAATTGATTCATTTTTGCCAAGTATAAAGTTTTTACTTAAAGTAGGGTATCGGATTTTTTTTAACATTATTTCAAAATTGGAATAAAAATACGCAGAAAAAATTAGCAATGTCTGTAACTTTTTTAAAAGTTTCCGAAATTTTTCTTTCTATCCATGCGTTATATTTTTTTAGATAAAAAATGGCATAATTTCTGAAGAAGATGAGTAGGTACGTTCATTTATCGTAAATTGTACATCAAAAGATTTATAATTCATCATAACCTTTACGTACATAAAATTAGGAATTATTTGCAGTAACTCATCTTATATTTTCCCATTTCTTTTACCTTTACCATATAAAGTTCACTAGATTTTGTTTTCATATTTCAGCTAGGCATGACAAGATATTTTTTTTACTTTTTGTTGGCGCTTTTTCTTGAATCATTTTCTGATAAAACATCATTTACATGTAATTCAAATACACAATCAACAATTATACCTTTTTTATTCACTTCCATACCAAATTACAAAAAAAAACTTATTACGGAAAAATCCGATGAATATTGTTGAGTTATTGTGATTTATTAGGTATATTGGCGATGCTAACTCCAAATTAAAGGGCATTTTCGCGTCTTCGATTTAAGAGGTGTTTTTTTTAACTAATTTCAATTTGGCATAATTTCTACATAGTCTACGAAACACTTTTGAAAAACTATAGACTTAATCCTTAACAAGGTAACTAATCGAGTTAAGGCTTTAGTAGAAATTTACTAGGTACGCTTAAATTACGTTTCAGCAAGGGCAAAAGTGTCATTTTATTTTATACATATATGTTAGAAAAGTTTGGCCTTCGCCGTAGGTACTTTACGTTAACAACCTTGTACAAAATGAAGAAATATTTTACTGTAAGCTTTTTTCAAAAAATACTTCTGTAAGAGTTTTATCATAATTTAATTCCACGGAAAGACTTTTAAATCATTATGCCATATTACGTAACTGCCATACCATGTAATCAGTCGCTTGTTAATGAGACGGGATTCCGCGAACCTCAATAGGCCACTTGCATGGATTTCATAACGACTTGGAAAAAATCATGTGGATAGATCTTTTTACTAAGATTAAGAAAATGTTACTAAAATTGTTTAGAAATGTACAGTTTTTGTTATTTTTAAATAAATAAATCCATTATTTAGGCTCGTGACGTCACTACATGAAAATGTCCCGTCTCCGAAAATATTCCTATTATTTTTTTAAAATTCCACACTGATTTATTTTTTTATATGGCATCACTTTGAGTTCAGGCGAATTTTTGAATTCGTTCACTAGATTTATTGTTTGTTCTCTGCGAACTTATCATTTGGTTTCACTTTTTGACAGATGCTCTGAAGAGAACCCCGTACTTTTAATGATCTACGGGGTTCTCTTCAGAACGTGCAGATGATGTCGGTACGTGTTTTAGAGGTATAATGATTATGGTGCTGATTTTAACAAAATTAAATTTTATAATATTCTTATTATTATTATAATTTACAAGTACAAGTATATTACATTGAATTTAGTAATACAGACGCTGTTCATTATAATGATTTATGGTCAATAAGATGGATCAAGGAAAAAAAATATTTATGAGATGTAATATTTTTGGTATGCCTCGTTATTCTCCTGTGCCATTCGTGTGGAAAACGTTATATTTTTTTAAATGATTTTCGGCTATGTAATTATTGTTTTTTCACACCTGTAAAATTATGTCCCGTCTTTCCGGTTTATAAAAAATGGTCTGATTTATCGGATTGAAATTTTCAAAAAATCCCCAGGGTTTCAAAAATACGATTAAAAAAAAATAAAAATACAGAATGTCTTAGAATATTTGCCTAAACCGGAAATTTTTTTTTAAAAATTTGATGCAAGTGGCCTATTCTAAGTGAACCCACTGCTTAACCCTGACGTGCCCTCATTTACTTCAAAAATGTGTTTTCGTTTGTATTTTTAGGGGCCAAAGCCATATTCTCTTACATTCTTAATGTTAAGATGGAAAAAAATTTACCAACCTATAGTAAACAGATCTAGAAAAAATCAACAGTTGGCTCCAATCAAATATTTTAACAATGAATGTTAAAAAAACAGGATACATAATCTTAAGAGCGTTTAAACAGCCAGCGGACGAAAATCCACATTTCGTCGAAAGTTGTTCTTCCGATCGTGCAGGGCGGTTACAATGAGAAAGATTAATTATTCTCCGTACCAGCTTTTTTAAATTATAACTCAATATCGAATTTATTTCAATCCAAATTAGCTTTAATTTATACCTTTATACCTTCATCCAAAAATGCTGAAAGGCGTGATGATAAAACTATTAAAATAGTGTACTTTTTGTAGTTATTTTTGGAATATAAGTATTTATCATTTTTTAATAATGTCTAAATTTAATAAGAATGTTTAAAAAATCTGAAATATATTAGTTTGTAAGTGCGCAAATAAATACACAAATGGACCAATTTTCGTCAAGAAACACATGTTCGTACATATTTTTTAATGATTTTATCGAAACTAAAATTAAAATTCTAATACACAGCTCTGCTAGATAATGTATTGATTTATTTTACTGCATGATTACATTATTTGAAATGGGTGTGGTATAATACAAAAACTTTTTTGAAAATTTAACAAATCTGCAAACGACCTATGGAATAACCTTATTATACTAAAAATAAAAAATAAATTCTAAAAATTTATTACATAACTTCACTAGATAAAAGAACAATCTTTCGAAATCCATTTATAATTTTTTGTGGAAAAGAGTCAATACGTCTAAAAACTTTTATGAAAATGACGTATTTCCGGCTTTCTCTGGTAATGCCCTCTTAAGCTCACCCCGTAAAATAATTCCTCCTCATGTACCCTTAAAAATTGGAAACAACGAACTTCAAATCCTGATCCAGGAAAAATATCTTGGGCTGTGCATTAATCAGCATTTGACATTTAAACAATATATACAAGGTATTAAAGATAAAATCATCCCCTTAATTAGCGTATTTAGTCGGATATTATATCTGTTGCCAAATAAATTTTAAAAAAGGTTTTTATTATAGTCTCGCACACTCACATTTAAATGATTTGATTGAAATCTGGGGAAACGCGTGTGAAACATACATAAATGAATTACAGGTAACACAAGAGAAGGTAATCAAAAAACTATTTAACTACAAGCCCAGGACATCCACGAAAAAAATATATATGGAAAAAAAACTATTAACATTAAGAAAACTATATGAATACAATACATGTCCCCTTATATACAAAATAAACAATAATCTCGTACACACAAACACAGAATTCATTAAAACGTCCCAAGTACACAAATACTTTACAAGACAACACAATAACATACATTTAAACACCATCCACACTAACTATGGTAAACAATCCATTGGTTACGAGGGGGCAACTTATATAATTGCCTCCCAAACGTCATTAAAAACGAAAAGAAGCTGGATAAATTTTTTAAAAAATTATTAATATTTTTCTTGATAAACAAAATAATGATATTGAATAGCGCTGTATTGAAATATTTACTTTATTTTAATGTGTATAATTATTTCTAGTTAAATGAGTGAAAATATTTTTTTTTTTATAAAATAAAAATAAAAAAAAACAAAAAAAAAAACTTTGCATTCTAGAAATTTGTGACAAAAAATCTTTAAAGTTTCAGTGCTGCAATGCAGTAATAATAACAAACATCCTTAATATAACCCATAATAGATTCCACCTCTACCCTGCGGTGCAAGGCAATGCAATTTGAGAGGCGGGAATGGGTACCGCCGCCCCGGGAACTTTTATTGGATAACCAACACCTCTGCCATAGGCCACCCCAAGTGGTTCGCTACGTTTGGTGATTTGGCAAGGGTGCCCGGGTTCAAGGAGTGAGGTTTGTCTAGGTCTTGGAGGCGGATGGCCAGGACATACTGAACCCCAGATTCCTACCCACCCCTTAAACCCTTTTCCTTCCCAGAACTCTCCTTCCTTTCCTCAAAATCCCTCCACACAGCATCCCCAAAGATGACATAGGCCCTGAGGGAAATTATTTTCCTCAGCGCCCCCTGTGTGGGAAAAAAGGCGATGTTCCTCGAGAGTACGGCTGGAGAAGTTAAAAGTGAGCAGACGCATCTGCCACCAAGATCCGGGCAATCCTCACTCTCCATGAACCCGTGCACCCGTGCTCACCAAAAGTAGCGAACCACTTGGTGTGACCTATGGCAGAAATGTTGGTTATCCAATAAATGGTTCCCGGGGCGGCGGTACCCATACCCACCACCCGAATTGTACATAGTTAATAAAACAATGCGATCTGATATTACAAAAAGTCTTGTTTGCAACATGCGTGCAGCCCTCAAAATCTCCACCTGCTAACAAAACAAAAAGAGCCCAAAATGAATCTATTAACTACAATATTAGTATTTAATTATTTTGTCCATAGTAAGTTTGGAGCTGTCCAACAAGGTGTCCGCGCTGGGTGCGTGCGGTTCCCGCGCGGCTGCCCTCGCCACGGCCGCCCGCGAACGCTTGCGCGATCTGCGGCGGCAGGCGGACGCCGCGAGACGTCACTGCGCGTCGAGAGATCGCCCCCTGTGCGAGACTGCTGACACGGCGGGGATAGAGCTGGTCATGCATTTTGATATGGTAATTGTAATTTTTTAATATTAATACAAACTTGATTCAATAACTTTAAAAAAAAAAATGATTCCTTATAAGCGAGCTGTAAAAATATAAACTATCTAACTATTTATTTATTTAAAGAATAATGTATGTGGCGGTAGGCGGTGTTCACACTTGACCTTCAAAATAAGAGGAATATCACTCTCGACATGATATTTAAAAAAACCACCCCTTCCTCTTTTCCGTTTTTCCCACAAAGAAAAAATTTAATGAAATTTTGGACATTTGAAAATAAGAGAAAAATTACTCTCTACTGATTTATCACTAATTTCTAAAAACGCCGCGATAGAGCGTGCAACGCACCTTAACCCAAAACGAACACTTATTTATTTATTTATTTATTTATTGTGAAAAACAGTTAACATGTATATCCAATTACATTTCACAATTTTTAGTTAATAGTGTAAACTAAAGAATACCTTTATTTCGCTCTTGAAATGATTGAAGTTCGATCGAAAAATGTCAATTTCAGAAGAAAGGTTTAATAGTGAGGTCATTTTCCCCAGAGGCATAACCATTGGTAGGTTGGTCCTGCCTCTAGGAAAAGTAAAAAGTCTGTGTTGCCTTGCTCTGGTGAAGTTATCGGGGACATAAAGTGAAATCCTTTCCAGGACATCAGGATTACAAATGTGCCCGTTTAACAGCTTGTGTGCTACTAGTACCATTGCAATTTTTCTCCTAACGTCGAGACGATTTAGTCCCAGCATTCCCGCGAGAAAATCAGAGGGATACAACAAAGGGTAGTACCCAAACTCTCGCATGTACAGATACCGCATGAACTTTTTTTGCACCTTTTCAACATCATTTGCGTATAGGGCATCTTCGGGTCCCCATATTACTGATCCACTTTCGAGAATGCTGCGAACCAGAGAGAAGTAGAGCATTTTTATGACTGCTGTGTTGGAAAAAGATTTTGCGTTGCAGATTACAAAGCCTAGCATTCGCATCGCAGAGTTGCACACCGAATCGATATGAGAACGGAATGTCAGGCGTGTGTCAAAAGTGATTCCTAAATCCCTCATTTGTGAAATATGTTTTAACGAGGTACCAGACATTTTGTAGTTATAATATAGAGTACTCCTAGCCCTTGTATAGCACATAATTGTACACTTTCCGCTGTTAAAATAGAGTTTATTCAGATTACTCCATTCTACGATTCCGTCGATATCGGTTTGTAAACGAATAGAATCTGCTTTCGATATTATATTGGTATAAAGTTTAATATCGTCAGCAAATAACAAAAAATTTACAAATTTTATAAACAGTGATATATCATTTATAAACATAGAAAATAATAGAGGTCCTAAATTAGACCCTTGCGGGACCCCAGAGTTTGTGAAGTAAGGTTTTGAAGCAAACTGCCCATAAACTACATATTGTTTTCTGTTAGATAAATAATTGTGGAAGAACAGAAGCATTCTATATGAGAGACCAAAATATTCAAGCTTTTTTAGTAATATGAGGTGATCTACTTTATCAAAAGCTTTAGCAAAATCGTTATACGATACGTCTACTTGTTCGTTGTTATCCAATGTATTTGCGACATAATCCGTGAAAACCATTAAGTTGGTCGTTGTCAATCTGCCTACTCTAAACCCGTGCTGCTGATTTATGAGAAAAGGTTCTACTTTACTATAGATGTGTTTATGTATAATAAGTTCAAATAATTTGGCCGGTGCCGAAAGAATCGCCACAGGTCTATAGTTCGATACATTTGATTTATCGCCGCTTTTGTGTAGGGGCGTGACCTTAGATATTTTCCAACGGTCGGGGAATTTACCTGAATTTAGAGAAATATTAAATATATGTAAGAGAGGTGACATTAATGGTTCGGCATATCCCTTCAAAATAATTGTATTAATAAAATCTGGTCCAACAGATTTTTTTGGTTTAAGTTTTTTGACTGCCGCTAGGAAATCATTTTTATGCACACGTATCATGTCTACATTATGAGCTAATGAAGAGTAACCTCCGGGAGTATAGGAGTCAAATTCAGCACTTTGTTCGCCATATACAGACTTAAAGTATTCTGCAAATGCTTCCGGAATATCGGGCCCTGTATGTGTATGTCCGTTCAATGATACTTGGTTTATAATCCCACCGTCTTTCTTCTTTCCGGAAACAAATTTCCAGAAGGATTTCGGATCATTTTTGACGTTGTTTTCGATATTTTTTATATACTCCTTGTATGCAATATTTATACAACGTTTGATTTTGGATCTTAGAAAACAAAACTTTTCCCGATCTCCTACCGATCCGGTGCGCTTCCAGTTTGTGTGATATTTGTCTTTCTTTTTCAAGTCCCTAAGAATCTCACCATTAAACCATTTCGGGTATTTTCTTTCCGAGCTAGGTAAACGCTTTCTTTTAAAACACATGTCAAAAATATTATAAATTACACTATAAAAATAATCTACTGCTATATCTACATCTTCAAGTATTAACAAAGGTTTCCAGTCTTGAGAATTTAGTTTGAAATAAAACTGTTCGAAATCACCACATTCAAGGTTCCATCCATTCTTAACACAATTTCTGTTGTCGTTGAATAATGCTTTCTGACAATAAGATTTCCTTCCGTTGATTGCGATTTCTATGCATAAAGATGGATGGTATGAATCTTCACTAACAAGTGAGTACAAAGATTTGAACACTTTTAAGTCAAAATTACTAATAATAATGTCCAGTGTCTTGTTCATTATGTTAGTGATTAAGTTTTTCTGCTCCATTTGAAATACTTCCATAAAATATAGTAAGTCTGTTTGAGTTGCTTTGTTACTCGCACAGGAGTTCAAATTAAAATCACCTACAATAATAATTTTTTTATCTACTAAAAAGTTGAAATTGGCTATTACCTTGTCGAAAAAATCAGAGTAAATATTTATATGTGAAGCCGGTGGTATGTATACTATACAGATGTAAATACAAACTTCATTTATTTTGGCCTTAATCCATAAGTTTTCGCCGTCGCTTTCTAGAAAGGTGAGTCTCTGGCATTGCGTGACGCGGTCGCGTCTCGCGGCTAGTAGCACGCCTCCTCCCCTTGATTGACCTGAGGTCCTGTCTTTTCTGAAGACTTCGTAACGTTGATCAAATAGTTGAGAATTGTTGATGCTGTCGTTGAGCCACGTTTCAGATAGTAATATAAGATCGTTGTCTTGTATAATTACACTTTGTAAAAAATCGTCTGTTTTCGTTCTCAATCCCCGCACGTTTTGATAGAAAATTGTGCAAGGGAGAGGATTTGCTTTTAGCCTGCCTAGTCATTCCGCGGCGACATCTTTATTCTGTTTGGATATGCTTAAATCAACAGAAGTTTGTCTCGGTTTTATGTATCGGTAACGTCTTACCGGTACTCCACGAGGCCATAGATCTTCCTGCAAAAGTTTTTCATACAAGTCCTCTGTAACTCCAATGCGGAATGCAGCGTATTCTTGTGATTTAGCGATGAATTTCTGTACCTCACATCTTGTTATTTTGTTCTTCTCAAGATGTGCCCGGATATCTTCTTCAGTGGTGTCCTTTTGAATTCTCGATACAATAATATTTCTTATCCTAGGAAATAATTTGACATTCGAAGACTTATCGGAATTACCGACAACCAGGTTCTTAGTTGTCCGTTGCCTGCTTTTGCTTTTGACGTATGTCCATTCTTCTTTGTTTGGTTGAGTGGTTTCCGATTGAGTTTCAGAAGCTGGAGTGTTTGATTCTACTTCTTTAGTCTTCAAGATCGTACCGCTGGGAGTGGCAGTTTCAAATTGATTCAATGCGTTTACTATTTCTTTATTTACTATTACTTTACTTATCACGAGCTCAACACGATAACGACATTTACAATCAATCTTATGTAGGTACATTTTGTTTTTTAAAGATTTTTCAAACCTTCAGTCATTTTAGTTGACTAGTGCGTCAGATTACCATCAAAGCATTGGGTTGTGGGTTCAATTCTTTAATTAGTTACGTCCTCCATTATGGCAGCTTCTTATGATGGTAGTAGGAGTTTTGAAATATTTTTGGGTTTTCGTAACAAAAATAAACAATTATTCAAAATGTACCTATTAATTAATGTACATTTTCAATAATTGTGGCATCAATATTTAAAAAAAAAAATACTTAGAAAAATGATTAGGATATAAATGAGACTTGAACTTGGACCCTACCTCTTACCGCTTCTACTAATTGTGTTATCGAAAGTCATTGATTGTTCTTCAATTTATTTGTTCGTGATAGCTTACCACGCTTACGTTCGAAAGCTCTGCTTACGCTAAGCTTTTAAAGTGTAATCCTTCCATTAAGGTATATTTAGTTTTACAATTTTTAAAATATTAAATATTATGAATAGAAAATGTATAGAGAAGAATAAGGCTGTACGACAGAAAATTAAATACTTTAAAAAATAGAAAACTCTGAGTTGATTTTTGGTTACTTACAAATCATTTAAGTATTCTGTTATCCTTTAAAGTTCTTAGAAAACTATCAATATTTAAAATCATAATTTCTTTTACTTTGCAAGTGTTTTTTTTTATTTTATTTTTTTTTTACCTACTTCTAATTATTCGAAATTATCGATTTAATGTAAGATACTAAAACTCCTAAGGCAAGAATTTTAATCTATTAATAGTAAATTGAACATTAAATTCTCGTCGATCTAATCTTCAATACTCTGAACATCTTGCGAGAGAGATGTGTCACGAGCTGCGGTAGAAAGGTTTAAGGGACTCTAGATTTCCATCCCTCTGGAATAAACAGGGCAAGACACCAAAAAACCCTGTGGTTTTAGCATTTCAAGCCACAGGCAGTTGTAGAAATCGTGGAGTCTTGACAAGGAAGTGGGAAACCCAAGGTGATCTGGATTCTCAGTCGTGCGAAAACTAGACAGATGTAGAGAATTCTGGGCTGTCGTATCACATACGTATCATCGATGAACTTTACTACACTATAATGACTATTGAGCTCCGCGTGAATATCTTAGTAGATTGATGTAAAGTTTTGTCCTACCTAAGAAACAGACACGGAAACAAAATTAAGCGTTGAAAATTATTATTTGGTTGTAACAATATAATTAATGTGGCATAATAAGAAGATATGGAATCAGTGGCGGCGTAAGGGGGGGGGCGGAGGGGGTGGTCCGCCCCGGGTGCCAAGCACCAAGGGGGTGACAACGACAACTCACTAGTACAGCCAAAGAATGCGCATAAAATCTCCCTCTATACCTCTAAACAGACATATCAATTAATAACTACCTATTCTTGTGCCTAGCAACTTACATACTAATATCATATTTTGAAACGCATCGCAACTATATTTTCATTATTTTTAGAATATAATTTCTAATTCTCTAAAAGAAAGAATTCATGTTGCGTTTGGTCTGATCTTATACGGCGCGTAACATCGAGCAAACGTCCATCGTGGCACTCGAGTGAATAATAATAAATCGTACCTACTGTGAACTGCGCCGCTCTTGGCGCGGGCGGAAAGAGTAAAGAGGCGCAATGGGATAGGATGGGGCGGGTTGGGATAGTAACAATATTCTTCGGTTTTTTTTCGGGATGTGTCTTGCCTTCCACCGAACCCCTGAGACTGGCTCACTGAACCCCTGAGACTGGCTCACCGAACCCCTGAAGTTCGATAGAACCCAGGTTAAGAACCACTGAACTAGACCATCGGTACAGGGCAATGGATTTTATTCTGGTTACATATAATGTCATTCAGCCTAAAACGTTGGTAACATCACCAGAAGAAGATCTTTGTGGAATGGTTCCAAATCCGACAAAAATTTACGATGAATTTTCATCAGAGCACGTCGTGTTGGAGATTTTTCGATTGTCGCGCCATTTGGAAGCCGCCATAATTTCTGCCCAAGAAGCGATTCAATGGACCACATTGGAGCTTCTCAGATTCATCGTAAAATGCGGCTATACTGAGTCTGTTTCAAGTTTAGCGCTGTCTTAGATTTTTTTTAACAATTTGTGTTACGGTGGCTTCATATGAAAGAAGCTTTTCAAATTTAAAATTAATAAAATCTTACGCAAAGTCCACAATGAGCCAAGTGTGACTAACCAATCTTTCGATTTTATTAATTGAAAGAGACAGGATTATATTAATGTTGATAATGTGATCGAATATTTTAGTAAAATAAAGTCTCGTAAGCGTGTTTAGTATTTGGTGTTTTATTTTAAGTAGGGGTGCTCAATGCAAAACCGCCCGGGTGCCAAACTACCTTACGCCGCCACTGTATGGAACGACAAAGAAGAGCAATTAACATACGGGCCGGAATGCTCTCAAGGCAGTTCTACCACTGTAGCGAAGATGTCAGAAAATTACTATTCAAAACATACTGTACTTCCCTGTACACGTCTGAACTGTGGACACAATACCCAGCAGCGCAATGGGACAAACTGAGAGTGTGCTACAATAACGCATACAGGCAACTTATGCAACTACCGAGGTTCTGCAGTGCCTCTACGATGTTCACCAAGGGGAGGGTGCACTCATTCCCAGCCCTACTTCGCCACCGACTAGCCAGCTTCTGGAGCAGGATACGAACTTCAACCAATATCATTGTCGTGCTGCATCCGAGTGGCTCAGTTCCCCAATAAATGAGCGATAGACGCAGATGATGAGACGACCTCCATGATGGACGATCCCAAAATATCTTTATATCTTTTTATTTTAAATTCTGTCTACTTATTATTCTTAGCTACTTGACGACCTCCGTAGTCCAGTGGCTAAGACTCTTGACTCACATTCCGGAGGTCGCGGGTTCGAACCCGGCATGCGCAAATATATTTTATTTGATTAATTTGTGTTATTTCACAATTAATTCATTTAAAATAATATATAGTATATTTGCGGCATGTTCCAGAGTGGAAGATACTATTAGTATCGCCCTGGTGTAAGACCACCATTCAGAATTGAAACGTTGCTTGAAAATGGCTTCAGCCGTGTTTAGTGACCAGATCTGAATAGCCAGGTACTTCCTAACCTTCCTCTTCCCCACCTCCTTCCCCTCCCCACTACCTTCAGCCTCACAACATACCCCAATTGGGGATGCCATAGTCTCACTGGCTCCAGACGGGAGCAGTTGAGATTCTTGTGCGGTATTCACTGTAAAAAAAAAAAAAAAAAATATTTTAATTTTATGCTTATTTTTTGTTATTTGTGTGATGAATTTTGTTTTCATTTTATGTTTTAATTAGGTACTTACCTAATATTTAAACATTTTTTTCTTTCTTTTATAGTTGTTTATGTAATATGGCAGACTGGGATTGCACTACCCTCCCAGTCCTGCTGGATTAAAAACTTAAATAAAAAAATAAAATAAATAAATAATCAATAGATACAATATTCGTATGACCCTTTTAATTAAAAGAATTTAAGATTTGAATAAGTTCTTCAGGAACCGAATAGTAAACAATATGATAAGGAGTTTTAAAATAAATGTAAGCCGTGAAATTAGTGAAAAACGGTTGACGCCAAGTTTATTTTTTCGTTTTATTTCTTTGTATTATTTTTTTATGTCACTGAAATTACAAATCAAACATTTTTATGCAAATATAAATATTTCGCTTTTTAACTGACTATATAAGTGAAGGCATCATTGCCGCTCGAGCGCACCATGACCGCGAAAATCGACCTCTCCGCGTAGTATTTCAAAAGACTTTCAGGTTCACTTTTCCTTGACAAATCTCGCATGAGCTTTTGTTTTTTTTCAACATCGGTCAGGCTCGGGTATTACTTTAACGCAATAACTTCGAAAATGTTATTTTTGGCGGTAAGAAAATCGTAAAATATCATCAACGGGAAATGTTATAATGTTATTCAGCCGCCGTACTGATCATGTTTCATGAAAAAACGGCTGTAATTTGATTAGAAATCTGATATTTGCCAAAAAATGAGTTTGATAGTCACTAGTAGTGATTTAAAAATAAATAACAGTTTTCACTGGGCCGACTAACGGCAGGAATTAGAACTAGAGAAATTTACTAAGGAAAATTCGATTGTTGCACGAAGTTCAAATTTCAATCAATGCATTTGGAGTGTACTAAAATTAAATCTATTATTATAAAAGCTTCAATTATCTAATGTCTTGGCTGCGAAATATACGAGAGTGGACCGGCATTAGAAGTGTGGAGGAGCTATTCCGGGCAGCGCAAGAATTATTTAATGGCGAATGCACGGTGGTTAAAAAAGACTGCTCGAAATAATGTTTTAATGAGATGGTACAATTTTATTTATATAGCGCCATTTTCATCGTTTTGCATCTTTATTTTGATCATTAAATTAGGGAGGTGGGTATGTATAAACTAAATATGAATTCTTCTTCTTTCGTATGGTGGGGGGTCAGAGGGAGACATCTAGTTCTGCGAGCCAATCCCGCCGGCGAATGAATGGTGCGGGCATCCGTTGACCACATGTTCGGTGGTCTGCACCGCACCGCATTTACTCATCGCCGACTCTTTAAGGTCCCATCTATGCATCATGTGAGCACAACGGCTATGGGAGCACCTTATCCTATTGATGGCGGTCCAGAGTTTACGAGGCAATGAGAACCCAGGCTGTCTCTCAGTGGGGTCTTGAACGAGATGGGCATTTTTGACGTTGGCCGATTGCCACTCAAGCTTCCACCTATCTTCTGGAGTGAGACGTGATCGAAAGAGTCTTTCTCCTTCTGTCCAGAAGGGTTTTTGTGACTTCAAGCGGCATTCCGGATGAGAAACGACATCATCGAGCAAAGGTATTGCGCTTTTGGCAGCGCCTTCTTTTATTCCTTCAGTGTTACAATCTCTCGCCTGATATTCGGCGGGGTTATGTTTGCAAGTACGGGGAGCCAAGGGATAGGAGTCGATTTTAAAGTTCAGCTGATGGTTCGCATTATGGCATTAAGCTGAACGTCGACCATGGAAGTCGACCACGCTTCTAGCCCATACTGGAGCACAGTATTCAGCTACTGAGAAAACCAGGGCATGTACCGTTCTGTGCGTGTTGGTGTCGCTTCCCCAGTTGGTACCAGCTGGCTTGCTGACTAAGTTTAGTCATGTCCAAGTTTTTTTTGCCCACTGTTTTGCCCACACGCAATACATTCTTCAGATAAAATGTTAAAAATAACATTCAATCCATTCTTAAAACACGTCCCATAATTTCATTACCAGTTACAGCATTTATATAAAAATCTCGTGTCACGGTGTTTGTGGTCGCACTCCTCCGAAATGGCTTGACCGATTTTTATGAAATTTTTTATGTACATTTGGTAGGTATGAGAATAGGTTTTAAAGTAAATTTCATACCGCTAGGTGATTAGAGTGACCCCATCCAGAAAAATATTTCTATTTTTTTGACAATTTTTGTTGTTTTATTTTTTCTTTTATTTGACAAACCCTTCCACCCCCCACCCTTCCATTTTAGTATTTTTGTATGAACAAATTTCACCGTCGTCGTTCGTATTTCAAACAGAACGAAATTATTTATGTTGTTGAACGACAGATGGCGCTACTCATCTGAAATCCACACATGCGCAAGACATTCACGAGAAACGTCGCGTCATTTTGATATTTCATTCGGCACCTTGTGTTGGCTAAAGACGGACTGACAAAAAATATCGTACACTCAATCGCTCTTCGAAATTAATATTGATTTTCTTTATTTCATTTTCCTAATTTAGGATAAAAAATATGTTACTTTTTTTCAATTTATTTTTAACTTTTAAGAGATGAAACAATGAATATGGCCGTTTTTTTAACGAAATATATTGAATTGAGAAAATTAATGGTTGGTGTTTTTTTGTTGTTATTGGCGGTCATTCCTCTTTCTGTCATAGATTCCATCCCCACACACCTACAATAAATTCGTTTTTTTTTAACAACCAAAATATTCACTAGAATTAATTTATATGGCAGAACAACGTTTTCCGGGTCAGCTAGTATCAAATAAAAAGGTTTTTCATCAAACGTTCCCCTCTAACATGCCCTTCAATGAGTTCCCTCATGCTTCCTAAATTTAATATAACATATCGCCTAACCTAGTTCCATCAGTTTGCAACAAGCCGACATCCATATTAGCTTTCTAACTAATTGAAACCTTTCACCGTGGATTAATTCATGCAACTTTTGCGTGTGTCTAGCTACTTTATAGTAAATTATAAGCTTCGTGCGCTAATTAAAAACATAATAGATTAATGGTGACACATTTATTAAAAATTTTCTGTGAAATGAAATTTTATGATAATTTATTGGATAATTTGCAGAGACTATTACCATTACAAAATCATTTACTTGTTGACCTTCCAGAGAAGGTGCTTTCTTTTAGAGGTCTTTCACAAGGGCGATAATCTCGGTAAAGTAGTCCCAGCGAAAGATCGTACGTACATCATCAACGATCGTCCTCTTCCTTCTCACAAATCTTGGGTAAGCGAAAATGACGGAAGATTTCAGAACGATGGCGTCACGTATGATCTCTCTCTGGAACAACAATATCGATATAATGAAAGACTACCATTCAGACAAAATATCCCCGATAAAATATCCCACGACAAAACATCCTACAGCCAAAATATGCCAGAAAAAAATATCTACTAAAACCTAACCTAACCTAACAAAAAATGATATAAAAATAATACGGACATCCTGTAAAGATAATTAATTATTGTTATCTGTATTATTTTTGCCCCATTTTACTATTTTTGAACAATAATTTATTGCCTTTACAAGATGTCCGTATTACTGTTGTCCCATTTTATTGTTAGTTTAGGTTAGGTGAGGTTTTAGTAGATATTTTGTTGGGAGATGTTTTGTCTACAGGATATTTTGTCGGAGGATATTTTGTCGGGGATATTTTGTCGCGGGATGAAAACGCGCATTTCCCGATTTGGGGATGCCATAGTCCCACAGGCTCCAGTAGGGAGCAGTGTGCGGTATTCCTGTAAAAACAGACGCTTTGTAACTTAATTATTTATCGATCCTTCAAATTATAACTAAGAACATTAACTTCACTAGTGACCTACAACTAATTACTTAGTGTGAAGCAAGCGGTACCCGTAACATGTAACATTTTGTTTTGTATTTATGGCTAAAATAAACCGAAGCTAAACTAAACTGGGCTAAACTGACTCCGCTTTTCCTCAGCCGGCGGTGTTTGTTCTTCAGCTTGGTTACAGTAACGAACCCATCGTCCAGCAGTGCCGACGTCCCCTGTTGCATCATGGTACACATTTTTCAGTCTTTCATGAATGTGAATTTTTGCGTTTCACCTTCTACAGTCAAGAATTAATCACAGAACGCTATCTATTACGAACATCGATGTCAGCCATTTTGTAAGCGACTGCAGTGCTGCCACCTGTTGGCGCAAAAAGTTACTACTGCAGCAGATTGTAGAAGAAGGTTTGAGGAATAGCACCAAGTTCAAAATTTTCACTTAAATAACTTTATTTAAGTAAAAAAAAATAGGAGGCATTACTTATTGACTGACCCTCGTATTTTTAAATACTGCAACAGTTTTGTTGGAAATTTTATATTAAAAATAGATCCTTTTTAAAAGCGCGTTTAATTGTGACAAACTTAAGTATTTCATCCTTTTTAATTGTTGGAATAACCACTTGCAACATATTTTGTTGTATTAGGAAACGTATTTCTTCCATATTAATATATTTAACACCTCAGGCAAATTTGTTCGCTTTTGGGAATAACTCATATAGAAATCGTTGTATCTCCCTTACCCACTATCGAAAGAGAAAAAAACACGCTTTACATAAAAATAGTTTTTACTAAAAGTTAACCATAGAAGAAGTAAAATGTACACCTTTATGAAACCAAAGTTTCGGATCGCAATTTGAAAAAAAATTGTGAAATTTTGAGAATTTTTTGTTAATTATTTTACATGGAACGACCAAAAGTTGAGGCGACGATAACGCTGATAATACATTTATCATTTGTCAAATATGTGTATTTTATTTTTTTTTGTTATCAGTAATTTTAGAAAAAACGTAAGATGAGGCATATTTAAAACTTTTTTTATGTTTGCATGCAAAATGTTTACACTCCACAAATTATACGTTTATTTCGATTTATAATGTGTATGCTTGTGTACATGTATGCGTGTAAGTATGTAAGTGTATGTATATGTGTATATACGTGAATATACATATATGTGTGGGTATGCATAAATACATGTTTATGTAAGTGTATATATGTATGTATGTGTGCAAGTATGTATGTATGTGTATTTATGCACATACATAACAGCTGCCTTATTTATTTGTGTTTATTTTCGAGGCAATTTTGGCAATTTGTGAGTTATTGGAAACATTTCTACCAATTTTCTAATTTTTTTATAATTTTACTTAAATATGTTTACATTTACTAGACTTCATTTTAAAATAACCATCCTCCGTTGGTCACCATAAAACAGGCAGCTGCCTAGTATGGCGACCTAATGTATCTTCTCAAGTAAACGTATTAATTATGTAACATGTACTTATAAATAGATAAATAAATAAAATAATAAAATTTTACAGCAATTTTAGCACCTTTCATAAACAGTTTGTAGTTTTGGGAAGCGCTCAGAAATATTCCATTTATTTTGATTTTATTGCGAAGCGGAAATAGTTTGATACTCTGACAAAACATGGTCGAGGTCTAAGGAAAATTTTTATGTATTTCTTTTAATTAATTAAAAGAAATACATAAAAATTTTCGCTTTTTTTCAGTGTTCCTTATTTCGACAATGTCCTTCCATATTGCATCAGAAAATATTGATATCTCTTAATCGAAAATATTTTTTGCCATAAATCTATAATTGTTACTAAAGCGAAAGTCAACGCAGACCTTTTATAAAAGTTTATCACAAATCTAGTAACACGGGAAACGTTCTTTATTCTATAAAATAGTTTTTATAAAGAGAACTTATCTTAAGGATTTTCTTTCGCGTGACCGGAAGTGCGGTGTCGAGTTTTCCGGAAACGTCGCCTATACCGGATGCTGTTTTTTTGCCGGAAATGTTGGTCCGTTCCGTTTTCTTCTCTTTTTCTATTCGATTATAAACAGGACGAATTTGTTTTGACCACAAGATGTTCTTAGTCTGTAAATAACTTTCGGTCATGTTTTTTCTGCCTTTACAACTTTAACACTAGCTCCACCCAGGATGTCCTGAGAAAAACAATTTCCCTCGGAGCCCATGTCATTTTTGGGTAAGCTGTGTAGGGGGCTTTTAAAGAAAAGGAAGGAGAAGAATTTCTGGAAGGAAAAGGTTCAAGGGATGAGAAGGAATCAGGGGTTCAGTGGGTCCAATAGTGACCGTATGAATCCATCTCTCCTGACATATGCTGACCATTTTTGTTTCGGCTTTTTCTTATTTTCAGAAAATAGCTCATTTATCATGAAATTTCTCATGTCCCATACCCGCCACACAAACTCAATTTGGGAGATGGGTATGGGTACCGCCGCCCCGGTATTCATTTATTGGATAACCAACACCTCTGCCATGATCACCCTAAGTGGTTCGCTACGTTTGGTGACTTAGCAGGGGTGCTCGGGTTCTTGGGGTAATGTTTGTCCGGGTCGTGGCGGCGGATGCGCCTTCCCACCAGCTGCATGGCAGGCCGTATCGAGAGAGAACTGTTGAGGGAGTCCCTTTGACTTTTCTAGTTGTACTCTCTCGGAATATCGCCTTACACCGCAGTGGGAGGGATGGATTCATACGTCCGCCACTCCTGGACACACTGACCCCCACATTCCTACCCACCCTTTTTTTCCTTTCCAGAACTTCTTCTCCTTCCTTACCTAAAAAGATCCTTCACACAGCATCCCCAAAGATGACATAGGCCCTGAGGGGAATTATTTTCCTAAAGGGCTCCTGTGTGGAGCTAATATAAAAAAAAATGAAGGAGAGAAAGTTCTGGGAATGAAAAAACGTATAAGGGATAGGGAAGGTAGGAATCAGTGCGTCCAATAGTGACTTTCGTACGAATCCATCCTTTCTGACCTACGCTGACCAATTTTTTTTTACTCTTTCTTATTTTCAGAAAATAACTCATTTTGCATGAAATGTCTCTCAATGGAAGACTGAAAAACATTCCCCGCGTGTCATTATTTTCATTCGGTAGAACCTATTTTCGCTCCAAGTTCTGCTTACTTACATTCTCACACACATTTGTATGTAAGCAAGCTGAAAGCAGGCGCCCTTTTGTATAGGTGAAGCAAGTAACTTCAAAGCGTAAAATTGACGTTGCCTTAATTGGATTATCCGACTTAGCCTCTTTATGGGGAGCTACATGTTAGAAGGCCATAAGAAAGGCTCGGGGCTTACTTTCAGGCGTGTAAGGCAGTTGTAAATCTCTTTCAATGTTACAAACTTCAATAGAACAAGGCGCAGCCAATTCTATCACTTGTCTTCAGCGACACCTGGAGTGATTTATACCTAACTTCTTTGTGGACTGCAGAATGGCGTTTGGATTAACTTTTTTTGTCAAATTAAATGTATTTTTATTCTTGACAACACTGATATCTGGAAGCAAGTATATAATTGACAATAAAAGGCAGAAAGTTAACCAAACGCCGTGGAAGCAGGATCCCTGAGATGAATCAATGGCTTAGTTATGATTGAGAAGATCTTAAAATAGTGGTAGTAGTAGTAGCGATTATGGTGAGTTAGATTAACCTTCCTCATTATTTCATTTGTCATTAAGACCCGAAACTGAAATTTAACTGATCATAAAAGTCTAATTATTAATTTAATTTAAAACGACTTCATGACAATAACAATCCTTAGAAATGTTGTTTTGTTCATTAGTCAGAAATCCACTGGAGTATGCGTCAACCCTATGGAATCCTCGATATAAGGTATACATAGTTTTAGTAGAAAGTATACAGAATAAATTTAGGAAACATTTACTCAAGAAATACAACAAAACTACAAATAATATGTTAACTTTACAAAAACGACGCACATTATCAGATATGTTGTTTCTGTATAACCTGCTAAATAATAAAATAGATTGTCCTGAATTGCTATCCGTCATTAGTTTAAATGTCCCAATGAGGCGTACCAGACACACTTCCCTTTTTCATATTGAAGTTAACAACACTAATGCAGACAGTAATTCACCAATTGCTCGCGCAATCACAACTTATACCCACTACGAAAAATTACTACATTTAGACATTTTCCATTATTCCTTGCAAACATACAAAACTAATTTATTAAATTTCTTGGCGTGATGTAAATACATATTATATATTTAAAACTACTTACACTTAACATTTCACTAAACCTTAATCAGTCAATTACAATTCAGTGAGCATAAAATTCTTGATTTTTTTAATGTCTCTTTATGCCCCCCCCCCCCCCCCCCCTTCTTTCTTTTTATTATTATTATTACTAGTTCATTCACTAATTAAGTTTTAAAACCCGTTATTACATTATTACATATGTCAGGCGTAACTACCAAATGACATTCTATAACTTACGTAATAGGTACATAACCAAACAAGAAGAAACAACAAACAGAAGAAACAAACATGCAATACAACCCCACTAAAACGGCTCTACTGGTCGTAAGATATGGACAAGGACCAAAAAATATTCCTCCAGCTACCCTGAATGGTGTGAACCTGCAGGTGACTGAGGGAACTAAATACCTTGGACACATAATCATAAGTAATCTGATGGACGATGACGACATCGATAGGCAAAGAAGAGCTCTCAGTGTAAAAGCAAACATGCTCAGTAGAAGATTCCGCCTTTGCAGTACTGCTGTAAAAAGGACGCTCTTCCTTTCCTTCTGCGCAACACTGTGTACGTGTGAACTCTGGGCAAACTTCAAGAAGAGTAGTATAGAAAGACTTCGGGTTCAGTACAACAACGCCTTCCGCATAATGTTTGGTCTCCCCAGATATTGCAGCGCTTCCCGGATGTTCACGGAGGGGCGAGTTCCTGGCTTTGCAGGCCTTATTAGATCCAGGGTGGCAGGAATGAGGGAAAGGATAACCAGCTCTGGAAACATCCTCGTCATGGAAGCCCGCCTCAGTCCATCATTCAGTATTGATGCACACTGGAGAAAAATACTGGCTTCTTACGTGCTCACAGAATCCTGAAAGCTTAATATTATTATTTCTTTTGTTTTCCTTTTACTACTATTAGCCTATTATCTTTTTTTGTTTCGTGTACATTCATATCCACCTTCTTTTTCTTTTTTTCCTTTCAAATACTTTGTACATGTATGTGTATATTATACCCTTATGGAATGTGTGGGATTGCACTCTCCTCCCCACATACTGGAATAAACACTTATTTATATTTATTTTTATTTATTTATAACCATGTAAAAATTTAACATTTTATAACTTGTATTATAATGTACTGTGTATGTCTTAATAAACATATAAACAAAATTATTTATTATCCATTCACTTATTAAAATTTATGGATAAGTCTCTTACGTTGAGAAAATTAAGTTTTTTTTCTAACTTAGGTTCCTCGGGTCAATAATATCTGAGTATGAAAAAGATCCTTTCAATTCATAGATCATTCTAAAAACAAAAACGTAATTTTGTGGAGTACAAACATGATTCACAGCCGAAGAAACCTAAAATGATTATGGACTATAATGCAACAAAGGGTGCTGCTGATTTTCTAGACAAAATGGTTTCGGCCTGTGGTTGCAAACGAATGACAAGAAGGTGGCCTATGGCCATATTTCATAATATGATTGATATTTCATGTTTCAATGCTTACTTATATACTGTGACACTAATACAGACTCGAAACATTTTTATTTATTTAATTAAACGAAGACAATATAAGCGAAAGTCAGTCGAAAATCTGAGAACAGAAAAATCAGAAAAAGATATTGACACCGCTGGGACCACCGCTTTGCCCGGAAAGCAAGAGGTCCTGGGTTCATGTCCCAGCGGTGTCAATATCTTTTTCTGATTTTTCTGTTCTCAGATTTTCGACTGACTTTCGCTTATATTGTCTTCGTTTAATTAAATATTACAATTTGAGGTTTTACTCATAAAGTTAAAATAAAAAAAAAAAATAAAAAAAAAAAACATTTTTATTTAATTAATGTATACTACAAATAATTACATTTTGTATTTAATTTAAAACCATTATAGATAAATAAAAAAATGTTACTTTGTTTGAACCACTTGTATATTTGTTTAAAGCCGACCGGTTTCGGAACGACCGTTACTTCCTCAGAGCAAACATATACAAAGTAACATTTTTTCAATTATCTATAATGGATAACCACAAAGTTATAGCTACATTCAAAAGTTCAAAACCATTACTTCATATTTTTTTAAATCGGGTCAACATGACCCGAAGGTTTTAAGTGTAGGTAGGTACATAGTATTTGAAGAACCGAGGAAGGTTAAGAAAAGTACGCGTTTATGTTAAATATATTCAGATGATGGTCGAAGAGATAAAATATGACACATACATGGATAGAAGATGACAGAAACGTCCTAAGAAAACATGGCATAATTATTTATTTAGTCGAGCCTCGTCAAGAGATATTGTAAAAAAATGCGTCATTATGGATTATGAGAAGACAAAGAAGTGTGACAACACATTCTGAAACAACGTAAGGGTTAGAAAACCCTAATGAAAATTTGGATAAGCTACCAATCTCTTTTAAAATTTCGCTTGAAATGGCTTAACTTTCGTAAGCAAGTGTAAGCGACTAGATTGTTATAGCCAGGATCTTGCCAAACGAATGCCCGAATAAGCTTTTACAATCTCATATATGTACCAGTATTCCCCAAACAACATCAGGTCTCTTGTCCCTTCAGGAATAGATTTTATCGACATATCCAAAAATTGAACAAAAATATTAACCGTAATAGTTTCATAAATATTAACATTTATTCAAATGTTAAAAAGCGAATTTAATAGTAATTGTAAACCTAAATACGTTCGAAGAAATGAAACTGTGTCGGAATTAAATTAAAAATCATGGCACACGATTTATGTGATACGTTAATGGTCAGCACCCAAAAATACGCACTCTGTAGTCTGTTGTCGTAAGAAATACACAACCACTGTAATTAAAAAACATGTACCTAAGGTTTGCTTAGAAAAAAATTGTTAGAGTAGCTTTTATGTTCCGTATGAAATTATAATTACTGGAATTTTAAGTTTTGAAACTGCAGCTCTTACGGACATTTTGGTATGTACGAGAATACTCGTATTTCAAAGAATTGAAAAGATTTCAGTTTTAGGATTTTTGTCAAACACTATAATTTTTGTACGTTCTCGTATTGCATTTACAGATAATTTGGTGACATTTTTGTGATATCAAATGCTATGTTTCATCTAGTTATCATTATACGTTCCATGTAACAGCTGTGCATCATTTTTGTATATCCAAGGAAACGTCGAGATCAGTACTCAGATATGAAAAAAGAATTATGTTTTTACGGCTGCAGTGGTAGAGATCAGGAAATTAGCAAAATTCATGGACCAATTTTCATACCGTCAAAAACATGCCAATCGTGCAAAAGATTATGCCGAATTGTGGCAGTTCAAATAAAATGATGATGAGATTGGGTTGCTACAATCAAAATTATAAACGAAAACGTTGAACATGTACATGCACAAGTAAAACAATTTGCTAAGTTTTGAAAAAATAATCCACATACCTTTAAAATATTTCAGTTCCACAGTTCGAGAAACACGTTTCCTATTACCATTCGCCAACACCATACCCAAACATTGATAGTACTATATAATCAGTAGGACTTTTAGGGTCCAAAAAAACACATTGCTATCTACTATCGTGTACGTGTTTTGACTTTTTAGTGTAGAATACGGTAGACCTGGGAAGAGTAAAAAACCGACACAATTAGCACGGAAGCGTGCCTGCGACATTTTTAATTCGCGTGTTCGTTACCAACGAAATAAGGTTTATGTAGGTATAGTGTTGATAGCTCCCTTGTAACTTTTGACTCTTTCTCATAAAGAAAGAAAGCAAGCAAAGTAAAAGAAATTAGGACCACATAGAAAGTTCATTGTTATCGATGATAGCCATTTTTAGTGATAAAACGTGCCATTTTTTTAATTTTCTCTTTTTTCCTGGTTACTTTTAACACTCGCAGTTTAAATTTTAGGAAATATCTTCTATAATATAAAAATGAATCGCTAAATGTGTTGGTAAGCGCAAATCTCGAGATCAGCTGAACCGATTTCGCTAATTCTTTTTTTAGAATATTCCTTGAAGTACGAGGATGGTTCTTACGGAGAGAAAAATTAAGACAATTGCGCAGAAAATTGGATAATTTCAGAAAACATGAGCATGTTTGAAAGTTCGCGTGTTTGAGAATGACATTTTGCAAAACATTGATTGTTCAATCAGGATTCTATTTTTGAAAATCTTTAATAAATTTATTTAAAGTAGGTACTCCCCTAATAGTTTGAATCGAATCAAGAATTTTAGATATTTTAAATATGTACCTATGTTAGGTACCAAATTTAATACACATGAAAAATGGAAATTTGAATAAACTGAAACGGAATGTACTGGGATTGAATATATGGAACGCGGGAGGAGGGTTGACGGGACGAGGGAGCGGGAAAGGGAAGAGGGAAGGCGGGGAAGGTGGAAGGGGAACGCGGGAGGGGAAGGGGACCTGTGAGGGGGGAGAGGGGTTCGCGGGACGGGGGAAGGGGGGGAGTGGAGTGGGGAGAGGGAAGGTGGAGGTGACTGAGTGGGAACGTGAGAGGGTAAGAGGACGCAGGAGAAGAAGGGGAGGCGGAAGGGGAACGGGAAGAACGGGAAAGGACACTTAGGGAGAAACAATTTCTTTATTAAATGGCATAGCAACGCATGCCGGGACCAGCTAGTCATTAATAAATGCAGTTCAAAAAATAAATATGTTGCTTTAGCACAAAGTGTACCTACTTCAAAACAAACTTTTACATAGAAAAGAAACCATTGTTACGCTTATGCCAAAATTTATTTTCTTTACTTGTAAGAAGATCAATGCAAAACATACCGTAAACAAAATTCTTTCTTGAACAAACTAGCAATAATATTACAATAACATAATTTCAAAGGTGAATAATTTCAATTGCGAGCTCAACAAATATAAAAGTTCATAAAAGATTATTTCTCTGATATTTCACGAGTACGTAACTTTTCTGTGGTTTATAATCATAATATTGTTATAAGTTGAATTACTTTTATGTAAATCCTGTCTTCTTATGATCGTGACTAAATGTAGGTGTGTACACCGAAAAAAATGTTTTTTAATATTATTATTCTCTTTAGTGAGTTTTTGTTGTTATTGTTTTATGTAATATTGTATTGAATGTAATTAATGTTGTATTCCTCCGAAATTTTATTGACATGATACGATATTTATTTATTTAATATCAACGGTGTAAACATACCATAAACAGTGATTACATGTCACAGTTAAAATAATAAGAAAATATTAGAAATATTTAAAAAAATAATATCAATTAATTGTGGCATTTGATTGTGAAATGACATCAGAGGTACGAGTTAATACAAAATTATGTAGTACAAGTAAGGCTGACTTAGATTAAAATTAATATTGATTGAAAAGATATATAGTACAGCCCTCTTGTACACACCTTCCGTGCAGTTAAAGAGGTCCGCCACATCTGCGTATCCATTACTAACTTCATGCAACCTAGGTACAAGCGAGTGTTTCGAATACTCACTCCTGGTATTGTTGCATTTACACAGGGTTTTGGAACGAGTGGCTCTCGTATTATCTATCTTGTCTTAATGTGACATCTTCAATTACACCAGCCTAAAATAATTGTTCTGCTTACTTTCACGTTAACAGTTTTCTTTTCAATGTAAATTTCTCAAAATTTATTATTTCTTTTTTATGTTGTCTTATTATAGGTACAGTCATCAGAAGGAAATCCACAAGTGGTTTTATTTTTGCTTTACTGCACATTTACAAACTAATATTTATTTATTTGTTTGTTTGTTTACGCCTTGATGGCTTTTACATGTAAAATAAATTGTACAGGAGCATTATAACAAGTATGTAGTATCATAAGTATATAGTACATAAAATGATAAACAGAATATGAAAGATATAAGTAGGCCTAACATAAGTATGTATCAGTATTCGAGTAATTGTTTACAAAGAAGTTTTTTTTTTATTTAAGGAGAAAACACAGATACAGACAATAATTAACAAAACAATATTATGAACAATAACTTGAGAATTCGCCTGCACCCCAACTATTTCTCACTGATTGACTTGATAAATAAAGATTTCCAAATACATTTTTTATACATGTTTAAAAATAAGTCATAATGAATAATGAATCAAAAATTGTTTAAAAAGAAGCACATAAAAAGTATAGTGAATGATACATGAGTTTTCTTTTTTTGAAGGAAAACAGCCTTCAATTTTCTACCAAAAGTGCTATAAGTATCAAAAAATATATCGGAATCCTTAAGGTTGTGGTTTTTATTAAACAATTCGCACATTCTTCTGATTGGATCCCTGACACCAGCATTTGTACGTGTCCAGTTAATATGGAATAAGTCGTTAAGCCTAGTTGTTCTGAGTGGTAATTTAAAATTAATTAGTTTGAGTAAGTCAGGACAGTCGATAAGGTTGTTGCAGATTTTATACAGGGTCATTAGGTCAAGGTATGTTCGCCGGTTAGAGTGGAGACGTTATATTTCGAGAGCATATTTGTGTATCTCCGAGTTCAACCAGCAGATTCGTATTTGGGCTCACGCTACATTAGATTAATAAAATGTAATTCAGTCGATTTCTTGAAAATGAATAAATTAATTAAATAGTTAGGTAATCTAAAGCAAACCTTAAAAAAAACAACACAAAGCCATAAAAATTCTTACCGAAATACGAACTATGAGATTTTTATTAATTTGTAAGAAGAAGAAAATTGGAAAAAATCAATTCATTTGACCCATTTAAAATGTATGTAAATGTAAAACGATGTAAATCATGAGACTTAGAGGTGAAGGTGGGAACTCTTACATATATAATTAGATTGCCTTGTTTGAATAAATTTACTGTGAAAGCAATTAATAAATAAACGAGATGAGTAAATTTGCAAGGGCGCGCAGTGAAGGGTTTAATAAATTAGCATACGAACTATCATAAAATTAAGACGAGCTCGTAATAGCTACCTCTTCGGATACTGTAGGCTTTCCGTTGGAAAAACATTCACTCGTATAATAATTGAAAAATGCTAAGACCACTTTTGTCCTAGTAGACTATTTTCACAGTATCACATTAACCAGCGGCTGAGAATTTAGATTTTGTCAAAAGACTGTTTCGTGATCGTACTGTGTTAACTTACCACGTTACAGTAGCTATACAGGGTGGTTCGGATGACAAACTTTGATAATTCTCTGTACCAGCATTTTTAACTAATAACTCAATATTGGTTTTATTTCATTAAAAAAAAATTCTTCAATACACGTACTTAAAAATTAAAATACATGAAGCTACATATTATTTTGGTTTAATTTTTTGTGTTTTTTTTTTATTTAGTAACTATACATTTATTATTTTTTTACATTTTCATATGAAACATGTTAGGTATATATATAAAATAGAAAATATATTCGTAGTCCTCCTCACTAGGAGATCCTGTGCTGAGGGGGACAATGCTTTGGATGAGTTTTCAGCGACTTCCATGGTTTAACTTCATTGTTTGGACAAGGTTTTCTAGAAACTTCTATGGCGATGTTTTAAGTATACTAGTAAGTTCATTTTCCGATAGTTCCTTCAGACAACAATTAATGTCCTTAATGTAGCTATTATGTTTTAATTTGTTTGACACTAAGAGGGAGTTTGTTATATAACTTTACCGCTAAAAATTCAGAACTTCTTTGTCTAAATGAAGAGTTACACTTTGGTATATTAAGTATGTCTGTTTGTTTGGCTCTGGTTTTACGAGCATGTGAGGTGTCTGCCTCTGAATCATTTTTGTAGTGATGTACTAGAATGTTTTTGGCGTAGATTTTCTGTATGCTTGGAACATCAAACTGTTTACAAATTTCTGTTGTTGACGTCCTTATGGAGACCTTTAGTGTGGTCTTTGTGATGCAATGTAACAATCTTTGAAAAATGTTTTATTTTTTTTATATATTTATTATAAATCGTTTATTATTAATGAAACCATGAACTTACAATAAAAAAATAACATTATAGTAAATTAACAAGCAATTGAAGACGTCATATTTTGATGCCGTGTGTTCGCAATCTTTGATTTTAAATTGAATCCAATCCAAAATGGGACGAATAATTTAATATTATTTAGAGTGGATAGTCATATACTCGTATTATTTTGAAACTTTTAAAATTTTGTATATTTTTGCTGTATAATTCGTTCTAACATGTTACGTAATACGTCCCTCGTGGAAGTTCCTAACGTGTAATAAGTAGGCATATATGTAGGTAGTCCACTATTTGGCATAAGTTTTAACTTTTTATGCGGTGTCACGTGAAACTGGTAAATCTACGTTACATTAAGAGCCGATTTTGTACCATCTACAACTTTTTATGATTTGAGTTATCGTTTTGACTAAGTCGAGTAACAGTCGAAATTAGGTCACCCCAAGTGGTTCGCTTATGTTTGGTGACTTAGAAGGGGTGCCCGGTTCATGGGATGAGGTTTGTCTGTCTTGGCGGCGGATACGTCTGCCCACCAGTGGGCCCAGAGTGGTTGAAGGAGTCCCTTTGACTTCTTCAGTCGTACCCTCAGAACGTCGCCTCGTACTGCAGTGGGAGGGTTGGATTCATATGTCCGTCACTCCTGGACACACTGACCCCCAGATTCTACCATTCTATTCAGACTACCCACCCCTAACACCATTTTCTTTCCCAGAACTTCCACTCCTTTTCTTTCCTAAAAATACCCTCAACACAGCATCCCCGAGAATTATTTTCCTCAGAGCTATGTGCAGCTAATGTTACAAAAAAAAAAATTTTTGGAAAATAAAAAAAAATCAAATAGGGATAAATGAATATCAGTTGTGCAAGGCGCCGCATCCGTGCTTAAAAAGAAGAAGATGGAGCGATATGTAATTACGAATGTTAGAGAAGCGATAAAATCGATGCGAAAATCGTGAAAATGTTTAATTAAACACAACTCGTTTAAAATAGAGCAAAAATCTCGTGGAAGGCGTCTTAAGTATCATTTAAAGAAACTTTGTGATTTTTTTCACAACTATAACTTGTAAAATAACTGAAACAAACGTGTTTATAATAATTTTCGGAGCACACTTGCGATTTATTTCTATCGAGGGAATTTCATATAATTTGCGTTTCGGCGTGGAACGGGTTATTTTTAAGAGCTAAACAACTTTAAATGTTTAAGGGAGATTTGTAAGAAATCGGTAGAAATTTGCGTAGCGGCGACTTAAAGTATTTTATGCACATTCTTTTACATATTACTAGCTGACCCGACAAACGTTGTTCTGCCGTATAAATTATTTTTAGTGAATCTTTTGGTTGTTAAATAAAAAATAACGAATGCGTATTGTAAGTGTGTGGGGATGGGATCTATGACAGGAAGAGGAATGGAGCGCTGTAGACGATGACCGCCGATAAAAGCATAAAAAAAAACACATGTAGGATAATGAAATAAAGAAAATCAATATGAATTTCGAAGAGCAATTGAGTATACGATATTTTTTGTCAGTCCGTCTCTAGCGAACACAAATAAGATCGATGGTTGGCCCACGTGATGCCGAATGAAATATCAAAATGACGCGATGCTTCTCGTTAATGTCTTGCGCATGTTTGGATGAAAGTTCAATAAGGCGGGCGTAGCGCCATCTGTCATTCAACAACATAAATAATTTCGTTCTGTTTGAAATACGAAAGTCGGTTAAATTTGATTATTCAAAAATACTAAAATCGTGATTAAAAAATGGAAGGTTGGGGGTGGGAGGGTTAAAATTTAGAGTAATACGAATTTTTGATACTAAATAAAAAAAAAAAAAAAAAAAATTGCCAAAAAAATAGATTTTTTTTATGGGTAGGGACACCCTATTCACCTAGCGGTATGAAATATATTTTGAAACCTATTCTCATACCTACCAAATGTGCATAGAAAATTTCATAAAAATCGGTCAAATCGTTTCGGAGGAGTGCGACCACAACGCTGTGGAACGAGATTTTCATATATAAGATTTTGCATTACCTGGCAAAAAAAGCAAAATTCAGTTTTCAAAGACAAATAAAATTTATATTTTTTATAATCAAAAGGGCTGATCTTTTGGTGTTCTTGTGTTACCCCTTTGTCTGCTTAATTATGTACTTGATAGTTGAGGAGCAGCTGAAGTGAGTTGTGCGGTCCTAGCCATGGAATATAACGTTGAATGAATGGAAAAAAACGGATATCTTTAATTAGAAACCTGCTAATAATTAATTATTGCCTTTATTCATTATGGTTTATTCCGATCTATGGTGTTGCAGATTATGCATTGACAAGCATTAGATCTGAGAAAGTAATGCCCGACCGAGCCAATGGAAAGGTCTTTAATTAAGTTGAAGGCATTTGAAAGGAAGTCTGAGTTGGTTTATGTAGATCCAAATCAAATACCTCTAGTCCCGGCTTTAGCGGTGGGAATCACACTTAATTACAGTGGTTCTGTGTGGAATGAATCGAATAAAAATTTGCACGTAAAATACGTACTATAAATTTGAATATTTTCGAAAAAATACATTATTTTCTAATTTTTTTAATCTCTTCGGGAACGCGTTTATCTGTTTGTGGAAGATCGCAAACATAACACTGATACTTAAAAATAGCAGCTAAAATTATGTCATGAACTGTAGACTAACGAGAACTATAATTTATTACATGTAGGTAATCCTGGTTCGTAACACACTAAGCAAAGTATACATAGCTCACCAGAATGTGGTTTCTCGATGTGGTATATGTAGCATTTTCATGTGTCATGATCATTTAAATATTGATAAATTCTTCAACTCACCAATAAAATAAAATAAATGTGCAGTTCACACGCGGTAGAACTAATGTAGACAAGAGAGGGGAGGCTACGAAGCACCGCACAAATTATTCTATCTCATTCTCTCGGAGGTTAAATTCTATAGATCAGCTGTTGTCAACCTCAGTCATGACATACTTCTCAAGAAACTCGAGAAAATTGGTGTAGTTGGTCCTGCTCTCAATCTACTCAAATCATATCTTAGCACTAGAAAGCAATTCGTTAGCATTAACAATCAAAATAGCAAATACGTTCCAATAAACTATGGAGTTCCGCAGGGGTCCATACTAGGTCCACTACTGTTCCAAATTTACATTAATGATATTTCGCAATTAATTTTAAATGGTGAAATCTTTTTATATGCTGATGATACAGCGATTTTCTACTGGGGTAAAGATTTAAACATCTTACTAGAAAATGCACAAAGAGACCTAGAAAAAATCAACAGTTGGCTTCAATCAAATGTTTTAACAATGAATGTTAAAAAAACAGGATACATGATTTTAAGCTCAACCCGTAAAATAATTCCTCCTCATGTACCCTTAAAAATTGAAAACAACGACCTGCAAATCCTGATCCAGGAAAAATATCTTGGGCTGTGCATTGATCAGCATTTGACATTTAAACAACACATACAAGGTATTAAAGATAAATCATCCCCTTAATTAGCGTTTTTAGCCGGCTATCATATCTGTTGCCAAATAAATTAAAAATAGGTTTATATTATAGTCTCGTACACTCACATTTAAATTATTTGATTGAAATCTGGGGAAACGCGTGTGAAACACACATAAATGAATTACAGGTAATACAAAACAAGGTAATCAAAAAACTATTTAATTACAAGCCCAGAAACTCCACAAAAAAATTATATATGGAAACAAAACTATTAACATTAAGAAAACTATATGAATACAATACATGTCTCCTTATATACAAAATACAAAATAATCTCGTACACACAAACACCGAATTCATTAAAACGTCCCAAGTACATAAACACTTCACACGACAACGCGATAACATACATTTAAACACCATCCACACTAACTATGGTAAACAATCTATTGGTTACGAGGGGGGCAACTTATATAATTGTCTCCCAAATGACATTAAAAACGAAAAGAAGCTGGGTAAATTTAAAAAAAAAATATTTATATTTATTCTTGATAAACAAAATAATGAAATAGAATAGCGCTGTATTGAAATATTTATTTATCTTAATGTGTATAATTATTTCTAGTTAAATGAGTGAAAATGTAATTTTCTTTTAACTGGAATAAAAAAAAAATAAAAAAAAACCTTCTTGAGTCTGCGTACCCCTTGACTCTTACTACAATTTTTTGGTTCCCCGTAACCTCCATCTATCTTTTTTCTAGGTTTATAAAAAACATGAAAAAAACGTTCAAGTTTATTTAAAACATGAAATAAGAAATGTTAAAGTATTTTTCTTACATTAGCTCCACGCAGGAGGCCCTGAGGAATATAATTTCTCCAAACTTTGTGGATGAGGGTAATTATGTCATCTTTGGAAATGCTGTGTGGATGGTATTTTTAATTCTGGGAAGGAAAAGGTATGAGGAGTCGGTAGGTATCTGGGATTCAGTCTGTTCAGAGGCAAACCACACCCCAAGAACCCGGATACCCCTGCTAGATCTCCAAACGTAGTGAACTTCTTGGAGTGACCTGTGTCAGAAAATTTTACTAAAGTGTATGTTCTTTTGAATTAAGTAATTAAATAATAATATTGAAAAACAACATTTCGTGGGTGATTCGTGTGATAACATCAGTTTATTTTTTTTTTTAAATCGTTGAAAAGTCAATCATTTCTATCATTCATATTATTAAAATTCGTCTATCTCTAAAAATTCTCACAAGACTTTCAGATTTATTCGAATGCAGTGACACAGAACCACCTATTCCATCCGACGTTTTATTTTCAAAGACCTCATAGATTACTCTTTCCACCTTGATTTCTCGAAGAAAGCTCTCGCTTTATTTCCCAAGAGCTCCGATCCTCTTGCGTGATTGTCCTAAAGCTTTTAAAGCCAGCTTTTAACTTGCGATCCAATTTCTGAAATGTTATAATCGTTTTTCTAACACTCGAGAACCGAATTCGGCGTAAGCCAATACGTTCATAAGCCTGATGCCATACGTGAAAGTGCTCCGTCTCATGTGGATTTAAGGTTTATGCCAAACCGTTGGGGTAATCCCGGAGTAAAACTATTAAATTATTATAAATCCATTTGGAAGATGTAGGATCGTAAATTAAATTTACCGTGTTAATATAGATATTGTGGCAGCCCTATCCATCGACTAAAGCCAACCTTGATCTTTTTTCACAGATTTAATGTTACTAAATGTGTATCAGCTTAAGAGGGTATTACCAAAGAAATATGTCATTTTTAAATCAGATTTTAGAGGTATTGACTCTTTTCCACAAAAAATTATAAATGGATTTGTAAAGATTGTTCTTTTATCTAGCATTCGCATGTTTTAAATTTTGAGAAAAAATGTTTATTTTTAGTATAATAAGGTTATACCATAGGTCATTGGCAGATTTGTTAAATTTTCAAAAAAGATTTCGTATTATACCACACCCATTTCAAATCATATAATGATGCATTAAAATAAATCAATACATTATCTGGGTATCGCATGTTTTAGAATTTTAATTTTAGTTTTAATAAAATCATTAAAAAATATATACGTACATGTGTTTCTTGACGAAAATTGGTCCGTTTGTGTATTTACTTGCGCACTTACAAACTAATATATTCCAGATATTTTTAACATTCTTATTTAACTTAGACATTATTGAAAAATGATAAATACTTATAATCAAAAAATAATTACAAAAAGTACATTACTTTAATAATTTTATCATCACGCCATTCAGCATTTTTGGATATAGGTATAAATTAAAGCAAAATTGGAATGAAATAAAATCAATATTGAGTTATAATTTTTGAAAAGCTGGTACGAAGTATAATTAATCTTTCCATAACCGCCCTGCACGATCGTAAGAACAACTTTTGACGAAATGTGGATTTTCGGCCGCTGGCTGGTTAAATGCTCTTAAATAATGGCTATCGATGCTATGTAAAACTTGCTATTGTTATGTATAACAGACGGCGTGGTCTAGGGATAATGCTCTTGACTCGCAATCCGAAGATCGCGGGATCAAATCCTGGCGTGGGCAATTTTTTTTTATTTTTGGTTAATTTGTGTTATTTCACAATTAATTATTTTAAAATAATATTTGCGGCACGTTCCAGAGTGGAAGATACTCTCAGTATCGCCCTGGTGTGAGACCACAATTCAGAATTGAAACTTGGCTTGGAGTGACTTTAGCCGTGTTTGGTGACCAGATCTAAATAGCCAGGTACTTCCCCACCTTCCTCTTCCCCATCTCCTTTCCCTCCCCACTACCTTCAGTCTCACAACATACCCCAATTGGGGATGCCATAGTCTCACTAGCTCCAGAAGGGAGCAGCTGAGATTCTTGTGGGGTATTCTCATAAAAATACAATTAAAAAAATGTAATGTATGATATTTGTGTGTATATGATTGTAATTTATATGTAAGTGTGTGTATGTACGTGTATATGTGTGTATGTGTATGTATCTATGTATGTATGTATGTATGCGTATGTGTGTGTACGTGTACATACTGTACATGTACATTATATACATAATTTTCTACGCCTACAGTATTGAGACGGCATCTTGTTGGGTAACACATACGCTGAATATCACCAAAATTTTCAAGAGAATGTTTTTTTAGTTTTGTGAAGCGTAATATGCTCCATCACAAAAATAATAATTTAATAAAATCATTTTCTACAATAATATAACTTTTCTATAAAATTCTTTCCTAAATTGTATTGAAATATTATATGAAAAAATGTGTATAATAAATTAACAACACAACAGTGTTTTATATATTCGTATTATGAGCCGTGACGAAGCTTGAGATAAGCGAACCTAATTGGCTGTCACGTATTACTTCAACGAAAGTTGTGTATTACAACGTGGGTTTTTTTAAGAAAGACAAACATTCCCGAGTTACGAATAACCCAACAATGTTTGAACATCTCCTACTACCACCACAGAAAGCCGAAAATGTTGCTTGTGTTGTGATGGAGGACTTAGCCAGCCGAGGAATCGAACACGCGACGCTCGGGTGGGACCCAAGCGCTATGCCCAGTGACCAGTCAATATACTGTTATCCCCAAATATTTGCTTCCTTTAAAAAATTATGTAGTTTAGATTTTAAAATAACTAACAATCACGATGGTCACATTTCCGAAACTCAATTAAAGTATTTAACAATTAAAATGGTTTATTTAAATAAATGAAGACAATATAAGCGAAACTCGATCGAAAATCTGGAAACAGAAAAATCAGAAAAACATATTGACACCTCTGGGACTCGAACACAGGACCTCTTGCTTTCCGGGCAAACGCGCTAACCACTACGCCACGGTGTCGATATGAAATTCGGTCATGTTTAACTGTACCATACTTCGACTAAGAACCACCTACATTATCTTCATTTTCTTTAACGCATATATTATTGGCAACTATCTTTATGTATGATTGCAAGATTCAAACCCGAACTAAATGCTCTCTAGATAGTGTCTGGATAAATCTTTATCCATTTTTATTTAATATGCGACATCTATCGACTTTTCTGCAAGTCTAGGATGAATATTTTATTTTTTATTTTAACTTTATGAGTAAAACCTCAAATTGTAATATTTATCCAGACACTATCTAGAGAGCATTTAGTTCGGGTTTGAATCTTGCAATCATACATAAAGATAGTTGCCAATAATATATGCGTTAAAGAAAATGAAGATAATGTAGGTAATTCTTAGTCGAAGTATGGTACAGTTAAACATGATCGAATTTCATATCGACACCGTGGCGTAGTGGTTAGCGCGTTTGCCCGGAAAGCAAGAGGTCCTGGGATCGAGTCCCAGAGGTGTCAATATGTTTTTCTGATTTTTGTGTTTCCAGATTTTCGATTGAGTTTCGCTTATATTGTCTTCATTTATTTTAATATTACAATGTGAGGTTTTACTCATAAAGTTAAAATAAAAAATAAATTGGTTTATTTTTTTTTATAGAAAGACAAACATTCCCGGGTTACGAATAACCCAACAATATTTGAAAATCTCCTACTACCACCACAGTAAGCCTAAAATGTTGTTTGAGTCGTGATGGAGGACTTAGCCAGCCGAGGAATCGAACACGGAACCCATGGGTGGGACCCAAACGCGATACCCACTCAACCACTGACCGGCCTTTCCGGCCGACATTCTTGTAATTAACTGTATTTCGACCAGTTTAACAGTCTAACATTATATATGAAATAAAATTTAAATTAATTTTACAATTTATCATTGTAATACAGAATATAATCAAATGAAAACAAAAAACTTTGTATTTGTAAAAAGCATTAACTTTGTGGCTCGCCATAATTGTGGTACGCCTGAAAATAATAATAAAGTAATAAATCCCGCTCAATGGCGCAGAATCTTATATATATCCAACTTTTCCTCACTTAGTACAAAAAACTTGCCTGCCCACATTAAGCCCGCGTTCTATACTGATAACAACTTAGGTAAATTACTAAAAAACACTAAAGATAGAGATCATAAATTAAGCCACTCAGGCATTTACCAACTATGTTGCAATGATTGTCCTTCGTTCTACATAGGTAAGACAACTAGAAATATAAATATCAGAATCACAGAACATTTAAGATGCTTAAATAATAATAATTTTTCAGAGTTTGCTAATCACCTAATTTCCACAGATCACACTTTTAATAAGGACACAGGGGTTAAAATTCTTCACCGTAATAATAAAAGCAAAAAATTAGATAATTTAGAAGCACTAGAAATCAGAAAATCCCTAAATAATAATGCTAGTATTTTGAATAACCAAATTAACTTATCTTTCAGTCCCATTCTAAATATTTTTCCAATTAACCGCTCTGTTCTTTCCGGAAATCCCCTAATTACCCCCACCCCTTTGCCTACCTCTCACTCAAACACCTGATTTGTATATCTGTCAACATTCTGTATCATAGTTTAGTTATAATATTCTCCTGACGAAGGAAGGGTGCTTCCGAAACCGGTAGAGTGTGTATAAAATAAAAGTGGTCTACAACAAATTTATATGTGTTTTATATTGTAAAAAACTTTGTGTCCACCACATATTTAATCAAACTTACGAAGAAGTAAAAAAGCACGTATAAATCCTTCAACTGCTATGTGGTCGAGAGGTCAAAAGGTCTCCCTCAACCTATCTCTCTCGATCTGGCCCGCCACGCAGTGGGTGGGCAGATACATTCGTAACCAAGACCCGGTCAAACCCCATCCCACGAACCCTGGTGCCCCAGCTAAGTCACCAAACATAGCGAACCTAAGGCTTAGGGAAGAGATGTTGGTTATCCAATAAATGATTCTCGAGCAGCGGTACCTGTACCCGCCTACCAGAATTTGCGATTATTGGTGAACAGAATATTATTTTCATTTATTTGAAATTTAAACAACTTTAAACATTTCCAATTTGGGAGACCATGGGTATCATCGCCCCGGGTCAGGTCATACGTCACCGCAAGTGGTTCGCTACGTTTGGTGACTTAGTACGGTTCCGGGTTCATGTGGTGAAGTTTATCCAGGTCTTTGCGGCGGATGCATCTGCCCATCTACTATGTGGCGGGCCGGATCAGGAGAGACTGGTTGAGGGAGACCTAACATACGTCTCTCCAGCCAGACTCTCTCGATTAATCGGCTTGCATCGCAGTGCGAGGGATAGATTCATACGTCCATCACTCCTGGACACATTTACTCCCAGATTCCTACTCACCCCTCATACCTTTTTTCTTCCCAGAACTTCCTTTTTCGGAAAATACCCTCCACACAGCATCGCCTAAGATGACATTGACCCTGCGGGAAATTATTTTCCTTAGAGCCTCCTGTGTGCAGCAAATGAAAAAAATCTAAATTTAGGTATTATTCAACAATTTCTACGTTTGCACGGTGCAAAGAAAAACATTACAAAGACACAAACGTAGCGTGGTAAAAATTCGTACGTTTACTATGTATATCGAACGTGTTATATAAAACCATGGCAAACTCTTAACATCATGCATTTTTATCGAAGGGGAAATATTCTTCATTTGAACGGCTTATCACCGGAATATTGATTTCGCAACACTCTCAATCTGAGATGACTCACGCGGAAATAGAAATTATTTCACAATAGTTTCACAATCGTTTCACCATATTTAAAACATTGTGAAACCGACTCACCTGCCACTATAAAAGGTCTGCGAAGAAAGCAGTTGGCATTCAGTCTTCAACATCTCTACACAGTTACTACCTGAAGATCCTCGACATCGAAACGCTGCTCAATTCAAGACGTCAGTTTCGCCAGTATCGCCGTCACCTTTCGAGGCACCAAGACGCAACTCTTTCACCTCAAGCGCCCGATGGGATAATACCTACCAAACGCTGACGCCTGAGCCCTGATCATCTTGCTCTGGGCTGCTAGCCCGGGGCCCCTTTGCATCGAGCCTTGCATCTCTCTGCCCTGATGATAACGCCGAAACCCCATGGCCATCCTTGGGCTCCTTTGGACTTGCTGATTCTTACCAAGCTCTTGATGTCGCTACGCTACCCCTGATCATCTTGCTCTGGGCTGCTAGCTCGGGGCCCCTTTGCATCGAGCCTTGTTCTGGGCTGCTAGCCCGGGGCCCCTTTGCATCGAGTCTTGCATCTCTCTGCCCTGATGATAACGCCAAAGCCCCATGGCCATCCTTGGGCTCCTTGGGACTTGCTGATTCTTACCAAGCTCTTGATGTCGCTGCGCTACCCCTGATCATCTTGCTCTGGGCTGCTAGCCCGGGGCTCCTTTGCATCGAGCCTTGCATCTCTCTGCCCTGATGATAACGCCGAAGCCCTGGCCATCCTCAGGCTCCTTTAAACGCAGACCTACCTGATGATGACCCCGTCTATCAAATGATGACACCATTTAAAGATGCGTGCTATGCACTTGCAGCACGCCCAATAGAATGCAGACCGATACCCTGGGGCCAATCAAGATGTGAGTGGCTGCGACCGCCCTAGCCTAGGATTCTCTTCCCTTGGATACATAACAAACTCGAGAATATACATCATCTGGAGCGCAGCCCATCTCACATAATACACAACCAGCATCCAGCGCAGCCTACATTCTCCGATGCAAGAGCATTCCATCTCACAATGCGTGGCGGAAGATACCCAGCATGGATGCTTCGGTAACCAGATACTCTACTACGGAACTTCAACAGCTGTCAAAGCGAGAATACATCTCTATCAAGACATTGGAATTGTCAGGCGTCTATGTGTACCGGCGCTTATTGTTTACAGTTTTTGTGCAGGCCTACGGGTCTTGTACACGTCTTAGGCGACTGGCGTGAGAAATTTTTACCGATAAACTATATTTTTATTTTATTAAGTTTACTTCGAACTGTATGACGTAAGGTTTCCCTCGTGACCAATTCAATCATTTTATTAAGAATCTCTTTATAACGAAGCGAATACAGGCATGGCAGGAATCAGAAATGAATAGCTGTGATTCTACGAGTATTTTTGAAGTTGGCCAAGTATTATTGAGACGAATCTAAAAATATCTCATTGAAGAAGAAGATAACACTAATAATCTAAACCAGCGGTCGTCACACTTTTTTGGTCAAGGGCCACATAGGACAATGTGAGGTATCACCGCGGGCCGCACACTTATGATTTCGGGGGGGGGGGGTTTGTTCAGCAAGTTAAAAAAGCAATTCTTTTGAATTTATGTACCGGGTTGCTACCTCCTTCCTTCTTGTATTCATGATATATTTTCAGTTCTTAATATTAATAATACATATTATATAAAAAAAATTGTAGATCTATAATGGTATCTTTCAGTTCAATTTTCATCGACCCCGAACTATCCAAATGCGTGATTTTTCGCACACGTGATAAAAATGATTACAATAACAAAAATTAACCAATTTTAAAGTTGAATTTGCTTTATTAGTACTTACGTGATAAGCGTGTTTTTTTTTACTTTTTTAGACCATTTTTTAATCTATCCACGCCCTCACTGTGCCATCTCTACGCCCTCTAATTTTCTCTGGGTCTTTAGTACCTTGTAACAGTTTGTATTTATACTGGCCAAATATTCAGTCGTCGAAGTAAGCACCCATTTAACAATCACTTAATAACTAAGTTGCTACTTATCAATTCAAATTGAATTTTGAATTTCTAATTGAAATTTTTCTACGAGCATGTCGAATCCAGCATTTTTCGTTTGTTGCCCAAAAGATAGGAGGAACAATTGGATTTGAGTTCAGTTCCAAGCTAGCGGCCAGAGGATCCGGCAGTCTGTCTCAACGTGGAGAAGGCACATACTTCGGTGAAATCGTAATTACTGTGAGCTTATAACTTCTGTTAGTTTAAATTTAATTGATTTACCATTTAATATTTTGTTCTACTTGAACTGGCACCCTTATAATAATTTTAACATCTTGAGATCTTTTTTATAAATCACGACAAGCTATCAATTCATTTATTAGATTTTAACTATTTAGTTTCTTCTTCCAAGGACTGAAGAATTATAATATTATTTTATTAGAGTCTCATGCTCTATTTTATTTATTTAATAATATAATTTGATTGTTGCCTCAACTCTTTTATGTTTAACTATAATATTATGTTGTACTTATTCTTTTATGCAGTATTACACTCATTTTTTTAACCATTACATTAATGCCCAAGTGTGGTGTACATTTTAAAGTATTACATTTTAAAGTATTACCTTATTTTATTTTAAACCATTACATTTGGCGTCCACCGTGGTTAATTTAATTGTATTTATTAAGCTTTACATTGATTTGTACAGCATTACAACCTACGTGATAAGGGTGTTTTTTGGTCTTTTTTAAACCCTTTTTTTACATACCCACGCCCTCACTGTGCCATCTCTACACCCCCTAATTTTCTCTGGGTCTTCTACTGCCCCCTTGAAAGTATCAAATGACCACAAGGAGGCGTTATCGCCCACGTTGAGAACCTGTGACGTATGTACACTATGCGCACGTTCAAAATCGACTTAGGATGGGTTAAAAAACCAGCTGGGCGTTTTAAAATCAAATGTCAATCAATTAAAATCAACGTTTTAAAACCATAAGGGCCGCAAAAAACGGATAATATAATTGTACATGAAAAAATATATATTTAAAAAGAAAACGGCAGATAATATGGAAAAGAACAAGACACAGAAAAATATAAAAAGATAATGGTCGCAACGAGACTTGTGTATTTTTCTTTCATAGTTTCAAATGATATTTATATTGCATTGATGGGAACAACCTTCAAAAGTCATAAAAAGAGAGTTGTTCTTATAAAAAACTAGCTGACCCAGCAAACGTTGTTCTGCCATATAAATTATTTCTAGTGAATATTTTGTTTGTTAAATAAAAAATAACGAATATATTGTAAGTGTGTGTAATGGGATCCATGATAGAAAGAGGAATGTAGAGCTGTAGACGATGACCGCCGATAAAAACAAAAAAAACATCAACACATACATAACAATAGCATAGTGATACATAACAAATGCCGAATGAAATGTCAAAATGACGCGACGCTTCTCGTGAATGACTTGCGCATCTGTGGATGAAAGTTCGATAAGGCGGACGTAGCGCCATCTGTCATTCAATAACATAAATAATTCGTTATGTTTGAAATACAACCGACGGTTAAATTTATTCATACAAAACACTAAAAGCGGGATTGGAAAATGGGAGGGTGGGGTAGGAGAGTGAAAATGTGGGGTTATAGGTATTTTTTAATGCCAATAAAAAAAATACAAAAAAAAGTCAAACGAATAAAAACAAATTTTGGGAATTGACACCATAATCACCTCTCTCTCTCTGGTTTCAATCCTGAGATTGGTTTGCAGCAATGTCATCTATTCGTTTCTTCCACTCTTCCCTGTCTTGTGCGGCTCTTTTGAAGTCTGCATATGATGAGCAGCGCACGTCCACCAGCAGGTCCTCCAGGTACTCTCGGCGTGGGCGTCCCCTAGCGTTTGTCCCCTCGGTCATACCCTCCATTATGGCATGCAAGAGGCCTTCTTGTCTTATTACATGGCCGATCCATCTTGCGCGCCTTTCGGACAAGGTCCTGAGCAGGTGCCTTCCTCCTTCGATTCTTTGGAGAATCTCTTCATTTGTTATGTGGTCTCTCCAGGAAATTCCTAGTAGTCTTCTATAGGACCACATCTCAAAGGCCTCTAGTCTCCGTTTATCTCTTTCGGATAGGCACCATGTTTCACAGCCGTACATCAAGATACTCCATACATAGGTCTTGATGAGGAGTATTCTCAGTTTCAGGTCTATATTATTTGATTCTATTATTTTCGACCTTTTATTGAATGCAAGCCTAGCCTGGTGTATACGGCTGTTGACCTCGCTCTTAGACCGACCGTCCCATGTTATTTTACTCCCGAGGTAGACAAACTCCTTGGTGTTCTTTAGTCGAACTCCTGACATCTCTACTCTCATCTGATGTTGCGTTCGGCCTACAGTCAGCAGCTTTGTTTTGTCTTTATTTATCTTCATGTTGTAATTGTTTTGAAGAATGCTTTGCATGATTGTTAAGGCCTCTTGGAGTTCTTCTTCGCTTTCAGCAACCATAGCAATATCATCCGCAAACCTTATCATATCCACCTTTTGCCCGTGTATCTTTACACCTTTTCTGTGACTCATTCTCTCTCTCAAGTCGTCAATCGCACTTTGTATATAAGCGTTAAAAAGAACAGGTGACAGAGAGCATCCCTGTCTCACCCCTTGTCTTATACTGGCTTCTTTTGTATCATTGTCACATCTAATTATAGCGGCCTCATTCTTGTATAGCGCCTGGATTATTCGTCTATCTCTATATTTGATGTCAATTCTCTTCAGAATCTCGAAGAGTCTTTTCCATTCTACTTTGTCGAATGCCTTCTCCAGGTCTATGAATGCGATGAATGTGTTTTGGTTTCTTTTTATTCTTTTTTCTAGTAGTATTCGTAGCGACAATATTGCTTCTCTGGTTCCTACACCTCTTCTAAAGCCAAACTGGTCTCCGGAAAGGATGTTCTCTACTTTTGGTTCGATTCTTTTTAGGATGATATTAGTCAATATTTTTGTGGCATGGGATATTAGGCTAAGAGTTCTGTGTTGTTCACACTAGCGGTATGAAATATACTTTAAAACCTATTCTCATATCTACCAAATATACATAAAAAAATTGTGCGACCACAAACACCGTGACACGAGGTTTTGTGAATTAAAAAAGAAAAATTATAAGTTAAAAATCCACAATTTTCCTGAAATATGCGGAACCAGTGAAACTATGGCAACCGCAAATAATGAATTTTGTAGGGGCTCCACGCCAAAACTGTAGTGAATGGAAAATCCTACGCGATTTGCTTGGAGCGGTAGGACGGGTTTGATGTCCGAACATGCCAAAATCGGAACAACCGCTCCACATCGATTGTGAATTTGAATGTCGTCATCCGTACCGAAAGCTGCGCGCCAATATCTCTTCGTAAATATTGAAATCGCGCTCCAAATACATGCCATACTTTTTAACATCACCACACAGGAGGCCCTGAGGAAAATAATTTCCCTCAGGGCCTATGTCATCTTTGAAGATGCTGTTGTGGAGGGTCTTTTTAAGGAGAGAAAGGAGTGAACACAGGTCTTCAAGAGTGTACGTACGTTGGGCGCATGTTTCAATTTTTTTTTTACATTATCTCCACTCAATCTATTTATCAGGAGGCCCTGATAAATATGATTTCTCTCAGGGCCTATGTCATCTGAAATTCTGTGTGGAGGGTTTTTTTAGGAGAGGAAGGAATGAACATTGGTCTTGAAGAGACCCATGTTATAGAAAGGGGGAAACACAAAGGCCGAGCTGTTGAATACAGGAACGAGTCGAAGAAGCGTACCTGTCTCATGTGACAAATGTCAACCGTGTACATATGTTGTGCACGCGTTGCGTGTTTCTCGACTATGCACCAATGCCGAAGGGATCAATGACGCTAACTCCTCGGAGCATCTTCCATTGAAATACCGGTAGAACAAGGATAGCATTCCCACCAATACTCAAAGATTGCAATCCGTTTGTAAAGATAGGAACGGACCGTCCGTTTCTGCACAGAGTCGAGGTTTTTTTTGTAGTATTTTGGGGTTCCAGACCTGAAGTGGCTTCCAAATTCAATCGTGGTGCGCACTTGCGATTTATACAGGATTAGCAGCTGTGTACTATTCGGGTCCTGTACAGCTCGACAGACTGGTGTGGAGCGATTCTTCTTTAGGTCATCAAGTGGCTCTTAAGGAATTAAGACCACTGCCCGAAGGACCGGCCATTTTTTTTATCTCTAATGACTACCAACACCGTGCTGTCCTGTACTTTTGTAAGCACTTGCACACTGCTTCCTAACACTGTATGCGGGGACATTTGGAGGTCTAGCTTCGTTCATTTATATAGAATCGTTCTTCCGAAAAAATTAGAGTCTTGGAGTCGTTGGAGCGGCACTAGTGGAGCGGTCGTCAGTAGCGAGCTTAAAGCTTGTAAAAGTGGGAGCGGGGAAGGAGAAGGTCAAACATTTGTGAACAAAATATTCATAAATAATTCGTTGTTTATTTGCAAAAATGTCTGGTTTTATTTTTAATTTATTTATTTATCCACATTTTACAAAATTTACATTTAAAAGCATTTCATTAATTACATCAATTGAGTAGCAGCCTTGTGTTAAATTGCAAATTTCTCGATCTTGAAGTCAGATTAACTCAGAAGATAGGCGGTTTAAGGGTGTAGTCATTCTCTAAAAAGGCATGATTAAAATATGGAGGAATCTACCGGTCGGTCAATTAATATACATAAAAGAGTAATTTCCTTTCTGATCTGAGTGTTGGTCTCTTACCAAGGCAATGTTAAGTGTTTTCCGCCTTGGAAAGTTAAGCCAAAGTATTCATATTTAATTTATTTGTCAATAATTCACTCACTTCTTCTTTCGCATGGTGGGGGGTCAGAGGGGGACATCTAGGTCTGCGAGCCAGTCTAGGGCCTCAGGCGTTGCCCTGTCATCAATCCCGCCGGAGAAAAATTGAGCCGGCATTTGATGACCACATGTTTGGTGGTCTGCACCAATATGCATTCATGCAACGCCAACTCTTTAAGGCCCAACTTATACATCGTACGAGCACAATATGGGAGCAACTTATCCTATTGATAGCGGACTAATGTTTGCGAGGCAATAAGAATCCAGGCTGTCTCTCAGTGGAGTCTTGTCTTGCCGATTGCCAATCAAGTTTCCACCTATCTTCTGGGGTGAAAGGCGATCGGAGGAGTCCTTCTCCCTCTGGTCAGAAGGATTTTTGGGACTTCAAGCGACATGCCATACCGGCAAAGCGGCCATACTTTCCCTTCCTGCATTTCGAACCCTGCTCTCTTCGAGTTAACAGACAGGAAACTTTCCGCTCTGCCACAGTTCTTTTGACGGAAATCTTAACTTTTAAAACCTCATTTTGAAACGTGTTTGTAATAGAAAGACGTCTTTTTGTTGTCCTTTGTCTCCGTTGTACATGAATTATTACTGTTAGTTAATTACCGACAACTAAGTCAGTTATTAGAACTGCTCTGTTAGCACGGCGCACCGGCATCCAGGCGACTCGCGAACTTTTCACAAAAATGAATTACAAGTTGAGTCGCAAAGTTCAGCCAACTTTCATTATACTTTTGTTTCTTTCTGTACGCTGTTAAGAGTGAGTGGACTTGGCTCGACGATAATCTGGTTAAGGATTATAATAACAAAGCCATTCCGCCTTAGGCAGTTAGCAAGCTTTAGTTTAGATAGATTTACCCTGTTATTATATTACAACGTCCCCTACCGACACACTAATCTTGGCAGCGTCGCGACGGTATGTACACTGTACATAGCGCCGCGGCTTCGGTGTTTCTCAAACCTGTTCGAATTCACTAAATTTTGTAGCCATATTGTGTTATAAGTTATTCTCCAACTGTAGAAAAGTCACGCCTTCAATAAATTGAACTTTGTGTTTTTTTTTTTAAGTTATTTCCATACGGGGGGACCTAAGGAAAATAATCCTACTCAGGGCATATGTCATCTTTGTGGATGCTGTGTGGAGGGTATTTTTAGGGAAAGGAAGGAGAGAGGTTTTGGGAAGGAAAAAGGTATGAGGGTAGGAATCTGGGGATCAGTGTGTCCAGAAGGGACAGACGAATTAATCCATGCTTTCCACTGCGGTGCAAGGTAATGTTCCGAGAGAATCTTGCTGGGGAGGTCAAACGATATCTCCCAACCAGTCCCTTCCGATCCGACCTGTCACGCAGGTGGTGGGCAGACGCATCCGGATAAACCGGACCCCATGAACCCGGGCGCCCCTGCTCTATCAGCAAACGTACCAAACTACTTGGGGTGATATGTGGCAGTGGTGTTGGTTATCCAATAAATGATTCCCGGGGCGGCGGTACCCATAACCGCCTCTAATTAGTTTTTTTTATTAGTTTTTATGGACATATACATGTAACATAATCATGAGTAATTAAACGTGCAACATTGATTAAAAAAACTGTAAAAACACATATATATATACAATATATAACCTTTTCGAGAGTACAATTACTCGTGTGTAAAGGGAAGAACAAAAAGAAGTTTTTAAAATTAAAATTAAAGATTTTAACACAAATATATACGTGAGTAAATAAAAAAAATAATAATATTTATATTTATATAAAATAAAAAATAAATAAAAAAAAACTGTCAATTAGGTATTGTTAATCAATTGCCAATGCGACTCTAGGTAGCCAAACTATTTAAGATATCATTTTTTAGTCTATTTTTGAATTTATTATAGTCAGGTTCCAATCTCAGTTCCATTGCCAATTGATTAAACCACATCATTCCATTGTATGTGTAGTAGTGTTGTGCAAAACTGGTATGCATGAATGGCGTACTTAAGCGACCCACTGTGTTTTGCCTATTGCTCTCTACGCGTACCATGGCGTGGTAAATATTAGTCTAATAGATATTATTAGGCAAAGTGTTGTCCCTTTGCAAATTTTAGTGCAGTACACTAGCATAATAAAATACGATATTAAGTGCACAATATCAACATAAAGATAGCCTTTTCTCTTTACTTTGGGTCCAAACTCTTTCTCACATTACGATTTTTTAAGTAAAAACTTCTTTAGGACCGTTATGATTTTAAAATCGATGAAACGAAAAATAGCGACACTAAAAGAGACAAACACCTACATATGATTTAGTCTGCTAGAGAATAAAAATAATCGTAAATTCACTTTGTGTACACCACTATTAAATCATACTAATCGACCAGTTTCGTAACCAATGGTTTCTTCATAACCTACTGCGTGGCAGGCCGGATCTGGAAAGACTTGAGGGAGATCTAACTTAGATTTCTCTAGTCTGACTTTCGATCCATCGACTTGCACCGCAGTGGGAGAAATGGATTCATACGTCCATCACTCCTGGACACATTGACTCCCAGATTCCTACCCACCCTTCATACCTTTTTCCTTCCCAGAACTTCATCTCCTTCATTTCCCGAAAATTACCCCACAGCATCCCCAAAGATGACATAGATCCCGAGAGAAATTATTTTCTCCAGGACCTCCTGTGTGGAGCTAATGTAAAAAAAATACAAGCGTGCAGTTCACACGCGGTAGAAGTGAAACCTTCAGAAAACTAAAGTTGACAAGAGTGGGGAGGCTACGTAGCACCGCATAAAGAGGAGACTGATTATCCTATCTCATTCTCTCGCAGGCTAAATCCTATAGATGTATGTGTTTGTCTCTTTTTAGTGTCGCTATTTTTTGTTTCATCGAGTTTCAAATCACAACTAAAGAAGTTTTCACTTCCATAAGCTATTCAATGAACTTCTACTTGCCATTAGATCAAAACATAGAGCAAAACTTATTTGAAATATAAATCGGACACAAGTCTTGGATCACAAGCCAAGACAGATTAACATAGATACAATATTTTTTGAAAACCAATTTATAAGTATGCATTTTCAATGGTAAACGTACCACTGAAAATGCATGTCGTCTTTTGTAGTTGTTATTTGATTTTGGTTATAAACAAATTTTATTGCAAACCGCGCCTCCACTCTCTCAACAGAGGAATTCCTAGTGAGAGACACAGCACACCAATTATAATAGAATATAAAAGATATCCTTCAAACACAGAAAACTTATTTTGTGGCAACATTTTAATTGAAAATTAATAGATAACCATTTATTGTTTATAAAAACCGACAAGTTTCTTGAGCAATGCTCACTTCCTCAGGATTTATTTAAAACTAATTTCAACAATAGACATGGACTTAATAGTGTCGATGGAAAGGTGGGAAGAGGGGGGGACGGGGGTAAAAGAGCACAAATTAACAAAGAGAACAAGTTTATTAATGGGTGTTCATTTGGACAAATTGGAATAATTGGACAAAGGAAAATTTAAAAAAATTTTATCTCATTCTACTTCCAATGACAATATCACTTCACTTTTATCTTATGTATCACTTCAGCGATATTATTTTTGTGTACTCCTTATTTTGTTCTTAACCTTTAACTGTGGACGCCAGGTCTCAGAGGCCCAGCCCCTTCTTAAATTTCTCGGAATAAACACCTTTCCCGCGCGCGCCACCCCCGCGCATCTCAGTAGCTCCAGTTTTAGTTATGTTAGGAGCAAGGGGGGGAGAAAGTCGCGTCGTCCAGCACTTATCACGTGAGTAATAATCATTTGAAATTTGTCTGTGAGACCCGCTGACTATAATTTCCATACAAATATACTATCGAATATTAAGTGCAAATGTGCCCCCAGGGGCAATACAGGCTGAAGAAGTTGGCCCTACAAATCGTAAAAGATATAGATTTTGCCCATCAAAGCTCTCTAGAAAGACAACCCATAACTGCAAGAAGTCAGTTTGTCTTCAGTGTTCCAAGCCTCTATGTTCTGATTGCCAGTAATTTTACATAAGTTCGATCCTGGTCAGAATTTTTATTTTATTTCTTTCAGAAGTTTTTTTAAAGATTTTTTGTTACCGTTTTCTTTATTAGCTAGGAAAAATTATTAGTTTCGATTTATGTGATACCTACTATAATTAAGGAGCCTTAATATGATGTCAAGTCAATTAAGACTGAAAACTGACTAAGTTCGTTAAATTTGGAGATAAATATTAAAATATGAATAAAAGTTGATTATTATTTTTATTATTCGATCTTTTATTTATAAATACTTTAACATATAAACTCCTTGCTAAAGTCAGATTGGTCCAGGTATGAAAATTAGAAGAATTTTATTAAGGAGAGTCTGTGTGACCCGACGTCCATGGGAATGTGATTTTTATTTCACGTCCATAGTTAAACTGACACCCTCCTATGTACCACTGTATACCTACTTATAATCTTATGTATCACTTCAATATGAAAGTCATTTTATGGCGTTTAAATAAATAAATTACTTTTTAAAAATTTTAAAACTTGAAAACAGTTTTCCATAACCCACCTTTTGGCAAGGCCAGTCCCGTAGACCTCGCGTAACAGTGAGGCCCCACATGGTCGCTATTGGATTGCGCTAGTAATCACGTATGGAGGACGGTAACCGGGAGGCTCGCTGCCTCGCTGCCTTCCCTGGCTTTGCAGCCACACTATTTGAGTACACTATACACCATACAGCTTTCCGCCATGATCTTATTACCGTATTTGTACCCCCAGTAGCTGCTAGCACCTTCTTCTGGAGGAGTCCTTTCAATTCTTGGGTCTACGGTCTGGAAATAGTCACATGATGCGGGTCTTATAATAATTTAAAAAAAAAAACTAAATTAATGCATATACGGTCTCCACATGCCAAATATACCATCACGCCTTAATAAAGTCGAATACATTTTAATGTACACACAATTTTTCATAGTCCTGCAAATGCGGAACCATTGAGCTTGTACAAACGTATGTATACTTGGGGATAACTGTAGATACGCACATGAAATGAGATACTCACATAAGCAACATCTGCAAATGCCTACGAGTTATTGCGAGGTGAATTTACAAAATTAAATATTGTATGACTACAAGTACTTTAAAATAATTTATTTGTCACTAACGATATCTACTAATGGATACGGAATAACGTCTTGCGGAAACTCGTTCAAGACAAATATAAGCTACATTCAAATAATTAAAAACTCTTTGACTAAGCTCTTATTAGTAAGCAAAAGTATTTATCCCCAAAGAAGAGATATAAAATTATTATAGGAGCCAGTTAATGTATAACCTGTTCGAGGGATATTATGGTTTAAAATTGTATGCCAAAATCTATTATCGGATTCAATATACAAAGAAAAAGTATGTTGATCATGCACATGGCACTAGATTTAGTAAAAATGAGGGTCTGTCCGTTCCGAAAATTATAAATAAGTACAGGCAACATTCACTTACCTTGTCCCTACCATCTTTATTTTTATCTTTACTAAGTATGAAACGAAGTCGCTCAGGCTGTGTGTGCGCTTAGATCTTTTAAACTATGCAACGGATTTTCATGCAGTTTTCACCAATAGATAGAGTGATTCATGAGGAAGGGTTTTAGGTATATAATTTATCAAAGTTTTGTGTAAATTGGTTGAAATACATAATATATCTGGCCAAGCGGCAACGGGCAGCGAGCAACGGGCTAACAAACAGGCGATGTGGATTTGATTTAACATATGGCGTTGGTTATAAAGGTTTCGTTAGCCACAGCAAAGTGTGGCCGGGTCTGCTAGTATTTAATAAGATGCCAATTAACATAAAAATCCAATTGCACCACCGATTTAAAATAATAAATAAAAATGTCTGATGGATCAAAACTTTTATATATTGATCATCATCATCATCACTATTGGCTCTACAACCCCTGGTGGGTCTTGGCCTCCTCAAGAGTCTTCCTCCACTCATCTCGGTTTTGTGCCAGCTCTCTCCAGTCTGGAAGCTCCAAGATAGATATGTCTTTGAGGACGTTGTCGCTCCATCTTAGTCTTGGCCTTCCCAGGCTCCTTCGCCCTATTGGTCTTGAGTTCAGCAGGGACTTTGGTGCTTGATGCTCGGTCATTCTCTCCACATGACCCAGCCACCGAAGTCTTCCCAATTTTATAAATTTTGCGACGTTTAGCTCCTTAAACAAGGTATAGAGCTCATTGTTATAGCATGATATATTGATATTGTTTGTAATTGTATGTAATTTTGCCTGTGTTATATCTTTCAGTCTGTATATTTAATGCCTTTATATTGTAATTACTTCAAAGTTATTCATCTGTTTCTATTTTGTATATTGTGGTTTATTTTTTTTATTTTTTTTATTTATTTATTTAACGCCCAGAGGGCTTTTACATGTTTGGTTGTATAGTTAATTCATGACAGATGATTTTTAAACGGATAAAGAAATAAAATTAGAAAAAAAAATGCACACAAGTCATAAAAATACAAAGATACAGCAATTTGATAGGTTTACAAAAATAGAGATATGTTTAGGAATAGTTTTGGAATAATTTTTTTACAAGATCCACAAAATTCGCCAGGTTTATGTTATTAAATATGTCAACATCGCCTAAGTACTGATTTCCCAGAGTGTGTATCGGAGAGTGAGCAATGTTGTTCTGCTTATGAATGCTGCAGTAGAATAGTGTATTTTGTCGTATAGTTACTCTCAGTATTCGTAAGTTTATGAGTTGCAGGAGTTCGCAACAGTCGAATTTAGAGATAAGTATTTTGAATAAAAATGTTAAGTCGATAGTTCGATTATTTAATAAAGTCTTCAAGTGGGATATTTAATTTAAAATTTATAAAACGCAGAATTTTTTGTTGCATTCGCTGAATGTTATTAATGTGAAAGTTGTAAGATGGAGACCAAACTATAGAGTTATATTCCAATATGCTTCTAACTGGGGATACGTATAATAATTTATTGGCTTGTATGGAATTAAAGTTTTTAGTTGTTCTTATTACAAAGTTTTCATACCTTTGTTCACAATTTTGTGGATGTGATTGGCGAAACTTAGTTTTTCATCCATTATTGTTATATTTGTGCTTTAGTGTTATATTAATATTGTTAAATTCACCTGCTGACAAACTGCTTTGGCTATTTAGCGGGTGCTTAATTTGAAGAATAAGAAAAAAAAATTAAAGACAAGGAGTGCTTTTGGAAAATACAGTGTCTCTTAATAAGTATTGATCACCTTCAATAAACCTGTCTGTCATTATTTAATATTTTAGGATGCGTATATTATACACCGTATTACACATAACACGTGCCGCGAACATGCCTTATATTATTTTAAATGATTAAATTATGAAAACAAAAATTGTGAAAATAAATCAAACAAGTAAAATTTATCTGCGCACGATCCGACAGCGACCCCCGGATCACTGGTCGAGAGCTTGGCCCCTCGACCACGGAGGCCATGAAAAGATTAATGAAATGTAACGAATTGAGAACATGGATAAAATAAGTCACATCATCTATACCCGATCCCATTCAGATTGCTCATTAATATCATTACCCAATTAAAAGGCTAACTATCAAATTAATCCTGAAAAAAATGTGCGTCTAGCCTCGGGGAAATAGATAGCTTTTCACCGGATCACCTTTCTCCATTGTCATACAACGCCGCTCAGATCGTCCATTAGAGACACAAACAATAAATTAATCCATCATTGGATATCACCAACTATTACTCGGATCAAGTGGATGATAAATTATTTTCGATCACATGAATATAAAGTGTATCACTATGTCAACAAATCATTAACTTAAATTGGTAGGGTTCTAACTGACATTTTTTCAAAATTTGGAGCCTAGAATGCCAAAGCATTTCTTTTGCTCATTTAATTTTCAGAACCATCTGTGATATATCTTCGTTGATACATATACGACAAAGTTCAACATCAAGCATTTTAATAATTTTACTAGGTCTAACATTAAGCATTTTATACGATCATTACATCACTTCCACTTTTTTTCAGGTTTTATTCAGAATTTGCAGATTCCGAACCCCACATAATACTCTCTCAACTAGTGTTTCAGCAAATTGGTTGAACCGGTAATAAATCAATTTTGAGACCTTCTAATATTGGCATTTAAAATCGTATAAATTAGTCTTCTCAAAGTGGATTAACCACAGTTTAAACAAAAAATATTTACTAAAATACTCGCAGAACTTGATAATAACATTAATAAATTTAATTTTAATTCAATTTTAAAAATTGGAATTAATAATAATTAATCACTTACACTCTTTTAGCAATATGGGTTATGTTTAGATGTTTTATCCAGAGGGTTTGACAGTTGACAGGCCTTGCCACGTCTGTAAACTGGATGCGTGTGTTATGGAGGTTTTCAATAATAACTCTCAATTAACGCGAGTCAAATATATTTGCATTGAAACTTTGTGTTACAATGAGTTAGCACGGATTTAATAATTATCTCGCTTAGAAGAAAAGCAGGTGGATGGAACGAACGTTGAAACCGGAATAATTTTGCGTTATCACGCACTCGGCCGGAGAGCGGTGCCCGGTGATACCAGTGTGTAAAATCGGATTTGAATAATATTTTTAAGCTTGTTCGTTCCTTGGCTACACTCTCTTTTGTGATCGTATTTGATAGTTGTTACGAGGCGCATTATAGTTCGACACTTTGGTTGGATCCCTATCCATTCTAACTTCGCCTTACCATGTTCTGAGGTTTCAAAGTCTGCAAGACAAATTTTCGTAATCCATTTAACAATTTTTGATTTTGGGGTTCAATCTTGCTTAAGTTTATTTTATCACATTTTAATGGAAAATATGAAGTGGCCCTAGCTTGAAATTGTTTGTGAAATGTAATAAGTACCTTAAGCAATGAATTATTGGAATTATTATAATTCTGTAGCTGGTTGCATATGATTCTATTTGAATGGTTAGGTATGTTCTAAAATGATAAGTAGATATACGTCCTATTTAATGTTGATTCTGTTTTAAATATGTTCAATTAAAATACTTTACACAAGATTCAACCTTAAAATAAGAAATTTGTAAATACTAGGGACAGTCAAAAAGTAATGCCTCCTATTTTTTTGTGCTTAAATAAAGTTAGTTAAGTGAAAATTTTGAATATGGTGCAATTTCTAAAACCTTCTTCTACAATCTGCTGCAGTAGTATCTTTTTTTGCACCAACAGGTGGCAGCCCTGCAGTCGTTTGCAAAATGGCCGACATCGATGTGATTGATTCTTCACTGTAAAAGGTGAAACGCCCATTCGCATTCATGAAAGACTGAAAAATGTATACCATGATGCAACAGTGGACGTCAGCACTGCTAGAAGATGGGTTCGTCGCTGTAACGAAACTGAAGAACAAAGACCGCTGGTTGACGAAAAAGTGACTGCACGCAACATTGAACGAGTGATGACATCGTTTGTGGTGACCCCAGACAACTACAGATATCGCGTTCTTTCGCTCAGTAAAGGCAGTGTGATGACGATTATTCTACAACTGATTATTCAACCAAAGTTTGTGCAAGGTACCAAAAAAGTTAACGGGCCAGAGTAAAGAAACAAGAAAAACAATAGCCTCACAACACTCGCAGCGATCAATTTCTGAAAAAAATTGTGACCGGAGGCGAAATATGGATTCATGTTTTGATCCTGAATCAAAGAGGCAGTCAATGAAATTGCATCACACAAAATCATCAAGGGCAAAAAAATCAAAACTGGGTGATTGGTCGGGAAAGTTGTGGCGATGGTGTTCTGTATGTGACTTTACTTTTTACAACACTGTAATACATGCCCTTGTTAATAGACGGGCCATAGCTGCGAAAATGAACGAAGATTATATTGAAAAGTAATAAATTAATCGACAATAGTGAAGTTTTCAAACCATGCAATTGCAATTTTTATACTTCGACAATTAAAGGAGAAAAAATAGGAGGCATTACTTTTTAACTGTCCCTAGTAGATTATGAACAATCGTCTTCTCAAACTTTAACACCTCACATCTCAGAACAAGGTATTGTGAATTTAGAACCCTATCCAAATTAAGTGACGAAATATTACAGCTTGAAAAATTCGTTATAAAAATAAGTCTTCTTTATTCGGTTTGGGTAACATATAGGTATCTGGACGTCTAGATATATTATGTCATAGTCACGATATTGACCAAATCCGTCATCTATGGTCAGTTATTAATATTTGCTATCACGGTCAACAATTGGTAAGAGATATTCCGACCGACCGCGACGTTTAATAAATTTTAGCCCGGACTCCATAATATCAGATTACTTGTGGACAACTGTCAATATACGCATTTATTTGGATAATGTCATTCTTTATGCACAATAATTACTACTTTATTACTTACTAGCAGACCCGGCCACACGTTGCTGTGGCTAACGAAACCTTTATAACCAACGCCATCTAATCAAATCCACACCGCCCGTTCGTTAGCCCGTTGCTCGCTGCCGCTTGGCCGCTGCCGCTTGGCCAGATATATTATGTATTTCATCCAATTTACACAAAACCTTGACAAATTATATACCTAGAAACGTAAAAACCCTCCTCATGAATCACTCTATCTATTGGTGAAAACCGCATGAAAATCTGTCACGTAGTTTAAAAGATCTAAGCGCACATACAGCGTGAGCGACTTCATTTTATACTTAGTAAAAGATAAAAATAAACATTAATGAACGGTGTTCAACTAAAAAAATTCTTAGAAATAAAACAAGTCCTGCAAGCGATCCATAAACTAAATTCAATTAAGACGCAACGAATTTATTCCGTTCGATCTTTGAGAAACTAATAAAGTTGTTGAAGCATATTAACCATTGAAGCAACAAACTGAGAGTGTGCTACAATAACGCATACAGGCAACTTATGCAACTACCGAGGTTCTGCAGTGCCTCCACGATGTTCACCGAGGGGAGGGTGCACTCATTCCCAGCCTTACTTCGCCACCGACTAGCCAGCTTCTGGAGCAGGATACGAACTTCAACCAATATCATTGTCGTGGCTGCATCCGAGTGGCTCAGTTCCCCAATAAATGAGCGATGGATGCAGATGATGAGGCGACCTCCATGATGGACGATCCCAAAATATCTTTTTATCTTTTTATTTTTAATTCTGTCTGCTTATTATTTATTTTAATTTTATGCTTATTTTTTGTTATTTGTGTGATGAATTTTGTTTTCATTTTATGTTTTAATTTGGTACTTACCTAATATTTAAACATTTTATTTCTTTTATAGTTGTTTATGTAATATGGCAGACTGGGATTGCACTACCCTCCCAGTCCTGCTGGAATAAAAACTTAAATAAAAAATAAAATAAATAAATAACTAAAGACCTGATTTACTAATTAACTTCAGTTTATTGTCAAAAAGTAGTACCCAGATTCACAAACTCATCCACCTGCTCCAAGTATTCGTAATTCACAACTATATTACACACTGTTTTCGTACTCTCTCTTTCAAACACCATGACTTTAGACCCGTGGTCGTCAAAGTGCGGCCCGCGACGGATATTTGTGCGGCCCGCACAAATATCTGGCGTTTTCTTTTTAAATATTTTTTTTTCAAGTACAATTCTACTATCCATTTTTTGCGACCCGCACAAATGTTTGCCGTTTTCTTTTTAAATTTATTTTTTTCATGTACAATTATTTTATCCGTTTTTTTGCAGCCCGCACAAATATCTGCCGTTTTCTTTTTAGCTATATTTTTTTTCATGTACGAGTACAATTAGACTATTTTCGGTTTTGGGCGGTTCGCACAAATATCTGCCGTTTTATTTTTAAATATGTTTTTTCTTCAAGTACAATTATGCTATCCGGTTTTTTGCGGCCCGCACAAATATCTGCAGTTTTCTTTTAAAATATATTTTTTTCATGTACAATTATATTATCCGTTTTTAACAATTAATTATACTGTCGTTCAAGACTTTCAAGGGGGCAGTAGAAGACCCAGAGAAAATTAGAGGGCGTAGAGATGTCATAGTGAGGGTGTAGGTAGGTAAAAAAAAATGGTCAAAAAAGACCAAAGAATACGCTTATCACGTACTAATAAAGCAAAATAAACTTTAATATTGGTTAATTTTTGTTATTGTATGTATTGCTATCATTTTTACAAGTGTGCGAAAATTCACACATTTCGATAGTTCGGGAAGTGGATGAAAATTGAAATGAAAGATTCCATTACAGATACACACATTTTTTTAAATTTAATTTATGATTTTACGGGTAATATTATTATTATTAAGAATTGACACTATATCATGAACACAAGTAGGAAGGAAGTAGCAACCAGGTACTTAAATATAAAATAATTGCTTTTTTAACTTGCTAAACCAAAGGCACAACACCCCTCCCCCCCCCCCCCCCTCCCCCCCCCAATATCAACGTGATAACATAACAAATAAAAGTAGGGATTCTATTTCCTCTAAATTTGGAGTATATGTACTTCATAATATCAAAATTATTAAAAAGATACCTTTTATTTTTAACTTTATGAGTAAAACCTCAAATTGTCATATTTAATTAAATAAAGACAATATTAGCGAAACTCCATTGAGAATCTGGAAACAGTAAAATCGAGAAAAAGATATGGGCGCATCTAGGACTCAAACCCAGGACCTTCGGCTTTCCGGGCCTCAACCAACTGAGCTAAGGTGTCCCAAATTTATGCACTCTACGCAGCGGTCGTAAGGACCATAATAAGTATAAATCCTGGTGTTATGATATTAATAGTTTAGGGAACGTACCCATACTACGTGACCCAACTTTTTGCAATTTTTAACCCCCCCGGTGACCAAAAACCTAAGCAAACCGCCGCTCATTTGTATGGAGCGTGACATTTTGAAGACCCCCCCCCCCCTAAACGTGTCACGTAGTATGGGTACGTTCCCTTACAGGCTCATGATAAGTATCTATGCAGCAGTCCTAAGGACCATAATAAATACAAGTCCTGGTGTTATGACATTAATAGTTTACAGGCTCATGATAAGTATATATGCAGTTGTTATCGTAAGGACCTTAGTAAATAAGCAAATTCAATCATGACTTACACACAACCTCTTTCGCTTACAAATATTACTAAAACCATGAACAAATGTGTATTAATTGTGTACTCGTACTGCATGTATTTTAGAAATACTGTGTTATCCCTTCAACACTATCGTATTTTGCAAATTATTCTCGCCACTCAGAACTGTTTTTAAACATCTTTAAAAAATAATAAAATTTATTAATTGGTATAATAAATTTTAAATTTTAAAATTTTAAAAATTTTCTTGAAATATGATAAATTTTTTATTGTTTTTTCAAGGTCACAGAAGAGCAGCTGGAGCCTTTGGCAGATATCTTAAACGCTGGTAATTTAACGGAAGCTGCCGAAAGTGCTCGGAAAAAATTCTCAGACATTCCAAAAACGGTAGCCAACCAGACAAGCTATGTTATTGAAGGTATTGTTTTGTAAGAGTTTTATTATAGTGTATTTTTTTAAGTGACTTAATATATCGTCAGTTTCTCTGTCTGATTATTATCCTGGACGTTCTTATGATGCCAGACTTCGTTAGGAGCATACATTTTCTTTTACGTTAGATCCACCCAGTCCAGGTCATCTTTGGGGATGCTGTGTGGAGGGTCATTTTAGGAAAAGGAAGGAGAGGAAGTTCTGGGAAGGAAAAATGTATGAGGAGTGGGTATGAGAGGTGGGTAGGAATCTGGGGTCAATGTGTCTAGGAGTGACGGACGTATGAATCCATCCCTCCAACTGCGGTGAAAGGCGATGGATCGAGAGAGACCTAAACTAGAGGTCTAGTCTAGGTCTCCCTCAACCAATCTCTCTCGACTCGGGGTAAATTCATTGGCCGCCAAGACCTAGACCAGGGTTTCCCAACCAGTTGTCCGCGAGAGGCTAGAAGATGGTCCGCGAGTCAATAAGCGACCAGCGCGCGGGCGGTCCCTAGTCGAAAAGTCTGAAAAAAAAAATTGGAACAATATTCAGTTTATCATTATTGTACCTTCTGGTCAGTGACCATTAGGGTATTCCGTTTCGCCCGCCCCATCCCACCCCGTTCTACCCCCTCCGTGATAAATATTCTGCTAGACCCCGTCCCACCCTATCCCATTACGCCCCTCACGTTGTGCTATCCGTCTCGGGTGCCACCCATGCTCCCATGCTAGCCTACGCCACTGGACCACGTGCACAAGCAATGGCGACAGCTAGCCAACGTGGTGGTTGTCACCCCCCTCCCCCCCAATAAAGTTGACAAACACAAATTTCGACTTCATAAAAAATTAGGCCGTCCTGGGGGGGGGGGGGTGGCTAGAGAATTGTGGTCTTGGAAGGTGAAATAAACGTACAAGTGGTCCCGGGTCAGAAAAAGGTTGGGAACCACTGACCTAGACAAACCTCACCCCATGAACCCGGGCACCCCTGCTAAGTCACAAAACGCGAACCACTTAGGGTGACCTATGGCACGGGGCGGCGGTACCCACATCCGCCTCCAAAATTGATTATTCATACCACAATGTATTGGTGATTTAAGCGTTTTTCAAGACCGATTTATAAATAATAATTTTATTAATAGCCAAGTACAATAAAACGTATAGCTCTCTATTTAGAACAAATGTGATCTGTTGTTCCGTAAGAGTCTCCAGAGCTAAATATACCATCAGTGGAGGTTATCCACCTCTTACCCATCCTGGTATAAGTAACAGATGGTTACTCCTTCAAGGCTCTCGCAAGATTCTAATTCTTTTGTTAAACGAAGAAACATTTATTTATTTTGAACGAATCTAGACCTCCAGTGACCTTGCAAACGTTGTTAGTAATCCGTGTGCAAGTGCTTAACAGGAAAAACAAAATGCAAAAAAATAGGTTAGTAAGACGAAGATAAATTAAACAGGGCAAAAGAAAAACTCATTCGTGAGGCTCCATGAGGCGGCATTGCATCTGTAAAAACCTGCAAGCACCTGCATAAAATAGAAAACATAGTAATCCAATAAATCTCAAATCAATTGGCAAGTACCAACAAAAAAATGTGAATGACTTTCGGTCTGACCATAAACTACACTTAGCTTCCGTGTCCCTTAGCCAACCACTCGGTGAAGCCTCAAAGAATGTTAACTGTGTATTTGGGGTAAAATACCCGAAGACTAAAAGAAAATTCAGCGTTGTGTAGTCAGAGGCAGGACAACGGACAGTCAAGGTCGTCTGATCAAACCTCAAGCCTGCACATGTCATTGGGGGAGGCGCAGATAGATTTGAGAAGGATCTAATATACCATCAGTATCGCCCCGGTGTAAGAGCACCATTCAGAATTTAAACGATGCTTGAAATGAATTTAGGGGTTTGGAGGGGATTTTTGTGACCAAACCTGAATAGCCAGGTACTTCCCCACCTTCCTTTTTCCTCGTCTTCTTTCCCTCCTCACAACATACCCTAGTTGGAAATTCCCTAGTCTCACTGGCTCCTGCTGGTTGAGAACAATTGTGCGGTATTCACATTAAAAAAAACGTATTTTGCAATGCATGTTCGGACTAGGCTAGTAGTTTAGTCCAGTGGCGTGTATCTCGCCACTTAACTGATCAAAAAGCGTTCACATTACGTTCGAATAGAGTACATAACCACTGGAGCGATCACGCGAAATAAATAAATTTGCTTCGATTGCTTGAGATTTCCCAGATGCTCATTTTTTTCATTTTTCGTCAACATTAAAAAAATCATATCTTCGAATTTTGTCATGGAGACATAAAAACTTATTATAGTGCTATATAGCCATTGAATAACCTATATTTTACCGTTTATTTCATATTTGTGGGATTAATGAAAAAAATATAAAAAAATCGTAAAGTTTATAATCGCACGAATCCTGGGTGTTTTTTTACTTGAAACTGCCGCGAGGTATACTTATTCGGGTCAACATAGAATATTTTTGGTTTCTGTGTGTTGTCTGTGGTATACTTGATAATTAAAGCTGCATATCTATGGAAAAGGGACTTAATTTTATCCGTAAACAGCTGTTCAAAAATTCGGCGGGAAATTTAAAAAAATTATTTTTAACATTGGTCTAAAATAGTCTACCAAGTTCAGATTTGCCACATCTATGGTCATAATAGATAAAGCATTTCAATAGCTTCGTGTTAAAATAAACGCCTGGCCCAGGAAATGTTTTAAATAATTACAATAAATGTTTTACGAATGGTAGGAAAATGTGGTCCATTTTTGGACCGAAATCAATCGCAGAAAAATAAAATTGGTCTATTTTTCGACCGAAATCGCTCCATACATTATTGAGTGGCGCATCGGAAGATGAACGGACTGCAACATAAGATCAAACTGATTGCAATGGTTATTTTAGAAGAGGTGGAGGAAGAAATTAGTGAGATGAAACTAAAGAAACTATGGATACAAAAATAGATTAATAGCAAAAAAAAAAAATAGCATTAATAATGAGTAACATTCCAACGAGAACATTTCTGCGGCAACTAACGAACTCTACTAAAACAACGGTTACGACTTGTTTAGTGATTAAACCAGTGAGCAGTAACACATGGTATGGACGCTACTCGCCCGAAAAAATGGAACAAAATGAATTGACTCCACTAAACCACTGACTAAACTTCTCTACTAAATTTACGGTGTTCGGAAACGTTTAGTTACTAAATTACTCGCTACTCGACAAAACTACTAGCCTAGACGAAACGGGACTTAAGTCACTTTTCATTGGAATTCCTGTTTATGTTATTAGATATTTTAAATAATTATTTTATCCACTACAAGAATATGATAATAATATGATCTATGTATCTATCTGCAAACATTTCGCAAAAATATAACTGCAACCCTTTTCGTACCAAAAGAAAATTCTTTCCAGTCTAGTTATAATTAGCGCTCTCTGTTAGAGTAAACCCATATTAAACAAGGTTTGAATCTCAACTAAAAGCTTTCAAATTTTCCCACCAGATATCCGGGAGGCTCTACAGATGCAGAAGGCCGAGCTGCGAGTCGCTGAGCGATCCTTCGCTAAAGCAGCGAGACATCTAGCGGCGGAGGCTACAAGCGCCGCTCTTCACATCGAGAATATAGTTCGAGCAGTCGACGCAATAGAATTTTGGCGCTGGCTGGTTTTCCTTGGTAACTAAAATAATATGAAATTTCAGATAGAGATAGAAAATGATGATGTGATGATAAAAATGATAACAATACAAAAAAAAATTAACCAATGTTAAAGATTACTTTACCTTAGTAGTAACGTGATTAGCATGTTTTTTTTGTCTTTTTTAGACCATATTTTTTACCTGCCCACGTCCTCACTGTGCCATCTCAACGCCCTCTAATTTTCTCTGGGTCTTCTACTGCCCCCCTGAAAGTCTCAAACGTCCACAAGCAGGCGTTATCGCCCACGTTGAGAACCTGTGACATACACTATGCACGCGTTCAAAATCGACTTAGGATACGTTCATAAATCAACTAAGGATGTTTCAAAAACCAACTGGGTGTTTTAAAATTAAATTAGTAAATAACTAGCTGACCCGGCCACGCGTTTCTGTGGCTAATAAAACACTTTGTAAAATCCAACCTTTGTAACCACCGCCGTCTTTGAGTTCACCGCGAAGAGATCATCAGTGCGGTTTGCACGTGAGGTACTCGTAGCTTGTCGCCCATTTGACTTCGACGATCTACTATGTCAGCTCGTCTTTTCCTTGGCATATTAAAACAGTAAATAAAGTTCTCACGCACTGACAAACTGATGATAGAAGATTTATATGGTAACAGAATGACAGGTAACGTTGGACAGCGACTGAAATATGACAATCGGAATTCTTTTTTTTTTGCATTCCAATTCTAGATTACGTTGTGCTTCTGAAAGTAGGTAGAACAGTAGAAGTATTTCAAAACCAAAATCATCTAAATCGGCCCTGCCGCTCTCGAGTTTTAGCGAGACAAACAAACAGCAATTGATTAGAATAATAAGATAAGAAGATATAATGTGTATAGTAAGCTACCCGTAAAAGATAGATATATGCCTTCGCGGACTTTTTTATATATCTATAAAAGAGGAATATTCCACCATTAATTGTTTTGTTATATCCCAAAAGGATTAGGCAGCGTTTTCGATGAAAGCTACCAGGCGGCTGAACTTTTTTCCGACACTTCTAACAATTATCGTTATGTTCCAACCAATTTACACAAATCCTTGACAAATTACATACCTAAACCTTCCTCACGAAACACTCTATCTATTGGTGAAAACCGCATGAAAATCCGTTCAGTAGTTTTCGAGTTTATCGCGAACAGACAGACAGACAGCGCAGGGGACTTTATAACATATAGAGAAGATAGAACAACGTGCAATGGATGCCATGCGCTTTGTGAATCATTTTTTTTTTCAATTAAACATATAATTTACAATTTTGGCGCCTAGAACTAAAACTGCTGCTGCTTTTTTTCAGTTGCTGTTTTATTAATTTGCCTGGTGATGTTGCTTCATATATTTGGTGTTAGCTGTGGATGCTGCGGCATGGAGAGCCAGGCTGGTTCCATCTTAAAAACGTAAGACGAAGTGAACTTATAAATAATTATAAAAAATTCGGTTTATCGTTGAAGATCTTTTCATGCCTTTCTTGATTGCAGATCCGTTATAACGATGTGCTTCTTTGCGATACCTCTTTGGATTCTAACGATTGTCGTTTTCGTTGCTGGTGGCCATGGAGAGGTAAATATACAATTGAAATTGTTTAGAATCGTCGTGCGGATGGGGTTACGTAATAGTGGCCTACAAACAATGCCGTACCACTCTTCCTACACGGGTTCCCTGCAAGACCGCAGATCGCCAACGAATAAATAACACTTCACAATGACTAAGTGTTCTTAACCATTGGAGCGACAGCGCAATTTAAAACTTTTTTCTCTGATTGCTCGTCATCATTTTCAAAATTCAAAATTCAAAAAAATCAAACCTCCGATTTTTAATATGGCGACATACAAACTGATTAAAGTTCTATATATCTAATGAATTCACCTATCTTTTGTTGATTATCATATATTCGTAGGATTTATGAAAAAAATATTATAAAATCGTAAACTTCTACTTAATTACTTACAAATAAGGGAAAATTTGCCAAAATTGGCAGTAAAGCAATCCGAGGTATTTTAAATAGTGCCATATTGTGGCAAAAAGCGCTCCAGTGGTTAATTGAAGTTAAGTTTAGTTAATTTCGACGTCAACTGTTGTTTCGGTAACTTCTCATCATTCTCTACGACAACTACAGATCGCTAACATACAAACAGTTGACGTCGAATACATTAAGAACACTCAGTCATTTTAAACTGTTAATTCATGTGTTAATTATTCGTTAGCGATCTGCAATCACACTAGGAAACGACGAGATGTTACAGAAAGTTTTCCTATCAATCCTTATCGATCGACTGTGCTAGAGGGCCTGGTCAAAGTATCTTACAGACAGTTGACAGTCTATTTTAGAATTTTGTGTACTTTAACATAAACAACAATGAACCTCCGAATGGTCGAACGCCGAGAGCGATCTCGCGCCAAATCATCAAATCCATCACATCTATGACGATGCCTAGGCGGAAACTCAACCCATTTTTCTTCTCGACTGCGACTGCTTACCTTTTTTTCTAAGTTGCTTCTATTTGTGTGGTCCTGGAGTATACTGCAACACCCACGTTGGGTATATGAGAATATTTATTTATTTATTTCCGCCTATTTAGGCTTTTACATATATAGGTTGTTAGCATTGCCGCTTATACGGCCATTTGCTAAACCAAAACCTGGAAAGGACACGCAATACATAGGCCAACAGAACTAGCTCAGAGCCGGCAGCAAGCAAGGTTCCTCTTAAAACCAAGGCGAGTGTTGTGGTTCGCTTGCGAATTCCTCCTCCTTCTTTCCTCACAATCTCCAGGTCTCTTTCCTCAATCAGAACACAGTTTTGCACGTAAAGGGTTTATTCATTTAGAAGGAGACAGGGTTTTACAATTGCCAGCCTCGGCAAACTACACATGGGTACTTGCTAGGTATAGAATTCTAACGTGGCGGGGAACTTCTCTCTCTACTCTATTCTCCACACGTATTAGTGAATTTAAACGCGGGATGTAACACACCAGAGGGGACAAAGATTCATTTTACTCACAAAGCAGGAAATGAGGTAGCCGTCCGACAGGCTACCGTTGGGCTGGAGCCTTCTCGTACACAATACACAATATAGAAACAATCACGAGTTTTTAGGTTCTCGAACAGCGCACTTGCGCAATCACTGTTGTCAAGCCCGCGACCAGCCGGGGAATGAATGCCGGGTGCCGTTCGGCACTGGGGCCACGGACCTCCGCGTGCGGAGAGGGGGGCGGAGAGGGGCGGTACGGCAAGCTGTGCACTGGGGGCCAATTCACTAGCTCCTCGCAACAGGAATAAGGGGGTCTATTCTTTATCTTTTGTAACGTAACAAGGTATAACATTATTTACGAAATTATACTCGTAAATAGTGCAGGAAACGACTCGTTTAAAACACTTGCACAAAAATAAATATAAAGTAACATTACTATTGAATTTTTTATCCACACAGTATGTAGGTACTTACAAAATATAAAAAATCCAAAATAGTTTTTTTTCTTTCAGCCGACAAAATACTGTTAATGTGTTAGTCAATTTAAATAGCTTTATCAAAATATTTCCCTACTTGATGAAAACACTTCTATAAGGTATGCTTATATATTAAAATTGATGTACTAAATATATCAATAACATCGGAGTATTTGTTTCCTAGCTGTTGAATCCGCCGCACAGGAGTGTAATATCGGGAGAAGTAATGTAGAATTGCTACAATAATTTGGTAGGTACTCTCTTGTAACTGACCTGCCTGAGTATGAAAAGATATTACATATAATAAATCAGGGGTATCAAACATCGAATTAATGATTTTATACAAACAGGTTAAATCGGAAATGATTCTACGATCATATAATTTTATTAAATTTAATGAACAAAGTACTTTATCGTAATTTAGGCATTCACTAGGAATGCCCATTTTAAAATTTACATATCTTAAAACTTTATTTTGAATTCTTGCAATCGCGTGTGAATGAACCTCATAAATTGGGGACCAAACCGTGAAATTGTATTCTATATGACTCCATACTAGTCACATAGTATAGCAATAGCGTACAGCTGAATAGAGAGGAATTTACCCCACTGGAGATATAGAAAATGCCAAGGAATGCAGAGAGCAGACGGAATGCATTACAGATGTGGGTCGATGCAGGTGCGACCCAGTAAAAAATACAGGTAAAAGAAGATCCGCGATAGACTACACATCTATGAAAATAAAAGTCGTTACAATTGAAGAAAGAAGAACAGCGAATTTTGCCGAAAAGAGTTGAAAAAATAAGCGGGTATATTATATTTACACTAGAATGCTAAACTGAATAAATATACATAGAAAAAAAAAATTTATAGTCAAAACGACAAATTTTATTTATTTTGTTTGTCAATATCATATTTCCAACTGCTCCACAATTGTCCAAAGCCAGTGATACATACTATGGCTTCCCCAATTGGGGTATAGTGTTAATGTTAGTACCGTGGCATCTGTGCAGGAAATTAATCAAATACTGTGTATACATCATGATTAAACACTTCCTTAGTTGAAACCATTTGCGTAGATCTTCTTCTTTCTAACCTATGTAGTCCAGACAAGGAAGGAGGTGTACAGTGCGTGAGCAGGGACCTAAGCAATTCCTTCAAAAACTTTTTCAGGGTTGCTTAGGGTGTGAACATACCAAAAGTCCTGACGTCTATGTGGTGAGCTATGGGGGAGATGTAATGTAGATATTTACGAAAAAAATCATTTTACCTCACATTTTTCATCAAACATTTCTTCATATCGTCTAAAACATTCATCGGGGAAAGAAGTTTATTTGAAAGAAGTTACATAGAATTGAATTTTCTTTTAAAATATATAAACGTATGCAAATTAATCTCCAACCAGTAAAAATTTACAGCGATTTTAAGTTTTTTCATAAAATATCGTCAGTTTCAGAAAAAGCTGTTTTTATCTTCTTACTTGCACACCACTTTTGTTTGTAACAGATTGTGGGACTTGGACTTGGATTTTATTTGTGTTCAGAGTTCCTAAAACAATTAGTTTAATGACTCTAACTCTTAGTGAACGATATGTAGGGAAAACCTTGTCTAGCCTCCGTAAGATAGATATGAATGATTTTGATAAATGATATTGGAAAGCCCAGGAGGAACATCTTATAAAGAAGGCCACAATGCCACACTCTGTCAAAAGCTTTGTTTACGTTCTCGAAAGGATTACCGTGTGTTTGTTTATATTAAATTAAGCAACCGAACCGAATTTAATATTTTCATGTTTAAATTAGCAACTGAACCGAATTTAAGGGGTAGGTACATCATGTCTAAATGGACATATATTATGTATTAGTTTGTGGTGATGAATTAATTAAGACGTGTGTATTAGTTTGTGGTGATAAATTAATTAAGACGTAGGTATGTATTAGTTTGTGGTGATGAATTAATTAAGACTATGTATTAGTTTGTGGTGATGATTTGCAAATATTTCCACAGGTGTTCCTCTGCCGGCCCTTATATGATGACCCGGAATTTACAGTATTGGGCAAGCTGCTGGACAGGCCCGGACTGCTCTACAGGGACGGATCGGGGTTGTTTGAAGAAGTGCTCAAAGGCATGGGAAATATTACGATTGATGTTCCTGTCAAAGAAATTTTGAGGTATTGTAGTATCTGTTAATCCCAACGATTAATGTTACTTCAAATTGGTTAAGAAACTTCCAAATTCGTTCGAGGTTCGTTGTGATTACTGATTACAGATGGATTTAATTACGTCATCCTAAAGATTAAAATGGACTGGACGTCCTTACTCTAGTAGACTCTAAATATTTCAAAAGCTGCGGGCTACCAGACTTATGGCGTCTACTCTACCGTAACCGTTCGTATATTAAACACGAACGACAATAGATGGTACTCTTTTAAAATAATACGGTACTTAGTTTGGTAACCCTGGGTAAAGGAAGAATACACCGAGCAAAGCGAACGATTTTTAGAAAAGCAATAAAAACTAATAAACGTGAAGATATTGTTTCCGGAGGATTTATTGCCTGCCTAACTCTTGACAGGCCAATATGCCAAACAGGTCGTCCGTAACCGTGGGGGTCGGCTGATGACCCCATTTTTTATTTTTTTTTTTAATTTTTAAACCAAAGAAAACACTTTTTCTTTTTTTGATTTTTTTCTTTTTTTTTGTTTTTTATGTTTTTGCAGGGAATATTACCTACCTATATTTGACAAAATATTTTTTCCTGCGATCAACGATTTTTTCACATTTTTTTTAAATGGCATATTATGTATTAATCCTTTGCGCAGGAATACCTAAAATACTAAAAATATATTTCATGTATTTAAGTAGATATAAGAAGGATAGTTATTTTGGGGTCTACCTTCGGCCCCAGTTGGCTGCGGAAGGGCTAATATGGATGAATTGATTGGGCAATTTGGAGTAAAGAGGTAAATATTAATTAGTACGGCGTACAAGAATAGCTGTTTCATACAGCTTAGACTTTTGAGTTATTAGTTATTTGGAACTATTTCACAGAGCTGAATTAAAATAAAACAATTAAAATTCATACATGTTAGATATGCAAAGGAAACGGGTAAGAATGACCGCATTTTATGAGGTTACCTAAGCATTAAAAAATATTTTAGTTATTTATAGTAAATTTATTTAAAGTTATTTTTTTTGTGAATAATTGAATTAAGTGTTTAACGCAGTAGGCAAAAATGTAGCAATTCATTAGTGAGATAATTTTTAAGTATCTGTATCACAAGTGAAAAAAATGTGAAAATTTAGTACTGCAACATCTCGAAAAGATTTACGTTAAAACCGCATTTGATATTGTTATCGCCTTGCAAGATCGATCAGTGAAATACCGGTAACATTATTTTGTTTTTTAAATACTTTTGGTATTTTTTTTATTTGTTTTTGGGGTGTTTATGCCGTGTTGCGCTACCTCCTCCTTTAGCCAACGTTTCGGACAGGGTTACAGTGACCATCATCAGGGCGGATGTGTAAATGTTAGTGGTGAAATGTGTGCTTAAGTACTTAGAAGCAATACCGTGTTGCCAGCTCCACTCTACTACGAGCTGGCATTACATTATACTTCAAGATGGTTTTCTGCATTTAGCTTTGGTGTAGCCGTCAATTACCGGATACCAAGAACTATTGAACTTAGCTTCTTTTACTTTTGGTAATTCTTGATTTTAAACCTTTATTGATATATTTTATTTTAATGTTTTTTTTACATTAGCTCCACTCAAGAGGCCTTTACGAAAATAATTTCCCTCGGGATCTATGTCATCTTAGCGAAGGGAAGAATGTGAAGTTTTGGGAAGGAAAAGGTGGAGAAAAGGGTGGAAAAAGGTGATGTTTTGGGAAGGAAAAAGGTGGAAAAAAAGGTGGAAAAAGGTGATGTTTTGGGAAGGTAAAAGGTGGAAAAAAAGGTGGAAAAAGGTGAAGTTTTGGGAAGGAAAAAGGTGGAGAAAAAGGTGGAAAAAGGTGAAGTTTTGGGAAGAAAAAAGGTGGAGAAAAAGGTGGAAAAAGGTGATGTTTTGGGAAGGAAAAAGGTGGAGAAAAAGATGGAAAAGGGTGAAGTTTTGGGAAGGAAGAAGGTGGAGAAAAAGGTGGAAAAAGGTGAAGTTTTGGGAAGGAAAAAGGTGGAGAAAAAGGTGGAAAAAGGTGAAGTTTTGGGAAGGAAAAAGGTGGAGAAAAAGGTGGAAAAAGGTGAAGTTTTGGGAAGGAAGAAGGTGGAGAAAAAGGTGGAAAAAGGTGAAGTTTTGAGAAGGAAAAAGGTGGAGAAAAAGGTGGAAAAAGGTGAAGTTTTGGGAAGGAAAAAGAAAAAATGAGGAATGGGTAAGAATCTGAGGGTCATTGTGTCCAGAAGTGACGGACGTATGAATTCATCCCTCGAACTGCAGTGCAAGGGGATGAGTTGAGAGAGTCCGGCTGGAAAGGTCAACAGACCTCCCTCAACCAGTCTCTCCCGATCCGGCTCCCCACGCAGCAGGTGGGCAGACGCATCTGCCGTCAAGACCTGGACAAACCTCAACCCGTGAACCTCTGCCGTTCGTCACCACAAGTAGTACGCTACGTATCTCCCTCACGAGTTCCCCTCCCCCTTCACCCCTCCCGCGTTCCATGCATTCATTTCCGGTACATTCAGCTTTCAAACAGCTCGCTTGTCACCTATTGCAATTTTTTTATAAAAATTTCATAATGCCAGAGCTCACCAGTGGTTTATACAAACCTTGTCCTGACAATAACTAACACAAAAAAAATAATTATTCAATTTGGTGCAGTCGTTCGGAAGCTATGTGCGTACATACATTTCGGCGAGTCATTTTTATTTATATAGAAGATAGAAGGTAGAAGATAGAAGATAGAAGATAGAAGATAGAAGATAGAAGATAGAAGATAGAAGATAGAAGATAGAAGATAGAAGATAGAAGATAGAAGATAGAAGATAGAAGATAGAAGATAGAAGATAGAAGATAGAAGATAGAAGATAGAAGATAGAAGATAGAAGATAGAAGATAGAAGATAGAAGATAGAAGATAGAAGATAGAAGATAGAAGATAGAAGATAGAAGATAGAAGATAGAAGATAGAAGATAGAAGATAGAAGATAGAAGATAGAAGATAGAAGATAGAAGATAGAAGATAGAAGATAGAAGATAGAAGATAGAAGATAGAAGATAGAAGATAGAAGATAGAAGATAGAAGATAGAAGATAGAAGATAGAAGATAGAAGATAGAAGATAGAAGATAGAAGATAGAAGATAGAAGATAGAAGATAGAAGATAGAAGATAGAAGATAGAAGATAGAAGATAGAAGATAGAAGATAGAAGATAGAAGATAGAAGATAGAAGATAGAAGATAGAAGATAGAAGATAGAAGATAGAAGATAGAAGATAGAAGATAGAAGATAGAAGATAGAAGATAGAAGATAGAAGATAGAAGATAGAAGATAGAAGATAGAAGATAGAAGATAGAAGATAGAAGATAGAAGATAGAAGATAGAAGATAGAAGATAGAAGATAGAAGATAGAAGATAGAAGATAGAAGATAGAAGATAGAAGATAGAAGATAGAAGATAGAAGATAGAAGATAGAAGATAGAAGATAGAAGATAGAAGATAGAAGATAGAAGATAGAAGATAGAAGATAGAAGATAGAAGATAGAAGATAGAAGATAGAAGATAGAAGATAGAAGATAGAAGATAGAAGATAGAAGATAGAAGATAGAAGATAGAAGATAGAAGATAGAAGATAGAAGATAGAAGATAGAAGATAGAAGATAGAAGATAGAAGATAGAAGATAGAAGATAGAAGATAGAAGATAGAAGATAGAAGATAGAAGATAGAAGATAGAAGATAGAAGATAGAAGATAGAAGATAGAAGATAGAAGATAGAAGATAGAAGATAGAAGATAGAAGATAGAAGATAGAAGATAGAAGATAGAAGATAGAAGATAGAAGATAGAAGAAGATAGATAGATAGATAGATAGATAGATAGATAGATAGATAGATAGATAGATAGATAGATAGATAGATAGATAGATAGATAGATAGATAGATAGATAGATAGATAGATAGATAGATAGATAGATAGAGATAGATAGATAAAATGTCTATTTTTTGCCGAATTGTTACCACGACGAAAATTGTCAGTCATTTGGGTGCAAATTGCCTCCCCACACTAAACATTGATTTTAAATACTTTTTCTTGTTAAAACAACTTAAATATCTACCATATACCGCTCCTAGAGAATGCAAGAAAGACCGTCCCGCCTACCCCGTGTTCCGCCTGCGCGGCGTGCTCGACTTGAACGTGGCAACTGCGCACTACAACTGGAGCGCGCTGGACGGCGCCGCGGCCAGGCTCGCCGCCTTGGCGCCCGCCCCCGCCCAGAGCCTTGCCGCCCCCCGTGCACACCAGGAGCTCAGGATCATCATGAATGCGGCCAAATCGATTAACTTCACGGAATACAGGTGACTTTTAATTAGTTACAAAACAGGACAGTGACAAAAAAGAACACTGAAGAAAAGTGAAGAAAATAAAAAATAAATCAGATTGCGCAATTCACAAGCGGTAGAAGTTAAACTAGAAAGCCGCTTTCTTTTCTTTTGCCTGTTTATTTTAAAGTGGTTTGAAGATTGGATATTTATTTTACAAAAATAAAAATGTTGTTTTCTGGATTTGGTAGGATTCGAAACTCCGTTCGCTCGTTGTCTCTCTGGGCGCTGAGAGTCAGGCGCTTTAGCCGCTGCGCCATCGGAGGCTCGCGCGGAGTCGTGAATTTACCGCATTATATTGAAACCGAGGACCGGTCAAATAATAAATTTTGGTGACGCATTTCCGTTTCATCCTAATTGCGTTTCAGCAATTTCGTTTAGGAGCTTTGATGCAGACAGACAGACACACAGACAGACACACAGACAGACTAACAGACGCACAGAAAGTATTATTTATTACTATTACACTATTTTGCTTAGGTCTTAGATTAAATGTTAAAATTAGTAATATTTTAAAAAATTTATGTCATTGGTATGGAGGGCCGTTACTGTGGTGTAGGTACCTAACTATAAGTACCACCAGTGGTGTAGCTAGCATGGGTGGCACCCGGGGCGGATGTCACCCCCCCCCCCCCCCTTACCCCCACTCCCCCTCTAGGGCGTAGTGTCACCCCCCCCCTATGAAAGTTGACTTAAGAAATTCAAAACGCTAATTTCAACTTCATAAAATTATCCATCCTGGGGGGGGGTGGCTAGAGAATTTCAGAATATAGGCTATTATAAGAGACCAACCGACACAAAATTCGGGGCACTCCTGTGTTCATGTGTGTACGCAATATCTTGGTTACGTATATGCAATATCTTGGTCAAGTGGCACCCGGGGCAGTCCCCTCCCCCCCCCCCCCCCCCACCCCCACGCTTCGCCACTGAGTACCATTATTTAAATAGCAAAAACGAAAAAATCTTTAATAAATTTGTAGTTAAAAACTTTTAACATTTGAACATTTCAAAATTACTGTAAACAGTAAACACCATCACACCCTCATTGTTACATTGCATTACAAATCATTCGTTAAATTTCAAATAAATGCTTTTACTATACTTTTTATTGTAAGTGATTCTTTTTGTGATTGCAGATTCCAGTTGAACGGGCCACTGACGGGAAAGGACCTCAGTTCGCTTGCAGACCAGTTTGAGAGTATTGGGAATCAAATAACTGACCTAACGACGTCGTCTAGAATCGAAACATTGGGTGAGCATTTTTGATAACTAACAAAACCCTGGTAATGCATATTGAATGTTTTAATTATTACTGTGAAGATTCACGGTACCATGACGGCAAAATAGGGCAAAAAACATACTTTTTTTTTGGGCAAAGTTTTTTTCTTAGCAACATACTGTGAAGAGCCCTCATTGTGCGCCAGTGTGAAGGGGGCTCGCGAGAAGGCCTCACATTAAAGGCGTCGGTGTGAAGGGCGCTGAAAGGTGCCCGGGAATAAATATTAGGTTAGGTTAAGGTGAAAGGGGAACTTAATGTAATAAGAATAAAATTAATTTTACAAAATTTGAAAAATGGTTTTATCAGATAAAATAACAATCTTTCGAAATCAATTTATATTTTTTGTAGAAAATAGTCGATACGTCTACATTTGATTTAAAAATGATTTTTGGTTGTGGCTGGTTATTCCCCCTTAAAAATACTTTACTCTAAGATCCGTTCACAGGAGCGGAATCCAAAACGCACCTATGGATAGATAATTCCTGTGGAATATTTATGACGAACAATATAATGTATCGCGGTGTGAGGGGTAGGTACGTCACTAACTCCAGGGACAAAATATTCGTATTTTGTCGCGGCGCACCTTCCACTAACACGAACTTTTAATAAGGTTAAACGTCGCGTACGTTGTAATCTACGCATTCACAGATGGCGCCAATCAAATTATTTTAGGTTTTTAATACTTTTTGCACGTTACGCTTTAAAATACAAAGGTAAATTAATTGTTTGCGCCCGTGCATATTTAAAATGAATATAAATAATTAGTTTTGTCCATAAACAAACCCAAATCTTTCAAGAAAGGCTGAAAAATACAATATTGGATTGAGTCACCGATACAAAATTGAAATTGAAAAGAGTTCGATTCTTCGACTAGTTCTTGTGGTCAACATCTCGGCTGTGGAACGATTTGTCGGCCTTTGTGTTTCGTCCTTCCTACAATATGGTTCTCTTCAAGACCAATGTTTATTCCTTTCTCTCCTCAAAAAGACTCTCCACACAGCATGTCAGATGATATAGGCCCTGAGGGAAATTATTTTCCTCAAGGCCTCCTGTGTGGAGTCAATGTAAAAAAAATCGTGACTATTATTGTGATATTATGGTGCATTCTATCGTATTAACTTGATGACGATACTAAAACAAATATCATACTTCTGGGCTGATGGTTGTGTATGTGTATAGCAAATCATGAAGAACGACATATCATCCTTCTTTTGAACTCATTACGAACTGAATTTACCTATAATTAACACAGAGCTGCTCAACACAGCCCAAAAAGGAGTACTAAAGACAAAAAGGTGTACTAAAGGAGTACAGAAAGTTTAAAAAGAAATGTTTAAAAAATTTCAAGTCTACAATATACAAAAACTTTATTAAAAAAAATTACTAGTTACTCCCAGTTTGAATACATGTTTTGGACAGAGAAATATGTTCTAGTAAATCAAACAAAAAATAACGGAAATGAATATATTTAACACAAAGGTAAAAGCGTTGTTGAGAGAACAAAGTGAAAATCAACTTACAAACATTATGAAGACGACGTAAAGGCAATCTGAAACTGAAATGGGAAAATGGTCCATTTTTCCGTTCAAACGGTTTTCCTGTTTCTTTAAAAAAAAATGTTTTGATGTATTTTAATGTGTAGATATATAGCATACAGTAAATAAATTTAAGGTTTTAAAGTACTGATTTTGTTCTAGCTTCCCGTACTCGTCGCCTAGTGATCAATACTATGCAGCCTCTGGACCAGATGAGAACAGATCTTGTGTTTCGTCTGACTGAGTTAGAGTTGCAACTGCAACCATTTCAGAAGCAGATGAATCAGTCCCTGAGTCATCTTAAGACCATTCAGTACTATTTTGATAATCAAGGAGCCATCATTGCTCAAAAGGTAAAAAGGAAAAATGTGTTTAGGTGTTAATTGCAGTGGCGGACTAAGGGGGGGGGCGGGGGGGGGCGGTCCGCCCCGGGCCCCCGGTCCTGGGGGGCCCCCAAACACCTTCATGTTCCCTTGATCAAATCCTAAACAAGGCTTTAAGGCACTAGGATTTTTTTTAATTTTATTTTTTGAAGATGCACTTGTTAAGAATGCTATCACCATTTTTTTCAAATATCGAAAAATTGACAGAGAATATTTTATGTGAAACCTTTGAAACAGTTTGTATGTTGAATTATCCTTCAGCCAAACTTTGAATGCGTTTTTCTCGAAACCTTTTTAACACGTTTTTCAACCTGGTTGACAACATATTAAACAAACTATACATCCGATTTGCACCAATTCTTAAACTGTTCGAAAATCTAGTGTCTCCATTTAGGTGATTTTCAATATCAAAAAAAAAGAAAAAAATGGCGGACCAGCGAATTTTATTTTCGATTTTTTATTATTTTTCGTCGTACAGAAAAAAATATAAAAGTAGAAGGGGGCCCTTTATAAAACAATCCCTACATGGTGTCTTAGTCAGGGCCGGATTAAGCATGTTGGGGCCCCTAGGCAATGCACGTCTCGGGGCCCCTTTACCATAGGGGACCCTAGCTGATACGTGGACCTTAGGCAGTGGCCTACACTGCCTTGTGGACAATACGGCCCTGCTAGGGCTGGCTTAAACACGTCGGGGCCCCTTTACCCTAGGGGCCCCTACCCCTGCGAGGCCCCTGGCCAATGTACGTCCCAGGGCCCCTTTACCCTCGGGGCCCCCACCCAATGCGGGGCCCCAACTTTCCTAAGTTTCCACACTTCTTATGGATAATACGGCCCTGGCTATAGTGACTGGATTTTCGAAAGCAGCGGCCTACACTGCCTTATGGATAATAGGGCCCTACCAGGGCCAGCTTGGGGCCCCTAATCAATGCACGTCTCAGGGCCCCTTTACCCTAAGACTTGGTGCCTGCAAATCGGATGAATAGTTTTTCTAATATGTTGTCAACCAGGTTGAAAAACGTAGCTTCATGAAAAACGCGTTCAAAGTTTTGCTGAAGGATAATTCACCATACAAACAAATAACGGTTTCTTATAAAATTATCTTGTTATAAAATTATATTGTCTGCGTCAATTTTACGAATTCCTTAAAACGTTAAGTGATAGCATTATTAACAAATGCCCCTTTTAAAAAAAGAAATTTAAAAAAAAAAATTACATTTTTTTTTAAGTTTTCTGGTGCCCTTGTTTAAGATTTGATCAAAGGAACACGGAGACGGTTGGAGGCCCCTCAGGACCAGAGACCCGTGTGAACTGAATAAAAATCTTGTAAAATTACATCAACTTTTTCAACTAGGGTGGGGGGGGGCCTCATTCAGCTTTGCCGCCCCGGGCCTCTGACGGGCTTAGTCCGCCACTGGTTAATTGTTCACAAAATTAAAATTTAGCTGGATTTTATGGTCATTCTACCTGAAATACCCACCCATATTTTTATTAATTTCGTGAAATAATGTACCTATTTTCTATACCTAATACTAACCGAAATACTCCACCCAATATCTTTATTAATATTTGAAATATTCTACCTATTTTCTATACCTAATACTGCCTAAAATACTCCACCTAATATATTTATTACTATTTTAAATACTCTACCTATTTTCTATAACTAGAGACACTGATTCATCGCATTAAAGCGATAAATGGTGTTTTTAGCGATAAAAACGTTAAAACGCGAAATAGCAGCGATTTTTACAACAAAACTCAACAAATTGGTAAATGTATTAGAAGGGTCAAAATATCCATACGCTCATTTGCTTTGGGAGGACTTGGTGTCCCTAAGCCTTTCTTTACAAAAATTGAGTGATGGTGTTTTCCCTGCCAAAATCTTAAAGGCTATGCAGGAGGTAAAGAACCGGGTTGTCTTAACCTAAATAAAAACTCAAATAAGAGAGAGTTGTCAGAAGAGTTCTGTGAAACTGGCATCTCATATGTTGAACCGTCAAGATAACAGCACTAATCAATTTCTTGAGCACGCAGGTAAAATGTTCAATCCTGCAATTGTAGGTCAGAATGTCCAGCGATCAGACGCTATTCTTTTAGCAAGTAAAAGTAGGCTTGCTCCAACGTTTAAATCTGTTGATGACAGTAAATTCCTGGAAGGTAACAGGTGTTTTCAAAGACAGCTTGTAGAGCAAGTGAGGGATGGAGTCACTGTAGACATAATTCAGCTACTATTAGCTGTAAAAATTGTTCACAGAGAATTTGCTGAGGCAGCTCTGATGACTGTGTGGGCCCCTGTGAATAGTGTTGACGCAGAAAGATTTTTTAATTGCTATATAATCTTGTATTGACAGATCGTAGAACGAACATGACACACTCTACTGTAGAAACATGTGCCATGTTGAGTTTCAACCAATAATAAAATAAACATGTTTCAAGTGATTTTGCGAATTTAATTGTTTTTCCCCTTTTGCCGACTCCCATTCCTTGACGTTATCCTATTTAGCTATAAACGCTATTGTCTAAATTTAAACCCAGGATTCAAACCAATTATGGAGTTAAAGGTTACCATCAAAGGTTGGATTGCGATCCAAGAGTTGTCTGATTTGTTCGTTAGATGTCGATAGAATCATTTTATTTTTGTCCCTTTCTCACCCAACAAACGAGGGAAATATAGATGTACGAAATCCTTATAAAAAGGCTTGCATCAGTAAAATTAACTCACTTCTTTACGAAAACTTGCACTAAGAATTTAAAATACTACTGAACCCTTGTCCGTTGGGTGGGGAAAAATTATTGTCGTCAGTTGTAAATATTCAAATCATAACAATAAAAAATCAAGAAATTAAGTTATAAAAAAGTGCTTCATTTATAAAAAGGCAATCCCAAGATTTCTCCTGAGTGAAGACCTAGCAATTTTACAGCTATGAAAACGCAAAATTAAAGTTATAAAAACTATTTTTTCAATAATTAATGCTACATTTCCTAAAAATTAAAGCTATGAATCAGTGTCTCTATAATAACTAATACTGCCTGCAATACTCCGCCTAATATCTTTACGTTACTAACTGAAATACTCTACCTATTTTCTATAGCTCATAACTGCCTGAAATACTCCACCTAATAATATCTTTAATACTCTACCTATTTTCTATACCTAATACTTTCTGAAAATCTGTACCTATTTTCTATACCTAATACTTCCTGAAATACTCCACCTAATGTCTTTATTACTACATGAAATACTTTATCTGTTTTCTGTACCTAATACTGCCTGAAATGCAGTTTCGAAATTGTAAAGTTGCAAAATTAAGTCCGTTTTTTTAGGTCAATTTTCATTTTATGTCTGCTGGTTTTTCAATCACCGATTTTTTTTGCAAACTGTGGTTCATGCCCTTTCTACATTCATTCTTTAACGATTTTTTTTTAAATTTCATGTTGCAAATAATTTTCAGGATTCCAACCGATTTGATCGGACCCTCCGCTTTATTTTTGTATAGAGATTTTCAAATCAAATCTTCAATGGTGTTTTTTCTCGTTTAAGGGTACTTTTAAAAGTAACAAAAGTTTCGTGAACGAAAATAAATTTTATTTAAAAAAAACGCTTTTAAAAAAGCTCGGCTGGACCAAACTCCCCCCTTAAACAGTTTATATCATTGATACGATGCTCCTTTTTAATTTGGGCTATAGATTCGAGAAAATGTCGATGTTTAGGCAAATATTATTGAATGTATGAAGAGCATGGGTAATTGGCGAATATGGTGCTGCTGGTGATTTGATAATTAAGCGTGTGGAATAGTGCTGTATAGTGTGTACGTCTTAAAATGGAAATTAATTAAGGATACACTTTATGTATGGCACGATCAAGTGAATCAAATACTTGAGTCGGGTCATGTCAAAAGTCAGAATAATAGAAGAGAATGTATGAGACGATGTATGAATGTGAGTGAGGCAAAGAGTGTGTGCCAAGACCGAGTTGTTTGGCGGTCCGTCCTGTCTGCCAACCCCTGCGGAGAAACGGCGTGATGGTTAGTTAGTTACACTTAATTTTTTATTATTTTTTTTTGTTTTTAATTGTATAATTTATGTCATTGTTACATAATATTGTGGCAAATACAAATAGCTAATTACATATTTTAATGGATTTCTACGCCAATAAAGAGAGCTAGCTCTTGAGCTTGGTGTAGGAGTTATTTCATAATTATATACTAAAGTGAACAATAAATATAATCTTAAGTACTAGGATGTTGTGACGTTAAAATTTTTATTTGGAATGGAATGAAGTTATAGCATTTTGATTGGTGATGTTATGGTTGTTAATTTTTTTTAAGATTAATTGGACCTTTTTCTTCGATGATACTAAATCTGTTATTTTTTTTACTTCTTCGGGAAGACTATGCCTTTGAAAATATATTATATTGCTTAAAATTTCTAGTTAGCCTTGTCATAAATCCCAACATTCGTAAGCCCTTATTAAAGATTCCCATAAGTTATTTAATAATTGAAATATTCGACGTTTGTCGATTTTCATGAATATATTTTTTAAGCCATAATATTTTTCACTGGCGTTTTATTACCTGTGATGTTTGTATTATTTACAATCAAACACAATTTGTTCTGCGGGGTACTTCTTAATAATACTAGGTCCTTAATACAAACTGTTTTATTACAATAATTATACTGCTGGTCGCAGGACCTGTCTGTACTGGCTGCTAATTGAATCTGATGGGTGGCTGGCGATTGAACGCTCTCGACAGCCACTGCTACCTCTACTGGCATCTGTCGGCAACCTCTTTCCTTGCTGGCAGCTGGCGGCATCTGATAGAAGCTCTTTCAATACAATACATTGCCTAAGAAAACGAAGGAACTTGTGATTAAAAATTTGTTGATATTTTCAGAAGACTCAAGAATATGTGAAAAGGATCACGGGTTATTTGGAACAATTTCGAGGTCATGTGTTGAACGAGGTAGAGCACAATGTTGCCCCTTGTGGGCCTATCTGGGACATCTACGATGCCACCAGATCCCTGGTTTGCCGACACTACATTGATTCCTTGGTAATTATAATGAATATTTCTTTCTACTCCAACAAACCTGTAAAATATTTAATTTGACTTGACTTTGTATTCATCAAATTTAACTCCCACGAATTTTTCTAATTACAATGTTCAATTATAAAAGCATTGTTCATGGTTTTACGAACGTAACACGACTGTTTTTTTTTTGTTGTCTTGAAATTAGGGTGCAATTAGTTTTATATTTTAATAATTTAAACAGTTTATATAAAAAAAAATGACATCAGAATGAACTAATTATGAAAATAACCCTCTCGGTTTTAAGGATTTTCAAGATCAATAATAATTCGACGGCCTCCGTAGTCGTGGGGTGAGGCTCTTGACTGGCAATCAGAAGGTCGTGGGATCGAATACCGGCGTGCGCAAATAAATTTTATATGATTAATTTTGCGTTTTTCACAATTAATTCATTTAAAAATAATATATAGTACATTGTGGCACGTTCCAGAGTGGAAGTTACTCTCAGTATCGCCCTTGTTAAAACCACCATTTAGAATTGAAACGTTGCTTGAAATGGTTTTAGCCTTGTTTGGTGACCAGATCTGAATAGCCAGTTACTTCCCTACCTTCCTCTTCTCCATCTCATTCCCCACCTCCCTACCTACGGCCTCACAACGTATCCCAATTGGGGTTTCGTAGTCTCACTGGCTCCTGACGGGGGCAGCTGGAACTCTTGTGAAGTATTCATATTAAAAAATTTAAAATTGTCGGGTAAAAGCTGAAAGTATTTGTAAATTAATTGCTTCCTTTTTTAAAAAAAATACATGTGGTCAATATACTTTACAACATTAAAATTATATTTTTGTTGAAAAATTCGAGAGACAATCAAAAATTTCTCTTTCGAATTAACACCGTTAGTAAAGTATTGATTGTATACATACCTATATGTATATAAGTTGTAGGTAATTTAAATTATTTTTCACACAATCAGTTTGAGAGTTTAATAAAGTTGTTGTGTGTTTAAAGAATGGTTTTTGGTTCGGGTTGTGCGGCTGTCTCCTGGTATGGATCTGTGCTGCTCCTCTTGCGCTGAGACTGCGGAGAGCTTGCGCTGCCTCTATAGACAGGAAGGAAGGACTTTTGCTTAGAACCATTTCACATCAGTGAGTATTCTATCATCTATATTGTAATGAATCATACATTATATCAAATGTAATGATTGCCCAGCCCTTTACACAGGTAAAATGTTCAAACAAGGGTTGCTGAACACTTGAGATACCTAAATAGTGTAGGTTTTTCAGAATTCGCAACACACCCAATAGTTAAAGATCACTCGTTTAATAAATCTTCAGGGATAGATGTAATAAAATGGGATAGGCCTACGCCTTAATATCTAATCTAGATGCTCTAGAAATAAATAATAAAATTAAAAAACATTAAATATTAATAAAACCGATTAACTAATTAAACAGTTAGATTTGTCAAACAGCCCCATTTTTAACATATTTCCCTACCCACGCCTACTTTTACCCCCTCCCTCTTAGGTACCCCCCCCCCCCTTGCCTCCCACCAAATTTGATGATCTCTCTCCCTCTTCTACTTTTCATTTAAATAATCTGTAATCCTTTATTTTATTTTATTTATTTTTCATCCTCAGGAAAGTTCAGGTCGACCCGAAAGTGGTTGGTTTTAAAAAATATAATACTGTGGAATTTTTTAATTATTTTAATTTATTTATTTATATATGCATATATATTACGATACATTACAAAATGATACTTTGTCTATCCAACTGGGAAGGATACCTGTTTCAGGACAGCCAAATTGTATATTTAGTTCATAGTATTCTTAACAAAGGAATGGTTTCGTTCAAGATACCACAGGAATGAGGTTCTGTCAAGACAACTTTTGTGAACAATAAAAATTGTATTCTGAACGAAGGGATGGTTTCTTTATGTCTTTGAAAGAATCGCAAAGATGTGATTTTTTCAAGGTCATTTTGGAGAACAGGTTTCTTTAGTAAGATCACAAGTAGGAGATTCTTTCCAGGCCATTTTAGAGAACGTTTACAATTGTATAATTAGAATTTACACATTTATAAACCAATATATGACGTATGAACTGTCTTTAACACCTAAAAGTATGTTTCGCACAGTGCCAAACTGCTGAATCGATGGTACCTCCTGTACCTCTCTCTGCAAGTTGCAGGAGTTCGGAAATGTCCGATTTCGAATTTATTTTAGATAAGAAAGTTAATTAATTATTTTTTTCAATAAAATTACTAAGAAATTACATTTAATTACATTAATAATTGCATTCAGAATTAAACAAAGTTATTTTATTGTCTTTATTATAATTACGTATACCCGCAAAGTGTTTGCTACATGTGAAAATTATATCATCTATTTTAAGAAACTATAATAGGTACCGCCGCCCGGGAACTATTTATTGCATAACTTACCCTTCCACCAGAGGTCACCCCAAATGAATTAGCAAGGATGCCCGGGTTCATGGGGTAAGGTTTGGCTAGGTCTCGGATGCGACAGCTCACCCAATGCGTGGCTGGCCGGATTGGGAGAAAATGGACCTTTTAAATTCTCCTGTAGATCTCTCTTATCTTGTACGGCAGTGGGAGGGATGGATTCATACGTCCTAAATGACACACTGACTCCTACCCATTCCCCTCACCTGTTTTCCTTCCCAGAACTTTCTCTCCTTCATTTCCTTAAAAAGTCCCTCCACACACCATCAATGCGACAAGGAATATAAGGCGTAATAATTAAAATTGAATATTGGCCTAATGTGTTTTACATTTCATTTACAACTGACAAAATTAGACATATATCATAGTGTTTCCATACAAACGATGTATTGAAAATCCGTAAGTCTAAGCTTTAACTTTAGGGCGCACAGTTTACACCCGCGCTGTGCAAGCGGGTTCCCCACAGAGCATCGGACCATCCCATCCCAATTAAAAATATATATATATCTCATCTTGTAAGTTGACACATATTAAAACTATCGTACACTCTTTCAGACTTTGGATCAAATAAAAAACAAAAAAACTGAAAAAAATTCTCCGACAATATCAACTTCAGTCATTAACTTGTAAAATTAAAAAATAAAACCAAATAAAAAATTTTCAATCATACTATTATTTCATCATTATGAAAGAGAGGGAAAGCTTTATTGGTCCGGTACTCTTTTAGTCAATTTATTGCATTCAAAAGTTAACCATAGTGGTACCATACAATATCAAAACAAATTAAAAACATAATCTTTGGCATTTTTTTTTTATTTTTCGCTGTTATGAATATATGACATATTGTTTCTTTCTTCCTTCTTTACACAACAAACACACCTGTTTTCTGGACCAAAAGGACATCATCGGATAATAACGTCATCGCTGAGCAAAGTGCTTGGTCCACTCCTGGGTAAATATTGTTCATGTACTCATGTTAATACTTTGCAATGTGTATTATTATGGCTTTAATAGGTTTATTTTAATTTTATAACCTGTTTAATTTAAGCAGCGTCTCCTCCGACCATTTGCTTGAACATTCGCTTGAACATTACTATAAACCTTGTCAATGGGGGCAAAGCTTTAAACCATTTCTGGTTCGCAGATGTTATGTTCATGCTTTCCGTGGCCAGTGGAAAACATTCGGAAGGAAGGCGGGGGGGGGATTAGTTCATTTTTTACAACAGCCGCAAATTGTAATGGATGATTATTTATTATTTCTATCGTGAATTCACCTGTAAATAAAGTTTATTAATGTATATATATATAGGGCCCACAAACCTATGTAACAAATTAATGATGATACTAAACTTTTTGTATTGAAATTCTTAAATGGAACATTTTAAGTCTTGTACGAATGCTAGTAGCCAGAAATATTAATGCAATGCCAATTCGTATTTTTGGTGAAATTTTTCTTGCACGTCTAGAATAATTAAAACCAGTTCCTCAAAATCGGTTTCAGAGACACAGAAGAAATTTCCAAATTCAAATCGATATTCCATTCTTAATTCCTGATAAATAAACACCTAACAAAATTTCGATGTATAGTCTGTCAAAAAAGAGTAGAAAATATAAAAACTAGAACTACTAAATTTGTAGACTGGCAACACCAATTTAACTGTCAAATATTTTTTTGAATTGCAATGACACTGATTGTATAGAACACAGTAAACCACATTTTAAAAAAACATTTTTTCTTCATGACATCAATTTCATTAAGGTGATTTATAAAGCGATATACTTTAATTTAATTTAACATAAATTTGAATTTAGCAATAGATAGAAAGGAAGAATCACTAATGGTGAGTTTAGTTACACTACTTTTAGATCTGAATGAGTTAAATATATTCAGATCTAAAATTGAAGACATGATCTAAAGCCCAGGCAACGCTAAGTACTTTATCTAGTATTAAATTAATAATGTGAGCAATTTCTAAACTGTGCTTTATATTTTATTACATTATAGTTATTCTTCACTATTTTAACACAAAATTGCAAAGGTATAATAATAATATACCTATATGCAATTCTAATTTTGAGATCGGCGGGTATCTATACTGCAATGAAAAAAAAATTTCCACTATTGTGCCTTTTTAATTTTTTATAAAAATGTAGGTTACACAGTTTTACTTTAACGCCATGAGTTATGTGTTTAGTATTGCCATTTGATCAACAGTGGCGCCCTCATATATTTTCTACTCTTATTTGACAAACTGTAATATGGTCTAACTTGAAATCTGCGTTTTCTCCCTAATACTTTCAAGTAACAAGTACAATCTTAGTACTAAAACTAAAGAATCTCTTGTACATCAGATCTTGACGTTTTTTGACATTTTTACGTAATTATTTACGTAGACGAAATTATTAAATGGTTCATCTAAATGTTCTAGTGTTCAGTACGTACGCGTAGATAAGTCCTCACCACGGACCACTAGCCAAATTGTGTGTGGCCACACCCACTTCGCCCCAATGTTTCAACAAATGGAGGAGACGGAAAATAAAAAATGTTTATAGTGAATGTTCAAGTTCACGGTCGGAGGAGATCCTGCTTAAGGGCAGGTCTCCTGCGACCTCCGCCATTAACATGAATATGAGCGTCCCTTCTAACTCTATCTAGTTTAATCGCCATGAAAGGTTTTTGAATAAACATACAAATCTATTCTTGGTGTGATGATAAAATAAAACCTAAAAAAAAGAAATCTTAACCTGCTCCATTTTTAACGTCTAAAATTATTGGATCTTAGGTTCAAAGGCTCTTTTGACAGCGTCTGCTAAAAATTTGTTAATTGACGTTGCGTTGATTTGTTAATTGACACGTGTTTATGTAATTTCAGAGAGCCACTGCAATCGGATCACTGGCGATGAAGAACGAAACCGTGGAATATGTATTTTTAAGGGTCTGTAATCTAATGTTTTAGAGAAATACACAAGATTTTTGTCTGAAACTTAATTAAATGTAACGATTTATCTTAGCATTGTTAAACCTGGTTTCATCATAATACTAATTTGTATTTAAGTCAATTAAAAAATTTTAATCTTATAATAATATTTTTACCACATACGGATTGCCTAATGTTTGTGTTCAAATAAATGCCGTAGTTTTTAGTAACAATATGATTGATGGCAATAACAAGTTGCACGTTTACGTATATATATGATCTGTAACTAACTAACCATAGCGCCATATTCCCACAGGAGCTGTAGACACAACTCACAACTCTATCTTGGCATTCATACAATCCTTGTTTCACCCACAATCATACATCGTCTCGCACATGCCCTTACTCTCAACTCTCATACAATAATATCCAACTCATCTACTGGATTGCTCTGTGTATTCCATGAATATCCCCGAACCTTTTTTTACATTGACTGCACACAAGAGGTCTTCAGAAAAACAATACCCTTTAGGGCCTATGTCGTATTTGGAGATGCCGTGTGGATGGTATTTTTATAAAATTAAGGGAAGGAAGTTATGGAAAGGAAGAAGGTGTAGGGACTGGGTAGGAATCTTAGCGTCAATGTGTGCGGGAGTGGCCTCCCACTGTGGTGCATGGCGATGTTCCAAGGTATTTCTACTGGAGAAATCAAAAGGTTTCCTTCGAGCAGTCTCTCCTGATCCAGCCTGCCATGCCTAGTGAGCAGACAGCTCATCCCATAAACTCAGGCACCTCTACTTAGTCACCTAACCTAACGGGATAACCTATGGCGGAGGTGTTGGTGATCCAATAAATGGTTTTCAGGATGGTGGAACAAATTGAATCTTCTCCGGTTATTTTTTTTCTAACACACCTTTCTCCATCAATTCATTCCACATCCATATGTAAGAACTGTCGGCCCTGCATTATCTTACAGCCAGGCATCCAATGTCAGCTGAATTTAGTCTACTTTCATCCTTCCTCGTGCTCACTTTGATATTTTTTTAGTAGCGACCCTTCTGTAAAGATTGATAAGGATAATTATAGATTCCCGTCCCTTATAAACTTATTTCCTAAGCATGCAGACTCATCGATTTGCTCCTGTGATTCACCGTTCACTACATTACACAATGTTTTTGTATTTTCTCTATCAAATACCCTGACTTTGTACTGATCAGATCTGTAATAAAATAAATGGAATTCATGTGAAATTTATTTGTTAGTTTGTTGTTTATTATAAAAAATAGCTGGGGTACACGGCTTCGCTCGGGGAGTTGATATGAGATTGAACCGACACGTTAGACCCACGACGGATCTACAAAACAAACCCCTACCAATGGGTAGCCCCACTCATACAAAAAAAGTTTCGAATGGTCCTCAATGTTCCAGAACATTCCAAAACATTCGAGAGTGTTCTGAAATGTTTCACAATGATCTGGGATGTTCCCAAACCCTCCAGACTATTCGCGAACATTCAAAAATGTTCTAAGATGTTCTGGAATGTTTTGGAATGCTCTTGAATGTTCTAGACTGTTCTAGAAATATCTAAGCAAGCCCTATAGGTAAAAACGGGAACCTTCTTCATGGAGGGGGGATAGAGGGCTACCACGCCATATAACTACCTTGACTCGTTTCTGAGTTTTAGCGTCACGCATATTGTAGTATATTTTCTTTTACAATATGTATTGATTATTGTGGAATGCCGTCAATCATTATCACTTCTTAATGAGGTAGGTGTCTACCTACTTAGGGGGCATACATTAAACACGTCAGCAGTTTTTCTTCGAATCTAGACCCTTCCCCCCCTTGATGAGATAAATTTGGGCCACTTGGTATATTCTTTTCAAATAACGTGAGATTTTGCTGGACCCCCCCCCCCCACCCCTTTTGAGCTCACGTAATTAATGTATACCCCCTTGTTAATCGTGATTCCGTAAAAAAAAAGCACTGATGAAGTTATTTTAATTGCGTTGATATTGTTACAAAGAAATATGTAAGAACTGTGTACGATAAACGTGGCGGAATGCTAAAATAAAGAAGAAGAATTCCTGTAGACAAGATTTGAGAAAAATGTCAACATAAGAAAATAACAAAAGAAATTGATGAACAGGTAAAATTGGGTAAGTACCTATCGTATACTTGGTTTCGAAAAAATGACCCTCCACATTAGTGACAAAATGATTTAAAAAAGTATTGTGTATTCTAAGATTTAATCGAAGATCTGCTATAAGAAGTGCTATAATTAGCAGGTGCATATTATGCTAGAATTATCCAAATATTGTGACGTGTAGCATCAGTGGCATAGCGTGTCAGCTGCCAGGGGTGGAGGAAACAGCCCCCTTATTTAGGTAACTACTTCAATTTAAAAGAATAAAATACGTAGTATTTCAAAAGAACTCTTGGCAAGAACAATCATCGTTATTGTGTATTGTAAAGGTTACAAACAAAAAAAGTCTTGTGTAATCATTACATAGTATAAAATGAAGTCGCTCAAAATGTATGTGCGCATAGATCTTTTAAACTATGCAACGGATTTTCATGCGGTTTTCACCAATAGATAGAGTGATTCAAGAAGAAGGTTTTTATGTATAATACATGCGTATTATATACAGCGGGCAGCGGGCAGCTGGCAAGCGGGTGGTGCGGATTTTATAAAGGTTGGGTAATGGCTTTGTGTTTCATTAGCCACAGCAACGTGTGGCCGGGTTTGCTAGTTTACAATATAATAATCACATTTATTACAAAAATTCTTACATGTATAATACCACTTACAAAGGTGTAGAAAACTTTTAATTGTACCTTGGCGATCGTCAAGATTAAGGGAATGTACCCATACTACGTGACCAACTTTTTGCAATTTTTAACCCCCCCCCCCCCCCATCCCGGTGACCAAAAACCTAAGCAACCCGCCGCTCATTTGTACCAAGCGTGGTATTTTGAAGACCCCCCCTCCCCAAACATGTCACATAGTATGGGTACGTTCCCTAAGTTATTAGAGAATTGATATAAACAAAACACAAATCGACTTCCAATTAGAACTAGAACAATGCTGTTACCATTTATATTTTTATTGAAATATAATAAAATTGTTAGAATTAAAAAGAAATACTGGGAACTCCTGCAATTCAGTACAGGCAGTATTGCCGAGCTACAACGAGCAAGATGTCATCATTACACATTCATAAAGGAAGTGAATTCCCGATTTCGTCACAGAATAAATAATGAAAAATTCCGTGCTCATTTCAATCGGTCCGAAATATGAGATGAGATGGTTCAATTTTTTTCAAGATATTATTATTATTTATTGTGAAATTTTGCCGCCCCCACTGCGCTTCGCCACTGGTAGCAAAGATCATAGATTGAATTTTTGATTTTTGGTTTTTAAGGACGTTTAAACATTGATAAAAACATGTTTCTATCAACATAATTATTTTACCGTCTGATGACCTCCTCGGTCGAGAGAAATGGCTCTCGACTAGCAATCCAAAGGTCGCGGGTTCAAATCCCGGCATGCGCAAGTGCGTTTTATTTAATTAGTTTGTGTGATTTGCCGGTGGTTCCAGAATGGAAGACATTCTCAGTATCGCCCTGGTGCAATTTATTTTTTTTGTCACAAAAATCTTACTTTTTCATGATTATGCTAAATTACCAATATTTTTTTTTTTCTATCCTAGAGGCAATGAAATGCGAAATAATGCAAAATCAATTATAGTTTTTTTTTTTTAAATGAACTCCACACAGGAGGCCCCGAGGAAAATAATTTCCCTCAGGGCCTATTTCATTTTTTGGGATGCTGTGTGGAGGGTTTTTTTAAGGAAATGGGGGAGAGGAGAGTTCTGGGAAGGAAGAGGGTTTAAGGGGTGGGTAGGAATCTGGGGCTCAGTGTGTCCTGGTCAACCTCACCCCATGAACCCGGGCACCCCTGCAAAATCACCAAACGTAGCGAACCACTTGGGGTAACCTATGGCAGAGGTGTTGGTTATCGAATAAAGGTTCCCTGGGCGGCGTTACCCATTTTAGCCTCCCAAGTGATAGTGTTTCTGGTTTTAAATTTTAATCACTTGGAAATTAATGTAAGTATATATAGATACATTAATTAATCAGCATTAAACATTTAAACAGCATATACAAGATATTAAAGATGAAATTAATAATTAATTAATTTAGATTAAAAACGATTTATATTACAGTCTCGTACATTCACATTTAAATTATCTGATTGAACTCTGGGGAAACACATTTTAAGTATAATATAAATGAATTACAGGTAATACAAAGCAAGGTAATAAAAAAACTACTTCACCACAGATTCAGAACCAAAAATATTATATATGGAAACAAAACTATTAACATTAAGAAAATCATATGAATACAACGCTTTTCTCCTTATATACCAGTGGTTCCCAACTTTTTTTGACCAGGGACCACTATTAAATTTATTAGTTCTCACAGGGACCACAAGGTACAATAATGAAAAAATGTTAATTGCATAATTAAACGCATCCTTGCAATTACTATCATTTTGCATATCAATGTGCTCTTTTTGGACTTCTTCAGCTACCTCTCCATCATTAATACCAAAAGGGTTACAAATCAACTTTTGGATGCCTTTTGATTCGATTTTTGTAGTAAATGAATAAATGTTTCGTGGACCACATTTTAGATCTCGGTGGTTTGTGGACCACCGGTTGGGTACCACTGCTGTATACAAAATAAACAATAAACTCATACTTCATATAAACAATATACTCACCTTTTTATATATTTTCAAATTAAATTTAGTCATCTTTTATCTTCATTATAAATGTACCTCACAAAACAGAATCTTATTACAGTTTTTACAAATTGTTTTAATAATCAGTTAGAAATTCAATTAAATTTTTAAACATAAATCTTAAAAGTACTGAGACCATTTTAGTATTCAGTCTTACAATTTTTTAGGTAACTCTTTAACTCAATAATAATTATATCTTTAAATTTTTATCAGCAGCCATTTAAACAACAAAATATCTCTTAACATAATATGAACTAAATTCAGTCTTCTTAAATCTTAAGCAACAAAACTGAAACTTTTTAAAATTTAGACTTACTGTAATACATACAAACACAGAACTCATTAAAGTACACAAACACTAACATTACACAACAATATACATTTAAACACCATCCACAATAATTATGGTAAGCAATCCATTGGTTACGAGGGGGGCAACTTATATAATTGCCTCTCAAACGACATTAAAAGTGAAAAAAAGCTGGATAAATTTAAGAAAAAAAGATTCATTTTTTTTCTTGGTAAACAAATTAATGAAATAGAATAGCGCTGTGTTGTAATATTTAGCTTAGCTTAATATGTTTAATTATTACTGGTTAAATCAGTGAAAATGTAGTTTTCTTTTTTCTAGAATAAAAAAAAAATTTATTAAAAAATTAAATACTGTGAGTAGAACATACCTATCGCCTTTGGCTTAACCGGACATTTTTCGATAAAAATATTGGTGATATCAAATATTTAACCACTCGAGCGACAGCTCGATTTAAAACTTTTTCCTAAGATTGCTTGCGATTTTTTTGAATATTTTTCGCTTGCATTAAAAAAATCATAACTCCGAATTTTAATATGGAGACATACATACTGATATATATCGTAAACTTTAAACTGAAACCCGTTACGGCCAGAAATAAATTAAGTGGAAAAAAGTTTGAAATTGTTTTAACATGTTATTAAGGGTATGTTTTTGTTCTTACTGAATAACACAATCAGTTCATAAGTATTTCAACATTTCAGATGTCAATTAAGATAGTTATCTCTACATCTCTTCTCTACATATTATAAATTAAAGTCCCCCGCGTCGTCTTTCTGTCTGCCTGTTCGCGATAAACTCGAAAACTACTGAACGGATTTTCATGCGGTTTTCACCAAAAGATAATGTGTTTCGTGAGGAAGGTTTAGGTATGTAATTTGTCAAGGATTTGTGTAAATTGATTGAAACATAACAATAATTGTTAGAAGTGTCAGAAAAAGTCAAGCCACCTGGTAGCTTTCATCGAAAACGCTGCCTAATCCTTTTGGGATAGGTATAACAAAACAATGCATGGTGGGATATTCCTCTTTTATAGATCTACTCGATGTATGCCTATAAAACTTAAAGGAAAGATTAAGTAGACTATATTTAGACCTGTGATACTGTATGGCTCCACATGCTGGACTATGTACAACTCCTACTCTAGGCAACTCGAAACAACAGAAATGCGAATGCTTAGATGGTCGGCGTATCACTAAAAGATAGTATTAAAAATTCATGGTAGCCTGGTGTCACGTAAGAAAGCTGGAGGAACGACAGTTGAGATGGTATAGGCACATAAGACGGAGACCACCTGATCACGCAGTGAAGCAGGCAATGTCTATGGAGCTGCATCGACAGTCATCCAGAGGAAGACACAAGAACTCCCCGGATGAGGGGCCGTTCAAGTATTACGAAATGCACTTGGGGGGGGGTCTTATGAAACGTTACTGTGCGTTACGAGGGGGGGGGAGGGGGGGGTTTGTGCGTTATGTAACATGGTTTTCTTTATTTAGATAAAAAACTAGGGAATTAAAATCTTCCAAGTTGGCAACCCTTTTCGTTTTCGAAATCTCTTTGTTTTATTTATTACCGCAAACGTGATTAAAACAGGAAAAAAGGCATTTAAGTGACTTTCCAGTACTTTGCGCAACTTAATTGTGACTTTCAGATAAAAATTGTCACTTGAGTGTTACGTAACGTTTAGGGGGGGGAGGGTACAGAAAAACGTTACGGCGTGTCAAAAAGGGGGGGAGGGATGGTCAAAAATCTTCAAAAATTGCGGTACGTAATACTTGAACGCCCCCTGACTCAATGCTCCAAAATATTACACAGAAAAAGCCTGGACGAAGGCGATACCCAGAAGAAGATATAGCCTGAGAAGGAGAAGAGCCGACCCCAACAGCCTACCTAGGCAGTGTGTTGGAACAGTGTAAGGAAGAAGATCCCATTACCTAACCTAACATAACCTATTTAACATTTTTTTATATATTTTTTATCATCAGAGGAGGGGTTGAGTTGATTTAATGACTTTTCAAAGGAGGTGTTAAGTTGATTTCATTCTGAGTTGTCCGGTCACCCACCCTGTTGCTGTACGCTGTAGACTGAAGATCATCCGTTTGAAATCTGCAGCCACCGTTTCAGCACAACTGGACTGTGTCCCATACAATGACGTTATATAAATAAATAGACTCGCCATAGTCTCATATACTCACAATATAATGTGGAAAGTAAGGAACACTCTTTTGTTTTCAGCGATTTTCAGTATAATTTCTTAATTCAAAAGTTTATTCCTGTGTGATAAAGATAGACAATCAAATAATGTGTGTGTATGAATGACATGGATATATGAGCGGGCGGCGTATTGCTTGTCACTTTTTGATGGAACGTTCGCTGTCTCCTTTTCTTGAGGCCCACTAAAATAAAAGGTCTGGCTGCCTGTCGGAATTTGATATGTCGAGCTATACAATAAATACAATAGAGCAACGACAGTTTTCAAATGGTGGCGATTGTCATCAATACTTGTTAGAACTACTGATGTATGAGTTGTTTTACCACAAGCAAACAAATAAACAGAGTGTTTAGGCTGATTAATCTACTTTAAAACAGTGAAGTTTACTTAGCAACAGAAATTTGGCTGTTGCGCGTCCAGACCCTTTACTTTAGTATGACTTGAATTTTCTCTAATGACGTGTAAAACCGCAAGCGGGAAACATGAAAATTAATTGTAATATTTATAATAATCGATAATATTAAGTAATTTCCATGAACTTACAACTGAAATGTTATTCATTCGCCTTTACTATTATTTGCCGTTTAATTGAAACATTTTCTCATCACACAGGAGGGCATTTTGGCACTTTTTAAAATGCAATTTACTTACTGGTAAGTGCTGGTAAGACGCAACCTTACTCGACGCGTAGCAGTTTAGTACTAAAGTACTAGATATCAAGATCGGTGCAATTGTCTTGCCTTTGTCTTCCCACTTTGAGATTTCTACCCCTCGTCTAATATAGTACGTATGTAACTTCATTGGTCCCATATGGGTCTGTTAACAGTGTTAACCACTTATACGTCAATAAAAATTAACAACTATTAAAACTGAAACGTCTGAAGGAGACTTTATAAAGGTGGGTTTATTATTTTTGCAAATTATTATTTAGATTTTTTTATTCATAAATAAAATTGAATAAACGTTTCTGTTGGCAATAAAAAACGACCATAAAAATGCCTTTTTGATCATAAATAATAAGTAAAATACTTGCTAAAAACAGCATTTATTGAAATTAATTTTTTCCTTTATTTTACTTCGAGATTAGCCATCTGATCACAAATTTAATAATGGCAAAGCTCATCTTTCCAGAGATTGTGTACAGTGAGACAAACATACAAGGATTTTGTACAGATTTTATTTGATTTTATTTTGTACGGATTTTTTCAACACGGACAGGTACTTGTATTTACTTATGAGCATTAAAATTTGCCAAGTACCTATCATAACAAAGAAATTTTGAAAATAGATTTTTAAATTGAAACAATTATTTCTATTGTATGTAAACAATTTTGAAACTTCTACAGTTATTATTACATTATTTGTTTAAAAATATATACATTCCCTTACAATGGGGATATGTGTAAACGTTTTTAGTTCATTCATTTTGGTAACTTTGGTATGTTTTACGGTTTTGGACTTTTTACCAGATGCTCTCGAAGAGATGTGGCCGGTCAGAGTTTCGAAATGTCTGAGATGTTTCAGTGCGTGTTTCTTTTCGTGGCTTACAGGTTATTTGCCACTGCCATCCCTCATTGGGTTAACTGTGAGTTGCTTGTTTCATTAATAACACTTTAAAAATTAAATTAATGTTTCTAGATAATGTAATTAGTTTATCATTTTATATGTTTGTTTAGTTTCTGACTGATAATTTATAGTAGCCATAATTACAGACTCATCCCTAAACTTTAAAATAAATGGGAGGAATGCAGATCCTGCCACAGTTTGTTTTTTGCAAAAAACCATGTTTTCACCGCGTTTTAAGCTGAGAACTTTAATCTGGAAGATGAAAAAAAGTGCGGAAAGCAATAGAAAAAAAATTTGAAAAAGTAATTAATTTTCAATTGCGTTAAATAAAATTTCACTTCGCGAACCGACACTATGACAGCCCGGCGGGTGCCGGCGGGCATTTCGTCACTGTTGGTATCCCTGATACAAAGACGAGCTAAATACGATTGTAGCCGACTTCGTGGGATAACTGATGAGGCGCGTAATTATGAAATTTGTCTAGCGGGCTTGTGTATGTTATCTTTACTTTAAAAAACAGCCTACGTTTTTGAATGGTTTGTTTGGCTACGCAGGGTTTGTGTAGCGGGCTTGTGTATGTTATCTTTACTTTAAAAAACAGCCTACGTTTTTGAATGGTTTGTTTGGCTACACAGGGTTTGTGTAACGGGCTTGTGTATGTTATCTTTATTTTAAAAAACATCCCAGGATTTGAATGGTTTGTCTCCATTCCGGTACCGGATTAGAGGTTCGTTTACATTATGTTATTAATTCTGTTTTTCATAATTACGCGCCTTATTATTTATCCCACGAAGTCGGCTACAATCGTATCTGACTCTTGTTTGTAGGTCTGGGATACCAACATAACAGTGACAAAATGGCGGGTGGAGTGTCGTAGTATCGGTTCATGAAGTGAAATTTTATTTATACTTTAAACGGCTGTATCTCCCTCAATTTTGCCAAGCACGCCTTAATTTTTTTTTTATTCGGCTTCTCCACACTTTTCTCATCTAGAAAGTGCCTTTTTATTAAATTTCCAAACTGTGGCAGGATCTGCATTTCACCCAAATAAATTCCTTAACATCAAAAATAAAATAAAAGATGCAATTTTGTTTATTAATTTCTAGATTTGATGGTCATGTTTTCTTACCATGGGTAATTAACCTGTAACCAAATGTTAAGGGAAAATAATATTAAACCCTATAGGCTAGGCGGTTACCTCGAGAGTGTTTTCTCTTGGGGTAAAAATAATCTCATTGAATTTAATGTTTCAAAGACCCAATCTTGTCTGATTACGTCTAAAAGGGATCGAAATGAAAATCTAGTCTCTTTCAACGGAAGCAATCTTCCGAACAAGCCCTCCATTGATATGCTTGGTGTAACTCTAAGTGACCAGCTCAGGTATGGGGGCTCCATCGAAGCCAGAGTAAAGTTAGCCTCCAAAAAACTGGGCATACTGTACAGGTCCCGCAGATACTTTAATAGTACACAACTGCTAACCCTGTACAAATCACAAGTGCGCCCCACGGTTGAATTTGGTAGCCACCTCTGGTCTGGAGCTCCAAAATACCTGAAAGATACCCTCGACTCTGTGCAGAAACAATTTCAATTTGGTAAGCGGGAATGGGTACCGCCACCCTGGGAACCTTTGGGAGCGTTCAAGTATTACGTAACGCAATTTTTGAAGATTTTAGACCCCCCGTGTAACGCGCCGTAACGTTTTCTTGTTCAACCCCCCCCCCCCCCCCCCCCCCTAAGCGTTACGTAACGCCCAAGTAACAATTTTTACCTGAAAGTCACAATTAAGTTGCGCAACGTACTGAAATGTCGCTTAAATACCCTTTTTCTTGATTTTATCGCGTTTGCGGTAATAAATAAAACAAGAGATTTCTAACTCGCGATACATTATATACATTTTATTTATTTATATTTTAATTTATAAAAAAAAATTGAGAATATTATTATTTTTATCTGCCTTGTATTCCTTCCAAATCTCCACAATTAAACACTGTCGTACCTAGAATTAACCTACATGGTTTTACAACACATACTTTCTTTTACATTAGCTTTAGTGAGGAGGCCCTGAGGAAAGTAATTTCCCTAAGTTTTCCCTGTGGAGCAACACTTTACTCTACTCCACTATGATTCACAAGCTGACTCATAGTGGAGTTAAACCTTTTCCACGTCCCGAATGCAGTTATACAAGTTCTCAAAGGGAAGATTTAAAAATCAACAGTATGATTCACAGAAGATAAAAACCATTATCATGTCCTGACTGCAACTATTCGTGTCCTCTAAAGAGATATCTAAGAAGTCACTTGCTGACTCACAGTGTAGAAAAACCGTTTTCATGTTCCGACTGCAACTATTCATGTAATACGAAGAGAAATCTAAAAATTACCCATGTTTACCCACAGTGGATAAAAATCCATTTCATGTCCTGACTGCAACTATTCTACTTCTCGAAAAAAAATAACGAAAACGGCACTTGCTAACTCACAGTGACGAAAAACCTTTTTCTTGTCCCGATTGCGACTATTCATGCGCTACACAACGGTATCCAAAAGTTCACGTGTTGAACCATACTGGACAAAAACCTTTTCATGTCCCGACTGCAATTATTCATGTAGTGCAAAGGAACTTTTTAGAAATCATTTGCTAACTGAAAGTGATATAAAACCTTTTACATGTTTCTACTGCACTATTCAAGTTCTACAAAGAGTCACCAAAAATCACATGTTAACGCACAGTGGACAAAAACCACTTTCCTGTTCAGAATGCAGTTATACAAGTTCTCAAAAGGACAATTTATAAATCCACCGTGCGATTTACAGAAGAGAAAGCCTTTTACATGTCCTGACTGCAACTATTTGTGTTCTTAAAAGGGATATCCAAGAATTCACTTGCTGACTCTACCCATTGTGGAGAAAAGCATTTTTCATGTTCCGACTGTAACTATTCAGAGAAATCAAAAAATCACATGTTTACTCACAGTGGTGAAAAACCCATTTCATGCCCTGACTGCAACTATTCTTCTTCTCGAAAAAAAACTAAAACGGCACTTGCTGATTCACAGTGATGAAAAACCTTTTACTTGTCCCGAGTGCGACTATTCAGGCCCTACAAAACGGTATCTAAAAATTCACGTGTTTACCCACACTGGACCAAAACCTTTTTCGTGTCCCGACTGCAATTATACATTTGTACAAAGGAACTTCTTAGAATTCATTTGCTGACTCACAGCGCTACAAAACCACTTACATGTTTCTACTGCAACTATTCGTGTTCTACAAAGAGGCACAAAAAATCACATGTTTACCTTCAGCAGAAAAAAACTATTTTTTGTCCCAGCATGGTTTTTCAAGTTCTCAAAAGGGAGATCAAAAAATCCACAGAACGATTCAAAGTGAAGAAAACCTTTTTCATGTTCTGAGTGTAACTTTGCATGTACTACGAAACCTAGCTTTAGGTAATATTATTATATTTTAGCAGTAAACTAACTTGTGTGTAATAACTAAAATCGTTGTTCTTACTAAAAACTCTCGTATAACATCATTCATATGTTGCATAAATTTTTCATTTTTTTTAATTTTTCTTTTGCTGTCTTCCAAATTTGGTTGGCATTTTTTGGTTGCGCTGCGCTGGCAAGTCAGCATGAGAGCCTTTATAGGCCAATAACAGCTGATGATGTAAATCTCCCGGTTTGGAGGACATTATAATTCCTTTAATTCACATTAACAACACTGACTACAGCAAATTGTGTTTATGCGTATTTCGTGTTTAATAAAACACTAACGAATACTGACAATGAAAATAAAATAAAAATGACGCACAATACAGTCGAGGAATTCCCCATACAACATAAACTAAAAGGCTTACCAACTTGGAAGATTTCAATTCCTTTGTTTTTTATTTAAATAATAAAGAAAAACATGTTACGTAACGCGTCCCTCGACCCCCCCCCCCCCCCCGTAACGCGCCGTAACGTTTTACCAGACCCCCCCTCCCCCCCCAATTGCGTTACGTAATACTTGAACGGCCCCTTTATTGGATAACCAACACCTCTGCCATAGGTCACCCCAAGTGGTTCGCTACGTTTGGTGATTTAGTAGGGGTGCCTGGGTTTATGGGGCGAGGTTTGTCTAGGTCTTGGAGGTGGATGACCAGGACTCAATGAACCCCAGATTCCTACCCACCCCTTAAACCCTTTTCCTTCCCAGAACTCTCCTCTCCTTCATTTCCTTTTTAAAAAACCCTCCACACAGCATCCCAAAGATGACATAGGCCCTGAGGGAAATCATTTTCCTCAGGGCCTCCTGTGTGGAGCTCATGTAAAAAAAAAAAAAAGAAATGGGCGATCCGTTTGATAAATTCTCCCATCTTAACAGACGGATTGCAATCTTTAGAGCACAGGCGTCAGGTGGGAATGCTGTCTTTGTTCTACCGGTATTACAATGGAAGATGCTCCGAGGAACTAGCATCATTGATCCGTTCGGCACCGGTGCATAGTCGGAAAACACTCCAAACGCGTGCCCAACATTTGTACACGGTTGACATTTGGCACATGAGAACGGGTCGTTTCTTCGACTCGTTCTTGTGTTCAACAGCTTGGCTGTGGAATGATTTGCCGGCCTCTGTGTTTCCTCCTTCCTACAACATGGCTCTCTTCAAGACCAATGTTCATTCCTTCCTCTCCTCAAAAAGACCCTCCACACAGCATCCCAGATGACATAGGCCCTGAGGGAAATTATTTTCCTCTGGGCCTCCTGTGTGGAGTTAATGTAAAATAAAAAATGGCTAATTTGCTTGCTTTTCGGAACAACTCACAGAGGTCCCATAGAAATCGTTGTGTCTTACTCTCATGGTTAGAAATATGATCTAAATGGCATAAAAAAGTGAAAGTAAAGCAAAAAATTAACCACAAAATAATTAAAATGTACATCTTTATGAAACCAAAGTTTCCGACTGCAATTTGAAATAAATTTATGAAACATTTGCAATTTTTTATTAGTTATTTTTACATAAAATGACAAAAAAGGGGGTGATGATAATGTTTGTACTACATTTGTCTTTTTAATAAAATGTGTGTTTTTATTTTTTTTCATTACTTATCAGTATTTTTAGTTAGAAAAAACGTAAGGCGAGCCATTTTTTAAATTTTATTGCAAAGCGGAAATATTTTGACCTTCAGACAAAATATGCCCGAGGCCTGAGGGGTTAATACCAAAATATTCAAATTAAAAGTAAATCACATAGTTTATATATTACCCAAGAAAAAATATTTTTGATATGACAACCTCTGTGGCCAAGCGGTTAACCCATTGGCCACAGAATTAATGAGCAAAAAAAATGACCTTCACCGCTGAATTAATTTTGTACCAAAAATTGAAAACCTGCATTGTTTATTCAAATGAATTAATTTCTTTAAATTTATTTACACATTTGATTAAGTTAAAGAAAAAAAATAAAATTATATTTTAAAAAATATTAAAATATGTGTAAATAAGGATACAAATATAACTTTCTCTTTTTTGGTAAGTTTTTTTCCACATTTTTATTCAAAAAGTTACAAAAAAACATAATATTCATGAATCGAACAATAATAATTTTTGTTTTTTACATTTATATATACTAATAACTAATAAAATAATTTGGTATGATAGTCCTCAAAGCAATCAGGGACTTTCGGGGTCCCTTCCAAAAGGACTCCAGATACTAATATCTACAGCCTGTATGTCGGACGAATATCTACAGCTCATATGTTGAACTAATATCTACGAACTTCAGAGTGTTGACTAATATCTACAGAGCTTAGATCGGACGAATATCTATGACGGTCCCAGTGTTGACTAATATCTATAGAGCGTAGGTTGAACTAATATCTACAGAGCGTAGGTTGGACTAATCAGCTAAATGTGTCCAATAGTACGATATTAGGGATTTTTACATACGTACTTACATAAATTACGTTTTTTAAACTGCATAGGTACGCAATATTACGTTATTCCAATATGCTATACATAATCGCAAATCCAACCTCTGCCAGTGCTGTAGATATTCGTCAACATTTTGGTTCTCATAGATATTAGTCAGCAGTTTGAGCTGTAGATATTCGTCAACACTTTGGTTCTCATAGATATTAGTCAACAGCTTGAGCTATAGATATTCGTCAACACTTTGGTTCTCATAGATATTAGTTCGATTTTTTCAGTTTTTGGAATTCCTGTAGATATTAGTAGACGCCTCCTCCAAAAGCCTAGAACCACTCAAAATTTTGAAGAAATTAGATGGCGGCCGGCAGCATACAAAACATGGAACACAAATATCAGGGAAAAACATAAGAAACATTTTATTGCCAATTCTACGAAATGAGTGATTAATTACCCACAGAATGTTCGGCAATTAAAACTTTATTCAAAAATGTCGTTGTTGAGCTCGTTTTCCGTTTTTTGGCGGACCTACTCTAGCCCGTCAGCGTGCCGGGGTTTATGGTTAAGTACCTGAGTTGCACACCCGGCAGGCTGCCAGGGTTTGTGGCCAATGGGTTAACCCTTTAGCCTCTAAAATATTTTTACCTCCAAGTCCCAAACGACACGTTGAAATTTCGGAATGCTTCCAAGGCGTTAAATATGCAGTGTTTTTCTTAATTTTGAAGTTGTCGTAAAAAGAAATACAATTTTAGAAACCAGATAAAATTATCTTTGAGATGTTTGTGTTTGAAATAAACATTGAAATTTCTAAATAATAAGATGTGGTGTTTTGTCTTTCTAACCCTGTTTAGAACATATTTCTCACCATGATAATATGGGAGACAATGATTTCCATGAGAACTATATGAGTTGTTCCCAAGAGTGAACTTATTTGCCTGAAGGGTTAACAACAATAAGAATTTACTTAGTATGTTTTTTCAGAGCCTCGCTGCCTCCACTGTCGCATATATAAAGAGAAAAGTAAGTCCTTTTCTATCTATAGATAATATAAACATAGGGAGATATGGCATGGAAGCGCGTCGACTGTCGCCGAGCTACAACTGAACTACACGGTGTCACATTTGTCACATGAGAATGGGTCGCTTCAACGACTCGTTCTTGAGTTCAGCTCTGCTGTGTAACGATTTGCCGGCCTCTGTGTTTCCTCCCTCCTCTTTTCTCTCTTCGAGACCCATGTTCCATATCTCCGAGGATGAGGTAGGCCCTGAGAGAAATTATTTTCCTCAGTGGAGTTAATGTAAAAAAACCATCAGATATTTGCTCGCCTGATGGTTTAGCATCTAGTTAAAGAAAAATAATAAAGAAAGAAAACAAAATTTACAGTATTTAAAACCAAAGAAAATATAAATAAAAAAGATATCGAGGCAGTCCCGGCGAGAATGAGGGTGGCGAGCGACCTGGCCCAATGACAAAACCATATTGGCAAGAAATTAAAAGAGCAACTCGTCCAGCGTAGGTAAATAATATTGTATTTGAAAAGTGTTTTTCGACTCTTACAGCAGACTTGAGAGCAGTGGGTCGGGAGAGTAAAGTTTTCTCATGGCGGACTTACAAAGTGCAAACGGTTAATCCCATTAAGAATGTACATTTTATATCATCTGTATTTGTTGTGTATTTCTAGAACTTCGCTGCGAAGGAAAAGGCGAAGCGAGATCGAGAGCATGTTCAAAACATACTAAATCATTTTAATGAGATAGAGCGCGTTGCTGTTGAACACAATCGTGACAATACATCGCGGGACGCAAAAAGCATCAAAGGCATTATGGTACTTATTTTTAAGTATTTACATGTTTGAGTTACACAGTATGTGTATTTTGGAAATATATTCATGAGAGATGGACAGGACGTGCTGAAAGGTTAAAAATGAAGGGTAAAGCTAAGAAACTACGTTAATGGAGGACTGAATACATAGCTTTACATCTGTATCCATGTACTACATTACAAACCACAAACTGCGACTGCGAAAAAATTGAGCATTCGGATAGTATTAAGTATCTTGGTTTGCAAAGTGGATTGCAAACTAAAATGGGAACTTCACGTAAATTCACTTGTATTGAGAATCCGGAAACAAATATACATTTTTAAAACGATTAGAAACATTATGTCACCTAAACTATTAAAAGATGTATATTTTTCCCTTTGCCAAAGCATTTTAATTTATGGTATATCGGCATGGGGTGGAGCCGCAGACTGCTTAATACAGCTCATAAATCACTTATTAGAACTATGTACAAAAACCATATCTTCATCCCACTGAAAATCTTTTAATTCAAAATAAAATACTAGATATCAGGAAGCTATTCATAAAAAAAATTGTATAAAATCGTCACCTTCCCACATATCTCACTCCCAGAACACTAGAGCTAAATCTAACAAACATTTACAAGTGCCAAAAATTAAATCCACTCTTGCTAAAAAACATGAATCTTACCTCGCACCTTCCATATTCAACATTTTCTTAAAAGAAACGCAACACATAACTCAAACTAATAGAAAACATACATATAAAAACTTTAATACGTGGTTATTGAACAAAAAAAGGAATTGCATTAACAAGTTACTTGCAAACTGAATGTGTTAATTTTTTTTATTCGTTGTATATTGTTATTTAAATATATATTAAAATTAAAAAAAAAGAACTTTCATACTGAAAATGTTCAATTACTTTATATATGTTTGTAAATTTTTTTATATTTAGATTATTATATTATGTAGGTTATCTTTTGTATTTTTATTTATGTTTTTCTTTTGTACTTTGTATTATTATTATTTAAGTTTTTCTTTTGTACTTTGTATTTTTTTATATAATTTTTTGTATCTTTTTGCATTAATCTTTATGATATATGTAATTATGTATACTGCTACCCGGCTCAGAACAGATATTGTCTAGTGAGTCGGGTAGTGCACTTATATTATGTAAATAAATATTGATGTAAATAAACGCCCGGGTTACCGGCACCTTTAAAAAAAAAAAAAAAAGTCTGTAATAGCAGGTGGCAAATGCTGATACTAACCCTGACGTATATCAGGGAGGCACGGAACTGGTAGAGGAAGGATGAAATTAGACTGAATGTTCTAAAGAAAACATTCCGAATGTGTGCGTGTGGTAAAACTATGTATGAATGTGTTATAAAGGAAGCAAGGGCAAGATAGATGGTTTGGATATTAACATATTGTTTAAACCACCTATCTTGCCCTTTCTTAACCTTATTCATAGCATTTACATCAACCCTGCATTTTATTCTGATCGCCACATTTATAACTTCACTTCCATGCCATATTATGTTAGAATTAGTCAGGAATTCCCGATGAATACATTGAATGACCAAGTGTATCATATTATAACATTATAGTTGCCCTGGCATCCAAGAAATCTTTACCACCAACAAAAATATAAATCTCCGTGGACACTCAAAAAAAAATTAACACAACACCTTTTGCGTACAATCATAGAAAACACTTTCTTGCAAATAGAGTAGTGGATGTATGGAACAAATATCCACGACATGTCATCGATGCTACTAAAATAAACCAATTTAAATCTATATTGGATTAATATTTGGATAGAAGAAAGGACAAACTTTATAATAAAAACACATATAAATTTGTTGTAGACCACTTTTATTTTATAAACACTCTACCGGTTTCGGAAGCACCCTTCCTTCCTGACGAAGGAACTAGTACCCGGCATATACATATTGCTATGCCACTCAAGAAAGTGTTTGTGTTATCTGTTTATTGAGGTCAAATACACAATTTTTTTCCGTCTGGTGCGTACACAAATAAATTAAAAGGTTTGCCGACCAGTGAGCAAGCCACATGAAGCTTCATTGTGAGAAGCATGGATTTGGCAAAATTTACTTCTCTGTCATTTTCCCATGCATTCCCCTTCCCATAATATTTAAATATTTAATCCTCCCTGAATCACCTTTCCCGTGTGTCACCGTTCCCCTCTCGGGTACCCTTACTAGCTAGCTTTATATTATATATTATAGCCATATTCTGATGTATGAGCTATATTATTATAAAGTTTCACTAAAATACATTCAGTAGTTTTTGCGTGAAAGAGTAACAAACACATACATCCATACAAACTTTCGCGTTTATAATATTAGTAAGATCTGTAAGTTGTTTCACAACTGTAACCAATGTACTGTTTGGTTTTATAATATGAAATAAATAATAATAATAATGCAAAAAGCGTGTGCCAGAGACAGAGTTGTGTGACGCCAGGCTCCATCTTGTCTTCCACTGTACCTAACCAGCATAGCAATTCTATATCTTTTGTGGGATCGTTATCGAGATAACGGACATGATCGGTTCCTTCCAAAGAAATCAACAATCACAAATCTGCTTAATTTTTCGCGGTTGGTAGCCACCAGTTTAGACTCGAGGTACCAAACAGATGTAGTTTATACTGACTTTGTCAAAGCATTTGACCGTGTTAACCATGATATACTTCTGAGGAAAATGTTTAAAATAGGCTTTGATCTACCGACACTGAACACGTATTTAAAATCCAGAAGCCAATTTAAATGGACATAACTCAAAAAAATTCCCAGCGCAACCTGGAATTCCCCAAGGGTCTAACCTCGGACCTATGTTGTTTCTAATACTAATAGATGACATCCAAAACTGTGTTAGGAAAACCAAATGTCTATTATTTTCTAATTAAAATTCTGATGGAAATAAGCTGCCAACAAGATTGCTTTAAAATGCAAACTGATCTGGATGCACTATCTGAATGGTCGTTGGCAAACAAATTAGATTTTAACACAAAAAAATGTGTCACAATGTCCTTCACTCGTAAAAACATTATAGTTTACGATTATAAAATAAAGGGCGAGACGTTAACACGTGTAAAATCCGTGAAGGATCTTGGTGTCGTCTTTGATCCCGAACTGACATTCTCTTGCCATATATCGCAGCTCACTCAGTCTTGCTGCAAACTTCTTTGATTCATCATCAAGACTTGTAAGCAGTTTGATAACCAAGAAGCTACGCTAGCATTATTCGATGGCGTACTGTGAAGCAAGCTGGAGTACGCGAGCGATGTTTGGGCACCGTACCACCAGAAGTACATTGATATGTTAAATCAAATCCAGAAGAAATTCCTCAGGTGTGTTTATAAATGTGGAAGCACGGAACCTACCCAATGTTCATGCATCATATTGACTTACTTCAGGAAACTGATTCTGTGAGTCTAGAAACTAGGCGGAAAGCAAGTCTTTCTGTCTTTCAAAATTTGGAACAATTTCATTTCCATATTTTGAAAGACAGAATAGCAAGACATAACCCATTTCTCTTGGGATGCTATGATTTATATGTACCAGACCACTACAGGCGAAGTCGACATCATGACTTATTTAAAGTACCGAACGGCAGAATAGACGTCTTGGCAAAGCATAGCATGACGAGGGGAGTGGTGTTGTTAATTGAAATTGCAAACCATTTGGATGTAAGTAACTGTTTTTTATATGGCTTAAAAATATTATTGAAGAGTCACTTACCTAAATGCTGATAGGGCTACTAAATTGTGCTGTAATTGGAATTATTAGCGTCTCCCACACACACACTTCGGAGCGACCGAGTCCCGCACCACTTCAGGCCGCCGCGCAGAAAAGTCTCACAGTGAACTGCGCTGTAAACCTATCGGTCTTTACTTTTCTGGGCGGCGGCCTGAAGTGGCGCGGGACTCGGTCGCTCCGAAGTGTGCGTGTGGGAGAGGCTATTCTACTGTACAATGATAATAAAAAAAAAATTAAAAATGAAATGATCTCCTGTCAGATTTGTGTGATTTTTACATATTTACTGTCACATATTTTAGTTTATATCATTTTAAACACGAATTCCTGCAAGTATGCATGATTATTTATTAATTTAATGTACGTTGTACATAGAAAAAGCAAATAAATCACACAAATCTGACAGGAGCTCATGACCGTACCTAATCTCATAACGATCCCACAAAAGATATAGAATCGCTCGACAGGTTCTATTTCAACCCAATGTTAGAATTATGTGTCGAAATGCCTTCATTAATTTGTGATTTTTTAGGTAACGGTGAGCAAAGCCGAAATGCGTATTGACGAAATTGTCGACATCTTGCGCTCAGGTATTTGGTACATACATTATTTTTCAAGCGATTTTCTGGTTTTATAAAGTCATAAAAATAACTATATTGATCGTCCAGTTAAACAATTCCATCAAATTGATGCCACAATATTTGAACATTTGTTCTTGAGCCTTGTTCTTTTTACAGGAAACTGAAAAAAAAATTATAAAATTTTCACTTGGATATTTAAAAACATTTATTCGAGTTCACTTTAAAAAAACTTTCACTTGCATATTGATTTAGAATTTTCGCAGTACTAACCCTGGCTTGCCGAATTTCGCCTTTTCTAGAGAAAACCTTCCAAAACTTGCTAGAGCATTCCGAAATCTTTTAAAACTTTCTGGAATCTTCTAGAACTTTCAGAACCTTCTAGAGCTTTATAATTATCGTTCTACAATCTTCTTGAACTTTTTCCTTCCAGAACTTTCTAGAGCATTCCAGAGCCTTCTCTAGATCTTGTGGAACCTTTTAGACTCACTTATAAACTCCGCCACACAGTTTGGAACTTAACAGAAATTTCTGCAAGCCTCTGGAGCATTCTATACTCACCGACACACTCCGCACTCAGTTTGGAACCTTATAGAATTTTGAAATTTCTTCTTCCAGAACCTTCTAGAGCAGGGGTTTTCAACCTGTGGTACTCCTTGGGGTAGTAAAAATTGGGAATATGCAATATTATTGCAGGTTTCTTCAATTTCGCATGTAGAATCACTGGTTAAAAATGTCCAAAATCGTGTTACACTCTGTATAAAATTGCATTGACCCGACTGTGTAAAAAAAATTACGAAGGATATTGTCGCAAAAATATTGAATACGGTGTTATTCATATTTTCGTAGGTCTATGGCTCTTAGTGGGTCCCGAAACGGGGAGAATTTTGTGCCTGACTGTCATTTTATTGACAAAAATAGCCTTTTTCTGAAATTGGACTGGAATTCTCTACTGTATTTAGTGATTTGATTGTTAAATTCGTGTAATAATGACGGTTACAAATGTAACATGTCTTTCATTACATGTGTACACACAAGATAGATTAGGGAACGTACCCATACTACGTGACCAACTTTTTGAAATTTTTAACCCCCCCCCCCCCCCCCCCCCCCCCCCCGGTGACCAAAATCCTAAGCAACCCGCCGCTCATTTGTATGGAGCGTGACATTTTGAAGACCCCCCCCCCCCCTAAAAGTGTCACGTAGTATGGGTACGTTCCCTTAAGGGTATGTGGTGCAACAAAATTGTTGCAAGAGTTGAGGGGTACACAGTCTCAAGAAGGTTGACAACCGCTGTTCTAGAGCATTCCAGAACATTCAAGAACTTTCAGGAACCTTCCAGGCTCATCGACACAGTCGACGGGCCATTCTGAAACAATTTGAAGCATTCGCGGCCTACCCTTAACAAAGCAATGTTGTCGAAAGCCATTTTCATCTCTCACCCCCATCTAACTCTCTTACTTTCCGTGTGACATCAAGAGCTATCTACCAACATAACCACCGGTGGGTGGCAGTGGCTGGTTGTGAAGAAAATTAGACGGGTAGAAATAATACTGTAATAGTATTATTTATTAAACTGTATTTTTATTTTGTATTTTATGCATTTTTCCCTATTGGGTACGAAAAAATCTTGCGTCTTTTCATATAAATAAAGAAACAAAAAAAGCGAACTAAGAAAGTAATTGCTTCTTATGGTTTTTTTTATTTCAAAATGTTATTTTTCAGATGATATTATGAAAGAAGACAGGCAGGGAGAATTGCGAAGAAGGGTACCCGCCCGCTCTCATAACTGGCCTTGGATAACTGGCGTGCAATAACTTATTGACAGAAATTAAAAGAATTTTTATCCTTACCATCTTGACTTTAACCTTTGCTACTTTGTACTTTTAATAATTTCTGTGTTGTTTTCTTCTGTAATAGAGCACTCTTTGTCATTTGATATTTTTTAAATTACCACAATCTTGTAATATTTTTTTCAACTAATTTTTATACAACCGTCTTATGTATTTTTTTTTTAAATGCCTTAAAAAAATCTTGCGATTTTTTTACATAATAAATGTTTATCTGAAAATAAGTGCTTCAATTAAATTACAAAATCAGGTAAATATAGGTAAGTAGGTGGAGTGTACATGTGTGAAATTGGTGATTCTAAGTCACATTTGAGCTTTCGTTTTTGTGTAAATCAAGTCTAAGTTAGAATTTTTCAGGTCAAAAATTTTTAAATAATCGGCTTTTAAAAGGGGTCGAAGCTCAGACCCAGCTACAATATTTTCTTAACCCATTGGCCACAAACCCCGGCAGCCTGTCGGGTGTGCAACTCAGGTACTTAACCACAAACCCCGGCGCGCTGACGGGCTAGTGTAGGTTCGCCAAAAAACAGGAAATGCGCACGACAGTGACATTTAAAAAAAATACTTTTAATGCTGAACACTCTGTAGGTAATTAATCATTCATTTCGTATAATTTGCAAAAATATGTTTCTTATGTTTTTTCCCTGAAATTTTTGTTCCAAATTTTACATGCAGTCAGCCGCCATACATTTTTTTCAAAATTGCGAGTGGTTCTAGGCTTTTGGCAGTGACCCTGCACGTCCCTGATTGCTTTGAGGACCATCATACCGAACTATTTTATAAGTTATTAGTATACATGTATGCAGGGCTGGGCAGTATTTGAAATACTTGTATTCGAAATACGTATTTGAAATACAAATACGTATTTTGTATTTGTATTTCAATTACTTCCTAAAAATGTATTTTGTAATTGGTATTTCAATTACCTGCTGCTGAGGTATTTTGTAATTTGTATTTCAAATACTTATGGCTTCAAAATACATTTTCAAATACATTTAGCGATCTTAATAATGATAATGAAAAATAAACACACATAGATAATACATAGACTAAAAACGCTAGAATCTTGTACTATTGTCCTTTGCTATAGCACTCTTACTAATGATTTTTTGTAGTTCTCTTATGTCATTGCTTTACATTTTTTTTGCATCATGCTAGTTATTATTATTGTCCTGTGCTCTAATAGCACTGTTATTGTTCATTTTGTGTCATATTATATTATACTTGTCATTGCTTTATATTGTACATTTTTATATAATAGTATTAGATCAAGCGCTATAGGAATAATTTGACTGATTACTAGATTATTTTTAAGTTAATTACTGTAGAGCGTACTTGAAATGAAATAACACAAGACTGCACTATACAAACGTCATCCATTTATATATGTATAAAAATGAATCCTTCTTTCCCTTGGTCACGCCATAACTTCAGAATGACTTTACCTATTTCATTAATTTTTATTTAAAGTTTTCTAATACTTTATAGAAGGTTCTTACGGAAAGTAAAATTCAGAAAATTACAAAGGAAATTGGATAATTTCAGAAAACTTAAAGACTATTTTAACTTTGCACGTTTGACAGTTCGCGCGTTTGATGAAATTGAATTTAACAGGCAGCAGTTTTTTTGTAACAAAAGAATTGTCTATGGATTTTTTAAATTATAGATATTTTAAATAGGTTCCTATGTTAGGTACCAGATTTGATTGATTGTTCTTATAATATAGAAAAATGAATATTTGTAATATGTGAAAAATTAAAATTTGACTAAAAAAATTGTAATAGCAGGCATGCGAGTTGTTTGAAATTGAATGTACCTACTGGGACTAAATATATGGGAGTGGGAGAGGGTAGGCAGGGAAGGTGGAAGGGGAATGCAAGAGGGGAAGGGGATGCGGTAGGGGAACGGTTACGCACGGGAAAGGACATGCAGGGAGAAACAATTTATTTTTTTGAATATGGCATTGCAATGCATGCCGGGAACCAGCTAGTGTTATAATAATAATAATTATTACAATCTAACACCTAAGTCCTGTACCACAAAACTTTACAAGTGGAGCGGAGATGAGATGTGTCTCCTGAGCAATATGATTAGTCAATTTTAGCACGTCTCTGTTTCACTCTGCTCAGCTTTGCTTCAATGGAAACGCACCCTTAGATATGGGCACTTAAGACAATTTATTGCAACCAAAGGTTCTACCAAAACCAAATGTATTTTGTAATTTGTATTTTGTATTTGTTATTAAAAAATGGTTAAAATACTGTATTTTGTATTTTGTATTTTAAATACACGACTTGAAAGTATTTTGTACTTCGTATTTTAAATACATGCAAAAAAGTATTTTGTAATTTGTATTTTAATTACAGCAAAGCATGTATTTTGCCCAGCCCTGCATGTATGTAAAAAACAAAAATTATTAATGTTCGATTTATGAATATTATGTTTTTGAGTAACTTTACGAATAAAAATGTTAAAAAAAAACTTACGAAAAAAGAGAAAGTAATATTTGTATCCTTATTTACACATATTTTAATATTTTTTGAATTTTTATTTTTAACTTTTTTCTTTACTTTAATCCTATATGTAAACAAATTTAAAGAAATTAATTCATTTGAACATATGGTTCAAAAGTTACAATAGATTTAGTACACCAATGCAGGTTTTCAATTTTTGGTACAAAATTAATTCAGTGGTGAGGGCCAATTTTTTAGCTCTTTAATTCTGTGGCCAATGGGTTAACACTCAGTTTGCAAAAATAAATTTAAACGACAAATTCAAAAAAAAAAAACGTTTTTTGGGTCATTTGTGGTTTACCTAAATTCTTGTTTGTACCGCTAGCTTAAGGTTGTTCACCATTGTTTTGACAAGGGCAAGATAGAACTGTGGGAATTAGATCAATTTTTTTTTTTAAATGGATCGAAGCTCAGGCCCAGCTCAAATAAAAAAACTTGTTTTTTTTTATTAATTAACGAGTAAAGGTCTCTGCCCACTACACCGTTCCATCCCATGACCGTAACTATAACTAAATATTCTTTGTATCGATCAGTATGAAACGCTGCCCACTAGCCCGTCCCGTCACCGACCAACACCGTCGCATACCATAACTGGACTGACGGCGAATTCTCGATAACAATATTTTGCAAGTGCCGGTCCGCTCTGTGCATGGCATGCGACGGTGTTAGAACGGGGATCTTACGCGTATGATCTAACCCCGTTCTAACCGCGTTGCCACTCCGTCAGTTCGTAATTTGTGTTCAGTTCTATGAGACGTGCGTCAGCGGGTACGCCTATTGAACGGGGATGGTACGAACACTAACCCCGGTATATACGGGTATCATACGGTCACTAAACCCGTTACGTACGGGTATCATACGGTGTTATCTATGTGTCCGATAAAACTTAAGCGATAGGCAGCTTACTCTAAGGTCAGCAGATCGAGATGTTACTAATCGTTTAATCGAACTTTCTAGGTCAAATCGAGCCATTTACTATGATCGATCTTTTCGTGTAACTGGCCCGCTCATTTGGAACAATCTTCCCTCAGCTCTTACTAATAATATCCAGAACTTGGCTGAATTCAAAAGAGATTTAAAAACAGACTTATTTAAAAAATCATACCTTTCATGAATTTTAACTCCTTTTCAATCTACCATAATAAGCCATGTTCCTCAAGTTTCTGGTAATTGTTTGGTTTCGATTACCTCCTTACTACAGTTTTATGTGCACTCTGAATTTGTATTATTTCTAAATATTAACTGCCTCCCATTCTATATAATTTAGTTTAAATGATTCTTGTTGAATGACACCGTTATGGTTTATCATTATATATAGTCCTGTGCCAAAACAGCACTCACTATTGTTGTTAATATTGTTCTTTAGGAATTGCTTTGTACATACTGTATATTCTTTGTTTCACATTATTTAATTAATTTTGTAAGGACTCACAAGGAACATTATAGGTTAATTTTAAGTTTTTTTATAATTAAGCGCACTTGAAGTGAAATATCACAAAACTGCGCTATATAAATACTATAGTTATTATTATTATTCAGCACGTTCTAGTGGGCATAGTAGGGCGTAGCATGTTTATTTCGTGGTTGATACGTTCATAGTACGGTCATGGTATGGAAAGCAGGGTACTCACCTAACCGTGTAACCTGTAGCGTATCTGATACTGTATCAAGTGAGTACGTAGGTACGAGTCTACTGCGAGCCGCTCGCGCGTGGAGCGCAGTGTGCTCGCAGTGACCCGCCGACGGCGGTTTCACTGCGAGCACGAAGGCGGATACGCGGTTACCGTGGACGAGCCGTACCCACTTGCAGATTGATACAGTATCAGATACGTTACATGCTAGACTCTAGGTGAGTACCCTGCTGAACGGTGTAGTGGGCCTTAAAACCTCAAATTGAAGCATTGAAGAAAATAGCCAGTGCTAATATGGTCTTCAAAGATGAAAAAACTTGGGTTTTTTTGAGTCCTCGCTTCGGGACACCGTTGTTTTGACAAAGACAATGCAGAACCAGGGCAATGATATTGAAAGAAGAAAGTTTATAATATTATTTGTATTTATTTATTATACAATATTTACAACTTATGTCTAAAATAAATAACTTAAGTAAATGCGCAACGTTACTTAAAACTAATCAGACCATAATTTTATTAATGTACGAGAATGTATGAAGCCAAGGCTTATTAAACTAGATACTTTGCATATCTCCCGATGAGATGTCCACAAAGTGTAACAGTATAATTGCATATTTACAGTTCATCATTTGCAAGCTCACTTGCACATCATTAGTTGAAATAGTTAGTAATAAGAATTAGTCCACCTCCTCCACGGTGGGGTGGGTGCGGGAGTGAGCTTGGCCTGCTTGCTGGCCACAGCTGGAGGGCGGAGAGCCTGCCTGCTGTGAGGCTTTCTGGTGCAGCCTGGTCATGATGGGAGTGCACACTTTGGTTAGCTCCTCTAGGCGGTGTCGGTATTCCTCCTCGCTGGCCAGCGTGTTCGCATCCAGCCAGCGGATAGCCTCTTGACATGCCGCCAGAGCTGCTTGCTTGTCCTCGGCCGACAGAGGTTGCTCTTCCGCAGCCTGCTTCACCCCGAACACGTATGCCTCCAGCTTGTTACGCGCTTCCACTGTCTTCCGTTGTGCCTCATCCTCCGCACGGAACTTTTCCGCCTCGTCCAGCATTCGGTCGATGTCTTTCTGCGATAGCCGACCCTTGTCATTCTTGATGGTTATCTTGCTGCTCTTGCCGGAACCCATCTCCTTGGCAGACACATTCAGGATGCCGTTAGCGTCCAGGTCGAAAGAGACCTCGATCTTAGGCACGCCTCTAGGCGCGGGTGGGATGCCTGTCAACTCGAAAGTGCCGAGTAAGTTGTTGTCTTTGGTCATGGCGCGCTCGCCTTCAAACACCTGCACCGTAACACCGGGCTGGTTATCGGAGAAGGTGGAGAAGGTCTGGGTCTGCTTGCAAGGAATGCGGGCGTTGCGCTCCACCAGTTTGGTCATAACTCCTCCAGCCGTCTCGATGCCGAGGGACAACGGGGTTACGTCCACTAGAAGCACGTCACGAATCTTGGAGTCCTGTTCGCCGCTGAGGATGGCCGCTTGCACCGCAGCACCGTATGCCACGGCCTCGTCGGGGTTGATGGACAGATTGAGCTGCTTGCCGTTGAAGTAGTTCTGCAGCAGGCTCTGTATCTTGGGGATGCGGGTGGAGCCGCCCACGAGAACCACGTCGTGGATGGAGCCCTTGTCCATCTTAGCGTCCCTCAGCGCCTTCTCCACCGGCTCCAACGTGCCGCGGAAGAGGTCTGCGCACAGCTCCTCGAAGCGCGCCCGGGTCACCTTGGTGAGAAAGTCCATACCCTCGTAGAGAGCGTCGATCTCCAGGGTCGCCTCCGTGCTGGAGGACAGAGTCCTTTTGGCCCTCTCCGCGGCTGTGCGCAAACGCCGAAGCGCACGGGCATTGCCGCGCAGGTCCTTCTTGTACTTGCGCTGGAACTCGTCAGCTAGATGGTTCACCAGCCGGTTGTCAAAGTCCTCGCCTCCCAAGTGTGTGTCCCCGGCCGTGGCCCGAACCTCGAACAGAGAGCCCTCGTCGATGCTTAGAATGGACACGTCGAATGTTCCACCGCCCAGGTCGAAGATGAGCACGTTCCGCTCTCCCGCCAGGTTCTTATCCAGCCCGTAGGCCAGCGCTGCTGCCGTGGGCTCGTTGATGATGCGCAGCACGTTGATTCCGGCGATAACGGCGGCATCCTTGGTGGCCTGGCGCTGGGAGTCGTTAAAATAAGCGGGCACGGTGACCACTGCATCCTTGACGCTGCAGCCCAGGTACGCTTCGGCAGTCTCCTTCATCTTGGCCAGCACCATGGAGCTGATCTCTTCGGGAGAGAACTGGCGCTCCTCACCCTTATGCTCCACGCGCACGGCCGCCTTATCACCTACAGATACCACACAAAAGGGCCAGTGCTTCATGTCGCCCTGCAGCTTGGGATCGGCGAACTTGCGGCCGATCAGTCGCTTGGCATCAAACACTGTGTTGCTGGGGTTCATAGCCACCTGGTTCTTGGCAGCGTCTCCCACCAGCCGCTCGCTGTCCGTGAACGCCACGTACGAGGGCGTGGTCCTGTTGCCCTGATCGTTGGCGATGATCTCTACCTTCCCTTGCTGCCAGACTCCCACACAGGAGTACGTCGTCCCCAGGTCGATTCCGATTGCCACCATTTTTATTTTTCCTTTATCTTCCCTTCCCTTCTTGTTGTAAAACTGCCAAGTTGTCACTGATGTGTTTATCTTCTTCTGCAAAGTTGTCACTGATGTGTTCAACAGAATATTTGTCTTCCTTACTTTTCACTTTATATTCTTCTTCTTTATAACAATCTCTCTCGCAAGTCTTTCTTGAATAACTTGATTTCAATATGCGCTCTTGTAATATTTTTGATAGCAAGTCAGGAGAATCAATTTTCCCTTGATATTTCTCTGTCTGTATTTCAAATGAAACTGATGTTCCCGCCGAGAGCGGCCGCTTATATAGCCCGGCCGCTATTGGTCGCCTTCCAGAGCATTCCGCCAATCAATAACTACGAGAATATTCGAGAAATTTCCAAACCATAGGGCTCCTAAACATTTTTCTCTTCAGATTCTGAAAAACATATTTTTTCCATATGAAAGCCAAATAAATCACCAAGTCATCAAAAGACTTTCCTTCCAATAATGGAAGTGGAATCACTTGCATCTTTTCTTTTATTGTATATAAGTAAGCACTGTTATTGTCGTATAAATTTTTATTTGAACAATAGAGAACTCCAGTCCATTTTTTTTATTTTTTTTAACGAATAAAGACCTTCAAACTTAAATAACTGCATTTTTATTTTTATTTTTATGGTTAGTTTTAATAGTTAAAATAATTGTCAAAGTTTTAATTTTTCTAGACCATCAGAAAAGCACCATATCTATGGTGGATTGTTAATATGATGATATGGTCTTCACCCACCGATAGTTTATTAACCTTCAAGTTGTCATATTGAATCAGTGATGTTATGTCGAGGGATATTTCCCTATATCTAGGGGAGAAAAATATTTTTTAGGGATAAGGGAAATCAGGACAAAATCTAGGGAAATTTCGAACTCTGGCAAAATGTTTTACATATGACAATATTACTGGTATTTTTATATATATATTATATACGTATACATATATATTTTTTGGAATTCCTATGAATCTTAATTATTGTTCATGTACTTACATGCAATGTTATTTTTAACACTGACAACTCAAAATGATATTATATGTATCTAAAAAGATAAATGGGACCTCTGAAAAAAAAAATTATTTATGTTTTAAGTTCTGTTTTTTTGGTGATTGTGGTTAATTTTTATTTTGCAAAGTGTTTTTTTTTATTTGGAATTCAGTTTCTAATTCAGTGGTGAGTGCATTCGTACTTTTAAATTATTACTTCACGTAGCAAAAAGTGTTTTATTTGGAAAAGCACAGTATTATTAGTATATTTACCAAGTTCCGATATCTTTCCAATTAATTAATCATATTAATTAACATATAACAGGATTAGTGTTACACAATCAGGTGGCTACGTAGGTAATTGCGTAAATGTGAAATTCTAGGGAAATTTCACTTCGAAATCTAGGGAAATAATTTTTTTGGGCAGAACATCCCTGTTTTAAATGATAAACAATATGGCGGAATCATGAATCATGAGGCTACTATGACAATTAGGTGTGAGAAATCGTTTTTTATTCAAGATTAACTGCTTTTAATATTGGAAAACATTGGCAAAATGTCCACATTTCACCGCTACTGTTATTGTATTTAATCAAAGTGCAATATAAAAACAATAAATCTCTCTCTTTCATTGTTAATACATGTGACATCGTGTTTTGTGTTAGGCGTTACTTTGTAGGTACATTGTTTTATGTATAACACATACAGAAACTGGTATTTATACCTAATACTGATCATGACGATTGTGTGTATAAAAAGCCCTTGATACTAAAAAGAATTTGAAAATACGATCGATGTATCGTCAACCAAATGTCAAATATGACAATAGGCAAAATTTGTTGCAGATTTTCCGCAAATATAGCCCCTTTCGTAAATTGTTGAGGGCCTAAATTATGTTTCAATAAACACAATAACTATTATTTATCTAAATCTCTATATACAGTATGAAAATAAACCAAAAACACGAAATGTTGAATTGCGTATGTGCACTTGTCATTTCAAATGTCAATACAATACAATTGTTAGAATATTCGTATAAACCAAACAGTTTGTTCTTTGTATCAGACGATTGCCGGTAGATGGCGACAGTATCGATGCTTCGCGTCACCCTTTATGGTCGGCTGTACTTTGACAATGTCGTGTAACCAATTCATTATAATAAAACTCACATATAACATTTAATCCTGGTTTATTTTGCTCTCTATCCTTCAGGTTATGGGCCCAGGATACGCGGGAAGTAAAAGTACGTAAATAGTTTTCAGTGCGGAATGCCAGACGAGAGTGCAACACAACCGACAACTCAAGACTCGTTTTTGTCAACAATGGCGTCGTCGACAACAAGTGCAGGAATTTCAGTAAATTTTGAGAAACTCAGTGGAATTTCAAATTATGGAAATTGGAAATTCTTAATGCGTATGTACTTGGTACATGAAGATTTATGGGAATGCATCGAAGAGTCTACAGCGGGTGTCCCCAAGGTCACCGATGAACGCAAACAACTAAAAGCGCTCGCAAAAATATGTTTAATGGTGCAGCCATCGTCTTTCTCTCATGTACGGAATGCAGCGACTGGATATGAAGCCTGGCGTAACTTGAAAACGGCGTATGAAGACAAAGGGTTGTGTAGAAGACTCGGACTTTTACGTACATTGTTTGGATTGAAATTGGAACAATTTAAAGATATGGAAGCGTATATCTTGAAGATCACAGACTTGGATCAACAACTACGAGACATAAATGCTCCATTAGACGATGATTTTCTGTCAGTGTTGATGTTAAGTGGTTTACCATCAAACTACGACCCACTTATCATGGCGTTGGAAAATTCGAACTTTAAATTGTGCAGTGAAACCGTTAAAAGTAAATTATTACAAGAAAATCTGCGTAGAGACTTTGACAAGGGCGAAGAAAGTGCGATGTTTACAAATCCGAAAACAAAAGGTGTCAACAACAAACAATCTACCAGGGTCATCAAGTGCTTTATATGTAAAAAGCCTAATCATTATGCTAAAAACTGTCCAACAAAAATAAATAAAAGTGACAAACGGAGTGAAAAATATGAAAAAGCGTGGAACGGAACGTTATTGACGGCATTAGCTGTAGACATTAACTCGGATGTTTGGTATGTCGACTCCGGCGCTACTTGTCATATGACGAACAACAAAAATTTATTACAAAACTACGTTGTGGAAACTCCGCGTTCAGTAACAGTGGCAAATAAACAAAAGATGTACAGTGAAGGACACGGTGATGTGGAATTGTTGTTGAAAGCACACAAAGAAACGACGAAAATAAGTGAGGTTATTTACGTACCGGGATTGTCAACAAACCTTATTTCTGTTGGAAAAATGACAGCCAAAGGACTTGATGTGCACTTTGACACAGAGAAGTGTAATATTTATTGTGGAAAAGATGTAGTCGCCAGTGCTACGAAGGTCAATGGTGTTTACCAATTGGACACAATGAGTCAGCCGTCAACAAACACGAGTGAGCTGAATGCAGCCTGTCAATCAATGGATTTGGAGGCTCCATTGCGTATGAAGCAGTCCATGGATCATGAAACGGAAGCTGTGAATTTGTGTGAAGCGAAGCCATCCCAAGATTTATGGCATCGCAGACTTGGGCATCTGAATAGGCGTAGTATGGATTTACTTAAAAAAGGTATGGCTAGTGGAATTGATTACACTGATAGCAAACATACTCCCTGTGTAGCATGTCTTGAGGGAAAACAAAGTAGATTGCCATTCCCAAAAAGGTCTTTCAACAGAGCTACTGAGAAGCTAGGCCTCATACATTCCGATTTGTGCGGTCCTATGTCAGTTTCCTCATTTAGTGGCAGTAAATATCTATTAACATTCATAGATGATTTCACAAGAATGACATTTGGTTATTTTCTTAAGAGTAAAGATGAAGTATTGCCGATATTTAAGATTTTCAAAAGTTTTGTAGAAAATCAGACCAATTTAAAAATCAAAGCTCTTCGAACAGACAATGGCCGTGAATATGTTAATAAGCAGTTCCAGATGTTTCTACAAGAACATGGCATCGAGCATCAATTGACCATCCCATACTCTCCGCAGCAGAATGGAGTAGCAGAACGGGCCAACCGGACAATTGTGGAGGCTGGACGATGCATGCTGCAAGATGCTGGAATGGACCGGAGGTTCTGGGCAGAGGCATTGAATATGGCAATATTTATTAAGAATAAATCACCAAGCAAGGCGGTGAGAGGTACCACACCCGAAGAGAAATGGTCTGGTAAGAAAGTCAATTTATCTGAATTAAGAGTATTTGGCTGTGTTGCTTATGCAATGATCCCGTATGAAAAGCGCAAGAAATTGGATCCAAAGAGTAAAAAATATATCCATGTTGGATATTGTACTGAATCGAAGGGATATCGATTAATTGATCCAGAAAAACCTTCAAAAATTATCAAGTCTAGAGATGTACAGTTTTTTGAAGAGAAAATGTATAAAGATGCGGTAGCTAACGAGGAAAACTGCATTAATGATTTTCAGTTGGAACTTTCTAATAATAATGTAGATGTGAACACTATTGAAAACAATGTTGTTGAGTCTTCAGTTACAGAAGTTATGGAATTGTCTTCATCTAGTTCTACTGAACTTAACTATGTTGATGACCCTAAAGATATCACCTGGAATCCTGAAATGACTATGGATCAAGCGTCAAGTGATTATGAAGACTATGAAGAATATTCAAATGCAGTGGTGGCTATGACAGCAGCAAGTCACGGTTACGAACCACAGACTGTTTAGTTTAAGGGCAGGTGTTAGAATATTCGTATAAACCAAACAGTTTGTTCTTTGTATCAGACGATTGCCGGTAGATGGCGACAGTATCGATGCTTCGCGTCACCCTTTATGGTCGGCTGTACTTTGACAATGTCGTGTAACCAATTCATTATAATAAAACTCACATATAACATTTAATCCTGGTTTATTTTGCTCTCTATCCTTCAACAATAAACGCGATCACCAGGTGACAGTGGGTGAGTGTGACGGGTGACGTCACCATTCACCATTTCAGTAATGCCAACTTAACGCTGTGTTTTCAGGAGAGGTTGAAAAATGCACTTTTTAATAATTTTTTAAAAACTCTGCGTTTAATATTATGAAATAAAACTTATATATTCAGAATCAGCTTTTATTGGTCTATATGAACATATTTTTTTAAACCCATAATATTTTTCACTGGAGTTCCTTATTGCAAAAATTTTCGATAAAGTGAGTAAACTCAATTAGCTATTATTTTATTTTTTATAAGATCTCGACCTCGCAGGAGTTCCCCTGTTTGTTTGCCCAATGTAAAAACAGGGGAAATATATCGCCACCCGGTTGAGCAAGTTGTGATGTAGAAGAAACGACTCTTTCTCATTAAGTCAACTCGGGTCCGTCGAGTTTCGTGTATAGGGGATCAATAGTGCTGGCTCTTTAGAGTAGGCTCCATAGAAATACACGTAGATGAAACTCAGCAGCCCCACATTGCGTCTGGGCTTTAGATATGGCAATCGGTATATTACCAACGGATTGTCAATTAAACGAACCGCCCTCCTTTGCACAGAATCAAGAATTTTGGGACCCCAGCCCAGAGATTACTCCCAAATTCAATCGTTGGACGTACTTAAGATTTGTATGGGGTTAGCAGTCGTTCACCATTGAAGAATATTAATTAGGTCTATTCAAGGCGCCCAGTTTCTTGAAAGTCACATTACTCGGGCTTCTATGGAGCCCCGATTATTGAGATACTTACTCAAAGCAATTGAGTCTTTATCGTGGAGGTGATGAATGATGCTCCTAACAAATTGCATACAATAGCCTTTATCTATGAAAATGAACATTCGTTAGTGCAAACAAATACAAAGAAGAGAGAATAAAAAGTGATGATACCTGTCAACGCCTAGAGTAAACAAAAATCTACATTAAAAGAAAAAGTAAATTATATTGTAAAAATAACATTACAGATTAAATAAAATAATATTAGCGAAACCAAATGTTAGAAATGTCTAATTTTAATACGGAATAAGTGAAAATATCAACCGAACTGAATTTTTCTCAAGCCTATTGTAGACTTTAGACTCGAAGTAAAATTCAGGAACCCACCATACAACAATAGAAAAAACACTTGATAACTCAATAATGTGCTACCTAATTCATTTATGCAAACATCCGTCCGTCCGTCCATCCATCATTCATGCAAACATAATGGCAACTTCAAAGTATTTGTACCTTAATTAGTAATAATTTATCATGTTTTAAGCGTCGATGACACGTGGCGAGTTTACAAGCTACTATTTGAGAAATTCACTATCTGTTAGTAAACACGCCCAGTGTCATCGTGTTACTTGCCAACTAGCAGCGACTAGCAGATTGTTGACAATCTACGAAAAAAAGTTGAAAGGTCGTCAACTTTACTCGCCTACACGCTTGCTCCGCTTGCTCGTGGTTGGTTTATTTATGTTTCCAACATGGCTTCCGATAAACAGCTGATTTCGACTGTCAACGCATGAGCAACATTGTCAATATAAGAACCATGAAACTTGTCTATAACGCATTGGTGCTTTCATCCATTTCCTATGGAATAATCGTGTGGGGAGGAACATTCAATAACCATGTAAAACCATTAGAAATTGCACAGAAGTCAATCATTAAGGTAATGTACCAGAAGGCCAAGACGTATCCCACCAATCAGTTATTTCAGGAAACTGAAATTATGGAACTAAGGCAGATCTACTGTATCCAGTGTCTTAAATTTATATTTTCTCGTCCTAACAATTTTACTAAAAACACAAATCGTTCTAGCCAGAGACATACCACGTGCGTGTACACAGTGCCTCATTGCAAAACCAGACTGGCCCAAAGGCACATTAACTGTATTGCCCCAAAACTGTTCGATTCCCTACCCAATTCAATCAATACTTGTCAAAATCTGAACGTATATAAAAAAAATTATTAAAAGCTGGGTAAAAAGTAATTTGGAAGTGAGAAATTTTTTTCTTTAAATTGTATTATATGTTTTCTAAATTCCTAAAATATTCCATGTCTTTCTGTATTTTAGATTAATAAAAGGAAATATATGAACACATATTTATGAACGTGTGTATGTCCTTATTGGGTGTATATAAAAGTTATTATATGTACATATCTTTAATTTTAAGAAATCTCACAATAATCTCCTGTAAAATCGATCATGTTGATTTCTAAAGACACTATATATATTTAAATTCTATTTTAACCACCACTGTTTAATATCCACATAATATAATACCCACGCACAGGCTTCGCCTTTGTGGGATCTTTTTTGTTACTCTCTTATATTTTATATTATTATGTTTGTACCTATTCCCATGTATCAAAAAATTTTGCTAATAAAAAAAAAATAAAAAAAAACATCTGAAGAATTAGTTCACGCAGGCGTCGTTATTCTTGTAACTGGCGCTAGCAGCGGCCTCAGTATCAGTTTCCTACGCTTCTGAGCGAGTGGACAGTTTTGTATGTCATCATGACAATCTCACTCGCCGATTTACCCGCTTTTAAAACTTAGTAGATAGTAGCTAGTGACTCGCCGTGTGTCATCGAGGCTTATAACTTAGTAGATAGTAGCTTGTAAACTCGCCGTGTGTCATCGAGCCTTTACAAGTAAAATATATGAGATTTTAGGTACGCTTATCATCGGTTGGCAATCCCGACACATCCTTGCCAGAGATATCGCGTCGTTTCTAGAACCATAAAGAATCGTCTGTTTCTAGCGGATTCTAGCCCATTCTAGCAATTTCTTAATTTCTAGATTGGTTTATTATTATGTTTTAGAAGTGGGTTGATTCACTCATTTTACGGAATCAATTCCGGACCCATATTCGACTGAGTGGACTCGATTCACTGGACTCGCTCCTTTGATTCCGGCGATTCCACCGGACTCACCGAATCAAACTCATTGTGGCGCTCCGCCGGAGTCGTTGAATCGGCCGGAATCAAACTGAGTTTGGCTCTTGCTGATTCAATGCCAGAGTTGATTCCGCCGGACTCGCCGAACCAAACTCATTGTGGCGCTCCGCCGGAGTCGTTGAATCGGCCGGAACGAAACTCAATTTGACTCCTGCTGATTCAATGCCGAGAGTTGATTCAGCTGAACTCGCTGTACTCGGTGGAATCGTGGAACGTTACGGAGTTAAGGAATCATGTGTTTAAGTAGCCGGGCGTGTGTACATTAACATGCTATTGTTTATTGCGAGCGAGAAGTCTTATCTTTATATAGCTAATAATAATGTGTTTGACATGAGTGATATCTTTGTCGGCTTTATGAGAACCGTGTAAGATATTTACGATAAATTTGAAACTTACGAACAATGGAGTCCTTGTATAGCAGTGAGCCATGGAGCCGGCAGAGGAAGGATGAAAGTAAACTGAATGCTGTTGAAATGAGATCCCTGAGGCGTATATGTGGTGAAACTATGTATGATCGTGAGAGAAATGTGGAGATCCGCAAATAATGTAAGGCTGATGTAAGCATAATGAGTAAGATTAAGAAGGGGACCCTCAGATGGTTTGGGCAAGTAGAGCGAATGAACGAAGAAAGTAGTGTAAGGAGAATATATGGCAAAATGTGAATGGTGGAAGATGTTGGGGACGCCCGGGGAAGACATGGCAAGATCAAGTGAATCAGATACTTGAGTCGGGCCATGTCAAAAGTCAGAATAAAAGAAGAGTATGTTTGAGACGATGTATGAATGTGAGTGAGGCAAGGAGTGTGTGCCAAGATCGAGTTGTTTGGCGGTCATTCCTCTCAGGAATGAGAAGAACCCCTGCGGAGAAACGGCGTGATGGTTAGTTAGATATTTTACGTTCTTCATAAAACTAGTAATTCACCAGAGTATCACCGGCGCGAACTTGCGGGAAGGCAAATTTGCTCCGTGATGACCGACTAAAGGTAAAAAGCAGTGCTCCTTGCTATCTTTTGACTAAGATATAATGCTATTTCTTTTCGAAAAATGTTTTCACGCTGTCATCGCGCCCCGCTAGAGCAATACAACGCCGCCCCTCTTGCGCCACACACCTCATCCCGTGAATGAGTCCTGGGTAGCTATTCCCGAAGCGTTCTCGCTCGCAATCTCCGTCGAAAGTACGTCCGTTAGTCGACTTGGTTATTCCTGAGCTTGGTCGAAGTAACATTCTTAGACGCCAAACGTCAAAAGTCACTCCACATAACAACGAGTGGGTCTACCCAGTAGAAACACAGCAGCGAGTGGTGTGAAGTTGGCGTATCTATGCAATTAGCTGTCAAAATTTGGTTTTATTTGTTTTCCCGCGCGACCTTTCACACTCGCAATTTTCGCACCGATTGATCATAATCTAGATTTAGGTCTGATTGCTGGAGGATGACTGGTTTATTTATGGCTGGAGGATTGGCTCCACTTGAGCCTGGGGCTGTTAATAGAATTAACCTAGATTTAGTGGCTGGTAGAGCTGTTAGAAATAGGATAGTTCAAAATTCTTTCTGTATTTATACTAGTCTTTATTATCATTTTGTTGTTGTTCACTGTATATTATTTGTCAAGTGTCTGATCGTATTATTATTAATGATATTAGACAAACAATAGTGAGACCGAGTTGACAGGAAAAAGCTATAGGTGTTGTCCAAGTACAGAGTGAATACGAAGCTCATTCAGGCAATTGCGTCTCTATATGAGGGAAGCGTTGCATGTGGCTGATGTCAGCGTGATGTGTAAGATTAAGAAAGGGACGCTCCGATGGTTTGGGCCTGTGGAGCGAATGAACGAGGAAAGGAGTGTATAAAGAATATATGATGCAAATGTGAATGGTGGAAGAAGTCGAGGACGCTCAAGAAAGACATGGCACGACCAAGTGAATCAGATACTTGAGTCGGGCCATGTCAAGAGTCAGAATAATAGAAGAGCATGTATGAGACGTTGTATGAATGTGAACAAGGCAAGGAATATGTGCCAAGACCGAGTTGTTTGGCGGTCCGTCTTCTCTGCCTACCCTTGCGGAGAAACGGCGTGATTGGTTAGTTAGTTAGTCAAATAATGAATGGTGAGGTGAGGCTGCGTTACAACAAACACTTCAAATACAATATTTTTTGTGATAATATAGTGATTTAAAATGTAAGAAAACAATGATGTGATCATAAAAAATTTATTTAACATTAATATATCATTATTTTTTTAAAAATAATACAGAAACAACAGTTGTTAATATACAATGTCAATATATTTTGTAATTCAGGCTAAAAATAAAGAATTAGTACTAATGAACCAATCAAGTCTGATATTTTCTATTATGAAACTAAAATGCAGTAGCATAATATCACAATTTATATCATATAATGCAGCAAACATCACAGTTTCAGCTGTTCAATTACAACACTGCTATTGATATTGTCTACTAAATATCTTTTGTTAATTTTAGAAAAACATTATATTTATCTTCGATAAAACTAAAATGCAGTAGCATAATATCACAATTTTTATCCCAGAATGCAGAAAACAATACGGTTTCAGATGTTCAATTACAATTGTAATTATTTCAACATATTTTGTATTACAAGCGAAAAATAATCAATTCGTACACCGATGAAACTAATCAAGTCTGATATTTTCTAGTAAATTATTTTCTGGTGTTAATTAGTTAAACATTAAAATTATACATGATACAAATAAAACTTGCATTCATTACCCTCCCTGATATTGTATACTAACTATCTTTGGTTAATTTAAAAAAAAAAAACATTTTTATCTCCGAGATAAAACTAAAGTGGGTAGGAGGTACCACTATAAATTTGGACAACTTATACAGCGCTGTTTTTGCGAAAAATCGCCTCAAGAGCGCTGTGAAAAGCGCAAGGGGAGTTGTGGCCTCCGAGAACAGCGGCACCTCAACAGTCTGACATCTGCTGCAGCCAGCAACAGACTGTGGTCCTCCAAGTGATTCAAAGTCGAAGTTGACCTCCCCATGTTGAACTTCCGTTTGGCCCGTAATCAAGACTGGGCTGATTGACTGTAGTATCAGCTCGTCAGTCGCGTTGAGGCTGACTGCTGGCTCTGGTGGTCCGCCTCCCGTCCCGGCCGCATGCCGCCTCAAGGAGGCATGCTTTAACTTGGCCTTTGACCGTAAGTCTTGCCAAGTCTGAAAAGATTTTTGAATTATATTAATTATTTACACAAAATATTGGTGGAAAGACACTTTATAAGATCTTAAACTATTCAAAAAGCAGGACAACGTCAATATCAAACAATTTTACTTGAATTTTGAAACAATCAGCTTTGAAATAACGTAGCCCCATTATCATTCTTTTCAATATTGTGATTTTCAAAACATATAAATTAGGCTAAACGAAACACCATGTGAGCGGTGACCGAACAACTTAGAACCTCTTCAGTAAAGTGATTATAAAAAATATATTAAAAAATGGTTAAATATGTTAGGGTTTTAATGACTTCAAAGAGATGTCGAGTTGACTTGATTAGGCATGGAATCCATGTTAGATGTGAGCATGGTGTTTGTTTTATTGAATAAAAATTTGTCGTAGGCAGAGCTTAATCTGAACGAAGCATTAGGGTAACAAATAGACATTTTAAGTGGAAATGAATCAAAACAAACCTTTCTCCAATGTTTGAAATCTTTGTTGGCCCCTGCCATGGCATTCAATTTTTCGGCAATCGCCACCCATCTCCGTCTGGATTCGGCGAAGGTAAATGTTGAGGAAAATTTGCCACTCACAAGTTCCACATCCGAACTTACTAATTCAATTAGTAATTGTTTCTGAGCAATCGTGATGCAACCCGCGGCCATTTCTGTTGTTGTTTTGTTTTTAGTCTGACAGTCACACCATAGAAATCTCAAAAACACCAAGAACATAGACAATATTTACAGGGCTGCCAATATAATCATCACCTCGATCGGTCGACGTTCAAGAATACGTAAAATTGAAGGATTCGACAAAGTTCGTCGCGACGACGATAAATTTTCGCTCTCTTCGAGGCGCATAACGAGGAACTTTTGATCGACCGTCAGGAATAGGGCCCCTGTATTCTCACTCTATCACTCGTTCCCGAGTGACAAATCCCCGCCCGGCCTGCGCCGCGCACCTCCTCCCGTAAATGATTCCTGTCGCCCGGCCCGCGTCGCACACCTCCTTCCGCGTCAACCTCGCCCGAGTGCGAGCGACTCCGGAACTGATTCATAACATTTTGCGGACTCGGAACGAATCAAACGCATTCGGACTCGGAATCTTTGGATTCGTTCCGGCCGGAACGACACACTTCTATTATGTTTCTAGCTGTCAGCTGTCAAACCAAAACTGAAAGTTCCGGAGTTTTCGATGAGCGTAAAACTAAAACTAGTGTATGTTTTATCGGGGCAATTTATTTTTATTAGGCTTAAAACTTGAATAATGGTGAGATTTATCCGCATATATGCTCATTTTTTCCAAAAAAAAATCTGGTTGTATTGCTGAATTCAGTCGTGACTCGTGGGTGGTTTGGTATATTTATGATTCAATCAATAATGATTTGGGTAAATTTATACAAAGCCGGGACTAGCTCATTTTGGACAAAAATAAATAAATATATACCCCAGAAGATAGGTAATAATTAGCTGTGATTAATTCAGACTGAGAGTTAAGGGTAATTGTTCGGAACAAACGTTAACGGTTAATACGCACTTTTTTTTTATAAAACTTTTAGATTCTTCTTAATTACCGTAAAAGACAACTATTTGCATTGGGGGAGGTTGAAAATGTTACAGTTTTAATTTTATTTACGTAAATATAAAATTTGCTTTCACACTGTCAAATCACTCTGTTTGCAGTTCGGAACAAACGTCAACGGTTAATATGCACGTTTTTTTGATAAAACTTTTAAAATAAAGATAATATACACAAGCCCGCTACACAAACCCTGCTTTGCCAGACAAACCATTCAAAAACGTAGATAACATACACAATCCCGTTACATAACCGTTGACGTTTGTTCCGAATATTTACCTTCGATATTAGCCCTAAATGGTCAATAATATTGCTCAATTCGTAATATTGAGCAATATAATTGATCGTCTTAGGGGCCGCCTAAGAAGGTAGGGTACACTGGTAGGGAATTCAATTTCAAGTTTTACCAGTTAATTTGTGAAGTTTGAAAATTGGTCATTGATAGGACACAAAAAAATTATGATCTAAAGTATCCCCTGACCCACAATCACATTAAGGCGAACTGACTATTTGGAACCTGGAGAGATGGCTAAGACAACAAGTATGACCTAGACGCATTAGAGTTATGGAAGAGGTGTATTTATTAGGTATGGAAGTGTATTTGTGAAACCAGGGCTTGACAGGAGTAGAAGGTTGAATTAATGAGTTCTGGCGCCCTTTAATCAGAGAGGATGTTTTCCATTCAGAGGACCATAGGCGTTGTAACAATTTTTTTAACATATGGAAATAATCTCTAACCGGAATAGGTATACCTACTATTTAATGGACAATGGATTCCTTATCATATAATCATATCACCAACAGTGGCGGCTGGTGCTCACAAAAATCGGTGGTGCGCTAAAAATCTTTTACATATACTTACTCTAATTAAAATGAAAAAAAATTCTACCTATTTGTAGATTAAGTCGATTCTCCATTGTCTCTATTGTTTTTGACAAAGATATTGAAATATAAGTAGATGTGCTATCTGCTGTTTTTACTATGTGGGTCTGCGCTTCCAGGTGTCGCCGATATTGTTTACCAATTAACAAATAAACTAAAAGAACAAATAATTAACGAATAAACCAAACGAACGTTAAACTAAATGAACGAATTCTTTCCTTATTCAAAATATATTGTTAACCAATATTAATGCATATTTTCAAAAAATCAACGAAATGAACAAATTCTTTTTGTATGAAAACTACGCTAATTAGCGCGTAGTCCGGCGACAGTTGCGCGGACACCATAGCATATCTCTTCTGTATTTGAATATCTTTGGTTTTTGACTTGCACTCTTGTTTAGTATTTAAAATTGGTCGTGGTGGGCCCCTATTTTTAATTTCTAATCGTTTTTCAAAGTTCAGCGCACTTTTTTATAAAATGAACATTAATAATGGAACTCATTTTTTACTCTTCCCGACTCGTCCAAAAAAACTAAAAACAATGGAGTATTGACCTGCGACCTGTCACAAGGTCTCATTGTTTATGTTGGTTGGTATGCTGTAGAGATAAGAGATGGTCGATGCTGAGCGGAACATTGACTAAAAAAGAGTAGATCTTAATTTAAACACACAATATCAATAATAAAATGACACGACCGCGTCCCCGATTAAGATGCTACTGAACAAACTGGTCCTTTTGGCATGGTGGAAATTCCCGGATCGCTGTTCACGGTTCATTTAAATTTGCAAAGGATTATACCTACCTACGATTTTGGGGCATGGAGAATTGGGTAAGGATTCTCTTGAATTCTGTGATCGCTTTGGCAAATGCACCACCACCGGCCTGAATATAGGAACAAAACGTTCTGCTTCTGTTATCTGTTACGCGAGCGGGTATACATATACACCTATATTATGTACCTATGCATTATAACCGAAGTGCGTATTGTGATTTGTGATGAGGCTTGTCGGAAATATAGTATGTTTTTCGGTGCTCGGGAAATTTAGGGATTGGCAGAAATTTTGGGAGTGCGTTGCACTGCCGCACCTTAGGGCTGGCTGCCACTGATCACCAATAGAATCAGCCTTGTCATTCCCAAGAATACCAAGGTGTCCTGGAATCCAGACCAAGAGCACAGACACGTGAGCCAGCGACATGGAATGCAGGAGGTCTCTGATAGAGCAGGTAAGGAAGTCACTACTGGAATTGAGAGGGGATGGGCTTATTTTTTGTAGTGAGCTAAGTGAGTCTGAAAGGATGAGGGCATTTCTGATATTGAGAGATTTGACAAGTCGTAAAACTTCTATGATAGCTATACATTCAGCAGAGAAAATGGAACACTCTTTGGGAAGTTTGTGTGGGAAACACAATTTCCTGTGAGGTAAGCAATTGTTATCACAATTGATAATAATTAGGGTAAAGTTTCCTTACCCCGCTTACTGCCAAGTACGCCCAAAGCATTGAAGTAATGTTTCAATTTAATTAGTTCAAGAAACCACCATCTACATCGGAGAGATGGAAAACATGCACAAAATAGGTTACTAGGTTCTTAGTTTGGGTTAATTGAATAATTTATGAATATTTAGATTGAAGATTAAATGTTCCATAAACCGCCGCACTTTTAGGCACAGATTATGGAAATTATATTTCATGTCAACAATTACTAAAAGAAAACTATTTACGTGTACAAAATAAGTTATTAGGTTCTTAGTTTGGGTAAACTAAGTAATTTGTGCGTTTGGAATCATCAGGGGTCAATCATTTGGTTTCATCAGACTGGAAGGTTCCAGAAGGAGGTTCTCGAATGTTCTAGAAAGTTCAAGAAGGTTCCAAATTGAGTGGCGGAGTGTGTCGGTGTGTCTAGAAGGTTCCTAAACATTCTAGAAGTTTCGATAAAGCTCTAAAAAGTTCTGGATGAAGAATGTTCCAGAAGATTCCCGAAAGTTTTGTAAGGTTTCAAACTGAGTGGCGGAGTGTGTCGGTGGGTCTAGAAGATTCTGGAAATTTCTAGAAGGTTAACCGATACAGCTCTAGAAAGTTCTGGAAGTAGAACTTTCTAGAAGATTTAAAACTGAGTGGCGGAGTGTGTCGGTGAGTCTAGAAGGATCCATAAAGTTCTAGAAGATTTGAGAATACTCTGTAAGGCCCGAGAATGCGTTTGAAAGTTCTGGAAATAGAAAGTTCTAGAAGCTTTCAGAAAGATCAATAAGGTTCCATACTGAGTGGCGGAGTGTGTCGGTGAATGAGAAATAATTATAATGCCCTAAAACAGCGGTTGTCAACCTTTTTGAGCCTGTGTACCCCTTGACTCTTACTACAAATTTGTTGTACCCCGTACCCTCTATCTATCTTATGTACCTACCCGTGTAATGAAAATGTCTTTCATTACACAAATTTTTGAATTCTCTCATTATTACATGAATTTAACAATCCAGTCACATAAATACAATTAATGCAATTTTATACGGAGTGTATACGACTTAGGGCATTATTAACCAGTGATTCTATATGCGAAATTCAACAAACCTAGACTCGTGCCACCACATTGCGTACCCCCAATTTGGCTTCGCATATCCCAAAGTACCACAGGTTGAAAACAACTGCTCTTGAAGGTTCTGGAAATGAAAAGTTCTAAAAGATTCCAGAAAGTTCTATAAGATTTCGGAATGCTCTTGAAAGTTTCGGAAGTAGAGTGTTTTACTGTCACTATTTCGAAAAGTCTAAACGAATAAGCAAGTGAAAGTTTTTATAAGTGAACTCGAATAATCGTTTTTGAATATCCAAGGGAAAATTTTTAAAAAAGAACTTGAAATTTTTTGTTTGTTATTTTTCGTGTTTAAAATTCTGAAAAGAAAGTATTTACACAATCACAATCAAAATCGAAACACAAGCAGAAAGAAAAAGAAGTTTGACTTAAAGAATAGAGGTGAAGAAATCAGAGAACTTGATAGAGCAAGAAAAGATCCGAAGAGAAACAAAGAATGAAGCGAACAATTAATACGAAATAATACAATTAATACGAAACGAGAGAAACAGGAATCACAAGTGCCGAAACTAACAAAAAAGTAACGTCGATGCCATTCTATGCTCACCGATTTATGATCAGAGATAATGAACATAATCACATCGAGAACTCCCGTCAATTGATAGAGCAATTCATCGAGGATATGTATGCTAAAATTGAATCTGAACGATTGCTATTTATTTGTCATAATTAACAAAAATTGCGTTTCAATCAATACGTCCATTTAAGGGATTTATCCATTTAAGGGTTAAAATTCACATCCTTGACTCCCCAGATTATACATTCTGTGGTCTAGATGTGGAAACTTTAGATCACCTATTTTTTGGGTTGGCCCTCTCTAAATAAATATCCTCTCTTCTATCAAGCGTTATCTAAAATTGCCTCTCCTCCATTCAACATCTCATCTCTTCTAAGTCTGAAGTCGACTCCAATCTTACATACAGTTCTTAAATTTGCACATAATGAAATGAATATATAAATTCACCTTTCTTTTCTCTGGAATTTTATATGATGGCATACAATAAATACCCTTGAAGGTTGAAAGCCAGAAATAATTGAAAAAAAATAAAACCTGGGAAGCTGTTTCCTAGGAGGGAGACATTTTGCCGAAGTTCTAAAAATATTATTCTCTGTTTGGTGTAAAATGATAATCAATACATATGTATATTATTATATTATAAATGAAAGTCCAAAAAACGTGCGGAACGCAAAAACTCAGAAACGAGTCCCAGTACGATCAAGGGAGTTGTATGGTGTGTAGATCTCTATCCCCCTAGGGATTAAGGGTACCTGTTTTTACCTAAAGGGCGTGGTTTTGAAAATATAAGGGCTGAAAGTTCTAAGAAGACTCGAGAAATTTCAAGAAGACTCTAAAAATTTCCAGAAACTTCTAGAAGATTCGATAAAACTCTGGAAAGTTCTGGAAGGAGTGGCAGAGTATGTTGGTGAGTCTAGAAGGTTCCGGAAGTTTCCATCTGGAAAGAGTGGCGGAATGCTTCGGTGGGTCCAGAAGGTTCCGGAAAGGTCTGGAAGGTTCGATAAAACTGTAGAAAGTTCTGGAAGGAGTGGCGGAGTATGTCGGTGAGTCTAGAAGATCGTGGAAAGTTCTATAAGGTTTGATAAAGCTGTTCAACGTTTTGAAAGGCGTGGCGGAGTTCGTCAGTGAGTCTAGAAGGTTCGATAAAGCTGTTCAAAGTTCTGGAAGGAGTGGCGGAGTATGTCAGTGAGTCTAGAAGTTTCCGAATAGTTCTAGAAGGTTCGATAAAGCTATAGAAAATTCTGGAAGGAGTGGCCGGAGTACGTCAGTGAGTCTAGAAGATTCCGAAATAGTTCTAGAAGGTTCGATAAGGCTGTAGAAATTCTGAAAGGAGTGGCGGAGTATGTCGGTGAATCTAGAAGGTTCCGGAAAATCCTAAAAGGTTCGTGAAAGCTGTAGAAAGTTCTGGAAGGAGTGGCGGAGTATGTCAGTGAGTCTAGAAGGTTCCGAATAGTTCTAGAAGGTTCGATAAAGCTGTAGAAAATTCAGGAAGAAGTGGCGGAGTTTGTCAGTGAGTCTAGAATTTTTGAAAAGTTCTAAAAGGTTCGATAAAGCTGCAAAAAGTTCTAGAAGGAGTGGCGGAATAGGTCGGTGGGACCACTAACTAAACACAACGCCATCTACTGGATGGTTAATCTTTATCTACGCCATCTTTGAGTTTATCACAAAGAGACAGACAAACAGACGCCGCAGAGGACTTTAATTTATAATACGAAGAGATGGTACGAAAGCTTATAATTAGAGGTTTTTTTTTTTTTTTTTTATAAAAAGGTGCCACGAATATTCGGCTGCTACTCGGTATTCGGCCTATTTGGCTACTTTTTAAACTATTCGGTATTCGGCCGAATATGCGAACTATACCGAATACCAAATCATGAAAAAAAACGCAATATTACTCACAAATTTTTTTAATTTAAAAAAAATCAGCAGTGTTAAGTTATGGTGGATGAAAACATTTTTTTCAGCATTTGTTGATAGCAAACGATTGCGCTTTTCATCATAAATTATACCGGCTCCCGAAAAAAGCCTCTCACTATATACACTGCTACCGGGAGATGATAAATAAATCTTAGGAAATTCTGCTAGGCTTGTATACTGTTTTACGTTTGCTAACCGCCACTTGTAAGGGTCTGCTATTCGATCTAGGCGAATAGTTTTCATGTATTTTTTAATTCGTCGCTTCGGCCGAGAGCCTAGCCGAATATTCGGTATTCGGCAAAATCACTATTCGTGGCATCTCTGCTTATAATAATGTCCATGAAATGCTTGAGGTAACTAATGTACCTATTTAAGTTGATAAGGATTAATACTGTATCCGTCTAAATAACTTTACAATTGCCGCATTGTACGTGACATTTTTTTAGAAGATAGAATGAACATAGTGAGCTATCCGTAAAAGATAGATATATGCCATCGTGGACTTTTGTGGAAATTTATAAAAGAGCAACTGTTATATCTCAAAGGCATTAGGCAGTGTTTTCGATGAAAGCTCCCAGGCGGTTTGACTTTTTCTGACACTTCTAACAATTATCGTTATGTTTCAACCAATTTACACAAATCCTTGACTAATTATACACCTAAACCTTCCTCACAATTCACTCATCTATTGGTGGAAACCGCATGAAAATCCGTTCAGTAGTTTTTGAGTTTATCGCGAACAGGCAGACAGACAGACGATGTGGAGGACTTTAATTTATAATATGTAGAGATAAGAACCAAAAAAAAAATTACTCAAATATAAATAACTGGCCAATTGACTTAATCTCTACTTACTAGATGGCGGTGAACCCACTTACACAATCCTGACCTAAGTTCTTAATAATATTAGAAATTCAAACTTCTTTTAAAAAAGTACAGTTGCTTGTTTTTTGTAATCTACAATCTATACAGACATTTATTTCTCTTCTCATTGTTGATAATATAGTATAAAGGTGTCTCTAAACAATGGCCCATCGATGGGCCACTGTGTGGAGGGGTAGTGGCATGGAATGATGGAATGGCTCATGATTTTTTTTTAATGTAAATACCTCACGAGTCCCACCTGCTCCCGTCTAGAATCAGTGAGACTATGGCATCCCCAAATGGGATATATTGTGAGGCTGATGGTAGTAGGGAGGGGAAGGAGATGGGAAAGAGGAGAGTGGGTAAGTAATTGGCTGTTCAGATCTGGTCACCAAACACGGCTGCACCCATTTCATGCAACGTTTCAATTCTGAATGGTGGTCTTACACTAGGGCGATACTGAGAGCATCTTCCACTCTGGAACATGCCGCAAATACACTAAATGATGGCGGTGCGATACTACCTACTAGTATATACTACTGTTTTTCAAAGTAATCTATTTTTTTCAACTGCCGATAAATTCATAAGCTTATTATGTAGTGTGATGTTCAAATGATTATAAATGTGTTTTCTTGTTAACCCAATATTTAAAAAAAAAAATTAATACAATTCATATAAAATTCAACAACATTCACAAAATTATTATTATATTTAACGACAAATTATTATGATATTGGCAACAATGGCAACACAAAAGATGCCATAATATCTAATAATATTTAATCTAATCGCAAAATATCATTCTTACTCTACAGAAATACAACAGTATATTTCTGGGATTGCCCATAGGTTCCTTAAAGTTTATGAAAATAAAAATATATTTTTGAATAGAAACTCCCTTAGCCCTGTTAGAGTGATTTGAAATTCGGATGAAACGGAAATGACGCACTATGGCACCTGCGAAAGCATCAAACTGCGCTCAAGGCTCCTATTGGTTGAGATATAAAATGGAAAAGACGATAGGTCAGCGCTCATTGGCCGCTTTGATTTTTTACGGGTCGTCGGAATATAATGTGTAAATTCGCGCCTCACCGAGCGCTTCCCAGAGCGCAGCTATATAGTGCGTTGCAAATCTCAGCGACAAGAGAAATCCAGCGGACGGAGGTTCAAATCCTACGAAATCCAAAAAATAAAAATTTTTGTTTTTGTAAATCAATATCCAATCTTCGAACCACTTTAAAATAAACAGGCAAAAGAAAGCAACATCTAGCGACTTTCACTTCTATCGCGTGTGAATTACACACTTGCCGGTAGCTCGATCTGCATGAGAGCCGACTTACTCAAAAACTTATCGAAGAGAGAAGAAACAATCCCTCTCATGAAGCCACGGTGTTCCGTTCGGGTATGTTTAGTTTAGTGTATGTGCTCGTGTAGGGGATTCAAATCTCAAGTATGTACTAGCTCCTTCGAGCAGGCTCAATTTAAATACCTTTAGAACAGACCCAGCATGCCTACTTTGCATCTACCGATTGCCATTAGAGTTGGCAAGCGGTCTGTTAACAAGAACCACCCTCCTTCACACAGAATCAAGTTGGTTAGTTAGGTATTTTGGGGCCCCAGCCCAGAGGTGGCTCCCAAATTAAATTGTCGGACATACTTGAGATTTGTACAGGGATAGTAGCTGGAAATCTGCTTGCCTTATACAAGATGCTTGCAATCTTCCAATATTTCTTGGAAGTCAAATGTGCTCCGCTACTTGAGCCGTTTACCAGTACTTTTTTTTCTTTCATAATACAAGAAATTATCAGATTCCTTTAGTAATTTGCGTCATGTGTCTCTGAATTTTTTTTTTAATTTTGCATAATACTTTAATATACGCACATCATAAGTCAAACAGTTAATTTTAAAGGAGAGAAGTTTCATGCTGATATTTGACTAAGGACCAATTTTTGTATTTATTGAAAAAAGGTATATTACCTATTGTTTATTTGTAGCTGCAAATTCTACTCTAAATCAGTGTTAAGTGACTGAATTTATTAAATAAAGTATCATTATACCATACTAATCTTGTCTTTTTCTGGCGTCTTTTTGCATTTTTTCATCAGTAAGGCCGCTTGTATACGTCCGTTATTTTCACCGGACAACAGACCATTTATTTTGCCGGATTCGCAGTGTTGTATGGCTTATAATGAATGTTTGTACATGCACCAGATAAACCTAACGGCGGACCGGTATCCGGTGTATGTACAAACATTTATTATAAGCCGTACAACACTGCGAGTCCGGCAAATAAAACGGTCCATTGTCCGGTGAAAAAAACAGACGTATACAACGGCCTAACTCAAACACGAACTGTTTGCTGTGGGCATTGGAGAGGACCCCACCACTTTCCCAATGGCGTTGTAAGAAAACATATAGTTTCCTCCTTCTAAGCTACATTTATTTGAACGACTCTAGACCCTCCAATGTCCATGCATACGGGGTTAGAAAGCATACTGCTTTCTAACCCCGTACTTACATTAACATAATACAAAATAATAATAAATGTGGCAGCCTGTAGAATAATTCTTCTGAAATCTATAGAGAAAAATATATAAAGATAAAAGTGTTAGTAAATAAAAAGAAAAATAAGAGCTGCGCCCGGTTGAGGAAGCCTGGACAGTGGCAGTGGGCAATGGCAAACACGTGCATCCAACTCGACTTCACAAAGCGCACCGATGGATTCAGCCGTCATCGTGTAGGCTTTGCACCATGACTGGCCATCAAACGGCCCATCAACAGATCATCTTTTTTGTATGGCCATTGTGTAGATTGTAGATAGGTACATTGTAACCATCACTGGCTCATTGTATGGAAGACACTTAATGTTAGGGATGAGGTCAAAATCAAAAGAAGGTTATAAAAATTTCTTCATATTTATTTATAAAAAATAACTTACAACCAGAATATATAACTATTTTAATAAATAAATGCGAGGCATTAAACCTAATCAGACTATAATATTATGCATGTACGTACAGTAAATGACGCACAGGGCAATTGACTAGATGCTCTATCAGCTCGGTGTCTCGAGATGTTCACAAAACATAACTACACCTACAAATATACAATTAGTGCTCATTTGCACACTAGAAGTAGTTAGTGAAGTAAGCAATGAGAATTAGTCCACCTCCTCCACAGTGGGGCGGGAGTGCGAGTAATTTTGGCTAGCCTGCTGGCCGCAGCTGGAGGGCGGAGCGCCAGCCTGCTGGTGCAGCCTGGTCATGATGGGGGTGCAGACCTTGGTCAGCTCCTCTAGCCGGTGTTGGTACTCCTCCTCGCTGGCCAGGGTGTTGGCGTCCAGCCAGCGGATAGCCTCTTGGCATGCCGCCAGAGCCGCTTGCTTGTCCTCGGCCGACATAGGTTGCTCTTCTGCAGCCTGCTTCACCCCAAACACATATCCCTCCAGCTTGTTACGCGCTTCCACCCTCCTTCGTTGTGCCTCATCCTCGGCCCTGAACTTCTCCGCCTCATCCAACATGCGGTCGATGTCTCTCTGTGACAGCCGACCCTTATCATTCTTGATGGTTATATTGCTGCTCTTGCCGGAACCCATCTCCTTAGCAGACACATTCAGGATGCCGTTAGCATCCAGGTCGAAAGACACCTCGATTTTAGGCACGCCTCTAGGCGCGGGTGGGATGCCCGTCAACTCAAAGGTGCCGAGCAAGTTATTGTCTTTGGTCATGGCACGCTCACCCTCAAACACCTGCACCGTGACACCGGGCTGGTTATCAGAGAAGGTGGTGAAGGTCTGTGTCTGCTTACAAGGGATGCGGGCATTGCGCTCCACCAGTTTGGTCATAACTCCTCCGGCCGTCTCGATGCCGAGGGACAGGGGGGCCACGTCTACTAGAAGCACGTCACGAATCTTGGAGTCCTGCTCGCCGCTAAGTACTGCTGCTTGCACCGCCGCGCCGTACGCCACAGCCTCGTCAGGATTGATGGACAGATTGAGCTGCTTGCCGTTGAAGTAGTTCTGCAGCAGGCTCTGTATCTTGGGAATGCGGGTGGATCCGCCCACGAGCACCACGTCATGGATGGAGCCCTTGTCCATCTTGGCATCTCTTAGGGCCTTCTCCACGGGCTCCAGGGTGCCACGGAAGAGGTCCGCGCACAACTCCTCGAAGCGCGCCCGGGTCACCTTGGTGAGAAAGTCCATCCCCTCGTAGAGTGCGTCGATCTCCAGGGTCGCCTCCGTGCTGGAGGACAGCGTCCTTTTGGCCCTCTCTGCGGCTGTGCGCAGGCGCCGCAGTGCACGAGCATTGCCGCGCAGGTCTTTCTTGTACTTGCGCTTGAACTCGTCAGCTAGATGGTTCACCAGCCGGTTGTCAAAGTCCTCGCCTCCCAGGTGCGTGTCCCCGGCTGTGGCCCGAACCTCGAACAGAGAGCCCTCGTCGATGCTTAAAATGGACACGTCGAAAGTTCCACCGCCCAGGTCGAAGATAAGCACGTTCCGCTCTCCCGCCAGGTTCTTATCCAGCCCATAGGCCAGTGCTGCCGCCGTGGGCTCATTGATGATGCGTAACACGTTGATTCCGGCGATAACGGCGGCATCCTTGGTGGCCTGGCGCTGGGAGTCGTTAAAGTAAGCGGGCACGGTAACCACCGCGTCCTTAACGCTGCAGCCCAGGTACGCTTCGGCAGTCTCCTTCATTTTGGCCAGCACCATAGAACTGATCTCCTCTGGAGAGAACTGGCGCTCCTCACCCTTGTGCTGCACGCGCACAACCGCCTTGTCGCCTGCAGATACCACGCGGAAGGGCCAGAGCTTCATGTCGCCCTGCAGTTTGGGATCGTTGAACTTGCGGCCGATCAATCGCTTGGCGTCGAACACTGTGTTGTCAGGGTTCATAGCCACCTGGTTTTTGGCAGCGTCTCCCACCAGCCGTTCGCTGTCTGTGAACGCTACGTACGAGGGCGTGGTCCTGTTGCCCTGATCGTTGGCGATGATCTCCACCTTCCCTTGCTGCCAGACTCCCACGCAGGAGTACGTGGTCCCCAGGTCGATTCCGATTGCCACCATTTTTACTGTTCCTTCTCTCCCCTTCTCTTCTTGTTACAGGTGCTGTCCGAATAATTGTCTCCTTCTGGAAAACTGCGAAGTTGTCGCCGGTTCACTATAATTCTCTCCCAAGTGTTTTTATCAGTTTCTTTGTCCTCCTCACTTATTCACTTTATATTCTTCTTCGTTTATAATTTATAACTAACTCTCTCTGTCTCGTAAGTCTTCCTTGAATAACTTGATTTCACTCTGCGCTCTTGCAATATTTTGTTTACAGCGGGTCGCTGAATGCGAGTCAGGAAAATCACTCTTCTCCCGATGTTATTCGGCTTATATTTCAAATGAAACTGCCGTTCCCGCCGAGAGCGGCAGCTTATATAGCCCGGCCGTTATTGGTCGCCTTCCAGAGCATTCCGCCAATCAATAGCTGCCGGAATATTCGAGTAAATTCCAAATGTAAGGGATTGTAAACATTTTATTCCTCCAAATTCGAAAGAAGGCGTAATATTATTTTTAAGCAAACCCTGATGAAGTCATTGCTTTTGACACTTGTTGGTTTATTAAACCATAAAGGTGGTTTAAACCTATGACGTTACATACTATTAGACGAGGGGTAGAAATCTCAAAGTGGGAAGACAAGAACAAGACAATTGTAACGGTCTCGATATCTAGTACTTTAGTACTAAACTGCTACACGTCGAGTAAGGTTGCGTCTTACCAGCACTTACCAGTAAGTAAATTGCGTTTTAAAAAGTGTCAAAATGCCCTCCTGTGTGATGAGAAAATGTTTCAATTACACGGCAAATAATAGTAAAGGCGAATGAATAACATTTCATTTGTAAGTACACGCAAATTACTTAATATTATTATCGATTATTATAAATATTACAATTAGTTTTCATGTTTCCCGCTCGCGGTTTTACATGTCATTAGAGAAAATTCAAGTCCTACTAAAGTAAAGGGTCTGGACACGCAACAGCCAAATTTCTGTTGATAAGTAAACTTCACTGTTTTAAAGTAGACTAATCAGCCTAAACACTCTGTTTATTTGTTTGCTTGCGGTAAAACAACACATAAATCAGTAGTTCTAATAAGTATTGATGACAATCGCCACCATTTGAAAACTGTCGTTGCCTTATTGTATTTATTGTATAGCTCGACGTATCAAACTCCGACAGGCAGACGGACCTTTTATTCTAGTGGGCCTCAAGAAAAGAAGACAGCGAACATTCCATCAAAAAGTGACAAGCAATACGCCGCCGCCCGCTCCTATATTCATTGCATTCATACACACACATTATTTGATTGTCTATCTTTATCACACAGGAATAAACTTTTGAATTAAGAAATTATACTGAAAGTCGCTGAAAACAAAAGAGTGTTCCTTACTTTCCACATTATATTTTGAGTATATGAGACTATGGCGAGTCTATTTATTTATGTAACGTCATTGGTTTAAACTGAGTGTTTGTTAATTTCGAAATAATATTGTTTAGCGAGAAAATCACCGATACCGTAAATCGAACCGACCCGTAATATTTTGATTCTGAATAACTATAACAATTATTCTTTTGCGTTATTTAATTTATCTTTGAACATAAATAATATCATTTTTCAATAATAATAAAAACCCATTTAGCTCTTTGTTTTTGTGCTGACTAGTGAGGCAGTTTGCGGTACTGCCGTTCGAATTATTCATTGTACTAAATTGTGTCTTGTGACATTAAGGGCACCTTGAATTGTCGTTTCACCCAAATTCATTTTCAAAGCTCATAACTTCGTCATTTTTGCAAATATCGATAAAAAATTGATTGTATTTATTATCTCTTAAAATATAATACAGTCGCTGAATCACTTAGCATTGCTCGGGATTATTCTTCTATGAGGTGGAAACTGGTGATGGGGTTGTTTTTCCGAAATCTCATGTAGTTAGTGACCTCATCTTGTTTTTAAGGTTAAGCTTGCAAAAATTCACCAATCTCGGAATAAAACTGTGAATTTGTATATAAAATACACCCACAAATACTCTTTTTTCATATAATGCTTACCGAAGTCAGTGTTGCCGGGCTTCATATAGAGATAACTAGACTCTAAAGCCCTAGTTAACTTAATCAGACATAGGCAGCAATTTTCGTCTTATTTTATGTCGATGGGGGGTATATCATCAAGACGTATCATAATTCTGCTTAAAGGGATGAGGAAAGGAGTGGTTTTTAGAAATTTCCCGTATACAATCACCTTCATACTGTTTTTTGAAGATTTATCTTTACACTTTAGCACTTTATTCACTCAAGTGCGCAAAATTTCATCAATCTGGCAATAAACCTGAAGATTATGTAAAAAAAAAAACAAAGCAATGCCACCACACACACTTTTCTTTATATACAGGGTTTTAAAACATGTACTCAAGGATTTTAACCAACAATTCCTTAGGATATTTGGAGTAAAATATATAGATGTCATTTTGCTGTCCGATTCCAATGGTCAGTTTAGTTTTAGTGCCGGCAACCCAGGCGTTTTTTTTCATTTATGTACATAGTTTTCTTTTACCTACATCACTCGGACAGTCTGTTCCGAAGTAGGCGTTTTTTATGTATTTAATATTTGTATGTTTTTACAATAATTATACATTTTTTTACATGTTGAACAGATTTGTAACATGAACATAATAAAAGTCTTTCCTCACCATAAAGAGACAAGGCTCTTATGTTTGGTGAGTGAATTCATGCTCAATTATATTATCAATGTGATCATTTGAGTAAGTGAATAATAATATTGCGTTATTTTTTTTTATTTTTTTTTATTTATCAAAAGTATACAATACAGAATATAGTATATTATATAAAGCATTGTACTCCCAGGAGTTAATAAACTCATTGCGGGAATGATACGCATTACATGAAACATATAGCTGTATGTATTAAATGGACATATGATGGGGACATACACAACATTATTATTTCAGAAAGTCATTAATAAGATGAAGTTTGAGCATGTTAGTTTGGGTCTTTTTACATTGACTTGCACATTTGATCTCGTTGGGTAGTTGATTATATTTTGTGTGAGCTATGTATTTTAGGGATCTTAGTCCATATTTGTTGATTTGATTTTTGGTTTTGTTGTGATTTTTTGTGTTGTGTTGGTGTACGTCGCAATTGTAATATAGTGTAGTGTTGGAATGTGCCGAGTGTTGAATTACTTGTAATATAGTTTTCGTTATTTCAAAAGTGGGAATGGTATTAAAAGGAAGTATTTGGGTGTTTCTGTAGATGTCTTTGACATGTGTGTCCCAAGGTAAACTGAAAATATTTCGCAGGGCTCTATTTTGGACGACTTGAACTTCTGAAATCATTTTTTTTGTAGCAAATCCCCAGATTCCGGCGAGATATATTAGATGTGAGTGAATCATAGCATGGTAAATCGATTTTAATAGAGAGGGAGGAAGTAACCCGCGAAGTCTATATAAAACACCAGTTATAGGAGTAATTTTGGATAGAACATGTTTAAATTGGTGATTCCATGTGAGTTGTGAATCAATGAAAAGGCCAAGATATTTTGTAACATCAGCCCTTTCAAGGCGGTTATTATCAAGACTTATATTAAGACTTGAAGGTAACGCTTGATTCTCGTTGTTCCCAAATATTTTATCGCTGAATATCTTAGGTGACCCCGCCTACCTTAGCCTCGCCCAAAATGGCATCAAAGTAAAAAAAATCGGCGTTAAATTAATATTAAGGAGTTAAATATTGTATTTATTATTAACACATTTAAATTCTTTTAAATAGTGTTATCCATAAACTTGCATTTTATATTTTTTAAACAAATGCATAAAATATATTAAAATTAGAGTGTCAGTTTGACCTTTGCCGCCGGCGTGTCGGTATATAACTTTGTAACTTTGTTTTATAACTTTGCTTTGCTCAGTCATAGTTAATATACGTGTCCGACTTCAGGCGGAAACGTGCTTACGTTTCCGCCTTTAGATTAAGCGATTCTTAGGCGGCCCCTAGACGATTAATTATATTGCTCAATATTACGAATTGAGCAATATTATTGACCGTTTAGAGTTAATATTGAAGATTGCTCAATGATTGAACAAAAGTTTGAGCGAGTTTAATTTTAAGGCGGCCCCTAGACGCTACAATATCGTCTAGGGGCAGCCTTAAGCGATGCTTGTATGTTGGAAAGAGCGTAGTTGTGCATTTGAGCAGTGTTGAACTTTAGTTTCGGCTTAGCAGTTGATTAGTAGGATTAGGAACAGCGGCTGTTAGTGTAAGCAAGTAAGCGTATCTTAGCATCTTTAGTCACACCCGTGATGTAGAATGTAGTATTCGGTGTAAATAAAACATCACCCGGTCCTATATATGTGCCGTTCATACATACATTCTTTGATTGTAAATCTTCATCGTACACGAATAACTTTTGAATTAAGAAGTTACTGAAAATATACACAGAGTGTTTCTTAATTGCCACATTCCATCTTGAGTTTGTGAGATAATGGTGAGTCAATATTATATATTACGTCATTATCGTTGGACAGCAAAACGACATCTGCCTTTTTTACCCTAAATGTAAAATCCTTCGAGTAAGGGCTGTTACATTCTGTTTATAAATATAGATTTTCCTAAAAACATATCTGTATTTAAAGGAGGCAATATAATTATTGTTGTGGCATGTTTATCGGACCATACGAGATTCTAGGTACGCTTATCATCGGTTTGCAATCCCCGAAATATTCGTGCCAGAGCACGCCAGAGATATCGCGTTGTTTCTAGAACCATAGAGAAATCTCTTGTATGATTGGTTTATTTTATTTATTGTCTCCTGTCTTTTGTTTATTTTTATAACTGTCAAACGAAAATTCCGGATTTTTCGATTATATTTTTAAATATGTTTTATCGGGGTAATTTTTATGCTAGGCTTGTAAAATATCAATAATGATGAGTTTAATTTTAACTGCATGCATTTTTCATATAAATTCCGGTGATGAATTCAGATATTGATTCTTTTCGTTACAGTTGTTTTGATGTTTGGTACAAAATTTTAGTATTGCGATTGTGACAGATATGAAAGTAATTTAAGGTTTTTTTTCCATATTAGGTGAAATTATTTTGCCTATTTTCTGTTTTAAATTCGTAACGAGGCGGTTTGCGATGGATCCCGGGCGTAAAACGCATGAAATAAGTCTTCAAATCAAGAAAGTTGTTTTAGATTTGCTCAATCAGGGCAATAGTCAAGATTTTATAGCTAAGCAGTTTGATATATCCAGGTCAGCCATCGGAATTTTGCAAAGAAACCGCCAGAAGATATTAAGTGATTGGCAAAAATCCTATCTCATGAATGTCAGAAAGCGAAATGTTAACAAGATGGAAGAAGATGAAATTAATTCTCTGGTCTTAAAATTTTATAATCTATGCCGAGAAAAGAATATCCCCATCACAGGCGCAATGTTAAAAAATAAAGCTAAACAGGTAGCGTTAGAATTTAGAATGGAAGAATTCAAGGCCAATAGTGAATGGTTGGATGCTTTCAAAACACGCAACCACATTCATTTCAAATTCCGCAGAAGTAAATCAAAAGTAAATACGCCTTCAGCTAAAAAATCTAAATCAACACAGTCAAATAACTTAGACTATTGTCATATTAAAAAGCGTACTGCGTCGGATCAAAAGGAATTATTACACTTGAAAGATAACAAATTTCCAAGAGAACGTTTGTGTAAGTATGGCAATCAAGGAATTGTGGATATTTTCCCCTTAAAACCACCAGTTCCGAAACCAACGAAAAGTAATTTGGTTTTAAGCGGAGATACAGATCTTGATGCCAATCCCCCCCCTAATCACAGACAAGCCCTCCAATATGTGAAAGCCCTCATCAAATATTCAGCTTCCTACCAACCATGGCTATTGGATGATTTCTTTCATATCTATTCGGACATTGAACATGAGTTAAACGAAGTGGAATTGGCGAGGCAAGAACAATTCACCCGTATGCCAGAATACCAGAAGTAAGGAAATGATGAAACATTCTACCAATAAGTATGCCAGAATACCAGAAGTAGGGAAATGATGAGACATTCTACCAATAAGTATGCCAGAATACCAGAAGTAGGGAAATGATGAAACATTCTGCCAATAAGTATGTCAGAATACCAGAAGTAGGGAAATGATGAAACATTCTGCCAATAAGTATGCCAGAATACCAGAAGTAGGGAAATGATGAAACGTTCTGCCAATAAAGCGCCTCAATTTGTGATTTTTACATTTAAATTTATTATTATAAAAATATTGACAGGTATTTATATAATGTATGGTAGGTCTGCTACTGAATAAAAAGAAAATGTTAAATCACCTGAAGGTTATTCTCCTGTAATTTATCTTTGTATTTTGAATATTTAATTACTAATGACTTAGGTAAATACCAAAGATATTGAAATACAAGAGATATGCTATGATGGCTGCCCGACTGTCGGCGGACTACCATCTAATGGGAATAGTTTGAATACGGAAAAAAATATTAATTTAGTTGATTTTTAAAATTTTTATATGAATACCGCACAAGAGTCCCAACTGCTCCCGTCTGAAGCCAGTGAGACTATGGCTAATGCCATTTCAAGCAACGTTTCAATTCTGAATGGTGGTCTTACACCAGGGCGATACTAAGAGTATCTTCCACTCTGGAACGTGCCGCAAATATACTATATATATTTTAAATTAATAAATTGTGAAAAACACAAATTAATCAAATAAAATTTATTTGTCACGCCGGGATTCGATCCTCGGTGTGCGAGTCAAGAGCCTTACCGCTGGACTACGCCTACGTTTGAATACGGAAAGAATTCGTTCATTTAGGTGTGCGGTAGTATTGGTTAACAAAATCGGTGAAGCCATGAAACAGTCCCCCCCAGTAAAAGCTGCAGATAGCACATCACTTATATTTCAATGTCTTTGGTACGTACATACTCAGTACTGGTATTTTTTTGATTATGTACCTACCTGTTATGTGAAACATGCTAATAAAAGTATATTTTTTTTATGATATGAGGTTCCAAGAAGAATACAACGCCAATGTTTTTGTCATAAACAGGATTAGAAAGGGACTCTTAGACAGTTTGTTTACACAAAAAGATGAAGAAGAACAAGATAAGCAGAATATTTCTTTTATCTTATATCTATTACGGAATGTGGTGGAATGCTCAAGAATACTCTAGAATATTCTGGGCTGTTCTGGAAATTTCAAGGGGGCAAAACTCCCAGCACTTATACCATCAAAAGCACGCCCTTGAGACAAAAACGGAAACCTTCTTCATGGATGAGGGACAGAGGGCTTCCACACAACATAACTCCTATGATCGTACCCGTCTCTGAGTTTTAGCGGCACGCACATTGTACACTTTATTAATAATGTTTGTTGAAGGTTAATATTATCTATATATGTACCAAAACCTTCTAGACTCACCGCCACTAGTTTCTGAATGAATTCCAGAACGTTCTAGAACCTTCTAGACTCACCAACACACTCCATCACTCCTTCCAGAACTTTCTAGAGCTTTATCTTCTAGAATTTTCCGGAACTTTCTTCACTCATTTCTGAAAGCTTCTAGAACATTCTCCTTTCATAGCTTTCCAGAGCATTAGCGAACCATCCACAACGTTCTGGAACCTTCTAGGTTCACCGAAATACTTTTCCACTCCTTCCAAAACTTTTTAGAGCTTTATCGAATCTTCTAGAACTTTCCAAAACCTTCTAGACTCAACCGACCCACTCCGCCACTTATTTCTGAAAGCTTCTAGATCTTTCTCGTTCCACAATTTTCTAAAGCATTTGGGAACCATCCAGAACCTTCTAAACTCATTGACATACTCCACCACTCCTTCCAGAAATTTCTAGAGTTTTGACGAACCTTCTAGAACTTTCCGGAAGACTGTTCTTTAAATTTATACAGGGTGAAACTTCCAGCCTTTATATCTTCAAAAACATGCCCTTTAGGTAAAAACGGGAAACCTCTTCCTGAGGGGGGATCTACCACACCATTTAACTCCCTTGATCGTACCAGGACTCGTTTCCGAGTTTATGCGGGCCGCACTTTTTTTGGACTTTCTTTTATAATATACTAGCTGGGGTACCCATCTTCGCTCAGGGAGTTGATGTAAGATTGAACTAACGTTCAAACCCACGACGGATCTTGCTTTATATATCCCTACCAATAGGTATCTCCACCCATACAATAAAGGCATTGAATTGTCCACAATGTTCCAGAACATTCCACAACATTTGAGAGTGTTCCACAATGTTGTTCCCGAACATTCCACAATATTCCAAAATGTTCCGGGAGTTTAGAAAATTCTAGAGGGCGAACTTCCAGCGCTTATTTCTTCAAAAGCACGTCCTTCAGGTAAAAACTGGAACTTTTTCATGGATGGGGGATAGTGGGCTACCAGACCATATAACTCCCTTGATCGTACCGGGACTTGTTTCAGAGTTTTAGCGGGACAATATATATTGATTTTGATTATTATGCATCTGAATCCCAGACAACTTCGGTTCCAGAAGAAATAGCCTACCCCAGTGGTCATCTTCCAATTTTGGTCTGTTTCTATATTTCGTTTTTATTGCGACGAAGGAAGAAAAGTGCGCCTGTGCAAAGTCTGATATTTATGAAAAGATCACACCATTTAACACAGTAAGCCAATTTCATGCAGCCCCGGGCTTTGACTAAATAAAATATTTAAAAATTGCCATAAAAAATATTAATTCGTTTCTGTTCTGTTTTGCAAAAGAATTTTCTTCAAAGTTTTGAATCAGCCACTCAAAATTATTTTTTAAAGTATTTATTAAGATAGGCTAATGACAGAAATATTTTGCAGAACAGTGCAGTGCTTTTTGATTGAGATCTAAGTTTGATGCATTTTAAAGATTTTGTTTTATAAAATGCCAAAAACTGGAGAGAGCTGGCACAAAACCCTCAGTGGAGGAAGACTCTTGAGGAGGCCAAGACCCACTAAGGGTTGTAGAGCCAAGAGTGATGATGATGATGATGAATAAATTAACAGCGTTTATTGGTTTGACCTCAAAAATTGCAAAAAAAAAAAAACAATTAAATTTTTGCCTAGAGCAATTGGCCTCTTTTCGCAATAAACTTTTGTCTGTTTATTTTGAATCAGCCCCCCCCCCCCCCAAAAAGGACCTATTATTTTTTTTTTATATTTCAGAAAGATAAAAATCGAAATCATTTAATCTTTTTACATCGGGAGATATAAAATTTTCGACTGCAGCGCTTTATTTTCTCTTTCTTTGATAATTTTATTAATAAATACGTTTTTACAAAATTAAAACAGGTTTTCGACACCACCAATTGCAAAGATAACCATCTGAAGCTGTATGTACCCTACCACTAATGGCCCGTGAACAAATTAAAAATGGATAAATTGGCCCCCTGGTTAAAAAGGTCGATCATTGATTGATTTAGCACTGAAGGCGGTAGTGGGGTGGTGAAATTTTATTTATTACTAAAAGGGGACCGCGCCTAAAAAGTTTGAAAACCGCCGGCATGCCCTAATACCTATTTGGTACAACATCTATAAAATATATTAAATGAAAACAAATAACTTCATGAAACACCGTTTACAAAATTATCAACATGTTTCGAAACCAAAGGTTTCTTCGTCAGGATAAAATTAATGATTAAAAAATATATACATGTAAGTACAAACGATAATTTAATTTTATTAATATTAATCCTGACGAAGAATGTTGATAATTTTCATGAAATACGAGTGGTGTTTTTTGTTTGTTTTCATTTAATTAAAAATGACGCTACAAAGTGAATTTGCAAATATTGAAGAAGTTATAAAATGTTTATATTAATAAATAAAAAATAAAAAAAACACAATTGTACGAGAAAGGCTAATACAGAGAGTGAGAATAAACTTTAAGTAGAGTTCCGATGATAGCGAATACATTTTTTATTTATTCGGTAACCCTTTCCTTGTATTCTAATTTATACGTAGGTACCTCAAACGCGGTGTTTCATGATAGCCACATATAAAACTCACCTACAGCCACAGAAAAAAAAGATGTATGATTGTAAGCAAAATTTTCAAACATGGCGTCCAAGTTTTCGCAAACAGAAAAGTGATGTCGCCGTACTGTCATATTTAAGTTCGCGGAATTCTTTTGTGAATGCTGTTCATTAAGTCGTACGTTTTTAGCCTGAAAAAGCTGATGTGAAACCGTAAAAAATCCCGTTTTAACCGCCTCCTAGGATGTCGTCTCCTGGTGGCGTCACCGCAACGTCAATCGGCTCCGGTAAGGTTCGGGGCCCCGGCAGGCCTCCTAAGAAGGTAGTCATTTGCACTTGGTGCGCGGAAAGTAAAACACCGCTAAAATTCGTACTTCCCCAACCGAATGGAAAGAAAGAATTCTGTTCAGAGACATGCCTGTCAGAATTTAGGAAAGCCTACAGCAAAGGAGCTTGTATGGTCTGTGATAATGTTATTCGAGGAAACGCTCCATCAAACAGCAAAGATATCTGTTCCACCTACTGTCTCAACAAGTATCAAAAGAAAAATGACAAAGCGGCGCATTCTCCTCTATCTGTCATCGCGCCCACTGGAGCGGATCACCCCGGGAGTGCCGCGTCCCCTGCTGGTCCGTTTCAGTACGAGACTTATCAGATCTTCGACTGGTCGGAGTATCTGCGAGAGACCAACAGCATACCGGCGCCGCAGGAGTGCTTCAAGCAAGCGCCTCTTCCCCCGCACAATGATTTTAAGATTCAAATGAAACTGGAGGCTTTGGATCCTAGAAACTTGACGTCCACCTGTATCGCTACTGTAGTTGGAGTGTTGGGACCACGTTTAAGGTTAAGGCTCGACGGCAGTGACAACAAAAATGATTTTTGGAGACTTGTTGATTCAAATGACATTCATACAATCGGTCACTGCGAGAAGAACGGCGGAATGTTGCAGCCTCCTCTAGGCTTCAGAATGAACGCCAGCAGTTGGCCAATGTTTTTGTTGAAGACTCTGAACGGTGCGGAGATGGCTCCGGCTAAAGTGTTCCAGAAGGAGCCTCCCACTCCCGATGGTAATCTGTTTGTGGTGGGCCAAAAGTTAGAGGCTGTAGATAAAAAGAACCCCCAACTGATTTGTACGGCCACCGTGGGAGCAGTGAAACAAGATCAGATTCATGTGACATTTGATGGTTGGAGAGGTGCGTTTGACTACTGGTGTAGATTTGACTCGCGGGATATATTCCCCGTGGGCTGGTGTGCTCGTTCTGGTCACCCCATGCAGCCACCGGGGCAGAAAACTGTGGCAGGAACTAACAGGTAATAACATTTTTATCATTAATTAAATTCATTTAATACCTATAATATTGGCAGTTTACATCTACAAACCAAGACTTCTAATCAAAAGCAATCTGCTTTATTAACTTAAAAAAAAAATACTGGTATTTTAATGAAATCAAATTCTTTAATCTTGTCATGTCATGTGCATAACAAAATAGATCTGGATGGCGTAGATCGGCGTTGTGTTAGGATTGTGTTGCGTTTGAATAATGTATTGTAACTTGTCCAGATGTTAATGCGTCTTCTGTTTTTCTTTATGTTTATAGTTTACAGTCATTCCTTGTTTTATTTACTACTGTCAGTGATTGCAATCAATGAACATCATTTCTATACCTATTGTTTACATGCAAACATAATTTTCTTTATATTACGCGTTATTAAAACATTGTGTGATTTGAGAATTTGTGTGTCGAAATACTAAAATTATCCCATTTATTCATTAAAAGATTAGAACATTTATTTATCCTACTAATCAATTTTGAAAACGGTGTGATAATGGCTACATATTTAATCAATTGTGTGGAGGAAATTAGATGTAAATAATATTTGAGGAAAAGAAATACTATGCATGTTTATTAACTTATTACACCGTTGACACAGCCAGTGGGTTTCTTATCTGGTGTAGCATTAAAATAATTTATTTGAACAAATGTATTCCAATGTACGCTTCTTGAAGCGGTCCCTTCAATAGATTATTTTTTTTTGTCTGAAAAATTTTATCCTTTCAATTATTCATTCGTATTCATTACTATCCCGTAAACCAGAAAATCTGTTTGTCAGATTCAGCAAAACTCTTGACACAAACCTCCTCACACTTAACATCGACAAAACACAATATATGACATTTTCCATACGCAAATACGATATACCCAACAACTGCCCTAAACCAATCATCCACTCGTGTCCACTCAATTTAGACAATCCGGAAACCACATCTAATATTAATTGTACGTGTTCGACCCTCAAATCATCAAAAATAGTTAAATATTTGGGAATAATCATAGACAACCAACTACGTTGGGAAGCTCACATCGGTGACACAGTAAAAAAACTTCGTAAACTCTGCCATATATTCTACTCCCTTAGGTCTATCTTAGATTTACAGACTCTAAGAAGCGTATACTTTGCCCTTTTCCAATCCATAGCAAAATACGGTATAGTGGGATGGGGTGGTTGTGCTGAATCCATTATTAGACCAATTATTTTAGTTCAAAAACTAATTCTGAGAATTATATTTAAATGTCAACCTACCCATCCGTCAAATGAACTCTTTGCAAAAATCAGGGTCTTAGATATTCGACAGCTATTTACTAAAACAAGCATTTGTTATATACGAAAAAATAATCTACTAATTGCTCCACAACATCAAGCACACACCCGCTTTTCATCAAACCTGGGTTGCGTGGTCCCAAAAACTAACACCTCATTCGCTCAACGACAATTCTGGTTCATCGCTCCTAAAATATATAATGCTCTGAGTACTGACATAAAGTCAAGTAATTCTAATTCTCTTTTTATAACACGTGTACAACATTGGATTTTTGAAAGGGGACGAACGCACTTTAAAGAATTCATGAGTTCTAACACTACATTTTAATTATTAATTTTTGCATTTCAAAATTTTAATTTCCATTTGTATTTCTATTTTACTTTAAAATGTTGTTATTTTTTTCTCTTAGTTTTTCACTAAATTTATATATGTTTTTAATTTTGATTTATATAATTATATGTTTTAATTTATACAGAACACTTGAGTTCTTAACATTTAATTTTTATTATTAATTTTTGTATTTCAAAATTTGAATTTGAATTTTCATTTTTACTTTTCTTTAAAATATGGTCTTTTTTTTTCTCTTTAGTTTTAAGTATTTCTTAATATTTTTTGAAATGTTAAAATATTAAATGTACGACTACCACAACACGGGCTTAGCCTAGTGTGGTAGTCAAAAAAAAACCCAAATATCTGTTACTAATAAAAAATATATGAAATAAAAAAAAAAAAAAAAAAAAAAAAAAAAAAAAAAAAAAAAAAAAAAAAAAAATTACGAGCTTTGATAACATCTAATAAAATTTTAGACAAGATGTAGTATTGTTTGTAATCATATTTTGCAATCTAAATCTCTCGAAATCCAATGCTGTGTGGGGTCTTTTATGGTATGAGGGGTGGGTAGGAATATGGGGTTTAGTGTTTTCAGGAGTGCCTTATGAATCCATCCCGCCCACTCCGCAATCGGCCTCTCCCAATCCCACCCGCCATGCAACTGGTTGGCATCCGCAAGCAAGACCTGGATAAACCTCACCCAACAATAAATGTAGTGATTCTCCTGGGATGTAACTGTTTAATTAGTCCTTCTGTACAATATTTTACTGACTCTGGAGTTGCTTTTCCCAACTTTGTCTGGGGGGGGGCCACTGGACATCTTTTCTCTAGAATCCCACTGGTATCATTAGTGGAATACTGGCTTCTTTTTCGATTCCATTTTGTGATTGTAACTCCTGCCTCGCTTCTTAAAAGTGTCATGTCGGCAGTTTGAACCCTGAAACTTATTTTCTCATTTGTCGTTTAGATTAAAGGTAGATTCAGAATACATAAACTCTTTTCAAATTAGAATTGAATGGTCGGTAGCTGAGTTGGCATCGCGTTTGGGTCCCAGCCAAGCGTCCCATGTTTGATTCCTCGGCTGGCTAGGTCCTCCTACACAACACAAGTAACATTTTCCGCTTTCTGTGATGGTGGTAGGAGATTTTAAAATATTGTTAGGTTATTCATAACCCGGGAATATTTGTCTTTTTTTTTTTAATCGGGTAATAACTATTTTAACCCGGCAGGTTCAAGGTGCGAGCCTCGGTGGCTGCACTACCCGAGGCGGACAGCCCCACCCCGGGGCTGGGCAACCCGCTGGGGGGCGTGAGGATCTCGCTGCGGCCAACCTGCGTGCCGGGCCCCTTTCTGCGCGTCACCACGCTCCCCCCTGCCGGTGTGGGTAGCCCGCAGCCGCTGGGGGCTGCCCGCCGGCTGCTGAGGGACGTGCTGGCCGCGTCTCTTGATGTGCCTGCTGTCGTGGCTCGGCTGGTCAATATGGACGGGTTTGATACGCAGGTAAGACGCTGTGTGATCTCATTTCTTATGAAGTGGCCCAAATTTATCTCCAAGGGGAGGGAAGGGTCTAGATTGGAAGAAAAACTGCTCACGTAATTAATGTATGCCCCCTTATCCAATAAATGGCGGTACCCAGGGCTGGGCAAAATACATGCATTGGGGTAATTAAAATACAAATTACGTTTTCGCATGTATTTAAAATATGAAATACAAAATACTTTCAAATTGTGTATTACAAAATACTTTCAAGTTGTGTATTTGAAATACAAAATACAGTATTTTAACCATTTTTTAATTTCCAATACAAAATACATTTTGTTTTGATAGAACCTTTGGTTGCAATAAATTGTCATAAGTGCCCTTATCTAAGGGTGCGTTTCAATAAAAGCAAAGCTGAGCAGAGTGAAACAGAGACGTGCAAAAATTGACCAATCATATTGCTCAGAAGACACATCTCGTCTCCGCTCCACTTGTAAAGTTTTGCTGGTTCCTGGCATGCGTTAACAATAAATTGTTTCTCCCTGCATGTCCTTTCCCGTGCGTCCCCGTTCCCCTCCCGCATCCTCTTCCCGCGTTCCCCTTCCACCTTCCCCCCTACCCCTTTCCCTTTCTCTCGTCCCGCCAGCCCCCCTCCCGCGTTCCATATATTCAGTCTCAGTACATTCAGTTTTCAAACAACTCGCGTGCCAGCTATTACAATTTTTTTATTCAAATTTTAATTTTTCACATATTACAAATATTCATTTTGTGTATTATAAGAACAATCAATCAAATTTGGTACCTATTTAAAATACTTATAATTTAAAAAATCCATAGACAATTCTTTGGTTACAAAAAAAAACAGCTGCCTTCTAAATTCAATTTCATCAAGCGCGCGAACTGTCAAACATGCGAAGTTAAAATAGTAATTAAGTTTTATGAAATTATCCAATTTTCTGCATTATTTTTCTTTCCGTAAGAACCTTCTACAAAGTTTTAGAAAACTTAAAAAATATATATGAAATAGGTAAAGTCTTTCTGAAGTTATGGCGTGACCAAGGGAAACAAGGATTCATTTTTATATACATAGATGACATTTGTATAGCGCAGTTTTGTGTTATTTCAATTCAAGTGCGCTCTACAGTAATTATAAAAATAATCTAGTATTCTCAGTCAAATTATTCCTAAAGTGCTTGATCTAATACTATGATACAAAAATGTACAATATAAAGCAATGGCAAGTATAAAAAAATATATGATACAAAATGTACAATAACAGTACTATTATAGCACAGGACAATAATAACAACTAGCATGACATAAAAAAATGTACATTAGAAAGCAATGATAAGAAAACTACAAATAATCATTATTAACCCTTTGAGTAGTGAGTTATTTTTTTGTCATCTACATCGTGGGAGTGAGTTATTTTTTAAGTTTTTCTTAATTTTTTAATCGATTTAATTAATTATCTTCTTACCTTGTTTTACTACACAAGTTAATTTCTGAGCTTTTTTATTACTATATATAACCTTTTCTTATTGAATAAGTAAGCATTACGTAAATTTAGTTGGACAAATTCAGTGGTTCTCAACATTTTACAAATAGTGTTGCGAAAAATTTTTTTTTTATAAAAAATGAAATGTACAGTACCTAATAAAAAGTCATAAAACATGATACTAAAAATAGAAATAAATTATAAATTCAGTGGTTCTCAACATTTTACAAATAAAAAGTTTCAAATTTTTAATTTTTTTATTTGCTTCCATAAAAAGAAATATACAATGTAATAAAGAGATAATACTAAAAATAAAAAAAGTGGATCTATTCAGTGGTTCTCAACATTTTACAAATGGTTTTTTCAAGAAAAAATAATAAAAATATGTATAAGAACAGAAATGTACAGTAATAAAAACATAATACTAAAAATAAAAATACGGTATAAATTCAGTGGTTCTCAACATGTGAATAACGTTAGATTTAAATTACTAGCTAAAATATTATTTTCGTGTGGTATTCCTCAAAACACGGATACATACATAATGGAACATTACATCCAACACACATAAATTTTGTGTCCTTCCTTAGCACTGGACGAATTTTGGAATTACTGCACACAAAACATCTCCTACGTGTCCTACCTACGGTAGCAACGGTAGCGCCCTACTGTTGCTACGCCATATGCCCCGGGCACGATGGATTCCTGGAAGCGAACTGGAATTGATTCCTGGAACTAAACAAAAGTGCTTGACCACTGCGCTTTATTTTATTTTCTTGTTTATAAATAAAAAAAAATAATTTGATAACACTATTTGTAAAATGTTTGAGAGCCACTGGATTAGTCCACTTTTTTATTTTTAGTTTTATCCTTTTATTATGTACATTTCTTTTTATACAAATAAAAAAATCAAAATTTTTGAAAACTTTTTATTTGTAAAATGTTGAGAGCCACTGGATTAGTCCACTTTTTTATTTTTAGTATTATCCCTTTATTATTGTACATTTCTTTCTATATAAATAAATTAATTAAAAATTTTGAAAACTTTTTATTTGTCAAATGTTGAGAGCCACTGGATTACGTAATCTGTAACGTGAAATACGTAACAATTTTGGAAAAAAACATGTAAAAATGTTTGACAAATATATTTGTATTATCTATAAATCATAATTTAATCGAAATTACAAACACGGCATAGAAAAAACTAAATAAAGTCGTGCTGCCGCACGTATGCGACAATACTCTATTTGGATCGTCCGAGTGCTGCCGCATACGTGCGGCAATACTCCTCAAAGGGTTAAGAGTGCTATAGCACAGGACAATAGGACAATAAATAGTACAGGATTCTAGCGTTTTTAGTCTATGTATTATCTGTCAGTTTATTTTTCATTATCATTATTAAGATCGCTAGATGTATTTGAAAATGTATTTTGAAGCCAAAGTATTTGAAATACAAATTACAAAATACATCAGCATCAGGTAATTAAAATATCAATTACAAAATACATTTGTAGGAAGTAATTGAAATACAAATACAAAATACGTATTTGTATTTCAAATACAAGTAATTCAAATACTGCCCAGCCCTGGCGGTACCCAAACACGCCTCCCAAATTAAAAGATGATGATATCAAACAGAATTCATGGTGCAACAGTAAATTATGTGAAAAGCGTCGCAACTACATCATGTCCGGGGGATGGGGAGGGTAAGGAAATGAGTAAGAGGAGGGTTGGGTAGTGCCTGATTTATTCATTTATTTATTTTTATTTCTATTCTTGAACATACACAATACAGATTATTACATCAGTTTACATAGATATTAAGTTTAGTAATAAGAAAAAAAAAAATGTTAATCATCCGTAACTGTATGTATGTAAGTACCTAGTAGTATTTTGTGAACACCTCACTAGGCGAACCTGTGCTGAGGTGTTCCCATGTTTGGGAGTAAATGCTATGCTGTCAACATAAGTAGAAACACCGTATCCTCCTTGATATTGTCAAGAAGGACACTGTGGGTCGACCCATGGTGGCAGTATCGAATACATAAATTAAAGATTAGTTGCAGTTAGGATCTACATACACAGTTATTCATAGCATCTAGTTTATGTTTAGGATAAATAGTAGTTGTGGTAAATAGGTAGGAATTTTTATCTATGGACCACTCGCCACTGGTATAAATAATACTGTGGTATTATTTTTTGTAACAAAACAAAGTTTTTATTTAATTAAATGAAGACAATATTAGCGAAACTCAATCGAAATCTGGAGACAGAAAAATCAGAAAAGATATTGGCTCCGCTGGGACACGAACCCAGAACCCTTTTCTTACATGGAAACAGCTCTACCGATTAAGCTACGGAACCCATATTAATTCGGTCACTTTTAACTTTATCATACTTCGACTAAGAACTACCAACATTATCTTCATTTACTTAACGCACATATTATTGGCTGCTATCTTTATATATTATTTGGGAGGCGGGAATGGCTACCGCCGCCCCGGGAACCTTTATTGGATAACCAACACCTCTGCCATAGGTCACCCCAAGTGGTTCGCTACGTTTGGTGATTTAGCAGGGGTGCCCGGGTTCATGGGGTGAGGTTTGTCTAGGTCTTGGAGGCGGATGACCAGAACATACTGAACCCCAGATTCCTACCCACCCCTTTAACCCTTTTCCTTTCCAGAACTCTCCTCTCCTTCCTTTCCTTAAAAAAAAACCCTCCACACAGCATCCTCAAAGATGACATAGGCCCTGGGGGAAATTATTTTCCTCAGGGCCTCCTGTGTGGAGCTCATGTAAAAAAAAAAATATATATATGATTACAAGATTCAACTCGAACTAAATGCAATCTAGATAGTGTCTGGATAAATTTTTATCCATTTTATTTGTAATACGCGACATCTATTGACTTTTTCTGCAAGTCTAGGATGAATATTTATTATTAATTTTTTTAAACTTTGAGTAAAATCTCAAATTATAATATTTAATTAAATGAAGACAATATTAGCGAAACTCAATCGAAATCTGGAGACAGAAAAATCAGAAAAGATATTGGCTCCGCTGGGACACGAGCCAATATCGTGTCAATATCTTTTCTGATTTTTCTGTCTCCAGATTTCGATTGAGTTTCGCTAATATTGTCTTCATTTAATTAAATATTATATTTTGAGATTTTACAAATAAAGTTTAAAAAAATTGATAATAAAAGTTTTTATTGTTCAGATAATTCAGACATTGATAGAAAAAATGTACATATTAATAAAAAGATTATAGGTTACGGAGATTTCAATTATTTTCCAATTTATAACATATATATTTTTGAATGAATATTAGAATTCAATAATTTTGCTGCTGCTATACATTATTTAAACAAATAATGAAATTAAAAAGAATGTGCCACTTTGACTTGAATCTGGATCTACCAGTCGATCATGCTTTCCATTACATTACCTCTTCCTAGCAGAGATTACTTAAAGTAACATGCTATATATGTATAACTATTATAAGATGCTAGGTTTTCTATTAAGAGTATGTAAAGTTTTTAAAAGTGCTAAGACTCTGGAAATATTATTCTGTTCATTGGTCAGAAGTCCACTGGAGTATGCTTCCACCATATGGAATCCTCAATATAAGGTATACATAGATTTAATAGAGAGTCTTCTTCAATGGCGCTACAGCCCATTTCGAGCCTTGGCCTCCTTCAAAATAAGCCTCCACCGCCCTCTGTCTTCGGCCGTCTTCTTCCAATCTGCAACATGGAGTAATCCTCTTGCATCCTTCCTGACATCATCCTCCCATCTCAGTCTAGGTCTGCCCGCCTTTCGTTTACCTCCCGGGTGTCCTGTCAGAACCTTCTTCGGTACTCGTGTGCTTGGCATTCGGTGCACATGTCCGGCCCATCTTAATCTTTGGAGTCTTAAATGGGTGGAGAGTCTGGGAGCTTGGTAAATATCATAGAGCTCATTATTGTGGCAGATTCTCCATGCCTCTCCCTCTCGCACCGCTCCTAAGATTCTTCGAAGTACCTTTCTTTCGAAGATGTCCAGCCGTTCCGCTGACTTTGCTGTCAGTGTTCCCGCCTCACATCCATAGGCCAAGACCGTTCTGATAATTGTTTTATATAAGGTTATTTTGGTTTTCCTATGGACGTTTCGGGATTTGAACACTGGCAGCAACGCGAAGTAAGTTTTGTTAGCGGCTGTAATGCGCTTTCTTACTTCTACTGGGTCTTCACTGTCCTGCGTTATGATGGAGCCCAGGTAGGTAAACTCTTCGACCACTTCGAAATTATAATTGTCTTTGAATTTCACTTTGTCTTTTATTCTGCGGTGAGGGGTTCTGGTTTGCATCATGATTTTTGTTTTATTTTCATTGATTTGCAAACCCACCTCTCTTGCCGCAGTCTCCAAAGGGTCAAACACTTCTCTTACAGCCTGTAGGGATCTTCCGACAATGTTAAGGTCATCTGCGTAGCCAACTATTTGATTGCTTCTGTAGCAGATGTTTGAGTCGGTACTGATCATTGTCTTCCTCACGACGTGCTCCAGTACAATATTGAAAAGGGTGGGTGCTAAGCCATCACCTTGTTTCAGCCCCTGGGAAACGTTAAAATCCTCCGTTGTTTCACCTCCTATCCTTACTCGACACCGTGATCCGACCATTGTTGCTTTTACAAGCTTGACTATTTTGGGCGGTATTCCAAAATTGAGGAGTATTTCGTATATTTTCTCCCTATCTATACTGTCGTACGCCTGTTTGAAGTCAACAAATAGTTGATATATATCTATATCGAATTCCCAGCATTTTGTCAGGATTTGTCGAGTAGTGAAGAGTTGATCAGTGGTGGATCTCCCCCTCCTGAACCCTGCCTGATATTCTCCTAGTAAGTTTTCTGAGTAATATTCTTTAATAGAGAGTATACAGAATAAATTTTCGAAATATTTACTCAAGAAATACAACAAAACTTCAAATAATATGATTATCTTTACAAAAAAGACGCACACTGTCAAATCTGATGTTTCTACATAACCTGCTTAATAATAAAATAGATAGTCCCGAATTGCCATCTGTCATTGGTTTAAATGTTCCAATGAGGCGTACCAGGCACACTTCACTTTTTCACATAGGATCCAATAATACTAATGCAGCACAAAACTCACCAATCTCTCGCGCAATCACATCTTACACACACTATGTAAAATTATTACACCTAGACATTTTCCACAACTCCCTGCAAACATTCAAAACTAATTTACTAAATTTGTTGGCGTGATATAATTAATTTTAAAACTTCTTATTTACACTTATATTTTCATTAAACTTTAATTACTACTCATGAGCATGTATTTATTGCTCTAAAAATACTTATCTTTTCACTAAACTAATTACAATTTGTTAGCATGTAATTCTTGTTCTAAAAAAAAAAAAAATCTCTTTTATCTTTGTATACAATTTTCCTTTATATTATTCTTCTCTTTCATTCATTAGTTAAGTTTTAAGAACTGTTCAAATCCCAGGCGTATTATCCCAGATATTATACGGACTTACGTAATAGGTACTAAATCATGTAATAATTTCATTTAACATTCCTTATAACTTGTAAACTTATGTACTGTGTATGTCCTAATAAACAAATAAACAAATATGTATTTTGAATTTCCAGCTCGTGGTGAATGGCAAAACATATACTGTGAAAATCCCAGCTATCGACAACTTGGACGGGACCGAAGGTCTGATTCCGTGGATCGAGGCACTCAGTTCCTGCCTGGGATTCTGTCCGGGCCTCTTTGCCGTGGAGCCCGTCAGCGGACCCTGCACCAAATGCAACTCTTCAACTCCCCAGAGACCGACCACAATCAAAAGACACGCTGAGGTGAGAAGAATGCGCTTTTGTAATGCTGTCATTGTAAACTTACTATAAAACCAAAAGTAAACAATTGAATATTGACCGGTCAGTGGCTGAGTGGGCATCACGTTTGGGTCCCACCCGGACGTCGCTTGTTCTATTCCTCGGCCTGGCTAAGTCTTCCATCATGACACAAGCAACATTTTCTGATTAGTGTGGTAGTAGTAGAAGATTTTCAAACATTGTTGGGTTATTCATAAACTGGGAATGTTTGTTTATTTTTCTTTAAAAAAAAAAAATAAACACTGCAGCACTGTACCCATCTGAACAACCACATCGAATATAATGATATTGTTAGGTTAGGTTAGGTTATACTGTTGTAATCCAAAGGATCTTTTGTTACATGTCACGTAAATAAATAAACTTTAGATTTTTTTCCCTTTAAATTTTTATTTATTCATTTTATTGATAATTTATCTATGAGAATTTTTCAGTTGACAGTTGTGGTAGTCTATTAGCTCCACACAGGAGGCCCTGAGAAAAATAATTTGCATCAGGTTCTATGTCATCTCAAGGGATGCTGTGTGGAGGGTCTTTTTAAGGAAAGGAATTTCTGGGAAGGAAAAAGGTATGAGGGTTGGGTGGGAATCTAGAGGTCGTTGTTTCAGAAGTGACAGATGTATGAATCCATCCCTCCAACTGCGGTGCGAGGTGATGGGTCGAGAGAGTCCGGATGGAGAGATCAAAAGGCCTCCCTCAACCAGTCTCTCTTGATCTGGCTCGTCACGCAGCAGGTGGGCAGACGCATCCATCGCCAAGACCCAGACAAACCTTACCCTACGAATCCGGGTTAAACGTGGCGAACGTTTTGCGGTGACCTATGGCAGAGGTGTTGGTTATTTATTAAATGGTTCCTGGGGTGGTGGTACCCATACCTGCCTCCCAAATTGAATTTACTTAGCAATCTGACTTCTTTATGGTGCCAATATGCTGTCTTAATGGGAAATTATGGAATTAGGAGGTATAGCCAAACTAATTCATAACATCAACCTTGTTGATCCATCTACTCATTATAAGATAATACCTCGGTAATACTTAACCCGTTCGTATTATCTTATTCTGCGATTATGAGTAAGGCGGGATGAACTTTGTCAACACATTTACAACTTTATTAAACATCGTTTGCAGGTGTTTTTCATGGTCCCTTGTCCGAGTGCTTGGTCTGAGTGCTGTGGGAGCTGTCATGTAATGTTACGTCTTATATTCCAGGACACCCAGCGCACGGAGAGTCCCACGGCAGCTGCCACCCCGGCCAAGGTGAACCGGGTGTCCCCCGAGCCCGCCACCTCTACCACCCCCTGCTCCGCCCCCCCGACTCCCTCCCCGCCTCCTGCGCCCGCCCCACCCCCCGTGGTGCTGCTGCAGGCACCTCCGCCTGTTATCGCACTCAAACCCTCCCACCACCCGCTGGACTGGTCCATTGAGGACGTCATTGGGTTCATAGCAGCTTCAGATCCTGGCTTGGCGGTGCATGCGGATCTATTTAGAAAACATGTACGTATTTCATGTTTATATTATAATGCCAAGCATATCTCTTCTTCTTTATAAACCTTCTGGATATCAGCTTTGCGCCCGTGTTATGGCAACATGCCGTATCTGTAGATACAGCATTTCGGCTTTACAGCGCTCAATCAATTACATTCATCGAATTAAATCATACGAACTTTATTTTATTTATTTTTAACTTAACCTGTCATTTGTTGTGCGAGCTGGGAAAAAATATTGTTTTTTTTTTTTAATGCGATTTTAAATCTTTTGTATAAAGAAACTCTATAAAGAATCGTTTGCGCCAATATCATTCTTGACATAACCATTGGTTTCATTAATCTAGCTTCTCTAGAATATTTTTAAATGAATTTTCTATGACTTTATGGGTCAATTTTGGCAACTGTCAAATGCGAAAAATTCGATGTTTTACATTTTCAAAAGCATATGTATAAAGGTCTTTATTTATTTGCAAACTTCTTTGAATTGTGAATTGTGTTTTTTTCATTTTGGGTACGTATTCAGATTTGTGTAGAATTAATAAAATCAATTTATATTTGTGGCATTATATTTTTTGCAATTATTTCCAAAATGGGAGATTTTAAAATTTTTTTTTTTAGTAAGGAAGCTATTCTGGAAAAACCTCTTACGATATTATCATGTAATGTACATGAATAAAAGGTTAACGTTAGAGGTTAAGGTTAGGTTTGAACCATTTAATAAATTTCCCCCAAATGTGGAAACTGACCCGAGTCAGTCCTATTTTCAAGGCTGGAGATAAGACAGACGTCAAAAACTACAGACCGGTAGCCGTATTATCAGCGCTGCCCAAACTTTTTGAAAAATTGATTTGTGATAAATTAAGTCACCAGATTGCGCCATTCATTGGTGAAAATCAACACGGTTTCCTTCCAAAGAAATCAACAATCACAAATCTTCTTAATTTTTCGCGGTTGGTAGCCACCAGTTTAGACTCGAGGCACCAAACAGATGTAGTTTACACCGACTTTGCCAAAGCATTTGACCGTGTTAACCATGATATACTTTTGAGGAAAATGTTTAAAATAGGCTTCGATCTACCAACACTCAACTTTTTCTCATCGTATTTAAAATCCAGAAGCCAATTTGTTTCGATAAATGGATATAATTCAAAAAAATTCCAAGCGCAATCTGGAATTCCTCAAGGGTCTAACCTCGGACCTATGTTGTTTCTAATACTTATAGATGACATCCAAAACTGTGTTAAGAACGGCAAATGTCTACTATTTGCTGATGACCTTAAAATTATGATGGAAATAAGCTGCCAACAAGATTGCTTTAAAATGCAAACTGATCTAGATGCATTATCTGAATGGTCGTTGGCAAACAAATTAGATTTTAATACAAAGAAATGTGTCAAAATGTCCTTCACTCGTTGTAAAAACATTATAGTTTACGATTATAAAATAAAAGGCGAAACGTTATCACGTGTAAAATCCGTAAAGGATCTCGGTGTCGTCTTTGATCCCGAACTGACATTCTCTTGCCATATATCGCAGCTCACTCAGTCTTGCTACAAACTTCTTGGGTTCATCATCAGGACTTGTAAGCAGTTTGATAACCAAGAAGCTATGCTAGCGTTATTTAAAGGCATACTGAGAAGCAAGTTGGAGTACGCGAGCGATGTTTGGGCACCGTACCAAAAGAAGTACATTGATATGTTAGAGCAAATCCAGAAGAAATTCCTCAGGTATGTTTATATGCGGAAGCATGGAACCTATCCAAGGTTCATGCACCATATTGACTTACTTGAGGAAACTGATTCTGTGAGTCTAGAAACTAGACGGAAAGCAAGTCTTGCTATTTTGTCTTTTAAAATTTGGAACAATTTCATCGATAGCCCATTTCTCTTGGGATGCTATGATTTATATGTACCAGACCACTACAGCCGAAGTCGACATCATGACTTATTTAAAGTACCGAACGGCAGAACAGACGTCTTGGCAAAGCATAGCATGACGAGGGGTGTGGTGCTGTTAAATGAAATTGCAAACCATTTGGATGTAAGTGACTGTTCTTTATATGCCTTAAAAATATTATTGAAGAGTCACTTGCCTAAATGCTGATAGGGTAACTAAATTGTACTGTAATTGGAATTATTCTGTTGTACAATAATAATAAAAAATTAATAAATAAAATAAAATAATAAGATATAGGTATTATCTGGTTTTTCGAAATACCGCCTGACATTCAACAGGTTAATGAGAATAAAACCTCAAATTGTAATATTTAATTAAATGAAGACAATATTAGCGAAACTCAATCGGAGATCTGAAAATAAAAAAATCAGTAAATGATACGGTCATATCTAGGATTTGAACCCAGAACCTTCGCCTTGCCGGGGGTGCTGCTCTACCAACTGATCTAATGTTTCCCTCTCCGATTCGGTCATATTTAACCCTATGCACTCCAATGTCGAGTATCACTCGACATTGATTTTGTTTTGTTCCACCAGCTCCAATGTTGATTGACACTCGACATGGTGTAATACTTTTTTTTGTAGATAATTTTAAGATAAAATTAATTAATTTTTTTTTTACTAAAATTTTTGAATCACGATTGAAAGACACATTCTAGAATCGCTCGATTCTTTAGTACTAAGGTCATGGGATGGATGAGTTTTCTTTAGGGTTGCGCCCACTGCAGGTAGAAAGTACACTAGTAATAGAGAACTCCAGTCCAATTTTTTTTTAATGAATAATGACCTAACTGAAATAACTGCATTTTTTGTTTATTTTTAGAGTTAGTTTTAATAGTAAAAATAATTGTCAAAGTTTTAATTTTTCAAGATCTCCGAAAACCACCGTATGTATAGTGAATCGTGTGACGTCATCACTCCTCAAAAGATACTATAGGATTGGTCAATCAGCTGATCAACTGCCGCCATTTTGAATTTCTTTGTTCGAAGTATTCTCCCTAGAAGAAGCATTACTATTTTTTTGTGCAGTAGTTTTTGAATATTTTCAATAATAGAGATAAACTAATAAGAGATACCTTTATTTTTTAAACATTATTTAGGCCTAAATAATGTTTAAACAGTATGTAAATAAACAAATAAATTAATACGATGGCTTGTGTTATACCTACATTTCCATACAATGACTTTACGGTGACGTCACGACACGATGAACAGTGACGTCACCATTAAACATTTCAATAATGCTAACTTGACGGCGTGTTTTTACGACCGGATTAAAAATGGGCTATTTAATAATTTTTTAAAAACTCTGCGTTTAATATTATTAAATAAAACATATATTCAGAATCAGTGTTTATTGGTCTGTATGAACATATTTTTTTAAAGCCATAATATTTTTCACTGGAGTTCCTTATTATCGCACTGTGCTATCGTCAACATATTATCAACTGTGCATTATCGTGTTTGTTTTCGTGCAAATACTCGTTGAATGGATTATTTCTATTTTCTATAGCTTGATTGTGTATCAAGGCCGGTCAGTGGTTGAAAGGGCATCGCGTTTGGGTCCCACCCAGGAGTTCCGCGTTCGATTCCTCGGCTGGCTAAGTCCTCCATCATGACTCAAGCAACATTTTCGGCTTACTGTGGTGGTGGTAGGAGATTTTCAAATATTGTTGGGTTATTCGTAACCTGGGAATGTTTATCTTTCTTTTTAAAAAAAAATCGTCGATCCCGTCATGTCTAAAAAAATAAAGCGAGATGTGTCGAAAAGGCCAAAAGCCGAAAATATAAATCTAAATCAAAATGAATCATCATTTTGGACTATGCCTCTTTCCTTTTTCCATTTATTTTATAACATTAATTTTATTTACAAAAAAAAAAAACTATATAAAACTTAAAAAAACGCAATTTTAGCATGGAACCGGTGAAATAAAAACAAAAAAAGGCTTGGAGTGGAAAGGGTTAACTGTATCATACTTCAACTAAGAACTGGGAACTTGGAAATTTTGGTTATGCATTGTGCAGAGTGTTTGCACGAAGCTAATGGCGTGCTTATCTGGTTGTTACAGGAGATAGATGGAAAGGCGCTTCTACTTCTCAACTCGGACATGATGATGAAGTATATGGGCCTGAAGCTGGGTCCGGCTCTGAAGATCTGCAACCTGGTCACTAAGATAAAATGCCGCCGCCAATACTGTACATGAGTCGCCCTGTATCCTCTAGTTAAGGCTGTACAGAAAGTTACAGACATATTTTTATATTTTGTAAAGATGTTTTTTTTATCTGGGCTGTTAATAGCACTCTATCTAGGAATGCCATAGGTACGTGTGATTTATCTATACTCGTATTTCCGGCGTGTTTCTAACAGCACATCTTGTAAATATTTCTGTCCTATTGTTATTTTAGCAGTATTTGCAATTATTCTCCTTTCGTTTTTCCCAATGATAATAGAAACAAGGGAGATGAATCATGAAGCATTGAAATAAAAGTACTGCTGCAAATCGCATCTGTACAAAGCGTCGTTTTTTTATTATTATTTTATATTAGCCCCACACAGAATGTCATCTGTGTTTAGGGTCTTTTTAGGGAAAGGAAGGAGAGGCAGTTATGGGAAGGAAAAAGGTATGATTGGTGGGTAGGAATTTGGGGTCAATGCCATGCGGACATATGAACCCCTCCTACCCACTACAGAGCAAGGTGATAGGTCGAGAGAGTCCGGCTGGACAGGTCTAGGCTAGGTATCCCTCAACCAATCTCTCCCGACAGACGTATCCACCGCCAAGACCCGGACAAACCTCACCCCGTGAACCTGGGCACCCCTACCAAGTCACCAAACGTAGCGAACCACTTGAGTGACCTATTGCAGGGGTATTGGTTATCCAATGGTACCCTTATCCGCCTCCCAATTGATGATTGTTTTTGTTGTTTGTCTAGGTCTTGTTTCTACCTATACCATGGGCATGGCCAGGTTTTGATTTAGGGTGGGGCAAAAAATTAAAATCATTACATACAATAGTTACAGAAAAAAAGTAGACTTCTACAACATATTCATGCTTCAGGCTTTATGAATACAACGAATATGAACGAAGAAGGAAAAACCATCATAATATGAAGTGCTGTAAATATGAAAACTCGACTCGGTCGACGATCCCAGAGGTCATGCATCGGCCAGCCAGGGCAAATGCCCCACCTTGCCCCACCGTGTATACGTCCATGACCTATACCCTAAACGCATAACTTCCGTAGGCTCCGCTGTTTTTTTAGTCTTTGCAGTTTGGTCTTAGCTCGCATGCATCTATGTCGTATCTCCCTTTGTTTCTATTATCTATGGTTTGCCTGCATTTGCAAAATCATCACACGAATGAATGAAGTTTCATAATTTTGATTAAATTCTCAATTTGTTTGCATTATTTGATATTGAATGGTTTTGTACCTTTATTATTTAACAACCTTTCTGATGTTTTGGTAAGATACGTAAATTATTATGTCCACAAATTAATATTAAAATGTTATGGTATTAAAGATTTATTAGTAAAATATGAAAAACTTCTCATTTAGTTTGTTTTTTTATATTATTACTGTACAATATTTAAATTTGTAAAAATAATATTTTGTCTTAAAAGTTGGCATAAACCGAATTAGCCCTCTCAAGTCGATCCTTTATTTGAATCTCTTTGTATGAAAATTAAAAAATATTTGGGAGAATTAATTTACATTTATTTTGTGCACTGGTCTGCGATGAAACATTATTTTACTTTTGATGATTGTTATCAAACTATGTGTAAATAGTAAAGATTATACAAATAATGTGAAAATGTTATTTGTAAGCATGTTGATAGCGGAGGCAGATTTTACAATCTGTAAAAACATCACTCATTTATATTACTGTATTTATAAAATGATGTATTATGTAATCTTGTGTAGGTATTTTTACTTTTATTTCCATTTTTATTTATTATATTATTTGCATTCATTTGTTATGTGATTATCAGTTGAACTGAAAAATATACCTTTCTTTTGGATACCAAACAAAAAAAATGTAGATAGGTTTACATTTAAGTATTATTACACAAAATATTATATATTTTAGTGGTTAAACTGTGGCTAATGTGAAGATGACACTAACAAATAGTATGGTCCTGGTGTTGAGAGCTCCACTGTATCTTCTCTTCCTGTTATAGTACACGCCAAACTTTAATACCGCTCTGAACTTGATACGATGCATTCTCACGCAGGTATATGATTTTTAAATGATCCTATTGAAAGAAAAAGATGCGTAAAATATATGCCGGCCGGCGTGGTCCAGCGGTAAGGCTTTTGACTCGCAATCCGAAGGTTGCGGGATCGAATCCTGGCGTAGGCAAATAAATTTTATTTGATTAATTTGTGTTATTTCACAATTAATTCATTTAAAAAATAATATATAGTATATTTGCGGCACGTTCCAGAGTGGAAGATACGCCCTGGTGTAAGACCACCATTCAGAATTGAAACGTTGCTTGAAACGTTTGTGTTCAACAGCTCGGCTGTGGAATGATTTGCTGGCTTCTGTGTTTCCTCCTTCCTATAACATGGGTCTCTTCAAGACCAATGTTCATTCCTTCCTCTCCTCAAAAAGACCCTCCACACAGCATCCCAGATGACAGGCCCAGAGGGAAATTATTTTCCTCAGGGCCTCCTGTGTGGAGTTAATGTAAAAAAAAAAAAAAAACGGCTTAAGCCGTGTTTGGTGACCAGATCTGATTAGCCAGGAACCACCCCACCTTCCTCTTCCTCTCCCCACTACCTTCAGCCTTACAACATACCCCAATTGGGGATGCCATAGTCTCACTGTGTCCAGACAGTAGCAGTTGGGACTATTGTGCACTATTCATGTAAAAAATAAATAAAAATATTTGCGACAGAGAAAGGCGTCGGTGGGGAAGCATGCCGCTTCTTTGACCTTAAACTCGCCTATTGCAACAATTTCTGTATCAAAGTCAGGTTGGTATTAAAGTTTGGCGTGTACTATACATGTGTCGTTTATGCGAAAAAAGGAGAGCTACAACTGAGCTATCAGCGGTATTTTTATACAACTGCTTTACAAAATTAAAAACTACACCCGAATCATCTAAATTCATATGTAGGTACTACTAACATCACAGAACTCACGGCAACACTTCTCTCAGAAGTACTATATTTATTACCTTGATAACATGGTGTGCATTTAATATAGTTAAAAAAATAGCTCCTAAGAATAAAAATGCGACACACAATAATTTTAAATATTTTCACTGAGACAATTTTGATACCTGCAAAAAAAAAAATCAAGCAATGAATCTAAAAGTACAACTACAAATTTTCTCTTTAAATTCTATTATAATGTTAATCCTGTTTAAAATAGCGTAATAGATTCTTTTATTGATTCAGTAATTCATTTCGCTGTAAATATGTACTTGAATTTTAAGAAACTTGCAAATAATTTTTTATAATATAAAGGCTGCCGAATACAATGTTGACAACTAAACCTATTTTTTTTATGTGACACCTTACAAGAGGTAGGGCTACCCGGTTGGGCAACATTGTGAGGCGGTTAAAGGGAGGGGCTGTAAGAAGGGATTTATTAATGCGGGTCTTGATTGACTTTTTTTTCTATATCATTTTCTACTTTTCTATATCATTTTGCCTATTAACTAATGTTGTGATTCCGCATAATATTTAGAATTGACCACTTAATTAATCATTTATTTGATTCATTTAATTTTTTTTCACATGCAAAAAAATAACAGTCTGACAGTGTCATTTTATAATTACCCTTTTATGGACAATGACTGCATCTCATCTGCTTTCAAATTGGGTAGGATATATTTTGTACTGATTAAAATATATATTTCTTCAGTTATCGTGAGTTAAAAGATCGTAGAAATGAGCAAGTGGTATGAAATATTCTTTCTGAACATAAAATAATTGTTTATAGACTGATATTGCTGTGAATGGGAGGCAAAGAATTCTAAACTCTTATACTATATAATATAGCTTAGGTTTGCTGCGAAAACTCACCTGCCAACTTTCGGAGATTGATTGATTTTAGATTATTTTTGAAATGTATATTGAAGTCGCCAATTATTTCAAATGATGATAACATTGGAAATTGTACAATAATAATGCATTGGCAACATGGTAGTTTTTGGTGAGTTTTTGCAGCAAGCCAACAATATTGTAATATAGTTGTGTAAATAGATTATCATTAGGAAGTTTATGAAATATTGTTAAATGTAAACCTATCCCGAGATAGAAAGTAATAGGCATCTAATACTTTTCCCAAATCCATCTTGCTTTAGATTTTTACATACCGATTCAGTGTTGGTATAGTTAAGCTGGCCTTAATCCCGGTTTACCTATGCCGTGGTAATAAATCATGTTTCCACTATTCCGACCTTACGCACTGCGTAATATTTACACCGTGTTTATAAGTAAGGAGGATTGAATATAATATCTGTTCCTATTGACAAACTTGTATTATTTTAATGTTTTGCAAATCGTGGTCTCTTCTCCAGTAAATAATTTTGAACCCAGCTAATAAAGAGTTGGGTGTTTAGAAGATTTATTTCACTGTTATATTCTCATTATTTGTTTGGTAGTTGTTAACTGACGCAAGAGAATGATTGTATTAACCCTTGACAATGTTTTAATAAAGATTTTATATTGTATACCACAGATAATAATATTTATTAGAGTTATATCACAAAATCTCTTTAGTGTGATATTGCCACAGGATAACTTATTTTTCGCAGGTAAATGTATAAGTTACAACCAATGAATGTAATTTTATTGTAATTATTATCAATTAAATATTTTTAGATTTTATTTGTCCTTTTGATTTGTAGTAAAAGGGAATCCTCACCTATCCTCAGCCATGGGCGTAGCCAGGTTTTGATTCAGGGTGGGGCAAAAATAAAAATCTAGAGTAGGTATGGAAAAAAAATAGTCTTCTGCAATATATTCATACATTTAGGCTCTATTACTTACAAACAATATGAACGGAAGAAGGTAAACCATCCTATGAAGTGCGGTAACTTTGAAAACGCGACTCGGTCGACGGCCAGCCAGGGTGGGGCAAACGCCCATGTTACCACCTATTAATCCTAGTGATAACTGAATTCACAATAATAATATGTAATTTATTCCAAAAGGTGAGTGCAGGAGTAGAGCAATGCAATACATTCCATATTTCAGATTAATAAAATAGACAAAATAACGATACGTGGAATAAAAACAGAAAAGTAGTGGGATATTATTAAGTATAACCTCCTACATAAACTATTAAGTACTTCCATCTCCAGAGGTATAAAGTACTAGAAGGCTGTAGGTTCGATTACACTGAAGTGCCTACATATTATTAAAGTGGATGTTGCCAGAGCAAATAAAAGTTAAAATTTAGCTTAAAAATCTCAGTCCTCAACATATTTGCGTCTTATATATTTTTCTTATACTCCTTTCTTTATTCATCCGCTCTACATGCTCAAATCATCTAAGCATCCTTTTCTTAATATTAATCATTTTGCTTACATTATTAAGCCTTGCATTCTTTCCGAACTCCACATTTTTCACATGGTTATTTAAATGTTTATTTTTACATTAGTGAGGGCCTCTCTACATTAGTGGTTGAGGGGTAAGGCTCTTAACTCGCAATCCGAAGGTCAGTCGAATTCCGTCACGCGCAAATAAATGTTATTTAATTAATTTGTGTTTTTACAATTAATTCATTAAAAATAACATATAATATATTTACGGCACATTCCAGAGTGGAAGGTGCTCTCAATATCGCCCTAGTGTAAGACCACTATTCAGAATTGAAACATTGCTTGAAATGGCTTTAGCTGCGTTTGGTGACCAGATCTGAATAGTCAGGTACTTCCCCACCTTACTTCTCCCCACTACCTTCATCCTCACAACATACCCCAATTGGGGATGCCATAGTCTAACTGGTTCCAGACGGGAGTAGCTGGGACTCTTGTGAGGTATTCACATAAAAAAGGTCCAATACTAAGGGAAATAATTCCTCTGCATGGCCCATTTCATTTTTGGTGATGTGGAGGGTCTTTTTAGAAAAGGAAGCAGAGGTAGTTCTGGAAAGGAAAAAGGTATGACGGGTGGGTAGGAATCTAGGGGTCAGTGTGTTCAGGAGTAATGGACATATGAATCCATCCCTCTTAAGACAATGTCCCGAGAGAGTCCTGCTGGAGAAATCATTAGGTCTCCCGATTCAGCCTGCCCTGCAGTTGGCAGGCAGACGGCAGGCATCCGCCGCCAAGACCCGGACAAACTTCACTTCATGAACCCAGGCACCCCTGCTAAGTTGCGAAGTGTTGGTTATCCAATAAATGGTTCCCATGGCGGCGGTACTCATTCCTGCCTCCCAAATTGTCATATCCGCCTTAGGGACATCCATGTGTAATTTCCACTTATTAATTAAAATACCAGTTGATGATAAAAAGTTTTATTGAATATAAAATAATCAGGTTTATTAACAAAAATGTTTTAATACAAACCTATTTGGGGTATTGTCTGAGTTTTCGTTATGTCTTTCGTCTCTCAACTGCTAAAGAAGAGGTCCATGGTAAGCAGTGGCGTTTTTGGTGGAAAAAGGTTTTCCTTTAAGCGTTATATGATAATAATAATTCTTTTTAAAGTGTCCATATTGATTAGTACGGTATTAAAATAACTAGCCGTTGGAAACAATAGTTATATTGTATCAACGTCCAACGCTGTAGAAAATAATTAGCGCCAACAGTTGAAATATAATACCTACATGCAAATATAATTCAACGCACGTTTTTTTTTTATTTTCCCATCCAATACGGCCGATACGCAGCGCCAGGGGACAATCAAATTTATCAATGACAAGCAAAAAATAACCTATTGATAATTATCAACGCCGGTCGCCTAACAGCTACGTTTTGTACCTATTGTTTTCAACAGTGTTGGCCTGTTAAATCAAGGGTCAAGAGATCACACTACGTGAACGATATTATACCTAATTTGAAATGGTCTTTTGGTAATGTACGTACCTACTGCACGTTTTTTTTAATGTTCCCATCCAATACGGCCGATCCGTAGCACCAAGCAACAAGCGAATTTATCAGTGAAAGCAAAATATATCTTCAACGTTTTTTGATATTTCAACAGGGTAATATTTTCAACACTGAAACCAACGTCTTCCAACAGTTTCAACTTTCAACGTTATTATAGGATTATTATTATGTGTGTGGGGCATGGGGCATAGAGATAATAATAATACATCAATGATCCGGGGAACCACCCGTTAAAAGGGATTCCTTAATACGATTTTGATATATTTTTTGTTAGTATCGTGTCGATCTCCTATTATAGTTGCGTCAACGTCGACGTTATTTTCGACAGTTGAAAATCGCCAACGATAACGACGTTGGCGTTGGATGGAATTATCGTCAACATCCAGTACTAATAATGATTACATCACAGTACATCTGACGAAATAAGTAGGAACTTACTGATCATTTCCTCGGATAGAACTTTTTCACTGAGGAAATGTCATTTTCACCAAAAAGTATAAAATGAGTTTTAATCTTTATAGGGGGCGATTTGCTCAGTGCTGAATTTCCTGTTAAATGCCTTTTGGTTTAGTCCTTATGCAGTGCAAGCTTTATCAGCAATGCTCTTTATATTTTGATTTGCTCTTAACTTATAGTGCTGAATTTCCTGTTAAATGCCTTTTGGTTTAGTCCTTGTGCAGTGCAAGCTTTATCAGCTATGCCAGGCGGGTATAACTCCGATCCAAAAAGTGAACCGAATCTTTGGTGATATCATAAGTCCTCTTCGATTTGTTTATGGTCCCCAGCTACTACCTCCACCAATAGGAATCTTGGATTTTTGTTGCATTTTTCTGCTTTATTTTCGTTTGACATTTACAATGCATTCACATTTCCGACGCAATAAGTGTGAATATGGATTTTGGGAATTCGCGATCGAGTGAAAAATGGGAGAACAGGACCCGTAATTGGAACAAAATACAGGTGGGAAACTTCCTTTGGTTCATATTTCAGTGTTCGTAAAGTATATTATTTAAATCGTATTTTAATCTGTGTTGTACGTGTTTCCGTTTTCAGAACATATTTATCCACCCGGAATCTAATAATAGACGCAGTCCAACATCACGATTACATCTTAAAAAGGTATACATGTTTTCTATATTGCATCGACCTATCTCATTAATTTAATCTTCCCCAATTTCCAGAAGTTGGAAGTTGAATAGTGAAAATTAAATAAAATTTCGTAATAGTATGAAAGATGCTTTTTTAAATTATTATTACTATAAACTTGTAAAAAAGCAATTAATTAAAAGTATTGCTAGACTATATGCTTCTTGTTTAGATAGTGCCAGACTGTTTTAAACTCGTTGAAAGCAACAAGAAATTTAAATTTTTACTAGATTTCAACTTCCCCTCCAAACTATCGATCCATAATCCACACACACAGATACCCCTACAAAACACTTCTATTGGTTCATCTTCGGTGCCTAGAAAAGGTTTGGATTGTGTGATTGGGATATATAGACTTCTCTCAGCAATCCACCGCTCAATTATCTGACACCTAATATAATCCAATGTTATTTTTACTAATTGAAAGCACAAAATGAAGCTCTATAATTCGCCGGTTTTCTCCAATGAGCAATACTTCTCAGATCATTGGGAGTTTCAATGATACTCGGTTCGTCAGGTTACGAGTCTTGTTTACAATGAATGAACTGAAGCAAATGCCCATTCTATTGGATGCTAGGAGTATTTCTGAAGCAAGGGAACTCGGCGCTGAAGGCGCCCACAGCTCTCGATCGGAAATCATCGGCTGTATTCATAACCGTTCGGGTATTAGTTGACTCTCTTGTATAGGACAACTTTATTGACATCTGTTGGGACACCTCAAAACCACATATGTGTAATTATATTGCTAGCATTGGCGCTACTTGCGGCCAACGCTAAACCCAAAACCTGGAAAGGACATGCAATAAACAAGCCGGCGGCTAGCTCTGCACAGCCGGCGCGAGCAAGGTCCCTCTTAAACCCAAGGCGAGTGTCTGTGGTTCGCTTGTTAATTCCTACTTCCCTTCCTTTCCTCAAAATCTCCAGGTCTCCTTCCTCAATCAGAACACAGTTGTTATGCACGAAAAGGGGTTTTATTCAATTAAAGGTGAACAGGGTTCTACAAAAGGCCAGCATCGGCACTACACACATGAGTATTTGGCTATCTCTAATTAATTCTATCATAACGGGGGGAGCTTCTCTCAACTCTCTCTACACGTGTTTAGTGAATTTATATGTCAGTTCTTAGCACACAGAGGGGTAGCAAGGTTCATTGGTACTCACAAGCAGGAGATAGGCGGTCGGCAGACAGGATTCTGGGTAGGCGTAAGCCTCTTTAAGCACAATACACAATTAAAGTAAAACATCGTGAGCGTTTACGGAGAGCGCCTAGCGCGAATCACGGGGAACACAGTTATTCTGCCGAAGGCCGGCGAAGGAATGGCCGCTGGGAGCCGCTCGGCGCTTGGCTGCGGACCTCCGCGTGCGGAGAGGGGGGGAGCGGGGGCGGTACGGCGAGCTGTGCCCTGGAGGCCAATTCATTAGCTTTCCGCACGGAACCCAATTCCGTAACGTAACACTTCCCCCCTCGCCGCAAAAAAAGCGACGTGGTAATGGAGCAGTAGGGCTAAGAAATCCTCTTACCCTTCTAGCACTTGTGCCAAAAAAAAAAAAAACATCCAAGAGAAAGGGGGGAGAGAGAGAGAGAGAGAAAAAGAAAAAGTTGCTAGCTACAAAATAGTAGAAACAAAAACAAAAGAGAAAAAAAACATGGTGAACAAAGAATTATACATGAATGTACATGAAAGAGCAGTGGCATACATAAATATAAACAAGGACCTGCTGGAGAAAGGTACAAGGGTTATGCAGTGATAGAAAAAAAATGACTCTAAATTGTATCATTGGTCTGTGAGCTAAGTTTGCGTAGCGTGGTTTGCGTAGGATGTTTGGGGTGTTTGAACGTTGCACTGAAGTTATAAGGTTACTTTGTCACAGTAACCTGGCCCGTTTGAGATTACACTCAAGGAACACTAGGGCCTTAAAGAAAACACGAAGAAGAGAACGCAGGATGAGGCTTCTTGGTGGTGGAGAGGGTTCTACCTGTCACAGAGGTCAAAAAGGTAGCTGCTTCCGGATCCTGTGGGTGGGCCAGTATGACATCATTGAGGTACTGGAGAGTGGAATTGTAATTGGTGGTTGGTCCTTTATAGAGGAGGTGGTTTGTGTGCATGACAGCCGTTGTTGTGATGGTGGTTGGTACACTGGTTAGTATACAGTGGGATTTTTGTGTGAACAATCGTTGGTATTGTTATTTGCGCAAAGGCACAGGAGCATTGGCATGATGGCAACAGAGCATTTGCAAGGTGCAGCTGGAACATTTGCAAGATGCAGCAGGAACATTTGTACAATGGCAACAGGAACATTTGCGAGATGCCGCAGGAACATTTGCACGATGGCAACCGGAACATTTGTACAATGGCAACAGGAACATTTGCGAGATGCCGCAGGAACATTTGCACGATGGCAACCGGAACATTTGCAAGGTGCCGCAGGAACATTTGTACAATGGCAACAGGAACATTTGCAAGGTGCCGCAGGAACATTTGTACAATGGCAACAGGAACATTTGCAAGGTGCCGCAGGAACATTTGCACGATGGCAACAGGAACATGAACCAACTTAGAGCTGACGTGCTCGGGTTTGTTTGAGTGATGGTTTTGTGATGATACAATTCGCAACTACACGCACGACTCACACTAGGTTATGTTAGGTGTGGTCGGGTGCTTTTGGTACGTAGGGTTTGAAGGCATGGGACCTCCGTGACGGTAGTGAAGGCAGCATGAAGAGAGGCGCAGGTGTAGATAGGGTGAAGAGCTGCTGGTCTTCTTATTAATCCGGCGAAAAATTATTATTAGAACAAAATTCTTGAAGTTTACCTGCCTGGTAGACCAATGATGAAAAGGTTTGGAGAGAAACAAGGTGTGCATATTGAGAAAGATTGGATTAGTTTGACGTGTAGAGAGAGAGAGAGACGGAGAGAGAGTTAACTAAGTGTAACTACAGACTTATACATATTACAAAGGTACGTATTCAAGGAAGGTTCTGTTTAACCCATTTAGTTTTTTTTTAAACTAAATACATTTCCAAGAACACGTAGGTAAGGGTTTGTACGTATGACAAAATGCCACGTTCGAAAGAAGTTGGTCTTCCATGACCTATGCTCACGTCTATACGGTAGCATTTTTTCTACTTTCGAAGAACAAAAACATTGAGTACAAATAAGTTATGAAAAGTGGGAAAGGAGTAGGAAGTTGAAAGGATCCGTGTATGAAGGTTGTCCCATTTGACAAACGAAACGCCAAGTGCGTAACGCATATATCCCCATTCACGGATAATTTCGAGGAAGGGAAAGGGTGACAATTGGGAACATTTGAACGAAGAAAACTGCTGAGGACTCGGCTATTTCCGAAATTCGACCTCTGAGTGGAAGGTGAAACAAGGTCTACAGCAGTTATCCTGGCACATTACAATACCATTTGGTAGTGTGGGACAAAAGGAATACACTGACATAAAAGACGTGTGATCTACACTTGGTAGGTCACACAAACATGGGGGTAGATATTATTTCGTTCGCACGATTCATGGTGAGTATTGTAACGTCTTCACGTCTCATGTACAGGAATGAACGATTTACAACAAATTTTGCCCAGTATTGAAAGACAGTAGCCCAATTACGTTCGAAAATGTGGGTCCCCATTCAATACAGACGGCGGGTTAAGCGGTTCTCATGCCAAAGGACACACGACCAACTTAGTAACATTTAGTTATGAGTATAAAGTAATTATAACGAGCTTCTCGTATCATGGCGGATGTTTTGAGGATCTCTCCTATGATGGTAGATATTGTCACGTTTTCACGTCTCACGTGACAGGAATGAACGATTTACAACAAATTTGCCCAGTATTGAAAGACAGTAGCCCAATTACGTTCGAAAATGTGGGTCCCCATTCAATACAGACGGCGGGTTAAGCGGTTCTCATGCCAAAGGACACACGACCAACTCAATAACATTTAGTTAAGAGTATAAAGTAATTATAACGAGCTTCTCGTATCATGGCGGATGTTTTGAGGATCTCTCCTATGATGGTAGATATTGTCACGTTTTCACGTCTCACGTGACAGGAATGAACGATTTACAACAAATTTGCCCAGTATTGAAAGACAGTAGCCCAATTACGTTCGAAAATGTGGGTCCCCATTCAATACAGACGGCGGTTTTGCAATGATGTAATTAATACGGCACTGCTGTAGCTTAATAATTTCATATTAGCATACGTTACAAGACTTGCCAAAAGGCGATAAACACAAATTTTATTGAAGATCTGGCCAAGATTTTAAACTTCAAACAATAATAATGGTACAATAAGGACAAAAGAAACTTGTCATGATAAAATATGTACCTCATAATGAAGTTGTATATGTACAAGGAACAATGTTAATGAAGGGACGAAACGTATTGCCACTTTTATAACAAATATTTTTCTCAGAATCCGACAAAATACGATTCTGGAAAAAAATAGTGCAATTGGGTTGAGCGCCATTCTAATTTTTGGAAAAAGAAGAAAAACCACAAGTAGCAACAAGGTTGCCCTTGAATTGTTTCGAATCCAGCGAATGTGACCTGATAGGTGTGTACATTTGGTGTATTCGAAACGATCCCCAATATACAACATTACTATGAATGTGTTAGGATGGGGTGAAGAGGAAAAAGAAAAAAGAAAAAAACGGGAGGATTTCCTATTATACGGAAATCGTCGCGACATTCTTACAATATGGTGCTGTGACCATAGTAGTGAGCTGCGGCAATGGTCTGAAACCAATGGTTATTATACAGACTTGCACTTATGATTTTATATTTACAACATTAGGGTAGGGACGTACTGGTACGGCAAAAACCCGACACAAAACAATTAAAAAAAGGTGATATGACAAGATGAGGCGATGAGGTGAGAAAAAAAAACGCGCGGATGCTGCAAGAATTGTGAAAAGGAAAGCGACGTCTTGGAGCAGGAGTTTTCCGGAACCGTTGATGGTAGGAGGAAAAGAAGGCCCTTTCCCGAAGTGATCAATTTCAGGAAGAGGATGCATACAAGTATGAAAACGGTGCCCCAAGAGGTGCTCTTGTGGTACAGCAGGCAAGGCACGCAGGATGTACAAGAACATATAAAATTATGCAAAAAGAAAAAGAATGTACAGGAGTTAGGCTGCCGTTGACATTAATGTGCCTTCGGGTGTAAGGATTACCTTACGAATGCCCATATGGGTGATTATTTACATTTAATATTTACATGTAACTCACGTCACTTATGACAAGAGTTTTGCCAATTTGATAACGCCTGAGTACTTGATGTGATGGAATTTACTGATTCCGTCACAGTAAGGCATTTTGGAATTATTCCTAAGAGAAATCTTTCTATTTCTCAGGGCCTGTAGTAATTCTTCCTTTCTTGAAGTAAAGACGTGCGGGATTATACCCAGCGTAACTTGAGGAACTTCCATGGTGTATAGGATTGTGTTAGAGTGACCTTATGTTGGAAAAAGTGAGAACTAGACTCGCAATTGGAAAGAAATTGGGCAGAGATTGACCACTGGGGACGTATTTTTACAAAAAGTTTTTGAAAAAAAACGCGTTTTTTATAAGTGTTTGGTTTATTTGAAAATTTGGGCAGGGGTTTCCCTTAAAAAACGTGATTTTGAGAAAAAATCCAGATGTTTTGGAAATTTTTCAAAGTCCAAAAACGAGAAAAATTTGCGCAGAGGTTCCCCTCAAAAAACGTGATTTTGAGAAAAAATCCAGATGTTTTGGAAATTTGTTGAAAATTTTTCAAAGTCCAAAAACGAGAAAAATTTGGGCAGCGGTTTCCCTTAAAAAACGTGATTTTGTGAAAAAATCCAGATGTTTTGGAAATTTGTTGAAAATTTTTCAAAGTCCAAAAACGAGAAAAATTGGGCAGCGGTTTCCCTTAAAAAACGTGATTTTGTGAAAAAATCCCGATGTTTTGGAAATTTCTTGAAAATTTTCAAAGTCCGGATATGAAAATTTCACGGGCCGGGATTCACCTTAATGAAACACGTTTTTAGAATTTATTCCGATGTTTTTGAAAAATGTTTGCAAATTTGCAAAAGTCCGGAAATAAAAAACGGAAACGAGGTTCGCCTTAAACGAACATGTTTTTAGAATATTTCCATTTCCTTTCCAAAGGGGGGTTCTTCAGAAAAGGAAAGAAATATTTTTTCTTTTATACAAGTTTTCGTGGAAGTATTTGTTTGAAAATTCAACAATGTCTTGGGGAATCGTTTCTTTATTTACGTGGCTAGACTGTAGCCTGATTTGAGCATCACCAATTATTGGTATTTATCCGCCGACTTCCTCTTGTCATAACAAGTTATATGCAGAAATGTGCATACGTAATGTAATGCCTGACTCGAGGAATCGACGTCAACGCGAACCGAACGTCTTTCAAATTATGTCATCTGTTTCTTACGAAAGAAAAAAAAGCTAAATGATGAAACAGGCGGCAAAATTAGAAAAATGCTCAATTGTCAAAAGGTAGAAAGAATTTAATCCACTTGTTTCCCTTAAGCTGCAAAATATGCCGTTATATATACAGGCCAGTATTTTGCGAAATAGTCCCCTATTCGCAGAATATGTCGATATCAAATACAGACCAGCACACTGCGGAATAAGTTTATTAATAAAAACTGGTTAATTAACTTTCGGGAAACGAAGCGGGTAATTGGTTTATCATATACAGGATTATAATTGTTGAATAACTTTGTTTTAAATATTTGTGTACATTTCCACTATTAATCTTGTATTTGAAACTAGCAAATTTAGTCGGTCGACACTTGTAAACGCTATATTATTCACGACGGCAACTTTCTTGGTTGAGCACTTTACGTAGGAATACCGGTGATAATGTTTTGTCGAGTGACGACTCGAAAATGAAGGAATCGTGCCCGTGATAATTTAAATTGCAATTCGAAGTTACAATCGCGCCGGGGTTCTTGATGGAAATGCTAGACAAATTGGGAGTAACAAGACAAAACATTATACATTATAAAGTTTAAACAATTGCTGATTGAAGAACGAGACTGTGGGATCGTGAAGAGGGAGGAAAAAAAAATGCCACACGTCGGGCGACAGTGCTAGCATTAAAACGCAAAAAAAAAAGCACCACGTTGGGCCCAGTGCTAGCATTGGCGCTACTTGCGGCCAATGCTAAACCCAAAACCTGGAAAGGACATGCAATAAACAAGCCGGCGGCTAGCTCTGCACAGCCGGCGCGAGCAAGGTCCCTCTTAAACCCAGGGCGAGTGTCTGTGGTTCGCTTGTTAATTCCTACTTCCCTTCCTTTCCTCAAAATCTCCAGGTCTCCTTCCTCAATCAGAACACAGTTGTTATGCACGAAAAGGGGTTTTATTCAATTAAAGGTGAACAGGGTTCTACAAAAGGCCAGCATCGGCACTACACACATGAGTATTTGGCTATCTCTAATTAATTCTATCATAACGGGGGGAGCTTCTCTCAACTCTCTCTACACGTGTTTAGTGAATTTATATGTCAGTTCTTAGCACACAGAGGGGTAGCAAGGTTCATTGGTACTCACAAGCAGGAGATAGGCGGTCGGCAGACAGGATTCTGGGTAGGCGTAAGCCTCTTTAAGCACAATACACAATTAAAGTAAAACATCGTGAGCGTTTACGGAGAGCGCCTAGCGCGAATCACGGGGAACACAGTTATTCTGCCGAAGGCCGGCGAAGGAATGGCCGCTGGGAGCCGCTCGGCGCTTGGCTGCGGACCTCCGCGTGCGGAGAGGGGGGGAGCGGGGGCGGTACGGCGAGCTGTGCCCTGGAGGCCAATTCATTAGCTTTCCGCACGGAACCCAATTCCGTAACGTAACAATATATATACTAACGACATCTGTTGAAGAACATCGAAATCACATACAACATTCCTGTACAGTACATCTAGACTCCTCGAGCGCCAAGCTTTGTTCACCGACACGATGTGTTGGATTATCTCAGTTCTTGGCTAGCTTGCTCTCGCTGACCATTCTACCAATTACAAGAATCCATTATAGTTGCAAGGACATTTCAGTTAGTCCTCTGTGTATTTGTAGGGCCTTCGCTCGTAGAGAGACCGAAAACTGGTTGGAAACTCAGTTCACGGCACAACTCATTTTAACAACCTCCTGAACAAAATTGATATTTTTCTTATCTGACATTGCAACTTACTCGAAAATTTGACAGGTCGTGAGCCGCTACCATGGCAACCTGTCAACATGGTAACTGTAAAGCGATGGCCACCGCGTCTCCCTTGACATCTGGTCTTTAACAAGTTGCCTGTGTGCGGACCTCCAATGAAATTCACAAGTTCCTTTCCTGTGGATAACGATTGAGTAGCCAACTGGTTTTTTTCAGTTTATCCATAAGCGGATAGCCTAACTGCAACAACTGTTACATGTGTTTCTGTTCATTTGGTTCTGCCATGTTCTTTGTTTAAATAAGTTTACAAAATGGAGTCAACTTAACTTTAAATAAATAAATGGAAATTAAAGAAAGATCGATAGCTGTGTTTGTTTAAATTTTTTGCATATTTTGAATGTATGTCCTATAATCTGCCACTTTCACTAACTGGAACACTTGGCCGGTTTTTGTGGCGGCAGATTAGTGAGAGAGAACTGTATTATGAAAGTTTAGAAGGGTTAAACAATAAAAAAAAACATTTCGGTTTAAATATTTATTTCTGAAAAATATTTGATATGGAACCATGTTACCTTTAGAGCAGCAGATCCTATTCGTCAACACTTAACAATTAAATATAATATTATATAATGTAAGTAATTTATATTTTCCTACATGGTCTTACACATAAATTGAAAAGACTCAAAAGCGTTGCTAAATTACTCTTACAATTTAAACATATTCAACACTTGTCTGAAGAAAACACCCTGCTCAATTTTCACGCAGATTCTTTTGCTAAATAAAATAATACAGATTTAAAAAAATCTTTTGTTGAGACTTTTTGGCATAAAATTTTGTGATTGTCTTTTGTCATGATCGAAATATATTTTTTAACTTTTCTTTTGTCATTAGTTTTACTGAGCAAGCAACATTTGTCGTTTAATTATGAGATAAGTACACTCTGCATAAATAAGCAATACTCGCAAAAAAATAGTTAGGTTATAAAATGATTGTAAATTATGCTAAATGATTGGCATAATTTTTACAATGTGGTACAATTTTTTTAGTCGGAAGACGATAAATATGTACGAAGCATGAGTTTTTCATTGCCGATTAAAAACAATGACACGTTTTACAGGCCTTAAAAAGAGAAAAACTAATGTTTAATAATATAATGCGCAGATTTGAATATCATTTTGCTGGGCTCTGTATGAAAAGCCGTCTACCGTGTCTCACCAAAATGTGAATCTACGAATACAGTACTATATGGCAGCAGTTATTTTATTATTGTAACATGACAAGATTTAAATATTAGAAATCTGATAATAAAGAGACAATTTTCATTACACATTGTTTTATAATAAAATAGGTATTCGGTGCATGTTTGCAACTTTAAACAGTTTCTCTTAATTAGATATAAATATGTGTATCTATCATGTAATGCAAAATAGCCATAAGTGCAATCAAATCGCACAAGGGTCCCCACAACTTAGAGACTATGGAATCCATGTTGTGATGATGGAGGAAGTGGAAAGGGGAAAGAGATGGGGTAAAGGAAGGAAGGGAAATTTTTTTGGCTATTCAGATCTGGTCACACGGCCAAAGCCATTTCAAGCAATGTTTCAATTCTGAATGGTGGTCTTACACGAAGGCGATACTGAGAGTATCTTCCACTCTGGAATGTGCCACAAATATACTATATATTATTTTGAATGAGTAAATTGTGAAATAACACAAAATAAACTAATAAAATTTACTTGTGGATGTCAGGATTTTAATCCGCGACCTCTGGCTTGCCAGTCGAGAGCCTTACCGACCGAAGCCATAGCATGTATATAGATATATTAATGTCTCTCCCTTGAATAATGTTATAAAAATGTCCAAATCGTAGGAGTAGTGCAAGAATTAATAGGTTCACTACTCCTGTTTCAAAAAATGTTAAAAAAGCACACATTTAAATAAAAAAATATATATATGCAGATTTTTAGCAGATATAATTTTTTTTTGCACCTTAATAATTTAGAAGCATTAGAAATATCCAAATCACAGAAACTTAATTGCCAAATTTTAAACAAACAGTTAGAATTAATCAACAGCCCGATTTTAAAGTTATTCCCTTTCTCCCTATGTAACCTCCACCCCCACCCACCCGTGACTCCGCCTCCTACCCTTCCACCAACCAGTATCTGATGTTCTCTCCCTCTCTTATATGCTCTCTCTCTTTCTTTTGTGTTAACCTTAGAATCTTAACTCTGTACTGTAATTTAGTTTATATGTTTATTGTCCTGAAGAAGGTTGAGTTCAACCGAAACCGGTCGACAAATATAAATAAAAATAAAGTGGTTTTTTAAAAAAAGTACTTGTTTCATTCTATATAATATTTTTACACAACAAATATATGAATCAAGCTGATATTTTCGGATTTCAATCTGAAAAAAAAAGTCTTTCACACTTAAAGTTCTTTTGCACTACATAATATTATATATGACCATAAAACATGACATCTATTGCACTTTTCTGTGTCTATTTATCAACGGGAAACATTTCTGTATACATTTTTCAGCAGACATTTCTGTGTATATTTTTCAGCAGACATTTCTGTGTATACATTTCAGCAGACATTCTATGCACGTGTTACATTTAACTCGTTGGTTTAATCCAAATCAAATCACACTGGAAGCACAAGTACTTGACTTCTGTTTATTTGCCAGAATTATAGATCAATTTTAAGATTTGCTGGCAAACTATTACTACCAGCGCCTATTATTCAATAGAAAACAATGTCTCTAACCGATTCAGTACTTTCAAGTCTCTTGTGGTTTTAGAATTTAACATCTATAACTTTTAATAAACAATCTATAAGACGTGTGGTAATAATGAGAGATTTGGAAGCTACCAAATTAGAGCGATACATATTATGTAACTATATTCTAGGATTTGAATAACAACCACAATAGAAATTTCATTATTTTAATTTAACATTCATAAATTTATCTCAATTTCTTAAAAATATCTTGCGTGTACCAATTGTATTTATCTTCTCTAGTGCAGTTTGTGTAATAACCTTATATGTGAAAAGGTATATTTTCTATTTGGAGCAATAACAATGAATGTGCATCTTCCAGGATTTAACTGACAACATTTTTTTATTAATTAAGATTTCTTATGAAAATAAATGTATATAAATATGTACCATTTGAAAAAGATGAAAACACTATCAGAAATTTAAAAAATATAAATCATGCAATTTGGATATTATCTCTTCCCATCTGGAATTTCTAGGTGAATGTAAATGTTTTTAACTGTAAAAATTAAGACAAGATGCCACATTCTCTTGAAAAAATAATTGCATATTGTAAGAGTCAGTTGCAATAAATTAAAGTTTGAAATTTAATTTACCTGTTGTAAACATTGTTATTACAGTGAAACCCTCTTAAGAAGTTTTTCTGCTTAACCACTGGAGCGATTTTGGTCAAAAAATGGACCATTTTTATTTTTCTGCGATTGATAGCGGTCCAAAAATGGACCACATTTTCCTACCATTCGTAAAACATTTATTGTAATTATTTAAAACATTTCCTTGGCCAGCCATTTATTTTAAAACAAAGCTATTGAAATGCTTTATCTATTATGACCATAAATGTCGCAAATCCGAACTTCGTAGACTATTTTAGAACGATAGACTGAATGGCCCAATTTATCCCACTTATGAGTTTTTCCCGCCTAAGAAGTTTTTTTTTTCCAGACTCCTGGAAGGCCTTTTAAGAGGGTTTCATTGTGTTCATTTCTTGAGCTAAGGTTTAAAGATTTTATAATATGTATAAGAATCTCACATAGTTACAGAGTATGTTAATATACGTATGTACAGCCAACTTTACATATATTAACAAATCCACACAGAACAATAATACGTATTCACAACTCCCCATTGATTAAAAAAATCATGTTGTGAGAATCTTTTTTTTAATCTGAGAGTCTTTTCCAGTGTTGAATAGTGAGAAAACCACTTGTTTATTTACAAATATACTAATATAGATTATGATCTTTGAACTGGAAACAAATTATACAATAGTAAGTAACTAATAATTGGAGACACAAGGGATGAAGGTGTTATTTTACCAATTTACAAAAACCGCTACTTTTGCACGGATGAAGGTGTTATATACGTAGCGCCAACCAATTTTTCAGTTGTTGCATGATCTTAAGGTGAGGGATGTTACAAATGCCTGACATCGACGACTCTTGGTCCGTTTGAGCTTTTGTTAAAATTGAGATCAGCTGTCAAGCATAATGACAATTTGTTATGCTTGCCAGTTGATCGAATTGAGAATCAGTGTTTAACGGGAATCTTTCAAATGTCAAAAATTCAAAATGGCAATGATCGGCAATGACAGTTGCTCATATTTTTTTTTATTTTTACAATTTTGATTTTGTTTTATCCACTTGTGTCTTCAAATTGTACAGTAAAATTAGTCTTCTTTCGTAAATTAACACTGTAATCAATAATAATAATAATAATATTAATTAGTAGTTAAGACTATTAATGGCCATGGCACGTGAAAATCTTCAACGCTAAATATATATATAATTGATAAATTTTATTGTAAGTGCTCAACATTTGCAGTTTGTGTCCTCATATTTGGCATAATGAAATTTGCAAAGATTTTTCTCTCATGAATTTCTACGTTAACGACACTACATTTTAAAATTCCAACATCATTTTCATGACGACCCATTGAATTTTTTAAAATATTCATCTATCAAAAAATGAAAGGCGCCACATTGTTTGTTCTATAATTTTCAATAAGAAAAAATATATTATATCATTAAGGTTTTTAAGCAGACACTTTAATTAGTAACGAAAATGTCCGCAGCCTCAGTGAAAATGATTTTAATTAAATGTGTCATGAGTTTTTTTTTTAATTAATATGATATGGGGGATATTAAAACGATGTTGATAATATAATAGTTATTCAATTCACACACATAATACATATTAAAGCACATAGTTCATAGTTATTTACTAATGCACTTAAGTTGTAAGTATGTTAAACTCTCTAATAATAAATTCTTTCAACATTAAACTTAAGTCTACAAGATCCTTCAAAACAATGAACGAACCCTGATTATAAGCAGATAAATACATACATATTATTATTAACAACGGACTGGTGCATGTAATAAAGATTTAACTTAGCACAATACGTCCTTGATATAAGTTTAAAGAATTGACAAGATTATCACTGCCTACGCACAGCGCAACACAAAGCCATACGCGCAGTGAATGGAAGAATCAATAGGCCAACACTTCTCAAACTATAAAATGTATTAACACACGCTAAAGCTGTGGTATTCAGCAGCAATTCAAATGTAACACTGTCATCAAATGGTTAATCGGTGCTATTCCATCCGAAACTGCAGGTGGAATGTAAACTATAACGAAACGAAATGTAGTTTGACGGACAAGGATGGAAGGAAAACTGGATGACCAATCACTCACCACTGTAACATCTCTGCGAAGGAGCACACAACACAATGACAATATGGTTAGTTCCACCACAATACCTCGAGGTAATTATCGCCAAACGAACAGAGAACATATGAGTTCTAAAATCCGAGATTATTATTTATTTTTATTGAAAGCGGAGAAGGTTTACGAATAATTCCCATGAGCACTTAGGCCATAGGCCCATTGTGCCATCTCCTATTTTAAATCATTCTTTTAACAATAACCTGGTCCCTTTTATAAAGTTCACCAGGGTTGTCATTGGATATGCAACTATGGTTCCACTATGCGTTTTTCCAGGTATCTGAGCCTTGTTCCCAATGGAGCGGGACATTGGCACCATAGGTGAATTGGAGTCTCTTCATCCTCTTCATATTTCCTGCATCCATTGGTGTTTTCCACTCCCAATAACTCATGTATCTCCTGAGATGCCAATGTCCCGTTAGTAGTCCTAACAGTTCCTTTAGCGAGGTTCTGTCCATATTGAGCAGTTGCCTGGTTCGTCCAGGTTCTGTTTTGTTTATGAATACTTTGGATTGCCTCATTCCGGAGGCCCTCTCCCATTTTTCCAATGCTGGGATTTGACCCACCTTTCTGCTTCTTCCTTTGCTACTCCGACGGCCAGCTTGGATCCCGCAAGTGGCGATTTCCCTCTTTCCTCTCAGCCCGCTCGTTGCCCTCAATACCTCTTTGTCCTGGTACCAAAATCAGGGAACATTTGAGATCACCGACAACTTGTTTCCATGATAGTCCAAATCCTTCTTCTTGGTCCAAAACAAAAACACTTGAACTTGAACAATTTTCAAGTGTTCAGTAAAGCGTCGATGACACAGAGCGAGTTTACAAGCTACTATCTGGGAAATTCACTATCTATTAGTAAACTCGCTCAAAGTCATCGTTTTACTTGCTAACTAGCAGATTGTTGACAATCTACGAAAAAAGTTGAAAGGTCACGCTACACGCTTGCTCGTGATTGGTTTATTTATGTTTATCAAGATGGCTAATAATAAACAGCTGATTTCGACTGTCAAACATCACAGAATTAGTTCATGCAGGCGTCGTTATTCTTGTTACTGGTGCTAGCAGCGACCTCAGTTTCCTATACTACTGAGCAACTGGACAGTTTTGTGTGTCATCATGACAATCTCACTTTCCGATTTACCCGCTTTTAAATTTTGTAGATAGTAGCTTGTAAACTCGCTCTGTGTCATTGAACCTTAAGTGATTATGGTTAAGGAAAGGTAGGTACTGGATACATGAAATTCCGGTAGGAACCAAGCATACTCTTTTTTCAACACCAAACAGGCGCCATTTTGTTTTTTTGGCACTTGAAAGGTCATCGTTGAACACCAATTCTAGATCCATTTCAGATTTGAAACAATTTTTTTATTAGCAAAAAAGCACAACTGTCATGTTGTTAAGTTTGTCAGCTCATCACAATTTGATAGCAAGCTCAAACAGATGTAAAAATGGCTTTTAACAGGAACCTTTACAAAGACAAAATAAGAAAATGGCGCCGATTGACCATTTGATAACAATGTTACATTTGAATCTCTGCAAAACATCTCAACCTAAAGAAAAATATCACTTAATTCATAAAAATATTAAAAATATCAAATCCCAATTTGGAAAACACATTGCCCACAAAACCTACATAAAAAAATTGCACTAAGTTTGAAAATGTATAAACGATTTATTTTTAAATCCCATGGAAGCGCTCTTTTATTTTAATTCATAAAAATAATCTATAATAATATAGAAATTTCATAAGTGCAAAATATAAACATAATTAAACATATAATACCAAATAATACCTTAACTAAAAGCGTAAATAAATTAATATTAAAAAAAAAAAAAAAACAGTATTTGGAATATTTTGTAAAATTATAAATTTATAATCACAAAAATATTGGACCTACATCTTCGAAAAATAAAGGAATCATGCAAATATGGAAAAAAGATTAAAAAAATAATACATAAAAGTTAATTTAACATTGTTAAAAGTAAATTGATTAATAATAATTAAAGTAAATTGTATAAACATGGCACTATTTAATTAAATCTAAAATATTTTTTTTAGTTTTTACAATAAAGAGTTAGCGTTTTTAATTTTTACTATTAAATTAATGCACAATATAATCCATATAATATAATATGATCAATTTAATATATTTAAATATTACATATAAGATAATATATTTAAATATATTTAAATATTACATATAAGATACATAAAGATTATTCAGAAAGCGATAAATAATACATGTAATTTTCGAATAATATAATTGAGAATTTGTGAAGAATGGTTGCACAGTGTAAAAGTTTAGAAGTGCAAACATTTATTTTATTTTAATAATAAAAAATATGCAGTGTATGAATATGTACTGACACGGGTATTTGGTGCATAGCAAATAGGTTCCATTAACATGAGCTCTCATCCTTCATAAACACTACAAATTAATATTACTAATCCAGAGTAGGCACTGACCAAAGATATTGAAATATAAGTAGATGTGCTATTTGCAGTTTTTACTTTGTGGGACTCCGCTTCCGGGTGTCGCCGACATTGTTTACCAATTAACAAATAAACTAAAAGAATGAATAATTAACGAATAAACCGAACGAACGTTAAACTAAATGAACAAATTCTTTCCGTATTCAAACTATATTGTTAACCAATACTGATGCACATCTTCAAAAAAATCAACGAAATGAACAAATTATTTTTGTATGCAAACTACTCTAATTAGGGCGTAGTCCGCCGACAGTTGCGCAGACACCATAGCATATTAGTATTTGAATATCTTTGGTACTGACTGAAAAACCTCTATGGAAATAATTACATTACAGTACTTTAACAGCAATCATAGAAGTTAAAATTTTACTTGTAATTTTTTTTTATATTTTCAACCTGTCAGCGCTTGGTTAACTTTTGATGACCGAATCAATGAGTGGTCAAACAACAATCAATTTGGAAGGCGGGCATGGGTACCGCCGCCCCGGGAACCATTTATGGATAGCCAACACCTCTGCCTTAGGTTACCCCAAGTGGTTCGCTACGTTTGGTGACTTAGGGTGCCCGGGTATATGGGGTGAGGTTTGTCCAGGTCTTGCGGCCGATGCGTCTGCCTGCCTGCCACGTGGTGGGCAGGATCAAGAGAGACTTATTGAGGGAGGTATTTCTGGGGAGACATGTTGTAGAACCAGAAGACCTAGCCACATATCCGATAACAACTCTGGTGAACTTTATTAAAGGGACTGGGTTATTGTTAAAGGATTGAGGTAAAATGGGAGAAAGTACAATGGGCCCATGGCCTAAGTACTCACGGGAACCAATGGTAAACCGTCTCCGCTTTTTAAAAAAAAAAAAAAGAGGGAGGTATTTTATCCTCTTCATCGCCTTGCATCACGTTTGGAGGGATGGATTCATACGTCCATTACGCCTGGACATACTAATCCCCCAGATTCCCATTTCCTTCCAGAACTTCCTCTTCTTCCTTTCCTTTAAAAACCCTCCACACAGCATCCCCTAAGATGACGTAGGCCCTGAGAGAAATTATTTTCCTCAGGGCCTCCTGTGCGGAGCTAATGTAAAAAAAAAAAAACCCAACACAAAATTCAACAAAACGCTGTCCTGTCGAAAATCAACTGCCAAGAAGTTCAAAATGGTGACGCTGATCGCCAATTTGTAACAATGTCAACAATTGGGCAAATAAATGGCCTGTGATTTTTTTAACTAAATAAATTAATGAGACAATTACTAAAACTTTTGGCTGTGAAAATCTCAAATCATACCAAATAAGAAACTGTTTGAATAATTTTTGTATTTAGACTATAGACTATTTATCAAGTGTTTAAGAGATAGATTTTTTTTATACGTTAAAGTTTAAGCATGAATAATTTCCTATATATTTTTTTATACAATACAGATATGATTGAATGCTTGTACTTCATACATTTCTTTAATAAATATTGTTATAAAAATATTTTTGTTCAATCTGTGATCAAGTGTGTATTTTTTATTATTATATTAAAGCATTAGGCGTAGGTATTCCGTGTGTGCTTGTGTTAGTGTCCAGCTTGTCCTTATACCTACCTAATATTTTATGGGTTGACAAATAAAATCCACTATTGCCAAAACAACAGATTCAAAGTAAAAACACATTTGAATCCTTTTAACGCTACAGGGCTGTCTTAAAATTCTCTCAGCATATAAGAGACAAAGACACAGGAGAGATTGTGAAACAAATACAGTGAAACCCTCTTAAAAAGTTCTCACTTAACCTGTTATTTGCTGGAGACAATTTAAAAAAATATATTTTTGAATGCGATTTTGACCCTTCTGTGTACAGAATTTGTATGAAGGACAAGGTCAGAATCGCTTGCGCCGACATCATTGATGATATAGCCACAAGTTTCATTAACCTGACCAGAATATTTTTAAATGAATTATCTGTGGAATCGAAATGTCAAATTTGCCGCGATTCAAACTGTCAAAGTCCGATGCGTGATACTTGGACAAAAACATCGTAAAACCTATCAATTTAGCAAATTAACGCAATTAATGTTGTTTTGATTCATAGTTTATTGTTCTAGGAATGTGTTTCGGTAAATAAAATATACGATAGCTCAAAATTAATCCACAAAACATTCAATTCAAAATTCAAAGTGATACTTTGCATAATTTCCGTGATTCAGGGCAAGACCCGTCACAGGTTAAGAAGTTTGGTTTTTTCAGTCCCTTGGAAAACTTCTTAAGAGGGTTTCACTGTAGTTTGTTTTTAAACTCAATTATGGCTAAGGATGAAGACTAAAATATTCATTAAAACAGTAGTGGAAAATTAAGTAGTATATAAAGACATACTAAGAAAAACTTGGAACATACAAACACTCGAGCAATGCATATTTCCAGGTGTTCAGTTTTCAATTTGGCCATTCTATTTAATTAATATCATACTTTCAAATATTAACCCATCAGATTTTTTTCTGCCTTTGGGAACAGCTCGTATAGATCTCAAAGAAATAATTGTGTAGTCCTTATTGTCATGGTGAGAAATATGTGAAAAATAAAAAAAAAACACCACGCTTTATATTCAAATCTAAAAGTTAACCACAGAAGAATTAAAGTGTAATCACAAATGAAACCAAAATTTTCGAATAAAATTTTAGAAAAATTTATGAAACTTTTAAAAATTATTTTATTGTTTAATTTTAATGTTTATAATACGTTTGTGTAGTAAAATATGCGTGTATGTTTATTTTTTTTCATTAACTAGAATTCTAGTTAGAAAATGAATGCATATTTCATCTCCTTTCGAAAACAGTTTTTAATTTTCGGATACATTCAGAAACATTCCATTTATTTGCATTTTATTGCGAAGCGGAAATACTGTGACCTTCCGACATAGAATATGCTCGAGGCCTGAGGGGTTAATACAGAAACATATAAACTGCTTACTGCGGTTCACAGCCAATGTATCCCTATAGATTTTACTGTTTTCCCCATATTTTCAGGTTTTATATTAAAAAAAAAAATTAAATAAATAATTAAAAATTATAAAATCACCTATCTAAATTTGGGTACCTATCGCTCGAGCGGCAATGACTCACTGCAAATGTCAATTTTTCTACATTTAGTAAAATTATTAACTATGTAATTCGGTGACAGAAATGCGCATCATGAATTTTAAAAGTCAACCCACAATGTTAATTTTATTCAAATCACAATACAATTACTTCATTAATCTACAGTTGAGAAATATTAATAGAAATAATAAATAAAACAGTCTTCTCATTCAAATGATGCAACCTGTTTTCCCTGCGCTTTATATTAATACAGTATCAATCTGGCCATTTTATTAATAATATAGAACAGAAATGGTACTATAGAGCCAAACATTTTTTACAATCCAATTTTGGCTGGCAATGTAAAGCTTAGGTAGAAAAAATTAGGAACTGCATTAAATTTGTGTGAGAAGATTGTACCTTTAGTAAACTTTGTTACATTCGTGGCTAAGTTTGTTTTTATAATGCTGGCAAGATGAAAATTCAGCAAAGGAATTCATTAAAACAACTACAGTGAAACCCTCTTAATAAGTTTTTTCCCGGTCCCTTGGAAAACTACAGTGAAACCCTTTTAAGACGTCTTATAAGGGACCAGTATTAAGTCTTAATACGACTAATCGTATTAAGACCAGATTTTAATTGGCAATAAAACTAAAGTTAGTGGAAATTAGCACATTTGAGAAATATAACATTATTTTAATTAGTTATTTTACATATTGCAAATAGAGTTTTATTGGACCCATTTAGATTCGGAAAAGATAAAAAGACAACAAAATCAAAAGTGAACTTGCATTTTTTTAACTATTCAGACTTGGTAAAATCGGAATTAGTTTTGGTCAAAGGATGAAGGCATCAAATGACATGGAAATGAATTTTTATGTTCTAAAGAAACCAAATTCATAATCGGAATGGGTATTTTTTGTGTAAGAAATAAATGACTAAGGGCAGAAAATATATTAAACAATAACTTCTTAAGAGGGTTTCACTGTATTCATTATTTAAACCAAAGTAAGAAGAAAACATATGTAATAAAAAATTATACGCAAGTTAAAATATGTATATTATATAATATGTGCTCAAACATAATACATATCACCATTAACGTATGTTAAAAACCATTTTCCCTACATAACATTTATAGTTTTTGTAAATATTATATATATATATGTTACAAAGTGGAAAAATAAATGTTTTTGTTACATAATATTGTATTGTACTTCTTTTGTAAACATATTAGATTTACAATAGTGTGTATATGAGAATATATATTATTGTGATAGAAATACTGTAGAGATAGATTTATATTGTATTTATATGAATTTAATAAAATAGACTATTAAAATTTGTTCATAGATTTGATGCAAAGGTGAAAACCTGTTTTTTCACGCACAAGTTTATAAATATTTCTGTGTCAAAAAATCGTATATAATATATTATTATGACTGAAGATGCAATAATAAATAAATAGGTGTATAATAAACATGTATACAGTGAAACCCTCTTAAGAAGTTTGCATGCTTAAGAAGTTTGGTTTTTTCAGTTCGTTGAAGACTGAATGGCCCAATTTATTCCATATATAAGGTTTTCCCTGCTTAAGAAGTTTTTTCCGATTCCTTGGAAAACTTCTTAAGAGAGTTTCACTGAATATTTGTGAGAAAGTAAAATCTGTGAAAAAGATGAACTTTGTAATAAGATAGATAAATGTTCATATTTAAAAAAATGTGGTATAATACTGAAAATAATAAACAAGAAAAAAATTAATGAAATTTGCACAATAATGCTATTGTTGTTTATGGAGCTGTTTCCATAAAAACATAAGGTACTAAGTATAGTTTAATATTATTATGTACAACTGCTGTAAATTATCCCGCAAAGTTGAGTTCCATATCAACCAGCAAGCGACAACTAAAATAATACATATCTACATTGCTAAATCTACATCAACGATAATAATTATTCCTTCAGAACAAACTAGTAGTGTGGCACTCGGTATGAGAATATGAATTACTTTATATTGGATGGCGATTGACAACAATCTTCTGCAGAAGAGACTCTAATACAATGTAACATGAAGTGACTAGCAGTTCCAGACTTAATCAACAATGTTTTATAATATTAATAATAATTCAATAGAGACGATTATTGTATTCACTATTAGTTTCAATATGCCTTACGGTGCCGAAAAGTTTTTAATATGTACGACTTTTGAAAAGCATTCAAGTGATCTGAGGTGTCTCTAATTGAAGTAAGTTATAACGTCGTAGATATTCAAGTACAACATGATAAATCGAACAACTAATATAATTATATATTTGAACTACGTACTTTTCCGATAACATCAATTTCTTAACAATTTTCAACGGAACAATGACTCTTTCAATAAGAAAATCAATATATCAGTATATACTCAAAACGCAGACTTCCAACGTACACAAGTATTATGTATATCATACAAAATATCAGATAATATAACATTTCACATTTATTACACACTTATGCGTGATACATTCGAGACCAACAACTATAACGATTTCTGGATCAATAATGCATTCCTTTCGATGTGCTAATTCCAAATAATCAAATGCTCCTTCTGATTATTTATCAATCTTACAATAGATGACATAATATAGTGATGAGGACACCGATTTTCCTGTCGGTGGGACGAATAATTATACATATCCGAATAGTGAATCTTATGTATTCCAAAACACAGACAAATCTTATGTATGTCGATTCCAAAATACAGACGAATCTTTCGTTTGTCGATTCCAAAATACAGACAAATCTTATGTGTCGATTCCAAAATACAGACGCATCTTTTGTTTGTCGATTCCAAAATACAGACGAATCTTATGTATGTTGATTCCAAAATACAGACGAATCTTATGTGTGTCGATTCCAAAATACAGACGAATCTTATGTGTGTCGATTCCAAAATACAGACGAATCTTATGTGTGTGGTTTCCAAAAAACAGACATGAAGTATCGTGATTCAACAATCCGTTGTGTAAAGGTTCAGGTTCAGTAAAGTTTGTACTTTAGTTGGAGATTATACCTGTGTGGCCTTGCCTGATGAGGTAGCGGTGTAGTTCATGAGTTTGTTTCTTCTCTGGGCGAGGTGGGACAGACTGACGGGACCGAGGCACTGCGGTTGTTTGGGGGAGGTGCTCATCACCTGGAAGGTCTTGTCCACGGCTTTCCGCAGCCCCGAGACGCTTTCCACGTTGGCTGGGGGCGGATGGGTGGGCTGAAATGTGTTATTCAGAATGTTGATTAACCTTGATCACAAAAAATCTGTGTACTGAATCAGTAATAATTTTGAGATAATACGCATTTATCTGCTTGTAATTTAATTTCAAGGCAAACGGAGTTTTTTTTACATTAGCTTCACTCAGGAGGCTCCAGGGGAAAAAAAAACTCCCTCAGGACCTGTTATCTTTGCGGATGCTGTGTGGAAAGTCTTTTTTAGGGAAAGGAATTAATGGGAAGATATTTCTAGGAAGGAAAAAAGTATGAGGGGTGGATAAGAATCGGGGGGTCAACATGTCCAGGAGTGGCAGACATATGAATCCATCCCACCAATTGCGGTGCAAGGCGACGGGTTGAGAGAGTATGGCCGGAGAGGTCTGTGTTAGATCTCCCTTAACCAGTCTCTCCAGATCTGGCCCGCCACGCTGTAGGTGGGCAAATGCATGTGTCCAAGACCTAGACAAATCTCCCCCCATCAAGCCGGGCACCTTTGCTAACTCACCACTGGTAGCGAATCACTTGGGTTAACCTATGGCAGGGGTGTTGGTTATCCAATAAATTAATTCCGGGGCGGCAGTACCCATTCCCGCTTCCCGAATTGAATAGCTATTTACAAGATTAAGAAAGGTACCCTAAAATGGTTTGGACATGTGAAGCAGATGAAAAGGGTGTAAGATGAATATATGAAGCAAAAGCGAATGGTAGAAGAAGTCGGAAATGCCCGAGGAAGACGGGGCACAATCAAGTGAATCAAATACTTGAGTCTGGCCATGTCAAAAGTCAGAATAACAGAAGAGTATAATGTATTAGACAAAATATACAAAGTGAATGAAGCAACGAGTGTGTGCCAAGAAGGAGTTGAGTGTGGCAGTCTATCTTCTCTCCCTACCCCTGTGGAGAAACAGTGTGATGGTTAGTTAGCCATGTTAATTAATCTTGAAGAAGATGAATGACACGAGAGGAAACCGAAAATTATAACTGTGTGGTTGCCCAGTGGAAACGACCCAGAGGCAGCCTAAGGAAGAGGTGGATGGACTATGTGGTAGAGGATTTAAACAGGACGGAAAAGACAGAGGACTGGAGGCAAACTGCGAGTATGGAAAATATTTGCGGAGGAGGCCAAATCCCGCCCCATTGTTTATATGATGAAGTATTTCATTACCTGTGGCTGAGCGGCGTGGAAGTTAGCCCCGTCCCCCTGCAGCCAGGGGTCGGCCAGCAGCTGGGCGGCCGTGGGGCGCCGCGTGGGGTCCACGTGCAGAGTTCGCTTCACGGCTGCGCGCGCCGCAGTGCTTATGGTCGTCCAGACGCCCGTGTTGAGTTCCACTTTTCCCGATTCGATTCTAGCTAGGATGGCCTCCGGAGAGTCGTCTCCCGTCGATGCGAAGGGCGTCTTGCCCGACAGCATTATGTATGCCAAGACACCTAAAAGAAAAGAAAAAAAATAGAAAAAAGGTTGAAAAAAATCAATAAGACCACCATTCAGAATCAATACATTGCTTGAAATGGTTATAGCTGTGGTTGTATACCAAATCTGAATAGTCAGACACTACCCAACCCTCCTCTTCCCCAATCCTTTCAGTCTCACCACACCACACTCCAATTTGGCAATATCTTAGTCTCGCTGGCTCCCAACAGTTTCAATAAGTACTTTCTTGTAATAATTCCTTTAATATTTTAACACTTCACATTTTTACTAAAGAGATGGAAAGGAGTTAAATTTGATAGATGAATTATTGGCAGGAAAAAATAGATTGATAACATAGTGCGTACGAAAAATAATTTTTTTTAGAGAAATGTTGGATTATTTGGAGGTTAGTGTAGCGCAATGTACAAACAATGTTATATGTTAATAAATACAAGCAGAAATATATAATTTCATTAGTAAAAATGTCCACTGCAAAAGCGCAACAATATTGTAAGTGATTTAACCGGTCACAGGCCATGCCATTTCGCGGAAATTCGCGAAACTTCACAAAAAAACACCAAAAAAGCACCATTTTGAACTTTGAATTGAATGTTTTGTTGATTAATTTTGAGCTATTGTATATTTTATTGACTGAAAAACGTTCACAACACAATAAACTATCTACCAAAACAACATTACTTGCATTTATTACGTAAATTAATAGGTTTTACGGTGTTTTATTCGCGATACACTCATTTATTGTGACCGTTAAATTCGCAGCAATTTATGACAGCGCATTGTCATGGATGAAATCGTTTTAAAAATATTCCAGGGTGACTAGGTGAATGAAACTTTTAGCACCACCTAGAGTAATGATGGCGCAAGCGATTCTGACACTGTTCTTCATACAAATTATGTACATAGAAGGGCCAAAATCGCAGACCAAAAGTTTTTCGTCAACAATATTATTCAAATATTTGAATTATTTCCGGCGCGTCTCCGGCCTGTGACCGGTTAAGGTGAAATTTTTCAGGGGGACAGTTAGAAAAAGGATAGAAACTTAAAATGTCCATTAAATTAAAAAAACAAAGTTTCAAAAATTTGTTTTGTATAACATTTACACGTTTTTTTTAAATTAAACTTTATAATCATTTTTTTAGGAGAAAACACGGATAAAAAAAGTTATAATTAACAAGGCAACATAAAACAATAACTACAGAATTGAAATACTTTCTATGTGTTCTGTTCTTATATGAATGTCTCATCACATGTCCTAGATATTGAAGTTTTCAGATGTTTATTGTTTTAATAACTTCTTTTCATTATTCATCTGTACCATAACATCTTCATTTTTAACTCTGTCCATCCAGCTTATTTTAAGCACTCTTCTGTAGATCCACATCTCGAATGCCTCATGTCGCCTTATCAGTTCTTCAGTAAGCATCCATGCTTCCATTCCATAAAATAATACCTACCGAAAACACGTAGCATCTGACCATTCGCATACGTAATCCAAGTTTGAGATCATTCAGACATCACTAAATACTAAGTTTTGAGATACAAAGCAATAAGCGAATGCTCATCACAAAAAAATATTATTTAACCTCTAATAGGCCGGAGTTAATTGTGCGCATGCGCGAGAAAATAATTCGAAAAAATATAGAACAAAAAATGTTAATCTGCGATTTTGGCCCTTCTATGTACATAATTTGTATGAAGAATAGGGTCAGAATCGCTTGCGCCAACATTACACCATAGGATGCGTCAAAATTTCATTCACCTTGCAACCCCAGAATATTTTTGAACGATTTTATCTGTGACATAGAAATGTCATTTTTGCCGCGAATTTTAGCTGCCAAAATTAATGCGTGTTCCTCCACTAAAACATCGTAAAACCTATTAATTTACGTAAATGATGCAAGAAATGTTGTTTTCGTACATAGTTTATTGTTCTAGGAACGTGTTTCAATCAATAAAATATACAATAGCTCAAAATTAATCCACGAAACATTCAATTCAAAATTCAAAGTGGTGCCTTTTTAGTGAATTTTCGTGAAATGGTCTGGCCTCCCAGAGGTTAAGCGTCGATGACACTGAGCGAGTATACAAGCTAGTATCTGGGAAATTCACTATCTGTTAGTAAACTCGCTCAGTGTCATCTTGTTACTTGCTAACTAGCAGATTGTTGACTATCTACGAAAAAAGTTGAAAGGTTGTAAACTTTACTCGCCACACGCTTACTCGTGATTGGTTTATTTACGTTTTCAATATGGCTGCCAATAAACAGCTGATTTTGACTGTCAAACATCTGACAGAATTAGTTCACGCAGGCGTCGTTATTCTCGCTACTGGCGCTGGCAGCGACCTGCAAGCTGAGTTTCCTACGCTACTGAGCGAGTGGACAGTTTTGTGTGTCATCATGACAATCTCACTCGCCGATTTACCCGCTTTTAAACTTAGTAGATAGTAGCTTGTAAACTCGCTCAATGTAATTGATGCTTTACATTACTAACACCGGGAGGCATAATGGTCTGGTACATTTCACTGTAGAGTTAAGTATCATAACAAATAGTTGAGCACTCTTACCCAAGCTCCAAATATCACAAGCGGCGTCATAGCCCGCCCGTTTCAGCACTTCGGGTGCCACAAAGTTGGCAGTATAACAGGGCGTCATGAGGAGACCATTCTCAGCACGCAGCTGCTTGGCCAGCCCGAAGTCCACTAGGCGGATGTCGCTAGGCTTGCGCTCTGACGTGGTGAACAGGATATTGGACGGCTTGATGTCTCTGCAAATTACAAAACATTTGTTAAATTTTTAAAAAGAATTCTTATTACGCACTCGTCTTTTTCAACTGAAGCAATCTTCCCAACAGGTCTTCCATTGATATGCTTAATGTAACTCTAAGTGACCAGCTCACACATGGGGGCTCCAACGAACTAAAACCGCATATCCCAAAATGATTCCAACTATTTACAACATCATTATTACATAGAAAACGCCACTGGCTGATAAGACTGCTGACATCAACATTGCCCGGTGCAACATCAAAACAGCCATAATCACTAATAATAATAAACACTGTTTTGGCGACATAAAAATAAAATACCTTCATTTTAAATCACGAGCCGTATAAAACTTCACCGTCTTTTCCCCTCATCTAATTCGGATCGGGGAACTCCCTCCAAAGTAGGTTCTAGCTTCTAGAATTTCTTCTCCCAAATCCCTCTGGATTTGCTCTCGGTATTTTCAACAGAATTCAGTATTAATAAAATAAAGCAACGCAAATATTCATCACCTGTGCACCACTCCGTGCTGGTGCAGATAGTGCACCGCCTGCAGCACGTGGTTCAGTATAGCCCTGGCCTCGGCCTCGGGCAAGCGGCCCCGCTGCGTGATGTGTTCCAAGAGTTCACCGCCCCGCAGCAGCTCCGTCACCACCAGCAGGCACTTCCCGTCCTCGTACACCCCGCGAAGTGACACAATGCCGGGGTGGTGGCTGTATCTGGACACGGGAGATAAGATATTTGAAAAATAAATTTAATGGATAAACATAGTTAAAAGGCTGTATCTACATTAATCTTAATATTGAGAAAGCTGAAATTGAAAGTTGGCAAACCTTAAAAAATTAGATATTGTGATATAAAGTAAAATAAGTTTTTAGTTCCATATTATAGTATCTGTATCTATGTATTATAGTATATGTATGTAGTATGGTAATACAATATTTTGGCATGAATTTTAAATTAGCATAAAGATGAATGATATTGTTAACCTCTTATTGGCCTGGCGTATTTGGAAAACTGCGCGGATTTTACCTGGTCCTTGCTTTCTTGTCAAATATCCATATAAATACAAAGGAATTGCTTTTTTCCCCATGTTTTTGTTTTCTATTGCAGATAATATATCTTATTATTCATGTATATTATTAGGTAATAATACCGTAAGAGTTTTTTCCAGAATAGCTAAATAACTAAAAAAAAAGATTAAAAAATCTCCCATTTTGGAAATAATTGTCAAAAAAATATAATCACACAAATATAAACTGGTTTTGTTATTTCTACACAAATCTGAATACATACCCAACATGAAAAAACACACAATTATTATAAGCAATAATTATCAGCCTGAAACACTTATCTACATTGAAAAAATCTTCTGAGAAAAGATACTTGCCGCCAACGGGACTTGAACCCGTATCCTTCTGATTGCCGGTCAGGTGCTCTGACCACTAAGCTATGGCGGCTTATCTAATACCCGCCAAATAATTCAATATATACTAGTGTTTCATTCAACAATTACTGTTTATTACATTTTTCCACCTGAAAACAACCAATTTTATTTTTTGTGAGAGAGGCATTGTTAGAGCTAAATCTCTCGCTAGGTGGCGTCGAGACAAATTACGTCTACATTTTTTTGGGGAAATACTTTAACTTGTCAAATATTAATTATTATTTTTTAATTGATAAACTAACGTTTAAGACAAGATTATTATGCATAGCACAAAGGGTAACAATTATTATAAGCAATAATTATCAGCCTGAAACAGTCCTACATTGAAAAAATCTTCCGAGAATGATACTTGCCGCCAACGGGACTTGAACCCGTGTCCTTCTGATTGCCGGTCAGGTGCTCTGACCACTGAGCTATGGCGGCTTATCTGATACCCGCCAAATAATTCAATAAATACTAGTGTTTCATTCAACATTTACTGTTTATTACATTTTTCCACCTGAAAACAACCAACTTTATTTTTTGTGAGAGGGGAAGAATTTTGAAAGATTTTTTTTAAATGTAGATGAGTGTTTCAGGCTGATAATTATTGCTTATAATAATTGTTAATAATTGGTTAGGCTCATCAAAGCCACAATGTCAGACTCAAGATGTCAGGTCAAAATAGACGGGGAACTGTCGGAAGAATTCACAGTATCGCAGGGACTAAAACAGGGGGACGGTCTGGCTCCCACTCTCTTCAACATTGTGCTCGAACATGTAATAAGAAAAACGCTAATAGACACTGGCTCCAATATTGTTTCAAGAGCAGTCAAGTTGTCGGATATGCGGATGACATTAACATTGTCGGAAGATCAATTTCAGCCATTAAGGAGGTCTTCGATCCTTTAGAAACAGCAGCACGGGAAGTAGGACTGCAGGTTAATGTCAACAAAACGAAAATGATGATACAGAGCAGGAACCCTTCACACAGAAGAAGAAGTAGTGCACAATTCAAAGACAACTACTTATACGAAGTGGTCGACCAATTCGCCTACCTGGGCTCCAGTCTGACAGAGAATAATGAGGATCCAGCAGAAATCAGAGGGAGAATCACAGCAGCCAACAAAACATACTTCTCTTTGCTGCCAGTGTTTAAGTCACGTAGTGTCCACAGAAAAACCAAAATAACCATATATAAGACCATTGTTAGAACTGTATTGGCATATGGATGTGAGGCGCTGACACTGACGGTAAAGATGGCTGAAATGCTGGATACTTTTGAAAGAAAAGTGCTGAGAAGAATATGTGGACCCGTGAAAGAGGGTGAACAGTGGCGCATCCGGCACAATACAGAATTGTATGATATATATAAGGCACCTAGCATCTCTACACATATGAGACTCCTCAGGCTGAGATGGGCTGGGCATGTACAGAGAATGCCGGATACACGCGTCCCAAAAAGAATTTTGACTGGACACCCAGGTGGAAAGAGAAAAGTGGGAAGACCCAGACTGAGGTGGGAAGACGAAGTAAGAGGGGATGCAGCACAGCTTCTCCAGGTACCAAATTGGAAGTCAGCCGCTGAGGACAGGAGGAGTTGGAGGTGACTGTTGCAGGAGGCCAAAGCTCGATATGGGCTGTATCGCCATCGAAGAAGAAGAAGAAGAATAATTGTTACCCTTTGTGCTATGCATAAAAATCTTGTCTTCAATGTTAGTTTATCAATTAAAAAATAATAATTAATATTTGACAAGTTGAAGAATTTCCCCAAAAAAATGTAGACATAATTTGTCTCAACGCCACCTAGCGAAAGATTTAGCACCAAAAATGCCTCTCTCACAAAAAATAAAGTTGGTTGTTTTCAGGTGGAAAAATGTAATCAACAGTTGTTGAATGAAACACTACCAAATATTGAATTATTTGGCGGGTATTAGATAAGCCGCCATAGCTCAGTGGTCAGAGCACCTGACCGGCAACCAGAAGGACACGGGTTCAAGTCCCGTTGGCGGCGAGTATCTTTTCTCGGAAGATTTTTTCAACGTAGATGAGTGATTCAGGCTGATAATTATTGCTTATAATAATTGTTACCCTACGGGGGTTTAGGATCACAGGGGCCTATCTACAAAAACATGGTTTTGAGATAAACGCATTTAAAGTTTTGAATGCTTTGAAACTCAGAAAATAAAAGGCATTTCAGCAAACAAAAAATATTTGTCAACAAATATATTATCCCACTCTTTGAAAAACATATTTTTAAGTAGTTATTAAAGACTTGTGGTGATTAAAAAAATATATTTGTGAAAAACGACTGAGATATGCCTTTGTGTTCCTAACTATACAGCAATACTTGCCATGAGAGTTAGAATCACAGGGGCATATCTACAGTTTTGATACTTTGAAACTCAGAAATTAAAACACATCTAAGTGTAATACTTTTTTTATCAATAAACATATCGTCCCATTTCATAAATTACATATTTTACCCCCAAAAAAAAAGATTTTGACAACTAAAAATTTAAAAATTGATGGATTGCCTTTGCGTTCCTTAATATTCAGCAATACTTTAACAAGGGGTGATTTAGATCACAAGGGCCATTCTACAAAAACATAGTTTTGAGAGAAGATTTTAGAAGCTATCAAACTCAGAAAATATAGCATCTCTCAGTCCAGCACATTGCATAAAAAACACTTTTTAAAATAATTATCTTAGGCCCGGTACAATTGAATAAATTTATTGAGATATGCCTATGTGTCCCTACCTTTATATTTAGCCATTGTTATTAATTACAAACATGTAAACTCCTCTTGATTCCTATTTATGAATAGAGAAATAATATAAATATCATAATTTTAATAAAATCTATGAAGTATCAGTATTTTCTAGGGCAGAGCTATTTTATTTTCCTCTTACGTTATCTTCACACACGAGGCCCTGAGGCAAATATTTTCCCTCAGGACCTATGTCATTTTTGGGGATGAAACCCAGAAGTCGGCAAATTATTCCACAGTTGGGAACTCAAGAGTCGTAGAAACGTCCCGCTCTCAAGTGATAAAGGTCAACTGTGTAAACATATTTTGGCGTGTTTCCCAACTGTGCACTGATGCTGACGTGAACTGTGACGATAGTTTCTTGGAGCATCTTCCATTAAAATATCGGTATACCAAGGAAAGAATTCCCACCCGACACCTTTGCTCTAAAGATTGCAATCCGTTTGTAAAGACAGGGGATTCTATCAAATGCACCGCCCTTTTCTGCAGTCAAGATTTTTTTCAGGTATTTTATGGCTCCAGACCAAAGGTGGCTGCCAAATTCAATCTTGGGGCTATTCGTACATAGTTAGAATTTGTGTATTATCTGCAGTATTTGCTGGCCCTGTACAGTACGCCCTGTTTCTGAGAGGCTAACTTGACTCTGGCTTCGATGTAGCCGCCGTTCCTGAGCTGGTCATTTAGAATAACACCAAGCATATCAATGGAAAGCTTATTGGAAAGATAGCTTCCATTGGAAGAATGATACCCACTGTTCAAAAATCCTTAAAATTTTTAATATTTTCCACTGTAAATGGTATTGGAGCATTATATTGACCGGTCAGTGACTGAGTTGGCATTACGTCTGGATTTCTGGATCCCATCCATGAGTAGTAAGTTCAATTCCTCGTCGAAGTCCTCCATCACGACACAGGCAATGCCTTCCCATTACTGCGATGGTAGTGGGAGTCTTTAAAATATTGTCAATTTATTCGTAAACCAGAAATGTTTGTCTTTCTTTTTAAAAAAGAAATAATAATATTTTTAAAAATGTTAAGTTCTTCAAATTCATAGAAGGGTTCAAAATTACATGAAAAATCGATCATGTGTGGATTATCCTTTCGGTACCTATTGAAACTATTTGATAATCAGCCAATTACCGTTTTGTTCTTCCCTGAATAACAAGTGTGAGGTCAGTGTGACGCTAGTAATAAGATTTTTGTTTAATGTCACAAAGGCATAACAGGCGATATGCCCTTGTGCTTCTAATTTTATGTCTAAATTTCTCGATTTGCTTATCATTATCTCTTAAACGGCTGTATATTCGAGATAGAGCTTCGTGTCACTAATAGATATGATTATGACATTACCGAAACCAAGCTTAACTCAAAATACCAATTTTTGTAGTTAGGCCCCTGTGATCCTAAACCCCCGCCTTTGTGCTATGCATAAATATCTTGTCTTAAACGTTAGTTTATCAATTAAAAAATAATAATGAAAAAATACAATTCAAAGGAGTTTGCTAATAAATAAATACCTTATACGCATTTGAAAATGTAAAAATTCAATTTTTCGCTTTTGACAGTTGCACGCCAAGTCAAGTCATAGATAATGCATTTAAAAATATTCTAGTGTTGCTACATGAATGAAACCATTGACTAGAATGATATTGGAGCAAGCGATTCTGACCTTGTCCTTCGTACAGTTTCTTTATACATAAGGGTTAAAATCGCATGAAAATAAAAAAAAACAAAATATTTTCACGCGAACGCCAGCACACACCCGGCCAACGAGAGGTTAAGGAGATACAATATCTGTGCGCATAAAAACATTACCTTGAGGATTTATGATACATTTTAATGTTCATATCATTTGGACGATAAATTCAGAAGGTGCAATATTTGAATCCAAAAAATATAGCCTATCTTTATTACATTTCAGTATTAACTCATTTTCAAGCATAATTGGAGATGCAACATTTTAGTTCTAAGTCATCATATGAGAGTGCTTTTGGAAAAAATTAGTTCATTTTAGGTGGGATGTTTCAAACTCAACCACATTTGATGGTGACGGAACAACTCAGAATGAACTTAACTCAACACCTCCATTGAAAGCCAAGTGATGAAAAAAAATAATATCATAACTTTTCAAAGAGGTATTGAGTTGGGCTGATTTAGAGTTGGCATGGAACCCGTTTGATGATGATCAAAAGGATGAAAAATGCATTCTTGAATTGTTTACAAAAACGTAAAACGAAAAAGCTTTTGACCAAGTTGTGATTAGCTGACAAGCATAATGGTCACTTTTCCATGCTTGTCAGCTGATTACAGATAAAAGAAGTTAACCCCTCCGCAACGTAAGCAGATATAAGCGTTAGAAATAGGACAGCAGTCAAGTACAATAAGCGTGTTTATACGTCAACACGTTATAACTCCGTTATCTTTTAGTGACATCCCTAAAACAAAAGGTAAAAGGTCGATAGTAGATCAAGCTGTACATCCCTTTTCAAGTTGTCCATAGAAATACATAACAAGAATATTCTGTCAGTGGCGCGGTTGACACTTATTTTTACCCGCCAAATTGCCGGGTAAAAATTGCCGGGCCGCTCGACATTGTTCATTTTTATTAAATATTTTTATATGAAATGATAAAAAAGTGAGGTGACAAAAGTGTTTATTATACATTTATACAATAGAATAAGTATTGTTGTTTACATAATCTGTGATTTTAGTACCGTTTTCACATAAAAACATCGCGTGAGTCATTTTTACATTTTTTTAATGTTTGCATTCTAAATTTTAATATTTACAAATGTTAATATTTATTTGTAATATAATAATTCAAAAGCTTATTTTGTAACTTTTCTAAAACAGTTTTTACTATTCGGCTACATTCAGAAATGTTTCATTTATAGAGCTTTAATTGTGAAGCGGTAATAACATAAAGTTTTCGTAAAATGTCATTTTGTTTGAGACATCATAAGCGAATATTCGCGAAAATTCGGAGGGGTTAAAAAAACTAAAAATAATACACACCTTAATAGGATTTCTATTTCTTCTCTGGGATCATAGGCAGTCCTATCTATAATTTTGACAGCGTACTGTGTTCTGGTTGGTCTATGTTCGCAGAGCTTACATACTGAAAATGACCCTGATCCAAGGTCACCTAATAATCTGAAACAAAATAGAACGTTTAATAATCACACAAAGTCCATCAAATTTAAATATGCACAATACAATAACTAAATTGAGCATTGCGGCGCTTTTATTTATGAACTTGTGTTATTCTTTAATTTTTCAAAAACACACAAAATTGAAAAATAATTGTAATAATCTTACTTGTATTCTTCGAAGAAATGACTTCTATTGATGGCACCAATCCAGAATGTTTCTTGACTAGCGTTATTGGGCTGAGTGGTTGCCACGGCAGCAGTTTGACCGCTCACGGTCTTGTCGAGGCCTTCATCCAGCAAACAGGGAGCGATGAAACTGAACCCACGGAATAGCTCGTGGGCATTGGCAGAGGCCGGCACTCCGGGGGAATCTCGGGGGGTGCGAGAGGTGAACTCTGAATCAAAGTAGAAAGCGTCATCTGCCCGGGAGACTGCGGGCCTGAATGGGGGACGGGTTGTCTTCTTTAGGAGAGCTTCCCAGTCGATGGTTGAGAAGAATTCGTGGCGTTTGATGTCTTCGATGCCGTTCGGACCAGCACCAAGGCTAGAAAAAAAAAAATATAAATTACAATTTAGCAATAGCTTTTTCTACTTCTTTGTAGAGTGTGATCTAGGTATCAAAGTCACAGCCCGCTCTAGGGCTCGAGGTATGGAACGTCATTTGAAAAAAAATTGTGTTTAATCTTTATTTGATCATAGAAATATATTGTAAATGGCCGAAAACTCATACGGCGAAAGCAAATTTTCATAATACGTAATAGGCCACTTGCATGGATTTGATAACGACTTAGAAAAAATCGTGTGGATAGATTTTTTTACTAAGATTACGAAAATGTTGATAAAAATTTTTAGAAATGTAGTTTTTTTTTTTTAATAAATAAATTCATTATTTAGGCTCGTGACGTCACTACATGAAAATGTCCCGTCTCCGAAAATGTTCCTATTAATTTAGTAAAATTCCAGTGATTTATTTTTTTTATACGGCAACACTTTGATTTCAGACGAATTTTTGAATTTGACATTTAACGTTGACTAGATTTATTGTTTGTTCTCTGCGAACTTATCATTTGGTTTGACTTTTTGACAGATGTTATGAAGAGAACCCCGTACATTTTATGCTGTCTGTACGTTTTTTAGAGGTATAATGGTAATGGTGCAGATTTTAACAAAATCAAATTTTATAATATTCTTATTACATATTATTATAATTTACAAGTACAAGTATATTACATTAGATTTAGTAATATAGATGTTGAACATTATAATAATTTATGGTCAATAAGGTGTCTCAAGGAAAAAAATATTTATGAGATGTAATATTTTTGGTATGTCTCGTTATTCTCCTGTGCCATTCGTGTGGAAAAACGTTTTTATTTTTAAATGATTTTTTGGCTATGTAATTATCGTTTTTTCGCACCCATCAAATTATGTCCCGTCTTTCCGGTTTATAAAAAATGGTCTGATTTTTCGGATTGAAATTTTCAAAAAATCGCCAGGGTTTCAAAAATACGATTAAAAAAAAAAAATACAGAATGTCTTAGAATATTTGCCTAAACCGGATTTTTTTTTTTAAAAATGTGATGCAAGAGGCCTATTGAAATTTTGAATGCAATATTTTCCATCGCCCCGAATGAAAAGAGTTGTCTATGGAGAACTCCAGTCCAATTTTTTAATTTTTTTAAATGAATAATGACCTTCTGACTTAAATAACTGCATATTTTTTTTAGAGTTTGTTTTAATAGTTAAAATAATTTTCAAAGTTTTAATTTTTCAAGATCCCCGAAAAACACCGCACGTGTAGTGAATCGTGTGAAGTTTCTCCTGAAAAGTTTTTCAACAGGGGTTCATTTTGTATGACAGTTATACGGAAGAAAGTATGGTACTATTCGATAAGTTAAAACATTATTTAGGTGGAATTATTTATTTATTATATTATATTGATTATGTTATAATATTTTTCAATATTATTACGGGAGAGTGTTAAAGAAATTGTTTGAGTTTATTATTTTTTTTAGCTTTTAAAATCAATACTATCTCAAACGGAGCATCACCTGCACACTGCAAAAATTGTAGGCAAGGCGATACAGCGCCTACCAGCTGATCGACGACGGCCATTTTGAATGCGAAATTCGTAGAGAAGTGAGTCGTTCGCGAACGAGTCGGCTCAGTGACCCGGATCTTCATACGGATCCGTAAGATCCGGTTCCGTAAGACCGATCTTTAACCCGTTGTTTGCCGGGGTAGTTGGGGTTGGTTGTCCACCAATTAGCGTTCGCAAAAAACGGCATCCATGACATCCAATGACATTTCGTGTCCAGCGATTCTGACAGTGTCCTTGAGAAATTTTGTACAATAGAAAGGTCAAAATCGGAGACAAAGGAATTTTTCCCGCGCATGCGCAAGAATTGCGCACATTCCCGCGCTCCGGTAAATTATTAATATAAATTATTTGGAGTGACCAGGCGCATTGCGGTTTTCTCTATGGTAAAGGGCGATAATAGAGCAAGCGATTCTGACCGTGTTCTTCATACACTTTCTTTATACATAAGGGTCAAAATCGCGTGTAAAATCTCAAACACACCGGTGCACGAACGGCATTCTAGCGGTTAAAGCTATGGACACACTTGCTCGCGGTTCGCGGATCTTTGCGAATGAGTGAGCGGGTAGCTCTTTGGCTTCTAATGAGTAAGTGTGTCCGTAGCTTAATTAAGTTGTTCAATTGAGCCGATTCACTGAACCGGATCTTTTCATTCTCGTTCAACTGAGCCGCTTTGCCCGTTTCTAGGTGCATTATATGATAGCATTATGATGTGGCATTTTATACAATTTTTTCGTACAGTTTAAAGTTTTTCAATATTTTAAATAAAAGAGATACCTCTATTTTTGATACTGAATTATTTAGGCTTAAATATTGTTTAAATAAACACAACAACTAAATCTCTATAAACAGTATGAAATAACGAATAACGTGACATGTAGTTAATACTGATGGCTTGTGTCATACCTACTACATAATCAAAGTTTCAATACAATGACTGGTGACGCGTGACGTCAGCACCAACCATTTCAGTAATACCAACTTTACAGTGTGTTTTGACGAGAGGTTTAAAAATACACTTTTTAATAATTTTTTAAGAACTCTACGTTTAAAATTATGAAATAAAACTTATATATTCAGAATCAGCGTTCATTGGTCTGTATGAACATATTTTTTTAAAGCCATAATATTTTTCACTGGAGTTCCTTATTATAGTTGTAAAGGTGAATCAAAAGATTATTTAAAAAAAAATATCCATATTAAGTGTGTCCAGCAATTTCGAAAGTTTACCAAAACAAGTTATTACAAAAATAGAATCAGATGGCGCACAAAGAAAATTTAGCGCCGGCAATCAAAAAGTTAATTCCCCATTGTGCGTAGTGTAAGCACAGCGTTTGTGACTAACCAATGCAGTTTGCTATTATCCACGCTTTCCAAGAGAGTTCACCACAATTATTCAAGGTGTTAAAAAAAGAAACAAATAAAACTGGTAAATATTACAATACGTAATAACCTTCGACCAAGTATATCTAGACAAGGCGTGTAGGTCTTAAAAATGACACCGGAACCAAAAACATTGGTTTACGAAACATTTATCAAAAAGAAAGTCCATTATCTCACAGTCAAAATATCGCAAGAGGCATTGGTTTGTACCTTTAGTTGGCCTGCGTGGAGCTAATTTGTTTTCCAGCAAGTTCGCGGCAACGGAATGACTAGTTTTGTGAAGATCATTTTAAAAACACAAATTTCAGGCAGTTAGAAATATTTTAGGTATGCGTTATCGCAGACTTTACTATTAACAATTTAATCAGTTATATGAATATCTAAAAAAAATATGTACATAACAGTACTGTACAGGCAACGTATCGAGAAAAGTAACATTTGATAAAAAATGTTTAATTTCTTCCTAGCAAAACAAGTACGTCATGCAGGAGATGCATCAGAATTCGATGGGTAGTTGTATTATGAAATTTCTCGTAGGTGGTGTCGCTTTGGGATTGGAATGGGGTATGGGAGGGCTAATCCATAGTTATTATATTTATGGTAATAACAGATACCCATTGCTTAAGCTAATCTATCTAATTCAATAGGAAAAGAAAAACAAATTTGAATGCACACTAAGATGGAGCGACAACGTCCTCAAAGACATATTTATCTTGGAGCTTCTAAACTGGAGAGAGCTGGCACAAAACCGAGATGAGTAGAGGAGGATTCTTGAGGAGGCCAAGACCCACCAGGGGTTGTAGAGCCAATAGTGATGATGATGAATGCAGTTAACACGCGGTATAAGCAAAACTTTACCAAAACCATCTCAACCAAAGAAGGACCAAGGAGCCTTGAAAAGTGAGGTTATAATCAAAGCAGCCAATGAGCGCAGACCTAGCGTCATTTCCCTTTTATATCTCAACCATTAGGAGATAGGCCTTGATAGGAGTTTGATGCTTCGCAGATGCTGTTGTGCGTCATTTCCGTCGTTTCATCCGAATTCCAAATCACAATGGGGCTATAGAAGTTTCACTTTAAAAAACTGTTTTTACAACTTGGCTTAGTCATTATATATACCATAATAATAATTCTCTCATATTGAAACTAATGCATTGGCAGTCACATGCCTGACCAGTTTTAATGAGTACTTAATGCTTTAAATAAACTTACGACGTTACTAAATTATACACAACAGCACATGGCTATATTTAATATAAATATTACCACAAATGCTTAACCCCTCAGGCCTCGGGCCTATTTTGTCGGAACGTCAAAGGCCGAAAACTAAAAACTGTTTGTGAAAGGTGAAAATAAACATACAATTTTGTAAAACAAAAATTTTGAATGCAAATATAAGAAAATTTAAAATATGGCTCACCGTGAGTTTTTTCGAACTAAAATTACATATAACAAAAAAAAATAAAAACACGCACATATTTTATTAGGCAAATGTATTATAAACGATATCGTTGAATCACTTTTTAGTCGTTTCTTGTAAAAATAATGAATAAAAAATTGGCAAAGTTTCATAATTTTTTTTTCAATTGCAGTCTGAAACTTTTATTTCATAAAGGTGTACATTTTAATTATTTTGGTTTAACTTTTAGATTTGAATATAAAAGGTGGTATTTTCTCATTCTAACACCTTTTAGATCATATTTCTAACCATGACAGTAATGTTCTGAGTTGTTCCGAAAAACCAAACCAATTAGCCTGGGGGGTTAAATGCCAATACATACACTATAATAAAACGTGATTTCTAATGTAATTTCATAATGAATATTCATAAGTGCATATTTATCATATTCATAATTTATAAGATTTTCTACAAAATAAAAGTGGGTATTTCACAGATGACCGACACCTGGTAGATGATTTTTGTTCAGGTTTGAATCTTCGCTTACAAAATAAAGATAAAACAATTTTAAAAAATATGTGTAGTGGAAAGCCAGGAGATATTATATGGTTAAATTGGGAAGACATCTGGCTGTTTGAATATTAAATATTTTCTCAGTAATGAATATCATAATATATATACATAAATAGTGTAAATAATTTACCGATTGTGAGGGTTCCTTTTGAAGAGAGCTCTGAGCAGCGACTGGGCCTCTTCGCTCAGGTTGGACGGCATCCCGAGTTTGGCTTTTAATATTTGTGTCATGGTGTCGGGACGTGATGCTCCGTGGAACGGCAGGTTGCCAGTTAGCATTTCAAACTATTAACAGAAAGAACAAAATCATATTCAGATGGTTTAAAATGTATAGATTATTTATTAGGGAGCAAGCTACACTGATCATAAATACTTTTCATAATCCAGTGAAACTTAACTCTCTTATAAGGGTTTTTTGGGGACCAGAAAAAAATTCTTATGTGGGAGCACCCTTGAAGTGACATCCAAGTATTATAATTAAAATTATTATTATATGGATACTAAATAAAGCTATTTTGATTAATAATAATAATATTTGGATGACTTGTATAGCGCCGTTTTTGTGAAAAATCACCTCAAATTTATAATACGTTTCTACAATCTTACTTCTAACTATAAACTAGACAAACCACTGCAACAACTTATGGTTAAAAATTGCATCCACCGGTTCATCGATCACCGATACGAAACTATATGTGCAATAATTTGACCAATGAACGCGATACTGCGGTAAAAATGTACTGTACAGGCAGAAAATATATACAGGACCATACCTACCTGGAAGGTCACTAAAGATTAACACTGTTATTATTCAAGTAATCAATCTGTGTTATCAATTATGCCGCATTGAGCAAGCATGTGCAACTTATATCCATATGAAAAAGATGTTCTGCAGTCATGATCTCAACATTGGATTGCGAATGCGAATGGTTAGATGCTACATGTTTTAGTATTATTTAACAGAATGGAAGCATGGACGCTTACTGAAGAAATGATAAGGTGACTTGAGACATTCGAGATGTGGATCTACAGAAGAACACTCAAAATAAGCTGGGTGGACAGAGTTACAAATGAATATGTTATGGTTCAGATGAATAAAGAAAAATAATTTATTAATTTTCATTATCAGTAATTTTAGTTAGAAAAAACATAATGCCATTTTTAAAACTTTTTATATTTGCATACAAAATGTTTAAATTTCAAAAAATATATGTTTATTTCGAATCACATATAATGAAAGCGTAGTTCATCACCCTTTTAAAAAAGTTTTTAGTTTTCGGATACATTCAGAAATGTTCCATTTATTTGAATTTTATTGCAAAACAGAAATATTTTGACCCTCTGACAAAATACGGCCGAGGTCCGAGGGGCCAAAAGAAGGGTTTTTACAAAAAAGTAAGTCTGCAGCGCTGATAATGTGGTTTTTTTTTTCAATTATTTCTGACTTTCACCCCCAAAGGGTGTTCTAGGCTATCATTTAATATTACAGAGAAAGGAAAGGTGAAATAATATATTAATTTTATTTAAATGAGCAAATTTCAGAATTAAATGGAAGATTGGAGTCGAGTTCAGACTTAAAAGAGATGAAATGTTGAATGGAGGGGAGGCAATTTTAGATAACGCTTGATGGAAGAGAGGATATTTATTTTGAGAGGGACAACCAAAAAATATGTGATCTAAAGTTCCCACATCTAGACCACAGAATGTACAATCTGGGGAGTCAAGGATGTGAATTTTAAAAAGGTGAGAAGGAACGGAACAATGTCCGATTCTCATTCGAATAAGTGAGGAAATTTCTTTTTTTGGAAAATGGGGGAATTTTTGAAACTACGGTTTCGATGGGATAGTCCTTTGTATTGAGGCATAGCGGGCACCCTTGGATTGACTAGCAATGTTCCAATACTCTGTCCAAACATTGCGGGATCTATCATTGATGATCAAAAAAAATTTCAGTTAAGGGAATATGGTTTACGAGGGTAACAATAGGGTTGGACGCTCCTTGTTTTGCCAAGGAATCCGCAATATCGTTACCCACTATGCCAACATGAATGTTGTATGTATAAATTACCATTAGGACTCCAAACGACCACCAATCCGCAGCGAACGAGTGTCCCTTTCGGTTGACCACCTCGGGGGCCATGTACTCAACGGTGCCGCAGAAGCTGTAGGCTTTGTCATTCAGGGGGAGCTTGGAGAGGCCAAAGTCGGTGAGAGCAATGTGACCATCCTGATCCAGCAAGATGTTCTCCGGCTTGAGGTCCCGGTATATGATGCCGAGGGAGTGGACATGGTTCAGTGCGAGGGCCAACTCGGCGAGGTAGAATTTTACGTCTTCTTCGGTAAACATGACCTAGAAAAGAAGAATAATTTGTTTAATATATTTTTATTTTATTTTAGTTTACTCTTTTATATGCCCTTTTATAAATAGGGCTTTTAAATTGTTGTTAATAATAAACAATGGTTGCATGCAATAATTACATAACCACTGGAGCGATTTTTGCCATATATTGGCGCCATTTTAAATGTCTCCAACTGCTTTTCGGAAAAAAAGGCAATTATCTCCTTGATTCGGCAATTTTTTTTTTTTAAACGTTTGTTATTTTGGACTTAAAACGAAGCTATTGAAATGCTCTACCTATTTTGACCATAGATGTTGCAAATCCAAACTTCGTAGACTATTTTATAACAATTTTATTCTATAATATTTTTTTCACGTAGAATTTCTGATCAGCTGTTTACGGTTAAAATTGAGTCCTCTTTCCATAGATATGCACCTTTCATTATCAAGTACACCACAGACAATATACAGAAATCAAAAATATTCTGTTGACTCGAATAAGTACCTCTCACGGTAGTTTCTAAGTAATAACCGTGCAGGATTCGCGCGGTTATAAACTTACTGTTTTTTTATAAATCCTATAAATTTAAGATAAATGCTAAAATACAGGTTAATTCATTGGCTATATAGCACTATAATAAGTTTTTATGTCCTCATGTTAAATTTCGAAGGTATGATTTTTTTAATGTTGGCAAAAAATTAAAAAAATGATCTTCTGAAAATGTCGAACAATGGAGAAAAAAGTTTTAAAATGCGCTGTCGGTCCAGTGGTTATGTGTTACAATGGTTTACAATTTTATAATAAAAGAATTGATAAAAAAATTGTAAAAGTAACCAAAATCATATTTAGAAATGAAAAAAATATTTGGGTGTGTTTTAACGTGTGAATAAAGTGGAATCTTGGAAGTGGAAATTAACCCACTTTCCGACATCCGATCAAGCTGATACTCAGATAGACTCATTGTCGATGATAATGCATTCTATCAACTTTTGGTGGCAATCATGCACACACACGCGGACATACATGCATTTCTTTGAAATTCTATGACATTATAGCACTTAACATAGAAAATAAATGTCAGTCTTATTAACACGGGATTTGGCCCGGTTGGTAGCGCGGTTGATTCCAATCACTGAATTTAGGTAGGTTCAATCCTCAGTCAAACCAAAAGAAAATTTAAAGTTTTAACCCCTCCGAATTTTTGCGAATATTCACTTAGGATGTCTCAAACGAAATGACATTTTACGAAAACTTTGTGTTATTACCGCTTCATAATTAAAGCTCTATAAATGAAACATTTCTGAACATAGCCGAATAGTAAAAACTGTTTTAGAAAGGTTACAAAATAAGCTTTCGAATTATTATATTACAAATAAATATTAACATTTGTAAATACTAAAATATAGAATGCAAACATAAAAAAAATGTAAAAATGACTCACATGATGTTTTTATGTGAAAACGGTACTAAAATCCCAGATTATGTAAACAACAATACTTATTCTATTGTATAAATGTATAATAAACACTTTTGTAACCTCACTTTTTTATCATTTCATATAAAAATATTTAATTAAAATTAACAATGTCGAGCGCGGTCGAGCCGCCCATAGGAAATTTGGCGGGTAAAATTATTTGTCAGACTGCGTGAATGATAGAATATTCTTGTTATGTATTTCTATGGACAACTTGATAGAGATGTACAGCTTGATCCACCATCGACCTTTTTCTTTTTGTTTTAGGGATGTCACTAAAAGAATAACGGAGTTAGAACAATTTCTATGGAGACACACGCGTTGACTTATAAACACGCTTATTGTACATGATTGCTATCGTATTTTTAACGCATATATCTGCTAACGTTGCTGACTGGTTTTAAAAGACATTTGAAAAAAGGTATTTTATAAAAAAGAAAGAGAAATTTATAGTGAGGTGACCAAACGATAGAATTATACTCTAATTGGCTTTGAACTAAATAAAGCACTCCGTGTCATCTCTCTAGGCACAATTAGGTTGGGGTGTTTCAAACGTCACCCTATTAATGATAATCAAATGCCCCGTCAAACGCTGCTCGGCTAATTTCAGTTTTTGATCAAATCAGCCGACAAGCATTACAGTATGACCATTGTGCTTGGCAGCTGATCACAGCTGAAAAATTGGCTTTATAAGGGGACCATTCAAATGTAAAAATTCAAAATAGCGCTGTTCGTCAATTTCATTGTCATAAAATACAACAGTGTTTGAAACAAGTAAAGTAAAAAAAATGAATAAGGAAAACTATTTAAATAATTATTCAAGAAACATTTATCATATTATTAACAATCACGTTAGTGTGTAAAGAAAATTCCTCATCATGGGAAACCCCAGCAAGCAAGACACAGAAATAAAAAAATTTATAATTATTATCAATAAATAAAGTGGTCTCTTCCTGTCACCCACATGAAATAATGTAAACTTTTTAATTTATATACAATGACGTTACATAAATAAATAGACTCGCCATAGTCTCATATACTCAAAATATATGTGGAAAGTAAGGAACACTCTTTTGTTTTCAGCGATTTTCAGTATAATTTCTTAATTCAAAAGTTTATTCCTGTGTGATAAAGATAGACAATCAAATAATGTGTGTGTATGAATGCAATGAATATAGGTGCGGGCGGCGGCGTATTGCTTGTCACTTTTTGATGGAATGTTCGCTGTCTTCTTTTCTTGAGGCCCACTAGAATAAAAGGTCCGGCTGCCTGTCGGAGTTTGATATGTCGAGCTATACAAAAAATACAATAAGGCAACGACAGTTTTCAAATGGTGGCGATTGTCATCAATACTTGTTAGAACTACTGATTTATGTGTTGTTTTACCGCAAGCAAACAAATAAACAGAGTGTTTAGGCTGATTAGTCTACTAGTTTACTTATCAACAGAAATTTGGCTATTGCGCGTCCAGACCCTTTACTTTAGTAGGACTTGAATTTTCTCTAATGACATGTAAAACCGCGAGCGGGAAACATGAAAATTAATTGTAATATTTATAATATTTATTTTTTTTATTTTTTTTTTATTTGAATTTTATTTTAGTAATTTGTACATTTAAGTTTACAAATTTCTAATTGATTATAATATTTCATATTGCAGTTTTTTTTTTTTTTTAATTATAATATTTTAAATTCACAAAATTTTTGAAATCACAAAATTTTTTGTTTTTGTTTTATGTAGCTCCTACAATCCATCTTGAACTTTTCAATTGGTGAGGACTTAAGAGTTTCTGGTAGTGTGTTATATAACTTAATTCCTTTGTACAGCAGACTGTTTTGCGTATTCGTTTTGTCCTTTTTGTTTAATCTTATTTCCTTGCAAGTCCTTGTGTAATGTCTGTGAATGTCCTTATTGTATACGATTTTATTTGTGAAGTATTTTGGTAACATGTTGTTTAATATTTTGTGAATAAATATCAACGTGTTCAAGGTCAGTATTTGTTTCACTGTTAACCAATTAAGTTCCTTTAGCATTTTAATTATTTTTGAAAATCTATTTCTTCGGAGTATTATTCGCATTGCTCTGTTTTGGAGAATTTGAAATTTATTCTGTTCTCTTTCATTACAAAGGAAAAGGATACTTGAACAGTAGTTGAAGTGTGGAGCAATAATTGAATTGTAAATGGTGATGGCGGTTTTTCTGGAAATTTTCGGCCGAATTCTTCCCAAAAAAGATATCTTTTTGCCAATTTTCTTGTGGGTATATTCGGCATGTCTATTGAAGTTTAGTTTGGAATCTAATATGACTCCTAAGTATTTCATTTCAGAAACATTTTCAATAATTTCACCATCAATTTTAATTTTGCTTTCACTGGATGTCTTCTTATATCCAATCACCATACATTTTGTTTTTTTTGTATTTAATTTAAGCTTATTTATTTTTAGCCATCTTGATACATCATCTAGTTCATTATTTAAAATATTTATTAGTTCTTCATAGTTATCTCCAATTAAGTATATAAGTGTATCATCGGCAAAAAGTCGTACTTTGCATTTTGAAAATATTTTCACCATGTCATTAATATAGAGTATGAACAATAGGGGTCCAAGGACCGATCCCTGCGGTACTCCTAATTTATTTTCCATTGGTTTTGAGAATTGATTATTTATTTTTGTTACCTGTTTTCTGTCTTTCAAATACTCTTCTATTAATTTAATGGCTATAGATGAGAAACCAATTTCTTTAAGTTTTCTTATTAAGATTTCTCGATCTATAGTTTCGAATGCCCTTTGAAAGTCTAAAAATATTGCTAAGATAAATTTATTACTATTCATTCCTTCCTTCCATTCTTCGACAATTACGTTTAATGCTGTTTCACACGAGTTATTAGATCTGAATCCTGATTGCTCTTGGCATAGAATATTGTGTTTATCTAGGTATTGTAAAATTTGTTCTTTTATTATCACTTCAAGAATCTGCTCATATTTTGGTAAGGTGTTGATTGGTCGAAATTCTTCACATTTTCTGGTATTTTTAACCTTCGGAACCGGTATAATGGTAGATTGTTTCCATGACTGTGGAAATTTTCCTTCTTCAATCGTCTCATTAATAATATTTAATAGTGTAGATCCAATTACTGGAAAAGCATCCCTTATTATACTAATAGTTAATCCATCTGAACTATTCTTTGATTTAATTTCATTTAAGACTTTAAATAAATATTCTGCATTTATTCTTCTGAAGACCAATAATTCTTTGTTTGAGTCGTTATTTTCATTTATGGGGTTAGCAACAATGTTGGGTATTAATTTGTTGATTTGAGTGATGCTTTCAATAAAATATTTATTAAAGCTATTAGCCATGTTTTCTTCGTTTATCTCTCTTAATCGATAATATTAAGTAATTTGCGTGTACTTACAAATGAAATGTTATTCATTCGCCTTTACTATTATTTGTCGTGTAATTGAAACATTTTCTCATCACACAGGAGGACATTTTGACACTTTTTAAAACGCAATTTACTTACTGGTAAGTGCTGGTAAGACGCAACCTTAATCGACGTGTAGCAGTTTAGTACTAAAATACTAGATATCGAGACCGTTACAATTGTCTTGTTCTTGTCTTCCCACTTTGAGATTTCTACCCCTCGTCTAATAGTATGTAACGTCATAGTTTATATATTCATAAATTTTGTTATGACAGTTGTATAAGTAGTCATTTTTGTAAGTGAAAAATTGACATTGCTAATTTACATAATTTTGACTCTAGGCCCCAAACTGGTTAACAAAATGAATTATTTAACCTCTCACGCTAATGCAAACAAACAGCTATCTATCTAGGCCCCAAACTGGTTAACAAAATGAATTATTTAACCTCTCACGCTAATGCAAACAAACAGCTATTACCCGTAGAGTCAATTTGGTCGATTTGGGCTCAGAATGGTCTCATAGAAATCCTTGTGTCTCCCATACTTTGATGGCGAGATATAATCTAATTCTAAACAGTGTTATAAAGAGAAAATACTACATTTTATATTCAAACTAGCAGACCCCGACACACGTTGCTGTGGCTAACGAAACCTTCATAACCAACGCCATCTGTTAAATCAAATCCATACCGCCCGTTTGTGAGCTGGCGATTGGCCAGATATATTATGCATTTCAACCAATTTACACAAAACCTTGACAAATTATATACATAAAAACCTTCCTTATGAATCATTCTATATATTGGTGAAAACCGCATGAAAATCCATTGCGTAGTTTAAAAGGTCTAAGTGCACATACAGCGTAAGCGACTTCATTTTATACTTAATTCGTAGAATGCCGTTCGTGCACCGGTGTGTTTGAGATTTTTCACGCGATTTTGACCCTTATGTATAAAGAAAGTGTATGAAGAACACGGTCAGAATCGCTTGCTCTATTATCGCCCTTTACCATAGAGAAAACCGCAATGCGCCTGGTCACTCCAAATAATTTATATTAATAATTTACCGGAGCGCGGGAATGTGCGCAGTTCTTGCACATGCGCGGGAAAAATTCCTTTATCTACGATTTTGACCTTTCTATGTACAAAATTTCTCAAGGACAGTGTCAGAATCGCTGGACACGAAATGTCATTGGGTGTCATGGATGCCGCTTTTTGCGAACGCTAATTGGTGGTGCTTTTTGCTGGCCTACCCCAGCAAACAACAGGTTAATAAAGATTTAGAAGTTAACCACAGAAGGTACCTCTATAAAACCAAAGGTTCCAAAAGCAATTTGACAAAAAAAATTAAGAAGTTTTGTGATTTTTTCATTAATTTTTTTATATGAAATGACAAAAAATTGAGTTGACAATAATGTTTACAATACATTTCGACCCTTTGGAATAACAAGGTTCCATCTGTTGCGGTTACTTCACGCGATAATGAACTCTAAAGTAGCTTACTATAGATCCCATTATCGCATGACGGTACGCAGCAGATGGAAGGTTATTCCAGAGAGTCGATTTGTCTAATAAACATGTTTTTTAAATATTAACAGTAATTTTAGTTCAGTGTTTAGACGTAAAAACGTAGGGAAAGCCGCCTTTAAAACTTTTTTATGTTTGCTTAAAAAATTTTAATATTTAAAAAATTAAATGTTTTTTCAAATAATAAATTTGAAAGCATATTTCCTTTTAAAAAAATAGTGTTTAGGTTTAGGGAACGTACCCAAACTACGTGACCAACTTTTTGCAATTTTTAACCCCCCCCCCCCCCGGTGACCAAAATCCTAAGGAACCCGCCGCCCATTTGTATGGAGCGTGACCTTTTGAAGACCCCCCCCCCCCCCTAAAAGTGTCACGTAGTATGGGTACGTTCCCTTAGGACATGTTCAGAAATTTTCTATTTATTTTAATTTTATTGTCAAGTGGAAATATATTCTCCAAACTTCTGAAATACATCGTTCAGCATACAGCGTCTTTGAAATACATCGTTCAATTTGCCAGAGGCAAAATGTTTGATTAATTTCACCTGCAGTATGGGCAAATTGACCACATTAACCTTTAACTGATGACAAGCAGTCTCACAGGCCGAGCAGCGTCAGTGAAACATCATTTCACCTCCTTCCCCGCGCTTGCTTCGTTCCAACGCCTGAGTAGCTTCGACTTTAGTTGCGACCACACCGTAGAGAAGGATAGTTGCATCGTACAGTCCCAAATCAATAAGTTACATCGATGTAAAGTTCGGCAGCGGCCTCTCAGACCCTATGTCACCACTTACGTAACTTTTTAAAGTAATTTTGATATATTGTTTTTTTCCGTATTTTTACAGTTATTACTTTTTTTTTTTTTTTACAGTGAATAACCGCACAAGAATCTCAACTGCTCCCATCTGGAGCCAGTGAGACTATGGCATCCCCAATTGGGGTATGTTGTGAGGCTGAAGGTAGTGGGGAGGGGAAGGAGGTGGGGAGGAGGAAGGTTGGTAAGTACCTGGCTATTCAGATCTGGTCACCAAACACGGCTAAAGCCATTTTCAAGCAACGTTTCAATTCTGAATGGTGGTCTTACACCAGGGCGATACTGATAGTATCTTCCACTCTGGAACATGCCGCAAATATACTATATATTATTTTAAATGAATTAATTGTGAAATAACACAAATTAATCAAATAAAATTTATTTGCGCATGCCGGGTTTGAACCCGCGACCTGCGGACTGTGAGTCAAGAGTCTTACCCACTGGACTACGGAGGTCGTCAATTAAATACTTGCAATTAATATTTCCGCACCTCCAAAAAAGAGGCGTAGAGTGTGCCAATGCTATTGATAGAGGAAAATTCATAAAAATATTGGCCAGAAATGCGGTTTTACAAAACATGCAGCGCAGAGTTTATAATACTCACATTTCACGCGATATACAAGCCAACTTAGCGCGTATTTTGGGTTCTGATTTGCCACCTGAACCACAAAACTCCAATGACAGGCCAAAAACAGGTTAGTTGTCCTAAGTTAAATCGCAAATCTAATTACCAATATAATTTGTGCACAAAACATGTGTGCTTGCAGTGTGCCAAACAATTATGCCCTGACTGCCAATAAAAATAACCAAAGTTTGACCGTTGTCAGTTTTGTAAAATGATACAGTGATTAGAGCATTATTTTTTTAAATTTATTGATTAGTATCTTAACTATAAGGAAAATTAGTATTTTTGTTATAATATGTTGATTTAATTTTTTTTGTTCGTGATTAGTTATCTCGTCTATAGTTTTTTGATTTTAGTTACTCTACATACATTGGAATAACAAGTTCTTCATTAAAAATTACATTTATAGTTTATTGATTAGTTTCATTTTATTGCTTTATGCGTTATTAAACTGTTTTTAAAGACTGCTGTAAGCTACATCACCTAATTTCTATGCTATAGACCAGATACGGCAGCGGCCTCTCAGGCCGTTCGTCACCAGTTACGTTACACAAAAACCATGTCACCAGTCAAAGGTTAACTAAGGTTACACAGAAACACTCACAACACACTTCTTCTATTGGATAATTACTTCAAAGATTAGTATTTACAATGCAATCTATTCCACCGCGGACATTTTTTTCACACAATGTATGTGTTTTAGTGAAACTTCGTAAATCACATATGAGTATTTCTCAAAAAAAAGTGTACATTTTGGAAAAATAAAGTGTGCCTAGAAACAGTTCAAAAATTACACATGTTTTTAATTAATCACATAAAAAAAATATGCACCATTTTGTAGAATAAATATTAGGCTTTAAAATAACGCATAATAAACATTACAATCGTGTTTATTCGCAAATATATATATATTTTAAAAAATAACGATTTTTACCTTTATACAAATTAAAATTGCCACCCTACCTACTTCATGTGTTTATACTTCATAAAATGCGATAATAATGTTATAATATATAAATTTTTGCAAGTTTTAGGGTCTTAATTAAACGTAGTTTCTGTTCAAAGTAATTTTTTTATGGGGTTTCATAGTAAATTAATAATTTATGCACAAAAATGAAAATGAGACATAGTCATTTACTTATTAGTTACTACTCTTTAGTTACGTTTTATTTCTACTTCTACCGTAATTTCTGAACCCATTTGTTAAATTTTACAAGGGCAACACTAGCTTCTTTCTGGTTGGTTGTTGATCTGACGTCTCCGCCATAACATTAATTGTTTAAATCAGTAACAACGTGTTTCTTTAGTGGGACTACAATTTCGTAACAGGAAATATTAAAGCCTTTTTTGACAAAACGGTAAGTCTTTTTTTAATCATCTTTTTGTAATTTCGTAAATCACATATATAGTAAATATAATAACAATGGCATAAATAGAAATGGAAATCAACATACCTCCTTGCTGAGTCGTGAAAACAAATCACCACCCCTTAGGAAATCTAGGATCAGATATAATTTGCCCGCCGTCTGGAATGCGTAGTGAAGTTTAACGATAAAAGGGTGTCCCATGTCCACAAGTATATTACGTTCCATTTTTGTTCTTTCTCGGTCGCGTACTTTCAATGTTGCTTTTCTTAAGACCTAGAAAAGAAAACATTTTGTGATTTTTAATGGAAAACAAAGAGTAATCATACTTATTGCTGTGTACGGTATAACGTACAATATCTTAAAATTTGCAAATAAGAGAAATTAAAATTAAATCTAACATTTATTTATATCACAATTTGGGAGGCGGGTATGGGTACCGCCCCGGGAACCATTTATTGAATAACCAACACCCCTTTCGTAAGTCACCGCAGGTGGTTTGCTACGTCTCGTGATTTAGCAAGGTTGTCCGGAACCACAGGGTGGGGTCTGTCTAGGTCTTTGGGGCCGTTCAAGTATTACGTAATGCACATGGGGGGGGAGGGTCTTGTGAAACGTTACTGTGCGTTACGAGGGGGGGGGGGGTGTTTGAACAACGTGTTACGTAACATGTTTTTCTTTATTTAGATAAAAAAACTAGGGAATTAAAATCTTCCAAGTTGGCAATCCTTTTCATTCTCGAAATCTCTTGTTTTATTTATCACCGCAAACGCGAATAAATCAAGAAAAAAGGTATTTAAGCGACTTTCTAGTACTTTGCGCAACATAATTGTGACTTTCAGGTAAAAATTGTCACTTGGGCGTTACGTAACGTTAAGGGGGGGGGGAAATCTTCAAAAATTGCGTTACGTAATACTTGAACGCTCCCTTGGCGGTGAATGCGTGTGCCCACCTGCTGCGTGGTGGGCCGGATCGGGAGAGACTGCGATCTCATCCGCCGGTCTCTCTCAACCCATCGCCTTGCATTGCAGTGGGAAAGATTGATACTCCCGCAACTCATGGATACATTGACCCTCAGATTCCTACCCACCCTCATACCTTTTTCTTCCCAGAACTTCCTCTTCCCAGATCTCGCCAAAATGATTGCAAATATTGTAAAAGGTTAGTACTGCGTATTCTTATGATATATTATCTTATTAAAAACCTTGTATTTTGTTTAGACAACGTGTAGAAATCAAAAATATCCAATGTTGACTTGAAAATGTAAAATTTAGGGCAATCTTACAGGAATTAACACGCAGGAATCCCACATTTTTAAAGTTTACGATTTTATAATATTTTTTTTATAATTCCTACAAATATGTGATAATCAACAAAAGATAGGTTAATTTATTAACTATATAGAACTATAATCAGTTTGCATCTCTTCATATTAAAATTCGGAGATATGATTTTTTCAATGTCGGCGGAAAAAATTCGAAATGCCACGAGCAATCGAGGCCAAAAGTTATAAAACGCGCGGTCGCTCCAGTGGTTAAACAAGGGTTTAACTGTATATATTTATACGCAACAAACTTAGCTATCGATCACTTAGAAATCGCGCAGAAAACGATCTAAAAGGTAGTACTTAAAAAACATAGACTTACTGATACAGACCAAATACTCAACAGTTGTGTTGTACTAGATATACGCCAATTATACGTTAAAACTCTACTGAACTACATTTTCGACCAAAAAACAAATCTCAAAATATCACTAACAGACCAGTAAGACAATGGTACAAAAATAACATAAAAACTCCGACAGTGAATACAAGCTTTGGACAAAAGCACTATAAATATCATGCTATAAAAGCATTCAACAGTCTTACCCTTGAAAATAAAATAGAAGAAAACAAAAATAAATTCATACTCAAAATTAAAAAATGGATTAAATAACAAAAAAGACAACATTACCAAAATCTCATTACATAATAAGGGAACGTACCCATACTACGTGACCTCTTCGGGGGGGGGGGGGGGGGGGGGTCTTCAAAATGTCATGCTTGGTACAAATGAGCGGCGGTTTGCTTAGGATTTTGGTCACCGGGGGGGGGGGGGGGGGGTTAAAAATTGCAAAAAAATTGGTCACGTAATATGGGTACGTTCCCTAAGAAAAAAACATATACACATAACAGACAAAAACAAATATTATAAAACACATCATAAAACATACATTTTAACTATAATTTTTCCTTAATTATGAATTTTTATTTTTAGTTTAATTTTAGCTTTTTTTTATGCGGCATTATTTTTATATTATTTTTAATGTATTATGTATAAATTTTTGTTTTATAAAATGGAGGCCTCAGCACAGGTGAGCTACCCAGTGAGGCCGACATTGCTGAATTGTATTTAACAATGTTAGATATTATGTCAAATAAAATAAAATAAAAAATATATGTATACTTCCTGAACTATATAATATACTCCTCATTCATTCTATAAATTTTAAGTAAAAATTAATTTGAAAATATACCTTCATGGCGTACAATATTCCCGAGTCCTGTCCCACAACTTTTCTAACCAGAAACACCTTCCCGAAGGAGCCTTCTCCGAGGACCTTGAGCAGCTCGAACTGTGAGGGATCCGCCTTGTCGTGGCCCTCCTTGATGACATCGCGGAGCTCAATCTCGTGCTCCGCATCGTGGTCCAGGGTGTGGCCGTCGGCAGCGATGGTGGTCTCCCCATCGATGGCCATGTGCAAGCTCTCTGCAGACTGGGAAGAAGAGGCACACTGGAATAAATAAAATTAATATAAATTATAACAAATTAGAATAGTTACAACTTTCCTCGTTCCATCTTCACTACCTACCCTATTTGGGGATGCCATAGTCCTATAGTCCTTTGACGTTTGGGAGTAGTTGGAAATTTTGTGAGTATTCGCATTAAAAAAAAACTTGAGAGATTGGTACATCTTGCAATACACAGTAGATACATACAGTGGAACTCTCTTACAAATTTTTTCAAGGGACTGAAAAAAAACTTGTTATGTGGTATAAGTTAGGCCATTTCTTAACCCTTTTAATGCCGGCCTTTTCAATGCAATTTATCTCACCACGTGGCAAGTATTGAGAGGGTGTATTGTGTTTTAGTGAAACTTAATGGATCACATATACAATACCCGCGTATTAGGATAGCCGCTGATGGGTCACAATGCAACAGCCGTGTAGATCAAGTTACTATCAGTAATATAATATCTGCCATAGGACGCCCCAATTGGTTTGCTAAGATTGGTGACCTAGCAAGGGTGCCCGGGTTCATGGAGTGAGGTTTGTCCGGATATTGGCGGCGGATGCATCTGCCAACATGGTCAGAATATTTCCGCTTTGCAATAAAATCCAAACAAATAGAATATTTCTAAACGTATCCGAAAACTAAAACCTATTTTTGAAAGGTGATAAAATACGCTTTCAAATTTTAATATTTGAAATAAACATAATTTTTTAAATATTAAAATTTAAAATTGCAGATTAAAACACATATTAAATTTGCTGAATAAAACACATATTAGACAAATGTATTATAAACATTATTGTCACCTCAATTTTTTGTTGTTTGATATAAAAATAATTGGTAAATAAATTCACAAAGTTTTATAATTTTTTTTCAAATTTGGTCGGAGACTTTGGTTTCATAGAGATGTACGTTTTAATTTTTCTGTGGTTAACTTTTATATTTGAAAATAAAGCGTGGTATTTTCTCTTTAGGAAGGAAGACACAACGATTTCTATGAGACCTGAGCTGTTCCCAAAAGCAAATAAATTAGCCAGAGAGGTAAATTTAAAAAAAAAAGACAAAATAACAATATACACATAAGTAGAATAAAAACTAGAATCACATTAGTTTCATTCAAAGATATTAAAATACAAGAGATATGCTATGGTGTCCGTCCGATTGTCGGAGGGATTACTTCTGAATGGGAATAGTTTCAATATGGAAAGTAGTTGATTTTTTTAAGGTGTGCAGTAGTATCGGTTAACATATAGTTTGAATATGGAAAGAATTCGTTCATTTGGTTGATTTTTTAAGGTGTACAGTAGTATTGGTTAACAGTATCGGCGACACCAGGAAACGTAGTCCCACCCAGTAAAAACTGCGGATAGCACATCTCTTATATTTCAATGTCTTTGGTCTCCATACTTCGTTCAAAGAAAAATTTGAAATATTTCAGAAATAAATAATGTTCTAATTGAATTATCGTTTATTTGCCATTGTCGCTTGTGACCGAAATGTGGAGCCATATTATAAAATGCCTGTTGTATATTTTGTGCAAATAAAAATACCTTTTAATGTAATTTTACACTTTTGAAAAAAAAATAATTGAAAGTGTAGTCACTAGTTCAAAAGCTAAATTTCCCGTCTACTACACTACAGATGTTTCCAAAATACAGATACACAAGAATTGAATTAAAAAATGCTATGTAGGTATAGATGACTTACAATGCTTATTAAGATTGACTGTTGAATCTTTTTTAGTTTTGTACATGAAAAAAATACACATAACATATCGATAACTATTCACAACATGATTTTTAAGAAGAAATGCGAAACTCTTCACAACATAACACAGCTGTACTAAAGTATTAAAATAGAGGAGTGACAGTACACAATGCTATAGGCGCACATCGCTTGATAAGTGTCATTAATATGAAGAGCAAATAAAAAAATTTGATTGTGTAACCGAGCATCGAAAAATTCTCAATTATTAAGGAAAACGATTTATCCTTATATAAAAGGAGATTAAATACAGATTTATTGTAATTGAATGTTTTTAGTTCAAATATGAATCGTTCTGTATTTTGTCTATGGCAGGGCTTCCCTAACTGTGAGTCGCGACGCCCCGGGGCGCCGCGGTATCATCCCAGGGGCGTCATGAGGCAATCTTTATAGCGTCGCCCACACGCACACTTCGGAGCGACCGAGTCCCGCACCACTTATTGATCAAGAATATCATTCCATCAGCACTGCAGCGTTGAGGGTTTTATTACCGTTTGCGTTATCATACTTGTGCGAGACAGGTTTCTCTGCAGTTGCAGTAATTAAGAACAAGTACAGATCGAAAATAAATTTGGAGGCAGAGACAAGAGTGGTAATATCGAAACTTCAACCTCGTTTCGAGAAACTATGCTCAGAAAAGCGAGCACATCCTTCTCATTGATACCAAAGAAAAAACGGTGTGGTTGCTTTTTTAAACGACTTCAAAAAGGAGGAGGTTCTCAATTCGACTGTATTTTTTTTTTTTTTTTTTCTTTTATGTTTGTTACCTCAGAACTTTCGACTGGGTGAACCGATATTGATGATTCTTTTTTATTTGAAAGCTGATGCTTTCCGTGTGGTCCCATTTTAATTTGGTCCAGTTCTGCTAATGGCATCCATGAGAAAACCATATAAGTCTTAAATTTGCATTAAGTATCCGCGCGACAAATGGACGAATAACTCAATATCACGCCAACTGATTTCAATGATTCTTTTTTTATTGGAAAGGATGTACTTCAAAGATAAATTGATGAGAGTTTGGTTAGGTTCTGATTATCGGATCCATGACAAAGTAATGAAACTCTTCAATTCTTAGGAGCAAATTAACGAAACTCGGCCGAATCTCTTAATTTGACCCTAATGTCGTTATGGTCAAATTATGTCTGTCTCATATGAACAGCACGTTTAGTAGATCTACCCATATTCCGACAAATTAGTGTACTTCGGATTCACTAAAAATCAAAAAATAAACAAAAATTTTAACAAAACAAAAAACGACTTAAAAAAATGCACTAAAAAGTAAAAAAAATAATTTCGTATTCTTCTACAACTTCATAATCGACTTACTTTTTCTACTCATCAATATGTAGGTACGATTGTTATTTTTGGAGTCGGTGTCATCAAAGGTACCCGGCCCGGCGCGGCGTGTTTACTTGACAGCTCCCCTCACGCCGCGGCCCCGCTCTCGCCTCGTCAAGTCGCTTGTGCGACACAAGCACATCTCACCTATAACTATGTATGTAGTTACAAACCTACCATGACTAACACCGATTCCAAAAATGACAATCGTACCTACATATTGATGAGAGAAAAAGTAAGTCGATTATGAAGTTGTAGAAGAATACGAAATTATTTTTTTACTTTTTAGTGCATTTTTTTAAGTCGTTTTTTGTTTTGTTAAAATTTTTGTTTATTATCTTTTTTGTTTGCTTCCATTTTTGTTTTTATGTTGGTTCTTTATTTTCTAATAAAAAATTTAGATAACATGGAGTTTTTCTGACAAATTATTTTCTGTTATTAGGGACTGTAACCTACTACGTGACCCGTTCAGGGGAGGCTTCAAAATACCACGCTTGGTACAAATGAGCGGCGGGGGGCTTAGATTTTTAGTCACCGGGGGGGGGGGGAAGGGGGGGGGGGGCGTCGCAAAAATATGGCAACTTCCCAAGGGCGTCACAGTTGAAATAAGTTTGGGAAGCCCTGGTCTATGGGTCAAAATATTTTCGTTTAGCAATAAATTTGAAATAAATGAAATATTTCTGAATGTATCTGAAAACTACATAGGGGTCATCCATTAATCACGTGAGGCTCGAAAGAGGGGCGGGGGGGGGTTCGGAAAAAATCACGAAATATCACGAGGGGGGGGGGGGGGTATAATGAGATATCACATGTATTTATTTTTCGTGATAATATTCTGAAAATTTTAAAATACTTTGTACTAAAAAAAATATACATGATTTTTGGGGAGGGGGGGGGAGGTTAGTCTAAAACCTCACCACATATCACCAGGGGGGGGGGGTTAAAAAGTTGCTAAAAAACATTACGTGATTAATGGACGACCCCATACTGTTTTGGAAAGGTGATGAAATACGCTTTCAAATTTTATAATTAGACATAAACTTACAAATTTTTGAAATATAAAAATTTTGAATGCAAACACCAAAAAGTTTTAAAAATAAACACACATACATAATTTATTAGGCAAACGTATTATAAACTTTATCACAACTCACTTTTTTTTCGTTTCATGTAAAAATAAGTAAAAAATTCTCAAAGTAGATTTTTTTTTTTAATTACGGCTGGAAACTTTGGATTCATAAAGAGTGTACATTTGAATTATTTTGCGGTTAACTTTTAGATTTGAATATAAAGCGTAATATTTTCGCTTTCTAACACCGTTTAGATCATATTTCTAACCACGATAGTAAGGGAGACACAATGATTTCTATGAGACCTGTATGAGTTGTTCCGAAAACTGAACAAATGGACTTGATTGGTTAGTAGTAGGTTCGCAATAGCTGCTTTGGTGGCATCTCATTTTCTTAACCTCTCATTTGTAACTCGCCCGCCGGCGGGCACAAAAAAAAAGAATATTTGATTTTTTTTAAATGCGATTTTAACCCTTATATATAAAGAAACTGTATGAAGGACAAGGTCAGAATCGCTTGTGCCAATATCAATCTGCGATCTATGTTCTATTTGATTATTGGACCTAGTCTGAATGATTTTAAAAAAAATTTCTATGAAATTTGTGGGTTGCTTTTGGCAACTGTCATGGTGAAAAAATAGATATTTTACGTTTTCAAATGAGTACAAAGGTCATTATTTCTTTGAAAACTCCTTTGAATTGTGTTTTTTTTCCATATTGGGTATGTATGCAGTTTGTGTAGAAATAATAAAATCAATTTATTAAGGGTCGACCGAGACAGGTTTTTCGTTCTCGGCCGAGACCGAGACCGAGACTGAGAATAAATTAAAATCTCGGCCGAGACCGAGAATAGATAAATTGAGAAAAAAAATGAAAATGCTCTATTTTTTCATAGTACAGGAACAATCAAACATTATACCTACTTAGTAAACACATTAAATCAAAATAACACACCCTAACAAACCTAAGAGACCAATCACAATCGACAGCTCTCTCACGCACTGACACCAAGTGACGAATGTGGACGCGCGCGGTAGATTTGAATCCCATTATCCTATACCGTACCTACTTACAGCGGTCTCGGTTATGGCCGAGAATCTCGGCGATTTTTCGCCGAGAACCGAGACAGAGTTCTCGGTAGAATTTGTAGCCGAGAATGCCGAGACCGAGACCGAGATCTCGGTCGACCCTTACAATTTATATTTGAATGAATATATTTTTTGACAATTATTTCTAAAATGGGAGATTTTTTAATCTTTTTTTTAGTTGGCAGGAGGAATGCAGATCCCGCCAATGTCTGGAAATTAAATAAAAAGGCACTTTCTAGATGAGAAAAGTGTGGAAAAGCTGAATAAAACAAAAATTAAGGCGCGTTCGGCAAAATTGAGGGAGATACAACCGTTCAGTATTTAAAAATTCACTTCGCGAACTGATATTGACAGTCCGCCCGCCATTTTGTTATAACCTAATACGCTAAACATGGTTTGTGATACAAAAAAAAGTGCCCCTTTATAACGCCTACTCGCATCAAGGCAAGAAAAACATCCCAGTTTTCAAGTGGTTTAGCGGCTACGCTAGGTTTGAGTAACATGGTTTGTGATTCTGGCGTACTATTAATTCTGTATTAGGTCTGGGATCCAACATAAGCAGTGAAAAAAATGGTGAACGAACTGTCAATATCAGTTCGCGAAGTGAAATTTTAAATACTTTGAACGGTTGTATCTCCCTCAAGCGCGCCTTAATTTATTTTTTATTCATCTTCTCCACACTTTTCTCATCTAAAAAGTGCCTTTTTATTAAATTCCCAGACATTGGCGGGATCTGCATTTCACCCTAGTTAGCTATTCTGGAAAAACATCTTACGATATTATCATGATATATGTGAATAATAAGATATATTATCTGGTAAACTGGTGGGAATTATAAAAGCAGCTAATGAGTTGTTAGCAATAATTTGAATGACTCATTCTTACAACCACAATAATTATGACTTGAAGTTTAATTAATTTCAAGTCATAAGCTCATAAAATACAAATTCAATTACAGCGTGAAAAAAACATTGAAAGGTGGATTACCATTAATCATTGGAATGGAAAATGTGTTTGTAAAATCTACCACTTGTAGAGAACCTAAACTAGAGATGCCACGAATAGGGATTTTGCGAATACCGCATATTCGGCTAGGCTCTCGCCGAAGCGCCGAATATTCGGAAGCCGAATATTCGGCGACACTTAGTACATTTCGCGGGTGACAGGTTCCAACCTGCATCATTCTTTTGGTAACTACGCATTTGTTTCATTTGCGAGTAGGTTGTGTCACAACAGGTATTATTTGTTGATTGTTATATTAAATTGTGCTACTTATAGTGTGTAACACGTCTGTTTGTTCGCGAAAGGGTTTACGAAATGGCACCATTTAATTAAAAATCACCTTTCCCAAATATTATGAAATTTGTAGTGAAGACAATAAAAATTAAAGACATATGCATTTTTTCATGATTTGGTATTCGGTATTAGGCCGAATGGTTCGCAATATTCGGCCGAATATCGAATAGTAAAAAAAGTAGCCAAATAGGCCGAATACCGAATAGTAGCCGAATATTCGTGGCATCTCTAACCTAAACACAAAATAATTGGCCTTTATTTATAAAATTAAAAACAATATCAATAAGTCAGTTACTGTTTCATAGAAAATGACATAAGTAGATTCTGAAGAAGACAAACAATTAGCTAAGCAAACAGCGGCCATTATGCTTTGATTCAACACTTTTGTCACACTGTCAAAGTGCTTAACCCGTCTGCTTGTTTAGGAATAAATACATCCCAAAACATGTAATTGCGTTATACTTTCATAAGACCAAAAACGTCCCGAGCGACCTTACATTTTAAAAGCTATATATCTCCTCTTCCTCTCATGCAAACATATGTATTTTTCTTTTAACCAGAAAGAGAACGAAATAATGCTTCTTATTGTCTTTAAAATACGTAAGCCATCGTGCATAGATATTTTACAATCTCGATCCAAAGTGACGGTTTCAGAATTTACAAACGAAATCAAGGCTTCCGAATTGTGAAGTGCGAATATATTGAACCAAGCAGACGGGTTAATAATAATTACTGGTAGATAAAAACGCTTGTTTGCTGCAGGCGGCTTTTCTTTGGGCTTCACCCTATTTAGAAAAGTTCCCTGATATTCTGCCCCAGTGTATGTTCAACAGCAATTATTAGAATGTATGCAAAAATTAACTTATCACATATCGTCGCATTAATTTGTAGAATGAGTAACCACCAAATGTCAAATTTTACAGGAGGCACAAAAAACCTCGTAGTGAAAAAAATGAAAGACGTGTCGTTGTTTTTATTTATGTTCCAAACACATAATATGTTTAGAAATTTATTTTTAATTATTTAACTTTTGTAAGTTAAGGCTTTCTATTTCAAATCGGAGTTAGGAAGTTTACATAAAAACTGAGAACAGAGATACGTATTTTACAAAAGACACCTACGTGCTTTTCTGCGAACAGTTTTATGAACACTAGCAGAAGACTTGGGAGATGGGAATTTTACATTAAAAAAATAAAACGCAACAATACAGAACTGCGATACTTATTTTATGTATGTGTATTCAGTAACATCCTAATTGACTTTCATATTAAGTTTCAGTATGTAAGAATAACAGAATAAATTTAATATAATAGTACTTAGTAGAAAGCATAACAGCACAATACTAATACTATGAATAATTTTTAAGTTAAATAATAAGACCTGAAATGGTAAATAAAATAGGGTATGTGAAATTAAGGAGTTTCTAAGTATGTATTCGCGAGTAAAAATGTGCACCATGGTGTTACGCAGTTTCCTAATTTGTGTTTATCTAAAAAGTTAATTATTTTTTAAATTTATGAGTTTTATTAGTCGATGCGGGACTAATTTTAACACCAGATGGCATTAAAAACGTGTTTTCGAAAAATTTGGAGTTACGCAGTCTACGAATTAATGCGACGATATGTACTTTTTCATTTTTCTAACCAAATAAAAATCATTTTTGAATGCCTATGTAATATATGTATGACGTATAACTACGCTCATTTGAAATTCATTGGACGAATGAAAACTAAATTCAACAAAGTTGCAAACTTCCATTAATTAAGAAATGTACTGCACATCAGGACTCAAGAAATTAAAGAATGCTGCCGAAATTTTGAATTTTGAATTTTGACATAAAATTTTCTCATCCCTAACCTCCCCTACAGCAATTTTTAACCGAATCGGTTGAGAGTTCTAAAATTTCGAGATGACCATTTATAAATCATTTTAGATACATTTTGTTGCCATAGGCACAGCTCAAAATTTATAAAATCCAAAAGAAACCGATTCCAAAAACAGCTGTTTCCTTGGGAAAAATAATGTTCGGCAATCCAGTGGCACCCAAAGTCACCGAAACAAAAAAACCAGGAATATCGTTGTACATAAAGTTGAGTTCGTAAACTTGATTTTTTTTAAAATTTTTATATTTGATTTTGGAAAACGTTATGTTTGGTTACAAATTTTTCTTTTTCGACATAATTTTAGATTTTCACGGCCAAAAGTATTTTCATTATTTATTTTGGGGTGTTATGCCGTGTCGGGCTACCTTCTTCTTTAGCCAACGTTTCAGACAGCATTATAGGGTCCATCATTAGGGCAGACGTGATCTTTTGATTTTGTTTTTTGAAGTTTGGAAACTTTTCGTGTAGAAATTTGTTGATGCTGAAAAATTTAATTTTTCTGAAATTTTGTTTTCTGGGAAAATCTGAAACTTTAAAAATACTTATCTTTTTGATAACATATGAAGTTTGGAAATTACCATGTTAGGAAATTTTTATTTTTCTGAAAAAAAGTTCCGCTTGGAATTTTTTTTGAAAGATTGTTATGTGAAGTTAGTTTATTATGAAAAATTTTTATGTTGGAGAATTTTGGATCCCGGACATTTTTTTCCCAAAAATTTAATTGGGGAAAAAATTCTTGGAAAATCGGAAACTGAGGGAAATGACAGAGGGCGCCACTCCGTTTACAACTATCCAAAGTGAACAGTCATTAAGATAGTCACTAAGAGATTAGTAAACATCCTTATTTCTGAAGAAATTATTCTTTAATGTGTCGCCATTGAATTAAGAACCAACAGAGCAGAGATAGATAACATCTGGCCAATGACACGTTTATCGTTGTTCTATTTCTTAAATAAAACAGTAAAAAAAAATTGCAGTCACTCACTCCGGTCAAAATTTATAAAAGAGACATACAGAGCTTAGTAGCGGGTCGGTTAATATCTGGGTGGACTAATTCGCACTGCGGCGTCGCGAGTTCAACCCTCTAACAGCTAAATCCTCCGTCACCACACAAGCAACATTTTCTGCTTATAATGATGGTAGTAGGAGGTTTTCAAATATTGTCAGATTATTTGTAACCTGTAAAAAGTACAAAGGAGGTCTCTTAAAAAAGTACAAAGGAAAAAAAGCTGTTTCTCATTGAAGTAATATCAAATACTTTTCTTCATAGCCCGTAAATAATTAGAAAGAGATTAATTGGTCCTACCATTAAATACTCAATGTTTCTTTTTCCCATCTCCTCCCATTTCCTACTGGTTTCATCCTCACAACATACCCCAACATGTGGATGCCATAGTTTCGTGGAATCCGCTAGTCTCCTTCGGGAGACTCTTCAGACTGTTGGGAGCAATTTGGACTTTAGCGCAGAATTCATATAAAAATATTAAATTAAAAAAGTGGGAATTTGGTATATCTTGCAGTGCAGGTATTATTTGGTATATCTTGCAGTGCAATCGAAATGTACAGTGGAAATCTCTTAGAAGGTTTTCCAAAGAACCGAAATGCTGAAATCGAACCGAATCGCATTAAAAAAAACAAAGACTGCAGTGCCCATACATATATTATGTGGAGGGATTTTTGGAGTCTCGTTAAAGTTTTTTTTAACCTTCGAAATGCAAAACAAAACTTTTTTTTACCGTAGGGGTAACTGAGATACCCCGTTTTATCATCATAAGGCTTGCTGTTTGTAGGTTTTGTAGGAATACGAAAATTTAAACAATAAATTCACTATTTATGCTGATGATAAGAGGATAGTATTTTCAGAGATTTTCATAGTCCCAGTTGGCCAGCCAACTATAAGATAAAAAAAATTTGCAAAACGCAGTGGAATCGAGTGAGTGTTTTTAGTGGCATTTGTGTTTGCGTAGTTGATCCTTTTTTTGATAATTTGCTTACTTTAAAATATGAGCTAAATGAAATTTTTTAAAGAACCCCCCTCGTAAAATCAAAAATTTACAAAAAAAACTAGGTTTCCAAAAGACATAATCCTCTTTTTATCATAATTTCAGAATATCAATGCTGGAAAGGATAAATGGCTAAGGCGCCATACTTCTGAATCGTGTTTTAGTCATTTACCCTTTTCAGCGTCGATATACAGGGTGTCCGGGGTAAAGTGCGTTAACTTCGGGAGGTGATTCTACATGATATTATAAGTAAAAAGATAAATAACTTTTTTCGAAATTCCAACTTTTAAGGGCGTTTTGTGGTAAAAAGATAAAATTATACCGGTGTATGTGGCCAGTTTTATTATTTTCCGCTGTTATGATACTGGTCAATCACAACCATGCAATGTTGCCACAATCGTGCCCGGCAGGCTCTCAGCAAGTAAGATCGTACCTCATACTAAGGATTTTTAGTAGGTACGTCTCTTTGTATGGGGAAAAAAGAAAAAGTTGTTAATCTTTTTTACTGCTACCATCATGTAAAAACACCTCCCGAAGTAAATGCAATTTACCCCCGGACACCCCGAACTTTGGCATTGTTAGTGCTTATTTGGACATTGTAAGTGTGTATTTTGGCATTGATATTGTATACTTTACTCTTTTGATCATAAATAAACATAAGTAAACCTATTTTAGTATTTTGATAAACCTTTTAATTAGGTATTCGGGCTGAATACCAAATTAGTGACATCTCTAATTTATATGTGAGTACCCTAATAAGGTTAGAGCGCATACTGTTGCCCAATACAGCTCTGATACGATTAATTCATCGTAAATAGGTGAAGTGCCGCCAATAAAAAGCTATGCGGGTGATTGACGTAGTGAATAATCTATGGGCTGATAAGGAATCAAGAAAAGCACACAAACAAAATATACTTCTGATAACACACAAGTACTTTCAGGTCGATTACCACATAAAAAAATAACTGGTTCATTTCACCGGTGTACTTTGTAATGCATTAAACACTTGGGGCTTTTTTAAATATGGTATATATTTTTTTTATGTGAATATTCAGATCTTGTAAGATATCTCACAAGATCTGCTCTCGTCCGGAGTCAGTGAGACTATGGCGTCCCCAATTGGGATATGTTGTGAGGCTGAAGGTAATGTGATGGGAAGGAGATGGGGAAGAGGTAGGACTACCTGGCTACTCAGACCTGCTCACTAAACACGGTTAAAGCCATTTCAAGCAACGCTTCATTTTTGAATGGTGGTCTTGCACCAGGGCGATACTGACAGTAACTTCCACTCTGTGCCACAAATTTAATATACTATTTATAATTTTAAATGAAGAAAATTGTTAAATAACACAAATTAATCAAATAAAATTTATTTGCGCATGCCAGGATTTGAACTCCCGTCTTCCGAATTGCTAGTCAAGAGCTTTGGCTCTCGATCAAGGAGGCCGTCAAAAATCTAGGATTCTAATATGAACAGATATTACCACTATGGTTTGTTTACTGTGTTATTTCAAAATCATGTAAAACAAATGAATATATTACAAATACTATTCTTTGTATGCATTAAACCAGCGTTCAGATCACGCGGACATTTTCTGCCGGTCCATTAATTCAGTAATCAATTTTATTTTATGTTACATTTTAATTGATATGTGAATTAAGATCGTCATTTGTTATTTCCATACCTGTTATAATATTAGTAGCTGAGCCGACAAACGTTGTTCTGCCATATAAATTATTTCTTGTGAATATTTTGGTTGTTAAATAAAAATAACCAATGTATTGTAAGTGTGTGGGAATGGGATCTATGACAGAAAGAGGAATGGAGCGCTGTAGACGATGACCGCCAATAAAAACAAAAAAAACACCAACTAAAGTAGGAAAATGAAATAAAGAAAATCAATATGAATTTCGAAGAGCAATTGAGTGTATGATATTTTTTGTCAGTCAGTCTTTAGCCAACACAAATAACCTCGATGGTTTGCACATGCGAGAACATGATGCCGAATGAAATATCAAAATGACGCGACGTTTCTCGTCAAGGGCGGATCCAGGATTTTTTTCTGGGAGGGGCACAAGGGGCGGACGGGTAAAAAAATTAACAATTACTGTTAGAAATAAACTTGAAGTATGATACAAGTTCAAGTATGCACGTGGCCCCCCCCCCCCCTAAATCCGCTCTTGCTTCTCGTAAATGTCTTGCGCATGTATGGATGAAAGTTCGATGAGGCGGACGTAGCGCCATTTGTCATTCAAGAACAAAAATAATTACATTCTGTTTGAAATAGAAAAGACGGTTAAATTTGTTCAAACAAAAATACTAAACTCGCGACTAAAAAATGGGAGGGTGGGGGTAGGAGGGTTAAAATTTGGGGTTATATGTATGTTTTGATGCCAAATAAAAAAAAATACAATTTTTTTTTCTGGATAGGAACACCCTAATCACCTAGTGGTATGAAATATACTTTAAAACCTATTCTCATACCTATCAAATATACATTAAAAATTACATAAAAATCGGTCAAGCCGTTTCGGAGGAGTGCGACCATAAACACCGTGACATGAGATTTTTTATATAAAAGATAAACTAATAAACAAAACACAAATAAAAGTTTTTATTGCTGCGTTACCAGTCCACAAAAATTTTCTCCTATTTTCACCGGTCCTTAGGCGCATAAAGGTTGGGAAACGTTGCGTTAAACAATAGTTATTCCCATCCCTAACATCAACAACACCAATGTTTTTCAATACTTATCGGTTAAATATTTGGTGTATATATTACCCCTTTCATTATCAACAATATCCGTGACAAACTTTTCTTATACATTCATCACTTAGCTCCTATTAAAGGGTGACAAATGTGTAATTTAGTAGAAAGTGGTGTAGGAGGAAGGAGATTGTAATAATTTTAGAGTCATCCTATTAGACAGAAGATTAGGATGAATCAAGCTATGAAAGCAGTAAAATAATTCATTGGAATGAGATTTTTAAGGTTTTCCCCATCAATGTAATATGAAACAGAACAGGACACAGAAAAATAAAAAGTAACGGTTGCAACTGGGACTCGAAACCAGGATCACTTGTCTTTCCGGGACACAGAGCCTTAATCTCTCAGGCTAACTTGTTCGCTTTTCGGAACAACTCATATACAACTCATAGAAATCATTGTGTCTCCCTTACTACCAAGGGCGGCTGGTCGCACAGTGTGTTTGTGTGCAGCACTGGCAAATTATAATGTCTAAATTTACTTTATTTACTTGCTGAAGGCCATAAAATCTCTAATTTAAATCTATAGAATCTCTAATTTAATCATTTCAAAATATTAGTTACCAATATAATGCTACGAATATTATCAGGGAGAACGCTTCTAATCTCCCATAGCGCGGCCGCCGAGCGCCCTCGTATCGGCTGCATTGGTGGGTATTCGCTTTGCAAATGAACCAAATCATGTTTTTGTATGGGATATTTAAAACATCAAAAGCGCATCGATTTCGCTATTTGTACCAGAATTTGGCTCGTTTTGGTGTGCCACCCGCCCAACATAATCCGTTCCTTGCCGAAGTTTATCGATTAACAATGAACCATGACCCGAGGTGACACGAATACAATCGAATTTCGGCGAAGATCATATATCAGTTTGCGTCTAGCGCAGTCTACCGTGACGTGGTAATTGTTATTGTTTTTTTTTGGTATTGATTGTATTAAATACCAATAACCTGATTTATTAATATATAATTTTATTACAAAAATGAGTGCAACCAGTGTTGAATAGAAGATATAAATAAGAAAAATAGATATGTACGAAACCAAAGTTTCCAGCCGCAATATGAAAAAAATGTAGGAAGCTGTCTATGTTTAACATTTAATTATTTAAGCATGAAACAACAAAAAAGTGTTTTGAAGGTAACGCTTATAATACATTTGCCTAATAATTAATTTTAGTTAGAAAAGAAGTAATGTGGGCCAGTTTAAAACTTTTTCTATTTATATTAAAAAAAATCATTTTGAATTATAAAATTGGAAAGCATATTTCACCATCTTTCAAAAACAAAAAAAAAAGTTTTTATTTTTCGGATTCGTTCAAAAATATTCCATTTATTTGGATTTTATTGCAAAGAGGAAATATTTTGACTTTCCGACAAAATAGGCCCGAGGCCCGAGGGGTTAACCAACTCGGCCAGTAGGACCTATATTTTTTCTGTCATTTTTGTCGATCTCGTATTTCAAATTCACAATTAACAATTTCACCCTGAATTAATTTTCTCCTACAATCAATTAATCACCGCTTTCTGTGTCTTGTTCTGTTTCATGCTTCGTTTAGATTTATTAGTATTAAGTAATTTCTTCTTCAAATAATTGCACAAACCAGCAAGAACTCACAAACCAGTGAACTAGCATGACAAATTTTGAACACTGGCTGGAATTATTGTTAGTTTAATACTAGCAATGCCATTTCAATCATGAGCTGAGGAGCTTTGAAATATTAATTTAACTGCCAGACGCCAAAAAGAGTTTGTTGCGTACTAATAATTATGTTGAATAACAAAAAGATTTTGAAATACTTGTTTTTTTTTGCTTTATTTTTAGTGTAAGCATAATTTTTTCTGCATTTTACAGTTAAATATAAAGGCACGTACACAAAAATCCAAATCACATGCGAAACCGGGTAGTAAAATGAGAATTAAAAAAATTTTTACTTCCTGTTTGGTTTTAATGTTATCACTATCACTGACAACCCTGGCAAATCAAGTATTTTGAAATGTAGGTTCTTATGTTAATTTTAAGTCTCTAACTTAAGGCGCCGCATCCGCGCTCAAAAAGAAGAAGATGGAGAGATATGTAATTACGAATGTTAGAGGAGCGCGTTAATATTTAAAGCAATGCGAAAATTGCGAAAATGTTTGATAAAACACGACTCGTGTAAAATAAAGCAAAAATCTATGAAGGTATCTTAACCTTTAACTATGGACGTCGGGTCTCAGAGGCCCAACCCCTTCTTCAATTTCTCGGAATAAACACCTTCCCCGCGCGTGCCATCCCCGCGTGTCTCAGTAGCTTCAGTTTTAGTTGTGTTATGACCAAGGAGGGAGAAGGTCGCGTCATCCGGCACTTATTACGTGAGTAATAATCATTTAAAATTTGATCAGGGCCTGGGAGACCCGTTGACTATTATTTTATTTTTTATTTTTTTAATACTTTTATTTTATTTCTTTCAGAAGTTTTTTTTATGACTTTTTGTTACTGTTTCTTTTATTAGCTAGGAAAAATTATTGGTTTTGATTTTTGTACTACCTACTATAATTAAGGAGCCTTAATATGATCTCAAGTCAATTAAGACTGAAAACTGACTAGGTTTGTTAAATTTGGAGATAATTATTAAAATATGAATAAAAGTTGATTATTTTATTACTCGATCTTTTATTTATAAATACTTTATACAAGGTGTCCGAAAACTCGTAGTACAAGCGGGAAACTGGGGAATCCTCATCACATTTGGAGTCGATTTTGTGGTATAATTTTTTTTGATTTGAGCTTTCGTTTTCGAGTAAATCGAGTCAGAAGTTGATTTTTTTTTTGGTCAAATTCTTATAAATTATTACTGACGATCATAGTACATAACTAGTAAAAAGTATTTAAAAGAAAACAAACAAAGAAATCCGGATTTAAAGCATTATTTTGAAATTATCCACAATTTTATTTCGTATTTTACAGTCATTCCACGGTTAAAATCAGCTGTCATTCTTTTCGCGCTTCCAGGTCAACAAAGTACAATGCGAAATTTGCTGTCCCTTTCTGCGCTCGGTTCGATCAATACAAAAGAAGAGATAAGCAACACTAAGCTTGGCCTTGAACTTACGAACCAAATTCTGTACCCGAAACATACGGATGCAAGTCCAAAAGGCTAAATGTTCAGGAGAGCCAAAAACTATTTTTTCTGTAGTATGGTCTCATAACTTCTTCGGATATCCATGCTGATAGATAACAAAAAAAGTAATTATTAAATCAATTAGTTTTGTTTTAAAAAGGAGCAAAGAGGGGAAACGAAATTTTTAAAACGTAAAGCCTTTAAAAATAATTGTTTAAAAAAAACGCTGACTTGAGTCAACTTTTCAATTTGGGAAGCGGGAATGGGTACCGCCGCCCCGGGAACCTTTATTGGATAACCAACACCTCTGCCATAGGTCACCCCTAATGGTTCGCTACCTTGGTGATTTAGCAGAAGTGCCCGGGTTCATGGGGTTAGGTTTGTCTAGGTCTTGGAGGCGGATGACCAGGACACACTGAAACCTAGATTCCTACCCACCCCTTAAACCCCCTTCCTTCCCAGAACTCTCCTCTCCTTCCCTTCCTTAAAAAAAACCCTCCACACAGCATCCCCAAAGATGACATAGGCCCCGAGGGAAATTATTTTCATCAGGGCCTCCTGTGTGGAGCTCATGTAAAAAAAAAAAACAAAAACATGGACTTGAGTCCTACTGCCTCTAAATGAAGTAGACTATTTTGTTACGACATGTGGTGTATAAAAGGAATAAAGTCCATGGTACATCCTTCTGCTTCTAAGATTGTTATTGCAAAATCCTATTTTTTCTTCATAATGGGACTTCCATCTTTCTGCCACTGATAAACATGATAATTTACTTCAAGAATCGTGGTCTAAACACAAATTAATCAATAAATCGGCTAAAAGTAGAATTTTTGCAAAAATTCAAGTCTGCATCAAAAACTCATTCCTTCAAATTTCGGACTTGGATCCGTTTCACCCTCGGGAACTAAAATAAAAATGGTCGCTATTGTTAACATTCCAATACTGCAATTGGCTACAGTCGTGTTCGAACCAATTTGAACAAGGTTTTTTATTATTTTTTTTTAATAATGTAATAAAATGTATCAATTTGGAAGGCGGGTATGGATACCGCCGCCACGGGAACCATTTATTGGATAACCAACACCTCTGCCGTAGGTGACTCCAGTTACTAATATCTACAGCCTGTATGTCGGACGAATATCTACAGCTCATATGTTAGACTAATATCTACGAACTTCAGAGCGTTGACTAATATCTACAGAGCTAAGGTCGGACGAATATCTATGACGGTCCCAGTGTTGACTAATATCTACAGAGCGTAGGTTGGACTAATATCTACAGAGGGCAGCTGAGCAAGAGGTTGTACGGAGAAGCATAAATTACTTCAATTACGCAATTACTAATTACATAAAGGCTTAATTGTTTAAAGTACATAAAGTTTTTGCATAATATTACGTATTTTGTTGTTTACGAGGACAATAATTTATTGAACAAACATGGAGGTCTTAGTACAAAGATATTTATTTATTTCGAAATACACGGCACCACAACCTAAACTAACCTAACCTAACTCACATAGAAATAGTCATGGTAACAGACTAAATAATTTAGAAGCACTCGAAATAAAGAAAGCTGTTAAAACAAAAACCCAAATCCTTAATAATCAGCTAAATGAGTCCAATAATTCGATATTAGGGGTTTTTACATACATAAATAAAGTTTTTTTAAACTGCATTATTACGTTATTCCAATATGCTATACGTAATTGCAAATCCAACCTCTGCCAGTGCCGTAGATATTCGTCAACACTTTGGTTCTCATAGATATTAGTCAGCAGTTTGAGCTGTAGATATTCGTAAGCACTTTGGTTCTCATAGATATTAGTTTGATTTTTTCAGTTTTTGAATTCTTGTAGATATTAGTAGACGCTTCCGTCGTAGATCACCCCAAGTAGTTCGCTACGTTTGGTGACTTAGCAGCTGTCCCCGAGTTCACGAGGTGAAGTTTGTCCGAGTCTTGGCGGTGTTTATTTGTCTGTCTACCAGCTGCATGGCTGGAGATCGTGAGAGAGTGGTTGAGGGAGTCCCAGTCGTACTCTCCAGCCGTACTCTCTCGGAACATTGCCTTTATTTTATTTTATTTGTTAGCGTTGTAAACAGTCTGTATAAATTCATTATTTACGTCATTGACCAATAAAATAACGACAAATTATACGACGTATAATATCAATAATATCTTTCAGGAAGTGATTTTATTTGAATTCGAACTGCTAAAGGAAGGAAAGAAAATATTGTGAACTAAAAATAAAAAAAGAGAAATACAGAAATCAATGAACTATTAAGTTATTGGTTAAACATGTGGCATTCAATGGAGTGTTATTTTTTATGCATGCTGTGAATTTATCAAAGTGTTAAACACATCGATATTTGGGCATAATCTGTTAAATGTGCTACAGCTTCTTCTTATAAATACATTAATCATATTCCACCGCGATGGGAGGAATGAATTCATACGTCCGTCACTCCTGGATACACCAGATTCCTTCCCACCCTCATACCCTTTTCCTTCTCAGAACTTCCTCTTCTTCCTTTTCTTAAAATACCCCCCCACACAGCAGCCCCAAAGATGACAAAGGCCCTGAGGGGAATTATTTTCCTCAGGGCCTCCGGTGTGGAGCTCATATAAAAATAAAATAAAATAAAAAAATTATTTTGAACACATTTAATACTACATTAAGCCGCCGCTACCCGTATTTCTGCTGATTTCTTACATATCTCCCTTAAACATTTGAAGTTTTTTTGAAGATTATATCTAGACGCGTTCCATGCTTAAACGCTTATTATAAAATTCCCTCGATAGAAAAAAATCGCAAGGTATGCTCCGAAAATTATTATAAATACGTTTTTGTCAGTTATTTTACAAGTCATAGTTGTGAAAAAATTCACAATGTTTCTTTAAATGATATTTAAGACGCCTTCCATGAGATTTTTGCTCTATTTTAAACGAGTCGTGTTTTATTAATTATTTTCACGCTACAACGCTGTCCGAAACGTTGGTTGAAGAAGAAGAAAACGCAACAACTTCAAAAATCAACCATGAAAATACGTTTGGTCCTGAGAATTTAAAATTACATATTTGATATCGTAATATGATACGATCGAAAATTGGTAGGTACTCGTATATCTCTTTTTGTATGATGTCCGCAATAATGAACTTATTTAACTCATTAATATTATTTAATTAGAAATTAAATAATATTCGTGTTCAGCAAGCACTCTATTGTACTGACCGGATGTTTTCGCGTCGATATTCATTCAAGAAAGCAAGGAATGATGTGCCGCAAAGTACATGCATGCATCTCATTCTAACGGCGTTTGAAAAAACGAAACAGCGCTAGTTCACTCTAGTTCGCATGCAGTTAAGTGCCCTTTGCCCTTAATTAGAAATAGAAACTAACTTAGTTTGTTTTCCCGCTTCGACGTGTATTGTTCTTCTAATTGATTTTATTCGAACAGCGTAAAAAACGCCGTCGCGCTTACACAAACTAACTAACTTATAACTAATTTGGTTCAAATCAAATGTGTGTTTCTTGTGTTTTATTTTTATTTGAAACGTAAATAATAGTGCGTTATTAATAATACCGTTTAAAAACTTTAAAACAAGGTGTTTTTGTGACGAGTTTGTTATTTTCTTGTGTGATTAATTGTGAATGAAATTAAGTGAATTGTTGTGCGATTAATTAGTGGATTACGATGGAATATACGAATGCAGAATATTATGACATGCTAATGTGTCTTGGACGTTCAAATGGCAATGCAACAATGGCAGCAAACGAATATATGGAGAGATTTCCACATCGGAGACAACCAGATCGAAGAGTCATTAATGGAGTAGCAAGACGTCTTCATCAAACTGGAAATGTGCGTTCAAATATGGGCGATACTGGTCGACCAGCGTTACGCAATCATCGTATGGAAGAAAACATATTAGCATGTTTTTATCAAGAGCCAGAACGAAGCCTTCGATCTGTTGGGAGAGAATTAAATATTCGACACCAGGTGGTCTGGGATACCCTTAAGAATGATGGACAACACCCGTACCATTACCGGTGTGTCCAAGTGCTGTTGCCCATGGATAATATCCATAGGAGAGAATTTTGTGAATGGATTATTCAAATGGAGAGACAAAATGGGGGATTTATCGAACATATTCTGTGGACAGATATCATCGACGCATTTGATCAGCTAAAAATTAACCCAGGTATGATTCGAAGAGTTCAACAATCGATCATTCGACGGGCCCAACTGTGCTTGGAATTTAATGGTGATAATTTTGAACAGTTTTTGTGATGTGTTTTTGTAAGTAGGTACGTGTACCTGTGTAAATAATATGACTGTGATTGGTGTGAAGTGTGCGGACTATCTGTGCGTGTGAAATATCTGTGCTTTTAATCAGGGACACTAGAGGTCTAGATTCATTCAACGTACCTGTGTAAATAATATGACTGTGCAAGTGTTTGAACTACCTGTGCTAATATTAAATGTGTGAAATATCTGTGCTAATAATCAGGGACACTGGAGGTCTAGATTCGTTCAAACTTAAATGTAGATTCGTTCTTTCAAAAAAATTAGAGTCCTTGCGAGAGCCTTGAAGGAGTAACAATCTGTTATTTATACCAGGGCGGGAAAGCGGTGGACACCCTCCAGTGTCATTGATGATAATTTTGATAAATTTGAACAGTTGGTGATAAATGTTTGTGGTGTGTTTTTGGATTTGAAAACATTGCAACAAGATGCGGAGCTGCTACACAACAAAATAAATAGGTACGCTAATTAACCATATTGTAATGCCTAGAATGGTGGGAGAATAAATTATTAAGATGAAAATAAATAAACTATGGACACGAAAAGAGATTTAAATAAATAAACTATGGACACGAAAAAGATAATTTTATAATAACATCTTCCATCTGTCATCATGACATTTCCGCCATTCGAAAATTTCAACCCTAAAAAAGCCGAAATTTTTTTTAAATATTTTTTTTTTCTTAATTTTAAATTTAAAAATGCTTAAATTGAAAATCTTTATGTTTATTTGGGTTCTCTATGTGATGTAGGTTCACCAATTTTCCGCTTGTACTACGAGTTTCCGGACACCGTGTACATATAAACTCCTTGCTAAAGTCAGATTGGTCCAGGTTTTTAAAATTAGAAGAATTTTATGAAGGGGTCTGTGTGACCCGACGTCCATGGGAGTGTGATTTTTTTTTCACGTCCATAGTTAAAGGTTAAGTGAAATAATTGATACTATTTCTAACTCATTGGGTGCGGGTAGTGATAAAATTCCAGCATTCAGGTAATCTCGAAGCCCCTATTATTGCTCTTTCAATCCTCATTGAAAGAAGGTATCTTTCCGGATCTTTGGAAGTGTGCTCTTATCACACCAGTATTTAAGTCTAGGGCTAAAAATGGTGTCTAGAACCATTGTCCGATATCTAAGTTACCAATTTTCAGTAAAATTTTTGAAAAAATTGTTCACGAACAACTTTATAACTGCATCCAGTCTGTAATACTTGTGAATCAACATGGCTTTATGAAAAAAAGATTGGTTGTCTCTAATCTTGCCATATTAAATCAATGGATGATCAAATCCAAGTTGACGTAATCTATACATACTTCTCGAAAGCGTTTGATAAAATTGATCACAGTCTTCTTTTATCCAAATTACTAGCTTTGGGAATTCACGGGGATTTGTACCAATGGTTAGTCTCTTATCTTAATGGGCGCACTCAAGAAGTAACAATTAATGATTTCATCTCAGAGTTCGTAAATATACCTTCCGGTGTACCCCAAGGATCTCACCTGGGACCGTTACTCGCAGTCATCTTGAATTCGCTTCTCAATAAACAAAAATATTAACAAAACAAAAAAAACAACTTCAAAAAATGCACTAAAAAGTAAAAAAAATAATTTCGTATTCTTCTACAACTTAATAATCAACTTACTTTTTCTACAAATCAATATGTAGGTACGATTGTTATTTTTGGAGTCGTTGTCAGTCAAGGTAGGTTTGTAACTACATACATAGTTATAGGTGAGATGTGCTGTGTCTCACGCGCGACTTGACGAGGCGAGAGCGGGGCCGCGGTGGGAGGGGAGCTGTAAAATGACCACGCCGGGCCGGGTACCTTGGCTGACACCGACTCCAAAAATAACAATTGTACCTACATATTGATGAGTAGAAAAAGTAAGTTGATTATTAAGTTGTAGAAGAATACGAAATTATTTTTTTTTACTTTTTAGTGCATTTTTTGAAGTCGTTTTTTTGGTTTGTTAAAATTTTTGTTTATTCTTTGATTTTTAGCGAATCTGAAGTACACTAACTAATTTATCTGAATATGGGTAGATCTACTAAACGTGCTGCTCATATGAGACAGACATTACTTGACCATAACGACGTTACGGTAGGTGACTCAAGGGTCCGGATAGCCCATAAAAGTTTCAGCCGAATATCGTTAATTAGCTCCTAAGAATTGAAGAGTTCGATCCCATAATCAGAACCTAACCAAACTCTCATCAAACTACCCTTGAAGTACATCCTTTCCAATAAAAATAGAATCATCGAAATCGGTTGGCGTGATATCGAGTTATTATCCATTTGTCGCGTACATACGTAATACAAATTTAAGACTTATATGATTTTCTCATGGATGCCATTGTCAGAACTGGACCAAATTGAAATGGGTCTCAAAGGTCCGGATAGCCTATAAAAGATTCGGCCAAGTATCGTTAATTTGCTCCTAAGAATTGAAGAGTTCCGTTACTTTGTCATGGATCCCATGATCAGAACCTACTCTCATTAAACTACCCTTGAAGTACATCCTTTCCAATAAAAAAGGAATCATCGAAATCGGTTGGCGTGATATTGAGTTATTCGTCCATTTGTCACGCACATATTTAATGCAAATGATTAAATAAATATATTACATTAAAAAAAATAAATATATTACATTAAAAAAAAATCGACTTTATGTTCTTCCCATACAAAACGCCAATTTCATACGTAAGGACCTAATATTTATATTAAACGCATTGAAACCATCCAAAGAAAATTGGTCCATCATTTAAATTTCAAGTTTAATATTGGTTATCATGACATAAACAGCTCGCTGGCCCTTTATGGACTTAAATCATAAAAATTAGAAGAGACTCCGCAGATATAAAATATCTTCATAAAATTATCAATGGTTTTATTGATTGTTCGCCCCTTTTGGCTGAGATTAATTTTAGAGTCCCAGGCGTTAGAACCAGAGAAAAATCACTTTTTCATCTTCAAAAATGTTCTACTAATCTCAGACAAAATGCTAAAGTACCTTAAAAAAGTATGTCATAGCTAACATTAAATAATTTTCTGGCCGTTTTGCAAGTTATCATATTATTGCTGTGAATCCTTTCCATTTACATACTTGTCATTCGACTTACTATTGTATTCACTCTGAGTTGTAGGTATGTACATACATATTATTATTATTGCTGTTGTGTAGTGTGTAGTGAAAACAGATTTCTGACTCTGACTACTTTATGTTTTGAAATTTAGTAAGCAGATTATTAGTTTATATTGTGTTTTTATATCTTTTTTTTATTTTACAATTTTCAAGGATATATTTTTGTTAACTTCTTACGGGTACAGGACACTTACTTTTTTAAACTTTTTAATTATAATTTTAAATATGTGAAAATCTGTTATTGGATATTATGTTATTAATATTATTATTATAAGTGTAAAATATCTGTTGTTTTTCCCTAATAAATAAAAAATAAATAAAATATAAAAGTATCATTTAAAAAAACATTGTGAATTTTTTCACAACTATAACTTGTAAAATAACAGAAACAAACGTGTTTATAATAACTTTCGGAGCACATTTTGCGATTTTTTTCTATCGAGGGAACTTTACATAATTTGCGTTTCGGCGTGGAACGCGTCTAGATATTATCTTCAAAAATAACATATATTTTTTTAAGAGCATAAAAACTTCGAATGTTTAAGGGAGATATGTAAGAAATCGGGAGAAATTCGGGTAGCGGCGCCTTAAGTCACAATTGTAAATACGTATGTCATTAAGCCACTAGTTTTAAGTCAACTATTATAAGTCTTAGTCATAAGTCACTAGCTATAAGTCTTAGATATAGGTTACTAGTTATAATTACAAATCTTAGTTATACCAATCATCATTATCATTACATAGTATAAAATTAAGTCGTTCAAAATGTATGTGCGCATAGATCTTTTAAACTACGCAACGGATTTTCATGCGGTTTTCACCAATAGATAGAGTGATTCAAGGGGAAGATTTATATGTATAATACGTGCTTATTATAGTAGAGAAAAGCCGAGAAATTCAAATATTCAATTCAGGCAGCGGGCAGCTGGCAAGCGAGTAGTGTGGATTTTATAAAGGTCGGGTAATGGCATTGTGTTTCGTTAGCCACAGCAACGTGTGGCCAGGTCTGCTAGTTTTATTATATATTTACTTGTACAGTGCCCTTAAGGTGTTTTCTCACTAAAACGGCGCTATATAAATTAGCCAAGTATTATTATGTGGTATTTTGTTCGGGTGAAATGCAGATCCCGCCAATGTGGGGGATTTTAATAAAAATGCACTTTCTAGATGAGAAAAGTGTGGAAAAGTTGAATAAAAAAGAAATTAAGGTGCGCTTGGCAAAATTGAGGGAGATACAGCCGTTTAAAGAATGAATAAAATGACACTTCGTGAACTTCCACTACGCCATTTTGTTACTATTATGTTGGTATCTCAGACTTGCTATAAACGAAGGTTGATACGATTGAAGCCAACTTCGTGTGATATATAATAAGGCGCGTAATTATGAAAAACAGAATTAATAATGGTCACAAACCATGTTACACAAACCTGGCGTAGCCGCTAAACTATTTGAAAACTGGGATGTTTTTCTTGCGTTGACGCGAGTAGGCGTTATAAAGGGGCACAAACCATGTTTAGCGTAGTCTTAGGTTAGGTTACTTTAATTTGGAAGGTGATAAACAGTTTAAAAAATCGTTGAAAAAAAGTTCGCTAGACAAATTTCATAATTACGTGCCTCATCTATCACATGAAGTCCGCTACAATCGTATCTAGGCTCTCGGTTTTATCAGGTCAGGGATACCAACATATTAGTGTCAAATGGCGGGTGAGTTTCGGTTCATGAAGTGACATTTTATTCATACTTTAAACGGCTGTATCTCCCTCAATTTTGCCGAGCGCACCTTAATATCTTTTTTATTCAACTTTTCCACACTTTTCT